>CM072779.1:25017500-27516250 GCA_036936925.1 Cenchrus fungigraminus | reverse complement strand
GACAAGGCAACCCTCTGTCACCAATGCTTTTCATCCTTGCAATGGAGCCCCTACAGCGTTTGTTAGACATTGCTACAGCTGAAAACCTTTTAACACCAATAGCCAACAGAATTGCCAAGTTGAGAACCAGTTTATATGTTGATGATGCAGCAATTTTCTTAAACCCAAATCAGCAAGATGTGGAGGTGGTTGCAGATATACTGAATATTTTTGGCAAAGCTTCTGGTCTTATCACTAACAGGAGCAAATGTGCAGTCTACCCAATAAGATGTGAAGGGCTGAACGCGGAGGCAATTATGACAGGTTTCACATGTCCAATCAAGAACTTTCCTTGCAACTACTTAGAGCTTCCCTTGCATTATAGAGCTTTACATAGAGTGGAGGTTCAACCACTTATTGACAAACTAACCAATAGATTACCATCTTGGAAAGGAAAATTTCTTAATAAAGCTGGACGGCTAAAATTGTTGAACATTGTGCTCTCATCCATGCCAACATATTTCATCACGGTGTTTCCATTGAAGAAATGGGCCTGTCTGGGTTTGTCACCGCCGGCAAGTAAATTTATACGATCGTGCGTCGGGATCCGCACGGTGGCACAAGAGACACTAGGGTTTATACTGGTTCGGGCCTCCGGAGAGTAATACCCTACGTCCAGTCTGAGGGGGGAGTGTTCTTTATGCCCAAAGTTCGTAGTAGGGGTTACAAACTGGTCGGGAGAGGGTTTTGGAGCCCAAGTCCCTGGTGTGTGTGTGTGTGGGATGATATGAGATGAGATATCGATCGGTCTTGTGATGGCGTGATCGCGTGAATGTGACCCCCTCCACCCCCTTTTATAGTTGCAAGGGAGAGGGCAAAGGGGGGTAAAACGGGAATGGAAACTAGGTTACAGCGTAGGGTGTCCTTCTCCACGTCGGGCGGCCGTCCGGACGTGGTGACACAGCTTGGGGTTGTAGCGGAGTGGTTGTTGATGGTATGGTCTTCCCGGAATTGCAGGCTCCGAGTAGTTGGCGTTGGGGACTCCTCGAGCACGTCTCCGAGTAGTCTGGTCGTCGAAAGTCATCGGCGTCGTACCATGCTCCCGTCAGCGGAGTTGGTATGCGTCTTTCCAGGGCACTGTGGAGTTCCTGTTCAGACGGAATGGCCCGCACTATGCCGTTCGTAGCATAGTGGGCGGCATGCATTGTGCCGTTCGTGGCACAGTGGGCGGCCATGCCTCCTGACACCGGACACCCCCTGTCAGTACGACCCGGCATGGAGAAGGTTGCACGTGGCGGCGCGGGAGCAGGCGTGCGCGAAGGACCCGTCCCATCAAGAGTGGGCCCCGCCTGTGGTTGCCTTCGTCGCGAAGGCTAGGCCGGCGGAGGACGGAGACTGCTCGTGCGAACGAGTAGTTTGAGGCGAGACAGAAACTATTCATGCGAACGAGTAGTCAGGGTGGGGGCGGAAACTTGTCGTTCAAGCCGCCAGGTGGACGGAAACTTGTCGGACGGGCCTTCAAGTACTCGGAAACTTGTCGGCTAAGCCGCCAAGTACTCGAAGGCGGGTGGTGCTTGTCCGTACGGGCCGCCAAGTATACGGACTTGTCGGAAACTGGTCGTACGGGTCGCCCAGTGCTCGGGGACAGGTTACTTGTTGTACAAGCTGCCAAGTACTCGGACTGTAGCCCGTACTTCTCCTTTTGGTGGTTGTGGTAGGGCCGTGGTCTAGGGCCTCATCAGGGCCATTAAGAAGATTGACAAAATTAGACGAGGTTTCTTGTGGAAGGGCTCTGAAGATGCAAAAGGTGGACATTGCTTGGTGTTGACGGTTAAATAATGCGTCAAGTTTTGAACCGCAAGCGCACGGATCATTGTAGCTCTTCCCTTAGAGTATTCCCCAAGGTTTATCAATCTGTGGATCGGAAGCGAACCAACTAAGGTTTTCCATCTAATCTATCGAACCTAACCTATCATGTAGCATAGATTGTATGAAGAGGTTAACACACAAACATAGGATGGATGTATGGATCACATTCGGTAGCCATAAGGTAACACGACCAAAGGTAGCACGAGCCTACCGTCTCCTAGTTGCAACTCCAGCCAAAGTGATAAACTAATCCAGTACTCATACCATGACAAAGAGATATCCCTAGTACTTTCCCGTGAACACCCTTGCGAGGTGTGTGTTGACGCCTAAGGTTCCCCAAAGCTTTACCTCAAACGTCCACCAAGTGCTCTTTACTCAAAGCTCCTCCTCTTGGTGGCCGCGCAACGACTCTCACGATACACGCCATAGATCAAACTCAACACTACACGTTCGTTCGGCCTTTTCCCTCCCACATGCTGTCACCACACGAGGGTAATCAATCACCGACTTCCCGTGCACTACTACGATATATCCGCAAGACATAGACTAACCATCACGATTAAATCTACTCCTACTAAGGGCATATGCTAGCTACACATATGAATGAGAGAAAGCATGCATCATAATAGATCAAAAGTAGAGACAAGATTAGATTGATATCACCGTCAAAAGTACATATGCTTTGATGAATCCAAGGCATGGCTCCGGAACTCCACCATGGCTTCACCACGCAAGGACAACCATGGCGGCTAGGGTCTAGCCTAAGTCATCTCCTAGGCAACGTCGAGGGCTCGCGACGACCGTCGGCTTCCTTCGGTGTGTGTCCCTCAATTCAGCGGCTCTCTGCTGAATGGATCCCCCTCCTTGGGCGTCCGGGGGTTGTATTTATGCCCTTGGGGAACCTTGGAGTGAGCTCCACCTTGCCTTGCACGAGATCTTCTTTGGGAGAGAAGCGAACTTGGTTTCCATAAAATCTGTCTCGTCGAAATTTTCCTGATTCGCAACCCTTCCTTGCCGGCACCATATCTCCCACGTCCGGACTCAAAATAATGCAAATTCGGTGCCCACATTGTGTGCCACGAAATTATCTCCAACTTTGGTATTCATTACTTTCCTTGAAAATGAAGATAAGATCCCCAAAACGGCCTCGGAAGATAATCTATCTGATTTCGGACATATCTGCGCAGCGGGTATTTCGGGGGCCATATCTCCTAGCTCCTTGACCCGAATTAGGCCTTCCATATGTCCAAATCGAAGCTCTCATCGAGGCCCACAACTTTAGTATTCAAACTTTTGCCATTAGAGGCCGTTTAAGTCTCCGAATTTGCACCGAAAGATCATGTTGTTCTGGGCTGCGCGAATATCTCTCGGGCTGAGTTGATCTCGTGGGTAAACCTTCAAGTCCCCGGAGTTTTACGACTTCATGCTTTGGTCATCGGGTCATTTGGAGTCATGTTCACTTCGTGTCTTGACTTGTGTCGGACTTCATAATCTTCTCATAAAGTGCTCGATGAACTTTGCCCGAAAGTCCTCCTTTAAGCACTTAAATCCTGCGTAAACATCATACTCCAAAAATCACATGCAAGTGTGAACTTGTTACATCATTAGTATGCCCAGTGGCGGGTTAGTTATAATTCAAAGCTCAAATCAAAGTGTAACACGTGCTCTTGGTTGACAGAAATCGACCGCCAACACCTGGTAAAGTGGGCTAAAATTCAGAAACCAAAGTGCCTAGGTGGGCTGGGAGTACTAGACTTGGAGCTCTTTGGAAGGGCGTTGCGCCTGCGATGGCTACGGTATGAATGGATTGAACCAGATAGGCCATGGGTGGGTACTGAAGTTCCTTGCAATGACATTGACAAGCAATTTTTCAGAGCTAGTACTGAGGTGTTACTAGGAAATGGGCGCAAAGCCAAGTTCTGGGAGTCGGCCTGGCTAGCTGGTCATGCACCGAGGAATCTAGCACCTAATCTTTACAAGTATGCCTGGAGGAAAAATCAAACCGTCTATGAAGATCTACAGAACTGTAATTGGACACGAGGCCTCTGGCGCATGACATTTGCAACTGAAATGGCGGAATTTATATCCCTTTGGGCACTCGTGAGCGAAGTGATTCTAACTGAAAATGATGATGAAATCCGTTGGAAGTGGACAGCAAATGGGCACTAGTGCACTACTCGGCTAAGTCTGCTTACAGAGCGCAGTTGACAGGCTCCTACTGCACCTTCGATGCTATGGCGATCTGGAAGGCCAAAGCCGAAGGCAAACACAGGTTCTTCGCGTGGTTGCTGGTGCAAAGCAAAATCCTAACCGCCAGGGCGGATATGGGCGCCCAAAAAACTCTTCATAGTAGCTGCAATTTTTCTAGCCCAACTATGTATTATGTGAATTGGTCGTAGTCTTCTTCAGTCCAAAATTTGTTCGGCCCACAGCAGCCATTGCCCAGCGGCCTAGGCCTCTCCCTCGCTCTTTCTTTTCTACCCTCTGAGCCGCTCGCCACTTCGCCAGGCCGCCAGACTCCCCCGATCGAGCTTCCCATCGCACGCTGCCACACCCAACCCTAGCGCCGCCGCCCGCGCCCAGGACTGATTGCGCAGTTGCGCTAGCGGCTAGCGCCGCTCGCCCACCCACACCAGCGCGCCTGCGCCGCCGCCCACCAGCCAAGCGGCCACTGTACCGCACCGCGCTGGCGCCCTGCGCCTGTGCCTGCTGGTTGCTGTCCTGCTGGCTTGCGCGCGGCGCACACGCCTGCGACTTGCACCCCGCCTGGCCGGTCCCCCGCCCCGCCGCACCTGTGTCGCGCCGCCGCGGTCGTCGCTCGTCAGCACCCAGAACCGTGCAAGGAATCGGATGCTCGTAGCCTAAGAGGGGGAGGGGGTGAATTAGGCAACTTAAAAACTTAACCTTTGACTTATCACTATTTGCATCAAACATAAACTAGAACATGCTATCTAGATGTGCAACTAAGGTTGTTCTAGTGTGAAACTCCCATCCCAAAATAAGTTTTGCAACCTATAGCCAATCCTAGCAAGATACTACTCTTGGAAAGTAAAGGCACACAAGGATTGCAAGAATGTAATGCGGAAACGTAAAGGGGATGAGAGGAAGCAAACTTTTGACACGCGATTTATCCTGTGGTATCGGTAGGCACTAAGCCACCCCTAGTCCACGTTGTTGAAGCACTCTACACAAGAGTATTGCTTCTCGGTCACCAAGTCTCTTCCAAGAGCACCACTTAACTTGCCACAAAGGCTCGCCACGAAGGCACTCGTCAAGCTCCCTTGGTCACCTTGATGCCGCCTCCACTAAAGAGCTTTTCCACCAAGGGAAGGGGGTTTCCACGTCCCCCGCACAAAGTGTCCTCGCCGCTCCACACCAAGCCGGAGGGTCGAAGACGTTTGCCGGAGAGCCACCTAGGCTCCAAGGCTTCCGGCACACCTCGTACAACTTGATCCACTCGAGAATCACCTCACAAGGTAGGCACACCTTGCACTCACTCAGCTCTAAGCTAAGCCTAACACTAAGCACACACACAAAGCATGTGCAAGTCTATAGATGAGCAATTTAGCACTTGGATGGCTTGGATATGATCTTCTATGTGTCTTGAACTTCTCTGCACTTCCACACAATCCAGCATCTTCAAATGGCTGGGTGGAAGAGGTATAAATAGGCCAAGGCATCAAACTAGCTATTGGGCCAAAGCTGCAGAAAATAGTACCATCAGATGATCTGACGCTATGCTTTTCCTGGGTGTTGGTTCATCCAGTGCTACTAGCTGTTGCCTTCCACCGCACTGGACCGTTAAATTCTGCTGACGTGATTCATCTCACGCTTCGACCGACGCACCGTCGTTTCATCCGGTGCTGAAGACTTCGCAACCATAACCTCTCTGTTAGCTTCTTCAAGGCCGTCGGATGAACCGATGCTACCACTGTCGGTTCATCCGGTGCTGAAGCAACTTTTCTCTGAGCGTCTCTGTCTTGATTTCTTTGATCATCGGATGGACCGACAGTGCCTTCCAATGGACCGTCGGTTCATCCGACGCTACTGACCCATCTGCTTCTTCTCTGATCAATCGTCCGGTGCAACTAAAAAACCTGCCGTCGGTTCATCTGGTGCTCTTCAAGATAACTCATGTCTTCACGTAGTGTACCATTTCATCCGTTGCTTGCACCGACGCTTGTTACAAGGCTACTGTCGGTTCATCCGACGGTGGCATTTTCCTTCCTTTTCTTCCACGGTTTTGACCCTTGAAAAATACACTATCTTCTCATTTTGGCATGTGGTATTTTTGCATCCTTGGGACCTAGAAGTGTCTACAAAGACATGCTAGACAATATGGTTAGTCCCATTGATCATGTTGTCATTAATCACCAAAATCAAACTTGAACAAATGGCATATGAGGTCATGTTTGTTACAATCTCCCCCTTTTTGGTGATTTATGACAACACAATCAAAGCAAGCATAAATACACAAAAATTGAAAAAATTGAATCACTTACACTTGCTTGGATGCTTACTGTCGGGGTTCTCTACCGCCGGCAATGAATTTTTATCGATCGTGTGTCGGGCTCGGATGGTTAGCGCAGGAGACGACGGGGTTTATACTGGTTCGGGCCTCCGAGGAGTAATACCCTACGTCCAGTGTGTTGCAGCCGTGTTCCTGAGCCAAGTGTGCTCGTAGTAGGGGTTACAAGCTAGTCGGGAGAGGGAGTTCGTTCCCAAGTCCCGGGTGGTGGTGTCTGGTCATGTGAAGGTCTAACCCCTGTGACCGTTACCCTCCTCTCCCTTTTATAGTCTCAAGGGGAGGGGCACAAGGGGGAATACAAAAGAGTTACAGTGCTTGGCAGCTGGTATGTCCTGTCGTACGTCGCTGTCCGCCGGGGCGTATTGAAGCCGAGTCGCGATGTCTTGTCGGGGAAGCCGCCGCGTGGCCGGGTTGGACTGTTCCCTCCGGGACGCTTGGCCTTCTCCCCGAGTAGTTTGGGCTTGTCTTAGTCTTCCCGAGTGCTTGCCTAGCTTGCCACGCCCGAGCCTAAGTCTAGGCTCGTGCGCGTCGTAGAGGGTGCTTGAGTGCCTCGGGTTGAGTCTTGCGTGTGGCAGAGTAGGAGATGATGGCGATGTGATGGCTGCGCGGCTTGTCAGACCTGCATTAAGGCTCTTGCCGGGGCGGGCCGCTTGCATGGCCTCCAGCTGTTGTTTCCGCGTGACGTGGAGATTCGCTCCTCCCCGCGCATCGGTAGCGCCGCCCGAGTAGTGCGCCCGGGCCCACGTACTAGTCGGAGCCTGGACTTGTCGTGCGAGGCGGAGACTTGTCGTGCGAGGCGGAGACTTGTCATGCGAGGGTTCCTCTAGTGGGAAACTAGTCGAAGATGCTGCCATCCGGCCAAGGACTGGTCGACTTGCCAGTGAGGGTCTTGACGAAGATCTGCATGCCTTCCCTGAGACGCAGCTCCAGCTGAAGGGTGGACTCCTTCTAGATGTTGTTGTCAGCAAGGGTACGACCATCCTCGAGCTGCTTGCCAGCAAACGGTTGACTCCACCTCGAGGGTTGTGGTTTTGCCGTTGTTTTTAGGAAGATAATCTTACCGTCAAAGGGGACCCTAATCTGGGCCCTCGTCAGTAGCCCCCGAGCCTGAGTGGGAGTCAGGGAGTCGCGCTCAGGCTCAGTTGGTGGATCATGGAGTTGGAGGTGTTCTTCGGGTTCTCGGTGGGTGCGCGCGAGCGCATCCGCCGGATGTAGCCCCCGAGCTCGTGAGTGAGTTGGAGACTCGCTCGCGAGCTTTTATTTGTAATTGTAGCCGTTGTAGCCTTGGAGGTTTCGTCGGGGCAGTTACGGCCGTAGTGATGACGTGGGCGTGGTCATGGGTGCGGGTATCTCGGCCGACGTGACCGATATGACCGCCCCATCAAGACCGCGCTCAGGCTCTGCAAGTCTGCACGTCACGGGAATCGAGGCGTCGCGGTTGCGTGCGGCTGTTTCGCCGGGACGCGCGCGTGACCGGGCGAAAGTCTTGCTGACACGGCGGGCCCGGCGCCGAAGATGAAGAGTCAGGCCTGTCCCCTTTAAAACCGCGCGTCGAGCGCTGGTTCGGGACTTTACTTTCCGTTCGCTTCCTTTCTCCCTCGCGCTTGCCCCTTGAGCTCCGAGTTCTTTCGCCTCCACATTGCCACCGCCGCTTGCTTTCCCAGCCCGCCCGAGACTCCGCCGGCGTGATGTCGAGCTGGGCGCGCTCCAATGTCTCCCGCGAGCAGCTCCTTCGTCTCGTTGAGGCGGGCCAGCTGCCTCCCCTCACCGAGGCTGTCGAGTGGATCGTCCCTGCCGACGAGTCCGTGCCACGCCCTCCCAGTGGGTACGTGGTGTCGTTCGTGGTCTTTCATGAGCGCGGCTTCTCCGTCCCCGCCGGCAGGTTCATCCGCTGGGTGCTGTTCGCGTACGGGCTGCAGCTTCAGCACCTCAACCCGAACAGCATCCAGCAGACGGCCGCCTTTGAAGCGATGTGCGAAGGGTTCCTTGGCATCGGCGCGCACTGGCATTTGTTCCAGTACTTCTTCAGGTTCACCTGTCTGAGGGAAGGCTCCCACGCGGCGACGATTGGCTGCGCCAACCTTCGAATGAAGCAAGGCCGCGGCGACGACAACATCCCGGTGCCGCTGACCAGCTCGAACAGCGGCTGGCACAGGGGGTGGTTCTACTTGCGGAACGACCCCGAGCACGCGCTCCCGTCGTACACCGGGTGCTCCATCGCGAAGTCGCAGCGGAACTGGGCCGATGGCCCGGCCAAGAAAGAGCAGGAGAAGATGCTCATGTCTCACTAGGCCGTGCTCGGGCGTCTTCAGAACGCCGGGATCACCTTGGCGGAGGTGGTCGGGCAGTACCACGCCCGAGGTGTTGTGCCGCTCCGGAGGCGGCCGCTCCGGCTCTGCGACATGATTGCCGACAGGGCCCCATGGGTCGGGATGGTGACCGCGCCGGAGCTTCCGTCGCCACTCGAGGTTCAGCGACGCATGGCGCAGGCGATCGGGAGAGCGACCTACTCGTGGCCGCCGTCGCGGATGCTCCCGATGCTCCCCAACGCGGGGACAGAGAAATTTGTAAGTTGTCCGTCTTCTCGGCCAGTTTCATTCGCCTTTTGTCGTGGGTAGATCTTCTCGGATTTGACCTTGGTGCATTCTTGTTGCGGCAGTTGAAATGCGCCCACCTTGTTCTGGCCAAGGCGCCTCTCCCGGAGGAGGCGATCTTCAACCAGAACCAGGCCGCGGCGGAGAAGAGGCGCGCTGCGCGTAAGGCGCAGCATAAGAAACGCCATATCGCCAAGCGCGATCGCAACGACGACCACAACAAGAGGCGGAAGGCGGGGGAGCTGGGCGTCTCCTCCGATGAGGATCCGTCGCCCGAGCCGTCGTGGAGCGGCGATGTCGCCAGCGCGGCGGTCGACTGGAGCAACATGTCGGGGTCGTCCTCGTCGTCGCCGCCCCGTGACGGTGAAGTGTCGTCATCGCGTCGGCCGCAAGAGGCGGGTCACGACAAGACTGTGGGCTCGAGCTCACGTCCGGCGGCTCCCCCTGCCCGAGTGGACCCGCGGTCGACCCGCTCCCGTACGGTGCCCAGCGGGACGGGCGCTCCCGAGCCGCAGAGATCCGCGCCCCGTCAAATCGATCCCCCGAGGAGGTCGGAGGAGCGAATGGTGTCCGTCCGCCAGCTCTATGACGGCTCGGACCGCCCGGACTCCGACTCCTTGCAGAGGCGCCGGTCGCGGGGGAGGTCGTCGGATTCGGCGTTGACGCCGAGCGCGGCGCCGGTGGCGGAACCGAGCGCTGCCCCGCGGCGCTTACAGTCGTTGCTTATCCGGGGTGGCGGGGCCCCGGATGTTCATGTACCCCTTATCGCAGGCGGGGGCCGAGGTCCAACCCCAGCCGTAGCGGAGGCCGGAGGGACAGCCCCCGAGCGAATGGGGGAGAACGTTGCCGCCGTAGAGGTGGCCGGCCGAAGCAGAGGAGCGCCCGAGACGGCGGACTCAAGCCACGCCGTTCCCGAGCAGGGCTCGAAGCGCGCCGCCCCCGAGCAGGGCATGTCGGACCGCCCAGCGAAGAAGGCCCGGGTGCGCTCCAAGATGTAAGTCTCTGACTTCAGCTTTTGCCTGTCATGTCTCTTCCGACTTGTTTGTTGATGCTAGCATTTGTCTTCTCGCAGTCATGCTGATACTGGCGTGCTTAGCCTGGGGCCCCTGAAGCGACTGGCACTGAGGGCACAGGTGATCTCTCCTGAGCCTCAGGCCTAGCCCCCGAGCGCCAGGCCGGTGTCGTTACAGGCCGAAGAGGCGCCGTCGGTGGTTGTCGAGACGAGGACGCCAACCGCGCTACCTCCACCAGTCCCCGCCACCGTCGTCGAGGAGGGTGAGGCGGCCACGGAGGCGACCGTCACTCAGGCGGCCCTGGAAGCGCCGTCCGAGGCTGGCCCGAGCGTCGAGGGGGTGGTGGTGGTCTTGGATGAAGACTCGGCGCCTCCCCCAGCTTCGGAGAGTCACGATGCCGCGGCGACACTGGCGTTGGAGCCGGCCCAGGCGCAGGTGGTGACGAGCCTTCTCCCGGCTGTGGAGGTGCCGGTGCCCTCTCCGGCAGCGGCAGTTCAAGGTCCTCTCCCGACCGTGGAGGTGGTGGAGTCCTCTTCGGTCCGAGCTTCCCTTACGGTCGAGGAGATGATGGATCTGGAGACGTGTCGGTTCATCGACTTCCCCGGTGTCGGGGTAATCGACCTCGAAGCGCCCCAACTCCCGGAGAAGGAGTACGAGGTGGCGGCGGAGCGGAGGTCCAATGAGCCGACGACCATGGAGACGATCGCGTCGGTCTCGAAGGCGCTGCAGGAGTACGAGCGCGCCGGCGGCTTCGCCTCAGCCGCTGCAACAAACGCGGAAGATGTGGCCCTCGCGGCGCCCACGGCTTGTGTGGGGCCGACAGAAGACGCATCCGCATCACCGCATGTTGATGAAGGTCGGGAGGCGTCGTCTCCCGAGTTGGTGGAAACCGCCAAAACTCCAGCCTTTGTGCCGGAGCCTAGCGTGGCGGAGCCCGTTGTCGGGGAAGAGGGGGCATCATCGCCCGGTCCGGTTGCCGCTGAGGCTGAGGGTGTCGAGGCTCGCGTGCTTGACGAGCCGGCCGCCGTTGTGCAAGAGTCGGCCGTCCCCGAGACGGTGGTCAGGGCCGCCACCTCGGAGATCCAGATGGCCGAGGAGACGGGGGCGTCTCTTTCTCAAGGCGCGGCTGGCGGCGAGGCCCGAACGCTTGAGCTCGCGTGCACTTCGTGGGCGGCTACCTCCGGGCCTGACTCCGACTCCGAGGACGACGAGGAGGCCGCAGCGCGCCACACCTTGGAGCGTGGGATGACCTGGGCGCGCCGGGCCTTTGACGAGCTCATCCTCCCCGCGACCTCGGTGAGTTTTCTTGTCAAGGATTCTTTTTTGATTCCGCGATCTTCTTGAGCTACGCCAGTTAATTCAGTTCTATTGGCTGTAGACCCTCGAGTCTTCAGGTCGGAGACGCGCCCGCGAGGTGTGCCAACTCCTCGCGGAGCGGACCCAGCTGGAGATGCAGCTTGTCGTAGCTCGGGTAGCGGCAGTCGGTGCCATGGCGAGCGAGACGTCCGCGCGGGCGTCCCTTGAGGCCGCCCGTCAGTCTGCAGAAGACCGAGCCATCTCCGCCGAGACTGCCGCCGCAGCGGCTGCCACCGAGCGGGACTCGCTGGCGTCGAGGCTCGCGCTTGCCGAGGCTGAGATCGAGAAGCTCCGAGCGGCCGCAGCGTCCGCGGAGGAGACGGCTGAGAGAGCCAAGACCGCCGCGGCCACGGCGGAGACCACCGCCCGAGAAGCCTCCCAGACCGCCGCTCGTGAGAAGGCGGCCCTCGAGGCAAAGGTGTTGGAGCTGGACAGTGACTTGAGGACGGCCACGACGGACTTGGCGACGACGAGCCGCCAGTTTTCCCAGGCCACGAACCAGCTCCAGGTGGCAACCGAGGAAGCGTCGCGGCTTCAGAACTCCAACGCCAAGTTGTCGCAGGATCTCGAGGGTAAGTCGGACGATCCCCGGTTCTTGTCTAGTCCAGCGCTTGCTTCTTGTCGGGACTTGACTTGATGACCTTGGTTGCAGGGTCGTGCGTGATCCGCGCGGGGATGGTGGTGCAGCTGGCGATGGTCAAGCAAGAGCGGAACGCCGCCATCCTCAAGGTTATCGAGAAGGACGGTGTCCTTAAGCGCTTGTCGGAGCAGCTCCAGAGTACGTATCGAACTTTGGTGTTATCTTGTTGTCCTTTTTCTTCCTCTCGAGCTCTCCGTGACTCCCTGTCTCCGCTTGTTCTTCAGAGGTCCAGGCCGAGCTGGAGCAGTCCCGGGCATCTCGAGAGCAGGACGCGTCCGCCCTGAACCAGGCCCGCGAGGCTCGGCGCAAGTCGGATGCCATTGCCGAGAAGGCCATCGGGGACATCGCCAAGCTGGGCAGGGCGATGAGTTCGGCCATGGCCGCACTCGGTGTATCGCTTGGTCCGCGGACGCCCGAGACGCTGATCGAGGAGGCTGGCCGCCTTCCCGGCGTGGTGCGAGAACTTGAGTTGTCGACGGCTCGTCGTGCGGTGCACCAGATCCTCGCCATGATCGAGTCGCACTACCAAGGGCTGGACCGCATGGCGCTGAGCGGCGGCTGGGCCCCTGGCATCTCCGACGACCAATGCGACGAACTGGAGGTGGACTGCGCCGCCTTCGCCCGCGAGATGGCCGATGCTGCATTGAAGGATCTGGAACTGCTGCCACAAGACGAGTCAGAGGCTCCAGGAGTTCCCGGGCACCCGAGTTAAACATGCCACAAACTATTTGTAATAATTTGAACACGTTGCCAGGTTATCGCGTAGCTAGGCTATTCATCTGGCGTTATCTCTCGATCGCTTCCGAGCGCCCGAGGACGACTGCAGCCACGCGCAGTCGGACTTAGAGAAGCGAAACAGCCAAACCGTGCTCCGGAGCCGCGGGGGTGTAAGAGTCGTAAGGCTTGGCCCCTTCGAACCGCTAAGCTCAACCATTCGTTCGCAGCCCCCGAGACCTCAGAAGGTTCGGGAGATAACTAAGGTTTTAGTTGCGCAAACTCCTCTTTTGGACCGGAGCCCGAGTGGTCATTCGAATGTTCTCGGAAAGGGGTTGGATGAAAGCCGGAGACTAGAGAAGTACTCGCAAGTCTTCGTGCTGTAGCCGCGGGGGCGTTAGCACTAGGAGCTTTGAATGAATAGGCGACTCGCCATCTCATGCAAACTGTCATCTTCACCTTTCCCGAGTTCGAGTTTCCACCAAAAAACTTCTCGCTCGTGCGATCGGTCTCGACAAAGTTGTCGGAATTTTTGAAAAATTTCGAAAAAACGTTGAGGACCCGAGGGCATTGTGCCCTTGGTGGCCCCCGAGAAGGGAGCGTCTTTGACTTGGTGCAAAGACGCTGCCTGCTCAAGCATAAGTATTGCCATAAAGAAATAAAGCGCACAACCGAATATAAACTTGAACTCGGAGACAGGTGCACAGAGGCAAACAGCATGTATTTATTGACGTACGAGTTCAGAACATTTACTTAAGGGTAAAACGGGCGCAGGTGTTCGATGTTCCATGCGTTGGTGACGACCCTCCCGTCCTCGTACTTAATCTTGTATGTCCCTGGTCGGAGCACCTCGTGGATGATGAAAGGCCCCTCCCAAGGTGGCGACAGTTTGTGTCGGTCCTTGCTGGCTTGAACCCGTCGGAGAACGAGGTCGCTGACGTGGAACTCGCGCGGGCGCATGTTGCGCTCGTGGTAGCGTCGTAACGCCTGCTGGTACTTGGCGCTCCTCAGCAGTGCCACGTCGCGCGCCTCGTCAAGCTGGTCGATCGCGTCCTCGAGCGCGACTTGGTTTCCTTCTTCGGTGTACGCCCGCACCCGTGGGCTGCCGTAGTCGATGTCGGTTGGCAAGACCGCCTCGGAGCCATGTACCATGAAGAATGGCGTGAACCCCGTGGCCCTGCTTGGCGTAGTACGTAGACTCCACAATACGGACGGCAGTTCGGCCACCCATCTTGCTCGAAACTTGTCGAGCCGCTTGAAGATTCTCGGCTTCAAGCCTTGCAGGATCATACCGTTCGCCCTCTCGACTTGCCCGTTCGTCTTCGGGTGAGCTACAACTGACCAGTCCACACGGATGTGGTTGTCGTCGCAGAAATTGAGGAATTTCTTCCCCGTGAACTTGCGCCGGGAGGTGAGTTTGCCTTGCATAGAATTGGCAACCCTCACAACGCCGCACAATGTCCTTCGAGTCGGCGACCGCTGTGGACCAATAGAAACCTTGTCGGAAAGCTTTTCCGACAAGGGTTCTCGGCCCGGCATGGTGGGACCGCTCCGACAAGCACCCGGGGGCTTCACTCACCTCCTCATAGCGGTCGACAAGTTCTCAAAGTGGATCGAGGCTCGACCCATAGTCAACGTCCGCTCCGAGGAGGCCGTTTCGTTCTTCACCGACATCATCTACCGTTTCGGCATCCCCTACTTGGCGCGCCAACTGTCGGGGTTCTCTACCGCCGGTAATGAATTTTTATCGATCGTGTGTCGGGCTCGGATGGTTAGCGCAGGAGACGACGGGGTTTATACTGGTTCGGGCCTCCGAGGAGTAATACCCTACGTCCAGTGTGTTGCAGCCGTGTTCCTGAGCCAAGTGTGCTCGTAGTAGGGGTTACAAGCTAGTCGGGAGAGGGAGTTCGTTCCCAAGTCCCGGGTGGTGGTGTCTGGTCATGTGAAGGTCTAACCCCTGTGACCGTTACCCTCCTCTCCCTTTTATAGTCTCAAGGGGAGGGGCACAAGGGGGAATACAAAAGAGTTACAGTGTTTGGCAGCTGGTATGTCCCGTCGTACGTCGCTGTCCGCCGGGGCGTATTGAAGCCGAGTCGCGATGTCTTGTCGGGGAAGCCGCCGCGTGGCCGGGTTGGACTGTTCCCTCCGGGACGCTTGGCCTTCTCCCCGAGTAGTTTGGGCTTGTCTTAGTCTTCCCGAGTGCTTACCTAGCTTGCCACGCCCGAGCCTAAGTCTAGGCTCGTGCGCGTCGTAGAGGGTGCTTGAGTGCCTCGGGTTGAGTCTTGCGTGTGGCAGAGTAGGAGATGATGGCGATGTGATGGCTGCGCGGCTTGTCAGACCTGCATTAAGGCTCTTGCCGGGGCGGGCCACTTGCATGGCCTCCAGCTGTTGTTTCCGCGTGACGTGGAGATTCGCTCCTCCCCGCGCATCGGTAGCGCCGCCCGAGTAGTGCGCCCGGGCCCACGTACTAGTCGGAGCCTGGACTTGTCGTGCGAGGCGGAGACTTGTCGTGCGAGGCGGAGACTTGTCGTGCGAGGGTTCCTTTAGTGGGAAACTAGTCGGAGATGCAGCCGTCCGGCCAAGGACTAGTCGACTTGCCAGTGAGGGTCTTGACGAAGATCTGCATGCCTTCCCTGAGACGCAGCTCCAGCTGAAGGGTGGACTCCTTCTAGATGTTGTTGTCAGCAAGGGTACGACCATCCTCGAGCTGCTTGCCAGCAAACGGTTGACTCCACCTCGAGGGTTGTGGTTTTGCCGTTGTTTTTAGGAAGATAATCTTACCGTCAAAGGGGACCCTAATCTGGGCCCTCGTCACTTACCATTATCCAACTCCCCCTAGATGTGTTCTCCCTCTTTTATGATCTTCTCTTCACATATAGTTTGCTACTTCCCCTTTGGAAAAACTGGCTTGCTTTGGCTCTAAATTCTCCCCCTTTGGAATAAAATCTCCAAAAAGTGTATAAAACAAAAGGATCTCCAAAGGAAATTTAGCAAGTTCTAGCAATCATAGCTCAAAGAGAAATGTTAAATACAAGAGAGAAAGTCGCATGAACCATGATCCATATGTATGATATCAATGAAGATACCACATGTGCGAATAACTAAGGTGGATCACAAGCTCATGATACAAACTAAGCTCCCCCTAAGTGTGTGCACAAAGTGATAGTGTGAAAATCAAGTGCACAACTACAAATACTTGTAAGATAAGGAAGCTTAGAGCATATCATGCAAGAAGGTAGCTTAAATGACAAGAGATAAGACAAGAGAGTTCTTGTATCATTACCACTTGTAGATTTTGAACAATGCATACCTCCGGGGAATATTCATCTTCTACCTTGTTGGCACCACATTGAGATAAGCCACTTGGAAATGATATCACTTGGAGATGACACCACTTTGAAAGAAGCTTGCAAAGAAGACACTTGGGGTACCACAAGGATTAGGAATGTATGAGTTCATTGCCTTTGAACTTGTATAGAGATATAAGCTGGCAAGGACGACATGACTCAATAGCATGAAGTTCATATTGTTATATTCACTCTTTTAGAGATGTTAGATCACATTTAGAGTGAAATAGCATTCTCTTAGAATGAAATACCGCACCGGAACGCGCCACCAAGGGACTACACACGATAAACTTGAAACAATGTTAGTCCCATAAACAAACCATAGGATGAGCTCCAAATGAAACTAAAAACAAGCGAGCAACAATCATGATCTACGCGGCGTGGAACATTAGCGGAATATGAGAATTTTCGATGGAGTTTCCTCGTCACCGCGTCGAGTGCTGCAACTGATCCAGGACGAAATGGCCCTGAGGTCTTCTGCTTGTGGCCTAGCTGTGCATTCAGTCGTTTCTTAATGTTAGATAGTGTTTTGAGAGTGGAGTGCTTCTTTGTTTCATGTAATACAATCTTTGTAACAAATCGTTTGCTTCCTCTTCTTAAATGACATAGCAGAGCTCCTGCACCCTTTTTCAAAAAATAAGAGATATGCCATGATATTGAAACTTATTTTGTTGGCTACCAGCCTACCATCCACGTTCCTACCCAGGGGCTAACATCGTTCCATTTCAAAATATAATTGTACAAACATGGACATAATCATTAGGTTAGATCGCTATTGCTAGAGTTTGCACATGTATTTGTTCTTAATCGATGATCAATGTATGAGCAACAGAACCAAAGTGGCAGGAGGGGTGCCCTTGAGACCGCGGCCAAAGGTGTTGGTTATCGTCCTCTTGTGCCATATGGTAGAGTTAAGTTTTGTAAAAATGAGCACAAGCTTCATATGTTTCGTTGCAACTATGAGTTGTCACGCTGGACTGGACAAAGGGTCGTGATCTCGTGAGGGTGAGCTAATTTCAAAACCCATCCTCAGCTCGAATTGCAGGTAGCAGGCAGCTACACTGCACGCGCCCACCGTGCCCAGGAAGCTCGCGTTCTCGCCGGGAGGCCCAAGTGCTGAAGCTGAAACCCATTGCTGAACTGCTGATCGGGGATCACTGATCAGCGCCTTTTCGTTTGTTCATGATCAGGAATTGGTGTCAGATTGAGAGTGAAATGCCGGCTACGTCATATAGCCAGCCACTTGACACACTTGAGTACTAGTGTGTCTGGAGCTGTATATTTTTTTTATTTTCCCGACGAATAATTCCGAGCGGGTGCTACGGCTAATTACTTGGGGGATTATCAGTCGATTTGTTCAGTTCAACAAAGCTTTTTCTTCGTAATGCCAAAGCTGTGAGAGGCAACAACAAACAAGAGCCGTACGTTTCTTCCGTTTGAAGAGCAGGTGTTCTTGTTCTCTGCTAGATTCAGAATCAAATGTATTCGTGCGGTCGTGCCCCCTTTACGGGCCATAACTGGGCTCCCATTCATACATTTGTTCGGGCTGGGCACTCATTGTGAGCGAGCAACTGACTGACCCATGAACACGCAAACGCACTGCATTTCGGCGAGCGGAGGGAGGACGAACAACAGGGTTGACGAGTCTTTGAGGTGGCAGCAGCTGGAATGCCACGAAAACACAGTCAATGGCAATGGCAATGGCAGGCAGAGGCAGGCGACACCCGATTTTGCTGTCCAGCTCTTGCCTAAGGCGGCAACGTTGGTCCTTGGTTCCATGTATAAACAAAGTATCTAGCCGTATCATCGGTGGCACCGTCGGAGCCGTTCGTGGACACTGCAAGGGAATCACGTTTCTGCCAACCGAGGTGCCATCGGAGGCTCGATCGGAGCCAAACCTATCGGCCGGATATTTTCTGAAGAAGATCACGCGAACCTACCCCCTACGGATGCCCCTCCCATATCCTCCTCCTCAGACCGTCCGTCACCGAAGGCGAAGAGCAGCACGCGTGAGATTGACGCGCGACGCGTCCGTCCGTCCGTCCGTTGCCACCTCCGGCAGCGGCGCACGCAGATCGGCGGCAACGCGTACCGGCGCCATGATGCTAGCCCCATGTCCACGAGCTGCGGCGGCGGCCGCACCATCCACCATCCACCACTGCAGCAAGCGCTCTTCCGCCGCAGCCGCTGGAGCTGCATCTCGCAGACCTTTCTGGAACGAACGCGGGCGCCCGCCGCGAGATGCGCTCCGCACATGTAAACCGTACAAGTGCAACCACCAAGCAGAGCACTCCCCAAAAGGGAAAATGGCGGAGCCCCCGGCCGCACAGTGGTGTTGTAGTGGGGGTGTGACGCACTGACGCTCGCTCTCCCCCGCTCCCACTTCATGGCCGCCACCGGTTCCCCGTCAGTCGCCGAGTCACTGCCACCGTGTGTGTCGCGCTCATCCACAGGTTCGTGCCTGTGTGGCTCGAGAGCCCTGTGCCATATCTGCCACTGCCATGCCAAAAGACACGACACAGGATGCCACAAACGCCACTCACTGCTGCTAGCTTGGCTTGCAAATGGTAACTTGACTTCAGATTTCTCAGATCTGGAGCCTGGAGGTCAAAGGAGCATATCATGGACGGGTTGGCCGTGTGTGGGCCGTGGCTCCCCTCGGCGTCGGCCTCATCAGCTTCCTCCTGGCTCCTGCTAGCTGCAACGACGCATACCATCACCCCCATATGAAGATAACATAATCTAAACCACGCTCTCTCTACCTGTAGCTGTACGCATACGTCACGGAACGGAACGGACAAAAAACCAGGTTTATTTGCATCAAGGTGATGCGTGTAGTCGGCCCTCGTGTCCACGCCTCCGACCACATTCAGGTTCGGTTCCCGCGACGAATGCGTATGTACAGACCGTGTACTGAATGTCCGAAGCCAGATACGCGCGACACACAACCACGGTGATGCAAGAATCCACCTGCCTCACGTGTTGATCGGCACCGGGGCGCGAACGAGATCGAACAAACGCCAGAAAAATTGGGGAGTGAGCGTCCGTGGCCGTGCTGATCGAGATCGTCCCGTCACAGTCATGTGGGACCCACTACCCCTGGGCCCACATGGTGGTTACTCAATGGCAGGGGAGGCAATGTTAGAGGATCTTATTCGGTCCCGTGTGCCCCGGGCTTCCATGACCATGAGCCGCCGCAAAAAATCATGTCCGTCCCCGGCGCGGCAGCGGATGGACGCAGCGCTCCGGGCGGCCATCAGTGGGCAGTGGGGCACGTCGCGATCCGGCGCCAGGACCCGGATAAAAAAATTGGTAAAACGACGCGAGTCCGCGAGGTGAAAGACGGCACGCACCCGCGCCGATATCCACATGCGCGTGTACCTACCTACTCGCGGCTAACACTTAAAAGCGTTTCATTCGATCCTGGTTGATGTCACTGGCCCTGTTTGATCCATGAGCTAAAGTTAGTTTCAGCTAGTTGGAGCTCAACTAGCTACAAAGTATCTAAACATGAGAGTTAGATTGGGCTAGTTTGCATCTAACCTATCCCAAAAATTATACCACTCATGAGGTGCTTATTGGAACTAGTTCATGTTGAGTCCACCAAAAAGTAACTTTTCTCTCTCTCTCCACCCACACTTAATGATTGAAAAAGTACATTTAATATCATTCTAACTATTTCATCCAAACATCTCTAGAGCTAGAGTTAGAGTTAGAAACTACCTCTAACCTTTTTAGAGTATCAAACAGGGCCACTGTTGCATTATTGCATTCGCCCCGGCCAAGGGAACTGATGTCAGGCCGGTTCTCAATCATGCAGCAGCACCCGGGGGGCGCATGAGACATTCCCAAGCGACCAGCATGGCCTCATAGATGCCCTCCCTTGATCTTTTCCTGCTCTGCTTTCATGCGCACGCACCACGGCACCAGGGAGTTCAGGTCACCAGCAGCAGACTCGACTTGAGTGGTGTGCCTCAGCAGCATTTGAAAAAGGGAGCAGATTTGGCCGCATGAACCGCACGGAATCATTTTATAGGGGGGCCTCTATCGCAAGCGAACATGGCCTGTCTGATTATTGTTCCGTTTCATAAAATGGAGGAGAGCTGGAGAGCCGCCACGTCCACAGGTTCCTTCTCCTGTCAGCAGATTTAGTAGGATCCCATTGTCTCAGTCTGACCAGGCCGGTCGTGTTGTTATCGGAAAATAATGTACGAGTACATGTCAAATCACGAGATTGAACGCAAAACACATATTCTCATCAGCCCATAACACAACAAAATTGCAATAAAAAATATTTTCTCGGGTGATGATTAATAGTGAGAATAATGATGACCGCACTGTCCATTGTGCTAGAGGAAAAACTTATGCATGACCGTGATGGTCAGCCGGTTTCTCAACAATATGTTTATTTTTTTAATGTATTTTTGCTCCCCCTTCGGTGGAATTGGATTTGTCACGTTTGACTTGGGAGTCTATAGGAGGACAAATTTTCAGCTGGATTAAAAAATTCTCATCACATCTCAGTGCTATGATGCCATCCATAAAGTTTCGTCCTAACTCCCCACCGAACTGTACGCTGGAGGTAGGGTATTGCGTCCCCGAAAGCAGTCAAAGTACACCTAATGCCAACAAAGGAGATAAAAGAATGTTTAGCATAAAATAGCAGGAGCCTACGGAAGGATCTAGAAACCATACATTGCAATCAACCGCCTTATTAGTACAATGTCAAATTGTCAATCATAGCCACATAGCGACTTGCATTGCTGTTGAACAACAAAACTCTCTGTTTTCTTTTTCTCTCTATAGATAATACTACATCCGTTTCAAAATACTTGTCATTCTGGATTTTCTAGATACATTCTATTTATTATGTATGTGTACATACTAACTATCTAGGTACATAACAAAAGAGATGTATGTAGAAAAAGTAGAATGACAAGTATTTGACACGGAAGAAGTATAGTAGTTGGTAATCGTTTTACTTTTACAGGTCAATCTTGGCAGATTAGACCTTGTAATTGGTTGGCAGAGGCTGACCTTCGAGAGGATTCTGCCGCTTTACGGAGCAGATAACGGAGAAGCCTTTTTACACACGCACGCTGAGTAAACAAAGTCGCGGCCAAAGTAATTACAAGATATGCATCACAAGTTCAGCGTGAGGGAGCATTGATATCATCCGACGAGGCGGCCCCCCAGTTCTTTTGGCCGGGGCTTTGCCGAAACCGCACGTAAAGCGGCGGAACAGTACCACGCACAAGAGCGGCCGGCCACAGCGGCGCGTCGTCAGCGCCAGCTCGAGAAATGTTTGTGGGTGCCGTGAAGAGGAAATGACGCAGAAGATGGGGCAAAAGAGGAAAAGTTTGCCACAGTAGGCAGCACCACACGCTCAACAATCAACCCTGCGTGAAAACACTGCAGCTAGCTTAGCTTGACGTGCCCGATCCGAACAAGGCCTTGTTTAGTTGTTGGAAAAATTTGCCTTTTCAACATTTCGAACTCCTGTAGCACACTGTAGCACATTTCGTTTATTTGTGGAAAATATTATCTTACCATGGCCTAACTAGGCTCAAAAGATTCGTGTCGCGAAGTACATCAAAACTGTGTAATTAGTTATTTTTTTACTTATATTTAATACTCCGAACATATGTCTTTTGACGTATTTAATGTGATGTGATGGAAAGAGAGTGGAGAAAACGTTAGAAACTTTAGCAAACTAAACAAGCCCCAAGTAACAATTAGCTCTTGCTGATTCTCCTGGTGCTTGTCTCGCTCGAATCAGGCTCGATGTTTTCCGTCTCCTTTTTGGATAAAGAAAATTGGGGCTCGTTGTTGAGCTACAGCCTACAGGCGGCGTGAGAGCCACAAAACGAGGCGAATTTTGCGTCCGTGCGTGCATCAGTGCATGCAGATCGATTTGATTTGGTTCCACCACCACCCTCCGCCGTTCCAAATTGTGGATGAGGTGAGGACCGATGGATACGCGGTCCAGACCAGAGACGATCGAACGACCCGGGAAAGTACACGGCCGAGAGGCCCTGGCTCGCCTTGTCGGCAGACGAGGCGAATCTGAGACAGCCAATCGCCCGTGGATTACAGGCCGGAGAGCTGGTAGTACACCTGTTCCGCCGCCGCCGCGACGCGACGCGAACCGAGCGAGCAGCTTCGTGCCGGACGCCCCTGACCCCGCGGCGCGCGCGTACGTCGAGCTCTACTCGTACAGCGGCGAGGGCTACTGCACTCAGGTGGGTGGGGTAAGGGACGGGTACGACCCGCGCGACGGCGACTCCGGCCAGGCAAGTGGTGGGTGCGACGCCGACGCCGACGCCGGTGGCGGTCGGCACGGGCTGTCTGTCACGGAGGACGCGCGACGCGAGGTCAGAGATCTCTTCGCACCGGTGGGTGGTACGGCGGCCCAGCTAGATGCAGGCTGCAGCCACTCGATCGCACGGACGCGGCAGATGATGGTTGGCCGGGCGTGCAGACCTGTGGTGGAGGTGGAGGCGTGGAGCCCCGACCCGCGCCACGTGGCGCCACGTCGGAGACCGCGGGTGGCGACCGTGATCTACCACCACCACCAGCCTCCCCTCTGCGGCTCTGCCTCTTTATTGAAATCGCTCTTTATTATCTCCATCCACCTCTCTACGGGTGCGTTTGGTTTGGTACCGCTTCCGTCATTTCAGCTCCGTAACTAGCGTTACTGTAGCACGAAGCGGGGGAAGCTGTTTTGTTTTACTCCGCGCTACAGTTGCTGTACAGTTCGAACAGCAACGTTTTACTGTAGCACGGAGCTGAAGCGGCACGGTACGAAGCTGCAACAAACGCACTCTACCTCGCCCGGCGGTGAGCAGTGCAGCTTGGGTCGGCGTCGTCCGTCAGTCACAGTCTCTCTGCCCCAACAGGAGCTCAAGCAAATAATAGCGCGGCGTCGCTCGCCTGCCTCCTCCCGTTTTATCCCAACAAACAGGACAGGGAAGGGGCGCAGCCGCTCAGGGGGAACACCAGTCTACTACAGCCTGCAACCTGCAACCGCCGTCTCCACGCGAAGAAGAAGCCTGCAACCGCCAAGCCGAAGCCGCCAGCACTGCCTAGTGCGTAGGGGGCCTGCAACGAGGATGGCCGCGCCGCACACCTCGTCGTCCGCGCGGGCGCGGGCGCCGCCTCGCCCATTGCATCCCCTCGCCGGCCTGGAGGACGGGGAGGCCGTGGCGGCCGCCCACCCCGCCGCGCACCGGATGCGCCGCAAGGGGAGGAAGCAGAAGCAGGTGAGAGGTGGAAGCTTCCTGATCCGAGTGTCTGGTTTCGTTTCTCCTCGTCTGTTCTGCTCGTGCTCCGAGTGGTGTGCTGACGTGCCTGTGCTGTCTTGACACGCGGCGGCGGCGCGCTGCAGCTATGGCCCAGGACGGTGCTGCGGAAGTGGCTCAACATCAGGTCGCCGGAGTCCGACTTCAGCGCCGACGAGGGCGACACCACCGACGACACCGACAGCGAGGTCGAGTACGAAGGTCAGTGATCCACCCACCTCCACCTCAAGGCCTCCCCTTTCATTGATCCTTCATTTCTCTTTCTTGCACATGAGCTTCTTGCTTGCTTATTACTTCGGTCTGCTAAATTGGCATGCTCCTATTAATCCACTATTATGAAGAAGCCAAATCAGAATTCCATGTGCCGTTGATGGGATAAATGTTTAACAATGCTTCGTGTTTGATCCTGTTTCCCACTGCTCCCACGTGGTGTTACAGTTTACCTGATGCTCTTGCTTCGCATGTTCGCATGAGTGTTTGGAAAAGAACTGGCCTGATCTAATTGGTGAATGCTTCTTTTGCTCTCCGCCAATCAGGATGACTCTTTTCCTGGTGCTTACTTGTCCGTGTTGATGCATGATTGCGTCCAGCAGCAGGGTCCAGTTTATTTTGATTTTTAGGGGGAAAGGCCAAAGTTGGATGTCGACTCCAAGGGCAATTTGGAAAGTGACTCACTATTTACTCGTTGCAACTGGAGATATTGCGTTGATTCTACGATTGTTTTTGTTCTTCGTGCTGTGCTGTGTTCCTAAGCTTTCCTTTTGCCTTGGTATATTCTCCCTTGCTTGAAATGAAACAAATATGGACGTCGAAATCAATGAAGTAGCCGAATAAGATGTTATTCCTTGTGATTTGCAAAACGATAAGATCTCCCACTCTGTTCCTAAGACAGCATATTCCGGCTTTTTCAATGAACTATAAAAAGTAACATAAAAGGAAATGAAGGTCCGAATCTGATTGCACGAAATACAGTTGCAGCACATGGTTGCTTACAAAAAGCAGGTGACTTTTGAAAAGGGGAAACAGGGAGTATAATACTGTGCTGTACTTGTTTTGGCGGTGATTTCAGTCTTTTAAACCATTTAGTGCTTTTTGGAAAACTTGCTTTGCGTTAGATTGCCCTTTTTTTTTGCAGCTGAGGTTTGTGTTGATTCAGATCAATGTTAAGGATAGCAGTCTAATAGTTGCATATGTAATGGAACTTGAGCAGAGATGTGCGCATGGGAGCGCAAGATGCATGATCAAGAAAGGAGCCACCATGGACTTGATGCTGAGACTATTGGTAACTTTCTTATGGATATTACATCTGGCAGCAAACATTTTCAATGAAATTATTTGCAATAAAAAAGAGGAAGTTCAAGATTACTTCCCTTGAAAATATGGTCAATGATCATGCCAATTTGGCTATTTTTAGGAGATATAATTTGTAATTCATGCACACAAGGGGTTCTATTTAATCATATTTTTCCATTGTCTTTTTTATGGTTTTCCTTGGTTTTCTTTCCCCTTACTGTTAAACACATTGGAAGATGTTAGATTGGCAAATACAGTAATGCAACTGGCAAACTAGGATATACTGCTAGTTATTCTATTACTAATTCTCAATAAATACCTCTAAAGCATCTTTGAAGCATACACACTGGTGCTTTAAAAATAATAAAAAGATAAAATTGTCTGAGAAGGCACATATACCTCTCCTATGCATTGATAGTTGATACTATGTATAAAATACTGCAGGAAACCAATTGGGGACGGTTCCCTACGGGCTTCATAGAAGGCGCAAGTCTGAGACTCTTCGTGCTCAATATATTGATGTCAGGGAACTAAGGTATGGATTCCATAAATAATTTTTTGATTTACCCAATTGTCTCAGTTACTTGAATGATTACCAGTTGTTCCTCACATATCAATCTTGCCTATCACAATTCACAAGCATAAACCATAAATATCGTGTACTGAAGATGAAAAAAAACTTTACTTTGATCTCTGTTCCTCAACATTGATGGTGCCTTGATGTTCAGGATATGCACGGGGACATGGAATGTTGCGGGCAGAGTTCCACCTGATGACTTGGATATTCAAGAATGGCTAGATATGGAGGAGCCAGCTGATATATATGTTCTTGGGTAAACAACTGAACCTCTCAGCTTATCTTATTTAATAAGAAGGCCACCAACCATTTAGCTGTCATGTCTTCTTTCATCTGCAAATGGTCTGTCCCATATAATAAAAAAGTGCTATTATTTTGTTCACTAGTGTATAACTGCTGTTTATTTTGTTTTATTTAATAAGAGGATTCGTTGTCTTTCAGATTTCAAGAAATTGTTCCACTGAATGCTGGGAATATATTTGGTGCTGAAGACAACCGTCCTATTGCTATGTGGGAGAACATTATTCGTGATACTTTGAATAAGATTAGCCCAGATAAACCAAAATATAAATGTCATAGTGATCCTCCTTCTCCATCAAGGTTCAAGCCATCTGATGATGCTTTCGTGGTGGAAGATGAGCTTATTAGTGAGTCCGATAGCGAAAGTGATGGTGAAGTGCATCCGTTGAATGAACAAGATTTGATTGCTTCTGTTGATGGCATTCATGGTAACAAGTGGGAACACCCCGCTGATGAACCTGAAACAACTTTACAAGATGAAAAGTTAAGCAGGCTGCCTTCAATGAAGACTTTTGATAGATCCCATAACTTAAGTTTTAAAGAATCAAATTTAGAAGAGAAGTTCTGTCAGAAGTTATTAACTAGAACACTCAGTCACTCGGAGAGGCTTGGAATGATTTGGCCTGAACCACAATTGGATATGTTGGCCCAGTGTCTTCCGGACAGCACGAAATCATTATCTACAGGGAGGGCGTTGCGAACATACTTGTCTTTCAAGTCAGTAAATGGAGACTCCGGCCCATTTCCAGAGGATAATTTAGTTCCTGATTTAAACATTGACTATGCAGCAGTTAAAAGGAAAAAACCAAATTTTGTAAGGATAATAAGCAAGCAGATGGTTGGAGTGTATCTGTCAATCTGGGTACGAAGAAGCCTCCGGAAGCACATTCAGAGTCTGAAAGTATCGACTGTGGGGGTTGGTGCCATGGGCTATATTGGTAATAAGGCAAGTTTCCATAAGCCACATCACTCTCAAATCCGTTCTTATTCATCTAAAGAAATTCTGCTGCTGCAAAACTGAGTTTCAAATGTATGCTTTTAAGAGAATTGTATGTTTTTGTCTTCACTAATTTCCAATGTAGCTGGCGTTACTTTGTAGAATACCTTTGTTTTAGAAACCATTGTTTTCTAGTCTTGCCAGTCTCATATGACTTGCATTTACCTTTTAGTAGCATGCCAATGTTATATTTGATAAAGAGCTGACCTCTTCTTATTTTGGCATGCTTCAGGGATCAATATCGGTAAGCATGTCAGTATATCAAACACACTTTTGCTTTATATGTTGTCACCTGACCTCTGGAGAAAAAGAGGGAGATGAACTAAAAAGGAATGCTGATGTTCAAGAAATCCACCGAAGAACTTTATTTCATCCTGTTTCCGGAGTCAACATGCCTAAGACAATATATGACCATGAGTAAGTAATAGATTCTGTATCACTTCTGGTTTGCCTCTACGTTTCGGCTGTTCATCTGTTACTTATTTAATAATAGTTTTGAGTGAAACGAGACGCTGTATCCAGTAATTCTTGAATATAGTGATGCTGTTGGAACTTTTGGTTTCATTGAAGGGGTAATTGATATAGTGTGTGTGGAATAGCGAGAGCATATGGTCTAGGGTTGTGCACAATCAAAATTTGCTTTTAGTTTCTAGTTCATGCTAGTTTGATTTGGTAAAACCTGAAACCTAACAGGAGTCTTAGATTATTACATTACATTAATCTGCATCATAATCTGAGATTTGGTATTTCTTGAATACTTCAGAAGGATTGTGTGGCTAGGTGATCTAAACTATAGGATCAACTTATCATATGAGAAGACACATGAACTCATCTCCAAGAAGGACTGGAATGAACTATTTGGGAAAGATCAGGTTAGCTTTCACCAGCATACTATAAAATGCCCCTGCTCTTATCAGATCTAGCTCACCATTCCATTCTGTTTTTGATAGCTGAAAGTAGAGCTGAAGAAGGGGCATCTATTTGAAGGGTGGACCGAAGGAGTCGTCAACTTTCCTCCAACGTACAAGTACAAGGTTAACTCAGACAAGTACATTAGTGATGAACATAAATCTGGAAGGAGGACACCTGCATGGTATGCCAGCCTGAACAATGCAACTGCATAAGTTACTTTACTTTCAATGCCTTTTTCAACAACTATTTCATATCATTAGTTATGCATGACACACACCTGGCCATATGTTCTTCTCTTATTGATGAAAATATCAGAATTGAAGTAATCCTCATAAATCTCAAGTTAGTGGTGCCATGTACTAACGGCAAATTTTCTTTACCTCTGTAGGTGTGACCGAATTCTTTCCCATGGTAAGGGTATGAGGTTACTGTCATACAAGACAGTAGATATCCGGCTATCGGATCACCGCCCTGTGACTGCTGTTTACATGGTAGATGTCGAGGTTTTCTCTTCAAAAAAGCTGCAGAGAGCTCTTACCTTCACTGATGCTGAGGTTGAGGAACAGTTCTCATTCGAGGAGGATAGCGCTTCTGGAATATACAACCTTGGACTATGTTGAGTCCAAGTCCAAGGTAATCTTGCACACGTGCACAATAAAATTGATGCTTTTTCTCAAGTATACAAGGAAAGATTGACACGTTGCCACTTAATCTGTCCAGCCAGTGCCTCTCTATTTTTCAGAGACCAGCAATTGGAACTTGGAAGTAGTAGGTAGTCCCATGTACATTTCCTCCATGCTCTGACCATATTTCAAAATCAGATGTCATGTGTTTCGCCATTTCTTTTCCTCTCCCCCTCTTAGTGTGGTCTGCCTCATATATGGAAAAATAATTTCCTCTGTAACAGTCTATCTGTAATTAAAATGTCGATCACCAAGTTTCCTGGCCGATTGATTGCGGCAATGTGCAGCTTCAGTTCCATTGTATTAAAAAAAATTCGTGCAGTGCAGCAAATTTTCCTTTTAGCTATTGCAGAGTTGATTAGATTTGAACTCATTTTGACTGGAGTGGATGGAGATCTCTAGTCTGTATTTGCCCTGAATTGCTACTTGTGCTTGCAATTTTAAGCTGTGGGCTGGAGCATTGAAGCTAATACTTGTTTTCATTTTGAGATCTCGAGTCTGAAAGTATATGAATTGCTACCGAGGTCTGGATCATCCTGTTGGCTGCTGTTGGAAAAACAGGGGACTTCGATTGGTGCAAAATGAACGGCGGGTCGATCAGGGATTGTTTCGACTGAAGTTTACCGGTCGAAGTGGCGGGCGTCAGTGCGGGCGACAAATCGACGCCGGTGGGACGCACTCGAATCGCCCGCCCGCAGCCACGCCGCATGGTGCCTGCCGTGCGCCAGCCGTCTCCTCCGGTACGAGACGATCGGGCTCGGTGGGTCGAGTTTTTGCGGCTCCGGCTAGGCGAATGGGTTGACCGAAACGGCGGACGGCGACGCGGCTCGCGGCCGCCGGTGAGTGGGCCGGGATTTGGAAGAGGGGCGCAGGCGCGCGCGAGCGAGAAGCTGCTTGCGGGCCTGTTTTGGGTTTGGCCTGTTTCTACCTTCCAAGGGCAACTCTAACCTACCTCTTAAATTTGGATCTCTATTCTTCCATATAAGGACTTCTTATCTACATTTGAGAGTTCTATTGTACTTCTAACTACAACCTAACTCTCATATACCCCTCACTTCCAACCAATTTCTTTTTTTATTCACCTTCTACACGTGGGGCCCACCTGTCAGCCATTTTTTTACCCCCGACCATCCTCTCCCGTCCCCACTCGTCTCCTCTCCTTCCCTCTCTTCTTCCAAAACGGCGCAGGGGTGGGGGAACTGTCGCGAGATCCGTCGGAGCTCCCTCCCCGCCGCCCCCAGGACGCTACTCCCTCCCTGCGCCGGCCTCCATTTGCATCGGACGGGGGCGGGGCTCCTGCATCGACGCTGGGCGCGGCCCCAGAGCGGGTCGCCGACGGCCTCCTCAGGTGCGGTCGCAGGTCGGGATGCTGCCGACCCCCTCGGATGCGGGCGTGGGGTGGGTCACCACCGGCCCG
Source organism: Cenchrus fungigraminus (assembly GCA_036936925.1). Lineage (NCBI taxonomy): Eukaryota > Viridiplantae > Streptophyta > Magnoliopsida > Poales > Poaceae > Cenchrus > Cenchrus fungigraminus. The sequence continues at coordinate 27,486,730 of CM072779.1, read as the reverse complement.
CACGGGCGCAACCACCGGGCCCCATGGCCGCTGGATCTACAAGTACCCCCAGAATCTTCTAGATTTTTTTCTTCCGCCGTTGCCGGTGACATGTCTCCGTGGATGGCGCGGGGAAAGCTCCGTGGAGGCGCGGGAGGGCCGGCCGTTGGCTCCGTCGTGGATGAGAGTTGGGAAAAGGGGCTCCCACAAGTGAGAGTCCGAGGGGGAAATGAGGCTGGCTCATCCGTCGGGGGGCGGATGAGAGGCGGGTTGGAGGCGTTTTTTTCCCCTTTGGACTCTCATCTATGAGGTAGGGGTGCAGATGAGGGTGCCGCTGGAGTTGCCCTAAGACCTTGTTTAGATGAGGTGAGAGGGGTGAAATTTTAGCACGTGAGGAAGCACGCGGAGTGAAGAAATGAACTGACATGGTCTTCTATGTAAGAATTTTGGTAAAATTTTAGCGAACTAAACAGGACCCAGTTAAACTGTATACTTGTTGGTAGAGACTAGAGACTGATGGAATCATGGAACTATGGAAGCATAATACAGTGAAAGTCACCCTCCATAAGGTCCGATCCATAGCATATTTGAAAGCTTTTTTATAGAAAATAGTGCGACTATCCAACTCATGAGTTCACAGACACAATATACATATAGCATTGCAGCTAGTAATATTTATACCAAGTATTCTACATTTAGCTATGTATATACTATACACAGTATGCAATGTCTCAAAGCATATAGCCAAAATCTCCACTATATTAGCATCAAGCATACAGAAACCGAACCACACACCAGCAACATTAAAGCACCACGCCCCCACGGCAGTGCTACTGCTACCCAAACTGAGCATACAGCACGCAACCCCCGGGGCTTTCATCGTCGTTGCCTTGCCTTCGTACTGTCGAAACGAGCAAGCAAAGCCCCGCAGCTTCTTCCATCATCAAGCCGAAACCATGTCAGTATTTTCCGGAACAAGACTACCTGATCCATCGTCGTTGCCAGTACTTTCTTTCGCAGCTTCTCGCTTTGTCAGTGACATTGCACACCATGTGTGCGCGGTATACGCCCTCATGGATCCCCTGAGGCCTCGGGTGTTTTATTTACATGTTCAAGAAGTCAAGATTGCAGATTCGCAGGTTTCTTCTGCCAGTACTGCTCAAATCTCTGCCTTGCATACTCCTTGTAGTCGAAGTCAATGTCGTTGACATGATCCTGCACATGATAGAAGTTAGAAAATAACACAGGAGGTTTTACTTTTACAGTGACAAAACGAAGTTCTGATGCCTGAACTCACTGAGATTATTCCCCAGAGGCCCCATACTAGATGACTGGCGAGCGTGTACTTTTCAATGCTTTGGAGCAGGCTCTCCACCTCTTCCGCATCAGGTTCCTCACCTGGGTAAGTTACACGCAATTAAAATTTAGGAGATATGATCTACGAACACAATCAGATAGGCAGAGAACATTCGTGGTGAATAAGGACACCACTACTTTGAATCTAAAGAATGATGCGTTACGTTTCATCACATTATATGGAATCTGGAAAGCTACTGAGTAATCAGCATCTGTGGTGTGCCATCTTCCTTATACAATGAACAGATTCGTTTTGTTTACCCAGGGTGTTTTAAAATTGCAAGAAACTCTATAGTAAGGTTTCATGCATGCTGAAATTACCAAACAATGCAAATAGCTTATTGTGCTTTTGACAGTGTGACTTTGTATTCAGTGAGTGGACATAAGACTAGCCTCAGAAGTGTAAATTTGCATCACAATGTGACACACTCAACTAAAAGTTGTGCGAAGTAATTCAGACAATCAATGCAAACAATGGAATCATACTTACCAGAAATGCTCAGGTAGGTCTTGACGAAACGCTTCTGCTCATCAATATCTGTTATGTAAAAGAGAATAGCACATGAGGAAGACTGAATACCGAACCAAGATTAAGCAAACTTATTTGAAGAATAAAAGAAAAGCAACAGTCCATGCAGTACCTGGATATTTGTTGTAGTCTAGGATATGAGGTTTTTCTGAATGATAGTCAGCTGCCATCTCACAGAAATGGTTAGCAATGTCATATGCAACTGGGTTAAAGCTTGCATACTCATAATCCTGTAACAAAAGAAGGGTACTGTCATGAAAGGTTTGGTACCCAGGAAAAAAAGTAAGGACAGCAAGCATGCATCTTTCGCATAGTAGTAGTCTCCTCGGCTGTGGTCATCTGGGTAGTCTAATGTCTTTTGTGGTGGAGTCGTCAGTGTGAGGACCCTGGGTGTGTCTCAACTTCTTTTCGTAATTTGGATTCTGTGGTGTCGGTAGAGGTTCTGTATGTCTTTAGCTTTCTCCCGTACTTGTGATCTGGGTTCCATAATTAGCCGGAACTCTGTAATTTCGTTACTTTTGGTAATGAAATTCGGGCGAGGCCCTTGGTGGGAAGGAAACTGTCTTTAGCAGGGGCCAGAGGCGTGACAACTTAGCATGTCCAGGTTGGAGGGAACACAGAAAACACACGCCAACAAATGTGAAAGTGAGGGGAGAAGGGCGGTCCAACACGGTATACCAAAACAATACAACAACTCGTATTCCTGTTTTACACAAAACAAGATGTGTTTTCAACAGAACAGAAGTCTTCCTACCTACCCATGTTCAAGATATTTTCACTTTTCATAGCTGTATATGTATTCACATTATAGGCACATAACCGATGATTGAGAACACCAAAACGAATATTGCTAGTACAGAAAAATAGAATGAAGGTTGGAAGGATGTGGATGCATAAAACTTACAATTATGGTCAGCAAGTTGGTCTCTTCATCAATCATGATGTTGCCGTACTGAAGATCGTTGTGACAAAATCCAATCCCGTGGTAATCACCTGAAACTTCGTTCTGCAATGCAGTAATCTCATTGTCCAGACTGTCTAACTGAAATTCTTTGGCTTCATCAGTTGAGCATAAGTTCTTAGCAGTTTTGAGCCAGTTCCTAGATTCATGTCAGGAGATTCAGACATTGGTTCCAGACCTAAAAATTGAAGTGGCGCTTAATTATGTAGCCACAAGGACCTCACCTTAGTCTGTCCCAAATGAGCACAGATTTGGGACTAGGCATGTCGAGGTTGTGGAATTCCCTCAGTTTAGAAGCAACAATAGCTGAAATTTCAGGATCACGAAGGTCGGCAGCTGACAGTGTCTGAAACAAACAATTGTATTAGCATCTGAAGTGATATAATGGATTGGACAGCTCCGTAACATAACTTTTGTCACCTGAAAACTCAAGCAGAAAATTTAGCATATTGCAATTTTCACCAAGCCAAGAAAACAGAATAAGAAACTCTCCTTTTCATGAGAACGACACAAATAAAAAGGCAAACGAAGAATCTCGAAAGTGCTACAGTGACGTGCAATTTCTTAGCTAGTACCTGGCAGAGCATAATAATTTACGCTAAAGATACTCCAGGGAGGGAGGGAGACCATGCATAATTTCTTCCTAACTGGCCTTGTCATCTGTCCCAAGTCCAATCAATTGCTTTGAATTTTTAGCTTTTCTGAGAGAGACGTTTCCTCTGGCCATATGGGCAACCGTTTTTTTCAAATCCATTCAATATAAAGTACGTACTATACAGCATCATCAGCTGCTGACTTTGCACCACAGGTTTGTTGCAACTTGCAAGGACAGGAGATGATCAAAGCAACAGAGATACAGTTGACAAAATAGTAGCTCTGACTACTAGGACTAATTTGCCGTGCAAAATAAAACGTTAGTTGTAAAATGGGGTAGTTCTTTCACTAATGACACGAGTAAACATTTTTTAATTGACTGATAAAGACATGAAGCTTAAAGAAAGGTCCAAATACAGAGCATGCAAGATTCCCACGGCAGAAATTTCAAAGAACGAGAACCACGCTGCATTAAAAAGTAGGCCCCGTATCGATAGAATCTTGGAAGGTATCAAGGAAAACGGCAGTTTTAGGCCTTGTTTAGTTGCGGACGAGCCTGCGGCCCGAGTGGCTAGCAGCGCTCGCTGGCAGTTCGCTCAGTGGAGCGCTGCCCGCTCGGGTTCGAACCCGGGTGTCGCACCTGGGTGCTGGGGGAGCGTGCTGGTGTGCGTGGGTGTGTGCGGTGTGTGTAAACCCCAGTATGACGCGTTCCGAGACTCCTCGGGCAGTCTCGTCTGCGTTGAGTCCGGTCAGCGTAGGTGCTCAGAAATCCTTACATGACGGATCAGTGCTCCTGACAACTTTCAAAAAAAAAAAGACCTTGTTTAGTTGGTGGAAAATTTTACCTTTTCAACATTTCGAACTCCTGTAGCACACTGTAGCACGTTTCGTTTGTTTGTGGTAAATATTATCCTACCATGGCCTAACTAGGCTCAAAAGATTCGTGTCGCGAAGTACATCAAAAACTGTGTAATTAGTTATTTTTTTACATATATTTAATACTCCGAATATATGTCTTTTGGCGTATTTAATGTGATGTGATGGAGAGAGAGCGGAGAAAACGTTAGAAACTTTAGCAAACTAAACAAGGCTTTATCATGTCAACTCTAAAACTGCAACTAGTGAACTAGTGGATGAGAACAATAATAATTTAAAAAGAAGACAAATTAATGCCACCTCCGGCCTAAGTTTAGCACCAATTTCAATTAGAACCCACAGAAGAAGGAAAAGTGAGGCAAGAATCGGTCATCCAAAGAACGAAAAAGTGCATGATAATTCCTGATGCTGATGAGCAGTCGAGCAGAGGAGGGGAAGTGGAGATTGAAGTACTAGTCCTATAAACAGCAGGTAGTTTGATAAGAGGCGGTATCGAGTAGGTACCCTTGCGTGGATGAACTCCTCGACGCGGCCGTTGGGGAAGCGGCCGAGGAGGCGGGGGCCCTGGCCGTGGCGGGACATGCACTCGAAGGTGCGCACCTCGTCCTCGCGGTCGAAGAAGAGGTCGACGCCGTCGCCGTATATCCGCACGAGCACCTTCCTGACCTCCCTCTCCCCGCGGGGCTCCCCCGCCTCGCCGCCCGCGGAGGGGACGCCGGTGAGCCAGCGCACCTGGTAGACCTCGTTGGTCATGGCGCCCTTGAGCGGCACGACCTGGAGCGCGCGGCAGTCGGCCACGTCCGCCCACGCCGCCGCCAGCTCGTGCAGCAGCCGCCGCGCCTCCTTGGGGATCCGCGGCCCCGCGGTGCAAGGCGCCACCTCCGACGACGCCGCCGCCACCGCTCGCGCGACCTGGCTCTGGTTCTCGATCGCCACCATCCTGGCTAAATTCCCGCACGTTCCGAAGCGTCTGAAGACGAGGAAGAAGGGGAATTTGGCGATTTCTTACGGAAATTCTTGTTCTACTTTCTTTGCTGAATTTTTTTCGCTATTCTAAATGGATTTTTTCTCCTTTCTTCCCCGCTGACGAAGAGATCGAAGCGAGGCGAGATTAGAGCGCAGTGTTTTTGATTTGGGAGGGGAATGGCGTGATGGCTATCTGCTTCGCGAATCAAGGACGGGGCGCGTATAAATAGGAGTCGGTTGCGCAAAGATTTTGCAGATGGCCCCTCCAGCTTCCCTTCATTCCGGGAAGACGTTGTCAAATTACATCCTCTTGTTGACATAACGCGTTAACCGTAAAACATTACTTCGTAGGGAAGGTTCGTCTCGTAAAAAGTACCATGAAGCTCTGTTTTGTGGGTCAGCTTCGAGCTTGACCGCGTCTTGTTTTTTGACAGCATGATAAACGCTTTCTAGAAGCGCATGGTCACACACTCGAGTACTCGACAGTCGACACTGAAACTAGTGTATGATTTTGTACAGAGTTTCCCGTAAAGTTGGAATGTTGCATATACGGCTGTAAAATTTTGGTACAAGAGGATTTTGGTACAAGGGTCCAAAATTTTGGGAAAGGTATTCAAAATTTTCAAATGACGACTTCTACAGCCTAAATTCAACAACAACAAAAAAAAGTTTGACATGTCAAGAGCTGCACATAGCTTTTGAAGACGAAATTTTACCAAATTTTAGCATTTGGCATCTAAGCACTCTACTATACGAGAGAGTGAAGAGGCTGTTCGGCTGGCTGATCCCCGGCTTATTTCGGCTTGTTTCGACTTATTTCCTCTCACACAACACTATTCAATCTACCAGCCGAACACTATTCAATCTACCAGCCGAACAGCCTTTGAGAGATTGGCATGCATGCTTGTTGTGCCCTTTTCAATTTTTTTGATACGTATACAAGGTAAATGGTATTTTTGTTGCAAAAAATGGTATTCACTTGAATACCTTTGAATCAATGCAGGTGCGCCCTGTGTGTATAAAGGAAGCACACCATTTTTTCATAGTTTTTCTTAGTTACGATTTTTACATTATGATAGCATGCCATGTTTAATTGTCGCTCACATTGCACGCTTTATACTAAATGGTGGTCGGTACTCAGTTCACACACCATTTGTTACTCATATCTTCCTGACAATAGTTGCTCCGATGCAAAATGAGTTGGTGACTGAACTTCTGTTGATAAATCCTCCAATCATTGTGCATACTATCTGCCAACACAATGTGTTTCCTTTAAAAAAACTCTCTTCAATAAATTCTTTCTTTTTTTCTGAGAATTTAAGTATGCGCGTACTGAATTTCTATATATGATTCTTATTTGTAACGAAAAATCACTACCAATCCGCTGCAGACCAAGGTTTGTCCAGCACAGGGCCCGCATGGATCCCAGATTCCATGTGATCTTTGGATCCTACCAAGAATCCAAAAACCCCGCAAACCGGCCTTGTTTAGTTGCCTAAAATTTCTAACGTTTTCTCCACTCTCTCTCCATCACATCACATTAAATACGTTAAAAGACATATGTTCGATGTATTAAATATAGGTAAAAAAACAACTAATTACACAGTTTTAATGTACTTTGCGACACGAATCTTTTGAGCCTAATTAGACCATGGTAGGATAATATTTACCACAAACAAACGAAATGTGTTACAGTATGCTACAGGAGTTCAAAACGTTGAAAAGACAAATTTTTCACCGAACTAAACAAGGCCCAACAGACATTTGAGATTTCTGACAGCAAGAGCGGGGAAGATCCACAGGCGCCAGCTGGCCGAACGTGGGCGCACGCTCACGCATCTCCTAGTTTCTGTGAAGGAGAGGGTGCATTTCGCAAAACGGGAAACAACGGGGACGGAAGGACTGGCGAGCCCTCCAATGAGCAGCGGCCAGCTGTACGGTGGTCATCGACCGCATCAGATCCCGTGTGGAGGCGTGCGGGTTGTGCCGGCTCTGTGGCCCGCGGCGGCCACGCGCAGCTTCCGGACACGTCCCCTTCCGCGGGCCGCATTGACAACGTGGCGCGCTCCTGTTGGCCAGACGCGGTGGGATCCCGTACGGCTCCGAGCAACAAGGCATCGGATACGCGCGCGCGAGAGAGAACGGGGAAGGTAGGTGCACTGATAAATGATCATGCATCTCTAACAAGAGCGTGGTATGGTTTCCCTGTTTAGTTTTCGAAAAATTTCTAAAATTTTTGCATTGCAGACTGTGTCATCTCTCACAGAACACGTTTCAATGTAAAAAAAAATTTATTATTTTTACCAAAAATTTCACCAACTAAATAGGGTCTAACGAAGGAAACTAAAAAGAAAGAAAGAAATGTGCTTCGTCAAATCCACGTCATGTTTGGCAACCTTATCCGTTTGAAAATAAGTATACATTAAAAAATAAAAAAATGTGCTGATGGTCGATGTTGACTGGGTACTTTAGTGGACCCCACTTGTGGACTAGCACGCACGCACGCGCGGTTTGAATTTTGTCACATACAGTACAATTTTGACTTTTGGGGGCCGCATCAAGTGACGTAGCGGCGCTGTTAGGACTCGAGACATGATCAGTCCGAGCACCCGCTTAGGATTAATAAAAGAGCCTTACCAGCCAGCACTACACGTCCGCTCATCACACACGATGACACTCCGAGGCTTTTGTTTACCGGCATCCGAGACGACGGCGCAGCGCGTGTTTCGTGTGTTCACTTCATTCATCGCGTGTTTCGGATCTGTTTGGCGTCGCTTGTGCAGCGGCGCCGAGTACTGGATAATTAAGGATTATTAAGGAGTGAGGCCCGTCTTTGATTTGTTTTTTTTCTGATTCACCTGTCACCGGGCGCGGCCCCTGCGGCCCTGCCTGTGTCCCCGTCCGGGCGCATGCCCATGTGATACACCAGCGTTCGCGCAGCGGGACTCCCACTAGTTTTCGGTCGTAGCGGTGTGTGTGGCCCACCTGCTGCCGGTGAGATCACTACTGCAGCACCAGGCAAGGAGATCACTGTGGATAATCACATCATCAATGACTTCCCTTTTCTAGCTGACATCATGATCGATGAGTTATCGCGAGAGAACAGGGCCGACAAGGTTACGTTCCGTAACGCTACTACAGAGACTTGCATGTGGCCGGTGCTGCGGGGGCCACTCGTTGTTATACAAAATTAAAAAAAGATCGGCGTGCCCCCCCAACGTGTCGCCGCCGATGCGGATCGCTGAGTCAACTCGGAAACGCGGTCCCCCAACTTGTTTGCTTCCCAAAAGCGGACCCAAGCACGCAAGGCTACAAAACGTTCGTCAGAGAGTTGGTCCTCGGTAGCAAAGTCAGAGATGACGAGCTACGCCGAACCGGTGGATACGTACCAGCGCGGATTTTGGTAGTACATGTGTGCACGCGTAATCGCGTATATGTGTATCGTGTCGCTGCGCATGGGTGCAAGGTTGGCGGTACCGTTGAATATTCTTGGCCGCAGCGGTAGCCTCCAAACAGTTCTCAGCGGTGCAACTTAAACCGTCATGAATTGCTAAATATAGAGCTTTTCATCAAAAAATTAGCTGCAGCGGTAGCCTCCAAACAGTCCTCCAAATTTCCAGACTCTTCCTCTGCTCCCCAAGTTCCCCGGACACTCCTCCCTCCCCAAAACATCACCCTCGTGACTTCCAACAGAAAAAAGGTGTAATTTTGCTCCTGGACACCACACAATGTTGGTTTTAGCTGTAGAACACTGCTCGAACGCATATTTGCTAAAGGACATTGTTCAAAAGCGAAAATTTGCCAGTGGACATTGAAGGTAATAAAATATTCATTTCCTGTTTGGGATGAGAGAAAAATAGTGTGCAAATACATTTTTACCCTTGCTAAGGTGGGGTCCACATGTCAATTTTCCCCTCGTATCTTTATTCTCGAGCTCTCGCCGCTCCTCGGCTTGGAGCAATATCCTCCACCAGCACAGGGGGCGAAGCGCTCGCCCGTCCACGAAGACATTGGCGCGTGAGGGAGGTGGGGACTGGGGAGGGGCGTGCGCGGCACTCTGTCACACCCGAATTTAAAGGTAAATTCGAATGCTCATATTATATGTGTGCCAGGATCAAAGTTCACACATATAACGACTCAGTGAATACCATAACACAATGCCATAACGTAAAGAGAGTATTAAACTTCATTACAGACCAAAATGTCTCATAAACGGTCTAATTATTAACGAGTAGCAACGCAGCGGATAGGATCAACACCACAGGCAGTTGACTGGTGACACGTATGCCTAGAAGTCTTCAAAGTCTTCCGGAAAGTCTTCGAAGCGGTCGTCTGAGCAGTAGTCCGAGTAGTGTAGTTGCAAGAAATAAAATCAACAAGCGTGAGCACATGTCGTACTCAATAAGGGAATATAACTATAACAACATGCAAGGCTCTTTGGGTGGATGACTGACATGGTTAAAGCGGTAAGCCATTTTAGTTGGTCAGATTTTATTAAGCAACTGATTACTAGCAGTGTAAGTATATACCAACCCAAAAAGACAATTAATGCAACATAATCAGGATGCAATGCACAAGATTAAATCATGTTCCATAGTTTACCCATGTGAGGGTCCAGGCCGCTCCATGACCGAGAGCACGGCTAATCGATTAGATTTACAATCTGCAGAGGTTGTACACTTTACCCAAAAGTCGTGTCCCCCATATATGCTCGGGTTAATTACTCCCTTAAACACTTCCGAGGTGAGTGGCATGGGTTTCACTACGAGGTCTTTACAAAGATTCCCTATTATGAGCTGCTCGCTAGGTTTCATGACAGCGCAATGCATAACCCTCTCTCAAGACTGCGAAGCTACCACAGAGCAGATCAGCTTGAGGGCCGGGCTATACACCAACTACCGGCACCCCCTAACCCTTATCAGGTAAAGCATACTGCATACTAAAGTTTCTAATTAATTGGCCAAGACAGAGCCATTTGTCTTGTGGTTGCACCTAGTTCCTGGGTGGTTCTCCATATTCCGATTAACAAGGGTAATCTTGCTTAATGAGGGTAGAGCATAAAATAAATCAAGTTTACTTTTGTGTACCATTAAACCATCCTCAACTCGTAGTTAGCAACTAAGCATGTGCTACCCAGCATAAATAAAACCCCAGGTTAACAAGGACATGGTAAACAACACTAGTCACACCTTAAACATAGGGTCCCATCAATTTAATGCAAGCAATAAAATAAATAATGTAATTAAAATGCAGTTGTATAGGAAAAAGGGCATGCATCAAGGACTTGCCTTCCACAAACTCAGAGGGCTGCTCAAGATCTTGAAAGTCTTCAACTGCAGCATAATCGAAGTAGCGATCGTCTTCTACGCATCACACCAACCACATACAAGCAGATAATAGAAAAAAAGAAACATGCACCAAACAGTAACAACAGAGCAAAACTACTGCGTAAAGCTATTCTACTCATCGATACGATCGTTTGGACATAAAGAACGCTAAAAACAGAGCTAAAACGCATAAACTAGAGCTAAAACAAGATACAGGGGTCTATCTGCAAGAAAACTAAAGTTCCAGGGGCTTAACTGTTAAAAACCGGGGCCTAAAACATAATTAAATGTATAAACCTAAGGGCTGCGGTGCAAAAACATAAAGCTGGACCTCGGGCGCAAAAACCAGAGAATCTAGGGTCTAAACCGTAAAGAAAAGGACCTATCTGCAAGGATCTTACTTAGGTGGGAGGACCGGCATGCAAAACTTAAAAGCCTAGGGGGTTTTTTTGTAAAACAGCGGCGCACAGGCGGGGGTTGACCGGTACGTTTTGTTTTGACCGGGGTTGGATCTAATCTTGGTCGTCCGTCGGCGATCCGACGGCCCAGGTGTTGCGCGAGCGAACGGCGGCGGCGTTCGCGGCGGCGAGCGGCGGCGCGCGACGGTGAAGCCGCCGGCGAAGCACGAAAACGCGATTCCGGCCTCGATTCCGAAGCGCGGACGGCACCGGAGCGAAGCAGGCGATGCGAGCAACCGATCTAGGGCGGCGCGGACACACGAGACGCAACAGCGACGACGAGAGGCTCGGCGGGGCAGAGCTCTGCGGCGGCGTAACTCCGGCGAACGCGTGCGCGAAAAGCAAGGCACCAGGGCGTCCATGCGTTGCACTAGGGGCCTCCTCACCTCCTTACGCACCTCTGGAGCAGCTTCTCGTCGACGAACCGGCGGCGAACAGGGAGATTAGCAGCGTCGGCGGCGCTAGGGTTGCGGCGGCGCAGCTCGGGGTCGCTAGGGTTAGGGCTTAGGGGAAACAGGTCACGGGAGCCGGCAACGGGGGTATTTATGAGGGCCAGGGTGCCTTCTTGGCGTGCGGGCCAAGACTGGGGAGGCGGCACGGGCACGGACGCAGAGGCGGCGCGGCTCCGGGCTCGGTCGGAGTCCTGGCGCGGCGGGAGGTCGGGGATGACGGCTGGGGCCCTCCCGTTAACGGCCGCAGTGAGGGGGGGTGTTGGCGGGCCGGAGCTGGGCCGGTAGCTGAACTGGGCTGTGCGCTACTGAGGAAAAAGGAGGGGAGCGAGCGGACGGGCCGAGGAGAAGGAGGGGGCGCGCCGGACTTCGCTGGGCTGCGCGCAGAAGAAGAGAGGGGAGGGGGAAACGGTGGACCAGGCCGGGAGCTAAGGGAGGTTGAGCGGACTTTTGAAGCTTATACGGGCCGAACTAAACAGGAAAGGGGTAGGAGAGGGAAAAGAGCTTCTCTTTTTTTTAAACCTTTTGAACTTCAAACAAAATTTGAATTCAAGCACTCAAAAGTGATGCACCAGCATGAATGCCACATTCAACTCCTATATTTATTTATTTTATTATCAAAAATTATTTAAATGTCTAGAAAAATTAAACAACACCTTAAAATCCTTAAGCAATGGCATAGTTGCTAACAAAATTTTAAAATTTAGAGAAAATTGTTTATTAATTTATTTTTCTTATTCACATCCTGAAATCAAAAATTTCAGGGTGTGACAAATCTACCCCCCTTAAAAGAATCTCGTCCTCGAGATTCGGATGGATTTGGCAGGATAGAGAATACTAGGCTCCAAGCTTATGAGTGAAAGATAAGGGATTAAGATAATGAAGGACGTACCAAACTGATTGGGTACTCTCTGAGTGATCCCTGCATTCATGTGATTCAGCTTCCCACGCATATAGTTCTGCCTTCCTTGGAGCTGAGGGGTCTGATTCCCACTCCTCATCTGCTGACTCTGCACTGGAGTATTTTGAACACCTCTCTGAGGACAATAGTTGGCATAGTGACCAATCTCTCCACACTTGAAGCATGAATTGCCAACATGGGTGTTAGGCATGCTAGATCTCACTGGGGTTCCTGCAGGGGTGTTTTGACTAGTTTGCTGCGGAGTATGCGGAGTGGATTGCTGCAACTGCTGAATGGGGTGCTTGAACGGTTGATTGTTACGGTGTATCTGATTCTGGCCAGTATTACCACTCGGACCTCCAAAGCGAAATGGTGCTCCCTGTTGTGGATCAAAACGTGGGCGAGTGATGTTCCCAGACTGTCCATAAGTAGTAGCCTTCCTCTTGAGATCTCCCAATTCCCTGTGCTTGTACTCCAAGCCTATGGCCCTGTCAATTAGCTCTTGGAAAGTAGGGAAAGTGTGGGACATCAGCTGGTACTGAAGCGGTCCAGCTAGCCCTTCCAAGAACAGCTCTTGCTTCTTCCTGTCCTCATCAGTGTCCTCAGGAGCATAGCATGACAACTCAGTGAACTTGTCCCTGAACTCTGTCACGGACATCCCCCCTTGCTTGAGAGCTAGGAACTCCTTCTTCTTTAGCTTCATTAGACCAGCAGGAATGTGGTGGCTCCTGAAGTTAGTGGTAAACTCCTGCCAGGTGATTGCATTCCGATTGGCGTGGGCGGCGGCATAAGCATCCCACCACGTCGATGCTGACTCCTGAAGTCGCCCTGAAGCATAGAAGACTTTCTCTCTGTCATCGCACTGAGCTATGATCAGCATCTTCTCAATGGTCTTCAACCAGTCTTCAGCTTCCAGTGGATCTGCTGCATGGGAGAACACAGGAGGCTGATGGCTCATGAACACCCTGTGCCTATTCACAGGAGCTTGCTACTGAGCATGGGGTGGGTTGTTGCCTTGGGCCTGTATATTGGCCACTGTGTTGGTCAGGTCTTGGAGAAGCTGCGCCTGAGCTTGTAGGAACTGCTGGAAAGCCGGATCCATTTGTGGTGGACGTGGTGCACTGCTGGAGCTACTGCTTCTCCTTTGGCGAACCACTGGGGTTTGATCGACTCTGGATCCTGACCTGGTTTTCACCATCTGAGTGTTAGGATCATTACTTTAGATGTTTGTACTAAGAATAAAACTCTGAAAGACAAGGCAGTAAAGACTTTCAATTCTGGACAGATTCTGTTAATTCGAATCAATAGGATGTAACTCTCAGTATGGGAATCCAAAAATTATGAAAATTTAACCAGAGAAGTATAATGAAATTACGGAACTATTCCAACTGGAATCACCTCAATCCAAGGTCTATAGCTTTAGCTATGAAATAAACAAGACGTCTGGGTCAGCTGAGTTTACAGATTCTGATAGCTCCAAAGTTTTGTACCTAACTCTCTGTATCAAACTCCTAAATTTATGATATTTTTACAGATAACCCTTCATATAAGTGCTGAACTTTTCCAATTGGGTTTACTATATTTGGAGTTCTGTAGCTCGAGATAAAAATAGTACAATACTGCTGACTCAGAAAACTCTGCGAGCAGATTGAGAACTACTAGATTGTATAAGGGGTAGATTATAGAGATTAAGAGATTAGGATAAGAAAGATATAGATTGAGACAGAGATAAACCCAACTAACACTTTACTAAAGAACCAATGTCATTGTAGTTATCACCCCACAACACATTGCACTCAAACAAAATTCCAACTCAAACATTAACACAAACTCAAGCATCCAAACACACCACTAGACTAAGCACACTTAAACAATCGGTTTGAAACTATCGATTACAAAGATATAAAGCTTAGAACTCCTAGATCCTAAGGAAGCTCTTCAGTGCGGGCGTCTGGGGAGTTGTAGCGGGGTCTCTTTGGTGCTGGAGAGTGATGAGCTTCTATTCCTCCGTCTTGGATCACAGGAGGTTCCCTTCCCTCTAGAGTAGTTTCGAGCTGACGCTTCTGTACCTCTATTGCATAGATCCTCTGATGTGCTATGACCAGCATGTTGTTGGTGTTATCCAACGCGGTGTTGACAGCGGCTAGCAACTCACGGAGATTGTCCACAGTGGGACTGTGGCCACCAGCTGACACGATGTAGGTCTTGGCTTCACCGCTAGCTCTGTAAGGGGTGTACAAGCTGCAAGTGCGTGCCAATTTAGAACGCTTCCTGTGAGAGAGAACATAGAGTGCTCTCCTAGCAGCTTCAGCAATCCCAGCTTCCACAGTATCTCTGAGAGCAACATCGTCGTGTCGGGATATCTCCATAGGTCCATAGTGCTGAACCCTCTTATAAACGATCACTGTTACCTCCCAGTGTGGCTCAAACCAAGGATGGGTCCACATCTCACACTGGCAGATTGGATCTTCGCCATAGCCCAAACGGTACACTGTCCTCCTTAGATTGTCAGCCATTGAAATGCCTCTCCCATTTTTCTTGTACGAGCTCATTGTCCAGACAACTTCAGCTGGCTCTCCTTCTGCTTCAGCTTGTTCTTCCAGTTCTTCCACTGGGTCTTGATGGTCACCCTGATCAGCTCCTTGTGCCTGCTCTTCTTCCTCTTCTTCCGAAGCTACTTCTTCCATCTCATCATCAGACTGGTAGTGATAGTAGTCTTCTTGCTACATGTACTGAGGCACTGAGCTCTTTCGGGCAGTCTTCAGGCGTCGAACCATCTGGAGATAAAGAAGGTAGGTGCCAAGTGAGACAAAAATGCAAGGCTGAGAAAGATAGCCCAAAATCAAGGTGGAGATCCACAAGATAGCTAAGGATGAGATGATAATCAAGGATGAGTATTATAGAATAGTTTTATAGCAAGCATGTAGAGTGTGTGGCTTCTAAAAAGTTATAATCCTTAATTCCGACCATTACTAACTAGGCTAACGTCCTACAGTCAACACGGCTCGGATACCACTTTGTCACACCCGAATTTAAAGGCAAATTCGAATGCTCATATTATATGTGTGTCAGGATCAAAGTTCACACATATAACGACTCGGTGAATACCATAACATAATGCCATAATGTAAAGAGAGTATTAAACTTCATTACAGACCAAAATGTCTCATAAACGGTCTAATTATTAACGAGTAGCAACACAGCGGATAGGATCAACACCACAGGTAGTTGACTGGTGACACGTCTGCCTAGAAGTCTTCAAAGTCTTCCGGAAAGTCTTCGAAGCGGTCGTCTGAGCAGCAGTCCGAGTAGTGTAGTTGCAAGAAATAAAATCAACAAGCGTGAGCACATGTCGTACTCAACAAGGGAATATAACTATAACAACATGCAAGGCTCTTTGGGTGGATGGCTGACATGGTTAAAGCGGTAAGCCATTTTAGTTGGTCAGATTTTATTAAGCAACTGATTACTAGCAGTGTAAGTATATACCAACCCAGAAAGATAATTAATGCAACATAATCAGGATGCAATGCACAAGATTAAATCATGTTCCATAGTTTACCCATGTGAGGGTCCAGGCCGCTCCATGACCGAGAGCACGGCTAATCGATTAGATTTACACTCTGCAGAGGTTGTACACTTTACCCACAAGTCGTGTCCCCCATATATGCCCGGGTTAATTACTCCCTTAAACACTTCCGAGGTGAGTGGCATGGGTTTCACTACGAGGCCTTTACAAAGATTCCCTAGCATGAGCTGCTCGCTAGGTTTCATGACAGCGCAATGCATAACCCTGTCTCAAGACTGCGAAGCTACCACAGAGCAGATCAGCTTGAGGGCCGGGCTATACACCAACTACCAGCACCCCCTAACCCTTATCAGGTAAAGCATACTGCATACTAAAGTTTCTAATTAATTGGCCAAGACAGAGCCATTTGTCTTGTGGTTGCACCTAGTTCCTGGGTGGTTCTCCATGTTCCGATTAACAAGGGTAATCTTGCTTAATGAGGGTAGAGCATAAAATAAATCAAGTTTACTTTTGTGTACCATTAAACCATCCTCAACCCGTAGTTAGCAACTAAGCATGTGCTACCCAGCATAAATAAAACCCCAGGTTAACAAGGACATGGTAAACAGCACTAGTCACACCTTAAACATAGGGTCCCATCAATTTAATGCAAGCAATAAAATAAATAATGTAATTAAAATGCAGTTGTATAAGAAAAAGGGCATGCATCAAGGACTTGCCTTCCACAAACTCAGAGGGCTGCTCAAGATCTTGAAAGTCTTCAACTGCAGCGTAATCGAAGTAGCGATCGTCTTCTACGCATCACACCAACCACATACAAGCAGATAATAGAAAAAAATAAGAAATAACAACAGAGCAAAACAACTATGTAAAGCTATTCTACTCATTGATACGATCGTTTGGACATAAAGAACGCTAAAAACGGAGCTAAAACGCATAAACTAGAGCTAAAACAAGATACAGGGGTCTATCTGCGAGAAAACTAAAGCTCCACGGGCTTAACTGTTAAAAACCGGGGTCTAAAACATAATTAAATGTATAAACCTAAGGGCTGCGGTACAAAAACATAAAGCTGGACCTCGGGTGCAAAAACCAGAGAATCTAGGGTCTAAACCGTAAAGAAAAGGACCTATCTGCAAGGATCTTACTTAGGTGGGAGGACCGGCATGCAAAACTTAAAAGCCTAGGGGGTTTTTTGTAAAACAGCAGCGCAAAGGCGGGGGTTGACCGGTACGTTTTGTTTTGACCGGGGTTGGATCTAATCTTGGCCGTCCGTCGGCGATCCGGTGGCCCAGGTGTTGCGCGAGCGAACGGCGACGGCGTTCGCGGCGGCGCGCGACGGTGAAATCGCCGGTGAAGCGCGAAAACTCGATTCCGGCCTAGATCCGAAGCGCGGACGGCACCGGAGCGAAGCAGGTGATGCGAGCAACCGATCTAGGGTGGCGCGGACACCAGAGACGCAACGGCGACGACGAGGGGCTCGGCAGGGCGGAGCTCCGCGGCGGCGCAACTCCGGCAAACGCGCGCGCGAAAAGCAAGGCACCAAGGCGTCCATGCGTTGCACCAGGGCCCTCCTCACCTCCTCACGCACCTCTGGAGTAGCTTCACGTCAACGAACCGGCGGCGAACAGGGAGATTAGCACCGGCGGCGGCGCTAGGGTTGCGGCGCCACAGCTCGGGGTTGCTAGGGTTAGGGCTTGGGGGAAACAGGGCACGGGAGCCGGTGGTGGGGGTATTTATGAGGAATAGGGCGCCTTCTTGGCGTGCGGGCCAAGACTGGGGAGGCGGCACAGGCACGGACGCAGAGGCGGGTGGCTGGCCGCGGGCAGGGGCCGACACGGAGGAGAGGGGTAGCCGAAGCGGACGGAGGAGGCACCGGCACAACAGCCAAAGCGTTTTCTTTTTGGGCAAATTTGCTAGAGGACACTGCAAGAATGCGATTTTGGCTTATGGACATCACTCAATTTCAGTTTTGCTGATGGACACGCTTCTTTTGTGTCTATTTGCTGATGGACACTAAAGAAAATAAAATAATCATTCTATGTCTAAGAAGAGAGAGAACGAGTGGAAAAGTCAATTTTACCCTTGTTCCCTAGGGTCCATGGACCATGGGTCAGATTTCTTCTCCACTCATCTGCTTGTGATAGCGACGTCGCCCTTGGAGTGTGTCACACCCTGAAATTTTCGATTTCAGGATGTGAATAAGAAAAATAAATTAATAAATAATTTTCTCTCAATTTTAAAATTTTGTTAGCAACTATGCCTTTGCTTAAGGATTTTAAGGTGTTGTTTAATTTTTTCTAGGCATTTAAATAATTTTTGATAATAAAATAAATAAATATGGGAGTTGAATGTGGCATTCATGCTGGTGCATCACTTTTGAGTGCTTGAATTCAAATTTGTGTTTGAATTCAAATTTGTGTTTGAATTCAAATTTTGTTTGAAGTTCAAAAGGTTTAAAAAAAAGATAAGCTCTTTTCCCTCTCCTACCCCTTTCCTGTTTAGTTCGGCCCGTATAAGCTTTAAAAGTCCGCTCAACCTCCCTCAGCTCCCGGCCCGGTCCACCGTTTCCCCCTCCCCTCTCTTCTTCTGCGCGCAGCCCAGCGAAGTCCGGCGTGCCCCCTCCTTCTCCTCGGCCCGTCCGCTCGCTCCCCTCCTTTTTCCTCAGCCGCGCACAGCCCAGTTCAGCTACCGGCCCAGCTCCGGCCCGCCAACACCCCCCCTCGCTGCGGCCGCTGACGGGAGGGCCCCAGCCGTCATCCCCGACCACCCGCCGCGCCAGGACTCCGACCGACCCCGGAGCCACGCCACCTCTGCGTCCGTGCCCGTGCCGCCTCCCCAGTCTTGGCCCGCACGCCAAGAAGGCGCCCTGGCCCTCATAAATACCCCCACCGCCGGCTCCCGTGCCCTGTTTCCCCCAAGCCCTAACCCTAGCAACCCCGAGCTGCGACGCCGCAACCCTAGCGCCGCCGCCGCCACGAGACCAGCATGACGCGAGGTCGGTGGGCGGTCAGGATGCAGCCACCGCACGGCGAGGCGACCCCATCTGCCCCTGCTCCTCGGGTAGCAACGACGACGAGCACCGGCAGAGGGAGCTCGCGAGGCCGCCGGGATGAGGCCGACTTGCTCCTCGCGCGGGGAGGGGTGGAGGCCGCTCGCCAGCAGCGCCAGCACCCAGCCTGGCGAGAAGTGGAGGAGCTACGAGAGGTCCGGCCGGATCCCTCCGCCGGAGACTGCGACGGGCGGCGGTGTCTAGGAGCACAGAGGGCGGCTGGCGCAGTGGGCGGCGGCGGAGCGGCGCGGCAGAGCCGCGTCCTCTCCGATGAGCTGCGCCCGCGGTGCCCGGCTGGGAGGTGATGAAGACCCACGACACCGCGTTTGCGAGCCGGCACCTGACGGCTGACGCCGACGACAGCCGTGTTTAGCGTCGGGGCCGCGACAACCTCTTTGAAAGGATCTAGATGTCGACTAGAGGGGGGTGAATAGTCGCTACTGAAAAATCACAACTTAAAACAAATTATCAGACCAAAGTTCGGAGTCTCCGGATATTTTTCTGGATACTCCGGGAAGTCCGGAGTATCTGGGAAAATGTCCGCATTGTCCGGGTGTTGGGGATCGGCTTAAAAACCATCTTCCTCGGAAACTTCCAAAAAGACACGCGTCGGCTGTTTTAGAAATTCCCCGAAGGTTCCGAAGTTTTTAAGATCTCTGAACGAGTCCAAGAACGCCATTTCTCATGATTAAAGAAAGTTTTCAGGAAGACCAAACAGTTGAACGGAATGATGTCTAATACGTATACATATTACTGACCCTCAGAATTCCAGAGGAATTACAATTCCTTCCTTTTCCTTGCATTTTGTGATGTTCAGGAATCCGAGAATTCTGGGAAGTCTTCCTCAGGGCAAGGATTTCTGGGAAGAGCAAAGGAACGACGCAAAGGGGGGAAGATATCTGTCCGAGGCTGGTTATTGGTGATTTCCGGAGATCATGATGGGTTTCTAAAGAACCGAAGCTGACTCAGTCAACGACGTATCAAAGAAGATACAAAGAGACGTGGGAAGCTTGACTACGGAAGAGGAAAGAAGCTGGAACACGGAATGGCTTGTTTGTAATTTAGAAAGGATCCCCATGATTACCGCGGACTTATGTACCCCTACCATTTCTATGTAAACGTTACTTTACAAAGGGTAGTTTCGGTATGTAAAAATGACCCTCGGCCACTATAAAAGGAGCCCCCATGCCTCCGTGTAAAGGGATCAACTTTTTCAGAGTTACATCAGAGACTTTTGTCAGTCTGCCTTCACCTTTTGTCTGGAGATTTCGGAATTTTCAACATTGGCGCCCTCCGTGTTCTTAGCCGTTAGAAACCCACGATGGATCCACCGAAGAAAACCAAGAAATCCACAGCACAAGATCCTGAGAGCGAAGACAACCAAGAAAACACAGAGCAAGGCCTCGTTCTCCACCCCAAAACAAACACCACACAAGATCCAGAGCAAGTTCAGGACTTGCAAAGCAACAGAAATGAAAAGGACAAGGAGCCGGAAGAAATCCCGGAAGCCAGCAATGAACACAATGAACGCGAAGTACCCGATGAAGAGTTACAGGCAGCTCTGAAACAAGTCCAAACTCTGAAAAGACAGAAAGACAAGATAGCCACCTAACTCAAGGCCAAGAAACAAGCCATAGATAAGCAACAAAGGCTGGAGCAAGCAAAAAGGGAAATATTGCAACTTCAGAAAGAAATCGATGACTTGGCTGAGGGTGAGGACAATTCCTTCAAGCAATTCACACCAGATCCAGAGTCCGCAACTAAGAATCAACGAATCAAGCAAAACCTCATTCCTCCGGAAAACACAGAACACGTAAACAACGGGATTGCCCAGTTCAATGACCTCAACTCTCCGCTTTCTGTAGGCCTCCAAACAGCTCCATGGCCGTCCAAATACAAGCCAGTTTCACTACCAAAATTCAATGGCTTCGGCAATTCCAGACAATTCCTAATGAGTTACGAAGCTGCGGTAGCTTCGGCAGGAGGTGATGACGTCGCTTTAGCAAAATCCTTCATTATCGCATGCGAAGGCCCGGTGCTTAATTGGTATTCACTTTTGCCACCACACTCGGTGTATAGTTGGCTCGATCTGAAAGCCAAATTCCTCCAAGTCTTCCAAGTTTTTCATCATACAACCACAAGAACAACAGACTTATATCAGTGCAAGCAAAGAGACAAGGAACTGCTAGCAGAATTCGTGAGAAGATTCATGCAGCTAAAATCCCAAACTCCGGAGGCAGATGACAAAGCAACCATCTCAGCTCTCATAAGTGGGTTGACTCCGGGGCAAACGACCGGTCATTTCAACAGATTAGACCCCAAATCAATGGATGAATTATTTGAAGAATTGGAAAAGTACTGCAAATCCGATGAAGACCACAAAAGAAGAGTGGCAGAAAGATACTAGCAAAGGCAATCCCAGAGAGGCAACAACTGGAACGGAAATCAACCCATCATGAATGTGCAAGACAATTCATCAAACAATCCGTCACAGGCTCAAGATTACCATAACCTGAACTCTCAGCGAGGTGGCCATTCTGGAAGAGGAAGAGGAAGAGGTCGAGGAAGAACACCTTCAAAACTACAAAACCATGACAGCAGAGATCCACACTTTCAATGCATATATCATGGTAGAAGACACAGCACGGAAGCATGCCCAGAAACTCAGAAGAACTTCCAAAGAATCCAGGAACAACAACGCGTGGCCCAGATAACAGCCACACAACCCAAACAAGTCCAACACACTTACTGGCAACAACAATCCTTTCCTCAAACCCAACCTTTTATCCAACCACATCAAACGGCCTGGCAACCTTCGCCACAATTCTACCCACAAACTCATTTTCCATCACCACAACCTTCGCAACAATTTTTCCATCAACCCTCAGTTCCACAAAACCAAACTCCGCAACAAACCTTTCCACAAACTCAAAACATACAAGTTATCGAACAAGCCCAGCCAATCCAAGCAAAAGAAACTCTACCACCACCCCCAGCCCAAGTTCCAAAAACCGAGCAAAACAATTCCCAAAACTCTTCAAGGGCCTTACCATCCTTCGGCATGATCTTGCCAATAACCGGAGGCTCTTCTATGGAATTCGAAACCAAGAAGCAAAAAAACGATTACTACAGACAGGTCAATATAATCATTGACGACGGTCCTGCAGCAAGGCCAAAATGGGCAAAGGTTCCAATAACTTTCACTGAAGAAGATTTCAGGCTGAAATCAGTCTCCCACAATGACGCAATGGTCGTTGAAGTTAACGTTGCTAGCTGGATTATAGGAAACGTCTTGATAGACAATGGAAGTTCAGCAGATATAATTTTCACCAGCACCTTCCAACGCATGGGCCTCACTCCTCATATGTTAGCACCACCAGAAAAACCATTGGTTGGTTTCGGAGGAAAACCAATCAGATCCAACGGAAAAATCTCTTTACCAGTGTCGTTTGGAGATCTGGACAACACAAGAACAAAACATATCATGTTCGACGTTGTTGACATGTATTATCCATACAATGCCATCTTCGGAAGAGGATTCATCAACAGATTCGATGCTGTATTTAGGCAACTGTTCCTATGCATGAAAATCCCAGCTCCTCACGGAGTAATCACAATCTTCGGAGATCAGAATGAAGCAAGAAGAATAGAGCGAGGAAACACTCCTGGGCAACAAAACATCCATCATCTGGCAGATGATCAAGAAAGGCAACAGCCATACTTCGAAGCAAAAAGAGATAAAGAGAAAATTGAAATAAGTGCAGATGGAGAAACAAAAAAGGTATTCTTAGATGGCATGCCAGACAGAGCAGTAATAATTGGGGCAGACCTAAGCCATCAAGAAGAAGAAGAACTAATCTATTTCCTAAATCAAAATAAAGATGTCTTTGCCTGGTCAGCAAAGGATCTGCAGGGGGTTGACCGAGACATCATTGAACACAAGCTCGACACAGATGACAAAATTCATCCGAAGAAGCAAAAACTCAGAAAAATGTCAGAAGAAAAAGCAAAGGCCGTGGAAGCGGAAGTTCAAAGATTACAAGATGCTCAAGTCATCCGAGAAGTAATCTACCCAGTATGGCTGGCCAACACAGTACCAGTCAAGAAGAAGAACGGAAGATGGAGAATGTGTGTGGATTTCACGGATTTGAACAAGGGCTGCAAAAAAGATGAGTACCCACTAGAAAGGGTGGACAGAGTAGTAGATGATGCTGCAAACAGCGAAATGTTGTCACTCCTTGACATGTTTTCCGGATATCATCAAGTCAGAGTGAGAAAAGAAGACGAGGAGAAAACTAGTTTCATAACCCCATTCGGAACATATTACTTCGTGAGAATGCCAGAGGGGCTGAAGAACGCAGGATCCACATTCTCAAGAATGATAGCAATTGTGCTACATTATCAGCTTCGAAGAAACATTCTAGCATATGTCGACGACATCATCGTCAAAAGCATCAGAAGAGGTGATCACATCAGAGATTTGGCAGAAACATTCACAAATTTAAGGGCAGCGAACCTCAAACTAAACCCAGAGAAATGCGTATTTGGCATTCAGAAGGGAAAGGTTTTGGGATGCCTAGTGTCAACAAAAGGCATTGAAGCCAATCCTGACAAAATCAAAGCAATCGTAGAAATGCTAGAACCAGGCTCGGTCAAGGACATTCAAAAATTGACAGGGAGAGTGGCGGTGCTAAACAGGTTCATTCCTAGAGCAGCGGAAAGAAGTTTACCATTCTTTCAGCTCCTTCGAAGCTCCAAGAACTTCCAATGGAGCGAAGCCCAAAGCCAAGCATTCAAGGAACTCAAGGAATATCTGACAAATATGACAAAGCTATGCCCACCAGAGCCAAAGTCTCCTCTCCTTCTATACCTCGCAGCTTCCAACTCAGCCGTAAGTGCAGTTCTTGTTCAAGAGAAAGAAGAAAACGGGAAATTAAGGCAAGTACCCGTCTACTTCGCCTCCGAAGCTCTATCAGGATCAAAACTATTTTATTTAGAGCTAGAGAAGATCGCCTATGCAGTCGTCATGGCAGCAAGAAAGCTCAAGCATTATTTTGAAGGACACCAGATTCGTGTTATCACAAACCAGCCTCTAAACGACCTCTTCACAAACAAAGATGCAACTGGAAGAATTGCAAAATGGGCTGCAGAATTGTCTGGATATGTGGTCGATTTCGAAAGAAGGAACGCTATAAAATCCCAAGTTTTGGCTGACTTCGTCGTAGACTGGACTTCACCAATCATGGAAAGCAACAGCTGCGAACAGGTGCCATGGATAATTTATTGTGACAGAGCCTGGTGTGGAAAAGGTGTGGGAATTTTAGCAATTGTAACATCGCCCTCGGGTATCAAAATAAGGTATGCAGCAAGACTAGATTTCCCAGATGAAGTAGTCTCCACCAACAATACCACGGAATATGAAGCCCTACTTCTAGCATTAAGAAAAATGAAGGCCTTGGGCCAACAGACTTTCGTCATCAAATCTGACTCCAAAGTGGTTCAAGAGCACGTTGAGAAAGAAAGCGAGGCAAGAAATCCAGAACTTATCAGGTATCTGAAGAAAGTTCGAGAAATGGAAAAAATATTTCAAAGGATATACTGTGCAACATATCCCAAGGGCTGAAAACGGTGAAGCAGACAAGCTAGCAAAAACAGCAGCCCAGAATCAACCTCTACCCCCAGATGTTTTCTTTGAAATTATCACTTCTCCTTCCGTAAAAGAACAAGAAGAGAGAATGGTGAATGTCATAGAAAACATTGACTGGAGAGCTCAAATCATGGCATTCCTAAGAGACCATTATGAACCTACAGATGAAACCGAGTTAAACAGGCTCAGGCAAAGAGCAAGGGGCTATGCCATAGTAGATGGAGAGTTGTATAAATCTGGAATTTCTGAGCCCTGGCTAAGGTGCATCTCTTCTGAAAAAGGGAAGGAACTTCTAGCGAAAATTCATAGCGGATTCTGCGGAGCCCACATTGGTGCAAGGGCGCTCGCAGGGAAGGCGGTAAAACAAGGATTCTTTTGGCCATCCGTGGTTATTGATGCGAGAAAGCTAGTTCAAGAGTGCGAGGCATGCCAAAAAATAGCAAGACATCAAAAAGCATCTTCACTCTCGATTCAGCTCATTTCACCATCATGGCCATTGCAAAGATGGGGAATGGATCTGGTGGGACCACTACCCACAGCTCAGGGCAATTGCAAATTTGCAGCGGTAGCTGTTGATTATTTCACAAAATGGATTGAGGCAAAGCCATTAGCAAACATCACTGCTACAACTGTTCAGAAGTTCTTTTGGCAGAACATAATCTGCAGATTTGGAGTTCCAAGGGAACTCACAGTGGACAATGGAAAATAATTCGACTGTTACACATTCAAGGAATTCTGTGGAACCATAGGCACGTCAGTTTACCACCCTCAATCAAACGGAGCGGTGGAAAGGGCAAATGGAATCATATTCACAGGTGTCAAGAAGTGCTTATTCAATCAAAAGAAGAGCAAATGGGTGGATGAGTTACCTAAAGTCATCTGGTCTCACAATACAACTATTTCAAGAGCTACAGGGTTCACACCTTTTCGCCTACTATACGGTACTGAAGCCATGACACCAGAAGAAATCAAGAATGGAAGCTTAAGAGCCAGCAGAAAAGAAGAAAATTCTCAAGAAAAAGGAAAGATAGAGAAAGACATGATCAAACTAGATATTCTAGAAGCAGCCCAGAACTTGGAAAAATATCAGCAAGAAACCAGAAAGTGGAAAGACAAGAAAATTGTAAGGAAGGAAATCAGAGTCGGAGACTTGGTCATCAAGAAGAAAAAGGATTGGGAAAACCCGGGGAAGCTACAAGAAACTTGGGAAGGGCCATACATAGTGAAAGAAAGCAACAGGCCGGGTTCTTTCCGCCTAACTGATGAACTGGGAATGGAGTTACCACATTCGTGGAACGTGGAAAGCTTAAAGAGGTATTATCCTTAAGAAAAATTATAGAATTATAAATTTAGCTAGGTCGCATTTAAATTAAGAAAAACTTGTAAAAACCCCGGTCTGTGGATCTATAAACAGTACCGAGGGAGAAAAATAGCTTTATTTTTCCTGCATTTTTATTTTTCCTAAAGGGACCGTACTCTTTTCCTTGCAAGGGGAACTCCACCATGGAGGCAAGGTTTTTAATGAGGCGGGTCTCATGTAAATTTCCTTTCCGTCATTAATGAAAGAAGTATTCCCCTAAAATTCCGGCATTTATGTTTAGGTCGTTTCTTTATTCTTGCAAAGGTCAAAGCAATTGAGGGCCGAAGGCCATATTCCAAAAGTGTGATTATCCAAGAAAATCACGAAGGCCGAAGGCCATGTTCCAAAAGTGTGATTATCCAAGAAAATCACGAAGGCCGAGGACCATATTCCAAAAGTGTGATCATCCAAGAAAATCACAAAGGCCGAGGGCCATATTCCAAAAGTGTGATTATCCAAGAAAATCACAAAGGCCGAGGGCCATATTCCAAAAGTGTGATTATCCAAGAAAATCACGAAGGCCGAGGGCCATATTCCAAAAGTGTGATTATCCAAGAAAATCAGTAGGGCCGAGGAAACGGAAGGTTGCGGCCAAATTCCCAAAAAATGATTCCCCATGAAAATCACAAGGACAAAGGGCAACGAAAGGTTGCAGTCGAATTCCAAAAAGGCATAGCTTAACGTTTCTTTGAAAAGGGGTACGGATTATATTCCACCTTTCGTCAAAAGTATACAAAGGCATGATGCCAATTAGACAAGATTCATAAAGGTTTATTTTTTGTCAAAAACAAATTTCGCAAGGCATGTTGAACACAACCAAGAGTTGTCATATCAACATATTCTCCGTCTTAAGTCCATAAAACTATTTACAAAGTTTTATCGACTTATCTTTAGAAAACTTCTTCAAAGCTACAGAAGTAAATTTCAAGACTCTTCTCCTTCTGAAAAAAGACGACACACCCTTGTGCTACGAAACGCAAGGTAGGGAGGGTGACGTTTTTTTGCAAAAATGTTTCTTAAATTGCTTTTTCGCAGCACAAAGGGCAACGAGTCATTACAGCAAGTTCCTACAATACAAAAGAATGGTTTACAAAGGAAGTTCTAGTACATGGCCAGGTTTTGAGCCTCGCTGTTCGGCAATATCACAAACATATGCGAAATCGTCATCCGCGACTAAGGGGCTGAGGGGCTCCGTCTTCACAAAGCGCATTGTGTCTTCTTCAAGCGTGGCAACGACAAACCCATCTCGAGAAGTAAAAAACCAACCCAGAGGAAAGCTATGCATCGAGAAGTATTCGCAGCTGAACATCCAAAAATCTCTAAAAGATTTTTCAGGGAAAGCCTCTTTATACAGACGCCAGGAGGCACCACTAGCCATAACTCGTTCATGATACATACGAACAGGAATAACATCCTGCGCAGGCCCTCCTACAAGGACCTGCGTAGGAATAGCGAGTTACAAATATTTTCACAATCATCTCAAGGTTTTTGAAATCAGGAACATTCTAAATCCTAAACCTGCTCTATGTCAGCTGGAGCTGCGTCAGGATCAGCAGCGGTCATGTCTTCAGCACTCTTATCACCAACTTCGGCAGCAATATCATCGTCGGGATTCGTCTCCAACGCCGCTCGAAGCTCTTCTTGTGCCTCATCCTCCAATATCTGAAAGAGACAAACAAAAGTGCCCATAAGCAAACAATGCCGCGGACAAAAGGAGAAACTAAGCCATTCTCAAGAATGTCAAGAAGAAGAAAAGTACCTTAGCAAGCTTCGCACGGGCAATTTCTTTGGCATATTCTTTGCCACATGCCATCCAAAACTTCTTAACAAAATTCTTCTTAATAATCTTAACATCCTCATTCGCACAGATCATGGAAACACTAGATGCAGAGGGAAATTCAAGACCAGAAGAGCAAAACTTCCCAAGATCAGCACAATCTGTAATTTCCAACAACTTAAGGAGACTCTCGGAGCAGAACGTAGCAGCGAAATCACTGGCAGAACCAATAAGTTCAGGTAGACTTTCGAATTCTTCAACAAGCCAGTTAATGATTGCTACGGGATCCTCAACATCAGGAAAAGGGTTCGGTCTAGCCCCATATTCACCAAGAGCTTCGCTATATTTTTCAAACAAAAGCTCAAAGTTATTCTTAATCTTCTTTTCTCCATCCCTCATAGCCTTCAGCTGCTCAGCAAGGTCTTTTTCCAGAGAAATAATCCTGAGATCTTTCTCGCTGTTGGCCTTTGCAAGATCTGCGTTTTGCTTCACAACCTCGGCATTTTTAACCTTAAGTTCAGAAAGTTGGTTAGCATCACGCTCAACTGTCTTGCGCAATTTTTCCATGATTTTCAAGTCATCTTCACGAGATTTCTGGAGCTTCGCATGCTCCAATTCCAAACTCTTAAAGGCGTCGTCAGCATGTTTCTTTCCTTCCTTAGCAAGCTCTACCATCTCTTTCAAAGTCTTGTTGTGAACTTCCAGTTCCTGAGAAAGTTTCTTCGAAGAAGATAATTCTTGCTCAAGATTAAGAATCCTGCCTTGCAACGAAAGAGCATGGTTCTGATCTGCACGAGTTTTCTCAGAAGAAATTTTGCCTGCAATCACGGATTTCAGACCGAGGGTGGTGCTGATCATCGACAAATCCCTAGCAGGAAGCTTCCGCAGGGCATCTTCAAAAACTACACACCGCAAAGGGCATAATAAGCAAAACTAAAGCAAAGAAAAGAAAAGGTGAACGCAAGTCAAAACCAACGTACCCGCATGATCAAAATAGTTACCAACATCTTCATGTGCTGAGCTCACAATCGCATGAGCATCATCTTGAACAGTCTCTATCCGAGACTCCGGAATTTTCTCCAAGTCTTGAACGAAAAAAGAAGGCATCTTCAAAGCTTCGCCTCCAGATGAGCTCGCGAAGGAAGCAAGAGATCCTGGAGCATTCCATAGCATTTCAAAGCTATAAGGGTCATTATACCTCCCAATCCCAGCACCACCAACAAACATTAACTTACCCTTCAAGTTTGTTCCAAAGGTCTGATTGTACCCATAAGTCTCGGCCGAAACTCCCCCACTTTCAGGAACATCTTGCCGACCTTGAATAAGAAGTGGAAAGTGAGAAGGGGGACCTCGCTGCATGATTTTGTCAAGATCAGCAATGAATTTAAGAGAAGCATCACCGTCATTTGTTTTGTCTTCCAAGAGAATAATCCCTTTCTCCAAGGATGAGGCTTCGGAGACCTTGGACGCCTTAAGTTTTTCGGCAATTGCAGGTTCCTTATCTGAAAGAGATTCAATATCTACAAAAGTACTCTCTGAGGAAGGAGAACACACCACACGGCTTGGAACCACCTCACAACAAAACAAAGAATCACCTGACTGCTGGTTGTCATCATCATCCTCATCAGACAAAGCAGGCGCGACTCGAGCACGAGGCCTGGAGGAAATAACCTTTTTGTTTCCTTTTCTTTTTTTCAAATCTGCCAATACAGCTGTAGCAGTTTTCTCAGCTTCGGAACTGTGAGGGGGCAAAGACGAGCTCCCGGAAGACAGCTTTCTCTTCTTGGACACTTCCAAAATTGTTGTCTTCTCAGAAGCCTTGATGACTGCGGAAGGTTTCTCAGAAATTGCCAAAACTTTAGGGCTCTTTCTCTTTCGAGACTTCGCAGGAACTCCAATAGCAGTCGACCCAGTAACGCCAGGTGCCTGCATCAACTTTTTTGGACTAGGAGGCCTTGGTCGTAGAGCCGGATCCGCGCCAAGTTCCGAGAAAACACGGTTCACTCGGCGTTTATGTTTCACAATGTTCTTGAACTATTTATACTCGCTCAGATATCACTTCCCGACCATATCAACCACTAGTTCCTCAACAAGGTAAATAAAATCATCTAAACTTTGACCTTCGGACAGGCGAAGATCAAATCTTGGAAAGGGAACTTCGCACGGTGCCCAATCCACAGAAAGATAAACAATCTTCTTAGGTCACCACCCGAAAGACAACGGCCAGATGCTGGCAGCAACATATTCCTCGATAACATCCCGCCCACCAAGAATGGTGTAAGCAAAATAGAACTTGTCTTCACCCTTCTTGAAATCTTGGGATTTCCTGTTGAAAGAAGCAGTAGAGACAACCGTCATCGGTCTGATGGCTGTAAAGAAAGGATTCATAGGGCCAGTGAGACCCATCTCTTTTGACATATCAACCTTGACATAAAACCAAAACCTCTGCCAATCATCTGGCCACTTTTCGTTGCTGCAAGGAGCAAGCTGAATTCTTTCGATTTTTTGACTTGCATCTTCCAACGAGTGTTGAAAGTACTACAGCCATAGTGAGCTTCGTACAAATTATCATCATCAAGTTTGATAATTTTTCGCTGAATGTGAAGCTCAAAAAGTCGAGCGAAAACATCTGCGCTTATATGACCCTCGAAAGTTTTCTGAATCCAGAAAAATTTCGATAACTTCAGAAAAGAATTAGGCGTAAGCTGGTGGATCTTCACTTGGAATCGATTTAGAATCGCAGGAAGACGTTCATCGCACGGAAATCTGAGACCGGCAGTAAAAAAATCTCTAAACACAACCACCTCGTCTGGTTGAGGATGAGGAATTTCTTCGCTTGCTGGCGGACGACCGCAACCTGAGGGAAAAAAGTTCGCATCCTCAAAATCCTTGATCAAATCAGGAGTCACTAGAGATTTTCCAAAAACAAAGGTGGGAGGATATGCAACCTTCGGAGGCATTAACTCTTCCATTTCAACTTCAACTTGAGAAATGTCTTCTTCAGTTCCAGAATCTTCGCCCGATTTCACCTCTCCCTCCTCAAGACTTGTATCACCAGGACCTGGAATCACAGGAGCAGCACTCGAAGAAGGAGCTTCAGAAGGTTGCGGAACTTTGGAACCCAAGGCAGCGGCAGCCTGGGCAATTTCTTCCTCCGTCATCAGCTTGGCAGTGTGTTTCACTCGAGCCACCTAAAAACCAAAATACAGAATCAAAAAAAAAATTAATCTCCTATACCGAAGAACATAACTAAAGAAACAAGGAGTTCAAGAGTTACCTTCGGAGAAGAAGACGAGCAGAGCTCAGGAGGCGGGCCGCCAAAGGAGTCTTCAAAGAATTCAAGAAAACTTCCAAGAAGATTAAAAAGCAGGCGAATGGTGAAAGCGAAAGTCACCGCAGGCCCCCTATTTATAGGAACGAGTGGACGCATCGAGAAGGCGCCTCGATAAACGAACCGCCACCCGGTAAAAAGCCGACGCGTGTCTCCCCTGACGCCCGAGGGTGATGTTTTAAGCCAATCCTAAGAAACTTTTTTCGTGGAAACGAGTTGTCGGAGTCAACACGCTTCCCCGAGGGGCTACTGTTGGGGATCGGCTTAAAAACCATCTTCCTCGGAAACTTCCAAAAAGACACGCGTCGGCTATTTTAGAAATTCCCCGAAGGTTCCGAAGTTTTTAAGATCTGTGAACGAGTCCAAGAACGCCGTTTCTCATGATTAAAGAAAGTTTTCAGGAAGACCAAACAGTTGAACGAAATGATGTCTAATACGTATACATATTACTGACCCTCGGAATTCCAGAGGAATTACAATTCCTTCCTTTTCCTTGCATTTTGTGATGTCCAGGAATCCGAGAATTCTGGGAAGTCTTCCTCAGGAAGGATTTCTGGGAAGAGCAAAGGAACGGCGCAAAGGGGGGAAGATATCTGTCCGAGGCTGGTTATTGGTGATTTCCGGAGATCATGATGGGTTTCTAAATAACCGAAGCTGACCCAGTCAATGGCGTATCAAAGAAGATACAAAGAGACGTGGGAAGCTTGACTACGGAAGAGGAAAGAAGCTGGAACACGGAATGACTTGTTTGTGATTTAGAAAGGATCCCCGTGATTACCGCGGACTTATGTACCCCTACCATTTCTATGTAAACATTACTTTACAAAGGGTAGTTTCGGTATGTAAAAATGACCCTCGGCCACTATAAAAGGAGTCCCCATACCTCCGTGTAAAGGGATCAACTTTTTCAAAGTTACATCAGAGACTTTTATCAGTCTGCCTCCACCTTTTGTCTGGAGATTTCGGAATTTCCAACACCGGGCTTTTGAGGAGACGACTAAAGCAACTGCAATCAAACTTGGCCAAACTCAAATCTGTGAAAATAGGATATGCAATACAGAGATACAAGCCTGTTCCACCACTTAGAAACAGATGGAAACTCACCACGGAGTAGATCGGCCACAAACCCTAGAAATGTACTCAAGAGGATTTCAAGCATACAACAAGAGCAACAAGCACAAGAGACACAAGGGATTTGTTACCGGAGTTCAAGCTCACACCTTGATCTCTACGTCTCCGTTGAGGAACCCACAAAGGGTGGACCTTTACACCTAGGTCACTTTCCTCCCCCTAGCGACCACAAAGATCGAGCTAGGGTTACTTACTCAATCACGGGGTAATACAAACTTCCTTGGGTAGTCACAATCCTTTGGATGCTCCAAGTCAACACCTAGCCGGCTAGGAGCTTAAAGCTCCAAGAGTAACAAACACGAGATTGCCAACCAAGCGAAGAACGAGGTGCTCTAGAGATGGGAAATCAGCTCACTAGCACTCTCCAAGCTCTTGCTCTCAATCCCTCTTTTAATCCCCAACAAATCTCTCCAAACCAAGGCTAAGGGGAGTAAAGAGGAGGAGTGAATGAGTTCTGAGTGTTGCAGGTCGAAATGGGCAAGAGAGAGGGAGTGGATAGGGTTGAGGGGGTATAAATACCCCCTTACCCAGAAAAAGAGTCGTTACAGCTCTAAGACCCGGAGTATCCGGACTAGGCCCGGAGACTCCTGGAAGTCCGGACTGTCCGGGATAAACCCGGAGTGTCCGCCCTTCCAGAGTTAGCACACTTAAGGATACCTCGGTGATCGTGCAGTGCAAGGTGTCTCTCATAGGATTCTGGTTAGTCATCTAGAGCACCTTTTCAACTCTTGGAAGATACAATTCATGTCCCTCTTAATAGTACAGCATTCCTAGGACTCAAATTCAAAAATATAAATTAAATAAACCTCCAATGAATCCTTCTTTTAGCATCACTTCCTTTTTATATAGCAATGAAGTGCTTAGATGCCATCTTAGAATTTTAGTACCTGCTCATATACTTAATACATCATTAGTAGTTTAATGGTCCGTCATTAAATCACCAAAACCCACTTAGGAGGTCAAGATACTCTTCACTCTTCTCCCCCTACGGCGAGCTGTGGCGGCAGCTCCGACGGATCTGCGTGATCAAGCTCATGTTCGCGCACCGCGTCCGGTCCTTCCGCCGCATCCGGGAGGAGGCCGGGGCCCTCCTCCGCTCTGTCGCCGACTCTTGCGCCGCCGCCGGCGCCGCGGTGGCGCTCCCCTGCAGCCTCGCGGACGGAGAAGACGGAGCGGCGACGGAAGATTGCTGACGTGAGCGAACCCGGATGGAGCGGCTCCGTCCGCCATATTTTGAGGACGATCCCAACCCGCATATGAGAAGAATATTCCTCTCTGGAGTCAACCCAACCCTCTCCAGTCTCCATCTCCATCCAAACACCTACGTGAGCGGGTTCACTCCTTCCCAACCCGCTCCAACCCCCAACCAAACACACGGTTCCTTTTCGTTCAAAGCACCGCTGCCACCGGTAGAAGAGAAGAAGCGATTTTTCTGACGAAAGCTTTGAGGTCAACATCTACATGGCGAAAGCCGAAAAGCCTACAGTTTCTTCCCCCATGCTGGTGGTCGACCTAGCCTGCCCTATACCAAAGGCAGGGGCCAGTCGGCCAGTTTTTGGTGGCAAAATCTCCTTCACCATCGCCCTTCAATTCACCGAAGAACGGAAGAGATTGGATTCGTTCTTCGCTGACGTATGCTGATACACACACACATGCACAGACATTGCCATCGCCGCATCCAAGAGCACGGATGATCTCGATCTCGTCTGACCGACCGTCTCGGCGCCAGCCATGTCGCCACTTGCCGGCAGATCGAGCCACTCCCCCACTGCCATTGGATGCCGCTGCAGCAGCGCTCGGCACCGCTGCTTTTTCAGCGCCCCGAGCGAGAGCTGGATGCGATCGGTGGTCCCTCGCCGAATTATGCTCGTGCCGCCCTACAACAAGTGCCGCGACGATAGATCGTGGATCCCGCTCAATAATTTGCGATATCGGAGGGAGGCATAAAGCGGAGTGTTCTGATTCGCAGATGATAGATGGCCCCTGCGCCCCCCTGCTATGGACGAAATATATAACTGAAAGTGCAAGCAGCTCTCTTTCGGTCATCAGAGAGAACATGCTGCTTCCTGTTGGCCTCTGCAAATTATACTCCATCCGTCCCAAAATAAATGCAATTATAGAATTTGAATTTTGTTCCAAAAAGAATGCAATTTTGACCTACCAACCATAAAAGAAAAGAGTCTCCGGAACCTTCTCATACAAAAGACGGACAAATGTCTAGATGTTCCTCACAAGAGACAAGGGGCAATTTGATAATTTTACACCACATATTGGTTTACGTGTCCAGTCATAGAATTGTATTTATTTTGGGACGGAGGGAGTATTTTATTTCACATTTCTTTTATCTATCATGTACTACCTCCGTTCTTAAATATATGACGTTTATGACAAGAAATTTAGTTCAAAAATGAACTAAATTATTTGTCGTAAACGTTATATATTTAAGGATGGAAGAGTACTACTGTAAAAGGTTCTGGGTTTTTTTTTTTGACAAACGGTTCTGGGCTTTGGAGGTTGGAGAATGAGAAGACAGTTGAGCTAAGAGCCAAGGCATCGTGCCGGCATATTCCTTCAGCATCACCGGGTGTTTTTCACCGGCGGAGAAACTCACACGCGGGGAGCAGGACACGAGCGAGAGGCACACTGCTGATCATCGGAAGTGACGGCGAGGTCTGTGATCTTTTGAGCCTTAACTATTAACCCGCTCCCTAGGGCGACCCCGTCACCCCGCCGCCGCCGGGCCTTGCCGGAGCAGGACCTCCCTGCTCCGGCCGCCCCTGCCGGAGCCGCCACCGGATCCGCAACCCCCGCGCGGAGCTCGTTCCATCCATCCCGCTCTCACTCCTACCCACTGCCTCCGCGAGGAGATCGGCCTTGGCCACCCGCCGGCGACCTTGGAGCTCCCATCTCCGCCGCCGGCCATGGTCGTGCTCATGGAGGAGGAAGGCGACCTCCACCATCCCGACCGCCCCGTCTCCTCCCCTTCCCGCGCCCGCCGGCTCCCAGAAGCTGTAGCCGTCGGCGGTGTCGTGCCCTCCGGCGGCGGGCCGGCTCCGCTTCGCCGCTCCCCCGCACCCGCTGGCGGGCCAGCAGCGCCGCCACCTCGCCCCTCCGCGCCCACGTCCCCTGCTGGCGGGCGGTCGGCGGCGTCCGGCGGGGTTGCGCCGCTGCGGCAGTTGACGGCGCCCGGCGGGGCTGCGCCGCTGCGACTCGCCGCGCCCGCGGGCCCCGTCCCTGCCGGCGGGACGGCGGCACCTCCGCCCCTCCCGCGGCCTGCCAGGGGCGCGCCGGCCGCTGCCAGCCCCCTGCTGGCCACTGCCGCCGCCCCCGGCGGGGGCTCGCCGGCCGCCGCCGGCCCCCGGGTGGCCTCTGCCCCGGGCGGGCGCCGCTCCGCCAGGTCGCTGGCCGCGGCTGGCCACCCCCACTTCCCCGGGTGGGCGCCACCCCACCGGCTTGGTGGCCGCGGCTGGCCCCTCCACGGCTGCGCGGCCGGCCGCGGTACTGGCCGTGGGCGGGCTGCAGGGCGCCGCTGCCTTGGCTCCCGCCACTCGTGTCGTGCCTTCCTCCTCTCGCTTCGACGAGCTTGACGACGGTCTCGATGTGGGTTCTCCACCGCCGGTCGAGGCCGTCCCCTCCCCCTCGCCCCTTCTACTCTCGGTCGCTCCTCTACCTCCTACCGTTGGGGCGGTTGGCCCCTCGGTGGGGGTGACGCCCGTGGGTGCGGTTGACACCCTCGCCGCGCTCGCCGCCGTC
This sequence comes from Cenchrus fungigraminus, assembly GCA_036936925.1. Classification (NCBI taxonomy): domain Eukaryota; kingdom Viridiplantae; phylum Streptophyta; class Magnoliopsida; order Poales; family Poaceae; genus Cenchrus; species Cenchrus fungigraminus. The sequence goes on along the minus strand of CM072779.1, from coordinate 27,450,754 downwards.
CCGGGCCTCTCCCCCGCCACGGCCGCCGCGCTCGTGGCCGCCGGGCCGGCCGCGGTTGCCTCTGCCCTCCGTGTGCTGGAGGCGTGCGCGGGGCTTGGCGGCGGCAAGGTGCCACCCTCCTCCTCCACCCCTCTGCTTGGCCGCGTCCTCTCCGCGAGTTGGAGGTGTGCGCGGGGCTCGTCGGGGGCAAGGCGCCACCCTCTCCCTCCACCCTCACTGCCTGGCCGCGCCCACTGGAGGCGCTGGGTGCCGACCGCCTGCCACTTGCCTTTGATGCAGGTGTGGGGGCGCGTTCCGTTGGGCAGGGGGATGGTGGCCCCTCTGGCCCCCGTCTGTCCCCGGTCGTACCGGTGGAGGGAGTGGAGCCCGTCTCGGTGGAGCCCGGCCCCTCCATTCCCTCCTCCAGGGAGCTCTGGGACCTCGAGGCCTCGGGTTCCTCCGCCTCGGGCTCGTACTCCCCTGTACCGCGTGGTCGCTCCCCCTCCCCCACCTTCTCAGCGCAGGTGCGGGCGGTCGGCATCCCGGTGCCCGGGCGCACCCCCTCACCGCCGTCGCACCCGTCTCGGTCGCTTCTCCGTGCTCCCCCCGCCCTCGTTGCCTCCGCCGCTGCTGAGCTTTCGTCGACGGCTGCGCCGTGGCCCGTGGCCGCTTCCACTTGGGGGATTCTGGGCAAGCGACCGCTGTCGCCGCCGCGGCCGCCTCCGCCCCCTCCTCGGTGACGCGCCATGGCGGGAAGCGGCCGCCCTGCTTCTCCGCCCGCGGCTGAGCCTCGCCGTGCTGGGGGCGGCCGTGGGACCGCCGCCGCCTCCCGGCGGGCACGCCCAGGGGCCGCGGGTGGACGCTGACGGCTTCGTCGAGGTGCGGTCGCCGCCGCCGCCGCCACCTCCTCCGCCGTCCTCCGTCCCCCCGGATCTGGTGGGGAAGTGCTTCAACTGCTTTGGGGAGGACCACATCACCGCCTCCTGCCCTCACGCGTCGCGCTGCTTCCGGTGCCACCAGCTCGGACACCGCGAGGGCTCGTGCGGGCGCCCGAAGGTCTGCCTGGTGACGGTGGAGGGCGCTCGTCATCGTCCGGGAGGTCGCACCCCCTCCCCACCCCTGGTCGCTCCGCGCCCGCCCGGCCGCTCCCCGCCACCGCCTCACGCTGTGCAGGGGAAGGGTGCCCGTCCGCCTCCGCCTCTACCTCTTCGGCAGAGGCAGGAGGCGAGGCAGGAGGTGCAGCCGCCACCGCCCCCGGAGCCCCGTCGCCACCCTGCTCCGGCGGCCCGCGACCCGCCGCCTCCTCCGCCGGAGGGGCGTCGTCGCCCACCTCCAGGGGCCCGTGACGCCCCGCCGCCTCCGCCGCTAGTGGCCCGCGGGCGTGCCCCCCCTCCGCGGCAAGCCGCGGCGCGGCGTCTCGGGACGACGCTCCTCCGCCGCCTCCCCCCCGGCGCCCCTGGGGCACCCCTCACGCCGCCCGCAGCTGGAGACGTGCATTGTCGCATGCACTCCTGAGGTCGAGGCCAATGAGGTCGCTCTGGAGCGCGCTCTGGTCGCCATGGTCGCGGGCACTCGTCCGTCTGCCACTACGACAGATGTGGTTGCCTACCTCACTGGTCGCTTGGGCGTACAGCCGGGGACGTTCATGGCCTATCCTTTCCACCCAGAGGACTTCCTCATCGTCTTCCAGGACGGCCCTAAGATGTTGCGGGTGCTGAATGCACCCACCCCGGACGGCCTCTTTCGCCTCACCTTCCGCCGGTGGCGGTGGGAGAACTGGGCGGTCGACGCGGTGCTACGCTACCAGGTACGGGTGGGCATCAAGGGGGTGCCTCCGCACCTGTGGCTGCGTTCCACGGCGCACGACGTCCTCGGCTCCTCCTACGCGGTCATCAACTTGGCTCCTGAGTCAGAGTCGAAGGCCAACCTCAAGGAGCTCGTCGTCCTGGCCGGCTGCGTCGACCCGGACTTGATCCCGGTGCAGATGGACATGCTGGCACCGATCGAGTTCCCCGGGTTGGGCGCCGGCCAGCCCTGCCTGCGCTGCCGGGCGACGGTCGACATCGCCCAAATCATCGACACTCTGGCTCCTCCGGCTGATGGGGCCTCCCAGTCGGGGGGGTCGGAGGGTGGCTCTTCTGGCTCTTCGGGTCACTCTTTTGCCCCTCTTCTGCCGGGGCCCTCGGCCGTCGGGGGCGCTGCTGCCGCGTCGTCACGGGCCCCGAGGGGGGGGCCCACCCGCTTCTGGCGGGCGGTCTGGTCGTGCCGCTGGGGGTGGGCAGGGAGCCGCCTGCTGGGGTGCCCCCACTTCTGCACCTCCGCCGGTCCTTCCGGCTCCCTCCTACCCCTATTGGGCGCTGCAGGGCATCCACCGCCCACCTGTCATCCTGCCTCGGTCATCTCGTCTCTCCACCGCTGCTACGCCGTTCCGCGCCCCGGCTGCCCCCTCCTCTTCGCGGCCAGCCGAGGTACGTGCGTCACCGGCGGTGGCCCCTCTCGCCCGGGATTCCTCTGTTACCTCTTCGGCTCCGCTCGCGCGGCACTTCCGTTTCGGCGGATACTCGCCGCCGGAGCCCCTCTCTCCTCTTCATGAGTCGACCCCGCCCAGGAGCCTCGCCGACGACCCGATGCTTCTTGAGGCGGAGCTTCTAGTCGCCGCTTCTGCCTCGCCTGCTCGCGCCGACCTGGCCGTCGCCTGCCGGGCTCCACCTGCTGCCACCCCCGGGCCAGCCGGCTTGGTCTCGGCCGCTGCCGGCCGCTGCACGACAGCTGCCGAACGCCGCCCGCCCGCGGCCGACCGTCGCCCTGCCGTGGTTGGCCGCTGCCTGGCTGCTGCCGGCAGCAGCCTGGCCGCTGCCAGCCTCAGCCTGGCCGCGGCGCGCCACAGCCTGGTCGCGGCTGGCTGCCGCCCGGTCACCGCGGGACGTCGCTCGGCCGCTGCTAGCCGTTGCCTGGCTGCGGGCTGGCCACAGCCTGGCCTCTGCCAGCCACTTCCTGGCCGCTGCTCGGGGCAGCTTGGCCTCTGCCGGCCGCGGCCGGCCACTGCCGCCGGTCTGGCCGCGGTCGGGCTTGGTGGCCCGCCGCCCTCTGGGCTCCGCGCGACGACGGCTGCTCTCATCTCGGCCGTGCCTGCGCGTGGGGGGCGTGCTCTACCCCCGTTCGCGTGGTGCCGGTGGCGGACGTCTTCCGCAGGTTGCTCTCCCCTCTGGCGGCCCGCCGGCTGACGTTGCCCGCGGCCCCCTCGCCTGGCTCTCCCCTCGTGCCTCGCTTGGCCTCTACCCCTCGGCACTCGCCGGACGTACCTCCGTTGGCCGCGGAGATGGCTACCCCCTCCCAAGCTCTCAGGTCGCACTCCCCACCCTCTGCTGCGACTGAGGGGCCTTCTCAGGACGACCTCGAGTCGTTGGTGGCGGACTTCTACGCCTCTTTGCAACGGCCTCCTCCTCCCCCGGTTGGGGCGCCGCGCCGTCGCCGGGCAAAGATCTGCCCACCACTCGCCATGCTTCGCCGCAGCAGCCGTCTTGCCGCGGTTTCCTATGCCCGGGGTCCGAACCCGGTCACCGCAGGCCAGAACCTGCTGATGCGGAAGCTGGGAGTCATGGGGCCGCGCGAGGCACCCGACGCTACCGCGTTCCAGCGCTACACCAGGCTCTTCACTGTTGGCCTGTCAGAGGAGCACTGCAGAGCTATCCGAGAGCTCTTCGGTGCCCAGGTCGAGGGGTCCTTTCAGTGCTCCGTGCTGTAAGATGACAAGTTCCAGGCAGCGGTTCGTGAGCTCTTCCCCGAGGAGCAACTGGTCGTCGACGCGCAGGCCTGAGTCTGTGCTAGTCGAGAGGTCGTCTCTTTTTTTGTTTAAATGGATGTAAACATTGCTATTTGGAACGTCCGTGGACTTAACCAATGTGCTAGACGCTCGGCGGTCCGCGAGTTGGTTGCTTCCGAGCGTGTCTCTCTTCTTTGTCTGCAAGAGACTAAGCTCACGGTTGTACCCCCCTCCTTCATGCTTGATATGTTAGGGCTCGACTTTGATTATATTGCGTTGCCGGCTGCGGGCTCCCGCGGTGGAATTCTGGTCGCTTGGCGCAAAGACACCTGGCTCGTCTCCTCCCCCTCCTTTGGCGCTCACCACGTTACGGTAAAGGTCGCGCTGCTCTCCGCTCCCTCTCAGTACTGGTGGATCTCCTGCGTTTACGGTCCGCAGTCCGATGCGGATAAAATCTCCTTTCTCACTGAGATCCGTACCCTCCGTCCGATGCTCTCTGGATCTTGGGTTCTCTACGGGGACTTCAACCTCATCTACCAGGCGGCCGACAAAAATAACGACCGCCTCTCGCGCAGAATGATGGGTCGTTTCCGTCGTTTCCTCAACGATCTTGAGCTTCTTGAGCTGCATCTCCAAGGCCGTCTCTTCACTTGGAGCAACGAGAGGTCGCATCCCACCTTGGAGCGTATCGATAGAGTTTTTGTCTTCCAGGACTGGGAGTTTCTTTTCCCCTCCTCTGCTCTTCATGATGTCTCCTCTAGGTGTTCCGATCATGCTCCCCTCCTCCTCATTCTCGACTGTGAGGTGCACTCTAAGAAACGCTTCACCTTTCAGGCCTTTTGGCCTAAGGTCGCAGGCTTCTTGGACACAGTCAAGGCGGTCTGGTTGGGGCCGCGCCCTGATGCTGACCTGCTCCGTATGATCGACCACCTCCTTCGTGAGACAGCGAAGGCGCTTGTAAAGTGGAGCTCTAAGGCGGTCGGCAGCATTCGCCTGCAGATCCAGATTGCCAAGGAGGCCATCTTCCGCCTTGAGATCGCGCAGGACTCACGGTCGCTCTCCCCCGAGGAGATCTCTTTGCGGCGGTTCCTCAAACTACGCTACCTAGGTCTGACCTCGCTGCAGCGAACGATCGCTCGGCAACAGTCCAGCCTCAAGTGGCTGCGTGAGGGGGACGCCAACACTAAACTTTTCCACCTACATGCCAACCACCGTAGGAGGAAAAATTTCATCCCCTCCCTTCTGGTCGGTGGTCGTTCAGTCTTTTCGGGAAAAGGACAAGGCTTCGGGAGCCTTCGACTGCTTTCACCGCATTCTGGGCGCCCATCATGAGCGTTCCTGCGCCCTCGATTTTGAGGAGTTGGGACTCCCGCGGTTAGACTTGGACGACCTCGCGCTTCCCTTCTCGGAGGCCGAGGTCTGGGAGGTGATCAAGGACCTCCCACTGGACAAGGCCCCCGGTCCGGATGGTTTCACGGATCACTTCTACCGATCTTGCTGGTCGATCATCAGGGGTGATGCGCTGCGGGCGTTCAACGCTGTCTCTGACATGGACTTCCGCAGCTTCCACCACCTGAACGGTGCCCTACTCACCCTTCTGCCTAAAAAACCGGACCCGGTCGCTCTTTCAGATTACCGGTCCATCAGTCTTATCCATAGCTTTGGGAAAATTTTCTCCAAAGCGGCCGCCAATCGCTTCGCCCCGCACCTCTCTTCTCTAATCTCGCCCAACCAAAGTGCCTTCATCAAAGGTCGCCTCATCCACGACAACTTCCGCTACGTCCTTGGCACGGCGAGAGTGCTTTCTAGTCGAAAACTTCCTAGGATCATGTTCAAAATTGATCTAGCGAAAGCTTTCGACTCGGTCGGCTGGGTTTTTCTCCTTGAGCTCCTCTCGGCGGTCGGCTGCCCACGCAGATGGACCGACTGGATCTCAGTCATTCTGTCCACTGCCAGCATCAGGGTTTTGCTTAACGGTGCCCCTGGGCAGCGGATCTGCCACGGGTGAGGCCTGCGTCAGGGCGATCCCCTTTCCCCCATGCTCTTTGTGCTGGTCATGGAATGCTTCCATGCCCTCTTCTGCAAGGCAGAATCCTGTGGTCTCCTTCTAGATCTAGGGAGGAGTATCCGTTTTCGCGCCTCTCTCTACGCTGACGATGTGGTCGCTTTCTTCTCTCCGGTCAAGCTTGATCTGCGGGTTGACAAGGTGGTCTTGTCGCTTTTCGAAGGCGCGGCCGGTTTGGCGGCAAACTACGCCAAAAGCCAGGTCTACCCCATCAACTGCTCCGAGGGGCACCTGTCTCTGGTCCGATCCATTCTCTCCTGCACAATCGCCGACTTCCCTTGCACCTACCTCGGGGTCCCTCTTTCTATCAAGAGGCTACCCAAAGCGGCGATGCAGGCTTTGGTCGATAAGGTCGCTAGGCGCCTGCCCCCTTGGCAGGGCAGGCTGTTGAGCCGCAGTGACCGCCTCGTGCTTGCCAAATCCACGCTCTCGGGCATCCCGGTTCACATTTCGATGGCAATTTCCATCTCCCCCTGGGCACTGCGCGCGGTCGAAACCCTCATCCGTGGCTTCCTCTGGTCCGGCACGGAGGTGGCCTCGAGCGGTCGCTGCCTGGTCGCTTGGGTGAACGTCACCTGCCCCACTCGCTGCGGTGGACTCGGCCTGCCCAACCTTCGTGTCTTTGGCACCGCGCTGCGCCTACGTTGGTTGTGGCTGGCAAGGACCGACCCGAACAGGACTTGGGTGGCGTTCCGCTTCCCCGTGGACAAGGCCACCCAGGCTTTCTTCAACGCTTCTATTTCCGTGGAGGTGGGGGACGGTACCCGAGCGCTTTTCTGGGAATACAGCTGGCTCTCCGGGTGCTCCCTCAAATCCCTTGCACCTAACCTCTGGGCCGCGGTTTCGCCTAGGGTGCGTCGGGTCCGCACTGTCGCTGAGGCTTTGCAGACATGGGCAGGCGGGATCTGTTGGGTCGCTGACGTAACCTACGCCCGGACTGTGCAAGCGGTCTTGCAGTACCTTGTCATCTGGGACCTACTGCAGGCGGTCAGCCTCACGTCCGAGCCTGACCGGTTCATCTGGAAATGGTCGCCTAGCGGAGTCTACTCCTCGGCTTCGGCCTACTCCGCCCTATTTCTTGGTCGCGTCGACATCCTCGGGGCACGCCAGATTTGGAATGTTCACATGCCGGGGAAGTGCAAGTTCTTTGCTTGGCTGGTCTTGCACGGCCGCTGTTGAACTTCGGACCGGCTGCACCGTCACGGGCTTAGGGACTCGGACACTTGCGCGCTGTGTGCCCAGGAATCCGAAACGCGGGACCATCTGACGGTGGGCTGTGTCTTCTCTAGAGAGACCTGGCATATGGCCCTCAGACATATTCTTCTTCAGGACATGGCTCCGGATCGCCCGGTGAAGTTCGTCGAATGGTGGTGCTCCGCCAGGAAACAGGTCGCTAAAGCACGGAGGAAAGGATTCGACTCCTTCGTTTGGCTGGTCGCTTGGTTGCTGTGGAGGGAGCGGAACCGGCGCGTCCATGACAAAAAAGCTCTCATGCCAGTGGCGCTCGTTCCGACAATCCTAGAGGAGGCTAGGACTTGGACGCGTACGGGCTTCCTCCCGCTCGCCAGGTTGTTAGGTGTTCGCCCGATGCGGGCGGTGTGATGCTTTCGTCTTCTTTTCGTTAGGCCTCGTGCCTGTTGTAATCTAAACCGGATACTTTTTCTTCTCTGTTAATGAAAAACGTGCTTTGCACGTCTTAAAAAAAAGATTTACGACCTTTTGCGTACCACGACAAAGTTTTCTGTCCTGTCCACCGTGCTCGCGAGGGAGCCCCAGCCCCCAGCAGCGTCGTCGTGCGATCTGGAGAGCGACCGGAAAAGCATCGCCGGGGATCGGACGCTGAAAGCGACGAAGCTTCAACACTAGCAGTGGTAGCGACGTTGGATTGGATGATTGGGGTGGCATCCCATGCCAAAGGTCGTCGAGGGCTAAAAGCGAAACAAAAAAAATCTACACATCGAACAAGAACTATTGGAGCAGCAGGGTCCAAATAAATCAACAACACAGAACAACAACCCGATGAACAGGGGATTATGTGCTGTTTCTAGAACATTGACCTCGGCCCTTTTTAATAATTTTAATTTTACGGTATCGAGAAAAAAAAAGGATAGGCGGATTATTATTGTTCTGATTGGCAGAGCTACAGAATAAGATGGCATGTGAAATGAACGAAATTAACTGAAAGGAAGTTGCCCTTCTGGTTTGACTTTATCCAAATTTTTTTTTGAATAAACTGACTTTTTCCATCACTGACGACGACCTACCGCAAATGCTTTGTTTTTCCTATCTTTGAATGCTAGCATGGTCTAATCAATGTATCATCTACGAAGATTGATTTACAGTTGCTTGCTACCTCACCATTTTTTTTAAGACATGCATATCATATTTTTCATCAAAAGAAGATAAGTTGGAACAAGTACATCCAGAAAACACCTGTCTCTTGCTAGCTCACCTGAGAAGCTGCTGCTGATCACTTGTCTGCTTGCTCCTGTGTTACGTGACTCTTCTTTGCGTCACCGCTTCTTACGAGGGCCACTTTATCATTGCTAAAAGCCTCCTACCGTATTGGCTCCTCCTACTGCTGTCCTACCGTCGCCTGCGACATGCCGAGCCACCAGCTTTTCACAAGATCTCCTTCACCATCGGCCTGAAAAAAGAGAGATCCTACCAATTGTTTGCCGTAACCGTCGCCGCATAGCACAAAGCAGATCATGGATGGCCCCTTGACCGCCCTCTGCACCAGCCATGTTGCCAGTAGCAACCCCCACTGGGGGCATTATTCTGCTGAGGAACATCACCAGCAGCGCTTCGCACCGCTGCTTTTTCCAGCAGTCCGAGCAGATATGATATTTTGCCCCGATCGACAGATGGTATGGTATTGGTGTCCGAATAATGCGCACCTAGCAGAAGTCTTCATAGGTCACCGAACCCATTTTTATACCTTGCAATAATTTCGGGCCAAGGATACGTAAAGCCGAGTATTCTGATTCGCCTAGTATAGCTACTGAACGAGAGCGAATGGAAATGGCTGAACCAATCGCGTTGCGCTGCCGCTGACGATCTTTAGAGGCATTCACGACGGGAATGTCAAAAGCGTCGAGAAATCGGCTCCCTTCGATCGCCTGCTGAATAGTTCTCGCGACGACGCTCAAGGAGTCGTCTTTGTCTACCCGCAGCAGGCCGCTGCAGAGCTGCTGATCAGGAGATCTTTTTGCTTGCGGCCATCGACCCATCGTCTACCCGCTGTACGTACGTACACGGGATCGTCTGAACTCTCGAAGACGTGTAGCAGGGCACTAGTTGGAAGCGCTGAAGAAGCTTCGTTGGCACAACAGGCTGCAGTATGTGCCATGCATGGCAATGGCATGGCACGATTGGAGTGGCATCACGGGATAAGAGAAAAGTTGGTCGTGATGCGATGGAACTGCAGAAGAATTCGACACACCGAACAAGACGCGGAGCGAAAAGGGCCGGACCATGCACGGTAACTGCGATCATATCCCATCAGACATCAGATATCGCTCTCGTGACGGAAACGCCGAAGCTTCGATTGACGACTGGGAAAAGAACAGTGAAACTAGCACACACGCAAACGCGACCCGTCTTCCTCCCCCGCGCCCGTCCCGCAGTTGACCGGGCAGGACCTCCCTCCTCCGGCCACCGCGGCCCCGGCCGGCGCCGGATCGGCGCTCCTCGCGCCACGGCCTCTCCATTCCCCCCTTCTTTCCTCCCCCACACCCCAGCGAGGAGATCGGCCTCCGCCCCCTCCGGCCACCATGGTGGTGCTCGAGCTTCATGGTGACGGCGGCGGCGACTCACTCGACGACGACGACGCGCTCTCCTCCCCTCCCCCCGCAACCCGCCCGTTCCTCCCCGCAGCCGTCTACCGGCCGCCGGGCCGCGGGTATAGAATTCCAAATGGGCCGGGCACGATTGGCGGCACGAGGCACGACCCTAAAAAGCACGGCACTAGCCCGGTCCGAGGCACGATCAATAGTGCTTAGTGCCGGCCCGGCCCGACGGCCTTTTAGTGTCTGGGCCGCCTCCCCGGCACGTCGGGCCGGCCCGAAGCACGGCCCGATAGGGGGCGGCACGATGGCGGCCCAATGTTAGGCATGATGGAGCCCAGCCTGCTAGAAGCCCATCTTTCCTTCAGTATATAAACTTCCTATCTTCTACCCTAACCCTAATTCTCCACTCACCCCATCCCCCCGCCCTGCACCAGGTGTCGCCGCTGGCCGCCCGCTCCCCCACCTCTTCCTCTCCCCTGCGCCTCCTCTCCTTCCCGGCCTTCCCTTCCACCTCGAGGTCCGGCCACCATCGCCGACGGGTGCGCAAGGGGGAGCCGCGCCTACCGCCGTCGCCGTGAGCGCAAGGCGGAGCCGTGCCAGCCTGCCCCCTCTCTCTCCTTCGGGGCGTCGGCCGGGAGATCTGCGCCGCCCGCCGTGGCGCCGCCCGCCGTCGGGATCTCCCTCCCTTTCTCTCGCCGCCGCCGTGGGATCCGTCGGGATCTCCCTCTCTCAGGCTGTCACCCCCTCGGTCCGCGCGGCCGCCACCATAGCCGCTGCCGCTTGACGGCATGGCAGGGTAGGAGACGGGCCGGCCGAGCCCGATGGGCCAGTCGGGCCGTCGTGCCGGCCCGGCAAGAAAAAAAGGCCTTAGTGCCGTGCCTGGGCCGCAAGGTCGGCACGACGGCCCGGCACGGCACGGCACGAAGAGGCCATCGGGCCTGATAGGGTCGGGCCGCGTCAGGCCGGGCCAAATAGGGCTAGTGCCAGGCTAGGGCCGGGCCGCCCGTTTGGAATTCTATAGCCGCGGGCGCTGTGGGCGCCGCCGACGGCCACGGTCCGCCCTCCTCCGGTGTGCATGGGACGGCCAGGGACCCCGCCCCCGCCTGCGCCGACCACCGCCGCTCCGTCGCGGGCGCCGCCGGCGGCAGCGGCCCGTCCTCCGCCAGGGACCCTGCGACCCCTGCCGGCGCCGTCCGCGGCCGCTCCTCCCCTGCGAGTGCGACCCCCGGTCGGGTCCTGGTTGGGTCCGGCCGCGGCACGCCGAACGCCGGCGCGGGTCTCCGGGCCTCGCGGCGGGCGAAGCGGTCCTCCGACGGTCGCCTCCTGCTGGCCGCTGCGGGGGAGGGGGTGGAGCCGGCCTCGAGGGAGCCAGGCCCCTCCATCCCCTTCTCGCAGGACCTTTGGGCGTTGGACGCGTCTGGTTCTTCCGCCTCTGCTGCCCAGTGCGATCGCTCACCCTCCCCTACCTTCTCGGTGTAGATGAGGGCTGCCGGCATTCCGGTGCCGGAGCGCACTGCATCTCCTCCGCCGCACCAATCTCGGTCGCTCCTCCTTGGCACGGCCGGCACCTCCGTTGCGGTGGCGGCACACTTGTCCACGGCTGTGTCGCGGTCAGGGGTCTCGTCGACGGTGGTCGGCCACGCGCGCCCCTCCCGGTCGTGGCTTCCCGTGCTGGGTGCGGGCGCTCTCCCCCTCCGGTCGGTTCCTCCAGGGGGCTGCTGGGCAAGCGACCGCTTCCCCCCACCCCCGCCTCCTCCTCCTCCTCCTCCGCCTCGACGTCCCAAAGCGGGCGACCGCTCGGGCCGTCCCAAGGGGCCGCCTTTGGCAGCGAGCCGCGCTCTGCCTCCCCTCTCGGCCTCCGCGGTGCCAGCGCGGCCTATTGGTGGGTTGCCCCCTCCCCCTCCGGTGGCGGCGCGGCATGCCCGCGGCCGCTGCCGCCTCTGCCTGTCGGGGCTCGACGTGTGCCCCCCGCCGCCGCTGCTGCGGCCCCTCGTGTGGATGCTAATGGCTTCGAGGAGCTGCGGTCGCGCAAGCAGCGATGGGCAGAGCGGTCTCGCCCAGGCGTTCGTCGCCGCCGCCGCCTCCCCCGCCGTCCCGCCGGACTTTGTTGGGGAAGTGCTTCAACTGCTTTGGGAAAGATCACATCACCGCCAACTGCCCCCACGCTCCGTGCTGCTTCCGGTGCCACCAACTCGGCCACCACGAAAGCTCGTGCTGGTGCTCGAAGGTTTGTCTGGTGACGGTGGAGGGTGCCCGCCCCCGGCCGGGTGGCCGCTCCTCCTCCCCCCACTGTTTGCGCAGGGTCGTGACGTGCGGCCCCCTCCACCGCCGTGCCCCAGCCGCGGCAGGTGACGCAGCCGCAGCCGGTGCCGGAGCACCGTCGCCGACCTCCCTCTGTGGTCCGCGACCCCCCGCCACCTCCGCCGCCGGAGGGCTGTCGTCGGGCCCCTCACGCCACGGTCTGTGGTGACGCTGCACCGGGGGGGGGGCTGCATCCCCGCCGCTGCTTGTCTGTCGCCCGGCGGCTGACGCAGCGGCTCGGGAGGGTGAGGTGGCCTGGAGCGCGCCTCCGCCGCCACCGCTCCCAGCCGGCGCCCCCTTCGCCGGTGGCGCGGCGCCTCCGCCCCCGTCGTTTCCGTTGGGCCACCCCTCGCGGTGCCCGCAGCTCGAGGTGTGCATCGTTCCACACCACCCCGAGGTCTTCGGCAACGAGGTCGTTTTGGAGCGCGCTCTGGTCGCTATGGTCGCGGGTACTCATCCTTTCGCTTCTACTGCGGATGTCGATGCCTATATCACTGGTCGTTTTGGAGTTCAGGCGCGGTCCTTCATCTCCTACCCCTACCACCCGGACGATTTCCTTATTGTCTTCCAGAACTCCTCTGTGATGCTGCGGGTTCTTCAGGAACCCATCCCGGACGGGCCCCTTCGCCTCTCCTACCACCGTTGGAGGCGGGAGAACTGGGCTTTCGATGCGCCCGTGCGCTACCAGGTGCGGGTGGGCATCACGGGCGTGTCGGTGCACCTGTGGATGCGCAGCATGGCGTAGGATGTCCTCGGCTCCTCCTGCGCTGTCATCTCCTTGGTGCCAGAGTCTGAGTTGAAGGCCAACCTCAAGGAGCTCTTCGTCCTTGTGGGTTGCTTCGACCCCGACTCGATCCTGGTGCAGAAGGATATGCTGGCGTCGATCGAGCAGACCGGGCTGGGCGCCTGTCAGCCCTGTCTCCGCTACCGGGCGACAGTCGACATCGTCGAGATCGTCAACCTTCTGGCTGCCCCGTCTGGTACCGCTTCCCCTTCGGGTGGGCCAGACGGCGGGGCCTCTTGTCGCTCGGGCTCTCGCCCGCCCGCGGGGTCCTCGGCTCCCGGCGGTGGCGCTCCGGCCCCTGCCCCGGTGGCCGACCAGCGGCCCCCGCCTGGCGGGCCGCCTGTCCGCGCGGCCGGGGGGGACATCGGCCTGCGTGCTGGGGGGGGCTCCCACCTCTCCTCTACCACTGGTGCCCCCGGCTCCCTCCTTCCCCTACTGGGTGCTGCAGGGCATCCACAGGTCGGCCGTGCCTCCACCTCGATCATCTGGGCTGTCGGCCGACGCAGCGCCGTTCATCGCGAGCGCGCCCGCTACCGCCCCGCGGGAGGGGGGTGTCCCGCCTCCACCGGTGGTCCTCAGGTCGGCGGCACCTACCCCGCTGGCAGGGATATCCTCGGCTTCCTCATCGACCCTGGTCGGTCGGCGTCCCCTTCCGTCTTCTTCTGTTGGCCCTGCGGTGGTCCGCTCGACGTCGGCTGGCCGTGGACCGGCCGAGCGGCCGCTACCGGAGCAGCTCCCTCCCGTTCGTACGTCGACGCCGCTCAGGGACTTCTCCGACGACCCAATGCTCCTCGAGGCGGCGCTCTTGGCAGCACCACGTGGTGCGCCTCTGCCCGCGGTGCCTGCTCAGGACGTCGAGAGGGACTCGTTGTGGGTTGGTTGCACCCCCGCCTCGGCGCGCGTTGTGCCTGTGGCGACCGTCTTTGATAGGGTTCTTCCCCCCGTTCCTGCTTCCCTTCTTGAGCAGGATAGGCCCGGGACGGACCCTTTGTCGGACGCCCCCTTGGTGGTTCTCGCTTCCCTACTCCGGTCGCCTTCTCCTGCCCCCTCCAGGTCGTGCTCTTCCCCACCCCTGCGCCAGTCCGGCGCCTCCCCCGTGGCGGCACCGGCCCCTTGCTCCTCGGCTCCCAGGTCGCGCTCTACTCCTGCCACTGCGGCTGCGGGGGACCCACAGGGGGACCTCGAGTCGCTGGTGGCTGACTTCTCTGCCTCTTTGTAGCAGGCACCGCCGCCTCCGGTCCTCGGTGCTCCGCGTTGCCACTGGGTGAAGGTCTGCCCCTCGCTTGCGACACTTCGCCGCAGCAGTCGTCTCACCGCAGTCTCCAAGGGCCGGGGTCCGAACCCGATCACCGCGGGGCAGAACCTGCTCATGCGGAAGCTGGGGGTGGTCAGGCAGCATGAGGCGCCGGACGCTGACGCGTTCTAGCGGTACACCAGGCTCTTCGCTGTAGGTCTGTCGGAGGAGCACTGCAGGGCTATTCGTGAGCTCTTCGGCGCTCAGGTTGAGGGGTCATTCCAACGCTCTGTGCTAGAGGACGACAAGTTTCAGAGGAGAAGCTAGTCGTCAATGCGCAGGCTTGAGTTTGCGTTGGTTGCGTGGTCGTTTTTACCATTTCTGTTTAAATGGATGTAAACGTAGCTGTTTGGAATGTCCGCGGGATTAACCGGCGTGCTAGACGCTCAGCGGTCCATGAGTTGGTAGTTTCTGAGTATGTCTCTCTTCTCTGCCTCCAAGAGACAAAGCTCGCCTCTGTACCCCCCTCTGTTATGCTTGATATGTTAGGTTTGGATTTTGACTATGTTGCGTTGCCTGTCGTTGGCACCTGTGGTGGTATCTTGGTCGCTTGGCGCAAAGACACGTGGCTCATCTCCTCCCTCTCACGTGGCCTTCATCATGTTACAGTGAAGGTTGTGCTGCTTTCTGCACCTTCTCAGTCTTGGTGGCTCACCTCCGTTTATGATCCGCAATTCGATGCAGATAAGGTCTCCTTCCTCGCTGAGCTACATGCCCTTTGCCCAATTCTCTCTGGCCTGTGGGTACTCTATGAAGATTTCAACCTCATCTATCAGGTGGCTGACAAGAACAATGGCCGTCTCTCGCGTAGGATGATGGGTCGCTTCCGCTGCTTCCTCAACGATCTCGAGCTCCTTGAGCTCAACCTCCATGGTCGCCTGTTCACTTGGAGCAACAAGAGGTCACACCCTACGCTTGAGGGTACTGACAGGGTCTTTGTCTCCCCAGACTAGGAAATCCTTTTCCCCTCCTCTACCCTTCACGCCATCTTGTCCCGATGTTTTGACCATGCCCCTCTACTCTTGCTCCTCAACAGCGGGGTGCACCCCAAGAGGCGCTTCATCTTCCAGGCCTTCTGGCCGAAGGTGGAGGGATTCCTCGACACTGTCAAGGTGGTGTGGTCGGGGCCGCGCCCGGATGCGGACCCCTTACGGATGCTTGACCACCTCCTTCGTGAGACGGCGAAGGTGTTGGTTAAGTGGAGCTCCAAGGCGATTGGTAGCATCTGCTTGCAGATTCAGATCGCCAAGGAGGTTATTTTCCATCTCGAGGTCGCGCAAGATTCTCGGTCGCTCTCTCCGGAGGAGCTGTCGTTGAGGCGTTTCTTTAAGCTCCGCTACCTCGGTCTGACTTCGCTGCAGCGAATGATCGCTCGACAAAAGTCTAGCCTAAGGTGGCTCCGTGAGGGGGACGTTAATACTAAGCTTTTCCACCTCCACGCCAACCACCGTAGAAGAAAAAACTTCACCCCCTCCCTTCTGGTCGATGGTCGCTCTATCTTTCGTGAAGTTGAAAAGGCCACTGCAGCCTTTGATTACTTCGACAGGGTTCTTGGCGTAAGCCACGAGCGAGCCTGCTCGCTCGACTTTGGGGAGCTCGGCCTCCCGCGACTAGACCTGGACGACCTCGCCCTCCCCTTCTCCGAGGCAGAGATCTGGGAGGTTATCAAGGAACTTCCTCTGGACAAGGCCCCTGGGCCGGACGGGTTCACTAGTCGCTTCTACAGGTTCTGCTGGTCGATCATCAGGGGTGATGTGCTATGGGCGTTCAACGTGCTCTCTGACTTGGACTCCCGTAGCTTCCACCACCTGAATGATGCTCTTCTCACCCTCATACCCAAAAAGCCCGACTCGGTCGCCCTCTCAGATTATCGCCCCATCAGCCTCATACATAGCTTTGGGAAACTCTTCTCAAAGGCAGCAGCCAACCGCTTCGCCCCCACCTTCCTTCTCTCATTTCCCCAAACCATAGTGCTTTTATCAAAGGTCGCCTCATTCACGATAACTTCCGTTATGTTCTTGGCACGGTAAGGACGCTCTCTAGTCGGAAATTTCCTAGGATCATGTTCAAGATTGACCTAGCTAAAGCTTTCGACTGGAGCTCCTCTCTGCAGTTGGCTGCCCACGCGCGTGGACCAACTGGATCTCTGTCATTCTGTCAACCGCCAGCACCAAAGTACTTCTAGATGATGTCCCGGGGCAGTGGATCTATCATGGTCGTGACCTCTGCCAGGGAGACCCACTCTCTCCCATGATTTTTGTGTTGGTCATGAAATGTTTCCATGCCCTTTTCCGCAAAGTAGAGTCCCGCGGTCTCCTCCTAGACCTCGGTAGAAACATCCGCTTCTGAGCCTCTCTTTATGTGGATGATGTGGTCGCTTTCTTTTCTCCGGTCGAGTTGGACTTGAGGGTCGTCAAGGCTGTGTTGTCGCTCTTCGAGAGCGCCTCGGGCTTGACGGCTAACTTATCGAAAAGCCAGATCTACCCCATTAACTGCTCAGAGGACCACATCTCCCTGGTTCGCTCTATCCTCTCCTGCACCATCGCCGACTTCTCGTGCACCTATCTTGGGGTACCCCTCTCTATTAGGAGGCTACCCAAGGCTGCCTTACAGGCACTGGTCGATAAGGTCGCAAGGCGTCTACCTCCTTGGCAGGGTAGACTGCTGAGCCGCAGCGGTCGCTTGGTCCTCGCCAAGTCCACCCTCTCGGCCATCCTGGTGCATATCTCGATGGCGATTACCATTGCACCTTGGGCGCTGCATCGGTCGAATCTCTCATCCAAGGCTTCCTTTGGAGCGGCACTGAGGTGGCCTCGGGCGGTCGCTGTCTGATTATTTGGGTGAATGTCACTTGCCCCACGCGCTGCTGGGGCCTTGGCCTGCCGAACCTCCGCGCCTTTGGGGCGGCCCTGCGGTTGCGCTGGCTTTGGCTTGCGCGGATGGACCCAGACCGGACGTGGGCGACTTTCCGCTTCCCGGTTGACCAGACCTCGCAGGCCTTCTTTGACGCCTCTATCTCTGTGGAGGTTGGAGATGGTACCTGACGAGGCCATGGACTAGGGCCCATCAGGACCTCTGAAAAATGCAGTACGGACCCATGTACGGTGTATTTTGGCGACTAATACAATGAGTATTAGTCCCCTTGAGTACTTGAGGGCCCGTACGACTTGTTTGTGTCATGGGCCGGGAAGCAGGCAGCCCACGCCCATCTGCACCATCCCTTCCGAGTACTTGACGGCTCGTATGACAAGTCTTCACCTCCGCTTCCGACTACTCGCTCGCACGAGTAGTTTCCACCGCCCGTCTACGACTACTCGTTCGCACGAGTAGTTTCCGTCGCCGGCCCGTGCAGGCTTCGCAGGGAAGGCACGGAGTGCGTGGGTCCCTCCGGATCGAGATCCTGAGATTCTCGCGCACACCTCCCCACGCGACGCCACGTGTCTGCACCGACACAGCGGTCCGCCCGGACCCGTCCGATTCGGTGTCAGGGGAAGGATTCGTCAAACCCTGCCACGAACGGCACAGTGGCCGTCGTACTGCTAACGGCGTAAGGAACGCTGAGCAGCGCACGGTGCAGTACACGCTACACCCTAAGTATCGGAAAGACGTGGCATAGATTACCTACTCGCACGAGTGGTTTTCTGCCTCCGACCAGTTCAAGACTTGGCCGCCACGGCCACAGGTACACGGGCCCCTTTGGAATCCCGTGATACCCAGGCACACGACTCGCCACGTGCCGGCCTCCCCGCGCCGGCCCGCCCTGACCAGGTCGATCTGGTGTCAGAGGGCGGATCCTCCTGACCGCTCCTCAGCAGGGGCGGTACGTGTCGTACTACGGACAGCACGGGAAACGTTGTGCCACGAACAACACAGTTTAAGCCGTCACCTATCCCTCGATTGTCGCAGCACAGACTACTCCGTTTCCACAATATCAAGAAAAGACAAGCCCCTAATCCACTGACGGGATCAGGATACGAACCCTGCCTCCTGTACCTGACTAACTACTTGGAGAAGGGCGGGGGGGCCCCGGGGCGGCTACTTGGCTCGCACGACTCAGGAAAAGCCTACACCGTCACCTGGAACACCATAACAGTGTTTCACCGCTACTGCTGACAGCCTAGCACAGAAGAAGGACGCCTTAGACCGTAGGCCAGCTCGCACTATTGATGTAACCATCCTGTGCCTCTCCCTTGTGACTATAAAAGGGAAGCACAGGGACACTTACAAGACACGTTCGTTTCCACCCCCACACGCACTTAGTATCGATATCTCATGTCATACAAATCCACAAACGCTCACACACTCACGTACGCAGACTCCTGCTACAAGAACCACTCGCACACCAGGGACTTGGGCTCGAAACCCTCTCCTGACTTGTTTGTACCCCCTACTACAAACTCCCGAGCATAAAGAACACTTCCTCTCAGACTGGACGTAGGGTATTACTCTCTGGAGGCCCAAACCAGTATAATCTCGAGTGTCTCTTGTGCTACCGTGCGGATCAGCACACACGTTCTTATAAATTTACTTGCCAGCGGTAACAAACCCCGACAGTTGGCGCGCTAGGTAGGGGCCTTCGCGTGTTTTCGACGTTGCATTTAGGGTTCACACGGCCCTCTCATCATTTGCTTCGGAAGCCATCGCCAAGCCCTCGCCGATGGACTCCCCTGTGGGATCACCGGAGTCGCTCATGGCTGGGCTCGAGATCTGTTTCGGGAGCCTGAACTTCTGGGCGACTGGAGACGGCTACCTCATGCACCTCGTCGACAAGGCCATCAACGCACCTGCACCGACTCCCACTCCGACCGCCACGCCACTCTCGCCCCGACGCAAGAGGCGCTCAGGAAAGCGCTCAAAGCGAGCCAAGGCGGAGCGACGCAGGGTAGCACGCGCTAGCTCTCCTCCGCGGGTCGAAGCTGGTGCACCGCTACCCGTCGACGCAGCAGAGGACTCCCTGCCGTCGGACTCGATGGAGCGCATCGCTAGGGAGAGCGCCCCAATGCCAGCACTCTATGGAGGAAGGCCCTACGCGGTGGCAGCTTATTCCTCTTCATCAAGCACAGACCGGGCCATGTATGAAAACCACCCCAGCCACCGCCTCTGCTGCAACATAGGGCTTCCGGCGACCTCGCCCGATGAGCAATACCTCATCGCCGACGGCACGGACAACATCTTGGACTCGGAGTGGGATTGCTCCGGGCTTCGTGACGCTGGCACCTTCCGTCGTTTCCAGACGGCGGCGGACTATTGCTTTGGTTATTCCAATGACTCCGACAACGGGGGATACGATCTCTCGCATGAGTGCTTCATCGTCGGCAACGCGCTGGTTGCTCCGGCACCGGCCCACACTCCAGAGGGGGCGGTCCACTCCGCCCACAGCTCGACGACGGATAGTGTGGCCATGGCTCGGGTTCCTCCCGATGCCGCCGCACAACGTGCCCGACTGGATGAGCTGGAGGACGCACAATGCCATCTCGACGACGAGCGAGCCCAGCTCCACCAACAACTCGGGCAGGAACCAAATCCGACTCCCGCTCGCGTACGGGTGAGGGACGTTCAGCAACGCATCATCAACGACGATCGAGATGTCGTTAACAGCACGCCCGTCTTCAAAAGAGCATCACAGAACCTAGCGGCGACAGTAGTTCTTCTCCGGAAGATACCGGAGCATGCCACGCCTCAAGAAAAAGAGATACCGGAGCATGCCACGCCTCGAGACTGCCGCTGTGTAACAAGCGGAGAGCTCCGCTTCTCGACAGCGGGGCTCACAAGGTCGCGGGTGCTCTGAGCCGCGACAGCCCGCAACGCCGTCGCAGCAGCCGCGATGGTCTGAGGAGGTCAACGTGCCGGTCAAGAGCCGCTTGGGCCCTAACAGCGACGCGCGTGATACCATCAAGGCGCGACGGAGGGTGGACGTGGGCCACGATGACGGTTACGAGCAGCAGCCTCGTAGGGAATACAGTCGGTGACGCGGCGGCCGATACGACAGCGACGAAGATCGGAGCTAGAGCAACTCGCCTGATGCCTCAGGGTGCCGCGACTTCGGGAAGAATGTGTGCAGTGCTCATTTCCCTTCGCGTTTCAGGGCTCCGACCTCCGTACCCAAGTATGATGGCGAAACCAACCCCAGCGTTTGGTTGGAAGACTACCGACTGGCATGTAACGCCAGCGGAGCTTGGGACGACCTGTTCATCATCAAGAATCTGCCGCTACATCTCACGGACTCAGCCCGCATGTGGCTCGAGCACTTGCCGCAAGGCAAGATCGACAGTTGGTCGCAGTTGCGCGACGCCTTCATCGACAACTTCTATTGCACGTATGCCCGACCAGGGAACCCCTGGGATCTACGCAACTGCAAGCAGATGAAGGGCGAGAGCCTACGTGACTACATTCGTCACTTCTCCAAGCGGTGTACCGAGCTGCCGAGCACCACCGACACGGACATCGTCTCGGCCTTCCAAAACGGCACCACGTGTGCCACGCTGATCCATAGGATTGGGCGACGGAAGCCGCGAACTACTCGAGAGTTGCTCGACATTGCTACCGACCATGCCAATGGGGAAGAAGCCATGGCCGCAACGCTAAGCCGTAGTACCGGCAAGGGGAAACAACTGATTGAAGTCGATGACGGCCCGTCCGCACCAACCAACAAGAAAAAGAAGAGTAAAGACAAGAGGTACCGCGACGACACTCTGGTGGCTGCCGTCGACCGAAAGGCGGCGAAACCGAGAAGCAACCCGCCATTGGATCACTTCGAGAAGCTGTTGGAGGCTCTGTGCCCCAACCACGAGGGCCCAGCCAGGCACGCCTTCAAGGACTGCAACTTGATGAAGTCCTACCTCTCCGGCACGATGAAGAAGCGAAACACTGCTCCGACCAGTGATGGAGGGAAGGACAAGGGCAATGACGAAGCTGCTTACCCCCACGAAGATGGAGCTGTTATGATGTTCTTCGGGGGCTCGGAGGCGCGGCCGCCAAGACGCCAGGAGAAGCTGATCCGGCGAGAAGTTTACCAAGTTGAGCGCGCAACTCCGACATTCCTGAAGTGGTCGGAGACGCCGGTCACATTCGACCGGCACGATCACCCCGACCACGTCCCGTGACAAGGCAACTATCCGTTAGTTGTGTCGCCCTTGTTCGGCACTAAGTGTGTGCACAAGGTTCTGATGGACGGAGGTAGCGGCATCAACGTCATCTACATGTCGACCCTCGACGGCATGGGGATCCCGCGGTCCCAACTGCGGCCATCGACGGCGCCTTTCCACGGGATCGTACTCGGGATGGAGGCGGTCCCCCTCAGGCAGATCGATCTGCCCGTCACGTTCGGAACTCCGAACAACTTCTGAAAGGAAACCCTCACCTTCGAAGTGGTAGGGTTCCCGGGGACGTATCACGCGATACTCGGAAGGCCGCCTTACGCTAAGTTCATGGCTGTCCCCAACTACACGTACCTCAAGCTGAAGATGCCTGGACCGAAGGGCGTCATCACAGTGAGTACAACTTCCTAGTACGCGTACGAATGTGATACTGAGTGCTTCCAGTTCACTGAAGCACTGATCCGGTCTGAGAAGCTCTCCGCTGAGCCCCCCTCCGAGGACCAAGAAATCCCCGAGACGTCCAAGCGAGCGGCCTGCTCTTTCAAGCCCGCCAAGGACGCCAAGGAGGTGCCCGTCTCCGACGACAGCCGCACACTCCATATCGAGACGGCGCTCGGTTCCGACTAGGAAAGCGCGCTCGTCGACTTCCTCCGCGCGAATCTCGATGTGTTCGCATGGAAACCCTCTGACATGCCAGGGATTCCAAGGGAGGTCGCCGAGCACAAGCTTAACATTAAGCCCGACTCGAAGCCAATCAAGCAGCGTCTGCGCTGCTTTAATTCCGACAAGTGCAAGGCTATCGGCGAGGAGATCAAAAAGCTCATTAGTGCAAGGTTCATTCGTGAAGTGTACCACCCCGAGTGGTTAGCAAACCCTGTACTCGTTAAGAAGAAGAATGGGAAATGGAGGATGTGCGTTAATTACACGAGCCTGAATAAGGCATGTCCAAAAGATCCATTTCCATTACCGTGCATAGATCAAGTAGTCGATTCAACAGCTGGGTGCGAAACCCTCTGTTTTCTCGATGCTTACTCCGGGTACCATCAGATCGCGATGGATCTAATCGATCAACTCGCAACCTCATTGATCACCCTGTTTGGCGCGTACTGCTACGTTTCCATGCCATTCGGGCTAAAGAAAGCGGGGGGCACTTTCCAGAGATGCATGCGCCGCGTCTTTGGAGATCTCATCGGACGGCTAATCGAGGCCTATGTGGATGATATCGTGGTCAAATCAAAGAAGGTGGGTGACCTGATCCCTGACCTCACCGCGGTCTTCGAGAAGCTGAGGGAACACGACGTGAAGTTGAACCTCGAGAAGTGTGTCTATGGGGTCCCCAGGGGCATGCTACTCGGTTTCATCGTGTCGGAGCGCGGCATCGAAGCCAACCCCGAGAAGATCTCTGCGATCACTGGCATGGGACCCGTCAAGAATCTGAAGGGAGTGCAGCGCGTCACTGGATGCCTTGCTGCTCTCACCAGGTTCGTCGCTCGGCTAGGCGAACGCAGCCTGCCGCTGTACAAGCTCATGAAGAAGTCGGAACACTTTCAGTGGACGCCTGAAGCGCAGGAGGCACTCGATTCGCTCAAGAAACTACTCGAGAGCCCACCTGTCCTCACTGCACCCGCGGAGGGAGAGTCGATGCTCCTATATATCGCCGCAACGACCCAGGTCGTGAGCGCGGCTTTAGTAGTCGAGCGGGACGAGCCCGGGAAATCACAAAAAGTACAGCGCCCCGTCTACTTTCTGAGCGAAGTCCTCTCCGACTCAAAGACGCGATACCCACAAATCCAGAAGCTGATCTATTTTGTCCTCATCACTAAGCGAAAGCTCTGACACTATTTCGACTCACACCGCATCACGGTGGTGTCCAAGTACCCGCTCGGCGAAATCATACGAAGCCCGGAGGCAGAAGGAAGAATCGCAAAGTGGGCCCTCGAGTTGATGGGGCAGAACATCGAATATGCACCTCGCACCGCCATCAAGTCGCAGGCATTGGCTGACTTCGTCGCCGAATGGACGGAGATCCAGACACCCCCTGCTCCCATCGAACACGAGACGTGGCTCATGTACTTCGACGGGTCCCTTATGAAGAAGGAGCCGGAGTCGGACTTGTATTCATCTCGCCACTAGGCGTGCGAATGGAGTACATGGTCCGACTACACTTCGCGGCCTCCAACAACGTCGCAGAGTATGAAGCACTCATCAACGGTCTCTGGATCGCCCTCGAGTTAGGAATCCGATGCCTCGACATCAGGAGGGACTCCGATCTGGTCGTGGGGCAGGTAATGAAGGAGAAAAGCTGCTTAAGTCTGAAGATGGCCGCGTACTGCCGGGCGGTGCGCGAGTTGGAGGACAAGTTTCACGGGCTCGAGCTCAGTCATGTACTGTGCGAGTACAACAAGGCGGCGGATACCCTCACGAAAGCGGCGTTGAATCGAAAACCCATGCCCCACGGAGTCTTCGCCAGCGACCAGCACGAGCCGTCCATCCGCTCTGAGGAAGATAAGCCGCTGGAGCCATCGACGCAAGAGGTCATGGAAATCGACGAGATATGAGTGCCAAACCTCGAAGACCCTGACTGGAGGATTCCGATCCTCGAGTGGATGGTGGAAGGAAAATTGCCGCCCGACAAGGAGACGGCCCGACGGATCGCCCGCATGGCCAAGTTGTACAAACTGATGGATGGCGAACTCCGTCGAAAGGGTGCTGAAGACATATTCATGCGTTGCATCTTGGCCAACCAGGACAAGGAGCTGCTACAGGAGATCCATGCAGGCACATGCGGATATCACGCCGGCCCAAAGACCATTGTCGGGAAGGCTTTCCGACAAGGCTTCTACTGGCCTACTGCGGTTGCCGACGCAACTTGGATCATGCGCAACTGCGAGGGCTGCCAATTTTATGCACGGCAAACGCATCTCCCGGCGCAAGCATTACAAACCATTCCTATCACCTGGCCCTTCGCGGTCTGGGGGCTGGACATGGTCGGACCACTGAGAAAAGCACCCGGGGGCTACACACACGTGCTCGTCGCCATCAACAAGTTCTCCAAATGGATCGAGGCCAAGCCCATAACAAATGTCCACTCCGAGGAGGCCGTCGCGTTCTTCACCAACATCATCTACTGTTTCGGGATTCCAAATTCTATCATCACCGACAACGGTACCCAGTTCACCGGCAAGAAATTCCTCAAGTTCTGCGACGACAACAACATCCGCATGGACTGGGCCGCTGACAGTCACCCGAGGACTAATGGGCAAGTGGAGAGGGCCAACAGCATGATCTTGCAAGGTCTGAAGCCGCGGATATTCAAGCGCCTCGAGAAGTTTCGAGCGACGTGGGCCGCAGAGCTCCCGTCTATTCTATGGAGCCTGCGCACCACGCTAAGTCGGGCTACTGGCTGCACGCCTTTCTTCCTTGTCCACGGGTCGGAAAAGATCCTCCCGACGGACATCGACTACGGCAGTCCACGGGTTCAGGCCTACACCGAAAAAGGCAACCAGGTCGCTCTCGAAGACGCCATCGATCATCTCGACGAGGCACGCAACGTTGCTCTCCCCCACTCGGCACAGTACCAGCAGGCCCTGCGTCGCTACGATGAGCGCAACATACGGGAGCGCGAGTTCCAAGTCGGCGACCTCGTCCTCCGACGAGTTCAAAGCAACGAGGGGCGACACAAACTCTCGCCACCATGGGAGGGCCCGTTCATCGTCGACCAGGTGCTCCGACCAGGAACTTTTAAGCTCAAATACGAAGACGGCAGGGTCATCTCCAATGCCTGGAACATAGAGCAGCTACGCCATTTTTACCCTTAAGTATTTACTTCTCTTTCATCTTATGATAATGCAAGAGCTCTGAGCTACTTTCTTTTTCGTGAGATGATATCTTCCTCAAGCTTGCGTTTTTACTTAAGAAAAATGCCTTTATGCTTGTCTCATCCCACGGGCAAGTCTCCGACTTGCCCCTGGGCTCGGGGGCTACCCGGGGCTACGACACCCCTCCCCTTAACATTTTGAAATTTTGTCATGGTACGCTCGCACCCCTTAAAGGGAGATGAACGACGACTCTAGCGGTTACGAACCTGCACTCGTCCGGGCCCCGAGTACTTACGCCCTCGCGGCTACGGTACAAAGACCCACGAGCAAAGTTTAAAACCGCAAGTTGTCGATCACTCGCCCCCTCGAAAGGTTGCCGGGTAACCGTCTAAGTGAACTCTGAAGAGTTTTCTTGTTTGCAAAAACATACGCGCACACCTATCCTTCCCCAAAGTGCTCGGGGGCTGCCCGCCCAAGTAGTAACGCTTCAAAACTAAGCCCGGTCGAGTCGCTAGGCTCCTACGCCCCCGCGGCTACGGAACAAGACACCGTCAGCGAAGTTTTAAGTTACACCGCTTTTGCTCGCAGACTCTCTAACTACTCGGGGGAGGGCTAGCGAGCAAACAAAATGCTTAACTTGAAATAAAATTGGGTACTCGACCCATGAGTCTGCAACAAGTTTATTACAAGTGCCCATCAGCATAACTCAAAGCCTCGGCGAGGCGACTCTGTTTTTCTTCTTTACAAGCCCAAGTCGTGGAGGGCGTGACCCATCATAATCTGGGCAAAGTCGACGGTGCCTTCCTCAATACGGTCGTACTGGTCGTTGCTGTAACCCGGACACCATCCCTTGCCCAGCAGCTCTCTGTCCATGTCCGGGTAATGCGACAGGAAGATGGCCACCACCTTGCGGACGACGTCGTGAGCCACATCCATCGACTGCTGGCGGGTTGTCGCAGGGGCCAATTCCAAGCGATCCTTGATGGGACCGGAAGCAACACCAAGGTCATCCATCGCCTTGATGATGGCCGCCGCCATCTTGTTGTGGATTGTCTCCAACCGCGTGATTTCGGTCTTGGTCTCCCCGTGTGACTTCCGTTCCTGTTCGAGCTCAGTCACGACCTCTGAAGGAAAACAAAAAAGACCAATGTCAGCAGAAAACATCTTGATTCAAAGAAGGCAAAACGTGAAGGGGACACGGCTCTTACTGTTGAGTCTCTCATTAGCCTCCTGAGCTAGCTCCACCAACTTCTGGTTCTCGACGAGGCGGGTGGCTGCGGCACTCTCCTGATCCGCGACCTGTTTCTCCAAGTCGGTGCGGGCCACGCGGAGAGCTGTCCACCCCAAGAACAAGACGATAACACAAATCAAGTAATCACGCGGAAGGAAAAAGCAAAGGCAACAGGTCGAGAGGTGTTTACCGATGATCTCATCCTCGCGTTTCTAGGCAACTTCTTCAAGCCGGCCCTTCTCGGCGGTGTGAAGTACCGATTAGGCGAACCAGAGAAGGGGGAGTGAATGGGAGCCGATAAAAATTCTTCTCGCAGGAGATGAGGACTCCAACAAGACGAACACGGCCTCCAAATCACGTCTCCGACTCAACTACCCAAGTTGCCCAAGACCACGCAGCCACTGGAGTGCTATTGGTCCTAGGAACCAACAACCACCTTCACAGACTCGAGAACGCAGCGGAACACCAACTCGAGCACCACTGACCTACACCGGTCAGGCCGGTGAGCAGCACCGGTCAGACCGGTCCCTGCTGGTAAAACCTGGGAACTTCCACAGAAGGCCTCTACACCGGTCAGGCCGGTGTAGCTCGCCAGTCAGACCGGTCCAAGCCAGGAAACCCCAAATCCACCAAACAGGCCTACCGAGCTCCAAACTGACCCAAACTCGAAACAGTAGCAACACGGGACTACAACGAACTCACTAGAACGTTCACCCGAGGCAAAACCCACAGAGCCTCTGCACCGGTCAGACCGGTGAGTAGCACCGGTCAGACCGGTCAGGCTGGGCCGCTCGGGGATGAACAGCACCCGCGGGTCAACTCCCCCAAATCCAACTCCCGATCTCCCGAATCGCTCCACGGATTTGTACAAGGCTTTGGGGATAGTAGGAACACCTCATGGGCACTCCATAGCCAAGATTTGGTCCACCAAAACTTGCTAAATCAAGAGGAATCGAAGAAATCCCACCAAGAACGCCTCTAACCCTAGAGCCACAAAAACCCCAAAATCGAGCCCCTTTACTCACTGATTTGGGAGGGGAATCAAAGGGAAAAGAACCACGAAGGGTTCATGCATACATCCCCCACCAAATCCCAAAGAGAAAGGCCTCGAAATCGCTCCAAGAAAATCGCCAAGAAAGGGCTCCGAAAATCACCAAAAAGGAGAAACGGGAAAGACACATCCAAGCCTTGAGGAACCACGCCGAATCATCTATACATACCAAAGAGGTTCATACAAGGTCTAGCTTGCCGCCCGATCATCCTTCCCTCTCACAAGATCTCACCATGAAGCTCTCAAGCTAGTCCTAAGAAAATCCTAAGGAAGATAGGAAGAGAAAATAGGAAAGCAAATGAGCTAGGGTTCCAAGAGATGGCTGCCATCCTCTCACCACTCGGGTTATATGGAGGCAACCGAAAGACGAAAATACCCTTACTAGCTAACTAGGGATACATACCCCTCAAGGGTGAATTCAGAAATCTTTGTCTTTGCTCCATCGGACGGATGCCCAGCGACCGCAAACTTGCTTAGCCTCGACGCAAGCCTTGCGATCCCGACGCGTGTCCTCCGCTTCGAAGATTCCGGACTGCGTCGTCGCACACCGGTCAGACCGGTCTGGAGCTGCTGCACCTCCGTCTTCGGTTCTTCGGTCTTGGCTTTGTGGATCAACCAAGGAACCCAGTGGTTTTCTGGTGAACCACCGGAAACCCCGCGAACTCGGTGTAGCCTCCGCCAATCACCACTCATGACTCGGCTCCCACGTAGTCCCGGCTCGACCTTGGTTTTGAGGCTCAACCAAGAAACCGTCCATGACTTCATCTTGCCGTTCTTGCCACCACGCGGCCCGCACTTGACCCCGCTGGCCACCGGGTCCCTCGAACCAAGCCTACTTGTCTTCTCCACACCTGGAGGCCTCACCGGAAACGACCTTTCGCGCTTGTTCTTCACCTGCACCTGCACCAGTCAAGCCGCAACCTGCACCTGCAATACTTAGCCAAGAATCAGTCCACACCACGTTGTCAATCACTCATCACACTAGGAAGCGACCATCCACCGGTCCTCGAACCACACCTGGCTCTCAATCTCCCCCTTGATGAGTGAATTGACAACACACACGTTTTGGTAACCATGAGAAAAGAAAAAGAAAAGAAACGACTAAAAGAAACTCCAACAAGCGATCGAAAGCCAAACAAAGGCAAAGATCAAGATCACTTGAAGAAGACAAGTCTCGGACCCCTTAGGCAAGGGCAACGGCTCGACACATCCGAGACAAAACATGCTCAAGCAAAGAGCACAAAACAACAATCCAAAGCTCGAAAACCACAAAGAGCTCCCCTTGCACACATGCAAGCTCCCCCTGAACCAATGCAACTCCCCCTGGACGAATGCATGTAAACCACCTCGCAAAACAGAGCAGCTACTTCAGCTTTGCTCTGACCGGTCAACCACACCGGTCAGACCGGTGTGCTAGATCGCCCAGCACCTGAACCTCACACCGGTCAGACCGGTGTACCTCACCGGTCAGGCCGATGACCACCTGGGAAAACTGGGAACTGCACAAGCTCAAAACTAGCTCGAAACCACTTGGAAACCTTCTAAATGCATGCAGCAAGCCAAAACATGCTCAAACTTCTCCCCCTTGTTGACAATGCATGAATCAAGCCAAAAATGCAAAAAATGCAACCTAGAGCTTCTCAAATAGACAAAATTCAACAAAGAATGCTACACATGTCCAAATGAGCAAGTTAGATACTCTATAGCTTCGTAATGACATCAACTTCATGATCACCAAGTTTCACAACCATTGGGCGAAGCTAAGATAGAATTGAGCAATTTTGCGAAAAATCACCCTCTCATGAGCAAAGTCCTAAACATGAGCAAAACATGTCAAAATGGCAAAGCCACACAAACTTCATGCTAGGACAACCATTCTAAGCATAAGACCATCATAAACACCCACAAGCACCTCATGTCATGTCAAAGCCACCGAGCCATGTGCTTACTTCTAGATATGAGACTTCTCATTGGTAGGCATCATGGAACGGTTTAGCACCCAAAGCAAATTGAAATTAGCACATATGACATGGGAGCACATTTTCCAAGCAATTTACATTTCATTTTCAGATTTATAATTGGTACATGAAATGTCTTTGCGACAAAAAGGAACTTATGCCCCTCCACAAGATCAAGCATGGGGGCTAAACATTCATGATGGCAAATGAGCCTTTGGCCCCATATGATCAAAATAAGCTATCCAATCACAAATTAAGCATAGCCAAGCCACAAAAACATGTCAAGATCATGTAAAGGCATTTACTCACAAGAGAGCATACATATGAAATTTTTCAAAAACATAGCCATCAACCATGGATATAAACCAAGATTATCAAGAGCTAAGCCAAACTAACCATAGCTTACCAAATTAGCTCACAAAGACATATATATCATTCCATGGTGAACAATGTATATAGGAGAAGCCTTTCCTAAACAATGCATATGAAACAAAATGCATGCAACCTAAGATACAAAGATGCCTATACATCATGTTACATATGCCATGCCAAATGCAAGAAATGCACAAAGGAAAGCTATACATATGCTACAAAGGAGCTCCCACACGCCAACTCAAGAAATCAAACAAACACCAAGCTCCTCCCGCAAACGAGTGAAAGTTGCTTGATCTAGGGGTTTGGTGAAAATATCGGCTAGTTGGTCATGTGTGGGTACATGGATCAAAGCTATCTTCCCTTTCTCTACGTTGTCTCTCAAGAAATGATACCTCACTTCTATGTGCTTGGTTTTGGAATGGAGTACTGGGTTCTTTGCAACGCTTATGGCACTGGTGCTGTCACATTGAAGTGGGACATGGGTATACTCCTCACCAAAGTCACTCATGGTGTATGTGATCCAAAGGAGCTAAGAGCAACAACTAGCTGCGGCCACATACTCTGCCTCGGTAGTGGATTGAGCAACACTCGACTGTTTGCGGGAAGACCAAGACACCAAAGAAGAACCCAAGAACTGGCAAGTCCCAGAAGTGGACTTCCTATCCAACCGACACCCGGCAAAATCCGCGTCTGAAAATCCATGAAGCGCCAAAGAAGAAGACGCAGAGTACCAAAGGCCAAAGTCGGGAGTGTGTCGCAAATACCTGAATATGCGCTTGACTGCTTGCCGATGCGAAGTCCTCGGAGACGCTTGAAAACGAGCGCACAGACATACCGAGAATTGGATGTCCGGCCTCGTCGCTGTCAAGTAGAGGAGTGACCCGATCACGCTCCGGTACTCCTTCTGGTCCACGTGTTCACCTTCCTCGTCCGCATCAAGAGCTGTAGTCGTACTCATAGGCGTCACCATGGCCTTGGAGTCCTCCATCTTGAACTTCCTCACAATGTCCTTGGTGTACTTAGCTTGGTGCACAAATATTCCTTCCTTTGATTGCTTGATTTGTAGCTCGAGGAAGAACTGCAACTTGCCCATCATGCTCATCTCAAATTCCCTGCTCATGTCTTCTGCAAACCTTGCAACAAGAGAGTTAGACGAGCCACCAAAGACAATATCATCCACATATACCTGTACAATCAGGATATCTCTGCCCTGCCTGAGGAGAAACAAGGTCTGATCGACCTTCCCCATCTCAAACCCTCTCTCAAACAGGAACCCCCTCAACCTACCATACCAAGCTCTAGGCGCTTGCTTCAACCCATACAGCGCCTTCCTCAACTTGTACACCCGGTGGGGGTACTTCTCACTCTCAAACCCCGGTGGTTGCCTCACAAACACCTCTTCCTCCAACACACCGTTCAGGAAAGCACTCTTCACATCCATCTGGTACAACTTGAACCCTTTAGCCACGGAAAAGGCTAGAAGGATCCTGATCGCCTCCAAACGAGCTACAGGAGCGAAAGTCTCCTCGTAGTCAATCCCCTCTTTCTGACTGTACCCCTGAGCAACAAGTCTCGACTTGTTCCTCACCACTTCTCCTTTCTCTCCCTCTTTATTTTTCCACACCCATTTTGTCCCAATCGGCTTACACCCTGGAGGAGGGTCAACCAACACCCAAACTTGGTTCCTCTCAAAATTCTCCAACTCCTCATGCATCGAATTAACCCAATTATGATCAGATAACGCGTGTCCAATGTCTTTGGGCTCAAAGGTGGCAACAAAAGCAGCATGAGCGAAATGAGAATTGTTCCGAACCCTCGACCGTGTAGTACGTTCATTCATGTCGCCGATGATTCTCGAAGCTGGGTGATCCACTTGCACTCGCCGGGGAGGTTCTCGCCTTGATGCTACCTCCCCCTCAACAGCAGCTTCGCCTTGATCTGGGTTTGTCGTTGTAGGTGTGGGAGAGGGCCCGTTCACGATCGTCGTCGAAGTAGTAGGTACATGTTCAGCTGCGGGCACCACACCGCCATCCTCATCATCTCCATGTTCATGCTCCTCCTCCTGAAAGATCTCCTCGCCAAGTTCGTCGTCACCTGCACACTCAAAAAGAAGCTGACTACGTGGCTGTGTCTCGTCGAAGGTTACCTCGCAAGTCTCCACGATTTGGTTAGTTTCAAGATTGAGCACACGAAATACTCTAGAATGAGATGCATAACCAAAGAAAATGCCATCAACAGACCTAGCCTCGAACTTGTCCAACTTCTTCCCTTTCTTCAGAATGAAATATTTACAACCAAAGACATGGAAGTGACTCACCTTGGGTGTGCGACCGTGCATCAACTCGTAACAGGTTTTCTTCTTGTGAACCCTGAGGTAGATCCTGTTCGACACATAGCACGCGGTATTGACCGCCTCAGCCCAGAACCTTCTCGGAGTCCTATGCTCGTCGAGCATCGTCCGAGCCATCTCGCACAAGGTCCTGTTTTTCCTTTCCACAATGCCATTCTGGGGAGGTGTATACGGACTCGAAAACTGGTGTTCAAGACCCAAGTCATGGCAAAAGGTTTCGAAGCGAGAGTTTTTGAATTCCGAGCCATTGTCACTGCGGATCGCTCGTATGGCATCTCCGTGCCTCTCGTTTCTTAACCTCAAGACAAGATCTCGAACAAAACCAAACGTCTCCCCTTTCTCCTCAAGAAAGAACACCCACGCATACCGAGAGTAGTCGTCCACCACAATAAGGACATACCACTTCCCACCCGCAGATCGCACACGAGCTGGGCCAACAAGGTCCATATGGAGCAGCTCGCATGGACGCTCAGTCATCACATCGGTGAGAGGCGGGTGAGAAGAGGCTACCATCTTGGCATGCCTACACGGCGCACAAACCAACTCTTTCTCAAACCTCAACCGTGGCAATCCTCGGACCAAATTGAGTTTACTCAAACGAGACAAAAGGTCAAAGCTCAAGTGACCCAACTTCCTATGCCACTTCCACAACTCACTCGAAGAACCAGCCAAAAAGCAACACTCCACACCAGAAGACTGAGAAAAATCAGCTCAAAACACCTGACCCTCGGGAACGACCATGCAAACAAGGTCCCCTCGAGAATCTAAAATCCGAGAACCACCAGGCCGAAACAACACCTCAAAGCCCTCATCCAACAACTGGGACACAGAAAGCAAATTGAACCCCAGCGATTGAACAAGAGCAACACGCCTGAGAGTAACCTTGTCACTTACCTTGATCTCACCTTCTGATAGTACACGCCCTCGCCCATTGTCCCCAAAAGTGATGTATGTCTTGGACACCACCGGGACGAGACTTGAGAACCACCCCTTGTCTCCGGTCATATGCCTCGAGCAACCGGAGTCAATCAACCAAACGTTCCTCAAGTCTCCCACCTGAAATTCAAAAGCGGGCACGTGAGTGAACAAACGACTCAGCACTGGGGTTAGTACCAAAAGAGTAAAACCAGTGCCGAGCCATTTGCTCCAAAGTGGGGTTAGCACAAACCAAATCATCACGCCTATCAAACCTACCACCACGAACACCACCACGGTAACCACTACGAGGGAACCAACCCTCTCTAGCTGGAGGAGGACGAAAGCCACGAAAGGAAAACCGTGGATCGTTCCTCCTCTCCATCTCAAAGCTACGACTCCTCCCACCCCTGTATTGAGCACGAGGTGGAGAACGCCTAGCAAACTGACCACCTGCAAACTTTCCAGACCAACCACCAGAACCACGACCACCAGAACCAAACCGAGCATCCTCACGAGCACGAAACCCAACTCGCTGTCTGCCCAGACCTACACCGGTCTGACCAGTGTAGTGCACCGGTCTGACCGGTGTAGCTCGGCCAGCAGCACCACCTGCTGCCTTCCGGTCTTCCCAAGCCAGAACCGTCCTCACAATCGCCTTGGCCCTGGGCATCTGCATACGAGGCTCAGGTACACCATTAGAGGGGTGGTACCTGTCCTTGTTAGCCCACTCTCTAGCCATTCTCTCCTCACGCTTCCTCTTGAAGCAAAACTCATCCTTGTGACCATCTCTCCCACAATACCCACAATGGAACTTTATGGGCTGTGGCTTTGGCTTAGGCTTGGGTTGTGGCTGCCCACTCAGTTTCTCACCCTTCTTCTCTCCTTCCTCACCTCCCTTTGGGCTCACAAACTTCACCGGTTTCTGGAAATCATTTCTTGGGTGAGGGAATATGGGTGGATCTGGAGTAGTGTCACGTTTGTTTCTGAGATGGTTAGGCTTGGGCTCAAACTTGTTCTTGTATCTGTTTGGTGGTGGGATAGGAATCTCTCCAACTCTCTCAACTCCCTCACCACTGTTCTCTCCAAGCTTGTCAGCCCCAAGTGCCTGACCATCATAGCGTTTGAAAGCCGCTATCATGATACCAAGCTGAGGCTCCTAACCCGACAACCAGCTCATACATTTTCTCAGCTCATCATTCTCATCCTGCAAGCGATCAACATAATGTGCAAGCTCCAAATTCTTAACCGCGTGCAATTCACAAGTAGAACAAGAAGTGGGAATAGGCTCTTTCAACTTAGCCTCAAGCGAAACAGTGTAAGCATGCATCTCATCAATCTTTCCATGCAAAACAGGGCAAGAAGTGCAAGCACCTAGCAAAGCAGGTCTAGACTTAAGCTCAGCCACTTCAACCCTAAGCATATCTAGTTCATCACAAGTAGAAGCATGCTTATCCTTAAGAGCAGTAAGATCAGCTAGGTACACAGAGCAATCACAGCAATCAATCTCATCAGAAACCACAGGAGAAGCCTTAAGCGAATCAATCTCAAGCTTAGCATCTAGGTTCTGGGTTTCTAGCTCAGCCACACGGTTCCTAGCATCTTCTAGTGAGGCCCTAAGCTCTTTCCTCATCTTCTTGGCCTCTCTAAGCATGTGATCGCGATAATCAAGCAAGTCAACCAACTCATCATTCTCCTTGCGCAAAGAGGAGAGCTCATCACATACCTCGTCCTCGGAGTCGGAGTCCGAGTCGCTCTGGTGACTCTTCTTGCTGCCGGAGCTACGTGCCATGCCGCAGAAGCCATCTCCCGCGAAGCAGCTCAACCTGCTCAAGTTCCTGGATGACTTCTTGTTCTTGCGCCGATCACCTTCATCTTCACTGCTACTCGAGCTCAAGGAAGAGTAGGCGGAGCTGGAGTCGACGTCGCTCGCTCTGACCATCGCTCGGGCCTTCCTGCCGCGGCCATCCTTCTTCCTCGACCGTCGCTCGTCCTTGTGCTTATTCTTGTAATTGTGATCGCGCCTCGATCGATACTTGTCGTCCTTGCTCGACCGGTGCCTGTAGCTGTCCTTCTAGCCGTCCTTGTTCTCCATCTTCTCCGGGCAGTCGACGACGAAGTGTCCTGGCTTGCCGCACTGAAAGCACGTCCGTGCTGTCCTCCTCGTGTTCACCCGGTTCTCGTGCAGCCTCTCGAACCGCCTGGTCAGCAACGCCAGCTCGTCCTCTCCAAGCACGTTGAACTCCTCGTCTGGCAAAGACATCAAAGAAGACAGAGAGTACATCCTGGAGGATGCGTTAGCGTTAGACTTAGCTCCTTTGCCACCAACGAGAGCGAGACTATGAGAATCAGTCGGGCTCTCGATCTTGGCTGTCATACCACGGTCCAACTCAGCCGACTTGAGCTTCGAGAACAGCTCGTTCACCGTCAAGGTGTCATACTTCTCGGACTCAACAATAGCCTCAAACTTCCCGTCCCATACGGTACGATCCAACGAGTGCAAGAGCTTCACGGCTCTATCATGATCATCGTATGGGAGCACGTCCACATTGGCTCTCATGTTGTTCACAACGACCGTAAACCGCTGGAAAAGGGCATCGACGGACTCGCCGGGGGGATGAGTGAAGTTCTCGTACTCTCTCCGGTAAGTCGCGTACATCCGGGCCTGAACCTGAGCATTCCCAGCATGAGCATCCTTTAACTGCTCCCAAATCCTACAAGCTAAGTCCTCTGTCTGAACCCGATCGAATTCAGGCTGACACAGAGCACGAAACAAGTAGTCGACAGCCTTGTTGTTGGCTTCGAACATATCCCTCGATCCTGGAGCAAGGAAATTCATCGGATGAACATAAGCTGTGTTCACCGTGACGTCCCAAAGGATCTGACCCTTTCCGCGGAGGAATGCTGCCATCCGCCTCTGCCACATCTGGTAGTTCTTCCCATCGAAGTGCGGAGGACCCGAACCCCGTTCCTGGTACGCCATCTTTGGATCTTAGACTGGTAAGAGTCAATAAAGACCCGAACCGGCTCTGATACCAATTGAAGGACCGATTAGGCGAACCAGAGAGGGGGAGAGTGAATGGGAGTCGATAAAAATTCTTCTTGAAGGAGATGAGAACTCCAACAAGACGAACACGGCTTCCAAATCACGTCTCCGACTCAACTACCCAAGTTGGCCAAGACCACGCAGCCACTGGAGTGCTACTGGTCCTAGGAACCAACATCCACCTTCACGTACTCGAGGACGCAGCAGAACACCAACTCGAGCACCACTGACTTACACCGGTCAGGCCGGTGAGCAGCACCGGTCAGACCGGTCCCTGCTGGTAAAACCTGGGAACTTCTACAGAAGGCCTCTACACTGGTCAGGCTGGTGTAGCTCGCCGGTCAGACCGGTCCAAGCTAGGAAACCCCAAATCCACCAAACAGGCCTACAGAGCTCCAAACTGACCCAAGCTCGAAACAGTAGCAACACGGGACTACAACGAACTCACCAGAACGTTCACCCGAGGCAAAACCCACAGAGCCTCTACACCGATCAGACCGGTGAGCAGAACTGGTCAGACCGGTCAGGCTGGGCCGCTCGGGGATGAACAGCACCCGCGGGTCAACTCCCCCAAATCCAACTCCCGATCTCCCGAATCACTCCACGGATTTGTGCAAGACTTTGGGGATAGTAGGAACACCTCATGGGCACTCCATAGCCAAGATTTGGTCCACCAAAACTTGCTAAATCAAGAGGAATCGAAGAAATCCCACCAAGAACGCCTCTAACCCTAGAGCCACGAGAACCCCAAAATCGAGCCCCTTTACTCACTGATTTGGGAGGGGAATCAAAGGGAAAAGAACCACGAAGGGTTCATGCATACATCCCCCACCAAATCCCAAAGAGAAAGGCCTCGAAATCGCTCCAAGAAAAACGCCAAGAAAGGGCTCCGAAAATCACCAAAAAGGAGAAACGGGAAAGACACATCCAAGCCTTGAGGAACCACGCCGAATCATCTATACATACCAAAGAGGTTCATACAAGGTCTAGCTTGCCGCCCGATCATCCTTCCCTGTCACAAGATCTCACCATGAAGCTCTCAAGCTAGTCCTAAGAAAATCCTAAGGAAAATAGGAAGAGAAAATAGGAAAGCAAATGAGCTAGGGTTCCAAGAGATGGCTGCCATCCTCTCACCACTTGGTTTATATGGAGGCAACCGAAAGACGAAAATACCCTTACTAGCTAACTAGGGATACATGCCCCTCAAGGGCGAATTCGGAAATCTTTGTCTTCGCTCCATCGGACGGATGCCCAGCGACCGCAAACTTGCTTAGCCTCGACGCAAGCCTTGCGATCCCGACGCGTGTCCTCCGCTTCGAAGATTCCGGACTGCGTCGTCGCACACCGGTCAGACCGGTGCTCCTCACCGGTCAGACCGGTACCCACCGGTCTGGAGCTGCTGCACCTCCGTCTTCGGTTCTTCGGTCTTAGCTTTGTGGATCAACCAAGGAACCCAGTGGTTTTCTGGTGAACCACCGGAAACCCCGCGAACTCGGTGTAGCCTCCGCCAATCACCACTCATGACTCGGCTCCCACGTAGTCCCGGCTCGACTTTGGTTTTGAGGCTCAACCAAGAAACCGTCCATGACTTCATCTTGCCGTTCTTGCCACCATGCGGCCCGCACTTGACCCCGCTGGCCACCGGGTCCCTCGAACCAAGCCTACTTGTCTTCTCCACACCTGGAGGCCTCACCGGCAACGACCTTTCGCGCTTGTTCTTCACCTGCACCTGCACCAGTCAAGCCGCAACCTGCACCTGCAATACTTAGCCAAGAATAAGTCCACACCACGTTGTCAATCACTCATCACACCAGGAAGCGACCATCCACCGGTCCTCGAACCACACCTGGCTCTCACCGCTCCCCCCAACAGCTCGGGGGCTGGGGTCTCGGAGCCCGCAGCGGCAGTGGCCGTCCCCTGCAGTGACTCGGGGGCTGGCTGCTCAACGTCTGCATCATCGCCCGCCCCCGTCAACGGCTCGGGGGCAAGCTGTACGTCATCGCCCGCCCCCGTCGACGACTCGAGGGCCGGCTGTTCCTCATCACCCGTCCGCGCCTCAAGAGCAGGGCCTTCCTGGTCTTGCTCCTGGGCCCTGGACAGGCACCTCGCTAACTCGGCCGCGTGGGCCTAGAGCGCTTCTTCTGTGGGGGCTTCGCCCCCCAAACCCATCGTCCCCATGGACAGGTCGCTACGAGCCGGGCTCACAGTTCCCTGTGGGGGGACAGTCATCACTTG
Source organism: Cenchrus fungigraminus (assembly GCA_036936925.1). Taxonomy (NCBI): domain Eukaryota; kingdom Viridiplantae; phylum Streptophyta; class Magnoliopsida; order Poales; family Poaceae; genus Cenchrus; species Cenchrus fungigraminus. Next base: position 27,412,701 of record CM072779.1, on the reverse strand, counting down.
GTCCTAGACCCAACGATTTCTTCAACTGCCGCCCCTGACTGAAGGGAGGCCGGCGGGTCGCTCGACGATGGCGTATCCCCGACCACCTGAGCAGGGCGGCGCAAGGACTTGACAGGCGCCGGCCTCATAGTATGGTGGTCGGGCGCCCTGCCACATGAAGAATGTCACAGCGGCAACAAGCAAAAGGCGTACTCATTGCATATGCGAAGAAACAGCCAAAAATTACAATTTGGAGCTCACCTCTCTGCGACGTGGCGGGGCCGCTTGGAGCCGATGGTCGGGTTGAGCAGAGATGCCGCCCTCTTGCTCCCTGAAGATGGAGCAGATGTCGGAGAAGGGGTCGACCTCGACATATGGCGGCTGGGGTCGCTGCGCCGTGGGGAACCCCTACTTCCCTCGCGGTGGCCCCGCCGAGAGGCACGGCTGCTCGTTCCGGGCTGATCGGCCCGGGAGGGCGGGGGCGGCGCCTGCTGGGTCGAGCTGGCACCAGCTGTGGTCGAGGCGGGCACCGAACTGCTGCGTGGCCACGACGAAGCTGCCGTCTCGTCGTCGGTCCACTCGAACTCGGACTCGACCTCATCTGTGTCCGGCGGTGCCGACAATGGATCCTCATTTTTGGAGACGTCGGCCTCTCCTACACGCCGGAGCGAGGCGCCAGCGTCATTCCTCGACCGCTTCGCGATCTCCTTCTGCTGATGGAACCTCCTGCGCTCCCCCGCCGCTGTTGTCGTGCGGCGGTCTGTCGAGTAAGCGCCTGGTCCTACTCCAACGGAGGACGCGAGGCAAGGATGCGTACGCCTCTCATCTGCGCAAATACAAGAAAATCTTTACCCACAGTAACAGAAGACAAATCGAGAAGAAGTCGAGGAAAAAGCGTACCAGGCCCGCAGTAATCGCGGAAGGGAGCATTGGCAACATGTCCGGCGGCGGCCAGAACAAGTGAGTAACCCCAGTGGCCTGGGTCACCCAGCGCTGAACCTCGTCCATCGAGGGCAGGGGGTCCGCCGTCACCGTCCCCTCGAAGGGAGCTCGGTCCTCCGTCATCTGACAGAGGCGCAGAGTGCGGCGACGAAGCGGGACGACCCCTCTGGCATGGTAGCCGTCAATTAGGGTGATGAAGTTCACCCCATTATCGCGGAGGATCTTGAGGGCGCTAATGGCGTCGTCGAGGAATCGGGGCCGATCTTTCTTCTCTGGCCCATAACTCCACTTCGCCGGCGCCCGGTCATAACAACGGTTGGTGAACCGGGGGAGCGGGTTCTCGGGATCGTTCTTGAGGTAGAACCAATCCCGGTGCCATCCGCTGTTGGAACTCGTCGGGCTGGTGGGGATGTACTCGTCCATCCTCCCCTGCTTCCTGCGGAGACTGGCGCACCCGATGACCGCTGCGCTGCGATCATCCTTCACACAGATGAATTTGTAGAAGTACCAGAACAGGTCCCAGTGGGCTCCCTGTCCCAAGTACCCTTCGCACAAGGCTTCGAACGCCGCCATCTGCTGGACGCCGTTCGGGTTGAGGTTGTGGAGCTCGAAGCCATACTCCTCAAGGACGGCGCGGATGAACCGCCCCGCCGGGACGGAGAAGCCGCGCTCGTGGAACAACACGAACGAAACTACATACCCCACCGGGGGCTGGGGGCTGCGCTCCGGTCCGGGGACCTTCCACTTCTCCGCCTCGGTCAGCGGCGGCAGCATGCCATCGGAGGCGAGACGGTCAAGCTTGGACAATGTCACCGTCGAGGACGACCAGTTCAACATGACGTTGGCCATGGTGGCGGCGGTGGGCGAGGTAGGCTTGCGAGAGAAGGCGAAATGAGCTCGGTGGCTTGTGCGTGGCGAGTGAGGAAGCGAAGGCAGAGGCAACGACGGTGGAGTGAACAAGAAAGCGGAAGGGGAAATTTCGGCCGGCGGCCACGGTATATAAAGGGGGGAAATGATTACCCCTCTCCCCGCAGTTAATGCCCAAGCTGCCTCGGGCCACGTCCTCCACCCGCCGAAGCATCGCCCCTCAAAAGATGCGCCCACTACTGCCTGCCGCCCGCGGCTGTGCCGCCACGTCATCCGAAGTAGGGCCCACAAATCTCGCGACCGGCGTGAGATCTCCGCCATTTACCCCACGACGCACACAACGCGGTAAGCAGCAAGTCTCCGACCTGTCCAAGGAATCAACATTTAACCCCACGCACAAGTCTCCGACTTGTCCGTGGGCTCGGGGGCTACAACCCGCGGGTCCGCTCGCGCGTCCCCACCGGAGAAAACACAACAAGTCTCCTCGTCTCCATGGCAATTGATCCTGGGAGCAAGTCTTTGACTCCCTCACCAGGCCCGGGGGCTACTGACAAGGTGTGACAACCCGCCCAGGAAAATACCGTACTATCGCCTAAACCAATCCACTTTGGTCATTAAGCAATAATAAAGTATCATCCTGTCGTTAGTTGCCGGGTTAACACCCGGTAAATCACTTACAAAGCAACAAGGATCGACATATATGCATTAAAACTCACGCGAAGGCGAGTCCAGAGAACAACATGCGATTAACATCCAAATTTACCCCGAAGGGCTTAATTATTACAAACCGGAGTTTTTGACAGGATAACGAAGTTCAGAGTTTTGAAAACAGCGGAATTAACTAAACGGCACGAGGAAACATCACGGGAGGCCTGCCATGATGCCTTCATTCATCGTCTTCAACCCACTCCAGCTCCCAGCCAGGCGGGATCTCTCCAGGCCACACATCAGCAAAGGCATTACCTGGAACCACAGATTATAGCAAGGCTGAGTATACTAATACTCAGCAAGACTTACCCGTCGGTGATAACTACTTCACCAACTCTAGACATGAAAGGCTTTTTGGCCACTGGGGTTTCTTTTGCTGAAAAGCAACAAAGAGTATGTCCTTACTTTCAATATTTTAGCACAAGTTCTAGTTGATTATTCCTTTCTAAATTAGCAAGCTAGTGCAAGCATAAGTTGTGCAAACAATTAATCAAGCATAATATTCATCAACTTCCATCATTAGGGATCTCATGGCCAGTGGAGTAAGTAGTCTCAGATAACGGTGAGAGGCCGACAATCGATTGATTTAAAACCTTGCAAGGTAGACCTAAACACACGGTAGGGTGCCCCCGCGAGGACAACCACCAGGCGGTTCCCAAAAATCTTCGGATTGGGATCAGATGTTACAGTCTTAAGTACAAGGCTTGCTAGGCTACGCCACCAAGGTCACCTAGCCTCACACATGTACTCGGGTGGCGAGCCCGGGGCCGCAACCCTAAGATTAGTAGCGCAAAGTTCCCGCACCGCCTCATTTAGGTACTAGGCTTACCGTACCCATTTCCGACAAGTGTTTAGTACGTTCAAACACTTAACCCACGAAAGCCATTGGACCGGAGCCCACATCCCATGCTCTTACCACATGAGCAATCCATTTAAGGAGATCTTATGATTCCAACATAAGAACCTATTCTCGCGAGTGACAAGCATCACTCGACTTGTAACGGTCCTATAGCATAGCAGCTACCGACCTATCATACTAGTAAGGACATAGGTACCTAGGGATCATGCATCTAGGGTTTCATTTCAACTCCTGAACGTAAATGCACAATCATTCATAAATAGTTGCATAAAGTTTCAAAAACACTTGGTTAATGCACCGGGGCTTGCCTTCGCTGGCAAGGTTGGCCTTGGGTCCTTCTGGACTTGGGTCCAGGTCTTGAGCTACGAACACGTGCTGCAGCTCACCGACAGCACCTTCGTTTCCTCCTTCCAGCACGCGCGTACAGCTACCGTCAGGAAGATCTACACGAGGATGCAAATGCAAGATTTAATTGATGATTTTTAATTTAATTAATTACAAACAACAAAATGACAACCATGGGTACTTGATTGACCATATTCACCTAGATAAGGATACATTCAGCATACTCTTCCAAAAAGGAACAATATGCGGTTCTTTATTATTTAATCTTTTTAATGGTGACTGTGTACACATTTATTTAAATAAATTAATTTAAATCACAAAACAGTAAGGAGGTGGTCTCAACCTTCTTAGAATGTTTTTCAACACATGCATAAGGTTATTAGGTGTGGCTAAGGTGATTTTCCAATTAACTTTAATATTAAGCTTAATTGGTTTCCATTGCTTTTATTCATAAAATAAATTAATAAAATTCAGTGGGGTGTGTTATGAAGCACTACAAACCTATACAAAACCACGCACACACATGCACACTTAGGGAAACTATGAAATTAAATATACCAAAAATAACAAAAGCTAGCTACTAAAGCAGGATAAATGCATATGAAAATAAATACACATCAAAAGGATTCCAACTTTCTCACACATGGTCTCTGGTCCAAAACTAACCTAGGAAAGCAACATATACACCTAGAGATGCTATAGATCTAGGGTTATGCATTTACAAGGAAAACAAGCATAATTCAAGAATAAATATTTATGACAATTATAAAATTGTGATTAATTCACCAGAGGTGCATTTTGGCATAAAAAGACAGCATGCAGAAGTTGGGCACAAAAATCTAATTATTTTTAGCTACAAAAATCCTTTAGACAGATTCTGCATAAATAGAAAACAATTCATAATAAACGATTTATAACATAACTTTGTGCAATTTTTGGTACAGAATCTAGTCATGATATAACACACAACATATCCAAAATTCAGCTACAGAGGACTTATAGATTTTGAGATACAACAGATCTAGGTTTTTCATATTTCTATTTTTCATGCAAAAAATATCAGGAAAAACCATAGACATGCTTTACCAAAGTTGTAGTGTTTTTCACCAGGAATCCAACAAAATTGAGTTTTCATTTTTATGATTTTTCTATGATTTTCTACGCATTTTCTAAGTATCAGTCAAACCTGCTACACTATTGAAGATCTAGTTTGCAGCGGGGTCCCTGGGAAGTTTTTGACTCTCACAGATATGCCCTCGGTTCGCATTTAGACCCCTGGACAAAATTAAAACCAAGCAATTGGGTCCTAGGGGGGGCGCACGGCGGCGGCCCTGCCGGATTCCGGCGGTCCGGTGGCCAAGGTCGGCCGGGAAGTGGGCGGCGGCGACGGGTGCTCACCTGGACTCGCTTCGTGGCCAGAGACGGGGCGGGAAGGGCGCCGGCGAGGTGGTGCGGCGGCGCTGCGGCTCGGAGGCCGCGGCAGCTCGACTCCGGCGACGATGAGAGCACGGCCTGGCCAACACGTGGCACGAGGAGCACCAAGGAATCCTATGTGAGGCGTCTAAGGTGTCACACGGTTGTGGAAGTGGGTAGGAGGGGGAGCTCGGCGTGCAGCCTCCAATGGCGGCGGCGGCAGAGCTCGGTCGCGCGAGAGGAGGAAGGGGGCCGGGCTTTATAGGCGGCGGGCGTGTAGGGGGGGCATTGCTTCGCGGCGAAGCCTTCCTCGGCCATTAAGCCGCGGGTACGGCGGCGGCCTCGGCATGCGCGCGCGTGGTAGGGAGGGGACGCGGACGGACCGGCGGGGCGACGGCGGTGCTGTCCGGCCGACGGGTGAGAGCGCGGCGCGTGGCAAGGGGATGCGTTCCGCGAGGCAGGGAGGTGCGTCGCTCGGACCGGCGGTCGCGGGCCCGCCTCGACGTGCGCGTACGGCGGTGTATGGCGTGGCGCGGCGCGGCGCGTTCTGGAGCGCGAGAGCGCGGCTCGGCGGTGGTTTAAACGGTTTAGGCTCTTTCAACCACGATTTTCTCCCGAATTTTGAGCTGAAGTGCACCAAGCGGTAAAAAGCAAAGTTGTAGATCAAAGATCCCTCTACAACTTTTACAAAGGTTGGCCTATGTTTTACTTAATGGTTTGAGCATAAACTGCAGACAAAGTTGCAGGTTTTTCCACGGCCCGGGTGAATAGTGTTTCCTGCAGTTGACCACGTTTTGCACCCTTTTACACTCAAAATTTGAAATGTCACCCAAAAGCAAAGTTGTGTCCCTCGAAAAACTGGACAACTTTTATATTGGGAGATTTTGAAGTGTTTAGGTGAATTTTGGAGAACGCGGCAAAAGTTCCGGAGGGAGTTCAAAGACCTTAGGGTTTAAGTAGGGTTTGACCGTGCCTTTGACCAAGGTTTGACCACAAGTGTGTGTTGACTTGATCAAGAGGGTCATTAGGGATTGTCGGCTCGGTTTTCGAGGTGATGACCCAGGTTGACCATGGTTTGACTGGCGTCAACACGTTTGACTCGGTCATTAGCACTAATGACGCTAATTAAAAACCTGGGGCGTCACAGCCTACCCCCCTTAAGAAGAATCTCGTCCCGAGATTCGAAAGTACAAGACGAAGTAGGGAGGTGTTCTCGGATAGAGATGTTACCCATAAAATTAAGCTGGTCTGGCTTCCCTTGAAAGATCGGCTTCTTGCCGTGACTGCCTTTAGCTGCTCCGGGGTTCTGATTCTGCTGCTGGGGCTTGTGCTGCTTAGGGTTCGGGCACTCATTTGCGTAATGCCTGGGTTGTCTACAATTGTAGCAAAGGCGGGGTGGGAGTTCTTTGGGCTTGGAAGCTTGTTGATGTGCCTGTTGATTCCTCGGGGGCTGAGGACCACCATGGGCAAGCTGATCCATCAACTGTTGAAGTGAGTCTCTAGACTTTAGGAAGTCCTTACTAAGCCCAATTCGTTTTCCTCGACGGGACAAAATGTTCCAGTCCCTCGGGTCACTCCAAGCACTCGAAGGGCAAGATTGAAGGATATGATTGCTCTCTCCACATTTAAAACAACGTTGATGAAAAGGGTAAAGGCTCTTCCTCATTCGTTCTTCTAATATCTCGGCTTGAGAGCGGGTTTCACCTTCGAGGAGCTGGGCGGTCTTGCCGCTGTCGTAACTTCGTTTGCCCTCACGTGGGCGAATTTCCTTATAGGTAATTCCCCACTCACTTACATCTATCTCCGGTAATACTCGCTTGTTGCTCCGACTTCTTCTCTCTTCCTTTCTAAGGTCCATTGGTAGTTTCGAGGGTGGTAATATAGAGTCGGAGGTATTGAGCTGACCCTGATTCACATGATCCACCAACAAATTGAATAAGCGGGCCTGCTCCACCATGGATGCCGATAATGACTGAGAGAGACTGTCTGCCAAACTAGTTTGAGATAGTCCTCTATAACGACCTTGGATGATATCGTACACTATCTGACTTAGTACCGAATTTTGCCCTTCCAACATATGAATCGCACCGACCATGGTATCCATATCAGTCTGGGTAGGTACTCCGGGTGAACAAGGCTCAAAGGATTGAGGCTTCGGTTGCATCGGTTGCATCTGTTGTAGCTGCTGGGTCATCCGCTGCTGTGACTGCAGGATCTGGCGCAACACTTCGGTTTGCGTTGCCACGAATGCCTCTGTCAGTGTCGTGGGCGGTGGCGGCGGTAGGTCACCACTACCCGACGCACCAAAACCATTGAGGGTACTGTGTGTCGGTCCGACCATCTGAAAGTTGAGTTTTCATTAAACACACATTTGTAAGCTTGCTCATAAAATTAACAAGTCGAACATGCACGACGAAAAACTCGTTTATGGTAAGTACTGCGAAACCGGACAGTACAGCGGTCGTAAGCACAGATTTCATACATCTCTGCTCATGCACCGAAAAATTCCCAGTTTTGGTCAGTAGGTGTAGGATTTCACAACTCTAGAGTGGATATAACTTCGAGGCGAACTCCAGGGTTATCCGTGACGGTAGGAATCACGGGGAAAACTCACGGCACCCGCCCTCTAGGCTTGAGGACGCATCGCAGAGAATTTAGCAAAAGCTTCCACCGATCCTGGGTTTGCTCCTTTCTCAAATCTGGGGATTTGGAGTGTATGATCACAGCTCATGGGCGGATAAGCGATGGAGGACTCTCAAACCTTGACTTTTAGAGAACCTTGATTGCTCAAGAAAACTCTACTTCCACTTCTTCAACTTCGCTGGTTGATTTGATTTGAGGCTAAGAGAATATTGAGAGTGGACGGAACGAGACCCAACTGAAAAGTGATTACCAAAACAGATTTCTATGAAGAAAAGGAAGGCCAGTAAAAGATTTCCGAAATTTTTCTTTTGGGAAGAAGCACGGATGTGATTTACGGGTCAAAAGTTTTCCAGGCTCGGTCAAGGTGGTTCATAAGAACAATATAGGAAGGTGAATTCGTAAAGGCATTCGCAAGGAATGGCTTACGAATATGGCGTAGGAAGGGTATGGAAGGTAGATCAGTATGGGAATTTCAGAACAGTCTTGCTCACACGTTATTTAACTTGTGAAAATTAGGTGTTATTGACTCATTACACTACGGTGCAACGATTTTAAAAAGTTGGTGTGATGCACATGCTTATGAAGACACGATGCACATGCTCATGCGGTATGGTGCTCATGATGCAGGTTAGCACGACTCGGTTACCCACAAAATGAGTTAGCAATTGAGAGGCAATCAACGAGTTGAAAAGGAGTGTATACGTGGCGAACCGCATTCTCACAACCAAGATACCTAGCGCGCTCCTAGTGGTAATCATGTGGCTGCAGCACACGTGATGCCCTAGGTTCGTCGCGGCACCTTTGGTTATGGAACAACAACGTCACCCGACATAAAAGAGATAGAGTATGAGTATTGAAAATTTCCATGCGTATGCGCGTTAGTTCACCCAATTCCCAAATGCATGTGCTATGCAAATGCATACTCAAAAAGTGACATTTGTTTTAATTTAAAAGGTTGTGAGCAAGACCAAAAAGAATAAGTTCAGGATTGAGAGATCGGATTGATCACGATAGGCATGAAATTTTTGGACGAGTTTGATACTCATCACAGAACTCTGATCTGATTACAACCAGCATAAATAATGCCTTACGAAGGTCACTGCTGAAAGATGTTCAACCAAAGCGTTACATCGATGAGGGGTTTTGGGATTACCAAAACAACGCCTGGGGGTTACAAATGCAGCCTAGCCGCACAAAAGAAGGCTCCTAGCTCAGCCTACCACAAAAACTAACCAAAAGCGGCTGCACACACTTGGGGTTCCTTACAACTATTATACTCGTACGACTCAGAACTTTATTACAAACATACCAACTTCCTAGGGTTGGATCTTCCATGCCGAAGAACTATGGTGACTCAGGTCCAGACTCTACTCCAGACTCTCCTTGGATGTCCTCAGCATCTTCTTCTTCTTCTGGTCCGGGAATGACAGGTTCCGGAGGTGGAGCTGCTATCGCTTCCAGTTGATTCTCTAGGTCAAGCATATATTGGTCATTATGCTGCAACATGAAGTTCTGCTCGTGAATAACTTCACTTAATCCTCGTATCTTTGCCTTATCCTTGCGTCTTCCCTTCTTGAGAGTGGTTATCATTGCTCGGGCTTCCTTCAATGCTTGAGCAGTATTCTCCATTTCTTTAACTCGGTACCTATAGATTTGGTGTCTATAGAATACACTTTCTCCCACCATCCGTCGATAGGTGTCGTACATGGCTTCTGAAAAACGAACTGAGGTGACAAGATCAGGACTATAGTGAGAGTTGCCCTGAGCTGAAAGAAAAGCTTCGCGTTCGACCCGTGGCCCAACGTGTTGCTCAGGTACAGGAATCACTCTGGCTGCAGTGCCGGCTACCCCGTCAGGGTGCTTCCCACAAAAAGTTGTGAGCGCTTCAAGAGCAGCCTTCTGCACAGTGTCAGCCAGGTTCCTTCCTTGTGCCTTACACTCCCACTCTTCCCAAGCAGGATTTGTCGGGCACCCGGGAATCTTCACCTTCACTTCACAACGAAGGAGCTGGCCTGTGGTCATGACCTCACGTGTCGAGTACTCTGGGTAAGCGGTGTACCCAAAGTCTGTCAGGGTGTCCCACAAGAGTGCAGGAAATCCACCCTTCTCGAGGTAGTTCACGAGAGTCCATGCTTCCACATCAGCCGACGCAGATCCAATGTTGTCCATCTAGTCATAACGACAAATGTGGGAATCAGATGGAAGTGAGTGTACAAGGATAAATTCGGTCAATGACAAAGAACTCGGGGTTGAGAAATGGGGTAATCCTGTGTACAAAGGTACAATTGTACGTGAAAACTCGAAACGAACAGACATACACAAGGACATAAAGTTCTGGCAGTTGTGAACAAACATTCATAACTTAAAACCAGAGCCCCACAATTTCTCCAATTTGTGCAGCAAGTCAGCAAGATTATGGTACACACCTTGGGTATGCAAGGGTCGAGCTAGAAGGTTAGGAGGGTGCTCAACTTATTCAGGTTTCAGATTTGGTTTCCGGAAAAACAGCAAGACAGGGGTTCACTAATTTGAGCACAACTTGAGGTAGACAAAAGCTATGACCGCGAACTTTTGCGAGTAGAAACTAGATTAGATATGGAGCAACTTTGGTAGAGATCCTCTGGTCAAACTGATTCTTGAACAGGGTGTAAAGATCAAGCAACCACCATAACAGATTTATGGACAGCAACACATCTGCACACGAGAGGCTATGCAACGAGAAAACATACTAGCAAAATTTCCTTAGAGAGCACATAAAACAAACAGGGGTTCAGCTTTAAGTTTTTCTCGATTTTTAACATGATGCAAGACGTCCTATTCGTCCTCACAAGGCAATCAAGCCAAAACTCGAAGTTAGTGCCGGTGGCAAGGCATATACACGTTTCTCCCTATAATAACTAGTCGAGAACTAGTCGATGCTCACTTAGCGACTTACAAAACGAGGTTAGTGTACCTGCAGAAGATCACAGAACACAACGAACCTTCCATGCCAGCACTCATGAAAGCGTCCACATACATTACCGTTCACTATAGAAACGGCACCCATGCGTTTATCGCTGCATGGACAGCGTCCAACCTCAGATACGCTCCTTTTTGAATGAAGCGGATCCTTGCCTCGCATATACAAAATGCGGAACGTCCACGTATGGCAAAACGTTGCGAGACACAGACGCGACGGTGGGTTCCCTTTGGAATAGGTCCCATCCATCCCTCGCATGACTTCCATGCGGTACCACCACGTATAGCAAAACGTGATGAGACGCAGACGCGACGTGGGTGCCCATTTGAATAGGTCCCATCCATCCCTCACAGGACTTTCCTGTGGTACCACCACGTGTAGCAAAACGTGATGAACTAGTATGGTTGTACAGAAAGTAAGTTCTGACAGAAAGTAAATGTGCTGGGAGTTAGCAAAATAAACCATAGATTAATAAGCCACCTGAAAGAACCCAAAATTTCCTCTAGGGCCTCTCGGTCTAGTTTATCCTTAACGGACCAACGTGTTTTGCAAATCCAAACAATCTTGGCAAATTTTATTCAAAAACCAGTGATTAAGGTTATTAATTAATCTCTGGTGCATATAATTGCTCTGATGCCAGCTGTGACAACCCGCCCAGGAAAATACCGTACTATCGCCTAAACCAATCCACTTTGGTCATTAAGCAATAATAAAGTATCATCCTGTCGTTAGTTGCCGGGTTAACACCCGGTAAATCACTTACAAAGCAACAAGGATCGACATATATGCATTAAAACTCACGCGAAGGCGAGTCCAGAGAACAACATGCGATTAACATCCAAATTTACCCCGAAGGGCTTAATTATTACAAACCGGAGTTTTTGACAGGATAACGAAGTTCAGAGTTTTGAAAACAGCGGAATTAACTAAACGGCACGAGGAAACATCACGGGAGGCCTGCCATGATGCCTTCATTCATCGTCTTCAACCCACTCCAGCTCCCAGCCAGGCGGGATCTCTCCAGGCCACACATCAGCAAAGGCATTACCTGGAACCACAGATTATAGCAAGGCTGAGTATACTAATACTCAGCAAGACTTACCCGTCGGTGATAACTACTTCACCAACTCTAGACATGAAAGGCTTTTTGGCCACTGGGGTTTCTTTTGCTGAAAAGCAACAAAGAGTATGTCCTTACTTTCAATATTTTAGCACAAGTTCTAGTTGATTATTCCTTTCTAAATTAGCAAGCTAGTGCAAGCATAAGTTGTGCAAACAATTAATCAAGCATAATATTCATCAACTTCCATCATTAGGGATCTCATGGCCAGTGGAGTAAGTAGTCTCAGATAACGGTGAGAGGCCGACAATCGATTGATTTAAAACCTTGCAAGGTAGACCTAAACACACGGTAGGGTGCCCCCGCGAGGACAACCACCAGGCGGTTCCCAAAAATCTTCGGATTGGGATCAGATGTTACAGTCTTAAGTACAAGGCTTGCTAGGCTACGCCACCAAGGTCACCTAGCCTCACACATGTACTCGGGTGGCGAGCCCGGGGCCGCAACCCTAAGATTAGTAGCGCAAAGTTCCCGCACCGCCTCATTTAGGTACTAGGCTTACCGTACCCATTTCCGACAAGTGTTTAGTACGTTCAAACACTTAACCCACGAAAGCCATTGGACCGGAGCCCACATCCCATGCTCTTACCACATGAGCAATCCATTTAAGGAGATCTTATGATTCCAACATAAGAACCTATTCTCGCGAGTGACAAGCATCACTCGACTTGTAACGGTCCTATAGCATAGCAGCTACCGACCTATCATACTAGTAAGGACATAGGTACCTAGGGATCATGCATCTAGGGTTTCATTTCAACTCCTGAACGTAAATGCACAATCATTCATAAATAGTTGCATAAAGTTTCAAAAACACTTGGTTAATGCACCGGGGCTTGCCTTCGCTGGCAAGGTTGGCCTTGGGTCCTTCTGGACTTGGGTCCAGGTCTTGAGCTACGAACACGTGCTGCAGCTCACCGACAGCACCTTCGTTTCCTCCTTCCAGCACGCGCGTACAGCTACCGTCAGGAAGATCTACACGAGGATGCAAATGCAAGATTTAATTGATGATTTTTAATTTAATTAATTACAAACAACAAAATGACAACCATGGGTACTTGATTGACCATATTCACCTAGATAAGGATACATTCAGCATACTCTTCCAAAAAGGAACAATATGCGGTTCTTTATTATTTAATCTTTTTAATGGTGACTGTGTACACATTTATTTAAATAAATTAATTTAAATCACAAAACAGTAAGGAGGTGGTCTCAACCTTCTTAGAATGTTTTTCAACACATGCATAAGGTTATTAGGTGTGGCTAAGGTGATTTTCCAATTAACTTTAATATTAAGCTTAATTGGTTTCCATTGCTTTTATTCATAAAATAAATTAATAAAATTCAGTGGGGTGTGTTATGAAGCACTACAAACCTATACAAAACCACGCACACACATGCACACTTAGGGAAACTATGAAATTAAATATACCAAAAATAACAAAAGCTAGCTACTAAAGCAGGATAAATGCATATGAAAATAAATACACATCAAAAGGATTCCAACTTTCTCACACATGGTCTCTGGTCCAAAACTAACCTAGGAAAGCAACATATACACCTAGAGATGCTATAGATCTAGGGTTATGCATTTACAAGGAAAACAAGCATAATTCAAGAATAAATATTTATGACAATTATAAAATTGTGATTAATTCACCAGAGGTGCATTTTGGCATAAAAAGACAGCATGCAGAAGTTGGGCACAAAAATCTAATTATTTTTAGCTACAAAAATCCTTTAGACAGATTCTGCATAAATAGAAAACAATTCATAATAAACGATTTATAACATAACTTTGTGCAATTTTTGGTACAGAATCTAGTCATGATATAACACACAACATATCCAAAATTCAGCTACAGAGGACTTATAGATTTTGAGATACAACAGATCTAGGTTTTTCATATTTCTATTTTTCATGCAAAAAATATCAGGAAAAACCATAGACATGCTTTACCAAAGTTGTAGTGTTTTTCACCAGGAATCCAACAAAATTGAGTTTTCATTTTTATGATTTTTCTATGATTTTCTACGCATTTTCTAAGTATCAGTCAAACCTGCTACACTATTGAAGATCTAGTTTGCAGCGGGGTCCCTGGGAAGTTTTTGACTCTCACAGATATGCCCTCGGTTCGCATTTAGACCCCTGGACAAAATTAAAACCAAGCAATTGGGTCCTAGGGGGGGCGCACGGCGGCGGCCCTGCCGGATTCCGGCGGTCCGGTGGCCAAGGTCGGCCGGGAAGTGGGCGGCGGCGACGGGTGCTCACCTGGACTCGCTTCGTGGCCAGAGACGGGGCGGGAAGGGCGCCGGCGAGGTGGTGCGGCGGCGCTGCGGCTCGGAGGCCGCGGCAGCTCGACTCCGGCGACGATGAGAGCACGGCCTGGCCAACACGTGGCACGAGGAGCACCAAGGAATCCTATGTGAGGCGTCTAAGGTGTCACACGGTTGTGGAAGTGGGTAGGAGGGGGAGCTCGGCGTGCAGCCTCCAATGGCGGCGGCGGCAGAGCTCGGTCGCGCGAGAGGAGGAAGGGGGCCGGGCTTTATAGGCGGCGGGCGTGTAGGGGGGGCATTGCTTCGCGGCGAAGCCTTCCTCGGCCATTAAGCCGCGGGTACGGCGGCGGCCTCGGCATGCGCGCGCGTGGTAGGGAGGGGACGCGGACGGACCGGCGGGGCGACGGCGGTGCTGTCCGGCCGACGGGTGAGAGCGCGGCGCGTGGCAAGGGGATGCGTTCCGCGAGGCAGGGAGGTGCGTCGCTCGGACCGGCGGTCGCGGGCCCGCCTCGACGTGCGCGTACGGCGGTGTATGGCGTGGCGCGGCGCGGCGCGTTCTGGAGCGCGAGAGCGCGGCTCGGCGGTGGTTTAAACGGTTTAGGCTCTTTCAACCACGATTTTCTCCCGAATTTTGAGCTGAAGTGCACCAAGCGGTAAAAAGCAAAGTTGTAGATCAAAGATCCCTCTACAACTTTTACAAAGGTTGGCCTATGTTTTACTTAATGGTTTGAGCATAAACTGCAGACAAAGTTGCAGGTTTTTCCACGGCCCGGGTGAATAGTGTTTCCTGCAGTTGACCACGTTTTGCACCCTTTTACACTCAAAATTTGAAATGTCACCCAAAAGCAAAGTTGTGTCCCTCGAAAAACTGGACAACTTTTATATTGGGAGATTTTGAAGTGTTTAGGTGAATTTTGGAGAACGCGGCAAAAGTTCCGGAGGGAGTTCAAAGACCTTAGGGTTTAAGTAGGGTTTGACCGTGCCTTTGACCAAGGTTTGACCACAAGTGTGTGTTGACTTGATCAAGAGGGTCATTAGGGATTGTCGGCTCGGTTTTCGAGGTGATGACCCAGGTTGACCATGGTTTGACTGGCGTCAACACGTTTGACTCGGTCATTAGCACTAATGACGCTAATTAAAAACCTGGGGCGTCACACAAGGCCATGGACCAGGGCCCACCAGGACCTCTGAAAAATGCAGTACTGACCCATGTACGGTGTATTTTGGTGACTAATACAACGAGTATTAGTCCCCTTGAGTACTTGAGGGCCCGTATGACTTGTTTGCGTCATGGGCCGGGAAGCAGGTAGCCCACGGCCATCTGCGCCATCCCTTCCGAGTACTTGACGGCTCGTACGACAAGTCTTCACCTCCGCTTCCTACTACTCGCTCGCACGAGTAGTTTCCGCTGCCTGTCTACGACTACTCGTTCGCACGAGTAGTTTTCGTCGCCGGCCCGCACAGGCTTCGCAGGGAAGGCACGGAGTGCATGGGCCCCTCCGGATCGAGATCCCGAGATTCTCGCGCACACCTCCCCGCGCGGGGCCACGTGTCTGCACCACCACAGCGGTCCACCCGGACCCGTCCGATTCGGTGTCAGGGGAAGGATTCGTCAAACCCTGCCACGAACGGCACAGTAGCCGTCGTAGTGCTAACGGCGTAAGGAATGCTGAGCAGCGCACGGTGCAGTACACGCTACACCCTAAGCATCAGAAAGACGTGGCATAGATTACCTACTCGCACGAGTGGTTTTCTACCTCCGACCAATTCAAGACTTGGCCGCCAAGGCCACAGGTACACAGGCCCTATTGGAATCCCGTGATACCCAGGCACACGACTCGCCACGTGCCGGCCTCCCCACGCCGGCCCGCCTTGACCAGGTCGATCTGGTGTTAGAGGGCGGATCCTCCTGACCGCTCCTCAGCAGGGGCGGTACGTGTCGTACTACGGACGGCACGGGAAATGCTGTGCCACGAACAGCACAGTGTAAGCCATCACCTATCCCTCGACTGTCGCAGCACAGACTACTCTGTTTCCACAGTATCAAGAAAAGACAAGCCCCTGATCCACTGACGGGATCAGGATACGGACCCTACCTCCTATACCCGACTAACTACTCGGAGAAGGGCGCGGGGGTGTAGCGAACATGGCCTCATATGCCATTTGTTCAAAGCTTAATTTTGGTGATTAATGATAACATGATCAATGGGACTAACCATATTGTCTAGCATGTCTTTGTAGACACTTCTAGGTCCCAAGGATGCAAAAATACCATATGCCAAAATGAACCGTCAGATGAACCGACGGTACCCTTGGAAGTGGCGTCGGTGCAATCACCGGATGAAGTGGTACACTACGTGAAGACTCAATACAACATGAAGATCACCAGATCATCCGACGCCCCCATTTCTAGTTGCGCCGGATGAATCAAGAAACCAAGCAAGCAGGAATCTTCTGCACCGTATGAACTGATGGTGTAGCGACAGTTCATCCGGCGACCATGTATTTGCTAACAGAGACGTTCGGGTGCAAAGTCCTACAGCACCGGATGAACCGATGGTATAAGTTTTTGAGCGACGGTTCATCCGATGGCTACGAAGAAGCTAATAGTAAGGTTTCTGGCATGGAATCCTTTAGCACCGGATGAACCGACGGTAGGAGAAGGAAGCCGTCGGTGCAAGCGTCGGAGCAATTGTGTCAGAGGATCTCAACGGATATGTGACGTGGAGGGGCACCGGATGAACCGCTGCCCTGGAATTCGATAGCATCGGTTCATCCGGTGGTATGAATTTCTGCAGCTTTTAGCCAATGTCTCTTTGGACGCCTTGGGCTATTTATACCCCCTCCACTCACCCATTTGGAGTTGCTGGAGTGTGTGGAAGTGCAGAGGAGTTCAAGACTCATAGAAGATCATATCCAAGCCATCCAAGTGCTAAATTGCTCATCCATAGACTTGCACATGCTTTGTGTGTGTGCTTAGTGCTAGGCTTAGCTTAGGGCTGAGTGAGTGCAAGGTGTGCCTACCTTGTGAGGTGATTCTCAAGTGGATCAAGTTGTACGAGGTGCGCCGGAAGCCTTGGAGCCTAGGTGGCTCTCCGGCAAACGTCTTCGACCCTCTGGCTTGGTGTGGAGCGGCGAGGACACTTTGTGCGGGGGACGTGGAGACCCCCTTCCCTTGGTGGAGAAGCTCCTTAGTGGAGGCGGCATCAAGGTGACCAAGGGAGCTTGGCGAGTGCCTTAGTGGCGAGCCTTTGTGGCAAGTCAAGTGGTGCTCTTGGGAGAGACTTGGTGACTGGGAAGCAGTACTCTTGTGTAGAGTGCTTCAACAACGTGGACTAGGGGTGGCTTAGTGCCCACCGATACCACGGGATAAATCGCGTGTCAAGAGTTTGCTTCCTCTCATCCCCCTTTACGTTTCCGCATTACATTCTTGCAATCCTTGTTTGCCTTTACTTACCTAGAGTAGTATCTTACTAGGATTGGCTATAGGCTGCAAAACTTGTTTTGGGATGGGAGTTTCACACTAGAACAACCTAGTTGCACATCTAGATAGTATGTTCTAGGTTATGTTTGATGCAAATAGTGATAAGCCATAGGTTAAGGTTTTAAGTTGCCTAATTCACCCCCTCCCCCTCTTAGGCAACGAGCATCCGATTCCTTACAGGAGGGCCCCGGGGCGGCTACTTGGCTCGCACGACTCAGGAAAAGCCTACACCGTCACCTGGAACACCATAACAGTGTTTCACCGCTACTGTTGACAGCCTAGCATAGAAGAAGGACGCCTTAGACCGTAGGCCAGCTCGCACTATCGATGTAACCATCCCGTGCCTCTCCCTTGTGACTATAAAAGGGAAGCACAGGGACACTTACAAGACACGTTCGTTTCCACCCCCATGTGACAGAACCGCCCAAATTAATTTCGTATTATCGCATAAACCATTCCTTTTGGTCATTACGCGATAACACAAAGTTAACCTGTCGTCTCTGCCGGGTCAAGCCCGGTAAATCACGAGTAACCCGGATCGCAACATTCATACATCAAACTCACACGAAGGCGAGTCCAGAGTTTACATCATCACAAATTATATTACATCAATTCCCTTAAGGGTTATTTTATTACAAACCGAGTTCAGTGCATAAAAGTAAATGGTTCAGAGTTTAATACACACAACGGAAATAAAATACTACACGTCGTAAGTGACATCCAAGGAGGCCATCTGAGATGTCACTAAGCATTGTCCTCCTCCCATTCGATCTCCCAATCAGGTGGGAACGATCCAGGGCACGGAAACCCATCATTCACATCACCTGTAAACATCAACAACAGCAAGGCTGAGTATACTAATACTCAGCAAGACTTATCCGATGGTGATATTATTCACAGAACCCCTAGACATGAAAGGCTTTTTGGCTAGTGGTTTATTTTGCTGAAAAGCAACAAAGAGTATGTCGTTACTTTCAAGTTTTAGCTCACAATTCTAGTGGTTTAATCATTACTAGATTGGCAACTACTGCAAGCAAAGTTGTGCAACACAATTAAGCAATATCCAAATTAATTCTCAATTTCATCATAAAGGGAAAATGAGCTGTATGGTTAAGCAGTCCCGGATAACGGTGAGAGGCCGACGATCGATCGATTATTAACCTTGCAAGGTGGACCTAAACACACGGGAGATGCACAGCCCAAAAAGACAACTGAAACCAAGGGGGTGGAGCATGCATCAACCAGGCAGTTCCCAGCATTCCTCGGTTCGGGATCAGAGCTCATAGTCTTGATACAAGGTGGGAAGGTCACGGACTCCGCCGCCCAACCAAGCACATGTACCGCGTGGCCTAGAACACGGGGGCCCTCCCCAAGATTAGTAGTCCAAGTTCCCTTGCCGATTCCCGAAGGTACTAAGCTTACCGGTCCCATTCCCGACAAATGTTTAGTTCGTTCAAAAGCTTAACCAGTGACACCCACTGACCGAAGCCGATCCCAAGCTCTTACCACATGAGCATATCCGATTAAATCTTATGATTCCAACATAAGAACCTATAGCTCGCGAGTGAAGGATTTCACTCGACTTTTACCGGGTCCTTAGAGCAGGGCAACTATCGTCCTAGCATACTAGTATAAGGACATAGGGACCTAGGATCATGCAACTAGGGTTTCAATTCAACTCCTGAACGTAAATGCACAAACATCCATAGATATAGTTGCATAAGTTAGAAATTGGGAAAAATGCTTCGGTGCTTGCCTTCACTAGCACAGTCAGTGGTGAAATCCTCCGAACTTTGGTCCAGGCCTTGTTGCACTTCCACTGCATTCACTCCTGCGTTAGCGTGGTCCTCGTCAGCTTCCGGCACTAGTTCGTAGTTTCCGTCCGGGAGCTCTACACGATATGCATATGCATGAGATTGGTGTGTTCAAACTAACATAAATTCAATTCTAAATTTAATGACAACAATGAGGTGTATTGGTTGACCAAAACCATTATGAGGGTTAATATATTCAGCATACTCTTCTGGAAATTATTGATGTGTTGAAGCTTATTAAATTCCTTTCGTCGATAGTGACTGTGTACATATTTATTATCGTTCAACTAATTTACTTCACCAAGGACAGGTTGCTGCCTCGGGATTGGTGAACTTCAATCATTTAAACTTGCATGGCATGAAGGTGATGGCGAGTTTTCAAATTATCCCATTTATGGAGTGTGATTTGCTCCCACAAGTTTATTCTGATAAATATAAATATAAAATGAACAAAACACATCTCAGCCATGAACTTGATACATTGAGCAAGCCACTGCCCCAAAAACTAACTTATATCATCCACTAGTGCTAGCATGAAAAATCACCCAAAACTATGTCTAGCATATGAAAAGTAAATCACACATAAATAAACATACATCCTTTTGAACTAAAACTTCACACAGGGCTAAATGGCAGCATAACTACCAGAGATATGCACTTACTCAGCCAAGAAACTTAAAGGAGCTACACTCATGAATAAAACCTTAATAAAACACGGCAATTTATTTGGCTAATCTACACATGTCAAAATCATGCATACTGTTTAACAGG
Organism: Cenchrus fungigraminus; assembly: GCA_036936925.1. Taxonomy (NCBI): domain Eukaryota; kingdom Viridiplantae; phylum Streptophyta; class Magnoliopsida; order Poales; family Poaceae; genus Cenchrus; species Cenchrus fungigraminus. Next base: position 27,392,517 of record CM072779.1, on the reverse strand, counting down.
ACTACATCATCATGAAACAGAGCTTTGGCAAAAAGATTGACATGAATTGATCAACAGATTAATTTATAAAATTCAAAAACAGAGGCACTAGCATTCATGACAAATAAATCATAAGTAAAGATACACATGATAACTAAGTACCATCTTTCTACCAAAGATCATACATGTCAAAAGTCGCAATATATCCAAAATTTGGCAACAGATCACTTCTGGAATTTGAATTATTTCAAATCTAGCCAAACTGATCAATTTGAATTAGTTTAAAAACTACTCAAGAATTTGAAAACTTCCTTTGTAGAAAAGTTGCATCTAGTCATGATGAGCACAGGAAAATTGAGTTTGCATTTTTAGCATTTTCTGTGAGTTATGGTAAATTTTACAAGATCACATAATTCAAACCTAGATCTATAGATCCCTTTTACAGATTAGCCCCTGCAGTCTTACAGCTAGGCCCTCCTAAGAAACTCGATCTTCACAGATGTGCCCTTGGCAGCTCAGGGGAGCTCGCCGGCGGCCGGGCTAGGTCGGGTGACTAGCTAGGGTGGCGTGTGTGCTCACCAGAGACTGATTGGCGGTGTTGGGGTCGACGGGGAGAGCTCCGGTGATCGCCGGCGGCGAAGGGGGCGGTGCTGCAGCCGCGGTGGCTCGGACTCCGGCGAATTTGCGGCACGACAGAGCAATGTGGGTCTCGGGGAAGCTTCCACGGGGATTAGGGGAGGTGCTAGGTGGGTCAGCAGGCGGCGGTGAAGCTCGGGCGAGCGAGCTCCATGGCGGCGGCGCAATGGCGGACGGCGGAAAAGGGGAAAGTCCACGCGGGTGCACTGGTGGCTCCTTTTATAGGCGGCGCGGCTTGGAGGAGGGTCCAAGACTCCCTGGGAAAGGATAAGCCCGCCCGTGCAGCTGTGGGCCAGTGCCGGCCTCGGCATCCGCGGCGACGGCGCATGGCGGCGCGGCGCGTGGCAGCTAGGCGGCTAGAGTGCATAGGCACTCGATGGCCTAGCTTGGGAGGTGGCGCGGCATGAGTAGCTGATGGCGGTGATGATGCGACAAGTCGACGGCGCCGCTGACCTCCCTCTCCCGACGTGCGTTGCACAGGCTCCCGCGGCGGCGATGGCCGGCGCGTGTCGACGCGCTTCGCGGCGGGGAGAGGAGAGAGGAGGGGAAAACCGTGGACGGCGCGTGGTTTTGGTGGCCTACGTGGCAAGTGGGATGACGGCGTGATGGCGGTGCCCACCGAAGTGACGGCCGGGGCACGGACGCCGGGGCGCATCGGCGTCGCGCGCGGAGCGCGCGCTCTGGTGCGCCGGGCGCCCGAGACCTTTCACTGCAGGGTTGTTCCACTGGTTCAAACCAAGGATTTTTGAACTAAACTTCGAATTCGCCAAAAACAAAAGTGGTAGACCACCTAACCAGCTTCAACTTTCACAAAGGGGGACCAATGTTTTACTCAACAGATTGGCCAGAAAACAGCTGCAAAGTCTGCACTTTTCTCAGCCTGGTCAAACAAGTGCTTGGAGCGTTGACTAGATCTTCGAGGCTTTTCCACTTCGAATTTCAAATGTCACCAATTAGATGAATTGTGTCCCATGAAAAACTGGACAACTTTTATATTGGCAAAAATTTTGAGTACTTAAGAAAAATTTTGAGAACAAGCTAGAACACTAAGGAGGGGTGCATGTCACTTAGGGTTTGACTTAGGGTTTGAATGAGTTGACCCATAAGTGGGGGGTTTGACCAAGGTAAACAATGTTTAGTGCTACTAAAGACGATGATTAATATCACCCAAATATCCAGGATGTTACAGCCTACCCCCTTAAAAGAAATCTCGTCCCGAGATTTGGAAGTTAAAACAAAGGTAGGGTAAAGTTCTTACGGTTTCGAGCTTGTAGGAATCCAGGATATTTGGTGTTGAGGAAATGTTCAGTTTCCCAAGTAGCTTCTTCTTCTGTATGATGGCTCCATTGTATCTTGTACATCTTTACAGTTTGCCTTCGAGTTTTCCTCTCCTTGCGATCCAATACCCGCATAGGGTGTTCGATTAGGGAAAGATCAGGTTCTATCCACGCATTTGCTTCTTCAATGATTTCAGTTTCCGGCTCGTGGACACACTTTCTCAGTTGAGATACATGAAAGACATCATGAACAGCAGAGAGCCAATCCGGAAGCCGGATACGATAAGCGACTGGTCCACATATTTTAGTAATTTCATATGGGCCAATATAGCGTGGGGCTAATTTCCCTTTTACTCCAAATCTTTGTACACCTTTGGTTGGTGAAACTTTCAAATATACCCTGTCGCCAACTTGATATTCTCTCTGCGCCTTTCCTTCATCATGATAACTCTTTTGTCTCATCTGTGCGGCTTTAAGATTTTCCCATATCACCTCTACCTTTTCCTCCGCTTCCTTAACCAAGGTTGGGCCGAAGAACTTCCGCTCTCCTGCTTGAGACCAATTTAGAGGAGTTCGACACCTCCGTCCATAGAGGGCTTCGAAGGGTGCTATTTTTAAGCTAGCCTGGTAGCTATTATTATAAGAAAACTCCGCTAAGGCCAAAGATTGGTCCCAACTCTTATCGAAATGAATGATGCAAGCTCGTAGCATGTCCTCCACAATTTGATTGACTCTTTCTGTTTGTCCATCTGTCTGAGGATGATAGGCCGAACTACGGATCAACTTCGTTCCCAAAGACTCATGTAGTTGTTCCAAAAAACGAGCTATAAACTGAGGGCCTCTATCCAAAATGATTGTCTTTGGAATCCCGTGTAAACGTACGATACGATCAAGATAAAGATCTGCATAATTCTTAGCCGAATAAGTGGTGTTAACGGCAATGAAATGCGCGGTCTTAGTCAGTCGATCCACAATAACCCAAATGGAGTCGTGATTCCTGGGAGTAAGTGGTAGTCCAACAACAAAATCCATACTGATGTCATCCCATTTCCAAGAAGGTATGGGAAACGGTTGGAGTTTACCCGCAGTCTTCAAATGACTCGCTTTTACTCTCAAGCATGTATCACACTCCGAAACGTATTTGGCTATCTCCACTTTCATATTGGACCACCAAAAGTTCTCTTTCAAATCCTGGTACATCTTGCTACTTCCTGGGTGAATCGAAAATTTGGAGAGGTGAGCCTCATCAAAAATTTCTTTGCGGATAGTAGCATCTTTGGGAACAACAAGACGTTGCCCAAACCAGATTGTACCCTTCTCATCTTGATGAAAACGAGCATATTTGGGATCATTCTCGGATAGTTTCTGCTTTATGGTTTTAACACCCTCATCCCTAGGCTGAGTCGCGATGATTTTATCATACAAGGTAGCCTCAATGCTGATTGCATTTAATTCCCCTTGCGAAACAATTTCCAAAGCCAATTTCCTTAGTTCTTCACATAATGTGTCGTTGTAAGATTCCACTGTTAAGCAGTTGCAGTGAGCCTTGCGGCTGAGAGCATCTGCAACAACATTGGCTTTGCCGGGGTGGTAGTGTACCTCCAAGTCGTAGTCCTTAATGAGTTCTAACCACCTCCGCTGCTGCATATTCAAGTCGGCTTGAGTAAAAATATACTTGAGGCTTTTATGGTCGGTGAAAATATTGCAGCGGGTCCCCATAAGGTAATGCCTCCATAATTTGAGAGCATGAACAACCGCTGCTAGCTCCAGATCATGGGTTGTGTAATTCAGCTCATGAGGTCGAAGGGCTCTTGAAGCATAAGCAATGACCCTATTTTCTTGCATGAGAACACAACCGAGACCAGTACCCGAGGCATCACAATACATGTCATATGGCTTGGAATTGTCAGGCTGAGCCAAAACGGGTGCTGATGTCAGATGTTGCTTCAGGGTGTGGAAGGCTTTTTCATATTTCTCATCCCACACAAATTTTACCCCTTTCTTCAACAATTCGGTCATAGGTTTGGCCACTCTGGAAAAATCAGGGACAAAGCGACAATAATACCCGGCTAACCCAAGGAAGCTTCGAATTTGATGGACCGACTTAGGTGGCTTCCAATCCATTACTTCTTGTATTTTACTTGGGTCCATGGATATACCCTCACTAGAGATGGTGTGTCCCAAAAATTTGACACTATCTAGCCAAAACTCACATTTGGAGAATTTGGCGTAAAGCTTGTGATCTCTCAAACGTTGTAGAACAATGCGAAGATGTTTAGCATGTTCCCTTTCGTTCTTGGAATAGATCAGAATGTCATCGATGAAGACAACCACAAATTTATCCAATTCGGTCATGAATACAGAATTCATGAGATACATGAAGTAGGCAGGTGCATTGGTAAGGCCGAAGGACATGACTAGATACTCATATAATCCATATCGGGTGGAAAAGGCAGTCTTGGGAATATCGCACGGTCGGATTTTAATTTGGTGATATCCTGACCTAAGGTCGATCTTGGAAAAGACTTTGGCTCCAACTAGCTGATCAAACAGAACATCAATGCGGGGTAGGGGATATTTATTTTTGATGGTCACCACATTGAGAGGTCGGTAGTCCACACACAACCTCAAGCTACCATCTTTCTTTTTGACGAAAAGACCAGGACATCCCCAAGGTGAAGAACTCGGGCGAATGAAACCCTTGTCTAACAATTCCTGAAGCTGGGACTTCAACTCAGCCAGTTCCTTGGGTGGCATACGGTAAGCTCTTTTTGAAACAGGTGCTGTACCGGGCTGAAGTTCAATGACAAATTCAATGTCCCGGTCGGGTGGCATACCAGGTAGGTCATCAGGAAAGACATCAGGATACTCACAAACTACTAGAATATTTTCCAAGTGCACAGTTATGGCGACAAAAGCACTAGGATCCACGGATTCTTTCAAGGGTAAGTAGAGTGTGGAAGTCCCGACAACCGGTGAATTAATTTCTATTCTTCTTTCAGCGATATCCAAGGTCACTTTATGTTGGGTCATCCAATCCATCCCCAGAATGACATCTATCCCGTCTAAGCCCAAGGTGATAAGGTTTGTACGAATAACCTTACTACCTAGTTTCAGGGGTACCCCGGTGCTGATAGCGTTGGAAGAAATGTTTCCTCCCGATGTAGCAATCTTATAGATATCCTTAACCCGAGCCATATCTAATCTTAACTTGCTTTGTGTTTTCTCATTAATAAAGCTGTGGGTAGCACCAGAATCAAACAATATCTTAATAGGTTTGCTTCGGATAGAAAATGTACCCATCATGACTACTGCTCCTTCGAGAATTCCCACCATTGTAGTGAAGTTGAGGCGGCCTTGCTTAACCTGCACGGTCTGCCGCTTTCCCTTGTCCTTGTTGTCCTAGTTAGAACCACGTCCTTGGTGCTGCTGGTTCTGCTTCTTTGGGTGGGGACAATCATAGGCATAGTGCCCAACGTTCCCACAGTTGTAGCATTTGTTGTCCCTGTTGATCCGGGCAGGTGGTGGAGCATTGTGCCTGGCATTCTGCTGCTGGGAAGTAGAAGAATGCTGACCTCCCCACTGTTGCTTTTGGGGTGGCTTGGCCACCCACCTCCCAGATTTCTGGTTCCCCTGGGAACCCTGGGTAACCTTCTTCACCAGTCGGAATTTTCTGTTAGGCGCGTTGTTAGAGGTGAACACATCCTTTCTCTTCTTTCCCTTCTGGGTCCTCTTCATAGCATCTTCCTGGGAGATGGCTAAATCCACCAACTCATGGTAAGTCTCGGTCTTGATAGGATTGATACGCTCATACAGCTCTTCGTCAAGACCGCGACGGAAGCGATCCATCTTTTTCTCATCCCTATCAACATGGTACCCACCATACTGGCAAAGGTTGTTAAATTTCTGTGCATACTCAAACACAGAGTCAGACCCTTGCTTCAGTGCCAGCAGTTCGTTCAGCTTCCTCTCCACCATTCCCTTGGGAATGTGGTGTTCCTTGAATGCTCTTTTAAATTCATCCCAGGTAATGACATGCCCGGCCTGCTGCATCATCTTGTAGTGGTCCCACCAGATAAATGCAGGACCACGGAGTTGCTGTGCTGCAAAGCTAGCCTTGCGCTCCTCCGAGCATGGTAGAGTCAGCACATCAAGCTTAGCCTCGATGGCACGGATCCAAGCGTCAGCTTCCAAGGGCTCATCCGCTTTAGAAAAGACCGGTGGCTTCAAGGCAGCGAATTGATCCCACCTAGCCACACGGGGCTGCTCGTCACGTTCGCCTTGGGGTGGCTGCGGGGGCTGCTGGTGTTGCATCAGGTAGCGTATTGCTTCAGCCTGCGCCACCATGAAGGCCTCCATAGGAGTCATGTTCGGTGGCGGTGGCGGATCATTGCTGCCACTAGCATCACCGAAACCGTTCGGATGACCGCGGGTTGGTCCCACCATCTGAAATTTAGAACTTGTATTAGCCACATATTCATAAGCTTGCTGATGTAAAAATAAACAAGGAGAACATGTGGATCAAAGTTCCAAACATTGCAACAAAATTTGCAGACGGGGCAGCCGCACTTGTTTTGAGCGAAAAATTCATAACTCTTTACTCGAATGTCGAACGATGCTCATCTTTGGTCAGAATAAGCGCGATTTTGTACTCTCCAACTTTGGTATTCAACTGGACCATGAATTTTGAGCTTAACGTGTTCGAGAAATTCACTTTTCGTTATTCTGTTTGTGCTGTTTTGCAGAAAACCGAGGTTCACCAAAACGTCCATAACTTTCAATTTATAAGAGCAATAAGGCTGAAGTTTTGTGAGCACGCAAGACATGAGATTTCACACAACTTTGTTATTTATATTACAGCCCAGATCTGATCACAACATGGTCCACATTACACATTACTTAAGTTACTGCATAAGGTCTTACAACTTAGATACAACACTTGCATACAAATACTAGAGTTCTTGGTTCACATACATAAGGGGGTTATTGTGTAGCAGCTAGCTACACAAGGGTTACTCTGCATATGCTAGCCTATCCCATCCACGGACCAAAAACTAGGCTACCCGTCAGAGTATTGATCGCTACGTCGAGTCTCCTAAAAGTCATCTAAGTTCCCCACCGAGGAGTCACTACCCACAGAGGAGTCAGGGGTCCTGGGGGCTCCTGCACCGGAGTACTGAGCACCATCCTCACTGTCCATCCCTGACTGGGCGTCCTCCTCGTCGCCCTCCATCGCTCCAGGTGGTGGTGGTGGGGCTGGCTGCTGCATCGCAATGATCGTGTCATTGGCAGCCTGCAAGTCAAGGTCAAGCTGCTCTAACTGCTCGCCCATCTGTGCCAGTGCCTGGATGTGCTGCATATGCTCATCCTTCAGCTGCTGCAGCTCTACCTGCATCTCGATCCGCTGCTCCTGCAGTCCAACCATGGTCTGTAAGCGGGTGGCAAGCTGATACAGCAACTGCGCATCACGAGCTCTCCACTGGGCCTCACGGGTCTCCAACTCAACGACCCTCTGCTGTGCCATCACAAGGTCCCTCTCCATATCCATGTAGCCAACAGAGATGGCGTGTAGGTGAGCAGTACGCTCACCCAACACCCCAGAGACAGTGTGCGCAGCCATAGTCATGTCAGTGGTGGAAACGCTACGAAGAGCCTGTAGGCGGTACAGTGCGCTCAAATACCGCACCAACCCCTGCACGGTCTGAAGTGGCGTAGTGTGGTCGATGAGCGACGCCACGTTCCCCACGCGCTCACGCCACGCGGGGTCCTCAGGGTCCTCCGTCGGTAGCAGACCCAACGGAGTCAGGAACACCTCAAGGGGGTGTTGATCGCAGAAGGCGTTCAGCACTCGCAGAGCAACCACCTCGAGTGTCTCCAGCAAGCGGACGCTCACCACCTCCATGCCCAGGTCCGGCCACTCCGGGTGGTCTGGGTGAAGTGGCACAGTCACCAGAACACGGCAGCTAGGAATCCCCAGTTGCAGGGACTCAGTCGCCTCGTACGTGGGTGGTGTCGCGTAGCCGGAAGTGCGAAGGGCATCCCACAAGACGTGGGCAAAACCCTCCAGGTGCAGCCCGTCCGTGCAGACCGAACCGTCCGGCCCAACCTCCCAGAAGAGCTGTCCAGCCATCTGTATCAACAAAAACTCCCACGAATCAGTGTGAGTTCAAAAGATAGCAGATTCTATACAATGCATAAAAATACGCATAACTCATAAACTGGTAGGGCAAAAATGCTAAATTTTTATCAGCAGCTCAGTGATGTTATGGAGTACATAATTGGTATTCAATGGTTGAGCCAAAAACAAAAGGATCTAGCCCAAACAATGCAAAATGCAGCTTGCTGTTCCCAGGAAATTCAGCAGACCAACATTCACCAATTTGCCCATAACTCAAAATTTACTTATCCAAAAATTCTGAATTTTTTACAGCAGATAAAGATAAGATTTGTGACAACTTTCGTATCTAACTTTTCTTCAAAAGATTCTGTTATCAAGGTCGAACAATTCATGCAAACAGAGGCACCAAAACTAGATAGACAGGAAAACAGCAGGTGTGCAGAAATGAGTAGGAACTGCATTGGTTGATTTATTTAAACAATCTACACATCTGAATTGCTTAATTATTCAAGTCTTTTAGCATAATGCAAAAGCGTCCTACTTTTCCTCACAAGGCAAAACCATGCCTAAAATCGAAATTAGTGCCGGTGGCGAGGCATACATACGTCTCTCCCTATAATAACTAGCCGGAATGCTATTCGTTCTAAGCGTAACGAATCGCGGTTAGTGTACCTGCAGAAAATCACAGAACATCCCAAACCTTTCGTGCCAGCACTCACGAAAGCGTCCACATACATTACCGTTCACTATAGAAACGGCATCCATGCATAAAGCCGCTGCATGGACAGCGTCCAACCTTAGACACTCTCCGTTTGAATGGAGTGCATCCTTGCCTCGCATTTTTGTAATACGGAATGTCCACGTATGGCAAAACGTGGCGAGACACCAACGCGACGGTGGGTTCCCTTTGGAATAGGTCCCATCCATCCCTCACATGACTTCCATGTGGCACCACACACGTGTAGCAAAACGTGGTGTACTAGTATGGTTGTGCGACAAAGTAAGTTTTGACAGATAATAAAATATGCTGGGAGTCAGACTAATAAACCATAACTTACCAGCCACCTGAAAGTACCCAAAAATCCCTCTAGGGCCTCTCGGACTAGATAATCCTTAGCGTTCCTAACGCATTTTGCAAACACCTTAATCTTGCAAGTTTTATTCCAAAAACATGTTATTAAGAGTGTTTTAAACCCCTGGTGTACGAATGAAGCTCTGGTACCAGCTGTGACAGAACCGCCCAAATTAATTCCGTATTATCGCATAAACCATTCCTTTTGGTCATTACGCGATAACACAAAGTTAACCTGTCGTCTCTGCCGGGTCAAGCCCGGTAAATCACGAGTAACCCGGATCGCAACATTCATACATCAAACTCACACGAAGGTGAGTCCAGAGTTTACATCATCACAAATTATATTACATCAATTCCCTTAAGGGTTATTTTATTACAAACCGAGTTCAGTGCATAAAAGTAAATGGTTCAGAGTTTAATACACACAGCGGAAATAAAATACTACATATCGTAAGTGACATCCAAGGAGGCCATCTGAGATGTCACTAAGCATTGTCCTCCTCCCATTCGATCTCCCAATTGGGTGGGAACAATCCAGGGCACGGAAACCCATCATTCACATCACCTGTAAACATCAACAACAGCAAGGCTGAGTATACTAATACTCAGCAAGACTTATCCGACGGTGATATTATTCACCGAACCCCTAGACATGAAAGGCTTTTTGGCTAGTGGTTTATTTTGCTGAAAAGCAAAAAAGAGTATGTCGTTACTTTCAAGTTTTAGCTCACAATTCTAGTGGTTTAATCATTACTAGATTGGCAACTACTGCAAGCAAAGTTGTGCAACACAATTAAGCAATATCCAAATTAATTCTCAATTTCATCATAAAGGGAAAATGAGCTGTATGGTTAAGCAATCCCGGATAACGGTGAGAGGCCGACGATCGATCGATTATTAACCTTGCAAGGTGGACCTAAACACACGGGAGATGCACAGCCCAAAAAGACAACTGAAACCAAGGGGGTGGAGCATGCATCAACCAGGCAGGTCCCAGCATTCCTCGGTTTCGGGAGCAGAGCTCACAGTCTTGATACAAGGCGGGAAGGTCACGGACTCCGCCGCCCAACCAAGCACATGTACCGCGTGGCCTAGAACATGGGGGCCCTCCCCAAGATTAGTAGTCCAAGTTCCCTTGCCGATTCCCGAAGGTACTAAGCTTACCGGTCCCATTCCCGACAAATGTTTAGTACGTTCAAAAGCTTAACCAGTGACACCCACTGAACGGAAACGATCCCAAGCTCTTACCACATGAGCATATCTGATTAAATCTTATGATTCCAACATAAGAACCTATAGCTCGATTTCACTCACCTTTTACCGGGTCCTTAGAGCAGGGCAACTATCGTCCTAGCATACTAGTATAAGGACATAGGAACCTAGGATCATGCAACTAGGGTTTCAATTCAAGTCCTGAACGTAAATGCACAAACATCCATAGATATAGTTGCATAAGTTAGAAATTGGGAAAAATGCTTCGGTGCTTGCCTTCACTAGCACAGTCAGTGGTGAAATCCTCCGAACTTTGGTCCGGGCCTTGTTGCACTTCCACTGCGTTCACTCCTGCGTTAGCGAGGTTCTCGTCAGCTTCCGGCACTAGTTCGTAGTTTCCGTCCGGGAGCTCTACACGATATGCATATGCATGAGACAAATAAATCATAAGTAAAGATACACATGATAACTAAGTACCATCTTTCTACCAGAGATCATACATGTCAAAAGTAGCAATATATCCAAAATTTGGCAACAGATCACTTCTGGAATTTGAATTATTTCAAATCTAGCCAAACTGATCAATTTGAATTAGTTTAAAAACTACTCAGGAATTTGAAAACTTCCTTTGTAGAAAAGTTGCATCTAGTCATGATGAGCACAGTAAAATTGAGTTTGCATTTTTACCATTTTTTTGTGAGTTATGGTGAATTTTACAAGATCACAGAATTCAAACCTAGATCTATAGATCCCTTTTACAGATTAGCCCCTACAGTCTTACAGCTAGGCCCTCCTAAGAAACTCGATCTTCACAGATGTGCCCTTGGCAGCTCAGGGGAGCTCGTCGGCGGATCGCCGGCGGCCGGGCTAGGTCGGGTGACTAGCTAGGGTGGTGTGTGTGCTCACCAGAGACTGATTGGCGGTGTCAGGGTCGACGGGGAGAGCTCCGGTGATCGCCGGCGGCGAAGGGGGCGGTGCTGCAGCCGCGGTGGCTCGGACTTCGGCGAATTCGTGGCACGGCAGAGCAATGTGGGTCTCGGGGAAGCTTCCACGGGGACTAGGGGAGTGCTAGGTGGGTCAGCCGGCGGCGGCGAAGCTCGGGCGAGCGAGCTCCATGGCGGCGGCGCAATGGCGGACGGCGGAAAGGGGGAAAGTCCACGCGGGCGCACTGGTGGCTCCTTTTATAGGCGGCGCGGCTTGGAGGTGGGTCCAAGACTCCCTGGGAAAGGATAAGCCCGCCCGTGCAGCTGTGGGCCAGTGCCTGCCTCGGCGTCCGCGGTGACGGCGCATGGCGGCGCAGCGCGTGGCAGCTAGGCGGCTAGAGTACATAGGCGCTCGATGGCCTAGCTCGGGAGGTGGCGCGGCACGAGTAGCTGACGGCGGTGATGATGCAACAAGTCGGCGGCGCCGCTGACCTCCCTCTCCCGGCGTGCGTTGCACAGGCTCCCGCGGCGGCGATGGCTGACGCGTGTCGACGCGCTTCGCGGCGGGGAGAGGAGAGAGGAGGGGAAAACCGAGGACGGCGCGTGGTTTTGACGGCCTACGTGGCAAGTGGGATGACGGCGTGATGGCAGGGCCCACCGAAGTGACGGCCGGGGCACGGACGCCAGGGCGCGTCGGCGGCGCGGCGTCGCGTGCGGAGCGCGCGCTCTGGAGCGCCGGGCGCCCGAGACCTTTCACTGCAGGGTTGTTCCACTGGTTCAAACCAAGGATTTTTAAACTAAACTTCGAATTCGCTAAAAACAAAAGTGGTAGACCACCTAACCAGCTTCAACTTTCACAAAGGGGGACCAACGTTTTACTCAACAGATTGGCCAGAAAACAGCTGCAAAGTCTGCACTTTTCTCGACCTTGTCAAACAAGTGCTTGGAGCGTTGACTGGATTTTCGAGGCTTTTCCACTTCGAATTTCAAATGCCACCAATTAGATGAATTGTGTCCCATGAAAAATTGGACAACTTTTATATTGGCAAAAATTTTGAGTACTTAAGAAAAATTTTGAGAACAAGCTAGAACACTAAGGAGGGATGAATGTCACTTAGGGTTTGACTTAGGGTTTGAATGAGTTGACCCATAAGTGGGGGGTTTGACCAAGGTAAACAATGTTTAGTGCTACTAAAGACGATGATTACTATCACCCAAATATCCAGGATGTTACACCCCACACACACTTAGTATCGATATCTCATCTCATACAAATCCACAAACGCTCACACACTCACGTACGCAGACTCCTGCTACAAGAACCACTCGCACACCAGGGACTTGTGCTCGAAACCCTCTCCCGACTTGTTTGTACCCCCTACTACAAACTCCCGAGCATAAAGAACACTTCCTCTCAGACTGGACGTAGGGTATTACTCTCCGGAGACCCGAACCAGTATAATCTCGAGTGTCTCTTGTGCTACCGTGCGGATCAGCACACGCATTCTTATAAATTTATTTGCCGGCGGTAACAAACCCCGACAGTACCTGTGCCTTGTTCTGGAAGGACAACTGGATCTCCGGCTGCTCGATCAAGTCTCTGGCACCTAATCTCTGGGCGGCGGTCTCACCGCGGGTGCGACGCTCTCGCACGGTTTGTGAGGGGCTGCAGGTTGGGGCGGCAGGTCTACGCTGGGTCGCTAGCATCACACATGCTAGGACGGTGCATGTCCTTGTGCAATACCTTACCATCTTGGATCAGGTGCAGCAGGTCATACTCACGGCGGAGCCCGATAGATTTATTTGGAGATGGTCGCCGAGCGGGGTTTACTCTACAGCTTCGGCTTACTCCGCTCTCTTTCTTGGTAGCGTTGAGATCCTCGGAGCACGGCAGATCTGGAAGGTCCATATGCCGGGGAAGTGCAAGTTCTTCGCCTGGCTGGTCTTGCACGACCATTGTTGGACTTCGGACCGGCTCCACCGCCACAGGCTCAGGGATTTGGATACCTGTGCACTCTGCGTGCAGGATTCTGAAACCTTGGATCACCTGATTGTGGACTGTATCTTCAGTCGCGAGACCTGGTTCAGGGCGCTCAGGCATATTCTTCTCCAGGACCTGGCCCCGGACCGACCCGTGAAGTTCGCGGATTGGTGGTGCTCCGTCAGGAAGCAGGTCGTGAAGGTTCGAAGGAAAGACTTCAACTCCTTTATCTGGCTGGTCGTGTGGTCGCTTTGGAAGGAGCGCAACAAGCGCGTACACGACAAGGAAGCTCTCATGCCGGTGGCATTGGTGCCAGTTATCCTGGAGGAGGTTTTGTCTTGGGCGCGTGCCGGCTTCCTTCCGATAGCTCGTTTGTTAGGTGTTCGCGTGGCAAGAGCGGTGTAGCCCTCCTAGCTCTTTCTTTTTCTTAGCCTGACGCCTCTTGTAACTCAACTGGAAGACTTTTTTATCTTCTCTTAATAAAAAACGTGTTTTGCACGTTTTAAGAAAAAGAACAGTGAAAATACGTATCGTCTGCACATTTTAATTAACCCTTTGCTAGGGATAAATAAGATTTTGGGGAGTTCTTTGTTCTTTTTTAGTAGTTCAGGCGTGAAGCTTCTTTTTCCTTTAGAAGGGCGACTTTAGTGATAATGCTAATAACATACGTAAAAACAATCAGGAGGTAAACAATATACAAATGTTCGGTTTAGATGCTTCACGCCACAAGTCGATGCGAGCGACAACACCAGCAGAGCAACACAGTGGCGGAGCTATAGAGGAGGTCGATAATATATCAAATGCAAAAAAATGATGGATTAGAGTAAATTTTAAATCTTTATTGACGAAATCATCGAGTTGGGTTGGTGTGTGTGTGTGGGGGGGGGGGGGGGGGGCATGCCCCCCTCATCAGGCTCCGCCAGTGTTTAGGAGGGCGCTCACTTGCTCATGATGAGTGACCGTCAGAACAACACCGTGGTGCTCGGCCTAGAAGCTACTGCCAATGACTCGCCATCTTCGTCCTCGTTATCGACATACAGAGTGAGCTCGATGTCGTCGTCCACTCGCCCGGTTGTCCTCATATCGCCCACTAAAGAATCCCGAAGGAAGATGATGAAGAACCGGCGATGTCGTTGTCGTCCTCATCGTCGATGTAGTTCAAATAGAGGTCGATCTAATTCATGTCTCCGGATCGTTGCATCCTCGCGAAGAAGAGCCTCCTAGCGACGACAACACCTGTAGCTGCCGCGGCAGCTGAGGATGAGCATCTGCATCACCACCACTGGTGCAGAAACAACGGTGGTAGACCTTCCAGACGATATATGTAGAGCACGAGTAGCACCCCAATCGCCCCTCCTCCCAACGGTAGTAGTATAGCTACTGAACGAACGAATGGAAATGGTTGAACCAATCGCGTCGCGCTCGCTCGAGATCTTTAGAGGCACACTACTCACAACGGGAATGTCAAAAGCGTCGAGAAATCCACTCCCTTACGCCTGCTGAAGAGCTTTCTCGCGATGCTCAAGAAGTGGTCTTTGTCAGCTCGAATCGCTGCAGAGCTGCTGATCAGATCTTTTTGCTTGCGGCCATCATCATCATCTACCCGCTGTACGTGCACGGGGTCCGAACTCTTGAAGATGTGTAGAAGGGGCACTGGAAGCCGCAAAACCAAACTCTTGAAGATGTGTAGAAGGGGCACTGGAAGCCGCAAAACCAATTTGGAGGTCGTGCGCGCGGAGCGACCGATCTGAGCGCTGACCAGCTCCACTGTGCGCGGCCCAACACGCAATAATCGCGCGGTTAATTTTGCTCCAGCGATCGATCCGACCCACCGCAGGTCCTCGTGGTCTTGGTCTTTCCCTTTTCTGGAGCATGCCCATGTGCATGGGGCCCACAATTGGTGTTATCCCTCCCGTTCACACACTGCCCGTCTCTCTCTCATTTCTTTTCTTGTTTTCTCCTCTCCGTCTCTCTCAGTAAAATCCTCAGGCGGTGCACTTGCGTGCATGTTGAGTTTCTTTTTTCATTTTCTTCTTTTTTATACCAAGTAAATATTTATATAAATGTACAGACATGTGTATATTTTGTTGTAGGAAAAAAGTTTTCATATAAACTATTTTTAAAAAAATTATATGCATAACTCGTCGTATAGGAAAAAAAGTTATGCACATAACTCGTTTTAAAAAAGTTATGCACATAACTCATCGTTAGAGAAAAAGTAATGCACATAACTCGTCGTTAGAGAAAAATTTATGTGCAAAACTCGTCGTTAGAGAAAAATTTATGTGCATAACTCGTTGTTCAAGAAAAAGTTATGTGCATTACTCGTTGTTCAAGAAAAAATATGTGCATAACTCGTCGTTAGAGAAAAAATTATGTGCATAACTCGTCGTTAAAAAAATTATGTGCATAACTTGTCGTTAGAGAAAAGTTATATGCTTAACTTGTCGTTAGAGGAAAAATATCGAAGCTATCTATTCCGCGGCCACTGCCGCGGCCAGGGACGCCCGCTACGTCGCCTGTAATTCGCGACCGTCCGATCGCCCAGATCCGGCGGCTCATGATTCGCCAACGGTGCGTCGGAATTTGCAAAAATGCCCTCCGGTTTCCCTCTAATCCGTTTCGGATCCTGCAAAGTCCCTCTGCTACAGAAAACGTGCGCGCTTTTCTTGCACGAAAACCCCTGAGTTCGTGACGGTTTTGCAGAAAACCGCCCGCCGCTAGATTTGCAAAAACACCCCGCAAAGGAGCTCGGTTATACTCTCAAATCCTCTCTTGTATTGTTGTCTCCTTTATTCTAAGGAAGAAGTATTTTGTTGTGTTCTTCTGATTTAGAATTGAGTAAATTATGTAATGTTAATGTAAGTTTCTATACGTTCATTTGAAAAACATTGGCACTTACAGCATTTGTCAATTTTCTGTATGTCTATTGGTGAGAGGTATTCCGAAGTGTAGAGTGCTTGCCTTGGTTCAAAGTATGATGTTTCGATATGGTTGCTATTGTAATGTTTTCTAAGATCTGAAATTCTGAACCTGGGTTGTACCTACTAGCATGAAACTGCACTTTGTGTTTTACTTCTCACAATTGTCCAACTGAGGAATTAAAAAGGACATGTTTTTGTTTGGTCATTTGAAAAGCACTAATGCAAGTTTTTCAATTTGTCAGGACAAGTACCAGAGTGTTGTGAGGGCCAACGAAAAGCTGCAGAAGCAAGTATTCTCTTTGAAGGTAAATACATGCATGCAACAAATATTCTCTTCTACATGGAAAAAAGCTAGATAATTTCAAACAGAATGAAAACTGAGAACTATGTCCGCTAATTTGTCCTGAGCTATCCACATTTTTATTCAGTTTTTGATTTTCAGTATATGCCTGGAATACTTCGCGGTGAAGCAGTGACTTTTATAACTTTCCTTACTGCAATAACAAAAACAATCTTGCTATCATTTTCAGGAGATGTGCGAGAATGTGGTTCAGATGAATGGCGAGCTTGAGGTGTTATCCTTCGAGGTACATTTGTGCATTCAGCCATGCCATTATCTTTTTCACCTGTAACATATATTGCATTGTAATTTCTAATTAAGTACGAATGTTTCTTAGGTCGAGCTCTCTGAATTCATGCTCCAGTAGCTCTGTGCCGCTCTGAATACATTTACTCTCTGTCTAATTTCAGGACAAGCAAATTAGAGGAGCAGATTACCAATCTCTCCAGCTCATTCCTTTCTTCCAAGGTAGCATTTTTTCATGACTATGTAATGTGATTGTTGAATTATGGTCAACTTGTTTTTTTTAAAAAAAATCTCAACTCATGCAATGCCAAGACAAAATCCAGCATGAATAAGAAAATTTCTTGACCTTTACTGATTGGTTATAATAAGGAAAACCATGGAAAACTTACTCAAATGGACAGAGAGCATAACATATGTTTAGGAAATATTCTATTAAATGTTCAATTATTTGTTTGTTCATTATTATGTATGGAAAGTGATGTATGATGTTTGACAATGCCCTGCTCAGATCAGGAAGCTGATATTAAACATTTGGTATAATATTTTAAATAATTATAAGGATAACAACCTTTTTTTCATGCGTCTTGCCTCCTTAATAATGGATCCATATGATGGCTTAATCAAAAGGCAACTTGTGGCATCCAAGTGCAGATAGATGTGTGTCCTTTACTGATTGTTCTCACTGATTTTTTTGCTCTGCAGTACAGAAAAGTTTAAAATTTATACTTGGTAATCTAAGAGTTACATGAGCATTTATACTTGAGTATGTATGGGCAATTGATAGACCAGACCTAAACAGTTTGTTTTCTTCAGATACCATTCTTTGGTTAATGTTTATCAAGAAATATGCTGATGTTAGCCAAACTTTGTTGTGATCAGCTTATGCATCGGTTTGTGACACTTCTAATCATACTGGTTGAACATGTAGCTCACGTCAACCTGCTTTTTTTCCCTACTCTTCCTATAGGCTATAGGTTGAGGTCAGGATCAGGGAAGACCGAGTAGTCAACAATCACATGTTTTGCGCTCTCAGGCATCTTCTTCTGCTTAATGCTATGAAGGCGATGGCCTCGGCATCCAACAGGCTGTTGTCAGTTGTTTCAATGGATTCACCCTAGACGTCTTCAAGGCTGAGGTAATAATACAATTGCACATACCTTTCTTACTGCCAGAAATTAGGATTTTATCTTCCTTCCTCCCTGCAGACTGGAGGGGCTGGGGCATCGATTCTGCAACCGATACACACGTATCCCAAAGAATGCAAGAGGCAACACACTAGGGATATGCACATGAATAAATAGTGAGGTTTCAGATATTTTAGGTGTACGAGAGCTGGGGCAAATATTTGTTCATGATTTATTTTCCAGTAGTCATAATTCAGTTTCATGGTTTAGGGTTCATTTTTTAGGGTATTATTGGATTCAATTACTTTAATTTGTGTAGTAGTGTATAGTATGACTAATACCTTCAATATTTCAAAAGAACATTGTATGCCTGTTGTCTGGTGAGACAGGAACTTCAGATTGCTCATATTACTCTAAAAATGATTTGGAACTTTATATGTGTTTGTACACAAATGAGGCTCTACCTGATACATACCTGAACTTTAGTGTTCATATCCATGTGGAAATTCACGTGATAGGGATTTGATCTTTTCTTGTATAACGTAAGTTCGTTCTGCCAATTAATTATCATATATCATTTCTTGATCATCTATTTAGATTGTTATTGGTCAGACTAACCCATACATGAATTTATTCTTGTAATGATAAATAGAATATATTTTTCTGTTTTCCCATAGTAGAGAAAATGGCAATGTCAAACATCCAATTTTGTATTCTACATCCATGGCTGTCATTTGTGTGCTTCTCGCCAATGCTTCTATAATTTGTATGCTAATCACTGATTGGACATATGTTTGATAGGTCTTTTGAGGTGGCTCTGATAATGTTGGCACCCATTGTGAAGCACCATCACATAAACGTGAGTTAGTCTATTACCTCTATGGTGATCAAGCACATGCCGCGACAAGCTATCAGATCGACCTAAGCCTATTTTGTCCATGGTGGTCAACTATAGAGAATGGTTGATAGGACCTCTTTTGTGGTGTTTTTGGTATTCTTTGTTGCATGAACATCATTGTCATTCTTGTGCTGAGTGTTCATTGTAAAAAAAATGGTTGGTATTGGAGTGCTTTGCTTATGGCTACTCAAATTTCACACTTTGTCAATTACTGATAGTGCTGCAGTCATGTTTCCTTTTAAAACTGCACATTATTGTGAATCACGGAAAGTTTCATGCTTCTTTAGAATATATCAACTAATTAAAAAAAGGATGCAGCACGAACCGCCACAAGTAGCAACCTTCTTCACGGAATGAATCTAGAAAGGACAGGTGGATGTATCAGTTTGCATACGTCTTGCCAACTTGGCACGAAATGGATCTAGAAAGGACGGGTGGGTGTATCAGTTGCGTACGTGTTGCCAACTTGGCACAGAGAACTGATAAGCTATGACATGCGGGAAAGTAAACTGATTTTTTTAGCAATGAAAAGTAAACTGATACACGGAAACAAAATGGGTGGCAAGTTCCCTCACTTCAGTGGGTCTTTATTTTATTGTTGGGCCAATGAATTAATTAACAAGCACAGCTGTCACCTGTGTTCATCCATTTTGATGCTCCTCTTCCACTTTTCCTATGTAATATAACCATACAACTGGTCTCAACAACAACTGATTTATTTTTCTTCACTACTATAGTACTACTCCCTCTATTTTTATATTACTTATCGTTTTGATTTTTAGATATATTTCACATAACAAAAAGGCAAACAAAATCTCTTCAAATTAATGCTCCCGCAACTAGCTAATTAATACCACTGCTCATTATTTTGCCCAAAATATACTGCTCTTTATTTTGCTCAAAATATAATATCACACATTTTATTGTAATTGACCGTAACTTTTAAATTAAAATTAGTTGCACCCATTGGCGCGCCGGAGGTGCGCCGCAGTCTCTAGTGCACATAAATTGTTGTTAAAAAAATTATATGCATAAGTTACACTAGAAAAAAATTATGTGCATAAATTCGTAGGATAAATTAGTTAAGCACACATGGGGTGGCGTGCACTGCAGGTGCAAGTGGGGTGGCAGTAATTCTCTGGTGCACGTGAGAAGGCCCGAAGGTGGGAGGGTTATTTATGGAGTACTTGAAAAGAAAAACAACAAACTGTCATAAAGCAGTCGCTGTTATAAATAACTGCCTGAAATGGATTGTTGCGGCCGCAGCTAGCGCGCGAGCCTATGACAAGGTCGGAAACCGATCGCTGCGGGCGCGCGACCGCTAATTAACGTTGCCCCATTGGAAGCGCTGAAGAAGTTATAGCTTCAATGGCGCAAGAGGCTGCTGTACGTGTCATGCATGATTGGAGTGGCGTCGCGGGATAAAAATTGGTCGTGATACATACGGCGACGGAGCTACAGAAGAATTCGACACACCGAACAAGAAGCAGAGCGAAAAGGGACCATGCACGGAAACGACGGTGCTGTGCTCTCTCAATGATAGGAGTAATTGTGATCCTCTCCCCCATCAGTTATCGCTTTTGTGACGGAAACGCCCAAGCTTCGATGATTGACAATAATGTGTACTCCCTCCGTCCCAAAATAAATGCACTTGGAGGACCGGGCACGAAAACCAAGATGGATGCGAAACTACGAAAATGCCCCTCCCTATCCCTATCCTCTCGATCTCTCCCCATTCCACCGTCCCCTGCTCCGCTTTCGGCTTTCGCCGCCTCCTCCCCGCGTCGAGCCCTAGCTGGCACCGGTGGCAACCCCCACCCTAGCACCTCCCCCGTCGGCTCCTTCCGCCCGCGGACCCCACCTTCACTTCCCTGCGCGAGCGCCGCCCCGCCAGATGCCTGCCGCCGGACCCATGCGTTGGGGGCCGCGCCGCCAGACGCCGATCCCCGCGACAGGGCGGACACATGGTGGAGCTCGCCGCCTCGGTGCGTCGATCCGACCGACTTCCCGCTCCCGCCGCCACTGCACCCGTCGTGGCTCGTGGATCGATTCCGCTCCGGCGTCCGGCGGCGTGGCGAGGGCCTGGACACCGCGGCTCCCTCCCTCCCCAATCGCACGAGCCGGCGTTGCCGCCTCCTCTTAGATTCGGCGTACCTCTGGTATCCACCAGCGCCTTCCCGAACGCCGACGAGCTCCGGCTGAGGCGGCCACACTGGATGCCGGACGCCAACGAGCTCCTCGGTGCAGCTCGATGTGTGCCCCAGCCTCCTCCTCTGGCTGCGCCGCCTGCTTTGCCTCCCCGGACTCGCCCTTCGCTACGGCAGCAACCTCCGTGGCCGTCGCTGCCGCACCACTGCCCTTGGTCCCTGCCAGGCATGGAGTCCACCTTGCCTTGATGCTCGTTGTCGGGCCAGCACTACGGCCGTCGGGCACAGCCTCGCCGCTTTCCTGCGGCCAGCTACGTGCGGAGTGCGGAGCTTACCAACTCACTCCCTCCCGGAGCTGGTTGTTCTTCCCAACGCCAGGGGCGCCGCCGCTCTGGTGTGAAAGGAAATGAAGGGTGTGTTTAGATCCCAAAATTAGGATGCAAAATTCTGAGATTTTGCACGGATTTTAGGCTGAAAAGCACTGTTCCGAACTGAAAAGCACTGTAGCACTTTTCATTTGATTGTGGTAAATATTGTCCTACCATGGCCTAACTAGGCTTAAAAGATTCGTCTCGCAAAGTACATCCAAACTGTGTAATTAGTTTTTGATTTCATCTACATTTAGTACTCCATGCATGTACCGACATTTTTGATATGATGTTTGATGTGATGAGGAATCTTCTTTTTGCATAGTGTATTTTGAGGGAAGTTGGGCTCCTAAACAGGACCTTAGAGGAGGAAAAAGGGAAACAGGAGACGACATCTGTGGGGCAGTGGGAGTAGAAAATGAATGGAGGCGAAGGTGTCCACGTGTGTCTCAAAACAGAAATGATGACATGCCAGGTGGTACTGTGTGCACGATGAGCGTTTATTGTGGGACAAAATTCAAACCGTAGAATTGCGGTTATTGTGGGACGGAGGGAGTAGAAACGTTGTCAATCATCTACACATGAGAAGAGTTTCTCAAAGAAGAGTGAAAATATCTACACATTGGGTGTGTTTAGAAGCCCAACTTCCTCCAAAATTTACTATGCAAAACGAAGATTCCCCATCATATCAAATATCACATCAAAAATGTCGACACATACATGGAGTACTAAGTGTAGATGAAATCAAAAACTAATTACACAGTTTGGATGTACTTTGCGAGACGAATCTTTTGAGCCTAGTTAGCCCATGGTAGGATAATATTTACCACAAACAAATGAAAAGTGCTACAGTGCTTTTCAGTTCAGAACAGTGCTTTTCAGCCCAAAATTCGTGCAAAATCCAGAATTTTTCATCTCAATTCAGGGAACTAAACACACCCATATCTCTTTGCTGGGTTAAATAAGATTTTCGGGAGTTCTCTATTAGTTCAGACCTAAAGCTTTTTTTCTTTATATAGAAGGGGACTTTATTGATTATGCTAATAACGTACGTAAAAACAATGAGAAGACCTTTTTTCCCGCAGCCCATGAGAAACAATACAACAAACACACTGTCATTCGAAAAGATTTTGGTTCAGGCCCATGAGCTGCGAAAGAAGCTGTGTGTCTGACACTACTACACAAAATATTTGTAAGAGCGACTCCAATTTTTTTTAATAGCGGGTCGAATTGCCGTCCGCTCCAACAAATACAAGCGATACTGTAGCACGTAACCCGCACCTATTAAGACGTTTATAGGATCGGACGACGGCGTCACAAGCTCCTGAAAATGGTGAACCATTTGTAGGTGCGGGCGACGCCGTGGACCGCACCTGAAAACGAGTATTTTCAGGAGCGGGTGACGACATCATCCGCACCTGAAAATTGGTGCCATTTTCAGGAGCGGACGACGGCGTCACCCGCACCTGAAAAGGTTTTTCAGGTGCGGCGTGAAACATCAGCCGCTCCTGGAAATCATTTTCAGGAGTGGTCCACGTGGTCACCCGTACCCGAAAAAAATCGACAAAAAGAATCTCGCGCTCGTCTTCTTCCTCCCGACAGGCGCAGCACCCGAACAGTAACAGGGGGGCTGTCCGAAAATCGCCAAAATAGAAAAAGGAGGGGGGAGATTTTCAAAAAAATTTCCTTGGACTTGGAGCCTAAAGGAGGTTAGTTATTCTCTTTTTTTGTCTCTTTGAAGCTTTATCCATTGTTTTTTGGCTCAATAGAGATGCATTTAGGTCTAGAACTCCATAGGTGTGGATTAGAGCTTTTGGACCTCATTTAGCTCAAACTCTTGGGTCAAATTGTGCTATTTAGGTAGGAGAGCAAGATTATCTAGTCAATTTGAGTTCAACTTTTTGTTTAGCCCTCATACATGAAGGATGAATTTTCCTAGGTTCATATGAGGAGAGAGAAGACAATTTATTTTTTTTCTATAATGCCACAAATGTGGAGTAGAGAGAAGACATTTATTTTTTCTATAATGGCACAAGAATGATATGTTTCATGAATTTGCAAAAATCTATATTTCGTATGTTTTTATTAAATACAACAAGTGTGATTATACATTGACTTAGATATTTATTATTAGGTACAGGAATAATAAGATTATTATTATCAGATGAACTTTTATGTTTATGAAATCTGGATTTGATTTTCTCGTGTCCTCTGATTCTTTCCAGAGACATGGATAGGACATGGATGTACGAATCCTGAAGAACGAGCGAACATTTTCGTGAAGACCTTAACAAGTTTATTAAGGCCGCGGAGATTAATGCTGCGGTTGAGAAGAAAAATGTGGTGGTTTGTCCATGCAAAAAATGCAAAAACATAAAGGTATTCAATATCAATGAAACAATTTCGATAAGGTCGCATGTGCTGATGAATGGTTTCGTTAAAAACTATATGATATGGACATCTCATGGTGAGAAAAGGAATAATAATGCACCACCTCCTCTGAATCCGCTCGAAGAAATCATGCATGACAGTGACTTTAGGGCCATGTTTGATGATATTTCTGGTGAGGGTAGCAGCGATGATGATGGTGATGGTCAATGCTCTGATGGTGTTAATGATATTTGTTTTGATGATGGTGGTGATGGTGGCAATGATGATGACGGTTATGATAGTACCGAGGATGATGAATTGGATGATAGTGACTACCTGACCCAGTTGTTGCGTAACACCAAGGAAGAAATATTGGTTGGCAGTGCAAAGGGGTTAGAAAAGTTCGAGATAGTGAAGAAAACAGCCGAGGAGAATGTGTACCCGCGTTCAAAGGGATGCCCAAAACATTGGACCGTACTTCGTTTCGTACTTGATATGTTGATTCTAAAGGTCAAGCACGGCTGGTCTGATGTGAGTTTCAATGATCTGCTACGTGTGTTGGGTTGGTTGCTTCCAAAGCTGAATAAAGTGCCACCAACACATATCGAGCAAAGAAGCTTGTGAGTCCTTTCACGATGGGCGTCGAAAGAATTCATGTATGTCCAAACCATTGTTTCTTGTACCGCGGGGATACTTTCAAAGACTTGGACAAATGTCCTGTTTGTTCAGCTAATCGATACAAATAGAATACCAGGTCATGTGCTGATGATGGTATAACTGTCGGGAGTAAAAGGAGCAGGAAGAGTGCATCAATTAATGATGCTGCTGAGCAAGAAGACACGACTATAGGCGGTTCTGAAAAAACCGGCAAAATTCTTACCTTGGTCATGTGGTACCTCCCTGTTGCGGATCGCCTTAGGCGTTTGTTCTCAAACCCGAAGGACGCTGAACTGATGACATGGTGGGCTTTAGATAAGCGCAAGAAAGGTGACGGGAAGCTTCGACATCCATCTGATGCTAAGCAGTGGAAGAAGCTCGATCAGAAGTATCCAAAATTAGGAGAGGAACCAAGAAACGTTCGATTTGCGCTAAGTACTGACGGAATGAATCCGTTCGGTGAAAGGACCAGCATTCATAGCACATGGCCAGTGATTTTGATGATGTACAACTTGCCAACATGGTTGTGCCAAAAGAGAAAGTACCTTTTCCTATCCACCATGATCCAAGGACCAAAGGCTCCTGGTATTGATATCGATGTTTTCCTTAAGCCTTTGATGCAAGAGATGGAAACTTTATGGAAGCAGGGTATCAAAATCATGGACAGTTTCATAAGGAAGGAATTTACTCTAAGAGCCATTATCTTTGTCACCATCAACGATTATCAAGCGTTGTTTGTGTTGTCGGGACAGGTGAAAGGTAAGACGGGATGCGCAGTATGCATTGGTGACACCGTATGGACTTTCCTAGATGGTTCTAGAAAGGTAGGTTACCTTGGGTATAGGCGCTTCTTGGTGGAAGGGCACAAATTTCGAAGTAAAAAGTTCTATAATTATTTTAGTGACAAGGCCAACATAGGATCTGTGGCTGAAAAAAAAGATGGACACCAAATTTTGAAAATGGTTAGGGCCATCCAAGTGCCTTATGGGAAGATGACAAAACAAGGGAAGAAGAGGAATAGAGATAAGCCACCTATTGAAGGTGTGCCATTCAAGAAGATGTCGGTCTTCTACAAGTACTTGCCGTATTGGCCGGACCTCGAGGTCCGTCATGCCATTGATGGTATGCACCTGAAGAAGAATGTGTTTGGTAACACAATTGGTCTCCTGCTCGAAACATCAGCCAACACAAAGGATACCTTAAAGTCACGACAAGATTTTGTAACAATGGATATCAGAGAAGATCTTCACCCTATCGATAAGGGTAATGGAAGATACGAACTACCACCGGCAAGCTACAATTTGACACTAGCTAAGAAGAAGGCAGTTTGTGAATCGTTACGGGGGATTAAGGTACCAAGCCGATTCTCATCGAACATTAGAAAACTAGTCTCAATGAAAGATCTCTCGCTATCAGGGTGGAACTGTCATGATGCTCATGTGATGCTTACTATCTTCCTGGCAATTGCAATTAGAGCGATTGACCCGGTATATGTGAAGATGTTAATCACTCAGTTATGTTACTTCTTCACCAAAATTTCTCAAAAGGTTATCGATGAAGATGAGTTGAACTATATCCAAGAATTTATTGCAGAGACTATGGTGCAGATGGAGATGTGCTTCCCTCCAGGATTTTTTGATATTACAGAACATCTCATGATTCACATGGTCGATCAGATACGCGCACCGGGTCCACTTTACCTACACGAAATGTGGACCTATGAGCGTTTCATGTCAATTCTCAACCGGTTTGTTATGAATCGTGCTTATCCCGAGGCATCCATGGTAGAGGGATACAATACAGAGGAAATCATCGAGTCTTGCCTAGGTTACCTAAAGGATAAAGTACGGATTGGTTTGCCGGTACTGTGATTTGCGGGCAAGTTGCAAGGGATCGGCACTGCAGGGAGGAAAACCTTCATTGATTCCGACTTTGAAGCTGTGAAACAAGCCCATGGATGTGCGATGCGAAACCTAACAATAATGTCACCTTTAGTCAGTCAACACTTGAAATTGATTCGTGATCTAAGCAATGGCCGCTCGGAAGATTGGATTTTGAGGGAGCACACGCGTCATTTGACAACATGGTTGAAGGACCTAAATCTTGCAGATGGGGGCACCGTGGAAGAGCAAACGATCAAAATATTGGCATCTGGCCCTTCTTCGCAGGTCACCTCCTGGCAAGGGTATGATATTAATGGATATCTTTTCTATACTTCCGCGAAGGACAAGAAGACTGTGTCTCAGAAGAGCGGTGTTTCTAACAATGGCTTTGACTCCAAAGGGGTAAGCACTACATATTACGGTGTCATAGATGATATATGGGAACTGCACTATGGATCCAATATTATACTCCCTGTTTTTCGGTGTCGTTGGGTTAAACTCCCAAAAGGTGTTCAAGTGGACAGCTACGGCCTCACAATTGCCGATCTCAAAAATGTTGGTCACAAAGATGACCCATGGGTACTTGGTTCACAGGTTGGGCAAGTCATGTATGTTGTTGACCCTGCAAAAAAACACATCATATTGTAGTGCCTGGAAAACAAGAAGTAATAGGGGTTGATGGAGTCGAAGACATTGAAGAGTACAATAATAAGTGCAATGACATGAGCCTTTTCACAGATCTACCTCAGAAAATGTTGAGACTAGAAGCTACTATAAAGAAAGATGAAAAACCCTGGTCACGGAAGGACGGAGAATCAAGAATTGTTACTGCATAATAATATAGCTAGTTAAATTAATTAGATTTTGTAATTTGTATTTGAACTAATTTACTTTGAATACAATTATCGATCTCAAAAATGTTGGTCACAAAGATGAATTTAGTGGAATTATTTTGACATGAGCATTTGAACTAATTGGATTTCTTAATAAATCAAATATAAATTCTTTAGTGGAATTATTAAAAATACAATGGATTTAGTGGAATCATTAAAAATACAATGGCTTTAGTGGTTTTATTAAAAATAAAATGGCTTTAGTGGTTCTTTCAGTAAAAGCAAGACATGTGTAATGAATTGTTACTACATTTGTGGACGTACTATTTGAACACAAATTTTTGACATGCATCTCAGATGAATACAAAATATATACCAAACTTGTAGATGGTAACAAGACATAAAACTTTGTAGTTCACTAAATTTTCATTTGAGGTCATTTAATACGTTAAATATTAATTAGAACAATAAAATCAGAAAAAGAGACAATCTTTGTAGGTGCGGGCCTCTCAGTCACCCGCACCTGGAAATGCTTTTCTAGGTGCGGGCTGCCACTTCACCCGCACCTGGAAAAGGTTTTCTAGGTGCGGGCCTCCCTGTCACCCGCACCTAGAAATCATTTCTAGGTGCGTGCAACAACGTTACCCGCACCTGGAAATCATTTTCAGGTGCGGGCGACGCGGCCATCCGCACCTACAAATGCTACCCTATATATGCACGGAAGACGAAGACTTAGCCAAATTCTCCGAGTTCGCGCGCCGACGACGCCGTCAGGCTGCCCAAATTCGCCGCCACCGCCGCGCCTCTCCGCTGTCGAGTCCGCCGCCCCCTCTCCGCCGCCGCACGCCCGTCCGACGTCGAATCTGCCGCCGCCGCACCGTCCGCCGTCGACTCCGCCGCCGCACTGCACACCGTCGACTCGGTCGCCTCCTCCTCCCCGCCGCGCGGCCTCCCCGACGCCGGCGCAGCCTCCTCTCCGCCGCGCGGCCTCCCCTCCTCTCCGCCGCGCGGCCTCCCCGGCGCGGCCTCCCCCGGCGCGGCCTCGCCGGCGCGCGCCCTCCCCGGCGCGTCCTCCCCCGGTGCCGCCCCCTCCCCGGCGTGTGGGCTCCCCGGCGCCACCTCCCCGACGCCGCAACCTCCCCGGCGCGGCCTCCCCGGCGCCACCTCCCCCGGCGCCGCCTCCGCCCCGGTTGGAAGCTTGATGACAAGCTGACGTCAGCTTTTTTTAGATTTAGATTTAAATTTGAATTTCAATTTTAATTTAGATTTAGATTTAGATTTCAATTTAGATTTAGATTTGGATTTAGATTTAGATTTAGATTTAGATTTGAAGTTAGATTTAGATTTGAATTTAAATTTAGATTTCAATGTAGATGACACATTTCAATTTAGAGTGCAATGCAAATTGGAATATGTTAAACAATAGTAAGACAAAATAGTGAGACCATTTTTTCAATGTAGATGTACATTTCAATTTTTTCAATGTAGATGTACATTTGAATTAATGGAGCAACAATAAATTTAGATTTGAATTTGAATTTCAATTTCAATTTACATTTAGATTTGAATTTCAATTTCAAATAACACAATAAACATATTTGCATGAACTAATGGAGCAACAATAAATTCAGATTTGAATTTGTATTTCAATTTACATTTAGATGTGAATTTCAATTTGAAATAAACACAATAAACATATTTGCCTAAACTAATGGAGCAACAATAAATTCAGATTTGAATTTCAATTTCAATTTACATTTAGATTTGAATTTCAATTTTAATTTAGATTTAAACTTAGCTTATGATTTGGTTAATTAGATGGATCGTCGTAGTGGTTCGCCATTTATATACGAAAGGGACGTTGTGAACGAAGACGAGTATATCTTGTCCCAACATGAAGAACTAAACAATATTGCAGACCAGATGGTCTTTGAAGATGAAAATGAAGATGACGCAAATGTTGAGGATGGACCGCAGGTAGGACTCGGGGCGTTCGTAGATGGTGTTTGGCAAGATCCAATAGATCCACATCCCGTGCCTCCGAGACCACGGACGGACACTGATCCTGATTACATTCCGGAGGTAATGCTAAACCATTTGCAGTGTCAGTGAGGTCTATTCATATTATTTGAAATGATCTTGAATTGCTTTACCTATGGTTCATATAGATGCCTCAACCTAGCACGAGGAAGCGGCGCCGCCGACCTCGTACCCCCCCAGAAGAAGAAATTGAAGATTGTGGCACCTCAGGTCCTGAAACTGCGATGACGACGACCTCTGAGAGTCTAAATAAAAGAAAGCGAGATGAACGAGGAAGAAACAAATACCCCAAAGGCCAGTGGTGTGTCGAGGGTATTAGCCCATCCGGAGAGCCTGTGGATCCTCCTTTGGTTCGTACGAAGTTTCGGAATGCCATAGGAGCATTAATACAAACAGAGTATGCCGTGGATCCAACCATCCTTGATTGGTTCCAAGTTCCTGAGGGGCTAAAGGGCGAAATGTGGGCCAAGTTGAAGCAAACTTTTCTGCTGCCTCTGTCCAAAACAACCAGAGAAAAGATACGTCATTATGCTAGGAAGGCACTCGGCGAAAGTTTCCGCCGATGGAAGGGTGAGTTGAATAGGGACTTTGTTAAGAAGGGTGCAACATATGATGAAGTAAAAAGGAAATATGGAATGGTCACCGAAGCCCAATGGAACGAGTTTGTCAGGCAAAAGACTACTCCAGAAGCTTTAGCCCTGAGCCAGAGACAGAGTGAACTTTCGCAGAAAAACGTACATAGACCTCGTCTTGGACCGGGTGGGTACCGAGGGAAGCAGGAAAAGTGGCGGCGGACTAGGGATGCATTAATAGCCGCCGGGCAACCCGACCCTTTTGAAGGCTTAGATGAGTGTGGCTATCAGTGGCTCCTAGTGAGGGAGCCTGAAATTATTGATGGTAAACTTCATTTTGCAAAGGAAGTAACCAATGTGGTGTGTGAAAAGATAACGAACCTTTCCGAGGCTCAGAGGAAAGGAGACTTCGTAGCCAGCAGGGATAGAGACGTCCTATGTACAGCCCTTGGGACGAGAGAGCATGGGGGTCGCGTTAGAGGGATTTCCTCGAAGTTGAGCATCAGGGATGGGTTTGAGAGGGATAGAGGTACCTACAGGAGCCACTGCCGTTTCAAGGAGGATCTCCAAGTGGCAGCAGAGAAAGTTTTGCATCCTACATGACACATATGTTCTTGAAGTGGCAAGATAGAGATTACATATGGGCGCCCTACCACATCGGGTTAGTTTACATTTCTACCACTTATAAAAATATATATGTAAAATTTCTCATCCATGCCTCAAAAGATTAAAAATTCTATATAACATGTATGCAGGAATCACTGGATTTTATTTCTTATAGACCCCAAGTTGGGACGGGTGGTAGTATTTGACTCACTGGATTGGCGTAGAGACATGTACAAGGAATTCATAGACATCCTTCAAAAGTTAGTGTTTCTGTTGTCACACATATTCTAAACATCGATTGGCAACTAAAAACTTCTATGTTTTTTTTCTAAACAGGGCTTACCAACACTACATTAAGAAAGGAGGGAAATTTAATCCTGCCTACCCAGAAAAAATGAATATTCGCACAAACTTTCCATGCCACAAGCAACCACCTGGCAGTGTATACTGCGGGTTTTACCTGATAGAAATGATGAGGTGTCTTAGGAGATATAAGCGTGATCCTGAACGAGTAAGGACCTACTACCTTTCATGTCTCAGGATGTATATACACTATACATATGTGTTTTGCATGATCTAACAATTGTTATATTGTTTGTGTATTGTAGATTGACATCGGACCTCGTGACGTAACACTTTGAGGACCAGGTGTGTCCGAGGACCAGTGGAGGGTCGCTCCTTAGTGATGAGTGATTGACAACGTTGTGTGGACTGATGCTTGGCTAAGTGTGCAGGTACAGGTTGCGGCTTGACTCGAGTCGGTGCAGGTGAAGAACAAGCGTGAAAGGCTTGAGCCGTGGCGGCCTCCGGGTGATGGAGTGGCAAGTAGGCTTGGTTCGATAGACCCGGTGGCCGATGGGGTCAAGTGCGAGCCGTGCGGTGCAAGACTGGCGGGCTGAAGTCGTGAACATGGGCCGGTGCAAGGTAGCGGTTGAAGCCTGAAGCTTGCACGCGGGGTTTGGTGGTTTGCCCACAAAACCATCTGGTGGACGGTTTCTTGGTTTGGGCTGCAAAACCAAGTCCGGAGGCCCGAGGCGACGGAGACGGTGATCCGGGAGCTTCGGGAAGCTTCGAGGCGGAGGGCACGTGGCGTGATCGCGGGGTTTGCGTCGAGGTGAAGCGAAGCCGCGGTGGAAGCGTGTCCGTCCGATGAAGTCTTGACCAAAATGCCCCTGAGGGGTTGTATCTTCATTTATGCAGTAGGGGTAGCGTGGTCATTTACTTCCCTCCGATGGACTTCGTGTAAATAGCGGAGAGGTGGATGGCATCTCTCTCGCTTGGACTCTAGGGCTTTCTCCCCCAGTAGATTTTCTCTGAACTACTTCTTTTCCCTCTGGATTCCTTAGGCTAGACTCTTGTACAGAATCTGACCTCTAGATGTGTGGAAGCATTCGGCGTCCCGGTGATCTCCTAGTCCTCTATGATTTTCGTGTCATTTTTGGGACTATTTTTGGGAGTTTTCGTTCTTCGCTCGATTCGTGATTTTGGAGGCGTTTCTTCACGGATTTCTTTGAGGGGGTCATGGGTGGATGCCTTGCGCATCTTTGTGTGTGATCTTGACCCCTCAAACGCTATGGAGAGCCTTCGATTCGTGCGTTTTTGGTTGGTGCCCGAGTTCATGGTGGAGGTTCGGTTGATCCGCGATTCCCGGTGATTTAGTGGCTTAGGAGTCAAGATTTTTGGGGCATAGCATCCTTGTGTGACGCTTTTCATCTCCCCCAAATCTTGTCTCAAGAGCTTTAGCCGATTGGGAGATCCGGTGAGGGAAAGGTGGAGTTGACTCCCGAGCTCGAGCATTTTTCTGTTCTGTTCGTGCTTGGCGGACGGTCCGCGTGACCCTGGCGGACGGTCCGCGAGGTGCTGACACTGTTGGTGTTCTTTGTGTTCTTCGCGTGTTCTTGAGCGCTTGAGTTTTGATCCGTTGAGTGCTTTGGTTCGGTAGCATCGAGTTTGGCGGACAGTCCGCGAGGTTGTCCCGGACAGTCCGTGCCGGGCGGATGGTCCGCAGTGAGCTGCCGGACAGTCCGAATTTCAGGGGTGCGCTACTGGTGGTTTGAGGCTCTTTTACGGACAGTCCGCCGTGACCGTCCGGACGGTCCGCGACCCCCACACGGACGGTTCGCCCGGTCACCCCGGATAGTCCGCCAGGGACTTCGCAGCAGTGCCTAAGTCCTTTGGTTCTTGCTTTGGTGCTTCCGCTCTTTGCTCCTAGGCTTGTTGGTTGATCTTCTAGTCTTGTGTGTGCCGTGTTTGGAGCTTCCTTTGTGTGCACGAGCGTTTGGAGTGGCAATTGGGGTATAGGCCGAATTCGACCTTTGGGAAGAATTTTTATCGGCTCCCATTCACTCCCCCCCTCTCTGGTCGCCTGATTCGGTCCTTCACACTCCATGAGAGACACCTTCTCAAAGTAACTGCGGATTTCTGCCGTTACCTTATGCATAAAGTGATAAATCCTAGGGGCCAATATTATCACCCGGAACATTTATTAGCGACTGAAGACAAATTTGCTAGCCTGCATGAGTGGGAGAGTCAAGAATACCGCGCACCATGATGTGATGTCTAAACTTTGTCAGTGGAAAAAAACTTGTTATCAATGGGATGTAATGATATAGATCTATATGTATATGGATTTCTTTTCATATTATTGTGCTTATGCTTACTTTAGATTTCATGCTGCTTTCATAAAATTTGAATTTCAAATGTTCAAAATTTTGGCGGAAAACAAGTTTGATAAATTTGAATTTCAAACATTCAAAATTTAAATTTCAAAACCAGCTGGAAATCAATTTCCAGGTGCGGACGACAAGGTCTTCCGCACCTGGAAAATACATTTCCAGGCGCGGATGACCTTGTCGTCCGCACCTGGAAATAGACATTTCTAGGTGCGGGTGACGGCGTCACCCGCACCTACAAATGTGTTTTAGGTGCGGTTCGTTCACCCGCTCCTAGAAATCGCTATTTCTAAAAGCGAGAGCTAGGAACGGTTTTCGAGCCCACACCTGAAAATATCATTTCGCCCGCTCCTACAAACATTTTCTGTAGTAGTGTGAATGACACAGAAAAAAAGGAAGACGGGCTTGCGCTGGGTTGTATAGAAAAATGGGCCTACATAGGCCACAAACTGCTGACCATCAAACGTTACGGCCGGGCTATTTCGGGATTTTCCGGCGTTATGGATTAAGTTGTAAGCGACATTCCCGTCGACGACGAGGCTCCAGTGGTGACTTCGGGAATCTCAAGATCTGTCGATGCTCAGTCCTTCAGAGGTGCTCATAAGGGTAGAGTTTGCGTACGCCACTAGGCCACAAATGATTTGTGCTGACACTTGCAAATTAGTGTGCTGGCGGGTGCAAATGGCAACCGCCAGCACTGTGGTTTGCAGGGGCACCGGTTCATCACCCGCCAGCGGTAGCATAACAGTGCTGGCGGGCAACATAAGGAACCGCCAGCAGAAATGGGGACGATTTCTGTCGGCGGTTGCCATATGTTGCCCGCCAGCACGGTGCCCCTCAATAAAACCCGACAGCTTCTTCTTCCCCAGCTACCTTCCATTGGAACTTTGCCCGAGAGGAGCTCGGGAAAAGCTCCAAAAACACCCAATCTATGGGGGGAAGGTTTTGCACTTGATTTCCTTGGAGGAGGTGGCTATATAAGGCGAGTTTGTGCTATTCCAACCTTCTTTTTTTACCTTTTATCCATCATTTCTAGCTTCATTATAGATTTAGCTCTCTAGATCTAGGGTTTGCTAGCTAGGGGAGAGAGAGGAGTGAAGAGTGAGAAAATTAATTGTAGATTATTTTTTTAAGTAGATTGTTATGCAGATTAATTGTAGATTCGCTATGCTTGTCATTAATATAATTAGTTTCATTAAATAAAAAAGAGAGAAGTGAAAAGAGAGAAAATTAATTGTAGATTATTTTTTTAAGTAGATTGTTATGCAGATTAATTGTAGATTCGCTATGCTTGTCATTAATATAATTAGTTTCATTAAATAAAAAAGAGAGAAGTGAAAAGAGAGAAAATTAATTGTAGATTTTTTTAAGTATAGTGTTATGCAGATTAATTGTAGATTCGCTATGTTTGTCATTAATATAATTAGTTTCATTAAATAAAAGGTAGAATTGATTTTTTTAATTATTGTGACTAATTTATTAGTATTATATGATTAAATTAGTTTCTAAAATGTAGAATTTTTTCATAGGTTGTTTAACATGGATCAAAGAGCATGGATGTATGGCGTACAGAGACATTCTTCTACATTCATGACAGAGTTATCAAAATTTCTCGAGGTTGCGAAGAAGCACGCTCACATTTGCAAGTCAAAGCAAATACGTTGTCCGTGTACTGATTGTTGCAACAAACTTGTATGGGAGGATCCTAATGACATCAAAATACATTTGATACAGCGAGGTTTTATGAAAGGATACACAACTTGGTCCCACCATGGTGAGGCAGTGTCTACTTTCAACATTGCAGACATCGGCACCGGGTATGATGAAGTGGGTGACGAAGATGAAAATGATCATGTCATGATGGATGATGCTTTTGACTGTGGAGATGAAAATGGTAATGAAACAGATGCACCACAGGTGGACGATGAATGTGATGTTGATATGGAGGAAATGTTGCGTCACATTGAACCGGAGGTGTTGGTAGAGACTCCTAAAGGGTTAGAAAATTTTGAGACACTTAAGAAGGCAGCAAAGGAACGTATGTATGAGGGTTGTGGGAAGGAGTGGACAGTGTTGCGTTTCATCCTCAATCTTCTGATTGTTAAGGCTAAATTCGGATGGTCTGACAATAGTTTTAACGAACTCCTTACTTTGTTGGCCAACCTGCCCCCGAAGCCTAACCTTGTGCCAAAAAACACATATGAAGCAAAGAAGATCATCAACCCATTGAAGATGCGAGTGCAAAGAATACACGCATGCAGGAACCATTGCATATTGTACCGCGGTGACTATGCAGAAATGAAGAAGTGTCCTAATTGTGAGGCTAGTCGTTACAAAAGTAATGCTGATTTCGACGCAGCATGTGTCGCTAGCACAAAAGGCGGGAAGAGGAAGAAGGGTGGAAAGAAAAGTGCAGGTGCTCAAGTGGGGGATGAGTCTAGTAGTGGTACCACTGACACGACTAGTCAACGTAAAGTCTCTGCCTTGGTGATGTGGTATTTGCCGGTGGAGGACCGTCTAAAGCGATTGTTCTCAAACCCAAAAACCGCCAAACTAATGACTTGGCATACCGATCGCCCAGAGAAGTCCGATGGGAAGCTTAGACATCCTTCTGATGCTCGCCAGTGGAGACCTTTGATTCCGAGCATAAAGACTTTAGAGATGAAAAAAGAAATATACAGTTCGCGTTAAGTACAGATGGCATGAATCCATTTGGTGAAAGAAGCAGCACGCACAGCACATGGCCAGTGCTGATGACCATATACAACCTCCCCCCTGGCTATGTCACAAGAGAAAGTTCCTTTTGCTAACCATTCTAATCCAAGGGACGAAGCAACCTGGTATTGACATAGATGTTTTCCTGGAGCCATTGATGGAAGATATGGAGAAGTTTTTGAAATATGGGGTTGAGATGTGGGATGAGTACAGACAGGAAAAATTCACACTTTATGCATTTATCTTTGTTACCGTTAATGATTACCCTGCCCTATTTTCTGTGTTGGGTCAGATAAAAGGAAAGACAGCTTGTGTAGTTTGTGTTAATGGTACAATATTTGTGTACCTAAAAGGATCTACGAAGATAGTGTATATGGGGGCCAGACGCTGGATACTGAGGAGTCACAAGTACCGGAAGATGGCGGACTATTTTGATGGAACGATTGAGGGAAATTCTGCCCCACAACCGGCCACGGGTAAAACCGTATTTGAAATGTGTCAGAAGGTCAAGTTCAAACTCGGTAAGAAGTCAAAAGATAAAGAAGGTGTTGGAAGGAAGGAGGTTGAAGCTACAGAGAAGGCCAATGATGTGCCTTTCAAGAAGATGTCGATATTCTTTAAGTATTTACCATACTGGAAAGACCTGGCGGTGCGCCATGCCATTGATGGGATGCATCTTCAGAAGAATGTGTTTAATAGCACAATCGGATTCTTAGGCTTAACGGGCAAGGTAAGGGACGGACTGAAGTCACGTAAGGATCTTGTTGACCTAAAAATCAGGCCAGAGCTCCACCCGCAAGAACGTCCTAATGGTAAGCAATACCTTCCCCCTGCTAGCTACAACTTAACACAAGATGAGAGGTTGGCTATCTGCAAGTGCTTGCGTGGGCTGAAAGTGCCTACCGGATTCTCATCGAACATCCGTTCACTAGTCTCATTGAAGGACATGACGCTTACTGATTATAACTCTCATGATTGCCATGTGATGATCACTGTTTTTCTTGCGATTGCGATCCGAGCTGTCAAACCAATATTCCTTAAGATGGTTATCACAAGGATGTGCTACTTTTTCAACTTCATTTCGCAGAAAGTCATCGATTCAGTAGAATTGGCAAGGCTTCAGCTTTTTATGTCGGAAACTCAAGCACAGCTCGAGATGTGCTTCCCTCCGTCCTTTTTTGATATCATGGAACATCTAATGGTCCACATGGTCGAGCAAATTACTGAACTAGGACCTATGTACTTCCATGAGATGTGGACGTACGAACGGTTCATGTCACTTCTCAATGGATGGATGAAAAATAAGGTATTTCCGGAGGGCAGCATGATTAAGAGCTACCATACTAAAGAGATTGTTGATTGTTGCATAGATTACATAAAAGATAAGAAAGCAGTCGGTTTACCGGAATCTCGACACGAAGGG
This sequence comes from Cenchrus fungigraminus, assembly GCA_036936925.1. Classification (NCBI taxonomy): domain Eukaryota; kingdom Viridiplantae; phylum Streptophyta; class Magnoliopsida; order Poales; family Poaceae; genus Cenchrus; species Cenchrus fungigraminus. The sequence continues at coordinate 27,355,498 of CM072779.1, read as the reverse complement.
AGATTGTCGGGGCAAGGTACCATTGGAAGGAAAAGATTCATTGACGAGGACAACCAACAATTGGAGAAAGCACATGCAAGTGCTCTACAACAACTTGCAATAGTGGAGCCATTCATTGAGCAAATAGAAAATGACATTCGTGTGGAAAATAATGATCGGGACGAGGATTGGGTCATCAAACAGCAAAAGCGTCGTTTCCCCTCATGGTTAAAAGAACATGGACATCTATTTGAAGGAAACTCCATACACGACGCAACATTGAGCAGGTTGGGGGCTAGTCCATCAAGCAATGTCACCTCATGGCAAGCATATGAAATTAATGGGTACACCTTCTATACCAAGGCAAAAGACAACAAGAGTGTCGCTTACCAAAATAGTGGTGTTCGCTATGCTGCAATTGATGCTCACGGAAACAACAACACTTTCTACGGTTTCATAGAGGAAATATGGGAACTTGATTATGGAGCAAATATTCGGATCCCCTTGTTTCGGTGCCAATGGGTCAAACACCCGAAGGGCGTTACAGATGACAACTATGGGCTGACACTTGTAGACCTTGCCAATGTAGCTTACAAAGATGACCCATGGGTACTCGCTGAGCGTGTTGCACAAGTTTTCTACATAGCTGATCCTATGAATTTAAAGAAGCACATTGTTGTCTCCGGAAAACAAAGAATTCTTGGAGTTGAAGGTGTAGATGACGTTGAGGATTACAATCAGTATGACGAATTAGTCTTGTTCAAAGATTATGAAAAAAGAATCAAAAAAATTGAAAGCAGCATTCCTAAATCGGAGAAGCCATGGTTACGTACAGACTGCGAAGGAAGAATTGTTAAAGGATAAATTAGCATTTCTTACTAGTCTGGCTTGATGATGTATCTCTTGTAAGACTTTATTAATCAATCTCGTTGTAAGACTTTAAATTAAGTCTCATTTTCCACTCATTATTATATTGCATTCGGTTCTATTTCACGTCATTAAAAACTCACAAGTAAAACCATACTAATACAACAACGTATGATTAATACATCAGTACTTTAGTCTTAGCAAAGACTACAAGTTCAAATGCATAGAATTAAAAGTGTACATATTTCATACTTAATTAAAATCTAGGATCGTTCACATCATGACCGTGAATCATCGCGACGTACAAAGTATGATTAATATCGATGATGTTGATTCCTAAGAACCTATCAACATAATCCAGCGCATATATGTATGCACTATCTCTGGCCATGTAGGGTGTCATGAATATCTCTCTAAATATTTGCACTGAATTCGTAAATGATGATAGGGTAATGTCAGCTTGCCAACCGCCGTGTACTGGACTTGGGTGCGGTGTCGTGAATGTCCACCCAATGTTATGTAATACTTGACATAAGACCTCATGCATACCTTGATCAGCGTGCATGAAACTGTTATACAATGCGTCCTGATTCAATTAGCAAGCGAAACATAACGTGTAAGTAGACAGTTCTTAAGAAAATAAATTCCGAAAATAACGAGTAAGTTTTAGTTACATACAATGGGCGATTCATACGATGGTGATACCCATTTAGGCATTTCAGTGACGGTCATGTTGTTGTGTTCTAAGGCTTTAATCTTGAAGTAACTATGGTCTGGGATTACATGTCTTGTTTGAGCTTCTATTTCGATAAGTGCCTTCCTCACGGCATCAGAAGCGGCAACATGTGGTTGTAGTGCAGCAAAAGAATTGACATGGATAATAACTATATCACCAAGTGTTTGCTCTCGCATGAACACAGCGTTAATTGATAGAGAAACAATAAATCTTCCTCGTGATGAAGTTGTTTGTTCATGTCTCACCATTGGAGCTTGTCCAGTCACACAATATATAACTCGTTCTAACCATTGCATTGGTGAAACCAGCTTCATTATAATGCAAATAATACACATTATTATCATTGTAAAAATAATGACAAATTCAAAAAATATAATATCTAAGTACATACCACATTTTGGCGTAACTCTTGTTGGGTAATGGGCATGGGTTCTTGACTGACGGGGAAGGAAGCACCAACAGGCTGCCCTGGGGGTGGTGGCGGAGGCTCTGGGACAGGGGGACCACTACGGACAGGACGACGACCACCTCCACGGCCACCATCACGATTAAAAAATTCAAAGCGACTTGTTATCGTTATCCCTAAAAAATGCACGATATTTTATTAAAATTTTCTACACATTCACAAGTCTAACAAAATTTTGCTTATAAAATTTTTACACATTCTCTAATCTACACATAATCTAAACACGTTCAATTTTTACAAAATCTCTAATCTACACAGAAATCGAACATTATTGAATTACAATATGAGATTAAATTAATTTATACCAAACCGAGAGGAGGCACGACGCCGGCGAAGTTCGGGCCTGTGAGGCGCTGCGCGGCGATGCAGGGCAGGGGAGGAGGTAGCGGCCGGAGGAGGAGGAGGCGTGCAGGGGAGGTTCGTTCGGTGCGCCGTCGGTAGGGGCGCGGCCCGGGAGGTAGGGGCGCGTGCGGCCCGTGGAGGAGGCACCTAGCGCGGCCGGCGCGCTGGCGGGGCTTGATCAGGCAGGGTGGTGCGGCGGCGCTCGGCCTGGGGGTGGTGCGGCGGCGCTCGGGCAGCCTGCCGGTATCGATCCAAACCGTCTGCATTGACTTTTGTTGCCACAACCACAACACTGGCAGGCGCTTATGAGGCCGCCAGCAGTAACTGTCAGCGCTGGCGGGCCCTTATGACGCCCGCCAGCAGTGATCGTCTGTGCTGGCGGGCCCTTATGACGCCTGCCGGCAGTGATCGTCACCGCTGGTGGGCGCTTATGACGCCCGCCAGCATACAGTATTCACATGTTTTCAAAATTCCACTACTACAATTAGTTTTTAAAATTCCTCTACTAAAATAAAATAGTATCAAATTAAAGACATCACAACCGAATATATTATTGTATCAAATTGAAGACATCACAACCGAATATATCACAAGTAATAACCACTCAAGACATAAAAGGGTACATCAATAGTTCAAACAGGGTACATTACATAAGTTCACAAATATCACAAGTTCACAACCTTCAGAAGCGAAGTTCACAACAACAGTTCACAAGCAAGCTCGCAGCGTCACAAAACATAGTTTTCCACAGATACAAATACATTCATAACGGATTCGAAGTGAACAACTGAAGCTCAAATCTCGGTGCTAGCATCGTCCTCAAGTGCCCTAATGCAGGCAGATACAATGTCGACAGATGTTGACATGTCCTCTCTAGTTGGAGTAGAACCATCGTGATCAATGGACGGACTGTTGGTAGATGTTGACATGTCCTCTCTAGTTTGATCAGTTGAACCATCGTTTGATGAATCGACGGGTGCAACTTCCAGAAATAGAACTACAACACATGAAAGTTTCATCACTTCAATTTGCAAATGCCAACTTACTTAATACATCACAACTTAGTGTTCGGCAATTTAAAAAACAACTCAGTCCAGATGTATCAAATTAAGACATCACAACCGAATATATCACAGCTTCAAACATGGTCAGAAGTAATAAGGCTACAACACATAAAGTTTCATACTTAAATTTGCAAATGACATGTACGCCACAACTACCTAGATCATGTGACGTTGGTACTCCAAACATGTCTTAGGTAATTTAGAAAACAATTACAACATTCCTAATCTAATCGCTTGAGAACTGGCCGGAGAGCGGAGAGCCAAAAGAGCTTCCGGAGTCCTGCAACGACATGTAGTAGTACCCTCATTGGGTTGGAGGTGTAGACGATGTATGGGCTGCTTGTATCATACCTGCATGCTGACGACCTCCACTAGCTTGACCTCCTTGTGCGGCGGAAGGCCCCGAACCGTCGTCACCTCTGGCTCGAGGATATAACATGAACTGACACCGTTGGTTGCGGTTATCTACAGTCAGAGTGATAATTATTAGAGGGAACAATGTACAATTATCAGAGGAAGGTTTTGCTGCAGAATGAAATCAAATAGGTCACATGTTCAGAATGATATTGTCGTTGCCCAAAGCACTTCTCTGTCCATCACCAGGTGGTGCAGCTGATTCTACTTCAATCCAAATACCCCACACGTTCAGAATGGTATCACCGTTTGTTGCTCTTCTGCGGATGCCTACACTTGCATCTTCAGGTATAGATGATGGGCTTTCATATGTGGTAAACAGCATAGCGAGATCGGACCTCCTCCTCTGCACAGCGTTAACCTGACATATGTTCTGGAAGACTCTTGCACAGAAATTAGGAATGTTCCAAAATATTGGTGGCACTCCAAGCATGGTGATCCTCAGTGGTTGCACAGATTGTGGTGGGTGTGGGACTGGAGCCGGTGGCGTCGTGGTGATGGGTATTGTGGAATCAAGAGAACATTCAGCTGAACCGTAAAATGGCGTCATTGGCCAGATCTGGAGCTTATATCCATCAACTCGAAGCAATCTATGATCCAAGATTCGTTCCAAGTCAGCCGCTGAAGTGGTCACAGCCACATAATCATTAAGGAAGTGCCAGATATTTTCTAGCGGAACTGCCACACCCATCTGATCATGAATGGCTGTCTGTATCTTCATGCGACCGATGTTATCAAAGTTACGTCCGGTCCTAAAAAGTATCATGATGCCAAGGTAGTGTGCATCATACACATTGACCTCTTCCTCGTCAAAGAGAACGAGGTTTGGACGGTGGAAACTCCCCGCCATCAGCTCTGAGGGCCTCTACTCCTGTAAAATAATAGTCGAGTGTATTAGGTTACAGTAACAATCAAACTTGACATTTGTATTAGGGCAGAGTAACGATCATAGAACGATTGCACTGAGTTGCATGTGTTCGAACTCACCTTCTGTGAGGAGCCGGTGGCGGAAGCAAGACGGGGGCCTCCAAGGCAACGGCAACGCCTACTCCTCCTTCCCTGCCAAAATAAACCAATGCTTATTGTATATTCAAAATTTTCGAAACACCTCCCCTGTACGGTGAGGTTTCCAGAAACCTGAAAGTAAAGGCCATGACACGAAGGGCGGGCCACACAAAAATTTTCTAGTTCAACCAAGTTCATCACAAAGGTCAAAACAGAGTCGGTAATAAATTATATTGTTCTAGTTCAACAAACTCATCACAAATTTCATCTAGCATCACGAATTCATCAAAAACTAAACAAAATTTTGATCCAACATCACTAATTGATCACTATGTGTAACTAAAAAACTGAAATCTTGAGGAGGCTCTCAAACCACTCACCATGGGTGCAGTCGAATGGAGGACGGCACCGGCCAGACCACATCCCTCCTATTCACCGTCGGCCGTCTCCTACCCCTCCCCCTCGGCCTCCTCCATCTCCTTCTCCACGGGGCTCCTCCCTCTCCTCCTCATTTACTTCCTCTCCCCTGGCCGGTGGCGGTGGCGTTGGCCGGCGGTGGACCGGATCTGGTGGTGGCGTGGGCCGGGGTGTTGGCGCGGCGGAGGGAGGGAGCTGCGGCGGCGCGGCGGAGGGAGGGGCAGCCGGCGGTGGAGGTGGAGGTGGCGACGGCGGGAGGGAGCGTTGGCGCGGCGGAGGGAGGGAGCTGCGGCGGCGTGGTGGAGGGAGGGAGCTGCGGCACGGCGGCAGGGGGATCTGTGCTTGAAGATGGATGCATCTGCGCGGTGGAGGGATGGAGCTGCAGCGGCGTGGGAAGGAGCTGCGGGCGGCGGTGGGAGGGAGCTGCAGCAGCGGCGGAGGGAGCTGTTGCGGCGGCGGAGGGAGCTGCGGCGCGCGGCGGAGGAGCTGCGGTGGGGAGAAATTTCGGCAGCCTGACGGCGTAGCTTCGAGGTCTCGCCAGCACTTAGAAATTTTTCAGGTGCTCGGCGAGCTATATAGAAGAATTAAACTACTGGCGGGAACTAAGGCCGACCGCCAGCACTAACGCTCACTGCTGGCGGGGACTAAGGCCGCCCGCCAGCGCTCTAAGTGTCTGCTGGCGGGCTCTAAGGCCGCCCGCCAGCGCTCCCCTTCACTGTTGGCGGGCACTAAGGCCGCACACCAGCGCTAAGGCCCTCGGAGGCACATATATGCCCCGTGCTACCTTATCCTGGGCCGCACCCTAGATCGAGCTGCTGCTCCCGCCGCCCGCGCCTAGAGCCTCGCCGAGCTGCTGCTCCCACCGACCGCGCCTAGAACCTCGCCGAGCTTCTGCTCCCGCCGCGCGCGCCTAGAGCCTCGCCGACCTTCCCCGCCCTAGAGTTGTGTTGCTCTCACCGCTTCGGCCCGGCGGCCAGATGGCTCGAGGAAGGAGGCACAGGAGCATGCCAAGGCACGGGATGGAGGGAAGAACTAGCCACGATGATGAATCGGATCAGCAGCTTCTAGAGATGGGGGTGAGGCATCCATTAAACCACAAATTTGGTGTTTGAATCAATATTGTTCTTGTTTGCGTCTTATGATGATAAATTCTTTGGTTAATGCCAGCTCGAGTGGTTGCTGGAACAACACTCAGAAGAAGGCATGGTGGTGAGGACAGGGCTTACATGCCGTCATGGACAGTACCCACGGTTGGCTTGCTGCTGGTTTAGAGTGGATGCAGGGAGAAGGTTCTTGCAATGCTCAAATGTAGATAATCCTTGTGATTTCAAGTACTGGCTTGACCCTGAATTTTCTGGGAGAGCAAATCAAGTGATTCAGGACCTGGTGTCTATGAATGGAAGTTTGTCAGAGCTTGTGCAACATTTTCATGGGCAATGGGACGTTTTGCTTGGTTCCAGACATGAGGCAAGACAAGAATGTCACAAATTGAAAGCCATTTGTAATGAACAACTTAGTTGCATATGTATCCTGCTGTGTATTTCTGTTGTAATGACATGCTTCCTTTCAATGGTTTTGTAAGCATGTATGCAGTGTTGGTAATTAAATTGAGTATGCTAAATTTGAATTAATGTCAAATTTCCTTCACTACAGTGTTTGAAACATCTACAAGTTTACTGAAATGTACTTTGAATCATTTTACAATAGTTCTAGAAATTGGGGACTAAATTGAACACATTTTGGGCTGTTTTAAATTTTTCTGAATTTTTTATAAATGCACAGTGCTGGCGGTCGCTTAAGACGACCGCCAGCACTGTGCTTTTCCCCAAAAATAAAAAAATGAAAGTGTGCCTAAACTGATTCAAAATTCTTCGAAACTTCTACAAGTGTACTGGAATGTTAAATAGTAACTATGAAAATTATTATTTGACACATAACACTAAATATTTTTCAAAGTTAGTTCAAATGTGACTCTTGGGTGAAACAACCCAAGAGTTAGAGGGTGTTTCACCCAAGAGACTCATTTGAACTAAAACTTTTCTATGAGCAAAAAACCTTCCCTAATTTACTTTGAATCATTTTACAATAGTTCTGGAAATTTAGGACTAAATTGAACACATTTTGGACTGTTTTCAATTTTTCTGAATTTTTTGGAAATGCACAATGCTGGCGGCCGCTTAAGACGACCGCCAGCACTGTGCTTTTCCCCAAAAATAAAAAAATGAAAGTGTGCCTAAACTGATTCAAAATTCTTCGAAACTTCTACAAGTGTACTGGACTGTTAAATAGTAACTATGAAAATTATTATTTGACACATAACACTAAATATTTTTCAAAGTTAGTTCAAATGTGACTCTTGGGTGAAACAACCCAAGAGTTAGAGGGTGTTTCACCCAAGAGACTCATTTGAACTAAAATTTTGAAACTAAAACTTTTCTATGAGCAAAAAACCTTCCCTAATTTACTTTGAATCATTTTACAATAGTTCTTTAAATTTGGGACTGAATTCAACACATTTTGGGATGTTTTCAATTTTTCTGAATTTTTTAAAAATGCACAGTGCTGGCGGTCGCTTAAGACGACCGCCAGCACTGTGCTTTTCCCCAAAAATAAAAAAATGAAAGTGTGCCTAAACTGATTCAAAATTCTTCGAAACTTCTACAAGTTTACTGGAATATTAAATAGTAACTATGAAAATTATTATTTGACACATAACACTAAATATTTTTCAAAGTTAGTTCAAATGTGACTCTTGGGTGAAACAACCCAAGAGTTAGAGGGTGTTTCACCCAAGAGACTCATTTGAACTAAAATTTTGAAACTAAAACTTTTCTATAAGCAAAAAACCTTCCCTAATTTACTTTGAATCATTTTACAATAGTTCTAGAAATTTAGGACTAAATTGAACACATTTTGGGCTGTTTTCAATTTTTCTGAATTTTTTGGAAATGCACAATGCTGGCGGCCGCTTAAGACGACCGCCAGCACTGTGCTTTTCCCCAAAAATAAAAAAATGAAAGTGTGCCTAAACTGATTCAAAATTCTTCGAAACTTCTACAAGTTTACTAAAATGTTAAATAGTACCTATGAAAATTATTATTTGACACATAACACTAAATATTTTTCAAAGTTAGTTCAAATGTGACTCTTGGGTGAAACAACCCAAGAGTTAGAGGGTGTTTCACCCAAGAGACTCATTTGAACTAAAATTTTGAAACTAAAACTTTTCTATGAGCAAAAAACCTTCCCTAATTTACTTTGAATCATTTTACAATAGTTCTGGAAATTTGGGACTAAATTGAACACATTTTGGGATGTTTTTAATTTTTCTGAATTTTTTGGAAATGCACAGTGCTGGCGGTCGCTTAAGACGACCGCCAACACTGTGCTTTTCCCCAAAAATAAAAAAAAAATGAAAGTGTACCTAAACTGATTCAAAATTCTTCGAAACTTCTACAAGTTTACTGAAATATTAAATAGTAACTATGAAAATTATTATTTGACACATAACACTAAATATTTTTCAAAGTTAGTTCAAATGTGACTCTTGGGTGAAACAACCCAAGAGTTAGAGGGTGTTTCACACAAGAGACTTATTTGAACTAAAATTTTGAAACTAAAACTTTTCTATGAGCAAAAAACCTTCCCTAATTTACTTTGAATCATTTTACAATAGTTCTAGAAATTTAGAACTAAATTGAACACATTTTGGGCTGTTTTCAATTTTTTTGAATTTTTTGGAAATGCACAGTGCTGGCGGTCGCTTAAGACGACCGCCAGCACTGAAGCTCAGTGCTGGCGGGCGCTTTATACCGCCCGCCAGCGGTGCTACGGACCATATAGCGGCCCGCGGGGCTAAAAATTTTCTAAGTCCCGGCGCGAAAACGAAAAGACGTCGTGAGGCTGCCGAAATTTCGCGCCGGCCTCGCCGCCGTCCTCCCCGAGCGCCACCGCGTCGCCGTCCTCCTCCCCCCAGCGCCGCCGCGCCGACGCACCGCTGCTCCTCGCCGTACGCCCTTGGAGCATCGCCGCCTCCTGCCATCTTCCTCCCCGAGCCGCGTCGCCGCCTCCCGCCGTCTTCCTCCCCGAGCCGCGCCGCCGCCTCCCGCTGTCTTCCTCCCCGAGCCGCGCCGCCGCCGAAGATGCCGGCCGCCGCATCCATCCCAAGCGCCGCCGTCTCCTCCGCCCCCCAAGACCCGCCGTTGTCTGCGGATGGAGAACCCGGCGCCGCTGACAACACCACCCCGCGCGCTGCCGCTGACAATACCTCTCCGCCCGCCGGCCCGCGCCGTCGTCCACGCTGCGCGACGCCACCGCCGGCGAGGGCCCGCCGCCGTCGTCCACGCGGCGCGATGCTGCCGCCGGTGAGGGCCCGCCGCCGTCCTCCTCCCCGCGCGCCACTGCCGCTGGCGAGGGCCCGCCGCCGACGTCCTCCCTTTACCGGCCGGATCCGGATGGGTGGGTTTTTTTTTGCAGATGTATTATTAGAAATGCTTAATTTGTGGTTAAATGTGTTATTATAACTGTTTATAAATGCTTAATTTGTATTTACATGTCTCAATTAAGTGTGAAAAAATTGTGTATGGTGTAGATTTCGATATGCTTACCTATTAAGTGTGAAAATTTTTTAAACATATTGTATATGGTGTAGATTTCGATATGCTTATCTATTAAGTGTGAAAAAAATTGTGTGTATTTAAATATTAGTTATCTTTATTAATTGACAAAACTAGAAATGTTTATCTATTATGTGTGAAATTTTGATATGGTTTATGGTCTATTTTTTTGTAAAAAATGTATAAATAATAACGTGTACACTGGAATTTGGAATAGATTTGAGGATTATTAGATAAAATAGTTATTGCTGGATATTATTTGGATTTTTTAAATTATAACTTGTACACCGGTCAGTCGTGAATCCTCCGAGAACAAAGACGAAGAAGGATTTCAAGAAGACTATTTAACTCCAGATGAGTATGAACCCAGCGTACCACGACCTCGTAGGTGTGCAGATGACGATGACATTGATTACAATCCTAGCCTAGATGAACAATTCTGCATACACATTCATATGTTGTTGATGTGTTTGTTGTTCACATTCAGATATATTAAATATAATTTGTATGTGTGTAGAACGATGATCGATCCCCGCCACGTCGCCGTAGAGCATTGACTAATTCTGCACAGGAGATAGAAGGTTCAGGACCACTACCTTCGGCTACTACTACTACTAGTAACCCCAAGAAGGGACGTGGAAAACGCAAACGAAACCAGATCCCTGAAAGAGGACAATATGTGATAGAACAACTTGGTGCCAAAGACGAGCCCGTCCTTCCTGAAGGGATAATTGCTCGATTTCGGAACATCACAGGTGCAATTGTCAGGGATCAATTGGGGAATTGGATCACAACAACTAACTGGAAGAAAGTGCCGGTGGCAACAAAGGATGTATTGTGGGCCAAACTGAAGGAAAGGTTTGTTTTTCCGGAAGGGACCGAGCGACAGGCTAGACGTTTTGCTGAGGGCCTCCTTGGAAGATGTTTACGGACTTGGAGGTCTACGCTTAATACAGAATTTGTTCAGAAAGGGAAGGATGCTAGGGCAGTGTATGGTAACATCCAGCTAGCGGTGTGGCAAGAATTCAAAGAACAGAAGACAACAGAGAAAGCTAAAGCTGAGAGTAAAGAATATATAGAGAAGGCTAAGAAAGCTGCTGAGAACCCCCATCGCCTGGGTTCGGGAGGATATGCTGCCAAGCTACAAAAATGGAGGCAAATGGAAGAACAGAGGAGGGTAGCCGGTTTACCAGAATTGTTTGAAGGCATGGATGAGCGTAGCAAGAATTGGTGCCTTGCTCGAATTCTGACAATAACACCTGACGGCAAGGTTGTATTCGAGAAACCCACAACAGAATAGATTTATGAGAAGTTGGAAGAACTCGCCGATTTGCAAAAGCACAGCCTTTTCAAGCCCGATAGGGAGAAAGATATGCTAACCACCGCGATCGGAACCCCTGAGCACACTGGCCGTGTTCGAGGGATGTCATCTACCTTACCTTGGGGTAAAGCATTTCCAGAAGATAGAGGAAGGTATAAGAAGCGCGACCGTTATAAGAAAGATCTTGAAAACAAGATGAGAGAAATTGCCAAACAAGAGCTGGTACAGTTCTTCGTAACCCAACAACAAGCCACCGGATCGGCTGCAACCGATGCTCAAGGACATGGAGTATTACCAAACCTACTACTTGCCCAGAGTGGAACTGTGGTCGTTCCTCCAAGTAGTGCTGGGTCTATTGCCAATGCCAAGTATCATGTTGATGACATAACAGAGGATACCCCATGCAAGTTGGTTATACCTTACGGAAGGAAACAAGATAAGTTTCGGGAGGTTGCAACGGCCATGGCACCCGTGGGTCATACGTTTCCGAATCCACCCCCGCCAGAGTATGCATGGGTGCAAGTTGTCTCGGTGTCTGATGAGGTGTGTGAGATTGATATCCCTACCGATGAGGGGATCGAGCTCCTTGGTGATGCGAGGAACCAATACATACTATGGCATCACCGAGATATCATTCTTAATGTATCGCCAAATCCCTCACAGCAGCCTGTAGTCGAGAACACAGAAGCACGAACAACTATGGATGTTGGGCAGGGAGGTAACGATGAGACCGAGCAGACGACTATGGATGTTAGGCATGGAGGTAACAATGAGACCGAGGAGCAGACGACTATGGATGTTGGGCAGGGAGGTAACAATGAGACCGAGCAGTCAGTGCTATCTCCTATCCATGAAATTGTCCATGACGATGAAGAAAGGGATGCAGATGTTAATAATTTTGAAGTTAATTTACCAAATTCACCTCCCCCCCGCCAGCTTCACCTACCAAGAGGGTACCCCGTATGATAACCTCATACGAACCAAAAAAGAAAACACCACAAGTTGACACCTTCTTACATGCACTGAAGGTGAAAAAAGGTGCAGCCATGAGTGATAAAATTGCAACTCGCTCCTCTGTTCGAAAGAAAAAGCAAGAACTCAATTTATTTGATTCGGAAGAGGTGCCCCAGGTTTTTGTGCATGACAAACCATTCTGTTATACGTGGCAACTGTTGGAGGGGCCACCGGAACTAAATAAGTTGCATGGATGGATCATGTTGGCCATGAAGCAAGGCATTCATACTATTACCGCGAATGTCCCAACGTGGGTGTGCGGTAGCCCGATACCGCGAAAGTTGGTAATTGATCTCCAGGATTTGCACGCGATGTTCCGTCGTGAACGCCTTGACGTGAATCTCGTCACCGTTTGGTGCATGTAAGTCAACATGCATGTACCCCATACCAATTTTCAAATCCATATGTGTAGTTTTACTTTGGTATAACCATCCTAAGCGATCTATATATTTTGTAGGATGCAAGCCTTGGATGAAAGGAAGACCGGCGGGAGGTGGAAGGTAGCATACCTTGACCGGCAACAAGTGAGCGAGCCGGCGCACACGTACATAATCAGGAAAGCATTTGAAAACAAATCGAATAAGAAACAAAGACAGAAGAGGAGAAACAAGCTGTAATACAGAAATTACATGCTGCTAGACAACATGAAGTGACTGTATACATTGCAAAGATAATGAAGAAAAGGATGAAGCAGAAGAGCCACATCATGTGTGCTTACAATTTTAAGTAAGCTATTTCTAATTACTATAGATAAATATATTTAATATGTGGTTTATTTATATTAATTATTGGAACATAATTATTTTCAGAGACCATTTCATTGTCTTATGTATCTGTCCAAAGCTTGGAGAAGCAGGGATCTTCGACTCATTACACTACGAAGAGAACGTTTACGGGGATTTCATTAAAATTCTAAAAAAGTAAGGAAACCCATTGTAGTACTTTAATAATGCATGTAAACACTAGAAATTGTATCACTAACTTCTGTCTTTGTATCCTCAAAGCGCGTATCGGCTATACATAATAAATGGTGGGGAGCACCCTGCAAATAGGGAAAAGATGTTAATACGACATGCCAAATACGTAAGAACATAACAAATTGATATTATTCATAGTTGTGCAGTTCGTTAATAATTTCTCATCACTTTTTTTTTTGCAGTGCTACAAGCAACCTCCTGGCAGTATCTTATGTGGATATTACGCGTGTGAGATGTTGAGAAATAATGGAAGGTATCGGACGAATCCTGAAGACGTAAGCCTCTGCTACACAACCATGTGCTAATTTACTTTCTAATGATTATGCATAATAATCTTCAATTATTGTGCGTATGTGCAGCTCCCTACTATAGATACTTCGTGGGGGAACCTGAGAGACAAGGACATCGAGAACATTTGTGCGGATCTGGCGAGGTTCCTCCAACGTGAGATTTGCCACGAGCTGGGAGAATTCTTCGATAACGAAGGAGTGTTGATTCTAGAAGAGCACGAAAAGTTACGTCGATGGGTGTAGTAGAGGATTATCTATTTTTAATGTGGATTAATAATATGTGAGACTTATGTAGTATTATATGCTAGTTTGGATTATGTGGTTGATAGACACATTTGAATTTGTGGGACAAATACAAATAAATACAGGTGAATTTGGCCTACAAATACGAATACTATTGAATACGGGTGAAATTGGCAGATAAATACAAATAATAAACAAATGCAGTAAAAACTAATGAGAAATGGAAAAAAAGTAGTTCCTGGCCCGCCCGCACAGAAATGCTCTGTGCTGGCGGGTGGCATAACATCACCACTAGCAGAGAAAACCTCATTGCTGGCGGGTGTGTTAAGTAGGCCGCTAGCACAGAGGTCCTCTGTGCTAGCGGTTCGTTTAAGGCGCCCGTCAGCACTGAGGGCCATTTGTGCTGACTCTAAGTTGCTGGCGGGTGCTCCGCCAGCATAGAGGCGTTTTAGCCGTCAGCACAAATCTTTTCTGGCCTAGTGCGTATTCATAGCGGTGAGTGTACGTGCGTGTTGTGAACGCGTGTATTGTACTGTGTAATTTTTTAAAAAATAGCATCACCATTTCCTCACCATCACTTGCAGATGCAGCAACCAGCAGGCATGAAAGGATGCTCAAGCTAAGAATTTTTTTATATTATTTTTTTGATTTTGCGAAAATATACTACCGTTTGAGAATTTATCAAAACTAGAATTTAAAATATAGTGAAATTTTATCAATTAGCTTGATTTATAGATTTTCAGCGAGGGTATATGCCCTCACTCACCATAACGTAGGTCCACCCCTGCGTACCACGACAAAGTTTTCTGTCCTGTCACCGTGCTCACGAGGGCCGGGAGCCCCAGCAGCAGTGTCGTGCGATCTGGAGAGCGACCGGAAAGCATCGCCTGGGATCGGACGCTGAAAGCGACGAAGAAGCTTCAACAGTAGCAGTGGTAGCGACGTTGGATTGGATGATTGGGGTGGCATCCCATGCCAAAGGTCGTCGAGGGCTAAAAGCGAAACAAAAAAAAATCTACACATCCAACAATAATTATTGGAGCAACAGGGTCCAAATATATCAACAACACAGAACAAGAACCGGTGAACAGGGGATAACATAATGTGCTGTTTCTAGAACATTGACCTCGGCCCCTTTTTATGAATTTTACGGTATCGAGAGAAAAGGATAGATCAGATTGTTATTTCTGGTTTGCAGAGCTGCAGAAGAAGATGGCCTGTGGAATGAACGATATAACTGAAAGGAAGTTGCCTTCTGGTCTGACTTTTTCAGTCAGTGATGACCTACTGCAAATGCTTTTTTTTCCTTTCACTCTTTGATGAATTTGCGTCACTACTTCGTACGAGGGCCACTCGACCATGCAAAGTTTTGAGGTAGCGAAAGTTTTCTTGAAACGGAAGACATGCGAAGACATAATTGCATTGAGGTCAATGCCTACATACATTTACATTGCTAAAAGCCTCCTACCGTATTGACTCTAGCCACCGCCGCCTGCAACATGCCAAGCCACCAGCTTTCGCAAGATCTCCTGCACCATCGTCCTGAAAAAAGAGAGATTCTACCAGTTGTTTGCCGTAATAACCGTCGCCGCATAGCACAAAGCAGATCATGGAGGGCCTTATTGACCGCCATCTGCACCAGCCATGTTTGTTGCCACTAGCAACCCCCACTGGGGGGGGGGGGGGCATTATTCTGCTGATGAACATCACCAGCAGCGCTTCGGACCGCTGCTTTTTATTTTCAGCAGTAGGAGCAAATATGATATTTTGCCCCGATCGACAGATGGTGGTATGGCATTGGTGTCCGAATAATGCGCACCTAGCAGAAGTCTTCATAGGTCACCGAACCCATTTTTATACCTTGCAATTATTTCGGGCCAAGGATACGTAAAGCCGAGTATTCTGATTCGCCTAGTATAGCTACTGAACGAACGAATGAAAATGGCTGAACCAATCGCGTCGCGCTCGCTCGAGATCTTCCACGGCATGCTGCTATATGCCGTGCTGACCATCTTTAGCTCGAGGCACTCACAACGGGAATGTCAAAAGCGTCGAGAAATCCGCTCCCTTCGATCGCCTGCCTGCTGAAGAGTTCTCGCGACGACGCTCAAGAAGTCGTCTTTGTCAGTCAGCTCGAACCGCTGCAGAGCTAGCTGCTGATCAGGAGAGATCTTTTTGCTTGCGGCGTCTACCCGCTGTACGTACGTACACGGGATCTGAACTCCTGAAGACGTGTAGCAGCTAGGGCACTGGAAGCGCTGAAGAAGCTTCGTTGGCACAACAGGCTGGCATGGCACGATTGGAGTGGCGGCGTCACGGGATAAGAGAAAAGTTGGTCGTCATACGGCGATAGAGCTGCAGAAGATATCGCTTTCGTGACGGAAACGCCGAAGCTTCGATTGACGACTGGGAAAAGAACAGTGAAAATACGTATCATATCGTCTGCACATTTTAATTAACCCTTTGCTGGGGTTAAATAAGATTTTGGGGAGTTCTCTCTTCTTTTTTAGTAGTTTCGTGAAGCTTCTTTTTCCTTTAGAAGGGCGACTTTAATGATAATGCTAATAACATACTCCGTACGTAAAAACAATCAGGAGACAAACAATATACAAATGTCCGGTTCAGATGACGCCACAAGTCGATGCTAGCGACACCACCAGCAGAGCAACAACTGAGGAACTAATGAACCTCCAAAGTTCCAATGGAGAGTACCCATTATCTACTACTCAGTACGTACTATAGCTAATGACCATAATCACTAGTAACCATAATCACGAGGGAGCCGAGCCACCCTCCTCCTCCAACGCCGGCGCTGGCAGACCGATGGAGGCCAGCGGCCCGGCCAGCCAAATCGGCGGCAGAAAGGTTCTCTCGACTTTGAAAAGATTTTGGGCCAGGCCAGAGCGAAGGCTTGCGCTCGGTTGTTTGGGCCGACAAAAGGCTACAATCAAAAGCTATAATTAATTAATATTGCGCCACGGAAAAAGTAACTGCTGTTGGCTTAAATGGACCGTCCAATGCATTCATACATACTAACTGCCTCGGTCCTTAAATATATGATATTTAAGATAATAAAATTAGTTTATTTTGAACTAATTTTCTTGTCATAAACGTCATATATTCAAAAACGGAGAGAGCAGTACATACATTCATAGCATTATACGCTGTTTGGTATAAAAAAATGAATGTATCATTCTAACACTATAACCATCTGCAAGCGACTGAGATAATAAATATCAAGATGAATGAAACTACCATAAGTTTTTTTTCTCAATGTCTGACGGTCCGCCGTGGCAGGACTCCGGCTACTTAAAAAAGGTTCTTCAAATAAACGAGTTCGACTCCTCGATCTAGTGCTTCAAGTTGAAGTCGTTTTTGAGCAAAGTATTCTGTAAAATACTAGTACCGCTGCGATACAATCATAAACTGGCCTGGCCCCCAACCGTGTCCACTGTACGTCATGAACGTTCAGCATCTGGAACTGGAACAACCTTTTCCGAGTTGACGTGGGCAATTAGGCACCGTTTAGTTCCCCAAAAGTCCTAAAAATTTTCGCATCGCAGACCGTGCCACCTCTCACAGAACACGCTTCCCAATGCAAAATTTTCACCACTTTCCCCAAAATTTCACCGAACTAAACGGTGCCTTATTGAGGGAGGAGGCGGGGCACAAACCCTAAGGCAGCGTTTAGTTCCCTGAAAAATTTGGGCCGGCTCGAAAAAATTTGGGAATTAAACAGGTTGATGAGAATTTAGGCCCAGCACACGGCGGACGGGGTATACCCTCGGCCACCAACGCCCCCCCCGGCAACCCTATCCATTCGGCGCCCCTCGCCGCCCCCGTCTCCCTCCCCTCTCCAACCCTAACCCTACCTAGTCGCCGCCGCCGGTCTCCCTTCACCGCCGATCGCCGTTCCTCCACCCTCCCGCAGAGATCCAGCCCCGCCTCCTGTAGATCTGCTTGCTCCAGGTCGGCGGACGTGATGGTGAGCTGGAACTTCGGCGGAATCTACGGCGACGGCTACAACACCGGCGGAAGCGGGTGCAGCCGGAACCCCAATGCTTCGGGCTCCGCCGAGTGGAGGAGGGTGTACGCGCACCAAGGAGACGGTTGGGGCTTGTCGTTGGGCGTCAGCAGCAGCGCCAGCGACTATACCCGACTGGCGTCTCCATTGGCCAACAACGCGCTTCCGCCTCGTCGCCGTCCAGTCGACTCCTTCGACCTCAACGACGGCGCAGCGTGGGCGGGCATGGACCAGTACACAAGCATCCTTCATCCGGTGCAAGCTTCACCGCGTGCGGCCACGCCTACCGTGGGAGGGCCATCCTGGAGCGAGGACCGTGGATCTGAAGGCGCCGCCTCCGGGAGCCGAGCACCGTCGTGGAGCGCGAACCGAGCTGTCGACGGCGACGGATCGGTCAGGCGGCTTCCTTCCTGGAGCGCGGCCGAAGAAGGGCGCGGGCGTCGTCCTAGGACTCACGGCGGACGTCGCCGAGCTCGGCCCGCGCATCTCAATCCGCCGCCTCCCCCGCCTCCAGCATCGTGTCCACTGCCTGCTGTGCCCGAGCCAATGGAGATCCCGGTAAGAGTGTTGTTCTACTCCCAAGATCTGCTACTTTTGTATCATCATGTGGTACTTGCGTGTCAAGATCTGGCACTTTGTTGTGAACATCTGCTTTTCTTGTTTCCTTGTGCATGCTGTGCTACTTTGGTTGTGCATACATTCCTGATTTCGTACCAAGGTGGTTCTATACTGCTCAGGTGTTCTACAACTAATAGATGTGTTATACATTGTGTTGTTGTTGTGCACTAGGGTACAGAGAAGTAATAGATATGTTATACATTGTGTTCTTGCTGTGGATTTCCTTCATCCAGCAACGAAAGTATGTATGTACAAGTAATATATGCGTTATAGATATGTTAGCAAGGTCCTTGTATAATCCTTATTACCATAAGGTCTTATAGAAGTTGTAGTGGTCTTTGCCAACCTTGTTTCACACCCATATATCCTTCATGCCATGTGCACCATAGGTCGGCAAAGACAAAGACAAGGCCAACTGGTCTAAGGCCCATGTCAGTCTGTTCGTAGATATCTGGATGAAGCAAATCGACAACAAGAACACAATTCAAGGTGGACTGAACACTAGAGGGTGGAAGGACCTCACCCAGAGGTACCTTGCTGGAACTGGTCTGCTCCATGACAGGGACCAGTTCCAGTTCATCCATCGGCAGCTAAAGGAGGTCTGGGATTTTTGCAACAAGCTGCGTCATGGCAGCGGTTTAGGCAACAACCCCATCACCAGTCAACCTAATGCTGACGATGAGTGGTACGCCACTGCTAGCAAGGTACCTCTACGTGATATTGTCCATAGCCTTCTGTGTCCCTTCCTTCTTACCTCTGATGAGCGCTATACCTTGTTCCTTTTCGTCAGGGCAAGGCATACCTCAGGAAGATGCAACATGAGGGGATGCCTACGTATCTGGCCGCCCTGGACAGGATGTTCCAAGGGATGCATGCAGATGGCTCCCTTTCTTTTGTTGCAGCTAATGCTAGTGCTGTTGTAGAGGTTGACAGTGACGGAGATGACATGGACTGTTGTAGCCAATGTGCATGTCGCTTGTTCACCTACTAGTACTGGGACCAAAAGGGCTAGCAGCTCTAGCACCGCAGCATCCACCGCCACCAAAAAGACCAAGAGTCCGACCATGGCAACCATAGCATCGTTGTACCGTGAGAACACCGACATGATACGCGAGAAATTCTCTCAGCTCAGCACCATTGTTGAGAAATCAAGCAATGCCAATCGAGACAAGATCAAGTTGTGCCATCAGTACGCAGCAGAGATAGGTGTGACGGCGGTGACCAACATGTACCTGTTCCAGGGGCTTGTGCTGCTGCTCAACAAGGAGAACATGGTTGACAGCTTCCTCGTCAGCACACCTCACGGAAGGCTGGGTGCTATTCAACTGCATGCACGCATGGCAGAGCAAGTGGGAGGGACTATGCCTCCTCCAACGCTCTAGACCTGGACCCAAGGGACTGTTAGGGTTCTTTTGGCTTCTTATGGGACTGTTAGGCACTAGTGGTTGTGTGTTATGGGACTATGACTCCTCCAACGCTCTAGAGCTGCACCCAAGGCTTGTTTTGGCTTGTTTTTGAGACTGTTAGGCAGTAGTGGTTGGGTGTGAAGGGTTGCAGCAGCAGTAGTAGATCTTATTTGATGAATTTGTAATATTTAAGACAATTTCATGACATTGCAAGTCTACTATGTGTGTTATTGTGAGACTGTTATGTTGTTCATCAGTCTAGTATTTGTGATGTTCATAAGTTTGTTGTTATGCTGTGCTGTCTAGTATTTGTGATGTTCCTCAGTTTGTTGTTATGATGTTCATCAGTTTGCTGTTATGATGTTCATTTGAAACAAAACAGGTTGCTAATTTCCTCCTTCATTTGTTCATGTTTCAGGAATCAGCACAAGTAAGAGCCACAAGTGAAGCAGCAGCAGCTGATGAAGCAATGGAAGCACAAGAACCAGAAGATTATGCACCAGTGGCAATAGCACCACGCCTTCCAGGAAATCGGTGGCCTACAGGGATTCAAGAGTTGTTTCAAGCTGCTTTGGTGGACATCGCCAATGACATCCACAAGCAGAACCTGCTGATGATGCAGATGGTAGAGCATGTACACAAGCATCTTAGTAGAGGTCCGTACAGAACAATTGAGGGTCTGAATGGGCTGGAGTGGGTTCAGTCAAGACTGAGGATGCCAGTCAGGTGTTACAGATTATTCAGAATGCCTGCCCACCTGTTTCTACAGCTGCATGACCTCCTGGTCACCAAATATGGGCTCAGATCAAGCACCAAGTCAACCTCCATTGAGGCTCTAGGGATGTTCTTGTGGATGGTGGGAGGGCCGGAGAGTCATTTCGGCAAGCTGAGGACAGAATGGAGAGGTCAATGGCCACAATCAGCCGGCTGTTTGACAAAGTGTTGACATCTGTTGTCAAGCTTGCTGCAGACCTCATCAAGCCAGTAGATCCAGAGTACAAGGAATTACATCCACGGCTCAGGAATGCTAGGTTCTATCCATACTTCAATGACTGCATCGGAGCATTGGATGGGACCCATATCGAGTGTGTTGTGTCTGCTCCGAAGATGCTGCCGTATTTGTCACGTAAGGGCACAACATCACAAAATGTCCTGGCAATCTGTGACTTCGACATGAGGTTCACATTTGTGCTTCCTGGCTGGCCTCGGTCAGTACACGACATGCGAGTGTTGGATGATGCTAGAACGACGCACTCTGCCCACTTCCCACACCCACCAGCAGGTACGTGTGAACCAGCGCTACAATACCTCGTTTTGATCTGCTTGTAGTCATGGTTGTGTTAAACTTGAACCTTTTTCCATTGCAACTATTGTAACTGATGCATCTGTCAACTGTTTGGACAGGCAAGTACTACCTAGTTGACTCGGGGTACTCCAATCGAAGAGGATACCTGTCGCCGTACAAAGGAAGCAAATATCATGTACCGGAGTTCATGGCCGGAGGTCCACCAGATGGTAAGGAGGAAACATTCAACTATGCTCACTCCTCTCTTAGGAACGTAATAGAAAAATCATTTGGAGTTTTGAAAATGAAGTGGCGAATCCTGAGAAGTATCCCCAGCTATGAACCCCGTAAGCAAAGCAAAATCATACTTGCCTGCTGTGCACTTCACAACTTCATTAGAAATGCTGGCATACAAGATAAGCACTTTGACAAAGGTTCCAGCAGTGAGCACTATCAGGCTGAAGGAGAAAGTGATGAGCCCGATGAGGAGGAACTGGATGAAGCAGCCGCCGATGATTGTGAGCTGATGAATGCCTTTCGTGAATCAGTAGCACTTGGTTTGCTTCAGCGTTCTTGACTGCTTTGTTTGCTTTACGTGTTTTGCATTTGCACTCCTTTGTTTCGCATACTGTGATTGCTTCCAGAACTGCTAATGGATTTGGGTGAGTGATAGTGGACATGTCTGTATATGGGTGAGCCATGTAAATCCGGCAGGTCTGCATAGGGTTTGAACTGTGATGTGTGGCAGGTTGTGGAATCCGGTTGTATCAACTGCAGTTATATTTTTTTGTCATGCACAATTCTGTGTTTGGTGACCGTGATGTAAGATTTACAACAATTTTCAGATTAAAGGTTGCTAAATAATTGGTTCACTGCCTGGATGTAATTTGCTTGCCTCGCTGCATGTACCATTGGTCTTTTGGTCAATTTGTGATGCATGGCTGCATGTGTGGTGCCATAGTTGAATGTTTGACCAATGGTGTTGTGCATGTATGCATTTAATATGGGCAAAACTGAGATTTTGACTTCCCTGCCACCCTGCAGGTCACAGTCCCAAAAAACTCAGCAGCCTGTTTACTTCCAAAGTCCTGAGATCCCAAATTTTTTTGCCTACCTCCCAAATTTTCAGTGAACTAAATGCTGCCTAAAAGCTACTGCCTACTGACCCATCGCCGCCTCTCCTCGCAGTCATTGTCGTCGGGTCGGGCGCGAATTCAGCGATGACATCGCCCACGATACTGTCGGCAACCAGAGCCGAACCCTTGTTGCGGTCGCTGCCAGGCTTCTTAAACATCGAGGAGGTGGTGAACATAGAATGCTTGCCCATCAACGCGGCGGCGGCGGAGAGAGACGCCGCCGCGGCCGACTGCTGCGGCGGGCGATTGGGCCGAGGAGGGCACGGCTGCTTCCGCTTGCGGCGGGCGCCCTCCTCGCCGTCCGAGGAGGATGGAAGGGAACGGTGGGTCCAATCCTCCTCGCGACCATCCTCGGCGTAGCCGAGCCCGTCATCGTCTATGATGAACTCGCCGGCTTCCTTGCGGCGGCGGGCGACGAGCGCGGCGTAGTAGTCCTCCTCCGCGACGGTGTCGTAGATCGGGGCGTCAACCTTCACATGACCGCGTCGGCGGGCCGGGTCATACCCTCTTTGATGGTGCGGAGGCGGTCGAGCGCGGCAGACCGCGCCATCACCTCGGAGCCCCGGGTGCGCGTGCGGCGGCCGGAGTCGGCGGCGTCGCCAGATGCGTCATCCATAGCCTCCCTCTCTCTCTGATCTATTGTGATTTGCAAATGCCAGAAGCCTAGAAGGTGGGGGTTTTTTTCTTTATTGAGATGCAGACGGTAATTTGCGAATGCCAGAAGCCAGAATTTTTTTTACATTTTTTTCCCGCAAAAAATTTTGCAAAACTATACATCTACCGCCGTGGGGTATGGCGGTAGGGGTACAGTCTGTTTTCAAAAAATTGTAGCTTTCGATCTGGATAGTATATCGATTATTTGAATATGAAGATGACTTCAAATAAAAAAACTTTGAACTACAAAATTGTAGATCTTGTCGAAAGTTACAATTTTCATATAAAGTTTACCTCCATCCGAGTTCATGCAAAAAAGTTACAATTTTTTGAAAATAAACTGAAAACTGAGATTTCGATATGAAAACTGAGATCTCGATAGTATATCGATTATTTGAGTATGAATATGACTTCAAATAAAAAAACTTTGAACTACAAAGTTGTAGATCTCGTCGAAAGCTACAATTTTCATATAAAGTTTACCTCCATCCGAGTTCAAACAAAAAAGTTACAATTTTTTGAAAACAGATTGTACCCCTAGCGATTGCAGGCGCTACAGTACACCGGCGCGGGTAATGTAGCAACCGCTGTGGGGTACGGCGGTAGGACCCCTACCGCCATACCCCACGGCGGTAGATGTATAGTTTTGCAAAAATTTTGACGGACCATTTATTTTTGCAAAATAGAGAAAAAATGTAAAAAAAATTCCAGAAGCCAGGAAGGTGTTCGAGCATTTGACGCGCAGGGTTTCATTCAGGCGAGCGCGTGAGTTTTGCGTGGGCTTTGTTTGGGCGCGAAGAAATGGGTTGTACCGCTGAAGGCCTGCCTTGGTCGAGCTACGGCCCATTGCTTCGCACCCAAACGAACGACGGTGGGTTTCACATGGGCCATCACCTCGTCTGGCCCATGAATAAAGTAATACCGTGCGCTCATCACCTCGTGTTCTTGTGTACATGGCATAAGGAAACTCCATCACCTCGTCAAGAAGGACATTCGTTTTTAATCATAGGCTCAAGTAACATTCAGGTATTGGGTAGGAGCTACAATCATGCAATTGTATGTAGGTATAAAAGAGCAAATGCATGTCTATCAGTAAAATGCATGGCTGGGCAGGGGCGAATCCAGTGTGGGGCAGGGGGGCTGGAGCCCCCCATGCACTCCATGAGAGCCCTCCCAACATTTTCAGCTATGAGAGAAGGAGAGGAAGAAGAAAAGAAGGAAGGAGAAGAAGAAAAGAAGAGGAGGAATGAGGAAGAAGAAGAAAATAAGCCCCCATATTCCCTAATCCTAGATCCGCCCCTGTGGCTGGGTATAAAAGAGCAAATGCATGTCGATCTTCTATCCAAACATACCATGTTTCTTGCACAAGTATACCTAGAAAAATCGATGGTCTGGAGGATCGACATTGAAGCTGGCTGCACATTTTTGTTTGGCAGGGCTCCAAAGCCGGCTTCAAAACCGGCTCCAGCTGAAGCCCTGCCAAACGGTGCGAAATCGGGCAGCTCCAGGTCTGGAGTCGCACCTGGAGCCATTTAAAGCTTCCACTTGGAAGGTGGAGCCAAAAAAACGTAGCTTCACGCAGCTTCACTCAGGGCTTCACTCGATGAAGTCGTTTTGCCAAACGTTTTCCAAAACGGCTTCAGTTCCGTCAGAAAAACCGCTCCACCGAAGGAGCTAGAGCCGGAACCGTTTTTGGAGGAGCTAGAGCCCTGCCAAACAGACCTGAGAGGGACGGCAGGCTGCCCAGTGGTGGACTGGTGGTGGACGTTGCCCTCCACCCGGTCATCATGCTCCATCACCTCGTCAAATAGACTTCATTTAGTATTCTATGCATGCAAGATTCTCTCGGGTGAAATTTTTTTCACCTACAATGTGTTTGGAAGAGGATGAAAAAAATTTCACCCTAACGAATCTTTCATGCACAGAATACTAAATTAAATTTATTTCCTATACATTTTAACGGATGAGTGGAACTTTACGCGACCTCAGATCGTGAAGATAGGTTTGAAAACTGACTTTATTTAATACCTTTAATTAGTAGTCAAAATTGTATTTAATGTGAGAGTTAATTTTTTTACTCCCCATTCTCCGCTCGCTCGGATCTGAACTCTGAAGCAGTAGCACAGGCTCTGAAATCCGGCTGCGCATGCAGATGCAGCACACTTTAAAATGCTGAAGGTAGGCTGCACGCAGCAGGCATCCTGATCCTGACACATTCCGCGTCTGTTTGATCCCACCTTGTTGGCAATCGTTGAGAGTTGAGTAAAACAAATCGTTCTCTTCCAAATGCAAGGGCCAAGGGCCGATCATAAGTCATATACATAATTCATATATTATGTATTACGATAACATTATTATATAGGGGTGTGAGTATTAATGGTTAGATTGATCTCTGCACCAGTGGACTCAAAGGCTCATTGGGCTCTTGACTCGTGTCCTGGGACACCCGACGTGTTAGAAGGCTGGTGGGCCCCTGTCGCGCAACGCTATAAAGAGGGTGTGGGGACCACAGCACTGGGCACGAGGTTTGCCGCCGCCGTCGTTCCCTACTCCTAACCCTAGTCCGATCGAGAGGGACGCGCTGAGGCAACGGAAAGCACCACCAGCAGCTCCGTCGTGCAGGACGTCGCTACAACCTCTACACCGACCGTCGCTGCCCGTGCGCAGATCTTCGTCACGGAACTAGCGAAGCTCGGTGTGGCAAAGGTATACACACCCAAGTTCAGTCAATACTTCGCCTGATCTACTCCTAGTCGATCCGGTAAAACAAACAATGGTATCAAGAGCCTTGTCTAGTGAGTAGACAGAGTTGGGGAAAGAAAGATCCGGAACCGAATCGGAAGAGGAAAACGAAATCAAAAGCTCGTAACCCTAACCCTAGATCTAAAGTTACATAGTCAGGCGGGAGGGAATGATGGGACCTACCTCGCCGCCGCCACAGCCGCCGGCGTGGCCTCAACGCGCGCCGAAGCGAGCCGCGTGCTCGCCGGACCTCCGCCGCGTCGACGGCGTAAGGGACAGGGGCTCGGGGTGCCGTGGTGAAACCGCTCGACGGCGGCGCGCTCTCCCTCATGGGGAACACGCTCGCCGGCGAGGGGACTCCCAGCGGCACCGCCACCTTCCTCCTCCTGGCCGCCATGGCCGGTTCCTCTCTCTGGATCTTGCCGATGCAAAGCTAGGGAAGAAGGGGAAGGGTAAGAGAGAAAGAAGGAAGGAAGAAGGTAGGAGCCGGGCGGTGCCGCCCCTCGCCGTCGGCGGCTATCACCGGTCACGGGAGTGACAACCCCGCCGCCGTCGGTCTGTGTGCGTGAGTTGCGGGGGAGAAAAGGAGAAATGATCTAGGGTTTCCAGGGGATGCGGACGGTCGTAGTTTTGATCGCTCGACACGCGCATTCAACCATCGGATTTCGACCTGCTGCAACTGGACGGTCAGGATTGGTTCGCGGCATCCGGGCCATTTTAGGCCCAAGGTGGAGCTGAGAAGGTCGAATGTTGGCCCAAGCAGGTGAAGGTGCTGGGCCATTTCGGCGGCCCAACCGTTGGTTTGTGGGCCGCGAGCCCAGGCAAACGTGTGGAGAAGGCTGTGGGCTGGTTTTCTCCCGTGGGCCGAATGAATAGTTGTGAACAATAAAGGTTATTATTTGTTTTGATGAATATTCATAAGCTTATTTGATGAATTTTGTATAGTTTTGATCTCTATTCAATTAGAACCATTGAGAAAATTGTTTAGAGATTAAAAAGTGACAGAAATGCTTCCGAATGGTATGTTTTCCATGCACTTTATTCATGTTTCCTCTGTGAAAGTGTTGCTCCTTTTAATTTAATTCGATTTCAATGATTAAATTAAAGGGAAGAGTTAATTATATAAAAGTAAAGTTAAAAGAATGCTTCTGAAGGAGTATTAATTTAAGGTAGAGTTTTGGCAATTTATCAAGGTTTTAACCTCTACACAATTTTGAGCCAACAGGATAAATTGTTTAGAGAGTTAACCAGTGTAAAAAAATGTTTAGAAGTGTGAATGCTTCTGAAAAGAAAGAAAAGTTTTCCGCTGCAAAGTAAAAGTTTCATTCTCTAATTAGATTGGAACCAACGGAAAAAAATAATTAGTGGAGTAGAAAGATATTTATTTAAAGTTAATTATGGTATTGTTATTTTCTGACCAACATTGATGATAGCAATATTATATTTATATGTGTGTGAAGTTTAAAGTTAAAGTCCTTGATGAATTTTGCATCAAAGTGATCATTTTTTCAGAGAATTTTGAAGATCAAGAAATGTTGTTTTTTCTTGTTTCTGCTGCTATATTGATGTTCATCTTTCAATTAAATTGGAACCAACGAGAAGATTTAATTGAAAGAACAGTTTTGAAAAGTTTTCTCTGTGGGTTATATTCACGTTTAAGTTAAAGTCAGCTTTCACTGTATCAAGTTAAAGATAAAATTGTTACATGGGCTTTGGTTTGCCAATTTTTGTACAAAGTTTGATATTCTAAATATAAAGTGTTGTCATTTTCTGACCAACGTTGATGATGGCAATATTATGATATGATGCATGGAATTAATGTAGATGAATGATGTTTTATTCTATTTTCTGCCCAACGGTGATAGAATAGAACATAAAGTTGTAAAGTTCCATAAGCTTAAAGTTTGGATTATTATTATTGAATATTTTCTCAGACAAAAGACCTTTCTACTTTCATTCTGGAAAGCATTAAGAAAAGTGAGCTGAGCACTTGTGACTCAGGAGAAAGAATGCCATAATATGAGGGACTATGTTCTCTTTATAGAATGGCTTCGAAAGAAAAGAATCCTCGGATATTGATCCAAGAAAAGAGATAGCGCATTGAGAGTTTTGCTTGTGAAATGTCTTTCATGTACTCTCTATGAAGAAGGATTTACTTCCAATTCAGTCATTATGAAAAGAGTAATAACTCACATGCATGTTTAATTTGACCAATGTTGAATTAAGCATGTGTGTTACAGATTATTCAGATTTATTTCTGAATTTGATGATTGAATGTGAGCCAATCTCGGCATGCATGTCCCTTCCAGGGAATTACTTGAATGGAGGGGAAAGTTTGTGATTCTCTCGCACGGCGAGAAAAGTCTGTAATAACACCCGCATGGCGGGAAAGGTTTTGAGAAAATACCCGCATGGTGGGGTAAAGTTGGCATAATGCTTGTGTTAGACAATCCCACATGGCGGGAATGGTTTTGGCAAAGGACTCATCCTGCATGGCGGAGGAAGATATAATGACTCATGTGCTTATGGTATATCCCACACTGGGAGAGAGAAGTTTTGGAGTAGCTCCTATGCTATCCAAGCACTGATCGTACATATTGTATTATAGTTATTAAGCACTCAAAAGTAATATGTGAACCTAAAGATAAAGAATGATATGCAAGCTTGATTTTCAAAAGTACTGATATAAAGGACTTTGATGAGTTCTTAAAGTGAAATGAGGAAAAGTGTACTCCCATATGAATTAAGAAACGACCTTGTCTCGTGGAATATATTCATGCAGATAAAGGAAGTAATGAAAGTAATGAAAGTTTTCTCAAAGTTTCGAAATGTGGCAGCAAAAGTTGATGCCACATTTCGAGGGGGAGAAAGGTGAAAATCCCCTATACTTCAGGAAATGTAATGCATACTATGCATTTAGAGTGATCTATAGAAGATAAATGTGATTGTCTGGGGGAGTACGACGGTCATAATAACGATACACCTAAAGAAAAGGAATAGCTAAAATCCTGGACTTTTATAAGTCTGATAGGATGATAGCGATGTGACCAAAACGGTGAAAAAACAAACTCGAATGAGAAAGTTTAAAGATACACTATTTTTTATAGTAGATGGAAAGATCTGGGGGAGACATTTTGGTAGCCATCCAGATAAAAGAAAAGGTTTTCTATTTCTAACGAGACACATTATCTTCTTGGAATATGAGAGCAATCAGGGGGAGCATGGTGGCTGTTGGTATTTCTTAACATCACCACTATGGCGTCGGGATAGCGTGAGCGTGTAAGAATCACCCGGGTATACTGACGGGTTCGAACGAATCCGCAAGCGCACGGATACACCATTGTAGCACTTCACTTCAGGAGTATTCCCAAGGGTATCGAATCTAAGGAACGGTATGGGGGACTCTACGAGTGACTATCCAAGGGAACACAGTCCCTGCTGAGGTAGGTGAGTGATGTGAAGTCTCCTGTAGGTTCTCGATTCTAGAGAGGAACAAGCTCGGATAAGATCTCGCTTCGGACACCGACCCCTCTTGACTATAACAGTTGGTTCACGGCAAAGGGTCGCCTACACGCTGTATCCGAACGTGGGGGATTTCAGAGGGTCCAACGGCTGTCACTACCGCGGCCTACCTCAAGACAAACCGTGGGATATAGGGCATTCGAAGGATAACCAACAGTCTAGACACCACGTCTACACCACCGACTACTACTATAGCACAGCTACGTCTGACATCCCGTAGAAACACTATAGCACTCCGTATAAATACGGAGCGACGAACCCGCGAGGTTGAGCTAGACCTTACTCGTCACTGAATCGATTCGCGCAAGGAGATATGATTGATACTTGGTCTAAATCAGATATGCATGAGCTCACTATATTCTAATAGACAGGCAATCATACAAACGAGATGCGAACTTATGCGATGATAACAGAAGATCTAGGGTCGTGTTCGTGAAGAACACGAGCCTCTAACTTATGAACAAACGCATAAGTATGAATACTTGCTCGTCAACTGGATCGAGGAGACACGTTCATAAAGAACGCGAGCCTCTAAATGATGAACGAACGAAGAACTCAAGAACAACTCATTCATGCATGAGAGCCACTTTAGTCTAAATAGGAAATAATGAAATACTCACTTTAGTCTAAATGAAGAACAGCATCGCTCACGAGATACAAGGGGATGATGGATGATGAACGGATCATCACCACCTCACCTCTACTCATCCACACACTCCTCTCTACCTAGCACCACCTAGTCTAGATCCTCCACACACACACTCATGGTGGGATGAGGTTTCACCTCCACCTAGAGAGAATGAGAGAGGGAGAAGAGGCAAAGGTGAGAAATGGCTTCAAGTGTGCTTCACCCTCTTCTTACCCCCCTCTCCTCCTATTTATAGGCCTGTGCAACCGGTGTGAGAGCTCTCAAACACCCCGGGGATGGCTTCTAGGACCAATGGGCGAGCTCCACGTGGAAGGCCGGGATGAACCGCCCTTAAGGCGGTTCGGCCGATCCTAGGGGTCGGCCCTAGGTGGCGCCTTTCGCGCGGTGCTTTCTCCAGGAGTCTGTCATGTGGGTCCTGAGGTCGGTTCCCGGTGTCCATGTGGTTTGGAGGCGGTTTAGGCGCTCTAGTGGGCCATAGGATCCATGTGATGCCTGCATGGCGGCTTCTGATTCGCCGAGGCTTCCTTCCTTGGATTGGTGATGTCATGGATCCAGAGGATGCTTGCATGCAGCCTCTCATTGGCTGAGCTTCAACTTGCTAGGATCATGAGGGTGTCTTTTCTCTTCATTTCTTATGCCAAACACCTGCATTCAACTTAGCATAACCACTGGTAGAATTTGTCAGTTTAAACCCCTATTCTAGTGTGGATGCTTAGTTCTTATGATAAAATACAGGGATTGACGGCTCTAATTTAGGTACTTAACAGCTGTCAACAACTCCCCCACACTTGCCTTTTGCTCGTCCCGAGCGAAAGGGGAGATCACATGAGTTTAAACCAAAGGTATAGAACAAACATAGGAGTTATTCCAGGCCATACCTCTCTCTTGTGAACTCTGTGGATTGGCTACAATACCATCTTGGGTAGTTGATAAGAGGAATGACCACGAATCGAGTCTCTTAAGCACCTGTTGGTCAGCACTTGGGGTTTCATGATAATTTTCAAAGAAAAAGAACTGCTCTGCCCTCCTCTTTGATTCTCTCGGATCGCTCAATGTGTATATGTCCTCACCAAGGCATTAGATTGCCTTTCTTCACCCTACTTCTAATAATGGCTGTATTTGGAGCTCAGGGTAGGTATGAATGATAGGGCATACTTGCATCACATATATTGCAAAGTCAAAAAACTGGATCCACAGAGAAAATCAAATCATACAATCAGATCAAGATGTGCACATGTGTGGGTACGGTGAGTATGGTAAGGTGGATACTAGGCCCAAAGTGGGTGCTAGAGATTACCATACATATATGATGAATGTTGATTGATGATGAGGTGGACACTAGCCCCGGAATGGATACTAGTTATCACCATCTAGATTATGGAACTTCTTTTTGCATGACTCTCCCTCTAGTATAAAAATCTTTTGAGAACATGGCGATCTCTATATTTTTTTCGTGGACCTTCATGTGTCCAACTTTTTTTTCCGATACTGGACCTTCATGTGTCCATATATTTTTTTAAATAGCCATGTCTCTTGTGTAACAAAAACTAGGAGGAAGAGATCAACGCTTATGGAGCCTTATTTTCACGGAATGGATTAATGATACAATGCTAACTTCCAGTGTAGAAGCATAGCAAGGGGGAAATGGTGGTGTGCACATGAATCTTGACCATGAAAGTAATGAAAAGAATTCTCACAAGGGTCACAGAATTTGGCAAAGCTCAATGCAATAACAAGCAGCATATGAGTATAAGGTTTTCAACTAAAAACATCATATGGCTTTGGTAGGACTATGACATATCAAAGAGGAGCTTTGCAAGAGCATTTTTTTTCCGAAAACAAAATTATCCCAAGGGCCAGAACCAACAGAGTTAAGATCATGTCATCAAGTCATATCTCACTTGCCAACTACTTAGATAAGCATGTTGTCCTTATGATGATTTTGTTCACAAGCCTCAAGGTTATAAACGAGGAATAAAACTTACGCATGTCAACCCTAGGCATGGAGTAAGCATTACCATAGATTTCTTAAGTTGATTTATCAAACATGAGTGCACAAACTCAGAAATCATGGTGAAGAGGAAGAGATGCAAACCAGCGCTAGTTTCTATGTGGACCAGACGGGGATTCCTGTGATGCGCACGAATGCATGTCCCGTTCAGGTTCTCTAAGCGTGGTCGATCGTAAGCGCTGTGTGAGCGTAGTGTGGGTGCAATAATGATCCGTCATGTTCGCGTCTGGAGAGTGCAACTATCCCCCACACTGTTTTGTACCTGGGTACAGTTCTTCGATACAAAAAAGCAAAAACAGAAATAGTTAACACACGAGTGACTCAATCGGGTTACATGACCGGTGGAGCCAAAATTTATTCATTCAAGTTCACTAATAATAAAGAAATAGGCGCTTACACAAATGATGGAATAAAGGAAATAAATGGAAGGGAAACAAATTAAGGGAAATAAATTAAATCTAACTTAAGCGCCTATGAAGGGAAATAAAAGCGGGGCACGACCCTCTACTCAGCATCATAGAGGTCCTCGTGCCCCGTGGCCACGAAGAGGCGCCTCATCTTGGCGCACAGGCCACGGCGAAGATCGCGGAGGTCATCTCTAAGCTCAGCGAGATCCATCTTCTGCTCCGCACTAATGGTCTTCAGCCTCTCGCACTCCTTGCCTAGTTCCTCCACTAGTGGGGTTATCCTGGCTGCAGTGGGGGTCTTAGGAGATCGCTCGGACGCCCGAGTCTTCTCCCTCGACTTCCTGGATGCCCGTGGTGTAGAGCTGCTGCCCAACTCAATTCTTCATTTGTTTCCTTCAAAGTCGGAGGTGCACGGCTGCTCTTCCTGCTAGTGTTGTTTGGACTAGCGAATCTAGGCTTCCCAAGCTGCGAGACTGGTGGAGGCAACAATGGCACGGCAGGGGCCGAATGACCTCTCACTCCGGAGGCTCCCGGAATGTTGAACCGAGGTGGTGGAACCACCAGAGGCGGCAGAGTTGCTGTGGGTCTTGGTCGGACTTCCACCTTCCTCTGGTAGGGACTGCTAGCACACCCCCATGGCTTCCTCGCTTTCCCGGGCGAAGCAGATCGGCCGGAAGTGCGTGGAACTAGGGGAGTGAAAGGCGGCACAGCCATCCCCTTGAGCTCTGAAGTTCCGTCGATGGTAGCGCTCGGTCCTTGGTTCCCAACTGGAGGACGGGAGGCGAGCGGCGGCACCTCGAAGATGCACGCGACCTCCATAGGTGCCACCCCTGTGGGAGATGCAGCAATAGCAGGGACATCCCCCTCAATGGGTTCACCAGAGGAGGGTGCTGCGGCGAAGGGGACAAGGCTCTTGTTGGCCATGAGGACTGCCGCGACGACGAGCGAAGGAGGTGAGCAGGGAAGGCAAGGGTTCTGTGCGACGCAAAACTCCGTCATGCGGCGAGAGAAGGGTTTCTGGAGGACGAAAGAGTGCGCACGCGAAAAACGAGAGGCGGCGGCGGCCCTAGTGGGTCGGCCGACCTAGGGGGTCGGCCGAGCCCATCTGGGCTCCGCTGGGCCTCAACTTCGGCGTGCCGGCTCTGGCGGGGCTCAGGGTCTCTGGGTCAGGTGGCCCACCAAATCTAAGGTCGGAGGCTTCAGGAAGGGCTAGAATGGGATTTTGGGCATAATACTGCCTTCTATCCCAAACAACTTTACTTAACCTCTTTATACTTTAATAGCTCAACTTGGGGACCTTACCTGAACTCATACCTGGATGAAGAGTTATTGTTGCCCTGTTGCTCATATCGTCCATTTTCTCTGATAATATCCTCCTACTCTGCCATGTGGTCCTCCTTGCAGGTTTCTTTATGATAGGATGTATTTTCTTTCCTGCATGGTTAGTGCATATGCACGACGCAAGCTGCATATATGGTAAAACAGAGACGATCCTTACAACCATCCTAAGGGAACTATGATGGGTAACCTTAGGAAGGGAGCGCAGCTAGCAAGGCTATAGCACTACGGACGAGAGATGATAGAGGTGCTGGAGTTGAGCACAAAATCCGGGCCTAAGGCCTAGAGTGCTCTAAGAGTGAAGCTTTCACCTCTAGAACTCAACGATGATCGGACCCCAGCTTGAGTGAGTGAAAGTTTATGGGTTGAACGATCATTTGAGCTGTAGATCGAGAGTGACAGACTTGCTAGTTCATCCTCTCCTTGGGTCGACAAAGGACCTCACCCTCACCTAAGTGGGATGACACAAAAGCTAACCCAAGCTTCCAACGGGAGTGTAAAGGATAGGTGTGTAACCACACTCCCGTAGGGCATCGATCAGGTCAAGAAGTGAAGAGTAGGATTTGCATCCACTTGACTTGATCGGCATCGGTCTTAGCTGAACTTAAGATGATGAGATGGATTGCTCAGCTAGACCGGATATAAGTTCGTGCTTCCGTAAGCCAAAGATATGGAAGTTTTACTGCGCCAGGGCTCGTGTCTTAACACAACCCTCAGTGTGGCGGCACTTCGGATTGAGCCTTGACATGAAGCATGAGAAACTTCTACCGTGACCTCTCCTGGAGAGTTGCAGGCAAGGTTGAAGTGATCGTCCCCGCGAGGAATGATTCCTCTTCCTCGACTACTACTCTCCTTGTTCCCTCGAGACTAAGTCTCGAAGGCCGGGTTTTAAGAGAAGAAACGATAGGGGAATCTAGGGGTAGAATTTGCACTAAGTGCTCTTTCCCATAGATTCCTGCCAGTGAGGAGTGATATCTTCGACCAGAGCATAGAGAAATTTGGCATGTTAGCTCGGGCTCTCTCGAGGATTGGCTTAGGCATTTCGACATTTTCTCGTTTGGCTGCCTCGTCACTCGAGTCAGGTGGGGAGCTGAAATCTCGGATTTCTCCTAGAATTTACAGTCCCTGTTCTGGCTCTAAGAACACAAAGGCACCTCCCGAAATGGCATCAAGCGTCATGCCACAGTCTCATTCGTAAACCAAACAGGAAATGCTGCAAGAGCACTGGGTCGGGTAGACCAAGGATTGGGCACGTTTCAACCAAAGAGGTGAAACGATGCCATGCCATGCCTAAGGTTTCCTTCTCTCTTTGTTTGAAATTGAGGATTGCCATCCTTAAGGAAACGACACGCCGCACCGGAAAGAATCGAGTGCAAAAAGATGCTCTTAATTCCTCCCAGCGTAGGTGGTTGCAACCAAAACAATGGTACCAAGATTTCGCTTCCCCGGAGAGGGAGAACAAAAACAGGTTCCTCTTAAGAACATCTTGTGTTGCCCCGGTTTTACCCTGGGTGGAACACAATTGCTCAAAATCTCTTACGTGATCATAGGGATTCTCATGACTCATCCCCGAGAAGGGTTTTTCCTCAACTAGCTTCATGAGAGATGGGTGAACCATACAAGGTGTTAGAAGAGCGGGTTGTCTCCAGAAAGTTGATTCCATGGTTTCACTCATAATGGGCGGAAGGTGTGTACAAGGATAACCTTCCTGGGATAGTAGGGGTAAAGGTAGAACAAAAGGAAAACAAAAGATACGAGGATAGTCGGGTTCGTAGATTCTCGACAACCGTTCCCCGGCAACGGCACCAGAAATGCTTGTTGGTATTTCTTAATGTCACCACTATGGCGCCGAGATAGCGTGAGCGTGTAAGAATCACCTGGGTATACTGACGGGTGTGAACGAATCCGCAAGCGCACGGATACACCGTTGTAGCACTTCACCTCAGGAGTATTCCCAAGGGTATCGAATCCAAGGAACGGTATAGGGGACTCTACGAGTGAATATCCTAGGGAACACAGTCCCTGTTGAGGTAGGTGAGTGATGTGAAGTCTCCTGTAGGTTCTCGATTCTAGAGAGGAACAAGCTCGGATAAGATCTCGCTTCGGACACCGACCCCTCCTGACTATAACAGTTGGTTCACGGCAAAGGGTCGCCTACACGCTGTATCCGAACGTGGGGGATTTCAGAGGGTCCAACGGTTGTCACTACCGTGGCCTACCCCAAGACAAACCGTGGGATACAGGGCATTCGAAGGATAACCAGCAGTCTAGACACCACGTCTACACCACTAACTACTACTATAGCACAGCTACGTCTGACATCCTGTAGAAACACTATAGCACTCCGTATAAATACGGAGCGACGAACCCGCGAGGTTGAGCTAGACCTTACTCGTCACTGAATCGATTCGTGCAAGGAGATATGATTGATACTTGGTCTAAATCAGATATGCATGAGCTCACTATATTCTAATAGACAGGCAATCATACAAACGAGATGCGAACTTATGCGATGATAACAGAAGATCTAGGGTCGTGTTCATGAAGAACACGAGCCTCTAACTTATGAACAAACGCAAAAGTATGAATACTTGCTCGTCAACTGGATCGAGGAGACACGTTCATGAAGAACGCGAGCCTCTAAATGATGAACGAACGAAGAACTCAAGAACAACTCATTCATGCATGAGAGCCACTTTAGTCTAAATAGGAAATAATGAAATACTCACTTTAGTCTAAATGAAGAACAACATCGCTCACGAGATACAAGGGGACGATGGATGATGAACGGATCATCACCACCTCACCTCTACCCATCCACACACTCCTCTCTACCTAGCACCACCTAGTCTAGATCCTCCACACACACACACTCATGGTGGGATGAGGTTTCACCTCCACCAAGAGAGAATGAGAGAGGGAGAAGAGGCAAAGGTGAGAAATGGCTTCAAGTGTGCTTCACCCTCTTCTTACCCCCCTCTCCTCCTATTTATAGGCCTGTGCAACCGGCGTGAGAGCTCCCAAACACCCCGGGGATGGCTTCTAGGACCAATGGGCGAGCTCCACGTGGAAGGCCGGGATGAACCGCCCTTAAGGCGGTTCGGCCGATCCTAGGGGTCGGCCGACCCCTAGGTGGCGCCTTTCGCGCGGTGCTTTCTCCAGAAGGCTGTCATGTGGGTCCTGAGGTCGGTTCCCGGTGTCCACGTGGTTTGGAGGCGGTTTAGGCGCTCTGGTGGGCTATAGGATCCATGTGATGCCTGCATGACGGCTTCTGATTCGCCGAGGCTTCCTTCCTTGGATTGGTGATGTCATGGATCCAGGGGATGCTTGCATGCAGCCTCTCATTGGCTGAGCTTCAACTTGCTAGGATCATGAGGGTGTCTTTTCTCTTCATTTCTTATGCCAAACACCTGCATTCAACTTAGCATAACCACTAGTAGAATTTGTCAGTTTAAACCCCTATTCTAGTGTGGATGCTTAGTTCTTATGATAAAATGTAGGGATTGACGGCTCTAATTTAGGTACTTAACAGCCGTCAACAGTGGCTCGAGAAATTGATTTGGAGGAGAAGCAGGTATATGTGCTCACTCCAATGATTCAGGAGGTATTGCTCTCAACACATGTGACAACAATGAGTGAAGATATAGAACTTGTCTTTCAGGAGCCGTTGGAACCCATTGTTGTAAATGGGGAGAGCTATTGCAGCCCCGTATGAAAGATATTCCAAAAGTTGAGGCACAAAATGTGCCAGAGGTTGAGGCCCCTAGTAGGTCTCAAAGAGTCAAAAGTTCAAATATTACTAATGATTGCAAAGTTTGTAATATAGAAAAGTTCACATGGAGATTTATTCCACCTCATATGTAAAAACCATAAGAAGCGCTTGTTCGTTGAAATGAAACTGATGAATCCCGAGGAAGCTTGGGACTCAAAAGTAATTCCCAATACAACCAGAATAGTAGGCTGTAATGGGTCTACAAGTCGTGACGTGACTCCAAAGGGAATATGTGAATAAGTAAAGCGCATCTTAAATCAAAAGTTTTGTGCAAAGAGAATGAATGGAATACAATGAATCTACTGGCACATCCTGATCTGAGTTACATCAGATGAAAGTATTACATGGCACAACCTATGGGTTTTTGTCATAAAAGTAAAATAAGATAAGGAATGCTGCCTAAAGAAATCATTTATGAATGATAATATTCAAAGATAAAAGAATTAATTGTTAATTTTGGGTTTAAAAGAGAATAAGAAGACAACATTTGTACAAAGTTACAGAATGGAAAATTCATTTCCTAATCGTGCATATGTGATTGACATCTTACAAGCTAGCAATGATGTCAATATGCCGTAAAAGAAGACTAAGAAGTTCTTGTCCTAAAAGTTCAAAAGGAAGTTCTCCGTGAATGTCTCTCACTATAAGGATCGAGATTCACCGAGATAAAAGAAAAGGGGTATTAGAACTATCGCAAGAGGCATACTTAGAAAAGATGCAAAGAAATATAGTATGCAAGCGAGTAAATCTACGCCTGTTCCTATCATCAAGGGTAATGGATTTGGGAGCTTTTATGTTCCAAGAGTCAATATGAAATGGATTAAAATAATATGGTACCATATGCTTCAGCTGTTTGAAGCTCAGTGAATGCAAAAGATAGAACTTACTCTGACATAGTTCATATATTCGGGTTGTTTTGGTAATGTCCAGTCCAGATATAGATCACTGGAATGGAGTTAAGTGTATCAGCCTCATGCTAAGTTGGAAAGATCAAGTGCTCTCAAAAGGTTGTGAGTACAAAGATAGAATTTGTGAAATGTGTAGCGAAATCCATAATTGTCGCTAACTTTCACACTTGGAGTTTTTGTGTGGAAAAGCTTCAAAGGGTAAAACAGTTATCATCAATGTGATGCAAAGATGTGGTATAGCATGATACGAGGCTGAAGGACAGACAAAATGGTTAATGAAAACTGTACCCGGAGTTGATAATGGTTGACAACAACAATAACCATTGAAGAAGATTACTCCTATGACAACGAGTCAAGTGTGCTGCCAAACACATTGACACAAAGGTATATGTTGTAAAGGAGTAAGTCTGAAATCACATTAAAAATATTGCACATATAAGTGACAAGCAAGTGCTTGAGGATCCTCTTATGAAAAGCTTACCACCCACTGCGCTTAGAGATCAGATATGCGACATGGGTTTATGGTATAGTTTACGATTTCGGACAATAAAGGGCCCAAAGTTAAAGAATCTGTTTCAGAATAGAGATGTGTATTGTAGCTGTTAAATCTATCGGGGATTGACATGAATCGAGACTGATTGTGACGATAAAACATGCTCTATGCATTGATCTGTAATGGAATAAGAAAAGAAGTTAAAGTATATGGTGAGATCAAAGAGGAGAATGTTAGATTGATATCTCCACCAATAGACCTAACGACCCATTGGGTCCTTGACTCGCGTCCTGATTGGGGACATCCAGCCCGTTAGAAGGCTGGTGGACCCCTGTCGCGCAGCGCTATAAAGAAAATGTGGGGACCGCAGCACTGGGCACGAGGTTCACCGCCGCCGCCGTTCCCCACTCCTAACCCTAGTCCGATCGAGAGGGACACGCTGAGGCAATGGGAAGCACCAGCAACAGCTTCGTCGCGCAGGACGTCACTACAACCTCTACACCGACCGTTGCTGCACGTGCGCATATCTTCATCACGGAACCAGCGAAGCCCGGTGTTGCAAAGGTATACACACCCAAGTTCGGTCAATACCTCGTCTGATCTACTCCTAGTAGATCCGGTAAAACAAATAATTTCCTCATAGCATTATTATGCTATATGTTACTAAAAAATATGTATGATTCATGACAGTGGACACGGTTGGGGCCCAGCTTAATTATGATTGAATCGCAGCGGTGCAATTTTCAATTCCTGTGTCAGGTCGAATCTCTCAAAATCAAAAGCTTACCTTGTTTTTAAAAAAAAAACTGAAATAATGCTTGCCAATGAAATGATATATGTGTACGGGCAGTAAGGCATTGTTTTGTTTAGAGGCATTTTGGCCACCTACCATTTTAGTTATATTGTCCTCGCAAATCACAAGTTACACCTGCCACACATCGTCTAGAACACACTTGCACAGCCAAAGACACGTCCGATGGAGCTGGCAGCTCGTGGAGGGCAGCAAGCAGGGCCGTCTCGACGGGTCTGCGGCCGGTGCAGCCGAACAGGGCCTCCAACTTTTTGGGGCCTCATAATTCCTGGTACACAGCATGAACGTTGGCTGAGATAGGCGTGGCCAAAGAGCACCGAGGCCTTCCTCGCCTCTCCCGATCTCCCCTGTCCGCAGTCCTGGGCAATGAAGGATGTCGAGATGTGCTCAGCTAGCTGCAGCTTGCAGGCGCCATCAGGATCAAATCCTGTTACACTTAGCTCTTGCATTAGCACATTGGAAGACAAGTAATAACCGGGATAAAGACTGTTGCATTAGCGTAACTAAAGCTTTTTAAAAAAAGTTTTTTAAGCTAACGAAGTCCTACTTGCATTCTACAGTGAGATGAGAAAGACTAAATGATTCGGTCACCATAGTACTTGAGAATGGTATCTTGGAGAAGATTAATTATGAGTTTATTACTGAAATTTTCATTTTAATCATTTTAAGGGACACAAAATGATCGTTGTTCAAGTAAAATTATGAAACTACAATTAAATTAGTACTTTTTTATGTATCCTGTTGCAATGTATATTAAATAATATTATTATATGCTCTGTACTTTGCTAATCTAGTAGGCCTACTTTAAAATTTCGTACAGGGCCTCAACTTTTGCCGGGACGGCCCTGGCAGCAAGCAAGGGGACGACCTGCCCTCCTCGCCCTCCTCTCCTCGTCGCTGCTCCTCAACGCCGTCTTCCTCGCGCACCACTTGTTCCGGCCGTCCCGGGTTCTCAGCGCGGTCGACGACGGCGGTGGCAGCAGCTGCGGTCTGAGCTGGGCGCTGCAGGCGGCCTGGGAGGCCGAGGCGGTGGCTGCCGTTGCCTGCTCCGGCCACGGGCAGGTGTTCCTGGATGGCGTCGCCGGCGAGGACGGTCGGCCGGGGTGCGAGTGCAACACCTGCTTCGGCGGGCCGGACTGCTCCCTCCGCACGCCCAACTGCACCGCCGACGCCGACAGGTACTCTCTACTGTCTGTACCTTATGTGCAAATGTTGGGAAGTGATCATTTCTAATCCTAGCTCCGACGACACGGCGATGAGACGATTGATCCTGAAACCTGGTCGATTAATCCTGTTCTCTGTGTCTAATTCGGTCTCAGCGGGAACCCGCTGTTCCTGGAGCCGTACTGGCGGCGCCACGCGGCCGCCAGCGCCGTTGTGATCTCCGGGTGGCACCGCATGAGCTACGCCACCACCGACGTGTTCTAATCCGTGGAGCTCGAGCGCCAGATCCGGCGCCTGCACAGGGCCGTCGGCAACGCCGTCGTCGACGACAAGCACGTGGTCTTCGCCGCCGGCTCCGTGCAGCTCATCAACGCGCTCGTGCACGCGCTCTCCCCGGACGCCGACGCCGCCTCGCCGCCGGCCCGAGTGGTCGCCACCGCGCCGTATTACCCGGTCAGCCAGCCTCCCTCTCTCTGATATGATCTCTGTCTCCCGATATTCATCGATGGGTCGTTGAACTTCTACTACTATTGATGGGTTGTGATGAGGTGCAGGTGTACAGGAAACAGACCACGATGTTCGACGGCCGCGAGTACAGGTGGGGCGGGACCACGGCTCTGTTGAGCAACGCGTCGCGTAACTCCACCGACGGCTTCGTCGAGTTCGTCACGTCGCCCAACAACCCGGACACCCAGCTCTACAAGCCCGTCCTCGGCGGCTCGGCCGCGGCGATCGTCGACCACGCCTACTACTGGCCGTACTTCACTCACATCCCGGCGCCGGCCGACGAGGACGTCATGATGTTCACCATGTCCAAGCCCTCCGGCCACGCCGGCAGCAGATTCGGGTGGGCGCTGATCAGGGACGAGAAGGTGGCCAAGAGGGCAAACGAGTACGTGCAGATGAGCATCATGGGCGCGTCTCGGGACACCCAGCTGCGGATGCTGGGGATCGTCACGGTCATGCTGGCCAACCTACACGGCGAGGAGGACATCTTCGCCTTCGGGCACGACGTGTTGAGAACCAGATGGCGCAGGTTGATCGCCGTGGTGTCGCGGTCGCGCCGCATCTCCCTGCAGAAGATGACACCCGAGTACTGCACCTACTTCAATCGGGTCAGAGAGCCGTCACCAGGTCATTAGAAACTCACAAGTTTGGTCTACACAGCGCATTCCGTAGCTAGAATTTTCTACTGAAATTTCAGCTCTATTTGGTGGACAGCTTATGCATGGGTGAAATGCGAGCGGGAGGAAGATGAGGACTGCTAAGAGGCACTGCTCAAGGCGAAGATCATCACACGTTCGGGTGATCGCTTCGAGGCTGGCAGCCGGTACACGAGGATCAGCCTCCTCAAGACGGATGACGACTTCGATGTCCTCATGGAGAGGGTTACGGATCTTGTCAATGCCGAGAATTACGACGAGCCTGCCTCAACCTCCACCACTTTGGTAATGTAACATTTGATCAGCTGGAATAGTGCTGGAACGTTCAACCCAAAAGATAACGGTCTCTCTGCTTAACCTGAAGAGCATTCAGATAGTGTGAAAAGCACGCCCCAAAGGTGGATTGCGTACTCCACTCGAAAGCTCTGCATTGGCTGAGAGCGTGAGACATAATAGTATGTGCCACGTCACTCTGCTGGCTGAACCGATGGAATACGTTTCAGCCGGTGACAGGCTGACAACCTAAATTCCAATTGTGCCTGTCCACTTATCTTTTGGAGATTATTGTCTCCAGAGTCAGTCCCCAATGAAAATCAAACGGTAAAAACGACAAGGACGAGGAGCGCGAGTGGCGACAGCCGCTGGCCGCCTGATAGCTACAGCTTCGCCAATTGAATGCGACTCCTTCGTCTATCGTGCACACGGTCGCTCTCGCAAGAGCCATCCACGGTAGTGGTATACCGGTGTTGGCGGCGTACAGATACGATTCGATCGAGCGATGAGAAGAATCTGTGGGATTCTCTTACGGTCTCGCCATGCCTTTCCATGGGTTGAAGACGACGTAGCCATTTAGAATCTCCGTTCCTCAACATCACCACCGGGCGCTGGGGCCCACGAGGCGAGATCCGTTTCAACCAAGGTATCCACCGCTACCGGTTGATTGATTGGTCGGGAGCAGTGCGTGTCTGCGTGATCCTCTG
This sequence comes from Cenchrus fungigraminus, assembly GCA_036936925.1. Classification (NCBI taxonomy): domain Eukaryota; kingdom Viridiplantae; phylum Streptophyta; class Magnoliopsida; order Poales; family Poaceae; genus Cenchrus; species Cenchrus fungigraminus. The sequence continues at coordinate 27,312,664 of CM072779.1, read as the reverse complement.
GCTCTCCGATATTTGTTCGCTCGAGAGCCTGCGCCCTGCAGCACGGGGACGGGGAGGAACACTGTCCATGTCAGGTACCGAGTGGTGGTGCGCCACACGAATAGCAGCAGACGCGTGAGTGTGGTGTGAATGTGTTGAGTAGAGTTCAGATACTACAGCTTCTGTACTAAGGAGTCGGGTAAAAAAAAGCAGCAGACGCGGCCCTGAGCCTGCTTGTTATATTGCTCACGAGATGTACCCGCCTGTACGCACGCACACGGCACACCCGATGGGTCCGGCAGCGGGTGGTGGAGGGCAGCAGGCGAGACGACGACCTGCCGGCCTCCACTTGCTCCTCTGCTTATCGCTGCTCCTCAACGCGCTCCTCCTCGCGCGCCACCGCTTCTTCCTGCCGCCGTCGCGGCTGCTCGGGCACGACGACGGAGGCAGCGGCAACGGCTGCGGGCTGAGCTGGGCGCTGCGGGCGGCCAGGGAGGCCGAGGCGGTGGCCGCCGTCGACTGCTCGGGCCACGGCCAGGTGTTCCTGGATGGCGTCGCCGGCGAGGACGGGCGGCCCGGGTGCGAGTGCAACTCCTGCTTCGCCGGGCCGGATTGCTCCCTCCGCACACCCGACTGCACCGCCGACGCCAACAGGTATGTACGCGACTACCCGCCCGGCGTCAGTTACTCGATCGGTCTGTAGTCTGTTTTCAAGCGGTTATTAGCTTGCGCGGCGCCGACTTGTTCGTCACTCAGCTGGAGACAGTAGGCGTTTGCAAATACGTCCTGTTCGTTAGGTTGACGACTGGTGGCTGGTGCTGATTTGTTCTGAGAGAAAAGTATTGCTGGCTGGTGGCTGATAAGCCAGACAAACGGGCTGCAACTGCCATAATTGGAGGTCCAGCGTTTGGTCGTGGAAATAGCACTAGTAATCGGATGAAGATCTGTACTGTCTAATCTAATCCTAGCCTCGCGCATGGAGATGAGCCGATGATCTCTCTCTATTCCTACTCCGTATCTTTGTATTTCATCGGTTACAAATTGTAATTCCTATCTTTGTATTTCATCAGTTCCAAACTGTAAGTCATTTCAATTGTTTTTTGAAAAATTAAATCATATTAAATTTGACCAAAATTTTGTTTAGATTAAGGAAATAATCCCGTCTCCACAGCCAGCCCGCTATGTGCGACCATAATGTCAACACCACCAGTACAGTGATACAAACGCCACGAGTACATACAACTCCCGACGTACAAAAGGCAAATTGGTAGAATACCATGCTAGCTAAAAGCAAGAAATGCTAGACCTGGATACGTTTGACCAAATTTATACCTATTGGGTACTATACATCTTTGTGATAAATCTCTATAATTTTGATTAGATATAAAATATTTTGATTCTCCAAAAAATTGGAAGTAAACATAATTTGAAACTGAAGAAGTATTTTTCTTGATATTGGATAACTTCCGGCATATACTCCTATATTCCTACCTGGATACACATAGCACCTGGATATACATAGCAATGAACGAAGGCAGTAGCAACCAAAATAGCCGATCCATTTGCTGCTCGCTGGGACCGTCTCGGCTGGCACGGCAGCTTAGGGTGTGTTTATAGCCCAAACGGTTTGGGTAAAGTTTGGCAATTCTGACCAAAATTGGTACAAAATATACTGTTGCATTGATGAATAGTGAGAAGTGATGTGATGGAATGTGATAGATGATGGGATGTTTTTTCAAACTTTTTGGGATCTAAACACACCCTTAGCAGCAGAGTGGCGAAGGTGAGCGGTCGTTTTCTGTCAACTTCAGGTCTAGCACTCCGTGCCTCATTCTGGTCCTACTCCTTGTGTTGTGTCGTGTCATCGTGTGGAACTATTCATGGGTCCCCGCATCGCGAAACGAAAATGGAGGGTCTCTGGCTCTCTGCATCTGCATATGAACTTTCATCTGACTGCTGCCGCTCGTCGTGTGTCCAATGATGATTGCCGCAGCGGGAACCCGCTGTTCCTGGAGCCGTACTGGCGGCGCCACGCGTCCGCCGGCGCCGTGGTGGTCTCCGGGTGGCACCGCATGAGCTACACCGCCACCGACGGCATGTTCCAGTCCGTCGAGCTCGAGCGCCAGATCCGGCGCCTGCACAGCGCCGTCGGCAACGCCGTCGCCGACGACAAGCACGTGGTCTTCGCCGCCGGCTCCATGCAGCTCATCAACGCGCTCGTGCACGCGCTCTCCCCGGACGCCAGCGCCGCCTCGCCACCGGCCCGTGTCGTCGCCACCGCGCCGTATTACCCGGTCAGGCCTGCGGCCTCTGTTTCAACAATATACTCTGTCATCAACCGACCAAGTCATCCTTAAAAATTTCTACTATTGGTCGACTTTGCAGAGTTACAGGAAACAGACGAAGATGTTCGACGGCCGCGAGTACAGATGGGGCGGGACGACGGCTCTGTGGGGCAACGCGTCGCGGAACTCCACCGACGGCTTCATCGAGTTCGTCACGTCGCCCAACAACCCGGACGCCCATCTCTACAAGCCCGTCCTCGGCGGCTCGGCCGCGGCGATCGTCGACCACGCCTACTACTGGCCGCACTTCACGCACATCCCGGCGCCGGCCGACGAGGACGTCATGATGTTCACCATGTCCAAGCCCTCCGGCCACGCCGGCAGCAGATTCGGGTACGTACGTGCACGCTACTCGGCTACTGCATAGTCGTCGTCGCCTCAGCTCTGCGCATGGCGAGAATGACATGTAACATGTCGTGCGCAGGTGGGCGCTGATCAGGGACCAGGACGTGGCCGAGAGGGCAACCAAGTACGTGGAGGACAGCATCATGGGCGCGTCCCGGGACACCCAGCTGCGGATGCTGGGCATCGTCAAGGTCATGCTCGCCAACCTGCACGGCGAGGAGGACATCTTCGCCTTCGGGCACGGCGTGATGAGGACCAGGTGGCGCAGGCTGAACGCCGTCGTGTCGCGCTCCCGCCGCATCTCCCTTCAGAAGATGGCTCCCGAGTACTGCACCTACTTCAAGCGGGTCAGAGAGCCATCTCCGGGTGAGCCCATCGTCTCAGCTTTGATCGGCCGGCATTAACATCTATCGCAGTCGCAGCTCACTGATCGGCGTTTTACTGAACCCTGCCTGTTACTGCACTCGGTGTGGGCAGCCTACGCGTGGGTGAAGTGCGAGAGGGAGGAAGACGAAGACTGCTACGAGACCCTGCTGAAGGCGAAGATCGAAACGCGTTCCGGCGTCTCGAACGAGGCTGGCAGCAGGTACACGAGGATCAGCCTCCTCAAGTCGGACGATGATTTCGAAGCGCTCATGGAGAGGGTCACGGATCTTGTCGATGCCGAGAGGTATGACGACGACGCTCCCGGTTTCAGCTCCATGTGATGGTAATTGATCAAATCCAAACTGGTGAAGTATGCCACAGCACAAGTTCTCAGCGGGCGTGATAAGATACTCGAAATGATCAGCTAGGCGCTGATGATTATTCTACACAATCATTTGAACGGTCAACTAGAAGTTGACTGTTTCTTTTTTATATTTAAAAAATACAAAGGAAAGATTTGATTGTTTCTCAGGATGAGCTGGCCGAAATAGCAAGCTGAGCAAGAATGGAAAAAAAATACAAGAGGTGATCGGCTACGAGTTGATTGCTCTCACACTGCTCAGATCGTTAGCTTGTGTAAGTATATAAGAAAGAAATGTGCATTGTGTGTATGGAACATATGTCAATAGTAATTGAATGGACATTACGTACTGCAACAATGTAATGGCTTCTCCATCAACACATGAATGTGCTGCCACCAAGAGAGACCTCATGTAGTCGTGTGCCCCCCTTTGGGGCTGGTTTTGCCACTGAAAAAAATGGTCCTTGAAATTACGTATTATAACAAATGTGCCCCTAGGCACAGTGGCGGAACCAGGAACAATTTTTTTTTGGGGGGGGGGGGGGGGACCGGCCAAACCTTCATATAGATTTGATAAAAACATATCAACAATTATAGGAGCTAGGAAAAATTAATTTGAAATTTTCCTTTAGGCATACTTTGTAGCTGAGAAATTCTTTGTATCTCATTCTTTCAATCTATCTTTGCAATTTCGTTCTTCTTGTAAAACCCAGTCATAAGCTTTAGGTGCACATACATTTAAACATTCTCACCATGTTAGGGGGGGGGCAGTTCCGCCATTGCCTAGGCATATAACAAACATATAAGCATCCATTTAAATGATTAAATAAGCAAAATAGGCTTTAAGTGGTCCCTCCCGAGGCGGCGATCTTAGGTTTTTCACCGTGCCTTTGCATACACCGGTCAGACCGGTGCCCCTGACCGGTCAGACCGGTCCGGGCAGGAGCTCGGCGAGTTCAGCGTTTCGACGTTCCGCGCGATCTAGCGCTCGTGTGTGTTGACCAGAAAAGCGTCAACATACTTTTGGCGACTCCGCTGGGGAAGAAAGATCATGTTGCTAAAACCGTTCAATCTGACCTCAGTCCGATGGGTGCTCGGTGCGATCTCGACATGAATAACATTGTCACCGCGTCGCTGGAAGATCTCTCTCCGGAGGAGCAGCAGAAGTTCAAGACGCTGCAAGAGAACATGCAAGTACAATTCCTAGCAGGCGTCAAGAAGGATCGATCCGGCAAGGTGGCAAGATTGAAAGAGTTCGGGCTGTCGGCGATCAGGCTAAACAACAACAACGTTGAGGTAATTCCCACTGTAAGTAAGAAACCCCCGCCTGAAACTTCTCCTTTGAAATCTACAGTGGAAAGTGATGAATTACTTGCTTCGTATATTGCTCGTTTAGAACGGTTAGAGGATCTTGAAAAAGATAGGGCTTTAAGTTATGCTAATAATGAAACTAATAGTAGTACTCCTAAAGCTAATCCTCAAGGGTCCTATCCTAGCTTAGCACCTTTGTCTGTAAATAATGGTAATTATGCATATGGTTTGACATCAAATCCAGCATCTAGTCAGTATCCTCAGTTTCAACTGCACAGGCCAAACATGGCCACACCGGTTGAACCGGTGCAGGGTACCGGTCAGACCGGTGCTATGGAGCTGGTGCCCGACCAGCCTTTGCCAATTTCTGTCGTGCCAAATCAGATGGTCCCTACTTTTTCTAATACAATCCGTAATGTTGGACCTCATTTACGACAATGAATACATCGGCCTCCAAAAACATTATTCCGGACGATGTGTTTGAAAGTTACAGGCTAGCTCAAGCTAAGATAGCTCCCTATTTAAATAAGATAAATTTGGAGAATCCTCAACCACAACAGCCAAATAATCCTAATTGGGCGGAATTTAATAGATTTAAGGAAGATTTGGCTAATGTGGTAAAAACCAAACTTGGTGTTGACATTGGTAATACTAATTTGTATCAAAAACCATACGATCCCGAGTTTGATAGATTTCCTCTCCCACGTGGTTGGCGTATGCCCGATTTAATTAAATTTAGTGGTGATGATGACCGAACTACATGGGAGCATATTAGTCAATACACTACACAACTAGGTGAAGCTGGTGTCTATAATGCTTTGAAAGTACGTTTATTTTCTCTATCTTTGACTGGCACCGCTTTTGCTTGCTTTTCTTCGCTTGCTCCCGGTTCTATTATATCTTGGGATATGTTAGAACGTAAGTTTCATGATCACTTTTATAGTGGAAGCATACAATTAAAATTGACAGATTTAACATCGGTTAGGCAAGGAAGAGATGAGACTGTCTCTGCTTACATTAAAAGGTTTAAAGAAACTAAAAACCGGTGCTTTAATTTATCAATCACTGATATGGACCTTACAGACATTTGTCTGAAGGGTTTAAGGTCATCCATTAGGGATAAGATAGAGGGCTCTGATTTTCTTTCGGTTGCACAAGTTCAAATAAGAGCTTTAGTTGTTGAAAACCAAATGAATAAAGAGAAAGATAATTTGAAATCATGTCGTTCTAATGTTCATGTTATTGATTATGATTCTGATAGTTCGGACGATAGTGATAAAGAAATTTATGCTGCTGAATTTGTTTGGCCCTCTAAAGAAAAAACTTATTCTTGCTCATCTCTTAAGCCGGCTAGTAAAGGTCGGCAAGAAGAAATTAAATTTACTTTTGATGTTTCCAAATGTGATCGCATATTTGATGAATTGCTTAAATCTGGAAATATCAAGTTAACTCATACTATTCCTCCACTTGAAGAGTTGAAAAGATGCGCATATTGCAAATTTCATAATTCATTTTCTCATGCTATTAATGATTGCAATGTGTTTCGTCGATAGGTTCAATCGGCCATAAATGAAGGTCGTTTGACTTTTCATGAGATGCAAGTGGACAAGACTCCTTTTCCAATCAACACCATGGATTTACAGCAGCCTAAGGTACTGGTTCGGCCACATCAAGCTGAAGCTACTAAAGGCAAGAACGTGGTAATCGGGGAGGCTAAGCCCGATTTAAGTGGAAAGGAGCTGGTTCGCAAAGTTGAGTATGAGAAGACTCCTGATGGTAAATAAACCTTCAAGGTTACAGTGAGTGCCTCTGGACATGGGGGGCAAGGGTCGTCCACACCTGCCGATCAGCGACCGTCTGAGCCGTCTCTGGCCAGACCGCTCAGACCGGTGGAGGTGACCGGTCAGACTGGTGTACCCCCAGGCCGTCCGAGGATGATCAAGCCAAGCCGTCCGGAGATTGGAAATTGGAAGCTTAATGTAGCAAAGAATCAGGGGAGTGGTCCTAAGCCAAAGGTCACTTTCAACATGCTATTTGACAAGTATTCCAAGCAAAAGGCCGTTACAAGTGATCGGCCATTAAAAAAAGGATGAGGTCACCTACACACCAAGGAGGGTCATCTTCACCTCCAAGGGCTGCTACAAGACTCAAGGGTGAATCATCACAGCAAGGGCAACGCTTTACTCCACCATGGGCGTCATCAAGTTCAAATGCGCCAGCCCGATTTATGATGACAATGGAGTGATGTGGGTGCCATACCAACAAGCCTTTCATCCTGGATGGGGAGGATAGAAATCAGCTTTCGACAGGATCCCCAGGCCTATCCAAGATCGATTGGCTCCTTGCCGTTCTGGTCAGGGTTACCAGACCCAACCAGTCAGACCGGTCGCTACCACCGGTCAGACCGGTGTGGCCAGGCAGGCTGCGCCACCTCCAGTAAAGCAAGTCTACAGGCCGAAGCAAAAGGAGGAAGTGCAGAAGATGGATATTGATCCAGAGAGGACTACAAATCAAGATATTATTTAGATTGGATCAATGGATGTTCCTATTGGAGAAGATGGCAAAAGACCGATTGTTCCAAACAATAAGGTTGTGACATCAACTCCAGGAGTGTTTGCTGCTGCTAATGACCATGAGGCCAGTGGAAGTGGTTCCAACTCCAAATATTTCTTACCAAGGTGGTGTCCTCCCAGTTTGACTCGCACACAAAGGAGGAAGCTTCAACGCCTGAGATTTCAAGAGAAGAGGGAGAAGGAGCTAGAGAAGCAGAGGGACGAAGCTTTCAACCAGTACAGACCCATGGTACCTCAGGGGAAAGAGTGGAGAGTCAAGACCAGCTCCCAGCCAGCACCGGTCAGACCGGTGGAGGGGTCGGTCAGACCGGTCAGACCGGTGGAGGGGTCGGTCAGACCGGTCACACCGGTCAGACCGGTGGAGGTCGACGGTCAGACCGGTGACCCAGAGACGCCGCCTAGTTTCTCCTCTTCGGTTCCCATGGTTTGTGATGACCAGTCCACATCGGACCCTGCACCAGAAGACGATGAGAAGCTTGTTGATTACAGTTCTTCACCCGAGCGCATGAACTTGGACATCAACGTGATCCATGTCTATGGATAGTTATGTGCTCTCGGAGGAGGACGTTGCGCATCTCAACTTTGGGCCAAAGGAAGCTATTTTCCAGAAGCCTAAAGCTGCTGAAAATCATCTGAAGGCTTTGTACATGAAGGGACACATCAATGGGAAGCCTATCTCTCGCATGCTAGTGGACGGAGGAGCGATCGTCAACTTGATGCCGCATTCTTTGTTCAAGAAGCTGGGAGGTTCAGTTGATGAGCTGATCAAGACCAACATGACCGTCAGCGGTGTGGGAGGAGGTGAGCCGATGGGAGCTAAAGGTGTCGTCTCTATGGAGCTCACCGTTGGGAGCAAGACGTTGGCTACGGCATTCTTTGTCGCTGAGACACAAGGTAACTTCAGTCTTATCCTTGGTCGTGATTGGATTCATGCAAATCAATGTGTGCCTTCTACTTTGCATCAATTCTTAATCCAATGGGTAGGCGACGAGGTAGAGGTTGTTCATGGTGATACATCGGCTTGTGTTGCAGTGGCCGATAGCTCAACTATGGATAATCATGAGAATCTTAAGTGCTTAACTGGTTTAGATTTATCTAATTTAAGACTTATTGATTCTACCAAAGATGGCTTTGCTACTGTTGTCATGAAGCCGATCGTTGATCAGGCTAGAACCTCTCTTTCGATTTGATGGATGCAAATCTGGAGTGGTTGCGACAAAGGTGAGAGCACTATCGGGCGTATAAGAACGATATGTGTGAGGCCATTGAAGACTTTGATGATTTGAGCAAGTTAGGACAAGGGTTTACGTCGGCTGATCCTTTAGAGGAGGTAGATATTGGTGATGGCACTATACCTAGGTCGACATTTGTAAACAAGAATCTTGATCCTTTGTTTAAATCTGATTTAATAAAGCTGTTAAAGAAGTATGTTGATTGCTTTGCATGGAACTATAATGAAATGCCTGGTTTAAGTCGTGATCTAGTTGAACATCGTTTACCTATTAAACCTGGTTTTAGGCCTTATAAATAACCTCGTAGAAACTTTAATCCTAATATTTATGACCGAGTGAAAGAAGAAGTCAATCGGTTACTTGATGCAAAGTTTATTAGGCCTTGTCATTATGCTGATTGGATCTCCAACATTGTGCCTGTTGAGAAAAAAGGAACAAAAAAGCTTCGTGTTTGCATTGATTTTAGAGATCTTAATAGAGCTACTCCTAAAGATGAATATCCTATGCCTATAGCCGATTTTCTTGTTAATGCTGCATCCGGACATAGAATTCTTAGCTTTCTTGATGGTAATGCTGGTTACAATCAAATCTTTATGGCCGATGAGGATATATCCAAAACAGCTTTCATTTGTCCGGGTTTTGTTGGTTTATTTGAGTGGGTTGTTATGACTTTTGGATTGAAAAATGCGGGTGCTACTTATCAAAGGGCTATGAATTTAATCTTTCATGATTTGCTTGGCATCATAGTAGAGATTTATATCGACGACATTGTTGTCAAATCGGCTGGAGATGATTCTCATTTAGCTGATTTAAGACTTGCATTTGAAAAAATGCGTCGGTACAAATTAAAGAAGAACCCACTCAAATGTGCTTTTGGTGTATCGGCTGGAAAGTTTTTAGACTTCATTATGCATGAGAAAGGCATAGAGATAGATCCTAAAAAGATTGAGGCAATCCGGAACGTTAAAGCACCTACTTGTAAAAAAGATTTGCAAAAGTTCTTGGGCAAGGTAAATTACTTGAGGAGGTTCATTTGTAACTTGTCCGGGAAGGTGAATGCTTTTACTCCTTTACTTCGGTTGAAAAATGATGTTGACTTCACTTGGGGGGCAAAGCAACAAGAGGCATTTGATGAGATTAAGAGCTATTTGACTTCGCCACCCGTTCTTCAAGCGTCCAAGAGTGGTATTCCTTTCAAGTTGTATGTAGCGGCTGAGAAGGATGTCATTGGAGGTGTTTTGACTCAAGAAACCGAAGGCAAGGAGTACATTGTTGCATATGAGAGTAGAAGATTGCTGGACGCCGAAACAATGTACACTTTTATTGAAAAGTTGTGTTTATCACTATATCATTCTTGTACCAAGTTGAGGCATTATCTATTACCTTGTACTTGCATAGTAGCATGTCAAACCGACATAATCAAATACATGTTGCATAAACCAATTTTAAGTGGTAGAGTCGGCAAATGGGCTTATGCTTTAGTTGAGTATGATTTGCATTGTGAGCCATTAAGTTCAATGAAAGGTCAAATTGTTGCCGACTTTATTGTTGGACATAGAGTAGATAAGCAACTTGATTTGAATGTCGGTTATGTTACTTTTACTCCATGGAAGTTGCATTTTGATGGATCGGTTTGCAAAGATGGTTGTGGTGTCGGGATCGTCATTATTTCGCCAAGTGGGGCTGTTTTTGAAGCTCTTAACCGATTGGATCATGATTGTGCTAACAACCAAACCGAATATGAGGCTCTTCTATTTGGATTGGAGATTTTGCATGACATGGGAGTAAAACATGTGGAGGCATATGGAGATTCTTTATTGGTGGCGCAACAAGTATCCAAGGTATGTCAATGTCTAAATGGCTTTTTAAATGCTTATCTTGATAAATGTTTAGACATCATATCTTGTATGGATGAATTTGTTATCTATCATGTGCCACGAGAGGAAAATCCTAGAGCTAATGCTCTGGCCCAGCAAGCATCTGGTTATAATGTTCGAAAAAGAAATTTTCAAGAACACAAACCGTTGCTTACAGCCGAGTGTTTTGCTCTGGAGGCACCGGTCAGGCCGACGCAGCCGACAGGTCTAACCGGTGACACCGGTCTGACCGATGTCGCCGACCGGTCTGATCGGTCCCCTGGTTCTGGGTCGGCTAACGGCACCGGTCTGACCGATGCTCATGACCAGTCTGACCGGTCCCCTGGTAAAAGTTCTTCCTCGGTTTTTCGTGACAAAAATGAGGTGGAGGATTGGAGAAAGCCTCTGGTTGATTATTTGCATAATCCTAGCAGTTCAGTTGATAGAAAAGTCCGACGATGGGCTCTTAAGTTTGTTCTTGATGATGGTAATTGTATCGTCGGACCGCGGATGATTTGCTTTTAAAATGTTTGGGTCCTGATCAAGCTAGGTTGGTTATGGCAGAGGTTCATGAAGGTATTTGTGGTACTCATCAATCGGCTCCCAAGATGAAGTGGCTCCTCAGACGAGCTTGCTTTTATTGGCCTACCATGATAGCCGATTGTTTTAGGTACTACAAAGGTTGTGAAGAGTGTCAAAGACATGGGGATGTTCAGTTGGTACCTGCTGCGTTGATGCATCCGATTATCAAGCCTTGGCCTTTTAGAGGATGGGGTTTGGATTTTATTGGCAAGATTCATCCTTCGTCGTCAAAGGGGCATTGTTTTGTGATCGTGGCTACTGATTACTTTACCAAGTGGGCTGAAGCTATTCCTTTGAAGAATATGACACATAGAGAGGTGATTGAGTTTATTACTGAACATATCATACATAGGTTTGGCATTCCGCAGACTTTGACTACGGATCAAGGGACTTCGTTCATATCCAAAGAGGTGCGTGAATTTGTTGATTCCTATGGTATTAAATTGCTTAATTCATCTCCATATTATGCTCAAGCCAATGGTCAAGCCGAGTCTAGCAACAAAACTTTGGTAAAGCTCATCAAGAAGAAGATAGAAGACAATCCTAGAAGATGGCATGAGGTATTATCTGAAGCTTTATGGGCTCATCGTATTTCTAGACATGGTGCTACTAAAGTTACTCCTTTTGGGCTTGTGTATGGTCAAGAGGCCGTTTTGCCCGTTGAGGTGAATCTAGGCGCATATAGACTTGCAAAGCAGAATAATCTTGATGTTGAGTCATATTATGCTTTGATGATGGACAATATTGATGAAGTGACCGACAAGCGTATGGAGGCTTTGGAGGAAATTGAAAAGGACAAGAGGCGAGTTGCTAGAGCATACAACAAGAAGGTAAAAGCCAAATCTTTTCAGGTAGGTGACTTGGTTTGGAAGACGATTTTACCTATTGGATCTAAGAGTAACAAGTTCGGCAAGTGGTCTCCAAGTTGGGAAGGTCCGTACAAGGTTGTCAAGGTTTGTTCTGGGAATTCTTACATGATGGAAACTTTGCAAGGACAGCGGCTTCCAAGGGCTCTCAATGGGAGGTACTTGAAGAAATTTCATCCAAGTGTCTGGCAAGATGCTTGATAGGATATGACCGATTTAAAGTAAAAATCGCCCTTAGACCAAAAAATGGCCGGTGAAATGTCAGATCGACTTTAGAATTATTTTTTAGACAGCAAGCTTTACTAAAAAACAGGGAGGCATATGTTCGCACCCAAAATTGGCACAAAACCGATCAGGCTGACGCCACCGGTCAGACCGGTGTCCCTTAACGGTCTGACCGGTAGGGCGTCCTGTAGCCGATCCGGCAACAGCCACACCGGTCTGACCGGTGGACCCTGAGTCCGAGTAGAATTGAGGAGTCCTAGCGAATTTCGAGTTGTAAAAGGATTACTTGCGGGGCGAGACCTCCCCACCCTATAAATATAAAGGCCCACGGCCGTTTGAGGTGGAATCACCCAATCGATTATTACTTTTTACAACTTTTATCTCTCAAACCCTAGCTTTTCCAACCTCGTGCTTTCCTTGCTTGTCTCGACGACGATCAGGGACGTTCTGAGTGGCCTTGCCGACCTCAGAGCAACCCTAGGCGCGCCACCTCCGACGGGATCCCTCCCGAGGCGGCGATTTTAGGTTTTTCACCGTGCCTTTGCATACACCGGTCAGACCGGTGCCCCTGACCGGTCAGACCGGTCCGAGCAGGAGCTCGACGAGTTCAGCGTTTCGACGTTCCGCGCGATCTAGCGCTCGTGTGTGTTGACCAGAAAAGTGTCAACAATAACATCGATCAATTGCCGCTCGATCGCTGCATTTCTCAAATCGGCAGCACCGAAGCATGCACTAGTCCACTAACGGTGGGTGTTCTGGCCGCCGGTGGACAGCTTATGCGTGGGTGAAATGCGAGCGGGGGGAAGACGGGGAGGACTGCTACGAGGCGCTGCTGAAGGCGAGGATCGCCACGACTTCCGGCGTCGAAAACGAGGCCGGCAGGGGGTACGCGAGGATCAGCCTCATCGGATCGGATGACGACTTCGACGTGCTCATGGAGAGGCTCACCGATCTCGTCGATGCCGACAAGTACAACGTCACTCGAAGTGACCTTAATGAACGCGATGAGCAGCCTCCTCGATTCGAATGACCTCTCCGGAGACCGGACAATTTGTTTTCTCATACATGTACAGTATATACTTGTACAAAGAAAAGAGTAAAATACACTATCGGTACTCAAACTTGTTACGATGTGTCGTTTCGATTCCTAAATTTGTAAAATCAGAAATTCAGATCCTCAAACTTGTTAGAGTGTGTCATTCCGGTGCATGCAACAGTTAAAAGTTATTTTGAGAGTGGTTTTGAGCCATGCCATATATTTTTAGTTAAAGAATTCAACAAACACTGGATATGAGTTTTAAACCATAAAAAATACCTCTAAGCTTTCAAAAATTTTATTAAAGATAGTAGAGATACATTAGAGCACAGGGAGATAAACAAAATAATTGGGGCTCATGAAAATATTTTAGAAAGCTTCTAAAATTAGATTTAACTCTAGGAGAATTGGAAAATTATATTTCACGAGATATTTTCATGAGCTCTAATTATTTCATTTAGGTTCTCTTGCTCTGATGTTTCTCTAGTATTTTTTTTTGGAATTTTTGAAGAATTTTGAGAGGTTTAAAGATATTTTTATGGTTTAAACTATATTCAATATTGTTGAATTTGTTTTTGAACTACAAATATGATTTGAAATCACTTTTAATTATTGCATGGATGAGGGTAATACACTCTCTAGTAAGTTGGAGGATCTGGATTTGTAGTTTTATAAATTTAGAAATCGGAATGACACATCTTGGCCAATTTAAGGACCTCGATTCATGATTTTATAAGTTCAGAGACCGGAACAATACACATTGACAAATTTAAGAACATGTTGATGTTGTGTATTTTACTCCAAAGAAAATAAAGGTTCCCTTTCGCTCCTTGATGAATGATGATCCGACCCCCTCGTTCTCGTTGTGTTCCCATGATCATGATCCGCGGCAAAGGACGGGCAGAGAGGAGGCCGAGGGATCGATTTGTGGGAACAGAGCCCCCGGATTGATGCCGCACGAATTTGGTCCAATCTGTTCAGAAGCATCAAGCCGCCCGATGATCGATCAGGGGAGGATTAGCATGTCGCCGGATAATACTTTTCAGTTGCAATATGCATGGCACCTAGGATACGTTCATCCAAACAAAGCTGCTTGAGTTCGTAACTTGGTGCTAATTCTCAGGTATGCTATGCGGAGAAGGGAGGAAAAAACAGTTTTCGCACGGCATGGCAACCAAAACAGAGGATAGCGAGGCACCGAGCACACGGCATGACGGCAAGTGTAGAACACTGCTCCAAAAATAAAAATGTACGGTGGCATAGAAGTATAGAACAATTCGCGAGCAGCCATGCCCAAAACAAAAAAAAAAGGAATGCGCATCCGGGGAATCGAACCCCGGTCAGTACCGTGGGAGGGTACTATGATACCACTACACCAGATGCGCTTCATGCATTTCGGTTGAACCGAAATGATAATATCCACTTCGTATTCTGCGTCAGAAAAATCATATAATCCATTTGTGCTCACTGCTCAGGTTTACAGATTGAAACTGATCGTGCACTAACCAGATGTGGATTCGAAGTCCGTATTTCAATAGGTGCCACGGAATTCAATTCAAGTATGCCATTCCATCGGAGACCATCACGCGAATACGCGATTGCAACAGGAAAGGCTTCAATCAAGCAACAGGACCATTCGATTCGAGCAACAAATCAAAGCCAGCCTACTAGTAATTTGCTAGTATGATGGAGCACGTGCCGGCGCTGCTCAGAGCTTGTCGACCTGCTTGTCGGCCCTGATGACGGGGTTGGCGCGGGCGATGGCGTCGCGGCCGGCGCCCCTGTAGTCGAAGCCGCAGTCGTGCCGGTCCGAGTAGCGGTGCGCGCCGCAGAAGATGCCACCGCACCGGCACTCGAACCCCATCAGCCCCACCTTCCTCCCGCACGCCGCGCACCGGCCACTCCTCCCCTTCACCCTGCCCTTCCCCTTCTCCTCCTCCGTCGCTGTCGCTGCCGCCGCCTCGTGGTCCACGGGCGCCGCGGCCGACGACGAAGACGGGACGGCCGCCGTTGCCACCGCCTGATGGGCCGCCTCGGCGCGGCGGAGGCTGTCGCGGAAGCACTTGGAGCAGAGGTTGCGCGTGGCGGGGGAGCCGAAGAAGCCGCAGTCGTTGGCGCAGGGGAGCGGCACCTGCGCGTCGTTCTCGCTCCCTCGCTGCTCCATCGTCGTTTCGTCGAGGAGGAGGAAGGAGGTGGTTGGGAATTGGACGGAGCGTCGAGGCGTGTCTGCGGATGGGAACTTGGGGGGCGTCCGGACGTGGATTTGGAGGAACCCGAGTGCCACCGACGCCGCCGATCACGCGACTTGGTGCGAGAGACTTCGGGAAGGTGGTTGATCCGACGACGGGCGGGTGGTGCGGTGGCTTTTGCCTGACGCGCGCGAGGTGGGTGGCGGCTAGTGCGTGTTTTTTACGCGGGAACGCAACCGCGGCGTCGAATCTTCGGATTCCGATGGGGCGCCGCTCCGATCTTTTTTTAATTACACAGTATAACGCAGATGTTCACAACACGCACGCACACTCACCCTTATAAATACACGTATGCAAACCCTACTTCTATGAGCACCTCTGAACCGTGCGCGTAGCCTTTTCTGGTTTAATCTCGAGCGGACGAGTGATCGGCACAAAGAAAGCGTCTTTGAACTCGGGAAAAGTTATGTCAGACAAAATTACCTGGCTTTTTTAGCAAGCTCCAAGCTTTCATTCATTGACAAGATCATTACAATCCCGAAGGACAATCTCCCGCAGCCACAGTGGAGTATAACCTAACCAAGAATGCGACGGAGAGGAGACGGAGGCTATCTTTGCACATGTGTGTGCTGCCTCATTTCCATCCCGTCTTATTACAGTGATGCGAAAATCAACTAGCAAAGAAGACAAAGCCCTAACTTCATGCCAAATCCCTGCGATCGGACTTCTGAACCCTCGGCAGCGCCTAGGAGACATGCCACCTATGTGTTATCCACCTCCAAGCAGACTCTTCGTGCCCCATTCTCCACAGCAAGCTTCAAGCCATCTCTGGCCGCTAATGCTTCAGCCGTCAGTACATCTGGAGTGTGAACATAGGCTTGTGCTATCGCCGCCACAAACAGCCCCCTGTCATCACGTAGCACTGCACCACTAGCACCATAACCGGTCTCCATGGTGAAAGCCGCATCAGTGTTAACTTTGACCCATCCTATGTCCGGTTTCATCCACCGCACTCTGGACGGTCTTGGCATGGCCGCCACCGAGACATCCCCCTGGCCTGAGCAGATCATATCCTCCAGCATAGCGGAAACATGCCTGACCGCAGCGCCGTGATCCCATTGGTGCTTTCCATGTTTCCGAGCATTCCTTCCGGTCCACAAATACCAAGCACCACAAACGATAAAACACACCTCCCGGTCGGAGCCCACAACACCTGAGAGCACATCTCTCATCCATGAGGCAGGGTGCAAGTCTGGCACCTTGATTCCAAACAGCTGCTCCGCCGCCTGCCAGAACCTTCGAGCCATGGTGCACTGAAAGACCACATGGAAGAGCGATTCACCCTCAGCCCCACACGTTCCACAGAAAGCTTCCCGTTCAACATGCCGGCGGCTTCCCGTTCAACATGCCGGTGGTGCAGCTCTAGCTTTGTGGGCAAGAAGTTGTTCACCGCCCTCCACCAAAAGATCCGAATTTTCGGAGGTACACGCAGCCTCCACAACTTCTTCCACATGAGGCCATCTGATGACGAACCAGCCTCACCCAGTCTGCTCGCCTCCTCATGGGCCTGCTCAGCCTTCAGCAGTTTGTATGTCGATCGAACAGTGTACATCCCATGCTTCTCATAGTTCCAGGCCACGATATCCTCTTCCGTTCGGGCCCCTGGTCTCAATTTCAGGATTTCCTCAGCATCCCACACATCGAACACATCACGAACTAGCCCTACATCCCACTGTCTAGTTCCAGGCAAGAAGAGCTCCTCAACTGTCTCAAGTGTTGCATCGGGAGGTCGCACCCGTGGCTTCAAATTCACAGCACTAGGCAGCCAATTGTCCTCCCAGATCTTAATTGTGTTGTCCGGTCCAATTCTCTTCACAATCCCCTTATGTAAAACCTCTCTACCGAACAGGATCGCACACCACGTATCCGAGGCCCGCTTCTTCTTCTTCGCCGATAGAAACATTAGGGTAATATTTCCCTTTAAGCACCCTTGCACACAAGGACTCCGGGTTTACCAATAGTCGCCAACCTTGTTTGCTAATAAGAGCTTTATTAAACAGCGGCAAATCTCGAAAACCCATTCCTCCCTCACCTTTGGGCGTAGTCAACTTCGACCACCGTTGCCAATGTATCTTGTGGCTGTCCACCAAGCTCCCCCACCAGTAATTGGAGATATAGGTTTTCATTTTCTTACACACCGGTGCCGGGAGCTTGAAACAACTCATCGGGTACGTCGGAACCGCCTGGGCATTCGCCTTTAGGAGCACCTCCCGACCAGCGCAACTCATAGAATTAACACCCCAGCCCTGGACGAAGCTCCTGACTCTATCTGCAGAGTAATCAAAGGTGCCATCAGCCACCCTTCCCACTGCAGTCGGCAAACCCAAATACCTCTCCCCCAAAGCTTCCGTATCAATCTGGAGAGAGCCTTTCACAACCTCCTTCACCTCCTGGTCACAGTTGGCACTGAAGAAGACAGCTGATTTATGCTTATTAACCAATTGTCCAGACCCCCGGTGATAAGTCTCCAAAATCTCAACAAGCCTGTCAGCACTCCTTTGGTTGGCTTGAATAAAAATTATGCTATCATCAACAAAAAATAGGTGAGAAATCCAAGGTGCATGAATTCCAATTTTAATTCCTCTGGACAGGAAGGCCGGTCCCCTTGCCTTCAGCAGCGAGGTGAGTCCCTCGGCACAGAGTAGAAAGAGATACGGCGATATTGGGTCTCCCTGCCTAATCCCTCGTGCAGGGAGAAAAGACGGCGAGAAATTCCCATTAACCCGTACCGAAAAGGAGACAGAAGTTACACACCTCATAACAAGATCCCGCCACCGATCAGAAAAGCCTAGAGCCTCCATCATAGCACGCAGATAGCTCCATTCAACACAGTCGTAAGCTTTTGCCATGTCAAGCTTAACTGCACACGCACCACTCTTCCTCTTCTTTTTGCGCAAGTAGTGTATACACTCGTACGCAATCAAGACGTTATCCGTGATCAACCTTCTAGGCATGAACGCGCTTTGCTCCTCAGCAATAATATCATCCAAGATCATGTAACACCCTAAATTTACTGTTTTGCAATTTACTAAAATTTATTAGAATTTATAGAACTTATTTTAAGCTTTTTTAAGGATTTAAGGGTTTTCTAAGGATTTATGTGATTATTAGGCATTTAAATGTTTTTCAAAATTTAATTAATGAATTATAGGAGTTTAATTGTGGCATTCATGCTGGTACATAATTTTTGGGTGTTTGAATTCAAATTTGCATTTGAATTCATTTGTTTGGTGTTGTTTTAAAAAATAGCAGAAGCCTTTTCTTTTCTCTCCCTCCTTTTTCTTCTCTTTTGGCCCATCTCTTGTTTCGGCCCAACCGACAAAGTCTAGTTCTGCTCCCTGTTTTCCCCGCTCAGCCCAGCTTGTCGCTTCTTTTCTTGGCCTAGCGGCAGCCCACACCGGCCCGCCTGCTCTCCCTCTGCCTTGTGTCGCTGACAAGCGGGACCCGGTGGTCATCTCCTTCCCCGAGCTCAAGCCGGACTCGAGTCCGAGCGCCGCCTCCGTATCGCGCCTGTGCACCTCTTGCCCTTGAGCCACATGCCAAGGCAGCCGCCTCTCCGCGCCTTTATAGCCGCACTGCCCCTCCCTCGAACCTCCTTTTGCCCCAATCCGCAAGCACTAGCCGCCGCCAGAGCCATCAAACCCTAGGGCCGCCGCAGCTTCGATCTCCCTGGCCGCCACCTGAACGACACTACGGAGGCCACCAGGAGCACTACCAGGAGGTGATAAGGCCGACAGTACCGCTTGTTTGCGTCCTCGTGCGCTGCTTCGCTCACGAGAGCTCGCCGGAGTTGGCGCCGACCTTGTTTCCGCCCTATCGAGCCGCGCACCGTCTCTGTCGCGTGTCCGCCCTCCCCAATCCCCTGGTCGAGTTCACCGTCACCCCAGCTACCTCTAGAGCCAGATCCCGTCGCTTATGGTGGCCGGAAACTCGAAATCGAGTTTTCTCCGGCGAGGTTGCCGCCGTGCGCCGCCGCTTCCGCCGGGCGCAGCCGCTGCTCGCAGCCGTCCGTCCGTAGATGAACGGCCCCGATCTAATCAGCCCGCCGGCGTACCGGTCAACCAGGGTCAATCCCGCCGCGCCACGCTGGTTTTACAAAAAAAACCCCCTCAGTTTTCTTGTTTTATGTTTAGGTCCTTCCACCATTTAAAAACCCTTACAACTAGGTCCTATTTTCCTCGTTTTAGCCCCGGAGCTTTCTAGATTTCACGCCCGAGATCTGGCCCTGGAGTTTTACACCTTAGACCTTAGGTTTTTACGCATAATCTTGTTTTAGCCCCTAGTTTCTTGCAGTTAGACCCCTGGAAGTTTAGTTTTCTCGCAGATATGCCCCTGAACCTTGTATAGCTCATATCTTTTGCGTTTTAGCTCCGTTTTCAACGTTCTTTATGTCCACGGGTTCGTATCGACGAGTAGAATAGTTTAGTGCAGCTTGTGTTCCTGTTTGCAATGATTGGTGATTTGTTTCTTATTTTACTGTATTGCTCCTTTGCATGTGAATGTGTGATGCGTAGAGAACGAGCTATTCGTGGAATTTCCTGAAGGAGAAGACTTTGAAGACTCTGAGCAGTTTCCGGATCTTGTGTTAGGCAAGTGTCCTTGATCATTTCCGCTTTGTCCTATTTAAACATGCATTTAATCATTGTATTTAGTTTTATTGCTTTGCATTAATTTTGATGGGTTCCTATTAAGGATGATGATTAGAATCTTTTGACCACTGCCTTGTAACCGGGTTGCTTAATTAATATTGATGGTAGATGCAACTTAGCTTGCTCAACTAGGATGGTAATGAATAACATGGATACTACTTTTATACTCTATGTTCCTTTAAGATAATTTAATTGAAAGACCATACTTTTAATTGGAACATGGAGCGACCACCCAGGACAACAGTGCAACCACAAGGCTATATGGCTCTGGCTTGGCTGAATAATTAGAAACCTTGATGTTGGGGTGACCTTACCTAATAAGGGCAAGGGGGAGCGTCAGTGGGGTATAGAGTCGCTCTAGTAGGGAGTTGGGTTTTGCTAAGACACGGTACCTACTAGGGGACTTTATACTCTGCAACGACTCGGAACCATCGCGGGTTGCTTCGCATTGGGGAATCTTTGTAAAGGTCTCGTAGCGTCCCTATGCAATCACACCTCGGCAGTGTGGTATGATGCCTGATCATCATCGCATGGTTGGGTTTAAAGTTCCTAGAATTTTTACGTGACTTGTGGTGAAAGTGTACAACCTCTGCAGAGTGTAAAACTAATCGATTAGCCGTGCTCACGATCAAGAGCGGCTTGGACCCTCACATGATTAATTTATGGAAGTTGAAAATAAAGTGATGCTTTTACATTATGATGGTAATGCTTTATATTAATTGTGGGATGGTATACACTTATACTTGCTAGTAAATAGCTGTTTAATAAAATTTGACCAACTAAAATGCTAAAGTGCTTAAACTCTTTGGCCATCCACTTAAACAGTCTTGCATGTTTATTATGATATTCTCCCCTTGCTGACTACGGCATGTGCTCACGCTTGTTTTTATTATTGCAACTACACAACCCGGATTGCTGCTCAGACTTGAAGATTTTCGAGAAGTACTAGGCGTACGTGCCACCAGTCAGCTGCCTGTGGAGTTTCCTCCTGAAGATCCGCTGCTAGTTGTTCGCTCTGATGATATGTTTATGAGACATTCGGTCATGTAATGGTTATAATACCCTCTTTTACGCTTTGGCACTGTATTTGGTATTCACTGAGTCA
This sequence comes from Cenchrus fungigraminus, assembly GCA_036936925.1. Taxonomy (NCBI): domain Eukaryota; kingdom Viridiplantae; phylum Streptophyta; class Magnoliopsida; order Poales; family Poaceae; genus Cenchrus; species Cenchrus fungigraminus. The sequence continues at coordinate 27,291,584 of CM072779.1, read as the reverse complement.
TTACGTGTGTGTAACTTGATCCTGGCGCACATGTAATTTAAGCATCTGGTTTTGGCTTATAAAACTGGGTGTGATAAAGTGGTACCAGAGCCGTGTTGACTGTAAGATGTTAGCCTAGTTAGAAAATTATCGGATTTAAGGATTATGATATCTTAGAAGCCAATCTCACTTCATGCTATGCTTTAATTCTATTTAAATAAACTTATCCTTGCTTTTACCCCAATCTTGATGTTCTACTTTTTCCTCCACCTTTCCTTGGCTAATCTATTCACTCTATGTTTTCTTGTTCTTGCTATAAGAAATCTATAGCATTTGCTCTACTCCCTCTAATCTTTCTCTATCTTCACTTTACCCCTGTTTATAATCGTTCTCAGTAATCCAGTGACCCCATCATACTCAATCCAAAGATCTTCCTTAATAGGACATAGGAGCTTTAAGTTCATCCTTAGTATAATCGATAGATGTGAACATCTTAACGTGTGCTTAGTTTAGAAGTGTGCTTGAATGCTTGATCTTGTGATAAATGCTTGATTTGGATCTTTGTTTTGAGTGCGGTGTGTTGTGGAAGTAATGACCACAGCGACATCAGTTCTTAGTAGCTAGTTTGTTTAGTTGGGGCTTATATCCTTCTAAACCAACTCTAATCTTATAATCTCAGTTCTTTATCCATCTTTTCTATATCTATCAAACAAATCTTGTTAGCACAAAATCTGTTCACGCAGCTCTCTGTTACAGCAGCAGTATTTTAATTTTATCTTGAGCTACAGAACTTCGATTGATATGAAACCAGTTGGGTTAGTTCCAGAATTTTGTGTTTTAATTTCTGTCAAAAATTCAGAAATATTAGATATGTATTCTGGGAGACACATACCAATTGGTGAAGCATTCAGAAACTGTCAACACTACCTAATACAGTTGTCTTGTTTATTTTGTATCCCGAGTTGTCGACCCCCGATTGAGGTGATTCCAGTTGGATTAGTTTCATAATTTCAAACTCCCTACTCTGGTAAAGTTTCATAATTTATGGATATAAGAACAAAGAGTCACACCTGATTTGTTGAGACCAACAGAATCTGTCTTAATCTGGAAGTTCGTGTTATTTCATCTTTCAGAGTTATCTCTTTGTCCTAGTATCTAAATCTCATGATCCTAACACTTGCATGGTGAACACAGGTCTGGATCAGGAGTTGATCAGCCTGTAGTGAACCATCAAAGGAGGAGTGGTAGTTTTGACCACATTCAACAACACGGTCAGATGGATCCTGCGATGCAGCAGTTCCTGGCAGCATAGATGCAGCTTCTCCGGAACATGTCAACCAATATGGCAAACATGCAGGTCCAGATAAACCAAAACCTAAACCAGAATCAGCCGCCTCGGGATAAGCATCGAGAGTTTATGAGCCATGATCCCCCGGTATTCTCTCATGCAGCTGATCCCTTGGAGGCAGAGGATTGGCTGAAGACAGTGGAGAAGATGCTCACCATTACGCAGTGCACTGATAGGGAGAAGGTCTTGTATGCTTCAGGTCGACTTCGTGGAATAGCGTAAGCTTGGTGGGATGCCTATATTGCTGCCCATGCCACCCCTGATGCTATCACTTGGCAGGAGTTCACCACCAGCTTCAAGAGCCACCATATACTTGCCAGCCTTATGAAGTTAAAGAAGAAGGAGTTCCTGGCTCTCAAGCAGGGAGAGATGACATTGATAGATTACATGAACAAGTTTGTCGAGTTGTCTCGCTATGTTCCTGAGGATGTTGCTGATGATGAGAAGAAGCATGAGCTGTTTTTGGAGGGGTTAGCTGGACCACTCCAGTACCAGCTTATGTCTCACACCTTTCCGTCCTTCCAGGACCTGATAGACAAGGCCATTGGCTTGGAGCATAAACACAGAGAGTTGGTAGAGCTGAAGAGGAAGGCCGCCACCCCTATGCAATCTAGGAGTAACACTCGCCCCTGTTTTACTCCACCACAAGAGACACCACTCCATTCTGAAGGCCTGAGCGAGAACTTTGGGCAGCAACAACAGTTTCAGCGGCCAGTGCAGCAGACTTCATGTCAAGATTTTCACCAGAATCGTCAGATGGTATCAGTTGGTACCCCAATGAGGAGTAGCACTCCAAGAGGCACTACTTACTTCAAGTGTGGAGAGGTTGGGCATTATGCAACTGCGTGTCCCAAGAGGAATGTTCCCAACACTTCAGTGCATAGTCAGCAGATGCAGCAGGTAAGGAATGAGAGCCAGACCCCACAGGGAAACAAGAGACAACACAGCTATGCACGTGGCAAGGTGAATCACATGAGTGTTTAGACCACTCAGGAGAACCCATGAGTGGTGCTCAGCATGTGTCTTGTCAACTCCACCCCTGCCTCAGTTTTATTCAATCCAGGTGTAACATCCTGGAGTTTACCGGCATGTTAATTCATTCAAAAAGGTGGATTTCAAAATTTCTGATTTAATTTGAGTGCATGATTAAATTATTAAGGATGTCTTCTTTGAAACTTCCCTAAATTCCTAGATTTACTTTGAGCTAAATAATAAATTTTAGGAAATATAAAATGATAGTGTGATAACTTTGGAGTTTATGCTTTTTATTTGGATCTTATTTGTGTGCAGTTCAAATTTGAATTTAGAATTCGAATTTGAATTGAATTAGTTTAAGGATTAGGAGTTAAGGAAATATAGGAAAAACCTTTACCTTCTCTGCTGGGCCTTTTTCTTCACCGTTCAAGTCCGCTGGACCACCTCCTTCTCCTGGCCCTGGCCTGCTTTTCACCAGCCCATCCAACCTCGCCGGCCCGCTTAAACCTTCGCAGCCCACACCAGCCGCAAGCCCAGCTCCCACCTACCTCCTCTCCACCTGGGTCACCGCCATGTGGACCCCGCCTGGCAACCTCCTCTCTCTCTGTTTCTCTTCCACCTTTTCTCCACCGCGCTGACGCACGCCGGGGAGGAAAAGGCGACGAGCGCCGCAGAACCGCACTCGCTCCGCCGGATGCTCGACGCGTGGCTTCTGCACGACCACCGAGGATCCCCGCCGTCCCACCAATCTCCAACCCTAGCCGTGCCCCTATAAAAGCCACACCGCCCCTCTCTGCTTCCCCGAATCCGCCACCGCTCTTGGGGTATTCCCCTGTTCTCCGCCTGAGGAGAGTCGAAGGGGGGGGGAGGAGAAGGAGGAGAGGAGCCGGAGCCGCCCGTGCGAAGACCTCGCCGTCGCCGCCGTGGAGCCGGAGCTGCTCAAGCCTAGGACCGCGACGCCGGAGTTCCCCTGCTCTGTTTTCCCTTCATCCTGCTGCACCGCCGCACCCGCTCCGCCACCGTCTCTTCACCGACGTGCTCCACTTCGACCCAGGGGTCACAACGGTGAGGCCACCCTCTCCCTCCCTCATCTGTGGACGCCCAGCCTTCGCACCGTAGAGTTGGTGATCCCCTGCCCTGGCCCGCTCTGCTTCGCGCCACCGTGCAAAACACCGTCGACCAGTGGGCCAGCCTTCGTGCTGTGCAGAACGATTGCAGGTACCACTCGCCGTCATCGCCGCGCGCCGCTCTCCTCGCTAGACCGCACCGTCGTTTCTCCTTTGCCGCCTTCTCGCTCGCCGCCGCGACACCTGTTCAGGCCGGCAGGCTAACCCGTGCACACGCACGTACCCATGCACGCACGCCGTCTGCGCCTTCGCCACGTCCACACACCCTCGTGCACGCCCCGACGGTCAAGGCGTCGCCTTTGGCTCCGGCCCTTGCTCGCCGCCATGGCCACCGGCGTTCGCACGCGCACGCCCGCACGCGAAGACCCAGCCTTGGCCCTGCACAGCTCGGCCGATTCCGTGACGCCCTGTTCACGTGCCGGCGTGCACGCGCACCGTCTGCGGCCGCCCGGGTTTACCCCGAGCTCGCCCGGACGCGCACTCACCCACGTGCTGAGCCGCGCGCTCGCATCCCTCGCCGCCGCCGTCTTTGGCTCACGCACGCACACCCATACCTGCGAGCACACGTCAATCGCGCGACCACTCTCCGCTGCTCTCACCGTCTCGCCCCTTCTATCATCCCAAACCGAGCCGCCGCGTCGCCGACCCGTGCACGCGCACGCATGCACGCACTGGCCACGCGCCGCCGTCCTGTTTCTGGCCGCCGCCTTACCCCTCGCCGAGATGTGTATCCTTGCCAAAGCCGGCACACGGTCGAGCCTCCAAAACTACGCACGCACGCTCTCTTGCACGCTAACACGATGAGGCCTGCACACCAGCCCCACGCCACCGCTCTGATCTGCGCCGCGGCTCCGCTCCTCGCCACTGCGCGCTGCTGCCCAAAACCGGCCAAGTCCCGAGCCCCCTTTTCCGTGCTAGCCTCTCACCTAGCCTCCCTAGACCCTCACCACCTTCTACCCTCGCCGGCCGCCGCTTATGCCGTCGCCGGTCGAGCCCCAGCACCGCCGCTGTCGGTTTTCCCCCCACGCCGGCATGAGGTCCACCGTGCCCTGTAGCCGGCCAAGCTCGAACCTTTAGCCGCAAGATGCATCCCTAGGTTTCACTGAGCCGTGCCGTTGACCTATCGTGCCGGCCACCGCAGAAGATCGCCGCCGGCGGAGCCATCGCCGCCGCAGAGAGCCTTTGGTGCTTTTCGTCGAGCACCTGGCAGCCACCCCTCTCTCCCCGCCTATGGTCTTGTCCCACGCGTTGGGCCACACACACCCCCGACCCACACCGGATCGCCGGATCTTTTGCGCCTGACCAATCCTAGCTGGGCCACACGGTTGCCTGCGCCGCACCTGGTCACAGCCGATCAGCCAGGATCCCATGCACCCGCCACGCCTGCAGCCACCTAGGCTGCCACCTAAGCCCTGTAGCCATCCTGCAGCTGGCTAGAGCTGTCTGCGTGGCAGCCACCTCAGCCATAGGAGTCGGTCTGCAGCTAGCTTAGAGCCCACCTAGAGATAGGAAGAGCTAGCCTATAGCTAGCTAAGAGTTAAATATATTGTGGATGCGCAATTTAATTTCAGAAATGGTTTTAACCTTCAAAAATTCATAACTAATTATTCTGAGCTCCGAAAAATATGAAACCACTTTCATAATCTTTCTAAAATCATGACGCACCCGTTAGTTAGGCTTTTGCTCCCTTTTGGCTCTTATTGCTTCTTTATTTGGTGTTAATTGCAATTAGCTCTGGTAATTTATTTGTATTAGCGAATCTAGGAGCTACCGGAGCCGGAGAGCAGACCCAGGACTATGACGACGACTTCGGCTATGACGACTACCCGCTCCCAGGTTCACGCCCGACCTTCTTTGAATGCCCATTTGGCATGGCTATAGAACTGCTAGTGCTTTATTTTACTGCATAGTGATGGATATGATGAACCCGTGCATAGCCTCTTTTACATACTTGTCCTTGATTGACCTACTACTTTGTGCGTGATGATACGCTGAGCTTGCTAGGCATGTGTTGGGATATTGTGGTAGTTTCTTGGCGTGTGTGGGGAAAAACCGGCAGGAGAAGGTGTTTTGGGATATTTTGGCGGGGGTGAGCTCAAGACAACCCGATCCGGGATCGGGGGCCAGGGAACGTCTTCTCGAACGTTGCCCAGTTTGGTGCCTATGGCGGGTACACTATTTTAGGAGCACAGGTGTTGGGGGATTTTTGTGATGACTTGGAGGATAGGAGCTCGCCTCGGTCTGAAACCGAGTGGGTCGCCTTGTTTCACGGGACTTTCGTACACACCACCTCGCCGAGAGTGGGGATAGGGCCGGGTCGACCCTGACAAGTGCAATTCCATTCCTGCTAGTAGGATAGAGGGTATCAGTGGGAGGGAAGTGGGTGAGGACCCTTTCCCTTGGCAGTCGCTCCCCGTGTGGCTACACGGGGGCATGTTCACAGTTCGGGGGCGGTCCTTTGCGAAGGACTACAGCAAGACCCGGATGCAGGGTGGAATCGTAACTCCTAGGTGATCGTCCGGTAGGGTGGGTTTAGTCGGATCGCTACCGGCTGAGCTCCATCCCGAGTTGGGTACAGGTGTACACGCTCTGCAAAGTTTAGATCTATACGTATAGCCGTGTCCTCGGTTATGGACATGCCCGTTGTATACTTTGACTCTTACGTTTTGGGATTTCTACCTCCCCCCTTATAGGATGACAGCCGTGGTTGTATTCGGGGAGAGGAGAGTTGCTCCCTCTGCCTCGCGGATACGGGTGCAACCATTGAGGTGCGAGGAGTGGGAGTTCTCGCACCGACCCTAGTTGGAGATAGGTTCAGGTGACGGTGATCTGGGTAACCAGGTGTAACCGTTTGTGGTTGAGAGATGTGGGAAATGGTGGGAATTGGAGATTCTTTTCTTTATGAGATGCTGCTGCTGCTGCTTAGGAAAACCCAGCTTTTACCTTGATACTTTTTATACCTTTAGAAGTAGGTCACTTAAAGCTTGCATACGGTTGGTGACGTGGACCTATCCTGATCCTTGGGGATAGCCCCTGAGCTTGCAGGGTACGAGTCAGACTTCGACAACAACGCCGACAGTTGGTACGATTGAAGGGTGTGACGCTACGCTCAAGGATGCCTGTGGGAGAGAAGGATGAAGCTGGAGACATCTTCTGGAAACTAGCTACCGCTGCGTAGGCTCTTATTCTTGTTATTCCGCCAAGTGGCGTGTATTGATGTACTCCTGTATGGATTTGTAATAAAAGTAATACTTTTGGATGCTTTATTTCGTTGTATGGTTGTGATATTTATCTGTGATGGATGTCTGTGCGTGATAGCGTCTGATCCAGGGACTATCACGAGTACAAGTTGACCGGTTTTCCTCTTTTAAAAACCCGGGTCGTTACACCAGGAGCATCCCATTGTTTCATTACTTCTCAGTATGTAGCTAAACATAACATCTCCATGAGCACCATGCCTCGACCCATGATAGTTAGTTCAGCAAAAGGGAACATGAAGGCGCTATACATGTGTAATAATGTCAACCTTCAAATTTTGGAGAAGGATTTTTGGGCTAATCTCATAGTGTTGGAGAAGGATTCTAATGGCATTGATGTGATACTCAGGAAGGGATGGTTAAGCAAGTTTGATGGAGTAATTCAGTGTGCCAAGAAATCAGTACTTCTCACTAGTTCAGAAGGGGAAAGGATTGAATTTGCAGGTGCTCTGCCTTCAAAGATAGATGGTACAGTAAATCAGTTGAGTGGTAAAGTTTTGGGAGATATCAAGGTGGTATGTGACTTTCCAGATGTGTTCCCTGACAACCTACCAGGTATGCCACCTGACCGAGATGTTGAGTTTTTATCGATCTTTTACCTGGCACTGCCCCTATTTCCAAGCGTCCATATAGAATGTCTAGTGATCAATTGCTGGAGCTTAAGAAGCAGATTAAGGAGTTATTGGAAAAGGGATTCATTCGTCCTAGTTCATCACCTTAGGGGGCACCGGTCATCTTTGTGGAGAAGAAAGATGGTACTCAGAGAATGTGTGTGGATTACAGATCGCTTAGTGATGTCACCATCAAGAATAAGTATCCATTGCCCCGTATTGAGGATTTGTTTGATCATATGAGAGGTGCTAAGGTATTCTCAAAGATTGATTTGTGTTCTTGTTATCATCAGATGAAGATCAGATTATCAGATATTCCTAAGACTGCATTCACCACTAGGTATGGACTCTATGAGTATACCGTCATGTCTTTCGGATTGACTAATGCACCTGCCTACTTTCTGTATCTGATGAATAAGGTGTTTATGGAGTATCTGGATAAGTTCGTTGTGGTGTTCATTGATGATATTTTGATATACTCCAAGAATGAGGAGGAGCATGAGGAGCACCTAAGGCTTGTGTTGCAGAAGCTTAGAGAGCATCAGTTGTATACTAAATTCAGCAAGTGTGATTTTTGGTTGAAGGAAGTCTCTTTCCTTGGTCACATCATCACCGATGGGGGCATTGCAGTCGATCCTAGCAAAGTTAGTGATGTGTTGAAGTGGGAACCGCCTCGAACAGTCAAGGAGATCAGGAGTTTTCTTGGCCTTGCAGGATATTATCGTCGATTCATTGAAGGATTTTCTAAGCTAGCGAAGCCTCTCACATCATTATTGGAGAAGGATAGAGAATTCAAATGGACTGATGCATGTCAGGCGAGTTTTGAGGAGTTGAAGAAGAGGTTGACCACATCCCCAGTGCTAGTGATGCCAGATCTGCAGAAGAGTTTTGATATCTATTGTGTTGCATCTCGACATGGTCTTGGTTGTGTTCTTATGCAGGAAGGACATGTTATAGCCTATGCATCTAGGCAGCTGAGGAAGCATGAGCTAAATTATCCTACACATGATCTAGAATTAGCAGCTGTGGTACATGCTTTGAAGATTTGGAGGCATTACGTTATGGGTACCAAGTGTCAGATTTATACTGATCATAAGAGTTTGAAGTATACTTTTACTCAAAAGAACTTGAATCTGAGACAACGTCGCTGGTTAGAGCTAATCAAGGATTATGATTTGGAGATACACTATCATCCTGGGAAGGTAAACTTGGTTGCAGATGCTTTGAGTTGGAAAGGACAAGCTAACATGGCATTAGCATTCCAGTTGCCTGATGAGTTGATGAAGGAGTTTGAGAAGCTCAACTTGGGGATGGTTGCTCATACTCAGAGAGTTTCCTTAGAAATAGAATCTACCTTGGAACAGGAGATACGTAAAGGACAATCGGAGGATACAGAGATTAAGGAAATCAAGGAAACTATGGAGAAAGGTAAAGCTCCAGATTTCACAGAGGATGATCAGGGAACTATATGGTTTAGAAATCGGACTTGTGTGCCAGATGTGGGAGATATTAGGGAGACTATCCTGAGAGAAGCTCATGATTCAGCTTATTCCATTCACCCCGGTAGTATGTACCAGGATCTCAAGCAGAGGTATTGGTGGTATGGGATGAAGAGAGATGTGGCCGCTCATGTAGCTTTGTGTGACACCTGTCATCGAGTTAAAGCTGAGCATCAGAGGCCAGCTGGATTATTTCAACCATTGAAGGTGCCTGAATGGAAGTGGGAAGAGATTAGTATGGATTTCATAGTGGGATTGCCATGAACACCAGCTGGGTATGATTCTATATGGGTAATAGTGGATCGATTGACGAAAGTAGCTCACTTCATTCCAGTAAAGACTACACACTCTGGTGCTAGATTGGCAGAACTATATATGTCTAGGATTGTGTGTTTGCATGGTGTACCTAAGAAGATAGTGTCTGATAGAGGTACACAGTTCACATCTCATTTTTGGGAAAAGCTTCACGAGTCCATGGATACGAAGTTGAATTTAAGCTCAGCTTATCACCCACAGACAGATGGACAGACTGAGAGGACTAATCAGATTCTAGAGGATATGCTAAGGGCCTGTGCTCTGAAGCATGGAGGAAGTTGGGATAAGAGTCTGCCATATGCTGAGTTCTCCTATAACAATAGCTATCAAGCAAGTCTAAAGATGGCACCTTTCGAGGCACTGTATGGGAGAAAGTGTAGAACTCCATTGTATTGGAGTGAGACAGGAGAGAGTTGATTGTTTGGAACTGACATCATTAAGGAGGTAGAAAAGCAAGTTCAGATCATCAGGGATAACTTGAGAGCCGCTCAGTCTAGGCAGAAGAAGTATGCTGACACGAAGAGGAGAGACGTGGTTTTTCACGAAGGTGATTATGTGTATCTCAAGGTATCACCGATCAGAGGTTTACGCAGATTCAAGGTTAAAGGGAAGTTGTCACCTCGATTTATCGGACCCTTTAGGATCTCTGAGAGACAGTAGGAGAGGTAGCTTATAGATTGGAGTTGCCAAATCAGCTCTCAGATGTGCATGATGTGTTCCATATCTCTCAGTTGAAAAAGGGTTTTCAACCGCATGATAAAGAACCATTGCCTATGGATGGATTGGAAGTTAAGGAAGACCTCACCTATACTGAACATCCTATCAAGATCTTAGATACTTTAACACGGGTTACAAGGAATCGGGTGATTAAGATGTGCAAGGTGCAGTGGAGTAATCATGCAGAGGATGAGGCAACATGGGAAAGAGAGGATGAATTGAAGGAAGATTATCCCCAGCTCTTCGATGATGCATCCGAATCTCGAGGACGAGATTATTCTTAAGGGGGTAGGATTTGTAACACCCTAAATTTAATATTTTGCAATTTACTAAAATTTATTAGAATTTATAGAATTTATTTTAAGCTTGTTTAAGGATTTAAGGGTTTTCTAAGGATTTATGTGATTATTAGGCATTTAAATGTTTTTCAAAATTTAATTAATGAATTATAGGAGTTTAATTGTGGCATTCATGCTGGTACATAATTTTTGGGTGTTTGAATTCAAATTTGCATTTGAATTCATTTGTTTGGTGTTTTTCAAAAAAATAGCAAAAGCCTTTTGTTTTCTCTCCCTCCTTTTTCTTCTCTTTTGGCCCATCTCTTGTTTCAACCCAACCGACAAAGTCTAGTTCTGCTCCATGTTTTCCCCGCTTAGCCCAGCTCACCGCTTCTTTTCTTGGCCCAGCGGCAGCCCACACCGGCCCGCCTGCTCTCCCCCTGCCTTGTGTCGCCGACAAGCGGGAGCCGATGGTCATCTCCTTCCCCGAGCTCAAGCCGGACTCGAGTCCGAGCGCCGCCTCCGTATCGCACCTGTGCACCGTCTCGCCCTTGAGCCGCACGCCAAGGCAGTCACCTCTCCGCGCCTTTATAGCTGCGCCACCCCTCCCTCGAACCTCCTTTTGCCCCAATCCGCAAGCACCAGCCGCCGCCCGAGCCATCAAACCCTAGGGCCGCCGCCGCTTCGATCTTCCTGGCCGCCACCTAAACGACGCTGCGGAGGCCACCAAGAGCACCGCTAGGAGGTGATAAGGCCGACAGTACAGCTTGTTTGCGTCCTCGTGCACTGCTTCGCTCATGAGAGCTCGCCGGAGTTGGCGCCGACCTTGCTTCCGCCCCGTCGAGCCGCGCACTGTCTCCTTCGCGTGTCCGTGTTGGCGTTTCTTAACGTCACCACCACTTGCGCACTAGCGTGAGCGTGTAAGAAACTCCCGGGTACACTGACGAGTGCGAACGAATCCGCAAGCACACGGATACACCGTTGTAGCACTTCTCCCTAGGAGAATGAGTATTCACGTCGGGTTTCGTTCCTAGGACGGAGAGTAGCCAGAGAGGGTCTATCCAAGGACACCAGCTTCCGCTGGGATAGGTCGGGATACGAGAAGCACTTCCTCAAGGGACTTAGCTCTCAAGATGCATCTGTCCGATCTCAGTCATCCCCGTGGGGCGACAGTACATCCTAACTTTTTAGGGAGAGGCCAATGCACTGACATCGAGCCCAACTCGGTACGCGATGCAGAGGGTTTGCAAAGGGTCCAACAGGCTGTCACCACTGCGGCCTACCTCTACGCTACGAACGTACGTGGTCTTCGCAGGAAAACCAGGGCCCAAACACCATGTCTGTACCCCAGATAAATACTATAGTGCGGTTACGTCTGTCGACCCACTAACTACACTATAGCAACCGTATAGATACGGACCCACGAACTAGAGAAAGATCGGATTCAAACCATCTTATAATTCATCGAGCTACAGAGCAAAAAGGAAGCTATGGATGCCAACAAACGAGATACAACGGACTTACTTAGCTAAACAGGATCAGAGCATGCAAACAGGTATATGAACTACTGAGCTGGCTCTAAAGGATCGAAGCCTTGTGTCACGAAGAACACAAGCCTCTAACTTATGAACGAGCCAAGAACACAAGAACAATTCAACCATGCATGATGTCCACTATAGTCTAAATAAGAAATGCTAAAATACTCACTTTGATCTAAATGAAGAACAAGCATCCATGAGGACATCAACTCACTCCTCACCCCTACTCTACCTCTCAACTAATCCTAATCTAGATCTCTCCTCATCACCATTGTACCACATAGAGGTGAGAATCACCTCACATGGCAGAATTAGAGAGAGGGAGAGAGAGCTACACAAGAGAGAAGTGGAACTTGAGAGCTTGGTGGTGTGTGTGAAATGGAGGCCCTCCCCTCCTATTTATAGACAAGGGAGTGGCTTGCTCCGAGGCTCCAAGTGCTCCAAAACACCCCGGGATGCAGCCAAGGACCAATTAGCAAGCAACACGTGGAGGGGGGAGATCAACCGACCCTAGGTCGGTTCGGCCGATCCTAGGGTCGGCCGAAGCTCCCGACCCTCCATCTGGGGTGTGCTTCCTCTGGCTCGCTTCCATGTGGGCCTTGGTGCCTCTCCTCCGTGCATGGCACGTTTCCTGGCGGTTTAGTTGGCAAAGTGGGCCCATGGATCCTTGTGATGCTAGCGTGGTAGTGTATGATTCGTCGAGAGTCCCTCACATGGATTGGTGACATCATGGATCCAGGAGAATCCATGTGGCAGCCCCTGATTGGCCAGCAATTTAGTGCCTTGGATTGGAGTGGAGTGAAAGTGCATGGATTCCTCTAATTTCTTATGCTAAATACCTGCATTCGAATAGACATCGACACTGGTGGAAAGTATGAGTTTAAGCTCCTATTCTAGTGTGAATGTGCAATTCATGCTCCAATTTGCAGGAGTTGATGGCCATAAAAATGGCAAATATCAGCTGTCAACAACACCCCCACACTTGACCTTTGCTCGTCCCGAGTGAAAGGGAAACAAAGCCGAGTGGGTCATGAATACCAAAGAGTAAGACAGACATAAGAGATATTCCAAGTCACACCTTGCTCTTGTGAACCTCTGTGTAGTGGCTATCATGTCCCCTTGGGTGATTGAAAAGTAGAACAGCTATGAATCAAGTCATTTATGCACCTGATGATAAACACCTTGGGGTTTTGCAAGTTTTTTATAAACAAAACTCTTGATGGCTTCCTCATTTGATTCTCTCGGATCGCTCAATGTGTATATGTCCTCACTAAGGCATTTGCCTTTCTTCATCCTACTTCTAATGATGGCTATATGTGCAAGCATACTTGCATCACATATTTTGCAAAGTCAAAGACTGGATCCACAGAGAAAATCAAATCATACCATCAGATCAAGATGTGCACCGGTATGGCTATGGTGGGTATGGCAAGGTGGATACTAGGCCCGGAATGGGTGCTAGATATTACCATACATATATGATGAGAGCTGTGGGTTGATGGTAAGGTGGACACTAGCCCCGGAACGGACACTAGTTATTACCATCAAAATTATGGGACTCCTTTTTGCATGACCATCCCTCTCCTTCTTCCTCCTTTATTTTGGACATGGGCTATCCTTTCTTCTTCTCTTTTTTTTCAAACATGCTTTCGGCATGTGTGTGTGTCTATATATATATATATATTTCGTAGCCCACATCTCTTTTTGAGGATACTTTCAGAGAGAGAGAGGTCACACCACATATAGAGCTTTATTTTCATGAAATGGATGAATGATACAATGCTAACTTCCAGTGTAAAAGCATAGCAAGAAGAAATAGGTGGGGTGCACATAAGTCTTGATCATGAAAGTAATGAAAAGAATTCTCACAAGGGTTACAAAATTTGACAAGGCTCAACGCAATATCAAGCAGCATATGAATCGAAGGGTTTTGCCTACGAAGATCATATGGCTCTAATGAGACAGAGGCATATCAATCAAAGAGGAGTCTTTCCAAGAGGTTTTGAGTTTTTCAAAATAAACAACCCAAGAGAGTTAGTCATCAAAGCAACAGATCATACCATCCAGCCATATCGTACTCATGAATTACTTAGGTGAACATGCTTGTCCTTAAAAAGGTTATGGTTCACAAGCATCAGGTAGATAACAAGGAATAAAACATATGTAAGTCTACTCCGGTATCGAGCAAGCTGGGTGATCTTTTAGCATCATCATTCGAGTTTCAGTTTAGAGATAGATAGTTATAGCTTATAAAACTCAGGAATGAAATAGAGTGAGTTGTCTAGATGCAAACCAGCGCTATGCGTGAAAGTTGAACCGTGAGAGGCTCTCCACAGGAGTGAACTCGTGCGGGTCCCGTTCAGGTTCTCGGTAGGTGATCGATCGGCTAGCGCGGAGTGCTCACAGCGGGTACGTATAGAAAACATCGTGCCTGCATTGGGAGAGTCGTGGCTCTTCCCCCACACTGCCTCGAACCTAGATGTCCTCTAAATCAAAAAGACCAAAGTAATGACACAAGGGTGGCTAAACCAGGTTACATGACCGGTGATCCACTTTATTCAAATCCAAATGTTTTCAAAACAAAATGATTAGGCGCTTACACACATGCAAAGGAATAAAGGGAAACAAAGGGAAATAAACCTAGACTAGCGCCTAATGAACTAAAGATGGGGCTAATCCCCACTACTCGGCATCATAGAGGGCTGCATGCCCTGTGGCCGAGAACAGCCTCCTCATCTTCACACAGAGGCCACGACGAAGGTCGCGCATGTCGTCTCTCAGCTCGGCCAGGTCCAACTTCTGTTCTGAGTAAGCAGCCCTGAGCTTCTCGTTGCTGGCTTCCAGTTCCTTCATCAGCGGGGTCAGCTTGGCCACTGAGGAGAGCTTAGGGGGCTGCTCGGTTGCCCGAGTCCTCTCCCTGGACCTCCTAGTGTAGGGCGGCGGTGGCAATCCGTCGTCCAGGCCAAGATCTTCATCCTCCTCAGACAGGACTGGATATGGGCGTGCCTCAGGAGCCTTCTCCTTAGGCAGTACCGGCTTAATGGTCACCGGCGGCTGCGGTGAGGGAGCAGACTGCGCTGAGCTCGTCTGCCCTCCAGCTAGCGACGATCCAGGTGTGCTAGTTGGAGCGAGCGGCAAACCCTTGGGGCGAAGCTGAGCCGTGGTCGGCCTACCGTAGGGGCTGGCCGCCCGTCTCATGTGCCTTTTCCCAGGCAAGGTAGAGCGCCTAGACGGCGGCGTGCCTGGAATCCTCCCGCCTGGCGGGATGGTGGTGAGCGGAGGAACATCTAGGACTCCGGCCACCATCGCGAGGTCCGCAGCTGGGGCAGCAGTGATGGAGGGGTTTCCTCCTGCCCCGGGACCGGTGGACGAGGTAGAGCCGTCGAAGGGGACAACACTCCGTCCGGCCATGGATGTGGTGATGAGCTGAGGATGGTGAGGTGGAGGAGATGGATTCGTGATGTGAAAACTCGTCGGGCGGCAGGGAGAAGGTTTCTGGAGGAGAATGAGACACACACGCGAAAGAAGAAGGGAGGCGGCATCACCAGGGTTTCGGTCGAACCTGGGTTTGGCTGACCCTAAGTGGGCCCCTCTGGCCTTCCCCCTTCTCGTGTGGGCTCCAACAAGTCTCAGGATCGAAGGCCTAGGTGGACTCCCCGAGATGGAAAGATTGGCTTAGGCTTATGGCTAGGATAAGGTTGAGGTTGAAAATTCATCCTCCACTATATAACAACCTTGGCCAAGCCATGATATAACCATAGAGAATCTGGGGGGAGCTCACCTTGGCAACATACTAGGTTCGTCAAAAGTGTAGGAACCTCTGACGGTAATCATGAAGCATCCACCATGTCGCCACGATGGTGTTGCCTCCCTATGATCCCTTGCCTACTCCTCTTTATCTTTGACAATATCGTTCTTCTGCATGACCACGGTCCACAAGATACCCGAGGGATAATTCTTCCTGGGGAAACGAGATGAGTCCCAAAAGTACTCAGGATGCGGGTGTCTTGCGATCTCCTGTCTCAACTTATGACCATCTCCTTGCAGACAACGTTGATATGATGATAAGCTCTGATCTGCAAGGGTAGTGCATATACGAACTCGAGCCCAAAAAGATGTATCGAAGCTGAAGGCAAGCATGGTCATCCCAGAGAGGCCGAGGCATCCCTGAGGTGGTCACGAGACTCGAGGACTATAGCACTGGGGTCATGGAACTCGGAGACGAAAAGATCGAGCACTGAAGCTAGTGCTTCACCAATAGGTACCGATCTCCGAGTGAACTCAGGCTCAGAAAGACACTCGGCCTTCAAGGAGGATAGAGCATGGACTTCTGGAGGCCGGTGTACGATCAGGAACTAGATTTCGGATGAAGAACGAGATTTAACTCGCTCCTACCTTAGGCAGAGGGTTTGATGTTCTCATCGGAGCGATGGAAACATTCTGCAGTCTGGCCTAAGCTTCCAATGGGAGGTTATGGATAAGCTGGAAAGTGCAACTCCCATTGGGCATCGATCAAGTCAGGCATAAGATACGAAGCTCGCGCTTCTCCTGACTGATCGGCATCGATCGATGTGCTTGAGATAAGAAGTGAATGCACTCCAGTCGATCGGTAGATGATCGTGCTCCTTCAGTCTGATGGATGAATCCAATAGATTATAAAGCAGGGACCGATGTCTTGGTTTATACGAAACTTTAGTGCAGGACACTTCAGCTCAAACCTTGATGTAGAAACACGATAAGCCTCTCATACCCTCCGTAGGAGATAGTAGTGAGGATCGAACAAGTCATCCTGGCCGGGAATGATCATTCTTTCCGAACTACTCTCTCCATCCTTCCACAAGACAAGGTCTCGGGGAGAAGGTCTAAGAACATGCACGAGAGGGGAACCCAAGGGTAGATCTCGCGCCACGAAATCTTTCCCTTAGACTCCTGCTATTCAGGAATGACATCTTCAGCCAGAGTTCAGACAGAGTGGATATGAAACCTCGGACTTGGCTGATGATGGATCTAGGTGGCTCAACATTTCCTCTGGTGGGTGCCTCAATGACCGAGATGCAAGGGGAGCTGAAATCCCGGCGATTCTCCACGATCTCTTTTCCCTTGACAGCATCTAGATGCACAAAGGATCCTCCAGAGAGAGTATTAAGCCTCATGGCATTATCCTTCCGCACTCCAAACCAGAAGTGCTAGAGCAACATCCAGTCAGGAACGTAGAGGACTGGGCAATCTTCCACCGCGGAGGCGAAACGATTCCATGCCATTCCTAGTGACTCCTCCTCACATTGCTTGAAACAGACAATCTTGGCCCTTAGCAAGATGACACGTCGTATCGGGAAGAATTAGGAGCAGAAAGCTGCTCTCAATCTTTCCCAAGTAAGATAGTCCCTACTAAAACAACGGTGCCAATCCCGTGCTTCCCCGGAGAGGGATAGCGGGAAAAACTCTCTTTTCCGAGCATCCGGTGATTCTCCGGTTTTACCCCGAGTTTCAATCAGACGCTCGTAGTCTCTCACATGATCAAAGGGGTTCTCATTGTAACACCCTAGGTGTTTATTAAAGATAAAAACCTTAATTAGTTGTGTTAATCAGGTTTAATTGGCTCATAAACATGTTTGACATGATCTTGCACACATTTGCACAAAAGACCTTGGTCAAAGTCATAATTCTTGGTCAAACCCCTATAGATCCAAAAAGGCTGATTTGGTTTTCCTACGCGTTCTCCAAATTTCTATAAAAGTTGTTCCTTATTTTCGGGAACACATTTTTCATAATTGGCGGACATTCCAATTTTGAGTGCAAAGCCACTTAAATTCGAGATGAAGTTCCTGCGCACAGTGTTACGGGGCCGAGATTTCCTGCTTTTTCATCACGAGTTTCCAACAAATTCGTTGATCAAAACATAGGTCTCCCTTTGTGAAAGTTGTAGGTCTATAGCTCCTCTACAACTTTTATTTTTGGAGATTTTTGACTTAGTTGTCACTTTTGGGAGTTATGCAATTTTGAACATGGGCTGTTGGAATAGAAACGGGCGTCGATGTCGACGCTGCATCGTCCAGAGCACGGGTGTGCGCAGCCGATCTCGCCCGTCCACGTGTCGCACGCGACGTCCTCCGGCGTACGGACTCTCGGCACCTTCGCTGTGGACCTGCGCTCGCCCGTGGAATCCTCCGCCCTTGCCCGGCTGTACGCTGAGCGCATGAGTGCACGCGCGCATGTGCTGCCACGCGCCGCGGCGCCACAGCGCCCAGGCGCGCACACGCAGGCGACTGCCCCCCTGTCCTTCGGTCCGTGATGTAGATAAAAGGGAGCGAATCGAGGGTGCCGCGTCGTTCATCTCGTCATCCTCGCCCACCTCGTCGTGCCCGCCTGCCTGCCATTGCAGTGCTCCACTGTGCCTGCTCTGAAGCAGAGCTCCGCCGGCCGCACCTCCATGGCCGCCGCCTAGTTTCTCCTCCGTTCGAGTCGCCGTTCCCACTTGCATCTCCCCCTGGACCTCCTCAATCCGCCACATCGCTGCCAGGCCGCTAGGTCACGCCGTCGCCGGCCTGCAGCGGTTGCAGCGGGCTCACGCCGAGCCCCTCGCCGCCGGCGCCCGGCAAGGCCATCTCAGGCCCGGTCACCACCACAAACCATCCTCTACAGGTGAGAATTGAGTTTAGACGCCGCTCCCCGACCGATTCCGGCAGCTAGCCGCCGCCGGCGAGCTCCTCCTCGCCGGCGAGGACCACATTGCAAGCCTGGAGTTTAGGTCAGGATGTTTTTCGCAAAGCAGGGGCTTATCTGTAATATCTGAAATTTCTTTCGAGGGCCTGGCTGTAAATGTAGATTAGGGTTCTAGCAGCAACTTCAAAAATCCGTAGAAAATTGTAGAAAATTAAGAAAAATGCAAATCCAATTTTTTTAGGTTCCTGGTGAAGAAACCTACCTTTTCTAGAAATCATGTATAGGGTTTTTCTATGTAGATTTTGATTTAAAAATTCAAACTCAGTTTGAGGTGTTTTTAGTGTAGTTTAAAATATACACATGCTATGGACTTGAATTTTGGATATGTTTCTCTTTTTGGCATGTTTAGATTTGTGACCAAAGTTGGAATGAGTTTGATGTGTAGAGTTTTAGTTATGATTTATGTAAGCTCTAGGCTAGTTTAATCTTGATGCTTTTTATAGCCTTTTTAATAAACTTTTATTTAAGCACAAGTGCACCCTAGGGCTTTGTCTTGATGAGTAGTACCTCTGGTAGAGTGGATATGATTTTAGGAAATTGTTTAATAGGTGATTTGGATTTAATCTTGTGTAGGGCGATAAATTAATAACTCAAAATATAACTAAGATCTATACTTGAGCTTTGGCCAGAAACTTAGTTTTGACCTAGAGGATGGCTAGGAGAAAGTTGAGATCAAAAAGTTTAGTAAATCTTTTTATATGAATTAATGGTGATTTACTAGGCTAAAATTTGTCTTTTTCGTATAAATTAATTTATAAATGTTCTTAATCTAAATTTTGGTGAGTGAGCTTAGAATGGGTATATGATGATGTGTGCAGAAGCTTAGACTTATTTGAAGTGTTTTTGATTTAATATGGCTTTATTGTTGTAAGGCTTGTTTTAATTAATTAAATAAAGAAAGGGCAATTAAGGTGTTAAATTGTGAAAACATGTCATGTTTCTGTTTTTGAATTTTCAACACACCCCTTGCTGTTTATAAAGTTATTTAATTTACTTATGTTTAAATATGTACACAGTCACCATCAAAGTTAACCTTTAATTTACCTCACACCCTCACCTAATGCATATGCATGTATACGTGTAGATTTGCCGGATGGTACATACACGCTCACCCAGGAGGGAGACGGGACGGTAGATGGTGAAGTGAACGAGTTGGGTGTTCGTCAAGACCTGGACCAAAGTCCGAAGAGCCCAAGGCTGTTGCTAACTTAGAAGAAGGCAAGCACCGGGTTGCATATAACCTTTTTGGATAAAATCCCTTCTCTTTTACATTTTCAGTACTTATGTTTTATTTTGTGCATTTACGTTTCAGGAGTTGCTTTGAAACCTAGTTTCATAATCCTTAGGACTCCTGTGCTCTTTTACTAGTATGTTAGGACGCTAGTGCCATGCTTTAAGGACATAGTACAAGTCGAGTAATGACTCATTGCTCGCGAGATATAGGTTACTTATGTTGGAATCATAAGTTGGTTAAATTGACTCGCTCATGTGGTAAGAGCAATGGGTTCGGTCTCGACCGAGTAGCATTGTACTGGTTTAAGCTATTGAACATACCAAGTGCTTGTCGGGAATGGGACCGGTAAGCCTAGTACCTAATGAACCAGTGCGGGGACTTTATCGTTACTACTCTTGAGATGCTTCTCCCGGTTTGATTCCGGTAGTGCAAGTGTGATCCTGGACGTGCCGAGTAAGGGCGTTCCAGTAACCTTGTACTTAGGACTGTTGCGCCTGTCCCTAATCTGGGGAATGACGGGAACTGCTTGGTTGGGGTAGACCCTGCATTTGGTCTACTTTCTTCCGTGTATCTTGGGTTTACCTTGCAAGGATATAAATCGATCGATCGTCGGTCACTCGCCGTTATCTGAGTCGGCTTGACCACTGGCTACCCCATGTTTATTTATGAAACATTTTGGATTAATATTGATGTCTGATTAATCTTATTTGTACAACCATGCTTGTTTAGCTAGGTGCTTACCTAGAATGGTTAACATACTAGAACTTGAGCTAAAATTTGAAAGTAAGGATCAACTCTTAGTTGCTTTTGGCAAAACAAACCCACCAACCAAAAAGTCTTGCATGTCTAGCTGTGTCTTTTATTTTGACGGGTCAGTCTTGCTGAGTATTAGTATACTCAGCCTTGCTTGTTTTGTTGCTTTCAGGTAACCCCATCTGGCCTGGTGCTATTCCAGATGGATGGGAAATTGAATGGGAGAACGATGATGAGGAGTGATACATTGTGGATGGCCTCCCATGTGTATCCCGCGTTTAGTTTTATTTTCCACTATTTAAAACTCTGATCACCTTTACTTCTATGTACTGAAAAACCTGGTTTGTAATATTAAGTACTTATGGACCTTTTATGTAATGTAATGTTGTACTCTGGTCCCGCCTTCGTGTGGGCTTAGCGCATATCTCGATCCTGTATAAGTGATTTACCGGGCATGACCCGGCAGAGGTGACAAAATAGCTCTTGGTTATCACTTATGAGCCAAGTGGACCGGCTTAAGTGATAATCTGGATTTATTTTGGGCGGTTCTGTCACACTCATGACTTAACCCCGAGAAGGATAGGTCCTGAATTAGCTTCATGAGAGAGGGGCGAAGCCTACAGCCAGATGTAAGAGTGGGTCTTGACGAAGATGGCTCTGAGGGTTCACTCCTCGAAGGTAGAAGGTGTTTACAATGATAACCTTCCATGGGTAGCGGGGGTAGAAGTAGAAGTAAAGAAAACAAAAAGGGATATCTCTAAAAGGGTAACGGGGGTGAAGGTAGAAGAAAAAGGAAAAAGATAAATACGAGGATAAACGGGCTCGAAGGTCAACAACAGCCGTCACCGGCAACAGCGCCAGAAATGCTTGTTGGTGTTTCTTGACGTCACCACCACTGGCGCACTAGCGTGAGCGTGTAAGAAACTCCCGGGTATACTGACGAGTGCGAACGAATCCGCAAGCGCACGGATACACTGTTGTAGCACTTCTCCCTAAGAGAATGAGTATTCCCGCCGGGTTTCGTTCCTAGAACAGAGAGTAGCCAGAGAGGGTCTATCCAAGGACACCAGCTTCTGCTGGGATAGGTCGGGATACGAGAAGCACTTCCTCAAGGGACTTAGCTCTCAAGATGCATCTGTCCGATCTCAGTCATCCCCGTGGGGCAACAATACATCCTAACTTTTTAGGGAGAGGCCAATGCACTGACATCGAGCCCAACTCGGTACGCGACGCAGAGGGTTTGCAAAGGGTCCAAGAGGCTGTCACCACTGCGGCCTACCTCTACGCTACGAACGTACGTGGTCTTCGCAGGAAAACCAGGGCCCAGACACCATGTCTATACCCCAGATAAATACTATAGTGCGGTTACGTCTGTCGACCCGCTAACTACACTATAGCAACCGTATAGATACGGACCCACGTGCTAGAGAAAGATCGGATTCAAACCATCTTATAATTCATTGAGCTACGGAGCAGAAAGGAAGCTATGGATGCCAACAAACGAGATACAGCGGACTCACTTAGCTAAACAGGATCAGAGCATGCAAACAGGTATATGAACTACTGAACTGGCTCTAAAGGATCAAAGCCTTGTGTCACGAAGAACACAAGCCTCTAACTTATGAACGAGCCAAGAACACAACAACAATTCAACCATGCATGATGTCCACTATAGTCTAAATAAGAAATGCCGAAATACTCACTTTGATCTAAATGAAGAACAAGCATCCACGAGGACGTCAACTCACTCCTCACCCCCTACTCTACCTCTCAACTAATCCTAATCTAGATCTCTCCTCATCACCATTCTACCACATAGAGGTGAGAATCACCTCACATGGCAGAATTAGAGAGAGAGAGAGAGAGCTACACAAGAGAGAAGTGGAACTTGAGAGCTTGGTGGTGTCTGTGAAATGGAGCCCCTCCCCTCCTATTTATAGACAAGGGAGTGGCTTGTTCCGAGGCTCCAAGTGTTCCAAAACACCCCGGGATGCAGCCAAGGGCCAATTAGCAAGCAACACGTGGAGGGGGAGATCAACCGACCCTAGGTCGGTTCGGCTGATCCTAGGGTCGGCCGAAGCTCTCGACCCTCCATCTGGGGTGTGCTTCCTCTGGCTTGCTTCCATGTGGGCCCTAGTGCCTCTCCTCCGTGCATGGCACGTTTCCTGGCGGTTTAGTTAGCAAAGTGGGCCCATGGATCCATGTGATGCTGACGTGGCAGCGTATGATTCGTCGAGAGTCCCTCACATGGATTGGTGACATCATGGATCCAGGAGAATCCATGTGGCAGCCCCTGATTGGCCAGCAATTGAGTGCCTTGGATTGGAGTGGAGTGAAAGTGCATGGATTCCTCTCATTTCTTATGCTAAATACCTGCATTCGAATAGACATCGACACTGGTGGAAAGTATGAGTTTAAGCTCCTATTCTAGTGTGAATGTGCAATTCATGCTCAAATTTGCAGGAGTTGACGGCCTTAAAAATGGCAAATATCAGCCGTCAACAGTCCGCCCTCCCCAATCCCCTGGTCGAGTTCGCCGTCACCCCAGCTACCTCTAGAGCCAGATCCCGTCGCTTGTGGTGGCCAAAAACTCGAAATTGAGTTTTCTCTAGTGAGGTTGCCGCTGTCGCCTCCGTGCGCCGCCGCTTCCGCCGCCGCTGCTCGCAGCCGTCCGTCTGTAGATGAACGGCTCCGATCTAATCAGCCCGCCGGCGTACCGGTCAACCAGGGTCAATCCCGCCGCACCGCGCTGGTTTTACAAAAAAACCCCTCAGTTTTCTTGTTTTATGTTTAGGTCCTTCCACCATTTAAAAACCCTTACACCTAGGTCCTATTTTCCTCGTTTTAGCCCCCGAGCTTTCTAGACTTCACGCCCGAGATCCAGCCCGGGAGTTTTACACCTTAGACCTTAGGTTTTTACGCATAATCTTGTTTTAGCCCCTAGTATCTTGCAGTTAGACCCCTGGAAGTTTAGTTTTCTCGCAGATATGCCCCTGAACCTTGTATAGCTCATATCTTTTGCGTTTTAGCTCTGTTTTCAACGTTCTTTGTGTCCACGGGTTCGTATCGACGAGTAGAATAGATCAGTGCAGCTTTTGTTCCTATTTGCAATGATTGATGATTTGTTTCTTATTTTACTGTATTACTCCTTTGCATGTGAATGTGTGATGCGTAGAGAACGAGCTATTCGTGGAATTTCCTGAAGGAGAAGACTTTGAAGACTCTGAGCAGTTTCCGGATCTTGTGGAAGGCAAGTGTCCTTGATCATTCCCGCTTTGTCCTATTTAAACATGCATTTAATCACTGTATTTATTTTTATTGCTTTGCATTAATTTTGATGGGTTCCTTAAGGACGATGATTAGAATCTTTTGACCACTGCCTTGTAACCGGGTTGCTTAATTAATATTGATGGTAGATGCAGCTTACCTTGCTCAACTGGGATGGTAATGAACAACATGGATACTACTTTTATACTCTATGTTCCTTTATGATAATTTAATTGAAAGACCATACTTTTAATTGGAACATGGAGCGACCACCCAGGAGAACAGTGCAACCACAAGGCTATATGGCTCTGGCTTGGCTGAATGATTAGAAACCTTGATGTTGGGGTGACCTTACCTGATAAGGGCAAGGGGGAGCGCCAGTGGGGTATAGACTCGCTCTAGTAGGGAGTTGGGCTTTGCTAAGACACGGTACCTACTAGGGGACTTTATACTCTGCAACGACTTGGAACCTTCGCGGGTTGCTTCGCATTGGGGAATCTTTGTAAAGGCCTCGTAGTGTGCCTATGCAATCACACCTCGGTAGTGTGGTATGATGCTTGATCAGCATCGCGTGGTTGGGTTTAAAGTTCCTAGAACTTTTACGCGACTTGTGGTGAAAGTGTACAACCTCTGCAGAGTGTAAAACTAATCGATTAGCCGTGCTCACGGTAAAGAGCGGCCTAGACCCTCACATGATTAATTTATGGAAGTTGAAAATAAATTGATGCTTTTACATTATGATGGTAATGCTTTATATTAATTGTGGGATGGTATACACTTATACTTACTAGTAAATAGCTGCTTAATAAAATTTGACCAACTAAAATGCTAAAGTGCTTAAACTCTTTGGCCATCCACTTAAACAGCCTTGCATGTTTATTATGATATTCTCCCCTTGCTGAGTACGGCATGTGCTCACACTTGTTTTTATTATTGCAACTACACAACCCGAATTGCTGCTCAGACTTGAAGATTTTTGAGAAGTACTAGGCATACGTGCCACCAGTCAGCTGCCTGTGGAGTTTCCTCCTGAAGATCCGCTGCTAGTTGTTCGCTCTGATGATATGTTTATGAGACATTCGGTCATGTAATGGTTATAATACCCTCTTTTACGCTTTGGCACTATATTTGGTATTCACTGAGTCATTACATGTGTGTAACTTGATCCTGACGCACATGTAATTTAAGCACCTGGTTTTGACTTATAAAACTGGGTGTGACAGATCAGCCTGAGATGGTTCACCATTGTTTTAGAGCAGATCTTGTATAACACATTACGCAAAGAGATGGGCCGAAATTGTGTTAGTTCTTGTGGATTTGCCACTTTAGGAATCAGCACCAACACAGTTTTGTTAACCTCTTCGCTCATCACCCCTCCATTGAGAAAGCCCAGCACAGCCTCCATGACCGAATCCTTGACTAGAGCCCAATGTTTCTGGAAGAAGCCTGTTGTGAAACCGTCTGGGCCGGGAGCTTTATGTGTGCTCATTTGGAACAAAGCCCACTCCGCCTCCTCAGCCGTGAATGGACGGTCCAGCATCTCATTCATCGTCTCGGTAATCTTCTTAGGCACATGGCTGCACACCAACTCCGGATCCTGGTCTTCTTGGGCCGTAAACAGCCCCTGATAGAACTGGCTCGCCATCAGCTCGATCTCCTCCTGCTCACAGACTAGGTCCCCATTTTCATTCTTCAGGTCCCTAATCTTGTTCCCCCTTGATCTTGCTCTCGCTTTTGCTTGGAAGAAACCAGTATTGCGGTCTCCCTCCCGCAACCATTCCACCCAAGACCTCTGCCGCTCCATAATTTCCTCTCAGGCCAAGGTTTCCGAGAGTTGCAACATCAGCTCCTTCTCACGGGCTGTGGGGCCCGTATATAGGGTGTCAGAGCGCACATTCTCCAGCTCCTTCTTCAAGCGCTCTATCTTCTTAACTGAGCCAAAAACATTCTTGTTCCACCCCGTGAAGGACACCTGCAAAGAGGACAATGAAGCTGCAACCGAGGACATACTTGAGCCTGGAGGGTCTGGGTCCCAAGCTTGCTGCACAAACTCCATGTAAGCTTCATGCCTCTGCCACATATTTTCATATCTGAAAACACGCTTGCTTCTCCGTCGCCATCGCCTATTGGTCGGCCGGCGCTTCTTCACCTCGAGTGCCAGCGCCACAATGATCAGATCCAGCCATGGGAACATGTCTCACCGTAGTATCAGACAACACCTCCATGAATTTACAATCCCCAAAGGCCCTGTACAGCTGAACCTTCACATTCCTATCGCCTTCCTATCTATTGTCCCAAGTATATGGCAGGCCACGGAAACCCAGATCAACAAACCGGCAATCCTCGGCAACCTGCTGGAACGCCTCCACTTGCCATCAATCCCTCTCATTAGCACCAAAGTACTCACTACCCTCCAGTACTTCATTGAAATCCCCAAAGCATAACCATGGAATATCCAACTAGGCGCGTAAGAAGCGCAGTAAGTACCAACTGTTTCGTCGAAGTTCCCTTCTAGGGTCGCCATACAAGCCTGTCAACCTCCATTACTGCACTCCAACATTAGGACATGAAAGAACAACATAAATATGGGATTTTGACATACTCTGAATGGCCAACGTCACATCCCCTCTCCACAACAGTGCAAGGCCCCCACTCTGACCTTCCGAGCTTACCGCTTCACCATTCGGAAAGCCCAACTTCCTCCTCAGCCCAAAGCACGCTCCCGATGCATCCACGTCTCCATCAGGAACACCACCGCGGGCTTCACCTCATCCACCAGATGGCAGATTTCTTGAACTACCTCAGGCCGCCTGCAGCCCTGGCAGTTCAGGCTAATGCAATCCATGGCACCCGGCAGGGGCTGCCACTTGCAGCCGCCGCCGATAGTGCGTCATTGTTGCTGGTGTTTTTCTTCTGCTTCTTCACCAGCTCCGCCGAAGCAGATTTCCCTCCCCCCATGTTTCACCAACTAGGACACCCGGGTCATCACCAGGCCTTACGAAACTAGCAACACCTCGTTGGTAACAGGAAGGTTGAGGTATGGGGTCAAGGACGAGCTCGAAGAAGGGCTATTAGACTTCCTCTTCCTCGGGGCAAGCTTCCTAACCTCTCTCTTCTCCTGGAATAGCTACCTGTTTGCTTGAGATGGCATCTGCTCTTTCTCCTTTCCAGCATTCTCTCCAGTCACTTTCAAAGGTGACGTAATCTCATCATTCTTACCCCCGTCATTCCTTTCCGAACACCGGTCAGGAGTGCGGTTTCTGGACTGCTGGGAGCTTGACTGGGAGCTGCTCCCAGCAGAGGCCGTAGTCGCCTCGACTAGGACCTGAAGCTTCTTCCTCTGATCATCCGGTGCACGCAGTTTGGCGTCATACGACAACTTGCCAGCTGTGTTCCAGACGAGCGGGTGCTGGCACTGCAGCTCAGAGTGGCCCATTACACCACAGTTGAGGCAATAGTAGGGTAGTTTCTCATATTGGATGTCAAAACCACTCTGCAAAAACTCCCCTCCTCACGGGTTTGTTCACATCAATCGCCACACAACCTCTAAGGTAGGCGCCGCTGGCCTTGCCATGCTTATCAACATCCATCTTCTTGACGTCGCCGATCAAACCCATGGCCCGAGCGCCACGAGAATCGTTCATCCATCCCAGAGGAATGTTGAGAATTCTAGCCCAAATCTCCATCTTTTCAAACGCAAATTCTGATGGCCTAAGCCGCTCATCATAGTCTTGCAGAATTAGTGCATGTTTCCCAAAGATCCAAGGCGAGCCTGCATCTACCCGGTCCCGATCTTGTTGGAACACGAATTCTGCCACAAAGAGGTTGTCCCCCTTCTCCCCTATCACCCTGATCTTTAGGCCTTGGGGGTTCCCCCACGACGCTTGCACAGCTTGGTGGATCGTAGAAGGATGCATCTTGGCCGGAGATAAGATCTTGCCGACGAGAGCCCATTCCACAACAACATCGTTGTCCTCCTCGCCGTTGCGGAACTCAAGGACCTACTCCTCCTCTGTAGTAAGATTAAGATTTTGCAACAAGTTCGCGATGTGAGATTCAGGGTTCTCTGGAGCGAGGGAGCAATCGCCCCCTCCTCACCGGATCCCCCTCCTTCAGTTGTGAGGACCAGGTGTGTCCGAGGACCAGTGGAGGGTCGCTCCTTAGTGATGAGTGATTGATAACGTTGTGTGGACTAATGCTTGGCTAAGTGTGCAGGTACAGGTTGCGGCTTGACTCGGGTCGGTGCAGGTGAAGAACAAGCACGAAAGGCCTTAGCCGTGGCGGCCTCCGGGTGATGGAGTGGCAAGTAGGCTTGGTTCGATGGACCCGGTGGCCGATGGGGTCAAGTGCGAGGCCGTGCGGTGCAAGACTGGCGGGCTGAAGTCGTGAACATGGGCCGGTGCAAGGTAGCGGTTGAAGCCCGAAGCTTGCACGTGGGGTTTGGTGGTTTGCCCACAAAACTATCAGGTGGACGGTTTCTTGATTTGGGCCGCAAAACCAAGCCCGAAGGCCCGAGGCGACGGAGACGGTGATCCGGGAGCTTCGGGAAGCTTCGAGGCGGGTGGCACGTGGCGTGATCGCGGGGCTTGCGTCGAAGCTAAGCAAGGCCGCGGTGGAAGCATGTCCGCTCGATGAAGACTTGACCAAAATGCCCCTGAGGGGTTGTATCTTCATTTATGTAGTAGGGGTAGGGTGGTCATTTACCTCCCTCCGATGAACTTCATATAAATAGCGGAGAGGTGGATGGCATCTCTCCCTCTGGCTCCCTAGGGCTTTCCTCCCCCGGTAGATTTTCTCTGAACTGCTTCTTTTCCCTCTGGATTCCTTAGGCTAGACTCTTGTACAGAATCTTACCTCTGGATATATGGAAGCATTCGGTGTCCCGGTGATCTTCTAGTCCTCTGTGATTTTCGTGTCATTTTTGGGACTATTTTTGGGAGTTTTTGTTCTTGGCTCGATTCGTGATTTTGGAGGTGTTTCTTCACGGATTTCTTTGAGGGGATCATGAGTGGATGCCTTGCGCATCTTTGTGTGTGATCTTGACCCCTCAAACGCTGTGGAGAGCCTTCGATTCATGCGTTTTTGGTTGGTGCCCGAGTTTATGGTGGTGGTTCGGTTGATCCACGATTCCCGATGATTTAGTGGCTTAGAAGTCGAGATTTTTGGGGCATAGCATTCTTGTGTGACGCTTTTCACCTCCCCAAAATCTTGTCTCAAGAGCTTCAACCGTTTGGGAGATCCGGTGATGGAAAGGTTGGGTTGACTTTCGAGCTCGAGCTTTTTCTGCTCTGTTCGAGCCCGGCGGACCGTCTGCGGGTCTCGTGCGGACTGTCCGCGAGGTGTCGACAGCACGGCTGTTCATCGTGTTCTTCGTTTGTTCTTCGCGAGGACCGTTTCGATCAGTTGGTTTTTGGCTTTTATTTTGCAGGCAGTTCGCGGACCGTCCGCGTGGTCCTGGCGGACTGTCCGCGCGGCCCTTAGATTTCGTCTGGGGTGGCTTGTCTTTTGTCTGGGGTTTCTAGTGAATTGGCGGACCGTCTGCGAGCCCGTGCCGGACTGTCCGCATGGAGAGGTTTTCCCCCTGAAGTTTCTGTTTGCCTCTGAGTCAATTTCGGACCGTCCGCGCCTGCATCACGGACCGTCCGCGCTACCCTGGCGGACTGTCCGCGGCAGCCAGGCGGACTGTCCGACTTGAACTTCGCAGCAGTGCTCAAGTTCTTTGATTCTTGCTTTGGTGCTTCCGCTCTTTGCTCCTAGGCTTCTCTAGTGATCTTCTTGGCTTGTGTGTACCTTGTTTGGAGCTTCTTGTGTGTGCACAGATTCGTGGAGTGGCAATTGGGGCACAGGCCGAGTTCGACCTTAGGGAAGAATTTTTAATCGGCTCCCATTCACTCCCCCCCTCTCTGGTCGCCCGAATCGGTCCTTCAAGTTGTCTTCTTCCCAGGCGCACAATTATTGTCGCCTGCTCCAGATCCTCCTCTGACGGTCGCCATGGCAAAACCTCGGAGAGGCCACAAAAGTGACGGAAGTCAGCTGACGACCACACCAAAACAAGCTGAATCCCGACCTCCAAACAGTAGATGTGTTAGAGGCAGGAACAAGGCAATCCTGACTAGGTTTACTAAGCAGCACAGTCCCTAGTGGATTATGGGGTCGACGGCACCTGAGCGGCTAACCGTCGATTTGTGGGGGCCGCCGCTGACTGGGAGTCGGTGGGCAGGGCAGGGGCGCCGGGGCCGGGTGGCCGTCGGCGTTGCAGAAGACCTAGATCGCCGCTGAGGCGGTCCAGGACGGAGTCGGGATCGAAATCGGCTTCAGAATCGCCTGCGTCAGGGCTCCGCAAATTACGGAGTCCATCCCTTTTCCAAAAAAAACGCTCGATGAACACCTGGCTTGTGCACCCGGATTGCAGCTGGAAAAAGCTTACTTCTTTGCTGATTTAGCAGTAATAAGTGTAATAAGATGGCATGAGCGGACTAAATAAAGTCTCACGTCAGATTTACAGTAAGTTGAAGGAGAGAAGAGAAGGAACTACAAGTTTACAACATACTCTCAACCGTCTCAACACAGATTCAGAATGAGAAAGAGGTGGCCTAACTAATTTCTAGAGCATCAAGGACTTTGTAGGTTTTTTCTTGGGATGGAGTCTGTAGTTGTTTGGGATCGGTATCTTTCGAGGTGAAAATAAGGATACACAATATGTAATTGGTGGAAAAGTTAAACATATATTGCTAAATTTCAGAAGGTTTCCAGAATATCATACCACCTTGTTTGGTTTTGTGTCCCTACTTTAAAGTTCAATTGTATTTTTACTTCTGTTTTTTAGAATTTTATGATTTTTCCTCACATATTCACAAATCAATGCGATTTTGCTCTTGGTCTTGATCTGACTTATAAATAGTTGAGAGCAAAATCACAAAGTTATGCAAATGAGGGTTAAAATTACAATAGCACTTCAAAGCAGGGGTATGAACACAAATGTCCTTGTTGTTTCTTTACCTTTATTGATATGGAACTTTGATATTATGAGATGTTAAATTTGTGTTCAAATAGGTGCACAAGGAAATGTGTACAAGCTGGACATGACTGAAAGTATTAATTCCATGTCTACATTGACTTTGTTGCATCTGTATCATGATAATCCCAATATAGCACCAAATTTCCTCCAATTTCTAACATTTATATCTACTAAAATTACTGGAAAGGGAGGGTGGGGAGTACTCTCTAAAAGCAATCATGACAACTGATCAAGATAATCAATTTATTAATCAGAACTGAAGGATCTTTGAGGATGGTGTGTAGGGCTGCTAATAAATACTCCAATGCACATACTGAAATGATCAGTTGCTCTTTCTCTTGTTCGCATACATTTATTCAGGATCCATAAAACCAAAAAAAAAAAAACTACTAGCGTGTCCTAATTTTTCTAAACTAACAGTCTTTGTGGGACTAAGGGATTTTTTTACAACAACATCACTTGAAGTTTGTATACGGCTGCTAATTTTGAAGTCCAGGTCACCACTTGGCCTGCCATAATTTAGAGCAGTATGTTTTAGCATAAAGAAAAAAGGGAAATGTTTTAGTTTTATTAATTTACCACGTGATTATAATGCACAAGCTAGGTCGTGAAGTTTTTTTGAGACAATAGCTAGGCTCATAGGCTGTGAAGGTTCTGCACATCATCTATATATAAGGAGGTGCCGAGAATAAAATCCATGACCATTGGTAACATCTAACCTGGGTCTCCTACATTCAGTTGACATAGGAATAGCAAAGATACATTATGAGGAGCACTAACCGTGGTGGCCTGGTTTCTATGGTGATCATCTTGTCAGCTGTTGTTTTTGGGTGCCTCGCATGGAATGTACAGTGCATGTATTCGTCACGATCTTTTCTTCTAGCTAGTTAAATTTTGTCCTTCAAACTCTTAGATCTCGTCTCCATGAGAAAAAGATTTCATTAATCATTGAGTAAAGTAACTCACTGAAAGCCAAACAAACCTCGTGCTTAATCCTGCCAAAAGCAATCATGCGACATCAATGTTTAATTATTTCCTCCAAGAAACAACTAAGGTTTTGGGTACAAAACTACAAGACACGGCTTAAACAACAGTGAGTATATTGAAACATGTGACTAAGAATCGACGAGGTTGCGCTGAATTATTGTACTAACTAAAAGAGGAATCATAAACTATAATTCA
Organism: Cenchrus fungigraminus; assembly: GCA_036936925.1. Lineage (NCBI taxonomy): Eukaryota > Viridiplantae > Streptophyta > Magnoliopsida > Poales > Poaceae > Cenchrus > Cenchrus fungigraminus. Next base: position 27,259,763 of record CM072779.1, on the reverse strand, counting down.
ATTTAATCCATAAGGGGATGGGTATATAGAAATGAAATTTTGGTGTTTTTTCTCTTTCTTTACTCGATTTTTGCTTTGCTTCTCCCTCTATCCCTTTTGCATCTCCATCCACCATCTACGGTGAGGTTAGAGGACATGGGGTTTATCGGCTTACATGGGGGATCAGGTGAGACCGTGAGAATGATTAGCGTGGTGGTGTACACCACGTGTCACACCTGATTTCCGTAGAGAAACCAAATGCATCTCATATGTGCGCCGGGATCAAGTTACACACATACGATAGACAAAAGAGTGTAATACCATAACTGTAATCAAACGTACAAGAGTTAAACTGTTACATTATCCATTATTACACTCAGGCAGTGGACACGAAGGTCCAATAAAACAAATGATAACTAAACGGACGACTTCATCTTCAGCTTCCACAGGCACATGACTGGGGGATCGCATGCCTCAGAACTCCTCAAAGTCGCTGAAGTACTCCTCACCGTTGTTCTCATCTGAACAGCGGTAAGCAATGGTGAGCACTCTTATGGTTGGAGCTCAGCAAGTGGGGGAAAATATGCAAGACTATCAAGGATAGGCTAAGGGTTTGCAGCGGTTAGCATTTTAATGTTGGTCAACTTTTATTAGCAAGCCTATTACTAAGTGTAAGTTTATACCAACCCCAAAGATTAAGCATTTGTAACCATATCTCAAAACCATAAGGAACCACAATTTGTATTCATCTTTAAGTTTAATTATCATGTGAGGGTCCAAGCCGCTCTTGACCGTGAGCACGGCTGATCGATCAGTTTTAACTCTGCAGAGGTTGTAGACTTTCACCACAGCTTGTGTTCCCCATGTTGCCCGGGTTAGCTAGACCCTTAAACACTGCCGAGGTGAGTGGCTAGGGGTTCACTATGAAGCCTTTACAAAGGCATGCAAAAGACCAACGACCCGCATAGTTACAGACCATGGCGGACCATAACCCTCCCTAATGGCCAGCACCTTAGCAAAGGCTGCTACCCCAAAAGAACCGGGCTATACCCCTGCAACCCCGGTCCCCCTCTGCCCCTTTCGGATAAGGTCATCAGTTCATTCACACACCTAATTAATTGGCTAAGCCAGAGCCATATGGACTGTGGTTGTACTGTTTTCTTGGGTGGTTCTCCATGTTCCAATTAAATCTTAGTATTCTTGTCTTTAACCATATCCAACATTTCATAAGCATGAAAGTCTTTATCATAAAACCTCTTCTAACCAGCCCATGTATAGCAACTAAGCATTCATCTACCCAAAACATTTATTAAAAAGGGTTGATCAAGGTGATAGGGGTAAAGCTCTAGTCATGTCCTTAAAAAGGTGATTTCCCATCAAGTTTATGCATAACAACATATAAAAGTAAATATTATTTAGATATGCAGTTATATAGGACAAGAGGAAATGCAGAGGGGGAAGTCCACTTGCCTTCCTCTACAAACTGGGGATCCTCTTCTTCGAAGAAAGGTTTTTCTTGATCTTCTCCGACAGGGTGCTCAGTTGAAACAGGCACGATATCTACGCACAAGCATGAACATACAATAAATAAATAAAACAGTACACCAAACAATGCTATATGCTAAGAACACGCTGATAAAAAGGTTCTACTCACTAATACGATCATTTCGATATATTATACGCGAAAAACGGAGTTAAAACATGAAAGTTATGATTAAAACAAAGTACATGGACTTTTCTGTAAGAAAACTAGGCTCACAGGGCTTATTTGAAAGAAACCAGGGACTTAAAACGTAATTATACATAAAAACAGAGGGGCTCATATGTGAAAAAGAGTAAAAAGGACCTCAGTTGCTATTTTCCAGAGAAGACAGGGGCTGGAATATAAAAGGAAGGACCTATCTGTAAGGGTTTTCGATGGTGGAAGGGTATGGATGTGAAAAGATAAAAACGCAGGGGCTCTTAACGAAGAACACCGGGCGCTGACTGTTACGGTCTTGTTTGACCCGGGGCTGCGGTTGATCAGAGCTGTCGATCTGAGATCGAGCGGCCACGGTGGCGCGTGAGCGGGGAGCGGCGGCGGGTCTCGCCGGAGGGAGGAGATGCGCGGCAGCGCGCGGCGGCGACTCGCCGGCGTGAGCTCGGGAGAGGGCTCCTGACCACCATTTCGTGCGCGGACAGGTGCTACACGAAGCGGGAGAGCACGCGCATCAGATCGGGGAATCAGGGGGGTGTCTCCGGCGATGACGGCGAGATGCCATGGCCGGCAGCGGACGGGGCTCGCCGGCGTGCGGCGGCGGCAAGAAAGATCGCGCTACGGGCCTCGATTCGACACGCTGAGCGGCTCGACGTGTTGCCCAGGTGACGGTGAACATGACCGCGACCAAAAGGGAGTGACCCGGCCGGTGGCGAGGCGGCCGGTGGCCACTGCGTGCCACGGCGGTGCAACTAGGCGCTTAGACCAGAGGAAAAAGAGGGGGCGGTGGCTTCCTCACCTTGCAGTGAAGCTACGGCTGAGGAGCGGGACGGCGAGGAAGAAGTGGTGGCGAAGTTCGTCGGCGGCGGCGAGCTCAAGCGGCGCTTCGGCGGACGAGGACAGGGCGCGGCTCGATCCCGTGACGAAAACGTGCCCCTGGAGCAAAGAGAGGGAGAGCTCGGTGAGCTTCGAGCACAGAAAAGAAGAAGGGAGAGGGCCGGCACTTCACCGTCGACGTTTTTCTCCGGCGGTGATGAAGAACAGAGGCGGTGGCGCGTGTGAGAGCTGAGGTGTGTGTGCGTGAGGGAGCTGCGCGTGTGAGCAAAGGGCGAAGCAGGAGCTTGCGCACGGGTTTTTAAAGGGCCAGAGAGGGGAAGGGGAAGCGGAAAGGGGAGCTCCGGCGGCGGCGCTTGCCATAGATGGCCGGCGGCACATCCGGGAGTTATGGAGGCGGGAAGAAAGGAAACGGAAGAGGATCTTGATGGAGTCGTGGTCTACGGGTTTGATTGCCCTTAATTGGGGCTCGGGGATGGAAGGGGGAAGGCGAGGGAGCGCGGGGCAGGGCGGCGGCCTTCACTGCGGTGAAGCAGGGGAAGGTGCCGGGGGAGGAAGGGGAAGATGACAGGCGGGCCCGGCGACGCAGTGAGAGAAGGAAGGGAAGAAGGGAGATGGGCCGCAGATGGGAGCTGGGCCGGGACGGGCTGAAAAGGAGGAAGGGGAGAAAGAAGAGGTTAGTTTGTTTTTTTCCTTTTCTTTTTCAAACTCTTTTATTCAAAACCTTTTCAAACTCAAATTCATTTCAAACTTTTCCAAACCTTCAAATTATTTTTAAACTTTTAAAACTTCACACTAGCACTCATAAACACCATGCAAAGCCAAATAATGATGCACAAGCACTTGTTGACTCTAAATTATTTAAATTAAATTTAATTACTTTAGAGCTCAAATTAATTAATAATTTAATTAAGTCCTTAAGACTAATCCTAATACACTATGTTGCTTAAGCAGATTTTAGTGATGGAATTTTAGGGTGTTACACCACGCGGGACAGGGAGAGGGTGAGCACGAAGGGGCATTTTTAAAAATATGCATAGCACGTATATCAGTAAGAAGAAGAGAAAAGTAGTACAAGTTTCAGCATACACGGTTAATTTTGCTGACAACTACACGAACAAAAAGAAAACAAGATGATACATCCAAACTAATCTACTTGCAGAGAGGAAGAGGGATCGAGGGAAGGGAGGGTGGGCGGCGGACGGGGAGAAGGAAAGGGAAAGCCGAGCGCGTGATTCACGGGCGGGATTGGCGCGCGGGATTGGATGGGTGCGCGGGCGGGTAAGGAGGCGCGCCAGTGAGAAAAAACAGGTGTTTTTGGCAGAAACATTTTACATCACACGATTTCTTCGTTGCTTCGTCGTTCGTCGTCCTAGTTTGGGTGGACCTAGCTGACAAGTGAGGCTCTTGTAAGAGGTGGGTAAGATTTACTCTGGGTGAGAATTGTTTTCAATTCTTTCTAATTTTTATAGTATAGAAGATAATTGGTCTCTCTAAAAGAGCACATTCTAGAAGGAAAAAAATACTATAGGTCATTCAGAAAAAAAATGTTTGAATGGGATTATTAAACTAGAACAAAATATTTGTTCAAGTGGTACAAAAGTGCATATGATCCTAATGAATTAATATAGGCTGAAAGAACAACCGGGTTGCATTATTTGAGCACGAGGAAGAGAGAATTTGACTCATATACGTGACATGCTTCCAACCTCCGCCAATACTATACGTCGCCGAAGTGACAGTTCGGCATATCATCACGTCGCGGGGGGAGGGGAGGGGGTCGCAGGGTTTTTTTCTTCCTTTTTTATTTTGCGCGGGAGGGGAGGGGGCGCGGGTTTCTTTTTTTTCTTGGTTTTTTTCTTCTTTTTTATTTTTTCTATTTCTTTTTATTGTTCTTTCTTTTTATTTCTGTTTTCTTTTTCTTTTTCTCTTTATTTATTCTTTTCCTTTTTATTTCATTGAATTTTTTATTTATTTCTTTTATTCTTATTTTTTATATTTTTTCTTGTTTCTCTTTTATTTCTTTTTTCCTTTTATTTAGCTATTTTTCGTTCATACAAACTTGTTCTGGCTATAATAGGATCTTGTTTTGACAATTGTTCTCATTTGTTCTGACACTTTATTTTGTTTGTTCGAGATGATATACAAAGTTGTTCCGGCTATAATAATAGTTGTTCTGGCTATAGTAATATTTTGTTCTGTCTATAATAAAAACTTGTTCAGACCCTTGTTCTGACATTACATTTTTTTTTGTTCGGAATGACATACAAACTTGTTGTAGCTATAATAGGATCTTGTTCTGACAATTGTTCTCGTTTGTTTTGACACTTCATTTGTTTTGTTCTGGTTATAATGAAATATATAACCTTAATTAAAAATACGAATAAAAAAGTTTGTCAAAATATAGTCAAGTGTGATCTTATTTCGAACATCTCAGTACAAGAAATCCAATTTTGAAATTGAAATTAAATTTAGACGCACGGTTTAGAATTTATAACTTTTTTGTTTGAAATAGATTAGTTTTGGTGTGGACCCCATGCCCCTGCTCTCCGGCGCGCTGCGCCCTCGCTGAGCATGACGGTTCGCTATTTTGTCGTCGTGGTGATGTATAGGATCTCCCTCCAGCCTCCCCAATGATTCGGACTTGTAATCGGACGTCGACGACGAGGACGCCGCCGCCGCCGCTCCGGACCGGAAGCGAGCTCGCCGAGCATGATTGTTTCATCCGACCAATCCGACGGTCAGTCGTCATGATGAGGGAGCGTGTGTGCGTGAGTTAGCTGGATGGCGAAGCCAGGATCAAGCCCCAGGGAGGCTCTCCCTGTGCTTCTTCCATCTCTGGTTTCTCATCCTTCATTGTTTGTTTTGTTCGTTCCAAAAATAGTAGAGGGCTGAGGGGGGCTCCACGAGATTTGCCGCGGTAGGAGGGGCTTAAGCCCCCCCCCAGCGCTAGCTACGCCACTGGCTGGATCAGTTCTCATAAAAACACCAGCGTCCATCCTCGGTTGAGCCACTCACATTTGGGGTAACCAAGAATCTGTAACATGCTTGATTGCTCGCCTAGGTTAGCTGGCTGATAGCTACGGTTGCATCTTCATCTCCACAAGTTTAGTTTGGATCTTCTTTTCGTGCCATTCTTTTACCCTGTCTGCTCTTGGATGCTCTCGGCAAAGGCATCTTTACCCTTGACAGCACTTTTGTCGAGATGAAGCCCTCGACAAAGGGCACTCGGCACAATCTGGCGTGCAAAGAGGTCTTTGCCGAGAGCCACGTCATTACCTCTCGGCAAAGATGTGCCGAGAGGCGAAGCTGGCTCTCGGCAAAGAAGTTTTTCTAAAACAAAAAGTCACAGGGGGCCACCGCGGCCCCCACCAGATGGCCGCCGCCACTGCCACCACCACTACCGCCACCGACGCCATGACCACCACAGCTGCCGACACTACCACCCGGCCGCCGTCGCACGCCACCACCCGGCCACCGCCGCACACCACCACGAGACCGTCGCCACCGCCACTGCGCACACCAAAACAAAGAGAGATAGGGGGAGAATCGGAACCGGCTGATGCCCTCAACCCGGATCCGGCCGTCGCCCTCAGATCCGGCTGCTGCACACCAAAACCGTGCCGGGGGAGGATTCGCCGCCACCGCACTAGGGGAGGAGCTGCAGGGGGAGGATTGCGCCACACCGGGGGAGGATCCGCCACCACCACGCCTCGCCCCGCCACTGCTCCTCGCCACGAGGTGAGGGGCACGCGGAGGGGGAGGAGGGTGACGGCGCGACTGTGCCGGCGGCGGCGTGGAAGGAGAGGACGACGACGTGGACGGAGAAGAGGGAGGCGGCTGGGGAGGGAGATGAAGAAGATTAGGGTTAGGGGAGGGAGGCCGTGGCAATATATAGAGAAGCAGGAGCCGAGGGTGGGCCGGTGTGAATTTTGGGCTGAGGGTGGGCTGTGGTGGGCCAAAATTTCTTTGTCGTGAGCCCATCATCCTGGCTCTCGGCAAAGACGATTTTAATCAAATTAATTGTTGAAAATAGCAAACAGATGTGAAATTTTTCTAAAATTTAGCATGACACCATTTATGTTGTATATTACTTATAAAAAAATTGTAGTCAAATCCAAATTTGAATTACTCTAAGACTCCAAACCTAATGACATTAGTTCAAATTCTTAGAAACTTCTCGTGAGAAGTTTTGGTTTCTAAACAACGTACGTGTTCAAGTGTTCAAAACATTCTCAATTTTTTACCACAACCTCGACATATGATATCATGAGCACTTGACAAATTTCATGATTTTCAAACTTTATTTGAATTTTATAATATTTTAAAACTGTTCTACCTCACGATCTTCACTCGAAGAGAGGCGACCTTTGATCTAGCCCTTTTGTCCCGGTTCAACTTTGGAGCTGGGACAAAAGGGTTTGGGGAGACGTGGCCTCTAAAGGCTGTTTGTGCCCACCCGAGACTAAAGGCCTGGCCTCCAACGGCTCTCTGGCCGCAACTATTGGTGCCGGCCTTTTGTCCCGGGTGGTGTTACCACCCGAGACAAAAGGGTTCTCTTTAGTCCAGGGTGGTTTTACCAATCGGGACAAAAGGCCATGCCTCTATAAAATCGCCAGCGCCTTCTTCCTTCTCCCCTGCCCGAGCCATTCTTCACCCGAGAGCTCAAGCTCCTCTCCCATGGCGCCTCAAGCCTAGGGAGGTGCTGCTCAAATTTTTTTCTCATCAATTTGTGGAGATTTCTCACCTCTAATGTGTTGCTAAGGTTTTATTCTCCATCCTCCATTCATTTGTTGTGATTAAATTTTGTTTTATGATTTAGAGATGGAGAAAATAGGAATTTTGATTTAAGAGCTAAGAGATGAGGTTTTTAATATACTTTAGATTTAGTAACAAGTAGTTATGTATCTACTAACATTGTATCTTCTTTCATTCATTTTTACTATGATTCTTTTTGTTTTTATATAAAATAATAATTTTATTTTTTATGTAGAATGAGACATAGAATAAATTTAACTTTTAGCTAGCTTTATTTATTATTAGAGAAAATAGAATTTATCTTTTTAGTTATTAGAAAATGAGACCTAGGGATAGTGTATAGTTTTTGTACTAAAATGTTGTGCCACAATTTAAAAAATTAAGTGTTGTAGAATCAACATGGATATTAAATACTCAATAATCTGCTGCAACATCTGGTCATTCAGACATATAGTGCACTACCTCCAGCACCGATAGGAGCAAGCTGTTCAAGCTTGTAGAGTTTGAATCACTGCTTCAAACACATCTCTGAATTCACGTATTGTCTTCAAATCATCAACATGTTCAGGAAGAATATTTTTTTGTATAGAATAAATTTAAGCATTCTCTTATTTTCCTTTTTTATATACAGCCGGTTGGTTCTCTACCAGTGGCCTTACATCCTAGCTAGCTACAACACTACATCACCGACGGGCTGTTGCTGTACACGACGTAGCTCGGTGATGTAGGGCTGTCTGTAGCTAGGTAGGAGATGTAGAGTTGTAGCTTGGTGATGTAGGACTGTAAGTGGGAGAGTGAGGTGTGTGTATATGATGGTGAGGTGAGGCTGTAGTTCCTAGATGATCAGGGTCATCTGAGCCAGGTGCGTTTATTAGAAGTTAGTTTATAAAAATATGGTAATTAAAATGTACTACCTAGTTCTATTGTTTTATGGTTTAGAGATAGAAAAAATAGTAATTTTATCTTGAGTTAATTATGACTTAAATAAAATAATGAAGTTATATTTTTCACTTAATATGATGCAAATGAACTGGCAATGGATGTTCAACGCCGACAGACGGTCAAAGGAGTACATTACCGGCATGCATGATTTTCTCGAAATGGCGAAAACGAACAAGAATGTGAGGGGATTCATTTGTTGTCCATGCTCTGATTGCAGAAATGAAAGAGACTAATGTGACTCAAGAACACTTCACCTCCACTTTTTGAAATACGGATTCATGCCGAACTATGTGGTTTGGACCAAGCACGATGAAAGAGGGATTGTGATGGAAGACGACAAAGAAGAGAAGAGGGCAAGCTTTTGCAGATACTTTGATGGAAGATGCTGATGAAGAAAAGTTACCATCAGATGCTGACGGGCCTGCTGATGATCTTGGTCAGGTTCCACAGGATGCACATAGGGACTGTGAAAACGAAAAAGAAAAGGCAAAGTTGCAGCGTATGATAGAAGATCATAGAAAATCGTTATACCCAGATTGCAAGCCAGGTCACAAAAACCGTACTTACGTGCTTGAGATTAATGTCATACTGTAATGATTAATGATCAAATCAATTGTGTAATGCTAATGTGATCAACTTTTTTATTGGTCTCAAACTTTTTGTAAGGCTTGATATGTCATGTGAGAATGAACCACCAAGTTTGATATTTTTCTAAATTGGTTTAGTATTTTTTGGTTTAATTAAATGTCCATGCGACATCACCTAGTAATTAAACATTGAACAAAGTCCACCCCTGAAAAGATCCGGAATGGTGCCAAACTTGGCCACAAGGTCTCTTGTGTCTTAGGAGACTAATTTTTCTGGAAGCCGAATCATAATTCTTGAGTTTTCGATGTGTAATTCACAATATTTAAGCTCCTGTAGCACGAAGAAAAAAACTATAATACATTTAGTCATTAGAAAAATCTAAGATCTTGCATGAGCCAATCTTTTGGGTGTAAATGACAACCAAAAAAAATTCAAACCATTTCGACATAGATGGAGTACACATGCTTCACAAAGCTATATGGAACCTTTCATCGAACCATGTGTATACACTTAGGTTCTTAACGATTCTGAAGTCCGTGCACTTTGCAGTGTTGTATTGGTCTCAAATTTTTTGTAAAGCTTGCATATGTCTTGTGAGAATGAACCACCAAGTTTGAGATTTTTCTGAATTGGTTTAGTATTTTTTCAGTTTAATTGAATTTCTGTGCGAATGCACATCAATATTGCAAATGAAAATTGAAAGTGAATGTTTACAACTCTAAAATATATTTTTGCATAGCAAAGTAGAGTTTATTAGATTTTAACTAATATAATTTTGCATGGATAAATTATTGAAAGGTACTTTTTTTTAAGTTGCAAAGAGAAAGAATGAGAAAATGAGGAGAGAAATGGGGAAAAATAACTTCCTGCCCAAAATTACCTTTTAGTCACAGGTGGTATTACAAACCGAGACTAAAGGGGGGCCTTTAGTCTCGGGTCGTAAGACTACCCGGGACTAAAGGGCGAAATTTCCCCTTTTTTTGGGGGGGGGGCTCCCGCGGGAAATCCACGTTTAGTCCCGGGTAGTCTTACGACCCGAGACAAAGGGGGGGGGCTTTTGTCTCGGGTCGTAAGACCACCCGGGACTAAACGTCCTTTACTCTCGGGTCGTGTTACGACCCGAGACTAAAGGGTGGGAGGTATATATCCAACGTCTTCTTCTCCCATATCCCCACACTTGCCCACTCCACTGCGTCGCCCCGCCCCCTCCTCCTCCGTCCTCGTCGTCGTCTCCGCGGCCGGGTCCCCCACCAACGTCTCCCCCACCGTCGTCTCGGCGCCGCGCCTTCCCTCCTCGACCTCCCGCGCGCGCCGTATCTTGCTCGTCATTCTCCCGCGCCGGCCTGCCTCCCTCGATCGGCGTCTCCGGCCACTGCTGTCGCGGCCTCCTCCACGCCCCGTCGTGACTGACGGTGCTGTTCCCTCCGCACGTGCCCGATTCAATTACAGCCTTCCTCCACACCCCAGTGCGGACCGTCGCTGTCGTCCCCATCGCGCGCCGCTCGATTCTGGCCTCCTCCGATCTGGATCCACGCCCGTCGCGCTCGATTTCGGCGTCCTCGTCGTCCGTCTCCCCCGCCGTTGCCGTCTACCCGTCCGGCCTTGTCGTCCCCGTCTCCCGCGCCGTCGCCGCCGTCCTCGTCTCCCCGGCCCGCCCTGGCCCATCATCGTCTCCACCACCGGCGATGTCCCCGTCCCTGCGGCCACCAGCGTGTGGTAGGTGCGCGCCCTCTCCGGGCTAGCCGACCGGCTGCGGCCCGGCCCGTGCGGCCACCGACGCCGCCGCCCTCTGCTTCGGTGTGCGGGGCAGGGGAGAGGGTTTTCTTGCTGACGCAAGCCCATAGATGGCTTGAGTCAGCACATTTTTTTAATTTATTACATTTGTTTCTAAAATGAAAATGTATATATGCAATTGACAGATATCCGAGTCGTTGTGCCGGCCAGTGACTACGTGTTCTCCCTGCCGCCCCTCTGACCACGCGGCATCGTCATCCTCCGACCGCCTTCAGCCTGCTTCGGTAGGCGCCGTCACAAAATTCTTAGATAGTGTACTCGTAGAAATTAGTGCACATTATCAGAAAATCTAGAAATTCATAGAAATTATTGCACATTCTTAGAAACAGGGCTGCCAATAGATACTCTTCTTGGCGTTGGACAATCACCACCTCAGGATCAAGACTTCGTACCTAGATGGCACTTTGAGTTAGGAAAATCTCTTGTCAGGCCAGAGTTGGTGAAGAAACTCCCTACTCAGATGTGTAGATTTCATGACTTTTACATGAGGATGTCTCAAGAGGGCCTGAAGATGATTTGCATGCTTATTAGACCAGATGATTTTGCTGGGGAAGGCGAGAAGTTGGTCTGGCTGTAATTCAAGGATATTTATGAAATTTACCATCTTGACTCCCTGAATACCGATCCTGTCATCGTCTGGTGCCTGTAAGTGATGGTGTAATTCATATGCTAATTAATAAATTAATGCATCCCCTAATTAACTTTGTCTTCCATTTTTTGTAGTCTGGAACTTACTACGATGCGAAAGAAGGGTTATCACCAAATAGGTTTCATGGACCCATCGTTAGTTTGTCAAGAACAAGTAAAGCTCCAACCACAAACAGCATTCAAAACAATCCTTAGGACCTTGAATCGGCTGCATTTCAAGGATTTGATACTACTACCTTACAACTTCGAGTATGTGTGATTACCATCTTATTAAGGGTTTGCATTTCTTATTATACCAGTTAATATTATTTAGTTCTAATCTTTTGAGCATGCATGTATATACAGTTTCCACTGGATTTTTCTGATAATTGAAGTCGACAAGAGCAACGTCATGGTCTTTGATTCATTGAGAAGAAACCCTAACAAATACCAAGACCTTCAAGATATGTTTCAAGAGTAATAATTCTACCCAATACATTTCCTTTTATGCAATAGTGTGCTTTTACTAACACTAGCTCTAACTTTCATTATTTTCCGGCAGAGCTTGGGAAAAATTCAATGTTATCAACCCTGGACCATGGAAACCTACTCTTAGATTTTATACAAAATTTCCAGTACGTAAACAAAATAACAACTTCAGCTTGGGAAAATTAAAAATGTATAACACTACTATTTCATAATTACTTTCTCCAATTTAGTGTATGAGACAGGAACAAGGGACTAATTTATGTGCATACTATGTGTGTGAGTACATCCACAATTTCTGCACTGCAGACCCGGGAGATTATACTGTAAGTATTATTGTAAACCTATTAATAATACATCATTTTCTAACCGCTTATATACTTAATTCTTGGGTGTCATATATAAACATATTTGCACATTACAAAACTCTATAATTAGGGACGCAATCATTGAGAAGGATCGTCTCTTGGCGATTCAAGAAGGTCTCGTGAGATTCTTGATGGACAAGGTGATTAGTCCAAAAGGAAGACATTATTATGACGGTCATCCAATTGATAAAAGTTAATTAGCACCTCCGGTGGAACTTGAGACTAGAATTAGAATGAAACGATATTTTGATGTACATATACTAGTTTCAAAAAAAATACTATCTCTGCTTTCGATGTAATATATTGTGTGTGTATATATTTATTTATAAGTTTATTCTCTTGATATAGTACGTATAGTAGACACGTATAATTAGTGCAAACTTTTATGCATACACGTATAGTACACACATATATGCGAGAATATATGTGTATAACAATATTAGAACAACTCGAACTGAAAAAAAGAACCGGGGAGCCTTTACTCTAGGGGAAACTTAATTTAAAAAAAACAATTTCCGCAACATCGTGCAGGGCATCACCTAGTTTACAGTAAGTTGGAGTAGAGAGAAGAGAAGGAATTACAAATTTACAACATACTCTAAACCGTCTCAAGACAAATTAGAATGAGAAAGAGGTGGCCTAACTAATTTCTAGTGCATCAAGGAGTTTGTAGGTTTTTCCCCCTTGGGATGGAGTTTGTAGTTGTTTGGGATCGGTATATTTCGAGATGCAAATAAGGATATACAATATGTAATTGGTAGACAACTTAAACATACAGTATATTGCTAAATTTTAGAAGGTATCCAGAATATCACACCTCCTTGTTTGGTTTTGTGTCCCTACTTTAAAGTTCAATTGTATTTTTACTCCTGTTTTTTAAAAACTTTATGATTTTTTCCCTCATCTATTCACAGATCAATGCGATTTTGCTCTTGGTCTTGATCTGACTTATGAATAATTGAGAGAAAAATCACAAAGTTGAGAAAATAAGGAGTAAATCACAATTGCATTTCAAAGTTGAGGTACGAACACAAATGTCCTTGTTGTTTCTTCACCTTTATTGATATGGAACTTCGATATTATGAGATGCTAAATTTGTGTTCAAATAGGTGCACAAGGAAATGTGTACAAGCTGGACATTGACTTTGTTGCATCTGTATCATGATAATCCCAATATGCGCACCAAATTTCCTCCAATTTCTAACATTTGTGTCTACTAAAATTACTGGAAAGGCAGGGTGGGGAGTACTCTCTAAAAGCAATCATGACAACTGATCGAGATAATCGATTTATTAATCAGAACTGAATGATCTTTTAGGATGGTGTGTAGGGCTGCTAATAAATACTCCAATGCACATACTGAAATGATCAGTTGCTCTTTATCTTGTTCACATACATTTATTCAGGATCCATAAAACCAAAAAAATAACTACTAGTGTGTCCTAATTTTTCCTAAACTAATAGTTTTTGTGGGGCTGAGGGAGTATTGGCCCGTCACAAACTAAAGCATAGTACTTCTTCAAAATTAGCAGCACTTGAAGATTTTTTTTGACAACAACAGCACTTGAAGTTTGTATACGACTACTAATTATGAAGTCCAGGTCACCACTTGGCCTGGAATAATTTAGAGCAGTATGTTTTAGCATAAAGAAAAAAGAGAAATGTTTTAGTTTTATTAATTTACCACGTGATTATAATGCACAAGCTAGGCCGTGAAGTTTTTTTTGTCATATATAGATAAGGAGGTGCCAAGAGTAAAATCCATGACCATGACCATTGGTAACATCTAACCTGGGTCTCCTACATTCAGTTGACATAGGAATAGCAAAGATCCATTATGAGGAGCACTAACTGTGGTGGCCTGGTTTGTATGGTGATCATCTTGTCAGCTGTTGTTTTTGGGTGCTCGCATGGAATGTACAGTGTATGTATTTGTCACGATCTTTTCTTCTAGCTAGTTAAATTTTGCCCTTCAAACTCTTAGATCTTGTGTCCATGAGAAAAATATTTCATTAATCATTGAGTAAAGTAACTCACTGAAAGCCAATATATAAACAAACTCTCATGCTTAGTTATTTCCTCCAAGAAACAACTAAAGTTTTGGGTACAAAACTACAAGACACGGGTTAAACAACAGTGAGTATATTGAAACATGTGACTAAGAATCGACGAGGTTGCGCTGAATTATTCTACTAACTAAAAGAGGGATCATAAACTACAATTCAATTTAATCCATCAGGGGGATGGGTATATAGAAATGAAATTTTGGTGTTTTTTCTCTTTCTTTACTCGATTTTTTCTTTGCTTCTCCCTCCATCCCTTTTGCATCTCCATCCACCATCTCCGGTGCGGTTAGAGGACATGGGGTTCATCACCTATGTGCTTCACGGGCTTACAGGGGGGATCAGGTGAGACCGTGAGAATGATTAGCGTGGTGGTGTACACCACACGGGACAGGGAGAGGGTGAACATGAAGGGGCATTTTCAAACATATGCATACGTATATCATTAAGAAGAAGAGGAAAGTAGTACAAGTTTTAGCATACACGGTTAATATTGCTGACAACCACACGAACAAAAAGAAAACAAGATGATACATCCAAACTAATCTACTAGCAGAGAGGAAAAGACCGAAAGAAGCCTTGGACTAAGCATACTCCGAACCCCAGAGAAACCAGCAGTGGCCCACAGCCTGGCCTCCTCCAAAACTTGTACCAAAGCAACCGGCATCAGCGCAGTGCGTTCGTGCACCCTGTGGTTCCTCTCTTTCCAAATCGACCAAGCGACCCGGCAGACAATGAACTCGAAGCCCTTCCGTCGAAACTTGGGGACCAATTTTCGCGCTTGTAGCCACCAATCTACAATTGGCGATTCAGCTTGGGGCATGAAGGGGCATAGTTTAGCTAACCTGTGAACTAGCGGAGAAGAGAAGATGAGCACCATTTTTTTATCCACGATTGAACCAACTCAAATCGAGCATTTTTCCTTCCTATTTCTACGTTTTTTGAATCCTGCAAGGAGATGTGTAGTGTAAGCCTATGTTGTACACCATGAATAATGCACCCTTTTTGCATGGTCCGTGCGTTCGCAATCTCAGCCGAACGACAACCACCGCTCCAAGATGCATTGCCACCACCAACACGTAGTTGGCACCGCCTGACCATCTCCAACATCTTCCTGTTTTGCGCAAAATTATGGACATCATTGCTTGACCAGGAACTTGAAAGTATGGTAGAGCTATCTATATTCTGCTTATTAGATGCAAATCTTGAGCTACTAGTATATGTCTTCTAGTAAGCTGAGTGAACTGGAAAAAACCAGGCTATCAAAGTGCCAAGACATGATATCATCCATCTCAACATGGACCGGGATCTTTCAAAGAACCACTTTAACTATCTTCCTGGCGGAATTTTGTGTCAATTATTCAGTATTCGTTAATTTACCTATGTGGGGAGAGGATCAATCAAACTGTCCACAAACATGAGTAACCATCATATTCTTGCCTTCTTGCATGGTTTATTGTTAATATTTGCGTACTGATAAATGTAAAATATTCTGATAGGTCATTCCCGGCTACTTGAGATCAGAGGTACGAGGAGCTACGACTCAAATCGTCTCAACAACAACTCAAATGATATAGTGTTGACATCCTTGGAGCACGACAGATTTGGAAGGTCCATATGTCTGAGAGATGCAAGTTCTTCGCCTAGTTAGTCTTGCATGGTCGCTGTTGGACGTCTGACAAGCTTCACCGTCACGGACTGAAAGATACGGATACCTGTGCGCTTTGCGTGCAGGAGGTCGAAACACTAGACGACCTGATTGTGGACTGTGTTTTTAGCCGCGAGACGTGGTTCAGAGGTCTCAGGCATATTCTCCTGCAGGACCTTGCCCCAGACTGCCCTATGAGCTTCGCGGCTTGGTGGTGCTCCGCCAGGAAATAGGTCGCTAAGTTTCGAAGGAAAGGTTTCGACACCTTTATCTGGTTGGTCGCTTTACACGATAAGGAGGCGCTCATGCCGGTGGCGCTAGTGTCGGCGATTCTGGAGGAGGCCAAGACTTGGGCACGTGCGGGCTTCCTTCCGCTAGCTCGCCTTCTGGGCGTGCGCCCGGTGAGGGCTGTGCAGTTCTTCGTTTAGGTTTTCCGTTTTGCTTTGTTTGTGTTGTCTTGTTCTCTCTCTCTCTATTTATGTGTGTGCCTGTCCCTGTAAGCGAACAAGAAAACCTTTTCTCCTCTCTTAATGAAAAAAGTGCTTTGCACGTCTTAAAAAATGATATAGTGTCTAATGTGACATCAATTGTTGAGAGGAAGATCAACCTTAGTTTTGCACTAAGAATATTTGTGATCCTTTCCAAAGATGCTACTGCTGCCAGAACACTCGAAGTTGTTACAAAACACGGGATGAGTGCAAAGCCAACTGCCCTGCATGCAACCCCGAGTGTCCACCACAACCATCGCCTTGAACAATGATTGGTAAACTGTTAGGTGCAACAAAGAGTCATGGAGCATAGTTACTGTATGGCGTTGGATCATGCATGGGAGCGAGCACCACAATTTTATCTTGGCGGATGCAAACAACTTCTCTTTCATGTAACTCTTCTGTTCATTTGTGTCAATCTTCATGTTCGAAAATAAAAAAAGATTATTAAGTCTTAGCGATGATATATTATTGTTTCCATTATACTATTTCAAAGTGATGTTTGATGTAGTATACATGCATCTATATAATGCATTCAAGATGCTACAAAGAGTGTACTTTATTGCTGCTAAAAGAAGGGAAATTTTGGTAGTTTTTTTTTCTCAAGGAACGGTATTTTATTTAGGGAAGCTGGAATATTTCTTGAACCGCGTTGCAGGTTTATGAGAAAAGTTATTCAAATTTAGGATATAATTGTTCTCCTGAATTTTGTGGCATGCATGCAACTTCTTTTTATTGTTTCCACACACAAATTTCACACGTACGACCAAAGCAATGCAAAGTCGTCTCTCACGACCGATTTACTGGGCGTTGCTGCCTAGTACCTGCTAGTAGCTAGAATGTGCGCGCGTGTGAGCTAGCTAGAGTCTCGACGATATATATATCGGATCATATCGAGCCCTAGCTACCTCATCTCGAGAGACAGTTTCCAGCATGGATGAGGGACAGTTCTTGGAGGGCCTGTTGTACGTAGTGGAGTGGGGATGAGGAGCGCTGGGGTGCTGCTCCTCCTCTAAGTCGCTTGGAAGATATACCGGTGCTTCTTCTCCACCAGTGGTGGTGGCCCTGCTCATCGTCCGTCGTCACCAGGAGGCTCGCGTTCTTCCTCGTCGCCATCCTCTTCTTCCTCCGGGGGTATGTGCCCCCCCCATATGTAGCGGTTGAGATGGTGCATGCTCGCGCTTTAAGATCAGTGCTAACTGGGGGTTCGTCAGTGACGTGGAACTGATTTACAGCGTGGACCCTTGAGCGTTTTGTCGGTGACTGCCGGTCGCGGTTGACTATCTAAAACCGCGTCTCCTTACAGTGGACTGCTTGGACGGCCCTGACCCGGTCCGGAACGTGAGCTTTCTGATTCGTAAGGTCGGTTATAGATCTATAGTCAGTTTTTTTCTCTTTATATTTCTAATATATTTACTCCTGTGATTGGAGTTGTTGGGGGCTCTGTTTGTTGTTTGGTGGCGTGATCTTTTGTCTCGGTTTTGTCTGGCGCAAGTTACGGCGGCCACTATGGGCGATTTGGGTGCAGAGAGTGCTTCTAATCTTGCAGCGAGAGGATTCCTGTACCATCTCGCGGGATGGAAGGCAGTGGGGAGGAGATTCAATCTTCTTGTGCTGATAGTGATGTACCTTTTACGTTTTTACTTCAAATTGTTTATTAGGCAATCTGAAAGCGGGGCTTCTTTTGATTCTTTGCTGAAGGATACAAACTTTGATGCTGACAGACTTATGTAAGTATATCATAAGTTATTCTGTTCTTACATGTTTTCTATTTCCTAGCATTTCTTAAAGTTAGGTGCTGTTATCTAAGTATTTGTTTCTTCTTATATGAATCTAGTACATTTTACGTGGTTTATTTGATAAATATTGTAGTCTGTATTGACATATTTTTGGAGTGTATGATTAATAGGCGGTTGCTCGATGCTTTGCTGAGTGAAGGGCTCATTTATAATCCTGTTGATTACTCCCACCACAAGTTGGTGTAGAATTGATTTAAGTGATATGTAAAGCAAGGAAGGAAGACTCTTTTGCATCATTGAGTGTAATAGTTGCTTACATTATCATGCTGCAAGTAGTGTCGACCATATACCCCTGGGTACCCATACAAGGAAGAATACGAACTCATGCCATAGATCCTTGTAATCCTACTAGGACTCGTACCATGTAATCCTACTAGGACTCCTATCTTATAACCGACTAGGAACCCGCCCCCTGGACTATATAAAGGAGGGTCGGGTACCTAGGAGGACAAGGTGAATCCCCCAACCCCTCCGGGGAACACCCAAGCGCAGAGCGTCATACATGATACTCCAAACAGGACGTAGGGTCCACTACTCTGGCGGCCCGAACCTGTATAAATCTGTGTCCCGTGTCCTCGCGCATACCTTCGAGTTTCAGGTCTGGCGATCCTCCACCGCACAATCTACTACCTCGGGTACCCCCTTGGTAGGCTCAGTGGCCAAAACACTGACAGCTGGCGCGCCAGGTAGGGGCGATCGTCAAGATCATCGGGCGAGCTTGAAGGACCTTCATCGTCAAATTAACCAACTCAACGGCGCCGACGGAATCCAATTTGCGGCTGATTACTACTCGACGACTCGGCAATCCACACCTCCTGACAAGACAAGTAAGAATCAATCAGGAATTGATCAAGTCCGAAACCAACAGCATTTCGAAATAAAGTCGCTCGGCGTGTGTCAACGTCCGAGCCAGAGTCCTACCAGGAGTCGATTTCCATACTTACCGCACAGCACTCGGCCTCGTCGATTTTCTCATATGGAAAGCTGACTTACTGCTGCACGGCTTGCACAGTTGCACTCATCAAGACAGAATGACAGCTGGCGCACTCGAAGACCGTTCCAGCTGCAACGCCCCTATTTTTTCTTGGAAATTCGATTTCTTGGAAATTGCTAATCACGACATGCACGTGAGGTCCAAACGGTGCAGCAAGCCCTATGCTACGTGCACACTTAAAGGCTACCAGGAAGGTTTCAAGATCAACGCTTGGTGCACACGGAAGACGTACACGAGTGCAATTACTTCGACGTACTCATCGTCGACAACTTCAACTACTCGAGTACAACTACATCAACACTCGGCAATGACTACTCATCGTCTGGTTGCAACAGCTCTACTACGCCTATGCCGTGCATCCGGACGCGTCGCCTCGCCGCTCGACTTTTCGTCGGTCGGACGCACTGGCTCTCACCGTGCGCCCGGTCACTTCGTCTCGTGGCTCGACTACTCGTCGTCCGGTTGCACCGGCTCTACTGCGCCTATGTCGTGCATCCGTACGCGTCGCCTCGCCGCTCGACTTCTCGTCGGTCAGTCGCACTGGCTCTCGCCGTGCGCCCGGTCACTTCGTCTCGCGGCTCGACTACTCATCGTCCGGTTGCACCGGCTCTACTGCGCCTATGCCGTGCATCCGTACGTGTCGCCTCGCCACTCGACTTCTCGTCAGTCGGTCGCACTGGCTCTCGCCGTGCACCCGGTCACTCCGTCTCGCGGCTTGACTACTTATTGTCTGGTTACACCGGCTCTACTTCGACTACGCCGTGCACCGTCTCGACATCGTCTTGTGGCCACACCAACTCATCGTGGACTACTTCGGCTACTCTTCTCGGCTAAGTTTCTACTAGAAAACTAGTCGAGAACGGCTTCTACGCCCCCCACAACTAGTCAGACCCGACTCTGACTAGTCAACTTCGTCAACACTCGTCCACGGGTTCATTCAAAACCCGCTCCGGCGGTACAAGCCGACTTCGGTTGCATCTCCAGACCGCTCCTGCGGTATCAGTAAGTCATTTATTTTAAATGATTACTTTTTTCTTCTTCTTTGGCTTGTTTTGCGCATGCAGGACAATACGCCAAGGATTACTTATTGGTGTACGCTTCTCAACGGATTTTTCCACAAGAGCTACACTATGCCGACTACTCTTGGGACATATCAACAAGTCACCACGAGCTCACTCCATCAACTCGGGGCTATCCCAAGGAGGCAACTTCTAAAGTCCGCTCCGCGCGGCAATCTAAAGTCGACTTCCTCAAGTCGCACCTCCAAGTTGACTACTCTATTCGCATCATAAAGTCGCTTTCTAAAATCGCATTTTCAAAGTCCGCTCCACGCGGCACAAAGTCGACTTACTCAAGTCGCATTCTTAAAGTTCACTCCGTGTGGCAATCTAAAGTCGACTTCGGTCGCACTTTCGCCCGCTCCGGCGGCATACTGCGTGTGTAAGCTTCAATGGAATCTAGCTGTAAGTGGCCCTCGCGTCCTGGCAACGATGGTACCTAACTGCACGCGGTCTTCACTCTTCGTACCATGGGTCTGAAACACATGACCCTAAGTACTCTCGCTCTGCCCAACTTACCCTGGGTCTCCCTGTTATCGTGCCGATCCATACTCTAGGCCTCCCTGTTACCATCCGATCCTTACTCCGAGTTCCTGCTTCTATGCCGATCCCAGGCTGTAAGTGATTCTTAGGTTCAGGCGATTACCTAGCTGTATCCGATTTTCTGATCCAGGCGACTACTCAGCTGTAAGCTGCTTTTGGGTTTGAGCTATACTCTCTCCAGGCGGCTTCGGCTGTGACTACTCGTAGGGGATCATGATAATCCTCTCCAGGCGGCTTCGGCTGTGACAACTCGTAGGGGTCACGATAACCCTCTCCAGACGACTCCGTGTCGTATAGAACAATAAGTGGCACATGATGTCCTTGTTCTATTTAATCAAGAGGCTGCAGCCTAGAGTAACACCCTTCATAGTAGGGTCTCAGTGGAACTCCAACACATTGAGTTCATCACACTGTCCCCTACGGTCTTACTCGTTGTTCGGAACATTCTTGCGAGTACTCTCTCACTAGGTTCATAGCCTCAGAGGTACTTAAGACATTGTAAACTCTGTACAATGTGCTTATTTCACAACAAAGCCTTCTTTTACGCTGCTACAGCTAAGGTGTTCAACTCGTTGTGATTAAGCTAATGTTCTTCGGAACATCCTTGCGAGTACTCTCTCACTAGGCTCATAGCCTCAGAGGTACTTAAGACACTATTACTCAATAGTGTATTCGGACATTGTTCTCGACGTAATGTGTTTTTTCCAGACGGCTCCGGAGGCAAAACAATTCGTTTTTCTGTTTTTTAATTCGCTTTTTTGCCTTCCGGAACGTGTTTTTTTGGCTTTTTAGCTTTGTGTTTCGGGTTTCATTCTTGGCTCGAAGTACTCAAAGTCCGCTCCGCGCGGCACAAAGTCGACTTACTCAAGTCGCATTCTAAAATCTGCTCCACGCAGCACAAAGTCGACTTCGGTTGCATTTCAAAGTCCGCTCCGCGCGGCATAAAGTCGACTTACTCAAGTCGCATTCTAAAGTCTGCTCCGCGCAGCACAAAGTTGACTTACTCAAGTCGCATCTCTAAGTCGACTACTCTAGTCGCATCACAAAGTCGACTACTCTAGTCGCATTCTAAAGTCCGCTCCGTGCGGCAATCTAAAAGTCGACTTCGGTCGCATCTAAAGTCCGCTTTGACGTCATAAAGTCGACTACGGTCGCATCTAAAGTCCGCTCTGACGGCAACATTACCACTCGAAGACGACTCGAATAGTCTATGCTACTTCTCAAGTATAACGGCTTCACACCAAATTACTACTCGGAGACAATTTCATCATGCTTCGTTCGTTCTTCAGCTCGGAGGCTCAACTCCAATTACTACTCGACGTGGCTCATATAGCTCACTTGGCTCATAATCTCGGGGGCTGGATGCTACAAAAGTACTCGGATGATGGCTTTTGCGAACTGAAGACCCTTGGATTGATCATCTAATCACTTCAAGGCTCGGGGGCTACTATGCTACAACCATCAACCTCTTTTTTCAAAGACGGAAGATGCAGATTCAAGGTTGACCCTCAGCTTGATTCTTCGATTCAAACTTAGGCTCGGGGGCTACACTCCATATAGAGTGCGATTTTTGCAAATTGCACTTCCATATAGATCGAGATTTCAAGACAAGATTGGTATTTTTTGGAGACTTCTTGGGTTAGAACTCGGGGACGCCTGGGAACTACTCGGGGATGATTCAAAAGTACTCATAGATGAACTAGACCACATTCCACTCTTTAGGAAATTCAAGTAGTATTGAAGACTTCGGTTAGCAGTACTCGAGACGATCAGGAACTACTCGACGAAGCTTCAAGACCACTTAAACTCGCTGCTCAAGACTACAAAGTGCTCGGGGGCTTGTCGACCATATACCCCTGGGTACCCATACAAGGAAGAATATGAACTCATGCCATAGATCCCTGTAATCCTACTAGGACTCATACCATGTAATCCTACTAGGGCTCCTATCTTGTAACCGACTAGGAACCCGCCCCCTGGACTATATAAAGGAGGGTCGGGTACCTAGGAGGACAAGGTGAATCCCCCAACCCCTCCGGGGAACACCCAAGCGCAGGGCGCCATACATGATACTCCAAACAGGACGTAGGGTCTGCTACTCCCGAGGTAGTAGATTGTGCAGTGGAGGATCGCCAGACCTGGAACTCAAAGGTATGCGCGAGGACACGGCACGCAGATTTATACAGGTTCGGGCCGCCAGAGTAGCAGACCCTACGTCGAGGTAGTAGATTGTGCGGTGGAGGATCGCCAGACCTGGAACTCGAAGGTATGCGCGAGGACACGGGACGCAGATTTATACAGGTTCGGGCCGCCAGAGTAGCGGACCCTACGTCCTGTTTGGAGTATCATGTATGGCGCCCTGCGCTTGGGTTTTCCCCGGAGGGGTTGGGGGATTCACCTTGTCCTCCTAGGTACCCGACCCTCCTTTATATAGTCCAGGGGGCGGGTTCCTAGTCAGTTACAAGATAGAAGTCCTAGTAGGATTACATGGTACGAGTCCTAGTAGGATTACAAGGATCTATGGCATGAGTTCGTATTCTTCCTTGTATGGGTACCCAGGGGTATATGGTCGACAAGTAGTTCAGCTGGGATGGTGTCGTAGTTTCCTTCAAGTGATAGTATTTCTGATAGTATTAGTCCCCCCATGGATGTTTTTGAACTCTGAACATAAAAAGGCACAGATAATGTTAATGTGTCTTGTACCGTGTAAGGAGCAAATTACGGACATGTAAATCTTATTTGTGCATCCGCACTGTGTTTTTGGACACAGATCGAAATTGATGTACTTACCATTGCATCTATTTGTTGAACTTTGTTTCCATCGAATGCCATGCAGAAGTATGAGCACATCAGGCTGCTCAAGAATTCACTACATCGTTGTATATGTTGGTCATTGATGTGACATTTAATTCAATATGTGCAATTCCAAATTATGCAATTATTTTGGTCTGTCTGCTAGGATTGCTTTTTAATTACCTTGATGTTCTGTAGTCTGTCATAAACCTTATTGTTACTAATTGGAAATCGTGGCTCCACCCTGTGACAGAACCGTCCAAAATAATTCTGTATTATCACCTAAGCCGGTCCACGTGGCCAATAAGCGATAATAGGGAAGTATTTTGTCGTCTCTGTCGGGTCAAGCCCGGTGAATCACTTACAACACAAGATCAATAATATGCAACAAAGCCCACACGAAGGCGGGTCCAGAGTACAAGTTCAAATTTACATAACAGCCCACAAGGTCAAATTATTACAAACCGAGTTTCATTGCATAAAAGTAAAATTTCAGAGTTCAACAGCGGAAAATAAACTAAACGGAAGATACACATGGGAGGCCATCCATAGTGTATCACTCATCGTCATCATTCTCCCACTCAAGTTCCCAGCCCTCAGGGATAGAGCCAGGCCAGATAGGATTACCTGAAAACAACAAGTAAAGCAAGGCTGAGTATACTAATACTCAGCAAGAGTTACCCGACAAAATAAAATTACAACCAGACATGCAAGGATTATTGGCTGGTGGGTTTGTTTTGCCAAAAGCGACTAAGAGTTGATCCTTAATTCCAAGTTTTTAGCTCAAGTTCAAGTATGTTAACCTAACTAAACAAGCAGTTGTGCAAACAATATTATACAAGCAGCAAAATTAATCCATCTGCTCCACATTTCAATATGGGATAACCAGTGGTTAAGCCGTCTCAGATAACGGCGAGAGACCGACAATCGATCAAATTTATAAACCTTGCAAGATACAACCCAAGACACACGGAAGAAGGTAGACCCTAAGAATCCAAATAAAAGCAAATGCAGGGTCTACCCCGACCAGGCGGTTCCTGTCATTCCCACAGCTTAGGATCAAATGCTACAGTCCTAAGTACAAGGTTTACTGGTACGCTCAACATAGTACGTCCAGACTCACACTTGCACTACCTGTGGCGAACCGGGAGACGCATCTCAAGAGTAGTAGCGATAAAGTTCCCGCACTGGTTCATTAGGTACTAGGCTTACTAGTCCCATTCCCGACAAGTGCTTGGTACGTTCAATAGCTTAAACCAGCACAATGCTACTCGGTCGAGACCGAACCCATTGCTCTTACCACATGAGCGAGTCAGTTTAACCAACTTATGATTCCAACATAAGTGTCCTATATCTCGCGAGCAATGAGACATTACTTGACTTGTACCGTGTCCTTAAAGCATGGCACTAGCAACCTAACATACTAGTAAAAGAGCATAGGAACCTAAGGATGATGCATCTAGGTTTCAATTAAACTCCTGAAACTTAAATGCACAAACATAACATAAATACGGAAAGTAAATGGTGAGTTTAGGAAAAACGGTTAATGCACTCCGGTGCTTGCCTTCTCTACTTCAGTTATAGCTTTGGGCTCTTCTAAACTTTGGTCCAGGTCTTGATGCACACCAAGCTTGTTCACTTCACCATCCACGGTCCCGTCTCCCTCCTGGGTTAGTGTATATGTCCCGTCCAGTAAATCTACATGTATACATGCATATGCATTAGGTTATGCTGAGGGTGGGAGAATTACCACCAAACCAACTCTTGTTGGCCACATTCATCTACACACTATTATTTTCTCACAAAAAGTATTGGGTGGTGTGATGGTTAACTAATTGTTACTTTGATGGTGATTGTGTGCACATCTAAGCAAAATAAGATACTTAACTTCACCAAACAGCAAGGGGTGTATTTAAATGATTACAAACAGAAACAAATACTGATATTCCTTAATTAACTCTAAAGTAAGCAAAGCATATCTATTTAGATTCTAGCTAGCCTTTCATCAAAAATCCATATTAAATGAAATATAACTCCAACTGTCCTAAAATTTTGTACACAGCAACATATTCCTAAAATAAGCTCACATGCCAAAATTTAGCTCCAGATCACATATAATTAATTTATATGAAAAAGACAAGTATCAGCCTTGCATAAATTAATTAAATCCTACAAAAAGATTTACAAATCTTTTTGGTCTCAAATTTGTCCTACAAGTCATTTATATAAAATATAAGCCTCTGACCAAATTACAAATGCAGATCTAATTTATTTTTGAGTTATTAATTTAACATCCTACACAATATTAAATACAAACCATAAATCAAACAAAAGCCTAAAATCATATCCATTCTACCAGAGGTGCTACTCGTCATGACAAAGCCCTGGGGTGCACTGGTGCTTAAAGAAAAAGTTCATTAAAGGGACTATAAAAAGCATCAAGATTAATCTAGCATAAAGTTTACATAAATCATAACTACAAATCCACATATCAATCTCATGTAAAATTTGGTCACAAATGTAAACATGGCATAAAGAACAACATATCCAAATTTCATTTCCATAACATGAGTACATTTTAAACTACAGCAAAAACACTTCAAACTAAGTTTGATTTTTCATTTCAAATCTACATAGAAAAACCCTATACAACCTTTCTAGCAAACGTAGATCTCATCACAAGGAAACCAACAAAACTGGATTTGTATTTTTCTGATTTTTCTACGATTTTTAATGATTTTTCTAAGTTGTAGCCGAAACCCTAAAGAATCTTATTACAACCAGGTCCCTGGATTCGCAGGTAGGTCCTCAGAATTTACAACTAGGTCCCCAGATGAGAATCCCAATCACAAACAGGTCCCGAGGCGCCATGGCCGGCGATGGAGGTCAAAATCCGGCGAGCTCGTCGCCGGGATGGACCGGGGAAGTGGTGGGGAGTGACGAGGGGCTCACCAGGGTTCCGTTTCGGGGCTTGGACGGGTTGGAGGAGCGGCCGAAGATGGTGCTCGGCAGCGTCATGCATCCATGGCCGTCCCTGCTTCTGTCCCCGCGTGATGGCCCGCAATGGAGGTGGTCTGGTGGCCGGAGAAGCTGGAGTGAGGTGGACAGGGGAGGCGGCTCCACTGCGGAGCAGCAATGGCGGACAGGGGAGGCTATTCCGCTGCGAAGCAGCAACGGCGGACAAGGGAGCGAGCTCGGGCGTGCGCGCCAAGAGGATGAGCTGGGAGGAGGCTTCGCCTCGAGGCTTGGCCGTCGAGCTGGCCTGCTCGGGCTGCTGGCTGCCCCGTTGTCGTGGCGGCGTAGGCGCAGCACGGCGCAGCGCGTGGCACAGCGCGTGGTGGCAGCTTGGCATGTGGGCGCCGCGTGGCGAGTGGCCGGGCAGGTCGCGGTGACCGGGGGTAGCGCGGGCAGGAGAGAGAGCGGCTCGGCGCCCGTGCCAGGTGGCACTGCCGTGTGGCAGGGGACTAACCGGCACGCGTGCGGTCGGCGCTCTGAAACTCGCCGGTGCACGTGGGAGCACTAGTCAGAGCTCCTTTGACCGACCAAAACTCAAAAATTTTGAACTAAACTCTAAAATCTCCAAAAACAAAAGTTATAGATTGAAGTACCAGCTACAACTCTTATAAAGGGCGACATATGTTTTGAGCTATGGTTTGGCCGGGAACGTTTGTCGAAGTTGGCAGGATGCGGAACTCGGTTTACTATTCAAAATAGCGTTGACCAAGTTTTTGAGCATTTTCCACTTAGAATTTGAAATGTCATTCTACATATAAAATGTGTTCCCGGAAAAACTGCACAACTTTTACATTGGTAGAATTTGATGTTCTTAAGGAAAAATTAAAGATATGGCCAAAGTTCCAGAGAAAAGTATAGGTTATTAAGGGTTTGACCAGTTTTAGAAGGGGTTTGACTCTGTTTTCAAGGGCTTTCCACTCAAAAGTTTGAATGCCATCAATTGACAAAGTTGTGTTCCCGGAGATAACAAACACTTTTCATATTGGCCGATGTTCGAGTGGCTATACAAAAATTTGAGATATGGTCGAGCTAATAGAAGGAGGTTCTCGGCCTTTAGGGCTTAACTCACTTAACTAGGGCTTAACCCCTTTGATTAAGTAAAGCAAACACCAGGGGTGTTACACACCCCCTTAGCAACGTAGTTGAAACTCTCAGTAGGTATTTTTCTAGATTCTTTATAGCTGAGTAGTGCACATTATCTGGATGTTGGCTTGATCTTGTAGGTTTGAAAGGGTCGAAAACAGTTATTTCGTTTGTTAGCAAGTGCCAAGTGTACAATATCCATTTCACCAGTTTCGTTGGGAAGAATAGTTGCATTACGAAGTGAAATGCCATTAAGTTGGTATTCAAACTCATACCATTGTATGAATTTGTGTATTGTTACATCCGTTCAGTTGCATGTATGCCTAATGTATGTGTTATATTAGTTCAAGAATTACCATTTCGCAGTCCTGGATCTTGTAAGTGATGTGTGACCCAACAATTTGCTCTTTTATGTAAGGATCATGCACGTTGAATTTTCCATTTAGAACTGATTCCTACAAGGTAAATTTATAAGTTATTATTAGTATTTGACATGCTTCAACAGTAAATGCATGCCGTATTTTGCTTCGGTGTAGTTGCTTTTCCCCCCAAATTTTCATGTTGCTTACTATGAACTCTGCCTCAAAGAAGTGTCTCGATCTTTTTGTGTTGTCGGTGCCTTCAACTTTGTCATCTTTTTGCTTCAATCGCCTTATCAAAGCATTAAACATGTCCATGCTGGATTCCTTGTCTCCAAGTACTTGCTGTATCAGGTCCTGCAACTGCACTTCTATATATTTGGGCACAAAGTGTAGGATGACAGCGCTGGATGCATAATATACGAAGCTGGAGTAAATATTTTCCATTGTAATAATTTTGTTTCACTGTGAGTAAATGGTGTTGCTACAAGAAATGTGTTCCAGGTAGATGTTCTAACCTATTTTTTCAGTGTTTATCATGTACCCTGGTTATTGTGTCCTTCAAATTTTCAGTCAGTTGTTCTGTTCTTCTTGCTCCCTTTTCACTCGTCCATGGTAGTATCAGTTCCTTGTTGTGGTCGATGTATGTACTCCTTGTTTCTGGTACTATCGGGTAAAGCTGATCTCTGTTGCATCTTAGGTAAATGATGCATGGGTATTCTGTTACTTTATTGCCACTTTCTGCTATTGGAGAGATATTGCTTGAAAGGTGGTCGTTGGTTGGTGACTTGTTTGAACTGTTGCTTGTCGTTCCTGCTGTTAATGTCCTTTTAGGCTTCCTTGGTACTGCTTCAGCTGATGCTTTGCCATGCACGATTACAGCTTGCATTCCATCCCCTGGTTGAATTAACATTAATTTATTTTTTTACTCATATAAACAACAAATTGAACAACCTTCTTGGGGTTATTGAAGAAGACTAATAATATGTTTTTTCTTCTTACCATTATCTGTTATGGAGGTATACCCATCAGCAGACGCGAGGCTTGTACCGCTCCTGGCAATAGGCCGTAGTAATGATAGCAGCTTTGACATATAATTTATAGCTGCTCTCCTTGTATTTGAATTTATTTGTACGTTAAATTCGTAGAATGCCTTATATGCAATTGGATCTATTTGTAGAACTTATGGGAGTTATTTTCTTTTTTTAGAAAGAAGTTAATGTGGATAAAGTATCATGATTCTTACATCAGAAGGAATATGTAGCATGCGTAGAAGAGCAGTATTTGCTCTCCACAGGCCATGTCTCAGTTCTTCCCCATTCTCAGTCATTTCCGTTATTCTTGATGTAGCCCAGTGGTAGCACATTGTCGTTGCTGGCCTGAGCTGCATGTTGTAACACATTGATATTAATAAATGGAATTTATCATTAACTTACAAAAATTCCAATCAAAGTGTTGAGAGTTTGATTGTGTCATGTTATTCACCTTGCTTTGTGCATACAGCCATTGTGTATAGTGCATGTCGTCTTTTCTTGAGTCTGTCAGTATCATGGATCTCATCCTTCCATCGCTGAAGAATTTGATCCGTGGCAGTGTGTTGTGCTCCATGTTCCAAAGCCCTAGATCTGCACTGTCTAGGTAAATGACCTGCATATGCATCCATTTCAAATATATATCAGTTGAGCTACGTCAGCAG
The DNA here is from genome assembly GCA_036936925.1 of Cenchrus fungigraminus. NCBI lineage: Eukaryota > Viridiplantae > Streptophyta > Magnoliopsida > Poales > Poaceae > Cenchrus > Cenchrus fungigraminus. The sequence goes on along the minus strand of CM072779.1, from coordinate 27,230,152 downwards.
GACGACACGGAATTTATTTTTGTACTCAGATTTGATGGTATAATTAGAGTCGAATATCAGTTCTTGTAGTTTCATTAATATTTTTACCTCGTTTGTTTCTTTCCGTTATCTCAGTATATTACCTGAAGGAAGAGCGCACATCCTGTGATGTTGGCCACCTTATGACGGCTCTTTAGATATGTTTTCAACTTTGTCACCCCATCTAGCAGTTTTTCGATGACATATTCTGACCAATCATAACTTGATATGTTAGATGGGTCTTCAATTGCCTTCTAGTAATCGTGTGATGCATAATCAAATTTGCCGCCAGGGCTAAATATTGTTGACATCATGTAGATTACAAATGCAACTTTGAATGCATTTTTTCTGATTGAGTCATTCCCCTGCTGTAGTTCCTGCTGATTATGTCCATAGCTGGCTTAATGCTGCGACTATTTTTTGTTGTCGCGCAAAGGTACTCGGTCAGTATCCTTTTAATGGTGTCGTTGTTGGTGCAGAAATGGTCATCCACTCTCCTTCCTTTGCATGTGTTGACGGTTCAATAACGCGCCAAGATTCACCGCAAGCTTACGGATCATCGTAGTACCTTTTCCGCTCGAGTACGGACCCAAGGTATCAATCTGTGGATCAGAAGTAAACTACCTAGGGTTTCCATTTAATCTAACCGATCTAACCTAACATGAGGCATGGATTGCATATGAAGGTAAACCTAATATGTATAATAGTTATATAGCATGTAGGTTGATCTCATCCAAGAACTTAGACAAAAGATAACAAACACAAACGAGAGTAACAAGGGCCTATCATATCCTAGTTGTAGCTCTAGCTAGATTGGCAAGCAAAACATGGTTCTCATTCAAAGCATTTTTAAACCTCCATCCTCTGGTCCGACTCCCGAAGACATCCGTCCTTTCGGGGCAATCATCCTATCACGATGCACCCTTATTCATGCGGGGAGCCTAAGGGCATGAACATAAAGATCACGTCATACTACTCGACAGATCCGGTATGCAATTCTAGTCACCATGACTACAAGACCACCTGTTGCAATCTATGCTAGCCATAGATTGGAATAAGCAAACTCGAGAAAGTATGAAATCATAAAAGGAGGAACATGGATCGCTAAATGAATCGGAACACATCTATTACTTCACCATCAATGATTATCCATCACAAGATAATAACAGTGGTCATACCTACTTGTGACTCCTAGCTCCAGAGCTCCGCCATAGCACAACCACGTAGGGAGGCCATGGTGGCTAGGGTTGGCCTAAGCCATCCCCTAGACAACTTCGAGGACTCGCGGCGGCCGCCGTCTCCCTCCGATGCTTCTCCCTCAAGTCGGCGGCTCTCTGATGGATGGATGTGGCAGTCGTCGGGGCTGTGGACTATTAATCGACCGAAGCAACCCTAGTTCGAAGGGGAGGCCGAACCGAGGCAAAAAGGGGGTGGGCCGGCCGGCCTGGGCCTTTTCTGGCCTGGTTTGGGCCCAACTTTCTCCATGTGGCTTTTATTTTGACTTTTTGCACCTTTGCATGTGGGCTTTGGACATCATTATTCCCGCGATCAAGATAAGGAGTCTTGTCGCATGAACTTCCGGTCTTTTGTCTTGGTCCTTAGGAATATTTCGTCATTGCATCTTGGTCCTTTCCACCTTTGGAAGTAAGTTCATATACGAATGGAACTCCTTGATTCTCTTTCATAACACCCTCCAAACTTGATATAGATTTATCCATTAAGCACATGATTTCCTGCATAAACATTGCACTTCAAAAGGCACATGCACAGACGAACTTGTTACATCATTAGTATGCCTAGTGGTGGGTTAGTTACAAATCAAAGCTCAAACCAAAGTGTAAAAAGTGCTCTAGGTGTACCAAATTTGACCGCCAACAGCATGGTATCCCGAAAACCTTGTTTACATCTATTTTGCTGAATTTAATCGGTCTCTCATTGTCCAACACCAATGTTCTTGATAATGTGTCCACCTTGTGCACATCAGGGAAACTGCGAATCTCATGTCTATTTGCTTTGCGGGTGTGAACTCCAGGAGTTCACCAAATCCTATTTCTTTGACCAGCTCTCTTTTTGTATCATCAAAGCTGGATACTATCTCATGGACCCTTCTGAAAGAGCATGTTGAAGATACTGATGATATCTCCACTATATGTTGTTTGGGGATTTGTACAGATGTGTTACATTGTTAGCCAATCCCTTTGGCAGTCCCCTGTGCAGAAATGGTTAAGGAATCATCAATGTCAGGGCACTTTTTGTTCAATATAAGTGAACCTCTATCTATATAATGTTTTATAAATTATTATTAGCGTCGATAGCAACAACTTTTTTCCGATCTACTTATTTTAAAGGCATTTTGGTAATAAACAGAACTTGGTATTATCTAATTGTTGTAATTGAGGTGTGGGCGGGATCTTCCTGAATCTATGTTCTTTTTTTACCGTATATAACAGGGGATACCGGATCTATTAGATATCGCTGAAACTTTGAAACGAAAGACGAGTCTAAATCAGTGTTTCAGGTTTTTACCTCGGCTGGCGAATCTTTTGTGTCGAAGTCTAAAATAATAATCTTTGACTTTGTTTTCGCTTTGGATGAGTATTGCCTCGACATCTCTCTTCCTGAACCACTTCTACCCGTTTTCCGGTGATGAACAGGATCTGTAGATTTAGCTCCAATCTTTCGCTTGAGGTGTTGTTGATTTTGCTTACGCCGGGTCCTCTCCTTGTTTTTCTTTCTGGGGGATTGAATAATTCTTGATGCGATGTATTTTGCTATGACGCTCTTTGGTATGTTACGGATGTGGGGATGCGGAATGAAGGTGAGGCTGGGGGCTGGGGACGAACCCTAGCCTCCGTACACTAGCACTGGTGGGATGAACCTGTTGCACACTCCTGGACAGAATAATTTTGTTATTTTTCCTTTGGTAGTTGCATATGGGCATTGTGGGCTTGTTGGTTTGGATATGGGTATCTGTTTTTGAGCCTTCCTCATCTGAACAAGCTTCCGTAATATCAATTTAGCGATCGTGCGCTCCCAGCGCTCGACCTCCATCATCAGCTGCTTTCCATCTTTTTCCTCCATGTGTCCACCAAAGCAACAGCACCACCCAAAGCACCGCGGGGACCATCGCTAGGAAGCGCGCGACACGAGTACACAACAGCTGCGATCCCATTGTCCTTCGGGATCCTTTTTTTCTTTTGCACTCTCTCGCTCCCTGCAATTTACGCACATGACTTCTTGTAAAAAAAATATACACATAAATTATTTTTGGAAAATAATTATGTGTATAACTTATTGTTATGAAAAAGTTATGTCCATAACTTGTCGTTATGAAAAAGTTATGCTCATAACTCGTCGCTAGGAAATAAGTTATGGGTATAACTCGTCGTTAGGGAAACAATTATGCACATAACTTGTTGCTATGGAAAAATTTATGCGCATAACTCGTCACTGGGAAAAAGTTATGCACGTAACTCGTTGGTAGGAAAAAGTTATGCATATAACTCGGCATTAGAAAAAAAATTATACACATAACTCGTCGTTAGTAAAAAGTTATGCACATAAAATATTGTTAGAGAAACAATATACTATAAATTATCATTAAAAAATTATGCTCATAAATTGTTCATAAAAATTATTTGTATAAGTTTGTTTTTTATACATAAATTATGTATTTACGTTGGCACCGTGAGAGATAGCAGTGGGACCGGCTAGGCCACGTGCGGGGGGTGCAGAATAGTGGCATGGGGGAGAGGGACCACTGGACCAGCTAGGCTGCCTAGGCAACGTGTGGGGGGTGAAGCTGACGCGCGCTGCTGGGTTGTCAGAAATTTGGTCGCTGCTAGGGTTGCTAGCGCGCGCTAATTAGCAACACCCGCACGCTTCTTGTGTCTGAACGTGCTTGTGTACAGTCTGCGAGGAATTAGGTAGTACTCTGCCATGTCAACGGATCATGGACTTCGTTATTGTTAATTCGGTGCCACGTCTGTCTGTTTCGCGAATCTTGGAGCGCTCTCCTACGGTGGATATTGGGGGGGCGTACGTCCCCTGAGGCACATAATCCGCGTTAGTCTGCAGTGGGCCGCAGTCAGAGGCAGACAGCCCGCGTTAGTCTGCAGTGGGCCGCAGTCAGAGGCAGACAGCCGGACGTCAACGACGACGACGAGGACGCCGCCTCCGCGGAATCTGTGGAAATGCACTCTGGACCGGAAGCATCACCGAGCACGGTTGTTTCGTACGACAGTCGTCAGTCGTCATGATGATTGATGAGGGAGCGTGGGTGCGTGAGTTAGTTGTAACTGTACGGCAGTGAATCTTTGATAGTAATATGTATCATGCATTATTAGCTCGATCAGTCTTTACTGAAAATGGCAACATGGAGATGCAGGGGCGAATACACGCCTAGGGCCACGGCCCTAGGCGTGGCCCCAAAAACCCTTCATAGTGTCTTCAATTTTTCTTAACCCAACTATATTTTATCTTGGAAACAGAGGGAATTTTTATAAATTTCATTGTATACTTCAACTTTGAATTGGGATATACTCGAAATCATGATTTTAGTTGTTTTTGAGTGCTATCGTACCGTATTACCATTATATTGTCATGTAGGAAAATTTTGATAGTCTAGTCACTTTGGCAAGTGACCCTAGGCGTCAAAATGATTTTCGTCCGCCACTGTGGAGATGCATGGCTAAATGTGTGTCGCTTGGCTTTACTGAAATGCTGGTGGGCCCAGATTGCCAAGCACATGCCTGGTACAACAAGGTGATCAAACTACTTCAGCCGAAACTCTACCAAATCCACTGATCAACAAGAAAGCTAGCTCATCTCCCAGGCTGTGGACATCCTTCACCCCTAACATCCCTTTCCCCGTATGTAAAATCCTGTGTTCGTTCGGTCATATGTTGGTCTCAATTACTGTATCTGTGTGTCATGCATGCACCTGAAGAGGGCGGAAATATTCAGTTCATTGCTATGTTTTTTTAGATTAAGGATAAAAGTATCCAGTCTCAACCATTCACGAACAATGTTTAGACCCGCTTACAGCAAAACCACATAAATAAGGTTCAGACACACTAAAAATACAGAACACTAGGCTTGCAGTGTACTTCTGAAATTCCATCCAAATTTGTTGAAATTACCATGATTGTCACCTCCAACTTGCGACAACTCTCTTTTAGAATAGTTTTCTCTTCCTCTTTAGATAGCAGTGACCAGTATCTTGTCCAATAAGTCCCTAAAAATAGCCTGCAATAGGGATGGTTAGGTTGAACACCGTCTCATTTCTATTCAACCATATAGCCCAATATAAAGCTGAAGCCCCCACGAGAATTTGTTTTCTAGACTGCCAAGAAAAGTTGATAAGCCAAGAACCAAGCAAATTGGAAACACTAGTATGTGGTTGAATACCAAAAGAGCAGCATTCCAAATGAACTGTGCCATATGGCACTCAAAAACTAAGTGTTGTATGGTCTCATTAGAGTTACAGAAACAACACATAGTACTCTCTTGCCATCTTCTTTTAGCATGATTATCCTTTGTTAGGATAACTCCTTTCTTCAAATACCACATGAGCACTTTGATCTTGAGTGGCACTTCTATTTTCCAGGAAGCACATAATGATGGTACTCATTCATATCGCATTATTTCTATATGCATTGATTTCACTGTGAACTCATTGCATCTGTTCAGCTTCCAAATAAAAACGTCATTCTGATCCCTGAGTTCATGGGCTGCCACCTCAGCAACCAGACTGAGCCATTTGCTTAATTTGTCTCCTGACAGTGCCCTTCTAAATGATACATTAAGAGGAATTGTGCTAAAAACTTTGGCAACTGTTTCGTTCTTCCTTCTCGTTATGTTATACAGAGATGGAAATCTCTTCATCAAAGGCTCGTTTCCAACCCATAAATCTTCCCAAAATCGAGTTTGCATGATTCGTCATAAACCTTAAACTTGTCCACGGAAAGGAATTGGTCTTTAATCTCTATGAGACCGGACCAAATATGAGAATCTCCCAACCTCTTTGTTACTTGTGACAGTGTCTTGTTATTTAAATATTTTCTTCTTAGTAAAGTCTGCCACATAGCTTCCAGCTGGTTCAGAAGTTCGAATATCCACTTGCCTAGCAAGCATTTATATTCTGAACTTCAAGGTTTGTAATTCCCAGACCACCCACATTCTTTGGTAAACAAAGGATGCTCCATTTGGCTAGTCTATACTTTTTTTTATGTTCATCACACTGCCAAACGAATCTAGATCTATAGTAATCTAGTCTTTTGTAGAACACTTTTTGAGAACACCTTTATGACATCATGAACATTGGTAAGCTTGAGAGTACATAATTTATTAGCACTAATCTTCCTCCTACGGATAGAAGTTTCCTCTTCCAACTTCCTAGTTTTTTCTAGAACCTTTCTTCAATCACGCTACACTCCTTATTTGAGATTTTACAGTTATTCATTGGGATGACAAGATAACTAAAATTAAAAACGACTCTTCTTTGCAGCCAGAAATATTGAGGTAGTCGCCCATGATATCTTTTGCTTCTCCGAAAAAGAATAGCTCTTCAGTTCATTACTATAATAGCTTTGTATGGATCTTAATGATTCTCCACCAGTACAAAGTAAAATTTTGTCAGGACTCAAAATAAACTTCTCCAAGAGTGAAGTAATCATGATAAATAGAGATGATGATAGAAGCATTCAAATGGCAGAACTTTTTAACTGCCAGGTGGGATTCTTCCCTATCAAATATTTGGGGGTCTGGGTCAGTCCTAGTAGAATACATGTAAAGGACCGGATCCCTGTAGTAGAAAAGAATGAAAAGAAGCTTGCTGTCTGGAAAGGGGGCACTATGTCATAGCAGGAAGAACTACCCTAATAAATTCTAGCCTGATCAGTACAACTATTTAGCACATGTCAATGTATTTGCTACCAAAAACAGTATCTAATACCTTGGACAAGCAAAGAAGAATCTCTTTTTGGCAAGGAGGAAGTACAAAGAGAAAATACAAACTACTTAGATGGGAGATCATCTGTAAAAGCAAAAAGAAGGGGGTTTAGGTATTAAGGGTATCAGAAAAATGAATATCAGTCTCCTCTGCAAGTGATGGTGGAAACTTCAGAGAGAAAAAGGGATCTGGCAGGATATCGTGAGAGCAAAATATCTACAAAAGGATGGGGTTATGACTGACTCTCCAGTATGGTCTGACCTTCTCAAAATTAAGCATATATACCTTGGGGGTAGGAAGGTTACCACAAGAAATGGGAAAAAAACTCTATTTTGGAAGGACACTTGGCTGGGTGACAAACCTATATGCCTAGATGTGTCTGTCACTTTTGACTTTTGCCTGGACAAGGACATCACAGTCCACCAATTCCTAAGTAAAGGGGGGCAATTGAGGTTCAGCAGATGGCTGCCTCCTATACTGTTCAACCAATGGGTGGAAGTGATTGACAAAGTTTACAGTTTTCATTTCCAAAATACAAGTGACACATGCTCCCCATCAGTCATATATGGAAATCCAAAATTCCATACAAAGCAAAGATTTTTACTTGGCTACTGGAAAACAATGCTTTACTAACTAGAGATAACATGATCAAGAGAAGGTGGACAGGGACTCCTTCTTGCACTTTCTGCTCACAAAATGAAACCATTTACCATCTGTTCTTTCAATGTACGGTGGCGAGATGTGTGTGTGTGTGGGGGGGTGGGTTGGCACCGGTTTTGGAGCTAATGACATACCCAACAATGCTACACAATATAGAACATGGATACAAAAACCTTCTCCCAGAAGGAAAATATGTGCATCACTTTGGTTTTGCAGCGGTTTGCTGGGCTATTTGGAAAGCCAGGAATAAAGTTGTCTTCGATAAAAAGCTGATCAAACACCCAACTGAGATAGTCATACATGCTTGTGCATTAATGTTTTATTGGGCAGGGCTATTCTGTGGCGACATGACTGGAGGGATTGCTGAAGGAGTGAAGGTCATGCTGGCGCTAGCATAAAAGTTAATCGCTCAGCAGAAGAAGACGGGCGGTCCAAGACTGTTGCCTACTCCACAGGAGGATCAGCCGGGCGAGGGAGATGAAGTGTGAAAGTAACCAGGAAGCTGGTGTTTTTGCTACTCCTGCGAGAGAAAACTCTATGTAATTGCCTGTGAAAGTCTGTAAAACCTAGTTGGGCGCTGCAAGCTGCCAGCGCATGCTTGCGAGTGCTCTGTTGGGGCTCTAGAAAACCTCACCTATGGGCACCGGGGGTTTGACAAAAAAACTAAACTGATTGGGCTTCGGAATCTTTCTAGGCAAGATAGAAGTCGTGGGCTTCGCAATGATTTTTCTTAAAACTAGAGGTTATCTCGCGCCCGAGAACACAAAGAGCCAACAGGAGAAAGGAAGTTGAGCTCCGGACGTTTTCCTCGTTGTCAAAGACACCAAGGCGATTGTATTGCCCCATAAACATCCGGTCTCAACGGTTTCTTTTTTCAGGAACAGCTAAGGAGTCTGGGCTCTGTCATCTTCTCCATATATCAGGCAGTTGCAAGATTTAACACCGTGGCAAGATGTGTCATTTCAGGAAACATCTCGGAGCTCCCGATCGATAACGGCGAGGAACGGAGGTCTCGGCTTCGCCTTAAGGCCGAGTCGGTTCACAGCTCTCCGTTCCCAAGACTCCGAAGCTCTGCGTCGCGCCGAAAATGAAGCGTCGGGAGGAACAAGTTGGCGAAGCTCGGGGCTTCTCAAGGTTTCAAGCACGAAGACTCAGTCAAAAGCTGTTCCAACACGGAACCGTCTCCGGTTTTCGCGGCGCATCTTCCACTCCGCTGTCTCCGGCGCAATCTGCGCTCCGCGAACTACGGCGTCAAATCCGCAACATATGTAAAAAACCAAGTTTGCCCCCGTGTATTCTTGTTAGGTGTTAGGGTTTCGGGGGCATACGTGGAATGTAAATTTAGTCTTTTGGCACTATAAAAGGAGGCCCCCTCCTCATTGTAAAGGGGTCGCCATTTTGGAAAGTGAAGTGTGTAATATATTGAGGCAAGCTGACTGTTTAATGCGACTGAATTGAACGTGTTGATTGTGAGTCATTCATCGTGTAATCCCATTTCTGTTTGGGGGTTTCGTATACCCAACAGAGGCGCCAACCGTGTTCTTAGCCATTAAGGGACCCACGATGGCACCCTCAAAGAAAAAGCCTGTCGACCAAGACGAGTCTAGAGCGGCGGCTAAGGAAAAGAGGCTCATAGTGGTTCCGGAGCCAAGGCCGGAGGACGAAGATCTCGCACGGACCCGCAGTGAAAAAAGAAAAGTGGCAGACAAAGCTACACAAGACTCAGACCCAGAAACCAGTCTCACAAACGATAAAGAAGGCGCGGCCGAAAGGGAGTTAGACTCAGTGTTAAGGCAGATCGAAGCCATGAAGAGGGAAAAGGAGAGAGTAGCCATGGAACTCGAAGCCCAGAAAAAAGCCGACGAAAAACTCAAAAACTCAAAGCCGCGAAGTTGCAGTTGGCTCGGATGCAGCAAGAGCTCGATGAGTTGCAATCTCATCGGTATACACCACCAACCCCCACCCCAAACCACGAGGAAGACATTCCTCCGCAAAATGAAAACATAATGTTCAACTTTCCAACTCACAACACCGCGGGAATGTTCTTGACTGTCGACTCAACCTCGCCGCTATCCATTGGTCTGCAAACAGCACCATGGTCTTTCTCCTACAAAACAATTTCCTTACCAAAGTACAACGGATTAACAAACCCGAGGCAATTCATAATGAGTTACGAAGCTGTCGTAGCTTCGGCCGGAGGTGATGAAGTTGTTCTGGCCAAGTCATTCATCATAGCGTGCGAAGGCGCGGCGCTAAACTGGTACTCGCTCCTACCCCCGCACTCAGTCTACAGCTGGGTCGATCTCAAAACAAAGCTTATCCAAAACTTCCAAGGTTTCCAAGCCGCAACTACAGATGAGGAGGACTTGTTCTATTGCATCCAAAAGGACAAGGAACCTTTGGCAAACTATGTGAGGAGATTTCTCCAATTGAAATCCCAAACTCCGGATATATCAGAGAAGGTTGCCATAGCTGCCTGTATCAAGGGGGCTCACTCCAGGGCAAACAACCTCACACCTCTCAAGGAAAAAACCAAAGACAATGCAAGCACTTTTGGCGAAGCTCGAGGAGTATTGCAGATCAGATGAAGATCACAGAAGAAGAGTGGCTGAGAGAAACCGCCTAAGGCAAGCCCAGAGAGAGCAGGAGTGGGTTCCCTCACACCAAAGTGTGCAAAACAATAGAGCTCCGTACCCGCCAAACCAAGTACTCCCAATCGAGGCTGCGCCACACACTCAAAACCAAAATCCAAACCCACCACAAAATCAGCCTCCGCAGCAGGCTCCGCAAGTTCTGAACCGCGGAGGTCATAACCAAAGAGGAAGAGGGAGGGGCCACGGACCGTCTCCTCAAAACCAAAACTCTCGCCCACGCTTGTTTTACTGCTCATTCCACAGAAAACAACCTCACCACTCCACAGACAACTGTCCCGAAACCAAAAGAACTTTAGAAAGAATGGCCGAAGAAAAGAGGGCTGCCCAAACTCAGCACCAACCTCCGCCACCTAAACCTATTAATCACACCTGGCCTCAACAACCTTTCCAACAAAACCCATACCCTACCGCACCTCTGCTGCATTCCTACAACCAAGGAAACCCAAGCTATTTCCAAACCAGCGCATATAGCCAGCCACAGCCAACATGGCAAGCACCAACACCACAACAATACCAGCCGCAAAACCAACAAAACACTCAGCCAATGCAGCAAATCCCACCTCCGCCACCCAGCATGCCAAATGTAATTCCAAAGGCGAAACCGCCAAACCCAAGAAATGATCCCAAAGCCTTACCAACCGTCGGGTCTATCATGGCCATTTCCCAAACCGAAGCTCAAAACCAGGAAAACTCCTATCACCATGTGTTCCTAATTGTTGGGGGGTCATCCCTCGAATTCGAAAACAAAAGGATGAGAAGGAATTATTTCAGAGAGGTGCACACTATAGTCCAAGACGGACCTCCGGTCAAGCCACCTTGGGCGCATGTACCCATCACCTTCACAGAGGAAGACTTCAAGCTAAAAATAGTTGCGCATAACGATGCCATGGTCATCAAGACAATTATCGCAGGCTAGGAAATTGGGGAAGTCTTGATAGACAACGGCAGCTCCGCGGACATTCTTTTCGCCAAAACTTTCAGGGAAATGAAAATAGACCCACACTTGTTACAAGAAGCAGATGTTCCACTTCTGGACTTCGGCGGAAAGCCCGTCAGAGCATTGGGAAAAATCACATTGCTTGTCTCCTTCGGGAATCTTGACAACCCAAGAACGGAGTTGATCACATTCGATGTAGTGGAAATGCACTATCCTTACCTAGCCATCTTGGGCAGGGGCTTCATCAACAAGTTCGATGCAGCGGTCCGACAACTGTTTCTATGTATGAAAATCCCAGCGCTCAAAGGAGTCATCACTGTGTTTGGGGACCAACAGACAGCAACAGACATTGAAAGGCATATCTCCAGGCCAACGAAGCATCCACCATCTCACCCAGGCCGAAGCTGATGAAGCTAAGGAGAAAGAGAGGAAGAAAAAGTTTGTGGAGCCCAAAAGAGACAAGGAAAAGGTAAACATCAGCGCCGACGGCGAAACAAAAAGGATCCCATTGGACACGCACATCCTAGATAGGGCTGTAACAATCGGAGCCGAGTTAAGCATAGAGGAAGAACGGGAATTGCTAACATTTCTGACCAAAAATCAAGACGTGTTCGCATGGTCAGCCCAAGACCTAAAAGGAGTTGACCGTGATATCATCGAACACAGGCTGGAAATGGACAAGAGCATCAGGCCCAAAAAGCAAAAGCTCCGCAAAATGTCTGACGAGAAGGCCGAAGCCGTGAAAGCCGAGGTGCAAAGGCTGTTGGACGCCAACGTAATCCGCGAAGCCAAATATTCAACCTGGCTCGCAAACACAGTCCCTGTAAAGAAGAAAAATGGAAAGTGGAGAATGTGTATAGACTTCACAGACTTGAACAAAGCTTGCCCAAAAGACGATTACCCACTAGAAAGAGTAGACAAAATAGTGGATGATGCGGCAAACAGTGAGATGTTATCATTGCTCGACATGTTTTCGGGCTACCACCAAGTCAGGATCAGAAAAGAGGATGAGGACAAAACCAGCTTCATTACCCCCTTCGACATCTTTTGTTTCTTGCGAATGCCCGAGGGGCTCAAGAACGCAGGACCAACATTCACCAGAATGACAGCTTCGGTGTTTCCCGACCAGCTGCGTAGGAATCTACTGGCATACGTTGACGACATAGTCATCAAAAGCAACAAGCGCGGTGATCACATCTTTGACCTCGCGGAAACTTTCGCGAACATGAGAGCCGCAAACCTGCGATTGAACCCTGAGAAATGCGTGTTCGGAGTTCGCCGAGGAAAAGTACTTGGATGCCTGGTAGAAACAAAGGGAATACAAGCTAATCCCGACAAAATTCAGGCAATAATAAAGATGGAGGAGCCCAGGTCTCTGAAAGATGTGCAGAAACTCACCGGGAGAATCGCAGCGTTAAACAGATTCGTGTCCAAGGCTGCGGAACGAAGCCTCCATTTCTTCCAAGTGCTCAGAAACAACAAGAAGTTTGAATGGGGACCCTACCAGAGCAAAGCATTTGCGGAGCTCAAAGTCTATCTCACCAAGCTAACCAAGTTGTGCCCACCGGAGCCTGGATCCCCCCCTGTTACTCTACATCTCGGCTTCGCGAACCGCCGTCTGCGCGGCATTAATACAAGAAAAAGAAATAGAAGGGAAGCCAACTCAAGTCCCAGTTTATTTTGTCTTCGAGACACTCACGGGGTCAAAGGTGTTTTATTCAGAACTTGAAAAAATTGCATATGCAGTCGTTATGGCAGCACGGAAACTCAGGCATTATTTTGAGTCCCATAGAATCATAGTTGTGACAGATCAACCTCTGCATGAGCTTTTCAACAACAGAGAGGCTTCGGGGAGAATCTCTAAATGGGCTCTTGAGTTGTCAGAACACGTAGTTGACTTTGAAAGAAGAAGCACCATCAAATCTCAAGTCCTAGCAGATTTCGTTGTGGATTGGACTTCACCAGCTAGTTCGAGCTCCGAAGACACTGAACAGCCGTGGATCGCATACTGCGACGGGGCTCATTGCCACAAAGGAGTCAGGGCTTCGGCAATCATAACCTCCCCAACAGGGATCAAAATGCATTTCGCAGTCAGATTGGATTTTCCAGAAAATGAGAGAGCAACCAATAACACAACTAAATATGAAGCTTTGTTCCTTACCCTGAGAAAAATGAAAGCACTAGGCCAGCAAAGTTTTATTGTGAGATCAGACTCCAAAGTCATACAGGGCCATGTAGAAAAAGATAGCGAAGCCAGAGAGCCAGAGCTAGTCAAATATCTCGCCGCTGTAAGATCCATGGAAAAGCATTTCAAAGGGTTCACAGTTGAGCACATCCCAAGGAACTCAAACAATGAGGCAGACGCACTAGCAAAAGCCACTGCACAAAAACAAGCCTTACCTCTGGATGTTTTCTATGAGGTCCTAACCACGCCTGCTGTGAAAGAGCCCAAAGCTAAAACAATCAACATCATAGAGAAATATGACTGGAGGGCACCGATCTTGGCTTTCCTAAGGGGTCACTATGAACCTACCAAGGAAGTTTCCCTGAACCGCATGAGACAAAGAGCCCAAAGCTACGAGATAATTGATGGAGAATTGTAGAAATCTGGCATATCAGCTCCAACCTTGAGATGCATCAGCTTCGAGGCAGGAAAAGAGCTATTGAAAGAAATTCATTCAGGTTTTTGCGGTGCTCACATAAGCTCTAGAGCTTTGGCTCAAAAAGCACTAAGGCAAGGTTTCTATTGGCCATCCATTATTGATGATGCCCATCACTTGGTAAAAACATGCGAAGCTTGCCAGAAGAATTCAAACAATCAGAGAAGCCCGTCGATGCCTACACAGCTAATACCACCTTCCTGGCCATTGCAAAGATGGGGAATGGATCTAGTCGGACCCCTCCCAGCAGCGCAAGGAAACTGTAGATTTGCAGCTGTCGCCGTAGACTATTTCACCAAATGGGTCAAAGCCAAGCCGCTGGCTAGCATCACATCTCGCAACATCCAAAAGTTCTTTTGGCAAAGCATAATTTGCAGATTCGGGGTTCCTAGGGAACTAACTGTGGACAATGGAAAGCAATTTGATTGCAATGATTTCAGGGAATTCTGCCTCACCATGGGAACAAAGTTAAAATTCGCTTCTGTATATCACCCACAATCAAACGGGGTAGTAGAAAGAGCAAATGGCCAAATATTCTCCAGCATAAAGAAATGCTTGTTCAACCAGAGAAAGGGAAAATGGGTAGATGAGCTGCCAAAGGTAACTTGGTCTCACAATACTAGTGTCTCGAGGACTACAGGTTTCTCGCCTTTCAAGTTGCTATTTGGCTCCGAAGCCATGACACCAGAAGAGATCAAAAACCAAAGCTTGCAAGTCTTGAAAGTGCAAGATTTGGGCTTCGAGGAAGCAGAGAAAGATTTGATCGAAGTAGACATACTTCAAGCTGCTGAGAACTTGGAAAAATATCAACAAGAGACCAAGAAATGGAGGGACAAGAAAGTTGTGAGAAAAGAAATACAGGTAGGGGACTTGGTCATCAAGAAGAAGAAAAATTTCGACAACCCAGGAAAGTTGCAAGAGCCTTGGGAGGGCCCGTTCATCATAACAAAAAGCATTAGACCAGGGTCTTTTTACTTGGCAGATCAGTTGGGCAACGCGTTGCCACATACTTGGAACGCGGACAGCCTTCTCAAGTACTACCCGTAGAAACAGGACAATATAAAGATCTAGCTTCGTAAACTTATAAACGGAGCCAGAGCTTAGTTATCTTACGTTTTTTCTTCTTTCTTTACATTTCTCAGCACTTTACATTTCTGAGATCCGTACTCTTTTCCTTGCAAAAAAGGGGACTCCAAATCAGGAGACAAGGTTTTTAATGAGGCGGGTCTATGTATTAAATTTCAGTCTTAATGAAATTACATTCCCCTTAAAGTCCTGTGTTGTTTACTTTCAGCAACTTACTTCCAGTCATTTACTTATCGCAAAGGGGGTTTCTGCCCAAAGAGCAACGAAAAGCAACAAGCTTATACGCGTTGTCTCATCAAAATCTTAGCATTCATGCCTAAGTAAAAAAAAAATCCCACAGCAACAGACTAAGTTGCGGGATTAGTTATTTTCTTCAAAAAAGAGTACTAAAGACTCGAAGGCAATCATGTGATCGAAAAGGAAACAAGATTGTTGTTATTCAAGAAAGTCTGCGAAGCTTGGAGCAAGCTTCGCAAGACTTTGACCTTGTCAGAAAGCCTATCTATCCTAAGAAAATGTTATCCCGTACAACCACAGAAAAATTTGCGAGATCACCTGTTTCTTTTCTAAGATCGCTTGCGAACACGAAAGCAAAATCTCAGTCGAAAAAGCAACAGGATTGCTAATATTCGATCACCGGAAAGAAAGTCTGCGAAGCTCGAAACAAGCTTCGCTAGACTTTGAGCTCTTTTAGAAAGAACACCCTTCCTATGGAAAAGTTGAAGGCTTTACGAGTGTCTCTCTAGCTAGGGGCTTCGGGAAAAAAGACCAAAAAAGGGGGGTGACGTTTTCTTCAAAAACAAAGTTAGTTTTTCGCTCTTTTTCTGAAGCTAAAAACATCGAAATCGACCTTCGAAAATCGTTCTCAAAAAAGGAGGTGACGTTTTCTTCAAATAGAGCCAACAAAAGTCAAACCCTAAGAATGAAAAAGAGAATGGCAACGAGGCCAATAGCATTTTACAATTATCATACTTAAACATAAGTTTTTCCGCCCACAAGTTTACTCGCCACACAGGGCGTTACAAAAGCAACAGTTCAGAAAGTTTTCAGGCTTCGGCATCTTTGTTGTCAGCATCTCCCTCTTCCGCACCTTTTTGGACGCCAGAACCCGAACCTCCAATGGCTGCGCTTGCTGGAGATCCACCATCTTCGCTTTCATCCTCGCTTGAGCCCGTTCCTAGCGCCTCCTTTTCCTTAGCCTGCAAAACACAAAGATAAGTAATCCAGGAAAAAGTAAAAGAGCATAAGCCACAATATTATCGACATAATTCTTTACCTCTGCCAAAAGCTGACGCGCCACGGCCTTCGCATGTTCCCGCCTGGATGCCTCCCAGAACAGAGTCAAGAAAATTTTCTTGATTACTCGAACGTTCTTCGAAGCAACCTCGCATTCAAGCTCTTCTGCAGTGGGGAACTTGTAGTTTCTGGCGCCCAAAGCAAGAAAGTCTGAACATCGAGTTTTCTCGAGCAGCCCAAGCAAGGCCTCCACGCACATCGAAGCTGCGTAGTCACTAGCACCGGTCATCACGCCGGGGAGATGATCAAACTCTTGTTCCATCCATTCGAATATAGCCTTAGCATCTTCATCTCCGGGGACGGGCAGCGGCTCCGCACCGAATTCGCCCAGAGCACGAGAGTACTTCTCGTGCAGAACTTTGAAGTTCTTCTTCAAAACCTCTTCAGCCTCTTCAATAAAGTTGTCACGCCCCTTAACTTCTTTTTTAAGTTCTTCAATCTCGGTTTTTTGCGCTTCTTTCTCCTTTTTTAAAGACTCAATAGTCCAGCCATCATCTTCGACTATCTTTTTAAACTCCTCAAGCAGGCTATCACGCTTCTCAGCATCTTCATTTAGTTTTTCCGCCGCAGCTTGATAGGTCTTGACGCTATCTTTCAAGATTTCAATATTTTCCTCTTGCAGCTTGCGAATCTCGGCCAGAGCCGCGTTTTCTTTTTTCAGCCTGTTAATCTCATGACTCAATTTGACATTTGCAGCTTCAGTAACCAGAAACTCTTTCTCTTGGGAGCAGTACTTTTCAAGAAGTTTCTGACTTGAGATCATTGCTTTATAGCACAGCTCCGCTGATAGACTAGCCAGACGACCGGCCTCCATATCTTCAACAAATTTCTCATAAGCTGCAAAGAACAAAATAGCATGTTTAACCTACCGCAAGCAAAAACAAGGAACAAAAAAGGCGAACAGGGTTAAGAACTGACTTTTGGGATCAAAGGGCGTCGAAGGTCCGACACTAGTACTAGTGCCTTGTTGTTTCACAATCAAAGAAGAACCCGGAGCTTCGGGAATTTCCCCTTCTTCCAGAGCTTGGCCGTCAAGGGCACCACCTTCCACCTGCGGAGCGTCTTTGGATGCGGCTCCTGCAAGTTGAGCAGAATCCCTTAGCTCCCAGAGCACACGAGATTCAATCACCCCACTCTCTCTATAAAATGGCAAACGAACAGATAATAAAGTTTGTAAATCCCTCATACCAACAGCCTGGTTGTAAGAGTAAGTTGAAGGGTCGAAAGAGCTTTTCTCCGCAAGCACCATCTCCAAAGTATGTCCTTCCACAATGCCAGATGAGCTCACAGTCTTGGCCAGGGATCGCATGAATTCAGGCAATGCTCTGGTATCCTCTGGGGCTTCGGGATGGTCGCCAGGGCGCAAAGAGCTCTCTCCCTTGTCTTGAATGTTCTCGGCTCCGGGAAGTTTCGCACCTTCGCCAACCAGCCCACAGCACCAGCATTCCCCGGGACAGGATGATCTGTGGCGATCTCCTTGGGGCTGGGCACGACAGCTTTTTCCACCTCAGGCTCAGGGTCGGCTGTGCGCTCCTTGTTTCTAGCACCTTCGGTCCCCGAGTCAAGAAATTCCAAGGTGTCAGAAGAACCAAGGATAATCACTATGCGGCATTGCTCCCTAGGTTTTGAGCCAGCCTTTTTGAGACGAAGGCCGGGCTTCGCCGCCTTCTCAGCGGAGGGACCCTTCTCTTGTGTCGCAACTTGCTTTTTCTTAGCACGCTCAAGCTGACTTGTCTTTGAAGAAGACAGCGGAGCTGCAGGCTTCCGTAAGTCAGCAGCAGCGGCTTCACAAGACGCCTCCGGCGAAGTCACAGATTTCTTCTTCTTCTTTGTGTCGGCCGGGTCAGGCACGGCCTGTGTCGAGTCACGGGCGCGCTTAGAAGAAGCCTTGGGCTTCGCGCGGTCCTCTACTTCAACGCCAAGCTCAGAGAAAATACGGTTCACACGATGAGCCCCAGTAGGTAGCCTTCGTGAAGCTTGGTACTCCACCTCGGTGTAAGGACCAAGCAGGTCCACCACACAGCGCTCCACTTCACCCACGAATTCGTGAGCATTCTTTCCTTCAGGCATCTTCAGCCCGAAGCGAGGGAAAGGAATAGCCTTCGAAAACCAATCAACTGTAAGCCACTTAACCTCCTTAGGATTCCAGCCAGCGGAGAGAGGCCAAATATCAGCAGTGACAAATTCTTCAGCGATATCACGACCAGGAAGAAACTGCGAAGCCAAAAGAAAGGCTTTTTCACAATCTTTAAAACCCCTGGTCTTCGCGAAGTCAAGGCCTGTCACATAACTCAAAGGAGTCATTGTTGTAATGCTGAAGGGATAATACGCAACACCATCAGAGCCGCGGGGCATATGGACCTTCACGTAGAACCAGTAGTTCAGCCAATCGTCATCCCATTTGTTCTTGTGGGCAGGGCTAAGCTCCACTCTCTCTATATCCTTCTTGGTATTCCTCCTCCGTCCACCCGAAAATTCTGCTTTTGGACATGAAGCTCGTAGAACCGAACAAAGGCTTCGGTATCCACCCGACCGTCGCAAGAGCGCACGGCAAAAAAGAACTTAGACAGTTGCACAAACGCATTCGGCGTCAGTTGGTGCAACTTCACACTGTAGCGATCAAGGATCTCAGGCAGGCGTCGGGAACAAGGAAACCTTAAGCCGGCGTTGAAGAAATCACGGAAGACCACAGCTTCGCCGGCTTCAGGCTCTGGAGTGGTTTCACCCTCTGGATGACGGGCAACACCTTCGGGAAAAAACCCCTTTTCTTCGTAAAATTTGATCAGATTCTCAGAGACCAGCGAGGCCCTGAGAACGAATGATGGAGTTTTAGACTTCCTCGCAGCCATCAGCTCCGATGGCGAAGCTTCCACTCTAGAAATATCTTCACCCAGATCGACCTCCTTCCTCTTGACCGATGGCGATGGCTCGTAATCAACTATATCTCCAGCCGGCTCCTCTGGGGCTTCGACTGGCGCGACTGAAGCAGCTATTTCTTCTTCAGTCATTGGCCGCGCGGTTTGTTTCATACGGGCCAGGACGAGTTAAAAAGTTTGAGCTCCACAATAGAAACAAACGTCGCAGCTCCAGAGAAATCACGCAGCTAGCACGAATCCTAAAGCAGCAGAAGAAAGAAGGGTGGAGGCTTAGCTTCGACACAAGTAAGAAAGCAGGGGGGTCCGACCCCCCCCCCTTATATAGCCTGAGGAGAGAGAAGAAGTGTAACGGTCTCGGAATACGAACGGACGCCTCGGGAAGTAGCGATTTCACTGTAGTCTTCAGAAAAGAAATCACGCGAAGCCAAAAGGCTCCTAACCAGCAAACTCCCCGAAGCCGAAGGTGACGTTTTCTTCATCAAAATCACGAAGCAAAGTCAAGGAGAAGGTTAAGAACTCGTTGTTCAAATGCTTCTCCTCGAGGGGCTACTATTGAGGCTCTAGAAAACCTCACCTATGGGCACCGGGGGTTTGCCAAAAAAACTAAACTTATTGGGCTTCGGATTCTTTCTAGGCAAGATAGAAGCCGTGGGCTTCGCAATGATTTTTCTTAAAACTTGAGGTTATCTCGCGCCCGAGAACACAAAGAGCCAACAGGAGAAAGGAAGTTGAGCTACGGACGTTTTCCTCATTGTCAAAGACACCAAGGCGATTGTATTGCCCCATAAACATCCGGTCTCAATGGTTTCTTTTTTGAGGAACAGCTAAGGAGTCTGGGCTCCGGCATCTTCTCTATATATCAGGCAGTTGCAAGATTTAACACCGTGGCAAGATGTGTCATTTCAGGAAACATCCCGGAGCTCCCGATCGATAACGGCGAGGAACGGAGGTCTCGGCTTCGCCTTAAGGCCGAGTCGGTTTACAGCTCTCCGTTCCCAAGACTCTGAAGCTCTGCGTCGCGCCGAAAATGAAGCGTCGGGAGGAACAAGTTGGCGAAGCTCGGGGCTTCTCAAGGTTTCAAACACGAAGACTCAGTCAAAAGCTGTTCCAACACGGAACCGTCTCCGGTTTTCACGGCGCATCTTCCGCTCCGCTGTCTCCGGCGCAATCTGCGCTCCGCGAACTACGGCGTCAAATCCGCAACATATGTAAAAAACCAAGTTTGCCCCCGTGTATTCTTGTTACGTGTTAGGGTTTTGGGGGCATATGTGGAATGTAAATTTAGTCTTTTGGCACTATAAAAGGAGGCCCCCTCCTCATTGTAAAGGGGTCGCCATTTTGGAAAGTGAAGTGTGTAATATATTGAGGCAAGCTGACTGTTTAATACGACTAAATTGAACGTGTTGATTGTGAGTCATTCATCGTGTAATCCCATTTCTGTTTAGGGGTTTCGTATACCCAACATGCTCCTCTTCTCTCCTCTTCCCCCACAAACCTTACCCTCTGGGAGTCTTGGAGATTTAATTTTCACTAGGATAGCTGTCTGAGACAGACAGTTAGGCTAGAGTGTTGTTGGTGGGAGGGGTGATCTTCCTTTTGCTCAATCTGTAAAACTTCTATATTTACGTTCATGAAATGGAAATGGGGGATACCCTTAGTTCAAAAAAAGTACAAAGTAAAATTTAGATTTTTAATAGAACTTATGGAAGCATTCTTTTGTTAGCAGACTTATTCTTCTTTAATCATTTTTTAGGGCAACTACGGCAGGCAAGAAGCTGACCTGAACGATATATATTAAAGGCATATGCAAGTTTGAGCATACAAGATTTGTGAAGGGGGTGAAGAGAAGTGGCATCACTAGGTTCTATTACATAAGATACTACTCCACAACAAGAGACGGTCCCGGTGGCCTTGGTTGCGCAGACGATGCACCCAGAGGTGCAAGTCTTCACCGGCTTGATGAATGAGCACAAGAGGAGGGATGAAGTCAGAGCTGAACACGACAGCGTTGCGACCCTTCCATATGTTCCAGAGGTTGGCCACGATGATGGTGGAGCTGAGCTTGACGGAGGTCGTCGGCGAGCTGGGGCATGGTCCAGATGTCATCGTAGTCAGCCAAATGAGAGGCGCACGGACACCCAAGGGTCCACCATACCTGGATGGCTCTGGGGCAGTGCAGGAATAGGTGTTCCTGATCTTCAAGTTCACCACAGTACACACAGAATGGTGAGTCGATGATGTTACGGTGGTGGAGCACCGCCGTGGGCAGCCGCTGGTTAGTAGGTTAGTAGGGCAGTTCTTTAATCATTTTCACGGAAGCAGTTAGTAGGTTGCAAAAAATATGTAACTATTGTATGTATACTGTATAAGTACCTTGAAGCACACCTATTTTTATCATCCATCCCACATTATTTGTCACTTTAGTTATATCCTAACTTAAACATCTCTAACTTTGAGTAAACTTATAAAAAATCAGTAAATTCCTAGTCAATAAATTGTATTTGAAAGAGAGAATATGGATTTGACACTTATGTATATCTTCGAATCTTACACGACTAGTTAACAGTGTTGCAACCCAGGTGCAGACACTCTTGCCAAGTTGCCAATGCCCCCTATTAGTAGAATACATGTCCATCAGTTTGACATGAATTGGCTCCAGAGAATCATCACCATCTTCGTATTCATCATCATCTTCATCTTTCAACATTTGCTTGATCATAGCATAGCGCACCTTTGAAGAGCCAGGTATACTCACACTCTTGATGACTGAACGTGAGCTCTTAAATAGCAGGCTCACAAGATCCAACTCCTCTTTTGCTCCTGTGAATCCACATATCTTGACCTCTTCCAGAAATTCCATAGAGATCTGTCCATGATCAATCCACTTGCCTAGCTAGTGCATGGCAGAAGCACTTTGGCCGCGAAATGACCTGATGAAGATCACAAAAAATAAATAAAATAAACAGTTTGTGAATTATACTCATGTCTTGGATTACAACGTAATTTGGGAGCATTTTATTTTATTTCATATATATGGAAGAGTAAATAGCTAGAACATTACCCGCTTTGTGCCAATGAGGTCGATGCACAACGATCTCAGTCGAGGGAACCTCACAAGCAATGGCGCCATACTCGCCACAAGGCACAAGGTGATCCAAATCCTCCGAATCGAAGCATGCCTTCACGCGCATACCCCTGACATTGGGAAACGTCGTCTCCACACCTTCCAACGTAGCATCAACAACGTGCTTCGCGGTGCAACCACCGTCGTGCAAAAAGTTCAGCGAGATCTCGACGCGGTCGATGCCGGGGCATTCCCTCAGGAGCCAAAAGCTATTGTCCTCCTAGTAGCTGAGTGGTAGACAAACCCATCGAATCGATATATAAGATCGATCGAGTCTAGAGTGCCCTACCTCGAGAGTGGTGTAGGATCGATGGCCTATAGAAGGGGGGGTTGAATATGGGCCTTCTTCAAATTTCTAGAACATGAAGTAAACCTTAACCTATATCTCTAGTGTTGCCATCTAAAAAGGTTTCTTCCTACCAACTAAGCACACTAACAACAAAGTTCCTTAGCAATGTTCATACTAATAAGAGAAAGCACCCTAGTCAAGATATGCAACAAGCAAAGCAAACTAGAGGGAAACAAGAGCAAGGAAACTTAAGAGCTGAAAGTAAATGAGGAATTAAGTGCAAGAAGGAAGAAAGAGGGGACACGAGACAACCGAATTTTTTCCCGTGGTATTGAGAAGTTGACGCTTCTCCCTAATCCACGTTGGAGCACTCACAAAGAGTTTTGCTCCTCCTCAAGCCACTTAGACTTGAGTGCTCACTAAGAGTACCCATTCTCCATCTCCGGAATGGTGGGTCTCAATCCATTTACACCAAGAACTTCCCGGGGCTCCCACAATCTCCAAGAGCTCACCAAGAACCCCAATCACCGAGACCGTCTAGGAGCTGTCAAACTCCAAGAGTAACAAGCTCACAACCTTTCACTTGACCAATGCACTCAGCTATGCCATTGAAAGCACCTTGAAACTCTTGATCACCAAGAAAGAATCCCTCTTGGCTAGGAAGATGAAATCCAATTGATCAAAGCACTAACTCTCCTTCTCCTTGGCTGCAGCAGGTCTTTAGAGTGGCAAAGGCAGCTCAAGAGATGCAGGGGGTCCAATTTATAGGCCTAGCAAGGGAGGCTAGCCGTTAGAAAAGTCCTCTGAAAAGTAGTACCGTCGGATGAACCGACGGTTCCCCCTGCGACAACGTCGGTTCATCCGGTGTCACTGAGTCTCCAAATATAGCCATTAAACACGAACGTTGTACCACTTCATCCGACGCATACACCGATGTTGCGTCGGTTTATCCGGTGCTGAAGTAACTTCACTCAAAACGTCTCTGCGTAGAATTAACATGGTCGCCGGATGAACCGCTGGTATACTTCATGAGTGTCGGTTCATCCGGTGCTGAAGAAGGTTCACTCGGTGCGTCTCTGTGTGAAATATATACATGCGCCGGATGAACCGCTGCTGGGACCGTCGCTTCATCCGGTGCTGAAGGCCTTTGACTTGATTTGTCACTGTTACCAAACCCTAGGCCATCGGATGAACCGATGCTTCTGCTGAGACATCGTCGGTTCATCCGGTGCTGTTGAACTCTGCTGAATCTTTCACATTAATCATCCGGTGCAACTAGGAATGATAGCGTCGGATCATCCGACGCGCCCTTTTCCATTTCAACTCATCCAATTCAATCACCTTTGAGTTTTTCTTCAAGTCTTTTGCTTCCAATGTATTTCAATGAGTGTCTTGATTTGTTTACTAACCAAGGAGCTTGATAGTGCATGAATATGGCATAGCATTTGGCATGGTCAAGCTACTCAAGTGTGAACCCCTCTTAATAGTACGGTCAAACACTACAAACTAGCAAGTCCAAGTGTCCTTCATCACCTTGTGACACTTGGAACTAGAAATGTCCTTAGCCTTGTAGTCTTTGTCCATTGATTTCAAATTGAGGGGTCTCTTTTAATTTAATACTCATGACAATAACCCAAGAATAAATCCGCTACAAAACCAAGGTTAGTCACAAGTATGTGTTTGTCATTTATCACTGAAACACACCCTTACCAAAGGTGCGGTGGGGCCTTGATTCTTACAATCTCCCCCTTTTTGGTGATAGATGACAACACATGTAGAGATAAATGAGAATTTGAAATTAAAGCATAAACTCTACAACTAATGCATGGAAAAGATAAACATAAGCACATATGCATTAATTAAACAAACACACAAACATGAGTAGACATGTAAATCATCAACATACACAAGATTCAAATACATGTCTCATCATGAACTCCACAAAACATACAAGGGGCACAAAAGCTCACAAATCACACTCCCAAGCTCCCCCTATCTCTACTCCCCCTATCTATCTCCCCCTTTCGCAACAAGCACCAAAAAGGGTCCTAATCCTGCTGAGGTGGAGGAGAAGCCGGCGGCGTCGAGGTAACAACCACTGAAGGTGCAACGTGGTACTCGGAGGTGTCACCGCCGTCGGTCTCGAACCCAGACAGAGTAATAGGCTACTGTGGTAGAAATGAGTATGAACACCCATGAACAGTACTCAAACAGGGCATGCACAGTAGCCGCAATGCTCAAAAACATGAGATATAGCAGTCTCTAGATGGATTTGACCACTAATCCTGAACAAATGAGCACTCTAGATACAATCTGAACAACATAGCTCAAAAACATGGTCTAATTTCTCAGAAATTCCCGCCAATTCCCAGCAGATTCAAGAACTGAAGCAGGGGGGAAGCGGCGGGGCTCACCACTACGAAAGGGAGGACGGCTAGATGTGGCTGAGGAGCACTGAGGTAGCCTGCGTATGCCCCTGGACGACGGCCAACGAACGGCGGCGGCGTCAGCGGGACGGAAATGGCAGCGGCGGCCGGAACCATAGCGGGAGTCCCGCGGCAGCGCGCGACCGATTTGACGCGGAGGAGACGGCGGCACGGCGACGGATGTGGCCGGCGGTGATGTCCTGGGGCCAGCGGAGGCGCACGTGTGGCTGCGCGAAGCTGCTGTGGTTGGAGGCGGCGAAAACGGCGGTGTACGGGCGCACTGGCGAGATTCAAAATGTAGGGAGGAAATGGGCAGGACAAATATGACATGTGGGGTCACGTTGTAGAGAAGCAACTGATGAACCGACGGTGAGAAAACACGCAGCGTCGGTCGAACTGTCAGACGATATGGGCAAAACGGTGAAACATGTCACCGGATGATCCGGTGGCCTTGATTTTAGTTTCATCAGATGAATATCACGCGGGTCTAAATTTGCCTCAGATTTCAGTTGCACCGGATGAACCGCTGCTTCCACAGAGGTGAGCGTCGGTTCATCCGACGATAGCTAACAGAGGCGCGCTGAGCAAAATTCAAATTGACCCGGCAACCGGATGAACCGACGCTGGAACCTACTTAGCAGCGGTTCATCCGATGGTGATAAAAACAGAATGTTGAACTAAAGCTCATTTTTTATCCGACAAATGCCACACACAAGCCAACTCAAGCACATTTTTGGATCAATCCTGAGTGACAACCTCACCCCTCAAGCACTCCTTTGCAAAATACAAGTATATACACCATAGATTCCCTACAAGGGATAGACCTTATAAATTTTTAGAAAAATAGGCGAATAAGATCCAAAAAGGGAATGTATGAGTTATTGCCTTTGAACTTAGAGATTGAAACTTTAAGCTCGTTAGGACATAACTCAATAGGCATTATGCACCATCATTTGTCTTAGCACACTTTTGGATATGTTGATTTGCATTGAACGCTAAGCAACTTTCTCATAGTATGATTTTCCTTTGTGACACCTCTCACGCAATGCTATGCAAGAACAAATGCATGAAATTAAACATGAATGCATTCTATATGACAAGTAAAGATGCAAAGTGGAAAGATAAACTATCTTGCCAAGTTTGAGCCCTTGTTAAGCTTACTCATGGTGAGCCTTTCAACATGCCTTGAGTGAAACTTTGGAACCACCAGCTCAAGCAAGACCCACACTCACCACTATCTTAACAAGGTTAGACAAGCCCCTACACCATGTACATATGCAAATGCAAACTATATGACAAGCATCACATGATGTTAGATGCATCAAGCACATTTAATTCACTCCTTAGCCTACAAAAGGTGTTTTCATCAAGAGGCTTAGTGAATATATCCACCAATTGCTCCTTGGAGCGAACACCACAAAGGAGAATATCACCTTTAGCCACATGGTCTCGCAAGAAGTGATGGCGGATATCAATGTGCTTGGTGCGCGAGTGTTGAACCGGGTTGTTAGCAATTTTTACGGCACTTTCATTGTCACAAAGGAGAGGAACCCTATCTAGAACCACACCATAATCCAAGAGGCTTTGCTTCATATAGAGGATTTGAGCACAACAAGCCCCGGCGGAAATGTATTCCGCCTCCGCGGTGGATAAGGCCATGGAGTTTTGCTTCTTAGAGGACCAAGCAACCAAAGATCGACCTAGCAAATGGCACCCACCCGAAGTGCTCTTACGGTCTACTCGACATCCGGCAAAATCCGAATCCGAATAACCCAAGAGCTCAAAACAAGCACCATGGGGGTACCACAAGCCAATGCTAGGTGTGTATTTTAAGTATCTAAGGATCCTTTTCAAAGCACTTAGGTGAGATTCTTTAGGGTTGGCTTGAAACCTAGCACACATGCAAACACTAAACATGATATCGGGCCTAGATGCGGTAAGGTAAAGAAGAGAACCGATCATAGAACGGTAAAGCTTTTTGTCAACCGGTTTACCTCCCTCATCTAAGTCGAGATGTCCATTGGTAGGCATTGGAGTCTTGATTGGCTTGCAATCATCCATCTTGAACTTCTTGAGAATATCATTGGTGTACTTTTCTTGATGGATGAAGGTTCCTTCCTTCAATTGTTTGATTTTAAAACCAAGGAAGAAGTTGAGCTCCCCAATCATAGACATCTCGAATTCCCTTGTCGTGAGCTCACTAAAGTCCTTGCACACTTTAAGATTGGTAGAGCCAAAGATGATATCATCAACATAGATTTGACATATGAAGAGCTCTCCGTTGATGATCTTGGTGAATAGAGTATTGTCCACTCTTCCAATCTTGAAGCCTTCCTTGATGAGAAAATCCCGGAGCCTCTCATACCATGCCCTAGGAGCTTGCTTGAGTCCATACAAAGCCTTGATCAACCTATAGACATGGTTAGTATGTGTGGTATCTTCAAAACCGGGAGGTTGCTCAACATAGACTTCTTCATTGATGAAGCCATTTAAGAAGGCACTCTTGACATCCATTTGGAACAATTTCATTTTGTGACAAGAAGCATAAGCAAGAAGGATACGGATTGCTTCAAGACGTGCAACCGGAGCAAAGGTCTCTCCATAGTCCAAGCCTTCTACTTGCGAGTAGCCCTTGGCGACAAGCCTTGCCTTGTTCTTCACCACGACTCCATGTTCATCTTGCTTGTTCCGGTAGACCCACTTGGTGCCAATCACGTTCTTGTTCTTGGGGCGCTCTACTAGGACCCAAACTTCATTTCTTGTGAAGTTGTTTAGCTCTTCTTGCATAGCCAAGATCCAATCCGGGTCCTCTAGAGCTTCCTCTATAGTAGTGGGTTCTACAAAAGAAACAAATGCATGATGTTTGCAAAATGAAGCATATTGTTTGCGGCGAGTACGTGTACCACCCTTGGGATCACCCAAGACAAGATCGATGGGGTGGTTTGATGAAGTCCTTGTACGCCTTTCAAGAGTGGTAGAAGTTGGATCATCTTGAGGTTGCACTACTTCCGGTTCTTCTTCTCCTTGATCTTGGGTGTCTTGTGATGTAGGAGGTGGTCCATTTGAGGAAGATGGGCTTCCTTGTCTTGTCCGCCTATGATGGTCATCATTATCATCATCGGAAGAGGATGAGTCTTCATGGTTGTGGGAAGTAGAAGGTGCATCATCATCCTCTTTGGGCTTGATGTCCCCAATAGCCATCTTCTTCATTGCTTCTCGTAGAGGTTCTTTTCCTACATCATCACAATAATAGCCATCTCCTTGGGAGCCATTAGATTCATCAAACTCCACGTCACATGTTTCTTCAACTTCACGTGTAGTGTTGTTGAATACTCTATATGCCTTGGAGTTTGATGCATAACCAAGAAACATGCCCTCATCTACCCTACTCTCAAACTTCCCTAGGTGCTTCCTCTTCTTGTAAATGAAACACTTACACCCAAAGACTCGGAAGTAGGAGATGTTGGGCTTCCTCCCAATGAGAAGCTCATAGGGTGTCTTCATTAATAGTCGGTGGAGATACACCCTATTTGAAGCATGACACACCGTGTTGATAGCTTCCACCCAAAATCTTTGAAAGATACCATAATCATCCAACATAGCTCTAGCCAATGTGATGAGGGTCTTGTTCTTCCTCTTTACCACACCATTTTGTTGTGGTGTGTAGGTTGAAGAGAATTCATGCTTGACGCCTAGCTCATCACAATACTCTTCCACTTTCGTGTTCTGAAATTCCGATCTATTGTCACTCCGGATCTTCACAATAGATGACTCAAATTCATTTTGAGCCCTTGTAGCAAAGTTCTTGAAGATCCCGAATGTCTTGCTCTTGTCCTCCAAAAAGAATGTCTAAGTGTAGCGTGAGTAATCATCAACAATGACAAGACAATAGAGATTACCACCAAGACTCTTGTATGTAGTAGGGCCGAAGAGGTCCATGTGCAAGATTTCCAAAGGTCTTGAGGTAGATACATAAGCCTTCATAGGATGATGACTTGCTACTTGCTTGCCGGCTTGACACGCTCCACATAACTTGTCCTTCTCAAATGTGACATCCTTCACACCAAGAACTAAACCTCTTTTGAAAACCTTCTTCAGTTGACTCATGCCTATGTGTGTAATATGGCGATGCCATAGCCAACCTTTGGATGTCTTGGTGAATAGATAAGTAGTCAAGTTTGCTTCATGAGAGGAGAAGTCCACAAGATAGATGTTCCCATGACGAAAATCTTTGAACACAACTTCATTAGACTTCTTGTTAGTAATGATAACTCCCTCATCATCAAACAAGCAAGATAAGCCAAGATCAGAAAATTGAGCAATGGAAAGCAAGTTATAACTACAAGAGTCTACAAACAAAACATTAGAAAGAGAGATCTTTTGCAATGGTTATGTCACCCAAACCGAAAACTCTTCCTTTAGAATTATCACCAAAGGTGACTTGCTCATGATTCCCCGCATCATCCACTAGAGAGGTGAACATTTTACTTTGGCCAGTCATGTGTTGAGTACATTCACTATCAAGAACCCAATGACTTCCTCCGGCCTTGTAGTTCACCTACACACAAAGAGATCAAGTTGAAGATTTAGTAACCCAAGCAAGTTTGGGCCTAATCACATGAGTTACTAGAGCTTCGGGAACCCAAATTTGCCTAGGATGATGCACTTTAGCCTTGGTCCCTATGAACCTTGCCGCCACCTTGCCCTTGCTATTCTTCAACAATAAGAAATGGTTATTGTTGAACATGGAACGATAGTTGGAAGGTAATTTAGGCAATGGACGTGAAGGTATAGGACACTCCCTTGTGTGATGACCGGTGATGTTGCAATGTTGGCAATAAGACCCAACTTCCTTCACAAAGCACCCATATAGTTCCTTTGACTTGCGAGTCTCTTTGATGGGTTGAGGGAAGGAGCCAAGTCCCCTAGTGCCATAATCTCTTGCATTGTGATAGAGGATCTCCTTATGCAATGCTTCACCCTTGGTCATATTCTTCACACAAGATCTTAGGCTTCTTACTTCCTCTTCAAGTGCTTTCACCCTATCATGGTTAGTCTTGGAGGAGGAGGCAATATTCTCATCATTTGGCAAGATCTTAGGTTCTTCAATCAAGTCATCACAAGAAGTAGAAGCATTTGTTTTAGTGATGTCTCTAGCAATTTCTTGCCTACTAGCACAAATAGCCTCATAAGCAAGCTCAATCTCTTGATACCTCATCTCTAAGACCACATGATCTTTCTTAAGCATCTTTTGACTTGACTCAAGAGACTTGTTAAGCACGATTATATCATCATGTTTGACGATTAGCTCATTGTGCTTATCAAGTAACTTGTTGTGGTCATCTCTAAGTGACTTGTGAGACACTACCAAAGCTTCATGCTCTTTGCTAAGGTCATTGTGTTTCACAAGCAACTCATCATTGGATAGCTTAAGCTTCTCATAGGTCTCTTCAAGAGCCTTGAGCTTACTCTTTTGTTTCTTGATCATGTCGGTGTATTGATCTAGAAGACCCTTAAGAGCATGAGGTGAAAGTTCATTATCACTATCCGAAGAGTCACTATCTTCACTATCGCTCACCTTGGAGTGTTTAGCCATGAAGCACATAGGTGGTGGAGGAAGAGGAGGTTCTTCATCATCCATGATCACAAGACCGACAAACTTCTTGTTTTTCTCATCTTCACCATCGCTTGATTCACTTGAAGTTTCACCATCCATGATCCACTCATTTGCCAAGAGAGAACGATGACCACCCTTTTTCTTGTTGTAGGACTTGCTAGAAGACTTCTTCTTGTACGAGTCCTTCTTGGAGTGCTTGTCATCTTTCTCTTTATCATCATCATTGTCGTTCTTCTTGCTAGAGCTTGACACTCTCTTGTCAGGCTTGGGACAATCATATGATAGATGATCATAGCTTTGGCAATTGTAGCACTTCCTCTTGCCACCTTCACCACTTCTTCTTGATGAGCGGAACTTGTTCTTCTTGGATCATAGTTATAGCCCGTCTTGCCAATCTTGGAGAGCAATTTGGTGGTCCTCCTCATGAGGAAGGCAAGTTCACCATCATCTTCATCACTTGAGTCACTCTTGTCTTCACTTTCACTTGAAGAGGGAGGAGGCTTCGCTTTTGACTTTGACTTGGGCTTGTCACTAGCCTTGAGTGCAAGATCCTTCTTGGAGCTTGATGTGGAAGAAGATCCTTCAATTTGACCCATCAAGAACATCTCATGAGATTGAATCTTGTTCACAACTTCGGTGATGGTGAGAGTTTCCAAGTCCTTCTCAAAGATGAGTGCCTTCACGATGTTGTACTTGGGCTTGGGAAGCGTTTGAAGAATTTTCCGAATAATTTCCTACTCGGACACGTTAGCAACATCGAGAGCATTGATATTTTGAATAATAACACCCATCCTAGAGTACATTTCCTCTACACCCTCATCATCCTTCATCCTAAACTCATTGAGCTCAACTTTAAGCAACTCATACTTCTCCTCACGGATTTTCTTGTTGCCTACATGGATTCTTTTGAGCTCCATCCAAACCTCATGAGCGGTCTCCACAGCAAACACTCTATCAAACAAGTCCTCCTCAAGAGTCTCAAAGATAAAGTTTCTAGCATGATAGTTCCACTTGGTTTCACTTTCGGTAGGTTCAACCGGCATGGGATACATGGTAGTGATCCATGCATCATGGTGTTGTGCTTGAAGAAAGCAAGCCATTCTATGTGCTCAAAAAGTGAACCGTTTCCCCGCCAACTTGGGAGGGCCATTTCCACTCCCCTTGCCCATCTCTCTAGGCGGTTAAGCCACTAAAAAGAGAGCCTAAGCTCTGATACCACTTGTAGGATCGATGGCCTATAGAAGGGAGGGTTGAATATGGGCCTTCTTCAAATTTCTAGAACATGAAGTAAACCTTAACATATATCTCTAGTGTTGCCCATCTAAAAAGATTTCTTCCTACCAACTAAGCACACTAACAACAAAGTTCCTTAGCAATGTTCACACTAACAAGAGAAAGCACCCTAGTCAAGATATGCAACAAGCAAAGCAAACTAGAGGGAAACAAGAGCAAGGAAACTTAAGAGCTGAAAGTAAATGCGGAATTAAGAGCAAGAAGGTAGAAAGAGGGGACACGAGACAACCGAATTTTTTCCCATGGTATCGAGAAGTTGACGCTTCTCCCTAATCCACGTTGGAGCACTCACAAAGAGTTTTGCTCCCCCCTCAAGCCACATAGACTTGGGTGCTCACTAAGAGCACCCGTTCTCCATCTCCGGAATGGTGGGTCTCAATCCATTTACACCAAGAACTTCTCGGGGCTCCCACAATCTCCAAGAGCTCACCAAGAACCCCAATCACCGAGACCATCTAGGAGCCGTCAAACTCCAAGAGTAACAAGCTCACAACCTTTCACTTGACCAATGCACTCAGCTATGCCATTGAAAGCACCTTGAAACTCTTGATCACCAAGAAAGAATCCCTCTTGGCAAGGAAGATGAAATCCAATTGATAAAAGCACTAACTCTCCTTCTCCATGGCTGCAGCAGGTCTTTAGAGTGGCAAAGGCAGCTCAAGAGACGTAGGGGGTCCAATTTATAGGCCTAGCAAGGGAGGCTAGCCGTTAGAAAAGTCCTCTGAAAAGTAGTACTGTCGGATGAACCGACGGTTCCCCCTGCGACAGCGTCGGTTCATCCGGTGTCAGAGTCTCCAAATATAGCCGTTGAACACGAATGCTGTACCACTTCATCTAATGCATACACCGATGTAGCGTCGGTTTATCCGGTGCTGAAGTAACTTCACTCAAAACGTCTCTGCGTAGAATTAACATGGTCGCCGGATGAACCGCTGGTATACTTCATGAGTGTCGGTTCATCTGGTGCTGAAGAAGGTCCACTCGGTGCATCTCTGTGTGAAATATATGCATACACCGGATGAACCGCTGCTGGGACCGTCGCTTCATCCGGTGCTGAAGGCCTTTGACTTGATTTGTCACTGTTACCAAACCCTAGGCCATCGGATGAACCGATGCTTCTACTGAGACACCGTCGGTTCATCCGGTGCTGTTGAACTCTGCTGAATATTTCACATTAATCATCCGGTGCAACTAGGAATGATAGCGTCGGATCATCCGACGCGCCCTTTTCCATTTCAACTCATCCAATTCAATCACCTTTGAGTTTTTCTTCAAGTCTTTTGCTTCCAATGTATTTCAATGAGTGTCTTGAGCTGTTTACTGACCAAGGAGCTTGATAGTGCATGAATATGGCATAGCATTTGGCATGGTCAAGCTACTCAAGTGTGAACCCCTCTTAATAGTACAGTCAAACACTACAAACTAGCAAGTCCAAGTGTCCTTCATCACCTTGTGACACTTGGAGCTAGAAATGTCCTTAGCCTTGTAGTCTTTGTCCATTGATTTCAAATTGAGGGGTCTCTTTTCATTTAATACTCGTGACAATAACCCAAGAATAAATCCGCTACAAAACCAAGGTTAGTCACAAGTATGTGTTTGTCATTTATCACCGAAACACACCCTTACCAAAGGTGTGGTGGGGCCTTGATGCTTACAAGTGGACACTGCCATTTTCCAGCAATCGCACCATGGATGAGACCAAGTTTATTGAGGGACTGTTATCCGTAGTAGAGTGCACTACAATAAAATCGTTGACTAGTGACGCAACTACATTTAGCGTCATTAATTTATGACGTTCCTGGCTGATCTCGTCATAATATTTCACTTCCAAGCAAATTTAGTGGCAAAAAAACTTTCGTCATAACGGTTGGTACTGTAGCCGAGCATTTCCTGTTCCAAGCTAGTCTTGTGACGTCATAAGCTCTGCAACAACGTCATAGACCAACTTTGGTCCCACATGTAAGTTCAAGCAGCAGTATAAACCAACCTTGGTCCCACATGTAAGTTCAAACAGCTGGAGCCCAACAGCTAGCGTCCCATCGATTCGCCATCGCAAGGGATCGAACTGAAGACCTGCAGGAACAACACAACATTGTTTACCAGTACACCACCTCATGATTCTGTGTCTTTTTGGGAAACTTTATACATATATCTGATATTTTCCCGCGGTCTCGCGCCAGCTCACCGAGCCGCCCGCGCCAAGTCACTTGGCTGCGACCACCGCATGGCCGGCCGCCCCCACCACACCAGCTGCGGCCTATGCCACGTGGTCGGCCGCCCGCGCCAGGTCACCGGACACTCAACCCCAACCACAGCACGGAGCGGTTCTGGTAAGTTGGTGGGAGAAAAGCCCGCGCTGTAGCCAAAAATAATTTTCCCGCAGCCCGATGTCTCGAAAGGGAAAAAAGAGAACGAAGAGGCGAGTAGGCTACCAAAACGGATCGTTTCGGCAGTGATTTGCACCTTCCAACGGCTGCTCACTCCTACGGGCGCAACCTTGGTGATACTTCCTGCATCGTCGTGTCAATCTGGTAAGTAATTTTGTGTTAAATCCGGAAAATTTCATTTCGCATAATGTTCTCTTTTCGATTCGTTCTGTGGTCAGTAATTTTGAGTTGGATTCACCAAAAACTTTCCATATGGATAGACGTTGGATAACCGGTTGTACTGGTTTTACCACAGATCATGAGAAAGGGGTCCAGGATTTCTTGGCATTTCTTCGGACAAGATACACTATACTATGCCCGCATCATCGATACCTCAATAACTCTACAGGGACTATAGAGCGAATTGGAGTTCACTTACTTGTGAGTGGGATGGTAACCACTTACACTAGGTGGATCCATCATGGAGAAGCTTTGGAGGATATGGCTGAGGTAGATCCCATGTTTACAGTAGGTCTTCTTATGATCTTGTTTTGACTAGGAACATCCTTTTAGGATCTTGTTCGGCTAGGAACATCCTGCTCGTTCTTATAGAAGTTTTTAGATCTGACAGATCCCATGTCTACACTAGTTCTTCTCAGGATCTTGTTTTGACTAGGAACAACCTTTTCAGGATCTTGTTTCGGCTAGGAATATCCTACTGGTTCTTATAGAAATTTTTAGATCTAGTTTTATTTACAGTGGTAGGCCAACCTTACAGATGTTTCTCTCCTTTCCTAACAGAAGTATACGTGCACTGCGATTATGAGCGACAGAGGGACATTAATGTCTTGAGGAATCACACATTCTTCTCTACGTTTGGCCTCGATAAAATTAAATCACTTTTATCGCCTGACCGACCAAGCAGAAAGGGTACCAACGATACAAGAATACAAGATCTGGATGCGGAGTACAACCCGTCTGATGAATATGAATCTGACCAAGAGATATGTCAACAAGAGGTAATCTTAAAATGAACTCGTTTCATGTATAGTTATGCAGGATTGCTTCTGAACTTCTCTTTTTTTGTTGAATTTTGTGTAATCAGGTCACTCATAGCATACCTGTCAGTGGAGGAAGAGAGACCAAGAGAATTCGGGCACCAGATGATCCTACCAGAATGCCTCCTAGTCTGACTAGGACCAAGGCAAGGGAATTGGCTTTAGCTGATGGGAGTGGCACAACTCCTGATACACAAGAATTGCCCATTGAAGACCAAGCAACAGCAACCCACGATGAGAACATCATCGACATGACGACTGCAGAAGGCAAGTCATTTGATCTCATATTCGAATGTCCTAATTACCAACCGAATAATTATTAACTTGTATGGTTGTAACAAACTTGTTAGGTGATGCACACCCTTCCAGAGCACAACGGGGTCGCGGGATTCAAGAAGATAGGGCAGAGATCTGGACCGGATTAGCTTGGGCTTAAATGGCAAGAAGGGCTCAAATGCTCAGAGGCACCAATGCAAACTGCAAATTTTGCATCAGAAGGTGGGATCATAGTGCGTGAGCACATACCGATCTTTACATGCTGGAAGGACTACAAGCCGAAGAAGAACCAACAAGATGGTGAAAAGACTGAAGACCATCTTAAGAACTACATCGGCAAACTAGCGGTGTGCATTTGTTCAGTCATCTACTACCATAGTTCTTTGCATCCATTCTTGTCATCCAATTTTCTGATAATTGTGTTGTGCTAGGGGCAATTCAACATGGACATCACCAGTGAGCCTGTAAGGGCGGCATGCAGTGACATGCTGAAGTCGATACAGAGACAGGCGAGGTATCGCCTGAAGCAAAAGTACTTCAATGATATTCCAGCAAATGCAGTCCCAACTAAATCTCATGTGACCAATCTGACTGATGCCTAGTGGAAGGCACTGGTTAACATGTGGTCTTCCCCTGAGCACATGGTATGATAGAACTTCAACTTGCCACTACCACATTTTCATGTACTGATATATTGTTCTTATTCTTATTTCTTACATGAGTTCTTATTATTGTAAAGTCGAGGTGTAGTACAAATACCTGTAATCGAGGAAAGGTCAAGTACCATCAGCGCACGGGATCTTGAAGCTACGTTGTACAAGCTAATCTTGTGGTAAGCAGATGGACAAGTCATGTTTTTGCTCTGTAGTTCATTTCATGAACCATTTTTCAATGATAGCACTTTAATAATTATGCCTATTTTCGAAATATATTTAGAGACAGAAGTATACTGCTGAAGGAGAAGGGCCAATTCCACTTGATTATTTCAAGTCCTTCCACTACAGCAAGAATGGCTTCACCGCTCCAGTACAGGCAGTCATTTTAAGTACTTGTCTGCTTTTGCATTCTTCTTTGCAACAATACTAGAAACATGTTTGAGTATTTTATTTTAAACCTTTCATTTTATTTCTTTTTTTAGGCTCGCATGGAACAACTTGTCGTTGAACCTCAAGGCGACCAACCAGGAAAGATTGTTGCTGAAGCAGTGGCGGAAGTTGTCCAATCTAGGACTTTTCGGGAGGTTGATGGCATTCGCCCACCCTCCATGAAAAATACTAGGGTTACTACTGCACTTCAGATTCAGGAAATATGAACTGGACTTGACAATGTAAAGCAAAGGGGGCACAACTGCAACAGAAGATTATTGAACAGGAGGCAGAGATGAGTGAACTGAGATTGAAGGCTCAACAACAGGAGACAACATTGAAGTCTCAAACAGAAGCGCTTGAAGCTTTGAAGAACAACACAAATGACATGCATAATCTGATCCAAAGCTTGATAAATTTCAGCTAGGTTTATCCTCCACTCAACTGAAGTGTGGTCCTGGTGAACTTGTGTTGCTGATGACTTCTTGTAAGTTAATTCGATTCGATGCTAACTTGATGTATGTTGCACAATTATACTGGTTGAACTATTCCCTGAATGTGGTGTGAATTATATGGAAGTGGGAAATGTTCTGTTTTGTTGTCTGATTATGTGCTGGGGATCAGCAGCCAGAATAGTATAGAATGCCCTGGGAAATGCAATATGGGCCGAGGCTCAGGAAAACCGTGGGGATAATTGCCCAAAATAAAATGTTCCTACATAATGCAATATGGGCCAAGCTGGTTAGATGGACTAGAGCCCAAAATAAAACAGCCTAATATAGCGTGCAACAAACATTTAGGAAATGGTAAAAAAAATAACACAAAAACCTAAAACAAGCTAAAATTGGACCCAACAATATTAGGCTCACAAAGGCTCTTACATGGACCGAGTCTCAATTTGTGACGAACCGAAATCGTCATAACCCCCTGCCACGTCAGAGCCACGATGGATCTTGGTCCGACGTGGCGCAACCGCCAAAACAGGTTTATGACGACAAGTGTTATGAATTTATATGCGTCATTAAATTCATGATGCCGCGAAATAAGGTCTCATCATTAATCACGGTTTGTGAGGCTCGATTAATGACGGAGCGTTTTCGTAACAACCGGCGTCATTAATCACGTTTTATGACGAGAAACGCCTTTTTTACCTCACTAGTTGGCACATTCCTTGTGGTGGTGGGAGTCGGGGCACTAGGGGTGCTGCTCTTGCTCTACATCATCTGGAAGCTCTACCTCATGTTTCTCCACCAGTGGTGGTGCCGTGGTGGAGGTGGTGATGCTCATCCCCGGGCCCCAGCTGTCGCAACAACTACATGTGTCATCGCTAGGAGGCTCTTCGTGTTCTTTCACATCCTTCGGTGTTCTCCAGTGGCCAGTCGGACGCGCTCTGCACATCCACGATGAGGACGGTGACATCACCAGTTCTTCTCATCAATCTTCTTCCTCCGGGATTCTTTAGTTTGCGATCAGAGGACAGTCGCATGACATCGAGCTCGCTTTGCACGTCCACGACGAGGACGAAGGACGCCACCGCGAAATCTTTGGAAATAAATTCTCGGTCGGAAACAAGCTCGCTGAGTACCATGACGATAGTTTCGTCTGACGGTTACTCATCGTGAGTGAGTGTCCCCCTAGAAAGTCGTGTGAGTTGTGACCGTGAATTTCACATGAATGTTCATGTAGTCTTTGGTAACATATCATGCATTACCTAGATCCATGACTGTTGATACTAGAGTCTAAACTCTAAATTGTACCTGCACGGCCATATGTAAAAGCATTCCAGTTGGATCGTTTCAAGAAAGCTGCAGACAGCAACCTGCGGCAGTCGGGTTTTTGAATGTTGAGGTGGGAGCAATTGTACTGGTTGAACTATTCTCTGAATGTGGTATGAATTATATGGAAGTGGGAAATATTCTGTTTTGTTGTCTGATTATGTGCTGGCGATCAGCAGCCAGAATAGTATACAATGCCCTGTGAAATGCAATATGGGCCGAGGCTTAGGAAACCCGTGGGGATAATTTCCCAAAATAAAATGTTTCTGCATAATGCAATATGGGACAATCTCGTTAGATGGACTAGAGCCTAATATAAAACAGCCCAATATAGCGTGCAACAAATATTTAGGAAATGGCAAAAAATAACACAAAAACCTAAAACAAGCTAAAATTGGACCCAACAATATTAGGCTTACAAAGGCTCTTATATGGACCGAGTCTCAATTTGTGACGAACCGAAATCGTCATAACCCCCTGCCACGTCGGAGCCACGATGGATCTCGGTCCGACGTGGCGCAACCGCCGAAACAGGTTTACGACGACAAGTGTTATGAATTTATACACGTCATTAAATTCATGACGCCGCGAAATAAGGTCTCATCAATAATCACGGTTTGTGACGCTCGATTAATGACGGAGCATTTTCGTAACAACTGGCGTCATTAATCACGTTTTATGACGAGAAACGCCTTTTTTGCGTCACTAGTTGGCACATTCCTTGTGGTGGTGGGAGTCGGGGCACTAGGGGTGCTGCTCTTGCTCTACATCGTCTGGAAGCTCTACCTCATGTTTCTCCACCAGTGGTGGTGCCGTGGTGGAGATGGTGATGCTCATCCCCGGGCCCCAGCTGTCGCGACAACTACATGCGTCATCGCTAGGAGGCTCTTCGTGTTCTTTCTCATCCTTCGGTGTTCTCCAGTGGCCAGTCGGACGTGCTCTGCACATCCACGATGAGGACGGCGACATCACCAGTTCTTCTCATCAATCTTCTTCCTCCGGGATTCTTTAGTTTGTGATCAGAGGACAGCCGCACGACATCGAGCTCGCTTTGCACGTCCACGATGAGGACGAAGGACGCCACCGCCAAATCTTTGGAAATAAATTCTGGGTCGGAAACAAGCTCGCCGAGCACCATGACGATAGTTTTGTCTGACGGTTACTCGTCGTGAGTGAGTGTCCCCCTAGAAAGTCGTGTGAGTTGTGACCGTGAATTTCACATGAATGTTCCTGTAGTCTTTGGTAACATATCATGAATTACCTAGACTCTAAATTGTACCTGCACGGCCATATGTAAGAACCTGTTTAGTTGCCAAAATTTTTGGCAAAAAATTTTGGCAGCCCCTTCGAAGGTCTATTAGAGGTTAAAAAAATGTAGACTAATTACAAAACTAATTACACGAATGGACGGGAAATCACGAGACGAATCCATTAAGCCTAATTAATTCATCATTAAAGATTGTTTACAGTAGCACGACGTTGTCTAATTATAGCATAATTAGGCTCGTTAGATTCGTATAGAAAAATTAGGTAGGGGTTATGAAAGCCCCCCCCCCTATCCCGCCTATTGACCCTGTCACACGAGTCTTTTCTCATAAAAGATTGTCTCTACTTACTTTTTTTTAGGAACCTACCGAGGAGGGGCTAGAGGCCCACCTGAAATATTTTTCATTCCACAAATGGCTAAATGCGTGTCGCTTGGCTTTACTGTAATGCACAGGTGGCCTAGATATAGGGTTGAAAACAGACGGTTTGTAGCTGTTCCGTTCTGATCGTTTTTCTACATTATGCTTTTGTTCCCGTTTCTACCGAATTATGAAAAGTTGTCAGATTTAATTAAGTTTAATGTCATTCTTCATTATTTTGTAGTAGTTTACTTTCACAAATGTAGAAAAATCACGTTCTGTTCAGACCGTTTTTCTACATTTATGATTTTGTGTTCGATCTTTTTCAACCGTTTTCATCCCTTCCTAGATCGCCATTCGCCAAGCACCTGCCTGGAACAACGAGGTGATCGAACAACTTCAGCCGGAACTCTCTACCAGGCTGTGTACATCCTTCACCCCCAACATCCCTTTCCCCGTATGTAAAATCATGTATTCGTTCGATCAAATGTTGGTCTCAATTACTTTATCATGGACCTGAAGAGGGGAAAAAAGGTTCAGTTCATCACTATAATACCTTTATTTGTATGGTTTCAGATGATTCTCCACCAGTACAAAGTAAATTTTGAATTTTTAATAGCTCTTATGGAAGCATTCTTTTGTTAGCAGACTTATTCTTCTTTAATTCATTTTCACGGAAGCGGTTAGATTAGGTTGAAAAAATATATATAAGTATTGTACAAGTACCTTGAAACACACCAATTTTTATCATCCATCCCAAATTATTTGTCACTTTAGTTCTATCCTGAGTTAAGCATCTCTAACTTTGAGTAAACTTATAAAAAATCAGTAAATGCATAGTCCATAAATTGTATTTGAAAGGGAGAATATGGATTTAACAATTATGTATATCTTCGAATCCTACACGATTAATTAACAGTGTTGCAATGGACCGCTTGTGATTTCTATATGTACCGCACCCAGGTGCAGACACTCTTGCCAAATGCCCCGTATTACATGTCCCTCAGTTCGACATGATGAATTGGCTCCAGAGAATCATCATCATCTTCGTCTTCATCACCATCTTTGTCTTCCATCATTTGCTTGATCATAGCATATAGCGCACCTTTCAAGAGGCAGATATACTCAGAGTCTTGATGATTGAACTTGAGCTCTTAAATAGCACGCTCACGAGATCCAAACTCCTCGTTTGCTCCTGTGAATCCACTTATCTTCACCTCTTCCAGGAATTCCATAGAGATCTGTCCATGATCAATTCACTTGCCTATGCATGGCAGAAGCACTTTGGCCGCGAAATGACCTGATGAAGATCACAAAAAATAAATAAAATAAACAGTTTGCGAATTACTCATGTCTTGGATTAGAACGTAATTTGAGAGCATTTTATTTTATTTCACATATGTGGAAGAGTAAATAGGTAGAACATTACCCGCTTTGTACCAATGAGGTCGATGCACAACGATCTCCGCAGAGGGAAAGGTGATCCAGATCCTCCGAATCGAAGCTTGCCTTCACGCGCATCCTCTTGACATTGGGAAACGTCTCCACACCTTCCAACGTAGCATCAACAACGTGCTTCGCGGTGCAACCACCGTCGTGCAAAAAGTTCAGCGAGACCTCGACGCCGGGGCATTCCCTCAGGAGCCAAAAGCTATCGTCCTCCTTGTGAATATACTGGCCGTGCATGTTTAGCAGAATGATTCCGAGGCCACGAGCGCAAGTCGTTGAGCGAGAGGCTCCAGGCGCGATCGACATCGTTGCTGGTTGAGCCGTCCATGGCTTCCGGTGGTCGTGCGCGGAGGACGGCAAACAGGCTAGTGCTATATGCGTCTTGTATTGTATATATACACACACTAATACACATGTACGCATCGTGTTCTTTCGATGCATATGAAGTAGTCCAGCCAAGCTACGACAGGAATCGAACTCCGATGCCGTTGTATTCCAATTAGGTTAACTTCCTTTTCTGGTATGTCGGAATAGTCAATGAGTTATTTTTATTTTATTTTTTTGAGGAGAATAGTCAAAGAGGGGATATGATGAGGCCGAGCCCTGGAATCATAGATTAATCCGGAAGCTTGCTTAGGGGGGTTTCCTATAAACACTTATTGGAGTACTGTGATGAGGATAATACTAAAGATTACCTATTTATGATGCTCCGTTCAGGGAACTTTGAATGGCAAGATCTTAAAGATGTATATGATTCTTATAAGAGAGCTAGGTCAGGAACATTGTGAAAGTTTTCTCAAAAGTTGTTCGTGATATGGAGGCTTGTAATGATAAGAGTGAGTTGTCTTTCAAAGACTGTCTGAATCTTAGTAACGCTAAGCAAATTTCTATAAAAACCGGTAGAATATAGGGAGATGTAACTGACGAAGATTTGCAGGATAAAATACAGTTCAGACTAATTTTCGGTTGGCTGTTAACCTCCGGGTTTGAGAAATTACTTGAAAAACCATACGATTTCGTTGAAGAACCTATCTCAAAGGTGGTAAGAAGTAACTCAAAGGTTGAAAGTAGTAAATCAGAGGTGGAAAGCAGTGACCCAAAGGGGGATGCAGTAAAAAAAACACTAACATCAGAATCCACGGGGAAGAGTAAAAGCATAAGATGTTATCGAATGTGGGAATAGCTTTTGATCATAAGTGCATAAAGAAAAAACCGGCGGCTAGATAAAAGTAAGAAGCCTTCAAAAGTAAGGAGCCTTCAGATAGCAAGGTTCAAAGAATAGGTTGGTTAAGCAGTCCCGCTGGGGTAAAAAGTCCTTAGACACATTGCGCAAACCGATAGAGAAGATAGCGCATTTTGTGTGGTACTTTCATCACTTTATTTTTTGTATGGAGAAGATTTTAGTAAATACTCTGAAATTTCTAAAAAAATAGAATAAATTGGTGATTGAGGATAAACCCAGCAAATCATAAGGGTTTTTGATTAGTAAAGGTAGACAAATCAAAAGAAAGATTATGAGATTCGAAGGCAAGCATCACAATTTGTTTAATTCTTACAAGTCCCTACAATGTGTCTTTTTTTTGGAAAAGATGATGTAAAATAGAATTCAAAGTGTGTCCAAGCTAAAGAGATCCACAAGTGGCTTCACTAAGCGAGGAAATAGGCACAGGTAAGTGATAAAGACCATTATGTGGGCTACCCTCAAGAAGAACCTCGCTGGTGGTAGCATCCTGAATAAAAAAAGAATATGAATTCAAACCCGCAATAATATTAAGATTCAAGCGAGAGATAATATCAAGATTCTTAGTCATAGAAGGGACATGTAACACATTTGAAAAATTTAGAACACGAGAATTTTGGGTAGCACCCGGAGATACACAAACCTGCACCATTACCTACTTTCACCTCTTCAGAACCCAGCATGACTAGACAAGGCATTGAGATCGACGTAGTCTTTCCTGGGACCATTTCAAAAGGATGCTCGGAGGTGGGTGGAGAAAAAGCTCAAAAGACATACTTGCTGCGCTTTCAGAGGATCTAAATCTGTCTTCATCCTTTCGCTTTTCAACTCGCAAGAAATATGTAAATTTGTTGCGCAGAAATTAAGAGATTTTTGATCTGCTCCAAAGAAAATGAGTTCGATCAGCAACACCGGTCTATACGGTGTGGGCCGTACCTTTATTAAGAACG
This sequence comes from Cenchrus fungigraminus, assembly GCA_036936925.1. Lineage (NCBI taxonomy): Eukaryota > Viridiplantae > Streptophyta > Magnoliopsida > Poales > Poaceae > Cenchrus > Cenchrus fungigraminus. Next base: position 27,186,440 of record CM072779.1, on the reverse strand, counting down.
GAAGCCCAGAAAAGAAGAGAGAGCGGCTCGGCCCATACAAGAAACCTTCTTGATCACCAAAATGCGTTCGGCCCGGTACAGAATGTCAGTAAGCATGCAATTGTTTCGATGGGCCTTAAAGAATGTGCTTTCTTTGTTCAGCTGGACCGTTTTCAGATGGCAAAGAGGCCTCTCATGTCAATTTGGTTGGATGGATGATGATGGGCGTGATGTTTCGTGTCCCAAAAAGAAAAGAAAAAAAAACACTATCATTCCATACGCAAACACAACGGTGACGCTTTCCCGGGGAATCACAGCTCTCAGCTCTGATCCGCTTTCGGCCAGCACAAGTCGTGCAAAAGCCCTCGAAGTAGCACCGGTACGACCGCCTCGTACGAGACCAAATTAACGCCACCTCCAGGCTCCAGTCACGTACTGGTACGCCGATCCACTTTTCCATGCTGCCGTGCCGCCCTGTCCGCCACGCGGTGCCTGCGACGGGCGAGCCCCCCACTAGCTAGCAGCTAGCCCACTGCGACTGCGAGGCCGTGCCTTACCTCCTCCCTCGCGCCGAGGTGTATGCGTCCGGCATGGCCACGGTGCGCGCATGACGACCACCCGCATCGGCGAAGGGGCTGTTTGGTGTCCCGCACGGGACCGTGCAAGCATACCGCAGGGATTGGCAGTTTGGTTGCCTGCACGTACCTCCGAGCCAGGCTCTCCGTGTGTAAATCCCCCCTGCGGCCAGGCTCCCCAGCTACAGCCGAATCGACCTTCTCTGCCGGGCCTGGCTGGCTGGGTGCGGCTGTTTCTCTCCTAATGACAATATTAGTACATGATTAGTGAATATCAAGTGATATTAAGATGTTTTAAAGATAATTAACACATTGTTAGATAAAATAAGTACTTTAGAAGTGTATTTTCATGAAATAAAAATGCTTTTTATAATTGTCTCATGCAACCAATCTTCGTACAGGTAACCAAACATCATCTCTTCTCAACCAAACTGAGTAGATACAACTAACCAAACACGACACGTTACATGCACTCAGCCTGTCCCAGTGAACCTGGCTCATTGGTGCGATGCAGGCCTGAGCCGTGCATGACACCAAACGCACCCGAAGCCACCAGCGGCCAGCCGCTCTCGATCGGGGTGTCCGTGATCCGGCCGTACCACGACGCCGCCGGCCGCTTTGTCCTCGCGTGCGACGACGTCGCGGCGCACCAAGGAAGGGGTGGTGGGCGGGTGGCCATGCCAGGCCAGGCCAGGCCATCTTAAACTAGGCGTCGTACGCGCAGACACCGGCCGCACCGTGCGCCACGGACGGATTAATATAACTAGCCACTAGCCAGCCCAGGCCTCCCCGTCCGGTCCGGCAAGGCCCGCCCGGCCAGCTCGTGGCACGCACGCGGTGTGCGTGCGTGCGGCCGGCCCTACGTGCAGGTGCAGCACGCCACGGCACACCCACCGCGAGGACGACGCGACGAGATTCCAAGCAACGACTCTCTCCGTCCGTCACCCCGCGGGCGCGCGCGCGCGTGCGTTCATTGCATCATCCGCCGCACGTGTGGTTGGTTCCGGACGTACTCGTCATAGCCAGCAGCACCCGCCCAGCATCATCATCGGCCGCTCGCTGTACCACCACCCCGCGCTCGTGCGAGGCGTCGGCGAGAGAGAGACCCGCCAGCTGGGCCCGTGACAAACGCGCAGCTTCTCTCTTTCTAATAACAGAGAAAAGAAAATATCGGATTCCTGATAATGATTGTTAATTAAGGAGGAGCGGGAACGTACAGCTACATGTATTAGCAGTTGCATTGTCATATCATATTATGCATGTACAGTCCAATCGCACATCAAGAAAATAAAAGTCTGGACCACGTCGGATCGGAGTGTGGCATCCTAATCTGATCGGAGATGGGTCGGGGCACGCGGTGCGTTGTGCTGTAGTGCGTGGGGAGGGGTTTGTTGTTGCCGGATTTGACCAGACGATCGAATTAAGGTTGCGCATGCATGTGCGGCTGGTTTATTTAGCGTCGGAGCTATCTACCTGGTGAACTGTGCATGCCTGCCATCCCGCGAAGCTGCGAATCACCTTCATTCCGGCCTGTTCATAAGCCGCTGCATGCACGAGCTGTTGTGTCATCGCTAGCTCGATCTGCCGTGTTCAACCACATACGTCGCGGGAGAGCGAGAAAACACGACGTGACAGGAATATCATCCATCCCGCAACTCCCCCGACACGTGCCGTGATGCAGCCATGAGCCATGCACGCAGAAAAAGTCTACAGTCGTAGGCGCACCGACATGCAGGGGTACGTCGTCGACGCGTCTCTTTCTTCGGCCCTAGCTTGTCACGCGCGCGCGGCTGCGACGACGGATGGGTGGGGAATCGAGTACGGGACGGATTGCTACATGCACCGATCGGGGACACCATATGCATACGTAACGTACGTCCCCGAGTGCGCGGGGCGCAGTGACCTGCAGACAGCAGGCAACCGCGGGCGCTGTCGCCTCGTCGATGTGAGATTTCGGAGCGGGTTCCGGTGCGGGGGTTCATGGGGATGGGTAGGAACGGGTACTAGAGGCTAGCGGGGCGGGGCAGGGCTATTGTGATGCGGGTCGGAGCGGGTTGAAATCTCACGACGGGGTGCGCGTTGCGGCATCTCTAGCGTCGGCGGCGGCGAGTCCTCGCCGGAGCCTGAGTCGCCGATGGCGGGGTGGCTGCAGGCGGAGGACTTCTTCCACGAGGGGAGAGACGGAGGCGCAGCAGCAGCAGTCAGTCGTTAGCCGCAGGCCGCGACAGCGACGATGACCGCCGGAACCCAAGCCGCCCCACTGCGCAGCCTTGACCGGTTGACTCCGCCACTCACCGCCGCGCTCCTCACATACCCCACCCAACCCCGTCGCGCGGCGGCTCCCCACGACGGCGGTGCTCACGCTCCCCCTCCTCCTCCTCGCGCGGCGCGACGCCATCGCATGATCAGCAGGAGTACGAGGCGAACAAGCAGAACGCCTGCTACTCCACCAACACCAGATCCGTCCTCGGCTACGTCTGCAACGCCACCACCGCCACCTCCGCCGCCACCTCCTGCGACTCGTACCTAGTCTTCCGCTCCTCCCCGCTGCTCTACGCCTCCCCATCGTCACCCCGCTCGCCGCATCCACCCTCGTCCTCTCTCCTGTTCCCTGCTCCTGCACCCCCGGACCAGCCGACCAGGGAAGATGGCACGCGGCGGGGGGTGGGACGAAGCCTGAGGAGGAGGGTCTGGAGGGACGACGCTCTTCTGCTGGGGACTTGGGTTCCACCTCGACCGCAGCGTCCCCGTCCGCTGCCGCCACCGAGGACGACGACACCGCCCCGCCGCCGACGCACTTCCAGCCGTCACGTGAGCCTCGGGAGCCCGCCCGACAGCATCCGTCCTTGTCCTTCAATCGACGCAGGCTACCGCGCGCACTGGAGGTGGCGCCCCTGGGCCTCACGGTAGTCGCGGACAGAGAGGGAGTAGGGGACGCGACGCTGCACTGCTGTAGGCTGCAGCAAGTCGGCGACTCAACCCGCACAGATGAGGCGGGATGGGTTGGGTTGTGTCGGGGTTTGTCACCGCCGGCAAGTAAATTTATACGATCGTGCGTCGGGATCCGCACGGTGGCATAAGAGACATTAGGGTTTATACTGGTCCGGGCTTCCGGAGAGTAATACCTTACGTCCAGTCTGAGGTGGGAGTGTTCTTTATGCTCAAAGTTCGTATTAGGGGTTACAAACTGTTCGGGAGAGGGTCTCGGAGCCCAAGTCCCTGGTGTGTGTGCGTGGTTCTTGTAGCAGAGTCATGCGTACGTGTGAGTGAGTGTGTGGGCGTCTATGGGATCGGATGATATGATATGAGATAAGATGAGATGAGATGAGATGAGATGTCTTGAATGTGACCCCCTCCTCCCCCTTTTATAGTTGCAAGGGAGAGGGCAAGGGGGGTAAAACGGGAATGGAAACTAGATTATAGTGCATGGTGTCATTCTCCACGTCGGACGGCCGTCCGGACATGGTGAGTCAGCTAGGGACTGTAGCGGAGTGGTTGTTGACGGTATGGGCTTCCCGGAATTGCGGGTTCCGAGTAGTTGGCGCCGGGGACTCCTCGAGCACGTCTCCGAGTAGTCGGGTCGTCGCGAGTCGTCAGGTCGTCGCGAGTCGTCAGTTTCGTACTATGCTCTTGTCGACGGAGTTGGTATGCGTCTTTCTGGGGCACTGTGGGGTTTGTGTGCGGACAGGACGGCCCGCACTGTGCTGTTCGTGGCGTAGTGGGCGGCCATGCCTCCTGACACCGGAAACCCCTTATCAGTACGACCCGGTACGGAGAGGGTTGAACGTGGCGGCGCGGGAGCGGGCGTGCGCGGAGGACCCGTCACATCAGGAGTGGGCCCCGCCTGTGGTTGCCTTCGCCGAGAAGGTTGGGCCGGCCGGCAGCGGAAACTACTCGTGCGAACGAGTAGTCAGAGACGAGACGGAAACTACTCGTGCGAACGAGTAGTCGTGGTGGGGACGGAAACTTGTCGTTCGAGCCGCCAAGTGGTCGGAAACTTATTGGACGGACCCCAAGTACTCAGAAGTTTGTCGGATGAACCGCCAAGTACTCGGAGGCGGGTGGTGCCCGCTCATACGGGCCGCCAAGTACTTGATCTTGACGAAAACTGGTCGTACGGGTTGCCAAGTGCTCGGGGACGAAGTACTTGTCGTACAGGCCGCCAAGCACTCAGACTATAGCCCGTGCTTGTCCTTTCGGTGGTGAGAAACATGGGTACCCATGGGTCCCCACCGACCAGGGTCTCAGCCGTCCCCGATAGGCGGGCCCGACCTGCCAGAAGACCCGCCGATCTGTCAGTGGGCCCTGGCCGACGTGACGAGTGGGCCCAAGGACGTAAAGATACTTGGTGTACAAGACAAGACAGTCCAGCTCGGATAAGCTTTCCTTGTTGTAACCGACTAGGATAGATGGAAACCAACTTGTAACCCAAGGTCGTCAGCCAATATAAGGCGGCCTGGGGCGCCCTCCTCGGGGGCAGATCTTCAACCTCCCGCATAATCCACCACAACTGGACGTAGGGTTTTACTCTCTGGAGGCCTGAACCAATCTAAAACCCCCTTGTCTCCCCGTGTTCTTCGCCATACTCGCCTAGTTCCGAGTTCACCACGTGGACTACCACCTACGCTCTTAGGTCTCGATCCTCCATTAACATGCAAACCTCTAGGTTAACCCCCTAGCAGATCTGTCCAGGTCTCACCCTCTGACAGTTGGCGCGCTAGGTAGGGGTGATCGGGAGCTCGCTGTGCAGCATGGTGGCCGGACCCAGCGTCCTCTTCGGCGACGACACGGAGAACTCCCTCACGGCGCGCAGAAATTTTTCTGACGACCCACCCACCCACACCCTCCGATCTAATCGCGAGGTCAACATCTTCATTCTGGTGATGGCGCCATCTACATCTACATCGTCGGTAGCTGCTTCGGCGACTTGTGAGTTGCTACACTACTGCATGCCGGCACGACGGTCTGGCGGGCACACGAAGGTCTTCGTTCCCCTTCCATCGGTGTTGTCTCCGAGACCATCTGCGTGGCGCTGCTGCATACGGCCAGGAAAAGTACATCTGCAAAGATCAAGGTTGGCGGCGGGCCTCGAGCATCCGAGTGTCCGTGTCCACCACGTGCATGTGGTCAAGGCCAAATCAATCTACATGCTCACACGTAACAGGGAAGATTTTCCTTTTATTTTATTTCTTTTTTCTATCTCCGATCCGAAGTGCTTTTCGTTTTGATTGGATGGCTGATTTCTTCTAATCTATTTTTTCCTCTAACGTGCACATGCATCTACAAGGAAAAGCTAGCAGATGGATTTTTGCTACTACCGATCTACATGGTGATGACGCTACTGGCTTGATGGCTGCAGCGTGCGAACATGGTCTGCCGTGTCCGTCTCGACGACCAGTACGCCACGCGCCGCTGCTCCTACAGCTAGTTTCGTCGACCTCCTCGACAACTCGGCTCGAGTCCAGCTCGCATCGCCGACCCTCCAACGGCGCTTTGTCGACCCCCTCGGCGTCTCGATCCACAGCATGCTTGCGTGACTTCAGCTCGCCTCGCCAACCTTTTCGGCGTCTCGAGCTCGCACGGCTCCAGCTCCGCCGACCATGCTCGGCGCTGGCACCTCAACAAGCTCCGCAGCTCCTCGACGAGCGTGACACAGCCCGCTACCAAGTCCTGCACGGCCAAGGAAACCAACCGGAGAGAATTGGATACGGATTACCTCCACAAGAAACAGGAAGCATCGACCTTCTATTTCCTTTGATTATTTTATTTACATTTTTTTTAACTAACGTCAATCACGTGGGGGCACATTGCCACGTTCACGTGCTAGACCGGATTTCATGCATGGCAAATTCGCATACATGCACGCGACAGCTTTAGCTCAGACACCTTCACCATGCAGTGCTTGCGTGGAGCACACAGCGGCTGCAGCAATTTACATCGTCAACACGTCCGTGGCAGCTTCGACCAACTATGCGTCGACCTCCTGCGGCTACCCGTCCAGCACGACACGGTTCCGGCCACAACGACGACAACACCGATTCACCTCGGCGACCTGCTGCATCGCCGACCCCTTCGGCGTCTCCAGCACGGCGACCACGCCTACTCCGACTCTCAGCACGGCGACCGCGACTACGTCGACTCGGCAAGCTAAGTGTTATTTTTTATTAAATATTTTACGGCTTCAATTTCTTTCACCGACCTGCTTTACATGTTTTTTCTGCTTTATTTTCCCTCCCCCTTCGACACGCTCCGGGACTTGGTATAGCCGACCTCGATACGCTCGGGGGCTTGGCTTTACCAATCTAAAGGTCGCCAGACCTGAGGGACTTAATTAACTGTTATGTGTTCTTCCTTTAAATGTCTTTTACTCATTATACGCATCCTTAAGTCGTGTGGTTGCAAGACCTTCGGTCCAAGGCCCCCCTGTCATACTACGACGGATATCTGCTTCAAGGTCTCCTGACCGAGTACGACCTCCGGGTCTATCGCATCACCTCCACGAGGTCGATAAGGCCCCGCTACCTCCTAGGTCGCAACGACCCACAGTGATAAAATATCACACCAACGGCCCCGTGCTTAATGGCTCTACTGCCCGTTGGCGACCTCCTGGTCATGTAGCTCCTCCTTGAGGTGGCTAAGGCCCCGCTGCCTTCTAGGTCGCAATGACCCACAGTGATAAAATATCACACCAATGGCCCCGTGCTTAATGGCTCTACTGCCTGTTGGTGACCTCCTGGTCATGTAGCCCCTCCCTAAGGTCGCTAAGGCCCTGCTGCCTTCTAGGTCGTGTAGACCTAGATTTTTCAGGCTGACTACCTGCGTTGTGGCATCGCACAACGGCCGTGATGATCCAGGTCGCCACAGACCATTCGTCATTTCTTGAGGCCTCCTGGAGGTCGGCGTGCTAATACAGCCCAGCTGGGACTTTGGTAGCCATGTCATTGCCGCCCGGGCGCCTCTACATCTACTCGGACACACCATTTATCATACAAATGTGTATATCAAAGGCTTCAATAGTTGTAAGGACCTTGGCCCTTGGCCGTCGTCGCCCACTTCAGGTCGCTAGACCTCCCGGCGTCTCCGGCGTCATTCACTTCAGGCCGCTAGACCTCCCGGCGTCTCCGTCGTCGTCCACTTCAGGTCGCCAGACCTCCCGGCGTCTCCATCGTCGCCCACTTCAGGTCGCCAGACCTCCCGGCGTCTCTGTCGTCACCCACTTCAGGTCGCTAGACCTCCCGGCGTCTCCGTCGTCGTTCACTTCAGGTCGCCAGACCTCCCGGCGTATCCATTGTCGCCCACTTCAGGTCGCTAGATCTCCCGGTGTCTCCGTCGTCGTTCACTTCAGGTCGCCAGACCTCCCGGCGTCTCCGTCGTCACCCACTTCATGTCGCTAGACCTCCCGGCGTCTCCGTCCTCGCCCACTTCAGGTCGCTAGACCTCCCGGCGTCTCCGTCGTCGCCCACTTCAGGTCGCCAGACCTCCCGACGTCTCTATCGTTGACTACTTCAGATCGCCAGACCTTGCTGCAGCTCTGGCAGTCGGCGCGCCTTTTCCCTACCTGACTGCACTCTGGATCGTTTTTGTCTCTTATGGGTGATAGCGACCTGTGCTTTGCCTGGGAGTCGGCCCGTGACCGTACAGTACGCCCACGACTCAGGTCATGTCAGTCCTGGCGTCTGACGACTTCAGCAAGATTCCGGAGTGTTTTGTCCTATTGGGTTGGTTTCACAGAGCACAGTCCTGTTCCCTGAGCAGAAGGCTGTAGGTTCGGATATTTATTTCTTCTTCTTCTTCGGAGCATTAAACCGGCCATTCTGGTCGCTTTACTGCTCGGGGGCAACTATACTAGTACGTCTTGTGACGCCCTATTTTCTCCAGGTCGCCTCGACCTAATGGAAGTCTGCTTCCACTACTTCTCTGCTCGACCTACCTGTGGTGGGCACGACGACCTTTCTGAAGGTCGCGGCAGTTACTTCGTTATATCTGACTCAGGTCAGGTCAGCGGTTCTTCAAGATTGACGCCTTGTATTCACTTCGACCTTCTGGCCCTTCATCCCAGGAGCTCGATGTTCAACTTCGTGCACGTATCGGAGGGATTCTTCTTTTTTGGATCCTCGTGCACCCTACACGGCCTCAACGGTGCCGCGCCTTCGCTACTCTTCGACACGACCTCGCTTCGGCCGCTACGCCTACACGTCGATCGGGAGCTTGAGAGACATGGGTACCCATGGGTCCCCACCGACCAGGGTCTTAGCCGTCCCCGACAGGCGAGCCCGACCTGCCAGAAGACCCGCCGACCTGTCAGTAGGCCCTGGCCGACGTGACGAGTGGGCCCAAGGACGTAAAGATACTTGGTGTACAAGACAAGACAGTCCAGCTCGGATAAGCTTTCCTTGTTGTAACCGACTAGGATAGATGGAAACCAACTTGTAACCTAAGGTCGTCAGCCAATATAAGGTGGCCTGGGGCGCCCTCCTCGGGGGCAGATCTTCAACCTCCCGCATAATCCACCACAACTGGACGTAGGGTTTTACTCTCCGGAGGCTTGAACCAGTCTAAAACCCCTTTGTCTCCCCGTGTTCTTCACCATACTCGCCTAGTTCTGAGTTCACCACGTGGACTACCACCTACGCTCTTAGGTCCCGATCCTCCATTAACCTGCAAATCTCTAGGGTGACCCCCTAGCGGATCTGTCTAGGTCTCACCCCCTGACAGGTGGTTACGGATGTGAGACATGGGTACTCCTGGGTCCCCACCGACCAGGCTCACGGTCGTCCCCGACATTGGGTCCGGCCTACTAGAAGACCCGCCGACCTGCCAGTGGGCCCTACCGACCTAGTTGGCGGCCCACACGACCTCCTGAAGACTTTCCAGAAGATCCCAGACGACCTCATCCCGAACGACTACAAGACTTGGCATGCAAGACAAGACATCGGTGGATTCCGACCAAGCAGATCGACGGATATGGCAAGTGATGTAATCAACTAGATTTAGGTCTCCTGGTCGTAACCGACCAGGAATCTGGGAACCGACCTTGTCCGCTGGCCAATATAAGGCGGGCAAGGCGACCCCTTGTACAATCACGCAATCCCCTAGCAATCTACTCCGACAACTGGACGTAGGGTTTAACTCTCCGGAGGCCCGAACCAGTATAAACTCGCCGTGTTCTCTGTGTTCCGTGTGCTCGTGCGCAACCTTCGAGTTCTTAGCCTTAGATTCCCCCTCGCCGAACAACTAAACCACCGGGGTTAACCCCCCTGTGGGCTGTCCAGATCTAAACATCTGACAGTTGGCGCGCCAGGTAGGGGCGGAATCCAAGGTTCTTCGTGTAACTCGATGGCTTCGACCAATGGCGTCATCTTCCCGGAAAGCAAGGCGGACATCCTCGCCAACCCCGTCGACATCCGCTTCGGCTCTATGCCGGCGGAGTCCACCGCTGCAGCCGCTTGCCTCGTCATCGAGAGCAATGCGGTCACCTCCAATCAGCAGATCGGGACAGATCTGCTGGCAAAAACCCACCCACCCACTCCTCGCGACCTGATCGCGGGGCTCGATCGCGTCGAAGGCATGCTCTCCGACACGATCAAAGTCTGCGAACGCGTCAAGCACCCTCGCACGACCTCTACTCCTCCAACCAGCATACCTCTTGGCTTGCGGAACGTAGCTCACGTAGCGTCTCGCTACATGAAGCGCAAGATCCAGATTGAATCTGGACCCAAGACCCCACATCGTGGGAACAGCAGAGGGCACCTCGACGACCCTTGCCCCGTCCACGAGAACTCCAAACACACGGCTCGCCAGTGCCATGTACTCAAGAAGCTTCGCCGACCTCTTCTCGCGGCTCATCGCCGCCAGATCAACCGCGAGCCGTCTCCGGACTGCCTCGCGTTTCAGATCGCCCGTACGACCATCTCCCCGAACTATCCGGGAGAAGTGTTTGAGGTCCCAGACCGCGAGGTCTTGGTGGTCTCCGCAGATGTACCTCCTCAGCCCGGAGAAACAGACGAGCAGCGGACAGAGTGCGAAAACGCCAACGCTGCACGAGCTACACGTCGTCAGCAAGAAGCGGATGCAGCCGCAGCAGCCGCAGGTCATCCTGCCGGCAACATCACGCAAGGTGCAGGCAACCAACCAGCAGGCAACGTCGGGGCGCAAGCCCCCGCAGCTCCGGCAGCTCCTCAGCAGCACCAGCAACGCAACGAGCCTCGCCGAAACCGCCTACGTGCCAGAGACCTCCTGAGGGACTTTGAGCAAGACGGTCACGAAGTCTACAACTCTCCTCAAGGAAACCTGGGAGCAGCCCTTGCCGCACTTGGCCAACTTGAGGATACTCCTGCCATAAGGCGTCTTCAAGCTCACATCCGCGTCACCACCGCCCTGGTCGAAGAAAGAGGCCCAGGATATAGCAGATCAGCTGCAAGCTCCTACTCTAGGAGTAGGTCGGAGCACTCTCGCCAGCGACATCGCAGCAATGCCCCCCTTCAGCCCGTGGCTGAAGAGGGAAGAGGCGAAAACGAAGTAGTGCAGCCGGTCAACCTAGCTGCCAACGCTGCCGCTAATGCCGCAGCCAATCCTCCAGCCAACGCCGCCGCTAACGCCGCGGGCAACGTCGCCAACAACGCAGCTAATGCTGCCGGAGCCCAACAAAACGCTGCTGCCAACGCAAGACAGAACGCTAGAGCTCAACCTCCACCAGTACAAGCCAACCACGCTGAAGGCAGTCAACGTCGACGTGTACGAGACGAAGTGGAAATAGCACGCCGTGCTAACTACGACCGCGACAACGGGGTCCCTGATCCCCTTGACGCCAACAACCCTGTTCAAGCAACAGAACTACGGCAGATGCACGACCAAGAGCTTCTACGACGCGCCCAGTACGACCAAGATAATGGTCCTCCAGATGACCTCTACATCATCCCGACGGCTTATGCCCCGTCAGCCAGTCCTGGAGCGGTCAACAACTTCCCGGCATTCTCGCGACGTCTCAGGACGATCAGATATCCCAAAGACTTCAAGCCAGCCATCGAAAAGTACGACGGTCGCTCCGACCCAAGTATTTGGCTCAAGATGTACAGCATCGCAGCACGCGCCTCTGGAGGCAACGAAGACCACATGGCAGGGTACTTCCCCCTTGTGATGGGCAAAGCGCCACTCTTGTGGCTTGACAATCTTCCTGCAGAATGCATCACGTCCTGGGCGACCTTGTCGCGGCTCTTCACGACCAACTACCAAGCGACCTACAATCGTCCTGGCAACACTCATCACCTCGCTAGAGTGCGGATGAGGCATGACGAAACTCTCTGAGAGTACACTAACCACTACTTTGAGAACCGCAACACTCTCGCAGGCGTCAAAGACGAAGACGTCATTGCCTACTACAAGAAGGGAGTCACCAACATCAAGCTCTTTGAGACGAAGCCGACACCCACACCATCGCCGATCTCATGGCCTATGTCGACAAGCTTGTCGATACTCAAGATGCGGTGATGCATGACTTCAACGGAAAAGACCACGATGACGGTGGGAGCAGGTCGCGCAAGCGATCCGGTGAAGTCTACGCGACTGACCCACCCAGACCTTCCACCTTCCTTGAAGGTGACTTCAATATGGTCATAGACGACCAGTGCCAGTTCCACCGCGACGCTAAGCATACCATGAGGGAGTGTGAACAGCTAAAGCGCGCCCTAGGGGTACCTCCAGAACCCAAGAAGACCAAGAGCGGCAACAACGACGACCAAAACAGCAGCCGTCACTACGACAACCGTAACCGTCGACCTGATCGACGTGATTACCGAGATCGACGACCCTACCGTCGCAACGACGACAGGGACCACCGTGATTATCGCCGCGACTATCGCCGCGATGACCGCCGCAATGATGGACGTGACGACTACCGCCGGGACGATCGCCGCGAAGACAACCGCAACGACCGGCGGGACGATCGTCGCGACGACCGGCGTGACGAGCGCCGTGACGACAGGAGGGATGATCGTCGTCGCCAGGACGACCACAACCGCAACGACAACAATCACAAGGAGCGCTCTCCACCGCCACTGCCAAAAGGGGGCTACCCCAATGGCGTGTTCCAGACCGCCAACCGGGAGATCAACTTCATTGTTGGTGGTCGTCAAGCAGCCAAGAGCAACAGACAGCAGCGATCAAACGCAAGGGAGATCGGCCAAGTCAACACTGAAACTCCACAACCTCTGCGTTGGTCGGAGTACCCAATCACTTTCTCCAGGAAAGATCATTGGGTGCACATACCTAACCCCGGGACCTACCCGCTGGTCGTCAACCCCATAGTAGACGGCGCATTCCTGCCTAAAACCCTCATCGATGGAGGCAGCAGCCTGAATATCATCTTCACAGAGACGCTGAGAAAGATGGACTTCGACTTCAACAAGATGACCGCCTGCGATGAGCCCTTCTACGGGGTTGTGCCCGGCAAGGCTGTGTACCCCATAGGTCGTGTATGCCTGCCAGTCACCTTCGGCACAAAGGAGAACTTCCGCTCCTCCTACCACGCCATCCTTGGTCGACCTATGTTGGCCAAGTTCATGGCCATACCCCATCACACCTACCTCATCATGAAGATACCAGCGCCAAACGGGATCCTTTCCGTCCTTGGCAACATCATGGTCTCCTACAACTGCGAAAGCTCCACCGTCGAGCTCGCCAAAGATTCTGCCTGCAAAGCCGCTGCTACGGTCATGGTCGCTCAGGCCGCCAAGATCGACCAAACCACTCTGGAGGTGCCAGAGCAGAAGCGTACAGCCACAGCCTTGGACCCAAGTCCTGCTGTGAAGAAAGTTTGCCTCGGCATGCCCGACGCATCCAAGGAAGTCACCATCGAGGCCGACCTCGACCCCAAATAGGAACTCGCGCTCACCAGTTTCCTCCGGGACAACGCCGACATCTTCGCCTGGAGCCCGTCCGACATGCCCGGTGTCCCCAGGAAGCTGGCTGAGCACGCCCTTGAAGTAAGCAAGACTGCACGACCTATCAAGCAAAAGCTCCAGCGATTTGCAAAAGATAGAAAGCAAGCTATAGAAGTAGAAGTCTGTAAGCTCTTAGCTGCAGGATTTATTCAGGAATGTAAACACCCGGTTTGGCTCGCAAACCCGGTCCTTGTACCTAAGAAGACCGGACGATTAAGGATGTGTATCGATTACACCGACCTTAACAATCACTGCCCGAAAGACCCCTTCCCTCTTCCTCGCATCGACCAGGTCGTGGACTCCACGGCTGGTAGCGTCCTACTCTGCTTCCTCGACTACTACTCTGGGTATCACCAGATAGCCTTGAACCCCGACGACGAAGACAAGACGGCGTTCATAACGCCCAACGGTATCTACTGCTACAAGGTCATGACCTTTGGTCTGAAAAACGTCGGTGCGACCTACCAGAAGGCGATACAGAAGTGCCTGAGTTCCCAGATTGGGAAAAACATAGAGGCCTACGTCGACGATATGGTTGTTAAGACCACTGAACAAGACCAGCTCATCGCCGACCTTGTTGAGACCTTCACCAACTTACGAGAGTTCCAGTGGAAACTCAACCCAACCAAGTGCGTCTTCGGAGTACCTTTCGGATTGTTCCTGGGCTTCATGGTCGGACACCGAGGCATCGAAGCTAATCCCGTCAAGGTTGACGCAATACGCAACATGGCCAAGCCATCTTGCAAGAAAGATGTCATGAAGCTCACAGGTATGATGGCGGCCCTAGGTCGTTTCATCAGCAAGCTCGGCGAGAAAGGCCTGCCTTTCTTCAAGCTATTGAAGAAGGCAGATAAGTTCGTATGGGATGAAGAAGCACAGAAGGCTTTCGAGGCTCTCAAAGACTCCTTGACTACGCCTCCAATCATGACACCACCCATACCAGGCGAAACACTCCTCCTCTACATCTCCGCCACCACTAATGTGGTCAGCACGGTCCTCGTCGCAGAACGAGAAGAAGGGCAGGCCTACCCTGTTCAACGACCTGTGTACTACGTAAGCGAGGTCCTGGCTGACTCTAAAACACGTTATTCACAGCCTCAGAAGTTGCTCTATGAACTCCTGATCACGTCAAGAAAGATTCGTCACTACTTCCAAGCCCACAAGATCACGGTGCCTTCGTCGTTCCCTTTAGGAGAGATCATCCGCAACCGCGACGCCAACGGCCGCATCATCAAGTGGTCGGTGGAGCTTGGAGAGTTCGACATCGAGTTCTGCCCTCGGTAGGCAATCAAGTCACAGATCCTAGCTGACTTCGTGTCAGAATGGACAGAGATCCAGATGCCCCCTCCCAAGGAGAGGCCTGAACACTGGATAATGTACTTCGACGGTGCCCTCAACCTCGAAGGTGTAGGAGCAGGCGTATTACTCATCTCTCCTCAGGGAGAACAGCTCAAGTACGTCCTGCAAATACATTACAAGGCCTCCAACAATGGAGCAGAGTACGAAGCTCTAATCCACGGGCTCCGTATAGCAGTGTCCCTTAGCATCAAGTGACTACTAGCTTACGGTGATTCCAAGGTCGTCATTGAGCAAGTCAACAAAGAGTGGGATTGTGTCAAAGACACAATGGACGCTTACTATGCCGAAATCCGCAAGCTCGAAGGCCACTTCGAGGGAATTGAGTTCCAGCACGTGCCACGTAACAACAACGTGGCCGCCGACGTACTATCTAAACTAGGCTCTAAGCGAGCTCTAGTCCCGGCAGGAGTGTTCATCCAAGACCTACGCAAGCCATCAATCAAGATGTTGGACCCGGACAATCCAGACCAAGTACAACCCGACCTAACTCCAGCACCTCCCCGCGACGTGCTGATGACAGAAAAAGAGGATGATTGGCGCGAGCCTTTCTTAGCCTTCCTACTCGACCAACGAGTCCCAGAAGACAAAGCTGAGCGAGAGCGCATCACGCGGTGTAGTGCCAACTACATCGTGATTGGTAACGACCTCTACAGAAAAGCCGCCTCTACTGGCGTCTTGATGAAGTGCATCTTGCGATCAGAAGGTCTACAGCTCCTGGCTGAGATTCATGGCGGAGAATGTGGCTGCCACGCGGCATCTGCTAATCTGGTTGGCAAGGCATACCGACCTGGCTTTTACTGGCCCACGGCCATGTCTGATGCTAAAGACCTCGTAAAGAGGTGCAAAGGATGCCAATTCTTTGCTAAACAGCAGCACCTGCCAGCTCAGGCCCTGCGCACAATTCCCCCATCTTGGCCCTTCGCCATGTGGGGCCTTGACTCCGTGGGCCCGTTCTGAACCGCCCCAGGCGGCTACAGGTATATCCTTGTGGCCGTCGACAAATTCACCAAGTGGATTGAAGTCCGACCTGTTGCGAAAGTCACGTCGGAGGAAGCGGCTAAATTCATGCAAGACGTAACACATCGCTTTGGTGTGCCCAATAGGATCATCACCGACCTAGGGTCGGCCTTCACAGGGTCTGCCTTTTGGGATTTTTGTCAAGATAACACGATCGACGTCTACTACTCCTCGGTCGCCCACCCCAGGTGCAACAGCCAGGTTGAGCGTGCCAATGGCATGGTTCTTCAAGCTCTCAAAGATCGTATCTTTAATGACACTTCAAACTATGCTACCCGGTGGTTAGCCGAGCTACCACACGTGATTTGGGGTCTAAGGACCCAAGTCAGTTCTGCCACGGGCTTCTCGCCTTTCTTCCTGGTCTACGGCTCGGAGGCCATCCTACCCACTGACGTCACTTTCGGAGCTCCACAAATACAGTTCTACGAGGAGGGAGAAGCCGAGCAGACTCGTCGTGTCGACCTTGACAGCCTCGAGGAACAGAGAATGGCTGCTGTCATGAGGCAAGCTCGTCACGACCAGCAACTCCGACGGTACCACGATCGCAACGTTAAGGAGACCTCCTTCAACGTTGGCGACCTAGTTCTCAGGCGTATCCAAAAGACCGACGGCATGCATAAGCTTTCTGCCCCCTGGGAAGGACCCTTCATCATCACCGAAGTCATCAGCCCATCCACATATCGCCTCCAATGGGACGACGGGCAAGGCGTACCCAACCCTTGGAACGTGGAGCATCTACGACGTTTCTATCCCTAGAATAGTTTTTATTACAGCTATGTATTCCTTGCCCTTGTACTTTTTCAGTTTCAATAAGTGTTAATTAAGCAGTCATCTACTGTGTCTCGAGTCCTACCTTCTCCTCTCTCATATCATAAACCCTCCCCCTCGACACGCTCGGGGGCTTGGCTAAAGCCAATACAAAGGTCGTGAGACCTGGGGGTTAAGATTTCTGCTCCTCCCCCTCGACATGCTCGGGGGCTTGGCTCAAGCCAACATATGGGTCGTTCGACCTGAGGACGTCGTCCCTCATGACTACTTACTTGGTGTTGTTGCAAGCCTGCTTGGTCGTAAAGGTTGCAAAACCTGAGTCCTAGACTCCCTCCCGCGCACCGATCACACGTAAGCCTCCCCGTCGAGCTGTGATGACCGGTAAGCCAGCCTCTTCGTGAGTAGTGGTTAGCGGTGTATGCTACAAGACACGTCACTTCAAGACTATCAAGTTTGCACAAACACAAAATAAGTACGTCATGCAGGCCACAAAAGAAGGTTTTCAAGTACTATTTTACATGACTTAGAGAAGGAGGGGGTACAGCTCCAAGACTACGACTACTCTTCCCCATCGTCGCCTTCATAATCAAGGGCGTCCATTACCGCCGTAGCGGCATCACGCACTTCAAGCTCCAAGGCCTTGAGGTCTTTTGTCGTGTCTGAACTCTCTTCGACCTTGACCATGTCAACGTCGGGGTAGCGGGACTTCACCCGGACCAACTTCTCCGTGGCTGCCGCCAAGCTCGTCGCCTTCAAGAGGTCGAGCAGCTTCTCGGGCGTAGCTATGAGACGGTCGATAGTAGGCTTGGGCTCTTCCCCCTCGACCTGCGACGCTATTATGTCCATGGCAAAATGGGTAGCGTTCTTCAAGTCGTTCAGCTCCACCTCTTGCCCTGCAATGATCACTTGGTCATTCTGCAGTGACTTCAAAGTTGCCTCGAGACTGACCTCAAGGTCCTGCCGAGCCTGTTACTCGTAAGCCAGCTTTTGAGTTACAGCAAACTCACAATCTATTGTCTCCTTCATCACCCGCTTAAGCTCGTTGGCGCCAGCGTCGGCCTCCCGGAGGTTCACCTCCAAGCTTCGAACCCTCTCCCTGGTGTTCTTCAGCTCGTTTTTAAGGTCGTCCTCGCGCCTGTGAAAGTCTGCACCATACAAGCAACACTCTGAGGTTAAGCCCTCAGCAGCACAAGACAACGATGATAAAAAAACTTGTAAGTAAATCGATCTTACCAATGCTTGCAGTGTTGAACTGCGAGTTGGCCTCCTGGGTCTTCCGCTTCTCTTCAGCCAGCTCATCCTCGAGCTTCTTCTTATCCACCGCCGCTGTCTCACGGACCTGCTTGAGCTCCTGCTCAAGCTCGACCAACCGCAGCTGTGTGGTTGCGGCATCCTTTAACAGGTCGGCCCTGCCCTTGGCACGGTCAGCCAGCGACTGCTTCACAGAAACAAGAAACCAGGTTGTCAAGTTTAGTTTCGAGGCAAGTTATCCAAGATAGCACAAGAGAAGGGCTTACCGTAAACGCCTGGTTGAGAGTCAAGATCGCATTACCAACCACCCTCATATCCTCGTTGTCGTCGAAGATATCCTCCTGCCAGGGCGTTCCGGTCCAGTCAACCTCTTCACGTCTCAACGTCGGCCCCGTTGACGTTGAACCCGGTGCCTGCACACCGGTTGTTTCTGGGTTCTCCTGCGGCTGCTCGATCCGAATCGGGTTCGCAGTGGGGTCCTGAGCCGATGTACTGGGCACCGAGTTAATGGGGTCCACGTCGATGATAGGTGGAAAGGTTGAAGCCCCGACGTCGCCCACAGGACCTTGTGCGCTAGCCTTAGCGACAGGCGGCGGAGGCGACGTCACCACGTCGTCAATCAAAGACCGAGCCCTGGCCTCATGGTCGGATGACCTCGTCCGTGAAGGCGAAGCTTGAGCACCCAAGGCGCTCTGAGGTTGAATGTCCGACCTACATAAAACACTCGTCAACACAATGCAAGAGTCAACAAGCGAATGAACTTCAAGTATCACGACCTTACCTCACAGTAACAGGAGCACGTGGCTTCGGCCTAAAAGGCCGTACTTTCACAAGCACAGGCATCCGTGCCTGCGCACCAGCAGCAGCCCGCTGCGCCTCCCTCACCTGACGGAGGTCGTCCTCCGTCGTCTTCTGCTCTAACTCCCGCTGCCTCTTGGCCGCGGGACTAGGCGACCTCTTCACCGTCCGATCTCCAACAACCGGTGGGTCATCGGTGGCCTCATCTTCGTCATCTTCGACCTCCCTGGTCGGAGGAGTGGGAATTATCGACGTCTCAACCGCCGATGGAGGGCTTGCCCTCCTCTTCCTCGTCTTCTTCTCCGCCTCAAGTTTGGCAGTCTGTGCCGCCCCGACCTTGGCAGCAGCCCTTGTGGCTGACTGCTTTGCCGTCGCCGCCCTTGTTTTACGCCTGGGCTTTGTGGCGCTGCTCACCTCTTGGCGGATCGCCACATCATCACCGACCTTCGGGTCGGTATCTTCATCAGCTTCCACCGACGAGTCTGACTCGTAATTCTCCAGCAGCCCAATTTGTCTGATACTTCATCAGCTGCTGGAGGACGATACTTGTCCGACCTCAATTTCCGACGAGGCTCCTCGCCTCTAGGTAGGGGTGCTGGGCACCAAAACTGCATCTCCCGAGCCTGCAACAGACAAGTACCAAAGAGTAAGATCGATGTAAGCAAAGAAACAAGACAAACGACCTAGTAGTCTCAGGACTTACAGGGTCAGCCGGTCGGGACAAGGAATACGCCTTTGGGCACTTCTTGATTCGTGCACGCCCGGCATAGATTTGTGACACCCTGGCCATCATCTCCTCTCGGGAGACCTTGCGGTTGACCTCGCGAGTGGGGTCCGACTGCCCCCAATATTCATATGCCGGATGCACCCGATCCTTGATTGGCTGAATCAAGCGACGGCAGAAAGACCTAGCCACTGAGCCTCCCGTCACGCCTCTCTCTTTGAGGTCGCTCACCAGTGCAAGCACCTCCTTGACATCGTCCATCTCACGCGAGGATAGCTGCAGATCCCACTCCGGTATCTTCATGGCTTGTGCCCAGTACGCTTCGGGAGTGTCGGCCGCTGATCGGCGATGTAGAACCAATCCGACCTCCACCCAGAAGTGTTGTCCGGCAGGTCCGTATCAATCCATTCTATCTTGAGACCCGACCTCTAGCAGAACATGACAGCCCCCACAACACCGGCGCGCTTGCCGGTGGACTTGACGCAGAAGAGATGTCGCCAGAGAAGGAAGTGGGGCGATATCCCCAGATACACCTCACAGAAATGGATGAACGTCGATACTACTGTAATGGAGTTGGGGACGAGATGTACCAGCTCCAGTTTGTAGTAGAAGAGAAGACCCCTGAAGAAGTCGCCCGCGGGAACGTTGAACCCGCGCTCGAAGAAGGAAACGAAGACGACCTGCTCCTTGTCGTCCTCCGTCGGAAAGGCTTCGCCCGTAGGCGCCTTCCACTCTACTTCCGCCTTGGACCTCAGCAACCCGCGGTCCACCAGTGCTTGGATCTTCGCCTCGGTGACTGTCGAAGACTCCCACACCGTCCGCGGGTCTGGGATTTGATGAGCCGTCGCCGCCATTTCTTGAGCTCGAGTGGATCTGGATCTAAAGGCTACTAGGGTTTTGATGCGCATGCGCAGCAGAGCGGCGCGCGAATGACGGAGCTGGCGCACGGCCTGCTATAGATGGCGGCAGACTGCGAGTTCTAGGGCGGAGGACGGATGCGAAGCGCGCGGCGGCTAAAGCGCGGCGATTCCGGCGGTGATGGTGAAAGGAGGAAGAAGGCGAAAGGGGGCGGTCAACGCTGGTCCCCGCCGCTCTAATTATAAGGGCTCCACCGGGTCCGCCTGTTGCGGCTCCTTCCACAGTAAGGAGCTCACCCTAACAGCTCTGTGCCGATAATTTCGTGAGTCGATCTCGTCGGAATTTGCGCCAACAGATACATATTCAACGGATAGTCTAGCGACCTATACCCTGAGCTTAGGTCGTGAATACAACAAAGTTATCAGGTCGTCCTGATAGCACATTTCGATCTTCATGAGGTCGATAAGCCCCCAAATTATGTCACTTTAGGTCTTTGATGAATAATTTCGTCAAAACGACCATTACATGACAGAAGAGAGCGAACATTACACGGGAACTACGAAGGTACACAAGTCGCCTGCGACCTCATTGGATCCAGAACCCGTGAGAAAATACAAACATATTTGAAGACCTGGTCTACTTAGAGCAATCCTTGAGGTGTACTCTGCTATAGCAGAGCACATCGCAAGAATTCTCCTAGCTCAAGGACCTCGATGGTGGCCTTGCGGTGAACAGCTGCACGACGCCGCACGAAGCAGGGCACACTCTGTGCCGGACTATGGAATGCAGACACGAGCTTGCTCTTCGGCGCGGGCCGCAAGCCTTCGACGAGCATCTCATGGTCGCCAAAGACTTGCAGCTTCACCTCAGGCCTCTACAGCATCACCTCCAAACTCTCCTTGATTCCTCGCTGAGGCACGGTACAAAGAGTGGGTGTGCTGCCTACATCTCGCAAGAGTTCTTCTAGCTCCAAGCTTCTACAAACTTTGCATCCTATGCTCTGGTGGACGAACACATGCCCATGGCATGACCCCAGTACTACCCTGCGGCTTCATAGCTCAACAATACTCGATGCTTGCCTCCTTCAGATTCATGGTGCTATTTATAGCCAAAGCCAGGCCTTGGACAGCTGGCAAAGTAATGACACTGCCCCCACGTGATCCAGAGGGCCCGCAGACATGTGCGTGATTAAAGGCGATGACTTTACCCCGTCTCGCGACGTCTTTGTCGCTAGTGCATCAATGATGCCTGAGCCCGCCGCAGAGTCACATGGCTACAGTATCCCCCTTGATTCATGGGCAGTTTGTCGCTTTCTGGGTGGCAAGGGAATCTCTGACTACTGTTAACCCATGACCCTGCAGTCTACGGAGAGATAAGCCTGACTCTGTGTCAGAGGGCCCTGCGCCTCGCTACAACTACGGACGACTTCGACGATCAAATGCACCCTTTACGTCTCTGCGTCTTTATTGCACCCGCTAGGCTCTGCGTCCTAGTGCACCCGCTATGGCTCTGCACGTAAACGGACCTATTCCAATCAGCCTATATTTCTGTTTCCTGAGCAGAATGGTCGTAGGTTCGATTGAAGACCTTCAAGGGTAGGCGTGCCTCGCTGCTCTGCCAGATCCGTCTGGGCGCCTGGAGATCAGAAGCTTCACGTCTACGATTTCGTCGGGCCCCCGTGGTCGGTGTGCCTGTCGCTGAGGTCGTCAATACCTTAGCGCCAAGGCTCTGCTGGATGGCTGGCAGCTATGTTGGTCGTCTGGGCACCAAAATGGCCTCCCGGAGGTCGGCGTGCCCCAATGCCTAGGTCTTGCAATACCTTGGTATATCTACGGCTCTGCCAACCTAGTTGGGCGCCCTGGATGCGTGACCTTCCTGAGGTCGGTGTGCTTTTTAAAGCCCTGCCAGCCTGCTCTGAACACCAAGAATTTTACGTCGGGAATGAAGGCCTCCCTGTGGGGTGCGCACCTAGTGGTCCTGCCAAGTATTTCCGGGTACTTTGGCGCTATTGATTTGAGACCTTCCTGAGGTCGGCATGCCTTGGGTGGCTCTGCCAGACTCTTTGTAGCTATGCAGGATATCTGAATGTCTTTATACTCCATTCGTTCAAGATCAATATTCTTTTATGACTTCACCGCTGATTGTTTCATCCACTGTAGAAGACCTCTTCATGCAACGCGTCTTTCAAAATCCTGCTGGGTATCCTCGGATACTGGACATTACTGATTTAAGGCCTCTTCGAGGTCGGTATACCTACTCGGGGTCGGCTCTGCCAGACTCTTTGCAGCTATGCAGAATATCTGGGTGTCTCTACAACTGACTATTCAAGACCAAGATCAAGATTTTTTCTTTTTTGGAGCATCAAACCAGTCATGCTGCCTGCTTCAATGCTCGGGGACTACTCTACGAGAGCGTCTCTGACGCCCTCTTGTTTTCTTCGTCGTACCGACCTGTTGGGAAACTTGTTTCTCATCACGTCGTTACTCGACCTCGTTTTTCTTCTTTTTCTTTTTTTGGATCATCATACCGGCCATCCTGCCCGCCACGATGCTCGGATACTACTCTATGAGTGCGTCCTTGACGCCCTCCAATTTTTTTTCTTCGTCGTTTCGATCTATTGGAAGCCTGCTTCCTATAGATTGTCACTCGACCTCTCTGCATTCGGCAAAGACTACAACCAGGTCGGCTGCAAAGTTGATTTGTTCTTTTTCTTTTTGACCGACGTGCATGCTATTCGACCTGTCGAAAGCTCTACGACTACGTCATGACCTTTTTAAGGTCGCTGCGCCTACACCTCGCTCGGGGGCTTGTGAGACATGGGTACCCCTGGGTCCCCACCGACTAGGCTCAGGCCGTCCCCGACAAGTGGGTCCGGCCTACCAGAAGACCCGCCGACCTGTCAGTGGGCCCAACCGACCTAGTTGACGGCCCACACGACCTCCTGAAGACTTTCCAGAAGATCCCAGACGACCTCATCCCGAACGACTACAAGACTTGGCGTGCAAGACAAGACATCGGTGGATTCCGACCAAGCAGATCGACGGATATGGCAGGTGATGTAATCAACTAGATTTAGGTCTCCTGGTCGTAACCGACCAGGAATCTGGGAACCGACCTTGTCCGCTGGCCAATATAAGGCGGGCAAGGTGACCCCTTGTACAATCACGCAATCCCCAAGCAATCTACTCCGACAACTAGACGTAGGGTTTTACTCTCCGGAGGCCCGAACCAGTATAAACTCGTCGTGTTCTCTGTGTTCCGTGTGCTCGTGCGCAACCTTCGAGTTCTTAGCCTTAGATTCCCCCTCGCCGAACAACTAAACCACCGGGGTTAACCCCCCTGTAGGCTGTCCAGATCTAAACATATAACAACGGTAGGCTCTGGTCTAGACCCTCGTCAGGTTGCTACAGTTGCGGGTGGGATGGGTTGATAGGCCCGCGTCTTGTAATTGATTGTGAGTAGGGGCGGATCTGGGGGCGGGTTAATCCGCATTAGCAAGCCTAGTACAGGCCCGTGCGGCCCGGTCGGGCCTCGACACGGGTTTCTCTCGTTCCTCAAGCCCTCAGGCTCAAGGAGTATGTGCAGACGTCATCACACAGGCTGGTGCATGCATTGCATCATATCCGGATAGATAGACGGGAGATGAGGAAAAAAGAGAATGGATATGTATGCTCACACACGTGCTCGTACGTACTCCTATGCTACATGTCGACTGGCAGCGGGACAGGGAGTATACTTGGACCATAAAAGTAAAAAAAAAGGCGTGACAACACCTGGCCCTTATCTACAGTTCTACACACATGCTGGAATTACTGATCCGATCGTATCCTCAGACTAACTCCAGCAGTTCTCGGATCTGCATCTGCAAAAGCGGATGGAAGAGGAAAGGAGAGAGAACAAAAATACCCTAAAAAAAAGGTTTTTACCTGTGAACCATCCAAAATGTTGCTTCTTCCCTCTGACCCATCCAAAATTCCAAAAGCTCCTGTGTACCATCACATGAACTTTTTCTTTCCCTGTGTACCATCGCTGTCCAGTTCCGTTGATTCTTCCGTTTGCCCAACCATCTGGCACCTCGCGCCGCCCACCGCCCTCGCAGGCCCTGTCCTGCTCCTACTCCGTCCGGCAGCGACGGAAGGGAACGACGACGGGAGTGGAAGCGGCTGCCGCTGTTGGAGGAGGCCACCCGGGGTAGGGAGCAGGGCCGGGAGCTCCGCCTGCGCGCCGGGAGCAGAGAGCGGGGCCAATCCGCCTGTGCGTCGGGAGCTCTGCAGACGGAGGCAGGGAGTGGGCGGGGGCTGGGAGCTAAAGATGCTGGGAGATTGGGAGAAGAGGCCGATAGGGAGTACGCTGTCTGCTTGCTCGAGTTCGCGGACGGTGACGAGCTCCGCGCGCACGCATCCTGCCCGCTCTGCCGCGCCGCCGTCGCGCTTCCGCCGCTTGTGCCCTCATCGCTCCACTGCGGGGCGCAGCGGGTTCGACCCAACCTCGACGACCTCCTCTTCTTCCACCCGGTCCCGCCGCTCCCTTCCGACGGCGGAGCAACCGACTCAGGCGGTGCCGCGGCGCACGATGCGCACCGTCCATGTCCCGCCCGCCGCCGGCTGCTGGAGGAGGCCGCCCGGGCAAGAAGCTTCGCGGCCATCCGCATCCACGAAGTCGCGAAGGAGGCTTCCCCATCGTCGTCCGCGTCCATCAGCCACCACCTCGTCCTCGTCCTCATCTGGCGCGAGATAATGGGAGGCCACGGGCAAGGGAGGGGGCGGCGCGGCCCTGCGGCTCGCCGACGGTGCGGGTTGACCACCGGGAGGACGCGGTCTGCAGAGAGGGCGGCGGGTTGTCGCGATCTGCGGAGTGCAGAGTGCAGAGAGGGTCGCCGCGGGCGAGCTCTGCCCCGGCCACCGCAGTGCGGAAAGGGTCACCTCCGGCTGCGTGGGGAAAAATCGAAGAGAAGAGCGGACCGGGCCCACATGTCAGCATGGTCAAACGGAAGAAACGACGGAAGTGAACGGCGATGCTTCACAGGGAAATAAATTTTCAGTGGATGGTTCCTAGGGACTTTCTAAGATTTGGATTGTCTATAGGTAAGATGAAACTTTTATAATGGTTCCTAGGTAAAAATCTCCTCAAAAAAAGTGCATCCTCCAGCGGTGATGCGCATCTCTTCCCACATCTAAACCACCACAGCCCCCTCTCCCTCCCTGGCACCGCCTCCTCCCCTCCTGAGCCCCTCTCTCCCAGCATGAACTCTGCCGCCGGCCCCGCCTGCACGGCTGCACTCCGCCACCGGCCACCCATCTCCGCCCCAAGCCTCACTCTCCCAACGTCGACAGCAGCGTTGGGTCCTTCCTCGGCGCCGCTCGCGACCATGGATGGGGTAGGGTGCGGACTGCGGAGGACGGGCAACCGCGGCTAGGGGCGGGGTGCTCAACCTCGAGCCCGCATCGGCGGCTGCGCGGATCCGGCTCGCACCCGTCGTCCTATTCCTGCCCCGCATCCATGGTGGCCGAGCTTCGCCGCGATGGACGGGGGAAGAGGAAAGGAGCTCGAAGGTGGATCTCGGCGGCGACGAACTCAGAGGATGGCGCGGAGGGGCAGAGGAGGGATCTCCCCGGCCACAATTTGGGGAGCACCTCCATCCCCGCCCTCTCCGCCGGCGGCCTGGACAGCGCTCGTGGTGGCGACGACTTCGATCTGTCGCGGGACGGATGGCTCCTCTTCCTCCCTACAGCCGCCGACCTCGATCTGCTCAGCGGCGGCCTCCTCTTCCTCCCTGGAGCCGCCGGCGACCTGGACGGCACCCGTGGCGGCGGCGACCTCGATCTGCGTGAGCTGGAGTCGTCGACGGCCGCGGGGGAGGATGGCTCCTCCTTCCCTGGGATGGCGCGAGACAAGATGTCGTTGGCCGCAGGGGAGATGAGGAAAAGAGAGAATCCCAGGAATGAGGGTGTAGGAGGCGGCAACTGCATTTTGCAGATGGGGCTGCAGCACCTGCTGGAGGCGCTACAGTACCCATTTTCTCTTCATTTTGGGGATGCGGCTGCTGGAGTTAGTCTCATATACGGGCATCCCTTTCTCCACGTACGGACGTCTAGCAGTATATATATACAGTATGTGTAAGGGTTTGTTCTTTTCCTTTACAAAGGAATAGTGAAAAGTACTATTTATGTCTGTTCTTTTGGGTGAAAAAGAATAGTGAAATTGCAAATAAATAGTGTTGAAGTAGTGTTTCTTGTGAGAGAAGATGTGATAGATATGATGGGTAAACAGTGCTTTTCACTGTTCAAATGTAACCAAAAGAACAGAGCTTTATCCATTACATCCATCACATCTTCTCTCACCGCAAACACTATTTTAATACTATTCATTTACAATTATACTATTCATTTTCACTCAAAAGAACGAACCTTTGCAAACAGGTATGCCGCATGACGCCCGCGCGCATGTGGCACTGGCTACTCCCATAGACAGTGCCGCACTGCAGCAGCAGGGAGCACAGAACCACGGCACGTATATGTGCAGCAGAGCTCAGTGCAGAAGAGCAGTTGGAGCAGCACTGTCGCAGACCGATCGATTTGCTTGCACACCGGATCATCAACCACAAACGCACCGGCACTCGCGCAGATTCAAACGACACGTTCGCGAAACAAATGCAGTATACTCCGTCCACATGTGCCAGTAGTACGAGCTACTCCAGTCTACTGCACACGTCCGGGAGTCGCATGCTGCGGGCCTATTGCAAGCCGACACCGAGCCTCCACGCCACCCCCACATTGCACGAGCAGGGAGCAGCAGCAGTGCGCTGTACGCTACGCATGGCATCATCAGCCACAGCCAGACCCAGATCACAGGCAGTGGAGTGGAGGGATCGATCGATCTGTGCGCGCGTCGTCACGTGACGAAACATTATCCTACTCTGCGCGGTTGCCGCTGCCACCGCCGAGGAATGACGAGCCGCCCGGTCTCCGGGGAGAAGCCATTGGTTAAGCCATGGTCCATGGCCGGGAAGCCTGGGGGAACGCCCAGTCCAGGCGCTACCTGGGCTGCTGCTGGCTTTCTGCGCTGGGCTTTTCTGCCTGCATCTCCTGCTGCCCGCCTGTCTCGCCCGCCCCCGCCCATGTGCGTGCTTCCGCTTTCAATTCCCGTTGCCGTCTGGGAATCGCACGCAGGCCGGATCCATCGTTGGTGTTGACGGGACTATAGGAGCTAGGGCGTGGAGTAGTATTTTTATACGCGCGACACGTGAGCTGTTCACTTGTTCTGTCGCTGGCATTGGCATACCACCGCATCCTGGCATCAGTTTTTTGTTTCGAATCTACACGAGTCGTCAGTGACAGTTCCGGTTCCGTGAACTGCTTGCTCTTTCGGCACTGCAGGTGACGCGGGGTGCAGCCACCTGCCTGCCTCATCCTCAACAGTACGAACGTGCCTCTGCGCTGCTGCTGTACCGTTTCTGGGGGCGGACTGTGCCACGGAATGGCCAAGCACTGGGCGACGACTGTGATCGGCACGAGCAAAAATTGATGAAGGCCAGTGCAGTGCTGGGTGCTGGCGCTGGCGCGCAATCGATCTCTCCATCCATCCACCAACAGTCAGGAGGAAGGAAGGAACGACACAGATTCCTCAACACAAAACGTGACCCGTCCCCCCTGATCCCACCACGTACCGCCACGCCGCTTTCAGGCAGCATCTCTCTCTGATTGACTGTGGAACGGCCTGTTCCTCCGTTCAAAGAAAAGCCTCGTACGACCGCGAGAGGGACCGGCCGGCGACCAGGCCAGGACACTCCTCCCGCGCACGCGGCCAAAGCACGGGGGCGCTCGCTGCGCCGTCGCGGCTCGCTGGGGACGGACGCCTGCCTGCCCGCCTGCACGCGGCGGCATCCGAGAGAGTTGAGTCATCACGTAGTATAGCGCAGCGTGGCGTCGTAGTACTCGGCGTACCGTTCCGTCCCGTCACCTCATCCGTGTCCACCATGTCCGCCCGGCGCCCGGGCCCGTCCAACGGCGCGCTGCTGGCCGGGGG
Source organism: Cenchrus fungigraminus (assembly GCA_036936925.1). NCBI lineage: Eukaryota > Viridiplantae > Streptophyta > Magnoliopsida > Poales > Poaceae > Cenchrus > Cenchrus fungigraminus. The sequence continues at coordinate 27,158,148 of CM072779.1, read as the reverse complement.
GGCAGGTGGTCGCGGCGAGCAGTGTCCTGACTGGCCGGCCGCGGCCGCGCGCGCACGAAACGATGTGTGTTGTGTGGTGTGGATGGCGCCATGGCGGGCGCTGCAACTGCAACTCTCACGCGCATGCGCGGGGATACGGCGGCAATGGCGCTTTCCGTTGGGGGCCGCGTGCGCCCTCGACGGCGACGACGATGGCTGCGTCCCACCTGCGCGCGACCGCGACGGCGCGACCACACCGATCAGCGAGGACGGGAGACCCCCGCGAGCATGCGTCAAACGTTCCGTCAAGCACCTGTCGTAGCACAGTAGTATGTACTCCAGCTGCCTAAAAATCTGGCTGCGTGGGGTTGGGTTGCTTGACTGGCATGGGCCTGGGCCTCGTGTGTATGTGGGTTGGGGGTTGTTTGGATGAAGGAGCAAATGAGGTAGATTTACCTTAAATTTACCTCTAAGGTGCCAAACATGTGGAGCAAATGTGGTGGGATAAATGTTTTGTCTCTCTAATTCCATTTATACCCCTAAAAGTAGCAAATTGTGATGGACCCCAGCCCTCTCTCTCACATCCACATCCACATTTACCCTTCAATCCAAATACCCCAAGAAGTAAATATTATTAGAGGCAAATGGAAGAGCCAAAACATTTACCTTGGGGTAAACATTTACCCATTGCATCTAAACATGCCCGTGATATGCTCCGCTGATCTGCTTGCTCGGTGGTGCTGTGCTACCGATGGGTGATGAGTGAGCTAACGAATAACGGGTGAGGTGGACTTGATTAGTGGTGGATGTAGTAGTATACTGTCACCAAAAAAAGCTAATGCTCTCCTTTCCCTTCCCTCACGAGGCTAACCTAGCTAGCTAGCTCTTTCTGGAGGAGACGAGGTACCAAGCAACTGGTAGTAGTACTTTAGTGGGAACATAGTAGGACCTAATTATGGCATTATGATAGTGAAAAGTTCCAAATGCATGCACAAAGGAGGAAAGGAAGGTAAAGAGATTGGCCGAAATGTGCGTGGGCTCTCCGTGCGTGTATTCAATGGCGCGCCCCCCATTCTTAGCCCATGATTGTTTGTCTCTTCTGACTCGGGGTCTCAAAGACGCCGCCACTCCACACGCGGAAAAAGTGGAGAGGAGAGAGGCCGGGCCGGTGACAGTATGGTACGCACGATAGGATTTTAAAATGATCCCCCCACAAACTCAAAAATCAAAAGATATATACTAGTTAACAAAGAAGATGGAATAGTTAATCAACACAGTGATTAATTGTTTAATTGAGTAGTAGTGGGGCTGCGCCAACGCCAAGGCCAGTTTAATCATGGAACGCGTCGATGATTAATTCTTCGGGGGCTTTAATTTGCTTTGCTTTCCAAGTACATGCATGCATATGCATATATGGAATTGGAATCATGAACACAGTTCACTAAACTAGACTGTATCTGCGTACTACATGATGGCCGTTCCGTTGGCTTTTTCTCGCCAACTAACGCCCCTGGCTGCACGAAGGGAAATGATGCGTGCAGTACGTACTGCTCCTCCAACTATTCGGCGAGCGCCCCCCGGCGGCGGCCGGTGCATCGAACTCAAAGATTTTTTTTTTCTGGACGGCGCCGAGCTCTCCACTATGGATAGAAATAAACTGAGCTTCCAATCCCCCTTGCCTTCGGTTCTTCCTTTTTGCGCCGCGTCCTTGTTTAATAGGAGTAGCATACTGACCAACTCTGGAGATTTCAGTTAAGATCGGATATCATTGCTTCGGTTGCGAGCGTGCACACACGTGGTTAGAATGCTTATTAAGTAGTATTGTGATTGTGAAACCTACCTAGCTAATCGTCTCACCCGTACAAAAAAAAAGCCACGCTAATCATGCTATTACGGGCATTCCTCCTGGCTCCTAAATATAAATCCTAATGGACGGCAGCGGCGGCAGCGATCAGTAAGCAGCGGCTACACTACACAAACCTGCGCATAGGATGCGTCGTCGGCGCAGAAGAACCCAACAACCGGTTTCCCGTTTGTCTGCACACAGAGGTAGCAGTACTAGTACTTGCCGCTGTTGGCGGGGGGCGCGCACGGGCGGGGCATTTAAACCCCGTTGGCCGGCCTGTGGTGCGCGCCCACCCAGAATTCCGTTGCCCACCACGGGAATTCCGGCCCGGTGATCAGCGCGGGCGGGGTGGGGTGACCGAGACCGACCGCGACGGCCGAGGGACCGCCGCGCCCGCCCACGTGAAGCACCACCCCCGAAAGCGCCAGCCCGGCGGCCGGTGGCCGGATGCCTCTCGCTCTCGGCGGCGGCGGGCGGCGAAAGCCGGGGGCGGGGCAGGAGCACGTACGCGCCGCGACGTTTCGTTTTGGTTCCCGGTTCCGGTTCTGTTCTAGGTTCGATTCCGCGTGACGGGACGGCAGACAGGGCAGGTCACACGGACACGGCCGGCCGGCTGGCTGGCTTTGATGGGGGTGCGTCGGATCCGGCGCACGTCGCGGTCTTGGCAGCCAGCCAAGCCAAGCCCAGCCCAGCCGCACGACAGGGGGGATGGGCACCACTCACTCGTGCTCGCGTCGCGGGCGGGTGCATGTGGCCGCCGGCCGGTCGGGTGGGGGGCCCGGATCGCGCTGACCGCACGGTTGGGTTTGATGGCAACGTCGCACCGTTCGTTCCGTCGTTCGGTGGATGTCCCTCTCGCTCCTCTGCATACGGTGATTGATTGGGGAGCACCGGGGGGGCAAGTGTGTTCCTCCTCATCGTGATCGCTGCCTTGACTTGCCAGCTTTGCTACTTTGCTTGCACTTGGAGACTGCTTGCCTAGTGGCTCCTAGTATACGTGTGGAGAAAAGATCTGGGCTTTGAACAGGACAGCAGTTCTCGTACTCCTACTGCCTGTGGGTTCTCGTACTCTTTGAAATTTGGTTCGTGATCTCAACAGCGTCAGGAATTAAGAGTTTGCTCCATAAATCTTAAACTCATTTTTTTTTCTGATGATTTGTACGGCATGTTGTTGTAAGAGAAAATATCACGACAAGAAGCGGAAATATTATTGTGCAAATAAAGGAGTCCAACATTCCGTAATAAGTAGTGCGCCTCAAACTATCTTCTAGTACCACCGCGCGCCTGATACGCCGCCCTAGGTTTGCCAAATTGTCTTCCTAATTTTCCACACCACACTAGCTAGTGTGTACTAGTGTCAAATACACGTGATTAGAAAACTGTGACGCAAGGAAATATTCACGGGGCATTCGAAAAGGACAATGTGGAACACATTATGATTTGGGACTAGAGAGACAGAGGAGGGAGCTTTCATGATTAAATACCCCTGCGGTAGGTGTGCCTGCGGTAAGCAATCCATCCGGATTCAGAGTGCAAATCCCCATCGAAGAGGAAGCACCGAGTCCGCAAAGTCAAAATTTAATCATGGTCGTGCCGTACCACGAGCAAAACTGGACGAAACTGATGTGGAACTCAACTCGAACCTCATGCTGATTCTTTTCAAACAAAAAAAACCTCGCACAGCTTGATTGGCTTTCCATCCACGCACTGATCAGTCCACACTCCATGAGGCAATAATATAGGTCGATTTCACCTGTTGTAGTTGTAGGGGTGTGCATGCCCCCCTGTCACCTTCAAGGATCCAACTTTGTCAAAAGGAAAGCGTGGGGATTTTGGATCGATCGTCCCCTGGCTAGTCATGGATGACGCCTGGCCGTCTGCAAGGTGGTGCAAATCTGTCACGGCACAAATTGCCTTTGATAAAAAGGGGGCCATATATGTTGACCAAAACAATAAAACTATAGCAGAGCATGTGGATGGTGGTTTGCGTGGTTGGGGAATAGTTTATGCCAGACGCTTGCTTAGTCAGTAAACATATCTATTCTATATATCTGCTCGATCAACGTTCCAAAGTTGCCCCATTTTTTAAATTTAAAATAATTTTTCCGGAGCCAGAAAGAACGAAAGAGATCAATTACGCAGCAGGCCGGCTTTTTCGCAGTGATCATTCGGTTGGTACGGGTCTTATCATTCGAGCTAAAATAAATCCTGTCACCTTTGCATTAGCTCTCCTCCGATCCATCCCCGATCTCTCTCGCGCGTCCGGGTCAGCAGCCTTGAGCACATCTGTCTCCCTTTGCGGATCGAGCTGTCCAACTCTTCTCTCCTTAATTTGCGATCGATCTGTGCGAGCTTGTTGCATACTACAGTATATAGTACTGTGGTGTGTTTGCTGGCTTCAATCATACTTGAACCAGCTAGCACGTAACGTAACGTAGTATAGTATATGCAGGTCAATTCTCGATCTAAATATCAATTATTTTTTTTTTGCGGGTGATCTTAATATCTAATTGCATCACAGCTTGTGAGGTCGATCGATTGACTGCGCGCATGATGGCGCCGAGCCAGCGGCCTACCCACACATGTTGTCGGGACGGGCGTGCCCTATCGATCGGCCGTGTGGCACCTCGTGGGCGGCGGTGGCGCGCACAGTGTTCTGGGCTCGCCGTAGCGGTCTAGCGGACGTGCGCTCCCCGTCCTTGCGCGTGGTACAAGGCCGCGAGGCTCGTGCACGCTAGGAGTAGCTAGGAGCGTGTCGCGAGCAGTCACGTACTGTGGGGGACGTTTATTTTGAGTCAACAAGCGGGGCACGTACTACTGATGCCAAAGAGATCTCATCGCGCGCCGTGGGCTATGATTGGTGTGATGCTTGCGCTTTTCAGGAGATCTGCTGCAATGATTCGGAAATCCTATATATTGGCACCGTTAACTTTGCAATTGCATTCGTAATATGCCATGATGTCAAATGGAGCGACGCGTGTCCTCTACCTTGTTCTGCTGCCATGACACTAGCTAGCTGCGCCTCCACTCTGCTCTGCAAGCGATGTCCATTTGCGCGACCACTGGACGACGGATCGAACACACATGAATCGGTCGGGACGGCGAGCTTTTTCTCTGCAGGTGATGGGCGCAGGCAGACCTGCTGGCTGCTGCTGCTACAGGGGTCACGCAACTTTACTGGTATCGCTCGCAGTACCCTCCTCCCCGCATTCATGGGCGGCGGGAAGGCATTCATTCATGCACGGTGGTAAATGCCACACAGCCGGCACGCTTGACCTCGTCGTTCGTACTTTGCAGTAGCTGTAGCCCCCGTCACCTTTCCTTGAATCCAGGCAGCCTCGCAAGCCTAGCCATAGCCAGGGAGATCGAGATCGCGATCGAGGCAGGGGAGGCTTCAGTGCTTCACCGCCCAGCGCAATGCCGATTTGGCTCGGCAGATTTCACGTACCGATGCTACTGCTGGATCGATCGGGCACACCCGGTGATGAGCATCAGCCAGTCACTGTGCCATCATAACCCCTGTCCCTGGATGCCCTACATGTCCGCCCCCTCTCGCAGTCGCAGCAGATAAGGGCGTACCGCGGCGGAGGCGTTCGGCCACGCACCAGGCCCGGCCGGGGCCCCAGCACACATGATGCCATGCCCCATGCGCCCAAGCCGCCCATGCCCCAGCACACATGAAGATTGGCAGGAGCAGGACAGGCAGCGAGAGAGAGTATTTTCGCCTGCCGGAAAAACATTTGCTGCCGCCGCCGTCGCTAGCTGCAACTGCTGGACACGTACGTACACGAGTTAGTTAGTTAACGATCGTGCAATGTGAATCGATCGGTAATGCTGAATTGCTGCTGACGATTCGGATTAGATTAGCGAGCGTGTTGTGCTAGATTCAGCGCGAGGAACGTGGCGGAGGCCTTTTCGGCGCCTGTGTGTGCTAGGCCATTAACGGTGTGGATGGCTGGAATTCAACGGTGGGGAAGAAAGGTGGCGGTCTTTTCCGCTCCTTTTTCTAGTGCCGTTGCCACTCATCTTCTCGTTTATGCACACCACTATTCTTTAGCCTCAGTTATTTGTATGAAAATCAAGTCAGTCGTGCTTAGTTTTTATTAATTATTACCGACTTTTGACCAACAATGAGATTTCGCCGTAGACGATGTTGTCGGCATCCTATCTTTTTGCTCTCATTGTGTAAAGTTGTTTCTACTTCGTACATTTGAAATTTTGCTTTTGGACTTTGTGCATAATTTCTACCATACAGACCGTCCTAATCTATTAAATTATCAAAATTATTTTGCCCGAACATCTTTGTATAATTTTCCAGTGCACCTTATTTACATATTTTGTTGAAACAATATGCAAGGATCATGCAGGCATCTGACTGAAGAGTTTTTATACATGGCCATTACCAATAAAAACATATTACATGACTCGTTCATTAAAGAGAAGTGCTGGAGAGGGAAATTCTTTGACCACTAGCATCCATGATCTCATCAATAAGCTTGCAAAACGTCAGTAAACAAAAAAGGACATATAGAACTGTAAATCGGCAAACTGATCAAGTACGAGCAACGTCCCCTTCTATAGCTACCACATGATATGGATTGTGAAAGTAGGAAGCCATCAAGCCACACACGGTGGTGGTAGTACCGTGGTAGTGGTGCCTGCCACTATTCCGATGAGGGAAAAATGATGACAGCACTGGGGTGAGGCGATTTCAAGCCAGTGCTCCAAAAGACCAAAACTATGCAGGCAGGCAGGGGGTCCACACACCTTGTGGTGATGTCAGAGACTCCATCCATTCAGAGGCACAGTTTGTCAATGTCATCCAAGGCCCTATGTAGCTTTTTCAGACTTTGTGTTGTGTTGTGTCATCGTGTGTCTCTTCCACTGTTTGTTTGTTGCGTGGAGCCATGGACAAACTACATGGAACCTTTTGAGCTCCGGGAGGGTTAACATATAAATTTTTTTTTCTTGCCTAGCATGCACGACACTAGTACATTTAAAACATATACTAAAATTTGTTTTGATCAGTAACTTCACGAGCTTTTACCATACAGTATCTGACAGCTGCTGTCCGCTAATCATCCAAGTGGACAGTGGGAAGACATTACAAATCGGAGCAAGGAGGAACACATTGCAAGCTCAAATCTTGAAGCCAATAAGGTCACCACGCATTTGAATACTCGCTACTACAGTAGGTCTCTTGAAATCTGAAGGAATCTGCGTGCACGCCAGTGTGCCACTCACTTGCTAGACACAGATCAGTAGTTTAGGCCTGGTTTAGATGGCTAAACTTTCTAACCTTTTTTCCACACTCTCTTCATCACATCACATTAAATACGTCAAAAGACATATGTTCGGAGTATTAAATATAGGTTAAAAAAATAACTAATTACACAGTTTGGATGTCCTTTGCGACACGAATCTTTTAAGCCTAGTTAGGTCATGGTAGGATAATATTTACCACAAACAAACGAAACGTGCTACAGTGTGCTACAGGAGTTCCAGCAGTTAAATTTGCAAATATTTCAACCAACTAAACAATGCCTTAGCAAGCGGCACGCATCGGACACAGCACCATGCAACTATAATATCGAGGAGGATTATAATAAGATGAGGGGCCATGTTACCCAAGTGATTAGGATAGTCAGAGAGGACAAAAAATGCTTAGGGGAACCTTTGACTATACCTAAGCATTTTTGGCCCGGCCCGACCCGCGCCAGGTCCGCTCACGGACCTTACTGGACGGGCGTGAGCAGAGATCTTGAAGCCCGCGAAAAAATTTTTGGCCCGAGCCCGACCCGAAATGCTGTTTTTAGTTACTTTACACTATAAAATGCGCGGGCGGTCCGCCCAAGCCCGGGCCCGACCCGAAAACTGAGGCCCGACACGTCCCATGGGACGGTCATGGGCAGGATTTTCTCACCCCGTAAAACCCGGATTTTTTTCGACCCGACCCGAACCCGACCCGTGGAATGCTCAGGTCTACCTTTGACCAGCTAAAGGCTCTCTCAGCTCAGCTGAGCTCTCTTGATGATTTGTGAGGACAAAGCAAGGTCCCCCTGCCCCTGATGGGGTGGGGAGGGGCATTAAAATAAATGGAAGGAAGAAGTGCTTGTGCAGAGTGTGTGTAACTGCGCCTGGCCCTACACTCGCAAAGCCATGCGTTACCTCACATGGAAACAGGAGCTGTGTCAGCCTCTTGCTTGGTGGCCTTTTGCTGTTCGTCTTGCCTGGCCAGTGTCCCCGCTTGCTCCTCCGCCCCCTTCCCATGGTGTTTCTCAGATTTTGATGCCATTTCCAACATGCTTGCTGCATCTGCAATAGTGTTCAATGCATTTTAACAAATGTATTGATGTACATTGTTCATGAGTACTATTTACACGGTTGTTAAACAATGGGAACATAAAATTTTGGCAGAGTACGGGGACGAAATGGATTTTGCACTGAAGAAAAATCACCATTTATATATGTACATACACAGCTCTTACTGAAGTGTGACGAGAAGAGATGAACAAAGCTGAGAAAAAAAAAGAAAGGAAAATCGACCTACTCCCATAGGTACATAACATCTTCAACTGACGAAGCTACGAGAGGGAAAACTTCTGTCTTGTACCCAGAAGGGAATGCTAAGCTCACGAAGAGACTGCAAATTGTATCGCCTGACCAACTGATTCCTACGGCCATCTTGCCTGACTGGCCATGAATCTGCCACTCGCCCCGGGGAAACTTGCCGTGGGAAGTTTCTCGCTTGTCGGTGTGCCTTGCTAATCCTTCTCCTCCTTGTCTTCATTCAGGGTCGTCATCTCCAGCCCGCCAAAACCGGCATCATCGATAGAGCCTGTGCAAGCTGATGAGGTCTTCGAGTCAACCGTCGATCCCGCCTGGATCTCCTTGAACATTGCCATGACCTTCAGCATTGTCGGCCGCTTTGATGGCCTGTCATCCAAGCATGCAAGAGCAATACTTAGGTGCTGCAGCAGCTCAAGCTCCAGGGTTGGATCGTCCTCCAGCAGCTCAGGATCAAACACACCGGTGATCTTCAAATTAGAGTGCTGCTTCACCCAACCTACAAGATTGTTGTCGTCACCGAAATCTGTCGAGCCCGTAGGCGGTTTCCCTGTGAGCAGCTCGAGCAACACAACACCATAGCTGTAGACATCGCCCTTGGTGGTGCATCTGAAGCTCTGATAGTACTCCGGTGGTACATAACCCGGAGTGCCAGCAAGGGTGGAGACACTCAGGTGCGTGTCCACCACACTCACCGTCCTCGCCATACCGAAATCTGATACCTTTGCCTCCAAGTTCTCATCAATAAGCACGTTGCTTGACTTCATGTCTCGGTGGATGATGTGCGGAATGCAGTTGTGGTGGAGGAATGCCAATCCCCTTGCAGCCCCAATGGCAATCTTTCGCCTTGCTGACCAACTCAGCTTAATCCCGATCTTCTTGCTGTCGTGCAACACATCCTCCAAGCTGCCATACTTCATGTATTCATACACCAGCAGCCGCTCCGCACCGGCCTTGCAGTAGCCAAGGAGAGGAACAAGGTTGCGGTGCCTGATCTTGCCAATGGTCTCCATTTCTGCAGTAAACTCGCGGTCACCCTGGCCGCTCACATGTATAAGCTTCTTGATTGCAACAATCCTTCCATCCTTGAGCTGGGCCTTGTAGACATCCCCAAAACCACCAGACCCTACTAGGCTATCTCTGTGGAAGCCATTCGTGGCGGTAATAAGATCGACCAAGGTGAGGTTCTGCAGTGGCTTGTCAAATGCGGCAAGGTTGATGCTGAGGGCATTTGTACCAGAGAGTCTCCAGTTGGAATTCATAGTCCCAGAATGTGTCTGGCTATCAATGTAAATGTCACGAGCGGTACTTGCATCTTCATTCTTCTGCTTCCGCTTCTTGCACTCAATAGCTAAGATGGCAATTCCAAAAATACAGAACAGCGACAACAGGAGTCCCATAGTAACACTACCTATGAGCGAAGCCTGCCTCCTCCGGTGGGATTGGCTGTCGTCGGAGGAACTTGGGCCAGCATTGTGATCACATTTCGGAAGTGGAAAACCGCAAAGACCAGAGTTGTTCTCATATGATATCCTTGGGAATGTGGCAAGGGAGCCGAGCTCTGGAATTGACCCATTCAGCTGATTATTCGAAAGGTTGATCTCTGACAAAGACAGTGATGAGAAAGAGTTCGGAATAGGCCCTTGCAACTGGTTGTGTGACAGGTCGAGCACCGCAAGCTTCTTGGCACTGGCTAGTTCCGGTGGGATGAGGCCAGACAGTAGATTGTGCCCAAGATTCATGATCATGAGGTAGTACATGCTCCCCAGTTCCTTCGGGATCTCTGAGTCCAGCTGATTAAATGACAAATCCAGAAATATCATGGACCCATTCTTGATGAAGGTATACTCCGTGCTCCCCATGTACACTCGAGTGAAGTTGCACATTTTCTTGCTCGGCATCCGGTTGAGGTCTTCAGGTCGGATGCTGCTGAACTCTAGCAAGCTCCCCTTACCCCGGCACTCGCTGCTCAGCTCGTCGTTGCGAAGATACACATAAGGCCGCCCAATGACAAGGCCGACGTTCATCTTCCCAGACTGTTTTGCCAACTCGGCAGGTATCGACCCATTGAGCTGGTTGCTGTTCAGGTCCAGCCAGACTAAGCTTTGGCAGTCGCCAAGCTCCGCAGGTATTGGCCCCGAGAAGGAATTGTTGCTGAGCTTCAAGATGGCCAGGTTGCTGAGCCGCCCAAGCCAAGAAGGGATCGGCCCGGACAGCTGGTTGCTCGCCAGGGATATCCAGTTGAGCTCCTTGCACTTGGCCAGTTCCGGCGGGATGGTACCGGTGAGGCCGTTGTAGTCGAGGATGAGATGCTCGAGCTTGCGCATATTTTCCAGGGACGACGGAATCTCGCCCTCCAAGAAGTTCTGCCACAGGATGAGGTCCCGGAGCGCCCCGAGCTTTCCGAGGGATGCAGGGAGGGTGCCGTTGATGTTGTTGAGGCTGAGGTCGAGAGATTCGAGCCTGGTGCAGTTGGTGATTGACTCCGGGATCGCGCCGGAGAGGTAGTTGTTCTGGAGGTAGAGCATGCGGAGGCTGGAGTTGGGGTCTTGGCAGAGGGAGGAAGGGATGGTGCCGGAGAAGGTGTTGGAACTGAGGTCGAGGACGTCGAGCTCCGGCAGCGCGGCCAAGGAGTCCGGGATGGTGCCGTTGAAGTGGTTGAAGGAGAGGGCGAGCACCTTGAGCTGCTGCAGCCCGGTGAAAGCGTCGGCGGGGAGGTCGCCGGAGAAGTTGTTGTTTGATAGGTTGAGGGCGGCGAGCGAGGTGAGGCCGGCGACGTCCGGCGGGAACGCGCCGACGAGGTGGTTGCCGGAGAGGTTGAGCGTGTTCAGGCCGCGGCAGTCGGAGAGGGACCCGGCGGCCACCTCGCCGGTGATGAGGTTGCCGGAGAGGTCGAGGTAGTCTAGGCCGGAGCAGTTGGTGAACTCCGGGAGCCCGGAGATCTTGTTCCCGGAGAGGTCGAGGCGCTTGACCGCGCCGACACCGGCACCCACCATCCAGCGGAGGTCGCCGTCGCCGGAGATCTTGTTGTCGGAGAGGTCGAGAGCGTCGAGGCCGGGGAATCCGGAGCCGGAGCCGCCAGACTGCCACGGCCCACCGACCGAACCGCCGGAGAGGTTGAGCGCCCTGAGGCCGGCGCAGGACGCGGCGAGCGCCTGCACGTCGGCGACGGAGCCCCGCAGGCCGGCATTCCCGGACAGGTCGAGCAACTGCAGCTTGGCCCCGCACCTCGGTGCGGCGGCCAGCGCGCCGCTGACGTTGGCGCCGCGGAGGGTGAGCGCCTCGAGCCTGCCCAGCTGCAGCAGCGTGGCCGCGACGGCGCGGAAGTCGGCATTGAGCGGCACGGCGGCGAGCGACAGCGACGTGAGCCTGCCGGCCCTGCAGGCCGCGCCGGGGAACCTGCAGGCGCCGTCGGAGGCGCTCCACCCGCGGACGCCCGCGGCGGGGCTCTGCGCCTCGGACTTGAACTGCTCCAGAAGCTGGGCATCGTCGTCGGCGGCGGCGGCGGTCACCGATGCGAGGACGAGGAGCGACAGCACCGCGACCAGCCTCGGAGATTCCATGAACTAGCGCGCGCTACCTTGAAACCATTAAAAGTGGAGCGGGTCGGCGATGGGGGGAGGGAGGAGCCGACGAGACGGCAGGCAGGCAGGAGAGGGAGAGGGAGAAGGGATGGCGAGAGTGGTGGTGGGAGGAGGGATGGGCTGCTTGCTAGAGCTAGAGAGAGAAGAGGCAGGAAGAAAGAAGCAACAGTGGAAAGAGAGAGAAGGGGGTGGAGGAGGAGGAGGCGGGGAGCAAATTAACAGCTGTAGGTGGGAGTGGTGGTGGGGCCACGTCACATGGCATGTGCCCCCGCCCTAATCGCGAATCGGAGCCCTAATTAACCCGGGGGCCGAGGCGGGGTTAGTGTGCTTATCCGCTTCCCCCCGGCGAGGTTAATCCCGATCCGATCCGACGGCGGGGGATCGGGGGCAGGCGGTGCACTGCTCGAGGCGGGGGGTCACGTGCCGCCGGGGCTCGCTCGGCTCGTCAATCCGCGCGCCATCATCCATGGGCTCGGCTGGGAGGGGTATTTGGGGGAACTAGGGGAACCTCACCCGCGCGTTGCTGCGGGAATTAAGAAAATGTAATGATTTTAAGAAAAATTTACCATGATATCATCTCTCGACGATAAGGACATGAGCATATTATGTAAAGTTGAAATACCCGGGTAATGAGTATCACTATTTATTTAAACCAAAGTGACAAGCTATTTGAACTGAAGTTTCTTATCCGAGTATAAACAAATATTCATAACGATCACATGGTGTATCTTGAAAAAAGAACATGTAATTATTTATTAGAGTCCTTGGTAGCATAGATAATTCCATCTTGTCCGTTCTTCATGTTTTATGTTGAGAATAATTTCCAAGGGTTACCTGTATGAATAGTGAGTATATTATAGATGTCAGATATTATACTTGATTGAATATTTGGAGCTTTATTGAGTATAATATTTTATGAAGTACCTCTCAATGGGTCTTCTGTTGTTTTGCCAGAGGATCAGCTGGAGCCTCTTTGTTGAATTCCAACCTTCGTTTAGCCTGTGAGTCGCTGCAAAATATATGGAATGCGAAGATGTTAGAATTGTCTTTTCCGTTCTCCAGGTTTGCTGACAGAAATATTGAGATCTTTCAAAGCCCTTTCAGACATTTTCAGGACTCAGAGTGACCGGCACACTCAAGACACAGCGGGCACAAATGTTTGGAATTTTAGAACCTAAGCAAACCACTCACGCAGCACACAAATCCAGAAGTAACTCATTGGTCAAGTGAAGAATTGGATTCAATCAGACACTGATCAGAGCAAAGTGCAAGTCCCTATGTTCCAGAACCATTACATTAGAGTATGCTGACAAGTGAGATGTGTATACGTATTTTAAAATTTATAGGGATATGTTATGATTGGCAAGTTTTGAAAGGAAAAGGCGCATCGATAATAATACATTTTAAAGGTCAGCAGTGGTTTGAAGATTTTAATATCAGTTCAACGTGATAATCTCGGGCTAGATTTCCATACACTTGGCTAGGCTGGGCAAAACCACAAACGATATGCCAAAAACTAAATTAATCAGCTTCATAGCAAAAAAAACCAATGACCAAGGATCAGTATGATTGTACTAAGATGTGTGCACTGCAGCAAATATTACGTATTCATAGTATAAATAGTAGTGTAAGTCCGATAGAATTTATCTAACTTTGGCTAACAATTACAATTGTACAATGGCAATATAGAAGGAAATATGAGCTGTACAGTTGTAAGAAGATATAAGCTATTGATTTAAACGTACCTTGGAAACTAATTTTTGTTGCTGTTATAAGAAAATATAAGCTGTACATAGAAATGTAAGAAATACAGTATAAACTTTAATTAGACGTACCTTGGAAACTAAACCTTGGCTGGAAAAAAAAATTGAAAGGAAGGCTATCGACAAATAGGTCTGAGAATTGAAAGAAGCCAATTAATCAATAGAGCGGAGGGGATTGAAAGAGCATACCTTGGAAACTAAACCTTGGCCGGCAAAAAAAAAACAATTGAAAGAAAGGCTATCAACGAACAGGTCCGAAAATTGAAAGAAGCCAATTAATCAATAGAGCAGAGGGGATTGAAAGAGCATATCAAAGCAGAAGGGCCTATGGACGTAACCTTACCAGGCACAATGTGCAGACCAATTCAGAGTTGCGGGCAACAGAAGGACAACGGGAGACCTGGGGTCAAGAAGAAAAGAGGAGGCAGTGGGAGGAAGATGGAGAAGAACATTAACGTGGGCACAAATCCGAACGGGTAATTAATCACCAGAAGAAACGCACAACTGAATGGGAATATTGGTGAGAGAGCCGCAGGGACTTGAAGGGAGGGAGCCGCAGGAAGCTGAATAGAGAGAGGCGTCGACAGGCTGGACGGACATGGTCTGCTAATGAAAGCTAGGCGACGTGGGCTGAGTGAAGTACTTACCTTTTCTATGTTTCAGTTACCACTCACAGCAGCTAATCAGAGGCCTGAGAACTCCTTAAAGAGGGCTAGTGGGGAGCTCTTATATAGGAGTTATAGATTCGGGGTCGCAGTCCGAGCGTGCGGGATCCCTGGCGGGCGCGGAGGGAGGCGGGCGCGTGGGCCGCGTTGCTTCGCCGAGGGTTTTTTTGTCTTTAACGCCCCCAGCGGGAGTGGGCTGGTAGATCCGATCCGGGGCGGCGTGCGTGCGGGCGGGGCGGGCGTGCGGTGGACGCTGCCGCCCGCCGTGCCACCTTTTTTGGGTGCGAGGAGGAGGATGATGCTTCAGCCGAGCGTGTGTTATGATGGCGAGGCCGTGGCAAATGGATAAGGTCCGATCCCGTTACGCCGGCAAGGCTGCTGGACGTTCGTGGGAATTGATTCGGCGCTGTTTAGGTTTGCTGAATTGTGCGGTGTCCGGTAAATTCAAACTGTCGTGTTACGAAAAATCTTTCGTTCACAGTATTATGAGATTTTTTTTTTTTTGCGCTGATAGCTTTGTGCATTTGTGCTTAGTGAATCACTGCCCTGGGGCACCCGCTGATCATTTGCCCTTTTTGGAAAAAAAACAGAGAAACAACTAGTGTTTTTCAATATATATATACACGGAAAGGTTTTCCTTTCTCATCTTGCCTTGTGCTTATGAGATTTTCATATGATACCGATTGCATCTTTTGTGCATACAAAATAACGATAATGGAAGGCAACAATCACTTTTACATGTTCCTACAACCCTAAACGCTGGGAGTCTTTCGTCGCGAAACACATAAATCAGTTTTAAGGTCAAGCCCTAAAAAATTCAGTTTTAAGGGCACATGTGGAAAATCCACACAAAACGGCCTGATAGACTATAATGGCGGTCCCCATTGGGATTTCTAGTTGTATAATCCAAGAGAGAGAAAAAAAAAGCAATTAACATACACTAGAAATCATCTCTTCCAACCCACGATTTCTATAGACATAGTTAATACAAAATAATAATTAAATGCAACACAAAATGAGATAGATCAATTGTGCAATCATCCATGTAGCCCTTGCTGCTGTGAAAAAACGACGGTGAAAATCATGTCTGCCAGGGAGCTCGCGGTGGCGAAGGATGGCCGGCGCGGATCGACGGGGAGGTGCAGAAGCTTCGGCGGCGCAGGATTGGAGGAGGGTGGCCGGGAGATGGCCGACGGGGGAGCAGAGGAGAGGAAGATGGCCGCTGGGGGAAGCAAGGGAGAGGGAGATGGAGGAGGAGCCAAGGCCCGCTGGCGGACAGAGCCGTATGCTCATTGAGCGCCGTCTGATTCGCCTCTCTCGATGCTTGCGCCAGAGCTCCGGCAGAGGTCCTCGGCGCGAAGGAGCGACATGGGAACCGTATGTTCCTCAAGTGCCGCATCGCGGACCTTGCGCTCGACGCATCAGCCGCCGGGGAGAAGGGAGGGCTGCGGCGGCGGGCCCGGTCCACGTGCATGCTCAGTCAGGGTGGCAATTTCCCCCGTGGGGACGGAGCCCCGCGGGGAATGCCCCCGATGGAGTCGGGGCCGGGGCCAAAAAATCCCCCGTGGGGATGTCGGGGCGGAGCCCCGGTCCTATCTCGGGGCGGGGACGGGGAAAGATCCTGCCCCGTGGGGCTTCACGGGGATCCGAAATAGCCAAATTATTTCTTCTCTCACCTGTTATATTGCGGCCCATAGAAGCCCACAGGCCTGGCCCAATCATCATTTCTTCCTGAAACCCTATCGTTTCTTCCTGGTTCTTTCCTGCTGCCTGGCGGACGGCGGCGGCGCAGCGAGCGGACGGCAGCGCAGCAAGTGGAAGAGCAGGGAGGGCCAGCCGGCCATGAACTCAGCGCGGCTTCTTCCTCGCCGACGAATCCACGACTCGACGAGGCCACGGCGGGCTGCTGGCTGCGGCCGTCTTCTGCACCAGCTTTCACTTCTCCATCTTTCTGTCTCGTGAGGTCTTCTCCGATCTGATTCTCTACAGAAGCTTTGGGAATTAGGTTTGCTCATATGTGTTTGTGGCTTTCCGTTGAAACTTGCAAGCTATACCTACTTGGTTTTCTTCGTTTTTTATTCGATGTGAGAAAGATCGATGTACTACCTCTTGAAGCATTGGATTTTTGCAGCGTGTTCTTTGTTTGTTTACGGCCTTCACGGGGCCCCGGGATCCGTCGGGGACGGGGACGGGGTGAGTTTCGCCCCCGAACTGCATTTCAGGGTCGGGGCGGGGATGCCAATTCGGGGATCGGGGCGGGGACGGTTTTGCTTCCCCCGGCCCCGCCCCGCCCCGTTGCCACCCTGAATGCTCAGGCGGAGGAGGCGCCGCCCGGGGAGGCGCCGGTGCGCCGTGCTGGTCCGCGGGCCGCCGCTTCGCCTCGATGCGATCCCCACACCTCCCCTACTCCGGCCTCCCCTGGACGCGCCCCGCCCTCCCACCACTGATTCGTCGGAGGGAACGCCGGACCTGGCCTCGCCCGTGCCCGCTCGACACACCGTTCGCCTAGCTCGCCGGACGCCGAAGAGGACGGAGGGCCACACGAGAGGGAGGGGCGCCCGCGCTGCCGCCGGGAGGAGCAACGGCCCTCCGGGGCGGCCGGTGGGAGGGGCGCCACCACTGCTTCGGAAGGAGTCACAACAGCCGGCCGGAGGGGGCAAGAAACGGGTAGTTTCTCCCCACCGCGGAACCGCCGGTTTCTTGTTGCCTCGATTCTTGGGTGGTCGTCGTTTCTCCGAGTAGAAATCGTTTCTTGGTTTTTCCTTCTTCTCTCTCTTCATTAATACTAGTGCCACATCACCAAATGCTGAGGTGTTAAGATAGTTATTAAAGATAGAAACTGTAATAAATTTCTCATTACGACTACCCTAATCTGATCGGCCGTGTATTTGTTGGACAGAACGGCCTGATATTTTCGGAAAGCACCCAGTGGGGCTGGCTGGGCCCACGCCCGAACCCAACCATCTGCACTCTCGATCGTCTCTCCGCCGCCACACACTCTCTCCATTTTCTCCTTTCTCCTCTCGCTTCAGTCTCGTGCGGCCGTACCTACTACCTTAGGCCCCGTTTAGTTGGTTGAAATTTTGGTAAAATAGGTGAAATTTTTTGCATTGGATTACGTGCACAGAGAGAAGAAATGAACTGACACGGTCCTTTAGGTGAAAATTTTGGCGAGAATTCCGGGAACTAAACAGGGCCCTAGGTTTCGCCATTAGGAGGCAGATGGCCTGCTCTTGTCATCCCCTCCCAGTGAGGCGGCTTGGAGCCTCGGCTTCGCACCCATCGCGTGAGCACGGTGGATGGCGGAGCTAGCTCCGCTTGGGGCCAATCCCGGCAGGCAGCGACGGTGCGAGGCCGGCGGGCGGCGAAGCTCCGCTTGGGGCCAAGTGCGGCGGGCGGTGACGGTGGGAGGCGGAGGCAGCGCGGTTAGGGTTTAGTTCCCCAAAAGTTTCCAAAATTTTCGCATTGCAGACCGTACCACCTCTCACATAACATGTTTCTAATGCAAAAATTTCACCACTTTCACTAAAAATTTCACCAACTAAACGAGGCCTGACAATGTCAGTATGCCACTACCTAGCAGGCATACCCCAGCCCTATTTAGATGGTGAAAAGATTTGGTGAAAAAGGTGAAAGTTTGTGATTTTTAAAATTTGGATGTTTAGTTGGTGGAAGTTTTGGTGAATGAAAATTTTGGTGAAAAGTGGTGAAATTTAGAGCGTGTACACAGAGAGAAAAATGAAAGTTTTGGTGAAATTTTTAGTGAATCTGACACGGTTCTCGTGTTGAGAAGTTTACAATCACATCAATATTCGACACTATTAAATGTGAATTAATGACAAAACTCATTTCACAACCCCTACCTGACGAATCTAATAAGCCTAATTATGACATAATCAGACATCATTATGCTACAGTAACCAATCTCTCATGACGAATTAATTAGACTTAATAGATTCATCTCGCGATTTCCAATCCATTCGTGTAGTTAGTTTTGTAAGTAGTCTACATTTAATACTCTTAATAGACATTAATAGACCTTGGAAGGGAACTAAAAAATTTCTCCAAAAATGTCACTATTTTCTTCTCACTGTGCAGACAACCCAATACAAAAAATTTCACCCATTTCACCAAAATTTCAGCCAACTAAACAGGTCTCCCACCAGATGGCTTCGTTTCCAGGTCGGCTTGCGTGTGTATATGCTGATCAATCAGATTCGTCATCCATGGACTCTGACTCGTCAGGGTGTATATACTGCTTCATGTATTCTTCCTCGATCGTCTCTTTGAGCAAAGTTAATCTTTGGATGATTACTGGGTCGCTCATCTTCCTCGCATCCATAAAATCAGTCTCCTCCTTGTTCAGATGGTATGAATCGAGCATCATTTTGATCCATTTGTGGAGTTCGTTGGGAGTTCTGCATGCAAACAACAGATGGATGATGCCCAATAAGCCGGTTAACACAGTTTTGCAGGCAATGAAATCAAGAATCACACTTCTTTGTCGACAATTTCTTACGTGTAAAGACCATCTTCATCCTTGGCTTCGCGTTCATCTCCTGGAGAGAAAGCAGTTGCAAGAGCACCAAATCTCTCTTCAGGATCTTCAATATTCAGCAGATACTTAAGAAGCTTCATTTCTGGAGGTGAGATGCTCTTGAGGCTTTCCTTTGTAGTTGTATAAATATGATACATTATGTCCTTGACCTAGAGCCATGCATAGGAATAAGAAAAGGTCACCTATAAGTTTTAGCGACTAATTTGTACTAGAATACTTAACATATACTTAATACACCAGTTATCAGTAAGTGCCAAACTTAGTTTGTGATTCTATACAACATGTTGGTGATTAGGAACTAAAATATGAAATGGAAACAGAACCTACCTAACAAGAGTCTGAAAATTCCATGTCATGTAATTATGCAAGTTACTTTGCTGCAATTTGTAAAGATCCTAAATTATAAGATAGCTCTTATAAAAGCCATGCTTACTTAATCAGATTGTCCCACTTTGTACATTACATGAATAGGAATCGTCTAGTACATATATTAGTATATTATTACACAATGATGTATGGCAAAATTTTATAAAGGAACATGGAAAATAACCCTGACATTGCAAAACAACAAGGCAGATGTGGGGAGTAGTTGAGTCGTTAGCTTAACTCTAACCATGGTATTTTACTACAATTAATCCTGTTTCCATTTCTTGTTAGGTAATATTAGCCAACCAAAGAAGAAACTCAAGTGCTGGCTCATCGAATCTGAATACAACTAATGATAAGTTTCATGGTGACAGTCTGACAGACAATAGAAGTCAAATTACTAAGCATTCACCAATATTCAAGTTTTACATAGAACTAAAAAATAAGAATATTGTATAAAGAAAATAGTAAAAAAACGAAACCAAAACATCATGTAAATTTAGCAAACAATAAAGAATGGTGTTATTCCATAAAATTTCAAGGAGGCCAAACTGCTTGTATTTTATTGAGACCGGCTCAAGCAGAAATCAGTTGCATGACTATATTTCCAGCATCAATTGTCTACCCTGTTTGGTAGCGAGCCAATCAACACAATTGCTTATATTCATTGAGACCGACCTTATCATTCATAGTTGAAGAGTCTTTTGCAGCAGCCCAAGCTCTGTTAATGAGAAGAATTAATGAAGAATCAAGTTCTTTAGCCTTAGCTAAGCTTTTGATCTTGTCACAGGCATCCTCTAGCGAAGAAGAATTAAGTATATCGTCAAACTTTGACTGAGCAGATTCAATGTCCAACTGTTCCAGTGTGCAATCGTATGCATGGATTGCAGATAGACATTTAGCCCAAGCCTGACAACTCCTGCATAATATTGAGAACTAATCAGTTCATAAGATAAAGTTAATACCCAGAATAATAGCTACAGTGCAATTCATTTGTTCATCAATTCGCACCAAAAGAAGATGGCTGTAACTAGACTGATAATATGTCAGCAGACCATCCATACGAAGCAAAGGAGGAGTAAATAGATGACCTAAATGGCTAAACATAAATTCTATGTTGTGCATGTAACCTTTTTATTCACCTATTGAAACCTACTTGGAATTGAACTAGAAATCATGCTCCATATTCTCAGGAAATTAGGAATCAGGTGCTCAAGCTCAGTTTAGTTTCAATATCCTTATCATAGTATGAATATATGTTAGTTGTTAGAAGTTAATCACCTTGATATGGATGAAGTAATAAAGTGTGAGATGTGATTAAAAAGAAAGACGGAAGGTGGATAGTTACCATCTCTCTCATCAAGGCCATTATAAGCATTCACAAGAAAATTAAGATGGCGGAAGAACTCTCCAGTGAAATCCTTTCGTCGTCTTGCAACAATAGCATTAATATCAGCAGGGTTATCTCTTAGCTCAGTGAAGAGTTCCATGTGCTTCTCTATTTCATCATCAATCTGAGAAAAAATTAAAAGCATGAAAAATATTACAAAATTATGAAATGATGCGCCTAGGCATTTCTATTTTTCGTTACAAATCTACAATTATATTCTGTAATCCAAATAGCTGAAATTCCTGAAACTGGCAGTAACAAAGATTATGTTTTGCAGGGCAGTAACAAAGATTATGTTTTGCAGGGCAGTAACAAAGATTATGCTGAGAATCGTCAAAGCACACTGAATGAGACCAAAAAAGGACTCACCTTCTTCACTTTTCTAGCAAGTACAACCAACTTTTGCTTCAATGAAGAATCTGTCTCCATATCTATGCGTACTTGACAATGCTTGTAGAAGTGTTTTCTATACCTCTGGCACTCCTCCCTAAAAAACTCGGCCTGCGGGAAGTAAGACCACCCCCACGGTATTGTATTAAGAAGAAGACCTTCTCACACAGGTCAAAAAAATCTCCGAACCCCTGCCCCACCCATACACAGCGGCACCGCAGCACACGTGAGATAAGGTTGGCCTTAGACCTGTGCTTTGGTGTGGGACAGACGAGAAGATTTTTTTTATAACAGCAGACTACTGGGAGGGCCATCCGGCCGCTCAACCACCGCACACATGTGCGTCTGCTGGGGAAATAAATTCCCCCGGTAGGACACGCAGGTGCAATTCCTGGGAATTGAACCTGGGTGGGCAGCCCCACCACCGTGGAGGCTTACCATCCGAGCTACGCTCACCAATACTTTTCTCCAGTCCTTTGTCTCTGGTTTCTTCTGCATGAAGAACTCAATGAACTTGACACAGATTTCAGTCATCGTGTACCCCATCTCAACTTCAGCTTCATTTTGGTCTTCTGCTTTAGCAATAGCTGGAGTAGCTACACAGCCTGCAATTACGTATTTCTCTTGATGTAAGGACACTTTTGTAAGTTAGACAATTGTAGGCTTCAAATCTTTTCCTAACGAATCCTGGCAAATACCGAGGCCAGGGAAGCTGTCCACGTCGCGGGTTTTTCCCGACCGATGATGGATCGGGCGCGCAAACGGCTTGAACAAGCAGCGGCCCTTTTGAAAAAAAAAAAAAAAAAAAAAAAAAACTGACTTTTCTCGAAATCATCTCGCGGTCCGAGGAAAAGGACCGGGCACGGCCGCCGCCGGCGCGCCCGAGCAGGCGCCGGAATCTGAAGCGAGGCGCCGGAAAGACAAAAGAGGAGGGGAGGGACGAGAAAGGGGTGGCGGCGAAGAGCAAAGCGATAGGAGAAGGAAGAAGAAGGCAGAAGATGAGGGGAGGGAGGGGAAAGTTGCGGCACCGGAGAGCAACGGCCGGGGAACCCGCCGCGGCGGGCAAATAAGCGCACGCCGACCTCCCGCTCGACCTCGATGCGGCTTCCGCTCGACCTCGGGGTCGCCCAGCCGGCGCCGCCGCACCTCCCGGCCAGGTCTCAGCCCGGCGCCGTCGCGCCTCCGGACCCCGGCTGCCGCGAGGTCGCTGCGGCTCCAGGCCGCCGACGCCGCGCTTCCGGCCGGGCCCGCTGCGCACCAGGCCACCACCGCCGCGCCTCCCGGTCCGCGCCCACCGCGCCTCCTGGGTGCGGCCCGCCACGCCAGCGCCCCCTCCGGAGAGCCAGAAGGCGCGACAGGGAAGGAGCAGAGCGCACGAGGGAGATGCGTCGCACGGCCGGTGATGGAGCCGGAGGGCGAGGGGCAGGCGCGGCGCAGCCTCGATGCGGGCAGCGATGACGAAACAGCAGCAGCACACCACTGGGAAAGCAGCATCGCTCGATTGGGAGGAGCAGGGAAAGCGGTGGCCGGTGGAGCAGGGCCAGCAGGAAGGATAAGGACAGTTGAGGCCGTGAGCCCCTGAGGAATGGATAGGCAAGCAAATAGGGAGAGAAAAGAAAAGGAACTTTTTCAAAAAATAGAAAAAGAATTATTATCTAATCACATATTCACTAAACTAATTTCCATTCATTATTTTTTTCATATGACAACTCACATTATAATTATGTTAACACTCATGTGACAATCCAAATTACAGAGTCAAGGGCATATAGACATTTGATCTTTTAAATCCATTGTTAGAAATACTATTAGAGAAGCTACTTGTCAAACATTTTCTAACACGGTTTCAACATCGAGCCTGTTTAGTTGGGGAAAAAAATTTGGGATCCCTTTGGAGGCCTCTTAGGAGGATTAAATATAGACTAATTACAAAACTAATTACATGAATGGACGGGAAATCGCGAGACGAATCCATTAAGCCTAATTAATTCGTTATTAGAGATTATTTACTGTAGCACAGTGTTGTCTAATCATGGCATAATTAGGCTCGTTAGATTCGTATATCGAAAAATTAGGTAGAGGTTATGGAATGGATTTTGTCATTAATTCACATTTAATACTCCTAATCAGTGTCCGAAGATTGATGTGACGGGTAGTTGGGAAAATTTTTGAGAACTAAACAGGACCTTCACTGTAGAAGTAGTTTCAACGCAGCAGCAACAGTAACTACAATTCTGCCAAATAGACCCTAAAGCAAGGGGAGACACAAATACAATTTTTTTAAAAAAATACTCTTGACCAACAATGAAAGCCCATCCAAAACTTGTGCTTTAAAAAACTTGCATAAAACACTCCATGAAGATTCCCTCTTTATGATCCAATCCAACCCTTCATTTTACAGAACTAACCCATGAGTTCTACCTATCTTACTATACTTGTTCGCTAAGTCTTACTATGCTTGTTCGCTAAGTCTGAAGAGACTTTCCTACTAACCCCTGAACTACAATAATAATGAAGTATAGGAATAATTCTTCACATGTCATTGCTTAAACTAGAAATCTCTTATATGCCACCGTCAGTGACTCTGAAGAATTCCATGTGTCATAGATACAACAATAGCATATGAAGGATTGTAAGTTTTCTAAGTGGCAAATAAGGAATTTTTCTTAAGTGCAAACCCTGAACCTTTAACCCTACACCATTTCTCTATTTTGACTTCAAATCAAATGACTCTTTTCCCTAAAATCATAGCATCTTGCAACACATGATGTAGGATTTTTTACAATACATGCGATCCATTATCATATGAAACATTATATACGAAACTTATTAGCATACCCACAACAACGAAAGAGGTATTGACTAATAAATATATTTAATAAGAAACGCTATAGTTCTCATGCGTTCTAAAATTTCAGATACAGAACATTTGGATTCCGTACGTATTTAACGTATGTGGTGATACTGCAACAACAACAACTTCTTTAGCATATGCAACCACATATATGAACCATTTTTAAAACGACAACAAAATTAAGAGCATGTTTATATTGGCAACTAGCCAATATTCACTGGTCACATTGAGTCACATCTTCTCTTTATGTACGTGTGCCAATGCGATAACTTTCCATTTAAAAACACTATTTGATGACAATTAATATGCGCAAATTTCTGATCTAAACAGTAACATCTTCTCCCATACCACTCTACATGAAACGAGTAATACTCCAAGAAAAAACATGTCACATGCAGAGACAACTTACATGGATCAAAATATGAAACTGATCTACACTCATGCAACGAAACTACAATGTAATTGAACTCCTTGAAAAAAAAAGTCGGCCCGCCGGCCGAGGGAGAGGGACCTCAGATGCGCCACCGCCGGTAGAGGAATGGGGTGGCTCCTCACCTCGCTGCAGCGCTCGTGGCCTGGCAGAGGGGGGCTTGAACTGCACGCCGTCGCCATGGGACCACACCTCCGCACACCGTCGTGTTCGACCGTCGCGCCCGCGGCAGAGGCGACTCCGAAGGCCCGCGCTGCCGGTGGCTGGCAGAGGGAGGTGAGCTGGGAGGCTCGAACTACACACCACTGGCACGCCCCCACGCCATCCGCTGCGCGTCAGTGGCGCGAGGAGCAAAACGCCCCATCCACAAGCACGTACACGCAGGGTGACCCTACTGCAGCAGCCGCGCTGCACCGCCACTCTGCAAACCGCATCCTATCGGGACCTATGCCTGCGGTACCTGCTCAGATGTGGAAGAGAGAGCAGCAGTGGACTAAGGCAAAGGATGAGGATGACAAGATGAATTTGAGGGGCAATGAGAACCACTCGACATGATAAGTGTAGGCCGTAGGGAAGGGTCCAGGGATGCGCTGCACAATGCCTAGCTGAAATAACTTCATGGACCCTGGGTCCCACATGTAGGTGGCATAGGGTACTCAATCCGTTCACACAATGCACATGTACATGTTCAGCGCTCCTTTCTGTTCACGTGGCCTCTTCGTAACGTAGAATTCCATCCACCATCAAATGACAGAAGTTGCATGCAATTTGGGATTTACCATTCACATTTTCTAATTTTGTTGATTATTTCTATTTCCCTTGCCTTGGATCAAAACTTTTAGAAAATAAGCACAACACAATTGATAAGGTCTTATCATTGTATTCATATTCTAATAATGACAACAATTTATACATCATAATGACGCTACATTGTAGGCTAATTTTATATAAATCTAACAAAAAATATTTAAAATCTTGCATGAACTGTACAATAATAAATATAAATAAAAAATATTATGTTTACTAAATTAGTGATGATCAAAGTTGACCTACTATTATATTTAGCACATTATGAAATATCTTAGCCTATTTCTTTTGAGCGGAAATATCTAGCCTAAATTGATAATCACTATTCTCCCTACTTAAGTACATCTCCATCGGATATGCAACCACATATACAATACATTAGATCATGTGGCATGAAAATAAAAATAGCTTCTCCCATTGGACACATATACAACACATTAGATCATATGTCATGAAATAGAAACAACTCCCATTGGATGAGAACTAAGAACAAAATTAACAAATAATTTCATCAATACATAAATTAAATCCAACTCAAATTTAGATCCATATAGCTATGTTACAAGATCCTTTAACATACAACTCAAAACTAATTTTCAATTTAGTACCTATTATCTTCACATATTTATATTTTCAAATAAAAATTCCACATCAAAACTATTCATATGATAATCAACTCAACGAATGCCCGCTGAATAAGCATAAATTTTAGTTAAAACTTACTTACTGAATTACAGTAAGATCGGTCTCTTGTGAATTTTTAATAAAGCATATACTCTATTTCTCATGAGCTATCTAGTCACTCCCAATCCACAATGAGATAATTTATGAAAAAAGAAGTTGTAATAAATAAACAAATCAACTTATGAAGCATATAGGTGGTTCTGGTCTCTTTCTTGTTGTTAGAAGTTGTAAAAAAATTTACAATCCCAGTTTGTTGCTACCTCACCACAAAAGCGAATGACGAGCACAACAGGTTCAGTAGGTGCACCTTCCTCACACGCACATTGATGAGGACATCACTACTGCACATATACATAACAACCCTCCATTGAGCATTGAAGGTCCAATTACAAGAGCACGTGCGCGACAACTGAATTTAGAGGTGACCTCCTTCCTCAGTACTTATTCGTGTAATTTGGAGAATAGATTGCTACCTTATGAATGTTTGTTGATTAGGAACCAAGGAGATGACCAAGAGATACCTGAGGAAGGACATAGAGGCGTGGTTGACCAGCAAGAGTGTCCAAGTCGAGGTGGAGGCCCAAACCAAGATGACTTCGGGTCTATTTCGGAGTCCAGGACCAGCGTGCAGTAAAACTGGTCTTACGGTCGCATACGGGCTCGGATTTTTGTGTTCTTTATATGCCTAGAAACGTGAGAAGCATACCCATTCTAATGGAACTGGTCTCAGGCCCAAATTCAGCTGGAGTCGACGGGAATCGTCAGAGGAAGTTGACGTTCAGAATCTGATCAGGTGTTACATCGCCGTATTTTGGTCTTTGGGCCTTGTATCGTTTTGGAGCCCATTAGGGGCGCGTCCAAGGGGTCTTGCACAACCCTAGGGTCTTCATAAATAGTAGCCGCCCATCCATCAGGGTTGGGTTTTGCTTTAGTTCAATCTGTCTTCGAACAGTCGCCACTCGTCGGTTTGTGAAGCCCCAACTCGTATGCTTAACCATTCATCTGCAGTTTGTCACCATATTTTGAGAGCTGCGTTCTTTCGAGTTCTTGCTTGTGTTCTTCGTTTCGCAGGCAGGGATTAGCCTTCTTGGCAAGGTCAACCGGATTGTGACACGGTTGATAACCAGAGGAGTTGTGGTGCTAAGGTTGTAGGAATTCGGGTCTTTGGATCTGAACCCGGATCGGTGTGTCACACCCACCCAAAATGAAAGTTATCCTTTCCTGACGGAAGATCGGGCCACCTAGTTCCCATCACACATCTCAACCCACTCCCGCGAAATAGACTCTCAGAGCTCAATACAAAAGCTGAATCATGGCTTGAAAGAAGATAGAAAGAAAGGGATTCGTGCCTTATGTGTGTGGTGGTGGTGGTGGCGCTACCGCGACAAGATGGCTGTAGCGACTCCTCGCTGTGGCAATGGATGGTGACGCGGCGGAGGAGGAGGGAGGGAGAGACCGGGAGAGGGCCGCGGTCGTAGGGTTCAGCGCGGGGCGGGGAGCCCGACAGATGAGAACCCCCTGCGTCGTCGTAATCGCGGAGAGCAGGCTCGGATGGCTGGCCACCGTAGCGGCGGGGGAGAGTGGCAAGAGCGAGCGACGACGCCGATAGAAAATAGATTGGGGGTGGAAGCGATGATGGTGTGGGGTCAAACATGATGAGAAATGTTTCAGTTTTTTTGAACAGAAACATATAAGTTTCTACTGCAAATTGACAATTATTGCTTTATTCGTTTGGATTATCAGCCAACAGTACTTTTCTCTCGGAACAAATTAGCACCAGCCAGTCAGCAGTACTTTTCTCTCGGCTGGGCGAACAGGGTGTATGTTCGTTCTGTGTCTGCCGCGGATTTCTTTCTTTCTCAATATCGAGCATTGCGATATCGCAAGGCACTTTTGCGGTACGTGCTGGTAGGACATGATCCAAGCCACTCGAACCAGATCTGACGGCTCAGATAGAACTTTGTATGTTTCCAGACCATTTTCCAGTTGGTGCAGTCTTTCTTCCACACCCGGCCACATCCCATCAACCCCCTCTCCCGAATCCTTCTACTCCTCCAAAACACACATAGATCGCTAGCGGAGCAGCTTTGCTCCACAACAGGATCGAACTGCTGAAGGCTAGCAGCAAGGCGCGCAGGCGGTCAGAATCAGGGGTGGGGGCAGGGAGGAGGCCCCCCGCCAGGCAAATTTGGCCCAGGGTGGGAGCCACACAAGCCCCTGATGCCGGAGCAGACCAGATCTGACGCTCCGATGGAGTGGACGACGGTGCAGCACCTGGACTTGCGCCACTCCGGCGGCCGCCGCGGCGCCTCGGCCCGCCCGATGCAGCCGCACGCTGCCGCCTTCCGCACCTACCAGGCCATCGCCGCCGTCGCCATCGGCACCCACGTCGTCGGCCTCCTTCTCCCTCTTCGGCGTCGTGCCAAGCTCAGAGATGCAGCGTGCACGCAGGTGGGCCCGACCTCCCGGCGGGCATAGGCATGGACGGGGGCGCCCGGGCTGGAGGCGAGGGGGAGGAGGAGGTGTTGGACAGCGGCGGTGGCTCGGCGGGTGGCACCAGCGGCGGCGCGTCGGGGAGCCGGCACGCGGGAGGCGTCCTAGGCGGCGCCGGAGAGGGAGTGGTTGAGGGCGTGGACGGGGACGCCCGGGAACAACCGTGCCATGAACCGGCGTGTGGAGGCCGCCAACGAGGAGGTGGTGGAGGGACAGAGGAGGAGGAGCCGTGTCGCGGGGCGGCAGGTGCGCAGCGAGGGGAAGAATTTTTTTTCTTTTGACGCCAAAAACAGAAAAGCCGTCCGACAGGATTAAAATACGATCGGCTGTATTTTAGCTGCGTCCATATATTTTTTCTACTTTCAACAAATAAAATTGTATATTTAAAAATGGAAGAAGTACCAACTAGCACAAAAACATGTGCATCAGACAAGTCCACTGCATCATGCTTGTGCTATACATAAAGCCTATCGCCATACAGTTTATGAATGTTGAGTGTAATGCAATGTGCTGGTATCGCTATCAGTATGTGCTATACATAAACACTCCTTTTTAGTTTCGTGAAATTTCATCAAAAATTTCACCTAGAGAACCGTGTCAGTTCATTTCTTCTCTCTGCGCACGTGATCTAATGCAAAAACTTTCACTCATTTTCACCCAACTCCTGTTTGGTTTTCATAAGTAGGGTGACTTAAAGTGCAAAAAATGTAAAATAAGTTACTAGTGAAACTAAACAGCTCTAACTTATAAGTTGCATAAGTAGCTCCACCTCTACTTAAAGTGACTTATTTCCACTTTTTCCCTCTCCTGCCCTGTGTGAAGCTCACTAACTTATAAGTCACTGCAACCAAACAGGACTGACTTAAATCCAACTGACTTATAAGTCAGGTGACTTATAGGAACCAAACAGGACCTAAACAGGGCTGCCCACCTCTAAAAAAGCATTTGAGATTTCTTTGAACAAAGAATATTTGGTAAACCGTAAAGATTATCCCACTAAAACCTGCATTACTTGCTCCTCCTGAAATTTACTCCAAACTTATCCACTACGCTCGAGTGAGCATAATCAGTTCATCACCGTGGGCCGGGGTACACTATAGAACGCAAAACGGAACGATAAAACATCAGTTGCAAATGTTTCATCAGAGTACCTTTACACGGGCGAAAAAAACAAGTACATGCCGGAATTTACACTCAAATTGTGGGCTCTAAACCAAACATTCGCTAAACCACCGAGGCTAACCCAGCAGAAACCAAATTATACACTCTTTGAAAACGTCAGTCCATTAGCATATACCGTAGTCAGTCCATCTGCTGGGTATAATTTGCTAATGGACTACGGTATAAGTCACTATTGTGGACTGTAGTACCGTAGTGTAAGCATCACCGCCACAGTCGTGGATGTTCTGTTGGGCTTTTGGCTGTGGCCTGTCCGCCTGTGGTCTTGTGGATTGTGACAAAGCCAGCCGTGAAGAATAGGGATGGCAACGAGTCGGGTGAGTGCGGGTAAGACATTTACCCGCCCATGAGCTTACCCGCGGGTCAAAAACCCTGCTTGTGCCCGTGCCCGACGGATATCCGCCGGGTATCAGGCATCCGCGGGCGAGCATTGGTCGCCGAAGCTTCCTGCTTGCTGAAGCCTCATGTGCAGCTTCGTCCTGCACCTCCTCGTTGGGGCCCTGACCTCTTCCCCGGCAAGCGCGGCTTGGAGGCGTCCGCGAGGCTCACCCTTCCTCTGCGGCCGGTAGATCTCGCCTGTGGCCGAGCTCGGTGTGGTTCAGGTGGAGGTCCAAGGGTGACGGCGGAGCTGCTCGAGCTTCAAGAGCTCGAGCTTGGGGCGAGCGGAGCCGGCACACGAGAGCCGCCGGCGGAAGGGGCTCGGGGACGCACGGATCTGTCTTGGTGGCCGGAGGACGGCAACACACGGGGGAGAAGCAGAGGGGAGCGGAAGTAGATGCACGTGGGAGCTCCAGGAGGCCGCAGAGGGCGAGATGCAGCCGGCGAGGTTCGTCCTCGAGCTCTGGGAGGAGCAGAGAAGGACGTCGCTCGGTTCTGGCTGGGCGCGGGGAGCTTGCAACAGCCAAACGAACGAGTAGGGGCTCTCTCTCTCTCTCCACCCGTGGGGGTTGGGGCTGGAGGGGGGAATCTGGGTGCCTCCTAGAGTTGGTGTCCGAGTAAGAGCAACTCCAGCAATAGCCCCTATTTGAAGCCCCTACTTTGTTGAGTAGGGGCTGCCCCCAACTTTTTGGGGCTTTAATTTTGTGTTCAACTCCAGCAATAACCCCAATTTAACAACCCCTATTCTCTAGGACCCACATGTCAGTGTATCAACTTTTTTTCTTCCATTTTATCTCCCGCACACCCGCATCCTCTCGTCTCCACCTCGCGAATGCCGGCCACACACATGAGCGAGATCTTGCGGACCCAGCCTTGGGTGGCGGCGCCGGCGAGCTCCGACTCCTGCTCGACAGCCGGGCGGAGCTACGGCCAAGCTCAGAGGCGGGCGGAGCTGCGGCCAGTCGCGGAGGCGAGCGGAGCTGCGGCCAGTCGCGGAGGCGGGTAGAGCCGGGCGGAGCTGCGGCCGGGCGCGGAGGCGGCGCCCGCGGAGCTGCGAACATGTGCGGAGGCGGCGGCCGGGCGAATCGAGCTCGACATCCGGTGAATCGAGCTCCGGCCGGGCACAATGCTCCACCGGCCTGGCGCGGCCCGAGATTCGGAGGCGCGGAGGGAGCTCCGGCCGCGCGAGGAGGCGGCGCGGGGGAGCTCGACCTCCGGCCGCGCGAGGAGGCGACGCGGAGGGCTCCGTCCGCGCACGTGTAGGCAGCGCGGCGGCACGGCGAGTGGCCTGCGCGGCGGCGCGGCGAGGGGCCCGCGCGGCCAGGCTGCACGACGACGTGCACGGCTGGCGGCGGTGTGGAATCTGGGGGCTGCACGACGGCGCCGGACGGCCGGCGGGGGACCTTCAGGTGGCGGCGGAGGGAAAGTCCGGCGGGCAGCGCTCGGTTCTTGCTCAGCGCGGGCAGTATGCAACGACCAACGGCCGAGTAGGGAGCCCCCTTCACGCCCGCGGGAGAAGGGGCTCAACAGGGGAATTTGGGTGCCCAGCTAAAGTAGGGGGCCAAGTAAGGGGTCTGTTAGAGTTAGGTTTTTTGCTCTAAGCCCCTACTTTTCGAGTAGGGGCTCAAGTAGGGGATCTGCTGGAGTTGCTCTAAGAGGCTTGCTAGAGTGTTTTTTTTTGCTCTCGACCTCTACTTTTCGAGTTAGGACTAAGACTGACTCCAACAATGTGTTGCATTTTTGAGAGGCAAATCTCAGTTTGCCTCGCATACACAGTGTTTTGCACATCTTCCTCCTCAGACCGTCTCCAACAGACCGATGCATTCGCATTCTCCCTTCACCGCGCCTGCTGCCCACCTTTGCGCGAGGGAGAGGAGCAGCGCCGCGCGCTGCACGGGGAGGAGCTCGACGACAGTCCTTCCTCGCCTGGCCTCGTCCGCAGCAACGCGGCCCCGCGCCGCCGGAGGAGCTCAGCCGCGGCGGAGAGGAGCGGCCCCGCGCCGCGACGACAGCCCATCCTCGTCGGCGCCGGCGCATGTGTTGGGGAACGGCGATGAGCTCCCTCCAGCCCCCCGATTCGAGCTCCTCCGCCACCAAATCGACCACTGTAGGCGCCGAATTCGAGCTCCTCTGCCTCCGATCGAGCTACGCCGCCGCCGAATTCGAGCTGCTCCGCCATCGAATCTAGCTCCGTCGCCGCCAGATCGAGCTGCGGGGCTGCGGACGGGGACGCGAAGAGGCAGGATGTCATTCGGATCGAGAGACGCGCCGGATCGAGAAGGGGAAGGAGATGCTGCTCCTCCGTCGTCCCCTGCCCCGCCGGTGCAGCAGCGAGAAGACGATGAGGACGGGGAGGGGCAGGAGCTCCGGCGACGAGGTAGGGGCCAGGCCCTCCGGCAACGAGGTGGGGGTCGGGTGTGCCGCGTCGCTCCGGCCGCTCCTTGCCCCGACGGCCCCGACCTCCTCTTCCTCTCGCCGGATCTCTGCGCCTCCGCTCCGCAGCTTCCTCCTCTTCCTCCCGGGCCGCTGCCGCCGCCTGCTCCTTCTCCCGCG
The DNA here is from genome assembly GCA_036936925.1 of Cenchrus fungigraminus. Lineage (NCBI taxonomy): Eukaryota > Viridiplantae > Streptophyta > Magnoliopsida > Poales > Poaceae > Cenchrus > Cenchrus fungigraminus. The sequence goes on along the minus strand of CM072779.1, from coordinate 27,125,662 downwards.
CACGGCCGACCCTCTCCCTCGAATGTGGTTGCGGCGGATGCCTTCGAGGAGAGAGGAGATGCATCTCCTCACTCCTCCATAGGCAAACTGCCTCACCGGATGCATACTCTGTTGCAGAGCATTTTGGGCAGGCACAGTAGCCAGCGGGAGGCAAAAATGCTTTAGCCTCCCGCTGTTGGACTCAGCCTAAGTGGAAGGTCTGCTGCAGTTGCTGTGACGGAAGAAACGCATTCGCAAATCTCCAAAAGATCCAGTCAAAAAAAAAGAGCTTTGCTGTAGTAGGTGGCGCGCGCGCGCCCTTTTTGGCGTGCCCGATGGACACACCACACTCATCTTTTGGGAACGCGTCGTCTCGTCTCGTCTCGTACTCGAGCCGTCACTCCATCGAGGAGCCACGACGACGAGCGCGCACTGGCTGGCTGGCTGGCGCCGGACGTACCGGTGCGGCGTGGCCCATGGGCCATGGCGCCCATGCCACCACCGTCCGGAGCGCCGTCGCCGACTGGCCCCCACCGGCGCACGGCGTACGTACACCTGATTGGACAAGTCACCGGGCGGGCGGGCAGCGTTTGGTGCGCCCAGGCTCGCCGTCGGCCAGCCGGCCCCCGCGCCGTGGCAGCCGGGGCACGTGCGGCTGTCCTCGGGGGGACCACCTGGGGAGGTGCGTCCGCAGCCGTTGGATCCGGAGGCGCGGGCCCGCTCGTCTGTGACATGGAGGGTGGGGGTGGGGGCGTGGGTGCCGGAATCTGCCCTTTGGATCTCGTCCTTCGCCGAAAAAATGCTTTGCGCCGCGCGGGGCAGCGCGTGGGTGGGTCGCGAGCGGCGCGCTGGGGCGCTGGGCAGGGAGGCCGGGGGGCCTGTGCCGTGCGCAGGGGCCTGGACGGCTGGCCAGTCGGCCACGCGCGCCACTTGGTGGTGTTTGACCGGGCGGAAGGACCAGGGCGCGGCGGCGGAAACCATCGTGGATAGGCCAACGGCACCACGCTGGAGTAACGTAGGAGCAGTACGTACACCCTGCATGTAACAGCTGCAGCGGCCGGGCCTAAATCGATGTTGGGTTGAGCCTATGTTTTGGCATTTTTGGGGCCGGAGCAATTTTTAAAAAAAATTAAAGTATAAGCACTGCTACATAAGAAGAAACAGTATTGGTGAAGCAAACACCACCACACGAACAAGCTTCAGAACAGAAACAAATGCACCCGACACAACACACCACCATCCTCAACCACTTGGGAGAGAAGATCGAAATAAGCCGCCGACACCTGCGCTGTCGTCACCAACGTTGTGCCGCGACGAGACGCAACCCGCTGCAGGCCCAATCGGCCCACCTGAGCTCCTTCACCATGGAACTGTCACACTCAAACTGCACATACATGATTGTCGATCCCTCTGATCCAGTGAAACATCGGCACACACTCCCATCTCAGTACCATGGCAACCACTGATCATGACCACTCTGCGTGGGGGTCTCGCCTCATCCACCGCCTCACACTCCTCTGCCAAGGACTCAAATATCTAAGACTGCAATGAGAGCATCTCCTCCGCCCAGCCGTCCACGAGATCACCACTGCACCTTGCATGACAGCACAAGCCTTCCAACTCCATGGGCCCTCTGCACCCTGATAGCAACACGGACCAAGCGCGCATCTCGCAACACCTCTAGCCAACCACCACCACCACTAGCACAAACGGCAAGGACTCCATACGACGCCTCCAAGAAGGTCACGACGCCAAGGCGCCGCCGTCGCACGTCCAGATGGACAAGGTCTTCACCCTGAGAGCCCCACTCGACGAGAGCATAGTGCCTCACCATGATGCCCCCAGCAGGGAGATCGACGCCCTAAGGGCGCCGCCATCATGCCCACCGTCAACTGGTGAAGGCTTCCGCCCGATTGCACCACGCCCATTACCCGCTCATGCTCATGGTAGTAGCTCGCCACCTCCGTAACACCGCCACCAGAAGAGGCTCGGTACATCCTGAAGCACCACCTCGACGCCGCGAAACATGCAGTGGCGGAACTGAGAGGGGGCTGGCGGGGCCATGCCCCCCCCCCTCAATCTCCCCAAAAAATTCTAATACCCTTGTATGTTTCTCCCCAAAAATTATAATACCCTTGTATGTTTTTCCCAGCATTAAGGTCGACACACAATAGTTAGTAGGCTGTATAAAATTAATTTTATATCTGCAATTCAATGTATTTTGTTGCTATCAGTGAAGTGGTTACATGGCATAAAATTGTCATTAGATGATATTAAGTTATTATTAAACTAAGATGAGAATGATAAATGCACTGGTTTAGTTAATTAATGAGTTTATTTGCACGAAATTAAACATGAGAGATGATTATCACACTTTTACAATATTTTTTAGGAAGCGGGAGGGAAGACCCCTACTGATTATATTGTCGTTGCATAATTAACTAATATAGTCATGGTTAACTATTCTATGCTTAAAAAAATCAAAATCAAGGTAAATTATCATAATATTGAAATAGTGAATATTTACCTTGGCCCCCTCTTAATTTTCTCTCCTGTTTCGCCACTGATAACATGTTTCTTTGACAAAATTTTACGACTAGCACACCCATGACCTCACTGACAGTTTGTAAATCACAGTATTTTGGATCCAAATTTTGTCCTTGTTAAACTAAAAGAGGAGGAAAAAATGTGCGTACTCCATCGTATAAAAAAAATCTACAGACCGTACTCTGTACGGTATCATACAGAACACGGCCGTGTTTGGTAGGGGGTGAAAATTTTTTCACCCCCTATTAAATGCAACTTTGACTACTAATTAAGATAATTAAATAAAGTCAGTTTCAAAACCACCTTCACAACCCCGAACAAAATTGCGAGACGAACCTAATGAGGCCTTTGACCGCATGATTAGAACATGGTTACTATATCATTACTGTAGCAAATCACTAATTAATTATGCTCATTAGATTCGTCGCGCAAAGTTGCACTCATCTGTGAAAAGATTTTGCAAATAAATTTCATTTGGTACTCCATACATGCAAGATTACTTTTCCATGAAATTTATTTTCAGCCCAACCAAACACGCACGGTTCCCTCCGCTGTGCACACACAGAGAGTACACGGGCGCCGTACGTACGCGCGTGCGCGAGTAAATACGACGGCCGGTCCGGGCGGACTTGCTGCATCGCCTCCCCCCGCTCGCTGCCGCACGTGAGCCCGAGCCGGATGGACAGAACAGAACGGAACGGGGGAGGAGGGCAATCAATAATGAGGCGGGCGGGTACGACGCATGCAACCGTGGGGGCACCTCCCCCGCGCCCCGTTGCACTTTGAATGCCATGATGGCGAATTGGCGAGACCCCCGCGCTCGTGTGTGACCAGACCACACACACCCCCGGCCCGGCCGGACTCGAGTTGGGGTTTGGATTGGATTGGATTGGTTGGATGGATGTGCCCTCCCTGCGGCACCCCACCTGCCCCCGTTACGGTTCCGCTTTTTTGGGCAGCGAATCACATCGCCGTTTCCGCCCGTGATTGATGATGAGCTCTCCTGACGACGAGCTCGCTGGTCTTATCGTTAAATATTACTACAGCGTACTGTTTGTTGCTCCTGTGGGCTGGAGGGGACCAGAGGCGCAATCAATCGCTCTACGTGGGCTGGGGAACGATGGGCTCTGTTTGGTCATTACGTTGCACGTGGGTGGGCGTCTAAGTTCTACCACTTATATTCAGTTGGGCTTTATTTGGCATGGGCTCAGTCAACGGGCCGATTAGATATTTTGGATACAACAACTAACTGCTGCTTGTCGAAATGTTGCCAAAGGTTTCTCAAAAAGAAAAAATAAATTGCTTCCAAGGTGAGCGACTTTCGCTCATTAACATGTTTTCGGCTTAGACGCTTCAATTTATGTGCTGCTGATGTAGGAAAATCATTTTTCATCTTGGTTGGTACTACGAGCTATGTACCTCCTTTAGAAATTATATATATATATTTTTTGCAGAAATCATTTGTGCATGCATAAAGAAGCAATACGATGCCCATTATGACTTCTTTCAATTTGGTACTAATCATTCAGTATCTCTGTTGCTGTTGGAGATTACTATTATTTTTTAAATTCTGCGTTTTAGTAGTACATGTTGATTATCTCTATCTCTATATATACTCTTAAAAAGAATGAACCTAAGACAAAAATTTGATCCTACGTTCTCCGTGCGTCTGCCATCCGCTCCTACCGTCGCCCCCCCTAAAAAAAACGCATCCCACCTCGGCCACCGTTTGCCTCCGCCCCTCAATACCACCGCCGCAGTCGTCGCCATCCCCGTCCTCAACACCGTCGTCGACGTCCTCCCTCCGCGCCGCCATCGACGTCCCCCTCCTCAACGCCGTCGTCGACGTCCTCCTCCACTCCACCGTCATCGATCACACCCGCGCCTGCCACGCCGCCGTCCCCGTCCACCGGTGCCCCGAGTCCCGCGCCCGCCGCCGACGTCCCTGACCCCGATCCACCCCATTTGACGGCGCTACCCGTCCTCTCCGCCGCCATGTCCCGAGATCTGCCGCTGCCACCCATCCTCTCCGTCCTCCGCCAAGCCGTCTCTGGACCGCCCGCGCCTGTGATCTGCTGTCCGCCGAAGCCGCCATCCCTGGTCCTCTTCGCGTCATTGTCCCTGGTCCTCTCCGTCGCCACCGTCCCTGATCCACACCCGCGCCTGGAGGATCCAGTACTGGACGACCCCCCCCCAAGCCTGCTGCATCGCCATTGCCAGTAACCGCCGTCCACCGGAGCCGCCACCATCGCCCACACGGCCACACCCGAGCGCGGAGGATCCGTCGTCAGCGCGTGTCGTCGAAACCGAAGCCGTTGTCGTCGTGCGTCTTCGGGTGGACGACGTCGCCTGGTCGACGCTGCCGCGTGGTTGTCACCTCCCGCCATGCCCCTCTGTTCCTCTGGGTCGACCCTCCATCATTGCCGGCATACGTGGTGGAGGAGAGCCGAGACGCGGCTGCTGTAAGACGGAGACACCCTCCGATCCATCCTCCTACCATTCACCACCCAGACAACCATTGCTGCATAGCCTGTGGATTCGATAACGACGACCCCAGGAGCATGACACCAGCCTGGCCACCAACGCCATTCTTTTTGTCTCGAATGTTACTGTCTGCACACTAAGTGTTTTATACAATGCTTATGAGAGGTATGAAACTATTTTACACTAATACTTCTTTTACTGTCAATAATTTAAAAAAGTGTATATCACATATGGTCATTGTGGTTGCGGAAGCAAGAATGTATTATATACATTGGCCTCATTTTCAATTGCCATTTTGGACTTGCAGGTATGAGTATAAGAGGTCATAAAAAAGGTAGGGAAAACAGTTGATATACAAATTTCAATCCAGAGCTCATGTGTTTGATCATGAATTCTTTTGGTTTTCCAATGCATGGGTGCGGTTGAAGGGAAAAGGGTATAGAAATCAAACTTTTTCATGGAAAAGGGTACTCGCTGATCACAATGTTTTTGTATCAATTTTCCTATGTAATCCACCTTGATTTTAATTTGCTTTTGTGCTGCAGATATTTTATGGAACAAAGGATGATAAATGCTGATGTCTAACGAATTAGGAAGGGGAAAAGGAATAGAAATATAAAAAAATTCTTAATCAATGGTTGTTGATCACAATGTCTTTTTATCAATGCTAGGATGCCATATTTAGTTCTGGTTTGCTTCCAGGCAAACCTGTCTGGCACAACCACTGCAGGTGTTCCGTAAACAGAGTTGGAACTGTGGCCTTGCTTGAGGGGAGCAGAAGGTAAGGTTGGAGATGTTGCTTGTTGTTTATGCACGGTGTGCTTCAAGTGAGCAGAAGGTAACTACTTGATTTGCACATTTGCTATTCGATCAAATCAAATTTTCCAATAATTGTGTACCGCCAATGTCTTGTTTCATTCTTGTTGTGTCTATTTCTTATTATTCTAATTCTTTTCTTATTTCAAAGGATTATTAAAGAGATGTAAATCAGCATAGATAAGAAAAAACATTTAAGAAGAGAAATAGTTGCCGGCATATATTCCACAACTGAGCCCTCCAGAACTCCATCATATCCCAGTCCAGATCCAAATCCATGTTGGTGACATATTTAGAGCCGAGAAGCATGCAGCACACAAGTCTTCTCATGGATGCAGGTGCGTTATTTTGGTCATTCTACCTTTGAAGTCTTCACCTCTTTGTCATGTCCAGAATTCAGTGTTGCGAACACCCCATCACAGTTACAGAACACCATAATTTAGAATTTGTCCATACTTCACTGTTTCATATCCACTAACAGATATTTCTAAGAAAGCGTTGTTAATAATTATAAGGAATTTCTGGAGTTTAGTTTGCAATCACAAATTTCTTCCGCGCCATCTAGGTTTCGTCAGGGGCGGATCTAGGATTAGGGAATAGGGGAGGGGCTCATTTTCTTCTTCTTCCTCCTTCCTCCTCTTCTTTTCTTCTTCTCCTTCCTTCTTTTCTTCTTCCTCTTCTTCTCTCATGGCTGAAAATGTTGGGGGGGCTTGTGGGGGCTCTCATGGAGTGCATGGGGGTAGGGGGGGCTCCAGCCCCCCTGCCCCCACGCTGGATTCGCCCCTGGGTTTCGTCATAGATGTTCCAGCATTTTCTGAATGTTCTAGCATTTTTTAATGTTCCTGCAGAAGTGTTGTTAATTTATTGCTGAGAACGCCCAATGAAATATGCACTCCTAGACAAAACACATGGAAACATCTCTACACTACCTAATAAATCTATCTATATCTATACTAATGTTCTCTACAGGCTAGGCCACGCAGTACCAGTTTGAGTGCTTATACTATTCTGGTCGACAACCACCAAGACAATTCTAGGAAGAGCTCCTTGGAGGTGTACATATACTTTGCATGAGCATGAATAGTTATTGTTGTAGCTTTAGGATTGTGGAGTCAAGAGTGCAAAATTAGACAGCCACACCAATAGGACTCTGAGGTTGCGGTTCTCAAGCAAATGGTAGTATACAAGTAGTTGTCAATGAACTTTAGTCGTAGCATGCTTGTACTACTTTTTTCTATTATCAAATCAAGTTGAAGGATCAGTAGTTGTAATTTCTAAATGCTTCTTGCCTTCTTACTCAAGTCCTTTACACTTCTAGATAATTCAAGCCTCTGGTATGAGTCACTTTATGTGTTTTCATATTTGCTTTGACGTGATCGTTGTTTATCTCAAAATATATCATATTTGCTTTGACGTTTATGTAACATTGATCTTTGTCCGTCTCAAAATGGTGACAACAAATTGCTAAGACGTTGTGATCTCAACTCTTATGTTTTTATATGCTCCTCTTATTGTGTTTGGAATTTTTCGGTTCTTTGTTGTACGCTATTGTCTTATATTAAATACTTTGATGTATGACAAGTATATGATAAATATTGTGATGCCCGTAACAACACACGGGCACGATCCTACTATCTTAAAAAAAAGGAACTGTTGCAGAATTTGCTATACCGTGTGCGTACATCTGAATTTTAACAACCCATTATGGAAATCCAGTGTAAACTACTCTATATGTTATCTTAACACACTGAACTTGTATCCGTAAAATTTCAAAGACCATTATCTAAAATTATTGATCTGTCTACTCGGTTTGCATGTAATAGATCGACTTTGTGCCTAGCCGACTTGGCGTTGTGCGGATGCTACATACCCCAGCCCCTGCCCTACCAAGATATTAATTCCAGCTTGCATCATGCAGGTAATCAAGTGTAGAATTTATTTTAAACACTGACAGCGCAGTAGAACATGCTGATAAACAATGGGCCTAATGCAATAAAGAAAATGTTCTGACAATCTACAGATAAAGGGGGGGGGGGGTGCAATTTTTTCGTTACGATAGTAGTCGCGGGAGTAGTCATCGATCGTTCGGAAAAGGGAAATCAAGAGAATGACAAAACTGACAATGGACAGGATTCACCGGGAAGAACCTGAACAAACTGCTCGTGCCCAACGTTGTGCGCTTGCGGTACGCGGCCCGTTGGAAGCTTCCACGCCATTATTTTGGACGGCATCACCCAACCGATGGCAGAGCCATTGGCACGTAGTATGGCGTTCGCTTTCGGTTTGACCTGCTGCTAATCGGCCGCCCAGCTAGCTTAAGACAGCATGCATTCTTTGAAAACCTCCCGTGGCCGAACATCACCGATCGATTCAAACTCGGCTGGTGCCGATGACCCTGACGGACGCACTCAACTCGAGCAGATCGGCGCCGTCCGTGTTCCCGGCTGCATGCCTGGCGAAAATTCCAAGGCCGAAACGGGTTCCGGCCGGCGGCGGCGGAAAGAAACCATCGGACGGGAAGTCAGAAGAGGCTGGCCGCTGGCGAGCCCAAGTCTGACCCTGCGGAGGAGAGGATTATTAGTTTCCTAACCAAAACCCACATTGGCTGGCGCTAACCCTCTTCTTCTATATAAACACCGGCGCGCGCCGATCGATCAAGCACGGTGAAAGAACTTCCGGCACACGGCACCACGCTATCACGCAGTTGAGCTGCTGCCGGCGCCTGCGTACAGCCGGCCGGAGAGCTCGACCCAAGCAAGCCGCCGGAGATACGATTTCGCGAGCGACCCCGACACCGCCATGATGAGGCCGCAAGCTCTCGTGCTCGCCTTCTTGCTGTGCGCCGCGCTGTTGTGCCTGTGCCTGGGAGCGGCGGTCGCCTCGCCCGTTTCTTCCGTCGTCGCCGGCAGCAAGTTCGCCGTGGGCGGTTAGTGGGGGGCCGGGGCGCCTCTTCGTTTTAATCCGTGTGTCGTGCTTGTAGGGTCTGGTAATTAACTGGGGTGCATGGTTTTGCTGCATGCAGGATTGGCGTTGGACCAAGGGATAGATCACTTCCTCGTGCTCGCGGCGGTCTTCGTCATATACCTCGTCCGATGATATCGTCCGTCCTCCGTCCGGCTGGAGTCAAGAGTTTCCCCTGCTGTTATTGTTTGTCTCAATGATCGATTATTCTTTCTAGATAGTTGACCGCCGTGCTCGTGCAGGATGGGCGTGCTCGAATCCAAGGTGTCCGTGTTACTGGTAGTGGTAGTTTTTAACTCCAACTAACACGTAACAAATTAACAGTTTGGATGTTTGGATCTCTGTGTTAGATTAATGCTATTGTTTCAATTATTTTTCAGGATCTAAAAAGAGATAGAAAAAGGAGTAAAAGAGGTAAAATCCACCAGAACTAACACAAATTACCACGTGGACCATCTCGTGATTTCCTTCTAACGTTAAAGCTAGTGCAGTAATTTGAACTTTCTTACAAGATGCTAATCATGATTGTTGGGAATTTGAAAATCCTCAGACAATAAAATGAAAAGATCCTGCCAAAAGTTCTTCCTTTCTAAAAAAGGTGATGCCTTTACACGGAGGCATGAGGGCTCTTTTTATAGTGCCCAGAGGTCACTTTTACATTCCATTTCTGCCCTTGTCTACTGTACAAATATATGGAAAGTAAAGGGTACATTCGTCCCCGCCAATTGCGGAGGCTTCGTTCATATTACAAATTTGCCCTTAACGTCTAATAGCTTCTTTCTTCTTACGTAGTCAAGCTTCTTACGTTTCTTTGAGTCTTCTTGATGACGACATTGACCGATTCAACATCGAAGCATTTCCTCTGATTCAGGTTTTCTTCTTCTCCCTTTTCATCATCTTCGCTCAAGCTTTTGCCCTCATCACTTGTGCCATCGTCACTCTTCGACCAAACTTATCCTTCGCCTGATCTTGAACTTCGCGGCGCTTCGCGTAGGAAACTATGACTTTGGGAAATGGTTTTCATGAATCCTCATCATTTGTCAACTTCGCTCCCTGAAAACACAACCAACGAAAACTCCATTCTTCTTCGATAAAAGATTATGTTAGTGAAAGCGGTGTTTTTCCTAGTCCAGAGGGGAAAACACTTTTCTTGACAACCGAAATTTACCATTTTAAGAGAAACATAAAAGGAGAGGGACTCGTGATCTTCGCTGAGTAAAAAACATCTTCGTCTTTCTATAAACTCGAGTATTGTGAAAAACATGTTTTCTTGCAAAACTGAGTTCGTGTGAAAACCATTTTTCCTCCGAACGAGCGAGGGTGACTGGAAAAAAGGTCGATTCCCCAATAGTAGCCCCTCGTGGAGATGGGTCGACTCCGGCAATCTGATTCCACAAAAAAGGGAGAATCGTCCCAAAAAACGTCACCCTCGATCGGCGGAGGGGACACGCGTCGCGAGGGGTTTGGATGTCCTTTGAAATTCTCGTGAAGATCGAGCGTCTCTTCACCCACCCCCTCGCCGGCTATAAAAAGGGTGTTGGGCGGTGATATTTTTTTGTCGTTTGCTTTTCTAGCTGCTCTCTATAGGCGTTGAGTTTGAGGCTGCTGCGGTTGAGACCTTTGGTTTTCTGCCTTGTTCCTGCTCACCGAAACTCACGTGAATCCTGCGAAGGTGTGTTAGTTTTTTGTTTTTACTTTATTTTTTTTGTATTGCCCATCTTCGTTCTCATAGAATAAATTTTTGCACCTTTTTTTTGCAGATTGCAATGGCTCGCACCAAACAAACAATGTCTTTGAGGGGCGATGCGGAGCTGGCATCTGATCCTGATCAACCTTTGGAGAATCCTGAAGCTTCTGGTTCTGGGGAATCTGATATTCGGGAGGAAGATGGGGAAATCAAAGAAACCCAAGATTCTGATAGTGATGGTGAAGATTTGTCTGGAGTTGAAGCTGGTCTTGAGGATTTGGCAGAGACTGGGAATTTTCCTCCGACAATCATCTTTGGTACTTCTTTGGTTTCTAAGAACTTAATTAAGTTCTACGAAGAGCAGGGCTATTTTCCTAGTGGAACGGGTAGGGAACCCGGGCCTGAAGAGACTCCGACTCCGTTCCCCAATGAGATTGTTGTTTTCAAGGTTTTCTTTACCGCAGGTCTTCGATTTCCTTGTGACAACAACTTGCCTGTGATTCTTGATTGTTACGGAGTAAAACTTCATCAACTTACTCCTAATGCCATCGTCGCCCTTTCGAAGTATTTTTGGATTGAGAAAACTTTTGATGGGGTTATCAATTCTCATTGCTTTGTCAGATTGTTTGAGCTCCACCATCAAAAGAAAATTGTGAACATTGGGAATGATAGCTTTGATGCTCAATATGGCTGTTGTTCGTTCAAAACCCGTCGTAAGACCAAGAAGGATTGCAGAATTGAGCTTTCTCACTGCTACAAGAACAAGTGGAGCGAAGAATGGCTAATGTACTGGTTTTATGTGGATATGTCTGTGGTGAAGGCTTCAGATCCTAACTTTCCAAAATGTGTTTTCTCCGGCAACATCGGTCCTCTTGATGTCATCTTTAGCCCTCCGTACTCTAAGGATGTTGAGTTTAGGAAGAGCGAAGATAAATTTGCTTTGGCTTGTAGCCTTTGTGGAGGTCAAGACATTGTCGAAGAGTATGTTGCTGCTGACATTTGTCCTCTTTCCCATGGATGGGCTCCGACGGAGATTGTCTATCTTTCTATTCCATGGTGCAGCCTTCAGGTTCCCTTTCCTCGGTTTAGGTTGGTGCTTCCTTCTAGCCAGACTTTTGAAGTCTTTATGGCTGAAGTTGAAAGAAAAGCCATGGATCTTGTTGGGCCTTTTGATTTGAAGGAATATGAGTCTTATAAGAAGATTGTGAAGCACAAGTATTGTGTTAACCGGATTTTTTCTGAGCTTGGAGGTACCGCGCCTCCGCGGACTCGTCCTGCTAGCCCTAAGCGAAAATTTCAGATTCCGGGTGCTACCAGTTCCGACGAGGTTGGCACCAGTCTGAAGCGTCAGAAGAAGGGTAAGGATAAAAAGGATGTTGAAAAGGTTTCTTCTGTTTCGCTTGACAAGGCTAAGGACTTAAAGGTTATTGGTGTTGTTGTTATCGCACCTGAGAAGACGAAGGCACTTGAAGTGCTGAAAAAGAAGAAGGTTTTGAGCAGCAAGGATAAGGTTTTGAGAACCTCGTCTTCGTTGAAGGACTCGTCTTCGCTTGGAGCGCAGACTGCGTCGGATAAAGATTTTCTTAGCGACGAAGCCGCTGCAGCGCAGGTTCTTACTTTGCTTGGTTTTGAGAAGCTTTTGAAGAAGAAAACTTCTAAGAAGACTAGAGTGGTGGACGTCTTTTCAGATGATGAAGATGACACGGGTATATTTACAGATTCTTTCTTTTCCTTTTGGTCGACTGTTCCTGGCAGGTCATTGTATTTGATGAAAAAATTTCTTGTTTTTAGATAAAGCTGTTGCTTCTTCGGCGCCGGAGATGGCTGATCCAAAGGGCTCACTCGATGTTGAAGCTGTTAAGGATGTTTCGAGGCAAGATGTCTCAGGAAAAACTATTATTGAGAGAGCTTCACCGGCGTTTGAGGCTGCTCTTGAAGAAACAGTTGATCGCAGCGGAGATCCTATTGGTGAAACTTCTCTTGTGGAGGGGTATTATCAGTATGCTAGTGGTTCACGGCTTCCTCCAGAGGATAAGGCTTACAACGAGGCCTTTGATATGGATTTGAAGGGTAAGCTGCTTTTTGTTGGTGGGCCGGGGATAGGGAGAGATGATGAGGTTAACTTTAGAATGCTTTGGCGCTCGAGAAATTTGATTATAAAAAATGCGGGTGAAACAGGCAGTGAAGCCGCGAAGGCCCCGTCGGTGCTTGCTGATGACTTGCAAGCTTTTGAGAAGGAAGCAACTGATGTTGCTCAAAAACGGGCTGGCGAAGTTGCTGGCTCGGTCTTACCCAAGGGTGAAAACATTGGAAACCTCTTCGATCCTACAGGTGAGAAGTAGTAACTTTGTCCATTCCTTCTTTGTTTTCTGTCTTATCCTTCTTTTACAAGGAAACTTTCTTTTCCGAAAATTTTGCAGTTTTTGAGGAAAAACTTCACGTGCTTCCCTCCGAGGAGCTGGCTATGATAAGCACCACTTTGGGATACAAGTCAGTTATTGCTGGAAAGGTGGCTATGGAGAAAGCTCGAGAATATAACAAAGATCTATGTGAATCGTCTGGTCGTATTGCGACCCTGGAGAGGAACCTTTCTGAGGCGAAAAGTGCTACTGCTGAAGCCCTCAAAGGTTATAACTTGTTGTTGGAGGAAAATAAGTTGCTTAAGACAAAAAAATGAGAATCTGGAGATTACAGTGGGTGGGCTTTCTTCTGAGGTGAAGAGATTGGAAGAAAAAACTAAAGATGATTCTTTGGTTACTAAGAACCTCAGGGGTGCTGTTGAGAAGGATGAGAACACCATGTCTGATTTGAAGAAGCAAAACGCTGATCTTGGTAGAGCATTGAGTGATAAGGATTTAAGAATTGTGCAACTTGAGAAAGATCTCTCGGAAAGCCTGTCCTTGTTGGAAAAGAGTTCCCGATTCATCCGGGAACACTTCGAACAATTGTTTGAAGCTTACAAAACTGTCCTTGGTGAGTTTGGTGCTCGACCTAATGCCTTTCCTCCTGCGAACAACATCGAAGCTGTGATGGAGTGGATGCTGGAGGAGTTTAACTCTCTTCCGGAAGTGATTTCTGGAATTAGCAATTATGCTGCTGCCTTTAGTGTTGAGTCAATATTGAAACTTCTTGAGTCACAAGACTCTGTGGATCTAGAAAAATTTGCGAGGAACAACTCTTCTTATCCGGATGCTTCGAGCGTCGCGGCTATGCGAAGTAGCCAGGACATTAATTTGATAAAGAAGAATTTTGTGAGGAAGTTTTGGATCACTTCTGGTCAAGAACTTGCCCGTAAAAATGCTCAACTGAAGCTAGCTAAGGTAGAAATTTTGGAGAACTCTCTCTTGTCTCTTATTATTATTATTTTTGTAAATTTTGATTTTGTGATTAAAACTTTGTTCCTTCTCTCATGCCATTAGGGAAGAAGCGGAAGTTGAGAAAGAGAATGTTGTTGAAGAAGCTCAAGTCGAAGTTAATCAAGAGCACGACGCTGGAGCAATGCAGGTGGATTGAAAGATTTCTCAATTTTAGTATTTGTAAGATATGAGTAGGTAGATGGATCCTTCTGATCGTAAGTGGATTTGTAAAAAAACTCTTAATTTGGCTTATCCTGCGCAAGTCCTTGACGGGGGGCCTGCGCAGGATGTACTTCCAATCCGTATGTATCATGAACGTGTCATGGCTAGCGGAGCTTCTTGGCGTTTGTACAAAGAAGCTTATCCCGAAAGTTCCTTCAGGGATTTTTGGATTTTTTGTTGTGAATACATTTCTATGCATAGCTTTGCTCTGGGTTGTTTTTTTTCTTCACGGGACGACTTCGCTATCTCGAAGCTGGATGAAGGCATGGCGCACTCCGTGAAGACGGAGCCCCTTAGCCCCTCAGCCACGGACGAAGATTTTGCATACGTTTGTGATATTGCTGAGCAGCGTGGCTCTAAGCCTGGGCACGTGCTTGAGCTTCCCTTGTAACCTTATTCGCTGTTACTGTTGTAAAACTTTTGAATTTTCTGTGATGAAATGAAGCTCTTCTCGGTACGAAGGAGCAATACAGAAAACTGTTTTGCAAAAAACATCACCCTCCCTGACTTGCGTTTCATAGCGTGAAGAAGCGTCATTTCACCAATGATCTTTGAACTTCGTGAACTGCTTCAGAGGTTTTTAGCGAATTTAATAAGAATATGATAAGTCGATAAAAGTCGTTCCGAGTTTTATGGACTTACTTCTTATTTTGATGAAAACAACATTGATATGGCAACTCTTGGTTACCTTCAATGTGTAACATGGTAATTGTTGGTGGAAAACTTTTCTAAGATATTTTGGTTTTTTACAAAAAAGTGCTTTTGAATGAGGTAAGTCCTGAAAGTTGGAATATAGTCCAGACTCTTTGGGGGATAGTTAAGAAATGATAAAGATTGTAAGTAAAGGCGAAGCTCCTGCTGCCTCTAACTAACATATTTTTGGGATTCTGGCCGCAACCCTTTTGTTGCTTTGGGCCCTTTTGATTTTTGTGGTGAATCACACTCTTTTTTGGGAATATGGCCGCAACTTGTTGTTGCCTCAGGCCTTCGTGATTTTAGTGGTGAATCACACTCTTTTTTGGGAATATGGCCACAACTTGCTGTTGCCTCAGGCCTTCATGATTTTCGTGGTGAATCACACTCTTTTTTGGGAATATGGCCACAACTTGTTGCCTCAGGCCTTCGAGCTTTTCAAAGAATGATAGAATCTTTAGGGGAAAATTCACTTTCATTACTGACAGAAAGGAAATTTACACGAGACCCGCCTCACTAAAAACCTTGCCTCCTCAGCGGAGTTCCCCTTGCAAGGAAAAGAGTACGGTCCCTTTAGGTAAAGCGAAAATGCTGAAAAAGTAAACTTCTTTTTTCCCTCGACGCTGTTTATAGATTCACAGGTCAAGGTTTTTACAATTTTCTTAATTTAACCTAAGTTTTACTAAAACTCCTATTTTTAGCTTTCTTCACGGGTAGTACCTCTTTAGGCAGTCCACATTCCACGAGTGTGGCAGCTCCGCTCCTAGTTCGTCTGTCAGACAGAAAGAACCCGACCTATTGCTTTCTTTTACTATGTATGGTGCTTCCCAAGTTTCTTGCAATTTGCTCGGATTTTCCCAATCCTTCTTTCTTTTGATTACTAGGTCACCGACCTTGATTTCCTTCCTTACAATCTTTTTATCCTTCCATTTCCTAGTTTCTTGTTGGTACTTCTCCAAGTTCCGAGTGGCTTCGAGGATGTCCAACTCGATCAGATCTTTCTCAAGTTTCTCAGTTTCTCCAGAATCTTCGTGTTTCTTTGTAGCTCTCAGGCTTCCATTTTTAATTTCTTCCGGGGTCATGGCTTCTGTTCCATACAAAAGACGGAAAGGTGAGAAACCCGTAGCTCTTGATGTTGTTGTGTTACGAGACTAGATGACTCTTGGCAACTCGTCTACCCATTTTCCCTTCTTTTGGTCAAACAGGCATTTTTTAACGCCTGTGAAGATGATTCCATTTGCTCGTTCTACTACCCCGTTTCATTGAGGGTGATAAACTGAGGAAAACTTGACATGCGTGCCTATGGATTTGCAAAACTCTTTAAAGTTGTAACAGTCGAACTGTTTCTCGTTGTCTACTGTTAATTCTCTTGGAACTCCGAAACTGCAGACTATGTTTTGCCAGAAATTTTTTTTGTACCGTTGCTGCAGTAATGTTTGCCAGAGGTTTTGCCTCAATCCATTTTGTGAAGTAATCCACAGCTACCGCTGCGAATTTGCAATTGCCTTGTGATGTTGGTAGTGGTCCTACCAAGTCCATTCCCAATCTTTGCAACGGTCATGATGGTGAAATCAGCTGAATTGGGAGCGAAGGTGCCTTCTGCTGTTTCGCATTTTTTTGACATGCTTCGCACTCTTGGACTAGCTTCCTAGCGTCTACGACATTGACGGCCAAAAGAATCCCAGTTTTATTGCTTTTCCTGCAAGTGCTCTTGTGCCAATGTGGGCTCCGCAGAATCCGCTGTGAATTTCTGCTAGCAGTTCTTTTCCTTTGTCAGATGTGATGCATCATAGCCAAGGCTCTGAAACCCCTGATTTGTACAACTCTCCGTCAACTATGGCATAGCCCCTTGCCCTTTGCTTGAGCCTGTTTAATTCAATGTAACACCCTAAAATTCCATCATTAAAATAATGTAGCAACATGGTGTTTTAGTTTTTGTTTCTAAGGAAATAAATAAATTATCAAATAAATTTGGCTTTTAAATATTTAAATAACATTTTGAATAATTTTAGAAGCAACAAGTGCTTGAGCATCATATTCGGTTGCATGGTTTTTGTTTGATGTGTGTGGATTTCAAAAAAAATCATAAGTCCTGAAAACCACCTCAATCTCTCTTTCTCTCCTTTCCAACCCAGCCCAGCCGGCCTTTTTCTTTTTCCTCAGCCCGCTCGGCCAAGCAGGCCACTGGCCTTCTTTCCTCCCCCACACGCGGCCCAGCTGAGGCTCGCGCGGCCCAAGCAGGCAGCCCGCGCGGCCCAAGCAGGCAGCCCGCGCGGCCCAGGCTCCTTTTCCCCTTTTCTTTTCTTCTTCGCCGGCTGACAGGTGGGGCCCGGCCGTCAGGCCCTTCTTCTTCCCCCACAGCGGCAGAGCCGCGCGCCCTTTGATGGCCGCCGGCCGTTACACCCGCGTCAACCGCGCTCGCCGCCTTCAAACCTCTCAATCAAGGCGCAGTGAAGCTCGGCCCTCACTCCCCGCCTTCAATCCCCTGCAGTTTCCACTAATCAATTGGTCCCTTTGATTGCAATCAAGGCCATGGCCATTGATGGCCGTAGCTCACCGGGCGCCGCTCCCCCTCCCTTCCCGGCTCTATTTAAGCACAGCCAGAGCCCTACCTCACACCCTTTCCACCAGTAGAGCTCCCGCACTCCTTCACGCTCGCGCGCACGCCATCACCGTTGGGGAATTCTGGCCGCCGCACCATTGTTGGCCGCCCAGAAGCTCTCGCCGTTGGTGATGTGTCTCTCGCTCTCCTCTCTTCCTCCTTCTTCACGTTCGTCACTCACCCGAGCTCCTCTCTGACCCAGGACCGCCTCTTCCTTCACGGGGCCGAGCCATCTCCCGGAGCACCGCCCGTCCTCTTCAACCTCCAGCCGCCGACGTCGATCTCCCTCTGCGTCACCTCGCGGACGCCATCATCTTCACCCGAAGCTTGTCTGCGTGGTGAGGACCCGCCCCCTCTTGTTTTCCTTGCGCCGCAGAGCTCGTAGCCCCTTCAACCACTCTGTCGACCGTGTTCCGTCCGCCGCCGGCCATGGTGCCCCTCAACCATAACCCTAGCCGCCTCCCTAAGTCCCTGGATGAGTTCGTATCGATCTCAGCTCCGCGTAGAGTCCTTCTGTGCCTCAAACCGTGGCCGGACACGTGTTTCCGAGCCGCCTCCAGCGTGCCCGCCGCCGCGTGCCGCCGTGCGCCGCCGCACGCCGCCTGTCCCGCCGCCTCCAGCGCGCGGCAGCCGTCCCCAACCGCTCGATCTGGCGCGGACGGCCCTGATCCACCGAACCCGGGGTCAATCCGGCCTTATACCGGTCAACCGGGGCTGACCGCCGTCCTTTTTGTTTAAGAGCCCCTGTAGTTTCAACTTTTCGCAACCATACCCTTCCACCAGTAAAGATCCTTACAGTTAGGTCCTTCCTTTTGTATCTAAGCCCCTGATCTTTCTGTAAAATCTCACCCGAAGTCCAACCTTGATCTTTTGCGTTATAGACCTTCGTTTATACGCGTATTTATGTTTTAGCCCCTGGAAGCCCTGTTTATTCACAGAAAGGTCCCTGAACCTTGTTTTGGCCGTATCTTTTGTGTTTTAGCTCCGTTTCCACTGTTTCAAGTTGCGTTAGGTTCATATCAACTCAAAGTACGTGTTAGGACCAATGTTGAACATGTTCTTTGTTTTATAATTTATTTAAATATTAAATATGATTAAATCCTTATACACATGCTTTTCTAATTAAAATCTAATTAGAGTTTAACACGTGTTTTCATAAGAAAGTTAATATGATTAATACTTAGTTAAATATTTCTTTTAAATAAAAGCTAACTAGAGATATACCTCGGTTTTATAATCACACTTAAATTGATTAATGATTATGCAATTTGCTTTCTAAATAAAACCAACATAGGCTATATCCCGAGTTTTCTTAATTAACTGTTAATTTGACTAATATGAATATAAATGTGTTTTAAATTATAATTTGATTAGTTCAACTCGAAATATAAAGATATACGTTTAGATGCTTCACATGCTTCTTTTAGAAGTAATTGTTTAATTTGCATAAATAATACTTGAATATTTATAAATAAAATTGGACTAAGTTTACATCGTCTTTTAAATACAAATATAACTTGCTTAATTATTAAATAGGGTATTTCTCTGAAATAACCTATACACATCTTTATTTAACTAAAATATACCAAGCACATAGCTAGCCCTTGTATGTGATAATCCAAATCTCCCGATAGTTCCTAGTGTTTTTGCGTTCGCGGTCCTAGAGCCAAACCTTGTCCTCTCTTTTTGAGATTTTCATGCTTGGTGTATTGTTTTATTTATTGTATGTTTTTATGTGTGCTCGTAGACATCGTACCGGTTTCAAGTGAACAGCCAGTTGGAGTGGATCAAGAGCAAGTTATTGAGGAAGAAGAAGCACAGTGTGTAGGCAAGGAAGGCAACTGGACTTCTCCCTCTGCATATTCCTCTTTGTCCTAAATAATTGCATGTTAATTAATATTTACATTTAAATGTTGTATTGCATAAATTTGATGGGAAATCACCTTTTTAAGGACATGACTAGAATTTTATCCCTATACCTTGAACAACCCTTTTAAATAAATGTTTTGGGTAGAAATGCTTAGTTGCTATACCTTGGGATGGTTCTAATGGAATTTTACAAAAATATGAATGATGATCATGATAACTTTGGTGAAAGATGATGTCTTTGATAATAACAAGATCATATGTTTTAATTGGAACATGGAGAACCACCCAGGAAAACAGTGCAACCACAATCCATATGGCTCTGGCTTAGCCAATTAATTAGGTGTGTGAATGTACTGATGACCTTATCCGAAAGGAGCAGAGGGGGATCGGGGTTGAAGGGGTATAGCCCGGTTCTTTTGGGGTAGCAGCCTTTGCTAAGGTGCTGACCACTAGGGAGGGTTATGGTCCGCCCTGATCTGTAACTATGCGGGTCGTTGGTCTTTTGCATGCCTTTGTAAAGGCTTCGTAGTGGACCCCTAGCCACTCACCTCGGAAGTGTTTAAGGGTCTGATCAACCTGGGTAACATGGGGAACACGAGCTGTGGTGAAAGTGTACAACCTCTGCAGAGTTAAAACTGATCGATCAGCCATGCTCACGGTTAAGAGCGGCCTGGACCCTCACATGATTAATGAACTTGAAGATGGAATTAAATTGTGGTTTTGTAAGGTTTGAGACGGAAAGTTTTCTAAAGTCTTTTTAAGTGGGATGGTATAAACTTACACCTAGTAAATAGGTGCTTGCTAATAAAATTTGACCAACTTTAAAAATGCTAACCGCTGCATAACCTTAGCTTATCCTTGATAGCCTTGCACCTTCCCCCACTTGCTGAGCTCCAACCATAAGTGTGCTCACCCTTGCTTACCCGCTGTTCAGAGGAGAACAACGGAGAAGAGTACTTCAGCGACTTCGACGAGTTCTGAGGCTTGCGTGCCCCCAGTCATGTGCATGTGGAAGCTGAAGACAGAGTTGCTTCGTCTAGTTATCGTTTGTTCATTTTAAAGACATTCGAGTCTAACGTCTGAGTGTAATAAAAGATAATGTAATGGTTTAACTCTTGTACGTTTTAATGCTGTTTATGGATATTTCACTCATGACGTCTATTATATGTGTGTAAACTTGATCCTGGCGCACATATGAGATGCATTTGGTTTTCTTCGGAAAATCAGGTGTGACAGAGTGGTATCAGAGCAGTAATGACTGTAGGATGCAGCCTTAAGTTAGAAATGGTCGAAAAGTAAGGATTCATGTTCTAGAAAGCCTGTCATCCTTCAAAATTGACTTATTTACGCATAAAATCTAATTTAATCTTTATTTCTTGTTAAAAACATCTTTTTGTTTTGATCTATACTGAGTTTGGATCTTGATCTATCAGTTGGATCTCCACCACCGGTGTTATCTAATATAAGTTCTTAGAGTGCCTACCCCTTATCAACTTCGATAGAAACATTCCTGTGAGGACGATCGTTGTGTTAATGCTTGTTGTTTGAACACATGGTTGATTTGGATCTTTGCTGGTGTGAGTTGCATTGTGGAGTGATGGTCACAAATGCAATAAGAAATAAATTGTTAGGTTAATAAAGATAGTTTGGGTTCAAATCTGGGTTATCTTCTTCTTTATCGATCATACAAGATGGTTGGAGTAAAATCTCTTTGCACAACTCTTTGACACAGCAGCACTGATTTACTCATATCCTGAGTTACATAACTCTTTTGATGTAAAATCAGCTGGGTTAATTCACAAGTGTTATGAGTGAATTCAACACTGAGGGATAAGTATTTACAGGGAGATGTACAAAACAATGGAGATATCAGAATCTGTCTTAGATTTGAAAATTCATGCTGCTTCATCTTTTCGAGTTTATATCTTCATGCATCAGTTCAATGTTCTTGTCTGAAATAATTTCTCTAACGATCAGATGGTACAAACCAGGTCAGGAGGAGGTCAAGACGTTCCACCTGTGGTCCGTGCTCATATTGCCAATCAACATAATCAAGCATCACCACCTCCACCTCCACTGCTTAACCAAATGGATCCGGCATTGCAGCAATTCCTTGTCGCTCAGACACAGCTGTTGCAGAATCTTGCCAACACTATTCAAAACATGCAAGCTCAACAGAACCAACCTCCACCACCTCCGCCACAGCCGAGGGACAAGCATAAGGAGTTTATGAGCCACCACCCTCCCACCTACTCCCACTCCTCTGATCCGTTGGATGCCGATGACTGGGAGTTTATGCCGATGTAAAGGCTTCGTAGTGGACCCCTAGACACTCACCTCGGAAGTGTTTAAGGGTCTGATCAACCTGGGCAACATGGGGAACACGAGCTGTGGTGAAAGTGTACAACCTCTGCAGAGTCAAAACTGATCGATCAGCTGTGCTCACGGTTAAGAGCGGCCTGGACCCTCACATGATTAATGAACTTGAAGATGGAATTAAATTGTGGTTTTGTAAGGTTTGAGATGGAAAGTTTTCTAAAGTCTTTTTAAGTGGGATGGTATAAACTTACACCTAGTAAATAAGTGCTTGCTAATAAAATTTGACCAACTTTAAAAATGCTAACCACTGCATAACCTTAGCTTATCCTTGATAGCCTTGCATCTTCCCCCACTTGCTGAGCTCCAACCATAAGTGTGCTCACCCTTGCTTACCCGCTGTTCAGAGGAGAACAACGGAGAAGAGGACTTTAGCGACTTCGACGAGTTCTGAGGCTTACGTGCCCCCAGTCATGTGCCTGTGGAAGCTGAAGACGGAGTTGCTTCGTCTAGTTATCATTTGTTTGTTTTAAAGACCTTCGAGTCTAACGTCTGAGTGTAATAAAAGATAAGGTAATGGTTTAACTCTTGTATGTTTTTAATGCTGTTTATGGATATTTCACTCATGACGTCTATCATATGTGTGTAAACTTGATCCTGGCGCACATATGAGATGCATTTGGTTTTCTTCGGAAAATCAGGTGTGACATTCAACTTCGTTGGTTGGTTCATAATGGTCTCTTAGATATGCCATGATTTGCGCTCTCCAATCGAATGTTTCTATGCCATTTACCATTCTCTCTTCTTGCTCTTTTACTGAAGGGGAGGTGATGATTTCAAAGAAAACATCTGGAGGTAGAGGTTGGTTCTGAGCTGCGGCCTTTGCCAACTTGTCTGCCTCGTCGTTTTCAGCCCTTGGGATGTGTTGGACAGTGTATCCTTTGAAATATTTCTCCATTTCTCTGACCTTTTTCAGATACTTGACAAGCTCCGGGTTTCTTGCTTCGCTTTCTTTCTCGACATGTTCTTGGACCACTTTGGAATCTGATTTGATGATGAATGTCTGCTGACCTAGAGCCTTCATTTTTCTGAGTGCCAGCAGCAAAGCTTCGTATTATGTGGTATTGTTGGTGGAAACGGCTTCATCTGGGAAGTCTAGTCTTGCTGCGTATCTTATTTTGATACCCGAAGGTGATGTGACTATTGCTGAAATGCCGACTCCTTTTCCGCACCATGCGCTGTCACAATAGATTACCCATGGTACCTCTTCGCAGCTGTTACTTTTTACTGTTGGTGAGGTCCAGTCCGCAACGAAGTCAGCAAGAACTTGTGATTTTATTGCACTTCTCCTTTCAAAATCTACTACGTAGCCAGATAGTTCTGCAACCATTTTGCAATTCTTCCAGTCCCATCTTTGTTTGTGAAAAGATCATTTAGTGGCTGATTTTTAATTACACGGATTTGGTGCCCTTCCAAGTAATGTCTGAGTTTTCTTGCTGCCATGACAACTGCATAAGCAATTTTCTCTAGTTCTGAGTAGAACAATTTTGATCCCTAGAGAGCTTCAGAGGCGAAGTAGACTGGTACTTGCCTTAATTTGCCATTTTCTTCTTTCTCCTGAACAAGGACAGCACTTACGGTTGAGTTGGAAGCTGTGAGGTATAATAGAAGAGGTGACTTTGGCTCTGGTGGACAGAGTTTTGTCATTCTTGTCAAATATTCCTTAAGTTCCTTGAATGCTTGACTCTGAGCTTCGCTCCATTGCAAATTTTTGGAGCTTCGGAGAAGTTGGAAAAATGGCAAGCTTCTTTCTGCCGCTCTGGGAATGAATCTATTTAATACTGCCACTCTTCCTGTCAATTTTTGTATATCTTTGACCGAAGTTGGCTCTTGCATATCCACGATTGCTTTAATCTTGTCAGGATTAGCTTCGATGCCTTTTGTTGATACAAGACATCCTAGTACTTTTCCTTTCTGAATGCCAAACACACACTTCTCCGGATTCAGTTTGAGATTCACTGCTCTCAAATTTGCAAAAGTTTCGGCAAGATCTCTAATGTGATCACATATTTTAATGCTTTTGACTATGATGTCATCGACATATGCTAAGATGTTTCTCCGAAGTTGGTAGTGTAGCACTATTGCTATCATTCTTGAGAATGTTGACCCATCATTTTTTAGCCCCTCTGGCATTCTCACAAAGCAGTATGTTCCGAACGGAGTTATGAAGCTGGTTTTCTCCTCATCTTCTTTTCTCACCCTGACTTGGTGATATCCGGAAAACATATCCAGGAGTGATAACATTTCGCTGTTTGCAGCGTCATCCACTACTCTGTCTACCCTTACCAGCGGGTAATCATCTTTCTTACATGCCTTGTTTAAATATGTGAAATCTACGCACATTCTCCATCTTCCAATCTTTTTCTTGACTGGCACTGTGTTGGCCAACCAAACTGGATAGATTACTTCTCGGATGACTTTGTCATCTTGTAGCCTTTGAACCTTTGCCTCAACAGCTTTTACTTTTTCTTTAGACATTTTTCTGAGTTTCTGCTTCTTTTGATGGATTCTATCATCTGTGTCAAGTTTATGCTCGATGATATCACGATCAACACCCTGAAGATCCTCCGCTGACCAGGCGAAGACATCCTTGTTCTGGTTCAAGGAATAAATCAGCTCTTTTTCTTCTTGAGGACTTAAATCTGCCCTAATTGTTACTGCTGCGTCTGGCATGCCATCCAAGAATACTTTCTTTGTTTCCCCATATGCACTTATTTCGATCTTTTCTTTGTCCCTTTTGGCTTCGATGTAGGGTTGTTGCTTTTTTTCTCATTTGCCAGGTGGTGAACATTCTTTTGTCCAGGTGTGTTTCCTCCTTCGATTCTTCTTGCCTCATTCTGGTCACCGAAAACTGTGATTATGCCATGAGGAGCTGAGATTTTCATGCATAGGAAAAGTTGTCTGAACACAACATCAAACTTATTGATAAATCCTCTCCCGAAGATAGCATTGTACGGATAGTACATGTCAACAACGTCGAACATGATGTGCTCTGTTCTTGCATTGTCCAAGTTCCCAAATGATACTGGCAAAGAGATTTTTCTGTTGGACCTGATTGGTTTCCCACCAAAACCAACCAATGGTTTTTCTGGTGGTGCTAACATGTGAGGAGCAAGGCCCATGCGTTGAAAGGTACTGGTGAAAATGATATCCGCTGAACTTCCATTGTCTATCAAGACATTTCCTACAATCCACCCAGCAACGTTAACCTCGATGACCATCGCATCATTGTGGCAAACTGATTTCAACCTGAAATCTTCCTCGGTGAAAGTTATTAGAACCTTTGCCCACTCTGGCCTTGCTGCTGGGCCATCGTCGATGATTACATTGACTTGTCTGTAGTAGTCATTTCTTTGCTTCTTGTTGTCAAATTCCATGGACGAGCCTCTAGTTATTGGCATGATCATACCGAAAGACGACAAAGCTCTTGAACTGTTTTGGGAATTACTTTGTTCAATCTTTGGAGTTTGGGCTGGTGGTGGTAGAGCTTCTTTCACTTGGAGTGGCTGGGATTGTTCAATGACTTGTATGACTTGAGTTTGTGGGAAGGCTTGTTGCGGAGCTTGGTTTTGGGGAATTTGGGATTGATGGAAAAATTGTTGCGAGGGTTGCGACTGCGGAAATTGGGTTTGTGGGTAGAATTGTGGCGAAAGTTGCCATGTCGTTTGTTGTGGTTGTATGTAAGACTGGGTTTGGGGGAAAGGTTGGTGTTGCCAAAAAGTGTGCTGTACTGGCTTGGGTTGTGTGGCTGTTATTTGGGCTACGCGCTGCTGGTCTTGAATTCTTTGGAAATTCTTTTTGGTTTCTGAGCATGCTTCGGTGCTATGACCCCTGCCATGGTATATGCATTGGAAATGTGGATCTCTGCTGTCATGGTTTTGCAGCTTCGGAGGTCCTCTACCTCGTCCTCTTCCTCTTGCGGAATGGTCACCTCGTTGAGAGTTTTGGTTATGATAATCTTGGGTTGGAGTCGGATTGTTTGATGCGTTGTCTTGCACGTTCATGATGGGTTGATGTCCCGCCCAGTTGTTGCCTTTCTGGGATTGCCTTTGTTGATATCTTTCTGCCACTATTCTTCTGTGATCTTCATCAGATTTACAATATTTTTCCAATTCCTCAAACAGTTCATCCATGGATTTAGGATCCAATCTGGAGAAATGACCAGCTGTTTGCCCCGGAGTCAAACCACTTATGAGAGCAGAGATTGTTGCCTTGTCATCGGCATCTGGAGTTTGAGATTTTAATTGTATGAATCTTCTTACGAATTCCGCGAGTGGTTCCTTGTCTCTTTGTTTGCACTGATACAAATCTGCTGTTTTTGTGGTAGTGTGATGGAAAGCTTGGAAGACTTGGAGGAATTTGGCTTTTAGGTCCAGCCAACTGTACACCGAGTGGGGTGGTAAAAGCGAGTACTAATTCAGTACTGGACCTTCGCATGCAATGATGAAAGATTTTGCCAAAGCAACATCATCTCCTCCTGCCGAAGCTACTGCAGCTTCATAACTCACAAGGAATTCCTGGAGTTGCCAAAACCATTGAACTTTGGAAGTGAGACTGGCTTGTACTTGGATGGCCATGGAGCTGTTTGGAGGCCTACAGAAAGTGGAGAGTCTAAGTCGTTGAACTGGGCAATCCCATTGTTTGTGTGCTCTGGGTTTTCTGTAAGAATGAAATTTTGCTTGATTGGCTGGTTTTTGGTTGTAGAATCTGGATCTGGTGTGAATCATCGAAAAGAATTGTTCTCTGTTTCGGCCATATCGTCGATCTCTTTCTGTGGCTGCATTATCTCTCTTTTTGCTTGTTCTAGTTTCTGCGGTTTGTCAGTGGCTTGCTTCTTTGCCTTGAGCTGCATGGCTAGCTTTTCTTTCTGCCTTTTCAAAGTTTGGACTTGCTTCAACGTGGTCTCTAGTTCTTCATCAGGTGGTTGGTGTTCATTGTGCTCATTGCTGGCTTCTGGTATTTCTTCTGGTTCTTTGCCTTTCTCATTTCTGTTGCTTTGCAGATCTTGGACTTGTTCTGGATCTTGTGTGGTGTTGGCCTTGGGGTGAAGGACAAGACCTTGCTCTGTGTTTTCTTGGTTGTCTTCGCTCTCAGGATCTTGTGTGGTGGGTTTCTTGGTTTTCTTTGGTGGTGCCATCGTGGGTTTCTAACGGCTAAGAACACGGTGGGCGTCAATATTGGGAATTCGAAAATCCCCAGACAATAAAGTGAAAAGACGCTGCCAAAAGTTCTTCCTTTCTAAAAAAGGTGATGCCTTTACACTGAGGCATAGGGGCTCCTTTTATAGTGCCCGGAGGTCACTTTTACATTCCATTTCTGCCCTTGTCTAATGTACAAATATATGGAAAGTAAAGGGTACATTCGTCCCCGCCAATTGCGGAGGCTTCGTTCATATTACAAATTTTCCCTTAACGTCTAATAGCTTCTTTCTTCTTACGTAGTCAAGCTTCTTACGTTTCTTTGAGTCTTCTTGATGACGACATTGATCGATTCAACATCGAAGCATTTCCTCTGATTCAGGTTTTCTTCTTCTCCCTTTTCATCATCTTCACTCAAGCTTTTGCCCTCATCACTTGTGCCATCGTCACTCTTCGACCAAACTTATCCTTCGCCCGATCTTGAACTTCGCGGCGCTTCACGTAGGAAACTATGACTTTGGGAAATGGTTTTCATGAATCCTCATCATTTGTCAACTTCGCTCCCTGAAAACACAACCAACGAAAACTCCATTCTTCTTCGATAAAAGCTTCTGTTAGTGAAAGCGGTGTTTTTCCTAGTCCAGAGGGGAAAACACTTTTCTTGACAACCGAAGTTTACCATTTTAAGAGAAACGTAAAAGGAGAGGGACTCGTGATCTTCGCTGAGTAAAAAACATCTTCGTCTTTCTATAAACTCGAGTATTGTGAAAAACCTGTTTTCTTGCAAAACTGAGTTCGCGTGAAAACCATTTTTCCTCCGAACGAGCGAGGGTGACCGGAAAAAAGGTCGATTCCCCAACAATGATCAAGCATGTAAAAACCATCCTAGTGCCGGATTAAAATTTCATTTTTTTTCCACAAACAAGATCGCCGTGACCATAGGCTGCTGGTTTCATCATCTGACAATTAGAAACCTTTCAGGAAGACTCCACTGCTGCTGGCTTCACAACATCTGGAGTCTTATTGTTGACCATAGGTTTCAGCGCTTGACCTTCTGCTTGCTGAACACCTGGAATATGTAACAAGTAGCAAGTTATGAGGCCCAGAGCACATTATAATCATGAATCGACACAAAAGTAATCGATGTCCAAGCAGAATTGATTAGCTACTAAAATTTAATACACAAATCTGGAAAGGCCTTAAAAGCACGTCATAATCTCAAACCAACATAATGCAAACTGTCTAGTCGAAATGTGTAACAATCACTAGCAAATTAGCTACTGAAATCTAAGCCAAAAATCTGAAAGAGATAGCACTAACTCAGAAAAGTGGTAAGAAATTACCCCAATAAGATAATTTGAACTAACTTACAAAGTTCTTAGGATTAGTACATAAGAAAATTTGAACTACATTCCTAAGTGAAGCTGTCACTGTCACTGTCAGCTGGAGTCCAACAAAAACAAAACCAACAATGAGATTCCCAACTGCATATATTTCAAAGTTTAAACTGTCTAGTGAATTAGTAGCAGATATAGTGGCGCAGGTAGGAAATGAGCAAACAAAAGAAATAGGAAATTCCTCATCCATCCCCAACAAAGAATTCAAAGTTGCAATGCTTTTTATCTCTCTCAACACAAGATGACAACAAAGTTGCAATGTTAGTAATAGGTCCGAGGGGAAAATAAATTTGCAAAGTCGAACACAACTTTGGCTTTATACTTGTACACTTAAAACTCATGGATTGATGCACATGTGCATTAGGAAATTACTGATGTCAAACAAAATACTGAAGGTCTGTGCATTCTGTAATTTCTGAAATATTTATGTTGGAGTGTATACTGTATTGGTTTATCTCCTGTTCTCTCCAGAGCCTTATATATTATTCTAGATATTCATATGCTTGCCTCTTCCTGGATTGCTTGCTTCTCTTTCTCTGATGTAATCTCTCTTAAGTATAGAGTCCTCAGCTATTTTGTATCCGATGCTGGGTTGAGTTGAGTAATTAAACCAATCATGGCGAGGAATGCTAACATATTCCTTTCACCGTAGCATCGGATCAGACGGCAGATTAGAAAATTTATCCAAGAACAGAAGGGAAATTGCTACTGGGATAGCTAGTTATTCTTCAGTTCATCACACGGGCTTGCTTGCTTCCTTTCCCCAACCAATCTTCCAGTAAGGTCTAGCCTTGGATCAGAGAGCAGAAGAAAGGAAATGTTACCAATCTTGAGCAGCTCGAATCTGAAAGGGGATCTGGGCTACGCCGGTGCTGACAACGGCTAGAGCAGCATCATCTGGTCCTTCCTGGTAGGCATCGGCATGGAGGGCGGCATCACGGGGGCGAGCTCCACCGGCTGCTGCAGGGGCCTGGTCTGGCACCGAAGCGTGGGCGTCGACGGGTTCCTACTACCGCCGCCGGTGTGGCAGCACTCTTGACGGCGGAGAAGAGTCCACCTCTGCCGCCGCTGCAAGCGTCATGCGGGGGGGGGATCTGGTGGGCACCACGCGCACAGGCCTGCGGGTGCGCACCCCTCGTTGCGATGCGGGATTGGACGGAGCGTCCACGGCCCCTGCGCGCTGGCCCTCTCTCCCTCGCGTGTTGATCGCGAGCCGGTCGACCGGCTCGCACACCCGTGCGGCTCGTCTGCTGCTCGGCTCGGTCACTCGGCTCGCGCGAACTGAACGAGGGACGCTGCTGGAACCGCAATCTGGAATAAACGAAAAAGAGAGACGCAGCTGCCGGTTTCGTCATCGGCTCTTCGTCGCGTAGGGTTCCCCGCTCACGACTGAAGGACCGAATAGGCGACCAGAGAGGGGAGAGTGAATGGGAGCCGATAAAAATTCTTCCCGAAGGTTGAACTCGGTCTATACCCCGATTGCCACTCCGAGTAATCGCACACACCAAAGAAGCTCTAGACTAGGCACACACAAGCCTAGAAGTCCTAGAGACAAACCACTAATCAAAGAGCGGAAGCACCAGACAAGAATCAAAGCAAAGGAAGCAAGTCTGCAACAGACCTCGCGGACCGTCCGTGATGTACGGCGGACTGTCCATGGGGCCTGGCCGGACTGTCCGCAAAGGCCTTGCGGACTGTCCGCTAAAGCGGACAGAACCTCCAGAGACGTACTCCGAAAAATCAAACTGTCCGCGAGGGACCTGCGGATTGTCCGCACCTTCACGGACTGTCCGCCACTTCAGTTCGGACCATCCGCAAACTCCGTGCAACCAAAACCACTTGTGGCACCGGATCAAAACACGACATGGAAGAACTCGCGAAGAATACGAAGCACTTGTACTGCTCCAGGCCTCACAGACCGCGTGTTGCGAACAGAGCGAGAAACGCACGAACCACGGGGGTCAAACCTCCAAATCCATCACCGGATCTCCCAAACGGCTAGAGCTCTTGAGACAAGATTTTGGGGAGATGAGAAGCGTCACACAAGGAAGCTATGTCCCAAAAATCTCGACCTCTAACTCCCTAAATCACCGGGAATCGCGGATCACACGAACCACCACCAAGAACTCGGGCTCCGACCAAATACGCACGAATCGAAAGTGTTTCCCGGCGTTTGAGGGGTCAAGATCACACACAAAGATGTGCAAGGCATCCACCCATGATCCCCTCAAAGAAATCCGAGACGAAATGCCCTCAAATCCACGAATCGAGCGAAGAACAAAACACCCCAAAAATAGCCCCGAAAATGACACGAAAATCACAAAGAGCTAGGAGATCACCGCAACGCCGAATGCTTCCATACATCCAGAGGTCAGAGTCTATACAAGAATCTAGCCTAAGGAAAGCAGAAGAAAAGAAGCAGTCCAGAACGATCTACCGGGGGAGGAAACCCTAGAGTCCAAGAGAGAGATGCCATCCACCTCTCTGCTATTTATACGAAGTCCACCGGAGGAGGTAAATGACCACGCTACCCCTACAACTCAAATAGAAGATACACAGCCCTCAGGGGCAATATGGTCCAGTCTTCATCGAGCGGACACGCTTCCACCGCGGCTTTGCTTCGCATCGACGCAAACCCCGCGATCACGCCACGTGCCCCCCGCCTCGAAGCTTTCCGACACTCCCGGATCACCGTCTCTGTCGCATCGGGCCTCCGGACTTGGTTTTGAGGCCCAAACCAAGAAACCGTCCACCGATGGTTTTGTGGGCAAACCAACAAACCCCGCGTGCAAGCTTCGGTCTCGATCCGCTACCTTGCACCGGCCCATGTTCATGACTTCAGCCCGCTAGTCTTGCACCGCACGGCTCGCACTTGACCCTATCGGCCACCGGGTCCATCGAACCAAGCCTATTTGCCTCTCCATCACCCGGAGGCCACCATGGCTAAGGCCTTTCGCGCTTGTTCTTCACCTGCACCAACACGAGTCAAGCCGCAACCTGTACCTGCACACTTAGCCAAGCATCAGTCCACATAACGTTGTCAATCACTCATCACTAAGGTGCGACCCTCCACTAGTCCTCGGACACACCTGGTCCTCAACGACGATTCATCTCCTTGGGCGTTGGGCAGCGTGGCGACGCGATGCCGGAAAGGCGGCGCGGCGAGGACATGGAGGAAGGGCAGAACGGCTCGATGCTACATCTTTACAAGGGTATGATCCGACTTATCTTGTTGATTCCCGCGCTCAGTACCATGTGATTAGTTACTTTTGTCAGTATGAGTCACATCTAATGGATACTCCTTGCTTCAGTTGGTTGATAGCTACTAGTGCATCGTGCGCATTGTCACCAGCTTGGATGTTAAATCACCTTTAGCCATTGTTATTAATAATGCCAAATATTATCTAAGCATGGTTGGTGGCAAGTCTAGCGTAGTCCTGTTCTAGAATCTCTTTTTTATAGAACCTGAAGAATAACTCCTTCAATTCTATGTAGACTGGCGCGGCGACACGATGCCGGAAGGGCGGCGCGGGGAGGACATGGAGGAAGGGTAGGGCGGCGAAGCACTACCCTACGACGATGACGTCGACTGGTAACTGTTGTGGATGCTCCCTCTGAATGCACAGGTAGCACTTGTATCTCGGCAGGCCACATCTCTTGCGTTGAAGTGTTCGTCATCAAAAGAACTACTTGATAAAATCTAGAAAGCCATGCATGACTTGAACTTGGACGCGGATACTTATCTAAGTGAGAGGCATGAAAAATCCAATGAGATTTCCCATACTCCAAATGAATGTGTTCGAGATCCACTAAATGGTGTAATATCATTCTGAATCCCTCTAGTCATAAAAGGTCTAAAGGAGACACGTTTTAAAAATGTTCTTGAGAAGAACTCAGGGAAGAAGAAGAAGAAGGGTGCCCAGAACAAAGGTAGCGACTTGTCCAATGCCATTTGTTCTAGTATAAACTTTATTTTAAATATTTGTTTATTATATATATTGTATTGCAGGTGACAATCTGGAAAATGATGATATCGAAACAAGAGACGAACGCACTAAGTCAAACCAAATAATTGTAAGACATTAGCTATTTTCATAATTTATTCCATTACAAGCATGATTTATGAACACTTTCTTGTACTATACACAAGGTTTTAATGTTGGGGCATCTTCAACTATGAATGCTCCTTTCACTCAAGGTGGATATACTAATATCACAATGCCTCAGTTCAATTTATTTGCAAATCCTTCTGCAATGGCTCCTCCATACATACCCGGAGGGTACACAAGTCTCTTAATGGGAGTTGATCAAGTTGTTACAACGCAAGATGCTGTTAGGAAGTTATATTTTGATGAATCTATGTAGACATATTCTCATGAAGAACCATATTGTCGTGAGAGCAAACATTTTGGATATTTGTTTTATCAATATTAATTTATTTTGGCTGTTATTTATGTGATTTCGGAAAAAATATGGATATGCAAAATTGTGCAGTCAGAACTTAGTGGGAGTGCTTTGGAAGTTAAACTCATATCCTAAATACCTCAATTAAATCTTCAAAGTTGATGACTAGAGATTACTATTCACAATCTGAAAATTCAGAGAATTAGTAAAGTATGAAACAACATCAGTTAGCTGTTTTCGAAATTTATTTCTGAGCAACTTTGCATCTAAACTTTGACTCCATAGTAGCAAAATGGAATCTATGAACATTAGTGAACCTGTACACTCAACTGTTGAACTAGATGTTGGATTTAAGTAATTTTAAGAGAGCTCCAAAAATGGATTCACTGCACAGCCACGTCCCTCTTTTTCTTCATGCGCGAGCCGATCCAGAACACACGAGAGAGGGGAGCCGATCCGAGCCGAGCAGCACACGATGGAGAAGAGCGGGAGCCACGGACGCTCCGTCCAATCCCGCATCGCTACGAGGGGGTGCGCACCCGCAGGCCTGTGCGCGCGGCGCCCACCAGATTTTTTTCCTATGTGGGTGCCGCGGAGGTGGGAGCCGTCAGCGGTGGCATTGGCTTCGACGGCGCGGATGAGATGTGGATCGAACCTCTCGATCCTAGGGTTCGAGCCTGCTGAGCCCAGGGGCGGACAGAGGCCTAGGGGCCACCCGGGCCGTGGCCCTAGGCGTCAGCCCACGATCTGCACACTGTAGCGCTACTGTAGTATAAGGCTCAACCCATGTATCGACGCCGGTCCATATGGTGGCCCTAGGCCTTGGGCTGCCAGCGGTCCGCCACTGGCTGAGCCTAGCACGATTTGTGGATGAAAATGGGAGCCCGATAGGTTCGTTTTGGTGGGTCAGTTCGACGAACCAACAGTTCGAACGGCACCACGCCCATCTATAGATGTGCCCTCCCCTATTTTTTCAACAGGTTCCGCTTTTATCACATCACCGTTTTCGCCTGTGATCGATCCCTTCCCTGAGCTCTCTCTCGCGAGCTCGCTGGCCTTATCATGAAAATGGTGTGTTGTTACTCCTGTGGGCTGGTTGGGGACCAGAGACTACTACTAGTTGCTGGGCTGGGAGAACGTGGGTTGGGGCTACTTTCCATTTTAGGGCTGGGAGTTGGGCTTCGTTCAGCATAGGTTGGGATGACACAATTTTTTTTTGTTTTAAAATGTTTTTTTGGGTTGGGACCAGAGAACTACTACTAGTGGTAGAATGGCGGCAAAACTACTCTGTAATACCCGGCAAAAGATTGATTTCTGAGGCAATTGGCTGGCGCTAACCAACCCAGGCTCCTCTCGAAAGGCCAGTACATCAGCACCAGGAAAACCCTTCCCTCCCTCACCATCAGTGGCGGATCCAGGATTTGAAAGAGGGGGGGGGTTGATTTTCTCCTTCTTCCTTTCCCTTCTTCTTCCTTCTTATTTTCTTCCTCTTCACTTCATCTAGGGTCGAAATTTTTGGGGGGCTTCAGGGGGGCTCCAATGGACAGCGCAGGGGTAGGGGGGCTCCAGCCCCCCCCCACCCCCACGTTGGATCCGCCCCTGCTCACCATTCTACTTCGCTCCCTCCTCTCTCTCACCACCATTCTCGATCCCCCGGCTCCGCCGTTCATCCACTCAAGTGTCGATGCCGTCCGACTCGGACGAGAGCCCAGAATCCACCACATCCGCAGGGTTAGGATGCATTCGTTTTGGGAGGATGCGGAGATGGTCGGTGCCAGTGGCACCACCAATAAACACTGCAAGGTAATCTCGGTTGCATAATTTTCAGAAAAGAAGTGCAAGAACTCAACTCCTCCTTGATCGGTGACACAGGCAAGCTGGCCCCGGACGCTGCTTCTCGCATTCCAGTGCATTGGCAAATGAAATGCTATACCAACAAATGAAATGCCAACTATTTTTGAGATCAAAGGTGGATCATAGTTTAGATACTTAGTTAGGTATAAATATTAACCTACTTAAACTAGTTTGCATTATTTGTCCTCTTAGAATTTACATCAAATTTCATTGTGCATGCTCGAGTGGTGAGCATCGAAACATGCATCATGACCCATGGGGGGGAGGGGGGCTCAAGTACCCTAGTGTATCCTTCTCCCTCCCTCCCACCATTCCGAAAGTGTTTAATTTCTCGACTATTGAAATACACTACAAGTGTCATCTTTCTTCTAGTAATCAACACCAGAGATATCGAAATGTCATCCGAGATCGAGAGCCCAGAATCACCTACCAGCCGCGTCTAAATTGATTTGCTCTTTGAAGATGCATAAAAGGTCTGTAGCAGCGCCAAGAAACATTGCTGCAGGCTACACCTTTTCTTCAACTGTGTGAAAACCTATCTATACAAACATAGGTGGAAACGACATGAGGATCGGAGAAGAAGAAAAAAAGATTGGAAAACTCAAACATTAATTTCCCACTCAGGCGCACAAAAAAGATTGTTCCCCTGTTGATCCAGCAGGCAGGAATCCATTTGTGGTGTCGCGTTTCCCTTTCAGTGTCTTCAGGTTTGATGAAAAGTAGTGGCCCGGAATACGCGTTCGCAGTTGGGTTGGGCTTGTATGGCCCGTATCACCACTGCACGCAATGCGTGTCAACGGCAATATCGTAAACACACAGCCCAGCCCGAGCCAAGAACAGAGACAGACTTTGGAAAATGGGGGTGGTGCGATCGACAAGAGTAATTGCAAGTCAATGTCCTCCAAAAAAAAAGAGAGTAATTGCAAGGCAAAGATGAAAGAGATCCCCGTATCAAATCCGGAAGAGAGAACACTAGTAGGAAACCCGGGAGTGGTCGACTCCAATCTTATGCTTAATTCTATCCGATCCTGCGACGTAAACGGAAAGGAATGTTACTAGGTGTTCGTGGCGGGGAAGAGAGATCGACCCGAAGCTTCCATGCAACTCTTGCCATGTTGAAAACTGACCAGGGCCTTCCATGCACCGGCTGCTGCCAAAAAAACGAGCCAAAGTTTCCCTATTGTTGCCCTGCAGGAGATCTGTATAATTACCGGGCCGCACGCACTTCTCAATATCTTCGTCGTCTTCCTCATCATCCAGCCTCCATGGACAGCGTCATCCTCTAGCAGCTAGCAGCGCCTTGCACTTGCAGGTCTGTTACTTCTTCTCTCTACAAACTCGATTCAATTGAATTTAGTTTGGTTTTGTTTAGGATAACCCAGATATGGTTTTGAAACGGATGGATTACTAGGCTAGTTACTTCTGGTTCTTGTGAGGTGCAGTGTAGATGCTTCCATCTCGGTCGTCTCGCTAATGGTTTTGCAAAGCAGCCATGCATTCATTTAGGTCTAAAAAAGAAAGGAGTGTCTACCAAGCCGTGCATTAGAACTTGCTAGTCAAGCCTACGACGAGACTAGCCTATCTGGATAAACCTCTATGGCTTGCCTTTAATTTCCTGTGGACACAATCATTGTCGAAAACAAATATTATCCCCATATGTGTTTAGTCAGACCCCGATTCGTTTCGAGGTAGTCAGACAGAAATGCTGCTGCTGCACCGTTACTTCCAATTGCTTTTGTGTGCCTGCAAAATCTCAATATAATAGCTAGAGATCCTAGCCTCCTACAGACACCCTGCTGATTCTTGCCGCCCCTTGCGGTTGTGTCTCAGAGGCCGCAAGCAGGGAAGTTTCCGCTGACAAAAGAAGCTATACCAGCAGGTAGCATGGCGAGACCAGCGGCGGATGGAGAAAGCTGGAAGCTGCCGGCGGCGAACAACTGCCGCTGCGGCGGCGTTTCCGGCGAGCTCCTCCCGGCGTTCGGCGAACCCTTCCCTTATTCCGTCGGGAACGCCATCATCAACCCTTACGACGGCCGGTATAGGTACGTCTCGTGCTCTCGTCTGACGCATTGCGTACCCGCACACTTGTGTACGTTCCACGGGCTGACGTCTGCACGTGCGCGCGGGCAGGTGGTGGCAGGCGTTCCTGATCGTGCTGGTGCTGTACTCGGCGTGGGCGTCGCCGTTCGAGCTGGCCCTCGAGAAGGCCGCCACCGCGCCGCTCCTCGTCGTGGACCTGGTCGTCGACGTCTTCTTCGCCGCCGACATCGCCGCGTCCTTCTTCGTCGCCTACTTCGACAGGTCCGCCAACGTCTTCGTCGACGACCGGAGGAAGATCGCCAGGAGGTACCTGACGCGGCCGTGGTTCGCCATGGACGTGGCCTCGACGGTCCCGTTCTACATCATCTACCGGCTGATCAGCGGCAGGAGCACTGGCTTCAGGTACCTCAAACCTTCTCCGGCTGTGGAGGCTACGGCGCGTCAGTAAGCTCTTCGCAAGGTACAGCATGCTCTTCTCTGTGCATGCATTATACTAATATATTTCTTTAAAGACACTTTTAAGCATGGCTGTTAAAATCGTGATTCTCTCTGCTGATTTCACGTCTTTACAATCTTTGATTCGAGACCTTTTGATTCTATACCTTCGCTTCTACAATCATATAATTCCAATGAAAACTAATGATTTTGAAAATCTTGCTTTTATGAAACTATATTATTGATAAGTTGCATGACCAATGTATTATTGTAGATGGGAGAAGGACATCAGATTCAACTACTTCTACACCAGGCTTGCAAAGCTCATCGGCGTGAGTACACTACAGTGACCATTCACGGATTCATGGCATCGTTTCGAACGCTCAGAATTTCTTCAACTCGTTCTCGTACGTGCGCAGGTGACGCTGTTCGCGCTGCACTCGTCCGCGTGCATCTTCCTGTGGATGGCGTTCCACCACCGGGACAAGGAGCAGACGTGGCTGGGCAGCCAGGTGCGCGGCTTCACGGACCGCAGCGTCTGGGTCGGCTACACCTACGCCGTGTACTGGTCCATCACCACGCTCGCCACCGTCGGCTACGGCGACCTGCACGCGGTGAACCCCGGCGAGATGGCGTTCGCCACGGCCTACATGCTCTTCAACCTCGGCCTCACCTCCTACATCATCGGCAACATGACCAACCTCGTCGTCCACGCCGCCACCAACACCTTCACGATGAGGGACATGCTGCGCCGGGTCTCGACGTTCGGGAGCGCCAACCAGCTGCCGCGGGAGCTGAGGGAGCAGATGATGGCGAGCGCGCAGCTCAGGTTCAACGCCGGGGAGGTGGTCCAGCAGCAGCAGCTGCTGTCCGACCTGCCCAGGGCGCTCCGGTCCGGGGTCGCGCGCCACCTGTTCGGGGACACGGTCCGGCGCTGCTACCTGTTCCAGGGCGTCTCCGGCGGCCTCGTCGTGCAGCTGGTTTCGGAGATGGTGGCGGAGTATTTCCCACCCAAGGCGGACATTGTCCTGCAGAATGAGACCTCGACCGACTGCTACATCGTCGTGTCCGGTGCGGTGGTAAGCACGTGTCTTCGCACCTGTCTGCAATGATTCTTCAGTTTTGATTCATCTCCTTGCTCTAACTCTGTTCATCCTGTTCGTTCTCCTTGCTGATGTATCAGGACGTGTTGACAACTGCTGACGATGGAACAGAGAAGGTAAACCGCTCAAAACAAACCCCAAAGATAATTTGAACATCATGGATTGCAATTTCTTTCTGATCAAATGGTGTTGCTCTTCTTCAGCTTGTGATGAAGGTAGGGCCGCACGGCATGGCAGGGGAGATGGGGGTGTTCCTTGGCATCCCGCAGCCGTTCACCGTCCGGAGCAGGAGGCTCACGCAGGTTGTGCGCATCGCCCGGAGCCATCTTCTGCAGATACTTCGGCCCAACACTGCAGATGCGGACACTGTACACGCCAATTTTGTTCAGTACCTCAGATCTCTGAAGGAACACGTTGCGGCAGATGCAACATTTTTCGGGGAGATCCTTTCCGACGCAGGCCTGGTAAGTACACACACACACAAAAAAAAAGTTCTGAAATGAAGGAACTTGCAGCATCGACTCCGAAACTTGGTAACATTTCCCGTTTGTGCAGGATCGGCTTCAAAACTGCGCCATTTTTCACAAGCAGTTGCAGGACGAAGCCAGGATCGTTCGGGGCCAAGATGCCAGGCTTGGCTCCCAGCAACGCGAAGAGACAGCTCCCTGCCGCAACATGTTGCTGCGTCGACAGCACAAGCCACGAGTGGTCATCCACGATCACTTCACCGGCGATGGCACTGATGATGAGAAGGCTCGGAACCGTGCAGGGGGGAAGCTCGTCTGCCTTCCCGATTCGCTGCAAGAGCTGATGAAAGTCGCCGAGGCGAAGTTCGGGAAGGCGGTGAGGAGGGTGCTCACCATCGACGGCGCCGAGGTGGACGACGTCGCCGTGCTAAGAGACGGTGATCACCTGGTTCTGTGTAGGTAGATTAGACCCAGCTGCTGCACGTAGCAAAAGCACGCGCAAAGCGTTTCGCATCATTCCGTTCCCCGAAAATTTTAGGCAGGGGAACTGGGGAAGGGTGAAACGAAAGTTGGGTTGTGTAATTTCGCTACAAAATCTATCCCCGGAAATCGTACGGTAGCAAATAATTTCATAAAAAGAATACCAAATCATGGAGAGAGTAGAACTCTGCTCTTCAAGAAAAGGAAATGCAAAACCGTTGGGGAGGAAGACAAAAAAATGTGCAGTTTTTGTCAAAACAGGTGCAACACATCTGCAAGAAAGCCACTGGGAAACTAAGTTCTATAAAAGATGCTTAAAATGAAGCAGTTTAAGCCAGTACACGAAGCACTACGAGCTACTATCAAATGATATTGATCTGGAAATCACACGTCAGTAAGCCAATAGCCATATACAATAAAATCACATGTCAGTAGGCCAATAGCCATATACAACAACCAAAAGAGCAGTAATATTTTTTGCTTAGCATTGCTGAGGAAACACAAAAGAGAATTATACAACAATCTGCACTGGTTGTTGGCAGACACATTCCCTGTTAATTCATTAGCTACATATCTCTTGGGATCTGAGTACTCACAATCCTAATATCAGCAGTTACATAGTTAATCATAATCACCTGCCTACCATGTGGACTCATCATCTATTGACATGAAACCCCAATTTTGTTCCTGAAATAACAAAGTTCAATAAGTAATCGTCGGTTCCAGCTTCCAGCATAAAATTTACAACAAAATTAAAATGCACATTCGAGGGGACCACTTGTGGATACCAAAAAAAAAACAAATGTAAAAAAATACAGGTCTTAACAAAAAGGATATGGGCCTGGACTTTGCTGACAATGTTTCTTAACATATAACAATATAGAAAGCCCAAAAAACTGTTGGGCTGCAATGTCAACTACCATAGGAAATCCATAGACCATTGTGTAGTCTAGAAGTTATATCTCCCACTGGTCACCGTAGATGCAAACAGGAATCAAACCCAGAAAAGGCCAAAGGGCAGCGACCAAATTCAACTAGTTGTTTGTCAACTACTTCAGAATATAGGGATCTGAATGATATCCGAGCCTAAGTTTAGGGATCCACATCTACATAAGTTTAAGGACCGGTCATGCACTTTACTCTATTCTAACTATTCTTTCAACTCATGGAAAACTAAGATGCAACTAGGCCTGGGCGTTCGGTTCTAACCGAACCGATCGGTTCGGTTCTTCGGTTTCTTGAAAAATTCGGTTCCTCAAAAGTCAGAACTGTTCGGTTCGGTTCTTTTCGGTTCGGTTCCGGTTCTAACCGAGGTACAATGAACAGAATCGCAAAATCATGAAGTCATCGAGAAATTTGAGCACAAATCAACATTATGAAACACAAATCAACACAAAAAATCAAAACTGGGTGAGTTGATGCTTCCAAATCGATGAGGTTGAAGATGAGATTGAAGAAATGAAGAGGAAGAGCTGCTGCTGCCATCCGCTGGCCGTCAGCTTAATGCGTGGTTCCGCCGTGTGCCGGGGATGGACGGCGGGCTGGGGGCGGCGGCGGTGCCCCGTGCGGCGAGCTCGTGGCCGCCTGGGGGCGGAGACGGGGGGCGCTGGCCGTGCCCTTGCGACGGCCGTGCCCCTTGCGGCGGCTGGGGGCGAAGACGAGGGCGCCGGTCGTGCTCCACGGCGGGCGCGGGCGCTACGCAGCGACGACGAAGGCTGCAGCGGCGTGGGCGTTGCGCGGCGGCGAGGTCTGGGCGCGTACGCGTGGGCGCTACACAGCGGTGAGGTCTGGGCGCAGCCGCGCGGGTGGAGGGCGAGCACCTTGCAGCGACGTGGGATTGGGGGCATCTGGCGGTGAGCAGAGGTAGGGTTTGTTTGTTTCTTAGTGGGCCTTTTGTTGGGTTGGGCCATAGGTCGGTTCCCGGTTAACCGAACCGAAGAACCAGGGTATTTCGGTTCCAGAGAACCAGGAACCGATCAAGAACCGATTTTCTCGATTCCGGTTCTTTCGGTTCGGTTCTCGGTTTTTTGTGCCCAGGGCTAGATGCAACTAACATATGAAGCCACAAGTGTGTGTAAACATGAACTCAAACCTTGACATCACCGTGCAGGGGGAAAGCTCGTCTGCCTTCCCGATTCGCTGCAAGAGCTGATGAGAGTCGCCGAGGCGAAGTTCGGGAAGGCGGTAAGGAGGGTGCTCACCGTCGACGGCGCCGAGGTGGACGACGTCGCCGTGCTGAGAGACGGTGATCACCTGGTGCTGTGTTGGTAGATTAGACCCAACTGCTGCACGTAGCAAAAGCGCGCGCAAAGCGTTTCACATCATCCCGTTCCCCGAAATTTTAGGCGGGGGAGGGTGAAATGAAAGTTTTTTTTAGAAGGAAGATGCATTGATCTTAACGCATTAGACCGGCCCTTTTACAAACTGGACTCCAAAGAAAAGGAAAATTACAAAGTTCAAAACTCTTGTTCATCTTCCTCGAAGTCTTCAGAGATCCGTTCGTCACCGCCGCCGAACCCGCTTCCCGATCGTCGCCGGGCACCAGAGCCAATCTCCACTAGGTGGAGGCCGCAGAGGAGGGCTTACTTTTAGGCGAATCATCCGAGTACACTGCCTCCCAGGCGCATCGGCCAACTCCGATATCCACGACACATCCTTCGATTCCACCGCCGGCAACCCGAGCAAAGCTCAGATTTTCACCAAAGAACATCCTCCTTGAGATTAACAGGGTCAACAACATCATCACTTGAAGAAGACGACGATGCGCCGGCCCTCGACTCCTGGACAGGTCTCCCAAGTCTCTCCGTTGACATCGGAGTAGATCGTCATCGGAGAACGGAAGAAGCTGGGAGAAATTATTCCTCTGCAACGTCGTCGCTTCCGCATCGCCGACGTCGCCAGGAAAACCAAGCCGCAAAAGAGTCACGCTCCACCGGCAAAACCTAACTCCACCGCCGAGCATCGGCGGCGAGCAAATCCTAGACCTAACTCCACCGCCGAGCATCAGCGGCGAGCAAATCCTAGATCTAGACAGACTCGATTGGGACTCGATCTACTAAAGGGATGGACCCCGCTCCCCTTGCCACCGGCTAGAAGGCCGGGAGACGGGGGACGAAGCCAGGAGGCGGCGGCGGCGCACAGAAGCCGGCGGTGGAGTCTTCCGCCCGAGTCGCCCTCGTGGGCGACGCGGGGGACGGGCCGCGATAGGTGATCTCGATCTGGGGTAGCGAGGCAAATCGGCAAATTCGGGGTGAAATGAAAGTTGGGTTGTATAATTTCACTACAAAATCTGTCCCCGGAAATCGTACGGCAGCAGATATAATCTCGTAAAAAGAATACCCAATCATGGTGAGAGTAAAACACTGCTCTTCACGAAAACGGGACACAAAAAATGTGCATTTTTTTGTCAACACAGGTGCAAGGCTCAAATGTGAACACATCTGCAAAAAGGCCACTGGGAAACTCAGTTCCATAATAAAAACTAAAAAGGTATGTAAAATGCAGCATTTATAACCCAGTACACGAAGCACTATGAGCTATCAAATGAAATTATATGGAAATCACACGTCAGTAAGCCAATAGCCATATACAATAAAATCACATGTCAGTAGTCCAATAGCCATATACAACAACCAAAAGAGCAGTAATATTTTTGCTTAGCATTGCTGAGGAAACACAAAAGAGAATTATACAACAATCTGCACTGGTTGTTGGCAGATATATTCCCTGTTACTTCATTAGCTACATATCTCTTGGGATCTGAGTACTCACAATCCTAATATCAGCAGTTACATAGTTAATCATAATCACCTGCCTACCATGTGGACTCATCATCTATTGACATGAAACCCCAATTTTGTTCCTGAAATAACAAAGTTCAATAAGTAACCTTCACTTCCAGCTTCCAGCATAAAATTTACAACAAAATTAAAATGCACATTCCAGGGAACCACTTGTGGATACAACAAAACCAAATGTTAAAAA
Organism: Cenchrus fungigraminus; assembly: GCA_036936925.1. Taxonomy (NCBI): domain Eukaryota; kingdom Viridiplantae; phylum Streptophyta; class Magnoliopsida; order Poales; family Poaceae; genus Cenchrus; species Cenchrus fungigraminus. The sequence continues at coordinate 27,082,768 of CM072779.1, read as the reverse complement.
AAGGTCTTAACAAAAAATACAGGCTTGGACTTTGCTGACAATATTTCTTAACATATAACAATACAGAAGACCCAAAAAAATAAGTTGGACTGCAGTTTCACCTTCCACTACCACAGGAAATCCATAGACCATTGTGTGGAAATCTAGAAATTATATCTCCCACCGTAGATGCTTTGCTAAAAAAAAACGTAGATGCAAACAGTAATCGAAACCAGAAAAAGGCCAAAGGGCAGCGGCCAAATTCAACTAGCTGTTTGTCGACTGTACTTCAAAATATGAATGATACTAGGTGATACCCCGCGCGTTGCTGCGGGAGTTTCTATAAAATTTGAAGATGCAATTTGAAAATAGAAACACTAAAATGATTGCATCACAATATTTTCTTGCAAACAACAATATAGATGAAAACACATTCATTTTATTGAGAGAGAACTACTTAGAAATTTGTAACATTGTACTCGCAAAGACTAACACAATGCATGCATGATTACTATTAGCCGCAGAAAATCGGTAGAACACATAAATTCATAATGGATGGTGATGTGGACAGCTTGCATGTTGAGAGAAGATTTAGTGGATGGTGACGTGGACCTCTTGCGTGTTGAGAGAAGTTTATCCATGACTTGTAGTGGGTCTCACCTATATACTTGTTATAGAAAGATGCGAGCCTAAGTTTAGGGATCCACATCTACATGTTGAGAGTATGAAGGCTTAAGTGACACAGTCGGACAAGTAAGGACCGGTCGTGCACTTTATTCTAATTATTCTTTCAACTCATGGAAAACTAGGATGCAACTAACATATGAAGCCACTAGTGTTTGTGAGCATGAACTCAAAGCTTGACAGAACTGGTATAAGTAGTCAGAACATAACAAGGGAGGAACCATAGGTTCCGCAACACCATGTGAAAGAAACTGAGAGGTTAGGAGATGCCCATAAAGATGCATTCAAGAGGATGTCTTGACCATGTCCTGGAAATTTAAAGTTCTACATAGCACTGGAAATTTATATCATACTAGTCTCCAACTGGACCAAACAGACCAAGAGTAATAAGGATTCATGAACACCTCCATTTCTTGACATCAGGCAAAATATTTTAACAAGTTTATATCTGAAGTAGCAACACCTATCAACAGAAAGCCAAATTATTTAAACAAAGTTTCTACAAGCATTATTAACAGCCCAGCCACTGCACAAAAATCTTAAATCACCGATATGATATGACTATTTCACCTTGGCGCAATGACCAAGGAGAATGAACTCTACTTATCATCTCATAAATCATGTCATTATTTTTATCTTGTTATCATATACATGCACCTCGGTATTAATGTAATCACATACATGCACCAGTTGTATTTCTAGAAGAGTTATTCTGCATGGAAATCAAACGGTCATCTACGTCAAATACGAGGTGACAACTCAAATGAGACTATCAAAAGAGAAAATTTTGATTTTACAAATAACCCTATCAAAAGAGAATGGAGGGAGTACAGCTCAAGCAAAATGTCTGATTCTCATCTACATAAGTTCAAGCAGATACCTTTAATCTTTTCCATTACAGTACAAGTAGCTTATGACTAGCTTGAAACAATCACTAGTCCCTCTTTCCACCACAAATACTTTAAATGGGCATCAATAAAAAAAATTTCAGCCCTTAATATGCCATGCCAAATTAAACACACACACACACGACAGCTTGGGCACTAATGCTTTAATATGCCACACTTGATAGTGTTTCAACTAGTAATCTTTGGAGAAGGTGAATAAATTATATGGGTAATGAATTCAACTTGTCCAAAGAAAGAATAGTGGGGTAGACTTGAGAACCTTCAGGTGGACGTTTTTAACAAACTCGTAAATACAGGACCCACTGATGTTCCAGCACATTACTGAGATATCAAGGTATGGTAAACACATATTCTGTTGAACCTACCAAAATTCAAAAGCAACAAGACTAAAGTACACCACCAGTCCTTTGTAACACTGTGTCATCCCGAACCCCAAACTTGCTAACTGTACCATCTGAGTCCTAGTTCTTCACAATTTATGATAAGCACTTGCATGGCATGCTGACTGTGGCACGCTGCCTCCCTCTCTCCCTCCCTTCTCCAGCACAGTCAGCATGCCACACAAGCAGCTTAACACAAATTATGAAGAATACTTAGATGGTACAAATTTGCAAGTTTAGGGATATGATTGTGTGTTTTGCAAGTCTGGGGACCGGGATGACACATGTTACAAGTTTAAGGACTGGTGGTGGATTTTGCTCAAGCAACAATAAAAGTTCAACTATGGCCAATAAATTCCAATATTCCCAACAATATCTATATGAGGCAATTTGAATACTCCAGCAATAGCATATTGATCTAAACTAGCATATACTGCCACTAACTGAAACCAGATTTGTTCTCATGAAAAACAAATCACAGATCTAAGAGAGTAACTGCCATTTTTTGCATCTCATTCTCAGATATTTGAAGATTTCTGGTTGTGCTTTCTACTAGTTTCCCTAAATAAGTCTAACATCAACCTGATTTGTTCTGCTACAATCTTCCTTCTGATAGAATTTAAACACAAAATACTATGTGAAACAATGTTGAGTCCCAGCAAAACTGTAAATACACTACCCTACAAAAGTTATCAATGGCGCGGAATGATGACATTTGGCATCGTATCAAAACATGGGAGTAAGTTGCTACAGGGCACCTTTGGCATTGAGTTTCTTGAATAATATGGTTCACCACAAGAAACAGACTTAGATCCTTCACGAATTGTTGTTCCAGACCCAAAAAGGATGATTCAATCTTTAGTTTACCCCGTCATGCAAATTTTAACGAAATCTATACATACTCCCTCCGGTTCCCTATTAGAAGTCGTTTTGGACAAGGTTTGAGTCAAACATTGGGAATATAAATCATGAATAACATTTAAGTCGTTGAGTTTGAAAATGTGAAAATCATATAATTAGATTTGTCTTGAGAATTACTTTCATAAGAATATACATATATAACTTTCCAATAAAGATTTTTATAGAAAAGAGAAGTCAAAGTTGTGCTTTGGTGACCGTGTCGCTGTCCTAAACGACTTCTAATATGGAACTGGAGGGAGTATATGCTACAATAACACATAACCTGGCACTTTGCTTCAGCAAAAAATTGCACACAACATAAGCAGCTGAGATGAGTAAACCAACCTCCACTTCCAGGCTGCTACGGAGAAGTATCCATGGCACCATTGTTTTGCACTTCACCACCACCATCCTCCAATCTCTTATCATCACCACCATCCTCATCCTCTTCCACATCACTCCCATCCCCATCCTCATCGTTGAGAGATGCAATCTCCGCTTTCGCCTTCTCCAAAATCTCCCTCCACTTTGCATCGACGTCCCTTTGCAAATCCCTCCTCATTTGCTCCACCTCTGCCATGTGCCGCCTCTTGCTACTCTCCATCCTCGCAAAAACCTCCCCAAACTTCTGAATCGACTCCGTGAGAGCCATGAACCCGTTTCGATCCCCTTCAACAGCACAGACTTTCTGTGGTTCAGGTTCACCCAATTCCGCTCCCGGCACTGAAAGCCTTGGCCTTGGCTCCCCACCGCCGCCCAGCAGGCACTCCGGAGCCTTCATCCCCCATCCCAAGCGCGGTGATGTCTGCGTGTCACGGCGGCGCTTCACGACCGGAGGCTGGAACGGGGGCAGGGGCGGGTGCGGTGGAGGAGCCGGGGGCGACGGGCGCAGGATTGACACCATCTTGTCATAGTAGACCCATTTCACGGAGGGGAGGTCGCGGCGCGCGGCGTGGCGCGCCTTCTCCATCTCTTTCTTGAACTGCTTCCTGAGCGTGTCGACGCGGTTGCGGCAGTGCGTCTCGGAGTAGTACCCCGCGGGCTGACCCGCGGCGGCGGACGTGAGGCGGGCGACCTCGAGCCACTCATCGGCGCGAATGCCGCTGCGCCCCGCCCCCGGTCGGACGAAGCGGTCGCCCCAGGCGTCGAGGAGGGCGAAGGTGGAGCGCTCCGTCCACTTGGGCGCGGGGCGCGGTGCCAGGACCTCGACCTCGTACGTCGCGAGCCGCGGGGCGAACTCGAAGCCGAGCGCGTACTGGTCGGTGCGGCGGCGCTTGGCGCTCGGGGAGGAGGGCGACGGGGAGCCGCCTGATGAGGAAGCGGGGGATGGGGAGGGCGACGGGGAGGGGGTCGCGGCGGCGGCCGCGTCGTCGACCATGGCCGCGGCAAGGGCCTCGAGCTCGTGGGCCGCGTCGTCGCCCATGGCCGGGGCTAGGGTTTCGAGTTCGTGGTTGGTGGGGTGGATCGGCGAGGTGGGTTGGCCGGGACCGGTAAGAATCCGGCGAGTTTTGGGCAGGTCGTCCGTTCTCCGTGGGGTTCTCAGCGCGACACAGTATCCACGCCCTGCTAGAGCTACTACTGTACACTAGTGAAAATTGGACAGATGCCCATTAAATGTTTGTCCTTTTTGAAAATTACAGTTAGTCATTTTTTAAAAAAAAATAATGCATGCAAGCTTATAGTAAATTGTTCAGTTCAAAGGTAGGATCGATCTTTCGCTGAAGTGTTTCCTCCTCTGCAAACCTAAATTCTATTTTTTCTTATTTGTAAAGCTATTTTTGTGCAATTTTTCAAGGAAAAGAAATAATTTTACTCCCCTCATTTACTTACCTTGCCCACTTAACCCATAAGAAAATTTTAAGCTCACTTTACTCATCCGATCTATTTCATTTGGTCCAATCTACCTTCTAATAAATTTCTCTTTTCTGTTTCTTTGCATACAAGTTGAGTTTTAATTTCAAATTGTACCTGTTGGCTTATAACTCTATGTTATGAAAATATATTAGCAATTTTTCATGATTACTTTTTAAACAGTTTTGTATATCCAAAAATAGTGCCGTATTGAATACTTCTAACCTATGAAACAAGCATAAAAAAATTAGTATGAGCGTTTTAACATAAGCCATCATGTTTAGTATCTGTTCACGAAATTAAAAGTCAAAAATCAACTCATACACGGAGAAACAAAAAAGACAAATCTAATTAGGGGGTAGATTGGACCAAATAAAATAGTTAGGAGTAAATTGAGCCTAAATTTTATTTAGTGGGTTATAAGCGGAAAAAAAGTGGACAAGTGAAGGGAGTAAAATGAACTTTTTCTATTTCTTCTATCTCTTGTATGAATGAGATGTTTCTTTATAGCCAAGTAAGGTTTTGTAAGAAAATTACCTCTCAAGTTTTTTTTGAAAATCTTCAAACTCCATGGTGAAATAATGATTTTTTTAAAAATAAATCCTTTAGGCAAAGGTACACCAGATGCATGCGTATATGTAGCTAATATTTTATTAGATTTGGATGATTGAATTTGAAGTTTGGGGCTTTGAGTTTTTTCTTGAGTTCTTTCACTTCGTCTTTTACCCATTTACGAATCCATGAAAATTGGTGATTAGTATTGACCTTTCTAGGGTGTCTTTGGAAATACTCGATGATGTGTGTGAGACTATAGTTCTTTTTTGATAAGATTTGGGGATCTTGCAAAAGATATTTTATCCGTTGACCTAATATTTTTGTGTCGATTTTTCGGAGTGGTACCCGAGTATATAGTGCACCTTAATAGGGTACCTGTCACTATTCTTAGTTGGTTTTTGGATTACCTGATTCACTTGTTAAATTGCTTGCGGAGCATGTATAGTGGAGCTGCTTGTGAGACGGCTAATTTTGTGGTGGATAGTTCACGCACTAATCTTGAAAGGAAAACCAAGCATATTAACAAGTTCGAGCACACCCATAGCTTATTTATGTACCACACTCTCCAAGTATCACGCATCCTGATTTCGCGCTATTAGCAACTTGGAACGGGCTGTAATTGCTAACTAGGAACATTGAGGTTATGCACAAAGCACAAACGCCCCTCCCTAGTGATTGATCTCCAGCCACCAGCAGTTTCATGTTTCCTAGACGCACAAGCGACCGCCACCTTCCCGTTTCACCTTGTACTTGCTGGAACTGAAGAATGGATAGCAGCTCATTGGTTTCCTGCAAGTTATTTGTTCACTTTCCGGCAGGGCTGGCACGGTTGAACTGGAGAAGCTCCTGCTCTTCTTCCTCCCGCCGCCACCAGCAGCAGCTCTGGACGGCGACGGCATGAACAGCCTGATGATGAAGCCCGCTCCCTCCATGGAGGGGATCGTCCTCTTCCGCCAGCAGGGCTTGGTGCTGGAAGGACTCCTCGCGGTGGTGCCCAATCTCACCACCGAGCTCGAGCTGCAGTTCGGTGCTGATCCGCCTGTGGTTGTGACCCTACCGGACAGCGACAGCTCGCTGAGGTCTCGCAGGGACAGTTCGTAGGCTTCTTCAGGCAGGTTGTCCACTGCTTTGAGCATCATCTCCCGGTGGTGCCTGCCGATCGCCTGCGCCTCTGCGTCGTCCGACCAAATGGTGGAGTAGTAGTTGGCGATCTTGGATTGCTGGACCCAAGATTCGTAGTCGAAGTCGAGTGCAGCATCCTCATGGTCATGGGTTTCTGACGAGACTGGACTTGTGAAGGTGAAGGGATGCTGCTCCGAGAGAGAGGCAGATGTGGAAATAGAAGTCGGAGCCATGGAACTTTTTATGAGGTGAATTGCAAGGAGATTGTTTGATGCGAGTGGTCTTTTTATAGATGATGAAGATGACTAGGCTGGCTGAGGAGAGCTGGAGTTTGACGGGAATGGAGGTGAGATGGTCAAGTCCTCCATTTGGTAGCCCACGCCCACGCCAAGTGAAACTCCAGGCAGTAGCTAGCAGTCTCGCCTGCTTGCTTTGAACTCAACTGAATTGAACGGAATAGAATAGGCGACAGACAGGTGGAACGTGTTGGATCAAATTCGTGCATCTTTACTGGCCTCGATCTCTTCTGGCGGCTGCAAAAATCTACATGGTTTGCCTCTCCGTGATGCACGGCAATGCTAAATTATTGCTGCCATTCCTGAGTGCGATCTTCACAATACGTGCACGTCACATGCACTTAATTTTTTTTTCCAATCACACGATACAAAGCTGCTCACATAAACGCACATACACTTATTTTTAGAAACACACACATACAACTCTACCACTATGAGCACCCGTAGACTGAACTGACAAATCATCAACATTGACGGTCTTTTCGCGCACCACCTTCTGCTGCTTGAGCAAACTCACTTGGCTGTGCTGTTTGACTCGCTCTTCGTCTGCTTGCAATTGCTACTGGTGGGCAACTTACCAAACGCTCAATAAGATCCCCAATCAGCACCAAATATTTGGTTCAACTTGAAAAAGTTCATGTGCCTATCGCCAACAAAAAAAAATGCAGATTGTTGCTTCAAATGAGTTTTATCGGTATTTAAAAGGTGCATAATGGGAAAACAACAGGTAGGCTTTGTTTTTCATTTTGTATAAAAAAATCATTGAAATAAGGCAATTCATTCTTCTTCTTCCCACGGGCCTTTTCCGCGAAGGCTTTATGGGCCACTTTTGGTGGGCGGAACTGGATGGGCCGAAGTACTCCGTAGGAGGTCGTAAATCGGTGGTCGCTTCCGGGGGAATCATATTTGTCTTCGGAAGATTTTTTCTTCATCTTCCACTTCATCAAGATTCGTGCAACTAACCACAACTTTTGAATCTCACCCCTAACTCTAACTCACTTTTCTCCCTCCCCGCACTCCTCCTCCTGTGAATCGCACGCCGCCCGCGGCCGCAACCAGAGCTCCACGCGCCGCCACTCGTGGCCGCGGCCGGAGCTCTGCGCCCCGCCGCCTGGGGCCGCGGCGAGCTCCGCGCGCGCCGGCCATGGCCGCGGGGGCTGAGCTCCGCCGCCGTCGGCCATGGCGGCCGCAACGGGTCGCACGCGCCTGAAGGCATCTAGTCTCCTAAAGTGTGTTTTGGTAATTAATGACAATCATAGTGGACTAACTTTTTTATCGAGATAAAAGAATAGGTTAGTCCCAGTGGTGTTACGAGCTTCATAGGAATGACTTGCTATACTTGTGTGTATGGTGAACCAAAAAGGAGCTCAAGGTAAAGGTATAAGATAGGTTTTTCTTTTACCGGTCAAGAGGTGATCAGAGGATGCAAATTGACCGGATTAATAGGCTAGATAGCCGTACTATCAAGAGGGGTCAATTGCATTTGATTGACGGTTCTATAGTGCCACTTTGCTCAAATAATTGCATTGCATGCATGAGGGTTAACAACGTTTGAGAAAGTGCAAAAGGAAGAAGAGACAAATCTGTTTTGAGAAAAGCTGACTGTCGAACTGCGGAAAGTCCGTGACCCTTGGGGCGGACAGTCCGAGATCAGCGGACGGTCCGTGTCCAGGGAGGCAGACGGTCCGCCGCGAGAAAAATCGACTAAGTCCCAGGCGGGTGCGCCGATCTTTTGCCGGCGGACTGTCCGGCCCTTGGTGGCGGACTGTCCGCGGCTCTTTTCTTGTGAGGCGGACCGTTCGGCGGACCGTGCTAACAGAACCGTGTTCTAGGGGTTAGAGGATACTTTTTGACGGCGGACGGTCCGCGGTCAGTTTGGCTGTGCTTTTTGCTTGTGAGGCGGACGGTCCGCGCCCTGTTGGCAGACTGTCCGCACATCCTGTAACGGTCATTTCTGACACGTTTTCGAGCCGTTGTAGTTGGGTGGCGGACTGTCCGCCAAGTGTGGGGTGGACTGTCCGCGGGCTCTGTTTTAAACCGTTTTCAGCTCATAACGGCTAGCTGCGTGGGAAGGGGGTATTTATACCCCATGTCCTAGTTGGGAGAGGTTCTCTTGGCACTTTGAAAAACTTTCTTGCATACCTTGAGCTCTCTCTCCCCTTTCTCTCGCTCACTTTGCTTAGTGGTTGCATTCTTGTGAGATTGAGAGCATCATAGTGCTTTGCATCAAGAGTTTGAGCTTTGTGGCACTAGGGAGTCTTCAAGCAAGCGTCATTGGCTTGTTACTCTTGAAGGTTGCCGCCTTCTAGACGGCTTGGAGATTGTGGTTCCATTGAGCACTTCAAAGAAGATTGTGAAGGTGCCTTTGGAAGATTGTTGTGAGGGGTGTTGTGCTCAGCTCACCAGAGCGGTAAAGAGCAACTCTAGTGGAATCGAGGTGTGGAGTGGTTCTTTGGTTCTAACCGTCTCAAAGATCAAGCGGTGCCTTGATAGAGGTGAGGTTGAACATTGAATCCACCTCAACGTGGATTAGGGGTGATCGGCAAGTCACTGATACCACGGGATAAATTTCGTCTCTCGTGCTTGGTTACTTTCTTGCTCAATTTACCTTTAAGCATTTACTTTGAGCAATTTATTTACTAGAGATTGAATTATATCTTGTCATCCTAGGTTGCAAACCCTCAACATAGACCTAGTATAGCTAGAGATTTAATTCCCTTTGTTGTTCTAATTAAATTTGTCTAGTGTTGTGCTTTTAGATTTTAAACCGCCTATTCACCCCCCCTCTAGTCGGTGTCCTAGATCCTACAAGTGGTATCAGAGCCGAGGACTCCATATTTGAAGGATTTAACCATCCCGGAGTAGGACAATGGCCGATGAGAAGACAAAGTTTCATGTGGGAAAACCTCCGGTCTTTGATGGAACAAATTATGACTATTGGAAGACTAGAATGGAGGTTCATTTTCAAGCCTTGGAAGGAGGTGTGTGGAGGATTGTGCAAGAGGGCTATGTTGTATTGAATCTAGATAATCCAACTCCACAAGACAAGGACAACATAAAGTACAACAATCAAGCATTGAGTGTGCTCTACAATGCTCTTACTCTTAGTGAATTCAATCGAGTCAAGGGTCTCAAGCAAGCTAATAGAATATGGGAGAAGCTTATGGAAATTTATGAAGGAACTTCCACCGTCAAGGAAGCTAAACTTTATTTGTATAAGGGGAAATTCAATGAGTTCACTATGAAGAAAGATGAAGACATTTCAACCATGTTCAACCGGTTGAATGATATTGTGAATAAACTCAAGTGCCTTGATTTTGATGTCCCGGATCAAGACTTCTCTCATAAGTTCCTTAGATGTCTTCCAGAGAAATATAAAACAATTGTGACTTTACTTGTGAGATCAAATTTGAAGACAATTTCCCCCACAGAGGTGCTTGGTGAGGTGCTCACTCATGATATGTTTAAGAAATCACAAAAGGAAGTGCATGGTGAAGCTAAGGTTGAGGAGAAGAAAAGTATCGCACTCAAGGTCAAAGCCTCTCAAGAAGAAGATGGTGATGAAAAACATGAGAGTGACACGGATGAAGAAGTGGCTCTTGTTGTTAGAGGGCTTAGAAGAATCATGAATAGGAAGAAATTTGGCAAGAAAGGGCAATCATCAAAGAAGAATCCTTTTGAAGGAAAAGATTGTTTTTCTTGTGGTGAAGTTGGACACATATCAATCAATTGTCCAAACAAGAAAGAAGATATGTATGGCAAGAAGAAGGGCGAGAAAAGTGAGTACAAGAAGAATGAGAATAAGAAGAAGAAGTACTACAAGAAAGAGAAAAATGGGCAAGCCTATTTTGTTGAATGGGATTCCGATGCAAGCTCCGATGAAGAAGATGATGATGACAAGCCTTCAAGAGGTCTTGCCGAAATTGCTATTAAGGAAGCTCCTTCACTCTTATCCAAGCCATTTTGTCTAATAGCAAAAGGTGAAACCAAGGTAATAGTTGAGGATGCCAATGATGATGATAGTGATGATGATGTTGATGATGATGCTATTTCTTATGATGCTCTTGTGGAAATGCTTATTAAGTCCGATGACAAATTGCGCAAGGAGAGGTCAAAGTTGAAGGATTTGGAGTTGAAGAATTCTTCACTTCAAAATTCCTATGAGGAGCTAAAGACTTCTCATGTCAACCTTAAGGACTCCCATGACAAACTAAACACTTCATGGGGGGTTCTTAAGGAAAAGCATGAGAAGCTTAAGGAAGCTCACAACTCTCTCCTTACACAAGAAGCCAAAGGAAAAGTAAGTATGAGTGTTGAATGTGATATATTAAATGATTCTTTATGTGCAACTAACCCATCTTGTAGCACAAGCACTAGCTCTTGCATTAGTGAGGATAATTCTTGTGATTCGTCTCTTATATTGGAAAATGAATCTTTGAAGAAGGAAGTTGAGTGCTTGTCCAAGGATCTTGCTAGGTATTTTGGAAGTCATGTCCGGTTTAATCATTGTTGGACAAATAAAAAATTTACCTTGAACAAGAATGGTATTGATTATGTTCCGAAGAAAGGGAAAATGACATTCATTCCTAAGAAGAGTACTTTTGTTGCTTCCAAGATATTTCTTGAAGATGAAGGGAAATTTAAGATGTGCCATGTATGCAAGACAAAAGTTGATGTAAATCACAAATGCAAGAGCAAGAAGACCGTATCCTTTGATCCATCCTATGTACTTGAAAAAGATTCAAATGGTGTTGTTTGTGCTAGATTTGTTGGCCGTTCTATCGGATGTGATAGAAAGAAATCTATTTGGGTGCCTAAGGTTTTGGTCACTAACGTTGAAGGACCCAAGAAAAATTGGGTACCTAAGAGAAAGTGATTTCTTTTGTAGGTGGACTATAAAGACGGAGGAAGACATTGGGTAATTGATAGTTGTTGCACTAATCATATGACCAGCGCAAGAAAAATCTTTTCTCATCTTGATGAAGATATCTCCGACTTTGACAAGATCACTTTTGGGGATGATAGCAAGGGAGGTGTAAAAGGCATTGGTGAAATACCTATCTCTAAAGATTATAATCTCTCCAATGTCTTGCTAGTTGATTCTCTTAATTTCAACTTGTTATCTATTTCTAAACTTTGTGATAATGGTTATAAGTGCACTTTCAGTAGCAATGAATTTGAGGTCACTTCACTTGATGGAAAAGATACTATCTTTAAGGGCTTTCGTCATTAAAGTTTATATCTTGTGGATTTCTCTTCCAAGAAGGCTAGCTTGACTACTTGCTTATTCTCAAAGGCCTCAATGGGTTGGTTGTGGCATAGCAAACTAGGTCATGTTGGTATGAAACAACTCAATCGCTTAGTGAAGCATGATCTAGTTCTTGGCTTGAAAGATATTAAATTTGAGAAGGACAAATTGTGTAGTGCTTGTCAAGCCGGAAAGCAAGTTGCAAACTCTCATCCTAACAAAAGTACTATGTCAACCACAAGACCATTGGAATTATTACATATGGATTTATTTGGTTCAACTACTTATAGAAGTATTGGTGGAAATAGCTATTGTCTTGTGATTGTGGATGACTATTCAAGATACACATGGGTATTCTTTCTACACGACAAATCTCATACTTGTGAAATATTCAAGAGTTTTGTCAAGAGGGCCGGAAATGAATTTGAGCGAAAATTGAAGAAAGTAAGAAGTGACAATGGTAGTGAGTTCAAGAATACAAGTGTTGAAGATTTTTGTGATGAGAAGGGAATTAAGCATGAGTTCTCAACTACATACACTCTGGAGCAAAATGGTGCAGTTGAGAGGAAGAATAGAACCTTGATTGAGATGGCAAGATCTATGCTAGATGAATATAAGGTTTCGGATTTATTTTGGGCCGATGCAATCAACACCGCTTGCCATGCATCAAATAAGCTATATTGTCATAGATTCTTCAACAAGACACCATATGAACTTCTCATTGGAAGGAAGCCCAACATTTCTTATTTTCGGGTTTTTGGTTGCAAATGCTATATTCTAAGGAAAGGCTCTCATCTATCAAAATTCCAAAGCAAGTGTGATGAGGGATTCCTTCTTGGTTATTCATCTAATTGCAAAGCTTATAGAGTGTACAACAAGTCCAAGGGGTTTGTTGAAGATGTTTATGATGTGCAATTTGATGAAACTATGGGCTCTCATAGTGAAAAAGAAAATTTGGATGATGTGAGAGGTGATGAGTTGAGCAAGGCAATGAAGACTGTGGCTATTGGTGATATAAGACCTAGAGAAGAAGAAGAAGATGATGAAGGGCCTTCTATATTAATTCAAGTGAATACTTCTTCATCAAATGATCAAGATCAACAAGTTGATAATACAAGCAACAATGATACACCTCAAGTTGAAGATCAATTGGCCTCAACTACTCAACCTTCTACATCTTCACAAGAACAGGTTGATCAACCAAGAGTTCCAACTCAAGTTGCCAAAGATCACCCTATAGATCAAATTATGAGTGATATTAGTAAGGGTGTTCAAACTCGATCTCGTGTTGCTTCATTTTGTCAACATTATTCCTTTGTATCCTTTCTTGAGCCTAAACGTGTAGATGAAGCACTTGATGATCCGGATAGGGTGATTTTCATGCAAGAAGAATTGAATAACTTCACCCGGAACCAAGTTTGGGAATTGGTTGAAAGACCTAAGGGTCATAATGTCATTGGTACTAAATGGGTCTACCGGAACAAGGAAAATGAAGATGGTGTAGTTGTGAAGAACAAGTCAAGATTGGTTGCTCAAGGTTACACTCAAGTTGAAGGTTTGGATTTTGATGAAACCTTTGCTCATGTAGCTAGACTTGAAGCTATTAGAATCTTGCTTGCTTATGCTTGTGCTCACAATATCAAGTTATATCAAATGGATGTCAAAAGTGCCTTCCTGAATGGGAAAATCAATGAATTGGTATATGTTGAACAACCTCCTGGTTTTGAAGATCCTAAGAAGCCCAATCATGTATACAAGCTCTTTAAGGCTCTTTATGGTTTGAAGCAAGCACCTCGTGCTTGGTATGAAAGACTTAGGGACTTTCTAATTTCCAAGGGTTTCAAAATTGGAAAGGTTGATACAACCTTGTTTACCAAAAGAATTGGAAAGGATATTTTCATTTGCCAAATCTATGTTGATGATATTATCTTTGGCTCAACAAATGAAGATTTTTGTGGGGAATTTGGTAAAATGATGTCTAAGGAATTTGAAATGTCTATGATTGGTGAATTGAGCTTCTTTCTTGGTCTTCAAATCAAACAATTGAAGGAAGGAACATTTGTATACCAATCTAAATATGTAAAGGATATCTTGAAGAAATTTGGTATGAAAGATGCAAAACCCATCAAGACTCCTATGGCTACCAATGGACATCTTGATCTTGATGAGGGGGGTAAACCGGTTGATCTTAAGCTTTATAGATCCATGATTGGTAGTTTGCTTTACCTTACCGCATCTAGGCCCGATATCATGTTTAGTGTGTGCATGTGTGCTAGATTTCAAGCCGCACCTAAAGAATGTCATTTGACCGCCGTGAAAAGGATCATGAGATATTTGAAGTTTTCTCCTAACATTGGTCTTTGGTATCCAAAGGGTGCTCAATTTGAGTTGGTTGGTTTTTCCGACTCGGATTATGCCGGTTGCAAGGTTGATAGGAAAAGCACTTCCGGTGGTTGTCAATTACTTGGACGTTCTCTTGTATCTTGGTCGTCTAAGAAGCAAAATTCAGTGGCTCTTTCTACCGTCGAAGCGGAATATATCTTGGCGGGAAGTTGTTGTGCTCAATTGTTATGGATGAAGCAAACACTTCTTGACTATGGTGTGAAATTCAATGAAATTCCTCTCTTATGTGACAATGAAAGTGCCATCAAGATTGCCAACAATCCGGTTCAACATTCTAGACCAAGCATATTGATATTCGACATCATTTTCTTAGAGATCATGTGAGCAAAGGGGATATTAAAATTGATGGTGTTAGCACGAATGATCAATTAGCGGATATCTTTACAAAGCCATTGGATGAATCTCGGTTTTGCAAGTTGAGGAATGAGCTCAATGTCATTGATATCTCGAATGTGGCTTGAAGTCTCACACATATGCCTTTGCATCCTTGTTTTTGCATACTAACCTTTTCATGTATTGTTTTTCGCCTTTTCTTAAGCATCATGTTCTTTGCATTACCATCCATGATTCTTGATTCAAACTTTGAGAAAGTGGTCAAGGATGATCAGATAAGAGTATCAAAGTCAGTGGATTTGATCGTGAGTAGACACTACAAGTTGAAACTGAAACACAAATTCAAAGAGTTTTGCTCGGGCTGTTTTTCTGAAAGTGGCGGACCATCCGCTGAATATGTGCGGACCGTCCGCGGGTCGCGGACCGTCCGAGAGGAGTGTAATGGACCGTCCGCAGGTATCTGGACAAAACCTGAAAAATTGACAGAATGAACGGCGGACCGTCTGCGCCTACCCGACAGACAGTCCGCGCGTGTCGGGCGCAAGTGGACCCGCCCGACCACGGCCTTATCTGGATGGGGTCAACCCCTTTTCCTCTCCCACACCAACAGACCGCGTGCCCCTCCTCTTTTTTTTCTCCCAACCGCAAGCAAGAAAGGAGAAAGGGACCTCTCTCCTAGGGGGAGGATTTGGCGCTTCCCCGGACCGTCCGAGCACATCCCCGGACACTCTGTGCTCTCCTCCAACATGCTCTCTCGGTATTTCATCGATTCTCTCGTTGGTTTTCTCGGATTTCACTCATAAGCAAAGTTAGGGTTTGATGTTGGGATTTGGATTTCGTCCATGGAATCTTGCAATTGAGTAGGGGAATGAGTTACTAAGGTCTAGAGGAATGTCTACTAGTGATTTGGTTCAGTTTCATTGGCTATATTTGGAGATCGATCGATGAGTTCATGGACGGTACTGTTGCGTTCGTCGCCGCACAGTGCTGGCGGACCGTCCGCCCGAGCCTGGCGGACCGTCCGCGTACCGCGGACAGTCCGCCGAGGCTGGCACGGACAGTCCGTTGGTCGCTGTGTGTGATGAACAAGATAGCATCCTTTCTTGGTGATTCTTGTGCAGTTCTATGCTATCAATACTTACTCTTACGACACGTTCTTGACAGTGGTTCAAGGGGTGGAGGCCGTGGTGGTCGCAAAGCGGCCGCGGGAAGGACCAAGCGATCTCGAGTTGTTGATGAGGTGGAAGAAGGAAGTGAAGATGAACTTGTTGATGTCACCATTACTGAGGTTCCTAGGCAATGGTCACTTAACACCTATCAAAGAGACCGTGCACCGCATCAATATGAGCGTGAAAGTGACACTAACAATCCTTTCTTTCACACTCAAGTTCAAAAGAATGCATTCTATGGTCACTTGTTAGAAAAGGTGGTGTTCAAACATCAAAGAATTGACTTCATTCATATGGCCGACTACAATGTCATGTATGAATTGGTACAAAGGTTTGAAGAATTGGGGCTTAAAGAGTTCATGGAGCATAAGTGTGATTGGAATGACACGGTTATTCGTCAATTTTATGCTACGGTTGAAATTGACATGATAGAGGAGAAGCTCACATGGATGACCGGGAAGCGAAGGTATGAGGCTACCTTTGAGGAGTTTGCTACTGTCAATAAGTTGAACTACGATGAGATCTCTAAAGGTAGTGACATCACACATGAAAGCTATCTTACTCTTCATGAGATCATTCCATATTATGAGCCACCTAGGACTGGAATTCATAAGGTGTATGAGAAATCAATTGGTCTTAGGCATCATCCGGCTATCATCCTAAAGATTGCTAGAGCTACTGTGCTTTCGAAGAGTGGATTTAAGGATGGGTTTGTCGGGTGGCATAGAAACTTTGTGAAGCATGTCATGAACAACACCAAAATGGATGTGGTAGCTCTCATCATGTATGAACTACAAAGGAAGAAGACGGACTTTGAGTCCAATATTTACTATGCTCCCTATATCGTGTCTCTCATGTTGGATAAGACAAAGTTCAAAGGCCCATGTGATGTGAAGCATACTCTCTACCGGCTTTACAAGAATGCTCCAGAGTTTCTTAATCGGCCCTTGACTGAGTATCTCGAAGCGGATCTTCACCCACAAGACGTTCCAGGGCTTCATGACGAAGAAGAAGCTGAGGATGATGATGAAGATGAGGAGGATTATGAGGGTGAAGCACCTCAACCCCCACCTCCAGTTCAGCCACAGTGGGAGCCCCCGACAGGTTATTTTGACTCCTACTTTGCCTCTATGCAGCAGTCCATGAACACTCAGCTTGAGCAGATACAGACCGGGTTCACTAGCCATTTTGAGGCCTATGGACAGCAGGTCAACAACAATTTTCAGGTCATGTAGCAAGGTTTTCAAACTGAACTTGACACACGATTCACCAATTTTGGAAATGCCATGTACATCAACATGCATCAACCTATGATGATGAGCTTGCAAGGTGTTCAACAGAGTCTTCATAATGATATTGAGACCTTAAGTGCCAAGCTTGATGGGTTAGCTACTTCCGAGCAATACGAGCAACTTAGTACCCATCAGACTCAGCTTGAGAACAACTTCAACACCTTCAACACGGCTTTCACAGATTTCAGTGGTCATTTCTATAGCATCTATCCTCCATCGGCTTCACCTCCTCAGTTTCCACCTTATGGGCCACATTGTCCTCCTCAGCCACCGCCTAGGGATGACTAGTCCTTTTTGGGTTCTTGATGACAAAGGGGGAGAGAAAGGTGAAGAAAAGAAGTGATCTAGATAGGGGGAGCTAAATTTGGAAGAGCTAAATTTGGAAGAATCATGATCATGGATGGACCTTTGCATTTGCATGTTTACTTTTATGGCATTGCATGAACTTTGGCTTGTAATAATCGTTGCACTTTGTGGTTGTGTGTGGCTTGAGAACTAGAACTAAATTTGTGGCTTGTTTATCTATGAACCTTGCTTGTAAGCTTAAATGTGTTATCTTTGTGGCTTGTGGTTTAATTCTTATGGGTATTTGTGGCTAACCCTCTTTGCAAGTTTTTAGTTATCTTGGATATATATATGATCTTGTTGCCTCGATTTACATTTTGTAGGGGATACTCCGCCAAAATTTATTCAATCTATACATATGAGAAATTTCAAATGCAAAACTATATGCACATATGTAGGGGGAGTCATTCTCTATTCATTGAATCATGAAAGTTTATTTTATCTATCATTCCTTGATTACAATGAATTATGTGAGTATTCTCAAAACTCTTTTATCATATATCACTCTTTTCAAAATGGTTGTCATCAATTACCAAAAAGGGAGAGATTGAAGGCATCTAGTCCCCTAAAGTGTGTTTTAGTAATTAATGACAATCATAGTGGACTAACTTTTTTATCAAGATAAAAGAATAGGTTAGTCCCGGTGGTGATGCGAGCTTCATAGGAATGACTTGCTATACTTGTGTGTATGGTGAACCAAAAAGGAGCTCAAGGCAAAGGTATAAGATAGATTTTTCTTTTACCGGTCAAGAGGTGATTAGAGGATGCAAATTGACCGGATTAATAGGCTAGATAGCCGTACTATCAAGAGGGGTCAATTGCATTTGCTTGACAGTTCTATAGTGCCACTTTGCTCAAATAATTGCATTGCATGCATGAGGGTTAACAACGTTTGAGAAAGTGCAAAAGGAAGAAGAGACAAATCTGTTTTGAGAAAAGCTGACTGTCGAACTGCGGAAAGTCCGTGGCCCTTGGGGCGGACAGTCCGAGATCAGCGGACGGTCCGTGTCCAGGGAGGCAGACGGTCCGCCGCGAGAAAAATCGACTAAGTCCCAGGCGGGTGCCCCGATCTTTTGCCGGTGGACTGTCTGGCCCTTGGTGGCGGACTGTCCGCGGCTCTTTTCTTGTGAGGCGGACCGTTCGGCGGACCGTGCTAACAGAACCGTGTTCTGGGGGTTAGAGGATACTTTTTGACGGCGGACGGTCCGCGGTCAGTTTGGCTGTGCTTTTTGCTTGTGAGGCGGACGGTCCGCGCCCTGTTGGCGGACTGTCCGCACATCCTGTAACGGTCATTTCTGACACGTTTTCGAGCCGTTGTAGTTGGGCGGCGGACTGTCCGCCAAGTGTGGGGCGGACTGTCCGCGGGCCCTGTTTTAAACCGTTTTCAGCTCATAACGGCTAGCTGCGTGGGAAGGGGGTATTTATACATCATGTCCTGGTTGGGAGAGCTTCTCTTGGCACTTTGAAAAGCTTTCTTGCATACCTTGAGCTCTCCCTCCCCTTTCTCTCACTCACTTTGCTTAGTGGTTGCATTCTTGTGAGATTGAGAGCATCCTAGTGCTTTGCATCAAGAGTTTGAGCTTTGTGGCACTAGGGAGTCTTCAAGCAAGCGTCATTGGCTTGTTACTCTTGGAGGTTGCCGCCTCCTAGACGGATTGGAGATTGTGGTTCCATTGAGCACTTCAAAGAAGATTGTGAAGGTGCCTTTGGAAGATTGTTGTGAGAGGTGTTGTGCTCACCTCACCGGAGCGGTAAAGAGCAACTCTAGTGGAATCGAGGTGTGGAGTGGTTCTTTGGTTCTAACCGTCTCAAAGATAAAGCGGTGACTTGATAGAGGAGAGGTTGAACATTGAATCCACCTCAACGTGGATTAGGGGTGATCGGCAAGTCACCGATACCACGGGATAAATTTCATCTCTCGTGCTTGATTACTTTCTTGCTAAATTTACCTTTAAGCATTTACTTTGAGCAATTTATTTACTAGAGATTGAATTGTATCTTGTCATCCTAGGTTGCAAACCCTCAACATAGACCTAGTATAGCTAGAGATTTAATTCCCATTGTTGTTCTAATTAAATTTGTCTAGTGTTGTGCTTTTAGATTTTAAACCGCCTATTCACCCCCTCTAGTCGGTGTCCTAGATCCTACAGCGCCACCGCCGGGTGCCGTGCTCAAAATGTTGGTTCCCAACAAATATTGGTCCTAAAAATGTTACAACATTTTGCAAAATGTTGATGAAAATGTTGGAAAATAAGTGTTGTAACATTTTGAAAAATACTTCAACTTTTTTTTAAAATAATCATGAGGTGAGATGGCTGAAAACTATTAGTTAGCAAATCTTAGGTGAGCTTTTAGTGAGCTGGAAGTTTACGATGCTTATCCACCTTCCAGTAGCCATATAGGAGCCCCGGTCGCTTCTCCACAAATATTATGTGTCGTCAGCAGGGAGGGCCGCCTGGTTGCGCAAATCGTTCAGACAGACGAGCTGGTGCAAGTTGCAACGTGTCTCACAGTTCCTTGTTCAAGGGGAAAACGCGCAGCATGTTGCAACATGTCTTGTTCAATTCCGAAGACGAGCACAGATGCGACAGCAAAGGTTACACCAGGAATCCAGGATTAGTAAAAAAAAAAAAACCCTTTTGGGACGTAATACTCCCAATTTCAAGGCTTGAGCTCAAGGTCAAGGGGCCCCCAGCTTCTTCTTGGAGGCCAAGGAAGCCCAGTGGGTGGTGCCAGCTCGATCCGATCGGATACCGCGGATGGATTGGATCGGACAATCGCCTTGGACGAGAAGAAATGATTGATGAGTGTTGTCTGCGCGCGGCGACGCAACACTGCACGCTGTGCGGGGCTAGCTACTACTGTACGTACAGTACGCTAGTAGTAGCTTCCACATGCCGGATCTGGTGGCTGTTGCCCTGCCACCGCGCAGCCAGCGCGGCGTGCAGACCGGGATCGACGACGCCTCGCGCCGCAAGCTAGCTACTGGAGCCTTTGCTTGCACACATTGATGAGGAAATAATTGCCCACAACAGATTGTGTATTGACGACATCGCCAGGTAGTATACAGATTGTCGTGCCGCACTCCGTCCGCTGCCACGCGTTTATGCGTGTTTAGGAAAAAAAAAACATCGCGATACCTTAAGCCTCACGAGACACGAAAACAAGAAATACTAGGTAACTCTTGGAGAGGCTTCAAATTAAAGCAGACCGGTGAAGGCAGGCAGGCAGAGCGGGAGACGCCGCGCCGGTGAAACCACAAACTTCTTTCTAGTAGGATGGAGGACGTGCTAACTGTAGGTGGAGTAGATACTGCACAGTGCGTGAGTAGCAGTAGACTTGCATGGAGCGCAGCAGGGGTACGCTACTGGCTTTACGGAGTAGTCGTACAGTACTATGCAAACGCAATCGAAACAATAACTAAACCCTGCTGCACCCGACGAGAAAAAAAAAAGAAAAGGCCGAACCAACCTGCTCGTCAGCTCGTGGCCCCTGAGCCGAAAGCTATGAAACGCATCGCAAACAATGTAGCAGCAGACAGTCAGACAGAGCCTCGCTCAGTAATTAACAAGGGGTGTGTTAAGAGTCCAAACGTTTGGGTAAAGTTTGACAATTTTGATTAAAATTGATGCAAATACACTGTAGCGTCAGATGAATAATGAGAGATAATGTGATGAGATGTTTTTTTGGAAAAATTTGGGTTTCTAAACACACGCATACTGCTAATAGCGATGAGTCACCACGGCCTGTCCCCCGCGGACGCCGCACCCGCCGCTCCCTCGAAGCAAAGCGCTCTCTCTCGCTCCCTCTGGAGAAAGGTGAAAATAATGTGCTGCAAAAGGGAAAAGGGTGAGAGAGAGAGAAGTGAGCGGCCCGAGCGAGCCAGGAATTTCTCGTTCTCCGCGACGGGAGGAGCGGGGTTGTTTAACTAGCGTTAATCATCGTACCGCACGAGGGGATAGTGCCGGGGGGGTTTATTTGGCGCGGCGCGGAGGCAGCAGGAGGTGGCTAAAGCTCGGTTAGCGATGGGATAACGACGGCTCGGGGGGCGACACCTGCCCCCCACGACCTGTGACAAGACCTCGCCGGCCGGCCGGGGAGGTACGTGTGGGGGTGCTAATGCTAATCACCGTGCTAATCTGGCGGCTAGTGACAGTCTCAGCGAGCCTGGTTAATTAGCTATGGAGTGATGGGTCGGAAACACTGTACCTGCCCGGACAGAGAGGACGTCGTGCTGCAGATAAAAATATGGGC
The DNA here is from genome assembly GCA_036936925.1 of Cenchrus fungigraminus. Lineage (NCBI taxonomy): Eukaryota > Viridiplantae > Streptophyta > Magnoliopsida > Poales > Poaceae > Cenchrus > Cenchrus fungigraminus. The sequence continues at coordinate 27,061,049 of CM072779.1, read as the reverse complement.
ATGTTTGGTACAACTTCATGAGCGGCTTCACGAGCAGCTTCACAACTTCAATAGCCAAACGGTCAGCTTTGTGCCTAGCTCTCTGGTCAGTTTCTCTGAAAACTCGCTCTCATAGAGTTAAGCACACGGTGAAGCTGCAAAAACGTAACTCCCCCGCTTATGAAGTTGCTCGTGAAGTTGTTTTCTAAAAAACAGCTCTACTGGTGAAGTTGAGTTGTGCCACAGGACCTATGTCATGTGCAATCTAGCACATCTTTGGACTTTCGGCAGGTAAAAACACGTTTGCTGACAGGATTTGCTTCCCTTCCGAAATAAAATAGTGCGACTCGCTGGTGAACGTGGACTAGAGAAATCAAGTTCACCGGCCGCCGACTTGTGGGCCCGCCCGTCTGTAGTGAGCTCCACGACTCTACAGTGGTGGCCCGAACGGATAGATCCGTGGTAATTACCATGTGCCTTCCTTCGCTTTTCAAAGGCCAGAGGGGGAAAAACAAAGGAAAAGCTGCTAAAGCCAAAGATTAAGGTCCCCCGTACGAATACGATGGATGATGCTCGCACTCGCAGAGTCGCAGTCCGATACCAGCACGGCAATACACGCGTCGTACCACGAGGGTCGTGGGCGCACAAAACGACAAGGGCCACCACTCGTGTCCGTTTCAACGTTTTGCCGCGGCGGTCAAACGTGGCGGTAGACTGACTAGCCTGGGTGTAGCGTGGTAAATGATGGTGGATCACTCGTCCCAAACCCTTTTCCAATGGGAGATCTTTTTTCAATTTGTTTTTACTTTTTAAGCACTTCTACATTTGCTCTGTTAAAAGTTGAACCAGTTTGGTGACCCAGGTAAAAAGTTAAAAATGCTGCAACATTAGCTAGTCACTAGTGTACATGTGAGCGATGACGATGATAGCCAAACAAGCAGCTAGCGCATGCATGAGATGACACGATTCCGCGAAGGAATGGGTCGCGACGGCGAAAGCTCAACCAAGTGCCGCACGCACAGGCACATGACACGTTCCTCTGGGCTGGACCATCCCGTTGGGATTATTGGATTACCATTACCATGGCGGAGGTGTCGCTCGTGCAGCGCGTGGCGATAAATTGTCGACCTAATTAAACCACCAGCGAGGCATCAATCATCGCAAAAACCATTTCCGATCTTCCGTCGAGTACGTACGTACTCGAGTCGTTTCATTTACACCTACATCCTACTTTGCCAGCTCCTGCCCTTGGGTATGGCTGTGAACGAGCCGAGCTCGAGCGAGCTCATCGTCTAAAGCTTGAGCTTATTAATGCATCGAGCCGAGCTCGAGCCGAGTCTCAAAACCATCTGAGCTTGAAGCTAAACTCAAACTTGGCTCGTTAAGATTCGTGCTGATCTCGAGTCGAACTTACGAGTAATTCACGAGCTTTACGATTTATATCATTCATAAATATAGTTTAAAAAATCTACATAATAACTGAATTGGTGTCATTACATTATCTGTAGACATCGAGTTTTGTGAAGTGCAATTAAGAAAGAAAATTAGAGTATATGTGCGTATACATCTTATAGAGTCATGACTAATCATAGTATACTAGTTTACTCGAGCTTTTCGATATCGAGTTCGAAAATCTCACGAGCTTTTAAGTCTAACTCATTTAGAAATCGAGTGGGTCTCGGATCAAACTTAAAACGAGCCGGACACGATCCATTGAGGTTCGAGTTTTTTTTTTTACAGCCTTACCCTTGGGGCCTTTCGTGAAAAACCGTGCCGTCAGAGGGGAGATTGTGCTCCAAGGAAACGAAGCCGTGAGAGAGAAAATAGACTAGAATAGGGGAAAATAGGGCGAGAGAGAAGAAGAAGATTTAAAAAAACCCGGACAGTGGGTCCCAGCGTGGAGAGGTGGTGAGCCGGGAATACGCCACCGCACACGCCCGTTGCCACTGCCACGCCTCCCGCGGACACTTGTCCCGTCTCCCAGCGCGCAGCACATTGACACCACCACGCCGCCCCGCGGCGCCCCAGGCCCCAGCACACACGAAACCCCACCCACCAGGCTGCCAGATTTGGGAGGGCGGCCGGAGGGAGCGGGGACCCGACCCGACGAGCAAAGTCTCGACTCTTGAGAGAGAAGCAGAGTGCCGGGGAAGGCTCCTTCCCCTTCCCCCCTCTCATAAAGCAGTCGCCCTCCGTCGAGCCGAGGCAGTCAGCAGCCGCCCGCCGCGTCCCCCCATTCCCATTTCCCAGCGAGCCCACGCCGGACCGGTCGCCGAGGTACGCCGCCTTCTCGTCCTCGTCTACCCCCGGGGTGCTTGATTCTGCGTGCTCTTCCCTGTTTCGCGCTTGCTTGCTTGCGCGCGGATGCCTTTGCCCTGCGCCCTGCGGGCAGCTGCGTTGGATTGCTTCTTCCGTGTGGATTAGTGGGAATAACGTGTTGTCTGTTGGTTAGCGTTTATTACGTCTTTGATTGTGCTTGGATTCCTTGGTTTGTCTAGCGGACGCAATGGTGGAGCTGCGAGCTTGATTTCCGCATTTTCCCCCTCCGAGGCGGGCTGGTTTGTTCTGAAATGTTGGTGGCGAGCTCGTGGGTTTGGGGGGATTTTAGGGGAATTTTTGGGGAGAATCGAGTTTCGGTGCCTTGTGATTTGCTGGTGTTACTGCTTTTGTTATGCTCTCTGATCATGTTCAGTTCAGGCGAGTGCTGCCTTTTTCGTTTGCAGTCGTGAGATGCTTTGTGAGCAAAATCAATGGTCGTCTCTTGCTCTCTATACCTGCAGCAAAACCACGTTTCACTTGCTTTTCCTGGTTTGTTTGTTTCTGTACTTTCGTTGATGCGCATACACAAATCATTACCCCCACTTTCCCTTTTTACCTGCAACTTTGACTTGATCGAGAAGAAAAGCAAAAGCTGGGTTTCAGCCCACCTTTTCTTCGCTTGGCTTCACCCATTGACCCCCCGAATCTTATTACATCATGCAACTCAAAGTACTGAACCCACCGACACCTGCGACCATTTTGATCAGGTACACCAGCTGCTGCTGCTGCTCCGCTCCACACGCGAGCCAAGCCATGGTGGAATCCAATGCCCAGCGGAGCGCCGCGCCTACCGCCGCCGGGCTCTTCAGGATGCCGGGCCTCTTCGTGAGGCTGAGCGCCACCAAGGGAGCCGCGGCGGCGGACCCGGACACGGTGTGGAGCCCGACCTCCCCGCTGGACTTCAAGAGCTTCCGGTCCAGCCCGCCGCGGGTGGGACTTGGCCTCGCCGACGCCCTCACCGTCGCCGCCGCCGACGGGAGCAGCTGCTGCTCCGTCCACCACCTGGGTTGCAGGAGCTCGTTCCTCGACTCCATCAGGCCGTTCCTCGAGCTCGCGCTGCCCAAGGCGGCGTGCGGGAAGGCCGCCGCCTCGTCGCCGGGCGTCGCCGCCGCCGCGGACGAGGTGAGCAGCGCGTACGCGGCGGACTGCGAGGAGTACACCTGCGTCATCTCGCGCGGGGCGAACCCGCGGACGACGCACATCCTCGCCGGCGAGACTGTGGAGGTGCGCGGCAGCAAGGGCGAAGAGAGCCGTGCTGGCTGCAGGAAGGCGATTTTCAGCATCGAGCCTTTGTGCGAGCAGCAGCCGTCGACGTCATCGCCGGCTGGTGCCGCCGCGCCCGGCCGCTGCCGCTGCTGCATCAAGAGGCTGCCGGAGAAAATGGACATCTTCATGTACCTGTGAGTTTCTAATCAAGTTCTACATTTCCACGCTTCTCTTGCATTGCGTTTTTTACATGTACGAGAAAAATGTTTGTAGTCGTTCCGGTTTCTCGAGTTTTGACGCAATTTCTTGTGGGTGTTGCAGGGGCAAGGCGTTCTGCAGCAACGAGTGCAGGAAAGGGTACATGGAGGAGGAGATCGAGGAGGCGGAGGAGGAGCTCATGATTCTGGACTCTGCGCTGAATCTCTGATTGAAGATTTTGTGTAGCTGCCGAGGCAAAGTAGTAGTATTAATATTTGCCCGCAAGCTTTCTGCCACCGCTTTTGAGGTCATTCGGCTGGTAGAATGAATAGTGCTCGACTGGTAGAATGAATAGTATTATGTGAGAGTAAATAAGCCAAAACAAGTTAAGATAAGCCAACATATGCCAGCCGAACAGCCTCTTTGCTGCCTTTATTACTGCTACTAGTAGGATTAGCCAGGAGGGAAGAAGAAGAAAGGAAGGAGATGATGAGATGCCTCTCGTTCGAGTTTTTCTGAAATGGAGAGGTTTTGAAGGGCTCGGCCTGTTTGTGCATTGGCCGAGCCGATTTTTCATGATTTTGTTGCTGTTAAGCTCCCCATTTTGCCTGCTGTCAAACTGCTCTGCGCCATCATTATATCATTACTCCGATTTCTTACAATTCGCTGTCAGACTGATTTTTTTAATTCTGTACATTGGTCCTCCTTTTATGCTGGTGCTTCATCAAGATACTCGTATCTTCATCGTAATAGGGTGTGTTTATGAGCGTAATAGAAGATTCTCCATCACATCAAACATCACATAAAAATGCTGATACATGCATGGAGTACTAAATGTAGATGAAAAACTAATTACACAGTTTGAATGTACTTTGCGAGACGAATCTTTTGAGCCTAGTTAGGCTATGGTAGGATAATATTTACCACAAACAAATTAAAAGTGCTACAGTACTTTTCAGTTCGAAACAGTGCTTTTCAGCCTAAAATCCGTGCAAAATCTAGAATTTTGCATCCTAATTCAGGGAACTAAACACACCCATAGCAATACTGCATGCACTGTCAGCAGTCAGCACTCAGCAGCAGCAGCAAGAGCGAAGCCCTGCCCGTAAGCAAATACTCGCCAGGAAACTCTGCTCCCGTCGCTCAGCAGTCAGCACTCAGCAGCAGCAAGAGCGAAGCCCTGCCCGTAAGCAAATGCTCGCCAGGAAACTCTGCTCCCGTCGCAGAGCAATTAACGACCCCTAAGCACGTTCAGGCTTGTTTAGTTCGTGAAATTTCTTTGTTTAGTATGTGAAATTTTGATGAAAAGTGGTAAATTTTTTTTGCATTAGACTGTGTGCATCAGAGTTTTTTTTACCGACTAGTCGGACCAAACCGTCGGTCTCCAGTAACGGTTTACCGAAACGGTTTGAGCGGTTACCGGAAAAAATCGCTCAAATTCAAATTTTCAAACCAAACCCTCGTTCAACGGTTTTTGGCGGTTTACCGGGCGGTTAGACTGGTTTCTGGCGGTTTACCGGGCGGTTAGACCAGTAAACCGGACCTTTTGACCGGTTACCGGTCATTTTGACAAAAAAATCGAATCAGTGAATAATTTAGCGTGTTTTCAAATTTGAATTAAAAATTGAAAAATAAAAAAAATCTTAGAAATATTTTAAGGTGCGTAGAATTTAATGGTGTCAAAGATTTTCAAATATTAGTGCATTTAGTTTTTTTGCGGGCTTGAGAAGTTTAACCAACCAATTTTTTTTCTTTTTTGTTGAACTTCTAATGCCCGCAAAGTATACTAAATGAACGAATATTTGAAAATTTTTGACACTTAGAAAGTGGCAAATTGTACTATTTTAGGAATTTATTTTAGAAATTTTTATTTTTTAATTCAAATTTAAAATTTTGAATTTGAATGATTTGCAACCGACGGGAACCGTAATCGGGCCGGACCGGTACCAGCAGTAACCGGGCCGGTTACGATCGGTAAAAAAACCATAACGTGCACACCTTGTTTCATTTCTTCTGATCAGTCTCGCTGGCTGGCTGCGCAATCGAGGCCAGCGGCTTGTCGCGTCAACCCCGGTGACGTACGCAACATTACCGGCGGCAGCAGTGGGCAGGGCAGGCGAATCGGTGTGCGGTGAGGCTGCCCCGCTCCGGGCACTCGGCCAGTGGCATCCGATGCAGCGTTGGGGCTGGCTCTCCCCGGAGGTCGAGCGAACTATCACAGTTCACAGCATTGTCCCCGCGAAACGAGACCTGCCGTCGCCATTGCGTCCCACGTCCCATCCTTCCTCGGAAGACGCTGAGACTACCCGCGCTGGACGACGGCGAAACTCCCCGCCATCCCTGCCGCGTTGTACTATGGAGGAAAATCACCCCGCAGCGGGGGACGGCATCGGTCACGGGATTTTCCCGTCGGCACTCGATTCCTCCAAATCCGGCGGAATCGAGAGGCTCCGCGAGGGCCCACCACGGTCCCGATGCCGCCGCCCCCAACTGCCTCGCGCCTTGCTCGGAACCGACGCGGACTGGAGCAGGGGAGGGGGAGCCACCGCCGGATCCTTGCGCGCCGCCGCCGGAGCTTCCTCCTCGAGCTCGCGGTCACCTCGTCCCCGCGACCGCCGTGCCTGAGCTCGATGGCTCCGTCCCTGCCTCCAGCTCGCATGGGCCCCTCCGCGACGACTCTACACGTCGCGTCGTACGTCGTCGCTCAAGCTCGGAGCCGCACCACCTCGTCGTCGCCGTCGCGGGGAGGAGAACCGCCGGGCGGGGAGCTTGAAGAGGGGCCGATGGAGAGATCCGTCACCGGGGAGGATGGTGCCGGGGAGCTCGAGCTTGAGCTGCTCCGCCGCCTCCGCCGCATCCTCTGCACGAAGCTCCTGGATGCGTCGCAGCAGCTCACGTTGGATCCGGACGAGCCCGACGGCAACGACGGGCGCGCGGCATGCCGACGAGGAGCAGGGAAGGGGCCCGCGCCGCCATGCCCCACCGCGAGCAGGGGAGGAAGTGGCGGATCCGGAGCGGAGCTTGGGAGGGAGGGAGGCCGCCGGCGTGAAGTGCCTCTCCCTCGTCGTATCACTCACTCCTGCAGGTGATACTGAATTACGACTGATCACTCCGTGGTATCTGCAGGGGTTCTATCAGTGAAGGGTCCCGTTCCTGCCGCGGTTTCCAGCCGGTCGCGCGCCTGCTACCTGTTGTCGCGCCACGGGAGCCGGCGCCGGCGGTGCTCGAGGGCTGCTGCTTCGTCCGGTGGTAAGCCTTAACCTCAACGATGGCTATCGCACGTGCGTAGTATGTTGCTATCGATTAACGATTCGGAGGAGCTTCTTGTTTTAAGGTCTGTTGTTTTGGCTCAAAAGGAACGGTGAAAAGGCACTATTACTCATCACATTCATCATATCTTCTCTCACAAGAAACATTATTTCAGTACTATTTATTTGCAACTTCATTATTCTTTTTTACCCAAAAGAACCGTAACATCAGTCCTACCAATTATCAGAACCTGAAAAATCAGCTGTGTATCCTGATTTTGGCACGGACATCGTCTCATGTGGGTTTGTCAAGGATTTAGTGATCGGTGATGCATTGGATGAGGTAATTAAAGGGGACATAATTTAACAAATTAGGATTGTGATGAGCGACGGGATCCATATCTAGGTCTCATTTCGTCTGGAGCTGACAACTCCCGCATGTCCAATCAAAGACGAGGCAAGTATAGCACTAGCACCTATATCTCGTATCTGTTTCTCTGAAGAAGTATTCACTACGTTTTTTTTAGGATGTTAAAGAATAAAATAATGCTGCTGACATATTAACTGTATGTTATGCTTATAGTGCATCGATGAGAAAAACTTGATTTGAATAATTTGCTAGTCAAAAAATTCAGCTACATAAGTAAAGTCATAAATACTTCTTGTGACCACGTTACATTATCAGTTCCAACTTCTGAGTTCCAACTAGCCATTTTAAGTAAACCCTACTGGTTTGTGCTGTACAGTTTGAACAAAAGGCAAATGAGGTTGTTGCAGCACTTCCATGGGTCAAGAAGGTAGGAGTCACAATGTCTGCGCAACCTGCGCAGCCGGTATATGGAGGGGAGCTTCCAGAAGGACTTCAGAAGAATTCAAACATAGCAGTATCAAGCTGCAAGGCAAGCCTTTGTAACCTTTTGCGCATCACAAAATCTCGCCATCCCTTTCAGTAAAGAATTTTTATTTCCAGGGAGGAGTTGGAAAATCTACTGTTGCTGTAAATCTAGCATATACACTGGCTGGAATGGGGGCCAGGGTTGGAATCTTTGATGCTGATGTCTTCGGTCCAAGCTTACCAACTATGGTTTCTCCCGAGAACCGATTGCTAGTGATGGTAAACCTCCTGGTTGAACTCCTATGTTAGCATGGAATTTTGTACTTGCACTAATAATGGTAAACAGACTTACCTTTAGAACCCAGAAAGCAGAGCTATCCTTCCGACTGAGTATCTGGGCGTCAAAATGGTGTCTTTTGGATTTGCTGGACAAGGAAGAGCAATCATGCGAGGTCCAATGGTTTCAGGAGTCATTAATCAGTTGCTGACCACTACTGACTGGTATGCAAACGTGCAATGCTGATACGAATTACCTGTCTAAAGGCATATAATGCAGATAAAAGGCAGGGCATTCTCACCAGGCATAACCCCCGGAAGACGCTGAGACTACCCACACTGGACGACAGCAAAACCCCCGCCATCCCTGCCGTGTTGTACTATGGAGGAAAAATCACCCCGTAGCGCGGGACGGCATCGGTCACGGAATTTTCCCGTCGGCACTCGATTCCTCCAAATCCGGCGGAATCGAGAGGCTCCGCGAGGGCCCACCACGGTCCCGATGCCGCCGCCCCCAACTGCCTCGCGCCTTGCTCGGAACCGACGCGGACTGGAGCAGGGGAGGGGGAGCCACCGCCGGATCCTTGCGCGCCGCCGCCGGAGCTTCCTCCTCGAGCTCGCGGTCACCTCGTCCCCGCGACCGCCGTGCCTGAGCTCGATGGCTCCGTCCCTGCCTCCAGCTCGCACGGGCCCCTCCGCGACGACTCTGCACGTCGCGCCGTACGCCGCCGCTTCTTCGTCGTCGCTCAAGCTCGGAGCCGCACCACCTCGTCGTCGCCGTCGCGGGGAGGAGAACCGCCGGGCGGAGGAGGTTCGGGGCGGGGAGCTTGAGGAGGGGCCGATGGAGAGATCCGTCACCGGGGAGGAGGGTGCCGGGGAGCTCGAGCTCGAGCTGCTCCGCCGCCTCCGCCGCATCCTCTGCACGAAGCTCCTGGATGCGTCGCAACAGCTCGCGTTGGATCCGGACGAGCCCGACGGCAACGATGGGCGCGCGGCATGCCGACGAGGAGCAGGGAAGGGGCCCGCGCCGCCATGCCCCACCGTGAGCAGGGGAGGAAGCGGCGGATCCGGAGCGGAGCTTGGGAGGGAGAGAGGCCGCCGGCGTGGGAGGACAGGGGAGCCGCCATTGGGCCACGCACGAGGAGAGGGGGCAAGGCGCCGACGGAGAGAAGGACGGCCTGCGCGCCCCACCACACCTTCCTCGCGGAGACTCGCCGCCGCTATGCCGTCGCCGGAGCTGCAGGGGAGGGAGAGGGCCGCGCACGTGAACTTGATCCAGGAGGGAGGCGTGGGGAGGAGGGGCCGCCGGGGAGAGAGGGCGGCGCCGACAGCTGCCGGAGCAGAGTGGAGAGCCGGCGGCCGACGGAGCTGAGAGGAGGAGGGGGAGGGGCGCAGGGGAGGAGGAGGCGAAAGAGCCGAGGAAGACGGGGTGGGTGGGAGGCAGGCGTCGGTGGGTAGGGTGGGGGATAAAAGTATGTGACGTGGGTCCCACGGTGGGAGTTAGGATGGAGGAGATATTTGAAGGAGGATGGATGCGGAAGAAGTTGATACGAAGGAGAGAATATTACTGACTAAGATAGAATATTCTGTTTTGAAGGAGAGAATGAAGTAACACGAGTGTGGATGGTCTTTAGCTCCCCGTCCGCCGGCGGCATCCATTCCAAGAAGGATTCATATCCCTCCGCCTGGTGTGGTGTGGTGATGCCTGCCTTCATTTCGAGCCGGGAAATGCGGTCGATCTCTGATGATCCCTTAACGGGAAACTAACAACTTATCTCTACTTCCCCCACGGGAGACCCGTTACTCTCCGGGAAACACGTTTCATTTCGACTGCCTGCCGGCGGTGTTTAGTTCCCGAAATTTTGAGGTTAAAATTTTAGGGGTGTCTTTTCAGCTTTATTAGAGGTAGTAAACATCGACTAATTATAAAACTAATTACATGAATGTACGGAAAATTTTGAGACAAATCCATTAAGTCTAATTAGAGATTATTTACTGTAGCACGACATTGTATAATCATGATATAATTAATCTTATTAAATTCGTCTTGAAAATTAAGGTAGGAGTTGTGGAATAGATTTTGTCGTTAATCCACATTTAATACTCATAATTAGTATCCGTTTGATGTGACGAGTAAGTAGTGAAATTGTAACGACCTAAACATGGTTTGGTGAACGGAAAGGACTTGAGAAGTCAAAAGGTGAGGTCACACGATCGTACCCCGAGCGCGCTGCAGTGCAGCACTGCAGGTCTGAAGGGCGCCTGCAGCCAGCCATCAGAGCTTCAGATCAGAAGAGATGTGTACTGTACGTACTTTAACTTTGCATTCCAAAACAAGCTACCTAGGAGTACGTGTAAATGGAAAGGTAGAAATGGACCTATCGAGGATTTTTCGACCGATGAAGCCGGCAATCAAGCAGCAAGTAGTTCCTATAAATTACAAAAACCAACTCGGAACACCAATAACAGCACAATAATATGGAAAATCTAGAAAATTGGTGCTTAAACCACATAACTCTGATCCTTGGCCAACACAAACACATGCATGAACCGACTGCCAACTACGGAGCTGAACTGCATGACCCTTGAGCAGCTATCTCGTCCAGGACCTGAACTGAACCTCAAGTGACACAATCTTGAAGCGACGGGAAATATAACCACGGAGCTGCAGAAGCAACGAGGCTGAAGCACCCAACAGCATTTACAGCGACATGCTGAAGAGCCATGATCAATGACGGCAGCAAACAGCAGAGGTGATCTCGAGTGAGATTTGCCCCTGCAGAAGCACCCAATGGAGGAGTTTCAGTAGCTGTCCGCGAGCTCAGCGGCGCGGGCGCAGGGGAGAGGAGCCATTGCGCTTCTTGAAGAATGCAGAAACCATAAGAATCAAAGAATCATTTTCTTCATATCTGGCGAGTGTTGTATGACTTGCAATTCTGGCACTTGTGGGCGATCAGATGGAACTGCACCTCTGATACTGCCCCGCAGTCGTTGCATAATATGCGGACCTACAAGGAGATGAAATCTAATTAGAAGTGTTCAGAACAGGTTGTGCCCCTAGCCCCCTAGTTCAATCTATATGGCACATCAGTAGTCAAGGGAGATGTCGAAGGATCCAGAATTATGGGCTTCAGAACAGGTTTCATGAGATCACACATCTCCATCATGCTAACGTCAGTAAGATCAGAATAAGATATTTGACAACACTACCAATGGTGTTAATGGTGAAGAAACTCGGTATGGTTTCTACATCCTATAATAATGGAGAAAGCCACACCAAACAAAAACAGTGCTATGCATCCTAAGTTTACAAAATCAGGTTTCTACATCCTATAATAATAGTTTCAGAAAAAGAAAAAATAATGTTACCATTTTGTCGTCACAAGAATCAGACAGAGTTGCGAGCTCCATGTCAAGTCTCTCCCACGCCTTGGACATGTCACAAACTGACTTCGAGCAAAGTGGGCATGCAAACCTGTAGGTTCATTTTTAGCTGTTAAAACCCAGTTGGTTTGGTAAACCAAGGTATACAAAAGGGGCGTGCAGAACCAACTTACTGGCAATGCTCCTCCATTTCTTTCAAGCACTTTACATGAATGGTATGACCACAAGGCAGGACAGAAACATCATTTGTCGACTCGAACAAGTACTGATATTCATGAAATAGGAACGGTCAAATGATAATACAAGGGCAAAGAACAGAGCACACACAATTCACTGAAACATGATCCTCAACATGAACATTAAAAGGAGAGCAGAGCACCTACCTCGAAGCAGATTGGACAGTCATGATGCATCGCTCCTTCAACACATGCATGACTATTCTTCAGCACAATTGAATAACAACATCCTACACGAAAAGATAAACAGTGATGAGCCACACTGGTTGACTAAAAGTACCTGTGCACTATAACAAATGCAGAATTAATTCTTATGTGAATAATAGTATAAGAATTATGAAAAAATAATTCTGGCAAGAAGGACAAATAGTCCAAACAAATTTAGAGAATGATCGAACCTACAGAAGCACAAACGACAAATTTAGAGAATGATCGAACCTACTGAAGCACAAACGACATTGTATACATTAGATTTAAAATGAAATATTACACACAACAGGGAGACATAAGGCATTACCACATTTTGAGCAGTGGAAGAAATTCTCCCTCCCTCCAATTCTGCAAAGAGTCATAATTGAAGTATTATTTTCATACTTCAGACTTTAACTGCATCCACACCATGTCCACTTGGAAAATTATCACATACATACCTACATATTCCACATCCATGGCAGTGGTACTGCTGTTTAGAAACCTATAAGCACAAACAGAAGATTTAGTGAGGCATTCTAACATCTACATAAAGCAAAAATAATAGACAACAGCAAGCTTCCTCTTACTAACATCATCGTCAAAGAGCTTGCACGATCCACAGAAGTACTTCCCCATGCATACACCACAATTGATGCATACTTGCCGTACCTGGCAGCAGACAAAGCAGCATGGTGATATAGCCATGTAGATGACATACATTTAGCATGCCACAAATTAGTAGCAAAGGTTAAGACACACACCTCTTGTTCTGTATCACATAATGAGCATATAACCTGATGAAAGCGAGAAAAGCGAAAACATAAACTCAGTTGAATGCAAAAGTAACAAGCAGACGAAAGGGCAAATGGACTAGAGGGTGAATTTACCTGCTGCACTTCATGGCGTGGAAGTTCATGCCTCTTCATTGTATCAACTTTAATTGAATTCTGTGAATAGAATATGACACATGGAACATGGTTCAGAAACAGCATTCATGCATAGTACAACAGAATGTCAAAATATTCCACCAAAGACCAATTATGTAATATAAACAAGAGCAAAAAGTAACTCGCTAAAGGTTTTGGACAAAATTAAGCTACTAATCCACAAAAAGTACAGCAGTGTTTTCAGACTTTTCACTACTAGCAAGATCATACATCAATACAAACAACAATTGTCAAAGCACAAGAAGAAAATTTATTATTGGCTCCTAAATTATACCACAGAAGACACTATGTAATATTACATAACTGTACATTCTAAAAAATGCTCTCCTGCACTGGAAACTCCAAAAACGATACCTTAACTTCGTTGTGGCAGTGCCGGCAATCGAAAATCTCATTGCAGCAAGGAGCTCGTATGCGGCATCTCCTTCTGTAATGTGGACACCTGTCATTCAAATGCTTGTTATTTAATATCATGGAGTTTATTAAGGAAAGTCAATGCTGTAAGCAGATGCCAAACAGACAAGGCAACCAAAAGTTAAGTGAAAAACATACCCATACTGCATTATCCCTTTCTCAAATTTCTCATAATCATCAGCATCTGGGCCATTGATCTTCTCTTCTTTGTAATTTCCACCAGACAGAAAAGAGCTCTTGGCATATTCCTCCACATTTAACTTGGCTTGTCCATGTTGAGCAGCAGCAGACTCAAGGTGCAGGTCTAATGCAACCATTTTTTACTGTTTTTTAACCGCTGAAAGCTATCACGTTGCAAACACAACACAAATACCTGCAAGTATCATGTCTTTAGCAGGATTGTTCTCAATACAGAATGCAGTCGGAGGTCCTAATTCAATGAAACCACTGCGCACAAATCTGGAATGCCATGTACTGCCGAAGACCGGGCATCACAAAAGGTGAAAGCAACGCCGAACAGCTCCAGCCAGCAAAATCTCGATAAACTGATCACCCAACAATCACAGATAGCACTAACTATCTGGACAGTGAGTCGAAGGGGAATAATACTACTCGATAGGTATCCATCCAGACTCCAGAGAACTCCCAAGCAATTCGAACACAGCATCCATCTGCACCAAATTTACCGTGTTGTCCACCCCCATTCTCTGGCAATAGGAACACGTCATAGCATCAAATGCCAGGAAATGGGAAAAAAAGAAAAGAAACACGATTCTTTCATGACATGGTTTCGACGTGTTAGCATGTATCACTCGTGCACGCTGTTATACTGGGCTCATTAAGACGTTAGATTTCACGGAAGCCTACCTCCAGAAGACACCAGCTTCATCTTCAAAATCTCTAGTTAACAAGCACTTCTATCCATATGAGATATTCAATCCGTTGATTCTTCGAACAGAAATACCTTGGAGAAAACCAGCGTGCCTCTTCCACGCATCACCCTAAGGTTCTACATGAGATTTCACTGGTTCAGACCTGAAATTTAACCTATATCTACTTTTCCCAACTGAATAGAGATCGTCTCAGATCACCGGTAACCCAGTATTTACATGACCTGCATAAGATAAATTCCCTCCCAAATTCTCTCACAAGGAATTCAGAAACAAATAGACTGCCAGTAGTCCACAAACTGCTTCTTTGATTCTCATGTGTGTAACTGGGGCACATAAAGGAACCATCTATATTCCAGAAGATGCTAGGTACTACCCAATTACGTTGCCAGAACTGCAACTTTCGACTTCGGCTCAAGGGTATTTGCAAAGGACGGTCAAACGGGGATGCAAAACGACACAGTAAAGTGCCACAAGCCCACAAGGAGAGACGATAGAGCAAGAAAAATGATGTATGCATGGAGTCACAAAATGTGTTTGCTTATGGCAGTACCTACACCCTGAACTTCTACATGCACAAAGTGCACCGGGACTTCTTTCGCACAGGCAATGTTAAATTCTAGCACAATTTTCTTGCTTACATAATCAACTGCTTACAGGCACCGTGTAACCATTATCACCAGATATCAGAGAACTACTGGTCACCATCATCAACCATTCAACGAGCATGACCACGAACCAAACAGAACCCTCAGAATCTTCAGTAGTTCAGTCTCATCTCAAACAGGCACCCAACGCTTTCGGTACAAACCAAACGAATCAGGCGCACGCAGTAGATGCAAAGAAATTAAGGGGATGGACATCTTATACAGCTCGCACAATCAATCAATCGCCAAATGCACTGATATTCCACCGCATATACCCAAAATAAATCAAGCAGTCAGGCATCACAATCCGCAATCAGTTCCGAGAAATTAATCACAATATCAAAAAATCAGAACAATTAGAGATTATCATCTCATCATCGTCTACGCGCACCCACGAGCAATCAAAACAACCTCACGTACCTACACAGATCGATCAATCGGAACGAAAATTTTAAGCGCGCGGAAATCAGAACAGAAACTAGAAAAACCGCGAGGCGTATGACGAACTTCAACTCCTATCGCACACGCGACCCAATCGAGCGGGCGGGACGACGCGGCGGCCGCCGACCGAGAGGATCCTGCAGCGCCTGCGGGGCTGTGGATTTGGGGAATCCGGAGACGAGACGACGGGGGTGTGAAGGTTTCGTACTTGAGACTGCGATTCGGCTGGGGAAGCTTTGGGAGGAGGTATTTAAACCTGTTCACGGAAGGACACGGTTTCCAGAGTATTCGGCTGACGTGGACCAGGACTAGTGGACCGCGACTGCAATTCTGGCCTTATCCTGCGTGCGAGGACGGTGGTGAGACAAACGGACTTGTGAACGCGGTGTATGGGCCGGGCGTGGATTAACAGAAAACCAGAAAAAAAATTGTTTTCCTTTTTGTGCGAGGGAACCTTCACTTGTCAAATTTTTTTTGGCGTGGATTAACAGAAGCTTAAATTCCGAGAACAAACGATGGGAAAATTAAACAGATTTGGTTGACTCGAATCGAGGCAGTGGCATAAAATCCGTCAATTTCATAGAGTAGATGCTAAATATTAGCGTATAAATTGAGGATAAAAATGTACAGATGCTTGAAGATATTATACTTTCAATGGTAGCAGATGTGCCCTTCGACAACGAGGTACGTAAGTTTTCAATTTTAAGATCTAGCAATCAGTCTTTTGAAGATACCTTCAAGGGACGATTTATGTGTATTTATTTGCATGTGAGTGTTTCTAAGGGTCTATGTTTCTATTGTAAATTTTTATTTTAATAACTAATTACTATATATATGAATTTAGTTTTTATTGTAAAAGGTTACAGGAAGGGTCTTTACTTCCGAGCCACTACACACATGTATACGAGTACACCCTTCCAAAAATCGTTTGAACAACTATAGACCCTCCTCCATACCAAATTTATATTATATGACATTTTGACTTTTGCAGATTTATAAATTTTGCTATGCACTTAGATATGCAGATATGTTTAGATGCATATTGAAATGTATGAATCTAGAAAATGCAACCATTATTTGGAACGAAGGTAGTAATTCTTACTTATGAGCAAAAATACTTTTGAAGTTTCCACCGGATATACTCCCCTTTCACGTGCTCGAAAAAAAAAATCCAAAGGATGCTAGCGGCGTATACGCTCGGTTTATCCCTGGCAGTAAGCAAAGTAACCGCCGCACATCGCTGCAGATCCCGCCACGTACGCTCCTGCCCTCCACCGCCCCACGGGGATCCAGCTGCCGGGAGCTTGCCGTGACGTGAGAAGCTACGCGTTGGCTGGATAACGTTGCGCGCGACCCGGATCCTATCATCATATCATAGGTTGACACACACATATAACCGCCGTCGCCACGGTGACGATGTGTGAAGTGGTGTGATTCCGCACGATGCGCCGGCCTGATCACGATCATCCGGTCGCCCTTCGCCGCCGGCCGGCGCGGCGCTGCAACCCATCATGGTGTGCGCATCGAATGACTCCGTTGCTCGTGTGCTCCATCTGGGCACGACGTGTCCTGCTGGGCCCGAGACGTGTACGGGAGCTAGTGGGTGGCTCTCCCGTGCACAGCGCCCTGGGTTGATTTTTTTGACGATTTTGCTAGCTCCTGGCCAAATCTTGTAACCTGACTTGTTTGTTTGACTCGGCAGACCTTTCAGCCGTTCGAGGCTGCCACGAAACCGAAGAAGCTGCTTCAAATCATCACGTGGATGAATCCCATCATCGGGCGATCCGTTTTTCGTGCACGCCAGCTGCTGCTCTTCTGCTACCACGATCACGTCTACAGGCAATAGGCTAAGACTGTATCCAGCGGTATCCGGAACCGGTGCTGCATCTGCAGTTTGCAGACGCGGGAGCCCGCTACCGGCTCCAGCGGTAGCCCCAACGTCTGCTGCAAAATGCAGCATGGCTTCCCAGCACGCGCATCTCTGGGGAAACCGCCGCTTTCTCTCTCCTTTCTTCATCTACCTCCCTCGTCGCGCACGCCCCTCCTCTCTTCCTCCTTCTGCTTCGCGGCGCGTCCTGGCACACCCCCTCCTCCCTTCCCTCCCCGGATCTCCACCCACCGCCGTCGCCGGAACCCAGCAGCGATCGCGCCGCTGCCCTCCCTCGCCCCCGCATGGCGCGGCACCTCCTCCGCCCTCGCCTCTGCCATCTCCTCGAGGAAGCCGGCGGGCGGAGCAGGGGGTGCGCCGGCGGGCCGAGCAGGGGGCGCGCCGGCGGGCGGATCAGGGGGCGCGGGGTCGAGGCGCGGCCGGCCGGCAGAGCAGGGGCGCGGCGGACCCGGACCGCGCGAGAGGCGGGGCGCGGCCGGCCAGCGGCCGGCCAGCGGCGCCTTCTCCCATCCTCGCCGAGGCATAGCAGGGCCGACGCGGAGGAGCTCCATGGCGCGCCGAAGAAGGAGGTGGCGGGGGTCACCGAGGTGGAGAGGAGGAGAGGCAGAGCAGGGGAGCCCGCCCGCCGCCGCCAGATCCGGCACCACCCGTCAATTCGCGTGCGGTGCAAGCGGGGACAGCGAGGAGGCCGCTGACGCCTGCTCGAGCTCCTCCGACTTCGAGCTCCGCCGCCGCTGCGCCTCCACGAGCTCCGCCGCCGCGCGGGAGCACAACTACCTGGGTGATTGCGCGACGGGTGGGGAACACTGCTGGAAATGCTCCTCTTTTGCAGCACCTGATTCACCTCCCTCCTGCCGCAAAATGGTGTTTTTTTTTGCAGATCCGCGACGGGAAGCTGCTGGAGATAGTCTAATGGGAAGAAGAAGAAAAATCGGCTTCCGATCGAATTTCAGAAGAAATTGACTGATAGGGAGGGGTCCAGGATCATTCGTGGGACGAAACGCGGCACGCGGCCACAGGTCGCGCTGCAATTATTGGTCCAAAGGATCATTACAGCGGCATGAATGCTTGATTTGGCCAATCAGGTAGACCACCAGCAATGATGCTTTGCTCTCGCGTGGAGGGAGAGGGCACGACGGAATTGTGGCGGGGAGTCACGGGCCGGACCGGTGTTTTCTACACGGGGCGGCAGGCAAGAAGAAGTTGACGGGCGGTGATTGATTATACGAGTGACAATGCCTCCTCCGTCGTTAGCTAGCAGCTTAAATGGTGTTCATTCGGTGTCTCTGTCTCCTCTTCTTCTCCGGGTAGTATAGAAGAAAGAAAAGCAGGATCCGCGATCAGAGAGGATCGGTGAGTCACGCTGTGCTTGTGGGCCCGTCGGTCGCTGTCGAGCTTTTTTAACAAGTCTCTGTTGATCGAAAGGAAGGAAAAAATGTCATCTGCGAAATGTGATCAGATCGCGGGGACGATTTGATTTGATTGCTCACGTTGTTCTCGGGCCCGATCGATCGCCGTCCGTCCAACCTTTTTTTCCTTTGGTCCGTTTCTTTTTTAGGGGACAAAAACGACGATTTGTTTGTTGGGGGTGTACCAGAAATGTCAAAGCCCATTAGGCCTACACCTACACAGAGCCCATCTCATCTACTGGCCCAGATTAATCATTTCGGCCTTTGTGAGAATTAAGCATGCAGATTTTAGTGGGTTGACCCAATTACCTAAAACCCAAAAGATAAACAGTGGTGTAATTACCCATTGGGTCGACCCACTAAAATTTTGGTGTTAAGTAGTGTTGAGCGTTGTGGGTTACTTGGGTAACCCAATTGCTACATAAAGGTCTCATCCCAAACTACTCCTCTCTATGTGGGACCTACGTCCAAAGTCGAACTTTGGAATTTAAAACTCCTGTTCACACTATAAATTTTTAGCGGATTTGATCGAAAGTTGCTGGAGATTGCTTAATATAATAGTCCGCTACTCCGTGCAAATCGGTGAAGTCAAATCTATATGTGGGACCCACGTATAGAGCCGGACCTTAGAATTAAAAGCTCGCGTTCACACTATAAAATTTAAGCGGATTTGACCGAAATTTGCTGGAGATGCTTAATATGATAGTCCGCTACTTTGTGCAAATCGGTGAACTCAAATCTATATGTGGGACCCACCTCCAGAGCCGAACCCTAGAATTAAAAGCTCGCGTTCACACTATAAAATTTTAGCAGATTTGACCGAAATTTGCTGGAGATGCTTAATATGACAGTCCGCCACTCTGTGCAACTTGATGAGGCCAGATCCTTATGTGGGGTCCACACCCAAAGTTAGACCTTAAAGTTAGATAATTGAACTGATTTTGTTAGTTTTAAGATAAAAAAATGAGTAAATGATTTGGATTGGTTTGGTTTTTGAAGTGTATTATAGTGTAAATGGATTGGTGTTGATTTTGATTGACCCATGGATAAGTATTGTTATGGGTCAGTGTAACCCAAAACACCAAAAAAATATTAATGGGTTGTTTGAGTCAGCCACTGGTTGACTCAATGGGTACCCACTTGCATGCTTAGTGAGAATTATGGTCTTTATGAAATCGAGCTTCGCAAAAACCGCAGCTGAAATCACTGCTGACGTCCATCGTCATAAGTACTTGGAAACTTTTTTTTTGCGGGTGACTTGGAAACTTTAACTAACTATATTTTGACCGCTCATTATTTGAAATTATCTAGATAACTACACTAAAAATATGATTATGTTTGTCAAGTGTACTTCTAATGAAGGTTTTAATGTAGTTAGCAAACCTAACCATATTTTCAGTGTAGTCTGTAGTTAACTAGACATCGTCGCAAATACTTGGAGTAGTACCACTGTAGGTTCGAAAGCGCTTAACAGTGAATACTGTGAGAAAATTGAAGGTCTGAGCCTGAACAATAAAGTTAAAGTTGTCAGTTATTTGAGTACGGGAGACTGAGTTTGTGTTTTTCCGGATGAAGATTGAGCTTGTGTTGTTGATCATAACTACTGTTCACATCTACACTCGCCAGGCACTGCTTCAAACAGCAAAGCTTTACTTAACCGTGCACTCTGCACCTAACGCATCTGGCTTCACTGTTCACGCATGTCATCTTCTCTAGCAGCAGGTTTCATCTATTTCTGTGTCATCTACAACAGTCGTTGCAGCCGTCCACTACGACCCAGCTGATGTGTTTATACTGTTAATCTGCGTATACGTCTATACGATGCTAACTGCCACTACCTCGTAGGCGCATCAGCAACAGCAGGGGCAGAGAGCAGCTAGACTGCTAGAGTCTCCCAAAGCTTTTGCTTCACCTGAGGGAGGCATCATTCGGCGGTGTGGTTAATGAGTGCATCGATCCCACCAGTTATGGATGGATGGCTGATTTCAACTCCCCTTTGTGCGATGGTTTGGAGGTGGTGAGTCAGATTCGAAGAAAGTGCTGCATCCCTTTTGGCATTATTGGCATAACTGCCCTGTTAATCGTTGAAGATACCCCTATTCTTCGTTCAACATATGCATGGGCGAGATTGATATCCATTCCTATCCACCATGGGGGTGGTTATAAAGCTAGGAACAGGATGGAAATTGTGAGCCACGAGGGTTAGTGACATTTGATCAATTGTCTAGCTAACCTTTTTTTCCCCCTTTAGGCGAATTGTGTGGCTAACTTTCAGACCACTGAAAGGATTCCGAATTCCATTTTGTTTTCAAAGAAACATTAAGATATACAATCTTCTGCCAACTGATGATTAAGCTGGGAAATAGTTTCAGAATCTGGACTCGCTGAGAATACATGATCGAGGTCAGGGGATATTGGTAGTGTGTTCTAGCGCGAACAATACTGATGACCTACTGGTCTCTTTGCAGCCTGCGTGTCAATATTTTACATGCTTTTGTCTCTTTTCTCAATTAAAAGGAAGACACAACACTCGTAGCTTGTCATATACTTCTTCTGTTCCAAAATGTTCGTAGGTCGTTTTAGCATTTCAATGTTCACATCTAGATATATACTTATGTACCTAAATACATAGAAGTACTAATAACTATGAATCTAAGTTTTTTTTAAACGATCTATAATTTGGAAACACATGTCTAGAAACACATGTGGCGCTGCTGTGAACACGTACATACATTATAACTATGAATACATTCTTATGTTTATAGATGGAACGATTGCAAAATCTCACTTCAAATTAGAGGCTCGAATAATATCCACCTTCATCTCACTTCATCAAAGTTTAACATTTTCAAGTTTTTATGTGTTTTCGAATATCACATTCCACTTGACCCATCAATGATGTTGTTTGGCTTCCAGTGTTGCACGACCTTTCTTAGAGATGTGTTATATGTACAAATTTGATATACCAAAACTCGTCCGATTAGTAGGATCCAGTGGGACATCAGTGACACACAAAAGGAAATGAGGTTGGTCTAGATGGTGATAGCACCAAACTCTCAGAAAACTCATTAGCAATGCAAGCTTATTAGTGACAAGCTAATAATTCACTCACAAAGGCTATGTGTGGTTTTGTCACAGGGGTATGTTGGGAGTGAGATGTATGCACGTTTTTTCTATAAAAAATTGTGACATGCATGTGAGTTTTTTTTTTTGCAATTTCCATTACAAATATATAGCAAATAGGTGGACATAAAAAATTTGAACTTCAGCAACGAATCTGCGATAGAGTCCATGGCTCTCACCCCCTAGCTTCTAGGAGATATACAATTCCCCATGTTTTCGGTGGGGCTATTCTGATTCTTGACCAATTTTAATATTCATAAGAACATTGATTTGTGATCCAAATTACCGTGTTGTTTGCAAGGATACGATGCTTGCTTGGTTAATTAATTTTTTTCATCAGGCGGATAAAGAGAGAAATGCTTCTCATCATGAACATTTCGCTGTCAATCTAGTGTAGTGTAATGTTGCCGTGGCACCAGGAAGCGTATCATTTCTTCAGCTAATCCGCGCGCGAGACTACTGCATTGAGTGGCTGAATCTTTGAATGGGGGAATGAAAAGGACGACCATTTGGCAATAATTATATTTGGCTCAGTTTGGAACGAGAGGACGGGGGCACGGGGTAGAAGAAACTGGGAATCCCCTTTTCTTTCGGAGGAGAGCCAGGTTCCATCCATCCAACCGGGAGAAACTGCGCCGCGGAACCCTAAACAATGGCTTTCTGTGATACCAGAAGCCAGTTTCAATTATTCAGTTTGAGGTGACGAAGAGGTGTGATGGTTCAGCATGGCAATACAGAGCTGTTCACTTGCATTAGCCACTTTTAGGTAGTGCAAGACCAATGCTCTACGACGCAAATTGCACGTAGTTGTCACTACAGGACATTAGTCACACGAGTAATAATGGGTTCTAATTAGAGGTTTTCTTCGGTACACAGTACGTTCCAACGGTCGTATTGTCGGTTTCTTCGGTTTTTTCTCTAAGGGTAAAATTGTAATTTGGTTGATATATGTTTTTTTTTTAAAATTCTCCGCTACCCACCCGGTCCACCCGTGCACACCTCCTCCCTCCGTTTTTATATATTACAAAAATAATATTTTACATTTCCGACAATACCTTTTAACTACCAGTACGACCTTTGAATACTACCGTACGACAGCTAAAAAACGGTCGTATAGAATTAATCTCAACCGTCCGATCCTTACATATGGGTCCTTTTCTGTTACATACGAGTTCTTTTCCAACTGGTCGTACAAGTCGTATTGTGTACCGAAGAAAACCTCTCTAATTAACTCCAGCAGTCTATTCAGGTTGAGGTGAGAAAGAGGTTCCACGATTGGTTCGTTGTATTGGGCCAATCTGAATATCGCAGATACCTGCACTGCACTGCACTAGTTCAGATTGGTTATTGCTTCATACTAGCAGAGAACTCAATAGAAGCTTCAGTTAAGGACACTAGTTCAGTGTGGTCAGCTACTCAGGTAGCTCTAGCTACAGAGGCGAGATAATGGGCTGAACATCTAGCACACGTAGGGCTGACTGAAGCACATCTTTGACACCCTGCTGCTGAGATCACCCCGGAACGGCACACAGTTGTTCTGGCCTCTGAATCGCAGCATGGAACCATCATTTGGATGTGTGTGCAGCGTGCACCAACGCACTGTATAGCTGCTGCAGCTGAATAGCAGAGTGTTCATGCCTGCGGTCGTTAGTCGTTTGCAGTCCAAAGATGCCTGGAAATAACACCACAGGGTACCCAACTCCTTTGCTGTTGCCAGAAAAAAAAAATCCCCGAACTCCTCGAGACGGCGAGTCCACAACCACCAGTCCACCACAAGATGGATTTTTTTTTATTTTAACCCTTTTTAAACTAAAATTTAAAAAATAACCCACTTCAAACTATATTTCCAAGAACTAGCACTTTTGGTCGCGCCAAGCTCCGTGGCGCGACTAATACTTGAGTCACGCCACATGCTGTGACATGGGCGGAGCTACCTTAATGCCCATGTATTCCTGGGAATACCTAACTATTTTTACAAAAGAACAAGTATACTTAGAGTTTATACACATATACATATTATGTTGGGCTTAAATCCCGATTCCTTCAGTCAAAATACATAGCCCAACAGCGTTTCTTTTTAAGTGGGAATACTCAACTTTCAAATGTTGGCTCCGCCACTGTGCTGTGGCACGACTAATGTACACGGTGACATTGAAAAAAGTCGTAACTTACGTGGCAGACTGAGTCGCGCCAGACGGTTTGGCGTGACTCACCTACTAGTCACGCCACCCAGCGTGGTGTGACTGTACTCACAAGTCTGCAACTGAGAGTTTCAGCTCTCATTTAGCTGTGTTTCCTTCATCATTTTAATTAGCAAACGAATTCCTAAATTTGTGAAACTTGAGATGTAAGATCTATAGAGTGCATACGTTCCATTTTAACTATTTGCACTCCAAACCATAGTGTATAAAATGAGAAATCCATTTTCGAAATAGGCTAAGTATTATGGGATCAACGCATCAAAAGTCGAAAACAAATCCAACTAGTCAACTTTAGACCTACTTTTTGAAACATTTTACATTAAGACCTTGGACATTTTTGGACTACAAGTGAATTTGGATGTTCATAAAGAATTTTGAATAAGTTATTTGTCAAAAAAGTAAAGAATTCATAGTTAAGAGAGGCTTAAAGTTGGAAAGTTGTGCTGTTTTACAACTGTAGAAAAACAGCACAACTTTCCAACTTTAAACCTTCCTTAAATTATGAATTCTTTGTTTTTTTTGACAAACAACTTATCCAAAATTCTCTATAAACATCCAAATTCACTTGTAGTCCAAAAATATTTAAGGTCTTAATGTAAAATTTTTCAAAAAGTAGGTCTAAAGTTGACTAGTTGGCTCTATTTTCAGACTTAGCACATTTGATGCATTGATCTAATAACACTTAACCTATTTCGAAAATAGATTTCTCATTGTTATCCACAATGGTTTGGAGTACAAATAGTTAAAATGGAACATATACACTCTATAGATCATACACCTCGAATTTCTCAAATTTAGGAGTTCATTTGCTAATTAAAATGATGAATGAAACACGGCGCCACGCTGTGTGGCGTGACTCGGTTTGCCACGTCAGTTAGCGACTTTTTCTACTGCCAACGTGTACATTAGTCGCGTCACCGCATGTGGTATGACTCAACTATTAGTCGCGCCACGAAACTTGGCGCGACCAAAAGAGTTACTTCTTGAAAATTGAAAATTTTGTTAGGGATGAGTTATTATTAAAAAAATTAGATTAAAAAGCGTTAAAAAAAATCCCACAAGATGCCCGGGGATTTCACCTTTGCACTCATCTCTCCCGGCTCGCGCACGGTGAAAAAGCGACGAATGACGCGGGCGCGTCGTGCTGCCGTTTACGTGTCGTGGCGTTTGGCCGCGCGGGCTCGAGATCCGCCTGCCTCCGAAAGCAACTTCCCCAGAAGCGGACGCGCGCGGGCGCGGTGGCATGCAGTGCAGTGCAGTGCTAGTGCAGCCAATGATGTCGTAGCTGGCCGCTGACGGCAGCAGATCGAGGGGAGGAGCACGCGCGGCGGCGGACCGGCGGTGGGTCATCCGAATCCAGCGCGACCAGCCGCCTTCGTCGCCCGCCCGGCTGCTCCCCGTGCTGACCAGCCGCGTCGTCGCCTCCGGTCTTGCTTGGGCTCGCTAGCCCGATCTCTGATCCTCGCGCGTCTTTAATTCGTGCATGATCAAATCTGCTGCGACGCACGCCCATGGTTCCGAGCATATCCGTCGGCCCTACCCCTACCGCCGCCCCGCGCGCCGCCAGCGGCCAGCCGATCATCGATGACCTCAACTACGTACTGGTACCACGCGTGATATGCGTCGGTTGATTGGCTGGCCGCGCGCGTGCATCGCTGAACAAGCTAAACTTTCGGGGTCGGCAGTCACGCGCGTGCATGACACCCTCATCTCCTCCTTCGATCTACGGACGCACTGATTGCATGTCGACGACGCCGGTGCGTTCGGTTCGACGCCCTACTACGCGCGTACTCTGCACAATTGCATACGCACGCATGTCACGCCGAGCACAGGCCGACGACGAGCCCGGCCGCCGCGCCCGTGACTACTGCCCGGCCGGCCAGTAGCCACACGGATCGAGATCACATGACGCGATTCGCACCCTTGCGTGGTCCATCATCCCAGTCATGGCGCGTATACGCCATGTGGCTACCGATCATCCTATCGTAACGGGCCGGAGTGGCTTCGTTGAATGCAATGACGCAAGCCATGCCCCGGCATCTGGAACTAGTTTTACGGACAGGAATAATCCAAGCGAAGGTGCGACGAAAGGAGTCATCCAAGGCGAAGTTTTGCTGGTGGTTGCCGCCGCGCGGTTTTGGCTGTTGTAAAACAACCGGATTTCGGATAGATAGAAAGGAGGACTAGAAGTCCTAGTCCTTGTCCGGTTGCTTGTGGGCTCTTACCAAAACTCTAGGCCTAGTTCGGAGTATATATATCAGAGGATTACCCCTATTGTATGATATCGATATATAGATAATAAAGAGAAGCTCCACCTATATTGTCTCTTGTCTACTTTATACTTGTTCTTGTGCTTGTGATGAGAGACGAGAGAGGGAGAAGATCCAACCGCTGACGACGTGTTTCACAACACGTTATCAGTACGACTGCTCTTCGTCGACTACGCCGAAGGAGTCGTCATCAAGCTCGACGCCGGCAATCTCGCCATCGTCCACATGAACGACTACTTCGACGATGTCGACTACATCTACGTCGTCAGCGATCGGATCTGCACCGACTCGTCATCATCATCACACCGGCAGGTCCCCCGGCCTAGCCGAACTGTCCTACGCGACAGGCTTCAAATCCGTTCGTTGAATCAAGCAACACGGTATGAATTGTCTCAAATTCTAGTAGATTAAATATGTGGAACCAACCTTCGTGTTGTGTGGTATAATCTGCTAAATCAATCTATGGGAAACTAGATGGCTTGTTTTTGTTTGATCTTGCATGATTACTGCAGCCGTATGTTGATGACCTAGGGCATGAAGTAAAAACAAAAAAAAATATGTGTAAAGCTACTGGCATGATGACCTGCAGCCATAGCCAGGAACTGTTCGTACGCCAGTGGTTGTGAAGATCACGTAATGAGCAACAGATCAAGAAGATCATGGCACATATGAATTCCACACATACGCCGATCTGCAATCGGACGTAGCGGATCTTTGCAATGCTTGCAGCAAGTTCGCCTCATGAAGCTGATACACATATGAATCCTTCAACGCCCAAAGTCCCATCTACAAAACCGAATTTGAACCCAATGCTCGAATCCGAGTCTCGCATGCAGCAAGGTCGCCAGAAGACGCATACCGCCGCTCGGATTACTGCTCGTGAATCTCCACGCCCGAACGCCAAGGCCGGAACTTGAAGTTGCCGACCGCCGCTCACAGACGTCTTGCGTCCAGAGCTTGCAGGTGTGCCACCACTCGACGGGTCCTGGAGTCCCGCCACCACCCGAGCCGTGCCAGACTAGTAGTTGAGCTCGACAACCGAAATCGCACCACTGACGGATCCTGAAGCAACCTGCACCATACGTTGTCCGCCCACATCAGTCGAGCCGAGCTTGAAGCCGAGACTGACTACACAACTCTAGCGAGAACCGTATGCAAACTGATTCCAAGCACCTCGCTGCCAGAAGCTGGAAAATAGCTGTGAGCCAGAACATGCCAAATGTAGGCCGCAGTGGTATGCCCTGCAACCCTGCCGACATCATTGCGCCTGCACGCGCTTGGCCTGTAGCATCGTCGGCCTCGTAGCAACCACGTCCACCCCCTGGAATCTGGCCCCGCACTGACCTCGCTCACTGGCACTGAGACACGCCTGAACGTGTGCTGACCTATTACCGTCGGCTGCTTGTACGTCGCATGATGCATTGAATTTGAAGTTAGGCTGAGCAACTAGCCTGTTCCACCGATTTAGAAGGGCATCAATTAAGGTTTTTGAGTATTTCCAACAGAAGATATCTCAAAATAATTGGTTTATATATATCTCGAAACATTTTATGAAGTATATTTATTGTTTTTGTTTTTTAACAATTACACATAAATTCAGTAAATATTGCCTTTAATCATAGAAACATGGTTTTAGCTATATGAGCTCTCTAATTTTTGAAATCTCCTTGAGGCTCATATTTCAGCTTTTTCTAGCATGTTTAATGGATATGTAATTCTGAAAATTAAACCATTAATCCCTGAAGTGGTTAGAAAATTACCTTTAATCATAGAAAATGGTTTTAGGCTTATGACCTCTCTCGATCTCGAAGAACCTTAGACATAATACCTCTGAGAGTGTCATATTTTTTCCCTAGCTAATGTGTGAATGGGTAAATGTTTGTTTTGCTAGAAATATTCTGGGATATTATCTAAATGATCTATTGAATAGATTAACCAACATTAATTAATTTTGCACTCAGTTTCATGAATTTAAACACATGAAGTGTGCTCGTAGCAATTGCATGAATAATGTAGGTTGTGACATGAAGTCCATTAGTTCTTGAAGAAATGCAATATGGTTTATGCCTATTAACATGTAATTTCTAGAAGAAATATTATATAACTCTGTAGTTATTTCGTTGATTAAAATCAACACATTTACTTCCCAACATGGCATTATGATTTACCATAGCAATAAATTCTTAAGAAGTGTGCCAGCTAATTGAGTTCATACATAACATGAAGTTATGTAGAATTAATATATTTTCTTGAAGAATCATATTATGTTGTCATGTAGACATTTTTGCAATTCAAGAAGAATGTGCATAAACTCAATATAGAAAATATTATACAATTAGAAGTTGTATACAACATGAAAGTGGAAGATAAATAATGTATATTCTAGAAGTAATATTAGGCTTTAGGGGGAGATGCATTGAGACAATGAAGTCTCATACTCACCTAAAACCATTTAAACAGAATTCCCTACATAAGTTGCATTATTAAGTTATATTCATGAAGAATTTTGGTTATATCTCACGAAGAGTGAGCACTTACTTTTTGCTCTAAGACCGGAAGTTTAGTATTAGTTTAAGAATCTTTCCCAGAATAGAATGGCAAATTAAACAAATTGGTGTTATCTTACCTCTGTATTGGTTTTCTTACCTAATCTTGTGCCCATTTGCTTGTAGCAATTTTGACTAGTAGTAATCATTTTTTTATCTCATGGAATAAATAAAAGAATTACAAACTGAATATTGTAAAAAAAATTGCTTTAAATTGCCTATTTGATAATCATTTGAATGTATTTTTTCCACTAAAGTCTCAAGTAAATCATGATGGTTGTGTTATTGTGCACCGCTACCATGCAGGTAGAATAGAAACTGAATTTCTATGAAGCACATTAACCAGTAACATACATGATTTTAAATTGAACTGGAATATTCAATTTAGCCATGAAATTGTATATTACTTATTCATGTACTGAATACATGAGCCCTCTAATAACTTGAAGTTTATTCTACCCAAACCATACTAGTGTACACTGAATAGTACATTTACATGGATTTCATACCTTATCCTATTTATACTAGTAGTATAATTTAATTCTATGAAATAATTGAAGTAATTCATAGATCATGCTTGAAGCATAGCATCACCTGAAAGTGCAATTATGGTATAAAAAAGGGAATAAATTGGGGCCTAGCTTAGAGACATGAAGAATGTGGATAAAATTGAAATTCTAATAGGCATTTTTCCTAATCATGTAAGATTGTTGGTTTAGAGCCTCATCCTGTTAGATTGATGGACAATCAACGTGCCAGTTGGCCTGTAGCCATAGTCACTGTACTGACTAAGCATGTAGCTCTGCGTAGCTTTTTAATCCTAATATTACTTTGTCTCTCGGAATGACAAAGTTAATAGTTATTCCACACTAATGTGAGGACATGCATGTCACCACATTAATTAGAAGTCTTTGCATGGACATCACATCAATTTTTCGCTTAAATATTGGTTTGCAACCATTATGTTTCCTATCATTGCACTATCTTGCATGTTGTGCTCATGAAAAACTTCTCCTGTTGAGAAGTAGCTCCCACTCTGATAAGATGGCCAGTAAACCATCATTGCACTTTATCAGCAAGCAAACATGCTGACAAACCAATGTATTATATACATATGTGCAAAATGACTAGAAGTCAGTAATTAAATCTTTAGTCAAGAAGGCTAAGATAAGGGGGAGCAAACTGGTCTATAATTGATCTCATATGAAATTTATCCAATTAAAAAATTGGTTTGCCCAATTAGAATGGGTTTGCGAAAAATTGAAAAGAAAATGGACATGATTATCCATTGTGTGGAAAATAATTATGGATTTCAAAGTAAATGGGAAAATCTTGAATATAAATGCAATTAAATTTTCCAGAAGATTTTCCAAGTAGATTATATTTTGCATAAATATTAAATTTGAAGTTAAATTATAAAAATTACTTGAAGTATATTGTATGAGTATTTGGAATATTTTGGTCTAAATAAATAAAGAAGCTAGATAAACATAATGGTTCTGTAGACTTAATGAAATCTAGCTCACTGCATAACAAATAACCCTAAAAGTCTAAAACAAAGTGCGTGTAATTTTATTTCACCATAATAGCATACAAATGGGCATCAACTTGAAGTTGAAAATATATGGAATTGAATTTCCATTACATTAAGTTCATAGGGATATCATTGGAAGTATGCTATATATGAAGATATAATACCGGCATTAGGGGAGAGAAAGCCCATATGAATGCCTTGTATTGAATGGAAGAATAATCTTCATAATATTCCTGGAAGCTTGAAGCAGAAATAGAAAACGCACTCAGTCAAACTCGCATGAAGTGAAGTATAAATGCCAGAAAATTAAATTGTGAGGAGCCTATGAACGGCATCACCTGATGTGAAAACACACTTGAAGTGAAATTCCCTGAAGGACTTTTATCCCAGTGAGAATGTGCATATAATGAATACTCACATATGGGAATCTGGAATGAGGAGATACAACCTGAAGTTATTAACCAGAAGTTAAGTTTACTTGTAGTAAATAAAATACTATGTGTGGTATATCCCGGGTATTGAATAATATACTCACCATAGCAAATGACTTGATCATTAATTTAAAATCTACGGGGACGCTTGTTGGTTTTGGATTAAATGAACTTGTCAAACAAATTATTGAAATCTCTGTAGAATTCTGGAAAGAAGACCATTATGATCGAATGCCTCACAAACTAAGAAAATGGTCATCTTGAAGATGAATGCCTAACACTATAAAGCGCGCTCAGTATTTTGTGTTGGGATAGCAGATACTAGTTGACTACATCATAGTCTTATCCTGAAGATATGGGAGAAAAAAGAATGAATGTCGACAACATATTACCTCTATTATTGCAAATATTTCTGTAACAGAAATATAGATCCATAAATAAAGTCCATGGCAGAGTTGCATGAAGCAATAATATTGGGTCAAATTGAAGAATGCAATTGAGGTTGAACCATGTAGAAATATTTGAAACTGGAAGTTCAAATTGGATGAATCATTATGAAATAATGACATGGTGAAATACAATGGTTCATAAGTCTTTCAAAAGGCTAGTAAACTCCCATTATGTATGAATCAATATTCTGCTACTTATCTGGCATATGAAAATAATACACTGAAATAAATATTATGCAGTTAATTGATGGATTTCGAAAATCCATAAGAGATGATCCTTGAAGGATTCATCATTCCTCGAAGGAATAAAAGATGAAAATAATAGAAAGTAAATCTCATACTAAGTAATAAACGTCTAAGGTTGATAATGTTCCTAAATGAATATTAATAATCTCTAAAAGAGTAACTCCTCGAAGGATATGAAGTCATAAAGTGACTTATTATGAATAATACATTCAAATAAAAGAGTTTATTGAAGAGCTCAAATTAATCGAATTGAGACACTAGACGCGGAGCCGTGAACTGCCCGCCCTGCCGCCGCGCGCTCCCCCCCCCCCCAACCGGCTGCCGCTCCGCGCTCTATATAAACCGCCATGCGCGCTCATCGCCTCTCCACGCACACGGCCGGCGCGAACACACACGGGCGCGCTCGACTCGACTCGACTCGAGCAGGTGTTGTCGTGCTCAGATAATCCAATCCCCTTCGCCACGCCCACACCACAGTGTTGCGCTCGCCTGGCCGGGCCGCCAGCGACCTGCTAAATTTAGCCTCGAGACTGTGCGAGAGGAGATACTGACCGCGCGCGCACAGCGACTGCCACACCCTCCCCTCCCGCTCCGATCGCGCGCGCGCGTCGTCGATCCGTTCCTCCCGTTCCCACCCCCGTTTCCGCGGGCGCGCGCGACGATCGATCATCCTCCGGCCCGGCCGATCGCCGCCGACGGCATGGGGACGGCGGCGGCCGGCGACCGCCCCCTCGGTGCGCCGCCGGCGGCGGAGCACAAGGTGAACCTGTCGGCGCGGCGGCCGTTCGCGGAGGCGCTGCGGACGGGCCTGGCGGAGACGTTCTTCCCCGACGACCCGTTCCGTGGGTTCGGGTCGCGCCCGCCCGCCGCGCGCGCATGGGGAGCGCTCAAGTACTTCGTGCCGGCCCTCGAGTGGGCGCCGCGCTACACCCTCGGCAAGTTCAAGTACGACCTCCTCGCCGGCGTCACCATCGCCAGCCTCGCCATCCCGCAGGGCATCAGCTACGCCAAGCTCGCCAACCTCCCGCCCATCATCGGCCTCTGTACGCACACCGCCGCCCCTGCCTGCCTGCCGTGGCATCTCGATTCTCGCATGCACGCGTTAATTAATTTCCGTGTTTGGCTGATGTGTCTTGTGCTGGAGTAGATTCGAGCTTCGTGCCGCCGCTGCTGTACGCGGTGTTCGGGAGCTCCAACAACCTGGCGGTGGGGACGGTGGCAGCGGCGTCGCTGCTGCTGGCGTCCATCATCGAGGAGGATGTCCAGCCGGAGGAGAACCCGCAGCTGTACCTGCAGCTCTTCTACACCGCCGCATTCTTCACCGGCGTCATCCAGACCGCGCTAGGCGTCTTCAGGTACTACGACGCACGTCGTCTCTTCTCTGATGGTCTTAATTAGTGTTTGGCTAGTGATTAATCATAAGCACACGACGGAGTTGAAGAGCTCGTTTCATGGCTGCCTGGTGATCATATATAGGTTAGGGCTTCTAGTGGATTTCCTGTCGCGGTCGACGATCACCGGGTTCATGGGCGGCACGGCGGCCATCATCATCATGCAGCAGCTCAAGGGGATGCTGGGGATGAAGCACTTCACGCCCAAGACCGACGTCATCTCCGTCACACACTCCATCTTCCATTACAGGCACGAGGTGAGTAGTGACATCATCGTCATCGTGCAGTGTCTCTCCTCTGCTCCTTCCAGTAGAAGTTGTTGGCTGATCCTCCTTTGCTTCCTCCGTCCCATGATTTCCCCGGCTCGGTTCTCTTGGGCAGTTCTTTCTCTCTCTTTTTTTTCTCTTTGGGTTCAAAATTCAAATGCGGTTGTGAATTACTTTTCTGCGAAGTAATATAATCCGCTGAAATTGGCATGCAACCGCACGCTGAAAGGAAGGACTAACCGTCTACTAACTGGCGAGACGTGTGACGTCCATGGAAGTTTGCTCATCAGTAACTGCTTCTCCGAGGAGTAGTAAGAGCCAAGGAAAACAAAACCAAGTTCCACTGTTCGTAAAAAACTAATTTACTCGTGAAAAGTGTTCACTGCTCATCAAACCTCTCTTGTCCTTGGTAAAACAGCAAAAAAAGAAAACTTTCACAAGTTTGGAGTTTCTCGAACTGAAATAGTAAGAGACTAGTACCTGTCTCAGGAGTCAGGACAACACAGTAGTTTCAGAACAAGACAAGCATATATCTCAGTGATGAGTGATGGGCGAGCATACAGTATGTTTACTCGTGACTGGATCTTGTCCTCATAACAAAAGACCCAAATCATTGGTGTCTGGATCCCACAAGGCCACAATTTAATAACTTATGATAATAAGTATAGCTGCGTGCAGAAGTCGACAATACTATACCTTAACCTTACGAAGTTATGATACATCAGTATAGCTTGATGTCGACATATGATGCCTGTTTTCCTACACCCTCTGGTGTCGTTTTCGACCTTGTTGCACACTTTGGTGACATTGGCCGACGTCAGATAATAAAGTGTGATGATTCGTGTCCATCGTGCGCATCAGAATCACTAGATGTTTACAACTTATTACGTGTAAAACATTCCCATTTCTGTTCTGAGAAACAAATGAAATGTAACTAGTATCTGAAATTTCTTTTTTGTACGTCTCTTTTCCTGTGTGCAGTGGAAGTGGCAGAGTGCAGGTCTCGGCATATGCTTCCTCCTCTTCTTGCTGTCAAGCAAGCACCTGGTAAGTGGGGTTTTAGTTAGAGGATCTAATCCTTATCAGCAATCACTTGATATTATCAAGTATTGCAATACTGTTTTCCCCCTCCTTTTTGGTGTGTGAACTAATTCGACAAATTTCAGAGAAAGAGAAAGCCAAACTTGTTCTGGGTGTCGGCCATTGCGCCATTCATGGTGGTCGTCATCGGCGGCATCTTCGCTTTCTTGGTCAAAGGAAACGAACATGGGATCCCAATAGTAAGCCGTCCATGGCCAGAAGAACCTCTTGATGTTCAGGCTTCAGAGCCACATATGCTTCAGTGTATGATGCGTGCTTACTGTTCAGTGGCTAAATTGCCCTGTTTCTTGTGTCGGTGACGCAGGTTGGTGACCTGAAGAAAGGGATAAACCCTCTGTCCATCTCGCAGCTAACGTTCACGGACAAGCACGTCAACACGGCTGTGAAAGCAGGTTTCTTGTCTGGGATCCTAGCACTGGCAGTACGAACATGTTTGCCTCATCTCTCAGTCTTGGAATTTGCTTTCTTCTGAACCTATTTTTCGTTGCTTCAAAGTGTTTCTCACCGGCCTGTCTCGATGGTTCTCATCAGGAAGGGATCGCTGTCGGGCGGAGCCTGGCTCTGATCAAGAACGAGCAGATCGACGGGAACAAGGAGATGATCGCGTTCGGCATCATGAACATCGCCGGTTCTTGCACCTCCTGCTACCTCACGACGGGTCCCTTCTCCAAGTCGGCGGTGAACTTCCACGCCGGGTGCCGGACGCCCATGTCGAACGTGGTGATGTCGGTGTGCATCATGCTGGTGCTGCTGTTCCTGGCCCCGCTCTTCAAGTACACCCCGCTGGTGGCGCTCTCGGCCATCATCGTGGTCGCCATGATCGGGCTCATCAAGGTAAAGGAGTTCACCCACCTCTACCGGGTGGACAAGTTCGACTTCTGCATCTGCATGGTCGCCTTCATGGGCGTCGTCTTCTTCACCATGGTCACCGGCCTCGGCGCATCAGTAAGTATCCCCTATCTGTAATTGCTCTGCTTGGTAATTGGTGTGATGCTGATGCGCTTTCTGAATTGTGTGCAGGTAGGCTTGTCAGTGATCAGGGCACTGCTGCATTTGGCGAGGCCGAACACCTGCAAGCTCGGAAGCATAGCGGGAGGCGACGTCTTCCGTGACGTCAGGCACTACCCGCACGCAAGAAACATCCCCAACGTCCTCGTGTTGCAGCTGGGATCTCCCATCTATTTCGTCAACGCAGGTTACTTGCGAGAAAGGTGAGCATAGTCCATGATCATTGATCAGATCATGTCCTTTTTTCATGTGAAGAGATGCTAATCTGCTGTGCATGTTGCAGGATTTTGAGATGGGTAGAAGATGAGGAGAACGCTTGCAAGATAGACGGGCAGGATTTACACTGTGTGGTCCTTGATCTTGGTGGTATGTTCATAATCTCCACTTCGCCCATTTCAACTATTTTCAAGTTCAGTACATAGGTGTTCGGCTTGACAACATGTTTGATCATTGCAGGTGTGAGTTCCATCGACAACACGGGGATCGGGATGCTACTAGGAAGTCCACAAGAACCTTGAACGGAGAGGGATCAGGGTAATGCACAAGTCCAACCCCATAACGGTAATTGGCTCTCAGCTTGAGTTTCAGCGTCAGAATCTGACCAGTTCCACATTTCTGAACATTGCAGGTAGCCCTGACGAACCCCAGGCTGCAGGTGACAGAGAAGCTGGTGTTGTCCGGGTACATCAAGGACAAGATAGGGGAGGAGTGGGTGTTCCTCACCATCAAGGACGCCGTCACGGCGTGCCGATACGCGCTCCAGAGATCCAGAAGCAAGGATGACGGTGAAGTATAGCTAGTGGCCATGGACAGAGTGTGTTTTAGGAAGGGGAAGATGCAGCTGTAGATATTGGGTGGCAAAGCACGGAGTGCGTGGGTGGATGTGGTTGGGGGTAGGTCTTTGGTATGTAGGAGAGTTTGTGTATAAACCAATTTAACTTTGGATCCGAGGGCACAGTGAACCACTGAACCTCGTAGATTTACCTGTACTAGTTTGCAGAATGCAGAAGAATAGGGGAACTAAAATAACTTTTGTTCAGCTATAAGTGATGGGAAACAACGTAGTATCATTAGATGAGTTTTTGTTCGCAACAATAACGTCGCTACAAAGAACATAGACAAGAGCCCTTCAAAAAGAGGCACAAGTTGCAGAACACATGCCGATCAATCGCGCTGAGCAGGAAACCCACTAGTACCAAACTATCAACAAGCCTGTAAAAACATTCCAACTATCATTTTCTAGTTTTGCTGCAAGATTCTTCATAAAAGGACCCTGGTATGCTCTCAGCAGGGAAGCACTACCCAGTAGAAAATGGATTCAGAGGACTATGTATGCTCTTGAGTTCTGTCCGTGTATTTTCAAAATTTTTTTTGGAAATAGTAATTTCAGAAACTGAGAGGCATAAACACACATGGACAGCCGTTAACCACACATGTTACCACAAACCATCCACACTGGCGAACAGACTTTCTTCACAAGATTTTTTTATTCTTATTACTACTACTATTTCTGTCTTGATGTGTACTCTGGTTTAATAATGCCTAGCGCTTTTGGAAGGAAGATATGTGTACAGTACAGAGCTAGTTTCTGACCAGACAAGATAACACCAACCGGGCTACCAAAATTGCAGGATCAGATTCACCTGTACTACTTTGCAAGGAAAATAACTTCTATTCAGCTAGAAATGATGGGGAACGGCGTAGTACTAGATGGAAAAAAGATCACAACATCTACGTCCTTACAAAGTGATAGGCACAAGCTGCAGAAGCAGAATACATGCCAAGTAACCGCGCGCTGGAGCAGGAAAAAGGGAGAAGCACTCAAACTATCATTTTGCTAGTTTTGTTGGTAGATTCAGCTGTATTTCGATATGTTGACATGAGTAAAAGACCCTGGTGGAACATTGGAAAGAGCACAACAGGCGAACCTTTAACAAGAAGTGAAATCAGTTGATGAGGTGGCATTCTTAATCAAAGAGGACATAAATCAATACCGGATGGCAACTTCTCCCGCCACAACACAAATGTTGGTTAATTCTTTTTATTGTTTTTTCTGCTCATGGGGTCTGTGTGAGCGCCTGCGGCCATCTGGCTCCCCTTTCTTTTCTTTGCTTAGGTCCTGTTTAGTTCCCTGAAATCTCACCAAAATTCTCACCTATAAGACCGTGTCAGTTCATTTCTTCTCTCTGTCCACGCAACCCAATGCAAAAAAAAGACCCTGGTCTGTACTCAGCAGGAAAAAACACTGCCGAGTGTATAGCAAATGGGTTCAGTGCATTTTTGCTCTTGAATTCTGTCCATGTAAGTTTAGAATCTGGGAGTGACAACCATCATATCGTGGATAGTTTCTGACCTGACATGATAACACCAACCCAGTCTACTAAAAATGCAGGTGCGCGTTCCCGATCTGTTATTCAGTTACACGCAGCTTTCATGAGCCCGGCTGATGGAAATCGTCGCCCATGCGCCGCTGATCGGAGATCGGACGAGCACCGATGCATACATAGTTCAGAGGAACATGGCGAGCCTCGCCGCTCGCCGGCCTATAAATTGGGATGCGCGCCCAGAGCAGCTGTACACACCCAAGCGATCGATCAGCCAAACCCCTCTCGATCGATCACCCATCCGAGCCAATCCACTACTCGATCGGTGAGCCTGCTCTACGCACGATGGCGGCCGGCAACGCGAAGGCGCTGAGGGCCCTGGTGGTGGTGACGCTTGTCTCCTTCCTCCTCATGCAGGGAGTGGCCGGCCGCTTCGAGTGCTGCTTCTGCAACTGCTACGCCGCCTGCAAGCGCATCCCTGGCCGTACCAAGGATTACTGCCACTGGCACTGCTTCAAGAAACCCGATTGCAGTTTCAGCTGCAAGGACGCCTGCGTGAGGCACTCCTCCAATGGTGAGTGTGAGTTGTCCTCCTCCTCTTTCTATCTGATGACCTGCCCGTGCAAAGGACTTGCATTAGCCTGATCTGCCATGTTCACTTCTCCTTGTATGCATACGCCTACCTAGTCCAGTAGTCCATGTGTTTTTCTTCTCCGCGGTGATTGTTTGCCTGCCTTGCCTTGTTTCGTTGTTGCTGAATTCTTTCAGACGTGGGTGTGGCCGTCGCTTCCGGCGGAGGCAGTCTGGGCATGGTGAATGGCACTGGAGCTGGAGGAGCCGTCGTCGCTGCCGGTGGTGGCAGTCTGGGAATGGTGAACGGCACTTCTGGAGAGGGAGTCAGTCCTTGAGATCTGGAGGAGTCTGCATGAAGAACAACGGAGGCTGAGGAGGACGGACGTAATCTGGTGGAGACGTAAAGGCTGAGAACAATAGTACTAGTAGTAAGTAAGAATAAAAATGCATGCTTGTGTGATGGGATCTGTTTCTGTTCTCGATTCTGGAAGGTGTAGGTGTTTGTGATAGTTGTGACTTGTGATTATATATGGACTTGATCACTTACATTTGTGGGTCGTTTAAGAGAGAAGGCCTGGAGTGTCCTCTGCTCTGCATGTGTAACTTTGCTTGCTCGTAGTCATACTGTCATAGTGCTTTTTACTGCTGGCCACGAGTGACTAGGATTGGTCAATCTCTGCCCGTATATTCTGCAATCCTTGTGTCAGTTGAACCGCTAGAACATAAGCTACCAGCAGAATTAGATCACCAAAATTATCAGTGCAACGTGAGCTCGGTAATGGAAGAAGGGACTTCGCGAAGAAA
Organism: Cenchrus fungigraminus; assembly: GCA_036936925.1. Taxonomy (NCBI): domain Eukaryota; kingdom Viridiplantae; phylum Streptophyta; class Magnoliopsida; order Poales; family Poaceae; genus Cenchrus; species Cenchrus fungigraminus. The sequence continues at coordinate 27,022,273 of CM072779.1, read as the reverse complement.
TATCAAGACTTCCTAATTATTATACATTTTTCTTATGGTACATCTTACTACATAAACTTCGTACATCTTATGCTACCTACATACACTAAAGTAAAAGCTACTGATTCTGTCGAGAATTAGATTGAATAGGCTGATCAAAAATCAATTTTTGGGTTGTGGATAGGGGTGGCAAGAGTTTCTTCCAGAAAATAAAACCCAGTCCAACGGATTCAAACGTGTTTCGCTTCAGCTTGCCGTTCTTTCATGCTAGTGATCTTACCTGTGTAACTGCGTTGTTTGTAAGGACATCAATGTTGTAACAAAGTCTCGTGCACACAGTTTCCATCATTTCTATAGGGATACAGTTTTCAATCGACAAGCCTTCTCTGAACTCATTATTTTGCTAATTCGAATCTACCGTATGTATATATTCTTTCCCGTCTGTGCGAATTGATATAAGCAAATTAAATCTTTATGCATTTCAGTACGGCCTCAAACTAAAGCAAGCGCACATGGCATGATTAACCGGGAGTTGAAATTACCACTTTAGGTTAATGATGCAGTATATATCTTGAATTTAGTGGAACGTTTTTTTCTAGTTTTTTCAGTTGTTCTAGAATATTTGATTTGATAGAGTTACAAAGCATGCATGCCATCCGTCCGTGAATCTTTGATTATTATTCATGTTTGGGGCATTTCTTTTGCCTGCTTTTGTTGGTTTGGTCGACGTGATAGACTGTCACGAGCTAAATCAATGTAGGTAATACCGTAATAGGTTTCATCTTATCTTTGCTCATTCCAGAATCCAGATAATAAATATTGTTGCCTAATATTTGTAGCGATTACTAGGAAGAACATAGAAATTCTACCAGACAGAGTTTTTCATTTGTCTTCCATGTCTAAGTCAATCTCATCAAAGAAGCCTTCATTCTAGAACAAGAACTCGACAGGGTAGAGGCAAGTATCAAGCAAACTGCAAAAGTCAGCAAAGTGGGCTCCCGCTCAGGAACAGAACATTTCCTGTAATGTGCTTTGTTTGATTGCTTATCTTCACTACTATTAGTGGAAGCTGATGTGCTTATCTCCTACGTATTCATCCATGGGTCCAAAGCAGACCCGTCCCTAGGGTGTGCGGGCCGTGCGACTACTTCTATTTTTTAAGGACCTCCGATTTTTTATGTTATAATCCATTTTCTTAGCTAATTAGCTGGTCTAATTTTTTTTCTTTATCCATGGTGCTCTTCTAAAATATTCTAGTAAGCGTCATTCTCTGTCTGCATCTATGACTCCGGCACACTCTTCCATTTGTCTCCTAATCACGATGAATATTTGCGTATTTAATTCAATGTCAGAAAAAATTACAACCTATGAATAGCTTTATTATAGAAGAATCACAAGTGTTATCCGATAATTAGATACTTGATATGGTTCTATAATCGATAGTAATGTTCACAATAATCCTATAAATTGTCAGATAAATATAAAACAACTTTGAGGTTCAATAAAATCTAAGAGTTTTATATTTTGATGTGCAGATATTGGTGAAAATTTGAGCACTTCTACAACAGATGTTAAAGTTTTTTTTTATTTTGCTAACCTACTAGGGTTCTCATTTCAGAGTTTCGTACAGAGCCTCCACTTACACCGGGACGATCCTGGTCCAAAGGCATTCATTCCACCGAAATTGCAGCCGCTGATACATTTTTTCCAATGTACTCTCTCCGTTCCAATTTGTAGGTTGATTTGGCTTTTCTACAATTTGAAACGGAAGGAGTACTTTCATGAGGCTATGCATGGAGCCCAAGCCAATCCATACCTACTACTATATGTAATAACACTTGCGGTAACATCATGAGTGATACAGTGAAAAAATGCCAATTCATCCAAACTTTACAATTTAGCTCATGAATTTTCGTTACAAAGGAACAATGAAAAGCACTATTTACTCATCACATCCAGCATATCTTCTCTCATAAGAAACACTATTCAGCACTATTCATTTACAACTTTACTATTCCTTTTCACCCAAAAGAACGAGCCCTAAGTGTTAATAGAACCATTTGCTACTCTGACTTGAACAAGAACCGCGAGTCCTTTAATAATTGGGCAACTTGTCCGCCACCATTTCATCCGGCGAAGTGTGTCGGCTTTGATTGTTTATGTGGAAGCTTTTTATTCCTCTTCCTTTCTTTTTCTTATTGTTTTATTTTAAGTTACTTAGATGAAAAAAGAAAAAGATTAGGGTAACCAGTGGAGTTATGGAGGCCTAGGTCAATGTCCTAATCCAACCCGGTGGAGCCTCGTGAGGCTCATGTCGATGTTCCAATCCGATTGGGGCAGAGTTGAATTGAGTTGTTGTAGTCGAGTTGAGTAGTGCGTGTTGATGGTCCAATACAATACACCGAGTATTTTCCTAGTTGTTGAGTATCTCAAGGATTTTTATTTTTACCTCCTAGTTGTGCGGCCGATGGACCGAGAGTTGAGAGGGAAAGTTATGCTACCTCCCTGAGTTGTACGTTTTACGGACCGAAGTTGTATTGTTTTTGGACCCGATTTTCCTTATAAAAAGGGTCAATTCTAATTTTCTTATAATAAAAATTTGAAAAAAATCAAGCTTTCACCATCTGTTCAAAAAAATGAATCTCATAGATTTACCTAGAAAATAACTTCTCCACTCAATGAACCCCAATTAGGACCCACCTCTCTCGGCCTCCCATAGACGCCTCCTCCTTATTTGCTCCCCTCTCCTCCCTTCTCCCAGCTCCCTCACTATCTTCCCTTCCCCCGGCTCCTTCCCTCCTTTCCTGCACCAATCACCACTCCCCTTCGACGACATCCCCTCACCCTTCTCGGCCTCCCATCTCCTCCCTCTGCCGCCACCTACCCTTTTCCCTCCCGTCCCCTCCACTCCTCTCTCCTTCCTCCATCCGCCACTGCCGACCCCTCTCCCTCACCAAACTCCCCTGTCCTCCCTCCCTCCCTCCCTCCGCTCACCCCTCACCTCACCTCATGTTTGAGGCAGGGAGCGATGGCGGGATGAGGCGAGGAGCGGTAACAGCCACTGGGATGGTGAGATTCGACGGTGGAGCGACAAGATCTGGTCGGTATGTAGCGACAGGTGACTTCGACGACATACATGCGATGAGTGGCTCGCTGGCCAGTGGGGCACTCTTCCTCTCGGGTCCCTTCTCCCTCTTCCATCTACATCCCACCAACCCTACTGCCCGCATCCTGCTATCGCAGCTCAACCGCGTTGTCGATGCCTCCCCCGCCACCCACCCTCGTCCCAACCAGGTGTTGCTCCTCCTTGCCAGGCTAATCTTTGAGGGCCATATCTCTGGAGACCCTCAGACGAGAGATCCGACCGACAAGAAGAAGTTGCGGCTGGTCGGGACGAGGGGAGGCTCGTGGGTGGAGGGAGAGGCGACATTGGTGCAACCGCGATAGGGAGTATATGATAGGGGGGCAACAATTTTGAAAATAACCGCGATGATGGAGGGTTGGGCCGGCAGTGATCTTTTTTTAGTAAGTGTAATATTATTAGTTATATATGACATGGTTTTTGTACTATATAGAAGTTGGTTTTAGTAAGTGCAATAATTTGGAATCTTTAATATTTATTTGGTTGTTATTCTCTCCGAAAATTACTAGGTTCTATTGGATATTCTAGCATCCTAATTTTATCCCACCCTATTTTCCAACAAAAATTACTTCGAAAAATATGATCCTATGCCTCGCAAAAAAAATAATAATAATAAAATATGATCCTATGTCATGGATAGGAAAACTAAATTTCACCTCGAGAGTTTTAAAAGACTATAACTTTTTTTAGACGTTTTTCATTAAGAAAAAGACTATAACTCATTAATTTGTGTCAAGATTTGTGCTTTAGCTTAGATGCATGACTCAAATACATATCATATTCTGCTTGACCTGACACAATTGCAGCTGTTATCTAGGGGTAACTTATTAGCTAGCTGCCTATAGTTCCCTAGTCATCGTCATCGTCGTGACCGTGATGACCGTGGCGTTGGTGATCATCGTCGTCATCGTCAGCGTCGGGACCCCTGCGGTGGTGATCTCCGTGGTGGTGGTGATCACCGTGGTGGTGGTGGTGATCACCGTGGCGGTGGTGATCACTAATATCATTGTCGGCGTCTGCGGCGTCCTCTATGACGCCCAACATGTTGTCGACCATGGCTTTGGTGAGGTCATCGTCATCATCGTCAGCGTCGGGACCCTTGCGGTGGTGATCACCGTGGTGGTGGTGGTGATGACCGTGGCGGTGGTGATCATCGTCAGCATCGGGACCCCTGCGGTGGTGATCACCGTGGTGGTGGTGGTGACCGTGGCCGTGGTGACCACCATGGCGGTGGTGATCACTAATATCGTTGTCGGCGTCGTCGTCCTTCTCCTCATCATCAATAGAATCGTCGTTGGCGAAGATGTCGTCCACGATGCCGACCATGTTCTCGACCATGGCTTTGGCGAGGTTGGCCCGACTGGCGACCTCGTCGACCTCCTTCCCCATAGCCTTCCTCGTCTCGTAATCGAAGGAGATGCGTCCCCAGCAGCCACTCGCCGCGTTCATCACCTTGTTCGCGCACTCAAAGTAGTTGTAGGCGATCATATTAGTACCGTCGCCGGGGTCGACGCTCGTGTCGTATTCCTGGACCATCTCCCGGCACACCGGGACGGTGTGCGCCACGGCCTCGTAGTCCAGCCGGCAGTACCGGAGGCTGAGTGCCGGGCTGGCGCCCTTGCTCAGCTTCTCCGCGTGGCCGGAGCTGAGGGCGGCGGCGACCTTGGCGTCCGCGACCGCGGCACCTTCCTGGACGAGGGCCATGGCCAGGAGCGCCAGGTCGCGCGGGTCCTTGGCCGACGCGCTGCGCTTGTCCGACCAGAGCGCCATCTCGCACGAGCTCCTGGTGAGCCCAGGCCCGTACTTCTTGTAGCGGTCCGTCACGTTGAAGCACGCCTCGACCACGAGCTCGTCGGCGGTGGCCTTGGTGGTGTCGTCGGCAGCCTTGGCGACGATGTCGCGGGCGGCCTTGGCGGTGTCGCCGGTGGCGAGGAGAGCCGCCGCGCAGAGGAGTACCGCGGCGACGATCGCCGTCGCTGTGGGTGGTGCCGCCATCATGCCGATGCACGCAGCTAGAGTTCTGAATAGGTATCGATGGACCGATGAGGGATGAGGATGGCGCAGTGCGTGCAGGGTCTATTTATAGTGCTTTGAGAGAGTGCTCGGGTACGGATTACTGTGAATTGAAGCACAAGCATCGTCACAGCCGAATCGTGATATCCAGCTGAATCAGATGGAGTTAGAGATACACCGGATATCCGCGGCCGGCGCAGGCAAATGTACGTGTGCAACTGCGCCTTGTGCATTAACGGAGACAATGCAAAGGATATTCAGACTTAACATACAGATACAGATAGATGGTGATATCCAAACAGAGGATTCAGGTTTGGGTGCATTAGTCTTAGTCCGGATATGTCACTGAACACTCTGTGGATATATATCCTCATATATCAGTAAGAGAACACGGCTGGTGTGCATTCATGAACGGATAGATGGGGATGGCCCTCGAGATATATTAATTGATGAGGGTATCCAACTATACATATTATAAAAATATACATCACTTCTCACTATTTGAAGGTTATTTGCAAGAATTCTCATGAGATGCATTAGAAAAAAAATCCTAGGCATCTGGCCTTAATTTTGATATCTACTAATTAAAGCTATTAAGTTTATTATGTTTTCTAAAAATATCCTCGCATGATATTATAAAAATATTCTAACACAATCCAAGAAATATGCATCTAAATTACCATCGTTATGAAAAAACCCACGGTATAATTTCATAATCCATCTAAATTACCAACTTGTGATATTATAAAATACTTAAAATAGCCCCTAAATCTATTATCTTAATACTACAGTGTTAAAAGAAGTCATCACGTTCGCCGAGAGGGTCTAGAAATTCCCACGTTAATCTAAAAAAAGATAAGAATATAAACTGTTGAATTTTATGAAAATCTGAAGGCTTAGAAATTTTCACATTAATCTAAAAAGAAAAAATCCACCGCTGGATTTTAAGAAGATCCAACGATCTATATTATTAAGAGTTCTTATCGAGTAGCTACAATATATAAAATAGGAATTTCTAAACATCTAGACTAAAAGACTTTGATTGTATTGTTTTTCTCTGTGACGTAAGTGGGTCTATTATCCATGAGTAAGCAATTTCCTTTTGGTATTCCGTACCACTTGAACTCTAACTTGCCGCAACTGACTCTCATATGTATATACTCATGGAATGTTAGTGCAATTGATACGAAATAACTTGATTGTAAAAAATTTTCATCAAAAAGTATTTGCCCATGAATTCATCACCATCTTATTATTATAATAGTGTTAAAGAATCCACCATGTTAGTGTTAAAAGAAGCCACCACGCTCGTCGAGAGAATCTAGCTAGAAATTCACACGTTAATCCAAAAAAGAGAATGATATACACCATTGTATTTTATGAAGATCTAATGGTTTCAAAAATCCCATGTTAATCTAAAAATGAAAAAAACATGCACATTAGATTTTATAAAAATATAACGATCTATATATCAAGAGTCCTTATCGAATAGGTATAATAATAATTTCTAAGCATTCAAATTAAAACCAAATAAATTAGCATTCTACATCCAATACCGCGTGGTTAAAAATATGTTTAGAAATTCCCATGTTAATCTAAAAATGAAAAACATGCACCATTGGATTTTATAAAAATATAATAATCTATATATCAAGAGTCCTTGTCAAATAGGTATAATATATTAAATAAGAATTTCTAAACATTCAAATTAAAACCAAATAAATTAGCATTCTACATCCAATGGTGCGTGGTTAAAAAATATGTCCAATACAACTGATAGCACCATTTTTTAACACATGTCTATAATAAGTTTAACTTTCACGTTGAAGAGAGAAAGAACCTGGTGACAAGAGGTGGTTTCTGTTCATTGTTGCAGTACTACTGCTACTCCCGTCATTGCTTTTCTTTTTCACGCCACACAATTGTATGGTTCCTGTATGGCTGTATGTTGCCAGCTTGTCGCATCCCATATGCATACGTGCTGCTATTGGCTGACAGACTAAGCGACATGCCCTTAAATATCCTTTGTCTTCTGTTCAGTGCTTGCCGGTGCGTCTCGGTCTGCACACTACATCGTCATGTGTGACCCTTTTCTTACGACACCCGACGACATGCTAATGCAATGGGCCAACAACATCCAACGCACGAGAATATAAAAAGCCCGCACACCTGTTCGGGGCAAAAGGGGAACAACGACCCTCATCGATCACGCTAGCTAGGTGAGTAGGTGTTTTGCATAGGTGTCCGATCCACAGACGACCATGCAACACAAGTAGATCTTGATTGCGACTTCACGATACATGAGAACGCAACAACTTCCACTACTGTTTGTGGCCCTTGCTATCTCAACATGGTGCTGTCGGTCATAGACATCCACACCAGGTTTGCAATGGTATGACGACTGTGTGAAGGTGAAAGGTGATGATACAAATAGGGCAAACCCTAGGATTGTTTGGCTTCGTTTGTCAATGATCCTGCGTCACAAGTTTGCCGATGATCCCGCCAGGGCGGATCTAGCCACAAAATGAGTGGCAGCCCACAACATTGCTACACTAAAATGAACTATGAAATAATAGTGTTGATTTGCATTACGTGCACAAGTTTTGAGCAGCAGCCTGTGCCACCACTACTGCTGGGTTCGCCCGACGAGACCGCGGACATGGGTGGAGGGTCGGGATCAGATGTAAACCACGAAGAAGTCCAAGACGGCATGGATATGGATCGCCTAGAACAAATGGAAATTGAAAGAGAGAAGAATAGGACAAAAACTTCTATTGTATAGGTTGCAAGAAAAGATCGGGTCATGGGTGGGTTGTTATGATCATAGGCGGGTGCCGATCATACACAGAAAAATAGGGAGCGGGAGCAAGACAATTAGCGAGCATAGCGATTATGTTAAGATGCTAATAATCGAGTGATACAAAACGATCGATAGCATCAAGACGACATAAAAAGCCACGACAGTTCGCAAGCGTTTATTATGAGATCAGAAATTTTTTAACAGAAGAGTAAGCATATTGCTACACCTCAGAGAAATCATACATTGTATCATGTTGTGGCATGTATGAAGTTTGCTAATGTGAAGGAGAGAGAGGGAGGAAAGAAAAAAGATTGTTGTTTCGCGAAACGATTGTGTCGGGGACGGTCATCAGGGGTCCCCTAATTAAGGGGATAATCACCCTTGTTAAACGCAAACCACTCAAGGACTGTTTCCCGAGCCCCGGTCACGGGACATCACGGGCCCACGGCCTGCTACGGCCCGGCAGCAGCCGCACCGAGAAGGCCTGCTTGACCGCCTCGCTCGAGGGCTCCGGTCCCTCGAGTGAATTTCCGCCCCGCTCGAGGGCCCCGGTCCCTCGAGCAGGTTTCCACCTCGCTCGAGGGGTTCGGCCTCCCTCGAGCGGGCAGCCATCTCCATTCCGCCCGACAGCGGTATTTAATGCCCAGCCCCGCGGCGGGACGCCGAAGTCAAGGGTGAATCTTCCCCCACGCCGCGCATCTGACATGGTCAGACCGCCTGACACCACCACAGTGCGGCCTAACCCACCACTGTGTAGCCATCCCTGGCACTGTGCGGGCGCCGCGCGGCCCTGTACAGACAAGCAGGGGTCATTCCCTGGCACTGTACCACCTACTCCCGTCCACCCCTGCGGCAAGACCCTCGAACGGGCATGGGTGCACCCTCAAAGGGTGTACGGGCGGTGAGCGGGCGTGCGCCACGACTGACGCCGCCGTACGGGCGACGTGCGCCACGTCCCCTCCGCCAACTCCGGCGCCGCATGGCCATCCCGGGCGCTGTGCGGCCATCCCCGGCGCTGTGCCACCACGCCTGCCACTGTGCGACGGGACACGCAGCGCTGTGCGGACAGGCCGGCGACGCGCCGCAGTCCCGCACCATCAACTCTGGTCCTTCCCCCGGCGGCTAGGCCCTCGATTCAGCAGGGGCAGCCCCTCGAAGTCAAAAGCAGGACAGGTCACAGTAACCGCCATGCCGCCCGCTGAAGCCGGAGGGCGCCATCCGACTCGCGCCAGGAACCATGACGTGCGGGACAAGACCGTCGGCGCCATACTAGATAGAACGCAGCCACTGTGCTGGCCGCCATCATTATAGCTGCCCTCCCTTGGCCTATAAAAGGGAGAGGCAGAGCCCCCTGCGCGGGGACGACACATTCTCCTGCACACAACACACCACCCCGTTCTAGATATTGGCACTTGCCTCAATCACCTTAGTAGGGACTTGGGGGGATTTCCTCCTCTCCCGCCTTGCTTGTAGCTCCCTTCTACAGGCACCACCGGTGCAAGCTAATACAGTGCGCAAACACACTCTGCTGGACGTACGGCCGCGTGGCCGGAACCAGGATAATCCCCGAGTCACCTTAGCTTAGCACCGCCCATCGAGAAGCAGATCCCAGCGCAAATCACTAGTTGGTGCCGGTGCTAATTCGGACACCGACAGTTGGCGCACCAGGTAGGGGAGCGTTGTGATCGTCCGCCCGCTTTCTCGATGGTGATCGTCACCGAGCAGACGTCGGAGAGGCCCGCCTGGGGCGAATCTGACACGCTCCCGGCCGGGTTCGAAATCTTGTTCGGGAGCATCCACTACCAGGCGACTGACAACGGCTACCACATGCGCATCCTCAACCGAGAAGCGCTCAAGGTGGCGCCGCCTGGAATTGCGGCTGCCCCAATGCCGGCGGTGTTCCCACCGCCACCCCGACGCCGCAAGCGTTCGGGGAAGCGCTCACGGCGAGCGCGCACGGCGCGGCGCCAAGCGGCGGACGCTGGCTCCCCCCAGGGGGTCGAAGCCGGCGAGCTCCCACCTGTCGGGGTAGAGCAAGGCGACGCACCTCCACCGGCGAACTCCACGGCGCGCCCCGCGGAGGGGGCCATGGCTGCGCAGCCGCAATTCCCCCACGGGATGCGCGGTGCCTCCATGGCATATTCTTCGTCGGCCGGCACCGACCTGGCGGCATACGAGGGCCTTCCGGACCACCACTACATGTCCATCCAGAACCTTATCGCCACCTCGCCCGACGATTCCTACCGCGACACCGACGGCGAGGAGTACGGATACAAGCGTGGAGCGCCGAAGTGGGACTACTCCGGACTGCGAGACCCCGACACTTTCAGGCGGTTCCAAGCCGCGGAGGACTACTGCCTCACCTGCTCCGACGACTCTAGCGAGGGGGATTATGATCCCACTCGCGAGTGCTTCGTCGTCGTTCTCGGCGAGGGCGAAGACGAGGAAGGCGGAGCAGGCGATGCTGCGGTCCGCAACACTGTGGCAGTAACCCCACCGGTGGGGGTGACACCACCGCCACCTGACGCGGCGTGCGTCGCGCAGATGGCCCAACTTCGCGAGCTGGAAGCGAAGCTGAACGCAGAGCGCGAGCAGCTGCGACAGCTGAAGGCCACGCTCGAAAAAGACAAGGTCGGCCCCTCGACACCAGGGGCGCACGCCGCGGGATGCGTGGCCCGCGAGCGCATCAACGCCGACGCTGACGTAGACGAGATGCCAAACCTGGCAAGGGCCAGCCAGAAGCTCGTGGCCGCGGCGACTTTGATTCGGGCCATGCCCGAGCTGTCGACGCCCGAGGGACGTAACCTGCGCCGCGAGGCGCAGGCCCTCATCGAGCAGGCTGCGGTGCAGCAAGCTGAAAGCTCCACGTCCCGCATGCGCCATCAGTCTGTCACGAGGGCTGGTGGGGGCGGCAGGGACCAGGAGGCATCGGTTCATACTCCGCACCGACCGCCTACCGTCCACGAAGGCAACCAGAGGACCCCTACTAAGGAACGGATTCGGGATACGCGTGACGCGCTCAACGATGGCGACGCCCGCAACATCCTGAACAAGAAGAGGCAGGACGCCACTCCGTCGCACGGCTACAACCCACGGCGCGGTGGGCGATACGACAGCCGGGAAGACAAGACCCCGTCGCGGAGCTGCCGGGCACACGTGTGTTCGGCCGAGCGATCCGCACGGCCTCGATCCCCCCGCGCTTTCGCCAGCTTACGACCGTGAACAAGTACTCGGGGGAGCCGGACCCCCGGGTGTGGCTCAACGACTACCGCCTAGCGTGCCAGCTGGGCGGCGCCACAGACGATGCCATGATCATCCGCAACCTGCCGCTGCACTTGGCAGACTCCGCGCGGACATGGCTCGAGCACTTGCCCGCGAACCAGATCCACGACTGGGACGACCTGGTCAGGACGTTCGTGGGCAACTTCCAGGAGACGTACGTGCGCCCCGGGAACTCCTGGGACCTCCGAGGCTGCTCCCAGAAGGCTGGTGAGTCCTTAAGGGATTTCATCCGCCGCTTCTCCAAGCGCTGCACTGAGCTTCCGAGCATCGGTGAGTCTGAGGTCATGCATGCCTTCTTGGAAGGCACGACTTGCCGGGACCTGGTGCACGAGTTGGGGCGGAACCCTCCCACCAGCGTCAATGAGCTGTTCAACATCGCCACCAGCTACGCTTCCGGGGAGGAGGCAGTGGGGGTGATCTTCGACGGCAAAAAGGGCAAGCGTGTGGAGGAGGCGCCCGCGGAGGGCAGCAAGCCCAAGGAGCCCTCGAAGAAACAGAAGCAGGGCAAGAAGAACCAGGGCAAGAAGCCCATGGAACAAGATGAGGGCCCCGAAGAGGTCAACACGATCGACGCCGCCAACAAGGGGGCTCGAGGTCCCCCTCGAGGCGGGGTCTTCGATGACATGCTGAAGAAGCCCTGCCCGTACCACAAGACCCCTGTCGCTCACACCCTCGAGCAGTGCGACATGCTCAAAAAGTACTACAGCCGCGTCGCCGCGAAGGAGGACAACGCCAGGAAGGATGCGAGCGACAGGGGCAAGGACGGTTTCCCGGAGGTGGAGAACGTGTTCTTCATCTTCGGGGGGCCCATCGTCGATATGACGTCGCGGCAACACAGGTGTGAACATCGAGAGGTCTACTCCGTTCACCCGGCCGTGCCGTCATACCTCGACTGATCGGAGGAGACGATCTCCTTCGACCGCGAAGACTACCCGAATCACATCCCCAATCCGGGACAATACCCGCTTGTTGTCGACCCCATCATCGGCAACACACGGTTCTCCAAGGTGTTGATGGACGGAGGCAGCAGCCTCAACATCTTGTACTCCTCCACCCTGGAGCTCATGGGGATTGGGTTGGATAAGCTGCGGCCCAGCAAGTCGCTGTTCCACGGCTTTGCGCCGGGCAAGCGAGTCCAGCCTCTCGGGCAGATCGACCTGCCCGTCTGCTTCGGCACACCGAGCAACTTCCGCAAGGAGGTCCTCACCTTCGAAGTGGTGGGGTTTCGAGGAGCGTACCACACCATCCTTGGCCGGCCCTGCTACGCCAAGTTCATGGCGGTCCCGAACTACACTTACCTGAAGCTCAAGATGCCGGGGCCCAAAGGCGTCGTCACGGTGGGCCCGTCATTCGAACACGCGTTCGAGTGTGATGTCGAGTGCATTGAGCGCGCTGAGGCGCTTGCGCATGACGAGGCCCTCGTGGCGGACCTAGAGAAGCTAGCCAACGAGGCCCTCGACTCCACCAACAAGCACGCCGGCAGCTTCAAGGCCGCGGAGCACACCAAGGTTGTACCCCTCGACCCCAGTGCCCCCGAGGGCAAGGCGCTGAGGGTCAGCTCCACCCTCGACCCAAAATAGGAAGTGGTGCTCATCGACTTTCTCCGCGCCAACGCTGACATCTTTGCGTGGAGTCCCGCGGACATGCCGGGCATTCTGAGGGAGGTCGCCGAGCACTCACTTGATATCCTGCCCAACTCCAAGCCGGTATCTCAGCGTCTGCGACGATTTGACGAAGAGAAATGCCGGGCGATCGGAGAGGAGCTGCAGAAGCTCTTAGAGGTCGGATTCATCAAGGAGGTGTTTCATCCAGTGTGGCTAGCTAATCCTGTACTAGTTAAGAAAAAGAATGGGAAGTGGCGGATGTGCATAGATTGTACCGGCTTAAATAAAGCATGTCCCAAAGTTCCTTTTCCTTTGCCACGGATCGATCAAATAGTTGATTCTACCGCGGGGTGTGAGTTGCTATGCTTCCTTGATGCGTATTCCGGTTACCACCAAATTAAGATGAAGGAGCCCGACCAGCTCGCGACCTCCTTTATCACACCGTTTGGAATGTTTTTCTACATGACGATGTCATTTGGTCTCCGAAACGCTGGGGCAACATACCAGCGATGCATGCTCCACGTCTTCGGGGGTCACATCGAGCGGACCGTTGAGGCATACGTCGACGACATCGTAGTAAAATCCAGGAAGGCGGACGACCTGGTGAACGACTTGCGCATTGCGTTCGATTGCCTCCGAGCGGACGGGGTTAAGTTAAACCCTGAAAAATGCGTCTTCGGGGTGCCGCGTGGCATGCTCTTGGGTTACATTGTCTCCCAGCGAGGCATAGAGCCCAACCCGGAGAAGGTATCGGCCCTCGAGCGAATGGGGCCGATACGGCATTTGAAGGGAGTACAAAGGGTCCTGGGCTGCCTCGCAGCTCTGAGTCGCTTCATCTCACGTCTCGGTGAGAAGGGCTTACCCGTGTACCGACTTCTTTGAAATAGCGAGCGTTTCTTCTGGACCGCCGAGGCCCGGGAGGCCCTCGACAAGTTAAAAGTAACACTTGCCCACGCTCTGATACTGACCCCGCCCCAGGAAGGCGAACCTCTGTATCTCTACGTCACCGCCACGACCCAAGTGGTCAGCGCGGTCATCGTAGTGGAGAGAACAGAGGAGGGCCACGCCATGCCTATCCAGAGGTCGGTCTACTACATCAGTGAAGTGTTGTCAGACACCAAGACGCGATACCCCCAGATCCAGAAGCTGCTCTATACGGTGGTGCTCGCGCGGCGCAAGCTGCGGCATTACTTCGAGGCCCATCCTGTCACCGTGGTGTCTTCCTTCCCTTTAGGGGAGATTGTGCACAATCAGAACGTCTCGGGCAGGATAGCTAAGTGGTTCGTGGAGCTCATGGGTGAAGCCCTCACCTACGCACCACGAAAGGCGATCAAATCGCAGATCTTGGCAGATTTCGTAGCTGAATGGACCGATGTTCAGTTACCCACCCCTCAGATTCAAACTGAGTGCTGGACCATGTACTTTGATGGTTCGGTGATGAAAACGGGCGCAGGCGCGGGCCTGCTCTTCGTTTCGCCCCTTGGAGAGCACATGCGGTACTTGATACGCTTGCACTTCCCTGTGTCGAACAACATGGCGGAGTACGAGGCACTCCTCAGCGGCCTGCGCATCGCCATCGAGCTCGGCATCAAGCGCCTTGACATCCGGAGAGATTCTCAGCAGGTCATCGACCAGGTGATGAAGAACGCGAGCTGCCACGACGAGAAGATGGAGGCGTACTGCGCCGCAGTGCGTAAACTCGAGGACAAGTTCTTTGGCTTCGAGCTCAACCACATCGCGCGCAAGTACAACGAGGAGGCGGACGAGCTGGCCAAGATTGCTTCGGGGCGGATCACCGTTCCCCCGAACGTTTTCGCCCCCGACCTCACCAAGCCCTCTATCGACCTCGACAAACCTGCCGAAGCTTCCGGAAAAGCCTCGGGGGCTGGCCCCTCGAAGGCCACGGGCGTCGAGCCCATGGACGAGGACCCCTCGAACGGGGAACTCGAGACCTCGGACCTCGAAGGGTCCCAGGCGGACGAGGCCGAAGCGATGGAGATCGACGAACTCCCGCCCCCTCTGCGGGACTGGCGCGACGAGTACCTCGCTTGGTTAGACCAAGGGGAGCTACCCCCGGATCGGACCGAGGCGAGACGTATCGCCAGGAAAGCCAAGTCTTTTGTCGTCATCGACGGCGAGCTGTACAAGCGCAACACCTCGGGGATCATGCTGCGGTGCATCTCCATCCCTGAGGGACGGGAGTTGATTCAAGACATCCACGCGGGTGAATGCGGTCACCATGCCGCTCCGCGTACACTCGTGGGCAAAGCGTTCCGCCGGCGCTTCTATTGGCCAACGGCGGTCGTCAACGCCAACGAGGTTGTACGCACCTGCGAAGGGTGCCAGTACTACGCGCGGAAGACCCACCTCCCAGCTCACGCGCTGCAAACCATCCCCATCACGTGGCCCTTTGCCGTGTGGGGGCTGGACATGGTCGGGCCCTTGCGAAAGGCGCCCGGGGGCTTCACCCACATACTGGTGGCCATCGACAAGTTCTCAAAGTGGATCGAGGTCCGCCCCATCAGCAGCCTCAGGTCCGAGCAGGCAGCGCTGTTCTTCACGGACATCGTGCACCGCTTTGGGGTACCCAACTCCATCATAACGGACAACGACACTCAATTCACCGGCAAGAAGTTCCTAGAATTCTGCGACAGCTACCACATCCTCGTGGATTGGTCGGCCGTAGCACACCCACAGACTAATGGCCAAGCAGAACGTGCGAACGGCATGATTTTGCAAGGCCTAAAGCCAAGGATCATCAACAAGCTTAACCAGTTCGGCCGGAAGTGGATTCAAGAGCTGCCGTCGGTCGTTTGGAGCCTCAGGAACACCCCGAGCAGAGCCACGGGTCTCACCCTGTTCTTCCTGGTTTACGACGCAGAGGCCGTCCTCCCCACGGATCTGGACTATGGGTCTCCGAGGGTAAAAGCCTACCAGGAGGGACGGAACCAGCAAGATCGCAAAGACGCGCTGGACTGCATTGACGAGGCTCGTGACGTGGCGGTCCTGCACTCCGAAAAGTATCAACAATCCCTACGACGTTACCAAGCGAACAAGGTCTGGCCTCGAGACCTCAACAAGGGAGGTTTGGTACTTCGACTTCGACAGAAGAACGAGGGACGCCACAAGCTCACGCCGCCGTGGGAAGGGCCGTACATCGTTGCTGAGGTCCTCAAGCCCGGCACGTACAAGCTCGCGAATGAGAGGGGCGAAGTCTTCGCCAACGCTTGGAACATCCAACAGCTACATCGCTTTTACCCTTAAGTTCCAAGTCGTTTTGTGCATATCCGGCACCCAAGTCGGTTGAATATACGTTAAGGTTGTGAATAAAGACAAGGGAGACTCAACTTTCCTTTGAAAACCAAGTCCCCCTCGGGGGCTACTATGGGGGGGCACCCCCCCTAAATGGTCCCATTTTTTCGTAAAAACCTTTTTTCTGAAAATGCCAAGCATCTCGCACCTCGAAAGCTTAGGCGGACAAAAGCAGGGTGCAAGTAGCCAGAATGTAAAGCTGGATGAGCCAGGGACGGCCTACGCCTCCAGCAGGATACGGCTTCCCTCTCACCACTTCACCTTTGAGTTGCTCGCGAAAACGATCGATCCCAACTGAAATCTGCCTAGGTGACGGGAAAGACGCAACGGCATACATAAAACGAGCCACACTTAAGTTACAAACTTCGAAAGATGGTTTGTTTATGTACATGAACCACCCGACTCAAATCTCGGCTACGATCTAAGAACTTCTGCGCCCAGCTACTTCCAGGGCTTGAGGGGACCCACAGGAGCAGCGTTCGGGAAGAGGTCCTCCTCGAACACGTCAGCAAGATCAGCGGCGGCATCGGCGGCGGCAGCATCGGCTTGATCCAGGGCGTCCTGCACTCCATCATCGTCAAGGCCATTCGTGACGATGTACCCTGTGGCCAGCGCCACGAAGTTGACAATGTAGTGCGTTGACACCACGCCGAGGGTCTTCTGAACGCCGAGACGGAGAGCGCCCTTCATGCGCTCAACGACGCGGCCGCTCAGAGCCCGAAGGCGACTTGCCAGCGAGCTCCCTGACAAGCCGGTACCCTCGTCGATGCTCTGGCACGCTTCAAGGGCCGCCTGCTCCAGGGTCACGAATTCCTGTTGCGACAAGTTGTAGGCTGCCTGAAGAGCTTCCGCCTGCGCCGTCGACTCTCCCAGAGCTTTCCGCAGTCCGGGGAGGAGAAAGGGTGAGTCGAGAGCGAATCTCGACGAGCCTGAACGATAAACAAGGGCTCGGAGGCTGCAACTTACCCTCGACCTCCTTCTTCTCTGTCTCGAGCTCTGCACGCGCGGCTCCAGCCTCTTGCCGCAGCTGCAGAATCGAGGCGTCCTTCTCTCCGCCGGTGGACCTCAGGGCTTCGACGGTGACGCTCTCGTGAACTAGGGCCCCGGTGAGCCGCTCGGCTTCCGCCTCCCGAAGTTGGAGCGCGGTCCTGGCCTCCTCAAGGGTGGTACGCTCCTGCTGGAGCTGGGACTGCACTTCCTCCCGCGCTGAAGGGCAGACCGGGCATCCTCGAGCGTCGTGCGCTCTTGCTGGAGTTGGGTCTGCGCCTCCACACACGCGGTGCGTTCCTGCTGGAGCAGGCCCTCCACCACGGTGAGCGCCTCGGTCTTCTCCTGCAGAGCAGCGCCCAGCTTCTCTACCTCTTGGGTCTTCTGCTCGGCCTGGGTCTGCCGGGACCTCGCTCCCTCGAGGGTTGCGCGATCCTGCTGAAGTTGGGCCTGCGCCTTGGTGAGGGTCGTCTCCTTCTGCGCCAGCGCGGTCTGGACCTCTGCGTGCGCCGGGCGCGCCTTCCGCAGCTCCTCATTCACCGTCGTCAGCGCCTCCTCTTTCCTCTGGAGCGCGACCTTCAACCCCTCAGCCTCCCTGGCCCTTTGCGCCGCTGCAGCCCGCTGGGAGTCACGCTCCTCCTCCACGCGGAGGAGCTTGTACTCGAGCCAGTCGTTGTCTGTCCGCAGAGCCTCCACCATCGTATCCAGGGCATCGTACTGCGTTCGGTACCAGTCAAGGTCGGAGCTCAGCTCAGCAATGTGGGCGAACCTATCGCCCGCTTGCCCGTGCAGCTCCTGCGGATGAGGAGGGGGAGAAAGAAGAAAGAAAATCAAACGAAAGGCACGCAAACGAGGAAAGCGAACCAAGCGGCCCTTGGGCAAACACACTTACTCGAAAGACTTGGAGCGACCTGCCCCCGTGAAGCTGGAGAGCGTCGGCGAGGGCATTCTGAAGGGAGGCGCCGAGGCCGCCGAACTCCCGCCACAGCTCCCTCTCCGATCTCGCCTCTTCCACCAGGCTTGGTGGAACTCCAGGAAGCCGGAGCCTCTGCTCCCACTGCGGCGCGCTGGCGCTGTACGTCGGGGCCACGACGCCGGACGTTGACGCCCCAGCACCGGTCGCGGCGCCTGCGACATCACGCAGCCATCGGACCGCACCACCAACACCTCGGGCGCGGGCCCAGGGGCTGGCACGGCCACCGCCGCTCGACCCCCACCGGGGGCCGAACCACCATCAGCAGGAGCCTCGGCCGGTCCGCGGCCCTCTGATCCCCGACCTGTGGCACGGGCCTGCTCTCGCCCCCGTCGGGTATCGCGGGTCACCGTCACCCGCAGGGCATCCGCCGCTGCCTCCTCTCGCTGTTGCGGCCCCGTGGCCGCGGCCGCGATACGCAACGCCTCGCCCGCCGCTGCCGTACCCGCCGTCGCCCGTGAGGTCCTCGCCGAGCGAGGCCTTGTCGTGCGCGGCGCGTCTTGCGCCCCCACCTTTAGCACCTTGACGGGCGCAAGGCCAGGGACAGTGGGTGCCGTCCTAACAATGGAAGAGAGGAAGGATGGGCAATCCAACATATGATATCAAGAATACGGAGAGCAAAATGTGACTCACCTTATGCCGGAGAGGCCCCGTTTGCGCTTCCTCGAAGACTCTGGGGGCGCCACCCCAGACCCGGCCGGCACCTCCGACGGCGCTCCCTCATCGAGGGGCGCCGTATCCACCCCTCGAACAGGCTCCGCGAGGACCTCCTCGTTCCTCAACGATGGGGGCGGCGCGGCCTCCCACCTGTCGGAGATGGTCCGCTCCCCCTCGCTCTCCTCCTCGTCCGAAGACGTGTCCACCGGCTCCGGCGGGGGAGGAGAGACCTTGCTGCTCCTGCACCAGGTACTCCTCATTGTACATGTTAAGGCGCTCCTGCCTCCGAATCTTCTTCTCCTTCGCCTAGTCCGCCAGGCCCTTCTCCCTTTGCTGCCTGGCGCGGTTGGCAGCGTGCGACCTGGGCGTCGGCGGATCTGAGGTGGGATGTTGACGCGCACCCCCTGTCACCGGCAACCACGGTTAGATTGAACACCAAAATAAAACGGGTAAAAACAAGGAATCGAATCTCACCAGGTCGGCATCCGGGAGCATCGCGAACGACCACAAGTCGTCGTCGTTGTGCGGAACCACCTTGAGGTTCACCGCGCGCCTCGCCCTCGTGGCCGCGTACGCCTGAGGGAGCGGCTCCTCCAGCAACCGTGAGAGCGCCAGGGCCGCGGGGTCGGCGTCGCTCCTCATCTCGAAGATGAGAAGTTCCCTCTCCATGAGAGGGATCACCCACCGGAGGTGAAAGTTGGCGATGACGGCCGTCACAGTCAGCCCAGCGTTCACCAACTGGCGCAGGGCGTTGGTGAGAGGCTCGAGCCTCGCCTGCCTCGACGCGGGTGACACCCCATGCACCCAAGACACCGGTCTCTCCTTCACCACCTTCCCGGTGTACGGCGGGAGCCCGGCGCCGTCGTTGCGCAGATAAAACCAACCCTTCTCCCAGTCGATGTTGTTCGTCGTCATCGTGCAGAGCAGGTACAGCTCCTTCTGGGAGTCGCGCGCTGCAAATGTAAGGCCACCGGCGCGTACGGCCCGACGCGTCCTCCTCTCCCCGGCGACAAGCGTGTGGAGCTCTCCTCGGAAAAGGTGGATCCACAGGTCCCAGTGCGCTGGGATCCCTAGGAACCCCTCACAGACGGCGACGAAGGAAGCTGCCTGTGAAATGGCGTTGGGGGCGAAGTTGTGAAGCTCCACCCCGTAGTGGTGGCACAACCCCCGCATGAACTTGCTCGCGGGAGCGTTGAATCCCCGCTCGTGCAGCCTTACGAAACTCACGACGTAGCCCGGCGGCGGGGACGGCTCCCGGTGCGACGCCGACGGGATGATCCACGCCAGGTTCACTTCGTCGCCAGCCGGCGCCAACTGACCGCCGGCGACTAGCCCCTCCATGGATGGCAGATCCACCGACGACCGGAACCACGGATGAGCGTCCAGCACTCGGACCGCAGACATGATGGGAGCGGCGGAGCGCGAGCGAATGCGGAGCGCGAGCGGATCCGAAGCGGTGGGATGCGAGGCGATGGGGAAGACAAAGAGTAAGAAGTGGATGCGAATGGCAAAGGTGAGGAGCTCTCCCCGCGGTCCCCTGCTTTTATAGAGTAGGAAGGGGCGGAGCCCCCGGAAACGCCGCAGGCGGCGGCAGTTAATGCGGTGGGCACCGCTCGTCGCTGACGGCGGGGTCCCACCGCGCCGAAACTACTGCGCGCACGCGCGTGTGCTATGATTACCGCACGGTAACCCAAGGGACGCCGCGTCCCGTCTCATCGTCATCGCACGTCACCCGCGTCGCGTCACCTTAAAAGACGCACCCACCCCGCCTACCTCGTGCCACGTCAGCCACGGCCGGGTGACCACGGCGGCCAACCGTCCTACGAACGAATTTCAAACGCCAGGGATTCCTTCTCGTATAAGGAAAACCCTAGGTAACCCCGAACCAGGGATTCGAGGCCTGATCCCTCGAAGGGATGCGGCTGGTGCCCCAGTCCGAAACAGGTTGAGGCCACAGGGCCACGACCTGTCAGCATACCCTCGAAGATGAACTCGAGGAAGCCCAGGGGTCAGGCCCCCGGGGCTCTACTGATTAGCGGCTCGAGGCCCGGCCCGCTGAGGGTGCGACGGGCGCCGCAGATGCCCCTCGACTCGGGGATGTACTGATTAGTGGTTCGAAGCTCGGCTCGATGATGATCGGCGAGCGCCACAGGTCCGGCAAGACGGGAGCGCCCGGCGCCCCCGCAACTACCCTACTGATCAGAGGTACGGGGCCTGACCCTCGACAGGTTCGAACAGGCGCCTCAGATCGACAGAGTCAGGAACGATTGGGGGGCGCGCAATCGAGCCTGACCCCGAACGCGAAGTTCGGGGGCGCCCCACATATCGTGTTCAAGGCCGAGACAGAGGCAGCCAATCGAGGGATCCCATCGAGGGAGTGCTTCCACGCCCTCGGCCCCTAGCGAACGGGGCCGAGCCCTGCTTGGCAAACCTCTGCAAGCGCTTACATGGACGTGTCTCCGGACCACGAGCCAACCCCTATTGAACGGGGTACGGACGCCCACTTGAACTATCCGTTAACAGCTCACCGAGGTAACCGTCGCTCGCCACCCGCTCGAGGGTAGCACGGTTTGCCTCACCCGTCTACCCTGCGGAAGGGCAATGAGGGTCGTAATAAAGCCGAGAGTCATAATTCGATCGTCCCTGATTGGGCCAGGGCTCGGGGGCTCCTCGCACCACGACCACCCCAACGATCGCCACATCAACCTACCTAGGGTTGCGCCCCCGAACGGTCGGCCTACCCGAAACGTCTTGGGTCAACACGATGCCTCCCCACCTGCGTAGATTGCCGATGCCGGCTGAAATACCGTTGAAGCCGGCTGAAACAAACGCAAGGTGAGCCACGTCACCCTACGTATTCAACCCCTGCACGAGTGCTCGTGCAGGGCTTCGGGGGCTTACACCCGCGGGTGCGCTAGCGCACCCCCACAGGAAAACATGCACGATCAAAGGGAACAGACTCACACATGGCACCCGAGAGCGACATCCTTTGCCGAAACGGTCCCCTTCCCAGCAAAGGCTCGGGGGCTACTGTCGGGGACGGTCATTAGGGGTCCCCTAATTAAGGGGATAATCACCCTCGTTAAACGCAAACCACTCGAGGACTGTTTCCCGAGCCCCGGTCACGGGACATCACGGGCCCACGGCCTGCTACGGCCCGGCAGCAGCCGCACCGAGAAGGCCTGCTTGACCGTCTCGCTCGAGGGCTCCGGTCCCTCGAGTGAATTTCCGCCCCGCTCGAGGGCTCCAGTCCCTCGAGTGAATTTCCGCCCCGCTCGAGGGCCCCGGTCCCTCGAGCAGGTTTCCACCTCGCTCGAGGGGATCGGCCCCCCTCGAGCGGACAGCCGTCTCCATTCCTCCCGACAGCGGCATTTAATGCCTAGCCCCGCGGCGGGACGCCGAAGTCAAGGGTGAATCTTCCCCCACGCCGCGCATCTGACATGGTCAGACCTCCTGACACCACCACAGTGCGGCCTAACCCGCCACTGTGTAGCCATCCCTGGCACTGTGCGGGCGCCGCACGGCCCTGTACAGACAAGCAGGGGTCATTCCTTGGCACTGTTCCACCTGCTCCCGTCCACCCCTGCGGCAAGACCCTCGAACGGGCATGGGTGCACCCTCAAAGGGTGTACGGGCGGTGAGCGGACGTGCGCCCCAACTGACGCCGCCGTACGGGCGACGTGCGCCACGTCCCCTCCGCCAACTCCGGCGCCGCATGGCCATCCCGGGCGCTGTGCGGCCATCCCGGACGTTGTGCGGCCATCCCCGGCGCTGTGCCACCACGCCTGCCACTGTGCGACGGGACACGCAGCGCTGTGCGGACAGGCCGGCGACGCGCCGCAGTCCCGCACCACCAACTCCGGTCCTTCCCCCGGCGGCTAGGCCCTCGATTCAGCAGGGGCAGCCCCTCGAAGTCAAAAGCAGGACAGGTCACAGTAACCGCCATGCCGCCCGCTGAAGCCGGAGGGCGCCATCCGACTCGCGCCAGGAACCATGACGTGCGGGACAAGACCGTTGGCACCATACTAGATAGTACGCAGCCACTGTGCTGGCCGCCATCATTGTAGCTGCCCTCCCTTGGCCTATAAAAGGGAGAGGCAGAGCCCCCTGCGCGAGGACGACACATTCTCCTGCACACAACATACCACCCCGTTCTAGATATTGGCACTTGCCTCAATCACCTTAGTAGGGACTTGGGGGGGATTTTCTCCTCTCCCGCCTTGCTTGTAGCTCCCTTCTACAGGCACCACCGGTGCAAGCTAATACAGTGCGCAAACACACCCTGCTGGACGTACGACCGCGTGGCCGGAACTAGGATAAACCCCGAGTCACCTTAGCTTAGCACCGCCCATCGAGAAGCAGATCCGAGCGCAAGTCACTAGTTGGTGCCGGTGCTAATCCGGACACCGACAGATTGCCTCATAGGCTACATTTTTAATGAATATGAGATAACTACTACATTATTATATGAGTTTTGATTTTTTATGAAACTATACGAGTTGTGGTTGCCATGCAACTCACAATTTTTTCCTGCACAAATTTAGAAAATAGAATTACTATGAGACAACTTGAATGGACACCCATTGTATGGATTGTTTGCTAAGTCATCTCAAGATTGTGTGTCAATGCATAAGAACACCTATTAAAAACACTTCTATTTTTCAAAAAATAATTTTATTACTTTCAGTAAATATTAAAAAAATCTAAATAACAATCCATTTTATCTTGAAAATTAATTCATGTTCTTCACTCATCAGAGGGTGAGAAGATATTTTGCTCCATGCCACTTTGATTAAAAAACAACAATAAAACTATGTTAACAAAAAATATTTCCAAATAAATAAACAGAGATGTTAGTACATAAGCAAACTAGCTACCCGCGCAATTTGCGCGGGCAAAACTTGCTAGTTTGTATGTAAAATGCAGAACGAAGGGAGTACTAGATTAGTCAAAGTTTTGTGTCATTTCAGTAATGTTTGTTTCTCTAGGCGGTTTATGACTTTGTGTCTTTCTAGTTATCTAGTTCAGCTCTTCCCTTGTCACTTTTTTTTTTCAATTTGTACTCTAAGCTTTTGCTGGAGTGTTGTACTTAACTTTCCTCCGTTTGATCGGCAAAACACATGCCAACTGTTTAGAAAGAAAAGAAAACCAGATCAATTCAACTCAATTACCATCCCATAACATCAAACAACAAACACTTTTTTTGTGCAAAATATAGTACAGGAGGATACGATGAGTAACAGCATAGTCGTTAGTTTTTGACAAGGTATACGGTGATAACGCACCAACCATCTTCCTAGCATGTTTGTTTGAGCTGCGACTTTTGAAGCTTTCTGAAAATATGCTGCTTGCTTTAAAAAAATTTAAAAGCCAACAATAATTTCTAGAAGATGTGCCGAAAGCTGCACGAGAATTTCAACTTAAAAAATATGAGCAATGATGATTTTAACTCCCGGTAACCTAGTTCTAGCCATCGCCCAATGAGAATTGAGAACAGGTGATGAATATCTGCAGAACCGCATAGGGACGCAATGTCATCAAGCAACAATCTGACGCACGAGAATCCTCGCATCCCGACGATCGGACGGCCCAGACGGGAGTCCGCTGCTTAGGAGTGAAGAACTTTAGTGGAACCGCTGCCCGGTGTCATCGCCCCGGGCCCATCTATCAGCGTCACATTACCCCCGGCGTTTGAACAACCCACCTCGAGAGCAAGCCGATCGACGAGCACCCGGCCACTCTCACCGTACAGAGCCAAAAAGGTGATCAAGCGAATGCGCGGCGGCAAATCAGCACGGAGTCAGTCGGAGCTCGGGACCCTCGACGACCTTCTAGATTCCCTCAAACCCTACCCTAAACCCTAGCATTTCTCGCCCAATTGGCTAAAACCCACCCATGGCGGCGGCGGAGAAGGCGGGCGGGGAGGCGGAGGTGGAGTACGAGAGCGACCTCGACGACGCGCCCCTCCCCGCGGCGAGGCGTCGCGCGGCGGCGAGCGACGATGAGGAGGACGAGGAGGAGGGCGGCGGCGGGAGCGGGAGCGGGAGCAGTTCGCCGCCGCCGTCGTCGACGGTGTTCGACTCCGAGTCCGACCCGGACGGGCAAGGCGCGGCGGAATTGTACGACGACGACGGCGACGAGGGGGTTTACGGCACCGAGGAGGAGGAGGAATGCGGGGACGTGTTCGAGGAGCGCGAGGCTGGAGGTGGTAGCGGCGGAGGCGGAGGCGGAGAGGTCGAATTGGTGTCGGGTGAGGTGGCTGTGGCGCCGGAGGACGAGGGGAGGTACGTGGCGCCGGAGGACGAGGGGAAGTACGAGGAGGAGGAATCGGCAGTGGAAGGAGAGGAGGAGGAAGAGTCGATGAAAGGAGAGGAGGTGGAGGGGGATGAGGCCTACGCCGTGCCGACGGCAGGCGCCTTCTACCAGCACGACACTCGCTTCCGCGGGCACCAAAGGTTCTCAATTTCGCGTCCTTGTCTCCTCGCTTCTTCTTCCCTTGTTTATCTGAGCAGTAGACCGAATGGAAGTCGGAAGTTATAAGAGGTTTCGTTGCCGCTGCGACTTTCAAATTGAACCTGTCGTGTGTAAAATTGCAATGGTATATTGCTGTGAGCACTGCATGCTTATTGGTAGTGAGCGGATTATTCACTCATGGGGAGGAGACTGTAGAACAAGTTGGTGCTGTTAGAAAAAAACAATATTTTTTAGCAAGGAAAAGTCGGATTGCAAAGATCGTTTTGCTGGTTGCACAAGAGTCTTCAACAGAAGAATTGGCATTTAGTTGCATTTGTCATTCATCGTTACCAATGCTCAGCAGAAACTACTCAACCTATCTTGTAGCTTCCTAATATATCCGTGTCACTGATTCAGGCAAGTTTTTGGTGGCCAAAAGATATGGAATCCTAAAGAGGAGGCGGCATGGTTGCATGATCGGTTTAATGAGATAAATTTCCATAATTCCAAGAGTGAGTACCATGACAGTGTGGGTATCATGCAGAGTGTTGACAGTGGTTATTTTGAAGGAACCAGATCCTACAGTGATATCAAGACCTTTGACAATGTTCAGACACAACCTCATTCATATTATGGCAATGTTAAAGGCTACAGTGATAAGCGAAATGTGGATGGAGAAAAAGGATCCAGAACCTATCAATCTCATCGGATGACTAGGTAAGTGGAGTTCCATTTCTCCTCTCCTTTTGTGTTCTGTGAAAGATAATTCTAGCTTGATTAGCACTAACAGTGCTGCTGCCTATGTTTCAGCAAATCATATTCCAGATCACAGAATGCAGAGGTTTCATCAAATGCAGATGTGAGAAAGCACTCCTCTCAGACTCTAAGTTTGCAGCATGAACAAAACCTTCATTGTAATCAAACCTTTAGATCAAACGCAAGTTCAGCTCCACCACCCTTTTACTCTTCTAGATCATCCCATCAAGAATTCCCTTTTTTTCCAAGAGAGAAAGCACGGCGCGTAACATTCAGTAAACTCTTCTCATCAGCTGTCCATAAAGCAGGTTTGCAGCATGAACAAACCCTTCCTTGCAAGCAAACCTTTACTAAGAGAGAAAGCGCGACGTGTAACATTCAATAAATTGTTCTCGTCAGCTGTGCACAAGGCACATAATTCTCTGACACCACAGTCCCATCCCATTCTCAGAAGGAAGGCATTTGTTCCATCTTCATCTGCTGAGCATGGAACTGCTGTTTATTCTCACCGCATAGTTCCTATCGACACCATGCCATGCTCTCCTTTGCATCCTATGTCAACATCACATAAATATAGCAAAGATTCAGATTTCTGGGATCAAGGTAGAGATGCAAACGTTTCTGAGACTACCATACCTTGTACTGAACCCCAGATTGCCATTTATCAGCAAAGGTCAGTTCAACCACCATTTGTACTGACGCCAAGTGCATCTGCTCAGAAAGATACCAGTACCAGCAAAATCCGATCTCATCCACAAACAACACTGATAAGTTCATCTGATGATGACGAGGCCACTGCACACCCTGAAACAAACAGTTCTGTAGTGCTATCAGAAGTAACAGTGCGAGATGATATGAAGGAAGCAGGGCTGACCTGTTTGTTCGATGGTGGCAGCCTTCTTGTTGGTGATATGGAAGCAAGAAGCTCTACCCAATGTGAACCAGGTTCCACTAGCACTCCAATAAAATTGCCAGGTTTGTGTATCATTGTTCATTGTGCTATACATAAGGATCTATGCATGTCATAAGAGAAAACTGTCAAGTAATCAAACCATTTGAAGGACCTTTATTCTTGCATGGTGTGGAATGGATACTTGCACTCAATTGAGTCAAAGTGGAAATGATATTTGGTAGATTTTCCTCTTTGTTACTTCAGTGCATATCAACTGAGTAACTGATTTTAACAATTTCAGGATGAGTTTGATAGTTATTCATTTTTTTAAAAAATCGCCAAGTTTATATCCCTACCTTAGCTGTTGGAAAAACTCTATTGTTGCTCATTAATGGTAATTCAGAAATAAGGACTGGGCCTAGCAATCATGTGATTCATACTTGTCCTCTTACTCAAATCTCTAGGTTTGTATTATGTTCACCATATGGGGGATTGTCTCATTTTCTTCACATTCCTTTGTCATGCAGTTTTGTTTTATTTTACCCCTACCATCCTTTATTTTTCCAATTGCACTTGAGCATTTCAAGCTGTAGTCCTGCTGCAAACACCGCAGGCTAACATTTTACTGCATTTGCACTGTAGTTATGCTGTTCGGTGGCGTGCGTCCTATGGGGCCTGGTTTCCCTTCCGTTTCTATGATTCTGCCGGGATTTGTGGGTCAACAACGTGATGGCAATTCAGAAATGGGACCAATGACCTGGTATTTAGTAGTTAAATTTCTCTAAATCTTATGGAAGAACTATGCCTTAACTCTTCTGATTGATAATTTTGATCTGGATGCGTCCTTTTGAAATTTGCCACTTTTTACCTTAACAGCTTGAGTTTAGTGGTGAACTCAACCTTAATTCTTCTTATTTATAGTTCTAATCTGTGTACTTCCTTTTGAAATTTGATTAATTTTTCTTAACAGCTTGAATTATTGATGAATTATTGTTGGTATTTTGTTTAGTGGTGCAATCAACTGGAATAAAACTTGATAGCTATCTGTTTGATAGCCAAATGAACTCCAAGCTGCAGTTTATTTCAATCTGGCTTGTTTTGATTCTGACACTTCACAAACAGCCAACACTGCTACTTAGATGTGGTATTGGTTAAAACTGTATTGTGCTCTCCTATTTTGCATCTGACCCCTACGTTTTATTAATTTTAATGAAAGTAGGTTGCCGATATTGACTGGTGCTACCGAGGTTCAGGAAGGAACAAGCTTTCCACTAAATTTTGGCAGTAATTGTCCCAAACTTGCATCTTCATTGGCATCGCCAAGGTAAATTCAAACTTCATCGGTTTTCATGCCTTGCATTACAGATTTAGATATCATACTCTCATTTCTTGGTACTTATTCGTCTTTATGATAGAATGTATTATGCAGCTAGAGTTTTTCCTCTGAAATCTGAACATAATACTGCTAAGGATCCAGGTTTCTTCATTAGGTTGATGTTGAATATTTAAGTTTACTTCAGTGTAATTGAAATATATATAAAAAAATAGAACTATCAGCATACAGATTGTTAAATCACCTTAGTCTCAGAGCTCATATTTTCTAATTTGGCTAATTTGTTCAATGGCTGCTGATAATAATACTGAAGATTCTGTTCCTCTAGCTGGGTGTTCCCAATCTTTATCCTTCCACATGTTTCAGTCGTGTTTCTCCATGTATGCATTGTTTGCCAATTACATTACAACATGCTTTCTAAAATGCATTGTATCTTTTCTGTTCTCAATGATACGAGTCAGCAAAACAAGAACAAATGGCCTATTAACTGAACTTCATTTCTTTTTCAATCAGAGACCATGGTGCAACTAATGATCCTATTTCATTGACTTCCCAAGAAACACCAGGTCCAACCAACTAATGTTTTTTTCTGTTTTCTGCTCTTTTGTGTTCACATGGCTATTCTGATATTACCCCCCCCCCCCCTTTTTTTACCTGCAGAGGGTGTTAGTCATGAACCTGTTCATCATCGAAACAGAACTCGCAGGCAAGTTCAAAAACTTCGGAATTTATTAGGTCTATGACCCATGTGCTAACACCAAGTGCAAAGACTGACATGACTTACAATTTTTCAGATACTCAGAGATGAGCTTTGCCTTGTGAAAAGTTGACAGTTGGAAGTGGATTCAGTAAACCAGCTTTGAGTCTGTAGAATTTGCATGATTTATTGCCGTTTTGCTGGACAGCTCAGATCTTTCTTAAGACCAACTCCCCAGATTCTTATAGAACTACAGATTTTTCTCTTTTGCTTTCTTCACCAGGTAGCAGGTACGCGTACATGTTTTCTGCTCATGAGTTGCATCACATATTGTTCTTTGCATTTCCATTAAAATGTGTACAGTGAAGTGTCAATGGCTGTGCGTGTTCCCTACTTTGGAGGCTGTGGAATTGACAATAAACTAAAGTTAGTAATTATCAACACTGAAAAATCACCATTTAGAAATTGCCTTTTCTGAAGTTGAGAATGTGATTTAGTTTAGGCCTCCTTTGGATCACGGGGGAAACAAGGGAGAAACATAGGAATTGGTTCCTGTGGTTGCGCTGACATCAGAGTCCTTTGGCAACAAAGAAAAATCACAGGATCAATTCCAGAGGATAGGATCGTTCCTCACAAGAACGCAGGAAAGGAAACATCTCGATTCCTGTAGTTTTCCTATCCCGGTCCTATATCTACCCTGTGTGCCAAAGGGGCCCTTAGTAATTTTAGCTGGTCTATGTGAACAGTATCAGAATATGGTTTGTATTTTATTTTATTTGGAAAAAATTAGGAAGTTTACGCACATGTATTTATGTGCCCTTATTTCTTGGTACTGTAGGCCATCACATACCCAAACTGCCTTTGGTTAAATTTTCGCTAGAAAAGCAAAAACAATACTGTTGATACATTCTGAAAATACATGCATTGGGATCTCTCCAGTCATAGAGAACGTTGTATCTTTTGCAGGTTTGACTAACTGCTGTGGTGATCTCTGCATGAATTGGACCATTCTATTGGTTTGCAGTACCCCGCACTTAGGTGAGAACTCGTGGTATCCAATACCCCATCCGTTTCTACCGTTGCTCATGGCCATAATGCTGGTTATTACTTCATTTCCCCGCAGGTCTCTCATCATGAGAAGAACCTGAGGTGGCGGTTACTGACGGTAACTCTTGCTCAGCTCTGCCTCTGATCTCAGTCTTCTGTGGTAGCTTTTCTGCTGAATTTGCTTACCTTTTGAAGAATGCACGCATTTCACTAAGAACTTGGTTTCATGTTTCTGGTAGCTAGAAACTTTCGGTAGCCGTTCAGTATTATGGCCCTTACCAAGTTGGTACTTGTTGGCTTGTTTGGCCCTTCTCTGTTCAGTTACGGCTTGCGAACTGCTGTAGTTACTGTGGGTAGTTGCTCAGTTGAGCCTGGTGTCAAATTCATGTGACATATTGGGTGCGTTTGGTTCGCTGTTTACAGGCCAACCAGGCCCATGGGGTGCAGCCGAGCAGCGTTTGATTGTCTCCACCACCCCCAGAGCCAAGCTCTCAGATGCATTTTCCCTCCCGCTGCCTGCATCCCGAGAAACGCCCGAATCGGCCGTTTCTGGAGAGCCAGGCTCGGCTGGTGCAGCTGTTTCTCCCACTAATGATGTATTAGTGTATAATTAGTAAATATCAAGTGATATTAATGTATTTTATGGATAATTAAGACATGGTTAGATAAAATAAGTCCTTTAAAATTGTATTTGTACAAAATAAAAATTATAATCATATATTTTTTAATATTTTTATCTCATGCGACTTATCTCGTACAAGCAACCAAACGCCTGCTCTCTCTAGCCTGACTCTGGGTGTCCTGGCAACCAAACAAAGACACTCTGCATGCTCAAAGCCTGGCCGGAGGGAGCCTGGCTGGAGGGATGCAGGCCAGGAAAACAGAGAGGGGAACCAAACACGCCCTTTGTGACTTGCTGCCCCTCCTGCATAGAGCAGAAACCTGTGATACTGCTCGGTTTACTTGTATGTATGGTTGACATAAATGAACAAACCGCTATTCGAGTCCCGTGAATGAGTGAATCTGGGTTAGAAGTCCATGGATATTCCTTTTTTATAAGTGCATGGATATTCCTGAGAATTGGGCGAAACCGGGAGTGGGAGTAGGAGGAAGTGCTGGGTGCGCGGTGCGCCCACTTCAGGTCCCCTTGGTCCAGCACCCATTCGTTTGCCGGCCCGCCGGCGAAACATCCTCACGTTGCCCGCCCGGTTGCCCCCCTCTGGCTAGTACAGTAGTACAGGGCAAAGAGAGCCCACTCCGAACTGTGAGCTGGCAGCAAGCAGCATCATATGAGTATCAGCTACAAGCCATATTCTCCAAACTCCATGAGTGCCAACAACGCAAGAAATCAGAAGGCCATAATCACTCGCATATCCAACAGGTTGGTTCTTGTCCTGAAGGGCCTTGACGTACAGTGTACTTTTCCCAAGGAAATGATGGGCATTCTTAGCAAGAAAGTGCCCAGCCTACCTCACCTCTCTACCTTGGCATGGTCTCTCTAGTCTCTCTTCCCCTAGCAGGGACAAAAACATAAAACGACACACACCAAAGCTCCTCTAGTCTACTTGGTTAGAGGGGTTGAGGTATGGTCGTAACCGAAAGATCCATGTTCGATGTCTTATTGGAGTAAATTATGGAGTTGGTTTTAAAAAATCTTCTCACCGGTGACATCGGGATTCGGAAAAAAAACGGCTCTGTTTAGTTCCTCAAAAGTCCTCAAAATTTTCGCATCGCAGACCGTGTCACCTCTCACAAAACATGTTTTCCAATGCAAAATTTTCACCACTTTCACCTAAATTTCCACCAACTAAACGGTAAAACCCGTGGGCGGTCCTACCCCACCGAACCTAATTTTAACATAAAACGGCACACGGGCCTTGTCTCCCTTGATCTATCTATCAATCGGCACGTGATGACTTCTCATTTTGAAGTGCTACACAGACACTAGGCTTTTACTCACTCTGGCGCCCATGAAATGTCTTGGATCCCATCTCCGAAAGTTGCAAAAAAGCCATTGCACGCCAGCCCGTCTCGTACCATGTTTCCTTGCTACGTTTGCGTACAACGACCATACTGCCATAGTGTCGCTTGATCAGCATTGCAATTTGCAGAGGGGGGCAGGCAGGTCACACAAGTGACACGGGGACAGCCAATCCACGCTGGACAAGTGTACGGCGTCATGGCCGGTGCCCCCCACTGATCCCAATAATTCCGTGCCGGGCCCACCGGCCATGTCTGCTCCCCCTTGGGCACCCACCCACGAACCTTTCAGATACGATAGACGGGCGCTTCGTCGTCCTTCATCATCGATCGAACAGACGAGCAGACAGTTGCAGATTTCAGTGAGTTGACCCAAAAATCTAAAACTCAAAAGATAAAAAGTGGTGTAATTACTCATTGGGTCGACTCACTAAAACTTTGGTGTTAAGTAGTGTTGAGCGTTGTGGGTTACTTAGGTAACCCAATTGCTACATAAAGGTCTCATCTCAAGTTCATCCTCTCTATGTGGGATCTACGTCCAGAGTCGAACATTGGAATTTAAAACTCCTATTCACACTATAAATTTTTAGCGGATTTGATCGAAATTTGCTGGAGATTGCTTAATATAATAGTCCGCTACTCTATGCAAATCAGTGAACTCAAATCTATATGTGGGACCCACCTCCAGAGCCGAACTCTAGAATTAAAAGCTCGCATTCACACTATAAAATTTAATCGGATTTGACCGAAATTTGCTGGAGATGCTTAATATGATAGTCCGCTACTCTGTGCAAATCGGTGAGTGGGGAGCAGAGGCCCGACCCACCGTATTCCCTCCGCACTGTTCACCAAAGGCTGGCCTGGGAGTGGGGAGCGATGGAGATGTCGCGCGTAACTACAAACATTAAGCTGTTAGCTGTTTGATTACCCACCCATGCCGCTCCTCCTAATTGGACGGCAGGGGGCACATCCGGACATGAAGCTGATGGTGCGCGTCGCGCTTTCGGCAAGGAAAGGGTGACTGGTGACGCCACATAATAGGGATGTTTTAAGATTATCTTTTTGTTTTCCCCCTCTCGCTCCGTCACCGTCAGTAGGTATCTCGTGTGCATCAGAAACAAACGAGAAATTGCGTGCCGTCTCATAAAGAAGGGAATGTTTCTGAACATTAAAATTGCATCGAAGAAGAACATATATTAACTGCTATTGATTAGTCGTGACATTCATGGCATGGGGGGCGCATTCGGATCCTGTCGCACGGAGCCGATGCGCACGCATTGGCATTGCAATGCACTTTCGGCAAGCGAAAGGTGACAGCCATATTGCACCAAAGGATTGTGCGCTTGTGATTATTATTTCAAAGAAAGTGCTAGTTAAAAAGGAAGAGCTGCGTATCTTAGCACTAAGAAGGGAGCATCTGCGATTAATCTGCATCGACCGAACGACGAGTCTTTCTAGCAAATTGGCAAAAATTTATCAGTTCATGGGTCTACACTCTTCTTGATATTGCGAAAAACTCATCAAAAGGTTAAAAGGTCGTCGGTTGCCTAGTCGTGGCCTACCGACTACTATACCGAGGGCTCCAACCGCTGCTGTGGCATACGTCGTCTCTGAAGGCGATGAGCAAGGCATATGGGGCATTTCATATTCCCCGGCCGAATTCAAGCCTTGTCCTCTCGCCGGCGCGAGCGCAAGCGGATATGGTTTAATATGGGTAAGTTTATGCCGTCTTTCTTGTACGCTTCCTTTTTTTTTTAAGACGTGCAAAGTACGTTTTTCATTAAGAAAGGAAAAAAAGTATCCGGTTTAGATTACAACAAGGCATAGGGCTTAACGAAAAGAAGGCGAAAGTTTTACACCACTCTCACCGGGCGAACACCTAACAACCTAGCGAGCGGGAGGAAGCTCGCGCGCGCCCAAGTCCTAGCCTCATCTAGGATCGCCGGAACGAGCGCCACCGGCATGAGAGCCTCCTTGTCATGAACGCGTCTGTTCCGCTCACTCCAAAGCGACCAAGCGACCAGCCAAACGAAGGAGTCGAAGCCTTTCCTCTGCGCCTTAGCGACCTGCTTCCTGGCGGAGCACCACCACTCTGCGAACCTCACCGGGCGATCCAGAGCAAGGCTCGGAAGGAGAATGTGCCTGAGAGCCAAGAGTCAGATCTCTCGAGAGAAGACACAGTCCACCGTCAGGTGGTCCAGCGTTTCGGATTCCTGTGCGCAGAGCGCGCAGGTGTCCGAGTCCCTAAGCCCATGACGGTGTAGCCGGTCAGACGTCCAGCAACGGCCGTGCAAGACCAATCATGCGAAGAACTTGCACTTCCCCGGCATGTGAACCTTCCAGATCTGTCGTGCTCCGAGGATGTCGACGCGACCAAGAAAGAGGGCGGAGTAGGCCGAAGCCGAGGAGTAATCTCCGCTAGGCGACCACTTCTAGATGAACCGGTCAGGTTCGGACGTGAGCCTGACCTCCTGCAGTAGGTCCCAAATGACAAGGTACTGCAAGACCACCTGCACAGTCCGGACGTGGGTTACATCCGCGACCCAACGAATCCCGGCCGCCCCCGTCTGCAAGGCCTCAGCGACAGTGCGGGATCGGCGCACCCTTGGCGAGACCGCGGCCCAGAGGTTTGGTGCCAAGGACTCGACGGAGCACCCGGAGATCCAGCTGTCCTCCCAGAAGAGTGCACGGGTACCGTCCCCAACCTCCACGGAGATGGAGACGTTGAAAAAGGCCTGAGTGGCCTGGTCAACAGGGAAGCGGAACGCCGCCCATGTCCTGTCCGGGTCAGTCCTCGCCAGCCAAAGCCAACGGAGGCGCAACGCCGTACCAAAGACACGAAGGTTGGGCAGGCCGAGACCTCCGCAGCGAGTGGGGTAGGTGACATTCACCCAAGCGACCAGACAACGACCGCCCGAGGCCACCTCTGTTCCGGACCAGAGGAAGCCACGTATGAGGGTTTCGACCACGCGCAGTGCCCAGGGGAGATGGAAATCGCCATCGAAATATGAACCGGGATGGCAGAGAGAGTAGATTTGGCAAGAACGAGGCGGCCACTGCGGCTCAACAGTCTGCCCTGCCAAGGGGGCAGGCGCCTAGCGACCTTATCGACCAGTGGCTGCAGAGCCGCTATGGGTAGCCTTTTGATAGAAAGGGGTACCCTAAGGTAGGTGCAAGGGAAGTCGGCGATCGTGCAGGAGAGAATGGATCGAACCAGAGACAAGTGATCCTCGGAGTAGTTTATGGGGTAGACCTGGCTCTTGGTGTAGTTTGCCGCCAAGCCAGCCGCGCTCTCGAAGAGCGACAACACCGCCTTGACGACCCGCAGATCGAGCTCGACCGGAGAGAAGAAAGCAACCACATCGTCAGCGTAGAGAGAGGCGTGAAAGCAGATGCTCCTCCCTAGATCTAGAAGGAGACCACGGGATTCCACCTTGCGGAAGAGGGCATGGAAGCATTCCATCACCAGCACAAAGAGCATGGGGGATAGGGGATCTCCCTGACGCAGACCTCGACTGTGGCAGATCCATTGCCCAGGGGCACCATTAAGTAACACCTTGGTGCTAGCAGTGGACAGAATGACCGAGATCCAATCGGTCCATCTGCGAGGGCAGCCGACAGCCGAAAGGAGCTCAAGAAGAAAAACCCAACCGACCCCCTTTGACTAGATCAATTTTGAACATGATCCTAGGAAGCTTTCGACTAGAAAGTGCTCTCGCTGTGCCAAGGACGTAGCGGAAGTTATCATGGATGAGGCGACCTTTGATGAAGGCACTTTGGTTGGGCGAGATTAGAGAAGAGAGGTGTGGGGCGAAGCGGTTAGCAGCTACTTTGGAAAAAAGTTTTCCAAGGCTATGGATTAAACTGATGGGTCGGAAATCAGAAAGAGCGACCGGGTCTGGTTTTTTGGGTAAGAGTGTGAGGAGAGCACCGTTCAGGTGGTGAAAGCTGCGGAAGTCCATGTCAGAGAGAGCGTTGAACGCCCGCAGCACATCACCCCTGATGATCGACCAGCAAGATCTGTAGAAGCGACCCGTGAAACCATCCGAGCCGGGGGCCTTGTCCAGTGGGAGGTCTTTGAACTCCGAGAAGGGAAGACCGAGGTCCTCCAGGTCCCGCCGCGGGAGTCCTAGTTCCTCGAAGTCGAGGGTGCAGGAACGCTCATGATGGGTACCCAGAATTCGGTCGAAGTAGTCAAAGGCTGTCGTAGCCTTGTCCTCTTCCCGAAAAACTAGACGACCATCGACCAAAAGGGAGGGGATGAAATTTTTCCTTCTGCGGTGGTTGGCATGTAGGTGGAAAAGTTTAGTGTTAGCGTCCCCCTCACGCAGCCATCTGAGGCTAGACTTTTGCCGAGCGATCGTTCGCTGCAGCGAAGTCAGGCCTAAGTAGCGTAGTTTGAGGAAACACTGTAAGGAAATCTCCTCAGGAGAGAGCGACTGTGAATCCTGTGCGACCTCAAGACGGAAGATGACCTCCTTGGCATTCTGGATCTGCAGGCGAATGCTACCGATCGCCTTGGAGCTCCATTTTACCAGCGCCTTCGCTGTCTCATGAAGGAGGTGGTCGATCATACGGAGTGGGTCAGCATCAGGACGCGGCCCCGACCAGACCGTCTTGACGGTGTCCAAGATGCCTTCGACCTTAGGCCAAAAGGCCTGGAAGGTGAAGCATTTCTTGGAGTGCACCCCACAGTCGAGAAGGAGGAGGAGGGGGCATGATTGCAACACCTAGAAGAGACAGCATGAAGAGCGGAGGAGGGAAAAAGAAGCTCCCAGTCCTGGGAGACAAAAACTCTATCAATACGCTCCAAAGTAGGATGCGACCTCTCGTTGCTCCAGGTGAAGAGACGGCTCTGGAGATGTAGCTCAAGAAGCTCAAGGCCGTTAAGGAAACGACGGAAGCGACCCATCATTCTGCGCGAAAGGCGGCCATTGTTCTTGTCGGCTGCCTGATAGATGAGATTAAAGTCCCCGCATAGAACCCAAGGTCCAGAAAGCGTCGGACGGAGGGTACGAATCTCAGCGAGGAAGGAGACTTTGTCCGCATTGGACTGCGGGCCGTAAACGGACGAGAGCCACCATGACTGAGAGGGTGCGGAGAGCAGCGCGACCCTCACCGTAACGTGGTGAAGGCCAGTGGAGGGGGAGGAAACGAGCCAAGTGTCTTTGCACCAAGCAACCAGAATGCCACCGCGGGAGCCCACGACCGGCAACGCAACATAGTCAAAGTCGAGGCCTAACATATCAAGCATGAAGGAAGGGGGTACAACCGCGAGCTTAGTCTCTTTCAGACAAAGAAGAGAGACACGCTCGGAAGCAACCAACTCGCGGACCGCCGAGCGTCTAGCACGCTGGTTAAGCCCACAGACGTTCCAAACAGCTAGGTTTACATCCATTTAAACACGAAAATAAACGACCACGCGACTAACGCAGGCTCAGGCCTGCGCGTCGATGACCAGCTGCTCCTCGGGGAAGAGTCACGAACTGCCGCCTGAAACTCGTCGTCCTCCAACACGGAGCACTGGAAGGACCCCTCGACCTGGGCGTCGAAGAGCTCTCGGATAGCTCTGCAGTGCTCCTCCGACAGGCCTACAGTGAAGAGCCTGGTGTAACGCTGGAACGCGGCAGCGTAGGGTGCCTCGCGCGGCCCAACGACCCCCCAGCTTCCGCATCAGCAGGTTCTGCCCCGCGGTGACCGGGTTCGGGCCCCGAGCCCTGGAAACCGTGGCGAGACGACTGCTGCGGCGAAGCGTGGCGAGTGGCGGGCAGGCCTTCGCCCGGCGACGGCGCGGAGCCCCCAGAACCGGGGGCGGAGGTAGCCGCTGCAGAGAGGTGCAGAAGTCCGCCACTAGCAACTCGAGGTCTCCCTGAGAAGGTCCCTCAGTCGCAGCAGGGGGTGGGGAGCGCGACCTGAGAGCCGGGGAGGGAGGAGACAGCTCCGCGGCCACCGGAGAGGCGTCCGGCGAGTGCCGAGGGGTAGAGGGACACGACTCGGCGGGTGCCGGAGAAGGAGAAGGCGACCGGAGCAGATGCGGGGCGACCACGAGGGTGGAGCCGGGCAAAGAGTCCTCGGGCAACGGCAGTTGGCAGGCCGCTAGGGGGGAGAGCAACTTGCGGAAGACGTCCGCCACCGGCACCACACGAGGGGAGGCAAGAGTGCGAGTGATCCAGGTGGAGCTCTCCCCCACACGCGCGGAGGCTGTCCCAACAGCGCCCCCGTCAAAATCGTGGCAGGCGGGGGTTGACGAGGGTGGTGAGGTGGCGAAGCCGGCGTCTGCCATGGCCGAGTCGTGGCCAGCCGTCGCCGCGCGAGTCCAGCCGGGCCGAGGACGACTTCGGCCAGACCAGAGGCGGCAGCAGGGCCGTGGCCGGCGGCTGCCAAACCGCGGCCAGGCGTGGCCGGGCCGCGGCCGGCAGCGGCCAGGCTGCCCCGCGCAGCAACCAGGCTGCGGCCGGCAGCGGCCAGGCTGCGGCCAGCAGCGGCCGGGGCGGCCAGCGGCGACCGGACGGCGGTCAGCAGCGGCCAAGCTGCAGCGCGCTGCGACCAGGCTGTGGCCGGCAGCGGCCATGCTGCGGCCAGCAGCGGCCATACTGCGGCCAGCAGCGGCCGGGCGACTGCCGGCAGCGGCCGGGCCCTGGCTGGCAGCGGCTGGGCCCTGGCAGGCGGCGGCCAGGTCGAGACCTGCGGCGGCTAGTGTCACACCCGAATTCAAGGACAAATTCGAATGCTCATATTATATGTGCGCCAGGATCAAAGTTCACACATATAACGACTCAGTGATAACCAAAACACAATGCCAAAACGTAAAGAGGGTATTAAACTTTATTACAGACCAAAATGTCTCATAAACGAACTAATTATTAACGAGTAGCAACGCAGCGGATGGGGTCAACACCACAGGCAGCTGACTGGTGGCACGCCCGCCTAGAATTCGTCGAAGTCTCCAGGGAAATCTTCAAATCTCTCCAAGTCTGAACAGCATCCGGATTGTGTCGTTGCAATAATGAAAACAAGCGTGAGCACATGCCGTACTCAGCAAGCGGAAACATAACATAACATGCAAGGCTTTATAGTGGAGGCTGATAGGTTCAAGCATTCAGCATTTTAGTTGGTCAAGTTTTATTAGCAACATAGATACTAGCAAGTGTAAGTTTATACCAAACCCACAATTAACATAAGAGAATAAACAACATAAATAAAGATAGATGCATCAAGTTAACAATTGACTTCCATAAATTAATCATGTGAGGGTCCAGGCTGCTCTTGACCGTGAGCACGGCTAATCGATTAGTTTTACATTCTGCAGAGGTTGTACACTTTCACCACAAGTCGCGTAAAAGTTCAGAAGAACTTTGAACCCAACCATGCGATGCCGGCCAAGCATCATACCACACTACCTAGGTGTGATTGCATAGGGACGCTACGAGGCCTTTACAAAGTTTCCCCAGTGTGAAGCAACCCGCGAAGGTTCCGAGCCGCCGCAAAGCATAAAGTCCCCTAGTAGGTACCGTGTCTTAGCAAAGCCCACTCCCTACTAGAGCGAGTCTATACCTCAACTAACGCTCCCCCTTGCCCTTATCAGGTAAGATCACCCCAACACTAGAGTCACTAATTAATTAGCCAAGGCAGAGCCATATGCCCTTGTGGTTGCACTGTTGTCCTGGGTGGTCGCTCCATGTTCCAATTAAACAAGGTGATCTTGTATTAATGAAGGTATAGCATAAATAAATCAAGTTTCATAAAGTTTCATTAATACCATCCACCAAGTTAAGCATAGCGAGAGCTACCCAACAATAAAAATAAATTCCCAGGTTGTTCAAGGTGAAGGGATAAAAATAATCTAGTCATGTCCTTAAAAAGGTCCCATCAATTTAATGCAAGCAATAGTAAGAACAGTAAATTAAATGCATGTTGTATAGGTAAACAGGTTGCATCAAGGTAGACTTGCTTTCAACTGGTCCTTGTTGCTGTTCAGACACTTGAGCTTCTTGGTCTTCAAATCCTTCAGCCCAAACGTTCTCTACGCATCACATCAAGTACATACAAGCACACAATAGAATAAAATAAGAAACAATCACCAAACAGTATTACCAAAGCAAAACAGGGGTGAAAAGCTATTCTACTCTTCGATACGATCGTTTGGACATAAAGAACGCGAAAAACGGAGCTAAAACGGAAAAGATATGGCTAGAAGAAGGTGCAGGGGCATAACTGTGAAGAAACTAGGGTTACAGGGGCCTAACTGTAAGAAACCGAGGGCTAAAACGTAAAGAAACTTAAAACAGAAGGGGTTGGGTGAAAAACTAGGGTTTAGGACCTCCGGCGCTATTTCTATAAAAGCCAGGGGCTAAAACAAAAGAAAAAGGACTGATCTGTAAGGGTTTCTATATGGTGGAAGGACCGGCTTGCTATATTAGAAAGCGCAGGGGTTTTTCTGCAAAAAGCCATGGTCACGCGGGATATAAGATGGTTGACCGGTATTGACTCCCGGCGGATCTGATCTCGGCCGCAGGGTCTCGATCGGACGGTCGAGGTGCTGCGCAGGCGGTGGCCGGCGGCGCGTGCGTCGATGGCGGTGGCGCAGGAGCGGCAACTCCGGCGAGGTCGCTCGGAATCGGGCTGGGGTGCTCGATCGAGGACGGGAAGCGGCCGGGAAGAAAGCGGGCGCGACGGCGAGAAAAGAAGGAGGGGCGCCGGCAGACCTCCAGAGCTGGGCCGAAAACGAAGAGCAGGCCGGATAGGGTAGAAAGGGTTGGGGTTAAAAGAAGAAGCTTTTGGAATTTTAAAAGGATTCAAACAAATAGAATTCAAATTCAAATTTGAATTCCACCAAACAAAAACAATGCACCAACATGTATGCAACATTAAACTCCTATATTTATTTAATTAATTTTTAAAAATATATTTAAATGCCTAAAAATTCAAATACACATTATATTCCTTAAACTCGAAGCATTGTTTCTATTCAAATTTTATTGAAACAATTTTTTTTAAAATTAGGGTGTTACAGCCAGGCCGCGGTCGGTAGCGTCCAGGACGTTGCGGCCGGTGGCCTGGCCCCCGACGGCGCCCACGGTGCGAGCAGGCGAAGCAGAAGGGGCGACCAGAAGCGTCGCCTCAAGAAGCATCGGGTCGTCGGTGAAGCTCCTGGGCGGCGTCGACTCGTGAAGAGGAGGGAGGTGCTCCGGCCGTGGCCACTCGTCACAGCAGAGGCACCGCGCGACCGTAACCGAAGAGGAGGCAGAGGAGGCCCGAGTGAGCGGGACCGCCACCGTCGGCGCACGTACCTCGGCCCCCCGAGCAGAGGAGGGGGCAGCAGGAGCAACGAACGGCGCAGCAGCGGCGGAGAGGCGAGACGACCGAGGCGGGACGACAGGCGGGCAATGAATGCCCTGCAGCGCCCAGTAGGGGTAGGAGGGAGCCGGAGGGACCAGCGGAGGAGCAGAGGTGGGGGCACCCCAGCAGGTGGGTCCACACCCCCCCTGCGATACGACCAGACTGCCCGCCGGACGCGGGTGGATGCCCCGCCCTCGGGGCCTGCGACGGTGCGGCAGGGCCCCCGACGCCCGAGGGCCCCGGCTGCAGAGGAGCAAAAGAGCGATCAGAAGTACCAGAAGGGCCACCATCCGGCCCTCCCGACTGGGAGGCACTGTCAACCAGGGGAGCCTGAGTGTCGATGATGTCGATCGTTGCCCGGTAGCGCAGGCAGGGCTGGGTGGCGCCCAACCCGGGGAACTCGATCGGTGCCAGCATGTTCTTCTGCACCGGGATCAAGTCCGGGTCGATGTAGCCTGCCAGGACGAAGAGCTCTTTGAGGTTGCCCTTCGACTCCGACTCAGGAGCCAGAGCGATGACCGCGCAGGAGGAGCCGAGGACATCCTGCGCCGTGGTACGCAGCCACAAGTGTGCAGGCACGTCCTTGATGCCCACCTGCACCTGGTAGCGCATCGGCGTGTCGACCGCCCAGTTCTCCCGCCGCCACCGGCGGAAGGTGAGGCGAAAGGGCCCATCCTGGGTGGGCTCCTGAAGAACCCGTAGCATCTCAGAGGAGTCCTAGAAGACGATGAGAAAGTCCTCAGGGTGGTAGGGGTAGGGCATGTACGTCCCCGGCTGGACGCCCAAGCGACCGGTGAGGTAGTCGACCACGTACGTCGTAGATGCGGACGGACGAGTGCCCGCGACCATAGCGACCAGAGCGCGCTCCAAAGCGACCTCGTTGGCCACGACATCAGGGATGCGTGCGATGATGCACGACTCCAGCTACGGACGACACGAGGGGTGCCCCAGGGGTGCCGGGGGGAGGGGGCGGAGGCGGGGGGCGGCGGTCCGCGTCACTGAGCGTGGGGACAACAGCGGAGGCCCCCGCGGGAAGCGGAGGAGGGGGCGGCACCCCCCAGGCCACCTCGCCCGCCCTGGCCGCGGCACGTCGAGGCGGCGGCGGCGCCCCTTCCCAGGGTGCCGCGTCGTGGCGCACTGCAGAGGGGGGGGGCACGCCCGCGGCCCACCAGCGGCGGAGGAGGCTGGGCGTCACGGGCCGCCGGAGGGGGGCGACGACGCCCCTCCGGCGAAGGAGGCGGCGGAGGGTCCCGGGCCGCCGGAGCATGGCGACGACGGGGCTCCGGAGGCGGCGGCGGCCGCGCCTCCCACCTCTGCTGCAATGGCGGAGGCGGAAGCGGCCGGGCGCCCCTCCCCTGCGCAGCCAGAGGTGGGGGCGGGGAGCGACCGGCCGGGCGTGAAGCGACCAGGGGTGGGGAGGGGGTGCGACCTCCCGGACGTGGACGGGTGCCCTCCAACGTCACCAGGCAAACCTTCGGGCGCCCGCACGAGCTCTCGTGGTGGCCGAGCTGGTGGCACCGGAAGCAGCGTGACGCGTGAGGGCAAGAGGCGGCGATGTGGTCTTTCCCGAAGCAGTTGAAGCATTTCCCCACCAGATCCGGGGGGGGCGGATGACGGAGATGGAGGCGGCGGCGACCGCTCTGCACGCAGCTGCTTGCGCAACCGCACCTCGACGAAGCCGTCGGCGTCCACCCAGGGCCCTCGGGCGTGCCCGCCGGGAGGCGGCGGCGGCCCCACGGCTGCCCCCCACCACGGCGAGGCTCGGCCGCGGGCGGCCCAGCAGGACGGCCAGCACGGCCGCCCCCCGCCTTGGCACGCCGACGAGTAGGGGGCGGAGGCGGCGGAGGTGGGGACAGCGGCCGCTTGCCCAGGATCCCCCTGGCGGAAGCGGCCACGGGCCGCGGCGCGGTCGTCGACGAAAGCTCGGCAGCGGCGGAGGCGACCAGGGCGGGGGGAGTACGGAGGAGCGACCGAGACGGGTGCGGAGGCGGGGAGGGGGTGCGCCCAGGCACCGGGATGCCGGCCGCCCGCACCTGCTCCGAGAAGGTGGGAGAGGGGGAGCGACCACGCGACACCGGGGAGTACGAGCCCGAGGCAGAGGAGCCCGAAGCCTCAAGGTCCCAGAGCTCCCGGGAGGATGGAATGGAGGGGCCGGGCTCCGCCGAGCCTGGCTCCAACCTCTCCACCGGCACGACCGGAGGCGGACGGGGGCCAGAGGGGCCGCCATCCACCGGCCCTGCAGAACGCACCCCAGCACCTGCAGCGGAGACAATCGGCAAGCGGTCGGTGCCCTCCGCCTCCAGGGGACGCGGCCGGGCAGAGGGGGTGGAGGGGGAGTGCGGCGCCTTGCCGCCGACGAGGCCCGCGCACGCCTCCAACTCGCGGAGAGGACGCGGTTAGGCAGAGGGGGTGGAGGGGGAGGGCGACACCTTACCGCCGCCATGCCCCGCGCACGCCTCCAGCACGTGGAGGGCGGAGGCAACCGCGGCCGGCCCGGCGGCGGCGAGCGCGGCGGCCGTGGCGGGGGAGAGGCCCGGGACGGCGGTGAGTGCGGCGAGGCCATCCACCGCACCCACGGGCGCCACCACCGTAGAGGAGCCTACCGACCCGACGACAGGAGGGAGAGGAGCGACCGAGAGTAGCAGGGGCGAGTGGGAGGGGACAGCCTCGACA
This sequence comes from Cenchrus fungigraminus, assembly GCA_036936925.1. Taxonomy (NCBI): domain Eukaryota; kingdom Viridiplantae; phylum Streptophyta; class Magnoliopsida; order Poales; family Poaceae; genus Cenchrus; species Cenchrus fungigraminus. Next base: position 26,978,354 of record CM072779.1, on the reverse strand, counting down.
GGCGGTGGCGAGCCCACGTCGAGACCATCGTCGAGCTCGTCGAAGCGAGACGAGGAAGGAGCAGCCGGGGTGACGGAACCCGAGGCGCTGGCGCCCGGCAGGCCGCCCACGGCTGCGGTGGCAGGAGGGCCAGCGGTGGCCGCCCGTCCATCGGCAGCGGCCAACGGCCTGGCAGGGTGGCGCCCGGCCAGGTCAGTGGAGGCGGCCAGCCGCGGGCCGTGCGGCGGTCGGCGAGCCCCTGGCGGGCCGTGCGGCGGCCGGCGCGGCTGCGGCCGGTGAGCCCCCGGCGGGCCGTGCGGCGGCCGGCGAGCCCCTGGCGGGCCGTGCGGCGGCCGGCGCGGCTGCGGCCGGCGAGCCCCCGGCAGGCCGAACGGCGGCCGGCGAGCCCGCGGCCGTGGCCTTGCCGCGGCGGCCACGAGCCGGCGCGAGCCGGAGGTCTGGCGCTGGGGCACACCGGGGCACGGGGTCGGGGGATGGGTCCCCGGCCTCCTGGAGCTCGAGGTGGACCATGGGGGGAGGAAGGGGCGGGGAGGCGACCCGGCGAGGCAGGGGGAGGCGAGGGCGGCGGCCGACAGCCGCAGCCGGGCACCGACGGCCGGCAGCGGCCCCGGGGAGCGCCGGAGGACCGTCCGGTGGGCAGATGTGCCCCGGCCCGATCTCCCTGCACGGATGACGAGGAGGCACGAGGAGGGCACGAACGGAGAGAGGGAGCCGAGGAGGTCGCGGATCCGGTCTTGGCTCGGGCGGAGGTCACCGGAGGAGGCCGGAGGCCGCCGGTGACGGCGGCGGGCAGGCGGGCGCTAGCGGCGCGCGGGGTCGGGTGGGAGCGGGGGAATCTTCAACAGTTTGTACGCCTCCTCTCACTGCTCTGCTAGCGTTGACACGTATTCCTTTCCTTCCTTCCCCCCAAAGAATGAGTATAGTACTAAGTACACGGGTCATACGTGCATGCAAATCAAATACTGATTTACATTTCTGTTGTTGATGTGCACAAGTGAAAGGCACGTGTGTGGCAACTTGTGAGCGCTGACGTCGTCTAACCAGCTGCAGGTATTTATTTATTTATTTTTATTATCTGTTGCGTTGCGATGCAACTTACTTGAATAATGGCGAAAGGCCAGGCGTTCATTGGTGCATGATTGGGCCTATTATATTGCTAATAATAACCTTTTCGTCCATCAAGGCTAATAGTATTTGCTACACCATCTTCTTTTTTGTATTATTGTAACTGAACCCTGCACCCTGCAATGTGTGTTTCTCGAACGCATGCATAATTATTCCACCAGCGCCAATAATCTAGCACATTGTCACATGGAGAACTCGCCATCTTGTCTGCTCCTCAACTCAGCGCCCCGGTGCATGACCCAACCAGAGTTGAAATTTACTTCTTGGAAGCTGCTCAGCAAGCTTTTGAGTAACACACCACTAGCTCCAACCCTCCTGCTTATATATGTACATCTCCTCCATCTCTTTGAGCCCCCATTTCAACTGCAACCGGGTGCTTTGCATTGGTAGGCCTGCCTGCTGAGCTCGCATACTTGTCTCTTCTCACGCCAGAATATATAGATCCCGGCCGGGCCAATCTCAATCTTGACGAGAGCTAGCAGGGAAACGCCGGTGCCTTTTCGAAAGGGTGCTTCCTCTCTGCAAAAGCTTCAGTAGTGCTGTAGTGGCAGCAAGCAGAGAGGAAACAGAGATGGGGAGGAGGAAGCTGGGGCTTGACAGGGTCCTGGACTGCTTCTCGCTGTCCCTGTGCGCGAACGCCTGCGCCTGCGTGCACTCGGTGGAGGAGGAGGACGAGGACGACGCCGACGAGCGGAGGGCACTTGTGAGCAGCCAGCTGCAGGAGCTCGTGAAGCTCAGGGACTTCGTCGACGGAGCTGCCAAGACACTCGCTTTCCATCTAGAGCCCAAGGTAAGCAGCAAGCAAATTTCCCTTGTTTGTGCAGAAGAACATGTGTTGTGTTGACCTCTGTTTGAGCTGGGTACCTTTGTGTAGTCGTTATTGATGTGTGTGTGCTCTCTCTGTTTGCTGCATCTGTGTGGTGCTGCAGACTGTGGAGCTCAAGGTGTCCATGCACTGCTACGGATGCGCCAAGAAGGTCCAGAAGCACATCTCCAAGATGGACGGTATGACAACTTATCCTTTCATGTTTACTATCCACTTTTGGGGCTGTGTTCAGAAGCCTTTTATAGATCAGTAGGAGGTAAAAGGACGCACGGTGAATTTAGATGTAAATAATGTAAAGGGTTACTTTTATTTACTGGACCTACAAAGCTGAACTGTTTAATTATGCACCCGATCGATTGCACATGTATACACTACTTTCTAGCCTTCCGTTTCATTTTTGCGAGTGAGTGTGACTACGGTAGTGTAAAAAGATTAGCAGCGCGTACTTGCATTGCGTGAGCCAAAGTTATCTACTTATCTTAAGTTAAGGGGTTGTTTAGTTCCTTCAATTTGGACCTCCAATTCACTATTCATTCATAGTCATCTATATCTCTTCATATGGTGTCACATCTTCACTCACAGCACCTGTTTCAACACACAATTTTTCCACCTAATACACTATTTATTCGTGCAAATTTGATGAATATGAGGAAACTGCACGACATGAAGTGAGAAATGGCAGCAAACTAGCTCAAATGCAGCTTCTTTCTTTGCTTCATCGATCGTCTCTTCGATGTTTTGTTTCAAGAAAAAAGAGATCCATCTCCTCGATGCGTTCATGCATGAATTCAAGCGTTTCATTTCATATCACCCAAGCAAATTGCACACTGACAAGTATTTCTAGGATCTCGAAGCAGTCACCGGCCGAGAAAATGGCACACGCCTATGGATAGAGGAGAAGTTTTTTTCCCCTTTCAAATCGTAGGCTCGGAGTAGTGGTAGGAGCAGCACATGGGCGCGTGTCTCGGGATGGGAGCTGAAGCTGAGCACGGTCTTCAGAGAGGACAAATCTACGGAGCTCGAGTCATTCGGAGCACGGGAGCAGGAAGGAGAGCACGATGCAGCGACGCGACGCCCGTGTCAAGATCGGCCTGACGCAGCAAGAAAAACGCGCCCCCGGTGGTTGACCTTTGCGCGCACCCCGATCATTTTTGCTACTGCAAGACCGAGAAGAATGGAGAGTCCGAGACCCGACGGCGACGATCTCCATCACATCAGATCCCCACGCAGCCGCGTTGCTGGCTCGTCCGCGCGGCGAACAGTGGTCGATCACGGGCTGACTGACAGACATGCCGGTGCCTGGCCACCACTGGCAGTCACCAGTCATGCATGTTGCAGAATATACAGGTCGGAGAACGCCGGCGATCATTTTTTTTTTTTGAAAGAAAGGCAGGAGCACTGCCATGTGATTTAAGAAGGAGCAGCAAAACAATGTTTACAAGGTTGTGATTACATAGTAGGCACGCCGGCGATCATCCATCCCGCTGCTCGTGATGAGTTGGCGCCGTCGGTATCGCTTCGGCCGTGCAGCTGTGCAGCCAGGCAGCTCCGGGGCCGCAGCGGCGGCAGCACATGTTTGCACTGTGCACGTACATGTGCGTGCCCGGCTGCCCGATCCATCGATCGAGTGCCTTGGTGGTGCCTACTAGTACATTTTCCGGGGCGGCGGCCAGCAAGAAAAGTTGGCGGGGGGAGCACGAGAGCACACGGCCTCCGCCACTCAGCTGGCGCGCGGCTCGTTGCTGCCGCGGTGCCGCCGCAATAAACAAAGCGATCTCTATCGGGCTGCGACGGAACGGGGACATTTTCCGGCTCGTGCTTCGGTTACGTTTGTCGGTGCTGTTTTGTGGTCGGTGTTCTACTGTCCAGTACTCCTACTCCGTACTACTACAAAAGGAAGAGCTAGCCTTTCTAATTAGCCACGTCAGTTGAATCGTAACAATATTCTAGTATAGTAGTAGATTTGTTTCTGGTGGTGGTGCTACGTGTTGATACACCTCATGACGACCTAACTTTCCCCGTCTTCGTTCTTCTGTCCCTGCGCAGGCGTGACGTCGTTCGAGGTGGATTTGGAGAAGAAGAAGGTGGTGGTGATGGGGGACATCACGGCGTACGAGGTGCTGGAGAGCGTCTCCAAGGTGATGAAGTTCGCCGAGCTGTGGGTGGCACCCCAGCAGCAACAACCCCAAGCTGCAGCAAGCCGCCTGTAGCAAGCAGATAGTAGTAGAAGAACACAGGCGCGCCGGCCAGGAGCTCCGAACAAGTGTAATCTAGGAAACGCCTGTAACATGTTGCTCTGGGTTTTTATGCAAAGGGCAATCCTGCGTGTGGCTGTGCACAACAAGAGTCGAGAGACTTTGCCTGGCCGCCTGTATGCGCGACCACGCCAATCTTGCAGTCACCTCAGTTCTCCGCCCAGGGTGTCTTCATTATTGGCTTGCTTTTTATCGGTTGGTTCCGAAACAGTTCGATCGACATTCACGACACACGAGCTGCTGCTGCGGCCGCAAACGCTGCACAAGCCCAACCGCGCGCGGAGCAGACAGCAAGGAAGACGACGGGAAGGAAGAAGCCCCGACTGGGCTGGGCTAGCCACGCGCGCACCGGGAGAAAAGTGAAGCCCATCCGCAGCCTTTCGGGCCGTTTCTTAGGTAGGTGCCGCCGCGCACTCGCGATGTCGGGCCCGGCCCACGCGCGAGAAATGGATTGGCCCAGACTAACGAGATGGGCGCAATACCAATTTTTTTATATATATCACACGAAACCTTTTTTTTTTGTTCTGTTGTCTCCTTGCTGTGCTGGACATGGCTGTCGCTACAGAGATCGCGTCACCAACCACCTAGAGTTCCAAAGCACCTTACCATGTGGCTCAGAGCAACAACCTTTTTCCTTTGGTGCTGATATCTTTCGTGTTCGGTTCACTAAATCGTAACACGCCACGATGCCTTCCTCATGTGTGGGGTGTGGCAGCAAGCTCGCCGTGATACTATGGATTGGTAGGGAAAAGATAAAATAAGCAGAAATGAAAAATAGTGAACAAGGAGCATGCATGACTCTGGATATATTCGGTGATACGCAAGTTAAAACTTCAACTGTCTTTGTTAAAACTAAGCAGAATGAAGAATAAAATAAGAATGAAGATCTGTCAAGGAGCAAAACAGAAGTTACAGAACAGAAAATCAAGAGGTTTTTTCGGTACACAATACCACCATGTACCACTACTTTAAAAGGACTCGTATGTAATAGAAAAGGATCTATTTGTAAGGATCGGACAGTTGAGATTAATTCTGTACCACCGATTTTTTTTTGGTACGGGTGGTATTCATAGGTGGTATTGGTAGCATATGGGTATTATTGAAAATGAAAAATATTTTTGTTGTAATATATGAAATTGGATATATGAAATGATTTAGGTATTGTATGCGGTATGTTTTTATTGTACTCGTCGGAAGTATGTTTTTTCCAAATAATATTTATTCACCAAATTACCATTTTACTCACAGAAAAAAACTGACAATACCACCGTACTACCAAAGAGTGGTATTGTGTACCCAAAAAAAGCTCAAAACGAAATATTTTCAAACTACAAAGCGGCAAACCTTCAATGTCACTCTTGCTGAAATGCTCCCAGCAAGGAGTTTTACGAACCTAAAAACGTTCCGTGCGTTTGTGCAAATGAATTTCGTGAAACCTATGGTGCGGCATCGCATCCCATCGCGTCGGCGTCGGCCTGTGCTTTCCACGCTCTCGCTGGGTGTGCACTGTGCAGTGCCAATCTTTAAAGCCAGGAGCCGAAGACGACGGCGGGGACGCAACCAAATCCACACAACCAGCGGCCCAAAACGGCCACACTCCCTCCCCCTCATCCTCTCATCACGCCCCTCCGCTCTCCGTCGTTACGGCCTCGCCGCGAGCAGCAGCGTCCCTCGGCTTCTCCTTCCTCGTCGGGCAGCGCGGCGATGCAGACGTTCCATGCCGCGCCCGCCTCCTTCCTCGCGCCGCCGGCTCCCCACCTCCTTCCCCCGACCGCACCGGCCCTAAGAGGTGAAGTGTGCCTCTCCCTCGTCGTATCACTCACTCCTGCAGGTGATACCGAATTACGACTGATCACTCCGTGCGCGTGGTACCTGCAGGGGTTCTATCAGCGAAGGGTTCCGTTCCTGCCGCGGTTTCCAACCGGTCGCGCGCCTGCTTCCTGTTGTCGCGCCGCGGGAGCCGGCGCCGGCGGTGCTCGAGGGCTGCTTCGTCCGGTGGTGAGCCTTAACCTCAACAATGCCTATCGCACGTGCGTAGTATGTTGTTATCGATTAACGATTCGCAGGAGCTCCTTGTTTTAGCATAGAACCGTAACATCAGTCCTACCAATTATCAGAACCTGAAAAATCAGCTGTGTGCTTTGTCTGTATGAGTCACTGTGTGTGTATGGTGTTGTCTGTCGATGTGTTGTGTCCCGTGCAAGTTGCAACCTGTGCACGCTGCTCAAAACATTCTATTTTAACTTAACAGCTGCTGCGACAGTCACCTCGGTGGATGATGCCAAGAAGGACGTGCTCATAGCACTCTCCCAAATCATCGATCCTGATTTTGGCACGGACATCGTCTCATGTGGGTTTGTCAAGGATTTAATGATCGGTGATGCATTGGATGAGGTAATTAAAGGGGACATAATTTAACAAATTAGGATTGTGATGAGCGACTGGATCCATATCTATCGATTGAAACTGGTGACTTATTTCGGTTGAGCTTGCCTATGTTTCAGGTCTCATTTCGTCTGGAGCTGACAACTCCCGCATGTCCAATCAAAGACGAGGCAAGTATAGCACTAGCACCTATATCTCGTATCTGCTTCTCTGAAGAAGTATTCGCTACGTTTTTTTTTTAGGATGTTAAAGAATAAAATAATGCTGCTGACATATTAACTGTATGTTATGCTTATAGTGCATCGATGAGAAAAACTTGGTTTGAATAATTTGCTAGTCAAAAAATTCAGCTACATAAGTAAAGTCATAAATACTTCTTGTGACCACATTACATTATCAGTTCCGACTTCTGAGTTCCAACTAGCCATTTTAAGTAAACCCTACTGGTTTGTGCTGTACAGTTTGAACAAAAGGCAAACGAGGTTGTTGCAGCACTTCCATGGGTCAAGAAGGTAGGAGTCACAATGTCTGCGCAACCTGCACAGCCGGTGTATGGAGGGGAGCTTCCAGAAGGACTACAGAAGATTTCAAACATCATAGCAGTATCAAGCTGCAAGGCAAACCTTTGTAACCTTTTGCACATCACAAAATCTCGCCATCCCTTTCAGTAAAGAATTTTTATTTCCAGGGAGGAGTTGGAAAATCTACTGTTGCTGTAAATCTAGCATATACACTGGCTGGAATGGGGGCCAGGGTTGGAATCTTTGACGCTGATGTCTTCGGTCCAAGCTTACCAACTATGGTTTCTCCCGAGAACCGATTGCTAGTGATGGTAAACCTCCAGGTTGAACTCCTATGTTAGCATGGAATTTTGTACTTGCACTAATAATGGTAAACAGACTTACCTTTAGAACCCAGAAAGCAGAGCTATCCTTCCGACTGAGTATCTGGGCGTCAAAATGGTGTCTTTTGGATTTGCTGGACAAGGAAGAGCAATCATGCGAGGTCCAATGGTTTCAGGAGTCATTAATCAGTTGCTGACCACTACTGACTGGTATGCAAACGTGCAATGCTGATACGAATTACCTGTCTAAAGGCATATAATGCAGATAAAAGATAGGACATTCTCACCAGGCATAACCTTCACTAGTTCAGTAATATTCTCAAGAGTGTTCTTCGTTTCCTGGTAATAAATAAGTTGGCTATGTTTTGATTTTGTAAAGGGGCGAGCTTGACTACCTTGTCATTGACATGCCTCCTGGAACAGGCGACATACACTTAACACTCTGTCAGGTGGTACCTACAGCCTATATGTTGTATAAACCATATTCAGTAATATGACTGATCCTTCAAAGCATTGCGAAATATAACATATCCATAAATGTCAGGTAGCTCCATTGACTGCAGCTGTTATTGTTACCACGCCTCAGAAGCTAGCTTTCATTGATGTTGCAAAGGGAGTAAGGATGTTCTCTAAGTTAAAGGTGCGTAAGTTTGCACAATGTGATGAATTAAACACCAGAGGTGCTTAATCTTATATTGACTTGTTTCTGTCTCCTTTTTTGTTCCAAGGTTCCTTGCGTTGCAGTTGTGGAGAACATGTGCTATTTTGATGCTGATGGAAAGCGTTATTACCCATTCGGACAAGGCTCTGGAACTCAGGCAAGACAAGAACATATGAGTTATTTCATAGCATAATTCACTTGAATAGTTGTTGGATTGCTTTTAAAATGCAAACACTGTTTCAGGTTGTGCAGCAGTTTGGAATACCTAACCTCTTTGATTTGCCAATACGGCCAACTGTAAGTTTAATCTTAGCTACTTACATTTAACTAGATAAGAGAGTAGAAATGACAGTTTTGGTGATGTTTACAGCTTTCAGCTTCTGGAGATACTGGAATTCCTGAAGTAGTGGCTGATCCCCAAGGAGATGTTGCTAAGACATTTCAAAATCTTGGAGTTTGTGTTGTTCAACAATGTGCTAAAATTAGGCAACAAGGTAAGTTAAAAGCTTGCAATCTAGGAGTTGGAAAAGTAGTTCAGGGAAGTAGAAAGTTGCAAAATTGGAACACAAAAAAAGATACCAATTTAATGGTGCAAATCTTTCCTGCATACATATGAAGAAAAGAGACATACTTACTATTTAATGCTGTGTTAAAATTGTTGTTTTTCTGTTTCCAGTCTCAACAGCAGTGTCCTATGATAGATCAATTAGAGCAATCAGAGTGAAAGTGCCAGATTCAGATGAAGAGTTCTTGTTGCATCCAGCAACAGTCAGACGGAATGACCGGTCTGCTCAAAGCGTGGTATGTATCTGCTTTCTATCATTAGAGATATATATATATATATATGACTAAGCCTTCGGATTAAAAGTGTCACACAAGTGCTGCAGGTGATGTCCTGTTCAGCCAGCTTTGGGGCCTTTTTCTCACCCTGCATATCGAGGATCCCCTCTTAATGCGATCAAGTTTCTTTTTTCTAATTTGTTTTTCAAACATGAAGTCATGCATGGTTTTATATTTCAGAAACAGTTTTGCTGCAACTTTGCTTTTCTTGTTTACAAACTACAAAGTCCTTTTCTACAGGATGAGTGGACAGGAGAGCAGAAAATTCAGTACGACGACGTACCAGACGACATTGAGCCTGAAGAGATTAGGCCGATGGGAAACTATGCTGTTTCTATAACTTGGCCTGATGGATTTAGTCAGGTAACATGACAAAATGAATTTACTTCATCTTTAAGTATTGTCATATTTGGAGCATAATGGAAGTTCTGGAACCCATCTAATCTGTCATATCCACATTTCCTGAAAAATGGATGCATAGATCTAAAATGCATATGCCTCTGATGCTCTGCAGATAGCACCTTACGACCAATTGGAAATGCTCGAGCGGTTAGTGGATGCTCCTCGTGCAGCAACACCTGCAGTGGCCTCATGATACAGCGGAAGCCGTGTTCAGTTCTCAGGGGACAAGAAAGTAGGCTTTCGCTGCAATTAGCTTCTCAGATAATGAGATAATTCATAGGTCTACAGTGAATTTTGAATGATGGTCACGTTGTAGAACCAGCGCAGTTAAATTATGTATTGAAATATAAGAGACAGCATCCTTCTTCTTACTTTCAGTTTTCAGCCGACAGGTGTGATCTGAAAATGATTGTACTACAGAATCCTTTAAGCCGACATCTATCTGTTTTCCCCTTTCGTTATTTCACTGCGGTCACAGGCACATTAAGATTTTACAGCTTCAGCGCTTCCAAACTCATCTAGCACAGTGGTAGTATCATGAACTCCCCAATCCATTTCAAGCTGCTGAATAGTCCTACCAAATGACGCATGATAGTGCTGATGTGTCACATATCCTGAAGCCAACCGAAATGGGTAAGGTTTCAGGAAAGAAAAACAAAGAGAAAGGGATGAGGAAACGATTGCAGAAACACACGAGGAATTGGAAATCCATTATGCTCTTGTATACAGTATAATATGGAAATGTCCAGAAAATCCATTCGTACGTGCATAATGGGGCGGTGTGAGGGCGTGGGTTGGAAGGACAGAACGGGGGAAAACTGAACAGGAGCAGACGACGTACAAAGAAGTAGAGAAGAAATAGTCAAAAAGTGATAGAGAAGATTTGTATACGCAGGCCACATATCTTCCAATCTAATAAACGACGTTTAGCAGACTTTCTTAAGACCCGGAGTCCTGAACCTTTTCTTTTAGTTTTAGCAATAGCTTCAATACAAAATTGTAAGTTGTTCGTTCTCTTCCATTGACCTGGTGGCATCATACAATATAGCGATGCCGTAGCTCATAGTAGTTATCGTCCACACATAGATTGTTCAAAGAATTGACACCACTATGTAAAGCTTTTTTCTTTTGTCCTCACTGAAGTTCTGCCAACCGCATTGGAAGAACGAAGCTCCATAATTCTCATGTCCATCGACACGTTCAGATTCTTCCGAAAGATGCTGTCACCAACCTGCAAGCAGTTTCCCTTTTTTTTCCAGCAAAATATCCCTCCAGGCCTGCACTGCACTTTTTTTTTTTTAAAAAAAGAGCATCTAAATAATCAGTCCAAAAGGAGGATTAATACAGCCTAGCTCCAGCAGTCTAAACACTATTCCTTCCATTAATTGATGACATCTATACTCGCCGATTCAGGGAAACAAGATACACAGAAATAATGCTGAACAATGCAGATGATAGTATCTTGGTATGCGGTTCCTATCATCTATCTATCCCACTTTGTGAACAAATAACAATGCAAATGGGGAGACTTGGCCACTTCTTGCTCACAAAGTCTTCTCTCCCGGGCGAGCTCTGCGTTCCCTCAACTCAAACTCCAGTGCCATTTCTTAAAACCTCCGGACCTCCGGTCTGAGTCAGCCCAAGCAAAAATATTGCCCAATCCCAGTTGGTACGGTGCCATGGTCTGCCGTGCCAGTCGATCTTCTTAAAATTATTGCCCTTCTTTCATTGACCCAGGAAATCGTGTTCCCATATATTCTCAGCTGCAGCAGTAAAGATATGTACGAGATTCAATTGCAGAGTCCGTAGCGGAATGAGGAGGTCGATCCGAGGCTGAAGGAGACGTCTCCCTCTGGTAATTTCCTAGCGACTTCTCTTTCTTTTCCCCCGCCTCTCTGTTTGGTCTTCAGAGATGTGATTGCTGGCATCTTGAATTCCACGATTCCCTTCCTCAAGGCTCCGGATCCGGTGCGGATCGTCGATTATTGAGAATAACTGATAAGAGAAGTAGGAGGTTGTGGGGAATAAAGGTGTGATGGCGAATGTGGGTTTATCCATGGAGAAGAAAGCTCCAGCGGAAAAAGGCTACATATGTACTAAGTCCAATGCAGGAATGGTATCAAGGAGAAAGAGAGGAGAGGCGTTTTGAGTCGGAAACTTGTGGGCGTAGCGTAAGGGACTCTGTTGATCCATCTGTGCTTGTGAAAATAGAGCTCTGAAGATTTTATCTTGGAGATCTTGCGTCTCTGCTTTTGTCTTCTTGACCATCGAAATTTCAAAAGGGAAAATTGGTTCCATGCACGAAAGAATTTCTTGCCTCTTGCTCTTGACAATCCCGAAGTATCTCTCTAGGAAAAAGAATTTCAATTATGGATTTCTTCTTTACTAAGTACTAACCTAGTACCAGTTTACTTCGCTGAAAGGTGTTCTATCCCATCGTGTTTTACAAGCATTCATTTTAATTTGTTTGTGCAGGAGGACCAGAGCAAGAGGCGAGCGAAATGCCGTCACTGAATGACATCTTTGATGCCTCAGGGCCTACGTACTTGACATATGTGAATTGGTGAGTTGTTTACAGTTTCTTTCTGGATGATTGGATCTCGATCGACCTTTGGCACTGAACTAGACACAACGGTTCTAGTGAACTAGAAATGTGATTGCTGATGGATGCTAACCTGCATAATTTGGCGAAAGGTGCAGGCGCCTGTTCTGATCGGCTATGTTGATCTGATGTTTTGCTCCCGGCCAGGAACTGCCCGCACCACCGGTGCTCCGTCATGGCGAGCCTCGTCCAGGGCGTGTACGTCCTCGAGCGCGACCGGCAGTGGAACCGGCAGGGCCCCGACGCCCGCGCGCCGGCGTGGTGGAGGTTCTTCCACTTCGAGCTGCAGCAGGTGCTCGTCGACGCCGCCGACGGCTCCACCTTCGGCGCCGTCTACGCGTTCCAGCCGCAGTTCCACCTCCCGGACCCCGCGGCCGCCGCGATCGCCCCGCTCTACGTCGTCGCCTTCCGCGGCACCATCGCCAAGAAAGGCTCGGCGAAGCGGGACCTGGAGCTGGACCTCCAGCTGGTCCGCAACGGGCTGGAAGGCAAGTCCCGCTTCCGCGCCGCCATGCAGGCGGTCCACGACACGGTGGCGGCCGCGGCGAAGGCCGGGCTGGGGCAACCGCAGCACTGCCGCGTGTGGCTGGCGGGCCACTCGCTGGGGTCGGCCATCGCGACGCTGGCCGCCAAGACCCTGGCCAGGGCGGGCGCCGCCGTGCTGCCCACGTTCCTCTTCAACGCGCCCTTCTTGTCGGCGCCCGTGGAGCGGATCGGGGACCGGCGGGTGAGGCAGGGCATCCGCATCGCCAACAGCTTCGTCACGGCGGGCGTGGCGGCCGTCCTGCAGGGGGCCCGCGGCAGCGGCGTGCACGACGCGTCGTTCGCGGCGCTGGCGGCGTGGGTGCCGAACCTGTTCGTCAACCCGGCGGACCCCATCAGCGCGGAGTACGTGGGGTACTTCGACCACAGGAGGAAGATGGAGGACATCGGGGCCGGGGGCGTGGGGAGGCTGGCGACGAGGAACTCGGTCAAGGACCTGCTGCTCGGCATCGGCAAGGGAGGCGGCGGGTGCGAGCCGCTGCACCTGTTCCCGTCGGCCGTGCTGACGGTGAACCGCGGGCCGTCGCCGGACTTCAAGACGGCCCACGGGATCCACCAGTGGTGGCGACCCGATCTGCCGCTCGAGTGCACCGAGCATTACTACACTTGATCATGAGATGCGGAAACAGAAAGCCAGAAAACACAAAGGGTTTTATACTTTTTTTTAGCATAAAAGGGTTTTATACTTTACTTGGGATTATGAAACTGCAACATATTTACATTGATCAAAGTTCGAATTCTTAGACTAATCGGTGCGATCGGCATGGCTTCTAACAATCGGGACGTGTGGACATGAACAAATATGCCCCTCGCTCTAACGAATAAATTGTGAAACCATTGGTGTGTCATATGTTGGTGTAGTTATGGGTGCATGACTCTACCAAATGGGTTCGTGATTCGTGTAACTTATTATGAGAATTTCCCTTTCTATGGCTGGGAGCCTAGGAACGCGTCTTGTTTAGCACCAAATATGTTGTGAGAAGAGTGGATGGATGAGGAATCAGGACTAAATCTGACAGTTTAAAATGTTTGTACAATATAAATATTAGAGATAAATTCACCACGGGACCTGAAACTTGACACGGGGTGTCATTTGGGTCCATAAACTTCCAAAATGCACATATAAAATCCTAAACTTGCTAATCTGTTCACAGGAGATCCAAAATCAAATTAGCCACGTTAAGCACCCTGTCACGGCAGGTCCACCTTCTACCTCCCTCTCCCCTCCCCACAGCCGTATGCTCCGCCGGCGCCGCGGTTCGCTGCACTATCGCAGGGCGCGGCGAGCACAGACGTCTGCTGCACCCACGCGGGCCAGCGCCCACCTGCCGCTGCCGCCGCTCCCACCCAGGTCTCAATGGCTGCTACCACAGCTTCTTGTACCGGAGGTTCACGAATTGATGCTTCTTCATCTTGTAGTTGGAGAAGGACACTTCACCCGGTTCGTCTTCTTGTCAGTGAAGGGCACACCCGGCCTGGATGACGAAAATCAAACAAAATTTCACCCTCCCGTCAATCGGACGATAATTAACTGATGCAAGTCAGTATTGATGGATGCGAACTTTCTGGTAATAGGATTGAAATTGAAATGGGCGGAGCAGCTAGGCATTGAATTGAACAATGCCAGTGGAGAACTAGCTGAATCGATTAGCAGTGAAGAATGGAGCAGCCCACCAGCCAGCTGAAGAACCGTTGGTAGCAAGGGGAACAAACGAACGAGGGAACGAAGAAAAGCAAATCGAAGACGCACGCACGACAATGAGCTGGAACTGCCTCTTGGGGAGGGGGGCCACGGCGGTCGAAGTGGCAACGCCGGCGGAGAGGGAGAGGCCGGCGAGCTGCGACGTGGCGAAGCTGAGGGAGGTGAGGACGACAGTCCTCGTGCGCAGTGCGCGGCGGGGGCGGCAGAGACCTGACCGGGAGCGGCGGCACTGGCAGCTACGCGCGGGCCCGTGTGGGTGGAGCATACGGCTGTGCACGCCGCGCCCTGCGCTAGTGCAGGGAACGACGGCGGCGGAGCAACATACGGCTGCGGGGAGGGGAGGGGGAGATGGGACCGTGACAGCGTGCTTAACGTGGGTAATTGGATTTTGGACCTTTCGTGAGCCGATTATCAAGTTTAGGGATCTATACGTGCATTTTGGAAGTTTAGGAACTCAAATGACACCTCGTGCCAAGTTCCAGGTCCGGTGGTGAATTTATCTCTAAATATTACACAAAAAATTGAGATAATGTAAAGTATACTATCTCTCCATATCGAATATACCATCCGCCTAACATATTTAACATGGTTTTAAAAACAGTTGTTATAAGTATCAGTAAAAATGTAAATGTCATGGTAGGTCTGTTTTTTAGACAATGTCATGGTACGTCTTTTAGAAGTATCATAAATAGGGTAAAAACCATGAGCAAGGTTACCCCCAATTACTGAATCTAGTTTCTCAAAATTTTGGATCAACTATAGATTCTTGACTACTTTTTTTTTACTGCGATTCTTGACTACTTTTGAAGAGGGAAAGGTAGAAACTTAAATGGTAGGAAAAAATAAAAGAAAAAGAAAAACAATCGAAAAACAACATAGGCCGCGCGCACGAAATAGGCTTGGGCCTCACTCCCGGCACACCGGCCCGCGTACGTCTCTTCCCTTTCCTCCTCCTCCGGCCAGACCACCACCGCGGCGGCATCTCCTCCTCCGTCCCACCTGCGGACCTACCCGCCGGCGCTGTGTATCGGTCTATCGGAAGTTTCACCCAAACCTAACGGCGCTGCGCCTCACGCCGCCCCAACTATCTTCCGCTGCCCCAGCTTCCCTCCCGCCGGAGCCAGTGGTACCCTGCACCGTTCGATTCAGCGTTTCCCCAATTCGAGTGGCGAGCGATCGGGCCGCGAGATTCTCCAGCTCTCGTAGTCGTCGGCGCTTGATTAGTCGCTGATTTTTGCTGCCTGGTAGCTGTCTTGCGTTCCAGAGCTCAATCGCGATGTTCCCGTGGGAAATGGAGGTTGATGGAGAATCGAGTGGAGCACCGGCGGGGAAGATGGATGATCTGGTACTTTGTCCCCTTTACCCTTTTACTTTTGCTTCGCGAATTGAAATTTGCTATGCAGCTGCTGAATTTACTGTTTCGTTGTTGTGCTATTAATGGGTGGTATTGGCATTTGCCTGTCGAGCTGTTCGATGAAGAATGAACTAATGCTATGCGGATAGTAGTTTCCAGAAACTACTATGCTCTTGTTCTTAGCTTGTTTGTAGCGGATTTGTTAGTTTTCCAGTCGGATCATGCTTCGACTGTCTACTGGCGACATTGCTGGCTTGAAAAAGCATTTAATAAAACTAGAGTTTCCCCCCTCGATTCTGAATTAGTTCAAACAGTTCTACCTTTCTTATGGGTATTTGTTTGGGAGAGATGGAAAGCCAAACTAATAATGGATTTTTTTGTATACATGGGATTTCCAGTTTCTGCGGTGCGCGTCTTCCCACTTTTGTGCTTTAGTGTGGTTTATATTAGGTTGCTATTCATACTTGGTGATCTACGTGTAGCATGATAATGTTTCAAATAGATGTAGGTTATTGAGTAGATTGATTAAAAATAAAAGAAATATCCTGTTCAAACTTTGTAAGAATAACAGAACATAGTCCAGTAAGTGCAGTAGTTCTAGGTACTTGTCTCTATATGAGTTGTCTATTCTCTGTACCTTGAGTCCATGTTTCCTCACATGATCATGTATTCATGTTTGTGCAATAATATGATCTGTCAAACCGTTTTGCAGGAAAATTATGCATTCGAGAACGAAAGTTGCGGCATTTGTAGAGACATCGTCGTTGATAGAGGAGTCTTGGATTGTTGCCAACACTGGTAGGGCTTGAATGGTAGATTTTTAGTTTCTAGGATTTTATTCATCAGCTCTCATGCATATTCGACCAAGGTCTTGAGGATCAACATTGTTTAGCTACTTAGGAATTTCCTAGGAATATATATTATTGGGCGGATAGTAATGAGATAGAGAAATCTGTATATTTGATAGTTCCAATATCCAAGCTAAGATTGTCAATACACACAGTTCATTTTCACCATCCAGGTCATCCTCATTTTATCTACAGTCTGTTGTTATAATCCACCATCCAGTATTACTCGTCCATTTCAATTATTTGTCTTGCCGGTTACTTTGAAGTCAAATGCTTTAGTTTTAAATTGATGTTCCTATTATATGCTAGAGTGTCATCCTCTTATTTTGGATTAGTAACCATTCATTCTGTCTCTCAGCACTTAATTTATTTAGCACAAGGGATTCTAGAAAAGGGCCTACAGCTTAGCATAAGTACCAATATAGTTATTATTTTCCAAAGGTTGATATCAAGATTCTTTTAGATTGTAGTGTGATGCATAGATATCTGAATTTTCAAATACCAGGTTCTGCTATACATGTATTGACAACTGGGCTGCCATCACAAATCGCTGCCCTCTTTGCAAAAGTGAATTTAAACATATAGCATGCACTCCAGTAAGTATCAGATACCCCTTTTTCAATCTTTCATTGGTTGAATTCTGATTATACGTGTGGAGGAAATTTGATGGAAAAAGTTCATCTCAACTTCTCACCTTGGATGGTAGTACTTTATATATAATTGTTTTATATTGCTTTTATTGGTGAAGGTATATGGCACGATTGGAGCTGCTGATGAAGATGACTCTTTAACCAGGTATTGCAGCAACTCCTTGTGCTTCCAGTATGTGCACATGTTAGTTTAGCACTGCTATCCTTAATTGTGTATGTTATATATTCTGTGGTCCCCCGTTTCCTCCTAAGTCCCAAGGTAGACTATTTCTACCATATGCTTTAGTCTTTTTTTTTTTATCTCAGAATGTTGCGTTTTCATTATCAATCAAAGTAGAGAAATACTTTTAGTGTCCGAATCTCTGTGCCAGTGAAAGCTTGGCCTTGGTTTCTTCTCAAGCGAAGAAACCAAAAGGTGATATTGACTTACCTGATCATGTGAAGCAGGAAATGGTAATGTTATATCTGGAAGCTTTTGCATAGCTGCATCATTTGCATGTGAATTTATGTCATATTATTTTCCATGAATTCCTTGATTGTGCATTTCTTATTTTATGATTCATCCAATCTTATGTTAAACCCCTTTCCTACCAATGCTCAAAGAAATAAAATTAAGGCCTCTAAGATTGTGTATAATGCGTGGGATGTATTGCATTGAGCCCCTTGGGCAGTATATATAAAGTTCAGAGACTTGGAGGGTAAGGCCACCTCCCTGATACATATGTGTGGGATGTATTGCATGACTTCTATTTATGTTTCTCATTGTGCAGCTGTGATGATGATTGGTATGCGCAAGAGGAAAGCAGCACACTTTCCTTCCCATCGTACTATATTGATGCAGAAGTAAAAATATTCAAATAAAACTCACAATCTCCTTTCATCATGTACTCCCTCCGTCCCAAAAAGAATGACGTTTTAGGATTGTCCTAAGTCAAACTTTCTCAACTTTGATCAAATTTATATAGAAAAATATCATTGTTTATGACATCAAATGGATATATTATAAAAATAGATCTGATGATGAATCTAATGATAATTATTTCATACCATAAATATATGTAGTTTTTTCTATAATCTTGGTCAAAGTTAAAAAAGCTTGACTTAGGACAATCCTAAAACGACATTCTTTTTGGGACAGAGGGAGTACTTCTCTGTCCCACAAAGTTGATTGTGTGCCTTGCTCTGTTTATCCCAATTTTCAGGCAGTGGTTTGTTTGGATGATGGTGATTGCAAGATTCGGAATGGGCTTGTGGCAGCTGAAGATGAATCAACTTTAGATACATCAATTGCCTGTGACTCCTGTGATAAATGGTACTTAATTTTGTTATCCTTTCTGAAATTTTATTAATTGAGAATTGGGAAACCCTATTCTTTTTGCAATCTTGTTGATCCTTAACTTTAAGCCAGGTATCATGCTATATGTGTGGGGTTCATTCCAGAAATGTCTTCTGAAAATTCGTGGTTGTGCCCGAGGTAATGTGATATCGTCTGATTGTCTCTTCAATCACCCTTTGCTTGTAGTAATTAATTATGTTCAATTTGCTCTACTGTTGTGATAATTGAATCATCGATTCCATTTCTAGGTGTGTGCCTACTGAAGTGGACCACGTGGCAGATGTTATCTTGAAGCAAAACCTAAGTGGGGATTGTGTAATTGGTTCTGATAGGACAAGTGTAGATGCATCATTTTCTGGGAGGGTATCTGTCTCTGTTGCTGATGAGGGAGAAACTGCTCTTGTTGTATCAATGGTGGGTGCACAGTCTGAAACTAGGAGTAATCTATCAGAAGCTTCACTAGACTTGAAGACAGCACATGAAGCATTTAACTACAATCCATATCCAAGCCATTCCAAAGATGCTTTTAAACATGATGCTGTTGCAGATGCTAGCACCCTGAGGAGCACAGATAGTTTCAGTAGATCCCAGAATAAATCTTCTGAAATGAATATTGTTCGCACACTTTACTCTGAACCAACAGAAATTTCATTACAGTTTTCACCAATACGTGAGCCAGCAGCAACCATATTTAGCTCAGAGAGGGGTAATATGTCAAATGAACAGTTGGAAGTACCAAAGCTTGTGTCATCTTGTCCAGTAATAGACAACAGTAAGGAGGCTAAAAATACTGGTGAGGACAATGCAGTGCAAAAAAGCAATAATGAAACAACTCATGTGATCAAATCTCCACAACCTTTTTCACCAGGTATGCTGTGGCCATTTGCAGATGTGTCATATTTGTAGCTTGCTTTATTTGGATATGGCATGGCAATGACACTAAGTGCAACTGTGAAAAGTATTCATATATTGATCACTGTGTATTTTTACCATTTATTATACTAGGCTACCTCAGCAGCTATGATGTTTCATATGGATATACTGTGACTATTACATTACATTCCTGTTTTGTTAAACTGCATTTTATTCTAGCACCAAACTTTTGCATCCAACATGGCAGATTCTCTTCTATAAGTGCTGCTAATAAGACTGTAAGATTGACTAACTTGCATGTGGTTGATACAGATGCAGTTCAGCAGATGAAAAGTGCTCATAACATGCAGTCGCCACTTAGGTGAAAATCCTCGGGAACTTAGAACTCGTTTCATGTTGGTCCAGCCATTTCATTTAGTAACCTTTTTATTTGATTTATTTAGGGATGATGGACATGGGAGCAATGTCATGAAAGATGAGAAAGACATGGAATCAGGAAGTGAAGTGAGCCATCCCGCGAAGAAAGCAAAACTGGAAGTGCATGAGCAAGATACGAATGTAATTGGAAACTCTGTTTTTTGTTCAACGCATGGTCATACTACTAATTCTGCAAAAGATACTGTTGATGATATGTCAGAGTTTCTTCCACAACATGGATCTGTTCCAGATATAATGAGTATTGTTGAAGGTGAGGCCTACATAAGGGATCCTGGTAGAGCTCTGGCAAAACCCGTAGGACGAAGAGCAGGAGATAAGCCTGGTCTTAGAGTGAAAAAGATCTTCCGGAAGGATGAGGGAAAACAATCAACTGCTATGGTTGAAAAGCTACAGAAAGAGATAAGGGAAGTGGTTAGAGATACAGGCACTAATATACTTGAGAAGGATGGATCTTTTGATGAAAAACTGTTGACTGCATTCCGTGCAGCTGTAGGAAAGTCAGTGGATGGAACAGCCAAAGGTACCAACCAATTAATAAGAACAAGGAGGTCATTGCTTCAGAAGGGCAAGAAACGTGAGAATCTGACAAAAAAGTTGTATGGAACATCCACAGGAAGAAGAAGAAGTGATTGGCATCGTGATTGGGAAGTTGAATTCTGGAAATACCGTTGCTCCCCAGGAGCAAATCCGGAAAAGATTGAGACACTGCAATCAGTACTCCAGCTACTCAAGAGATCCTCTGAAATGGACAAGGAAAGTGCTCAGGGGAAAAAGGGAGAGGATAACAATTCTATTTTGTCCAGGTTGTATTTAGCTGATGCGTCAATTGTTCCAAGGAAGGATGATATAAAACCTCTCTCTGCCATTGCAGGGTGTGCACCATTAGATAAAAGTAGCCAAATCAAAGCTAATAACAGCAAATCTCCTAACATACCTGCAGCAGGGACTGATGCAACTAAAATCAGCTCACCCAGCAACACTGGAAAAATATCAAGTGCTTCAACTCTGAATAAAGAAGCATCAAGCAGAAGAGAAAATAGAAATAGTCAGCCCTCCCTGGATCAAAAAAATCATTCTGGTGATATCAAGGAGGACAAGAGAAAATGGGCACTTGAAATCCTGGCAAGAAAAAATGCCAGCTCTGTTACAAGCAAAGATCAAACTGGAGATGATGATGCTCTCAAGGAAAAATTTCCTCTACTAGTATGTGTCTGTTTTTCAAAAACGTTTTAAAAAAGTGCATTAACAACTCCGCAAAATACTCATTACTTGGTTTTCTTAGGCACAACTTCCGGTGGATATGAGGCCAAAGCTTGCAGCCGGCCGCAATAACAAAGTTCCCATATCAGTTAGACAGGTAACCTGTAACCATATGTTGGACATTGGTATAGATTTCAAGAATCTCATTTGGTTGACCAGCTGTTAAATAGTTCTAATGCTTGTTAGCTGCTCCTGTCTACACTGTGGTGTGGAATTAGTTTTTTTTTTGTTGCCTTTCAAACAACTGAAAAAATGGTTTAGCTAATTGACCATTGGATGATACATTTTTCTGAACTGATACCTGATCTGCTAAACATGATGCTGACTTTATTACAACTACTTTACAACATCAGCTTAAAACATAAACTGCAATAAACACCACAAACTGCCCTAGGCATAAGTGTACTTGCATTTTCCTTTAAATCCAGCGGTCAAGTTATTAATCAGACCTGTGTTATGTACCACAGGTGCAACTTCACCGCATAGCGGAGCATTATTTGCAGAAAGCAAATTTGGATGTCATCCGCAGATGTGCAGATACTGAATTGGCCATTGCTGATGCTGTCAATGTTGAAAAGGATATTTATGAAAGGTCAAATAGCAAATCCATATATGTGAATCTTTGCTCTCAGGCTAGTCGCCAGCCTGCCAAGGAAAAATCTGATAAGGACACTTCAACTCTGACCAAAAAGACTGAATTAGGCAGTGATCTGATATCACAGAAAGTTACATCTGAGAACAATGTTAGTGGCAGTGATATGGAAGATGCTCTACACGGAGCAGTCATATCTGATCTAAAGAGTGAAATAAGCAATGCTATTGCACCAGAGCAAACTGTGCAGAAGCACACTGTTAGCTTCAGCAGCGCAGAAGAAGCACTAAGAAAAGCGGGCCTCTTTGATTCCCCTCCTAACAGTCCTGAAAGAGAGATCACATCAGTTGAAGGTAATTCCAATTCCCTGATAGTTTCTAACTGTCCCAAGTTTTCACAAAGGAAATATTAATTGCTAAAGATACTCTGTTGGTTAATGCAGGAGAATGCGGACTAGAGGAACAGAGCAAAAACTTAGAGTCAAATCACGATTATAGGGTGAAGGATGTATCCTCACTGAAAGATGACAAATCACCACTGCCTAATGATCATGATGCTGCAAACTGTCAAAACCTCAATAGTATGTTGTGTCAGCAACCAAAACCTTATCCTGAGGAGCAACAGAAGTCGACTGCCCGGGGAGAAACTGAGGATGTGATAGCAAACGGAACAAATGCAACAAACTTGGCAGAAGCTGATAGGTACAGCGAGCAATGTGAAAAATCAAGTGGGCCAGGTAAAGAAATTTCAGTTGATAGCAATATGCCTGATAAAGTTACTGGGACTGCGGAGACCTCTAGAGAGATTGAAAAAGCTGCTAGCAGTTTGCCTAATCAATCTCACGAGGATGGCTTGCCAAGAGATGGTGAAGTGATCAGCAAACCAGAGAATTTGGAGCCAACTAAAGAGAAATCTTCAAGTGAGAAATCATCATTAAACAACAAACACCCAAAAGGAGACAAACCGACCCATATAGCTGAAGGTGGAGATGATCCGAAGAAGCAAGCACCTGATCAAGTCGGTAAAAGCACACCAGATGCCTCAAGCTCTACATATAAGAAGGTATCCCGCTTATTCGATAGATGACATCTTTCTTGCAGCTCTCACCCGTTGCTGCTTCTTCATACATGTTTCTCTTTCAATATATGTAGGTTCAAATGTTTGTGAAAGAGCACATCAGGCCACTCTGCAAGAGTGGGGTGATCACCGTTGATCAGTATAGGTGGGCTGTTACGAAAACAACAGATAAGGTAATGGGTTTCCATCATGACGCAAAAAATGCGAGCTTTTTGATCAAGGAGGGCGACAAGGTGAAAAAGCTTGCACTGCAGTACGTTGAGGCATCTCAGCAGAAGATCAATTGACTCTGCCTGAGGTTGTAAAATGTAACTAGGGAGTACAACAGCAATTCATCCATACACGAAGGTCATTCTCATGGAGTACCAATCCGTGTGAATCGCATGTACAATCTGTAATCGTGACCGTGTGTCATGCTTCATTCTCATGGAGTACCAATCCGTCGTGACCATGTGTCATGCTTCCCGTAACTTAATGTACATTTGAAACCTGAGGGAACTTTTTCGGAAATGTTCTGGATTTTCCAAAAAAAAATTACAAGCCACGCACAAGTATTTCAAGTTCAATTCAAGAAATTGCACTGGCATCTGATCACTCAGACTGAACATCCGTTTGGCGCGAAACCGATCCTTCCCCTCTCCACATCAAAAACAACCCGAAACCCCTGTTGCTGGACGTTGCCGAGCACGTTGAGGCCGTCGTCGGCCGCCTGGAGCCCCAGGCAGAAGTACGTCCGGCGATCCCCGCCCTCCACGGGGAGGAGATAGTTCGCCGGAGGCAGCACCATGTCTGCGCCGCCGGCGAAGTGCAGCACGATGCTGGGCACGCGTACCGTCGCGTGGCCTCTCCCTCGGAGGTCGTAGCACGCGTCGAACACCGAGAAGGTGTCAGCCACCTTCCGCATCCCGCCCGCCGCCGCGCCCGCGTCGAAGGCGTCGCGCACCGCGGCGTACACGTCCCCGGCGAACCGCGAGATGGCCGTGCCCGAGTCCACCACGACGCCGCCGCGCCCGGTCGTCGGGTCCAGCGAGAGGCTGGCGCCGGCGAACCCGGACACGCGCCCGCCGCCGACGCTGAAGCCGACCATGTCCACGTAGTAGAGGTTCGGCCGCCGCGGGTTCGTCCGCAGCGGGGTGAACGCCGTGGACGGCGGCTCCGGCGTGCGGCCGAACACGAGGTACGCGGAGCTGTTCTCCCGCGCGTGGGACATGCGGGCGCCGAGGCAGTAGGAGAAGACGCGCCCGTAGGTCGCCGCCGCCTGCATCGGGAAGGACAGCTCGCCCCGGCCGACGCCGAGCAGTCCGGCCGCCGACTCCATCAGCCCGCCGTTGTCGTGGCCGCACCCGAGCGTGACGTTGTGGGCGCGCGCGGCGGCGTCGCCGGGGAAGACGAGCCTGTCGGTAGCGAGGTGGCCGCTGGAGGCGGAGCCGTCGCCGTACACCACCATGTAGACGCATCCCCCGGTGCGGGCGTCGCAGCCGGGGTACCGGAGGACGCGGCGGCACTGTGGCGAGGCGCAAGGGATCGGCCTGTGCGTGCTGGAGCCCCGCGGGTCGTAGAGTGGGGTCAGCTGGCGGTAGCAGCGGCGGCAGGGCGCGCACTGGAGCCAGATGAGGTCGCTGCCGGTGTCGATGACGACGAGCGCGCGGGTGGGCGGGTCGTCGCCGACGCCGACGGTCGCGAAGTACTCGCCGCTATCGAAGGGGAGGCCCGAGAGGACGTGGGAGCAGAGCCTGTCGCCACCGCCGCCGCCGCCGTCGTCGTCGGTGGTGGTCGGGTGTAGGGACGACGGCGCCAGCTGCTGCACGGTGTAATGGGCGTCGTCGGCCGCGTGGAGGCGGAGGAGGAGGCTGCCCGGCGTGGCGCCTGGAGCGGGCGGGAAGACGGCGTCGCGGTGGACGATGGGGACGTGGAGCGTTCTTCTTGGTGGTTCGGTGGCGTGTGCGGCGCTGAAGGAGACGAGGACGATGAGGAGGCGGAGCAGGAGGTTGGGCAACGCCATGAGAGCACGCCGGCGGGGAGTGTATACGGAAGAAGAGGCAAGCGTAAGATAGGTGTTTCGACGGAGTTCTCTACTTTGTGAAGTATGATGCGTTTAAAATCAATTTGTCAATTACACTACCCGTGTGAGTTTTCAGCCATGAATGCTACTAGCTTGTTGCTTTAATTCGAAACACCTCTTGTCTTAATAACCAGCAGTTTCATTTAAAGGACTCGTAATTCAGTTAACAAGATGACGCTTCTCCGCCGAATCGCTGATGGTCTGTGTATCTGAAACTATGGATTCCAGTCAGGTACTGCATGTGTGCATCTTCATGTGATGTGCAAGGGCACTCACCCAGTAGTGGACACAGCTTATGAACATGAGTGTACATATGTGTGTACTCCCTCCATTATGTAATATATGACGTTTAGGACAAAAAAATTAATTCATTTGAACTAATTAGTTTGTCATAAACGTCATATATTTAAGAATGCAAGTGTAAGAGAGGTGTTTCGATGGAGTTCTCTAACTTTGTGAAGCATGATGTGTTTAAAATCAATTTGTCAATTACACTACGCATATGAGTTTTCAACCATAAATGCTACTAGCTCGTTGATTTAATTCTCAGTCATGAATGCTACTGACTTGTTGCTTTAATTCGAAACACCCCTTCAGATTTCAGTTGCCTTAATAACCAACAGTTTCATTTAAAAGACTCATCACCAGCAGTTTTATTTAAAAGACTCGTCATTCAGTTAACAAAATGACGCTTCTCCGCCGAATCGTTGATGGTCTGTGTATCTGAAACTATGAACTCCAGACAGGTACTGCATGTGTGCATCCTCCTGTGACGTGCAGGGGCACCCACCTAGTGACGGACACAACATATGAACATGAGTGTACACATGTATGTACTCCCTCCTTTCTGTAATATATGACATTTAGGACAAACAAATTAGTTCATTTTTGAACTAATTAGTTTGTCATAAACATCATGTATTTAAGAACGGAGGTAGTATATATCAGGATATATGTATGTACATAAATGTATACAAGAAATAGGCTAAATTGTGCACATTTGAGCCCAAAAAAGCAAACCAGTCTGAAATAGCCACTCCTTCAGGCCTGCACGCCTCAAGGGCTTTCCAATCGCTGCTCCTCCTTTGTTGTTGTTCTTCTTCCTCCAATGTCGTGTTGCTGATAAAGACAAGAGCCACCTCGTTTTAATTTGTAATTTTTATTTATTACTACCTCCGTTCATAAATATATGACATCATTGACTTTTTTCGTTCGTTTGAATATTCGTCTTTTCTACAAATATTTTTGCAAATTGATAAACCAACAAGTTAAATCTAAAGTACATTGGATAATAGATAGAATGATATACATTTTACTTTAATTAACTAATTT
Source organism: Cenchrus fungigraminus (assembly GCA_036936925.1). Taxonomy (NCBI): domain Eukaryota; kingdom Viridiplantae; phylum Streptophyta; class Magnoliopsida; order Poales; family Poaceae; genus Cenchrus; species Cenchrus fungigraminus. The sequence continues at coordinate 26,952,347 of CM072779.1, read as the reverse complement.
GTTTAATATATATTGATGGTCAAAGTTGAAGTAAAAAGTCAGTGGTATTATATATTTAAGAACGGAGGATAATTAATTAAATAACTATTTGTATCATGCAACATAACTATTTGGTTAATATGATATTGTATGATATGTTCGCTAACATTTATGTACACCCAATCTTGAATTCGTGACCGCCACTGCACCCACCGAGATCAGCTATGAATCACAAACGCGCCGAGCAGCTCACGTACAGTAATATGTCCATACTGGAACCCGAGTTGCAGACGAGCAGCTCAGGCCAGGCCTCTGATGTGTACACCGCATATATCAGATAACAGATATGCACGACAAATTGACAACACAATCTCATGCCCAGTTGCATAAGCATATCATAGAACTGACACACAAAATGGCAGGATACAGTAAAATTATTAGCTTATCATTTCTCGTTCCACCAAGACCACAGCATCAAGGTTCAAGAGTATTCGAGAGTAACAAAATTTTGCATCACGCGATTCATGTCAGATCAAAACTGACCACCAACACAGTATTCGTCGGCAAATGTCCTAATGTCGTTGCTCATGCTAGAGGTAAGGCTTCAGACGTGGTAGCCCGTGAGAGTAAACCCTCTCCCGACAATCTCACCAAGGCAGGACCAAGCATACAACTCGATGCCAAACAATGCTGCGACCCCAGCATCCTCAACCTTCAGACTGCTTCTGTTTTTCCACAAGAGCTTCGCGCTGTCAAGCTCCTTCCAGAATGACTCGTAACGGGCAGGAAGGCTGCAAGAAACACATATCCAAAGGTTACTACATTGAAATTTTGACAACATCACAGTATGTTTGCATATTTCTCAAAATCATCTGTTACAAAAAAAATTTCTAATATATTGAACCTGCCAGAGAGATTATTTAGGTGGAGTTCATGGACATCTGTGATGTCTGAGTATTCTTTGTCCAATACTTGAAATATGATGCTATAAGTTACCATGTGCATGATTTTTTTAGGAAAAAAAATTCAGAACTATCAGAACATCCTGACATCAAAATATGGCTGTAAAAAAACAGCATCATGGGACACCTAGTACCTCTTTGGGACTAGGACTTCAGGAGACAAGAACAAAGAATTTCAAAAAATTTTATTGACCAAAAATGTTTAATGAAACGGCAATTTGAGCAGAATACATAGACAAATCATCATAAACATTTCTCTTAATACGCAATTACCAAAACTTCTGTAAACATAAGCAGACATAACTCAACATCCAAGTAGATACAACATCCAAGTTCCAGACATAATTTGCCCATATCAATGCAGTGGAAGACACATGATTCAACAGAGAAAAAATATCTAGAGCTTTAAGAGTAACACTACGATTAGTTTGATAGCCATCTGCAAATCGTGACCTGAAGGAAACTAAAATTTGCAATGGTTAATCCTAAACAGTGCTGATAGATCAGCCCATCCATACGATTTATGTGAAATTTGATGTGTCCTGTTTGTGCTCAGCAACCCAGCCTTTGTGCATAACGCAAACAAGAGGCGATTCTAGAATTTAATCGCAGTGCTTGCACCTCCTGTGCTTCAGTTGTATTATCTTCCCTAAAACTGAACTCACTGAGATTAACCTAGAAAACTTGAAGGTTGACAAGGAACAATTTAGGACATTGCGAACAAAGGGGCAATGGATATAACCAAAGGATCTATGAATCAATCCATATCCTCCTCTGTTGAATTTCCTAAGAACCTAAGAATAGCCCATATTCAACACATCCCGTTTGATCACTTAACTAGTATGCAAGAAAAGTCACCAATGCGCTTCCCATGGGTATAAAAGCTCAAAAATTAATGCAGGGAGACTAACATAACTGCCACATGAAACTAGATTAAAGGCTATCCACCTAACAGTTCCAAGTTGTTCCAATGACTAGTTAAACTGGCCAAATTCAGGATTTGGCCAATGACTATTTTTTTTTCCAAATTCAGACGGATTTGTCAATGCGACGATCTACCTCTAGATGCATATCCATATAAAGCTCCAAGATGTTCTAATTACTCGTTAAATTGGGAAAACACACGCGATGATCGACTACCACTTGCCTTTCTCACAAACATCAGGGAACAATCTAGCATTCCAGAAACCAATCGACGCCAGGGCTGGGGGCGAACAGGGCAGAAGGGAAACAGCACTGACCTCGCGAGGCGGGTGTAGAAGAGCTGCTTGGAGAGCTCCTGGCACTTCTGGATGGTGGGCGGGTCGACGACGTAGTGCTTGTTCTTCTCCATGAGCGTCTTGTGGTACGCGCAGCCGTGCTTGGCCGCGAACCTCGTCGCCTCGCACGCCTTGGACTGCAGCTGCGCCAGCTTCGAGCCCAGCGCCGCCATGGGATCTGCTCACGGTTCAAAACGAGGCCAATGCGGGTCAGAAGAAGAAGAGAATCGCGATGAGGGGAGAGGAAATCCACCGGTTCGAAAAGCAGATTAAGGCTCCTTTTGAGCTTCGTATGGATTTACCTTCTGATTGTGGCCGGAGAGTTCGAGGAAGAGGGTGGAAGGGGAGATCCGAGGAGAGAGGGCGCGCGCGTTGGGAGAGGCGGCTAGGGGAGAGGAGGCGCAGGTCTATTAGCGGCTGTCTTGTCTTGGACGGGAGGTTAGAGGCTAGGGCTGGGCTGCTTTGTCCAAGCGGACTCCATTAAGCGTACGATTAATCTCTGCATTTTTTCCCCAAACAAAATAGCACAAACGTGTCACAGACATGTGGTCCCAGCACAACTTGTAATCTCGCATTAGGCACTTCGAGTATACATTTTTCGAGAAAAAGGAAAAAAAAATTACCGTGTTACGGAAGGAAATCTTCTTCTGCAGGGCGTTAAGGCGTGAGGCAAACAGTGCATGAGTCTGGACAAACAGGAATTAGAGTAGCAGTCAATTGCGTTTACCTCGACAGTTCCTGCAAAAACCCATTCACAAAAGACACGGAGTATATATTCCAGTATTACAAATAGGAAAAAAATACAGATCCACAGCTGGTCTGTCCATTACTGTTGAACTGATTTGGTACACGAGTTCCATGCTCATCAAACAACCTGGACATACATCCTTCCAGGTACAACAACAAATTTGCAAATCCGAGCGCGAGGCTGTTCTTATTTCAGATGACAAGCAGGTCAAATGCGAAGAAATATAGCAAGCGAGCAACAACAAGAACGGACACGCTTCACTTGGTCCACCAGTGAGTGAAGTCCTTGCGCCTGTTGATCTTCTTTTGGAGCTGGAGGACACCGTACAGTAGTGCCTCAGCAGTTGGTGGGCATCCAGGGACGTAGATGTCGACTGGAACAATACGGTCGCATCCACGGACAACAGCGTACGAGTAGTGGTAGTATCCACCACCGTTGGCGCAGCTGCCCATCGAAATAACCCATCGAGGCTCAGGCATTTGGTCATAGACCCTGCGAATAATAATGAACCATGTGGACCGTTAGAAAGCTATTGAGTTGATAATGCATAAATTTTAAATTATCCACAAAGTATAACAGTCAATCAGAAATTGCTGATGAAATCCTCTCAAGCCCACACATCTCAAAAGAAAAATGGGACAGAAGGAATGGCAATATTAGAAGCAACTAAAGCTTAATCAAATCAATCCGGTCTTGATTTTGAAGGACACACCAAACAGCTGCACCCCCCTCCCCTTGTTCCTATATATGCTAGCTCTTTGTTCCAGCAGAGCAGTAAGACAGAGGGTGCATGCTTGTTTTCGTATCACGGTAAGTGTAGATCATGTCTTCTCCAATATCATTGAGACAATGAATTTTGCAATGATATGTTATTAACTATTTAAATTTGTTTAAAGAAATGGCACTCTAGAAGCACATCTAGTGACGAGTCCAAATGTTATCATGCAGTCCTAAATACATATGCATAGATCAGCGAACGAAACTTAAAATGAATGCAACAGAGGCTGCATCAAAAAGAGGCTGCATCAAAAAGAGACACTGGCATTGATAGAGAATTCTCGTATTTCAAAATATATACAGACACTAATTAGTAATATAAAATATTCCAAGGAACAGTACTGGTACATGATATGATTCAAATATTTAATTCTCCAAAACCTTGTAACACAAACCAGCTGGCAAGACAATAAAATGAACTAAGTTTCTGTTGGAACTTCAACAAGTTGCTGTCAACCTGCTAAAGAGAAGGAACAGAACAGTACCGCCACTCATATTAGAAAGGCATAACTTAAACCGTATGGCAACTTTATACCAAGAAATTACTCATGCTGGTTTGGACAATATGCAAACCAAGGTCAAAACTCACATACTATAATAATAACTCTAGAAGACTACGTACACAAGAAAATTGGTGGGTGTGAAATTAAAATCCCTATACAAATAGACTAAAAAACATCATACAGCTTCGGGTATACAGGAAACTGATTGATTATAATTACGATGAAGGTTGGGCATATAAACTATAATCAGTTTCTAGAAGACTTGTGGATATAATCAAGTCTATGTAGCTGGTTTTCAGATGAAATTAACGCATCATACTCAACAACAGTATTGACATGGTGTTCATGAGGCACACTGAAAATTCAACCTGCTAAATTGCTAATGATCTAAGCACCATGGTTCCTAGAGATGGCTTGGCCAACTAATAATAATCAAAATATTATTCGATGGGTCCATTTCTTCACTGCAGACCTATTAATTCATACTTCCCCTAGCCAGATCCTTTGTGAGATCTACCCATCCCCGAATTGAAATCTTAAATCGGGCTAAACAAACCGAGATGAGGAATGGTTTACTGACTTGCGGAGGGCCGGCGCCATCTTGTTGGTGAGTGTTCCGGCGACGATCATGCAGTCGGATTGGCGCGGCGAGGGGCGGAAGATGACGCCGAAGCGGTCGAAATCGTAGCGGGACGCGCCGGCGTGCATCATCTCCACGGCGCAGCAGGCGAGCCCGAAGGTCATAGGCCAGATCGAGCCCTTGCGCGCCCAGTTCATCAGGTCGTCCACCTTGGAGACCACGAACTCGGCCGTCTTGGACATCGCCGGCGGGGGCGCGCCCCCGTACGGCGCCGGGGACGTCGGCGAGGCGCCCGCCGCGGCGGCGGCGGAGTACGCCCGCGGGGTGGAGAGGAGCGCGAGCCGTGCCGTGCGCGGGAGCAGCGCCATGGTCGGTCGCTAGGGTTTCCTCACCTCGTGGAGGAGGAGGTGGAAGCGTAGGCGGATTTGGGGATGGCTTCTCGAAGCTCTCGGCACGGAGAGGTCGGAGTCTCGGAGAGGTGGTGGCTGTCTCGCGGCCGTGGGAGGTCGGGGCGCGTGTTGGGTGCGTGCTGGGTGGGAGTGTGACTGGCCCAAGTTTTGCAGCGTCATGTATATAGAGGCCCAGGCCCAGGCCCAGGCCCAAGTCCCAAACATTTTTCTGAGGCCAGTACTTCGAGTTAATCGCTAATGGGCCTAAATTGGCTCCATTGAAGAGAAAGCCCAACTAAGCTCGTAAGCGCAAACTACCTTCCTAGTACTGCCTTCTGTAGGGGGCTTCTATATGGCTTGCGGAAGGTTGATAAGCATTGAAACTTCCAGCCTACTAAAAGTTCATCTAACTTGCTAGCTATTATCCTACCAGCTCACCTCATCACTATTATGTTCCAACATTTTACGGAAATATTGATTTTTTTTCAACATGTTTTTGTCAACGAAATGTCGGACAACATTCTATCTCTTCCAACATTTTCAAAAATATTCCAATATTTTACAGAAATATTGGTTTTTTAACATGTTTTCGTCAACATTTTGCAAAAATGTTCCAACATTTTTTAGAAATGTTGGACAACATTCCATCTTCTTCCACCTCGAGCCCACCCCCGGTACACGGCCGGCGCGCGCAGCGGCTCACAGCGCGGCCCCCTGGGCGGAGCACCGGCGCGCGGGGCGTGGGTGCGGCCGCGGCCGCCGATGGCAGCGGGAGGCGCGGAGCTCGGGGAGGCCTCCATGGAGCTCGGGAGGCACGAAGCTCGCACGAGGCTGTCGGCAGCGGAGCTCGCGCGGCCATGGGTGGTAGTGGCGGTGGAGGCTGGCCGTGGCAGGCGGCGCGCGCGGGGAGGCCGGCCGTGGCAGGCGGCACGCGTGGGGATGCCGGCCATGGTGGCCGCGGTGGGTGACGGCAGCGTCGGGGGCTCAGGGGTAATAGCGAGCGAGATAAAAAATAGAGGCCTTTACCGAGGTGGTTGCAAACGAGTTTACAACGTATTTTCTTTTTTCCCCCAATCCCAAGCAGTTTAGCGAGCTTGTTGGAGCTGCTCTTACTAAACTCTTGACAAATGCTCTTGAATCTTTTCAAAAGAAACCCAAGCCCCATTTCGTTGCTCGCTCGCCCCCGCTCGGGCGAAGCGAGCGGCGACGCCACCACCACCCTCTCCCCACATCCTTCCCCCTCCTCCCCTCCCCTGCCGCCGCCGGAGGGGCCTGCCGTGCTCCCGCTCGGCCCCCAGGATGGCGACGGCGGGTCTCTCCTTCGACTGGCAGCGCTGGCTCCGGGACAGAGAAACGACGCGCAGCGGCCCCGCCGGCCATGGTGATGACGTTGGCATGAGGTGACGGATTCGACGCTCCTGTGGCCAAATCCAGACCTCTCCACGCTGGATCTACAACTTGCGGCCCTCCTCCTGGCCTCCCCCACCCTCGCCCTCCTTCGGTTGCAACCATGGCGACGACGACCTTGCCGTGGTGGTTGCTGCCGGCCTGATCTGCTGCCTCGTCCGACGGATCTGCCCCCCACCGGGCCTCGGCGGTTGGGGTCTCGCGGATTACGACGACGTCTTGCGGTGGGGGCGATGGGGCCTGTCCGGCGGCCTGCCCAGCGTCTGCGATCATTCTGCGATGGCCGGTGCGAGGCGGGCCTCTGCCGTGGTGGTTTCCCTCGCGGCGGAGCCCGACGGCCCCGACGCCTTGGCCGCAGCGGTGGGCCTGGCGGTCGCTGCGTGCTGCGGTGGGACGAAGGGGGTCCGGCGACCATGCGGCCCTGCCCCCTGTGGCGGCTTCAGTTCTGGAAGGTGTTGGTGGCGTCATGGTGGCGCGGCCTGTGGCGGCTTGTTCGGGCGGGTGCTAGCGACATCGCGGGGGCGTGGCTAGCGGCGACCGGATGACGTGTAACACCCTAAATTTCAAATTATTGTTTTAAATAAACTTTGCTAGAAAACATTTGCTTGAGCTAAGGAATATAAGGATTTTTATTTTCTTAGGCATTTAATTGTTTCCATAAAACATTTAATGAATCATAGGAGTTTATTGTTGCAATCATGCTGGTACATTATTTTTTATTATTTGAATTCAAATTCAAATTTGAATTCATTTGATTTAATCCTCTTTCAAAAAGTTGAAACCCTTTCTCCTTTCCCTTCTTTCGCTTCTCTTCCTTTTGGCCCATGGCCACTTTCCAGCCCAGCGCATCAGCAACAACAGCAGCCCAACCGCGGAGCCGGCCTAGTAGCAAGCCCACCTTCTCGCACGGCCGCCTGCAAGAAGTCCGGCGGATCACCCTGGATTTCCTCGCTGCGTTCGCTGGCTCTCCCTTGGCCTCGCGGCCCAGTTTTCGCCGTGGCCCAGCTTGGCCCGTGCTCCTCCCCTCTCCACTTGCGGACGCCGACGGGTGGGTCCCCTCTTGTCATCCCCTTCCTCGAGCCGGACTCAAGCTCGAGTCCGGGTCAATCCCGTGCCGGCGTGCGTCCCGTCCCGGCTTGGACCTCACGCCAAGGTAGCGTGCTCGGCCTTTAAAAGGCGCCACCACCCCTGTCCCGGACCCTTGAACCCTAGCCGCCTCACCGTGTCTTCCGCCTGAGCTCGAACCCTAAATCGAGCCGCCGTCGTCGATCTGCTGCCCCGCCGCCTCTCTGTCGATAAGAAGTACATCAGGAGTTTCGCAAGGAGGTGAGGAACCCTCCAGTGCCGCTTGTGGTCGTTCCCGTGTTTTGCTTCAGCCGCGCCGCTTCGCCGGAGTTCGAGCTCCGCCTCACCGAGCCGCGCGCCATCTCCGCCGCCCGAAGCTTCACCCCGAGTTCCTTGTTGCGTTTGCCGCTTCACCAGCTGCAGCCTCGCGCAAACCACATCGAAATCTGAGCACCCCAGCTCAAGATCGATCTAGCTCGCCGGAGTTCCGCCGCAGCGTCGCCGTTCGCCTCGACGCCGCCGCCGTTCCGCGCCTGCGCGTGTCGTCCGCCGTCGGATCAAGATCCGACGGATTAGATCTGTTTCAACCGGAGTCAAACCGGTCAGCGTACCGGTCAACAGTCACGTCCTCGTCCTTTTTGCATAAAAGCCCTTAGAGTCTCTAGTTTTGCATCCTGGTCCTTCCACAGTGCAATGACCTTTGCAGATAGGTCCTTTTCTTTACGGTTTAGACCCCGAGCTCTCTAGTTTTTGCGCCCGAAGTCCAAATCTAAGGTTTTACACCGCAGCCCTTTAGTTTATATGCTTACTTCGACGAGTTCTAGGCGATCGTGTCTTCAGTCAGTTGCCTGTGGATGCGTCAGTTCCGCTGCTAGATACTCGATTTTGTTTAAGTTATGAGACTTTCGGTCTGTAATAAGTTTAATACTCTCTTTACGTTGAGACATTGTCTTTTGGTATGCACTATGTCGTTATATGTGTGAAACCTGATCCTGACACACATATAATCTAGCATTCAAGTTTGCCTTTAAATTCGGGTGTGACAAAGTGGTACCAGAGCCGTGTTGACTGTAGGACGTTAGCCTAGTTAGAAAATGGTCGAGATTAAGGATTTATATATTAGAAGCCACACTAATGCTTGCTTTATAAAAATTTATTTTAATCTGCTTACTCTTGTTTTACCTCACCCTTGACTATCTACTTGTATCTTAACCTTGTTTTATCATCTGTAGTTGTATGTTAATTCAGCACTTGTCTTCTCCTTCTTTAGATGGTTCGTCGCTTAAGGACGTCTCGCGTGGGAGCCACCCATTAGTACGCACCACAAGAGGACTACAGTGACTTCCATGAAGGCGACACAGATGAGGAAATAGAAGTGGAAGCACCACCAGCAGCACATGTTCCTGCACCTGGCCTAGAGCTTGTGGTTGTGCCTTATGAAGAAGGAGAAGAAGACCCAGAAGAGGTGGTTCCAAAAGGAGAACAAGCGCCAGAGGAAGACCATGGTGACCACCAGGACCACGTGGAGGAACATGAAGAACAAGAGGAAGTGGAAGAGGAGCCAGCTCAGCTCGCTGAGGAAGTGGCTTGGAGGGTGTATTACTACAACCAGGATGGGAGAGGCATTCCCATGGCTGATAAGCTGAGAGGAACAGTGTTCCGCCTGGGTCACACTGTGGCGCCAGCCTACCACTGTGAGCTATGGACACATCCATGGTTCGAACCCCACTGGGAGGTGACCGCTATCCTATATTGGGAGGAACCTTTCCATGGGGACAAGGAGGTATCAAGGCACCCAGATGTTGCTCACAGGACCACCATGGATGCTGGGATAACAGAAGCTGCAATGAGGGCACTCTATGTACTCTCTCACAACGCGCATGCTGATCTGGAGGATACCTACTGCAGATACACTCCTTACAGAGCCAGTGGTGAAGCCAAGACCTACATCGCTCCAGCTCCAGCTCATGAAGGAACCTCGAACAACGTCCGAGAGTTGTTGGCTGCTGTTAACACTGCCCTGGATGACACCAACAACACTCTTGCTGAAGCTCAGGAGAAGATCTTCACCTTAGAGACTCAGAAGTGTGCGTTGGAAGCTGCTCTGATGAACAAGGATGAGCCAGTGATCCTCGATAATGAAGAACCCCACTCCTCTCCAGCACCCAAGAGGCCCCGCTACGACTCTCCAGAAGCTCGCACTGAACCTCTTTCAGAGAATAGGAGTCCTTAGGTGTCAGTTAGAGTTCGTGTAATCATTAGTTTCGAACGATCGTTTAAAGTGTGCTTAGTTTTAGGAGTATGTTTGGAATGCATGTGTGTGCAACATTGGTTGATTTGGATCTTTGACTGAGTGCAATGTGTTGTGGGGTGATGACCACAACAACATTGGTTTAATAATAAAGTTGGTTAGTTGGGTTTAATTTCCTGTCCCAAATCTTCCTTTATCATACTCTTTATGTTTTCTTTACTCAATCTTATAGCAAACTCTGTGAGAATCAAATCTATTTGCGCTGCCTTTTGGACATATCAGTACTGTTTATTTAATATCTCGAGCTACAGAATTCCTCTTGCTGCAAAATCAGATGGGTTAGTTCTGGAATTTCATGGTTGTGTTCCTGTTAAAAATTCAGCATCATCCAACACATATTCTGGGAGCTATGCTTAAAACTTTAAGGCCATCAGAACCTGATAACTCTGCTGATACAGTTACATTGTTGATTTTATATCTCAGTCTACAGATATCCAATTGAAGTAATTCTAGTTGGGTTGGATCTGTAATTTTGTATACGTCACCTCAGAAAAATTTCAGAATTTTTGGCTACTCACACAGAGAGTTACAACTAATCCTTTGAGATCAACAAAATCTGTCCTAATCTGGAAATCTGCATTGTGTTAAACTTTTAAGCTTTTCTCTTGATTCAATCATCTAAATCAATGTTTCTAACACTGAGATGGTGACAACTAGGTCAGGATCAGGAGTTGATCAACCAGCAGTGGTCTGTCCAGGGAGAGGCAGCAGATCTAGCAACGTACCTCGACCTCCACACAGATGGATCCAGCAATGCAGCAGTTCTTGCAGGCGCAGACTCAACTCCTCCAGAACTTGACCAACACCGTGGCCAACCTGCAGGCTCAGGTCAACAATCCACCCCATGGACAACAACAAGCTCCAGTGAACAAGCATCGTGTGTTTATGAGCCACCAGCCACCAAGTTTCTCACTTGCAGCGGACCCGTTGGAAGCTGAAGATTGGCTAAAGACTATCGAGAAGATGCTCACTATAGCCCAATGTGATGACAAAGAGAAGGTCCTATATGCTTCAGGGTGACTTCAGGGATCTGCTTCAGCATGGTGGGATGCCTTCGTCGCCACTCACGCCAACCAAAATGCTATCACTTGGCAGAAGTTCACTACCAACTTCAGAAGCCATCACATACCTGCTGGTCTAATGAAGCTGAAGAAGAAGGAGTTATTCCTGGAAGAGTTCAGGGATAGATTCACGGGGTTGTCACGCTATGCCCCTGAGGATGTTGATACAGACAGGAAGAAGCATGAGTTATTCCTGGAAGGGTTAGCTGGACCACTTCAGTACCAGCTTATGTCCCATACCTTTTTGACCCTTCAAGAGCTGATTGACAGGGCCATATGCTTGGAGTCCAAGCACAGGGAACTGGGAGATCGGAAGAGGAAGGCTACTAGCTTTGGACAGTCTGGGAGTATCACTCGTCCTCGCTTTAATCCACAGCAGGGAGCACCATTCCGCTATGGAGGTTCGAGTGGGAACTTTGGGCAACAGCATTTCCAGCGCCCCACTCAGCATCCCCAGCGGTTCCAGTAGTCTGTTCAGCGCTCAGCTCCGCAGACACCACGCCCCGCCTTCCAGCAGAATCAATAGAGAGCTCCAGTCGGCACCTCGTGAGGCCTAGTGCACCCCTAATCCTGCAACTACCACTTGCTTCAAGTGCGGAGAGCTTGGTCACTATGCTAACGCGTGTCCTAAGAGGCATTCCCCCAACACTCCAGTGCAGAATCAGCAGACGCAGCAAATGAGGAATGGAAACCAGACCCCGCAAGCCAACAAGGGACAGTAGAGCTATGCACGTGGCAGGGTGAATCACGTTGATGCGGGTGATGCTCAGGAGGATCCGCAAGTAGTGCTCGATATGTTCCCAGTCAACTCCACTCCCGCCTCAGTTTTATTTGATTCCGGAGCATCCCATTCTTTTATTACCTCTCAGTTCGTAGCTCAGCATAATCTACCCATTAGTCCTATGCCTCGCAATATGGTAGTTAGTACACCAGGAGGGAGAGATGAAAGCAACATATCAGTGCATTCATGTCAGTCTCAAGATTATGGGCAGGGATTTCCGGGCAAACCTTATAATACTGCAATCAAGGGGGATCGATGTGATACTCGGATGGGATGGTTGACTGCATGTGACGCAGTGATTCAGTGTGCTAAGAGGTCAGTTCTTCTCACTAGTCCAGCCGGGGAAAGGTTCGAGTTTGCAGCATATCCACCACCAGCTACAACCAGTACAGTGAATCAGCTTGATGGGAAGACTTTGGAGGATATCAGAGTTGTGTGCGAGTTCCCGGATGTCTTTCCTGATGAGTTACCAGGTATGCCTCCTGACTGTGATGTTGAGTTCGTTATCGATCTACTACCTGGTACTGCTCCTATTTCTAAGCGTCCATATAGAATGTCTAGTGATCAGTTGCGAGAACTTAAGGCACAGATTAGAGATTTAATGAGAAAAGGGTTTATTCGAGCTAGTTCATCACCTTGGGGAGCACCGGTTATCTTTGTGGGAAAGAAGGATGGTACACAGAGGATGTGTGTGGATTACAGGTCTTTTAACGATGTTACTATCAAGAACAAGTATTCATTGCCTCGCATTGAAGATTTATTTGATCAGATGAAAGGAGCCAAGGTGTTCTCTAAGATCGATTTGCATTCTGGTTATCATCAAATGAAGATCAGGGCTTCAGATATTCCTAAGACTGCGTTCACCACAAGGTATGGACTATATGAGTACACAGTTATGTCCTTCGAATTGACCAATGCACCTGCCTACTTCATGTATCTAATGAACAAGATCTTTATGGAGTACCTGGATAAGTTTGTTGTGGTGTTCATTGATGATATTTTGATCTACTCCAAGAATGAGGAAGAGCATGAGGAGCATTTGAGGCTTGTATTACAGAAGCTTAGGGAGAACCAGTTGTATGCCAAGTTCAGCAAGTGTGAGTTCTGGATCAAGGAGGTAGCTTTTCTTGGTCATATCATCACCAATTGAGGTATTGCGGTGGATCCAAGCAAAGTTAATGATGTGTTAAAGTGGGAGCAGCCTCGGACAGTGACAGAGATCAGGAGTTTCCTTGGACTAGCTGGTTACTATCGTCGGTTCATCAAGGGATTCTCTAAGATAGTGAAGCCACTCACGACACTATTGGAGAAGGACAGAGAGTTCAAGTGGACACATGCCTGCCAAGCTAGTTTTGAGGAGTTGAAGAAGAGATTGACCACAACACCAGTGTTAGTAATGCCAGATCTACAGAAGAGTTTCGATATCTATTGCGATGCTTATCTACAAGGTTTGGGTTGTGTTCTTATGCAGGAGGGACATGTTATAGCTTATGCGTCTCGGCAGTTGAGGAAACATGGGCAGAATTATCCTACTCACGATCTAGAGCTTGCAGCAGTGGTTCATGCGTTGAAGATTTGGAGGCACTATGTCATGGGAACCAAGTGTCAGATTTACACTGATCATAAGAGTCTGAAGTACATCTTCACTCAGAAGGATCTCAATCTGAGACAATGTTGTTGGTTGGAATTGATCAAGGATTATGATTTGGAAGTTCATTATCATCCCGGTAAAGCAAACTTGGTCGCGGATGCATTGAGTCAGAAGGGTCGTGCTAATATGGTTCTGGCTTTTCAACTACCTGATGAGCTGATGAAGAAGTTTGAGAGGCTTAATTTGAGGATTGTTGCTCACACAGAGGGAGTGACCCTGGAATTGGAATCTACCTTGGAACAGGAGATACAGAAAGGACAGTTGGAGGATGAGATGATTAAGACGATTAAGGAAACTATGGAAAAGGGTAATGCTCCAGAGTTTAGAAGGGATGATCAAAGGACCATATGGTTTAAAGATAGGATTTGTGTGCCAGATGTGAAGGATCTTAGAGAGACCATCTTGAGGGAAGAGAGATTCGGCCTATTCCATTCACCCGGGTAGTACAAAGATGTATCAAGATATCAAGCGGAGATATTGGTGCTATGGAATGAAGAGAGATGTGGCAGCACATGTAGTGTTGTGTGACACCCTTCATTGAGTTAAAGCTGAGCATCAGAGGCCAGCTGGATTACTTCAACTGTTGAAGGTGTCTGAATGGAAGTGGGAAGAAATCGGCATGGATTTTATTGTTGGATTGCCTCGTACTAGGGATGGTTATGACTCGGTATGGGTTATTGTGGATCGGTTAACTAAAGTTACTCACTTTATACCAGTGAAAACCACCTATACAGGAGCAAAGTTAGCTGAGTTGTACATGTCTAGAATTGTGTGCTTGCGTGGTGTACCGAAGAAGATAGTGTCAGATCGGGGTACTCAGTTCACATCTCATTTTTGGGAAAAGTTTCATGAGTCCATGGATACAAAGTTGAATTTCAGCTCGGCCTATCACCCTCAGACGGATGGACAGACTGAGGGAATCAATCAGATTTTAGAGGACATGCTGAGAGCTTGCGCGCTGAAGCATGGAGGAAGTTGGGATAAGAGTTTGCCGTACGCAGAGTTTTCTTATGATAACAGCTACCAGACTAGTCTCAAGATGGCCCCTTTGAGGCTTTATACGGAAGGAAGTGTAGAACTCTGTTGTATTGGAGTGAGACGGGAGAAAGTCAGCTGTTTGGATCTGATATCATAAAGGAGGCAGAGAGGCAAGTTCAAGTGACCAGGGAAAATTTAAAGACTGCTCAATCTAGATAGAAGAGTTATGCGGATCAGAAGAGGAGAGATGTAACATTTCAAGAAGGAGACTATGTGTATCTGAAGGTTTCACCAATCAGAGGGTTGCGTAGGTTCAAAGTCAAAGGAAAGTTGTCCCCTCGCTTCATCAGACCTTTCAGGGTTATTGAGATAGTAGGAGAAGTAGCCTACAGGTTGGAACTACCCGCTCAGCTCTCGGATGTGCGTGATGTGTTCCATATTTCACAGTTGAAGAAGGGTTTAAAGCCTTATGACAAGGATCTGTTACCTATGGATGGGTTGGATGCCAATAATGATCTCACCATTACTGAGCACCCAATAAGAATTTTGGATACCATGGCACGAGTTACGAGGAATAAAGTGATCAGAATGTGCAAGGTACAGTGGAGTAATCATGCAGAAGATGAGGCAACATGAGAAAGAGAAGAGGAACTGAAAGCAGAATTTCCCGGTCTTTTCGCTGATCTATCCGAATCTCGAGGATGAGATTCATCCTAAGGGGGTAGGATTTGTAACACCCTAAATTTCAAATTATTGTTTTAAATAAACTTTGCTAGAAAACATTTGCATGAGCTAAGGAATATAAGGGTTTTTATTTTCTTAGGCATTTAATTGTTTCCATAAAACATTTAATGAATCATAGGAGTTTATTGTTGCAATCATGTTGGTGCATTATTTTTGATTGTTTGAATTCAAATTCAAATTTGAATTCATTTGATTTAATCCTCTTTCAAAAAGTTCAAACCCTTTCTCCTTTCCCTCCTTTCCCGTCTCTTCCTTTTGGCCCGTGGCCACTTTCCAGCCCAGCGCGTCAGCAACAACAGCAGCCCAACCGCAGAGCCGGCCTAGTAGCAAGCCCACATTCTCGCACGGTCGCCTACAAGAAGTCCGACGGATCACCCCAGATTTCCTCGCTGCGTTCGCTGGCTCTTCCTCGGCTTTGCGGCCCAGTTTTCACCATGGCCCAGCTTGGCCTGTGCTCCTCCCCTCTCCACCTGCGGACGCCGACAGGTGGGTCCCCTCTTATCATCCCCTTCCTCGAGCCGGACTCAAGCTCGAGTCCGGGTCAACCCCGTGCCGACGTGCGTCCCGTCCCGGCTTGGACCTCATGCCAAGGCAGCGTGCTCGTCCTTTAAAAGGTGCTGCCACCCCTGTCCCGGACCCTTGAACCCTAGCCGCCTCGCCCGTGTCTTCTGCCTGAGCTCGAACCCTAAATTGAGCCACCGCCGTTGATCCGCTTCCCCGCCGCCTCTCTGTCGACGAGAAGTACCTCGGGAGTTTCGCAAGGAGGTGAGGAACCCTCCAGTGCCGCTTGTGCTCGTTCCCGCGTTTCGCTTCGGCCGCGCCGCTTCGCCGGAGTTCGAGCTCCGCCTCGCCGAGCCGCACGCCATCTCCGCCGCCCGAAGCTTCACCCCGAGTTTCTTGTTGCGTTCGCCGCTTCGCCAGCTGCAGCCTCGCGCAAACCGCATAGAAATCTGAGTAGCTCAGCTCAAGATCGATTTAGCTCGCCGGAGTTCCGCCGCAGCGCCGCCGTTCGCTGTCGACGCCGCCGCCGTTCCGCGCCTGCGTGTGTTGTCCGCCGTCGGATCAAGATCCGACGAATCAGATCTGTTTCAACCATAGGCAAACCGGTTAGCGTACCGGTAAACAGCTGCGTCCTCGTCCTTTTTGTAGAAAAGCCCTTAGAGTCTCTAGTTTTGCATCCCGGTCCTTCCGCAGTGCAAAGACCTTTGCAGATAGGTCCTTTTCTTTATGGTTTAGACCCCGAAGTACAAATCTAAGTTTTTACACCACAACCCTTTAGTTTATATGCTTAATTTTGTTTTAGCCCCTGTTTTCTTGTTGTTAGGCCCCTAGAATCTTAGTTTTCTCGCAGTTAAGCCCTTACACCTTGTTTATGTCATATCTTCTGTGTTATAGCTCTGTTTTTAGCGTTCTTTATGTCCAAACGATAGTATCAAAGTGTAGATTAGTTTTATGCCCCTGTTCAGTTCTGTTTGTACTGTTTGATGGCTGTTTCTTAATTTATTCCATTGCTTGCTTGTATGTTATAGATGTAATGCGTAGAGAGCGAACCGTTCGTGGAATTTGAAGAGCAAGACTTCCAAGTGTCTGAGCAGCAGCACGATTCAGTTGAAGGCAAGTCCACCTTGATACATTCCCATTTTCCTATGTAACATGCATATAATTCATTGTATTTACTTTTGCTTGCATTAACTTGATGGGTCCCAATTAAGGTTCAACTAGATGTTTATACCCTATGCCTTGATCAACCGAGTTTACTTTTATGTTAGGTAGATCTCGCTATGCTTTACATGGTTACATGGTGGTATTAATGAAGCAATATTAATCTTGATTTATTTATGTCATGCCTTCACTAATACAAGACCATATGCTTAATTGGAACATGGAGAACCACCCAGACAACAGTACAACCATGAGAACTAAATGGCTCTGGTCTTGGCTAACTAATTAGTGACCCTAGTTAGGCGTGGCTTTACCTGATAAGGATAAGGGGCGGCAGTACTGTGGGGTATGGACTCGCTCTAGCGGGGAGTTGGGCTTTGCTAAGATACGGTACCTGCTAGGGGACTTTATACCTTGCTAACTGATCTGGTAACCTTGTGGGTTGCAATTTCCTGGGGAAACTTTGTAAAGGCCTCGTAGCATCCCTATGCGATCACACCTCGGTAGTGTGGTATGATGCCTGATCAGCATTGCGTGGTTGGGTTTAAAGTTCTTTGAACTTTTATGCGACTTGTGGTGAAAGTGTACAACCTCTGCAGAGTGTAAAACTAACCGGTTAGCCGTGCTCACGGTCAAGAGCGGCCTGGACCCTCACATGATTAAGTTATGAAAGACGATATTAAACTGATGCATTCTAACTTTATTTATGTTTATGATCTCTATGTTATCTAAGGGTCGGTATGAACTTACACTTGATAGTAATTATGTTGCTAATAAAACTTGACCAACTAAAATGCTTACTCGCTTAACCCATCAGCCATCCACAAAAAGCCTTGCATGTTATATACCTTTTCTGCTTGCTGAGTACGGCATGTGCTCACGCTTGTTTTCATTATTGCAACTACACTACTCGGATTGCTGCTCAGACTGAGAGAGATTTGAAGACTTTCCCGGAGACTTCGACGGGTTCTAGGTGATCGTGTCTTCAGTCAGCTGCCTGTGGAGGCGTCAGTTCCGCTGCTAGATACTCTCTTTACGTTGAGACACTGTCTTTTGGTATGCACTATGTCGTTGTATGTGTGAAACTTGATCCTGACGCACATATAATCTAGCATTCGAGTTTGCCTTTAAATTCGGGTGTGACACGACGATGCTCCAGAGACGCCTTGGTGGCATAGCTGGTTGCCTCGAGCCGCCTTTTTCCAGCAACAATGTGTCGGCGGTGTCGCCAGCTTCTTCGGCCAGGGTCTTCAACAAGGGTCGCTTCTGTGAGGTGTTTTCTTCCTTTTCCTTTCTGCTCTTTTCTTTATTTGTTTGCTTTCAGTTTGTTCCAAATAAAAAAGCTTAGTTTCTTTTAGTGAGTAGAGAAGAAGTGAGGTTCATGTTCTTAGTGGTGGTCGATGCCTCAATCCGACCGAGCGGTGTTTTAGTGGAAGTTCAGTTGTGACTTGTGTCGATGCTCCAATCCGACCAAGCAGAGTTGCGAGTTCGTTTTGAGTTGAGCGGTGCGTGTTGATGTTCCAGTCAACGGAGTTGTATGGTCTGCACGGATCTGAGTTGATTGGGGTTTAACCCCTCTATTTGTATGGTCGATGGACCGGAGTTGTATGGTTTTCGGTTCGGTTTTCCTTATAAACCGGGTCAACTCTCTTCTTATAATAAAAATTTGGAAAAACTAAAGCTTTTGCCGTCCGTTTAAAAAAACCTTTTCAAAAGAAGCACTCCTCCGTTTCTGTTGCGTAGATCCTGATGGCGTGACTCCAAGAGTTGCTAGGTTTTCCGTCGCAATGAAGCTCAACATATTAAGGCTCGTAGGTGTAGCAAAAAAATTTAACACTTGGAGTATAATGCAATCGCATTTGCCAAAATCCTGGCGGCAAGCAAGGCAAACTCATGAACACCGAAGTAAATTGACTAGTAGCGCGCTGTCCACCGCTGGCCGCCGTCAGTCAAGATCGGTGCGTGTGTGCAAACAGCCAAACACCAGATAGCTAGCTAGTCACGTCACGTGGGTGTGCGCGTATCCGACGAGGTGGGAGTCCGTGGCTCCAGTTCTTGCTTTCCCGCTGATCGAGGATATGTCAGAGCATATCCCACGAATCTGTACCTGAAATTTTGGTGAGAGCTCGGATCCGCGGCGAACCTGCCGGCGAATATCTCTTTCAGCTCCACGGGCACTCCACGAAGGTATGAACATGCGTGACAGGTAGTTCCTGCCTTCTGTGGCGCGCAGCAAGCTCGTAAATCGGCACCGAGTATGTGTAGTCAGATTCGAATTAAGGCAGACATGTGCGATGCGATCCCCGCTTGATCGCAAGCTTGTAAATCAGCACCGAGTATTCAAAAATGTGTAGTGAATTCGAAATAAGACGAAATGTGACACCCGTCCAAAATGTAAGGCAGAGATGTACGATGCGATCCCTCGCTTGGTCGTCAAGCTCGTAAATCGGCACCGAGTATTCCGAAGTGTGTAGTGGGATTCGAAACAAGACGAAACTTGACACCCATCCAAAATGTAAGACATGTGCGATGCGACCCCCTGCTTGATCGCAAATAAATGTTGAATGGATTTCGTATCGCTAATCGCGGCTACAGATTGTAGTATTGAATTTTCGCTTGTCTTCATGGATTTCATCCATTGAAGATTAACTTCATCTTTTGTCGGTAGAGGTAAGATACAATGAGCCGTAGCCCATTCAGCAGTGGCAGGCTCTCTCGACCACCAAGGATACTGCGCGGCATGCCGTCCTGCGCATGCCGTCCTGCGCGGCGGCGGCGGCGGGCATGGACGACTCGAGCTTGCAGTCGAGCGGCAGCAGCGCCGCGGCGTCCTCGACGAGCACCCTCCTGACGAGGCCCAGCAGCGTGGCCTCCATCTCTGCGCCGTCGGCCCACGGGTGCACCTCGGCCTGCACCCGCGCGGGGTCCTCGCAAATGAGATCCCACACGGGGAACCCCCTGCGCGGCATCACGAAGTCCTCCCGCCCCAGCCGCAGCGACGGGCAGTAGTCGCCGCGGCCGTCGCCGAGGTAGATGACGCGCTTCCTCCCACCCGGCGCCGCGGCCGCCTCGCGGAGGATGCGGTCGAGCACCAGGCCCTTGCACATGTTGGGCGGGCAGGTGCCGACGCCGCAGCCGTGCGGTGCGGCGTGGTAGGGGCCTATGCGGAGGCGTCCGTCGGCGTCGGCGCGGCTCGGGTTGGTGTTGACCTCGGTGAAGCATCCGCGGAGGCCGTGGTGGTCGAGTACCGTGTCGATGAAGAAGGCGTTGGCGTCGCTGAGGACGCGGAGGTCGCACCCGAGCGCGCGCGCGGCGCGGACGGCGTGGGGCACGCGCGGGTCGACGGGCACCGCGCGCAGCGCCGCGGCGACGTCGCCGTCCAGGGTCTTGCCGGCCGCGTGGATCCGGCCCATCATGGCGTCCATGAGGTCGTTCCACGGCATGGTGGGGAGGAGGCGCTCGAACTCCTCCGTGAAGCCGAGGCTGTCCACGACCCAGTTGTCGCTGTCGACGTCGATGATGGTCTTGTCGAAGTCGAACACCACGATGATCCCGGCGGCCGCCATTGCTGGTTGGGTTTCGAGGCGAGGCGCTGGTGCTGGGCTGCTGGCTTTGCTGTTTGCTTTGGTTGTCGTAGGTTGCGGAGAACCTGAAGTTGTGTTGCGATGCATCGATGGGGTTGGAGGCGTGGCGTTTTATACCGCGGGGGCAGGGGGGTAACGGGCGCCGGGCGCGCGGGAAGATGCCGACGGTGTGTGGTTCGGTTGATCGGCCGCCCGCGTCAGGGTTGGCGCGGTGGTGGAGGTACATTCGCCGGGCCGATCGGTGCGATGCGATGCGGCTTCTCCCTCGCGAAACCACGCGGCTGAGCCAGCCAGCCAGGCTTCTGGTCTGGTTCCGTGCGTGCGTGTGACCGTAGCAGAGCCGTGGTGGGTTCGGAAAATGCTGGCCGCCGCGGGAAGGGAAGTGGCCTACGGGAAGGCGCGCGAGTCGGCGGCGGCTGCTTCCGGAGGCCGGAGGCGGGGGGCGCGTGGAGAAGGAAGGATCCGGAGATGCTTCGGCTGCTGCCAATTGGCGAGGGAATATCCACTCCCCCCGCTCCGTCTCGGCAGCCCGTGCCCCGTGGTGGAGTCGCTTTCGCCGTATCTGCTCTGCTCATGTGCCAGTTCGTGGTCCGCACACAACGCAAAGATTGCTCGTCGTTTTTTTCCCTGGATATTGAAAACTGAATTGGATTGAAATAAAGAAAGCTCTCTATGTACCAAAAACTGGTTAGGCAATTTTTCGACGATCCAAACATGCACGCACGCACAAAATGGTGTCGTGGCTTGTGGCACGAGATACAGTACGGTTCCAGCCAGAAGTCATGCATGAGATCCCTAGCTACCAGTTTTACATGTGCCACGATTTTCGTCACGTTTCCTGGGGTGTCTCCTAGCGGATATTCGGCGGATGCGGCGAATCTCCCACGGGCCGGTTGTTGCCATTAGGTGGTGCTCCCCCTGCCTCACTCTTTTGAACCGCTAGAACATGGTGGCCTCTGTTTTTTTGCCGCGTGTTTTCTCTCCGTCTTCTTTTTACTCCAACAAGTCCTGTCTCACGCCTACTGATTAGTACTACTTTGAACATGGACGAAATTTCGGTCGATGTCAAAGCCTATGTCTCACGTCGTAGTATGCTTTATCACTGTGATCGATGTGTTCTTGCAGCCATCTTGTTCACATTTTGTTTTCTAAACATTCTCTCTAGTGAATTCGTGGATGTGCCTGAGTATAAAGTTTGTACTACATGGAATTGAACTCTGTGGAGAAAGCATCGAGCTTAGTCGGCTAAGGAAAGCTCCTAATTGCTTCCTTATTCCACCTTATCGCCGACATGTTTAAGGGAAGAGAACAAATTCTCATTCTTACTGTTCCTACCAAAACATATTCCATTTACTCGTCTTTTCAGTTAGTGCCATATGCGCTATGCCTGCGTGGTAGCAGTATATAAAGGGAATAATGCCGGTATTACTCTATGGAAAAGAAGAGTGCAATTGCTTGCTTTTCAAGCGCGTGTTAATTTTGAAGTCATCGCGTGCTCAATTTTTCTCAGATTAATTAGAAAATTCCTTGCACGCATTGCGCAAAAACCATATAATTTGCAATAATAGTGGCTGACAAACGCACAGATTCACGAGGGATCGACGGCCTCACATGCCAACCAAAAAAAAAAATCAGGATCGCAATCAGTCACCGATCGACGTACGTACGTGTCTCGACAAGGCTCGGCTCACAGCCAACGCAAATGACCCAGGATTCACGGCATCAGATGCCAACTTCCATTCGCATGGACGGGAAGCTACCCCTGCAGTTTGTTGTGCTCGGCTAGCAGACACATCTCCCGTCGTGTCCGTGATCAGAGATGAGATCAGATGCCTTTCATGTGCGCGACAGGCGAGGACGCCGTTCGGCCGGATGGGAAGAGAGTTGGGAGCCTGATGCGTCCACCGAGATGACACGCACTGTCGTGGCAAGATTCGCGCCTTCTACCACTGCCGCGAATCCGCTAGCTAGCTAGCAGAGATCTGTCACGGCGGGGGCGTACGTTGCGCATGGTACAATCCGGCATTATGATCTGCCATAATAAAGGCAGAGGATTGGCAAATCCACAGACGTATATCTGATTTATGGAGCAAATCGGATCGATCGTGGTTTTGCAAACCATAAAAACGAATGATTCGGCGCAACGAGAATCACGGTTCAATTTAGCCTCTTTACCAAAGATTACAAGAATCGTGTGAAGAGTTGTTTGGAAATAGATTTGGTTTTTGTTTGCTACAATGGCAAGAACAACGCGAAAGTGGAAGCTATGCGAAATTTTGCGAAAGTGGAAGCTATGCGAAATTTTGTTGCGACATGTAAGAACTTTGTGCATAAGAACATCATTGAATTGAGATTTATGGCACACCATTCGTTCAGGGTTTCAGAACGTTTACAAGTACTGATGTTGGTGTGGAAAATGTTTTAGTTGTCTAGATGTTCATTGTTGGCGGAATAGCTAATTCGGTCTCCAAACTATCACTCAAAGTTCAATTTCGTCTCTGAACTACGAAAACGATCATTTTTGTTCTCAAACTTTCGCATCCGACTCAGTTTCGTCTCTGAACTACGAAAACGGTCGTTTTGGTCATCAAACTTTCGCATCCGGCTCAAATTCGTCCCTGGACGATAGCCAAATACCCTTTTGACTTCGAAAAAGTCTAAATGAAACTATATTTCGGGATAGAGGGAGTAGCATTTTCCTCTTCCTGAGAGCAACTCCAGCAGACCCACTATTCCACCCCCAACTCGAAAAGTACGGAGCGAATGCAAAAAAAATGCACTCCAGCAGAGCCCCTACTCGGACACCTATTCTAGAGAGGCACCAAAATCCCCCCCCCCCACCGACCCCTTCTCCTGCGGGTGTGTTGGGCGCCCCCTACTCCACCGGTACAACAGTTTGCCCGCCGCGCCCGCACGGATTCTGTCCCATCGCCGGCGCCCTACCCTCCCCTGCCTAAGCAGACTACTCCCTCCGTCCCAAAATAAGTGTTCATCTCACATTTCGAGGAGCCAACAAGTTGTAAGTTTGACCGGATATATAGAAAATAATATTAACATTTGTGTCTCTAAATAAGTTAGTTATAAAAATATATGACATGATTAATCTAATGATATTTATTTAGTATCATAATTATTAATATTTTTTAATATATTTGGTCAAACTTTAAAGTGTTTTACTTCTCGAAGTGCGAGATGTGCACTTATTTTGGGACGGAGGGAGTTCTTTGAAATTCGTACCCAAGCCACATTTGCTTTCAGTGCGACATTTCATTCACTAGCCTCTAAAACTCACCTAGTTCGTTGATTCGCTTTAAGATAAAAACAGGGAAAAAGAAGGTGTGGTATGCGGCAGGTATTATTTTTCTGGATTTCCTGAGGGGAATCTTCAGTGTGGTATGCGGCGTATGCCTCCGGCGAGCTTCCATGTCTGAATTTTTATTGCCACCGTTGCCCAACCTCACAGGCCAAGGCGCCTGTAAACTGAAATTCAGCAGGTGTTACTTTTTGTTGCCCGCTACGGAGTATGCTGTCTCTAGATTTCTTCAGGCTTCTACCCATGCACGAGGCACAACATTCATGTTCATCCATGGATGACCGGACGAGAATCACAACAATCAATCATATAGTTCCCGAGATTTGATACACTCTGTATTGGCTTATACTATTACGCATGAAGTTGCAATGGCTCAGCAGCTTTACCTCGAACTCCTGAACCTGAAGCACAGGGGATAGAGCAAGGAAGCGCCATTCCGCCCAAAAGCTCCGGCGGCTCACCGTCGCCGCGCTCTGTGTCACGTCGCACCTCATCACAGCACAGACACGGCCGGCGCCGGCCCGTTTCGCTGGCCGCCCAACCTGCGGCCGGCAACTTGCGGGCGGCTACCCGGCAACGTCTGCCCCGCCCAACTTGTGCATCCACAACGGCCGCCCCCACGTTCGGCGTGGACATGGCCTCGTTCCCGAGTGTGGCGCTCTGCTCAAAGCACACGCACCGTGAGACGGAACGCCATGGAAGCCGGCCACCTGCAGGCGCTGAGGCGCGCATGGCGCACTGCAGAGTGCGGAGCGGCACTGCGTGTACGCAACGAGGCAGGCAGAGGCACCGGTGCTTGGTGCAATGGTGCCGACTGCCGACGCAGGCGGCGACGGCGGGTTCCTCGCCGACGCTCTTAGCGTTTACTTCTGAGCATTTTCCTCTTCCTGGCCCCGCTTGCCGGCTCGCGGTAGCGATGAAAACGGACGGACAAAATCCCGTTACCGCCCGCCCGTTTTCCCATATTTGTCCTATATTCTGAGTTAAACGAAAACGGGACGGTTTTTCCCGGTAACGGGACGGGATACGGGACGGGAGGTTGCGGGAGCGGGACGGGATACGGTTGAAGGGTTTTCCGTCCGTTTAGGCGGTATCCCGTTTTCAGCCGGTATATCCCGTATGCGTCCCGTTTTCAAAACAGCCGGGATAAACCTAGTAGAGCACAGCCCAAACCCAGCAAGTCAAGCACTCCAGCCCAACATCGAACACATATAAAAGCTCACTTCTACCGGCTAACCCTAATCCCCAAATCGATTCAAAGCCCCCCACCCCACCCGCGCCGCCGCCGCCCCTGGCCCCTGCGCCGCGCCGCTCCACGCTCGTCCTGCCGTCCTGCGCCGCGCCGCCCCTCACTCCTGTGCCGCGCTACTCCAGTGCTCATAGCCTCCTCCTGAAGCACGGACCGACGGACGCGGCCAGCGGCCCAGCGCCTGGCGGCCACGCGCGGCGGACAGGATGCCGCGCTCGAACAATGGAGCTGGAGCACGAGGACGAAGCCGCCGGTCGCAGCCTTCTGCATCGACACCGCCGGTGCCGGAGAAGCACTTAGGCTTGGGTTGGTTGCTGCCAGCACCACCGAACCCGAAGCCACAGCCACCATCTCAGTCTTCCGTCAAAGGCAGCAGTAGTAGCTCGATTTCAGGTACGCATCTGAGTATCTAAGTAGATTACTAGAACTAGCAGTTAGAACTAGCTGTGCAGGTAGTGTCGTAGTGATTTAGTGAATTATAGGTGACTTGCTGTCTTGATTTGTGACTGCCTTCGACAGATTAGTGAAGTAGTTGCTTTCAGTAGCACATCGACAGACTGCATACAACATTACAACTGCCACTCTCCAGTAGCTCACTTGTTTTGCTATCTTTTTTTATTTTTTTACAGGAGCAAAGAGGAAGGCATGCGATGGTCGTGTGTCAAGATCATCGTCAGCACCATCTGGACGGACTGACCCAAGTGAAGGTGCTAATCAGGTAGTTGGTAATGTCAGTGAAACACCAGTACAACCTACACATGGACATAGACAGACTCTGGTTGATGGAGAAGGACCTAGTGATACACAAACTCAAGAACCTAGAACTATAGCCACTGCAGATGTAGTTGTTCTTGATAATGAGGAAGCAGAAGTTGAGGCAGGTCAGGCAGAGGCAGAGGCAGAGGAAGAGGCAGGGTCCGCAGGGACAACAAAGAGGCAGAAGAGATGCACATCTATTGTCTGGAAGTATTTCACCAAGCATACAGAGATAGTAGAGATCAATGGAAAGAAGTATGAGCAGTTGTGGGGATACTGCAACTTCCCAAATTGCAAGCAGAGGTATAGAGCTGAGTGCAACTATGGAACAACTGGATTCCGGAATCATTTGAAGTCAGCACATAGCGTTGTGAAGGGGCAGCTGCAGCTGAAGGCAGAAAAGGATCATGGGAAAGATGTTACTAATATTCAGCCTTACAAGTATGATCAAGAGGTCAGTGTCAAGAAAATGCATTTGGCAATAATCATGCATGAGTATCCCTTTAATATTGTTGAGCATGACTACTTTGTCAATTTCATTAAGTCCTTGCGCCCTAGTTTCCCATTTAAGTCTAGGGTCACTGTTAGGAATGAGATAATGGACATATATCTAGAAGAAAAGGATAATTTGTATGCATATCTTAAAACTGTTCCTAGCCGTTTCAGTGCAACAATGGACATGTGGACCTCATGTCAGAACAAAGGATACATGTGCGTTACCTTGCACCGGATAAATGATGAGTGGCGTATTCAAAAGAGAATTGTGGGTTTTTTTCATGTAGAAGGAAGGCACACTGGTCATAAGTTGGCTGAGTCATTTACTGAAGTCATGGTCAATTGGTTTGTTGAGAAGAGGTTATTTGCTTTGACTCTAGACAACGCTGCAGCTAACAAGGTTGCAGTCACAGATATCATTACAGATCTTAAGGAAAATGGGAATGCTTCTCTGGTTTGTGATGGCATTTTTTTCCATATTAGATGTGCATGCCATATTCTGAATTTGGTTGCACGAGATGGCCTCGAAGTTATTTCTCATGCACTTGAAAAAATCAAAGCACTTGTCCTAACTGTGAAGGGATCTCCCTTGCAATGGGAGGCACTAATGAAGAGTGCTAGCGAGTGTGGGTTGGATACATCAAAGGGCATTCAGCTTGATGTTTCAACTAGGTGGAACTCCACCTATATGATGTTAAGGGATGCCTTGCACTACAAGCCTGCCTTCATGAGGCTGAAAACCTCAAATCGTCGTAAGTACGCACCTATTTCTCCTACTGATAGTGAGTGGTATATGGCTACCAAAGTTTTTCAACGCTTGAAAAGGTTTTATGATCTTACTGAGCTGCTGTCTGGTACTTCATATCCTACTGCTAATATGTTCTACAAAGGTTTCTGTGAGATAAAAGATTTGCTTGACAAATGGTGTGTTAGTGATGATTTGACTATTAGAAACATGGCAATTTCTATGAGAGAAAAGTTTGAGAAGTATTGGACCAACTCTATCACTAGTCTTGCAGTGGCTTGCTTTCTTGACCCTAGGTATAAGCATAAACTTGTAGAGTACTACATGAGAAAATTCTATGGTGACTACTATCAGGTTTACCTTGAAGAGTTTCTTGGAGTTGTAAGGAACTTGTTTCAGTTTTATGCTAGCTCTAGAACTGCACCTTCTAAGGCTGATCCTAAGAGTGCTGTGAGTGAGACTGATCCTGGCAGTAGCAGCCTAGCAGATCCACTTGATGAAGGTGCAGATGTTGACCTTAACAACTTCTTATATAATGAGAATGGAGATGATGGAAATGATTCAAGTGAACTTGACATCTACATGAAAGCATCACTTCAACAGCAAAATCCATTTGATATTTTGTCATACTGGAAGAATGAGACAAATAAGTACCCTATTCTCTCACAAATAGCTCGTGACATGATGGCCATACAAGTGTCAACTGTTGCATCAGAGTCCGCTTTCAGTGCTGCTGGTCGAGTTATTGATCCTTATCGTAACCGACTTGATCCTGAGATGGTGCAAGCTTTAATTTGCACCAAAGATTGGCTGCGCGCAACAAGAAAAGGTACCAGTCCTAGTCCCCTTTTCAGTTACAAGTGTGCAAGAATTGCTAATATTTACTCATATAGTAATGCTTCCTCCATATGTGTTTATTTTTCAGATGCCAAACACATTCCCTCTATTGTGGCTGACCTGCAAGCTCCAGAGACCACTGATGTCTCACCTGAGTACCCCCTGAATGATGAGGTAGTGTATGCTGCATCCTTTACAATTGAGTATTTATTTTGTTGTGGGTCATTGTAGTTTGTTCCCATATGAACCATGTGCTGGTAATCTAGATGAGCAAAAGTTCCAAGTAATTATTTCACCAATTATCATAAATACATTTCCCTCTATTGTAGGAAGAAGGACTTTTAAGTGATCCGGACGAGATGGATGATGAGAACGAGCTGTGACAGTTTGGTTCATTTGTGATGTCGATCGTCGATCTGTTTATCTGTCATCATGTTTTTTAGTGAACTCTGAAGTCTGAACTGGTTATTCAAATGTGTTGTGAACTTATGGCCTTTTTATTTGTCTTGTAATGAATTAGAACTACTGTGGACCTGTGGCTGGTTGTGGACTTGTGAATTGTGATCTTTGAACTGGAATTGCTCTATGTACTGTATGTGATTTGTGAACTGGACATGATGGTGCTGACTGCTGCCGTGCTGGACTTGCTGTTGCTGGCTCGGCTCCTGCCGTACTGGATGCTGGTGCAAGTGTGCAACCAGCAACCGTGCAGGTGTAGTGTAGCCATGTAGTATGTACTGTTGTGGGTGACTGGGTGGTGGCGTGGTGCCTCTGTATGATTGTATGAATGTATTTTGTTGTACTGGATGGTGGATGCTTGGAATGTTTGTGTCATCCCGGTGTATGGTCCCGCTTCCCGCCCGTTTCCGTTGTATTTTCATCCGTATTTAATCGTTTTCGTATACCCGTTTATCCCGCTTCCCGTCCCGCTCCCGGCTGTCCCGCTCCCGCTCCCGTTACCGGTGAAATAATATGGGATGGGAGACGGTTAAGGCATTTTCCGTTCGTTTTCGTCCGTTTTCATCGCTAGCTCACGGCTCGCCGGCGGGTGGCCTTGCCGCCGGACACAGCGATCAGGGGGTGGACGGTATTTCATTTACCGTCCACCCCCTGGGCATCTCAGGGCCGTCCAATCCGCAAGCAACGACCAGGATGCACCCGATGCGGGTTCTAGCGAAGCGAACATAGCGTCAAGGCGTGATGCCGCGCCGCTGCCTCGCGGCGTCCGGCGAGCTCCCAAGTCTCGACTCTCGAGCACCGCGTCATGCACGAGGCGGTGCTGGCTTCGATCCCATCGCGAATCCTTGATTGCATGTGCTCCCATGGCGAATTGGATGTTTTCCCCCTTCTATCATCAGCAGACCCTCCTGAAAAACTCAAATTGCGAGGAGTAAGATCACCCCACGGTATTCTATTAAGAAGATCTTCTCACACAGATCGAGAAAATTCTCGAACTCCTACCTCACTCATACACAACGTACCGTAGCACACGTGAGATGAGGCTAGTCTTAGACCTGTGCTTTGACGTGGGACAGACAAAGATTTTTTTTTACAATAGCAGACAATTGAGAGGGTCACAACGACCGCTCGACCACCGCACATTCGTGCGTCTGACGGGAAATAAATCCGCCATGAGGTACGTAGGTGTCGATCCTGAGAATCGAACCTGGGTGTGGCAGCTCGGAGCTCGCACACCGACGGCTTACCAACCGTCAACCGAGCTAGGCTCGATACTCTTTAATTTGCGCCCATGGCCGATCACTGGGGTACTGCCGCCATGGCGGGTTTTTTTTGACAAAGAGCATATATTGATTAGCAGCAAGACGCTGCAAGAACCCTTTGAAGGGTATTATTTACATGGGGCAGTACACCCAACAAGGGGCACTGTTGGCAATGGGTTTCATAAGTGTAACCGGAACATAATTCATCGACTGAATGAGTGGAGAAGTGAAAGCTAACTTGGTTAAATAATCTGCAATAGCATTGCCATCACGAGGAATTTTAAATACTAAAAGTTCCCATAGCAAAGTTGAAATCTTGAATGCAAGGTAGCATGCGCCAATCTGGAGGGTCGGAGGAATTCTCAGAGTTGATGAAATCCACCAGTTGGCTGCAATCTGAAAAATAAGCAATCTTACCTAAATTGAGTTTGTTGAGGATTGTGGCGGCCAATGCCAAGGCAGCAGCTTCAGCATTAATCACTGAGAAAATCCTGTTGTGTGTTGCCCTAATGTAGATGGTGTTGACCGGATTAACCTGCAAATTGATAATATAGATACCAAGACCTGCTGTTCTTTACCGTGAGGTATATAAAGCACCATCAGGGGTAGTGGCCGCATCTACAAAACACATAACATCATAAGAGGCAGACTGCCTGCTATGGTATTGAATCTGTGTAGGCAAATTGGCTGCCTCTTGTAAAGCTTTTAAATGGTTCAGCCGATGGGCTTGGGCCACCTTTTGTACCTGCATAGCAGTCCAATGTTTCCTTTGGAAACGGTTATCATTTCTAGCTCGCCAGATATACCAAAGAGTAAAGAGAAAATGACTTAAATTGTCTTAAGTGGGATTAGAAGTAATGAGCATAGGCAGAGACATTTGAACACCATCCTCTTGTGGGTCAAGAAGGTGAACAGGGATAGAGTTGGTGTGGGTAGTCCAGATTTGCAGGGGCAAGTCACATAAGAAGAAAAGATGATTATCAGTTTCAACAGAACCACAGTAGTTGCAAGTCTGATCAATATTAGAGGAAAATCTACCAGCTCTGTCTGCAGTAGCTAGGGCTCTTCTAATGAGCCTCCAAGCAAAGGTCTTAAGGAAAGGAGGAATTGATTTTGCTTTCCATTCCTTTTGGAGAATTTGATTTGCCTGGGGAGAAATGGATCTTGCTCCTTGGGAGGGTAGAGTGTGACAGAACTGCCCAAATTAATTCCATATTATTGCCTAAACCACTTGGTCATTAAGCAATAATACAGAAGTAACTTGTCGCCTCTGCCGGGTCAAGCCCGGTAAATCACTTTAACCAGGATCGAAGAATTGTACATTAAAACTCACACGACGGCGAGTCCAGAGATAAACGTTTCACAAATTATTACATCAAGCTCCATGAGGTTTTAATATTACAAACCAAGTCCTTTGCATAAGATAAAAAGTTCAGAGTTCGAAACACAGCGGAAATAAAATACTATACGTCATAAGTAACGTCATAGGAGGTCATCCATGACGTCACTAAGCAATGTCATCCTTCCACTCCACTTCCCAACCGGG
The DNA here is from genome assembly GCA_036936925.1 of Cenchrus fungigraminus. NCBI lineage: Eukaryota > Viridiplantae > Streptophyta > Magnoliopsida > Poales > Poaceae > Cenchrus > Cenchrus fungigraminus. The sequence goes on along the minus strand of CM072779.1, from coordinate 26,921,244 downwards.
TGGGAGAGAACCAGGCCACAGGAAACCATCATCATTCATATCCCCTGAAAACAACATCAAAAGCAAGGCTGAGTATACTAATACTCAGCAAGACTTAACCGGCGGGTGATGGAAAATCACCAACTCTCTAGACATGCAAGGCTCTTTGGCTAGTGGGTTGTTTTGTAGAAAAGCAACAAAGAGTAGGTCCTTACTTTCAAGTTTTAGCTCAAAATTCTAGTTGATTAACCATTACTAAGTAAGCAACTATTGCAAGCATAAGTTGTGCAAACAATTAACAATATATCCAAATTAAATCTCAATTCCATCATTAAGGGACATAGAGTGTATGGTTAAGCAATCTCGGGTAACGGTGAGAGGCCGACGATCGATCGATTATTAACCTTGCAAGGGAAACCCAAACACACGGAAGAATGCACACTCCAAAAATAACCAACTAGAAACCAACAGGGGGTGGGTGTGCACCAACCAGGCGGTTCCCAACCGTCCTCGACTCAGGATCCATTCCTACAGTCTTTGGTACACGACATACTAGCCACGGAGACACACGCCGCCCAGCTTCACACATGCACCACTCTGCTGCAGGCAGAGGGGACTCTTCCCAAGATTAGTGGTCATAGATCCCTTACCGGATCAAGAAGGTACTAGGCTTACCGGTCCCATTCTCGGCAAATGTTTAGTACGTTCAAACGCTTAACCACAGACCTACTGGCCGGAGCCGGTCCCATGCTCTTACCACATGAGCATTTCCATTTATCAAGATCTTATGATTCCAACATAAGAAGCCTATAGCTCGCGAGTGACGAACATCACTCGACTTTTACCGTGTCCTTAGAGCATGGCGACTAGCGACCTATCATGCTAGTATTTGAGCATAGGAGCCTATGATCATGCATCTAGGGTTTCAAATCAACTCCTGAAACGTAAATGCACAAACATTGCATAACATAATTGTAAAAGTTAGAAAATTGGGTTATGCTCCGGGGCATGCCTTCACTAGCAAAGTCAGTGACGAAGTCCTCCGAACTTTGGTTCGGGTCTTGCTGCACTTCCACCACGTTCACTTCTCCTTCAGCGAGATCTCCCTCGGATTCCGGCACCAACTCGTAGTTTCCGTCCGGAAGTTCTACACGACATGCATATGCATTAACTTCATGTATTTATAACTGAGGAGTGAGAACATTGTTTAGCATTGAAGGGTAAACGTGGGGGTGTATGAGTGACCACATTCACCTGGGTAAAGATATATCCAGCATACTCTTCCTATCAAAGAAAGGGGTATGCGTGCGGGGTTTAACTCCTTATTTGATGGTGATTGTGTGCACATCTATATTAATTAATTAACTTTTCTTCACCAAAATGTGGGGTGTTGTTCAGGGTGTGATTTGGTGAGATTTAACCCAAAGAGTTAAAAGAAAACAAAGGTGATTTCTATTTTTCTTTTAATTCATAGATAAAGCTTGATTTACTTTGAAAATTCATTCTGGAAGAAATACAAACAAGATGACCATGAAACTTTGTAGAGAGGCACATCATACTACACATGAGCTACTGCCAAAAATTTAGATCAATCCAAGCTATAGATCTAGCATGAAAAATACAACTAGATTCAACCATTAAAAACAAGAATAAATCATACACCAATAAATATACTACAAATTGAGCTAGAAATTCATGTAGAGGTTCAAAACACCTAATAATGAAGATATATGCACTTACACAGCAAAGAAAATTTAAATTAATTTAAATTTATGAAGGAAGGGTAAATTTGTGCTAAAATTACTTGACCCTATAAAACATGATAAAAACATCTCTAATTTTTATCATGAGTGCAAAACCATAAAATAGGATGTTAGCAAAAAGATTGGGTCCAAAAGCTCAACAGATTAATTTACATAAATCAGAAACAGGGACAATGCTGAAAACAAACTTTAATTCATAATTAAAGATCTACTCAATAACTTTGTGCCAAATTTGAACCAGAAGACCAACATGACATGACAAACAACATATCCAAAATTCAGCTTCAGATCATGCATAGAATTTGAATTATTTCAGATCTATCCAATAAGGTAAATTCAAAATTATTTAAGATCTACACAAAAATTTGAAAACTCCCTCTGTAGAAAACTTAGGGTTCTTCACAAGGATTCTAGAACAGTTGAGTTAGCATTTTTATGATTTTTATGTGATTTGATATGCATTTGACAAGATTCAGGAGATTTAAAACAAAAAGGAAGAAACTCTTTTGCCGATAGGTCCCTGAACTATTTTTCCTTTTTACAGGTATGCCCTCGGGTTTACAAAAGGACTCCTGGTTTCTCTTTTTAGCCCCTGGAAAGAAAAGGAACCTCGCAATTGGGTCCTTAGCCATGGACGGCGGCGGTTCCGGCCGGAATCCGGCGAGCTCGCCGCCGGTCTTGGCCGGGGAAGCGGCGGGGGTAGACGAGGTGCTCACCTAGGACCTGGTCGTGGCCGGAGCTGGGCAGGGAAGGGCGCCGGCGAGGCACGACGGCGGCGGAGGGGCACGGCGGCCGCGGCTGCGCGATTTTCGGTGAGCTGGGGCTCCGGGCTGATCAACAAATGGTCGTGGAAGCTTCGGTGGGGTGTTGTGGTGAGGCTAGGGTGCTCGGACGGGCGTGAGGTGGTGTGGAGGGTGGAGGTCATCGGCGCAGGGGGCACGGCGGGTGCTGCGGCCGGTGCTTCGGCGAACAGGGCCGCGTTGCACGGCACAGCGCGGCCTGGAGAGCTTCAGTAGGATCGTGTGGTGGCGCTTGGCTAGTCAGGCGGGCACGGGATAGTGTAGAGGGCGGAGCTCCTCGGCAGGGTCTCAATGGCGGCCGGCGGCACGGATGGGGACGGCGGCGCGTCGCTCGGTGCTGCGCCTTTAAATAGACGGTGACGGCGGGAAGGCAGCGCGGGCTCACGGCCTTCAGCAAGCGCGCGCGGGCTGGGGAAACGGTGTGCACAAGCGGGGTGTCGCGCGCGCGGGGGCTTGCGGCGCGCGGCCACCTGGCGTGCTCAGCCGGGCGGGGAACGACCTGGGGAAGCGCATCTGGTCGAGGTGGGGCTGGCGGCGCAGGTGGGGCCCACGGGGGGTGACGTACGTGGCACGAACGCCCAAGCGGGGAACGGCCGGCGCGGCGCGCGGGAGCGCGCGGCCAGGGCGCCGGCCCAAAACAGTGCGGCGAAGCCCTGTTTGACCGCCTAAATCTCCAAAAATTTGAACTAAACTAAAAAATCGCCAATAACAAAAGTTGTAGATCTACTAACCAGCTTCATCTTTTGCAAAGGCCGTCCTATGCAAAAGTCCATAGATTTGGAGATAAAGTGGTTTGAAAATTGGGATTTTCTCTGTTTAGTCACAACACTGTCCTAAGCTTTGGCCAAGATTTTGAAGCTTTTCCACTTTGAATCTCAAATGCTGCCAATTGAAAGAAATGTGTCCCATGTGAAAAAGAACAACTTTCATATTGACCAATTTGGAAGTTGTTATATGAAAAGTGGAGAACGCGCTAGATTATTGATGAAGAGTATAGAATCTTAGGGTTTTGACCTTGGTTTGGAGGGGTTTGACTGAAGGTTAGGGTTTGACCTAGTCAACCATGTTAAGTACCATGATTAGCCTTATTAATGATGGTGATCACTGTTACCTAAACATCAGGGATGTTACATAGAGTGTGCTGGTGTAAGTGTGCTAGGTAAGAATAAGCTTCAGCAGTTGTACATTTGCCACTAGGAGCAGGAGCCCATCTGAGGATGTCAGGTTGAGTGGAGTTGATGGATGTTCATAATTGTTTGGACTATAGCTGGTTGGAAAGTATTAGAGATGAGTTGTTGATTCCATGGCAGGTTGGAGCCGGAGAATCGGACTATCGGAGATGCATCGGAGACATTGCACAAGCCTTGTTTCAGCAGCAGCAGCCAGCAAGAGCAAAATAAAATTAAAAAAAATCGGTTGAGCGGCCTTGTTTGTCGACGAGGAAATTCTAGATCGATCTGAGTTCTGAGATCATATGCCCCGGCCGGTCCGCTTTGTGTGCCTTTTTTCTGAACTCTACCTAATAGCTTGTTATGTGGATACAGTTTCAACTAGTGGATGGGTCAGATATGTTTAGATGGAATTTGACCAAATCAGAGTCATTTACTGTTCGATCTTTGCATCTGCACTTATTAGGTAGACAACCGTCTTTCAGACATAAAATGATCTGGAATTTGAAGATTCCTCTGAAGATTAAGATTTTCCTCTGGTATCTTCAGAGGGGGTAGTCTTAACTAAAGATAATCTTGCTAAGAAGAACCAGAAAGGAAGCAAAAAATGTTGCGGCTGTAATAGTATTGAGACTATAAAACATCTTTTCCTGGACTGTCCCTATGCAAGAATGGTTTGGAGGATTATCTTCTATGCTACAGGTTTAACGCCACCTAGATCAGTTAGTCATATGTTTAATTCTTGGCTATCTAATCAATCTAAAAAGATTAGAAATTTAATCTGGGTAGGGGTTGCTGCTGTATGCTGGGCGATCTGAAGATGTCGTAATGACATTATTTTTAACAAAACCAAGGTTAACTCGATCTTGCAGGTCATCTTCAGGGGAATGTACTGATTACATTTTTGGGCACAGCTACAGCGTGTGAGCACAACAAGAAAGCGCTCTCCGGCTTGAGCAGACGAATTGAGATAGTAGCTCTTGATTTAATCAAAGAAGGGTGGAAGCATGTCTATCGCTTGCAGTAGTTCTTTGTCTCTTTAGAGACTGGTGTGCCTTTTTATTTTTTTTTCAAACATCAAAGTTCTTAAAAGGTCCTCCCGTTTGCTCGCACCGGAGTGCTCCACCACGGCGCCTGGACGCGTGTCGCGCAGCCGCGCTCCCGCGCCCCCCGCTGTTGCTTTTGCACCCGCGCCCGCCGCTGTTGCTTTTGCCAAAAAAACCTTGAAGATCCGAAAATTGCAAAACGACCTCTCCACCCTCGGTCAAACCCTACCCCATCCTCCCTCTCACCCCGCGAACGCTCCCAGCGCTGTCGCCGCTCCCCTGAACCGGCCTCCCTTCTCTCTCCCCCGCTCCGTCGCCCCACCCCCGCCGCCACTCCTGCATCCCGATTCGCTGCGCGGTGAGTCCTCCGTGGCCGTGCGGCGGTGCTAACCCGCCTGCCGGCGAGGCGGCCGTCGGCGTGCATCGGTGCGTCAGGCGGCGCCGTCGCTGGGAACTCCAAGCCGCGTGCCCACGCTCTGGATCTAGATCCTCCCACGATCCAGATTTGGTTTGGCTGATGAGTTTCCTTGGGCTTTGCTTACCTGTAGCGCAAGAGTTCGACTTGCCGCTGCTGCCGCCGTACAAGGCCAAGAACGTCAGCTTCGTGCACGGCGTCGTCGTCGCCAAGGGGCTTGGTGAGGTCATCTGGAACTCCGGCGCGCTCATGACCCAAATCGAGTGGTTCTGCGACCGAGAGCTCAAGCCTTTCTTCTGCAACTCCACCTGGGGTAAGGGAATCTAAAAATCTCACCTTTTGTAGCTTAGTTGTACCACATTTGATGAATGATGTGAGGAGTTGGAAAATTTCATGGAATCTCGGTTTGATTGATGCTTTCCTTTGTCCAGAATGCAAGAAGTTATTTTGCCAAGGTGTTGTTTGTGGTCGGCGAGTTCGGCGGCCAAGGCAACAATGCGCCCCTCTTTGCAGGGAAGGGCATTCCAGAGGCCTACAAGTTCATGCCTGATGTCATTCAGGGCATCTCTGACGGTATTGAGGTAGAGCTCGCTTCCATTTGCTATGAGTTCAATGCTGATTGTGAGGGAATGTGGTCCGACTGCAGTTATTTGTGTGGTGTAGGCACTGATTGCTGGTGGAAATATTCAATTATACTGGCTATTTAGCTTCTGCCTCTGTTGCTAAATTTAAGGATGACAGCCTTCATAGTTTCATAGCCTTTGAACACCAAAAGCAATATTTGTTTTAGTGATAGGCTTGTTTGTCTTTCTTTGTTGAACAAAATAGTCTTGTTTTGCCTTGTGGTGTGCTTGATTTTGTCATGGATTTCATATTTATGTGTGAAGACCCATAGATATTATCATGGAATGCCCTTGTGAGTTCGGATGGAGGCTGCCATACACTTTTACATATTATTACATTACATACAGAGTGATGTAGAAAACAGTTAGCACTCTGAAACTGCAGTTATTTTTCATGAATATCGGTGTAGCTAGAATTCTTAAGTAACTTTTTGACTTTTTTTTTTGTTAATGTGATATACTCTGTTCTCCTAGACATGATGTGAAATTCCACACAGTTATGATTCCCAAATGCAAGGAGACTTAGTCTGCAAGCTGTTATTGTGCATCTCTGTTTTCTCACAAGCTTCCGCAAAAAGTTGCATTCAATTCATCATATTACTTTCTTCGAAAAGACCAGTTCTTCATATTGTGATTAACCTTCTATTTTTCAAGAGAAAAAAATACTACTGCTGTGAATAATTAACCTTTTTTCTTCGTACCATTATTTCTAAAGGACGTTGAATCAATGTGGGTCTGATGCAGAGGAGGAAGGCTGCATGGAGGGGTGTTGTCTGCACTCACATTCGACCAACGCCGTGGTATCTAGGTCGTGTCGGCCGTATCAAGCTGCTGCTCCAGCCGGCCATTCGATCCCCACAGGTAACGTCTTGTTCATTAGGCAGTGTCCTTATACTGAGTAGTTGTGTGATAACTTGGTATTGATGTTTTCAGATTTGCCCACTAAAACTGCACGTAGAACTTGACTATTAAGTACTGGGACAATCCAAGATAAATTGCTGATGATTCGAGATATTGATTACTTTATTTTGTCTTTGCATAATTGCCACTTCCACACACAGGACAGGTGTTTGATGCATTTCCCCTTTAGGATAGGTTCTAGGAAAGAAGCAGGTGGAAACCAACATTTTTATTGATCCTTTCTTTTTTTTATATCAATTGCTAAGGTGGTGAGTACCGATGGCACTGGAGAACAAATGTCAGCCATGGCTTCCTATAAACCTGCTCCTAGGAGCCAAGGTATTGCTGCTATTGGCTCATACAACATATAATAATTGAATTGTTGGATCTTATGATAGGACATGTGTTCTCTCGTTCTAATTTGAGATCAAATAGCTCCTTCTTTCAATTGAGCCTATTTGTCACTACTAATGCTATTCATTTTTCACGACGGTTGCACCTCCAGGCCAAGGAGCAGATCTTGACTTCGTATGAGGTTCTAATGTGCCAATCAAATTCTTATGCTTTGCGGTGAGCATGGTTGATCATATAAGACAAGACACCACATGTCGAAATATTTTGAGATGTACTATACTTGTAATATACTTGTAATTGTGATCCTGTTAAATAATATGAGACAGTTAAGTTGTATTGATTCCATATGTGTGTTCTTCACTAAATCGATAGGGCGCGCAACACGTGCCGAATTGTCTAGTTATAATAATGGCTATGTATGTCCTGGACATAGAGGCCGGATTTGTACCTTTTTTCAAAAAAAAATTGTAGATACAGTTTTACTTCGACGCCTGTTGATGAATGTACAGAATTGCTTGGTGGCCGACATCTGTCCAAAGGGATAGCGGTGCAGTCCAAATCAGCCTGCTTTTCCAACTCCAGGAGAGACTTCTAGTCTGACTCTGATCTGATCATTTGAATGAGTTTGGCCACACCCAGTGATTTGTCCCGTTATTTTCGCAAATAGGTGTCACACAGATGGCCGGCCTGGCCCACATTTATGTTCCTTAAAAAAAAGCTCAAATTGTACCTCTTTGCAGTCTGCACCTGCGCAGTTTGGCCGCGCCGGGAGCTATATTTGATAGGCTTGTGACGTACGTTTTTTATGAAGGAAAGCGTAATCTACACAATACGTTTCTTCAGCCCTACTAGGCTGGTAAATATTTCTTTGCATCTTCCTGTCCCCTGTATCACTTTGGCGTATTTTTTTTAGATAAGGGATTATAAAATCCGGCCTCTACATCCAGGGATGTACACAGCCTATTATTACAGACCACAGCTGGTTCAGAGATATAGCAAACCAAAATCAAAACAAGATCTATAGACTAAAGCAAACGATAAAGATGCTTCCACCCCCTATTTGAAATGTCTAGAGCAATCACTTCCAATCTCTTGCTCAGCATGATGAGGGTGTCCTTGGCTTGCTCGTCACGCTGGAACTGGGACCAAGAGCGTAGCCAATATGCTCCCCTGAAAATAACCTGCATGATAGAGTTAGTTTTCAATTTATTGAAAATTACATCATTCCGGCATCGCCAGATAGCCCAGCATAGCGCAGCTACACCCACCCAGATCAAACTTTTCATGGTCTTAGGTTGATTATTAAGCCAAGTACCAAACAAATGGCTAACAGATCTGGGTTGTTTAAGATTTGTAGCGAAGAAGATCACTTTGGCGTATGGCGCAGAACATAAGAAGTGAGCACACTACAGGATAAATACTCATGTTCTCTGCTTAGCACCCAAATAATTGTGGCCACTCTATCCAGACATCCAGCCATATCAGAAAACATCCGCCCGTCGTCTCCTGATTGGCTGTGCCCATTTCCTAAGCCTCAACTTTTATTAATAATTTTGCCTTTCAGGTTTCAGCTCACTTTTACACGTAGGCAAAGCACGCGCGCAGGTGGCACACTAGACAAGCAAGATATCCAATCAGAAATCGCAAGAGATATAGCCCATCCATGCAACGGCCTAGCGGGTGGCTCTCAGCGTTTCCCGCCATTATTTAAACTCCACTCCGGCTGCCTACTTCCTCACCGCAGCCAGCCAGCAGCAGAGCAGCTCTCGAGCTCTAAGCCAAGTAGCAGGAGAAACTCCTCTCCTCGGTGCTCATCAATGGCTGCTTCCACCATGTCGCTCTCCTCTCCCGCTCTTGCCGGCAAGGCGGCGGCAAAGATCGTCCCCTCCAGCGTCTTCGGCGAGGGCCGCGTCACGATGCGCAAGACGGCCGCCAAGGCCAAGCCCGCCTCGGCGTCCGGGAGCCCGTGGTACGGCCCGGACCGCGTCCTCTACCTCGGCCCGCTGTCCGGCGAGCCGCCGTCCTACCTCACCGGCGAGTTCCCGGGAGACTACGGCTGGGACACCGCGGGGCTCTCGGCCGACCCCGAGACGTTCGCCAAGAACAGGGAGCTGGAGGTGATCCACTGCCGGTGGGCCATGCTCGGCGCGCTCGGCTGCGTCTTCCCCGAGCTCCTCGCCCGCAACGGTGTCAAGTTCGGCGAGGCCGTCTGGTTCAAGGCCGGCGCTCAGATCTTCAGCGAGGGCGGCCTTGACTACCTCGGCAACCCCAGCCTCGTGCACGCGCAGAGCATCCTCGCCATCTGGGCATGCCAGGTACCGTAAATTATCACAAATTCACAATCCATCGATCCCCAATTCTGCCAAGGCAAACATTCTGCTGTGATTTTACAATGTGAACGAACACTTGCCATCGCTCGATCAGGTTATCTTGATGGGAGCCGTCGAGGGGTACAGAGTGGCCGGCGGGCCGCTCGGCGAGGTGGTGGACCCATTGTACCCTGGAGGAAGCTTCGACCCGCTGGGGCTCGCCGACGACCCCGAGAAGTTCGCGGAGCTGAAGGTGAAGGAGATCAAGAACGGCCGGCTCGCCATGTTCTCCATGTTCGGGTTCTTCGTCCAGGCCATCGTCACCGGCAAGGGCCCCCTGGAGAACCTGGCCGACCACATCGCCGACCCCGTTAGCAACAACGCCTGGGCGTACGCCACCAACTTCGTCCCCGGCAAGTGATGGATTCCCTGAGGATTCTGAGGCAACTCACGGCCGCGAACGCCACTGATCAGCTGAATTCCTCGCATCTGATTGTTTGCCAAGAGGCAAAGAAACATCATGCTGGGCGTGTCAGACAAAGAGCTGTGCGGCACCCTGTATTTGTATTTCTTCGTACATATTGTGTCATGCGGTTATTTGATTTTTTTCATGAAACATTGTTGATGCGTATATCTCAGCTCTGTTTCTCTGTTTTTGTTTGGTTTCCCGTAACTGTTTCTAGTCTCATGAACATGAACTTTTGGCTTGGGAATCGTCATAGCATCGCTTTGACAGTATAAGAAGGACTAAACTACGAACTTGACACACTATGGCCCTGTTTGGGACGGCGACTCGCAAAATCGCGAGCAAGAAAAACGCAACACGGCTCGAAGGTCGCTTTTGCGATTATTCCTCCCGGAGTTCAATTTCCGTGATTCACCGTGGCGGGCGGGCAGCGAACGCGTGTCCGACGCAAAGCGTTTGGCTGGCTTAATTTGCGATTTCCGTGGAAACGTGACGCAATCGCCGTCCCAAACAGGCCTATAACAGAGAATATGTTTGTTGTTCATTACCACCCAATTCCACTATAACCATTGTTAATATTTTTTCACCATACGTTCCTTTCCCCCATCCTTTCCAGCTCAAACCCCATGAGAAAAAAAACGAAAACTGACGCGCGTGTAGTGATTAACCACTCAAACTCCACTTGGTTGTGTCAAGCACTTTGTAAGCGATTAAAGCGAAAGCATTCACAAAAGATGATAGCAGAATCAATGGTACAAAAAAAAACAATTCCTTTAACAAAACGAACAAATTACTAACTCCACCCTGTCCTATGTATGTTCATGATTCTCGACGTTGAGGACGAAGAAGGCTTTCTCCTCCTCACCACCTACTGCCGACAGCTTGGCGGCGGTTGTGGTCACGACCGACAGCTTTGCGTCGGCGGCGGTAGCGCTGGATAGCTTGGCCGCGTCGCCCTCGGCCGAGGACCGCTTGAGGAACTCGATGCAGTCCTCGACGGCTTCGTTCCGGATGGAGTCATCCCGGCGGCAGGTCACGGCCACAGCGGCGTCGGAGTCGCCGCCGTGCCGGCTGGCGGCGCGTGGCGACGAGGCCTTGGACGACTTGCCGCCGCTTCCAGCGCTGCTGGTGCGGCGCTGCACGGAGGCTCTGGACACGGCGGAGAGCATGATGAGCCGGAGCACGACGTCGCGGATTCGCTCGAGCAGCGAGACCGACGCCGCCGGGCGCGCCGTGGACGCGCGGCAGCCGCCTCCGCGGGCGAGGCGCGGCATGCACATCGCCGTCGCTGCCTTCATTGTCTTGGTTCTCATGCTGCAGCTTGCTGCTTGTGTACGATGGAGTCGTCGCAGGATTTGAGCGCGTTGAGAGCTGAAGCTGAGTGTGAGTGAAGTGATGCGAGTGTTTGGTTTATGACCGGGATACACGGGCGTTTCAGGTTTTATATAGGGTAGCTTAGGAATAAATTAAGTCACAATGTGTACAGGTTCAATGAATTAATGTTGGTACAAGTGTCTTTGTGTTTGGCTGGACAGTAGCCATGGATATTGCTTAGCTGAAGAGAGCTAGCTGTGCAGGTAAGCATGGCTTCGTCCTTGTCAGTTGTCACTTTGCGTGGTAGTAACATTTAAGCACAACATGTATGTAAAGATGGAAATGGTAAACGTTTATCCCCGCAGAACCAGCCAGGATGCTTCACATGTTATCCCCGCGGGTTCTCCATTTTTTTTACAGCTCAAACTCCAAGTCCCTAGGTTTAACACCATCTGCTAAGCACATGATGCGTCCACTAATCGACAAATTAATTACTGGAAATAACTATAGCATATCGTATAATCTACTACCACGTATCGCTCTGCGCCATTCTCAAAGCATTTTATACAGTTTCCTAGCGTTGGGGGCAGTTACGGATACGTGCACGAGGGTTTGGTTCTTTGAGCAGCTTTTCTGCCGGGCTACGGGAGTACAGGCGGACAACGAAGCACCTTGGGCAGCGCCCTACCTTTGGGAGACTGCAACAGCATGTAGGAGTTCGAAAGGGGAGCGCTGCAATGCCTCTGCGAGCGCGGATGCCGAGCTAGATCTCCAAATCCTGTGCGCCCACCGACCGTGTATCGGTGTACTATGTATGTATGCTCTCTCTATCGTGTGGATTGCATTCGATGAACGAAATTGTAGCTGGATCATCTTTATGTATAATGCGAGTTTCTGTTCCCATCTATGTACTCTCTCCGTTCTTAAATATATGACGTTTATGACAAGAAATTTAATTCATAAAGATATGACATTTAGGACAACAAAATTAGTTCATTTTGAACTAAATTTCTTATCCTAAACGTCATATATTTAAGAACGGAAGGAGTAGTTATCTTCGAATGATTATGTAGCCTCCCTTACTTACCTCATCAAATTATGTGGCAAATAATAAAGGTGCCACATAAATATCCAAATATGCCGTGTATCAAGGATTAAAGATCGTTTTTCTAGCAGTGTGTTGATGGTAAAAACATCATATGTGAGCAATGAACAAAGCCATCTATAGAGCTCAACACAATTAAGGAAATGGCATAATTTACATATTCTCACATAAAGTGAAACAACAAAAATAAGTTCAAGGATCCTCATGCGCCTGATCGTCCTTCGGCGCACTATCCATTTCGTCACAGGAAATTTTGGCATGCTCCTCATTGGCAATTTTCGCAAGCTAATGTTATTCATCCTGCCACTGAATAATGTGTTCATACAGAGTCTGCTTGGTTCCCGATCACACCACAAAGCCGCCACACCCGCCCCGCTACATACAACAAGACGCCACCGGCCGGATTTGATTAATTGTTCCCAAAGTGTAATTTTCAGAGGATGCTGCCTGATTAAATTAATTGATCACCTGCTCTAGGGCACCGCGCTATTATCCCTTTCTTTAGGAGGGGATAATGGACTATATCTAACTCCAGTATTTATTGTCATTCGGCAGTTTTTTTTACATATATGAGTGATTTTCTACGAAGTCCAGTTTAGGAAAGAGCTTTTTGGTTGTCACTAAAGTCATCATAAGACCAAATTTTGGGTCACGGTTCCTCTCTTCTTTATTTGAGAAACAATTTTATCTTCATCTCATATATATATATTAGAGTCATGCGAGACTCAAGAAAGAGATTGATTTTTATTTCCTAACAAAAATTTATTTTCATCCCGGGCCATGTCTTATCAATGTTAGCATTTAGAGTCTTGCAAAGTTACATGCCTATACAGATAATCATTTCGTGAGATTCCTAATTAGTACTTCAGTAGGGACAAAGAACTCTCTCGACGAACGTGGTGTCTTCTTTTAACAATGTAGTATTATAAGATAATAGATAGCTTGGCGCTCAATGATCCGAGATATATAGCGAGAGAGATTTGCTGTCAAGATCAAGCGACCATAACGTGAGCTGATGAACAGACTGGTCCTCACACCGGGCTAAATTGGCAGCACCTTGCACATTGTACATAGTCCACACATGCATGTGCCTATCAGTCTAATCCAAAAGGAAAAAAACACTTCAGGAGTATTTCATATACCCAATACTCCATGGTAATAAAATGCACCGACCAGGGATTAGTAAACATTAGGTTCCAGACAAAACCCTCGAGCCCACAACCTGGTGTAATATTTGATTAGTATAGAAGTATAATTTTTGAAGGTTGGTTCAGGAGCATACAAACAAGATAACAGTCTTCCGAGGGATATCCTTGTCCTAGCGCCCGGCCGGCGAGAGCGTGCGTTGATTTCTGGTCGCGTTCAGGGGAGGCGTCCCCGCCGTCCAGATCCCTTTCGGCTCTGCTCGCCGCCTGCCAACCTTTGGGCACCTGTGCCGCCGGCGAGCAGGTCTCGTTCTGGCGACCAGGCGTGCTCGCTGCATGTCCACCTGGCGGTCTCATGACACGTCATCTTAAGATGACTTGGCAAGTAATACGTAAAACATCTTGTCTTTTAAGTTGTCTCGTAAGACTGTCTCCAGCAGGTGCCCTATACCCACCCTGTTGCGCAACATTTGAGGAAAATAGATATTGTTGCAGCTCCAGCAGATACCGCAGCGGCTGCTGCAAAATGAGGTAGTCTCCCCGTGCGCCACCATCCCTGGGATTCTCTCCTTTCCCCAGTGGCTTCTCCCAACGACCGGCAGGCACGCTCCCTCCTCCCTCCTTCCTCTGCGCCCCTGCCTCGCTCACCTCGCTCCTCCTTCTTCCCCGGTCGGCGACTCCACCCCCGCTCGCGACCTCTCCGGCGAACGCGTCCTCTTGGAGCTCTGCACGTGGCCCCTCCGCCTCCTCTGAGATCTGCACGAGGGCTGCGGCGAGAGCGGCGAGTCCGCGACAAGGCAGGGGAGCACCTCAGGCTCCTGCTCCAGCACCTTGGACGCGGACGCCGCCGAGACCACGCGCACCGGCGCCGGCGCGAGCGCGGGTCGTGGCGGTGCCGGCGAGCCCGCGGAGGAGGGGGCGGCTGCGGCTGCGACGGAGGGCTCGTCGTCATCGTTGTCCTCGCAATCAGCGCTAGAGATGGAAGGGTGGGAGGAGTGGGCGGAGCCCATCGCGGCGGGCGGGAGCGCGAGATCTGACGGGCCACTACGCCTCCGCCACCGGGACCCGCGCCACCCCGGTGTAGATCCGCTGCGACTATATGTCGGGCGCGGGGGCCGCGCAGGAGGCACGGTGGTTTTGTTTTTTTCTTTTCTAGTTTTTTCTATTTGTTTTTTATTCTTTTTCATATTTCCTTTTTCTTTTTATTTCTTCTTTTCTTCTTTATTTAATTTTTTTTTTCTGTTTTCTGTTTTATTTTTTCTACTTTCATCTTTTTTATTTTCTTTTCTTTCCTTTCCTTTTATATTTATTTATTTATTTCTTATTTATTTATTTTATTTCTATTTTTATACATCTTTAATTTCTTTAGTGTATATTTATTATTTAATTTAGTTGTATTTGTTCTTTTTTATATATTTGTTCGTCGGCCTATTTTTTCTGTTTTTTATTTTGTTCGTACAAACATATACGCTTATTCTAATAAACTAACTAACTTGTTTCTACAAATATATACGCTTGTTCTGATTAATAAGTTAACTTGTTCCTACAAACATATACGCTTGTTCTGATGAACAAACTAACTTCAAATATATACACTTGTTCTGATGAACAAGCTAACTTGTTCTTACAAACAGACATGATTATTCTGAGGAACAACTTGGTTCCTTGACTTGTAGATGCTTGCTCTGATGAACAAATTAACTTATTCGTACAAACAATATGCTTGTTCTATTGAACAATTCTACTTGTTCTTCAGTTTCATCATTTTGTTCTATGAAAATTCACTTTGTCTTAAACAATATTAATCTTGTTCGTATAAATATATACGCTTGTTCTGATGAACAATCTAACTTGCTCCTACAAACACACATGATTGTTCTGAGGAACAACCTAATTAATTTTTGGTATTTAAAAATGTTTTTTAAAATATTTTATCAAAACATAGTCAAGTGGGATCTTATTTGGAAGACCTCGTCACAAGAAATCCATTTTTGAAATCGAAATTTAATTTAGACGCACGGTTTATGAGTTATAACTTTTTAAAATTCTACATTAGATTAGTTCTGCGTGGCCCCCTCTCGCCTCCCGCTGCTGCTGCCCCCCGCGCCCCGCGCCCGCCCCTGCCCCCGCGCCCCGGCGCGATGGGTTCCTACCCATCGCGCGTGCGATGCATATTCGCACCCGTGTAGATCCGGCTGGCGGCGGCCTCCGTCTTCCCTCCCCTGGCCCGGATTCGGCGGCGGCACTATTCCTTCTGCGTGTTGACCGGCGGCGGCGCGGTTCTGTGGTCGAGCGGAGACGCAAAGATGGAGACGGCGGCGACCTCCCAGCGAGGGCCTGCAACGGCGACTTCCTGGAGCTCCGCCCGCGGCCCTCTCCCTCCTGGCGGGAGCCAACAACCGCTGGGGTGATGCGCAACGGGGATGACTTGCTGCTGGAACGTTCACTCTTTTGCAGGGTGGATTTGTTCTCTCTCTTTTGCTCAAAAGACCTATTTGCAGATCGGAAACCGATCCACTGCTGAAGACGGTCTAAGTCGTAACAATTCTCTTTCCTTAATTTGTGCATAAGAAGAAAAAACATTATGAGTTACCTGACAACCACAACTCCTACAAATGTGAAATAGTTGTCTTATAATTCTAAAACCTAACTTACGAAGCGGTTGTTTCGTAAAACGATTACATCTTTCTCTTTCTTCACACACTCTCCACATCAACGATAATTATTCGTGGCACTAAATGAGAGGACCTATGAGGCTGTCACTACTACATAAAAACGATTTGTACAAGCTCATGATGTAAAACACCTGTAAAACTCTATCGTGCGTGTCGTTAGGAGCCGTCGATGAATCATGTGGGAAACTCTCTCCCCCTCCCTCGACCATTAATAAAAAGGACTAGCACACATAAAAGAGAGAACGAATCTAAGACCATCCACACTCATGTTTTTTCATTTTCTCTTCCAAAACAGAATGTTCCGTCCTATTCAGTAATATTTTTTCCTTCATATTCACTTCTCTCACACTCATCTTCCTTCATATTTCTTCTCTATCCCAACAACTCACTAGTGGGGCCCACGCGTCAGCCGTCATGCCCTCTTTTTTAACTTGCACCGCCGCTCCCTTCCCTTGGTTCCTCCGCCTCCACTGCGCCCAACCACCACCGGCGCCGGCCAACCCTCCCCCACCGACGACGGCGCGCCGACGGCCTCTCTCCCTCCTCTCGAGTTCCACTCCGTCGGCCTCCCTTCATCCTGAGATCCCTCCTCCTCGAGCTCACTGCGCGGTCAGCGGCGACGCTCCCTCCTGAGCTCACGCTGGCGAGGTGAGGAGGCGAGGCGGCAGATCCGAGGTGCCCTCGCCGGCGACGCATCTCACTCCTCCGCGGCGACCTCGAGGTGGCGGACATGGAGGTTGTTGGCGTTTCTTAACGTCACCACTAGTTGTACACCTAGAGGGAGCGTATAAGAGCAACCGGGTATACCGCAAGCGCACGGAAATACCGCTGTAGCACTTCCCTAAGGAAGGAGAGTATTCCAAGTGTATTGAATCCAAGGAATGGCGTGTACTATCTCCTACTCCAGTATAGATGATCCAAGGACACAAACTGATTGATAGGATAGGTAAAAAGGATCTGCCTTGTCCGAGCGCAGAGTCTAGTTACAGTCTCTCAGGTATAACACTCACTTCGGGCACCAAGCACAAGGCCAATGTGCTGGCGACTAGCCCAACTCGGCACGCGACGTAGAGGGTTGACAAAGGGTCCAACAGGCTGTCACCACTGCGGCTTACCTCTACGCTACGATCGTACGTGGTCTTCGAAGGATAGCTTATGGTACAGACACCACGTCTACACCACTTACTATTACTACGAATCCGCGAGGGAGATACTGGCACTAGCTCAAGGTATGCTCTATCACTCATGCAAGATCACGAATGCACTTTGATCTAACTAGAAACATGCAGGAGCTTCACTTTACTCTAATAGACAAGCTGGCAAACTAGATGCAAACTTATGATCTAAGTTTACTGGATCGAAAGGGTTGTGTTCGAAGAACACAAGCCTCTAAACCAAGAACAAACGAAGAACACAAGAACAAAGCAACTAAGCATGCATACGACTTTAGTCTAAATAGGAAATGTCAAAATACTCACTTTAGTCTAGTTGAAGAACAAAGGCACCGCTGAGGATCGTTCTTGAGGAAGATGTCATGAAGAACATGACATATCCTCAAGCCTCCCACCTCACTTCCTAGCACTAATCCTATACAAAGAGCTCTCCTCTCCTAAAGAGAGAGGCTCCAAGCCAAAATGAAGAGGAGGAGGAGAAGTGTGTGTCTCAAATGGGAGCCCCTCCCCTCCTATTTATAGAGGAGGGAGAGGCTTGCTTCGGGGCTCTAAGTGCTCCAAAACGCCCGGGGTTGCAACCAGGGACCAATCAGGGGCTGCCACGTGGAAGGCCGGGATCAACCGAACCAAAGGCGGTTCGGCCGATCCACGGTTCGGCCGAAACCACGGGGCGCCCTGTGCTTCTTCGTGGTGGCTGACTGGTGGGCCCTGAAGTCACTCCCCCGTGCATGCCAAGTTTCCCGACGGTTTTGGAGGATAAGTGGGTCCTTGAATCCATGTGATGCCCATGTGGCGCTTCATGATTCGTCGGACTTGCCTCTCTTGGATTGATGACGTCAGTGATCCAGGGGAATCCTAGGTGGCATCCCCTCATTGGCTGGTCTTGAAGTACTTGGATCAAAGACTTGTGCTTTTACTCCTCTTTCTAGTGCTAATCACCTGTTTTTGCATAATCACCAACACTTGTGGAAATGATTAGTTTAAGCCCTATTCTAGTGTTGATAATCATTTTCCATGCCAAAAGGTATATGTTTGACGGGTAATAAGTGAGTGAATAATAGCCGTCAACAGAGGTCTCCCCACCGATCCTCTCCTACCCGTCGTCGTGCCCACCCGCTCGCCGGCGCGGACCGGCGGCGCTTCCCACTCCTCCGCGGTGGCCTCGAGGTAGCGGCCACGGAGGTGCTGCCGCGGTGCTCCTCCCGGTGGCCGGCGCGCGGACGCGCCCGTGCCCCTGCTCCACGTGTCTGGCTGGCGGATTTGAGCGGCCCGGGGGCCTGGGCGGCGACGAACCGGATCGAGCGGCCCCAAGGCCATGCCCCCGGGCCAAAGCGGCGCAGCTCGGCGGCGGCGACGTGCCAACATCGCGGCCGAGGAGAAGTGGAGCAGGACCAGTTGGGTGATGTGGAGCTGGGGCGGAGCTTCCTCCACGACGGTCGATGACGTCCACAGCTGCACCGCGAATCCTTCGATTTGAGGCCCGAATCGACGAATCGAGCTTCAAATCGCGGCACGGAGCAGAGGAAGGACAACGGTGCGGTGGGCAGGAACCTCTGCCGCCTGCGCGCTGTGTGCCGGCCATGGCACTCCCTCCTCTCCGAGGAGTGTGCGCGCTGTGTGCCGGCCACGGGGCTCAGCCTCGTCTGCGTCGCCGCCGGAGCTCGAGGCGTCGAGGCTAGCGGAGGAGCAGGGGCGGAGGTGGAGGAGGAGCAGGGCGGCGGCTCCCGGACGGCAGGGAGCTTCGGCCTCCTCAGCGGCCTCCTCCTCGGCGCGAGCGCGGCGCCTGGCCCGGATGGCAGGGAGCTCCGGCGCGCACACGGCCTCCTCCTCGGCGCGAGCGCGGCGCCTAGCTCGTATGGCAGGGAGCTCCGGCACGCGCACGGTCTCCGACGGCGACAGGCCGGCGGCGCAGGGCCGTGGCTCCCCTTCTCCCCCTCCTTCCTGACGCGAGGCCGTTGGGCGCAGGCCGCAACAGGGCGCGTGGTGGGGCCCGCGCCGCTGGCGGAGCCTCCCGGATCTCTCTAGATTCCCAGGAGACGCGCGAGGACAGGAAAATGCCGTGTCTCCTGCAGGAGACCGCTGTAGGGGGAAACGACATCCGGCTTCTCCAGGAGTCGGATGCCGTAGCCGGTGCGGGTGGTCTAACAATGGGGGAGTAATATTGACCCACAGAGTAATACAGGCCTTCACGTATTAAACTATTATTAAACACTATGGTCGTCTAGCAAACTATACACGGACCAATTTTCAATTGGATAAAATGTTTTTCAGGCTGCAATTGGATAAAATATTAAAAGCATATAAGTATTCTCACTTGTAATTTGTAAACATTGATTGATGCCAGACACGGCCCGGCATGCGGCCAGGCCAGGCCGTAATAGTGCTGCTCATTGGGCCTATTTTCGAGTAATTCTGGGCCTAACCAGATGTAGCGCTACTTGCCGGCCCAACGACAAAAAAAAAAGAAAACTCGATTTTCCTTGCAAAATGAACGGGTTACGGGTGGGTTATCCTCCGAAGAAGACCGAGCAGGTGAGCACTGTCGTCGACTCGTCGCGGTCCCTCATCAGGCAAGACCCATCCCAGCTCAAGAACAAGTATGACCACTTATGTTGCTAGCGAACGCATCGTACCTGGTCGTTTGGACCTCCGCTTGCGGCTGCGCGGAGAGCCGGAGAGACAAACGTTCCAGTGGTGGTGGTGCCCACACTCCGGCCCGAATCATTCCTGCGGCTTGGTGTGGTTGATCACTTGATCCAGCCCGAGTCCTCCTCGCGCAGGCGCACCATGGCAGCACAAGTGCAGAACCAACCAGCGAACCATACACAAGTAGGGGTCGGTGCACGGGTGGCTGCGTGCTCGCCGTCGCCGGCATGCGCGGTCCCCACCATATTCGGTCCACGTGGCTCTCCTTGGACCGCTCCTACCCTATATAGCAGCATCACGCCCGCACCACGGGCTACTCCACGGCAGCAGCAGCCCCGAGCCACACCTCCCCCGCACGCCACCGGCCACACACAGCCAGCCAGCCACCACCGCACCGCCGCCGCCGACGATATGACGGCCGGCCAGCCGCTCCACACCGACTCCGCCCAACCCCAGCGGGCGCGCCACCACGGCGGCGGCCCGCCGGCGGCGCTGGACGCGGGCGTCGTGCCGTCGCACCCTCCGCCCGAGTCCGACGGCGACGAGTCCTGGGTGTGGTCCCAGATCAAGGCCGAGGCGCGGCGCGACGCGGACGCGGAGCCGGCGCTGGCGTCGTTCCTGTACGCCACCGTGCTGTCCCACCCGTCCCTGGACCGCTCCCTCGCCTTCCACCTCGCCAACAAGCTCTGCTCCTCCACGCTGCTCTCCACGCTCCTGTACGACCTCTTCGTCGCCTCGCTCGCCGCGCACCCGACCGTCCGCGCCGCCGCCGTCGCGGACCTCATCGCCGCGCGGTCCCGGGACCCGGCCTGCGCGGGCTTCGCGCACTGCCTCCTCAACTACAAGGGCTTCCTCGCCGTGCAGGCGCACCGCGTCGCGCACGTGCTGTGGGCGCAGAGCCGACGCGCGCTGGCGCTCGCGCTCCAGTCCCGCGTCGCCGAGGTGTTCGCCGTCGACATCCACCCGGCCGCGGCGATCGGGAAGGGCATCCTGCTGGACCACGCGACGGGCGTGGTCATCGGCGAGACGGCCGTGGTGGGCGACAACGTCTCCATCCTCCACCACGTGACGCTGGGCGGGACGGGGAAGGCGGTGGGCGACCGGCACCCCAAGATCGGGGACGGCGTGCTCATCGGCGCGGGCGCCACCATCCTGGGCAACGTGAGGATCGGGGCCGGGGCCAAGGTGGGCGCCGGGTCGGTGGTGCTCATCGACGTGCCGCCCAGGAGCACCGCGGTGGGGAACCCCGCGAGGCTGATCGGCGGGAAGAAGGGAGAGGACGTCATGGCGCCGGGGGAGTCCATGGACCACACCTCCTTCATCCAGCAGTGGTCCGACTACATCATCTGAGCCCAACGAGATTGAACACACCTCGTCCTGCTACTGATTTCGTTGCCAGTGTGGCTGTGTGTTGCTGTAATGCTGCAGAATAGCACTGTGTGCCAACGCTAGTACATTCTGTAAAAACTTTCGAAGCAGATGAGCAAAGCTATATTTTCCGAGACAAAAATAGCTTTGGTTATCATCTCCAAAGAGCGACCATTACAAAATGGGGAAAAGACATTATCTTCTGAACTTAGGATTTCTAGTTCTTTTTTTATTATTTCTAAAAAGAATCTGAATTGTGCACCGTGCATTGCAGGATTTGCAGTTATGCTCAAACAGTCATAGCCACTTTCACGATCGGGACGGGGAACATTTCCTGTCCGGCCTTCGCACGCCGTGCACGAGAAAACGCCCGAAAAAAAATAAACATGACCAGAATAATCGGGTGGACTAGGCGACAATGAAAGGTGCTGTGCTGCTGTATCAAAGAGTGTATTTATTTTTTCTGGACGAAATTAATTGGTGTTCCTGCTCTCTTTTAATTTATCGTTCGTGGCTTCGTGCTACACAGAGCTGTGTATCCTAGTAGTCTAGTTCAGTTCGTGAAGCACATGGTTTTGGATATTAATTCTTGCGTGGGGATCGCAACGGGATCGGGGATCTCTTGCGTGTGTTCACACGCGAGGCACGTACTCGAGCTAATTACGGTTCTTGGACTTTGGTTTGGAGGTATGGCACTCCTCGTCTCGCTTGCCAGCTTATGCAACGCGACCTTATTCTTTTGGTCCCTGGGAGTAGGCATCGGTTTAAGTTCTGTTTACAGTTCTCTAAATTCTCACCTAGAAGATCTTTTCACCTAAAAGAGATCGTGTCAGTTCATTTTTTTTAATCTACGTGTTTTTCTCAAACGTCAAAATTTTAATACTCTCGTCGAAACTAAACAGAATGTTAGAACGATTTTTGTCGTGAAACGTAGCCCGTAGCTCGATGATTTACCGGTTTCTAAGGGCACTCCGACACTCTCAACCCAAACTCTACCCATATAGTCTATATGTCGAAGACTCTACCACAAGAAATTATAGTCTCCAATACAAATTTTGTATTATGGAGTCTATCTAATATTCCTCTCGGATTTTCTGTTCCAGTTTTATTAAATAAGTGGACACATCAAGCATGTGGACAGCCACACGGGATCCGCACAAGTCTCGTTTTACGCATAGACTTTGTGTCTAACTTAGGCCAATCTCAATGGGAGTTTCATGGACATTAAATAGGCTGTTATGTCAACACTTTTGATGATGTGACAGTGTATTAATGAGGAGAGAGGTGAAATGAGTTTCATGAGGATGACACTCTCTCTACACAGTGACCTAGACAACTTGTGTCTTGCATGCAACCTAGAAAACAACAATAGATGAAATTATGCATTGAGAGAGATGTTTCATTATAGTCCCAAACGTTTTTAGATGATGTGTCACTCTAGGTAAACGTGTTCACGATATCTCCACTGAGAATGGCCTTAGACTTGATTTCTATGTTTTCACCTCTCTCATCATTAAATTACTTACCACATCAGTAAATTGTCTATGTAGCAGTGTAATTAACGACTATGGACTCTATCATAGAGTCTGAGTTGGAAATACCTAGTTGTTTGAGTGGCAGGATCGCGAAGGCGAATCAAACTGCCAGCTGCGCACTCATTAATGTAGCTGCTACGGGACGGATACTCGAATAGCCTTGGAGTCTTGGACTTTGACTGCTGGAACGCAGCTTTCATTTCAGTTTTCGCTTTCGCCCGCTCACGGAGCAGTTCAGTTCTCCTTTGCTTGCTTGCACCTCTCGTCACTGCTTCGCTTGCATAGGCAGCGGTTCTGCATTGCACGGCGGCGCCGGCGCTCCTCCGGCCCCTCCCTCGTCAAACTCCAAATGTCAGGAATTTGTTTTATATTTATTTTTTCACAATTTTATAAAAATAAATGTTCGGTTCTCAAATTATCAAAACTAGTCTACCGCCGCCGGCTGCAACCTGCCGTCGCTTGAAACGGCGATTAGTCATGTAGTCGCCGTCGGAAAAAGCGGTGGTGACGCGGCGACCAGCCGCTGCTGCAAAAGGCGGTAGGCCTAGCCGCCGTTTGCTACGACGGTTGGTTGCCCGCCCACTGACGGTCCGGTCTCGGTCCGCTGGCGGTGGGGCGAAGGATCCAGCCGTCGTTTGGAGAGACGGTTGGGGCAGGCCCTACCGCCATTGGAAAAAGCGGTTGGTTTTTTTTACAGAATTGAGGTAAACTTTCGGAGTCTAAATGACAACACTTAAATTAAAATAAGATACATACGAATTTGCAATGGTATGTACGACATAACTAGTAATCTAACATGTGACGTTGGTAGTCCTAACATGCCTTAGGGAATTTAGAAATCCGATTACAACATTCCTAATCTAGTTGTACGAGCACTGCCCGGAGAACATAGACCCGTCCGAGTCCTGCGACGGTATGTAGTACCCCAGTGGGGGTGGAGGTGGAGGTGAAGGTACAAGGGACCAATCTCTGGGGGTGGACCGTTCTTCTTGTGGCATTCACAAGTGCGGGTCGCACAGGTGCAGCAGGTGGAGTTGCCTGCGCTAGACGGTGGATCTGGAGAAGCCAATGCATCCTTCAGCTCCCGCTTCAGGTTGTAGATGACCACGTCCTCGAGGTTGCAGGCGCCAACCACCATTGGGAAAGACGGTTGCAGGTGCCAAACGCCATTGGGAAAGGCGGTTGCAAGCGCCAACCGCCGTTTTAACTGGTGGTAAGGCCAGCCGCCTTTTCAAGCGGCGGTGGCGCCTGGCCCGCGGCAGCAGCGGTCAACCGCCGTAGCAAACGACGGTTAGGCCTACCGCCGTTTCAAGCGGCGACCCCCCGGTCACGTCACCACCGCCTTTTCGGCGGCTACACGTCTAACCGCCATTTCAAGGGGTGGCAGGTTGCAGCCGTCATTTGAAACAGCGGCTGTAGACTAATTTTGATAATTTGAGAATCTGATATTTTTTATAAATTCGCAAAAAATAAATATAAAAAAATTCAAATGTCAGTGTGTCGCGGCTTCACGCACTTCGAGGACACGAACACACTACACATTCCACGACACGATCCTCGGCAGACCCAATTCACCACTGACCAGCCATTGCTGCTGATGGTCCAAAAAGTCTCGTTCTGGCCCCAGGCTGATGGATGATGAGCCAGCACCATCACCACCACCAGTTCTGAAGCTTTTTACGTATATGTCATTAAAAAAGTTACCGGTTACGCACATGTCACAAAAAAGTTTGCAGATACCTGTGTGCCATGACCTCAACTTTTGTTTACGTGTGTGCCATTCCGTTCACCTTCTGTTAGAACTTAACAGTTCCAGCGATCTGACAAGTGGGACCCATGTATGAAAATGACTATTTTGCCCCTAGCTACAAGTCTATCCCGTGCTCTCCTCTATCCCGTGCTCTCTCTCTCCCTCTCTCTCTCTCTCTCTCCTGCCGCCGGCACACCGCCACCGGCCAGATCCGGCCGGTCCCTCTCGCCGACGCTCCTCCTTCCCGTGCTCCTCCCTCCCATGCTCCTCCCTTCCGTCGGGATGCCACCGCCGGGCCGCCGCTGCCATCGGGACGCTGCACTCCCGCGCCGAATCCGACCGGTCCCTCTCGTGCGGCCAAGAGCGAGGCACCTGCGCGGCCAGGGCCAGCAGCGGAGCTCCGCGACCACCCATGACGGCGTGCGCGAGCGACGCGGACGGCCTCAAGCGGACGAAGCCGGTGACGGCCTCAGGCAGCGAGGGTGTGGCGGCCATGGTGACGGCTCTCCCGCGGCCGGGTCGCCGCCGCTGGCCCCCTGACGGACCTCGCTGGGATGGCCGTCGCCATCCTTGCCCCGGCCACCCTCGATCCACGCCGCGCCGACCTCCGGCTGCGCCGGCGCACGGGGCTCTGGCTGCGCCCGCAGGGCCAAGCTTTTCAGCCACGATGGCGTGCGGGGCCGCGGTTGCCCACCCAAGGCGGTGCACAGGGTCTTCCCGGTAGGCCCAAGCCTCCTGGTGGCGAGCGCGCAGCCGTCTGATGTCCGACGGCGGTGCGTGCGCAGGGTGATGGCCGGCAGCGGGAGAAAGGAGAAGGGGACGAGGAGGAAGAAGATTGGTGGAGCCCACAGGGGTAAAATGGTCATTTCACCTGTCGGTTTGACACCGTTAGCTCAGAACATAGATGGAATGGCACACGGGTAAACGAAAGTTGAGCTCATGAGCACATAGGTATCTTAGAAACTTTTTTGTGACATGTGCTTAAGCAGCACCTTTCTTAGGGTCCCTTTGGCACAGCTCCATGAGCAGATTCAGGAGCTATTTTTGGAGGAGCTGTGCCAAAGGGGAGGAAAAACAGCTTTGTCATAGAAGTGGCCCGGAATTCACGCTCTCTGGAGCCAAAAACATGGGACGGAGTCGGAAAAGGCAGGCGGCGTTGGCGGAGGAGGGTGGCGTAGGCGCGGAGTAGGACGCCGGCGAGGGAGGTGGTAGGCCGACGGGCGCAGAGCCTGGCAACCGCGCGGAAGTGAACGCCGTCAGGGTAGGTCCTCGCGCGCTCCTGCCACGGCGCGCGGCAGAGACGGAGGTGGCCGGCGCTGTGGAGCTTGACGGAGGTGCGCCCGCGCCGACGTGTTGGCGAGGCCGGAGGGTCGGCGAAGCTCTGGACGACCGGTGGCCTCGCCGGAGGTGGCCGGCGCGACGGACCTGGACGGCGACAATGCGTGGAGTTGGAGCACGGGGAACCGGAGGGCGGCGACGGCGCGGGGAGCTGGAGTGCGGGGAGGAGATGGCCGCAGGGGAAGGGCGTCGGAGGGCCAGGCGGCGGCGGGCGCGGTGCGGTCGATGGCCGAGCACGGCAATGCGTAGCCAACAAAGATGAGATGGGCGTGGGGCGAATGGATGGGGATAACCGAGAGGGAATAAAAGGAAGGAAAAGAAAATAAAAAAAGAAAAGATGAGAGGGGGAAATAAAAAAAGAGAAAAAGAAAAACGGAGAATGCATAAGGGATGGGTGGTTCCTTGGTTGCGGTGGAGATATTTTTGTCGTGGGAGAAAAGAAAGAAAAAATGAGAAGGAAAAAAAATAAAAGGAAAATAGGAAGAAATAAAGAAGAAATAAAAAGGAAAATAGAAGAACATTATGGACAATTCATCCTCTTATCCATATTATACACCCAGGAGAAGTTGTTTTGCCAAACATTTTTCTAAAGGGAGTGTCTATCCGTCAATCGCCTAAGATTTGACAATCTCTCAGTCACTTTTTTTTTTGTGATCGTGGATTCTGTATCCAACGGTAAGGTTAGGGGCGGCATTTAATCTTTCTGTCTGGTCATAAGAAATCGATTGAATTTTTATTTCTGCTCAATGACTTTTCCATAGACCCATTAGACCCGTCAAGGATTGTCTGCTTCCAAAAATGTTTGAAATGTTCTTTGATCTCGATCACTTTCTTAAAAAAACACCCGCTTAGCAAAAAAAAAAGACATGCTGGATTATTTTTTCCAAATAGGTTGTATTTTTTCAAACTTTGGACCTTGTATTTTTTTGCTCTGGTTTTTTGTCTAAAAATTGGATGGGCCTTTTGAAAAAAAAAACAAGCCAAAAAAATAATTCACGGGTAGCCAGAAACTGAATTTGAACCCCCGCCAAAAACACTTAGCCCTCATTTCCGGATTTCCCCACCGCCTCACGCAGTGCATATATCCCTGATAAAAACTGAGATAGATCAGGGGATGGAAAGTGCCCCAGGTCAGTTTTCTTTCTTCCTTTCCCACTTCTCAGTTCTCACCATGAAAACCAGATGACCACATACTTCTAGATCCAATTTATTTCCTTGTTTTGAAAATCCAAAATTCACAAGTGCGTGTTATGTCTGGGAAACTGAGTGAAATCAATTTGTTTTCACTATAACACAATGACTGTTCTTTGTTTTCACTATAACAAAATAAAATGTACCAAGATAAAATGAAACTGGTATCCTAAAAAAATGATAGTTGATAGAACAGAAGAATCATTATTCAGTTATGTAAATGTGTGAAATGCAAACTTGAACAAGCAAAAAAAATGCATAAACAGTATCCTCTTATGCAAAAATCTGTACAGAAAAAGTAGTAGTAATCCATATTATCTGTAAGTTTTTACAAAAAAAACTTGCAGAAAAATCAGCTTATCTAATCAGTCGATGTCATTGTTTTTTTTGTTTATCTCCATTTTTTCCATAGCATTAAATGGAATTGAGTGGTAATATAAAAAAATAATTTGTTTCCATGAAAGATGCAGGGTGGGGTGGGAGTGAAAATGATTATTGGCAATGGAAATGAAATGGGTGCGAGAAAAGTATGAATAACACACTAGTGCCAAAGCTGGGTGGTTACACATAGCTGCTGTTTGATGAGATAAGGACATGAAATAACCAAAGCGTGGTATACTCTGAACCATGAGGCCACAAAAAAGAACACCATGATGAAAACTAAACTATAATAAGCTTCCTAATGTTTATGCAAGACCGGTACGCTGCTCATAGGAAATTGATCTGCATTTGTACTCTGAACCATTGATACATGCTTGATAACAACTTAAAAAAGCACAAATTATCTTTTCTTTAGGTGGAATTCGGGATTGCATATTAATTTATAACAATAGTGGTGTGAGATTACTATTGTGCAATAGATTAAATGGGACAGATGGAAGAAATGCATTGTAAAAAAATACACCAACTAATAATAAAATATACATACATGTAAAGGACCGTAGTAAAATATAAACAAATGAAATGTAATTCGAAAACCTAAAGTAATGTATAATTAATGATAGAGCATTGTGACTAACATAACCCTAGAAAGATAAGAAAAAGTGCATCATTTAGTGCTAAACCACATTATTATATGATTACACGGCAGAATATATAAGATTAAAACTTATTTGTCTAACAATCATTCATCCCCAACTGAAAAATGTACTGCTTGACAAATTAAGAAAATGGGATTTACTTGCGCAGCAGAAGACTTAATAACGTTTGTGAGAGGGATTAAACTCTGAAAATAAATATGAACTATAATCAGACAAATTAAAAAGATAACTACACTCCAAACAGATTACTAAGACAAATTATTATCTTGATGAGAAAAACTGCACCTCAACCAGCCCACAAGTCAAAAAAGTAGAGTGCATGGGCCTGGTATTTGGAAGGCCCATCAGAAGAAAGCAAATGCTGGAAAAAAGGACATTCCTCTACCACTCAACATCTTCCTTGGTTCTACCATTACAATTCATCTAAGATATAGCTAGATACAAGAATATTAAGTGCATGGTGATTTTGGCAGAAATCATTGCTGTTTGCTAAAGATTATGTCATCCCTGTCATCGCTGGTGACCATGGGCATGCGAAATAAATTCTGAATTTTGTGTCTAAAATTCCATGACAGACTATCCACTCCCAGCAGAAAAAATTATCCAAGAATGTGAGAGCAGAAGTACAAGAATTGAAAAATAATGTTAAGGTTGAAGGTTCCCTAGTAAAATTTGTGGTAAAAAATCTAAAAAAAACAACGAACTAAAAAAATTGTAGGTAAGAAGTTTTGAGTATTAACCTTGAGAAATTCTCTAGCAGCTAGGCTCCTATGCAGGGCCTCAATATCATCACTTTGAAAATGATCCAGTAGAGATGATAGTTATCATTTGTCAAATCCTGTACAAATGCAGTTAAGTTTTTTTGCCAAAAATTACCAAGGTAAGAAAAAAAAATTAACAAGTGAAATTTGCTTTACCGTACCTTGGCACTCAACTTTTCTGCCATGCCAGGAAAAGCTTCCTCTCTCTCTTCTCTACCCGTGAGGGGAAAAATGTAGACAACTAAATAGGGGGGAAAGAGAAAGGTATGGTTGAATTTTATAAACAATATTTTTTTACTGCTTCTAGGATATAGATTTAGGTAGGAGTTAACTAATGGTAGAGTTTAACCTAAAAAAACTTATATTGTCCCTACAAAAGATGGGGGAGAGGCGATCTTTGGGAATTAAAAAGAAAATGCCACCAGATATATATAAAAAATGCAAGAATCTATATAGTTCACTTGATAGTTGCTAGTTTTTTTAGACGGCTCTGTAGAAAAAACAACTTTGCAAGAATCTAGATAGTTTCTGTAGAACTTTTCAAGAATCTGGATTGTTTCATTTGATATACTCCGATGTGGCCCAGCATTGTACCCATAAAATTAACCATGTTTCCAGGTGAGCACTCAATAACATCAAATCAGTGTGTACCATGTAAACTCCTAAATGGGAAAAGGTCCAATGGACTTTGAGCCCCAAGAATCACATTTTTAAATGTCAAAATAGAAAATCTTCAAGAACACAAGTGGATTGCTTCAATTTTCAATATTCAATCTTCTGACACAAAGAAACATTGAACGAAAATACAGATTCAGAATCGTGGTTCTGCAGATATGCAGTATGCAATACTACATCTTCGAGATGGATGGACAAGGTTACATTAGTTCTATTTAATAGCAGGCGTTCATTCGTGACAAAGCCAAATCAATCATAAGAGTTATTACCAAGTCACATTTTTACAAAAAAAACTGTCTTATAGGAACATTTCAAGGGAAAAATGACCAGAGCATGCTTCTGATGAAAAAACAAGATAGTATAGTCCTTCAACTCCAAACTAAAAGCCACAAAAAAAAATCTTAGAACGTACCCCAAAAAAGAAGATAGATGTATCTAGATGCATCAACGCCAACATGGGTACTGCATGTAATTTAACCGTAATACATAATACTGTTAAATATTGAGAGTTGTTACTCACGAAGTGGAGGCAAAGGAACAGAAGATACCTTTCTCAGATATAAGGTAAAGATGTATTTTCTCCCTAGCATGCCAACCCCAAATTTCTGGCCTGCTTGATTCATGCCCCTAACACACAAACATTTAGCTCTGGGAAGTAAAACAAACATAGAGCGCTCACTACAGACAAAATCATGTGGTGTTCTAGAAAATAACAAAAAGATTTAGGAGTGTCATATCATCATATTTGCAGGAACAAAAATATTTTCAGAGTAGCAGTATAGTGCTCTTCCTTCCTAAAATTGGTTGAGACCCTACAGAACATGAGAAGGCATTTGCACCCGTGATTTCTAGCAACAACAAAAAAAAAATTCTCAAAGGAAAAAATCACCGCTGCGGAAAAGTGAATGAATTAGACTACCTGAAATATAATCCCCAAATTTAACACAACCTAACCTAGAATCAGACATAGGCTACCCTAAAATCCCCAAATCGAACACCTACAAACCACAGATCCAACCTATAATAGGCCACAAATCAGATACAAAGCGAACCCTAACCAGCCACAAATCAAACCATGAACAACAAAAATGTCAATGAATCCGTAGGAGGAAAAAACTTCATCCAGCAGGATGAGATGGAGATGACCTACCTGGTCTTCTCTGTTTCCTCAGATCAAATCCACCGCCGACTGCTCGTTGATGCCACCGTGAATGGCCTTGTATAATTTTTGCATTTCGGTCCCTTTTGAGTAAGAATTCTACATTTGGACCCCTGTGGGAAAGAATTCTAAAAATGGACCCATAGCACGGCGTCACAAGTCACGGCGTCGTTGTAGAACAGCACGACGCCAAGGGGCATGGCGCCGTGCTGCTCTACAACGGCGTCGTGGTTTGTGACGCCGTTCTATGACACGTCAACACCACCGTCATCCGAAATCACCTAAAAAATAGCACGGCGCCAAAAGCCACGGCGCTGTTGTATAACAGCACGGCGTCATGCCCTTTGGCGCCGTACTGTTATACAACGGCGCCGTGTCTTTTGGCGCCGTGCTATGGGTCCATTTTTGAGATTCTTTCCCCAGGGGTCTAAATGTAGAATTCTTACTCAAAAGAGATCAAAATGCAAAAATTATACAATGGCCTTCCGCTCCGTCTGCTGCTCTCCCCAAGTCCCCTCCCTCCTCCAGAGCGGCAGAGATGAACATGTTGGGGCGCTGATGGTCGTCGACAAGCCGAGCAAGAGGCCGCACGTCGGGCAGTCGTGCTCGTTCACCGGGAACACGCTGGAACGCTGAGGGGAAATGGAGAAGAAAAGAGAAAGGGGAATGGAGAAGAATATGAGGAGCTTCAGAAGCCGGGTTAGAGGGTTCGGGTGCACGTGTGGGATTTGATGCGGAACCAATAAAGATAAAATATCACCCGGATGAATCTAGCCATCTATTAGGGATCCAATGGCACACAGAAAAGTGATCGAGAGAAACTTAAAAATTAGGCATTTGAGCTTTAGCAAATCTGACAGGTTCAGCTCTTCCACAGAATCCACTCCACTAACACACAGTCACAACCGGAGCTGTCGCGGAGTCGGAACCCTGCCAAACGTAAAAGACTCGCAGTTCTGTTTGTCGCTCCGTTTGCCCCAGTCTCGCGTCCAGTTCCAGTTCACCACCACCACGATGCTCGCGAGCTTCGTCGGCGTCGGAGGCCGGGGGTCGCAGGCGCTCGCCGTAGCCTGGTGTTCGCGGCAGCACATGCCCGCGCTACCTGAGTCCCCCGTGCCCGGTCTCGTGGGCTGCGCGCTGGAGCACGCCTGCGAGGCTGGCGCCGCTATCACGGGGCTTCGGGCAGATCTGGGTTGCGGCGCCGGCCCGCCGGCTCCCCACCTGATGATATCCTGCTCTTCCACCACGGGGAGCCAGACTTCCACGGGCGGCGCACCTGATCTCAGTACCTCACGACGGCCCACCCACGCTTCGTCCTCTTTTGGCACCTGGTAATTCTTTGTGCATCATGCCTTGTTCTAGCATAAAATTTTGTCTGGACCAGAACTGCAATTTTATTCAGCGCACATATGCTTCTGGTTTCATACAGATTGCATATCAGCCCTAAGCGTGTCGGGTTAAAACTTTATCTTCTGTTTCCCTTCTCTACACAAGTATTGTTACTAGAACCTGAGGGCTGAGGCCGATCTTAGATGGATCAGAATTGCAATACAGAGGCAGGGTAATCAAGACAGCTTAATTGTATCAGGAATGCCTATCCTTGACATCTTCTATTTTATTTACTCAGCAGTTCAATCTGATTAGAAAAATCGAAGCAGGCTCCACTACCTGATGCTGCCATTTTCTGACAATTTCCTTTAATTATGAACGATAGTTCGTCTAGAGTCTAGACAATGAATTAATCACCCGACTACTCACCTTTCTGATCAAGGATTTATTACGGAATGCGAAAAACCTGCAATTCGGCATGCCATCAATAAAAATGCAAAGAAGAAAAGTTTAATTCTTCAAAAAAAAAGGGTGAGTAGTCTCTGCTTAGAACATCTCAAATGTGGCTCACATAGATGTGTGTCAATGCCATCAATTCAAAAATAAGAAAGGCCTTCTCTTCTTTCGGCTTCTTGTGCAATACTTCTCTCTCATAACAAATCTGCCATACAAATCAGCGTAATACCTTTTCCTCAGAACAAACCTGTAGTCATTTGTAGCTAGGTGTTAAAATGTTTGCAGGCTCATTGCTCAAGCAATATTATTTGTCAGTCTTAGTCTTGGCCGTGCCCCTTTTAGCATCAGGACATGCTACCTGATCATGTTTTTCTTCATCTCATGTTTTATCAAGAATCTGTCGAATCAAGGCATCCTCAGCTTCTTTATGAGTCAAAGTTATACATCTTATTATGATTGGTAATGTTCTTATCTATTTGCTTTAGAGACCAATTAATTCTCATTAACTGTCATTGTCATAGCCAGTGTAGCTACTTAGACATCCTGCTTGAATTATCATGGCTTGCCGTCAAGTTTTGGAGAAAATAGATGCCTCACTCTCAAATCTCTACTGTAATTAAGATGCGTGGTTACTAATTTTCAGGTCACTCCAACTGCAAGGAAAACGATCCGGCATTGCTGTCAGCTCCTGACTGAGGCTTGATTGTTACTACCTTCTCTTGTGTGCATTGGCGACACCTGGCAAAGGCTTTATGTCAACAACAATTGAAGGTTAGTCATGGTTGAGTTCTATAGTTAGGTCAGGGGTGCACAAGGATACAGGAGTATAAATACTGTGACGATATGCACTACTGAACAAAAAGTACTATTTGCCACGAATTTGATCTTCAGATGAATTTTACCTGTCTCAATTGTTGTTTCTTGCAAATTGACATGGATTATTCTCCATGATTTGCCATAGGTTATCTACAATATTTGATCTCGTGAGGTAGTTTAGGGCCCGTCTGGATTGAAGGAATTTTGGAGGAATTCCAAAGGAATGCAATTCCTATGCTTTGCTGACGTCACGTACCGTTTGGAATGGAGGAATGGACCTTGCCGTTCCTCTGGAAAGGCTCTCCTGTCTTCACAAAACGGAGGAACTAGAACATCCGCTCAAACCCAAAGTTTTCGCGGATGCCCGAGGCACACGCGTGTGCAAGAGAAAAGGAGCGCGAGGAAAAATGGAGGCAAGAGAAACCAGAAGCGATCGAATCTTGCTGGTCGGCCGCTAGCGCCGAATCGAAGCGATTGGATCCTACTGGACGGCCGCTAGCGCCGAATCGATCTGCAGAGCTACAGAGGTAGCTAACCATCGAGCGCTCCTCTTCTCACTGTATGCATCAAGCCATCAACCAAGTGCATTAGCTCACCATCGGCTTGCTCTTGGAGCTTGGGAGTCGGATGCAGGGGCTGCACTTTGACGCGCATGAGATGAGCGAGAGATGGAGCTAGAGCCTGAAGGCATGGAGGACACATCTTGCGGAAGGATGCTATTTGTCCTAGTACTGCATCGATGAAGAAGATAAGGCATTGCCTGTGGTGTACTACGGATGGACTTGGCCCATGGACCATGGGTCTAGTAGTACGACTGCAGGAGAGCCAGTGAAATAACAGGCTGCTTCGTAATACTAACTAATTTTTCATTAAGTTATAATAGTGTTATAATTCCACTTGTTTATCAAGTTCTTGTATCACATATTCCTGCGTTCCAAACACTCATTCTAAGAAATTCCTACGTTTTTTCATTCCTCTGTTTTGCTATTTCATCTTCCTTTTATTCCTACATTTTTCTCCATTCCTTTGTTCTTTGTTCCAAACAGGACCTTAAATTTGAGAGGTACTGAATTGAAACCACGATAATCGATAGGGCGCGCAAAGCGCGCTTCTTGTTCTAGTATTCTTGAAATCCTATCCCCCCATCATTCGCGAGCCCTATAGCAAAAGTACTCGTTTATGGAGAAGTGCATGTTTGGACGCCAGGCAGAGATGGAGAAGATCATCAGCTTCTTGGTGCAGCCAGAGCCTACAGGCGCAAACAGTTTGCAAGTACTTCCAATAATTGGTCCACCAAGTGTTGGAAAAAGCACCCCTTGTTGAGCATGTCTGTTACTGTTACGATGAGAGGGTGCACAATCACTTTTCCTCAATAATTCTGTGCAGTGGAGACCCCATAGGGCTCCAGAAGGCAGTGACGTCGTCAAGAAGCAAAGTCATGGCGATCACTTATTGTCACGGAGCTTGCGGAGGATTTGGTTCTTGGTGAAAGGCAATGGACAAAGCTATACTCGTCAAGACACATACCACCTGGAAGTAAGGTCATTATCATAAGCAGAACAGAGGATATCGTGGAACTTGGCAGAACGGGAGCTATTGGATGGAAACTCAAAAGAATGAAATATCTGACTCAAGAAGCTTACTGGTATTTTTTTTTCAAGGTAAAGGCCTTTGGAAGCAAAAATCCTGAGGTGGACCCGGAGGTAGCATCAATAGCAATGGAAACTGCAGCAGAAATGTCATCAGTGGCTTGATGGATCTTTCTTGGGCGGAAATGTCATCAGTGGCATTCGAAGAGCTAATCAACATGCTCAATTCTGGCGCAAGATCCTTATGTTGCAGAGAGATTATGTACAGAGGCATCTCCTCCTCTTTGGTGAACATCCACACACTCTGCGTATGTTTGGAGTCTGTCCAACAATTCCTTGAGGCTCAAAGTTCTTTGTTTTAAAACACATCCTCCGCTGATCGATGTTCCAAAGACAATGTTGTATGAGTTCCAAGCAAGAAGTCCAGAAGTTCATAGGGAGCTGGAAGGCCTGGTGTGGAAATCTCGCATACCCCCGTACCACAGCTACACTATGAGGTTTGAGTTGGAGGCATCACAAGACACGATGGCTAAGAAGAAGCGGCCTCGCTCAACGGTGTGATTCAGCTCACCTGCAAATAAGAACACAACCTCACTGTTCAATTCATCGGTGGCTTTCATTGTTGGGATCAAAAGCCAAATATGAACGGTTGTCTTTTTTTTGAAGTAGTTTCTTTTCCGTAACTTCCTATCAAATAGCATGCACACTCTGTTATTCCTACTTATGCAGATCAATATATGTGTAATCTTGCATTATGCCGGCTGTAGTCTATACGCAGCATTTTGTAACATACAGTAGGTCACAAGACGCTCATAGGGAAAAAAATTCAGTGGTCACCCGTGTGGCCATGTGCTGTTCTACAAGGAACCGTTTATTCTACACCAATAATTATATGTAGTGTGCTGAGAATTGCTGAACAAAATTTCAGTACCGATCGCAAATTCGTGATAGTTCGCATCAGTCTGATCAGTAGTACAATGGTGTAGTATAATATATAATAACTATATATTCGATGCCCATATTTTGATAAACTCGGTAAACACAATGCCGAACCAGGAATAAAACAACAGAAGGCTCTCCTCTGATAGTCTGATGATCTGCATAACAGCATAACTGTCACAACTCAATCACGCACGCCTCTCCTTGCTTGACAATGTCGCTTTGAACTTGTCACGGCATGCGGATCAGAACTGTATGTGATGTCTAATTCTGATTTCATACAAAACCAGAAATTCAGAACCGCCGTCTCCAGGAAAAGGATTGTGACTTTCCTTCTTTTTTTACTCACTTATTAGTCCGTATCTGTACGAGTCAAAGACTGCATATCACGTGCCTTCATATTTTGAAGGTCAACTACTGCTGATGTAAAGTACATCGGATGCAAGTGTGAAAATCTCCTCACCTTTCAATGGTCCTTGGTCTAATTGTCTATTCTGCAGCTGAAAGAAACAGGCACTGGACCGTCATAATGGAGAGTACCATCGTGGAAAGGCTTGCGTCTTCGTAGCCGCCGCGCAAGTGCAAATGCAAACAACAAAGGGAACTTCTGAGCTGGTCTTGTAAGTAGGCTGCCTGCCAATCACAGCTTATATGGTTAACAGGTTAAGAGATGACCAGTAAGCGACCATCTGAACAACCCATCATCGCATCACAAAGGTTCACAATGGAAATGTTTGTTTCAGCAGTTCTCGGCGATCTCCTCAGTCGATCGGTATCCTTCATCATTGACAGATGCTACAACAGGCGACATATGGGTGTGGAGGAGTACTTGCCATGGCTGCGCCGTGTCTTGCTGCGCATCCAGGCCACCGTGGAGGAGGCTGAGGGGCGGCATATCACAAATCAAGCTATGCTCCGGCAGCTCCAGATGCTGAGAGAAGCGATGTACAAAGGCTGCTACCTGCTTGATACTTTCACGTATCGGATGCTTCAGCAACAGAGGGACAACGGCGATCAGGTTGGTGATCACCCCTTGTCCATATTTAGTCCAGTCAAGCGCTTGTGCTTCTCTGCCAGTAGGAGGATGAACATGGTGGTATTTCAAGGTGACGGGGTAAAGGAGGTTCAGGAGACACTAGGAAGCCTGCATAACACCATCGACGATATGGCAGAGTTCATCGTCTTCTTTAAATGCTATCATCACATCAGCCGTGAGCCTTACAACAAGTACTTGTTTCTGGAGAAATGCATGTTTGGCCGCCAAGCAGAGATGGACAAGATCGTGGGCTTCTTGTTAGAGCCAGAGCCTCCAGGAGCTCAGGGTTTGCAAGTGCTTCCTATAATTGGTCCACCAAGAGTTGGGAAAAGCACTCTTGTTGAGCATGTCTGTTACGACGAGAGGGTGCGCAATCACTTCTCTTCAATAATTCTATACAGTGGTGATCCTACTGGTGCTCCAGAAGGTAGTAGTGTAGTGAAGAAGCAAACTCATGGTTCAAATGGAAGGTCACTTGTTGTCATGGAGCTTCCTGATGGTTTAGCTATAGAGGAGAGGCAATTCAGAAAGTTATATTCTTCAACAAGCTATATGCCACCTGGAAGTAAAGTAATTATCACAAGCAGATCAGAGAATATCAGGAAACTTGGAACTACTGGAGCTATTACACTGAATTATCTGTCAAAAGAAGCTTACTGGTACTTCTTCAAGGTGAAGGCTTTTGGAAGCACAGATCCTGATGAGCACCCAGAGTTAGCATCGATAGCTATGGACATTGCAGCAGGGCTAGAAGGATCTTTCTTGGCCGCAAATGTCATCTGTGGCTTTCTGAGAGCTAATATGCACAATCGATTTTGGCGCAAGATCCTTGAATTGGAGAGAAACTGTTTAGAGAGGAACATACTCCTTTTTGGCAAACGTCCACAGACTCTTCTTCGGAAAAACAAAATTGCATATATTTGGTGCCTGTCCAACAATTCCTCGATTTGGGTCAAATTTCTTTATTATGAAACACATTCTCCTGCAAATGAAGTTCCAAAGATAATGATGCAAGACGTCCAAACTATAAGTGCAAAAGCATACAGGAAGCTGGACGTCCTGGTGTGGAGATCGCCCATACCCCCGTACCATAGTTACACTATGAGGTTGGAGATAGAGGCAACGCAAGAGATGATGTCCAAGAAGAAGCGGCCTCACTCCATGGTGTAATTCAGGTCATCTGCAAATGAGAACACAACCTCAGTTTGCTGCTATTCACTTCATTGGCAGGTTTTATTATTGCAATAAAATTTGAATGGTGATATGCGTAACAGGATCTATCTGTTTCTTGCAATGAGCTCTTTTTTCTTATTTTATATCGAATAGGTTACGTGCTCTGCTAGGCCTTTGCAGTTAGTAGTTCAGTTTATGTGCATTTGTCTTCTGTACACAGCAGTTTGTAACATGGGCGACAAGACTCTCATAGGAAACTACAACTCATAAGAGATACAATCTCACTGATACTTATGTGCAGTGCAGCAATGCATGATCTGACCTCGGAATATACAGAGACTGTGCAACAATGGCTTGTTTCGTTTCGTTTAACTTCCTGTGAAATTCCTGCTTTCCAAATGCAGCATTAGTTAGGCCCAGTAGAAAACATACAGTAATCACAGAGAAACTCGCAGAAATCTACCCAGCCCTCGTGTACGAATTAGTCAACAATTGGAAACAACAAAGGACTGGTCCATTAGTCATCATGGTGGAAAATGTTGCGTCTAGATGGTCGCCAGTCAAGTGTAATGTGTGAACATGACGACTCCTTGCAACTTATCCTACAGCATTTAGGTAGCTTGCCTGGCAGTTAGAGTCCAGAGATGAACTGAAAACAGGAACTCAAATCAAACATCGTCGCAATGGAAACATTCGTTTCTGCAATCCTCGGCGATCTTTTCAGCAGATCAGTAACTTTTGTCCTCGACAATTACCGTCAATGGCAGCAGAAGGGCATCAAGGACAACCTGCAACAGCTGCGCTGCATGCTGCTGCGC
This sequence comes from Cenchrus fungigraminus, assembly GCA_036936925.1. NCBI lineage: Eukaryota > Viridiplantae > Streptophyta > Magnoliopsida > Poales > Poaceae > Cenchrus > Cenchrus fungigraminus. Next base: position 26,882,390 of record CM072779.1, on the reverse strand, counting down.
ATCCATGCCATCGTTGAGGAGGCTGAGGGGCGGCACATCACCAACCAGGCCATGCTCCAGCAGCTCCAGATGCTGAGAGAAGCCATGTACGAAGGCTGCTACCTGCTTGATAATTTCACATACCAAATGCTGCAGCAGGAGAGTTTCAATGTTCAGGTTAGCGACCACCCCTTTCCCCTGTCCAAATTCAATCCAGCAAAGCGCCTGCGCTTCTCTATCAGGAGGATGAACGTCGCATTTCCAGGTGATGGGGTGAAGGAGGTGCAGAAGATGCTAGGAAGCTTGCATAGCGTAATCAGCGATATGGCAGAGTTTATCATCTTCTTGAAATCATATCCTCCCATCAGCTGTGAACCTTATAGCAAGTACTTGTTTATGGAGAACTGCATGTTTGGCCGCCAGGCAGAGATGGAGAAGATCATCAGTTTCTTGTTGCAGCCAGAGCCTCCAGGCGCAGAAAGTTTGCAAGTGCTACCGATAACTGGCCCACCGAGAGTTGGTAAAAGCACCCTTGTTGAACATGTATGTTATGATGAGAGGGTGCGCAATCACTTTTCCACAATTATTCTATGTAGAGATCCTACTGCTCCAGAAGGCAGTGCTGCGGTCAAGAAGCAAAGTCACAGCTCACATGGAAGATCACTAATTGTCATGGAGCTTGCTGATGATTTGATTGCAGATGAAATGCAATGCAGAAACTTCTACTCTTCAAGAAACCACATGCCACCTGGAAGTAAGGTTATTGTGACAAGCAGATCAGAGAATATCATGAAACTTGGTACTACAGGAGCCATTAAATTGGGTTTTTTATCACAGGAAGCTTACTGGTACTTCTTCAAAGTGATGTCTTTTGGAAGCACAAATCCTGACGACCACCCAACGCTAGCATCAATAGCTATGGAAATTGCAGCAGGGCTTCAAGGGGATTTCTTGGGTGCACATTCCATCTGCAGCTTTCTAAGAGATAATATCCACAATGGGTTTTGGAACATGATCCTTGAGTGTCAGAGAAACAGCATAGAGAGGAATGTCCTTATCTTTGGTGAAGATCCACAGTCTCTTCTTCGGAAAAGCCAGATTGCATATGTTTGGACTCTGTCCAACATTTCGGTGAGGGTCAAAGTTCTTCATTTTCAAACACATTCCCCTCTGAATGATGTTCCGAAAATAATGTTGCATGAAGTCCACACAAGTGCAAAAGCTTATGGGAAGCTGGACGTCCTGGTGTGGAAATCATGCATACCCCCGTATCATAGCTACACTATGAAGTGTGAGGTTGAGGCACCACAAGACATGATGGGCAAGAAGAAGCGCCCTCGTTCTTATTTGCAAATATGAACATTTTCTCGATGTTTAATTCATTGTCTGTTTCCATTGTTGAGGTCCAATATCAAATGTGAATGGTAACATGCAAATATGCCAAGAGTGATCGAAATGATCTGTTTCTTACCATGATCTCTTCTCCATATTTTCTCTATCAACTAAACTGCAAGCTCTGCCCTTGTAACAGGCTTTGCTGCAAATATGAACATTTTCTCGATGTTTAATTCATTGTCTGTTTCCATTGTTGAGGTCCAATATCAAATGTGAATGGTAACATGCAAATATGCCAAGAGTGATCGAAATGATCTGTTTCTTACCATGATCTCTTCTCCATATTTTCTATCAACTAAACTGCAAGCTCTGCCCCTGTAACAGGCTTTGCTGCTGGTGTAAAATGCAAGTGCAAGCCATACAATTTCTTTCTAGTTATATAATTCAGCGTATAAAAAGGCGCTTATCTCCCCCAATCTCAAGAGGCTAGCGCACACGCCCGGGTTCGAACCCGGGTGAGGGAGCTCCCCTCCTGGAGTCCTCACCAGCCAAGCTAGGCTCGGTCTGCGGAATATCATTATATTAAGTGGTAATTGAGATGTGGTGTGTTTACCTTCGTCCACAAGACCACAAAATCGAAGTCGTAACATGTCAAACCTTACCAGCAGTTTTCCATAATAATTCCCATTTTCATTTGGACTTTTTGTTACAAGTTTTGCGTGACGTTAGACCAAAGAACCATCTTTTCTTGACCGTCAATTAGGCTTTAGTTGGCAGTACTAAGTACATGCTTTGCTGTCGTCTAGTCAATTTTGAATGCCTACCGCCACGTCCCAACCTTCAAGCTTTCAAAGTCTCGAAGGCAAGACAACAATACAACACTATATGGTCTTTTTTAGATTATGTCAACACTATGGTCTACAGGTGGGAGGGCGCGACGTCCCAACGACTCCGACCACGACCACCGACCTCGCGGGAGGTATAACTGGCGGCGCGGGGGCCTCTACGACAGCGATGAGGACCGAAGCCGGAGCACGACGCTCGACCCGCACGGGCCGCGTGCCTTCGGGCCCACGTCCTCAATGTTGAGTTCCCTCCGCGCTACCGAGCCTCGACGACGGTGCCAAAGTACGACGGCGAGACGAACTCAAACGTCTGGCTGGAGGATTACCGCCTCGCCTGCCATGCAGGTAGGGCGCGTGACGACTTGTTCATCATCAAGAGTATGTCGTTGTACCTCGCCGACTCGGCCTGCACATGGCTGGAGCACCTGTCGCGGGAGAAGATCGACAGCTGGGCGCAGCTGCGAGACGTCTTCATCAGCAACTTCCAGGGCACCTACGCCTGGCCTGGCCACGCATGGGACCTACGACATTATCAGCAGGAGAAGGGGGAGAGCCTCCGTGAGTACATTCGTCGCTTCTCCAAGCGATGCGTCGAGCTACCCAGCTCGGCGGACGACGCCATCATCACGGTGTTCCAGGATGGAACTACGTGCGCGACTCTTGTCCACTGAATTGGACGTCGGAAGCCAAAGACTACACGCGAGCTCTTAGACATCGCCACCGAACACACCGACGGAGAGGAGGCAGTCGCCGCCTCCCTTCGTAGTCCGCAGGACAAAGGCAAGCAGACACAGCGCGTCGACGAGGTCCGGTCGGACCGGGGCGACAAGAAGAAGAAGAACAAGCGCCGACACGGCGGCGTCTTCATGGCGGCAGCAGACAAGAAGTTCGCCAAGCCCGGGGATGACGTGCCCAACGTCCACTTCGAGAAGCTTCTCGAGGCACCTTGCACTCACCATGCAGCCCCATCAAGCACGCGCTCAAGGACTGCAACCTGATGAGGAGCTATTGTCCGGTCACTTGAAGAAGAGGACGCGTACCCCGGCAAAGGATGGAGACAGAGATCGCGGGGCAACTGCGACAACTTCCCCAAGGAAGACGGCGCTATCATGATGATCTTCAGGGGCTCACCGGCCCGACCACCGAGGCGCAAGGATAAGCACATGCTCCGGGAGATCTACAACGTCGAGCCTGCCGTTCCGACCTACCTCCGGTGGTTGGAGACCCCGGTCATGTTCGATTGCGGTGACCACCCCGACAACATCCCACAGCCGGGCACGTACCCGCTCGTCGTAGCGCTCTTGTTTGGTACGAAGCGTGTGCACAAGGTGCTGATGGATGGAGGCAGCGGCCTCAACATCCTCTACGCCTCGACACTCGACGACATGGGGATCCCGCACTCTAAGCTCCGGCCATCCTCGACACCGTTCCACGGCGTCGTGCCTGGAATGGAGGCGGTCCCGCTCGGACAGATCGATCTGCCCGTCACTTTCGGGACGCCGCGCCACTTCCGCAAGGAAGTCCTCACCTTCGAGGTAGTCGGATTCCCGGGTACATATCATGCTATACTCGGGAGACCGGCGTACGCCAAGTTCATAGCCATCTCCAACTACACGTACCTCAAGCTGAAGATGCTTGGGCCAAAGGGCATCATCACGGTGTCTACGACCGTCCAACACGCCTACGAGTGCGACGCCGAATGCTTCCAGTTCGCCGCGGCGCTCATTCGATCCGAGAAGCTCACGGAGGAACCCATCCTCGTGGACCTCGACATTCCCGAGACATCCACGTGCGCAGCATGCCTCACCGAGCCCGCCAAGGATGTCGCGGCCGTCTACTTCCTCGATGTTTACTCGGGCTACCGTCAGATCGCGATGAGTCCGACCAGCCAGCCTGCCGCGGTGCTTGTCACCCCGCCCATGCTGTTCGGGCTCGAAAGCGCGGGGACGGCCTACCAGAGATGCATCCGCCATGACTTTGGCAACCTCGCAGGTCGGCTGACCAAATGAGACTGCCACGAGCCACCAGGAGCAGGATCACGTGTCGCCACTCGACGCAAAAATCATCATCATCATCGTCGTCGTCACCATCGATTGGAGCACGATAGGCCCGTCCCTAGGGGTGTGCGGGCCGTGCGACCGTACAGGGCCTCCATTTTTTAAGGGCTTCCGATTTTTCGTGCTATAACCCATTTGCTTAGCTAATTAGCCAGTCTAAATTTTTTCCTTATCGATGGCGCTCTTCTAAAACATCCTAGTAAGCATCATTCTCTGTCTGCGTGTATGACTCCATGCACGTTCTTCTATTTGTCTCCTGATCACGATGAATATTTGTGTATTTAATTCAATGTCAGAAAAAGACTACGATCTATGAATAGGTTTATTATAGAAGAATCACAAGTGTTATCCGATAATTAGATACTTGGTATGGTTCTATAATCGATAGTAATGTTCATAATAATCTTATAAATTATCAGATAAATATCAAAAATAATTTAGACCGTATTTTGATGTGCAGTTATCGGTGAAAATTTGAGCACTTCTATAACAGATGTTAAAGATTTTTTTAATAACCTACTAGGTTTCTCATTTTAGAGTTTCGTACAGAGTCTCCACTTATATCGGGACGGCCCTGGAGCACGAAACAGCTACGTTGTTTCTACCGTTCAAAAAGTATCTGTACTTCGCATGCTTGTAATGAATAAAAGGTACCTAGTCATTAAGTGCTTCTCATCACAAGTTTCACACATCGTTTTCAAAAGCAATGTTGTCTCAAACAACGCGCGACCCCATCCATTTTTGAAAAATTTCCACGACCTATCCGATGGTCACCTTTTGCGGTACACTTTTATGCTTAAGGGTCTGTTCTGTTCGGTAAAAAAGAATAGTAAAGTTGTAAATAAATAGTGCTGAAATAATATTTTTTTAAGAGAAGATACGATGAATATGATATGAATAGTACTATTCACTATTTTTTTGAAGGAAAAGAACATGCGCTAAGGAAAGAACGGAGTCAACTCGATGGCTCGGTAGCTGCGTTCGTCTGAGCTCCAAATGCTAACGCCTCCGCGGCTAAAAGCACTAGGACTCACGAGCAAAATACACGGGTCTCGGGTCGTTTCCCTTCCACCTACGGCGGCAGTAAAGGAATCGTCCCGACTAACTTTTTGCTACCACAACTTCCGAATTTATCTTGTTCGCCTTTTTTCTGATCTCAAGGTCGCTCGGGGGCTAAAGGTCGAGAAAATACCCCCACACGGCTAATCACGGTCTCTGCCCTCAAATCCTAAGCGCCCCGGTGGCTACGGATCAAGGAACAACCTGGGATGTCTCGGGTCCTACTCTTCCGACCTATGGCTTCCGAGCATCCAGTGAGCATAGGAAAAAACACAGTAGGAACTAGGAAGCCTGCATGACACCATCGACGTTATGTCAGAGTTCACCGTCTTCTTGAAATGCTATCCTCACATCAGCCGTGAGCCTTACAACAAGTACTTGTTTCTGGAGAAATGCATGTTTGGCCGCCAAGCAGAGATGGACAAGATCGTGGGCTTCTTGTTAGAGCCAGAGCCTCCAGGAGCTCAGGGTTTGCAAGTGCTTCCCTATAATTGGTCCACCAAGAGTTGGGAAAAGCACTCTTGTTGAGCATGTCTGTTACGACGAGAGGGTGCACAATCACTTCTCTTCAATAATTCTATACAGTGGTGATCCTACTGGTGCTCCAGAAGGTAGTAGTGTAGTGAAGAAGCAAACTCATGGTTCAAATGGAAGGTCACTTGTTGTCATGGAGCTTCCTGATGGTTTGGCTATAGAGGAGAGGCAATTCAGAAAGTTATATTCTTCAACAAGCTATATGCCACCTGGAAGTAAAGTAATTATCACAAGCAGATCAGAGAATATCAGGAAACTTGGAACTACTGGAGCTATTACACTGAATTATCTGTCAAAAGAAGCTTACTGGTACTTCTTCAAGGTGAAGGCTTTTGGAAGCACAGATCCTGATGAGCACCCAGAGTTAGCATCGATAGCTATGGACATTGCAGCAGGGCTAGAAGGATCTTTCTTGGCCGCAAATGTCATCTGTGGCTTTCTGAGAGCTAATATGCACAATCGATTTTGGCGCAAGATCCTTGAATTGGAGAGAAACTGTTTAGAGAGGAACATCCTCCTTTTTGGCAAACGTCCACAGACTCTTCTCCGGAAAAACCAAATTGCATGTGTTTGGAGCCTGTCCAACAATTCCTCCATTTGGGTCAAAGTTCTTTATTACGAAACACATTCTCTTGCAAATGAAGTCCCAAAGACAATGTTACATGACGTCCAAACTACAAGTACAAAAGCATACAGGAAGCTGGATGTTCTGGTGTGGAGATCTCGCATACCCCCATACCATAGCTACACTATGAGGTGTGAGATAGAGGCAGCACAAGAGATGATGTCCAAGAAGAAGCGGCCTCACTCCATGGTGTAATTCAGGTCATCTGCAAACGAGAACACAACCTCAGTTTGTTAATATTCACTTCATTGGCAGATTTTATTGTTGCAATCAAATTTGAATGGTGATATGCGTAATATGATCTATCTGTTTCTTGCAATGAGCTCTTTTTTCTTATTTTATATCAAATAGGTTGCGCACTCTGCTAGGCCTTTGCAGTCAGTAGTTCAGTTTATGTGCATTTGTCTTCTGTACACAGCAGTTTGTAACATGGGCGACAAGACTCTCATAGGAAACTACAACTCATAAGAAATACAATCATCATATTCAGTGATACTTATGGGCAGTGCAGAAATGCCTGATCTGACCTCGGAATATACAGAGACTGTGCAATACTGGATAGTTTCTTTTCGTTTAACTTCCTGTGAAATTCCTGCTTTCCAAATGCAGCAATAGTTTGGCCCAGTAGAAAACATACACTAAACAGAGAGAAGTTTTGTAACTCGCAGGAATCTACCCAGCCCTCGTGTAAGAATTAGTCAACAATTGGAGGCAACAATGGACTGGTCCACTAATACAGCATGGTGGAAAATGTTGCGTCTAGATAGTCGCCAGTCAAGTGTAATATGTGTGAACATGACGACTCCTTCCGGCTTACTCTTGGAAGTGTAATATTAACATTTTCCAAGTTGTGCGGAGGGTGGGTGCATCCTCTTGAATACGGACGGGAATCCTGGAATGAGGGGATCTTGCACCAAAATCTCTTATGGAGGCAGCAAGTCAAATTCCAGAGATGACTTTGGTCGGGAGCGCGCCATATCTCTTCTTTCTCCATCTTCTTCCACAACCCTCCCTCCACTCATGACTGTGCACTGAAAAGATGATGCAACATTTCTTTAAAAAGTTGCCATCAACAATAAAAAAATGAACCAGCATTTATTTGAAAAAGATTGAATCAATGTTCCTTTAAGAAAAGTTGAATCCAACATTTAATGAAAAAAGTTGCACCGATATTTTTCAACAAATTGCTCAGCTCCAGAGGTGGTGGCGCGCGAGGCGGCGGGGAGGCACGTCGCCCCCCGATGGCGCGTGACGCCGGACCGCACGAGGTAGCGTGAGACGGGGAAGTTTGGCGGTGGCAGCGTGAGCCTGCACGGGGTGGCGGCACAGACATGGGAGCAGGAAGGAGAAGGGGTGAGCTAGAGTTTGGATATCCATTTTTTTAAAAAAATGAGTTTATATTCATATATTCATAAAGTTTACATTACATAACTTGCAAAGAAATCCTTGAGTGGCTGCACGAATCTCGAACATTTTGGGCCGACCCATAACAGACGACGGTGGTAACGAATATGGCCTGTAAACACGCGCTCGCTGCTGCTCCTTGACTTGACGACCCTCACCTCCCCCTCGCACGGCTCTTCCGCCTCCCTCGCACACGACGATGGCGCCGGCGCCAGCGGCGACTCCAGCTTCTGTCGCAACCTCGCCCACGACGACAACCGCTGGCGACTCTTCCTTCCGCCGCATCCTCGCCGGTGAGGACCACCCACTCCCTTTTCCAGCCCCCTTTCCCCCTCCCTCTCCCTCTCCACCCCATCTTTTCAACAAGGGTACCCTAACTCTTGCCTTTGTTCTAGCGCCGTGACCCCCGACACCCTACCATCCTTCCGCCTTCAGCTCCCTCCTCTGTGACGTTTTGCCCCGTCTACGCTTCCCATGGATTCGGGTGGTGGTCAGGTGAGTGATTGTTCTATGTCCTTTGTCTCAGCTATTCATGTTTCTTATCATTTATATAAGCCTTTTCGCTTGTAAGATCCATCTTTTTTCTTATATATCCAAATTGAAGAGCCATCGTAGACCTGTTTTTCCTTTCGGCATTTGCCCAAATTGAAGGCCCATTTGTAACAAAATTTCTTGAAGTATCCTTAATATCTTTTTAAAAATGCTTCTATACTGATATAATTTGTTTTGTTTTGTTTTATTTCTGTACAACTTTATGATATGATAGTGAAAAATGTTGTTTGTATACATATCTGGGGAAGTACTCAAGATGAGCCATCAATGTACCAGACTGACATTATACTCTCATGCACGCAGAATTCTGCTTGTGTCGTAACTGATGTCCGCAATTTTTTGGGAAGATCGGAACTAATCGCATTAAAGTGACTTTTCCTGATATGAAGATAGCATACCCTGATCCAAATCAGTTCTATATACATGATGGTTTAGTTGGTATCTTTTGTGAATTTGGAATGTTGTTTGGTAGCAATGCAGTTGAAGGAATTTCTATTTGTGAGCAACCACTCCAAATGTCTGAGGAGTTGTATTTGTATGAAAGCCAAACACGGGAATTAACCAACGGGCATGTTATGTATTACTGCTTGGAAAAGAATTCTTATATCAAACTTTTGACTCTTACATTTAGTTTGTCCTTATGATATATACATATTTTTGTTTTTGTGTCAGACGATTTCATAGGTAGTGTTTTGACCATACTTGCTGTATGGAGGAATTGTATTGGCCTGGAGCACTGATGATTGACATGAATGGACAATTGGTTGGAATTTCAGTCAATGATAAGTATTACCACCTATCCGCGAGAAGAATAAGCTCACTCCAAGACACAATTCGGACTATTGAAGATGCTCTAAGGGTGCATACCTTGTAGGGACTTTCGTGTGTGAGGGTGTTTTGCCATTCCCCTGGTCTATGAATCTAGTTGCTGGAGAAAAAAATTTAAACATGCCATGGTTTAGTTATGCTTTAACCATTATACATGTGAGATATATTAGAGTCTTATTTTTCTTTTACTTAACAAAGTTATGTTGTTTCTTGGTTGAAACTGTTTTCCTTGATATGTGGTAAAATGCTTCCTTCACTGAGATGCCGCCAATTGATTCTACAGTGATCTTGGGTTGAGACAAGCTCTGGTAGCTGTATCTAAATTTGTGTAAGTCTTTATCCTGTTCTTTTAGGGATTTTATTTGATTTGATAATTTGTTTTGAAAATTATTTAACTTTTTAGTGAAATTAACCAATAGAAGCACATAGAGCAAGAACCTAAGTGGAGAGATCAGAAACATGAATTAAAAGAAACCTCGAGTTGGAAAATTTCCAGGGTTTGCGGAAATAAACGATGGATAACTATTTATGGAAAAAAGAGCTAACTTTGTAGAACTTTTTAGATATTTAGAGGCTTTCATCCCGAGGCTATCTATGTTTCAAGCGTATTGAGTAAAACCCATTCCTAGCCTCGATCAATCATCACACAAATATCTAGAAAGTTGTTTAGGTTCTACTCTTTCTACGAAAAATGTTTGTTTCTAAAATCTTGATAATTTCTTTTTGAATAACGAAATGCTGAACTTGCATAACTTTTTAGCCACCCGGCGAAAACTCGCTCGAAGCTAAAATGCAAGTGGTGTTCGATGTTTTAGGGCATAACTAGCCTCGAGTGGAAATTGGTTGTCTCCAGAGAACTGTTCAAGTTAGAACCTTGTGAACCATTTATGTCTATCCCCATTTCGTATGAATTCCTGATTATTTTCATGTCCAAGGTTTCCGAACGATCATGTTTATTTGCCGGCTGTGTGTGACCCTCGAGCTGGCTAAAGCTAGCTTCTTTTCTCAGATTTTTTGAAAAGCTTTTCGATCATCAAGATTGCAGACTTTTGCAAGCTCAAGGACAAAGAATCTTCAAGTTCTAACATTTCCCTTAATCTTCTTTTGAGTCGAGAGCGCTAAAAGTTTCCATTCACAAGATTCTCATCTCACGAGAGCTTCGAAGGAAATAATAAAATATTGTGATACTCAAAGTTGGCAATTGTTTTTCAGTGACACAAAGGTTTTGGTGACGCAAGTCTCCACCGACGCTCAAGTGTGACTTTTTTTGGTGATTCGATCTAAAGTTTTCGTGGAATCAGATCGTCGGAGTCACCCTCAGAAGTTCGGAAAAGTCACGCGTTCTCGGAAAATTCGGAAAAGGTGTGCAAGCCTGGAGTTCGAAAGTTTCATGAAATCTTCCTAAGTTCAAGTTTCTTGAGGATAAAGAAAGAATACTTGTGAACAAAGTTGCTCAGTATGATGATTTAAGGATTTCAGATGTTGTTCTGACCCTCAGAGGTAAAAACTCCCTGAAATAATCCATGTTCTAGCAAGTTTGTATGATGTTTTCAGGGAAAAGGTGAAATCTAGGAAATCAGGAGTTTCAGGGAATTGAGGAAGTTGAGGAATTCGAGGGTGGGAAACCTGAAGTAAAGTTCTGAGGCTCATGATGATTATCTGTCGTACAGACATCCCTGGGCCCACTACTCAGGTGGGTACCGGGACCGACTACTCCGTGGGCCCCTGGGACTACTCGACTTGGGCTACACGGCACCCGATGGCGTGGAGCGCAAGGCATGCAGAGGACTAGTACTCGGTTAGGAAGCTAGACATGTCCGGATCCATGTAGAGTACTCCTAGCCGCACACGACTAGAACTCCTCTGGCAAACCGACTTGTAACCCTGCCTCCCGGACTATATAAGGCGAGGCAGGGACCCCTATCTCATCATCCGCATCATCTTGTAAACACATCCAATCAATCCAGAGCTACGCAACATACAGGACGTAGGGTATTACGCACCTCGCGGCCCGAACCTGTCTAAATTGTGTGCCACGTGTCTCTCCTTCGAGTTACCGATCTCGGCGAGGCCACATTCATCTACCTCGGGTACTCCCCTTGGTAGGTTGCCGGTCTAAAACACCGACAGCTGGCGCGCCAGGTAGGGGATCTCGCCGAAGATCACATGGCGAACTCGACGGCTTCAATCACCATCAAGCCAACTGCCGCCTTCAACCGCGGCGACACCTTTGTCTTCGGCTCCTGGGTCTGCACCGCTGACGGCGCTGGATCGTTCCAGCGCTACCTCACCATGACCCCGGACCCGGAGACCGGACTCGAGACGCTTCCCGAAGCCATCATGGGCCAACTCGTCGAGAAATTCGACGAATTTTCGCTCTGCAACCAAGTCGTCGACTTCGAGCTCGGATCCGCCTCCAACTCGAACTCGACGTCGCCCTGGATCGCCTCATGCGAGCCGGCTCCTGAACCATCGTGTGAAGCGGCCCCTCTCCACGAGCACTTCCCATACGGTCTCTGCAAATCTAGCAGGGCCCACGCGGAAGCTCTCGCTGCACGTCGGGCCGGCAAGGAGATCATCTCCGAGTCCTCCTCGGACTCCAACACCGTCCCCGACTACAACTCGAACTCCTCCTACGAGTTCGACTTCGGTCTTGATCTGATCGAGTCCGAGTCCGAGCTGAACCCCATCGAGGAACCGTTATTAGGTCCTGCTGCCGGCTTGGTCATCACGTCTACTCCTGCTGGCAGATTTGTCTACTGGCCCGACCGCAAGCCCGCAGACCTGATCAACGACAACTCACGCTGTGTCGCCTACCTCGAGACACTCCCCTTCCAGGAGGGGACGCCGCTGAACCCGATCGAGGAAGAGCACACGCCAACCGAGGTGGCGACTACTGACTCCGGACTCTGCACGCCTGATCGCGAAGTCTTCATGACGGCCGGGGAAACTGGAACCTCAGGAAGCCGGCCCGATCGCTACGTCGACGACATCTCAGCTGACGAGGAATCAGCCAACGCACCCCCAGATGAAACTACGGAGGCCAAGAATGCCCGGCGCGAGCGCAACAGAAGACGAGCTGATCGGCGCAGGCGGCTCCGAGAAGCTTTTCCCATCCGGAAGCTCACAGAGGCTCTAGATCAAGTCGAACACCGGGTACACACCACCCCTGAGCAATGCCTCATGTCTATCACTATGATAGCACGAACAGCTCAGGGGCACCGTGCAGGCGAACTCATCGCCAAGCTTGCTGAAGACGCCTACTTCATGTGGGTCGACAACAAAGTCGCCCCTGTCCCTCCCACTGGAAACCATGAAGCCACTAGTCGCAGCCCAGCAGACGTCGGACGCAACCGCGTTCGCGGCGAACACCAGCCAAACCCCAACCGCTCTAGAGCCTCGGCGGGAGGACCCTCACAAGGCGGCAACAGCCAGGGCGGCGCCGGTGGTAGCCGCGGCGGCGCTGGTGGTAGTCGCGGCGGTGGTGGTGGCAGTAGCGGCGGAAGTTCATCCCACGGCGCCGACAGAAGAGCTGGTGGCGGCGGCGATCGTGGTGGCCGAGGCCACGCGAATAGCCACGCCACCGGCAACGCACGCGGTGGCTATGACGCCCGCCACAGGATCGACGAGATCCGCCGCAAGAAGGTTACTGAAGCAAGCGACAGCGACGGCTTCCCCGCCTACTCTGCACGACTTCGCAACCTGCTCCTTCCCGAGAAATTCAAACCTCTCGGGATCACCAAGTACGACGCGAAGCAAGACCCAGTTCAGTGGCTCAGGTGCTATGCCTTGGCCATCGAAAACGCTGGTGGCAACAATGACGCAAAGTGCCTCTTCTTCCCCTTCTGTCTGGATCAAGCTCCACTCACATGGCTCGAGTCACTCGAAAGGAACTCGATCGACGAGTGGGACCAGCTAAAGGCTCAGTTCACCAGCAACTTCGCGGGTGCCATGGGGCGCTCGGGTACCCGCATGGACTTGGCAATGGTCAAACAGGAACAAGGCGAGACGCTCCGCCAGTACATGCGGCGCTTTTTCGACAAGCGCACGACCGTAGTTGACGTCACCGACAAAGAAGTCATCGACCTCTTCCAAGACGGGCTCTATCACCGTCGCACCTTCGAAGACTTCGGTCGTCGCCGCCCGAGCTCCATCACCAAGCTCAAGGACATGATCACATCATGGGCCGACGAAGAGGACAAGGCGAACGCCAAGTACGACTCCATTCGTGGCAAGAGCAAAAACAACACGGGCGGCAACAACAACAACAACAACAAGGATCAAGGGGGTCGCAACAACAACAACGACTCGAGCTCCAACCGCAAGCGCAAGCCAGACAACACAGTCGCGGCTATACAGCACCCTGCGAAAGACAACTCGAAAAAGACCTCTGGCGGCTTCAGAGACTTGCTCAAAGAGAAGTGCCTGTGGCATCTGGATGGCAAACATACAACCGACCAGTGCTACCAACTCCGGCGCGCACTCAAGGATATTCTCGGCCTCCTCACGACAAGAAGGGCAAAAAGAAAGTCGACGAAGGCAATGGCGACTTCCAAGAACCCGACAAGATGGTGAACGTCCTCTTCGGCGGACTACCCACCAAACGATCTCAGAAGCTCACTCGACGGGAAGTCTTGAGCATTGAACCAGCGGTGCCGACACCTCTAAGGTGGTCGGAGGTACCCATCACCTTCTCCCGCGTGGATCAATGGACAAGCTTCTCTGAACCAGGACGTTTCCCACTCGTCCTAAAACCAGTAGTCGCGGGCTCCAGACTCAACAAGGTACTCATCGACGGCGGGAGCGGACTCAACGTCCTCTTCACCAAGACCTTGAAGAAAATGAAGCTCGACATCACCGACATGCTCACCAAGAGCGCGTCACCCTTCTACGGCATCATTCTCAGTAACGCGGCTATACCATTGGGCTTAGTGGTCCTGCCAGTTACCTTCGGGGAGACAAGGGAGAACTACCGCACCGAGTACATCAAGTTCGAGGTTGCGGACTTCGAAACCTCCTACCATGCCATCCTAGGCAGACCAGCGATCGCCAAGTTCATGGCGGTTCCCCACTACACCTACTTGGTACTCAAGATGCCAAGTCCTGCTGGAGTACTCGCGCTGCAAGGGGACTTGAAGGTCTCTTACGACTGCGACACCGAAGCCGTAGAACTCGCAGCAACTAATCAAGTACCAACGCAATGATGGAAATCTTCGCTGCGTCCAAGAAGCTCGCCCCAACCGAACTCGAGATTCCCGAGAAGACCGACACCACAAACAAGCCTCAGCTAGCAGAGGAAGTACAGGTGAAGGCCATCGACCTCGGGACGGGCGACATCAGCAAGACTACCATGATCGGGGTGGGGCTCGACCCGAAATAGGAAGACGCGCTCGTCAGCTTCCTCCGGGCTAACCGAGACATCTTCGCATGGAAGCCAGCAGACATGCCAGGTGTGCCCAGGAGGCTGATCGAACACTCACTCAACGTCGACCCTAAAGCTACGCCCAAGCGACAACACCTCCGCCGCTTCGCTAACGACCGACGGGACACCATCAAGAAGGAACTCACCAAACTACTCGCGGCTGGCTTCATCCGTGAAGTCTTCCATCCTGAGTGGCTCGCCAACCCCGTCCTCGTCCGCAAGAAGAACACGAACGAGTGGAGGATGTGCGTTGACTACACCGACCTCAACAAGCACTACCCCAAGGACCCCTTCGGGTTGCCGCGGATCGATCAGGTCATCGACTCCACGACAGGCTGCGACCTGCTCTGCTTCCTCGACTGCTACTCCGGCTACCACTAGATCGCTATCAAGGAAGAAGACCAGGAGAAGATCGCGTTCATCACCCCGTTCGGCTCCTATTGCTACACGACAATGTCGTTCGGGTTGAAGAACGTCGGCGCTACCTACCAGCGAGCTATCCAGGCCTGCTTCAAGAAGCAGCTCAACAAGAACGTCGAAGCCTATGTGGATGACGTGGTCGTCAAGACCAGAAACTCCGATACGCTCATTGCCGATCTTGAAGAGACTTTCGCATCCCTGCGAGAGTACCAATGGAAGCTCAATCCCAACAAGTGCGTCTTCGGCGTACCATCTGGGAAACTACTCGGCTTCATCATCAGCCATCGCGACATCGAAGCCAATCCCGAGAAGATCTCCGCCATCACAATATGAAAGCTCCAACCTGCATCAAGGATGTCCAGAAGCTGACCGGGTGCATGGCGGCCCTGAACAGATTTATCTCGAAGCTTGGAGAACGGGGACTACCTTTCTTCAAACTACTCGAGCACCAAGAGAAGTTCGTGTGGACCGCAGAGGTTGATCAAGCTCTCGCGCAGCTTAAAGACTTTCTGTCAAAGCCACCGGTCCTCACGGCTCCTCGCAAAAAGGAGCAGCTACTGCTCTACCTCGCTGCGACTACTCATGTGGTCAGTACTGCCATCGTTGTCAAGCGGTAGGAAGAAGGCCACGCATACCCAGTCCAGCGACCAGTCTACTTCGTCAGCGAGGTTCTGTCAGAGTCCAAGGCACGGTACCAGCCGGTCCAGAAACTACTCTACGTAGTACTCATCACCTCGCGGAAGCTACGACACTACTTCTAGGAGTACTCGATCGTCGTCATCACCGACTACCCGCTCGGTGACATACTTCGCAACCAAGATGCTACTGGAAGAATCTCTAAATGGGCGGTCGAACTTGGCGCCCTCAACATCAACTTCAAGCCACGCACTGCTATCAAGTCTCAGGCACTAGTCGACTTCATGGCAGAGTGGCGGGAGAATCAACTACCAACTCCAGCAGAGCGACCAGAACACTGGGTGATGTACTTCGACGGTTCACTCAAGCTCGAGGGCGCAGGTGCAGGGGTACTCCTGATTTCTCCAAAGGGCGAACAACTCAAGTACGTCCTCCAGATCTTTTGGAAGGTCTCCAACAATGAAGCCGAGTACGAGGCCCTACTACATGGGCTCCGCCTCGCAATTTCATTGGGCATCAAGCGGCTACTAGTCTACGGCGACTCTGCAGTGGTCATCAACCAAGTCAACAAGTCTTGGGATCGCAACAAGGAGAACATGGACGCCTACTGTCTGGAAGTCCGCAAGCTCGAGAACAAGTTCTACGGTCTCGAGTTCCACCACGTCGTCCGTGACAACAACGTTGCAGCGGACGTCCTGTCGAAGCTTGGTTCTACTCACGCGCAAGTACCTGCCGGAGTCTTCGTCCACGAGCTTCACGCGCCATCCATCCCGGAGCCAGCGCCAACGACCACTGACCCTGTGCCACCACAGCTCGGTCAGGAGGTCATGACGATCGACGTGGACTGGAGACAACCCTTCATCGACTACATCCGCGAGCAGAAGGTTCCCCTCGACAAGAACACGGCTGAACAACTCGTCCGCCGAGCCAAGACCTACGTACTAGTCGGAGACAAGCTCTACAGGCGGGGTGCCACTTCTGGAGTACTCATGAAGTGTGTACCTCGGGATGAAGGCAAGGACATCTTGGAGGAGATCCACAAAGGTGTCTGCGGCAACCACGCGTCTTCCCGCACACTGGTGAGCAAGGCTTTCCGACGAGCTTTCTACTGGTCCACAGCTCTGGCCGACGCTGAAGAACTCGTCAGAAAGTGCCAAGGATGTCAATTCTTCGCCAAGCAGCAACACGTCCCGACCTACAAGCTAGTCACCATACCACCAACCTGGCCCTTTGCCTGCTGGGGGCTCGACATGATTGGGCCTCTGCCAACTGCGCCAGGAGGATTCAATAGAGTCTTGGTGGCCATCGACAAGTTCACCAAGTGGATCGAAGTCAAGCCGGTTACCTGCCCAAAGGCCGACAGAGTACTCGACTTCTTGGATGAACTCGTGCACCGCTACGGGCTACCCCATCACATCATCACAGACCTGGGTTCCAACTTCAACAATCATCAGTTCTGGGAGTACTGCGAGAACAGCGGGATTGACGTCCGGTACGTCTCAGTCGCCCACCCCCGCGCCAACGGTCAAGTTGAGCGCGCCAACGGGATGGTACTCGACGCCCTCAAGAAGCGATTGCACGACGCAGCTAACACCAAAGGAGGCAAGTGGATCAAGGAACTACCCAACGCACTCTGGGGGCTTCATACTCAACCTACCAAGCCAACAGGGCAGTCGCCCTACTTCCTGGTCTACGGCTCCGAAGCTATTCTACCCGCCGACGTAATGTGGGAATCCCCGGCAGTAGAACAGTATGACGAAGGCATCTCAGAAGACAGCAGACGGGTTGACATCGACAGTCTCGAAGAAGCCCGCTGCGCCGTCCTCGTCCAATCAGCAAGGTACCTAGAGGGTATCCGACGCTACCATGATCGCAACGTCAAGGAATGCTCCTTCAACGTCGGTGATCTAGTCCTCCGTCTGTTAGAGTATGTTTGGTAGTTGTAGATATACGTATCGGAGACTGCCATATGTATCCCGGGTAGCCTTGCACCCCAAGTCATGTACTCTCATATATACTGGCCGAGGCCTCAATGCAATACAATCAATCCATTATACCAATCCCACCTTTCTACATGGTATCACGAGTTTAGGTTTTCCGATCCTAGAAAAAAAAAAACTCCCGCTGCCCTAACCCTAGCGCCGCCGGCGCCCCTGTCCTCCACGCACCGCCGGCCGTCCCCTTCGGTGCGCCTCCAGGGGACCTCCTCTACGGCCTTCTAGCGCGCCCCCGGGGAGATCACCCATGTCGATCTCCGCCGGGGGCCGCGCCCTCGTCGATCTCAGCGGCGGATCGAGTTAATCCGCCGCCCTAGAAGCGTCTAGCAGCAGCAGATCGTGGCGTACATCGTCCTCGTCGCCGACGGATTGTGTGGCGGTGCCTCCGTTCTGCCCCGTCTTCCTCGCCACCTACGGCCCACGGCTCCGCTCCGCGTGCGACTTGACCTCCACCCGACGGCCGCGTCCTCTGCTCCGGTGGACTCCAACGTCGCCACTAGCGGGGACTCGCGCCGCCCAGGTGGATTCCGCTGCATTCGCGGCCGCTCGCGCGGGAAGCCGGCGGCTTCGGCATCCGCGGCGCTACCGGCGGGGCGTCACACGCGGCCGCTCGCGCGGGAAGTCGGCAGCCCCGGCGTCCGCGGCGCCCCGGCGGGGAGCCGCACACCCCCGCGTCCGCGGCGCTCCTGTCGGGAGCCCCACCGCCCTGGCACCTGCTGGCCTCGGTGATTCGCTTCGCCTGCCCCTGCATCGCATCCGCCGAGCATCCCCTACCCCTCTCTCTGTTTCTTTCTTTCTCCCAGCACGTGCCATTGCTTGGCCTTTGACCGTGCAACGAGATGGGAAGAGATAAGATGGGATGAGTGGTTGCTATGCGCACCCGGAGGTTCTACACGAGATGCTGCTGATTTTTTTTTTGTAATTTCTCTGATTTTTTTCTCGATCACTGATCGAGATTGAGTCGCCCACCGCCCGTCGACCGTCCGTGCACCTACCTCGACATCATCACCGGCATCTTCATCCCTGTGTGACCCGACCTGGCGTGCGGTGCGCGTAGGGGCGCCCCACCCGCGGCGCCGTCAGGCCACCTTCGTCTACACAGCTTCCCCGCCGGTCATCCCCGACATCGCCGCCACCACTTCCATCTGTGCGGCCTCGTTCGTCGTCGTCTCGCGCGTGCACCGTCGGTCTGATCAGCCGGCCTGTACACTCGCGACACTGCTTTTGGGATGGATGTCTCGAGTACTTGTGAGGGTTGCGGCTGCCTCGCTCTTTGCGTTGTAGCGTTGCCGCCTATGGTCTTCCTTGTCGTTGCATCTTCACCGCCGCTGACTACGTCCACGACTTCGTCCACGTCGTCTTCTTCGACCGCATCTCCGACATCGTCATCAACTATGTCAGTGCGTGCTTGCGCGCACATGGTCTTCATCAGGCTATTCGAGTTCTTCACCGTTTTCTTCGAGCTCCGCTGCCGCGTCATCCGGATAATCGGGCCTTGCGCCAGATGGTCTGGGTTCACCTCTTCGCTTCGTCTAGCACCACCTCGACATTGACGTCGCCATCTCATTCTACCCCTTCGTCTACTCCGACAATTGCGGGCTGCATCGGCATCTTCTCCTCACCATTGTGTGCCTGTGACCGTCGTAGAGGCCTTCTCTGCTGATCCCTCAGACAACAACGCCTGGTGGTGCACCCTCCCTCGCACGTCTGGTATTGGCAACACCAGTGTGTGCCATCGTCCCCGAGGTGTTTCCGAGTCTGGCAAACTCGGGACCGTCTCGCCCGTCGGCTCCTGACTGCATCGACTTCGGCATCGACCCCCTTTTCGACTGCCTCGACGCGTCGCCGTCTTCGTCCATGGTGGCTTCCCCTTCTCGCCACCGTCCTCACGACGCCTCTTCGAGCATCCGCGGCTTACTGTACAGCTCCTTACCCTCGGCAACCTCGATAGCTCCACGTCGACCACGGCTACCCTACGCACGGCATCATCGACCACAGATATTCACCCTCCGTCTCGGCTTCATCGACATCGGCACAAAGGGCTACCATCCGCATGAGTTTCTCGCTGGTTTTCTCTCCAGTCGCAGCGTCTGCACCACATCGACGTTCCAACTGCGGGGGGATGTCAGTCCGTCGGCTCTCGCCTACGGCTTCTTCTCCAGTCTCACCGTCTGTGGTGCTCCCGCTATGACTGCGGGGGAATGTTAGAGTATGTTTGGTAGTTGTAGATATACGTATCGTAGACTGCCATATGTATCCGGGGTAGCCTTGCACCCCAAGTTATGTACTCTCATATATACCGGCCGAGGCCTCAATGCAATACAATCAATCCATTATACCAATCCCACCTTTCTACACCGTCGTATCCAGAACACGGACGGACTACACAAGCTCCGCTCGCCATGGGAAGGTCCCTTCTCAGTTTCCAAGGTGACCGGACCAGGCTCCTATCGCCTCCAAACACTTGAAGGCGACGACATCAACAACTCGTGGAACGTCGACCAGCTGTGTCGCTTCTACACGTAGTTGCTGGACTACTCATCTACGGGTCCAAGTCTATACGGCTACTCACGGACTCTTCGCTGTAAGCGGCCTCTCGGTCCTAGCACTAGTCTCCGGACTACTCTTCTCCAAGATCCAGCGTCAACGACTACTAACGGATCTTGGGCTGCTCAGAGCACTGAGGACTCTAGCGGCGGTCTATACGACCACGTACCACTGATCTAGCCTATACAGCTACTAACGGATCTCCAGCTGTAAGCGGCTCAAGGGCCCTAGCACCACTTAGCCGTAGGCGGCCTACGGGTCCTTGCGACTACACTTGTAAATGGCCCTGGCCACCCAGGTGTCCCTTTTTCATCAGTAATAAAGTTCGATTCTACTCAACTTATTTACTGTGTTTCCTGCTTAGGCAGATCACACTGAGTACTACTACTCATGACTACTCCCACGGCTTGGTACTCCGCACACTTCGCTGCAAGTGGCGGCCACGAGTACTCATTACATATACAAGCAGTGGACAGCTTTCATTGATATTTCAAACAAGTTTCTGACCACTTTGTTTGTCTTACATCAACTACTCTAAGCTACCTCTACAGGTACATCTATTGGAGATTCAGCTTCTCCGCCACTTGCTCGGCAATGGGCGCCATCTCCTCCAGGAGAACCTTGTACTGATCATCAGTACAGTTTGCCGCAAGTCCGCCGGCCACCACGTCCACAGGGGCTTTGGGGAAATAAGACTTCATGTACGCCAAGATCTGGTTTGGAATTGACTTCGCCAGATGCTTGACGTATGTCGCCAAGCGCCCGGGGGCTTCCTTCAGTCTGTCTACCAATGGCGCAATCTTCGGTCCGCCTGGATGTGGTACCAACAGCCTCGCAATAGGCAGTGCGGCTTCCTCGAGTTCTCTCAACTGGCCTCGAAGCTTCTCGCAGTCTTCATTCAGTTTCTGCAGAGATTTATAGCAATTTACAAGATCACGGTCTGAGGCTTCACGGAGCTCCATGTGGTAGATACACTCATGGCTCAACTGGGTGTACTTATACTCGAGTACCTCTCTCTTGTCGGTCTCCCGATACACAATGTTCTTGAGGTCCGTTTCAGAAGCCTTCAGCTGGTCAACTCTTTCCTCAAGATCTGCAGACAACCCAACGCAGTGTCAGACTACTCCAAGGAACTTCAATAAGTACTCAACGGCTTTGGCGGAAGACGTACCTTTATTCTTCTGGCGCAACGACTTGTTCTTCCGGATCAAGTCGTCCCTCTTCGCCTGCATATCTTGTACCTCGTTGTGGTACTGGGCGAAGGCGCCGTCAAGCTTGGATTGGAGCAGAGCAGAATGCTTCTTCGACTTCTCAAGCTCTTTCTCTAAGGCCTCGACGCGGAGAACTGTGTCGCCATACCCCTTCAGAAGCTCGGACTTCTGGCGGGACCTTTCAACAACATCCTGCGCAAGACAGAACAGTCAATGGGTACTCTGTATTTCGCAATGCACGACTACTTAGGGTACTCGCAATGTACCTTGACCCACTGCTGGGTACGGCGCCATGATTCCATGCTCAGAGCGACGACAGCCGGATCAACCAGATCGTCCTCCAACAACTCGAGTCCTCCACGGCTTGACGATGCCGTCTCTGGCATAGGTGCCGAGCGAAGTGGCGCGGCTTCTTCTATGATGGGCTCGCGGACGACTACGTCCGTGCTTGCTTCGGGTAGCAGATCGACCCGCGCCTCCCCGCTTAGCCCGGGGGCTACCGTAGTCCCCAGCCCGGGGGCTGTTGCTGCCGTTGCCCCAGCAATGGGTTCTGTGGGCTCCGTCTCCACAGTAGCCGTTTCCATAGCTACGGCTTCAGGAATTCCGGCTCCCTCAGCTTGTGCTCCTGCCAAGATGAGTACAAGAAGTCAATTTCAACGACTACTACACATGATGACTACCATCGGTGCGCCAGAGATCCATCTCCTTCTCGCGGAGGAATCCGCTGTTGACCAAGGCAAGGAGGTCCTCCGTCTTCAACTTTGCCTTCTTCCATTCCTTCGCCGGATTGGGGTGAGGGGACGAGGGCGGCGACGACGACGATTGGCTGGCATCTCCGGCTTCATCACGGCTCCTCTTCTTCGACGCGCCGGTCTTCTTGCTCTTTGCTGGAGACGCCTTCATCCTCCAAGTCACCGGAGTCTTCACTCGCATTCGCTCAGGGGCTGAGGAGGGCGCAAATAGATCCAATCTACTTTGTGGCGGCGGCGGCAGCAGAGGAGCAGAGAGGGCAAACTCTTAGATCTAATCTGTGGGAATGCTATTCTGGGAGCAAAAAACCCTAAGGGGTTCACTGGTTATTTATAACCGACCAGGTGGCTCCGTTCTAAACGGGCAGATAAGGTGCCAGACGGATGACTCAGCAGCGGCAGCCTGACTCTTCACATTCCAGTATTCGATGCTCTCAGTCTCGGGGGCTCGACTACAGCTAACAGATTCAGTGGGCTACACCATATCAAGACCCCACTCCGGACACATTCTACAGTCAAGATGATCCTTCAATTCGAGAGAATGTACTCGACTCAAGGCTCGAGGGCTCCGTGCCACGTGTCCTTCGGTTTTTTCTCCGGATTTTTCGAGATAAGATTGACAAGACTTCAGATTGACCCTCAGCTTGAATCTACGATTCGACCTAAGGCTCGGGGGCTACATTCCATATGGAATGCGATTCTTCGAATCGCATTTTCCATATGGTTTCTTCATCAAGACAACACGAGTACTATTGAAGACCTTCGAGAGAAGCACTCGGGGACGCTTGGGGACTACTCGAGAAGACTTCAAGACTACTCAAATATCAGCTGGAGTACTTTCCAGCCTCGGGATGATTCAAGCATTCTTGAGGACTTTCGGCTTGTGGAACTCGGGAACGCTCAAGGACTACTCGCCAAGGCCGTCAAGACTACTCGAAGACATCCTGCTCGACTACAAAGTACTCGGGGGCTTGTCGTACAGACATCCTTGGGCCCACTACTCAGGTGGGTACTGGGACCGACTACTTCGTGGGCCCCTGGGACTACTCGACTTGGGCTACACGGCACCCGATGGTGTGGAGCGCAAGGCATGCCGAGGACTAGTACTCGGTTAGGAAGCTAGACATGCCCGGATCCATGTAGAGTACTCCTAGCCGCACACGACTAGAACTCCTCTGGCAAACCGACTTGTAACCCTGCCTCCCGGACTATATAAGGCGAGGCAGGGACCCCTATCTCATCATCCGCATCATCTTGTAAACACATCCAATCAATCCAGAGCTACGCAGCATACATGACGTAGGGTATTACGCACCTCGCGGCCCGAACCTGTCTAAATTGTGTGCCACGTGTCTCTCCTTCGAGTTACCGATCTCGGCGAGGCCACATTCATCTACCTCGGGTACTCCCCTTGGTAGGTTGCCGGTCTAAAACACCGACATTATCCACTACAACTCACGAAGATATTGAAGGAGTTTGAGTTTGACTTAGTCAGTTGTGTGTCCAAGAAGATAGAAGGTTAAGGTGTGAACTAGGGGCAATCCTGTGAATGTAAGAAAGTAGGATTACGTGAGGAATCAGCCCACCTTCCGCGACAAGATTCAAGGGGACAATTTTGTACGGAATATTAGAGGGATATGCTGATTGTCCGAGAGTATTATCGGAATGTAGAAGTGACCTCCAGTCACTATAAAAGGAGGACCTCGGCCTCCGTGTAAAGGGTCCACATCTTTGGAGGAGGAGAAAAGATTTCAGGGATTCTCGTGCTTTCCGTTCTTTCTAGTCTTTCGTATCTGGGAATTCGAGACTTCTCCGAATTCCCAACATATATGCTTAGCACTGTCATTTATTATGCATTTCATGTCCAAGTGAAATTGAAGTGAAATTTGTATAGTATCAGTTTGAAGTTTTCAGTTTTCTTCCAGCCACTTTGAATGTAATTAATTTAGAGCGTGTCTATATTTGAGCTGAGCAGGGCTGCAATTTTCTACTGTGCTGTGTGCGAAAAAATATAGGTGAAGATAGAAGCAGTTTATTTATATTTGATATATTCTGTTTCGTCTAGACCTACTGTGCTGTGTGCGAAAAAATATAGGTGAAGATAGAAGCAGTTTATTTATATTTGATATGTTCTGTTTCATCTAGACCATGGGGATGCGATATGCTGATATTAGACCGTCTAGACTAGCTGTTTGTCTAGCGTCTGTGTACTAGCATTGATATTGTGTACATGCACAAGTTTTTCCTTTGTTCCATGCATCAAGGCTTACTATCTAGGTAACCACCTGACGACTGCTATGTATGTTTTTTATGTTTTCTACTTAGATATTTGGTGCCAGCGTACTTGTCTCTTTTCCCTAATGTACCTGAATATTCAGCAAGTCAAGCAAAGCAGTATATAGAGAACAATACTGAAATAACTCAACATGTTGTTTGCTCTATAGGCTCTGCACCATTTCTTGCTGCTCTTCTTGTGATACCTGCTTCTGTTGCCAACACATTGTGATGTTATTTTATGTTACCTATAACCATTACTTGCTACAATTACACCTTTTCGCTATTGTTTGTAGGATGAGCAATCGTGTCTCTAGACTTTAATTATTTCCATTTCTTGTCCTATTTGCATCATAAATTGTTTAACTTCGAGCCATGATTGGTTATGTGGTGTCAAGGTTTACATGTTCAATGATGGAACTAAACTTTTTTGTCATTTGGTTTTGGTTAGGTTCAGAATTTCATAGAAAGGTTGTATGTATTGAGGCCCTACTGAAGAGAATGCACACTTCCTTCCCTTGATGACCCCTGACCCTCTCCAAAAACTAACTGGTGTACTCCCTCCGTCCCGCAAAGAGTGTCCCTTTGGTTTGTCCTAAGTCAAACCATCTTATGTTTGACTAAGTTTATATAAAAATATATAAATATTTTCGATGCCTAACAAGTTTCATTAGATTCATTATGAAATATATTTTCATTACATATCTATTTAGTGTAATAAATATTGATACTCTTCATTATAAATTTAGTCAAACTTTAAACAGTTTGACTGAGAAAAGTCAAAGTGGACACTCTTTGCGGGACGGAAGGAGTAGTTGATAAAAGTATTTACCAACACGATTTTTTGGTAAAAGTATCAACAAGAATGATCGGAGCTTGTGGGGGTGGGTTTTTTTACCTCATCGGTCGGTAACCGCACAAGGTGGCCATGCGTTTTGTGAATTCAAAATGTCACCTTGATTGATGCAACCTTAAATGTTATATAGGTCTCTTGTCTTCTCCTATAATGGATCTTATGACTGATGGGATCATTTACCTATACTGCTAACTGACCAATGTGTTTAAGAACTTAGATATTCCAAGGTTGGGCTTTCACCTTTCATCTAAATAGTTTTTTAAAAACTATATAATATTCTAGAATGTGTATTTGTTAAGGTTTAAGTTAGGCATATATTTTAATGCTGACTTCTTTAGTCCATTTATTTCATATACTTTGCACTGTAATTTTTCAACGTCTTGAGAAATTGAATTGTTACTTCTTCCGTTCTAAAATTATAATTTGTTTTATTTTTTACCTCAACTTTGACTGTCAGTCTTATCGACCTCAGCTTTTTTACCTTCCCTCGGATCCTTTGCGCCATCGTCTGTTTCTCTCGTTCGTGCGCTCCGGCCCCATCCTCCGCGCTCGATCTCCTGACTCCCGCTTTGCTCCTCCTCTAGATGCGCTCTCCTTACGAAGCCGGCGATCACCGCCCGCCGACCAGGCCTCACGCGCTTCGTTGTTTAACAAGCGTCGTTGGGAGTTAGGACAGCCGGGGGCGGCCGGGCACCACGGCACAGAAGCAAGTCTTCACGTCTTGCATGCATAGCTCTCACGACCCCTGTCCCAGCCCAAGCACAGTGCAACATGAATTTCTACATAGATGTTTGCCACGGCTGATTGTTCTCATTTTTAATAGGTATATGTAGGGTTCTTAGGCCAGTCTCAATGGAATTTCTTGGCTGGGAGCGTGAAACTCCACGTCACAGTTAGCTACTGTATTTTTTAGTCTAGGTAACTGTGATCGAGACTGGCCTTAAATGTAAATTTGTATAAAAGTTGTTCTAAGGAACTAACCATTGAAAGGATCAAGGCTATATTAGGCTCTGTCCGGTTTGTCTTATTTCAATTTCTTCTGCAACATTTTTCTCTCACAAAGAATCTACGGTATCAATCAACACACAATATATTCCTCTCACAACAAATATGCCTGCCATTAGAATTTATTACTCTTGAAAAATTATAGATAGAAATTATCATTGGGACTGCCCTAAGGATGGATATGAATATTTGGAAATCTGAATTATCTGCATTCGTATTCGTATTCGCTAAAAATGTTAATATGGAATTCCCATCCGTATTTGTTTTAAATATGAATGACAGATGGAGGTATGCGAACTCGATTTTCATTATTATTTGTATATGACATTATCTGATGTTTGATAAAAATCCGAAATATCGGACATTATTCGTTTCCGCAAAGAATAAAGTACCCATAGAAGCCATCTAAAATTTATTTATATTACTAAATACTAATTGCAAATGATGTTAATTTTAATATTGCTAATAAAATATTTTGTCACACCATTTTAACTATTAAAAAGTTATCTATATGACAACTAACTAATTATGTTAATCTAATATTACTAGATTATATAATGATCATGCTGAAATAATTTTAATGTGACTAATCATAGTAATTATAAATACACTATATTAAGCAAACAAATGAATTATATGTAAATGTATTTATGTTCGTATTTTTACTATTAAAATGTTTATATATTTACAAAAAATACTTATTTTATATTTATTTTGATATATTTAATTATTTATTAATAGATATGTTATTTGCAACAAGATATCTATTATACACTCTCTACTTGTAACATGATTTGATCAATTATAAAACCGTCATCATTGAAACACGTTATGACTTTATGCTATAAACAGATATGTTATTTACAACAAGATATTTATTATAAAACCATCGACAAATGATCATAATTTACTCTCTATTTGTAACATGATTTGATCAATTATAAAACCATCAACAAATGAAATCGATACACATTATGACTGTATGCTATAAATTGAGTAAGTATTCGAATGCGAATCCGAATTCGAATTATCCATTTTATAATCGTATTCAATAATATATGTATCCGTATCTAAATTTGAAATAAAATATGATAAATAGTGACATCTGAATCCGTACCCACGTATATCCGTCTGAATCCATCCCTTAACTAATAATCTCCTCCTGCTACAACTAGACGTGTAAAAACCTGGTTGGTCCAAAACATTACCGGGCCTTCAGGTGAAACAAACTAATCCTGTTCTTTTCCTTGAAAAGAAACAGTGAAAACACTATTCACTTATCACATCTATCACATATTCTCTAAAAAACACTATTCTAGTACTATTTATTTATAACTTCACTATTCCTTTCGAACGAAAAGAAGCCCTAAAATACTCTTTTTTTTGCGAATTACACAGTACATCGGAGACACTCACAACGCACGCACACTGCATTCGTATTCGTATTCGCTAAAAATGTTAATATGGAATTCCCATCCGTATTTGTTTTAAATATGAATGACAGATGGAGGTATGCGAACTCGATTTTCAATATTATTTGTATATGACATTATCTGATGTTTGATAAAAATCCGAAATATCGGACATTATTCGTTTCCGCAAAGAATAAAGTACCCATAGAAGCCATCTAAAATTTATTTATATTACTAAATACTAATTGCAAATGATGTTCATTTTAATATTGCTAATAAAATATTTTGTCACACCATTTTAACTATTAAAAAGTTATCTATATGACAACTAACTAATTATGTTAATCTAATATTACTAGATTATATAATGATCATGCTGAAATAATTTTAATGTGACTAATCATAGTAATTATAAATACACTATATTAAGCAAACAAATGAATTATATGTAAATGTATTTATGTTCGTATTTTTACTATTAAAATGTTTATATATTTACAAAAAATACTTATTTTATATTTATTTTGATATATTTAATTATTTATTAATAGATATGTTATTTGCAACAAGATATCTATTATACACTCTCTACTTGTAACATGATTTGATCAATTATAAAACCGTCATCATTGAAACACGTTATGACTTTATGCTATAAACAGATATGTTATTTACAACAAGATATTTATTATAAAACCATCGACAAATGATCATAATTTACTCTCTATTTGTAACATGATTTGATCAATTATAAAACCATCAACAAATGAAATTGATACACATTATGACTGTATGCTATAAATTGAGTAAGTATTCGAATGCGAATCCGAATTCGAATTATCCATTTTATAATCGTATTCAATAATATATGTATCCGTATCTAAATTTGAAATAAAATATGATAAATAGTGACATCTGAATCCGTACCCACGTATATCCGTCTGAATCCATCCCTTAACTAATAATCTCCTCCTGCTACAACTAGACGTGTAAAAACCTGGTTGGTCCAAAACATTACCGGGCCTTCAGGTGAAACAAACTGATCCTGTTCTTTTCCTTGAAAAGGAACAGTGAAAAACACTATTCACTTATCATATCTATCACATATTCTCTAAAAAACACTATTCTAGTACTATTTATTTATAACTTCACTATTCCTTTCGAACGAAAAGAAGCCCTAAAATACTCTTTTTTTTGCGAATTACACAGTACATCGGAGACACTCACAACGCACGCACACTGCATTCGTATTCGTATTCATATTCGCTAAAAATGTTAATATGGAATTCCCATCCGTATTTGTTTTAAATATGAATGACAGATGGAGGTATGCGAACTCGATTTTCAGCATTATTTGTATATGACATTATCTGATGTTTGATAAAAATCCGAAATATCGGACATTATTCATTTCCGCAAAGAATAAAGTACCCATAGAAGCCATCTAAAATTTATTTATATTACTAAATACTAATTGCAAATGTTGGTAATTTTAATATTGCTAATAAAATATTTTGTCACACCATTTTAACTATTAAAAAGTTATCTATATGACAACTAACTAATTATGTTAATCTAATATTACTAGATTATATAATGATCATGCTGAAATAATTTTAATGTGACTAATCATAGTAATTATAAATACATTATATTAAGCAAACAAATGAATTATATGTAAATGTATTTATGTTCGTATTTTTTCTATTAAAATGTTTATATATTTACAAAAAATACTTATTTTATATTTATTTTGATATATTTAATTATTTATTAATAGATATGTTATTTGCAACAAGATATCTATTATACACTCTCTACTTGTAACATGATTTGATCAATTATAAAACCATCATCATTGATACACGTTATGACTTTATGCTATAAACAGATATGTTATTTACAACAAGATATTTATTATAAAACCATCGACAAATGATCATAATTTACTCTCTATTTGTAACATGATTTGATCAATTATAAAACCATCAACAAATGAAATTGATACACATTATGACTGTATGCTATAAATTGAGTAAGTATTCGAATGCGAATCCGAATGCGAATTATCCATTTTATAATCGTATTCAATAATATATGTATCCGTATCTAAATTTGAAATAAAATATGATAAATAGTGACATCTGAATCCGTACCCACGTATATCCGTCTGAATCCATCCCTTAACTAATAATCTCCTCCTGCTACAACTAGGACGTGTAAAAACCTGGTTGGTCCAAAACATTACCGGGCCTTCAGGTGAAACAACTGATCCTGTTCTTTTCCTTGAAAAGGAATAGTAAAAAACACTATGCACTCATCACATGTATCACATATTCTCTAAAAAAATACTATTCCAGTACTATTTATTTGCAACTTCACTATTCCTTTTGAACGAAAAGAAGCCCTAAAATACTCTTTTTTTTGCGAATTACACAGTACATCGGAGACACTCACAACGCACGCACACTCATCCCTATGAACACGCGCGCAAACCCTACCTCTAGGAGCATCTTCGAAGACTGGGCCGGCAAATCCTCAAGATTGACGAAGTCACCACAGACGCCTCGCTGTCGACGGGAACGTCGCCTACCACTGAAAGCACAAACACCGTTAAATCCTGAGAAATTCGCTCCCACGGAGAGTCGAACCCAGGACCTGAGGTGGTACCGGGGCTCCTGTAACCACTAGGCTACACGCCCTTTCGCAAGGCCAAAAATACTCCAGGAAGCTCCGTTTGACTTCTCTCCCTCCTCTCCTCCCTCGTGCCCATCCATCTCATGGAAGCACCGCTCGACGGTGCCATCTGGGGAGCCGCCGCGCCGCCATCAAGGGGATCCTTCGCCGGATGGCCGAATTGCAAGTACGTACATCCCGCTGCCCCTCCCTAGCGTTACCTCTTGAGTTACGATGGGCACTAGAAACCCTAGATCTTTGATGTAATTTTGCGGCTGAAGAGGTGAAATCGAAACCCTACTTCGCAACTCAATACTTATTTTCGGGGTAATTGTGGACTTGTGGTAGAGTGGTTCTTTTTTCCATGTTGATTTATTGGAAGGTTGGTTAGATGGAGTAAGCAGTTCAACTTTCTTTGAGTAATATCACCTGATTGGATCGTTCAGTGTGTGATCAGCATACGTTGTTTGTTAAAAACAGAGCTTAATGTGGCATGATGTCTACTCTCGGTTTTGTATCTGAAAGATTGAAACAAATAGCACCGGAGCACTATCGTATCCTTGTGCAATTCTATGCTATGTTTTGGGTTTATTTATACCGTCCTTGTTCGCTTCAGTGCTGTAAATTGACTGCACTTACCTTGTTTCGGATTAGGTACTGAAACTGCTCGATGCTCATATACTATGATGAACTGTTTCATTTATTTTTAGTTCAAATGTTCATACATGTCTGCGTTGCCATGGACCATCATATATGGGTAAGAGAATGAAAATGAGAACATTTAGCTCATTAGCAATGTATGCTGATACATATGTGAATGGTGCTATCGTGATTTTGTATGTGGGGACTAGACTAAGGATTAGGAGAGAACAATTTAATTATAATCCAATGGAGGAAAGGAACAAGTCAAGAGTCGTCTGCTTAGTAAATAATTAAGTTTACATGAATGAACCTGCACCAAAAAAAAATGCTACTTTGCTAGTCAGCTCGTTTCATTCAGCCTTGACATTTTTCAAAGGAAAATTCCTTTGTCCGAGGCAGACAATACACATAGTAAGTTGAGATTCTCAGATATAGTTGGAGACAACCTAAGGGGTAGGATAATTGATACACACTTTGACGGATCAGCTGAAACAATTCACTTGTATTTCAAACTAGTCCACACCATAGTTGAGCTAAGAAATTAGCTTGTGCAGCCACCTTCTCTGGAGACTTGTACCAAAATTGTCAAAAGTTGGTGAAGAAGTGTTGGCATGTACCCGATAGGTCTACCATTTATGTGATATTAAAAGGAAACCCAACCACTTACTTTTGTGCAGCATTGTCGTTACACTACATTTCGAAGTCTGTTTTTTTGTTAAATATTTTGAGTATTTCCAACAGTCTCCTTATTATTGAATGACCAGTCTTTGTTTTCTTTTGTTGTGTGGCTTTATCAAAGCTGATTTCCTGTATTAGTGACCTCTTGATTATTGAGTCTGGTTGTTTTACAATGTTGCTTTGCTGGTACTGACCCGCATTTTGCATTTTTAAATGCATCTGTTGCAGTATCGGTAATATGCTGATAATCAATAGGGGTTGTGATGATCTCACAAGAAGCTGTAAGAGGATTGAAAGAACTGATGATCTCACAAGTAGCTCGGAGAAGAACAAGAGAACCTGCAATGTTGGAGGAGTAATGATCGAGTCATTGAATTCTGGTCTGCTGATTTGTTCTCTTTCTGGGCATGTTTCTTACAGTTCTATCTGAGTACTCATAGTGTATCATGTTTTTTTTAAAACTAGGGGATGTGCATTTGGACTCAAATAAAGGTGTCTCAAGTGAGCTTGAGCTCAGTGAAGCAGTTGCATCAAATTTGTCTCAGAATGTTGTCTCACTTGCTTTGTGCAATGGTGATTAAACATGCTGTTATACTGTTGTTAGTTTTTCAGAATATATATTTGAAAATATCTGACTATGTTCATTTAAATTACGATCTTGTGCAGGACACACAGTATTATTTGCATGCTCAGGCATTGGTATAGAACGTGAGGGCCACGTCACAAGGTTTCTGACCTCAGCAAGTTTGGTTAAAGTTTTTAATGATAGAAAAACATATCATGATAACTTGAAGGTTAGTTATTTTAATGTTCCTTTACTAATTCAGCCTTTTAGAAGATTATTGGGATAGTTGTTTACTCTTTTCTTGCTTGATAGGTTGAAGTGCGCCATGGAGGCAATGTTACAGTAGGGTATTTGGGACACTATAATTTAGATTGTGGCATAGATTCTGTCCATGTCAAGGCCTTCCCTGATGTTAGTATCGTGCGGCTCAATGGTGTGATGGAATTTTTACCTCGTAGTAAGGTAGTATCTGTAGGGCGTGATATCTCTGGTGAATTAATGATGACAAGTGGGATACTGACTGGTGATTCAAGTGGATCTGAATATCGTGAAAAGCTTATGTTGTCCACGTGTAAAATCTCTGAGGTATACAAATTTTATGTTATGACTATTGTAATCTGTTTTAGTTACTATGTGTCATAAGTTGATCTTGGAGGCAATAAAATTTTGTTTCCTGTGTAACTTTTGTTCAGTTTTACTTCATTTTGATCCTGCAAGTTCCTTATATGCCAGCCTTTGGAAGGCGGTCCGCTTTTTGATTTTGATGGCAACTTTGTTGGCATGAATGTTCATTTGGCTGCAGAAGGGACCTTTTTCTTGCCAAAAAGTAGACTTATTGATCATCTGGCGTGTTTTAAATCCCCGGGAAGGATTAAATTTCCTACACCTGTAAAATGTTTGAAGGCAGTCAGGTATGTCTTCTGTGTTTCCTATTGTTCACTTACTCTCTCCTATCCCACTGGTACATTCCGTACATGAGCAAATATCTTTATCAGTTTTATAAACAAGTTATGTAATTACGGGTTTTGCAGTGATATGAATTGTAGGACAGCAAAAACATGTTCCTTTGGATTTTTTGTCATTTCTTGTTAACTCTGCAGTTTTCGATCATTCGATGGTATATTCTTGATAATAACTTGATTTGTTTCCATCTCTATCAGCATATTTGCTGTCCTATTGTTGTGTTCCGCCATTGCTCTCTACTAAATTAATCAAATTATGTTTCAAAATGATTAAGCCAGTTTATTTTTCTTAATTTGAAGAAAGAAATATTTTGTGCACACTAAAAATAGTAGAATGGACTGTGAAGTCTCCTGACTGCAGATTTTGAATAACATCTATTCATAGTACTCTTGTTTTTTTTAAAAATAATTATATCTGTACTGCATGTCCTCAGTTCTCTATCTTGTTTTTTCTACACATTGTTTTCCTGCATTTGTGGTGCTGCTTTGTTCTATTTTACTTTTGGTTAATCATGTTGATATTCTTCTGCAGGGTTGGAGGAAGACTTGCAGGTGAGATCCTTAACTCTGATATAGAAGTCGAGCACACAACCATTCATTAATATTGTTTTATTACGCTATTCATCATGCAGTGATATCTTTTTTAAACCCATCACAAGCAGTGCTAGCTACCAACTAGTTTAGCCATTCAGAGTTTACTTTCACGATCTTATGCTATTTTGTACTACAGGCTGATATTATATGCATAATTTTATTGGAATGTATGTATCGCTCACCATCAGTATATGAGCTAATCACTTTAAACTCATGACATTGTTGTATCAGTTAGTAGAGATGTTCTCAACAAGGATCAACATTGGGATCCTGACTCCTTGGGTTATCCTAAGCCACCATCATCTATGTCAAATGGTGAGTCATTGGCTGTGAATTTTTGACTTCATGCATTACACCTTCCTACAACTTATGGCTCCACCAATAACTGTATCGTGTCTCTTCTACCAGGTGATATGGTTTTGGTTAATACTTTTGAAGATACTTTTGGCGACACATGTGGTGGTGTCTGGAGTGAACTTGGTGAAACAGTTTCTTCCAACATAAAAGAGAATGTTGTTGCACTAGCTTCATTCAATGGTGATCTTACAGTACTGCACTGTTTACTATTTCATATGTAATATTTGGTCATCACTAACTGCTGATCCAAAATATGATATGCAGGAGACACTAGGTTTTTTGCATGCACGGGCTTTTTTATTGATTGGGATGGATGTACCACTATTCTGACTTCAGCATGCTTGGTTAGAAAGGGAAACAAGATTGATGAAACTTTGAGGGTTCGTGGTGCTATTTATTCTATGATCCCTGCTCTTTTAAGAACTGCTCGATTCTCAAAACTGTATTGTCAATTGCAGATTGATGTGTTGCTGCCAAACAAGGAGTGTAGAGTAGGGACATTACAACATTGCAATTTACATTACAATGTTGCTCTTGTCGATGTCAAGGATTTTCATCCTCGCCATCCAGCAAATATTCGGCACCAGCGCCATGATCATTGTTGTAATCTAGTAGCTGTGGGCTTTGGCTTTGAAGAAGGAATCTTAATGGCCACAAAAGGGTGATATATACCAAGTCCAGTCACGCTAGACTGCAAAGTTCTTGGATATTCCACCTGCAAAATTACTAAGGTATGTTGTTGATTTTCCTTGCCTAATTTACGTGAGTGTCAGTAAATTTTAAGTTGACTACAAAATTTGTTGGCATTATGGATGACAATTTCATGTCATCTGGTTAGGCTGGCATTGGAGGCCCCCTTGTTGAGTTTGATGGAAAATTTGTGGGTATGAATTTCTTCAGCAAGAAAGTGGGAACCCCCTACCTATTTTACACTGAAATTCTCGAGGTCCTGGAATATTTCAAGACAAAGGGGTATGTAAATATTTCTCTCTTGGCTGTTCGAATGCCTATTAGGCTTTTACAAACAATTTCATTGCATCGGTAATTTTCAACTAAATATGTTATTTTTTGGTGCGAGTGTCAGATCTGCTGTGAAAGTTGACCGTGATGTCAATCCTAAGAAGCTTGAATGGATTATGCCTAAAGATAACAGTGTATTTCATAACATGTATTATGAATTTATGATACTTTGTACTCTGTTTGTACCAAAATATATATGTTTTGGCTTTTCTAGATATAAACACCTACATTTTGAAATGATGGAAGTAAAAAGTTCCGTGTTAACTTTTTTATCACATTGACGTTTGGAGCAAATTATCGGATGCAGGTGGCCCGTGCCCAAGCCATATTGGTGTCATCCTCATGAAGTGGATATGGTCAAGGAAAAAACTAGAATCGGATGGCTCTGTGGCAAGCCCGTATTTATATGAATGGAGTGAGATTATTGTGCGGGCAGAAGTGGCATGTGTTGTCTGTTATGCCTTTTTGTGACGCTGTGACGCTGTGGCTGTGCTTAAGACACTTCTCCAATCCTCTAATAAACGTTACATCTAGCTAGTTTTTTTCTTAAAAAATCGATGTTATGTGTGGATGCATGTAAATAATTTGTGGTCCAAGAACTTCTCTTAAGCTAGAATAATAAAGCGAATGTATGAGATGTTTGATTTTCAAGGACTAAAGTTTAACCTTATCACTTGGGATGCTGATCAAAGGACTAAACATGAGTTAATAGCACAACTAATTGCATAAGTTGTGGTTAATTTGTAAATGTATTTTATCATTAGTAAATGCTTTTTTCTAGCACAACATTGTCAATCATGAACTAATTAAGTTTAGAGTAAAGTGCATGGCGGTTCTCAAACTCACAAAGTATGTCACTGCTGTCTCGTTTGGGTCTCATTGTAGGTCCAAATGAGTCTAGACCCGTGACCCGCGACGGCGTGGTATACTTACGTGACACTCATCTTCCTGCTCGTGCAGCGGTCTGCCTTAGTGAGACCCATTTGGACCTACAGGGTCGGCAGAAGCTGCTCCTCTTCTGCCGCGGCAGGGAGGGGGAGGGGGCGGACAGCTTGATGATGGCACAGCTGTGCAAGTTCATGTGTGTACGGTGCATTTTACTCTTCTTTATTTATTCCTAACTCGTGCGTGCATTCACAACTAAAAAGAGTTTCAAAATTCAAAGTCACGAGAGTCTGCCGTGCCACTGAAGACATAGATGACTCGAAATAAGCACAGGCGAATTTCAGCCATTCCGGCGTTGAATCTATATAGCTCCTTCCATTCACACCGTCGTTCGCCATGGAGATGCTCGTCTCTGCGGTCCTCGGCGACCTCATCAGTCGATCCATATCCTTCGCCGTGGACAGGTGCTGCCAGCGGCGGCGCAAGGGCGGCAAAGAGGACGCCCCGCTCCGGCTGCGCCGCGTGCTTCTACGAGTCCAGGCCGTCGTCGAGGAGGCTGACCGGCGGCGCGTCACCAACCAGGCGATGCTCCGGCAGCTTCAGCTGATGAGGGAAGGCGTGTACAGAGGCTACTACCTCCTCAGCGCCTTTAAGAGCCAAGGCGGCGCTAATACGCAAGGCAAGACCCGACGAGATCGCGAGGTCAGTCACCCATCGTCGTCGTTCGCCCTGTCCCGGTTCAATCCGGTGAAGCGCTTGCGTACTCTCTCAGCCAGAACGGCGACGGCGACCACGGCGCCCGTCGACACCAGACGCGAGGGGGACGCGGAGGCCGAGCTCCAAGAGGTGCTCGCCGGCCTGGAACGCGTGGCCAGCGACATGAAGGAGCTCGTTGTGTTCTTGAGCTGCTACCCTCCCGCTCCCCCGCACCGCGAGCCTTACAGCGGGCACCTGTGGTTGGAGAACCGCATGTTCGGGCGCGAGGCAGAGCAGGAGAGGATCATGAGCTTCTTGCTGGAAACAGAGCCCACGGGCACAGAAGATTGTCTTGGCGTTCTTCCGGTGATCGGTCGAGCGAGAGTTGGCAAGAGCACCCTTGTCGAGCACGTCTGCTTCGACGAGAGGGTGCGCCGACACTTCTCCCTGATCGTCTTCCTCGGTGAAGGCGACATCGGCGATGGAAAACTATCATCGCTTCATCATCATCTGGGAGACAACGCCGGCATGATCAAGCATCGGGATCTCGATTCGTCGTCAGCCCGGAAATCACTGGTTGTGATTGAGCTAGATGGCGACGACATCGACGAGAGCACGCTGGGAAGAATTCTCTCCGCGCTGAGGGGAGAACGCACCGGCACCCCACCTGTCGGTAGAATACTTGTTACAAGCCGGTCGGAGAAGATTGCAAGATTTGGGACAACACGAGCTCTGGAGCTGAAACCTTTGCCACGAGAGGCATACTGGTACTTCTTCAAGACGATCGCGTTTGGGAGCACGGATGCCGAGGATCACCCGGAGCTAGCATCCGTGTGCATCGAGATGGCGGACCTGATGAACAGATCATTCATAAGCGCACATGTATTTGGCACCTTGCTGAGAAGCAACCTCTGTGCTCGGTTTTGGCGGAAGGTTCTCGAAGCCTTCAAACACTACACGAGCATGCACATCCTCCTCTTCGGTGAGCACCAAACCGACCTCGTAGCGAAAGGTCGGCCTGTATACTTTTGGAGATTGGTACCCAAGAGCGATGTTGTTCTCGTAGTGTACAGTTGCTACCAAGCGTGCTCTGATCTGCCTAAGATAACCGTGAACGATGTTCAAATCGGAAGTGCAATGCCTCGTGGGAAGTTTGAGGTACTGGCGTGGAGATCTTGCATAGGCCCGGAATAAGCAAATCCGGCAGCAGCAGCAGCCGCCTCAGCGACTCAATTCGATGTAAATAAATTAATGTTCATATAACTTGGCCGGGTGGCCGTGTATATGTTTTAGCCATTAAGTAGCACTAGTCCATCAGCCGTGCTCCCACACATGTTACATTTTTATAAATTATAACACACATCATCTGTGTATCACATTAATTATTATATCATATGTTGATAATTTAAGAAATAGAAGATTATTTTAGAATTATATTTTGATTTATATTTTTAATATAGATCATTTGGATTCAACGTTAAGGTTACCTCATGTTATTTTGGTACAAATTTAAAAGATTATTTTAAATTATTTTTATGTATCAGTGGTGGACAATTTATTTGCAAATTTAAGAGGTTACATTTAATTATTTTTATAGTGGCAGAAGTGGGCAATTACGATAACGATTAGGGGGTTACTTTAATTTATTTTATGTAATGGCAAAGGTGGGTAATTTACATATAGGTTTAGGGGTTACTTTACACTATTTTCATAATGACATAGGTGGATAATTTTTTAGAAAACGTAATAGATCCAATGGTTGTGATGATTTGAGTCTATTTATTGATGACTGGATGTGCTTTATTGTGAGATTTTTTTAGAATTTCTCTCTTTTAAAAAAATTAAAATTAAACCCAACCTAGGAGAAACTAGGTGGTTTTTCATTAAGAGGAAAATGAGGCGCGTAAATCCGTCCCCGATGGGGATCGAACTCAGGAGTGGTGGCTTCCACACCTGGGAAGCTCACCAACTGGGCTACACCCAGTCTAGAGTATCCATCTAAGATCCTATGTGGCTTCACCTGGAAACTTCAAAATGAGTCTTCAATTAGTAATAGTAAGATTAGCACAACATGGAGGTGTTTTGCCTTGTGATCATGCATGTTCTGGTCTGTAGCAGATTAACTATGTCTTGGGCTGACCAGATAGGAGGTTGTTATTTTTATGATCTTGCGTGTTGTTGTCCGTAACAGATTAATTGGGACTTGAGTTAACCAGATATGATTCTACTATTTTTATGGGGAGTTAGGATGCATCAAGGACCCTAAACTCGCAAAGTGCATTTTCATGTACCAAATTTGTCTCATGGTGTCATCTCGGTCTCTAAAATCTCATGATACCATTCGGATCCTAAACACTTCAAATACATTTTCAAATCTTAAAACTTGTCACATATCGCTGAGGACAATGGTATTTTTTCGCTCGTTACCTTCACAACCAACCACCTTATGCTAGTGATCTGTGCTGCTTGGCGCTTGATTGAGGATCTGAAAATCCACTTTGGGAGTTTAAGGATTCGAATGATACCTAGAGACAAGTTGGGAAACTTGAACATTTTTGAGAATTTTAGAACCCGGATAGTATCTTGAGAAATGAAAATGTATGTTGAGAGTTTAAGGACTTAAACAACATTTTAGAACCGTTCATGTATTTTACTTTTTCGTGGAAGTAAACTCCAAGAGTATCCTAAATCCCTTCCTAATCCTTGATTTTTAGTAAGATGAAAAAAATCTCTCTCCAACAACTCATAATACATCCTAAGATTAGAATTCCGAAAAAAATCACCTCATTCTACGTAAAGTTACACGCTTGTAAGTCGTGACATCTAAAGGTGGAAGGGTTCAAAAAGAATAAAGAGTAAGTAAGAGTTTCTAATGTAAATGTATAATAGAGAAAGAATATATAAAAGTGGTTAGGATAATTTAGAAATAATATAGGATTCCTGATGTAAATTTGTCTTTTATATTTTAGGAGTTGATTATTAAAAATTTTTGGAGATGGTCTTCTTCATTCCTTTCAATATTTTTTTTAAAAATTGTAAAACATCATATTTTTATGAGAAAAATTGATACTCTTGTAGATGCTCCAAACTCTGGAACTAACCATTGATGCATGTCTGCAGCTTGCTAAAAAAAATAAATAACAAACCCTTATTAAATTAACGTGCCCTTGTATTCATTAAGAAGTACTCTACACTTTTTCTTCCCATGTGTCTTGACACCTGGAACCGAAATTATTGTATGCAGTCCACTTGGATTGGAATTTCAGAATGCTTGACTGACCCACAAATCAATTTTCTCGATTCCGGCCGGTCGTATTTACATTTTACTGCCCTCCTTTTCCACGTCGCATCAACTACGCGCAAAACCAAAGACTTGTGTACCTGAAGTTGACCACTGCTTGTCCCGTTCTCCTCTCCTGCCCACTTTCCACGTTCAACCTGTGGAGTTGCTTCTTTGTGCAGTCGTATCAGATCTCCTCGGCAGAGCCCTCTCCGTCGTGATCCATAGGTACATACGGTTCTAGGCAGAAGAGTCAAGAGCACAAGCACCAGCAGCTGTTGCGTCCAGGTCCAGTTACATTTGCATTTCGCTGCCGTTCTCTATTCTATTCAGTATTCACCATTGTACCCACCACCACCAAATCTTCTATTGTGGTGTCTAGCAATGGAGCCCCTTATTTCTGCGATCATGAGCGATCTCCTGAGCAGAGCGCTATCCATGCTGATACAGAGGTATAGGCGATCCAGGGCAGAAGAGACAGAGCACAAGCTCCGGCGGCTGCAGCGCGTGCTGCTTCGGATCGACGCCACGGTCGAGGAGGCCGAGGGGCGGCACATCACCAACCAGGCGATGCTCCGGCAGCTCGACATGCTCAGGCAAGGCATGTACGGCGGCCACTACATGCTAGATACCTTCAGGTACAGAGGCCATGGACATGGAGACGAGGAGGAGGAGGAGGTGAGTGGTGGCCGTGGCCGCGATGTTGCCTTGTCTCGATTCAGTTCAGCCAAGCGACTCCTCTCCTTCCCCGTTAGCAGCAGCAGCAGCAGCAGCAGCAAGGAGCAGCGCACCGTGCTTGACGCTGAAAGCCTGAAGAAGCTGGAGAAGATGCTCGACGGCCTTGAGATGCTGATCGGCGACATGGTGGAGTTCGCCGTGTTCCTGCAGGGATACCCTCGCATATTCCGGCAGCCGTACAGCGAACACCTGGTCCTTGACAGGGTCATGTTCGGCAGGCAGATGGAGAAGGAGACGGTCATCAACTTCCTGCTCCGGTCAGAAGCTACGGGCGACGGGAATCCAGGGGTGCTACCAATCGTCGGCGCAGCGAGGGTCGGCAAGAGCACCCTCGTTGAGCATGTCTGCCTCGACGAGAGGGTGCGTGGTCACTTCTCCTCCATCGTCTTCTTCGCCGGAGACGATCTTGGTGCTGACAACATGGCTGCTCTGGGACGAAGTGGCGTGATCAAGCATCAGGATCTAACCGCCGCCTCCTCGTGTGGGAGATCACTTGTTGTCATTGAACTAACCGGGGCCATGGAAGAGGAGACATGGAGGAATCTGTACTGCTCTGCAGCAAGAAGCATGGGGCAAGGGGGCAAGATCATTATCACAAGCCGGTCAGACAAGATTGCATCTCTTGGCACAACGCAAGCTCTCAGGCTGAAATTTCTACCTCAAGAAGCTTACTGGTACTTCTTCAAGGTACTCGCGTTCGGGAGCGCAAACCCCGACGATCACCCGAAGCTCGCATCGCTAGGCATGGAGATTGCGGCGATGATGAATTTTGGGTTCTTGGGAGCAAACACAGCAGCAAGTTTGATGAGAGCCAACCTGAACATTCAGTTCTGGCGCAGGGTGCTTCATTGTGTGAGATATTTCTTAAGCAAGCACCTTCTCACATTTGGCAAGGGACCGGCAGACCTTTTGGAGAACGGACATCCAGTGTACGCTTGGAGTATGGCCAGGAGTCAAAATGTCGTTGTGGTTCGCAAAATTTATCAGAAGCGTACTGCCCAGAATGGTGTCCCCAAGCTAACAGCACATGATATTATGGCAGGGCGTGTTACACATAAGGGGAAGTTCAGCGCAGTCGGATGGAGGTCCAGCATACCTCCTTACTACACCTACTTGTTCGATTGTGTGTCGCAAACGGCCGGATGCTCCACACGCAGAAAGAAGCGCCCTCGGCAGGCGATGGGTTGACACTAACCGTTCGGTTAGTCCAAATACCCATGTTTAATGCTTAGCTGTATGTAAAACTTGCACGGTGATATATATATGTGCAAATAGCACCGGTGGATTTGTTATTTTGTTATTTTGGAGATTTTTAGCTGAGATATTATAGATTTGCAATGGGTCAATATATAAGTTTTTAGATTTCCATGATGAATGTATATAGGGGCAATTTCCGGTATGTCATCAAAAATTTAACTCATCCTTTATATGTCACTGATCTCACATGTCATATTAAAAAAAATATTTATATGCCGTCAGATGACATACATGAGATGAGTTACAATTTTCAATGACATACAATAAACTAGCAAGTTGGTATGCGCTAATAGCGCGACTAGATTTGATAAAGTATAACTTTTAAAATGCTATCTTAGCATAGTACATTTCTTTATTCTTATACATGACTCGTTATTCATCCTTTTGAAATCATTGACACTCAGTCTAGATGTAGATATTGGTGCACCGAATTCCAAATTGGTATTGATACATTGGATTGGTGGATGGAAATCCAATAGCGAATGGCAATCAACGCTTCACTGCACCCTCACCTCGCATACATTGCAAACTATGCAGCTTTGTATTGGATTGAAATCGTAAATCACCCTCTCTGGCATCTCTCGGTCCCATCGCAAATCTCTCTTTCTGCCTTTCTTTCTTATTTTTGTCAGGTGAACTATACCTTTCTGATTCTGCGGCTTCTGAGTCTGACTCAGGCGTTGACCTTGTGTAGAGTCTTGATGCCCCACCTCCCAATGCGTGGATCCAACTCCTCTCAGCTAACGATGTCAGTTGCTGACGTAGGCGATCTTGAAGGTTCCTCTCAATCTAGAGATATGCTAGTGTAGTAGTGGCACAGATCCCTTATCCCTCCTCTCTCTTCGCGCGCGCTCTCTCTCCACCTTGACAATGCCTCTTTCTCTCCTACTTTTGTCGTACGAACTCTGCCTCTCTGATTCTGCGGCTTCTGAAGGCACTACCCTTGTGTAGATTTCAGTGCTTCACATCTCAGTGCATAGATTCAACTCCTCTAAGCGAGCTCGTTGTACATGGCTGCAATGCCAGTTGCTGGCGTAGGCAACTTTGAAAGTTCCTCTTGATCTAGGGACTAACTCATGCAACAGTTGCATAGGTCCCGCCCCCCTCCACTCCCTCTCCACCCTCACAACACCTCTTTCTCGGTTTATCCCCTACTTTTGTCGGGAGAACTATACCCCTTTGATTTCGCGGTTTCTGAGTCTGACTCAGGTATTGATCTTGTGTAGAATCTCATTGCTCCACCTCCCATCATGTGGATCTAACTCCTCTCGGCGAATTTGTCGTACCAGGTGATTATGGCAGTTACTGGCATAGGCAATATTGAAGGTTCCTCTCGATATAGGGACAAGCTCGTGTAGCGGTGGCACAGGTCCCTTCATCCCTCCTCTCTCTATTTCTCTCCTACTTTTGTCGGTCGAACTCTGTCACCCTGATTCTGCGAGTTATGAGTCTCAGGTGTTGACCTTGTGTAGAGTCTCGGTGCTCCACCTCCTAGCGCGAGGATCCAACACCTCTCGGTGAGCTCGTCGTACCTCGCGGCGATACCAGTTGCTAGCTCTGATCCTCTCGTGCGTTAGGCGTTGTTGGTTTGATCACAAACAACTGCTAATTGGGTTTGACTATTTATCGTTTTCTATCAAAAATATGTTATGTTATATTATTTTATTTTATTCAAATTTAGATATTAACTAACTATATTGTAAATGAGTTGTTTATTAAAGGAACGTATTAATATAGACTCGTAAAATCACAACATACCACCACATGGTGACACATGCACACACTCATTGACTTGTATTGTACTTATAATTGCGTCAACTTTTCCCATTTTTAACATTAACCAAAGACAATAGCAATTGGCTATAGGATCAATATGCGTGCTCATTGAGATTACAGGGTCTACAATCTTTTGTCACTCCAAGTGCACATATGGATGAATGACCTTGACGACGTTCTTCTCAGATTAATTAGCATGGTTCCCAAAGGTAAAGAAGGAATTAAGAACATATCAAATACTTGCAGTTGATTTGTGATGGTCAAACATATTATTCCTAAGAACATTATTAATTTTCCTTATTTTTTATAACAAATTTAGTTATTTATTAATTGTATTTCGTATGGACTCTTTTATTTAGCTATTTCTCTTCTCAATCCGTACATAAATCTGCTTCTAATTTTCTTATTTTTAAAATTCTGGATATATATATATATATATCTATTAGTTATATTAGATATGAACTCTTTAAATTGATCTAGACCGTCAGATCTTTATAAAATCTAACGGTTTATATTCTTCTCTTTTTTGATTAACGTAGGACTTTCTTTAATAGATTTACTCATTGATTAAAGGTCCCGCCACTCTGTCACGTTATCCTTTGATACTAGTACACGGTCGCCTTTTTCTACGCACGTTGTACTCCAGAGTCGTGTTTCAAATATGCAAACCATGACTTTCCAGTTGCAT
Source organism: Cenchrus fungigraminus (assembly GCA_036936925.1). Taxonomy (NCBI): domain Eukaryota; kingdom Viridiplantae; phylum Streptophyta; class Magnoliopsida; order Poales; family Poaceae; genus Cenchrus; species Cenchrus fungigraminus. The sequence continues at coordinate 26,837,829 of CM072779.1, read as the reverse complement.
TCCATTTGGCTGCCCCACCCTTGTTTTCAATATTGCAGTCAAACTCAAACATGCGCAGAAACAAATACTGGTGCGTCATTTTCACCGTTGTCCTCTCTTGCACCACCAATCGTCCAATTTCCTCTCGCGTAGAGTCCATCAATAATAATGGAGGCCCTTCTTTCCGCGATCGCAAGCGAGCTCCTGGGCAGAGCCCTGTCCATGGTGATCAAGAGGTGCATGCGCTCCAAGGCAGAAGACACGGAGCACAAGCTGCAGCGGCTGCAGTGCGTGCTGCTCCGGCAGCTTGGCATGCTCAGGCAAGGCATGTATTGCGGCCACTACATGCTCGACACATTCAGGTGCAGAGGCCATGTAGGCGATGATGGCAAGGTGAGTGGTGGTGACCGTGCTTCTGCTGCCCTGCCTGGATTTAATTCAGCCAAGCGCCTGCTCTTCTCCCGCGCCAGCAGCGACAGCAGGGAGAATCCACAGGATGCCGTGCTCGACGCCGAGAACCTAAAGAAGCTTGACAAGATTGTTGGCGACCTCGAATTGATGGTTGCCGACATGGTGGAGTTCACCCTGTTCTTGGAGGGATACCCTCGCATCGTCCGGCACCCGTACAGTACATACTTAATCCTTGACAAGGTCATGTTCGGCCGGCAAATGGAGAAGGAGATGATCATGAACTTCCTGTTTCGGCCAGAGGCCGCAGGCGGCGACGGAAATCCTGGCGTGCTTCCCATCGTCGGCGCGGTGAGGGTCGGGAAGACCACGCTTGTTGAGAATATCTGCCTTGACGAGAGGGTCCGTGGTCATTTCTCGCTGATCGTCTGCTTCACATGCGAGGATCTCGTTGCCGGGAACATGGCTGCTCTAGGACGCAGTGGTGTGGTCAAGCATCAAGATCTTGCCGGTCCCTCGCGTGGAAGGTCACTTGCTGTCATCGAGGTATCTGGGGACGTCGTGGAGGAGGAGACATGGAGAAGGCTGTACTCCTCGGTGGCAAGCAGCATGGGTCACGGGAGCAAGATCATAGTCACAAGCAGGTCAGACAAGATACTTGCTCTCGGAACAACGCAGGCACTCAGACTGAAGGTGTTGCCTCAAGAAGCTTACTGGTACTTTTTCAAGGCACTCGCCTTCGGCAGTGCAGACCCTGACGACCAGCCGGAGCTCACATCCCTGGGTATGGAGATCGCAACCCTGCTGAAAGGCGCTTTCTTGGGAGCAAACATAGTGGGTGGTATGCTGAGAACCAACCAGACCACCCAATCCTGGCGGAGGATGCTGCAGTGCTTGAGGAATTTTACGAGCAAACACCTACTCTTGTTTGGTGAGCATCCTACGGATCTCATACAGAAAGGCCACAGCGTGTGCATCTGGAGGCTGACCAGGACTCAGAATGACGTGGTGATCTGCAACGTCTATGAGAAGCGATCTCTCCAGCATGATGTTCCCGACCTGCTGACAGCACATGATATCCTAACAGGAAATGCTACACGCCAGGGTGAGTTCCGCATGGTAGCATTGACATCTAAGATGCCCCCCTACTACACCTACATGGCGACTTGTGCGTCCCTGACGGTCAGATGTTCAGTGTCTAATAAGAAGCGCTCTCGGCAGGCAAGGATTTGATCTGTGTAATCTTCCATCGACTTCACGGTTGCAACTTACAGTAGATTGTTATCTTTCTAACTGCAAACTTGAACTACCTGTAACACGTTTCAGCTTGTGTCCAACTTATATCCTCTTGTATTGTAATTTGTAAGTTTCTAACAAGGCTACTTCCAGTTGCAGTGTCGGACAAATTATAAATTTAGTTATATAGGTATCTTTGAGTTACTTTTTATGATGGAGGTGTTAGGTAATTTACTAATTTACATTTACAAAGAAAAATGCAAAAGTTCCAGCAAGCTGGAGGGGTTTCCTTTAAAATAGCTAGCTAGAATATTATTTTCTTACAATCTAATAACACATATAGGTTCTGTTTGTTTTTGTCATGTGCTCCTTTACCCGCTGAAGACACCTCTATCTCCCAAGTTCTAATCCAATGTTATCTGTGAGTTTTTTTTTTCAATTTTCATAATTGTTAAGGTATATAAAGGTTTTTGTTTTATTTTTTCTTTTTTTAGAATTACACGGTACAACGCAAACGCTCACAACACGCACACACACTCACCCCTATGAACACAGGTACGCAAACCATACCCCTATGAGCACCTCCGAAGGACTGAGCACCGGCAGATATGGAGATTCCCGAAGTCACCACTGACGTCTCGTCGTCGACGGGAACATCGCTTACCACTTAATGCATAACGCCGGAAAATTCAAGAAAAGGTGCGAGCACGAGGATTTGAACCCAGATGGGTAGCGTCCCACTGGACCGTCCTACCATTGGACTACAAGTCCATTCACTTTGTTTTATTTTTCTTAATACCAACGGCGCATAATTTTTCACATTTTTCGGATTAACATGGTAATTTGATAGCAAACAAGAAGGCTAGCTTCTTTTAATGGTCCTAAGGTATTAGAGTAACTCCAACAGCTCTTTTATATCTTTTTCTATCTGTAAAAATAAAGAAAAACGATAAAATCACGTTCCAACAGTCTCTGTAAAAAGCAAACTCGCAATCCTCCTTGCCATCCCTGGGCGCCGGCTCGCGAGCTTTGGCGAGGCCGCCCGCTCGGAAAAATCCCCGCATCCCGCGGCGGCCCGCCCTCCTCCTCGCGCCCGTCCTGCTGCGTCGCGCCCACACGCAGCTCTGCGACCTTGTGTAGTCGCCGTCGCCGCCGCCGCCACCAAGCACCGGACGCCCTCGCCCCTGCCGACCATCACGTGAGGAAGGAGGCCCGCCGCCGAGCTCTCTGGGACGCTGTTGTCGCCTCCTCCTTCCTCCCGTGGGAGCTCGGTACCGGGCCTCGCATGTCGGCTTGGCGAGTTCCGTCTCGAAACTGTGTGTCCCGGCGAGCTCCGCCTTGGACCCCAGCGTCGCGCCGCCTAAGCCCTCGGCTCCGGGTGTAGGACAGGCGAGCCCCACATCTGGCCGCGTGCCTCACGCGCAGGCCTGACGAACTTCCCGGCCCCGGATGCCGCGTCGGCCTGGCGAGCTCCGCCTCCGGCCGCGGCGGCGCGCCGGCCTGGCGAGCTCCGCCTCGCCCGCGGGCGCCACGCGCAGGCCCGGCGAGCTCCTCCCTCGGCCGCGAGCGCCGCGCGCAGGCCGACGAGCTCCCCGGCCCCGGATGCCGTGCCCGGCCTGGTGAGCTCTTCCCTCGGTCGCGGCGGCACGCCGGCCTGGCGAGCTCCGCCTCCGGCCCTTGCTCATAGAGGAAGGGGAGCTCCTCCACTCGCGCCTGCTCGCATAGGAAGGGGAGCCCGCCACCCGCCCCTGCTTGCAGAGGCAGGGGATGCCCGCCATTGCTCCACCCTGCTCATGGAGGCAGGTGGGGATGGATAAGGTGGGGGGACTGACATGCGGGGCCCACTCATATGGAAAGTTTAATTTAAACAATATGTTGGATCATCCCATATAATTATGAAGTCTTTTATTTTTACAAAGGACTAAAACTGTAAATTTAGCTAACCAAAATAAAGAGGTTGTTGGAGTTGCTCTTAGATCTCTGTGCAGTGCTTGCTGTAAAATTTTGCAATTTTGAATTGGGTATTTGCTTACAGAAATACCATATACTCGATCATGTTAGCCATCTAAACGAATTAACAAATTCTGAATCGTCAGTCGTCAGGAGGTCGTCTTTATTGAACATATATTGAAAAGCATATAGAGCTCATAGGATCCGTGGTTTAAAGAAGTGTATTTTTCTTTACTTTATGCGTGTTTGGATGGAAGGGTAAATGAGGCAAATGAGATAAATCTACTCCTAAGATGTTAATCATGTGGGGCAAATGTTTTGCCCTCTAATTCCATTTACCCCTAAAAAGTAGTAAATGGGAACAAAATTATGGTAGACCCCAGCCCTCTCTTACATCCACATACACATTATCCCTCAATCCAAACACCCTAAGGAGTAAATATTATTAGAAGCAAATGGAAGGGGTAAAACATTTACCTTGGGATAAACATTTACCCCTTGCATCCAAAGGCCTCTTGTCTTCTACACATTTTCTCCATTTTCTCCGGAGCCGAGTCAAATCTACGGATCAGCAACCCATCTCTGACGCTTAAAATGGACTGCCACGTTGAGCATCGTGGAGAGTCATTTTCTTTTTCGTTCCATTCATACTGTAATGTCCACAAATTTTATGTAGTCCATTTCTAAGTCAAGTCGACAGCGTGCACCTACCTTGGACTGCTGACATGAGAGGTTCCTTGCAATAGGGGAAAATTCTCTCCATTGCGCCATCAACCTTCTCCTTGCCGCGATTTCCATTTCACCACAAACCTTCTCCTTGAGAGAATCCTTGCAATGGAGGCCATTCTTTCTGCGATCATGAGCGACCTCCTGAGCAGAGCCTTATCCATGGTGATCCAGAGGTTCAAGAGTTCCAGGGCAGAAGAGGCAGAGCACAAGATCCAGCGGCTGAAGCGCGTGCTGCTCCAGGTCGACTCAATGGTGGAGGAGGCCGAGGGGCGGCACATCACCAATCAGGCGATGATCCGGCAGCTCGAGATGCTCAGGCAAGGCATGTACGGGGGTCACTACATGCTCGACACCGTCAGTTACAGAGGCCATGACGAGGTGAGTGGTGGCCTCCCTGTTGCCCTGCCTAGATTCAGTTCAGCCAAGCGGCTCCCCTCCGTTCCCGGCGGCGGCAGCAGCAGCAATGGAAACCGGCAGAGCACTGAGATCCTGAAGACGCTGGAGAAGATGCTCGACGACCTCGAGACGATGGTGGGCGACATGCTGGAGTTCGCCGTGTTCTCGCGGGGATACCCTCGCATATGCCGGCAGCCGTACGGCACCTACTTGATTCTTGGCAACGTAATGTTCGGCCGGCAGATGGAGATGGAGACGGTCATCAACTTCCTGCTCCGGCCAGAATCCCCCGCTGGCAATGGAAACCCCGGCGTGCTTCCGATCGTCGGCGCGGCGAGGATCGGCAAGAGCACCCTTGTTGAGCATGTCTGCCTTGATGACAGGGTGCGCAGCTACTTCTCGTCCATTGTTCTCTTCATCGGAGAAGACCTGGCTGCATTCAGAGGCAGTGCTGTGATCAAGCATCAGGATGTCACTGCTCCTTCACATGGGAGGTCGCTAGCCGTCATCGAGCTAGCTGGGGACATCGACGAGGAGGCATGGAGGAAGCTGTACTACTCGGCAGCGAGCAGCATGGGGCATGGGAGCAAGATTATAATCACAAGCAGGTCAGAGGAGGTAGCTGCTGTTGGAACAACCGGTGCTCTCAGACTGAAGGCTCTGCCGCAAGAAGCTTACTGGTACTTCTTCAAGGCGCTCGCATTCGGAAGCGCAAACCCCGATGACCAACCAAGGCTCGCATCCCTGGCCATGGAGATCGCGGAGCTGCTGGACGGTGCGTTCTTGGCAGGAAACATAGTGGCAAGCTTGATAAGAGCCAACCTGAACGCCGACTTCTGGCTCAGGGTGCTTCAGTGCTTGAGAGGCTACACAAGGAAACACCTGCTCATGTTTGGCAAGCACCCTAACAAGCTGTTGCAGCAAGGGCGGTATGTGTACACTTGGAGGATGGCCGGGACTCGCGACGTCGTCACGGTAACCTGCAACCCGTATCAGAAGCCATCTCCCCAGGACGATGTCCCTGATGTCACCGTACAAGACATCCTGTCAGGACGTTCTACGCATCAGGGGAATTTCAGCGTTGTGGCATGGAGATCAGCCGTTCCCCCCTACTACACCTACTTTGCAAGCTACGCGTCGCAGACACCTGGATGTTCTACGGTCAACAAGAAGCGCCCACGGCATGCCATGGTGTGATGTTACTCTTCAAATACACACCAACACAGTGCAGCTGTAACCCTGTAATGTAAGGCTTTGATCGGATTATTCACTTACAAACGTATCACCGTATATAAAATGCTAGTGTCCAGATGATGAGCCAAAATCTTGATCAGGCTATCTGCCCGTCTACAGAGCGTAGGCACCAGATTCACAGGCAATGGCCAGTGGCCACCATCTGAAATCTTGATGGTGCTTCAGCTCAAACAGCATCTAGATTCACCAGCAGCGGAACAGGGGGACCACAGCTGATGAACCTAAACAGTTTTCACTCAGCAAAGAAAAACAAAAACAAAAACAGATAGCAATCACAAGGATGAAACGAGGTGCAAGAGGCAACGAAACATGCAAGGATTGCCAATCTTCGACAAAATGGTAAAGCTAGCCTACAAAACTAGAGGCCAATTCTGACAAACAACTCCGGTATACAATGTCAAATAACACACGGTGATAGAAAGCCACAGGAAACACCATTATTTGTTCTGGTTAAAACGTGGCGCAATAATGTAACGTCGGCCAAAATTTAAAGATGACACCGGTAGACAATGCAATGCTCAAGACGACACTAAGCGCCACTCACTTCCCACCAAGGCTTGGGAACTGAGATTGATCTTCAATGGCCGGGGCAGCAGCTGGCCCACGGTTGTAACCCCCGAAGTATCCACCACCTCTACCGCCACGCTCGCCACGGCCCCTTCCACGACCACGACCGCCATAGTACCTTTCTCCTTCAGCAGGTTTCAGGAACTCATTGATGCTCACAGACTGCAACAAAAGTTTAGAAATTACAGCATTAGCACCCAATTTCTCCAATAACTAAGCACTAATCACAAAAACAAACATAGTCATAAAAACACCATGTGCCAGACAGAATCATAAGGGTCATTGTACTAAGGCTGTCCAATTCTATCTCCCCCTTAGTCAGATTTAGTGTGTCAGGGGTTCAGAATACTGATTCTTCTCAAATAACAAGCTTACAGCTCCAAGGTTATTTCAGATTCTACTCCATATGAACATAAACAATTCACAAGAGGATTCTATTCCCAAGAGGATTGTTCTAAATCTACCTGATTAGTTCAATAATAAAAGAGGGCAATATACCTAAAGAATTCTGAAACAAAATCTATCTAACACAGAATTAACACATCATTCCATTGTAAAATGGCAGCAAAGAAAACCAATGATGTACAACTATAGTAAAACCATGTCACCAAGTATTTTCATCTCCAATAGCATAGATAAGATATAACTACCTTCTTGGCGCGCTCATCACGATCAGCACTTTCCTTCTTCTTATCCTTGTCAGAACCCTGAGCATACAAAAAATTATATTCATGAGCACATATGCAAAAGTCAGTAGAATTTAGGTATCAAGGTATCATATTAGAGGAAACTAACCAGCTTAATGAAAACTTCATCATTTTCTTTCTTGTTTGAAAGTGGCTGCAGAGACTGCAGATCCTTATCAACTTCAACCTTCCTCTCTTCAGCCTTCAATGCAAGTAGTGCTTTCCTCTTCTCCTCCCTTATTTTCTCAAACTCCTCCAGAGTCATCTCCTGTGTGATTGATTATTAAAAGATAGACAGATCAGCACCACAAAAAACATATATACCGTATATGGGAAAGAAAGAAACAGGGCATTAGCTTGTATAGGGGAAAAATAATGGTATGCTGGCATATAGAAGCTGTTTCCGTGACAGGATGCCTCAGGTTATGAAAATGTGATTAGTAACAGGACAAAGAAATTAGACACCCAAATGAAAATTGGCTTCTCAAAGATTTAATGCAACAAAGCCCAAGTTACTTGTCATTGTATTTGGAAGTAAAGTATTACTGGTCAACAAAGTTTTAAAAAATAACAATTGCATTCCACGATATGAACTCAAAAATCAAAGGGTATTAGACAAACATCACAATAGAACTCTCTTACAGTATGCAATGGCAAATAGATCCAATTTTAAACACCATTGTTGCATTACACATCACAATTGTGCAGGAACTGCCAATTAAACAATGGAATTAAAATGGATAGAATATTACCTTGTCCTCTTCCTTTTCTTCCTCATCAGCAGCAGCATCCTTGTTATCTTTGTTCTCATCAGCTGCTGGGCCGTCATTCTGCTCGCCCTGTTTCTCAGCAATAGGAGCACCCTCCTCCACCTTCAGAGCTTCCTCAGTTTCCCTAGACACACAGGATTACATTAGTAATTTTTATGACCTCCAAAAGGCATACATCACACAAAAAATGCTACACGGAGGCAGAGAGACAAAAGCAACACAGTATAAGTTTCCTTACTGGGCAAGAACTTCATCAGTGGCGGTACCCCAGTTCCCACGCCCTGCGCCATCACGCTTCATTTCATAGCCACGGCCAGTCCCACTGTGGCGTTCATAGTTTCTCCGCGGTGGCCTCTCAGAGTCATCACCAAACTCACCATTCCTGTATCCACCACGTCTGCCTCCACCACCACCACGGTAAGGGGGGCGAGGGCCTCTCTCCCTTTCCCCTTCAGCTCCACCAGTTACAGCACCATCCCCAAAGCCTCCACCACCATAACCTCCATGGAAGCCATTGGCATTGTCACCACCGAAGTCACGGTTCTGGCCATATCCCCGTCCACCTCTGCCGCGGCCACGTTCACCACGGCCAAAGCCACCACGAGCTGGTGCACCACCACCACGTGCATCTCTCACTGAAACAAGTACAGTTCAAGAGTTAAAATGAGGCATTCGTGCTCTCAGGAAATGGAGGTAATATATCTATTTGAAAGCCCCAACATAACATCAGGCCTGAAGAAAGGTACAATTTCCACTTTCCAGCAGTGGAAAGCTAGCACCTTTACAAGTCGCATCATCAAAGCTTGCAACTGGAATGATGCAGCCTCAAGGGTAGACAGCTAATTCAGAAATTATCGCTAAACATGATCTAAACATCTTTAAAAAGCTTGTACCAATCGAAGCGTATTGGAACTTGGAAGACGCAAGAATAAAAAATGCCCAGAATCCCAGATCTAGCATCCTAGCAATCAACTCACCAGCTTGCGCGGGGGGAGCGGGCTTGGTCGGGAACTTGGCAGCAGCCGCAGGCTGGGCCGCCTTCCCAGCAGGCGCCGTGGCGGCCTTCTTCGCCTCGGCCTTCTGCGCCGCGGCGGCGGCGGCGGCGATCAGCTGCGAGGGGTCATCGCCGTCGTCGGCGCCGAGGAGGTCGAACGGGTTGAGGGTGGACATGTCAGCAGCGGTGGCGGCGCCGGGAGAGGAGGCAGCAGTGGGGTCGCGAGGTACCTCAAGAGACTGGATACAAGCACTAGCAGCTTCGCCGGACGGGTTGGGCCGCCATTAGAATAAGAGGAGGAGCTGGGGAGGGGGGAGAGGAGGGTAGGGTTTTGGGGGGCGGCGGCGGCGCGGCGAGGGGTTGGAGGCAGGAGACGGGTGGGGAGAGTGTGACAAGGAGAAACCCTAGCCGCACTCCTACGCGAGCTCATATCCTTTCGCATCCGTGTCGGGCTCCTGTTTTTTTTTTAAGCATTTCTGCTCAGTGGCTCTCGAATTACGGTAATAGCCTTCGGGTTGAGTGGTAATTACCACTTCAGTAGCGGTTTAGTACGTTTGGGCCCGCTTGGCAGTGCCGACGCGAACGGAGGGGTAGGCTTGGAATTTTGGTGGTCTATGGGCCTCGGGGGTAGTGAGGCGCTCGTGGGTTCGGGAATCTGGCCATCTGGAGCCGTGCGCTACGAGTCGGACGGCTGGGATTATGTTTTTGATCGAAAAAATGCGTGTCATGTCGGAACTGGTTTGGTTAAAAGTGTGTTTTTTTTTTGCTGAAAGTTCAAAGTGTGAGGTTTGGTGGACAGGTGGAGTTAACATTTGAACAGCCTGATTTCGTAATCACGGATAAATTGGGTGACGGAATAGGAAGTGGTTGAGGGTCCATCCGGTCTTTTTTTTTATTCTGTTTTTAGCCGGATGAACTCGTTTTTATTTCGTAGTAGATAAATACGAGATGGGACTTAATATGTATTATATGCACCTATAGCTTTTTATGGACTAAAGATCATTATAGCTACGTGTTTTATGAAAAATCACTAGTCGAACAGTTCTTAGAGGTTCCAAAACGTAGTTGGCAACTAGCAAACCAACAAAAATCAATAATATCACGTGTATATATGTATCAAAGTATAACTTCTCGTTTAAGTAACCGACCCCGCTCGTTTTCGTAATCTCATTCATCCCACTTCCGCTCTCGTTCCCGACTATTCCGAAACCGCTCCCGTTTAAAATATAGTAACGAAAACGAAAGAGGGGGTTTCCCGCCTGTTCCCATCTGTTTTCATCCCTAGGTGGAGTGAAACCAATCATCATCCAAATGATAAAGGGTCCAATCCATTTCTATCAAACGAATTCAAGAAACAATGATCGGATCCATCTTAATTTTAAATAAAGTCATGTTTAATTACATTTGCATCACAAATGCAATATCATGTACTAGGTACGTATTTGCTATATTCACGAATTCAAGAAAAACAATTGGATCCATCTTAATTCTAAATAAAGTTATGTTTAATTACATTTGCATCACAATGCAATATCATGTACTAGGTACGTATTCGCTATATCCACTCCCTATATTCTCATCATTTTGATGGCACTAGCACTCTTCGTCAGTTCCAATAGGCTAATAATAACGTGTTAGCAATATATCATTGTTTTTCGTCTCCCTTAAGCTGTATAGTTTATTATGATATATTTCTTTCAAACACCGACAAACAATATATCTTGATCTTCCATACAACATCTTTCTTGCTCCTTAACTCCATGTATCTTCCCTAAGCTCTAAGGTGATCACGAACCCTTCGGCAAATGCAGTACATTACATCTTTCAAAATATCTCAACTACTCCCTCCACTTAAAAACCAACTCATTCTAGAATTCAAAATTTTCAAAAAAAAGTTATTGCTACCCCTATTTGTATGTGTACGCGACAATCAATTAGCACCAAAATATACTGACAACTAAGGTTAGTTTACCTCTTACTACTCTATCCTGAAATCTCTAGAATAACTTGTTTTTTGATTGTTTAAGGTGTTATATTATTCCTCTGGACTAAATAACTCTTACATTTATGTCTTGGTTAAGGTAAAATGGAAAAATTTGACGTGACTCTTCGTTAAGGTAATGAATATATTCTGATACTTTTTAAGATATGTTTTTAATTCTCAAGCACTTTCTAGATAGTCGAGTTATGCTCAAAATGAATTTTTTCCTTGTCGAGCACTTTTTTTATCGCGACAAAGATTTAAAACAATTACTTACCTTTCCATATGCACCAAGACATAAACTATGTCTACATACATAGAAAAATTAGATATTAAAAAACCAAAATGAACAGTATTTTGGATGGCTTATGCATGTGATACATAGTATAAGAAAATGAATTTGGCATCAAACCTCGTAAAAATGAAAGTACTCCTGTTAAACAAATTAAGGTTTCTATATAAATGAAAAAGAAACGAAAAAAAATATTTGATGCGGCTTGCTGAAGCAAATCAGCGCGGGGAGGCCTGCGATCTCTGTGGGTTGTGGCTCATTGTTGTGCGGCGCGCCCGCTGGAATGAAAATTTTTTTATATTTTTTTCGTTGATTTCTGAAAAATAAATGATGCAAACAAAAATTATCAGAAATATACCTCTGCCGCCGTACTCCACGGCCGCAGGGGTGCCGCCAACGGTCGGGGGACTGGCTGTGGGGTCAGGTTCCTACCGCCGTATCACACGGCGGCAGGAACCCTACCGTCGTGCCACACGGCGGCAGGAGCCTGCCGCCGTGGGGTACGGCGGCAGCCTCACCCCTATATAAGGGGCCAGCGGCTGCCGCCAGCCCCTCCTCCCTTCTTCCCTCTCTCCTCCTAAATCTTCGGCTTTCAACCCTTCGGAGCACTTTTGACTCAGGTATGTTTCTAACTTTAGTGTAGTTTAGTTAGTTAGTGTAGTGTAGTTAGTTAGGTAGTTAGTGTAGTTTAGTTAGTTCACTTAGGGCCAGCTTGGTTGGTGGCCATCACCTGCCACAACACTGTTCGCCTCGCCACACTCCCGCGGCGGACGTTTCGTCCGCCACGGAAATCACTGTTCCGTGGCGGGAGCGTCCGTGGCGTGGCGATGTGTGGCCTGCAACCAAGCAGGCCCTTAGTGTAGTTAGTTAGTGTAGTTTAGTTAACTTAGTTTAGAAATTTTAGAAATAATTATATTCAAATAAAATTCGTAGAAAATAGTTATAATTCATAAAATTTGTTTAAATTGACATAAAATTCGTAGAAAATGGTTATAATTATCAAAATTTGTTTAAATTCATAAAAATTTCGTAGAAAATAATTTTAATTCGAATAATTAGATTAAATTGACATAAAATTCCTACAAAATAATTACAATTCAAATAATTTGATTAACTTGATATAAAATTCTTAGAAAATAGTTATAATTCAAATAATTCATTTAAATTGATATAAAATTCCTAGAAAATGATTATAATTCAAATAATTAGATTAAATTGACATAAAAATCTTAGAAAATAGTTGTAATTCACATAATTCGTTTAACTTGATATAAAATTTGTACAAAATAGTTATAATTCAAATAATTTGTTTAAATTGATATAAAATTCCTAAAAAATAGTTATAATTCAAATAATTGGATCAAAATGATATAAAATTCTTAGAAAATAGTTTTAATTCACATAATTCGTTTAAATTGATATAAAATTGATAGAAAATGGTTATAATTCAAATAATTAGATTAAATTGATATAAAATTCTTAGAAAATAGTTTTAATTCACATAATTTATTTATTGATATAAAATTCGTAGAAAATAGTTATAATTCAAAAAAATCTTTTAAATTGATATAAAATTCATAGAAAATGGTTATAATTCAAATAATTGGATTAAATTGATATAAAATTCTTAGAAAATAGTTTTAATTCACATAATTCGTTTAAATTGATATAATTCAACTAATTGATTAAAATTTGTTTTTTTGCAGCTATGGCTCAGGCACCGTTAGAGTACGTAAGGCCGGAGTTGTTCGAGGAGGCGGTGGACCGGCACCACCGCTCGTACGTCTCGGCCGTTCTTGGACAGACGCCCGGCAGTATACGTTGCCGGACCACCCGCACGTTGATGCCGATACACCAGCGCTGGATTCCGAAGTACGTAATTCATTTGTTATATTTATTTCTGTTTCTTTACAATAGTAATTGCGTTAAGTAAATTGTTTTTGTTGTTTTGTTGTTACAGGCTACACGCTGCAGGACTTCTGCCTTTCGCGCGGTTGGTTGAGGGGGACAAGCTACGAGCTGAGGTTCCCCGGGGAGAGCGGTTAACGCGGTTCAGCTACGACGCTCCTCTTATCATCGTGTTTATGGACTGGTGGCGACCAGAGACGCACACCTTCCACTTCCCCGTCGGCGAGATGGCGCTCAGTCTTGAGGACGCCGCGTTTTTTGGAGGACTCCCGTGTGCTGGCAAGGCGATGGGGCCTATTGACATCCCCGCGACGTGGCAGGCCGACTTCCTTGCTCGGTTCGCGAATGTTCCTCGGAACGATCGCGCGCCTCGGCCGTACGTGCCTTTCGCCAACTCCCACGGTCCCACCTGGACTTGGATCCAGCACTTCAGCGTACGTGCTCTAACTCTTATTTTCATCATTTGTATGCATTTTAAACGAATGTGGCGATGGACCTTTGTGTGCAGGCTGACTACATGGCGGACGAGGTCGAGGACCAGATGTCGGACAGGTTTCTAGAGGTGTACCTACTCTGGCTGTTCGGGTGGGTGATGTTCTGTGAGTCCGCGGGAGACTCGGTGTCGAGGTACCTGCTCCCCTGGGCTCAGAGGATCGCCGACTCCCCCCTCGACGAGATGCCCCAGATCAGCTGGGGCAGCGCTGTTCTGGCCGCTACCTACAGGGAGTTGTGTTCGAGCATGGCGAAGCCGGCGAGTAGAGAGGGGATCCTCCTGGGTTGTCCTCTCCTGCTGCAGATGTGGATCCACGAGCGGTTCGACATCAGTCGGCCCAAGGCCGACCTCTCGGAGTACGAGCCGCTGCCAGCTGACACCGACCCAGCGGACCTCCCCACCATGGGTTCTCTGTGGTGCCTCCGGAAGGTAATGACCTCCCTTATCGTTTTCTTCGCTTAATGAGTTCCTTAGTTCGATTTAATTAACTTTTCATGTTCTGTGCAGCACGTTTGGGCGGGGGAGCAGGCGAAGAAAGCGTACAAGGACTTCGTGGGTCAGATCGACCGGATAATCGATGCCCAGGTCCGGTGGACGCCATACACTCCTACCATGGTCGCTGCCCGCGCACCATATGGCCTCTCGTCGCTGTGCTTGCGAGACCAGGCGTACTGGATGACGCGGTGACGATTGGTGTTCGACGTCTACGTCGAGGAGTACGCGGTCCACCGGGTGATGAGGCAGTTCGGCCTCTACCAGGAGTCGGCTGTACCTGTTGCGCCACGTCTACCGCCCACAGCGCATAGGTGAGCTACCATGAGACAGTTATAATTTTTTTCGTTAGAAGTAGTAAATTGCAAATAATTTTTTGTTTCATCTATGCTAGGTGGATGCGTAAGGACATGTCAGCGGCGATGTCGTTCGTCGTCAGGTTGCAGCCGTACGTGGACGAGTGGGCATCCGCAGCGGACGAGGATAACATCGTCACCGAGCACCGCCTTCACGACGACGCGGCCTGGGTAGCGTACCTTAAGTGGTACCTCCCGAGGACGCGGACGCGGGTGACGTACGTCCCTGCTGCCCCGCCACCGCCACCGGTCCCGGACCACGACAGGCTACTGCCAGACGCCACATACTCGGTGCGACGAGACCAGACCGCCGACACAGCGGTAAGCTACGATACTGCAATCGTATTTAATTCATGTTACTATTCATTATAAAATGTGCTACTAATTTCGTGAGCAGCACAACGCGCTTGCTGAGATCGTGCGGATCGCACCGGTCGCGAAGGAGGTGTGTTTTACCTGGGGACCTCAGCAGCACCGCCACACGTACGACAGGATCCTCGATGTTGCCACGAGGTACACCGCCGTCGTGAACTACGCTGGGGCCGCAGACATTCCTCTTCTTCCGCGCCACCCAGCGTCGTCCTCGAGCTCCGCCTCGACAGCTCGTTCGTACCAGGCGCCTTCCACCTTTGCACGTGCTACTTTCTCGGCTCCGACGGCACAGCAGCCACAGCCGCAGGGCCCGCACACCTACGTGCAGCGGCCGTTTGTTTTCCCCGGCTCAGGTACTTTCACTGGACCTTCTTTTCAACTAATGCACGGAGTTGTTGTGTGTTTTTGTTATACTATATTTTAATCGTACAGGGCGACCGCCGGTCTTTCCGACGGGACTAGGAGGTTTCACCGGGGCTCGACAGCCGGAGACGACGTCACCTAGACCGCCGGTCTTTCCGACGGGACTAGGAGGTTTCACCGGGGCTCCACAGCGAGAGACAACGGCACCTAGACCGCCGGTCTTTCCGACGGCAGATATTCCTTCCTCGTCCACTGCACCTATTTTCCAGCATGGTAACGACCTTAACTATTATAGTAAAATTCGATAAGTACGATACGTGGAAAACTAATACTATTCGTTGCAGGTTTCGACCCGACCGCAGCCTCGATAGGGTCTCCATGACGACCAGCTGGAGTGGGATGAGTTTAGGTTCCACGACTTTCTTGCGCCCATGGATGCGACGAACGTCGAGAAGCTTGGCGCGTCACAGTTCACACAGACGCCGCCTCTTGGGACGCAGGAGACACAACTGCCTTTTCGATCGTCCCAGGCGGCCGGCGGAGCGACAGAGACAGGCCCGGCGAGCGGAGCGACACCGGCGGGCAGAGCGACACCCACTGTTGCAGGCTCGTCGCAGGCGGCCATGGCGACACCGTCTCCCGACGAGCTCGGACCCCGGGTCATCAGGCCACCTGACCCCTTGACATACGTCCGGGACCGCACCAGGGCTGGTGCTAGAGCTGTTAGGCTGAAGAGGAGCCGACGGATTTAGATGTATTAGTATTTTCTGTCACAGCAGTACTTTTACCATGATCTTGTATAAACTATTTTGCATCTACTCGTTGATTATAATCTTTTCTTTTATATATGTCAATTTGTGTTGTGATTATGTTTAAATTTATCATTTTCTTGTTTTAAAAAAAATGAAAAAGGTGTTTTACAAAATGAAAAAATCTCAAAAAAATTGCCGCCAGACCTACTGTCCTGCCGCCGTACCCCACGGCGGCAGGGTCCTGACGCCGTCTCCGTGAGGTACGGCAGCAGAGGTATATTTGTGATAATTTTTGTTTGGGTTATTTATTTTTCGGAAATCAACGAAAAAATATATAAAAAAATTCTGCAGACGGACGCGCCACAGCCCACAGGCTGCATCAGCGACAGCTTCCCGAAAACCTCCGGCGCTGCTGACGTCATTCTCGGCGGTCCGCTTCCCTCCCCCCAAACGCAAGCCCGTCTTGCCCCAATGTCCGCCGCCGCCGCCGCCGCCGCCCGCGCCGCGCGGCGGCTACTCCCGTGTCGCCTGCAGACCACCACCACGCGCCTTCTCCATGCGAGTACGCGCCTGCTCCATCGCCCTCCTTCACTCCTCCCGCTAAGCTGTTTTGATCGCATCAGCCTCCACGGTATCTGCCGCTCGGCGTCAGATCGCTTTCTCATTCCAACTCCCACCGTGGCCTGCAGGTGCTTCTTCCCAGGGAGCGGAGCGGGAGGCGTCCGGGAGCTTCATCCACCCCGCCGCCATCGTCCACCCGGATGCCTCTGTCGGCCAGGTGAAGCCTCCTCCCGCTTTAGCTCCCACACACCGACCGCACGCAGCTTTGATTCGTTGTAGTGGTGGCACCAAGCATGTGCAGCTCTGCACTTCTGTATTTGGTGATGGAACGGCTGTTCTGTTAGGCACTTAGGCTCATGCAGGTGGCGTGCTCGCTAGTCAATTTCGCTCGGCGCTTGCTTGTTGAGCCCCCTCTGCAAATTGCCTGATACAATTGCTCACAATCTAAGATGATAGTTCATGTTTCCATTTACTGTGGCTTATGTGTTCAGTATGTATTTTACACTAGACAATTTTTTTTTTTCTGTGGAACCTCAGTGTTTGTGTGTCCCTTGAGCCACTTTTCAGGGTGTGTCAATAGGGCCCTTTTGCACGGTTGGGCCTTCAGCCAAGATTGGAGACGCTTGTCAATTACATGCTGGGAGCCATGTCGTTGGAGATACTGAGCTAGGGGAGGGATGCGTTGTTCAAACGTGAGATATCATCTTTTCCTATGTTGTTCCTCCTGTCTTGATCTCCACTCTTTTGTAACTATGCTGATGCTTACAGCGAACCATGTTAGATATCCATAGCTTGATTATAATTGAAGCAAAGAAAGATGTATCGATCATTTTGTATGGAATGGAAGTACAATTAATGAAGCACGAATTGCAGTTACACAACAGTAGATGCGTTGGAACTCCAAGTTCAGTATTTTGATTTGGGGATGTTTGTCATAGCCACTTGTAAATGGTTCGTGTGTCGTTGCTTCTCTGTCGTAGTTGGAGTATCACTCCCTCCAGACTCTGGAGCACTGAACAAAAAACCTTCATGACAACTTTTTGAGGAAAAATAATCAAAGAGATTGAACTCACCTCATAGAATTACTTGGCTGAAATACTTTGTTTCATAACAGCTTAGCCATAGCTAACAGCATTCTATGCCTGAATTTGCAAAATTCAAGGATAGTACATTATATCGCAAACTTCTAATATATCTTACAATTTGATATGTGAACAACATAAATCTGTCCCAATTCATACTATGGAATTTAATTTCCTGGCAGTGGTGCTATCCTTGGTGCAGATATCCCTGGGCAGACAATTATCGGGGGAAACAATGTAATCGGACACTATGCTATTGTTGGTGCAAAGTGCCAGGATTTGAAATACAAGGTTAGTTTTTGTTTAATTATAGTAACATAAAGTTGCAGGTGCTGTAATAAAATTGACACATGACATAGAGTTTGCTTACTATTCGTATAAAGTATCTGTATGAACTATGAACTTTAAAACCAATGGCTCTTGTGGACCAGCGAAGGAAAAATTTAGGCGCTTACATGCACAACTTGTCATAGTAGACAATGAATCAATGACCATGTTTCTTTGGCTACTTGAAATGCTATTCTTTGTGCAAACTATTAATGCCCTTCTCATCTTGTTTAGACCGGAGATGACTGCTTTCTACATATTGGTAGGAATAATGAGATCAAAGAGTACTGCTCTATTCATCGTTCTTCTAAATCTTGTGACTGCACGGTATTCAGATTCTTGTTCAATTACAAGGTTTTTTTTTGAGAGCTTACATCTTCTGTCTGATTCGGAGGGATTTGTTTTGCAGGTTATTGGTGACAATAATCTTATAATGGGTTCATGCCATATTGCTCATGATTGCACGATTGGTAACAATAACATCTTTGCTAATAATACTCTATTTGCTGGCCATGTTGTTGTTGAAGTGAGTAATCATTTTACGGTGGTAGCTTTTTCTCATCAACTGGGTGATGTGTCTTAAAAAGTGTTTTTTTTTAAGGACCATACTCACACTGCAGGGGCTGTTGTTGTCCATCAATTTTGTCATATTGGGTCATACTCATTTCTTGGTGGAGGTTCTGTGGTATGTTCAAATTTGATCTGCATTACTTACAGTGGAACCTCGTTTTTATGGTAAAGAAAAATGATGCTTCATGTAGTTCTATCAAGAATTTTTGGAAAGTATGGCAAAACTGCACTCTAACAAAATAAAGATGGGAAAATGGAACCCAGGAGAGTCAGAATGCATTTGATGTTACAATGGTTTTTAAGGAATAGCTACATGATTATATGGGGTTCACGGACTATCAATTATGCTGCATTTTCTCACCAAGCAATCTCTTACTGCTAATATCATTCATTTGTAATAGTTGTTTCCATTACTTTATTTTCTTTATTTCCCCCTATATGTGCTTGTTGAAGCCTGATGGAACTGCAGTTCCCACTATCTAGAAGTAGCCACCTATGTTACACGAGTACGGGTACGGGTATCCGATACAATACGTATCAGATATGCGATTACGCACTTTCTCAAAAGAAAACCCACTAAAATGGTGTATCCGAGTATCCGTATTCGTGTATCCGACGAGTATCGGATACGGATACGTCACCCCCCTTGGAGTATCCGTGTAACATAGGTAGCCACCTTGAGTTGACACTTAGTGTTTAACCTTTTGATTGTTTGAATATCAAGTTTCTTCACATGTTACTAAAATTCATTCATTCGATTTGGATCAGGTTGCACAAGATGTGCCGAGGTACACAATGGTTGCAGGTGATAGAGCAGAGCTTCGTGGTCTGAATCTTGAAGGTCTTAGGCGCAATGGATTCTTGAATGAAGAGGTTTCCATATATTACTGAAATGTCGAGTCCTTATGGATAAAATGCAGTTGTCCACAGCATGATAGTACTACGCTACCTTTGATACTTCAATAAGAGTTATAGGGAGGGTATACACAAATGTCTTCTATAGTCTTTTCATTGGTACCAGTAGATGTTTAACATGTTATCAATTTCAATGTTTGTTCACACTAGGAGCTGCCAGTTGGCACTTGGCAGTTGCTTTAGTGCCTTGTTAGAAAGACATCTGAAATAATACTACTTTTGCAATAAACGAAATTTCTAATGCACGTTTAAAAACTTCAGGACATCCTTAATAACCACTAGGGCCCTAGAAGTTTGCAACTACGTACATTTGGTTGTCTTGTAATATTGACATGGAATCTTCATAAATCAAGGTACAAAGGTTGAGGAAAGCTTATCAGAAAATATTTATGCCAACTATTTCTAGTGAGAGTAGCTTTGAAGATAGACTGGCTGATTTGGTAAGCATACTTGCTCATCATTTTGTTGGTACCTCCATGTGTGCATGTATTTACTTAAACATATATCACCAGGAACGGGAAATTGAGTGGTCAGAATCTTGTGCTGTATCCTGCATGGTGGAATCAATTCGCATGTCATTTCATCAAGGACGTCGAGGGATTTGCAAATTCAGAAGTTGGAACAGTTCGTAAATGAATGGTGAGCCAGTTCTTGTCTGGCTGTTATGTCAGACATTACTTAGTTATTTTGTACGGTAATATAACTTTTGGTGCGGCGTGAATTGTGACATGGTGCTTTCAAACTTTTCTGTGTCTAATAAATTCTGAGCAGGAAAATCATCAGGCTAGGGTGGCATTGAACACAGCATGAGCATGTTGAAAAATGCACTAATAAATGCTACTGATCAATGAATATTTTCCTGTCATTCCAAAACTTTGTGCTATTCATATTTTGTGGAACTCAGATTTGGTTTTCACTATCTATCTTGGTTGCCAATACGTGATGTATATCTTGTGAAGCTTTGCTGCAAAGACTGAACTGTTGGTTTTGTCTGCAGGTGCATATTCAGTTTTGATGTCCATCGCACATGAACACGTAGGCACATCACATAGCCCATACCCTGAATATTGGATCAGGCAATACCGGTTGAACCTGGGTGATCGACAAGATATTCTTTGCATCCGTGTATAGAACATTCAGGAAGCCTGCTGTAGCCAGAATTTTGTTCGGGATGTACTGAATTTTTGGGCCTACCTCTATTCGTGTGCTAATTTACAGGGAATCATGGATTTTGTTCAAAATGTACATGGTGGTCTATCCCAGGTTCAAATCTGTAAGATCTGAATAATATCACCATTAATTTGGGACCGAATATTGTTTGTGTTCCTTTGTGACAGGTGTGGCATTGACAAGTTTTTAAACACATTCACGAACTGATTAAGTCCCATGCGCTTCAGCAGCATTTCAAGAAGCCCAGCGTCGAAATATGTTCTGGAAATTCGAACCAATTCTGCTTTCAGGACCAATTTCCATAGGTTGCCAGGACAAGGATCCTAAATGTCTCACTAGTATGTGTATTTCCAAACTGAAATTAATTAAGTGACAATTGTCTACCTTATGATCACAAGCGGTTGCCGTGGTGTAGTGGTTATCACGTCAGTCTTACACACTGAAGGTCTCCAGTTCGATCCTGGGTGGCAACAAGTGTTTTTCTTGTGCTTTTGGGGTACACTGATACAGCTCTTTTTTGCGCTGTTTTTCCCCTTATTATGCTTTTACCGAGGGCATATTAATAAATTATCTCATGCTACATAATAATGCTCCTTTATTATATATTTCTTCATAATAACACCCCTTTATTATATTAGGTTTTTTACGGTACTTGAGAAGTATTAGGAAGTATTAAGAAGTATCAGGAAGTATCATCTTAATTAATTAAAAAATTAAAGTAGATAAGAAAAGGGTGTTATAGTAATTTCCTTGTGGGTCCCACCATTTTGATACTTCCTAATACTTCCTAGTAGGAATTTCCTGATACTTCCTGGGTATTCCACCGTTGAATCTCGTCGGATGGACGGTTCATAAAAAAAACAACTACCTTAAAAATCCTCATATTATATATTTCTTCTCCCCCTTGATCTTGTGCTTTTGGGGTACACTGATACAGCTCTTTTTTGCGCTGTTTCCCCCTTATTATGCTCTTACCGAGAGCATATTAATAAATTATCTCATGCTACATAATAATGCCCCTTTACTATATATTTCTTCATAATAACGCCCCTTTATTATATATTTCTTCTCTCCCTTGATGTTCAGAGCTCTGCTCTTATAAATATCATTTCATTGCTCCAAGTGGCACGGCGTCCCATCTACATACTCTATCAAAATAGTTTGCTTCTTTGTTCTCCCATGCAAGAATGCTGCATTAAGAGGACATCAAAAATGAAATGCTTATTACACCGCCCCTAGATAGTAGCTGTTCAAAAACAAGCAATATCTTTTTGGTTGGTGGACACAGTTTTCATGCGAAATCGCCTACTTATGGATGTATGTGCCCACCCTTTGCTGCCACATTAAGCACCTCATCCTTTTGACCGAACTAGCGGTTGATTGTGATACTGACCTGCATGAAAATGACCACCTCTTTCTTTACTTGCCAACATAAAGATTATTAAGTCCAAGGATATAAATCATTCAGCTACTTGTTTATCTGGTTTTGAGCAAAATAAGTACTCCGTAGCTTATATGTGAGCCCACTTGCATATAGTGCATATTACTAGCAATGCAAGTGGCAAAGAAAATTAAACATAACTGGACTCGCCTTGCCTTTTTTTTCCCTTTTAATTTTTTGAGGAATAGAAACTGGCCACCTTTTATTGCACTGCTAAAATGCAAGTGTCACACTTTCTGAAATGGTTTGCACGGCTAAAATTGAAATGTGTGTATGTCAATACCCTCCTATTCTGTCGGTTCTTCCTATTTGCCAAGAGCTTTCTGGTCTTGACAAGGATGGATTGTTCTTCGCTGCTGTGCTCACGCAAAAGCCTCTGTTCACCTTGATTTTTTAGAATGCGCAACGCATGTTTCTAAAATACGTGTGTTTTCTATCTTGGCATACTTACATCACGAGATGTCGTACTCTCGAGAATTCTAGAGAAGTAGGGAACCCTGCATCAGAGATGATGCTGCATTCGCGTCATGATCAAGAGGTACCCACTGAATGCAGCCGCTTTCACTCTCCTTTTCTTCTTCTTCTTCTTCTTTTTTTTCTTTTTTTTTCTGAAGAGACTGATGAATACTTTGATCAGGGGTTCAGGAGCCGCCGTAAGCAAAAGGAGGGGCTTGGAGATTTTATTGGGTCGGATGATGTCCCCGACAGGTATGAGCATGGCAAACCATTCTTGCATTCGTGGCAACTGAGCGAGGGGCCACAGGAACTGAAAAACCTGCACCAATGGATCATGAACGTCATGAAGGAAGGCATAAACTCTATCACCGCGTCTGTCCCAACATGGGTGTTCGGTGCCTCTCAAGTGAACAAGCTTGTAATTGATTTCCAGGATTTGCACGTGATGTACCGTCGTGAACGCCTCGACGTGAATCTCATCACCGCTTGGTGCATGTACCATACTATATCTTTTCAAATTCATATGTATTTTTGGTAACCATCCTGAGCGATCTATTCTGCAGGATGCAAACGTTGGATGAAAAGAAGACAATTGGGAGGTGGAGTGTAGCATACTGTGACCCGCAACAAATATGTGAGGCGGAACACAAGTTCGTAATGACTGAAAGGGTAAGAAAGGAAATCGAAGAACAAGCACAGACACCAGAGGAGAAAGATCTTATGATAAAGAAATACCATACATCCTTCAGTCATGCGGTGTCTGTATACATTGGAAAAAGAATGAAGAAAATGCAGCATAAGGAGAGTATCATGTGTGCTTATAATTTTAAGTAAGTTCGTTCTAATTACTAGATATATATAAATAGATATATTCTGTGGTTTATTTATATTTATTATTTAAATATAATGCAGAGACCATTTCATTGCCCTCCACATCTGTCCGAAGCTAGGAGATGCAATGGTCTACGACTCATTACACTATGAAGAGGATTCTTACAGACCATTCATCGACATTGTAAAAAAGTAAGACAACCCATTGCAATAATTAATAATGTGTGTTTCGGCTAAATTTGTATTACTAACTTTTGTCTTTGCATCCTTAAAGTGCGTATCGGCTATACATAAGGAATGGTGGGGAGCACCCTCCAAATAAGGATACATTGTTGATACGACATGCTAAATGGGTAAGAACATAACAACTTGGTTTTTATTAGAGTGTTGTACACTTTTGTTAATAATTTCTGATTATTTTTTATTTGTTTGCAGTGCTACAAGCAACCTCCCGGCACTGTGCTATGTGGATATTACGTGTGCGAGGTCTTGAGAAATAATGGGAGGTACCGAACGAATCCTCAAGACGTAAGTCTCTTGTTGTTTGTGCAAATTATCTTCCTATAATGGTAATGTATTTAGAATCTTTATTTATTGTGTGTACGTGCACAGATGCCTACCATCGAGGGATCATGGGGGAAGCTGGATGACAAGCAAATCGACAACATTTGTGCGGACATGGCGAGGTTCATCCTACATGAGATTTGCCATGAGAAAGGCGTATTCTTCGACAAAGAAGGAGTGTTGATTGTGGACGAGTGCGAACATTTACGTAGATGGGCCGGGTTTAATTGAAAACTAGTATTATCTATTCGACATGTTGGATGTTGATTATCTATTACGTACGATGTTTTCTGATAACGTGACTTATGTATTATAATATACTAGTTTGAATTATGTGGTTATGTGGTATTTGAATTTGGCGGTCAAATACAAATAATAATAATTTCACGTGAATTTAGCATACAAATACAATTAATAATAAATACCAGTGAATTTAGCGGGCAAAATCAGATAATAAACAAAAATATAATAATAAATGATTAATGTGAATTATATACAAATAATAAACGATTAATACGAATTATATAATAATAAATGGTAATTTGGAAAAAACATTTCGCTGGCGGGCGGCTTAAGCAACCGCCAGCACAGAAGGACTCTATGCTGGCTGGCGTCATAAGCAACCGCCAGCACAGAAGGACTCTGTGCTGGCGGGCAGCGTAAGGACCCGCCAGCACAGATGTCCTCTGTGCTGGCGGGCGGCCTAAGTGCCCGCCATCATAGATGTTCTCTGTGCTGGCGGATAGGGCAACCGCCAGCACAAAGGGCCATTTCTACTGGCTCAAGGTCGCTGGCGGACGCTCTACCCGCCAGCAAAGACCGGTTTTAGCCGCCAGCACAAATCGTTTCTGGCCTAGTGAGTGCAGAGCTCTTATGCTTAATTACAGTGAAAAACAATCAACTTGTACATACTGTTTATTATTGATGAAACAAGTTGCACGTATGAATCAATTACAACACTAATTCTGCAAAAGCAAAAAGCTTGAAACACAATTCTAAATAAAAGATTAACAAAGCTAATATATGATCGTATCTAGAAGATTGTTTGAACAAACCTATGAGGATTAGTATAAAATTTAGAAGTGAATTTAGAAGTTAGCTAGAGAAGATTGATAGCCAACTTGCATTATTGCACTTGCACAGTGATATTTATAGATGAATGTACGCAATTGCAACTATTCTTAGGTTAGCGGTAGCCAGTAATGTTCGTATATGCACAAGAGACCAAGGGTCAGCAGTTCAGCATAATTCTTTACAGTCTTTAAGGTTGTCACATACCAATTTGCTTGCGACGTTACCATTACTAAATCTACCACTTACGTTTACGTATCTATACTCCGATCATTGTGGACCCAAATTTACTGATGAGTGATCAGTTCTTGATGCTTTTAATTTTTAGTGCAACGGAAATTGAAAGACTGGTTCAATCTTGAAAGTGAAACTGACGTACCGTTTCTCACCGTGGATGTTAATCTCAAGAATTTTGTCTATTTCTTCTACGTAGAGGTACAAAAGTACGTGCCAAGTAACTCTCTTGAAGTGGCAGTCAAATATTTGAGAAATTTTACTGGTGATTGTTGTTTGGACGATTCGGATCATAGAGAAGTTGTTGGTAGTATACGGACATTGTTAACGAGAACCAAGCCAAAAAATGGATCTGATCCCCATCTAGAGATCGATATCATCGGTTGTTGCGCTGTACGCATCGTGTAGAGGTCTGCAGAGTCTAAGAATAATATCCTTGTAGGGAGTACTATACATGCCTTGGCGCTTATCAGATCACACAAGCAAGTGCTCGATCGGAGCCTTGACCAAAGCATATATACGTGTGTTTATGTACCTTTCAACCGTGTTTTTGAATCACCATAAGCTCTCGTATCGTACGTCATAAGTTCATACAAAATTCAGTCAATCGAGGGGGTAGCTAGCTTGAACAGTTCACACACACATAGCTAATAGGGTCGTGCCTGTTTAAAATTCAGGGGTGACACATGTTCACTTGTTCAGCGCCATAAGACGATCAATGTGGGGATTGCTGTCTTGGCGTTATTGATCCTCCTAAACCCACGAAACGCTCGGCGACAAGCTTGGTGGTTGAACTCTTCCCGTCTAGTTTTCTTTTTGGCATGTAGATGTCGACGCCGATATCGATGGAGACGACGACTCGACGAGACGCAGTTTACATGCGTGCTGCTCGGTCAACTCCTTCCTCCTCCTCAGAGCGCTAGCTCTCTCCTCTTGGCAAGATATAAGCCGGCCGAGCCGGGAGACGCGACCAAACCCCGGCAATCCCTCGACCTCCTCTCCTCTCCTCTGCATTCTGTCGCCTGCCTACTAGTCCCTCTCTCTTCGTCCTCTATATAGCTTCAGAGAATCATCATAATTAAACGCACTCGATCGATCACCTTCCGTGCTCCGCCGCGTGCCGGTGCTGGTGAAGAAGCTACGACGGCGGCGGCGGAGCGGCGAGCAGCTTGGTTCGGAGGAGAACGATGGGGCGGTCGCCGTGCTGCGACAAGACGAAGGTGAAGCGGGGGCCGTGGTCGCAGGAGGAGGACGCCGTCCTCCGCAGCTTCGTCGGGAGGTTCGGCAATGCTGGCAACTGGATCACCCTGCCCCAGAAAGCAGGTGACTGCTTAAGAAGCTTACTGCTTCGATCAGTTTTTTAGCCCCTTTTCACCGAGCACCATCGCTTTCCGCGTGAGCGTAAGCATCATCCGTGTGGTTGCCTGGTTGGTGCCTTGGTGGCGCACAGTGGTCAAAGGGTTTCCGAGAGACCACGAATTTTTTTTTATGTGAATTGTTGTGAAGTACAGTAACTGTCTCTGTCGGGATAGCTAGGTTGACGTAGTTTAATTGACGCTACCGTATGCAATTAAGCTAAGCTAAGCTGTATATAATCGGCTAAAATTTTTTGATTGCCTCGTACGTACGTCAGGGCTGAAACGATGCGGCAAGAGCTGCCGCCTGCGGTGGCTCAACTACCTCCGCCCGGAGCTCCGGCACGGCGGCTTCACCGACGAGGAAGACAACCTCATCCTCTCCCTCTACGGCGACATCGGAAGCAAGTACGTACACGACGCGTGCATCTATATGCATTGTTGCATGACATGACCAACAAAGCACGAATCACATGTACGTGCATGCTTCATATGTTCTGATCGATCATATATTCATATGCTTTTGGTTGGTTGGACAGATGGTCAGTGATCGCGTCCAGGTTACCCGGACGCACGGACAACGACGTCAAGAACTACTGGAACACCAAGCTCAAGAAGAGGTACTTGGCTTCCGTAGGAGAAGGAAGCCCGCCGCCACCGCCTCCTGCTAGCGACGGCGGCGGCGGCGACAGCCAGTCGCAGCACGACGAACCCCCTCCGTCGCCAACTCCACCAATCGCCGACAATCTCGACGGTGCAGAGTACACAGGCGGTGCCGCTGCCGTCGACGACGGCGCGCTCCTCCTCAAGTCGGAGCAGCTGTACGCCGAGCTCGTGGGCCTCATCGAGCAACATCAGTCGTCGTCGTCGTCGTCAGCAGCAGCTACTACGCCGTCGTCGTCCTCGTCGGGAACAACAAGTCCGACGGGTAGCAGTTCAGGTAGCTGCGGCAGCACCAGCACCACCGTGTGGCCCTGCACGGACGTGCATGACACAACACTGCTGTCCGAGTCCAGCAGCAGCATCAGCAGCAGCATGTTCGACGCTTACTCCTTCCAAGACCTCCTGGCCGCGTCCTACGACGAGTTTACCGCTGTGACGCAGGAGTTACAGTTACAGTACTACTGATGCATCGATCGGATGGCTTGGTCAACTTGAATTGATGTTTGTGTGCAGCAGCCAGTAGTTGGGGGGCTTTGGGCTAGTAGGCAATACCGATACGTGACGGGACATATAGATGATGACGCGAGAAGAGACGTCATGATGATCGTTAGTTCGTGCATTTATTATATGGACTGTCTATTTATGTGTCAACGATTAAATTAACCGTCAGACTGAAATAATCCAACAGTTCTGATTCAGTGTTCTATCTAGAAAATATGAGATAAAATCGGAACATTTTATTCTACCGCGGATATTTGTTTTTCTTACGTTGGAACATTGCAAATGAACCACCCATGACACAACCGTTGATCAATCTTCATCACTTCACTTCAGGCAGTTGGTGCATCCACCACCCTGTTCCTGTGCCTACCACACCCAGGCCAATGCAAGCATCCCCGGAACCATATGCCTCCTCAGCACCGAGAGTTCGTGGGAAAGTTAAATTTGAAATCAATGTTGGGTAAAAAGAAAAAGAATTCAGTCTACCACTTGTATACTTCATCCATCCTAAATCACTATTCGTTTTAGCTCTTTTTTTCAATGATCCCAAAATCTAGATATATATTATATCTAGATAGTAGATACATACTCCTTCAATCCTAAATTATAATTTGTTTTGACTTTTCTAAGTAAATAGTTTTTTCTATGTATCTAAACATAGCTAATATCTAGGTGCATACAAACAAGTATGAATCTAGACAAGCTAAAAAAGCTAAAACAAATAGTAATTTAAGACGAAGGAAGTAGCAAAAGTTATGTATGTATTTAGAAAGTTCAAAACGAATACGACCCTGTTTAGTTTGTGAGGTGAAACTTTTTGGTCCTCTTTTAAAGTCTATTAGGAGTATTGAACGTAGACTAGTTACAAAAATAATTTCATGAATGGACCGGAAATTGCGAGACAAATTCATTAAGTTTAATTAATCCGTTATTAGAGATTGGCTACTATAGCACGACGTTGTCTAATCATGGTATAATTAGGCTCGTTAGATTCGTCTCAAAAATTAAAGTAGAAGTTATGAAATAAGTTTTGTCATTAATCTACATTTAATACTCTTAATTAGTATCCGGAGATTGATGTGACAGATAGGTGGTGAAATTTTAGGGAAACATGGGCTATATATTACTTGAACTATTCTCCTCTCTTAAATGATATGGCAGCGCTCCTGCTAGTTTTTCGAAAAAAAAACGGATGGAGGCAATTCTATGGAAATGTATCAAAAATATTTGCGCTTGCGCACACTAAGTTAGTGTTAAGTTGGTGTAATATTAAGAGGAATAATCTGTATCTCCTACAATATGTCAACGAGCAGTAGTCTCCGCTTCTGTTTTGTAGAGATAATCAACGCGCATCCGACGACAAAGCATTACTTTAAGATTCGTGACGTCCGAGTGAGGCACTAGAGACATGGTAGTAACTGTGATCGTTAGTAGTTTTATCCCAAGCTGACCAGACCACGGCCGGTGAAGAAAGAGTATGCAGCGGTCACCGACCCACGGCGCGATTGAGCGCGTCAGATCGTACAGAGCAGAGTACACAGCTAGCCGGGACGCGCTCAACTCACGATCGACGCCATGCTCGCGTCGTGCCGACGTGGGCAGTTAACGTACTGTACGGAGGAAACGAGTCGACGACCGTGTCAATCGTGTACGAAGTGATCGTGGAAGTGGTAAGAGAAAGAGATGAGCAGTCGTCAGAGATGAGGGCTTGGACACCATGAAACATGCAAGGGAACCAGCAGTGCCGCCCTTGGAGGTCTGACCTACGGACATCCGACGCTCCCCTTCATGCCGGCCAAGATCTCGGCCAAGGTTCATGCGACGGCCAACATCTGACAGAGAGACTGTGCAGCCCTGCTCAATCCTGATGATCGATGTGCAGCGCGACCGGCAGCCTGAACGTTTCTGGGCCGTGAATGATTCGTTTTTCTCTGAGGCCAAGGCCCAACAACTAAAACTCGTCCTCTTCTTATAGCCCAATAATAGTTCAACATGTCTCAATTCCAAAACGCGGCAAGCGCTTACCGACACCACCACCACCACATTTCCAGCTGAGGTCGGTCAAACCGTCAGAGACTTGGGCCTCAAGTCGCCGACGGCGACACGAACGAACTCCGTCCGTAGCCGCCACGGAAACGGAACTGCAGGCCTGCAGCTCCCGACTCAACATTGCGCCTACAAATACCTCCCACCGTTCGACTTGTTCTATCATCATCAAAACAAACCAAACAGGCAACCAAGAAACGAGACAACGATGCGTCGCGAGGGCCGCCAGCACGGGTGGGTGTTCGCCGTCGATCCAAACCTGGTCGACCCGGAGGGCAAGTCCCGCGCGCGCGCCGTGCAGGTCGAGGGCGCCGCGGCGGCCAACGGCGGTGGGTTCGTCAGGGCGCCTCGCAAGCCCACCAACCACTCCAAGCCCGCCGTCGGCCGCGCGTACAAGGCCCTGGTCGGCAAAGGGGAGGCCGGATCTGGCAGGGGTAGGAGCAAGTTCAAGCACGACGAGGTCAAGATGTACTACCTCGAGGTGCAGGGCGCCGACGACGATGTGTACGACGCGGACGCCTGAAGACTGAAGTGAAGGCGGCTGTGTGTGTTTCAGGAGAGGTGTGCGTACGTGCATATGCACTTTCTGTTGTGTTATTGCGATTATAGAATTGGGAGACTGAGGCGGCTTTAATTTGTAATTCAGTCGAGTCTCTGCTGTTGTTGCATCGTAGTATGACTTTACTAGCAAGGAGACTATATATATGCTGTCTTCAGATGTTCAGACCTCAATGTTGCTAAAAGTTCAAGTTTCTAGCGGTCTAAGTTTCCTGTGTGTTGCCGGATGTGTGTAATGTATCGGTAATGCTAAGAATCGAGCATATGAAATTCAGAGATGTTGCTATAATTTTCCTAGATCGAGGATAAAATTCGGTTTCTGCTTACAAGGTTTTGTAAGCTTACAACCAAAGAGTTAAACGACGACATTCAGCACTGAGGCTGATTACAGTTCTTGGATCTGAGATCCACCAAGAACACAGAAGAAACAAAACCATCACACAAAAGGCAAAGACTCCCAAGACACCTAGCACTTAAGGGCCTGTTCTTTTTGTTGAAAAGGAACAGTGAAATGCACTATTCACCCGTCACATCCATCACATATTCTCTCATAAGAAACACTATTCCAGCACTATTCATTTACAACTTCACTATTCATTTTCACCCAAAAGAACATGCCCTAAGCCGCTTCAGGAAGTTCCAACCAGCCTTGTTGAAGAAATTCAGAGCATGAACCTCCAAACTGTGACCGCTTTGCTTTAGAGCATCTTTCGCTTCCTATTAGAGTGAACTGCCCAGCTTCCGGTCCATGTTTCGATAATTGATTTTCAATGTTGTGATTATTTCAATCATTTAAGTGATTATTTAAGTTTTTGGATCTTAAAATGATTATTATTATTATTCTTGTATCTCCGATTTAAGTGATTCTTGTGGTCATACGTTCGTAATGATGAGCTTTATCTTTTAAAATGTTGTTCATATTATTTTGTAACGGCTTGTATTACTTTTCTTATATTGTTGTTTTTAGATAATAACATAAGAATAATATAACAAATAGTGATAAAATAGTATAGAGAACATTTCAAAAGATAAAGCTCAGCGTTATGAACTTATGACCATAAGAATCATCTAAATAAGAGGTACGTGCAAAAACTAAGTAATGATCATTTTAAGATTTAAGGACTAAATTATAAATTAAAAATTAAAAACTTCTCATCAAAACAGTCTGATGGTCAAATTTGAATGTTTTTGATAGTTGGATGGCCAAAGATATTCGGTTTTGGGGTCTGATGACCAAAACCAAATTGAGGTAAAAGTTGAATGGTCAAAATAAGTTTTCTTCTTGGATTTTTCGTATAATTCATTGTTTCACTTAAAGATTTTTGATGTTACACATGTTTTGGATGAGAATGTTCCCATCGGATGTCTGGGCGTTAGTAATGCACGTAGTGTGTTGCTAAGCGCACCGATCAAAGAGTCGTGGAATGGCCACACAAAACTAAAATGAACAATAATTTGCAACGCACAGGCGACCTAACGTTGGCCGTGTTTAGGTAAAAAATTTTGAGTATTAAATGCAACTTTGACCAATAATTAAGGGTGTTAAATAAATACAGTTTACAAAACTACCTTCGCACTCCTAGGTAAATTTCCGAGAGGAGTATAATGAGGGCTTTGACCACATGATTAGAAGATAGTTACTATAGCATTACTGTAGCAAATTATTAAATTAATTATGCTCATTAGATTCATCACGTAAAGTTATACCTATGTGTGAAAAGGTTTTGCAAATAGACTTCATTTAGTACTCCATACATGCGAGATTCCCTTTTCTGAAAAATTTTTGGAACTCATTTAAACACGGCCGTTGCGATATCCTGCGGTCCCGCCTATACCCAAACTGATTCATCTGCAGCTATTCATCTCACAAGTTGAGCTGCGGTATAATTGAAGGCTCTTTACATAGCAATCACCAATCAGCATTCATGAAGTGAGAATGACTGTGAAATCGAAGGATTTCTTGCCGATACGCTTCCTAGCTCGGAGCCACACCAATCAGCCATCGAAATATATATATCAGAACATTTATTTCAATATATATATATATCAGAAGTTCAGAACCATGAGGCGTCCAACTACGTACCCCGCAGAAAGATGAACCAGACCTCTCTGCTAAAGTAGCATCCAACAAAGAAGGTGCAGTGAGAAATTCCAGAAATTCAATTTGGTGCCGGTGTGCTGCGAAGGTGTCGTGGCTGGTTGAGATTGGTTGCACGGAACCCAATAATAACTGATTAGTTGTATTCAAACGTTTATATCTTCTTAATGACTTAACTAAATTAGAATCTGATTGAGTATTAATATTCCTTGCAATTAAACCTACGAAACAAGATATCGCTTGACCATGTTTCGTCACTAAAAAAAATAACATGTGAACCGTATGTGCCACAACAATTAGTTCCATAGATTTGACAAAATGTAGTAAGGATACAATCCAAACATAACTATATCCATGTTTTGATTGTGCTCATGATTTGATTGTGATTAAAAATTGACATGGTTGAATGGATTGCAAATCAAATATTTTTTGAAGATGTGTTTTAACAAGTGTGATTGGAAAATAATATGACATGTGAAGTTTATATGTTATTTTTATCTTACAAAGAAACATGGTCAAGTGACATCTTGTTTCATAAGTTTAATTGCAAAGAATATTAATATGCAATCGGATTCTAATTTAGTTAACCCATCAAGAAGATATTAATGTTTGAATACAACTAATCAGTTATTATTGGAATTCGTGCCCCAATCCCAAAATGCCACCATCACCGGTGCCGGGGCACACATTTTTGGAGAAAATTTTTGGGTTCTCTTCCAAGCTCTATTAAGAGTATTAAATGTAGACTACTTACAAAGCTAACTACACGAATGGACTAGAAATCGCGAGACGAATCCATTAAGCCTAACTAATCTGTCATTAGAGATTGGTTACTGTAGCACAACATTGTCTAATCATGTCATAATTAGGCTCATTAGATTCATCTCGAAAATTAAGGTATGGGTTGTTGAAAGTGCATCTAGGCCCCTAAGTGGATTTTGGTGAATTGAATGACAAAGTGATTAAAGGTCTAACATATTTGTCTAAGATTGTGAGCAAGTTTTATTTATATATTCATGAGTTATTGTTGGGATATATATATATGGTGAATGAATATTATATGGCTCACCTTGGAGAAGACAAATATATGTGTGATCCTAAGGCATAGTGGCAAATATCAAGCAACCAAGGAAGATAAATATCGAGAATATTTTTGAAAAGGTCAATTCATTGTCACCGTATATATAGTAGCTTGATTAAAGTACAAGGATCATAGGAAGAGAAGATGGTAATTCTCTCTAAGTTAAATGCAAGGCTTCAAGTGGTAAATGAAAGAGGACACAAGAATGCGTATAGATTTTATGGTCCTCAATTGGAAGCTTGCATATTCGTTGTCAATCAAGAACAAGCATTTGAAGCGGGATTTCAAATGGAGACTAATTGTGGATAAATCAAAGCCTAACTCAACGTGGATTGGGTAAGTGATGAAGAGATCAACCGAGATAATTAGGGTGAGGGACTAAGCAATCTTTGGGGTCCTAGCTAGGCCGCCATTTGTGTTTTGCTAAGGTGAAGTTCTAGTATCAGTGGGATCTCCAAGTATCATATCCAAGCCTTAACCGAGGAAAGGAATGCAACTCATTCATATGTTATGATTGGTGATACGGAGTGACCTAAGGATCTAAATGTGCATTTCTATGCTATACGGAAAGATCTTAAGTCACTAGCTCAAGTATGGATGTGCTCAAGACATTGGCTAAAGTTGAAAGCCCTCAAGTGGAAATTGATCAAGTATGGCAAGATTGAAGACATTCAAGCTCAAGAGGTTGACAAGGTGTTTTTATTTATCTTGAGTATAGGTATGCCATACTATCAAGAGGGATGCAACTTTCGCTTTGTGACCAAGACAAGTGCTCTTAGAAAACCTTTGCGAGAAATAGCCTTGAGAGCCTTAGAGTGTGCTAACAACCCCTCCTAACCTAACCTGAGCCACTTCATCTCTTTGGTGAAGTGTTAGAATGATAGAACAGGTTTTGGGGGTATCTCGGGCTTCACCGGTCTGACCGGTGAAGGGCTCCGGTCTGACCGGTGCGACTAGGCCCAACGACTAGTTTTTCAAACACCGGTCTGACCGGTGAGGAGCACCGGTCTGACCGGTGCTACCCGATAGCTAAAGGCTAGTTTTCTTTGGTGAGGGGTATAAGTACCCCAAGCCTTCCTCTTTGGTGAGCTGATGTTCTTGGTGAACTTGCTGAGCTTCCAGATCATTTCTTTCAAGCCAAAAGCCTTAGTGGCTCTCCCCAACCTCTCTCCTTGTGAGATTTGTGGATTCAAGCCATATCTTTGAGTTGGGTTGAGAGAGTGAGTTCTAGAGAGCCTTTGTGAGCTAACAAGAGCTTTCCCATAGTTTGAGCACTTGAGTTTCGCGTCTACAAGAATTGAAGCATTTGTTACTCTTGGAAGTTTGCCTCCTAGACGGCTAGGCGTCGCCAGCTAGCTCCCAAGTTGTGGTGAGCAGCGGCAAGTTTGTGAGGGCTGTGATCTTGCCTCTTCGTGGAAAATATCGCCTTAGTGGAATCGAGGAAAGTGGTTGAAGGTGACCCGGCTTGTTGTGGGAAGAGTTAGTTGAGAACTCGAATCCCTTACAAGCTCCTCAATGGAGATGTAGCTTCCTTGGTGGAAGTGAACTTCGAAAAACAAATCCTTGCGTTCCATTGTTTTGACTCTCTAAGTTGTTTTTCTAGCATATTTGATTTGCTTCCGCTTCGATCTACTTGGGTGTGCTATTTGTGTGTGCAGGGATCATTAACCTTCTTGATATCATCTACCAAGGCCACTCACCAAGTTTGGTTCGTGCTAGAAGTCAAGAGGAGCTTGAAGCTGTTTTTGCAGGTGCTCTGTGCTCCACCGATCTGACCGGTGCCCACCTGTGAAGCTGAGCCAGCACCGGTCTGACCGGTGAGGCACACCGGTCTGACCGGTGACGCCTGGCAGTTCAAATTTGTGGGGAAGAAAAGTTTAATTCGGTCGTCCGCCTATTCACCCCCCTCTAGGCGACATCAAGGTCCTTTCAATTGGTAACAGAGCTGAGTGCTCCGATTCGAGCTTAACCGCTTGGAGTTTGACGATGTCGACAACTCGTGAGGTACCTTTTGAGCCTCTAGCTCTAGATGGCTCAAACTATGCTTCTTGGTCAATTCATGTACTTAATCATATTAGGACCATGGGTCCACTTGCCGAGAAGGTTTCTATTGCTAGTATTCTACCTCCTCACTTTAGGGAAAACAAAATTGACTTGTTAGAAACATCTCTAGAGGACTTAGAGTATTGGCAATGCAACTCTCGAGTATTTAACCACATTTGTAGTTCTTTGAGTAATGATGTGCATGAATTTATCTACGAAAAGATTGAGATTGATGCACACGCCATTTGGGAAATACTTCGAGAAGAATATGAAAAGCCCAAATGGATTGATCAAGAGCAAACCACAAAGAAGGCACTTGAGGAGTGCTCAAAGTCTTCACTCAACAACATTGAGCCTCAAGTGTCACTTCCCAAGGAAGGAGAAGGCCAAAGAAGCAAAAACACTGTCCCTCTACAGGGACCGATCAGACCGGTGCCAGCAGGGGCACCAACACTTGCTTGATGGCTAAGAAGGAAAAGAAGAAAAAGACCAAAGGAGGAAAGATTGAGATGAATGAAGCTTCAAGCTCCTTGACTAAGGAACTTGAGGCTCTCAAATCCAAGAATGCCTATTTGGTTTGTAAGTATGATTCACTCGCTAGGCAATATGATAAAGTTATCAAATCCTTTGCTTGCGTAGCTGCAGTGGATCAAGAAAATGAAGTGCTTGAAGAAAAATTAGGGAAACTCACTAGTGAGCATATGGCTCTACAAGCAAAGCACAAGGAACTTGAGTGTTCTCATGAGAAGCTTGTAAATTCTTATGCATCACTAGAGATAGCTCATGAGGTTGTGCTTTCATCGATAAAATTTATGCAACCTCTATCTCACACATGCACATGCTCACAAGTTCAAATTGATTTGTCTTGCACTAATGATTGTTTCTCTCAAGCAAGCCAATCTAGCATTGAGCATGTACTTGTAGAATCTTGTGATGACCTCATTGCCAAAGAAAATGATGAACTCAAGCAAGAGGTCAAAAAGCTTAAAAGAAACTTGTATGTGTTGAAAGGGAAGAATCAAGTGCAACCTTCTCAAGATAACCGTGAAGACATGGTGAAGAAACTTGAGAAGGGAACAACCGTGTCGGTGTTCGGATTAGCACCAGCACCAACTAGTAATTAGCGCTGCGATCAGTCTCTCGATGGTCGGTGCTAAGCTAAAGGGAGACAAGGATTTATCCTGGTTCCGGCCACGCGGTCGTACGTCCAGCAGGGTGTGCTTGCGCACTGTATTAACTTGCACCGATGGTGCCTGTAGAGGGGGGCTACAAGCAATGCGGGAGAGGAGGAAATTCCCCCAAGTCCCAACTACGATGATTGAGGCTAGTGCCAATATCGGGAATGATGCGATGTGGAGCGAGCGAGTGAGTGCTGAGAGTCTCCCCCGCAGGGGCGTCTGCTCCTCCCTTTTATAGACCAAGGGAGGGCAGCTTACAGTGAAGCGGTACAGTGGCAATGTACTAACGGGTATGGCGCCGGAGGTCTTGTCCTCGCACATTCTTGCTCCTGGCGCGAGCTGGTGGCAATCTCCGGCTTCCGCGGGCGGCACGACGGTTCCTGTTGCTTGTCCGGGCGTGACTTCGAGGGGGCGCTCCTGCCAATTCGAGGGTCCGATCGCAGGGGAGAGGACGAGAGTCGATGGCACAGGGTCGCAGAACATCTCCGGCCTGTCCGCACAGTGTGGTCCAATCCGCTGTACAGCACCGGAGATGGTGGTACAGCACTGGGGATGGCGGCACAGCGCCGGGGATGGCTGCATGACGTTAGAGTTGGTGGAGGAGACGCAGCGCACGTCGTTCGTACAATGGCCCTGCTCCGCACATGCGTAAGCATGCCGCCCGTACACGTTTCGAGGGTGCCCCCATGTCTGTTCGAGGGCCTCGCCGCCGGGGGAGGACGGGAGCAGGCGGCACAGTGGCGCGGAATGACGCCGACCTGTTCGCACAGTGCCGCGCGGCGCCTGCATAGGACCAGGAGTGGCCACACAGAGGCGGATTAGGTTGTACAGGAGTGGTGTCAGGCCACATCAGCCACGCGGCGTGGGCGGATTCGCTTTTGACCTGGATGTCCCGTCGCGGATCCTGGCATTAAATGCCGTCGTCAGAGGAGAGGTGGGGCGGGGTTCTACCGATTGAGGGGTGGCCTCGAGCGTGGCGGAGACGGTCGCCCGCTCGAGGGGGGTCCAGCCCCTCAAGCGAGGCGGAAACCCGGTCGAGGGACCGGAACCCTCAAGCGAGGCGGAAACCTGCTCGAGGGGCCGGGACCCTCGAGCGAGGCGGAAATCTGCTCGAGGGGCTGGGACCCTCGAGCGGGGCGAAAAACGGGGCGAGCGAGTGGACCTTTACAATGAGGGCCGCTGCTGGGCTATAGCAGGCCATGGGCCTGTGGCGTTCTGCAGTTTCCTTCTTGGGTTTGTGGGGATTAGTCCGTACATGACTGCGTTTAACGAGGGTGATTATCCCCTTAGTTAGGAGACCCCTCATGACCATCCCCGACAGTAGCCCCCGAGCTTTTGCGGGAGTGGGAACCATTCCAGCAAAGGATGCAGCTTTGAGGCGACGTCCACGGATGCTATGTGCGGGACTTTCCCTTTTGATCATGCATGTCTTTTCGTGGGGGCGCGCTAGCGCACCCGCGGGTGTAAGCCCCCGAAGCCCTGCAGGAGTGCGAGCACTCGTGCAGGGGTTGAAAGCGCCGGGTGACGGGCTTGCCTCGGTGATACTTCAGCCGGCATCGGCGATCTATGCGGGCGAAGCAGCGTCGAGTTAACCCGGGATGTCCTTGGACGGGTTTGTTTGCTTGTTCAGGGCTCAAACCTCCACAGATCAGTGGGGCCAGGCAAGGTGATTGTTGGGATGGTCTAGGTGCGAGGAGCCCCCGAGCCCTGGCCTAATCATGGACGATCAGGCAAAGTCCTCGGCTTTCGTTATTACGACCCTCGCCTTCCTTTCGCAGGGGGGAGGGGTGAGGCAACCCATGCTACCCTCGAGCGGGCGGCGAGCCATGGATGCCTCGGCGAGCTGTTAACGGATAGTTCAAGTGGACGTCCGTGCCCCGTTCGATAGGGGTCGGCTCGTGGTCCGAAGACACATCCATGCAAGCGCTTGCAAAGGTTTGCTAAGCATGGCTCGGTCCCGTTCGATAGGGGCCGAGGGTGCGGAAGCACTCCCTCGATGGGATCCCTCGATTAGCTGCCTTTGTCCTGGCCTTGAACACGATATGTGGGGCGCCCCCGAACTTCACGTTCGGGGACAGGCTCGGTCGTGCGCGCCCTGATCGTTCCTGACTCTGTTGATCTGAGGCACCTGTTCGAACCCTTTGAGGGTCAAGCTCCGTACCCCTGATCAGTAGGGCGTTCACGGGGGGCGCCGCACGTCCCCGTCTTGGTGGATCTGTAGCGCTTGTAGAACCGCCGCTGGGCCAAGCTTCGAACCACTGATCAGTAAATCCTTGCATCGAGGTGCATCTGCGGCGGCCGTCGTACCCTCAGTGGGCCGGGCCTCGAGCCACTCATCAGTAACGACTTGGGTATTTAAGACCTAGGTACCCCTCGAGTTCTCTCTCGAGGGCATGCTCGATCGATCGCGGCCTCATGGCCTTAACCCCCTCGAACCGGGGCGCCCATCGTACCCTTTTGAGGGGCCAGGCCTCGAATCCCTGGTTTAATGGCTCCTGGGGCTTTCCTTATGCGAGAAGGAATCCCCTGGCATTTGGAATTCGGCCACGTGCCGGTTGGTCGCCGCGCCCGCTCGATCGTGGCTGACGTGGCGTGGAGCAGGCGGTGTGGGCGCGCCTTTTCAGGCGAAACGGCGCGGGTGCCGTGTGAATGCGAAAGGACATGGCGCTTTCCCCCCTGGTTTACCGTGTGGTAATTATTAAGCACGCGCGCGTGGCAGTTTTGGGGTGGTGGGGCCCTGCAGTCAGCGACAGGTGGCACCCACCGCATTAACTGCGGTTGCCCGTCGCACTGCCGGATAACCCGTCCCCTCCCTACTCTATAAAAGCAGAGGATGCGGGGAGGAGTTCTTTACCTTAGAAATTTGCGAGCACTGCTCCCTCTTCGCCCTCTCTGTTGTAGTGTGCTCCGCCGCTCCAGATCCGCGCGCGCACGCCCGCTCTGCTTCGCTCCTCGGCACCCACCTCGCTCCTTCCGCCTATGGCCGCAATCAGGGTACTGGAGGCTGCGCCGTGGCCCCGGTCATCGGTGGACCAGCAGGCCATGGAGGGGCTCGTCCTCGGCGGTCAGCTGGTGTCGGTCGGTGATGAGGCGCACCTGACGTGGATAATCCCGCCGGCGTCGCAACGGGAGCCGTCTCCGCCGCTGGGTTATGTCGTGAGCTTCGTGCGGCTGCACGAGCGCGGATTCAACACCCCCGTAAGCAAGTTTATGCGGGGGTTGTGCTACCACTACAGGGTGGAGCTTCACAACTTCGCCCCCAATGCCATCTCGTAGGCGGCGTCCTTCGTTGCCGTCTGTGAGGGATTCTTAGGAATCAAGGCACACTGGGACCTGTGGATCCACCTCTTCCGAGGTGAACTCCACACGCTCGCCACGGGGGAGAGGAGGACGCGCAGGGCCGTCCGCGCCGACAGCCTAACGTTCTCGGCGCGCGAATCCAAGAGGGATCTGTACCTGCCCTGCACCATGATGACGAACAACTCCGACTGGGAGAAGGGGTGGTTCTACCTGCGCAACGACGGTGCCGGGCTTCCGCCATACACTGGGAAGGTGTTGACGGTGAAGCTAGATGCGTGGGCGCATGGGGTGTCGCCTCAGGCGAGGCAAAAGAAGCTCGAACCCCTCACCGACGCCCTGCGCAAGTTGGCGGATGCCGGGTTGACCATGGCGGCTGTCATCGCGAACTTCCACCTCCGGCGGGTGATCCCCCTCATGGAGAGGGCGCTCCCCATCTTCGCGAGGAGGAGCGACACCGATCCCGCGGCCCTGGCGAGCTCGCGGCTGTTGGAGGAACCACTCACCCAGGCGTACGCGGCTACAAGGGCTAGGCGCGTGCTGAACCTCAAGGCGGTGGCTCACAGCGACGACGATCTGTGGTCGTTCGCGATGTGCCCCGATCCGGACCACCGTGAGTTGGTAAGATTCGACTCCCTGCCCTGTTCGCTTTGTTCCGGTGTTTGCTCTAACGACAATCGCGGTGACAGGGAGTGCGCCTCAGCGTCCCCTCATCAGACCCACCGATGCCCAGGTCGCACGCCACCAATCGTGCCAGGCAACAAAGGCTGAAAGATAAGGCGGACCGGGCGAGGGCGAGGAAGATGAGGAGGTAGGAGCGCATCGATGCGTTCAACGAGGAGTACCGGTGGCGGGAGCAGCGGGGCCTCTCCCCCCGCCGGATTCGATACACTCGGATTCAGACTAGGACGACAGCGACGGGGAGCGGACCGTCTCGGACAGGGAGGAGGATGCGCCCGCCCCGACGCTGAGGGACGAGGAGGCCCTCGATGGGCCTGCCTCTGAGGCGGGTTCGGCGCCCCTTGACGAGGGCGCATCGTCGAGGATGCCCGCTGGGTCAGGGGTGGTGCCCCCGGATCCCTCGAGGAAGCGCAAGCGGTGCGTCTCCGGCCTTCGGTGAGTCGTGTTTTGGTCTCCATGTTCTTGATATCATAGATTTGTTCGCTGACTCCTCCCTTTTGATCTCGCCAGCGTGGCGCCCACTGTTCCCGGTCTCGCGCCCGCCAAGACGCTCAAGGTGGGGGCGCAGGATGTGCCACGCATGACGAGGCCTCGATCGACGAGGACATCACGGTCGGCGGCGGCCACGGCGGCGATGAGGGGGACGCCGTGATCGGAGGTTGCGACTGCGGGACCGCAGTGACGAGAGGAGGTGGCGGCGGAAGCCCTCCGTGCGGCGATGGTCCGAGGGACCCAGCGGGGGCGGGAGCAGGCCCATGCTGCAAGCTGGAAAGCAGAGAGCCGCGGGAAGGACGCGGCTCCTGCTGATGGTGATTCGACCCCTGCTGGGGGTCAGGTGATGGCCGCAGCTGCGCCAGCCTCGGGCCCGCGCCTGAGGTGTTGCTGGTGCGGCCCGACGGCTGTGTGGTCCCGCAGGTGCCTCCGACCGGGGCCAGGGCGCCATCGACTGGTGCCAGGGTGGCGCAGGGAACAGACATAACGAAGCTGTGCCATCCCAACCACATTGAGGGCTACTACCCGTGGGAGCTGAAGCTCGACTTCCCCGGGGTTCGACCGAGCTTGGTGGAGGAGGCGAAGTCGGAGAGGGATC
The DNA here is from genome assembly GCA_036936925.1 of Cenchrus fungigraminus. Taxonomy (NCBI): domain Eukaryota; kingdom Viridiplantae; phylum Streptophyta; class Magnoliopsida; order Poales; family Poaceae; genus Cenchrus; species Cenchrus fungigraminus. The sequence continues at coordinate 26,796,038 of CM072779.1, read as the reverse complement.
TGTGACAGGAGTTCAACAACCTCGGCTCCGCCCTACAGAACTCCCTTGACTTCGCCCTCAAGACCCATATGGGTAGGTCACTCCAGGTCTTCCGGGTAAGTGTGCTTACGCAAGCGTCGTCCGGTTCTCCTTCCTTTGTTTGTGCGAGTTTACCCGACCCTTTTCCTTTTACCCTTTCTGCAGGAGTTGCAGATGCAGGCAGGTGACAAGATCACCTATATGGCCGGGCTGTGCTCCAAGGTCGATAGGCTCCAGACGCTGAACGAGGGCCTGGACGCGATGGTGGAGGCGCTATGGACGAACAACGGCTGGTTCGAGTACGACCTGCTCTGCGCGGAAGAGGAGTGCGATATACAGCGGACCGCGGCAGTGCAGAAGGCCAAGGAGGCTGAGGCGCTGAGCGCCGCGCTCCAAGGGAAGGAGGAGGCGCTGGCGATGGCGAATGAGGAGCTCAGGAAGGCGCGCACGGCACTCGCCGAGGCCCAGTCCGTGCTTGCGCAGAAGGACACGGCCCTCACCGAGGCGCAGGCTCAACTCTAACAGGATCGCGCAACCCTCAAGGGAGCGAGATCCTGGCAGACCCAGGCCGAGCACAAGACCCAAGAGGTCGAAAAGCTGGGTGCTGCTCTGCAGGAGAAGAGTGAGGCACTCGCGGGGGTCGAGGGCCAGCTTCAGCGGGAGCGTGCAGCGCGCGAGGAGGCGCAGACCCATCTCCAACAAGAGCGCGCAACGCTTGAGGAGGCTAGGTCCATACTCCGGCAGCGGGATGCGGAGGTGGCAGCGGCGGACGCCCAGGTTCAAGTCCGACAAGTGGCAGCAGAGCTGCTCACTCAGGCTCTGGTTCGGGAGTGTGCTACCACCGACGCTCTGCAGGCTGCGGTTGAGGAGAAGGACGCCTCGATTCTGCAGCTGCAGCAAGGGGCAGAAGCAGTGCGCTCAGAGCTCGAGACGGAGAAGAGGCAGACCAAGGGTACGTCGTAGCCCCCGGGCCCTTGATTGTTTCAGGTTTATCAAGATTTTCTCTTGATGTGCCTTTCCTTATTTTTGGGCTGCGGAAGGCCCTGGGGGATTCGCTGACGCAAGCAGAAGCTCTCCAGGTCGCCAATACCTCGTCTCAGCGGGAGTTCGAGGCTCTAAAGGAAGCGACCCTCGAAGCATGCCGGGAGATCGAGGGGGGCGCTGGCTCGTCGGGGAGCTCATTAGCGAGCCGTCTCAGGGCTCTAGGCAACTGCGTCGTTGAGCGCGTAAAGGGCGCTCTTCGACTCAGCATCCAGAAGACCCTGGGCATGGTGTTGACGCATTACATCATTGACCACGTGGTGTTGGCGACAGGCTATGTCGTCGCGGACGACCTTGATGATGACGGGGTGAACACCGCCATGGATCAAGCTGATGCCGCCACCGAGCTTGCTGACATGTTCGAGGAAGTCCTCTTCCCGGACGCTGCTGAGGGCAGGGACGACGCCGCCGCAAGCCCCCGTGTGCCCTGAAAGAAGCCGGGCGTGGAAGCCCGTAGGTTGTAATTAGGATTCGAGCCGAGTGGCTCCTGTGATCGAAAAAATTGTCCCTTATGTGTGTGAGTTTATTGTATGATTTGTTTGTGCGTGCTGTTGTGCTTTCCTCGTGGCTTAGAGAAATTTTGGCTGGGGATGATCGCTCACGTGGGTAGCCTAGGGGTAGAGTGATGAGAGGGAAGCCATAATCTGCTGGAGGCGTAGGCGGTCCCAGACTCAACCGGACCTAACCTTAGTTACCTGCGCCATGCTTCCATTTTTCTAAGTGTTCGAGGCCTAGCACGTTCAGCATTTTCTGAGAGAAAAAGGCGTTTTGCGAAAAAATGGGACCGTTTAGGGGGGGTGCCCCCTATGGTAGCCCCGAGGGGACTTGGTTTTCAGAAGAAAGCCGAGTCTCCTTGACTTTTATTCGCATCCTTAGTGTATATACATCTAACTCGGGCGTCAGATATGTACAAAACGACTTGGAACTTTTAGGGGTAGAAGCGACGTATCTGTTGGATGTTCCAAGCGTTAGTGAAGATTTCGCCCTTCTCATTCGCGAGCTTGTACGTGCCGAGCTTGAGGACTTCAGCGATGATGTATGGCCCTTCCCACGGTGGCGTGAGTTTGTGATGGCCCTCGTTCTTCTGTCGAAGCCTGAGCACCAGGTCTCCCTTGCTGAGGTCTCGAGGCCGGACATTTCGCGCTTGATAACGCTGCAGGGATTGCTGGTACTTCTCTAAGTGTAGAATCGCCATGTCCCGGGCCTCGTCGATGTAGTCCAGCAAGTCTTCGCGGTCTTGCTGGTTCCATTGCTCTTGGTAGGCTTTGACCCTCGGGGGTTCGTAGTCCAAGTTTGTGGGGAGGACGGGCTCGGAGCCATAGACAAGGAAAAACGGGGTGAAACCCGTGGCTCTGCTAGGGGTGTTCCTAAGACTCCAAACGACTGACGGCAGCTCCTAGATCCATCTCCGGCCAAACTGATTGAGCTTGTTGAAGATTCTCAGCTTTAGGCCTTGTAAAATCATGCCGTTGGCACGCTCTACTTGGCTGTTGGTCTGTGGGTGTGCCACGGCTGACCAATCCACGCGGATGTGGTAGCTGTCACAGAATTCCAAGAATTTCTTGCAGGTGAACTGGGTGCCGTTGTCCGTTATGATGGAGTTTGGTACCCCGAACCGGTGGACGATATCTGTGAAGAACAGTACGGCCTGCTCAGACCTGAGGCTGCTAATGGGGCGGACCTCGATCCACTTGGAGAGTTTATCAATGGCCACCAATACGTGGGTCAAGCCCCTGGGCGCCTTTCGCAAGGGCCCGACCATGTCCACCCCGCAGAAAGCGAAAGGCCACGTGATGGTGATGGTGAGCTGGAAGATGGGTCTTACCGGTGTAGTACTGGCACCCTTCGCAGGTGCGCACGACCTTGTTGGCGTCAGCGACCGCTGTCGGCCAATAGAAATGTTGGCGGAATGCCTTGCCCACGAGGGTGCGTGGTGCGGCATGGTGGCCGCACTCGCCAGCATGGACGTCTTGAATCAACTCCCGGCCTTCTGGGTTGGGTTCTATGCCTCGCTGGGAGACGATGAAACCCAAGAGTTTGCCACACGGCACCTCAAAGACGCATTTTTCGGGATTTAACTTAACTCCGTTCGCCCGGAGGCAATAGAACGCAATGCGCAAATCGTTCGCCAGGTTGTCTGCCTTCCTAGATTTCACTACGATATCATCGACGTATGCCTCAACAGTCCGCCCCATGTGATCCCCGAAAACGTGGAGCATACATCGCCGGTATGTCGCCCCGGCGTTTCGGAGACCAAATGGCATCGTCACGTAGCAAAACATACCAAATGGCGTGATAAAAGAGGTCGCGAGCTGGTCGGATTCTTTCATCTTAATTTGGTGATAACCGGAATACGCATCAAGGAAGCATAACAACTCACACCCTGCAGTGGAATCAACTATCTGATCAATTCGTGGCAAGGGAAAAGGAACTTTGGGACATGCTTTATTTAAACCGGTATAATCTACGCACATCCTCCACTTCCCGTTCTTTTCCTTAACTAGTACAGGATTAGCTAGCCACTCGGGATGGAATACCTCCTTGATGAATCTGGCCTCCAAGAGCTTGCGCAGCTCCTCTCTGATCGCCCGACGCTTCTCCTCGTCAAATCATCGCAGACGTTGAGACACCGGTTTGGAGTTGGGCAGGATATCAAGCGAGTGCTCGGCGACTTCCCTCGGAATGCCTGGCATGTCAGTGGGACTCCACGCAAAGATGTCAGCGTTGGCGCGGAGAAAGTCGACGAGCACCACTTCCTATTTCGGATCGAGGGTGGAGCTGACCCTCAGCGCTTTGCCCTCGGGGGCACTGGGGTCGAGGGGTACGGCCTTGGTGTGCTCCGCGGCCTCGAGGCTTCCAGCGTGCTTGTTGGTGGAGTCGAGGGCCTCGTTGGCCATCTTCTCCAGGTCCGCCACGAGGGCCTCGTCATGCGCAAGCGCCTCAGCGCGCTCAAGACACTCGACATCACATTCGAACGCGTGTTCAAATGACGGGCCCACCGTGATGACGCCCTTTGGCCCCGCCATCTTGAGCTTCAGGTAGGTGTAGTTCGGGACTGCCATGAACTTGGCGTAGTAGGGCCGGCCTAGTATGGCGTGGTATGCTCCCCGAAATCCCACCACCTCGAAGGTGAGGACCTCCTTGCGGAAGTTGCTCGGTGTGCCGAAGCAGACAGGCAGGTCGATCTGCCCGAGAGGCTGGGCTCGCTTGCCCGGCGCAACGCCATGGAATGGCGACTTGCTGGGCCGCAGCTTGTCCAGGCCGATCCCCATGAGCTCCAAGGTGGAGTACATGATGTTGAGGCTGCTGCCACCGTCCATCAACACCTCGGAGAACCGCGTGCTGCCGATGATGGGATCGATAATAAGCGGGTACTGTCCCGGATTGGGGATGTGATCCGGGTGGTCTTCGCGGCCGAAGGAGATCGTCTCCTCTGACCAGTCGAGATACGACGGCATGACCGGGTGAACAGAGTAAACTTCTCGACATTCACGCCTGCGCTGCCAGGACGTCATATCAACTGTCGCCCCCCCGAAGATGATGAACACGTTCTCCACCTCCGGGAAGCCGTCCTTGCCCCCGTCGCCCACGTCCTTCTTGGCGTTGTCCTCCTTCGTGGCTACTCGATTGTAGTACTTCTTGAGCATGTCGCACTGCTCGAGGGTGTGAGCGACCGGGGTCTTGTGGTACGGGCAGGGCTTCTTCAGCATGTCGTCGAATACACCTCCTCGAGGGGGGCCTCGAGCCCCCTTGTTGGCGGTATCGACCGCGTGCCCTTCTTCAGAGCCCTCGCCTTGCTCCATGGGCATCTTGCCCTGGTTTTTCTTGCCTTTTTTGCCCTGCTTCTGCTTCTTCGAGACATCCTTGGGCTTGCTGCCCTCCGCGGGCGCATCCTCCGTTTGCTTGCCTTTCTTGCCATCGAAGATCGCCCCCACCGCCTCTTCTCCAGAAGCGTAGCTGGTGGCGATGTCGAACAACTCGTTGACGCTGGTGGGAGGGTTCTGCCCCAACCCGCGCACAAGGTTCCGGCAAGTCGTACCCTCCAAGAAGGCATACACGACCTCGGACTCACCGACGCTCGGGAGCTCAGTGCAGGGCTTGGAGAAGCGACGGATGAAATCCCTCAAGGACTCACCAGCCTTCTGGGAACAACCTCGAAGGTCCCAGGAGTTCCTAGGGCGCACGTATGTGCCCTGGAAGTTGCCCACGAACGTCCTGACCAGGTCGTCCTAGTCGTGGATCTGGTTCGCAGGCAAGTGCTCGAGCCACATCCGCACAGAGTCTGCTAGGTGCAGCGGCAAGTTGCGGATGATCATGGCATCGTCGGTGGCGCTGCCGAGCTGGCATGCTAGGCGGTAGTCGTTGAGCCACACCCGGGAGTCCGTCTCCCCCGAGTACTTATTCATGGTCGTTGGTTGCCGGAAACACGGGGGAATTGATGACGTGCGGATCGCTCGACCGAACACACGCGTGCCCGGCGGCTCCAGCGACGGGCTCCTATCCTCCCGGCTGTCGTAACGGCCACCACGCCGGGGGTGGTAGCCGTGGGAAGTCGCAGCGTCCTGCTTCTTCTTGTTCAGGATGTTGCGGGTGTCGCCGTCGTCAGCCTTGCCGCGCGTATCCTGAATCCGCTCCTTAGCGGGCCTCCTCTGGTTGCCTTCGTGGACAGTCGGTGCTTGGTGCGGGGTGTGGACCAATGCCTCTGGGTCCCGGCCACCTCCTCCAGTTTTTACACTAGACTGATGGTGCATGGGGGATGCTCTTGTCTTGCTGCACCGCTGCTTGCTCGATGAGGGCCTTCGCCTCGTGGCGCAGATTGCGTCCCTGGGGCGTCGACGACTCAGGCATGGCCCGAATTAAGGTCGCCACAGCCACGAGCTTCTGACTGGCCCTCGCCAAGTTTGGCCGGCCATCCACGTCGGCGTCGGCGTTCATGCGTTCGCGGGCTACGCACCCCGCGGTGCGCGCCCCATGTGATGAGGGGCCGACCTTGTCCCATTCGAGTGTGGCCTTCAGCTGCCGCACCTGCTCGCGCTCCACATTGAGCTTGGCCTCCAACTCGTGGAGCTGGGCCAGCTGCGCGGCGCGTGTCGCGTCAGGTGGTGGTAGTGTTCCCACAGGTGGGTTTGCCACCGGGTTGTTGCGGGTTGCCGCGTCGCCTGCTCCTCCTCCGTCTTCGCCCTCGCCGATGACGACGACGAAGCACTCGCGAGTGGGATCATAATCCCCCTCGCTAGAGTCGTCAGAGCAGGTGAGGCAGTAGTCCGCTGCGGCCTGAAACCGCCTGAGTGCACCGGGGTTCCGAAGCCCAGAGTAGTCCCACTCCGGCTCCCTGTGCCCGCGTTCGCGTTCCTCGCTGTCAGAGTCGCGGTAGGACTCGCCGGGTGACGTAGCGATGAGGTTCCGAATCGACATGAAGTGGTGACCCAGGAGGTCCTCGTATGTGGTCAGATTGGTACTGACCGACGAGGAGTACGCCATGGATGCGCTGCGCATCCCGTGGGGAAACTGCAGCCGCGCGGCCGCGGCTTCCCCGTCAGGATGTGTCGTGGAGTCCGTCGGTGGAGGTACGTCTCCTTATGCTGCAGCGACAGGCGGGAGCCCACCGGCTTCGACCCACTGAGGGGAGCCGACGCATGCCGCACGGCGTTGCTCTGCGTGCGCTCGTCGTGAGCACTTGCCCGAACGCTTGCTGCGTCGGGGTGGCGGTGAAGCTGGTGCTGCTACTAGCGCAGCCGCCGTTCCCGGTGACGTTGCCATGATCGCGTCCCTGTTAAGGATACGCATCAGGTAGCCGCTGCCAGTCGCCTGGTAGTGGATGCTCCCAAACCAGATCTCAGATCTGGACGGGAATGGGTCGGAGCAACTCCAGGCGGGCCTCTCCGACGTGTGCTCGGTGATGATCACCATCGAGAGAACAGGTGGGCGATCTCAGCGCACCCCCTACCTGGCGCGCCAACTGTCGGTGTTCAGATTAGCACCGACACCAACTAGTAATTAGCACTGCGATCAGTCTCTCGATGGTCGGCGCTAAGCTAAAGGGAGACAAGGATTTATCCTGGTTCCGGCCACGCGGCCGTACGTACAGCAGGGTGTGCTTGCGCACTGTATTAACTTGCACCGATGGTGCCTGTAGAGGGGGGCTACAAGCAATGCAGGAGAGGAGGAAATTCCCCCAAGTCCCAACTATGATGATTGAGGCTAGTGCCAATATTGGGAATGATGCGATGTGGAGCGAGCGAGTGAGTGCTGAGAGTCTCCCCCGCAGGGGCGTCTGCTTCCCCCTTTTATAGACCAAGGGAGGGTAGCTTACAGTGAAGCGGTACAGTGGCAGTGTACTAACGGGTATGGCACGGGAGGTCTTGTCCTCACACGTTCTTGCTCCTGGCGCGAGCTGGTGGCGGTCTTCGGCTTCCGCGGGCGGCACATCGGTTCCTGTTGCTTGTCCGGGCGTGACTTCGAGGGGGCGCTCCTGCCAATTCGAGGGTCCGATCGCAGGGGAGAGGACGAGAGTCGATGGCACAGGGCCGCGGAACATCTCCGGCCTATCCGCACAGTGTGGTCCAGTCCGCTGTACAGCGCCGGAGATGGTGGTACAACACCGGGGATGGCAGCATAGCGCTGGGGATGGCTGCATGACGTCGGAGTTAGTGGAGGAGAGGCGGCGCACACCGTTCGTACAATGGCCCTGCTCAGCACGCGTGACAGCATGCCGCCCGTACACGTTTCGAGGGTGCCCCCATGTCCGTTCGAGGGCCTCGCCACCGGGGGAGGACGGGAGCAGGCGGCACAGTGGCGCGGAATGACGTCGGCCTGTTCACACAGTGCCGCGCGGCGCCTGCATAGGACCAGGAGTGGCCACACAGTGGCGGATTAGGTTGTACAGGTGCGGTGTCAGGCCGCGTCAGCCGTGCGGCGTGGGCGGATTCGCTTTTGACCTGGATGTCCCGTCGCAGATCCTGGCATTAAATGTCATCGTCAGAGGAGAGGCGTGGTGAGGTTCTACCGATTGAGGGGTGGCCTCGAGCGAGGCGGAGACAGTCACCCGCTCGAGGGGGGTCGAGCCCCTCGAGCGAGGCGAAAACTTGCTCGAGGGGCCGGGACCCTCAAGCGAGGCGGAAATCCGCTCGAGGGGCCGGGACCCTCGAGCGGGGCGAAAAACGGGGCGAGCGAGTGGACCTTTATGATGAGGGCCGCTGCTGGGCTGTAGCAGGCCACGGGCCTGTGGCATTCCGCACTTTCCTTCTTGGGTTTGTGGGGATTAGTCCGTACGTGATTGCATTTAACAAGGGTAATTATCCCCTTAGTTAGGGGACCCCTAATGACCGTCCCCGACAAACCGTCACGAGCTCAACTCCTCAACAACATACCAAGACCCATTAGAACAAGATTCAAGAAAAGAACAAAGTTGGGCATGTCAAGTCTCTCCATTGCCCGACCAAGCACAAGGTACAAGAAACACTCTCCAAGAAGACAAGAAGATCAAACAAGTGGACAGTGTGCTACAAGTGTAGACAGAAGGGACACCTTGCCGACGCTTGCACAAGCGCTTCAGCGAGCAGCAGATCTGACCGTGACCGGTCAGACCGGTGCATAGCACCGGTCAGACCGATGGCGACCAGGTCAGCCCCATCACAGTGCAACAAGTCAAGAAAGACCCCTTCTCCAAAAACAAGGCTCAGAACCAAGCATGGACAAGAAATTACAAGAAATGGTGTGGCCAACAAGGACAAAAACCGCATTTGCTATGAATGTCGTCAAAAGGGTCACATGGGCAAAGATTGCCCAAATGGTAACATTCCTAAATCAAACCTTGTCCATTATGATTTCAATAAGCTTAGAGAAGATAAAAATAGTACTTATGCTACAAGAGTGGTTAACTCACCTCAATCGAGCATAAGAGCCATTTGGGTCCCTAAGCATCTTGTGACTAACCCTATAGGACCCAACAAGCTTTGGGTACCAAAGAATGCTTCTTGAGCTTGCAGGAGTTTAGAGATGCATTGAAGACATGGCTAAGTGAAAAGAAATCTTATTTTGATAAATTGGCCATGTGAAGAGCTTAAGAGTCAAAATCATACATTCAATGATATCTCGGTAAATTGTACTTAATTATGAGTCTAAGTCACTCTTAGTTCTTAGTGAACTCTCTTGTCTCACAAGTCTTGGACTAGTGAAGCATGAGGAAGTGACTTTGACTATTTCTATAAAATTTCCCTCTCATTCCATTCGATGATTTTAATGGCTCTCTAGTAGAGCAAATGTCTTGCTTTATATACAGGTACCAAAAATGTGTTATGTTCACAAAGTCACAAAGCAAGGCAAACAAAAATCATCAAGGGTGTTGGGACAGCTGCCACCGGTCTGACCGGTGCTGAGCTTGTTCCGGTTGGTGCTGGGTGATCGGGACCAAAGGCCCGGGTGACCCGATACGTCTCTGTATCCTGCCGAGTGACCCAGACCCTGTATCCGGATGACCCGACCCTCGATCGAGACTGAGCCAGCACCCACCGGTCTGACCGTCGGATCGCACCGGTCTGACCGGTGTGAGTAAGATGCCTCAAGATTGTTAAAGGACATCTTCTTGGTGATTATGAGTAAATGGTATGAGTATCTTGACACATTTCAACAGTGACGAGGGCCTGGATTAGGGCCCCCTAAGCAGCAAGATGATCAACCTGGAAATGGAGTCCTCTGACACCATTGACAATGTGAAGGCTAAGATCCAGGACAGGGAGGGATGCAGATCTTCGTCAAGACCCTCACTGACAAGACTTCCCCACTTCCGAGTACGCTCCGCCTCGCACGAGTACTCTCCACCTCACACGAGTACGCCTCGTCCCCGAGTACACTCCGCCTTGCCTCCGACTACCCGCTCGCACGAGTAACCTCCGTCTCCGACTAAGGTGGGGTCCACACGGGGGAGTCGGAGCGTGGGGACTGGGGCCCCACACGAACGTGGCGCTACCCCAGCCTCCCAAGCTTCTTCGCAACGACACGCGTGATGCCAGTTTCCACGCCATGCAAAGACCGCGGCTGGCACGACGGGAGGACGGCCGGGTCTGACAAGGGCCGTAATGGTGCACAGTGCATCTCCACGACCTCCGACACCCCGTCAGAGCGTGCACTTGATTACCATCTACAGGCACTTAGGCCATAACGTGGTGGGCCTAAGACGCTCTCAAGAAGGCTAAGTCACCACGTGAACTACTCGGAGGAGACGCCAAGTGCCCGGAACAAACAGTGGCGGCAGCACACGCGGTAGCCTCCAACGATACCACAGCTCAGCGCCCCCCACGCCGCCTGACGGACATCAATGACGAAAAAGACTTCACAACGCCATAGCATTGTAGCTTATTTTCTTTTTCCCTCTTTGCCCCTCGCCCTTACGTATATAAAAGGGGGAGGAGTGCAACGTACGTAGAGACTGACCGATCACCAAGTTTGTAACCCCTACTACAGACATCCCTGGCATAGGAACACGAGTACTCAGAACTGGACGTAGAGTGTTACTCCTCGGAGGCCTGAACCAGTATAAAACCCTTGTGTCTCCTGTGTCAACCATCCGGATCCGACACACGATACGATACAAATTCACTACCGGCGGTAGAGAACCCTGACTGTTGGTGCGCCAGGTAGGGGCACATTGTGTGTCTCGCCGAACCACACCAGCAGTCTGGATGGAGGGCCGCGGAGTTTCGCTGACTCCCGGCGCCACTGTGCATTTCGGCTCCCTCGACTTCGTCTACACCGGGCCGGCAGAGTCCATCGTCGGGGGGACTTTCTCCCGACCCGCGCGTCCCACCGCCATGACGACGGTGGCGGCGCGAGCAACATTCGTTCATGGCTTCACGGACGAGTCGATCATGGCCATGCTAGGGCCTAACCCGACGCAGGAGCGCTTCAGGCTCGCTGCCTTCCACCTCACCGACCTCGCCTTCTTGGCCAGTGGGTCCGAGCCGCTGACCCGAGGGGAATTCACGAAGCGGTACAAAGCCCTGTACCCCCGAGGGCAGCCAGGCCTCCCGGACGACCCGGTGACGGCCTACGTAAACGAGCTAAGGGCTTCGTACGTCGCCCTGGCTCCGCGGCCCCACGGCGGGGGCCGCCAGCACCCCTCCCAGACTTCACGCGGGAGTGCAACGTCCCGGAGGCCCGCACCGCCACAAGCTCGACCGACGGGGAGGAAAACCCTCGTCACCGCAACGGGGACGCCCAGCGCCGGGCGCACCTCGACAAGATCGCTGAGGCCAAGCGCCAGCTCGAGGAAGAGCTGGCGAACCTCCACCAAGCGCTCGGTGTGGAGGGGGAGCCCCAGCAAAGCCAGCGGTGTGAGTAGCGCTGTGAGCAGGAGGCTGAGCAGCCAGCATCGCAAGCTCGCGTTCGGGCACGGGACGTAAACCGGTGCATCAACGAGGATGCCGCCATCGACGATGACGGCACGCCGTGCTTCAGGCGCGCATCGCAGAACCTCGTGGCAGCGGCCATGCTCTAGCGTGGCTGCCCCGAACCGGCCACGCCTGAGGAGAAGAAGGTTCGCCAGCAGCTCAAAACCTTGCTCGAGACGGCGGCCGCACAACAGGCCGAGAGTTCGGTGTCACGCGCGCGCGAGGCACGAGGTGCACCATCCGTACGGCGCCAAGACCCATCTTCATCAAGGCATCAGGGACGCGACAGGGAGGCCAGCGAGCCGTCAGTCAAGTCACGCCTGGGGCCCCACTGCGACGCTCGCGACACGCTCAAGGCTCGCCGCCGAACCGCTGGCGACGACGACTACGACTACGGCAACAACGACGACGGCCACGGCAAGCGTGACGAGCACCGCTCACGTCGACGGCATAGCCACAGGCGTGACGGACGCTACGACAGTGACGGAGAATGTGATCGCAGCTGGTCACCCGACCCAAAGGCCTCGTGCTTTCGGTCGGAAGGTGCAGGATGCAAAGTTCCCTTCGCGATTCCGGGCTCCGACAGGAGTGCCGAGGTACGACGGAGAGACCAACCCTAGCGTGTGGTTGGAGGACTACAGGCTCGCGTGTCGGGCGGGCGGAGCGACGGATGATTTGTTCATCATCAAGAACCTGCCGCTCCACCTCGCCGACTCTGCGCGAACCTGGCTCAAACACCTGCCATGAGGCAGGATCAACAGCTGGACGGACCTACGGGAGATCTTCATCGGCAACTTCCAAGGCACGTACGCCCGGCCCGACAAGCAGTGGGAGCTGCGCAACTGCAAGTAGCAGCTGGGGGAAAGCTTGCGTGATTACATCAGGCGTTTCTCAAGGTGCTGCACCGAGCTCCCCACCGCGACAAACAACGACGCCATTTTGGCGTTCCAGAACGGCAACACCTGCACCATCCTCATCCACCGGCTAGGGCGAAGGACCCCGAGGACTACTCGGGAGCTCCTCGACATCACAACCAACCACGTCGACGGGGAGGAGGCAGTAGCGGCAACGTTGATTCCCCCTCCGGGTAAGGGGAAGCAAGTCGTGGACGCCGGTGAGGGGCCCTCCTCGTGGTCCAAGAAGAAGAAGAAGGGCGACAAGCGAGGCCGTGACGACAACACTGTTGCGGCAGTCGAGCGCAAGGCTACTCGCCCCAAGAACAATCAGAACGGCCTCCCGAGGGGTCATTTTGGGAGGCTCTTGGAGGCACCGTGCACCCATCACGAGACGCCCATCAAGCATGCGCTCAAAGACTGCTGTTTGATGAAGAACTACGTCAACGGCACGCTCAAGCCCAAGACAGCAGATCCCCCGAAGAAGGATGCGCCACCTTTGCCCGACAACGACGACGATGACGAGGAAGTGGTTTTCCCTCGTGAGGATGGCGCGGTCCACATGATCTTTGGCGGAGCATCGGCGCGACCGTCGAGGCGCAAGGAGAAGCTGATCCGACACGAGGTCTACAACACCGAGCCTGCGACGCCGGCGTACCTCAAGTGGTCGGACACGCCTATCACCTTCGACCGAACGGACCACCTCGACCACGTACTACAGCCAGGATGCTACCCCCTCGTGGTGGCTCCACTCATCGGGACCAAGCGGGTCTACAAGGTGCTGATGGACGGAGGAAGCGGGCTCAACATTCTCTACATGACGACGCTCGACATCATGGGCATCTCGCGGTCCCGACTGCGCCCATCACCGACTCCTTTCCACGGGGTCATCCCTGGGAAAGATGCGCTCCTGATAGGGCAGATCGATCTGCCCGTCACGTTCGGGACGTCGCGGAACTTCCGCATAGAAACCCTCCCCTTCGAAGTGGTGGGGTTCTCGGGGACGTACCACGCCATCCTCGGGAGGCCGACCTACACGAAGTTTATGGTCGTGCCCAACTACACGTATCTCAAGATGAATATCCCTGGTCCGAAGGGGGTCCTCACAGAGGGGAATACGTTTCAATACGCATACGAATGCGATACTGAGTGCTTTCAATTCGCTGAAACACTCCGAGAAGCTCCACGCCGAGCCTCCCTCCGAGGACCAAGACATCCCCGAGTCATCCAAGCGAGCGGCCTGCTCTTTCGAGCCCGCCAAGGATGTCAAGGATGTGGCTGTCACAGATGATGGCTGCATGCTCCATATCGGGACGGCGCTCGATCCTAAATAGGAAAGCGCGCTCATCGACTTCCTCAAAGCGAACCTCGACGTGTTCGCATGGAAACCCTCCGACATGAAGGGGATCCCGAGAGAGGTTGCTGAGCACAAACTGAACATCAAGCCGGGATCGAAACCGGTCAAGCAGCGCCTGCGCCACTTCAACGATGACAAGTGCAAGGCCATAGGCGAGGAGATCAAGAAGTTCCTTAGTGCAGGGTTCATCCAAGAAGTGTTCCACCCCAAGTGGCTAGCTAACCCTGTACTTGTAAAGAAGAAGAATAAGAAATGGAGGATGTGTGTTGACTACACGAGCCTTAACAAGGCATGTCCCAAGGATCCGTTTCCTTTGCCTCGCATAGATCAGGTAGTCGACTCAACGGCTGGGTGCGAAACCCTCTGTTTTCTCGATGAGTACTCCGGGTACCACCAGATCGCGATGTGCATAGCGGACCAACTCGCAACATCATTCATTACTCCCTTTGGCGCTTATTGTTACAATTCAATGCCGTTCGGGCTCAAGAATGCGAGCGCTACGTTTCAAAGATGCATGTGACGCGTTTTCAGCAACCTCATAGGACGAATAATCGAGGCTTATGTCGATGACATCGTGGTCAAGTCAAAGAAGATGGGCGATCTGATCCCCGATCTTACAGAAGTGTTCGCGAAACTGAGGGAACACGGGGTGAAGCTAAACCCTGAGAAATGCGTTTTTGGGGTTCCAAGGGGCATGCTCCTTGGCTTTGTCGTGTCCGAGCGCGGCATAGAGGCTAATCCCGAGAAGATCTCAGCCATCACTAACATGGGGCCGATCCAGAACCTGAAGGGCGTACAGTGTGTCACAGGCTACCTCGCTGCTCTCATTCGGTTCATCGCCCGACTTGGGGAGCGCAGCTTACCATTGTACCGCCTGATGAAGAAGTCCGACCACTTTGCGTGGACACCCGAGGCTCAAGAGGCGCTTGACAAACTATCTCCTGAAAAGTCCACCTGTGCTCATAGCACCGATGCCAAAAGAACTGATGCTCCTGTACGTGGCTGCAACAACGCAGGTCGTGAGCGCTGCACTTGTCGTGGAACGAGATGAGCCTGGGAAAACACTCAAGGTGCAGCGGCACGTTTATTTCGTAAGTGAGGTTCTCTCCGACTCGAAGACCCGCTACTCTCAGATTCAGAAGCTCATGTACGCTGTCTTGATTACCAAGCGCAAGCTTCGGCATTACTTCGACTCGCATCCCATCACAGTGGTGTCCAAGTACCTCCTTGGGGAGGTGATCCAGAATCCAGAGGCCGAGAGGAGGATAGCCAAGTGGGCCCTCGAGTTAATGGGACAGCATGTGACATACGCATCGCGCAGTGCCATTAAATCACAAGTCTTGGCGGATTTCATTGCTGAGTGGACAGAGATTCAGACTCCGCCGGCACCAATCGAGCACGAGACGTGGACGATGTATTTCGACGGCTCCATCATGAAGGAGGGAGCAGGGGCAGGCCTTGTCTTCATCTCGCCTCTGGGCGTGCGTATGGAGTACATGGTCCGACTGCATTTTCCCACCTCCAACAACGTGGCCGAGTACGAGGCGCTCGTCAACGGCCTTCGGATTGCGATCGAGCTCGAGATTCGCCGCCTCGAGATCCGCGGGGACTCTGAGCTTGTAGTGGACCAAGTTATGAAGGAGAAGAATTGTATCGACCCCAAGATGGCGGCCTATTGTCGGACTGTGCGTCAACTACAAGACAAGTTCCATGGGCTCGAGCTCCATCATGTGCTGCATGATAACAACAAAGCGGCGGACATCCTCGCCAAAGCAGAGTCAAGCCGAAAACCTGTGCCGCACGGTGTGTTTACCAGTGATCAGCACGCACCATCTGTCCGAGTGGATGGGGAGCAACAACCAGAGACAGAGGAGCCAGAAGTCATGGAGATCGATCAACCACAAGAGCCAAATTTAGAAGATCCTGACTGGCGGTTTCCGATCCTTGAATGGTTAGTCGAGGAAAAGTTGCCCTCCGACCAGACGGAGGCACGTCGCATCTCGAGGCGAGCCAAATCCTACGTCCTCATCGACAGCGAGCTCCACAAGCGAGGCGCAGCGGATATAACCATGCGTTGCATTCAGAGAGACCAGGGCCGGGACTTGCTTCAGGAAATCCATGCCGGCACGTGCGGACACCATGCCGCTGCGAGGATCTTAGTCGGAAAAGCATTCCGACAAGGATTCTATTGGCCCACGGTGCTCGCAGACGCCAAGGACATCGTGCGACATTGTGCGGGCTGTCAATTCTACGCTCGACAGACTCACCTTCCAACGGAAGTGCTTCAGAACATCCCCATTACTTGGCCGTTCGCAGTATTGGGGCTGGATATAGTCGGGCCGTTCAGGCAGGCGCCCGGGGGCTTCACGCACCTACTTGTAGCAGTTGACAAATTCTCCAAGTGGATCGAAGCCCGACTCATGGTCAAGGTCCACTTCGAGGAAGCCGTTGCATTCTTCACCGACATTATCTACCGCTTCGGGATTCCAAACTCGATCATCACAAACAACGGCACACAGTTCACGGGAAAAAAGTTCCTCAGGTTCTGCGATGACAACAACATTCGCGTGGACTGGGCTGCTGTTGCGCATCCGAGGACCAACGGCCAGGCTGAAAGAGCCAATGGCATGATTCTACAAGGGTTGAAGCCCTGGATCTTCAGACGACTCGAGAAGTTTTAGGCAAGATGGGTCGCGGAGTTGCCATTCGTCCTCTGGAGCCTGCGCACCACGCCGAGTCGAGCAACCGGTTCCACACCATTCTTCATGGTGCACGGATCGGAGGCGGTACTCCTGACGGATATCGATTATGGGAGCCCGAGAGTCCGGGCATACACTGAAGAAGGGAACCAGATCGCGCTTGAGGATGCAATCGACCAGCTCGACGAAGAGCGCGATGTGGCGCTCCTACATTCAGCCCGGTACCAGCAAGCTCTACGGCGCTACCACGAGCGCAACATCCACGAGCGCCAATTCCAAGTCAGAGATCTAGTACTTCGACGGGTCATGAGCAACAAGGACCGACACAAGCTCGCGCCCCCATGAGAGGGGCCGTACATCGTCGACTAAGTCCTCCGACCTGGAACATTCAAGTTACGACACGAGGACGGCACAATCATCTCCAACGCATGGAACATAGAACACCTACATCATTTTTACCCTTGAGTAATGTTCCCCGTTTTAAACTTATGATCAATGAATAATGCAATATGTCTTTGTTCTCGTTTCATAAGTTCTCAATCTCCCTATGTTGGCATCTTTCATGTATGTCTCAAGGCTATCTAAAGGCTGAGTGGCAAGTGTCCTTGCGCCCATGCAAAAACACTTACCGCTCGGGGGCTACTCGGGGCACAATGCCCCCTTTTGTTTTTCTGTTTTCAAAACAAAAACACTCCGACAATTCTGTCGTGACCGATCGCACGAGCGAGCGGTTCTTTTTGGCGGAACACCCTTATCTCGCGAAAGGAAAGAATGTCGATCTGTGAGCGTTTTAATGTTGTTGCTTGTTCGAGCTTCTTAGCACTTACGCCCCAGCGGCTACAGTGCGAAGATGTGCGAGCACAGCTTGGACCCGCAAGTCGACGTCCGACAACTTTCAAAAAGAACTCGGGTAACCGCTTGGGCTCTGGCTCAAAACGTTTTCTACGAAAAACATGCGAGCCATGTTCTGGACGTCCCTAAGTACTCGGGGGCTGTGAACGCGTGGTGTTACTTCACGTCTCAGGTCGAGCTTTCCGACTCTTACGCCCCCGCGGCTCCAGAGAAAAGTTCGATCGGCCTGAGTGTCTAAGTACTGCTACATCGTTCCACGGTCGTTCGAGAGTACTCAGGGAATGCATCAGCAGGTGACGGTTTGAAAACAAAATAAAAAAGCTGTTCAGTACGACACACATGCAAATTTTGTTTGACTGTTATACAATTTAATACATCTAATGGGAGGGCCCGTAGCCGTCTTTTGGTGTGTCTCTTGGGATCAGGTCCAGGTCCTTCATCGCGGTGTCTGCCATAGCACGAGCAAGGGTGGCGCAATCCTCCTCGATCTTATCAAGCTCCTTGTTCGAGTAGCCGGGGGCCCAACCACCACTCAGCGCTTCAAGATCCAGCCCCTGATAATGAGAACAGAACATGGAGAGGACCCGGTGCACCACCTGCCGAGAGGTCGACAACTCTTTCTCCTTAACGACGCCCAGGAGAAGCTTGATCCGATCGCCGAGCACCTGGGGAGGTATTTTCACGGGTGGAGTGCCGACTTCTGTCAAAATCTTGTCAATATGTCGGCCGAGCCTGGCACGGTCCAGGACGTCCTTTTTGCGAGCCTCCTCCATCTCGTGCTGTGCCTTCCGAGAGTCCTCGAGTTCAGCTCTGACCTCTGGAGATAGGGAACGAGTCGGGCTTGAGCCACGAGCAGCACAATCATAAGAGAGAAGGGGTCGGGGCAAGAAGAGCGTACTCGAGAGCTGGTCCGCCAGGTTCTTGGCCGTCTCAGACATCTCATGGATCTTGAGTTCGACGGTGATGACCTCTTGACAGCCTGCGCAGCACGAGCTGTGCGGAGCCCAGTCGAAGCCAAAGAGCAAGGCGGCGTCAACAACAGCTAACGTAGAAAAAGAAACGTCACAAAAGTTGGGAGTGCAGGGCTGCTCACCCTGAAGATCTCGTGCCAACTTGTTGTTCTCTTCGCGAAGCCGGGTCCCCTCGTCGGTGGCCTCTTGCAGCTTGGTGGAGATGGTGCCGACCTGCTTATTCGCCGTCCTCAGATCCACCTCGGCGTGCACCAGGTCCTGCTGCAAGTCTGCCACCATTATCTCCAGCGTCATCTTCTCCTCGGCGACCACCTGGGATGCAGCCTGGGCAGCAGTGGCGGCAGCAGCTGCGTTCCGAGCTGACTCAGCGGCAGTTGCGGCAGCAGCACGCAGCTCCGCGGTGGTGGTTTCCGCCTGGGCGAGCTTGGCCTCAAGGGCTGTCTTCTCCGACACGACAGCATCCGCAGCAGACTGCGCAGCCACCGCGCGGTCCTCTGCTGACTTTGCCGCAGCCTCAAGAGCGGTCCTCGCCGACGCCTCGCCTGCCACCGCTCTGACAACCGCCAGTCGGGCGGCAACCAGCTGCATTTCCAGCTGGGCCTTCTCGGCCTCGAGCTCTTCAATGGTGCGCGTCTTCCTGGCGCTGTAGCTGGCAAGCACCTAGGTCGAGAAGAAGGTCAACCGCAGAAACAACCCGAAAACAATAACTCCAAGTCAAGGATTGAAGTCAGCTAACCCACCGACGAGGCTGGAACGACAAGCTCGTTGATAGCCTGCTCCACCCACCGTAGGCCCCACTCGAGGCGGTGACAGGCCGTGGCCTCCTCGTCCTCGTCGTCACGCGCCTCGGCTTCGTGGGCTCCAGTTCATGAGGCGCGCCCAAGGCCAAGACCATGCTCTCCCCCCTCAGTGGCCGAGAAGAAGCGGACTCCCGAGCTTTCTCCGACCTCTCGGACGGTGATCCGGGAAGCATTGCCCACCACGTCCTCGAGGGAAGCGGTCACCTGCACATCAGGAAGCGGCGCGTCTGCGATCACGACCACCTCTGCTTCATCGGCGGCGGGCTGACGCAAGGGCTCCGGCGACACGATGAGATCCGGCCCCACTGCTGCCGACTGGGCCCTAGACTCCTCAGGGCTCGCCACGGTCTCCTCAACCGCCACAACGACCTCCGGGGCGGGCGGGATGGGCGCCTCGGCCGGCGGCTCCTCCGGTGCCAACAGGCACCATTCCAGCTCGGCCGCATAAGCAGCCGCATCACCGCCAGGGAGTTTTGGCCCCCCCGACTCGATGGCCTCCGGGAGCTGCGTGGTTAACGAGGGTGCCGCTGCCTCCTCGGTCTCGCCGCCACCGGCAGCTGACGATGGGGGCGTGCCCGCCTCTGGAGCCGCTTGCGCGTCGACACCTTGGTCAATGATAGGTGCTGTCGAGGGCTCGATTTGCTCGGGGGCTGCTTGCCTCCCGACCACATCTCCATCCCCGGACGAAGGAGGAGGCGCCGCCGTCTCACGGGCCTCGGCCGCTATGGCGACCCACTCCTCGACTTGTGTTGTTGATGAGTGGGGAGTGGACGGGGCCATGCGCACACTCAGGGTCGCGCGCTTACGCGGCGCAAGGCTAAGCGCGCCGATGTCGGAACGACTAACACGAGAAGAGCGAGTCAAGAGAAGTAAGCAAAAACTCAAGAACAAGATAGCGCGAAATGGCACTTACGTGGAGGAGGTGATGCGGGCCTGCTTGACAGGTCTGGAGGCCACGCCTGACGACTCGGGGGCTGGTCTCTTCCCCCCCGTCACGACGGAGGGTGGACTCCGACTATCACCCCGGGTGAGGGGAACCTGCACAGGCGGGGCCCCACCGCCACGGATGACCAGCGACTGGAGACGCCGCGGGGGTGCGTCCACATTCTCCCCACGTGACGCGGTCAGAACGGGCACCGGTGACACCGATCTTGCCTTGGGGGGCAACTGCCTCCTCGGAGAACGCGATCCCCGCCGAGACGTGTCGCCACAAGGACGGCGGGTGGAAAAATCGTGATCCTCCGGCCGCCTGGACGAGTCATCTCACCGCGGAGACCTCCTCTCCCTCTGCTGCTGTTGACCACCGGGGCCCGATCGGGAGCGAGTCACCCTCCGATCCTCTTGGTCCGGGCACGGAGGCGGGCACGAGCCGGAGCTCGTTCCCTGTTCATGGGCAGCAGGCTCCGGCCGCTGCCTCGAGCTGGACGCTACGGCCTGCCGTTGGGGAGGAGGCGACGGAGACGACAGCGCACTCCAGTCAACGCTGGTGCCACTGTCATCACTGGACCAGGGTGGTGACGAAGAAGGGTCCTCGTCCGAGGAGATGGTGCCCTCCTTCATCTTCCTGCGCTTAGCACAGCGGTCGTTCCGCTCGCGCTTCGCAATCTCCTTATCCTTGTGCTGGGCCTTGCGGTCGGCCCTCCTCTTGTCCGCGGCAGCCTGGGCGCGATTCGGCATCGCATCCTGAGGAAGAGGCGGCTTTGCAGGGAGAGGGGCCTCAGGCCTCAACTAAAGGCAAGGGAGAAAACAAGAAATCAACACAAAGAATGCAATATAGTCGGAGTACCGATCGGAAGGAAGAAGAACTTACGTATTTCTTGGTCCCCTCTCGGGCGAGCATGGGTAGAAGTCGGGGCGGCAGCCATGAGTAGGTGGTCTTCCCAATTGCTTGCCCCACACGTCATTGGACCTCGTCCAACGAGGGAAGCCGGGGCGCCGACACGGTACCGACGAAGGGAGCCCTGTCCGGCGTCATCTGGCAGATGCGCAGGCGACGTCGCTGGAGCGGGATGACCCCCAGCGCGTGGTACTGGCCGATGACGGCCGCCAAGTCAACCCCGGCATCACGCAGCTTGGACAGCACCGCCCAGCAATCCCCGAGCAACCTCTCCTGCTCCGCCTCCAGGGGCCCGTAGTTCCAGTTCGCCAGCGCCTCGGCGATTGAGGCACCGGTATACTTCGGCAGTGGATGGTCAGGGTCGTCCTTGAGGTAGAACCACCTTTATGCCAGCCACTGTTGGAGCTCGTCAGCGTGCCAGAGATGTACTCATCGCTCCTCTTCGTCTTCATCCGAAGATTGGCGCACCCGATTGTGGCCGAGAGCGACCTGTCCTTCGGGCACACGAACTTGAAGAACTACCGGAAGAGGTGCCAGTGCGCTCCCAGTCCCAGGTACCCCTCGCACAACACCTCGAACACCGCCATCTGTTGGATGCTGTTCGGGTTGAGGTGGTGGAGCTGCAGCCGGTACTCCGCGAGGACGGCGCGGATGAATCGACTAGCGGGAACGGAGAAGCCCCGCTCGTGAAACGTCACGAACAAAACGACGTAGTCGTCCGGCGGGTGCGGCACCGACTCATTGCCCGGAACCTTCCACTCCTCGGAGGTGGTGAGGACTGGCACCTGGCCGGCAGCGACGAGTCGCTGGAGGATTGGGCGAGAGACATTGGAGCGCGTCCAGTTCGACATGGTGTCTGTCGAGCTTGGGGACGAGAAGCAGATTGAAGAAGCAGCGGTGGCAGCACAAGGGTTAAGAGCGGACGGTTGAACAGCGACAGCAAAGGCAAGGAATCGAGGGAGGAAAGTACGAAACTCAACCGGCGCGCGGTTTATAAGGGGCAAACGTGGATGCTGGCATTTAATGCTGGTCCCACCACGCCGTAAAACCGCCCGCTCGGTGGGCTCATCCCCCGAGGAGACAGGGGCACACCCGCGTGACGGTTCGATACCGGGTGGGCCCGCAGGTCTGAACCTGCAGTGTACCATCCCCTCCAACCGTCACCATCGCCACGTCAGCCACGACCGGCAAAACG
Source organism: Cenchrus fungigraminus (assembly GCA_036936925.1). Classification (NCBI taxonomy): domain Eukaryota; kingdom Viridiplantae; phylum Streptophyta; class Magnoliopsida; order Poales; family Poaceae; genus Cenchrus; species Cenchrus fungigraminus. Next base: position 26,773,987 of record CM072779.1, on the reverse strand, counting down.
GACGCAACTACCGATACACCCATGACCGCCACGACTGAAGTCCTCCAAGACAACGGCAACATTTCAAGATTCAAAACCCCATAAACGAGTCTACAACTCCTTCATGGGCTCGGGGCCTACATCCGGCAGATGCGCTCACGCGCACTCACTGAGTAAATCAAAGAACAAAAACCATAATACTTCCCCAACGCTGAGCTTGCAAACAAGTCTACAACTCCTTCGCAGGCTCGAGGGCTACTGACGAGGGCCTGGATTAGGGCCCCCTAAGCAGCAAGATGATCAACCTGGAAATGGAGTCCTCTGACACCATTGACAATGTGAAGACTAAGATCCAGGACAGGGAGGGATGCATATCTTTGTCAAGACCCTCACTGACAAGACTTCCCCACTTCCGAGTACGCTCCGCCTTGCACGAGTACCCTCCGCCTCGCACGAGTACGCCTTGTCCCCGAGTACTCTCCGCCTCGCATGAGTATGCCTCGTCCCCAAGTACACTCTGCCTCGCCTCCGACTTCATGCTCGCACGAGTAACCTCCATCTCCGACTAAGGCAGGGTCCACACGAGGGAGTCGGAGCGTGGGGACTGGGGCCCCACACGAACGTGGCACTGCCCCAGCCTCCCAAGCTTCTTCGCAACGACACGCGTGACGCCGGTTTCCATGCCATGCAAAGACCGCAGCTGGCACGACGGGGGGACGGCCGGGTCTGACAAGGGCCGTAATGGTGCACAGTGCACCCCCACGACCTCCGACACGCCGTCACATCCAACGCCAGCTGCACACCACCCCGTCAGAGCGTGCACTCGATTACCACCTATAGGCACTTAGGCCATAACGTGGCGGGCCTAAGATGCTCTCAAGAAGGCTGAGTCACCACGTGAACTACTCAGAGGAGATGTCAAGTGCCCGGAACAAACAGTGGCGGCAGCACATGCGGCAGCCTCCAATGACACCACAGCTCAGCGTCCCCCACGCTGCCTGACGGACATCAATGACGGAAAAGACTTCACAATGCCATAGCACTGTAGCTTATTTTCTTTTTCCCTCTTTGCCCCTCGCCCTTATGTATATAAAAGGGGGAGGAGTACAACGTACGTAGAGACTGACCGATCACCAAGTTTGTAACCCCTACTACAGACATCCCTGGCATAGGAACACGAGTACTCGGAACTGGACGTAGGGTATTACTCCTCGGAGGCCTGAACCAGTATAAAACCCTTGTGTCTCCTGTGTCAACCATCCGGATCTGACACACGATACGATACAAATTCACTACCGGCGGTAGAGAACCCCGACAAACAGTGTCATCATTTATGTGTCATGACCAAGTATGTGAATGAGCCACTCCATATTCTTCATTGAATATTGTGCAATGATCGAGAAATTCAAGATATCTCTATGCACTAATTAAGGGGGAGCTCATTTCATTACTTGTGTCCTTTGTGGGACTAACAATTTCTTCTAGTGATCTTGTAGTCTCATGTATCCGTGCACCTTAAGCAAGACCTTAGTAATCACTTTTCTCAAGAATTCAAGTAAGAGCTAGCAACTACTAAAATAGAAAATATGCACGAATACAATGGCCTAAGGCAAAGGTATGTTCTCTGAATCTCCTTTATTTATTGTAATGTATCTAGGCCATAATACCATGATAGTGTGCCTTCTTTAGCATGTAATTGCTTCAAGTGAATTTTGTGTGCTTCTCTAAATATTTGGTTGATACCTTTGCGTTCACTCGACTTTGTCTTGTGGTCAAGGGTATGAATTAAATATGCTAGAACGGCTATTTGTTTGAAGTGGATGCATGCACTTTGTGTTATAGGATAGATTTTCGAAAAAAAATCAACTAGCATGTGTAGGAAGTGTGAAATTTGAAAAATATTTGGTTCTTGGTCTTTGTGACCCGATCAACTTATTTGTGACTATTGTTCCCCATGCTTGATTGATGGCTAGTCACAAATGAGAAGATTATCTCAAGTCCATAATAATCTCTTTATCTATCTCTCTCACTTGGAAGAATCAAGTTTATCGAATAAATTGGATTGTTCTATATTCTTCTAAGATCTGTGAAAAGTTGGATCAAAATCTTGTCAAACATCTTCTATCCATCTTTTGTGAAGGAGTAAGGATCAAAATTCTGTAAAATCAGATCAGGGAGCACCGGTCTGACCGGTGGAGCCCTCAAGCCACATCTTTCCTCTTCTGGATCCTAAGTGGAAAGATGTGAGTTTATCAATCCTTCAGTGAAGTTTTCAGAGGCAAAATCTCAAGAATAGGAAGGATGATACAGAACTTCCGAGCTAAGGGTGGTACTACCGATAAAGGTTCTCTGTTTGAATTATCAAAATCGTCGGCACTTCTGGCCCTGGATCGGAACTACCGAGCTGGACCTCTAGTTGGACCAAAGGGGGCCACCGGTCTGACCGGTGCCTCCCACCGGTCTGATCGGTGGCACCCGGGAGACACCCGTGAGTACACAGTAAAAGAATATCTACTTTTACCCTCCCTCTTCTCTCTCCTCTATCATTTCACCTGCCATCTCCCTCCTTCAACCCGTGGACACCTCTCTCCATCCTCCTTCCTCCTCCAAGCACCTCCCATGGAGACCTAGGGTTTCAACCAAGGAAAACCACTTCTCCTCCGTGAAAAAGAACCCCCTAGGGCTACTGAGGAAGGATTTAAGGCGGCTCATTGGTTTCAAATCAAGTTCTTCTCTCCAAAGGTATCTAAAACTTTCTTTTGCCCGATCTCTCTACTCCCTTGAAAGTTTAAGGATTCCTTTGGCAGAACATCTCCTGGCAACATGTAGAAGACATACCTATAGATCCACAATGTTTCATTAGGTACATTGTGAAGATTCGAAATTTGGGGTGGACGGCTCTCACCGGTCTGACCGGTGAGCGCACCGGTTTGACCGGTGTGGCTCGTCAACCCCTAAATATTGTTTTCTTCGTGTATTTGACCATTATCTATCTAGGATTGTCTTTTATTCATCCATATTCATATCAAATATGTTCAAACTACTGAAGATTGACAGTTAGGGTCATTGGCTCTGTTCTGGTGGGCACCGGTCTGACAGCAGACTCAATTGCTCGAAACTGAAAATTTCAATTTCATATCCTTTTCAATCTCAATCCTGGTGTCTTATACACTTCTGTCAATTCTTTTGTGACCCAGGACAGCAGCCATGCCAAGAGTTAAGGAAGGTGCTAAAAAGAGAAAAGAGGAGATAATAGCTTAGAGAGCGATTACTCCAGGTGCTTTGCCTGGAGGCAGTGGCAGCGGTAGTGGCAGTGGGAGGACTTTGAGGCCGCGTGCATCTCACAAGAGAGCTAAGAATGTTGTTGGTGGTTCCCAAGAGGCGAGCAGTGATAATGATGTTGAGGATGAGACATACACTGAGGCTTTAGATCGCCCTCATGGCAAGGGGCCAGCCAACATGGATGAAGATGAGTACATTGGAGAGGGTGAGGATGATGACACAGGGGGTCGAGAGCAAGATGAGGATGATGATCCTATGGATAAGGATGAGGCTGGTGATGACGATGATGACAATGGTCATGGTGGGCCAAAGATCACTAAGCCTATGTACATGTTTCCTAACAAAGCAGAAAATTTTCATGGTTCAGGGAAAACAAAGAAGTTGAAGAAGTTGAGGGACATAAATCCCTATGCTAGTGACAAGACAGCTTCAGATAATAGGTTTTGGGCTCAATTTCAGCAGGACTATTACACTTCAGTGATCATTAAGAAGCCCAAGATCACCCATCAGGCACAATTTGTGGATTGGAACTTTATGGAGCAGAAAAATGACCCCATCTTCAATGAGATCATTAGAGTTTGTGAGCAACAAAGGGTGAAAGATCTCATGGGATTTAGGTATGATTGGAATAGAGAGATAATTGCTCAGTTTTATGCCACAGTGCACTTTGGATATAAGGATGGTGAAAGAGCTATGCTTTGGATGTCAAATGGAGTGAAGTATGGAATTCACTTCACTAGATTCTTATCTATTTTCAACATTTCCCCTCAGGACAAGGACTATCCTAAGCTATATGATGATGGTTTGCTTGAGCCGGAGGCTATGAGTTTCATGTATCCTAGGTATAAGAGAGCTAATGTGGGACATGTGAAGGACCTCTACACCTACTATTCAGTTTTGAATAGGCTCCTTCGTGTGTCACTTACTCATAGGGATGTCAACCCCTCCGATGTGTCGAAGTATATGAAGAATTTGATGATAGCTTTGCGTCCAGGGGCACCACCATTTAGTGTGGAGGATTTCATTTGGCAAGAAATCAAGTTCTTATCAGAAGATCCAAAGAAGATTTGCAGCTATAGCCCCTACATTATGTATATAGTTGAAAAAGTCTCTAAGATTGGGTTTCCTAAGGATGTCAGGCATAAACTTTTTAGGCCCAATCCTACTAAGTTTCCAAGTGTTCCATCTCCTGAGCATGAACTAGAAATCAGAGAAGAAGAAGGACAAGGATGGGAGCAATATCAGCAGCAGTAGCCTGCTGCCTAGACTGCCACCGGTCTGACCGGTGATGTCCACCGGTCTGACCGGTGGAGGCCTGAGCAGCAGTACAGACCCAGAAAGGCCACCTCTCCAATGCGCAAATTCATAAACTTTCTTTTTGGTATATGCAAGAGCCAGCATGACATTGAAGTAGCACAACAAAGAGAAAGAAGAGAAAGGAAGAAGGAGAGGGATTCTACGAAGATGTTGCATGCACACTTTGAACTTCAGCCACCTCGCTCTCCCATATCTCCCATTCCACCTGAGGTTCCTATACCCACATTTGAGGAGAGAATAAGAAGCATGGCAAATTCAGGATTGGTGGATCAATATGGCAGCTTCTTATTTGAGTCAGGCGAGGGAAGTTCTTCGGCACCACCACCTCCTCCATTTGATGCAGCAGGGACTTCTCAGCGGATTGAGGCTCCAGAGTCTCCTCCAGATTGGGCTAGTTGCATTTCTACCGACATATTTGGATGGACCTATCCTCAGCCTCCTCCACCTCCACCACAGGGTGTGATTGATACTTCTCTAGATTCTTCATCTAAAATAAACCCTTCCCAAGAATTCTTTTCTTACATCTCCTATGCATTGCCTCGTTTATCTCTAAAATAGGGGATGGATCCGGATGGTCGACTTGGGATTGATCAGTTGCAGCTACACCTTCTCTAGGCCCTTCTTGGATGCTTGATGACAAAGAGGGAGAAGAGTAGATCCAAAGCTTACAGTTTCAGTAGCTAGTGCAGCAGGGCAGTGGTCACCGATATGACCGGTGGCTTGCACCGGTCTGACCGGTGCCTATTGGCTGATGAGAGCAGCCTGTAATAAATTTCTAAATCTTATCTTTGTGGACTTGAGAACCCTGTATGAGTGCTTATTTGTGTGTTGAACTTTTTATGTAATATTAAGTGACCTTATGCTAGATTGTGATGCATGTTATGTATGGTGAATTGTTTGTGTTGGTTAAATGGGGTATGGTGATCTAAACCGGCTTGCAACCCCGGTCTGATTGCTATGGCCCAGATAGCACGCACGGTTTTTCGCTTTGTGCGCTGACTGGGCCTGACCGGTCTGACCGGTCGGGGTCATCGGTCTAATCGGTGGTGCCTAGCAAGCACACTTGTTGTTTTACTTTGTGCTTATCTTGTCATATGCATCACATATTTTATTTTGTCACTCACACATGTTGCACTCCACTGATTCTAAGATATAGGGGAGCTCTCATGCTTTTCTCCCAAATTTGTGCTTTTGACATTTGAGGCCAAATTTTTGAAATTTCATTCAAAGCACAGATTAAGGGGGAGCTCTAGCTATATCTGAGAATTGGAATGCGCTTTAACGATATATTTGTAAGCTTTAATTGAGTTGTCATCAATCACCAAAAATGGGGAGATTGAAAGTGCATCTAGGCCCCTAAGTGGATTTTGGTGAATTGAATGACAAAGCGAATAAAGGTCTAACATATTTGTCTAAGATTGTAAGCAGGTTTTATTTATATATTCATGAGTTATTGTTGGGATATATATTGGTAAATGAATATTATATGGCTCACCTTGGAGAAGACAAATATATGTGTGATCCTAAGGCATAGTGGCAAATATCAAGCAACCAAGGAAGATAAATATCGAGAATATTTTTGAAAAGGTCAACTCATTGTCACCGTATATATAGTAGCTTGATTAAAGTACAAGGATCATAGGAAGAGAATATGGTAATTCTCTCTAAGTTAAATGCAAGGCTTCAAGTGGTAAATGAAAGAGGACACAAAGATGAGTATAGATTTTATGGTCCTTAATTGGAAGCTTGCATATTCGTTGTCAATCAAGAACAAACATTTGAAGCGGGATTTCAAATGAAGACTAATTGTGGATAAAGCAAAGTCTAACTCAACGTGGATTGGGTAAGTGATGAAGAGATCAACCGAGATGATTAGGGTGAGGGACTAAGCAATCTTTGGGGTCCTAGCTAGGCCGCTATTTGTGTTTTGCTAAGGTGAAGTTCTAGTATCCGTGGGATCTCCAAGTATCATATCCAAGCATTAACCGAGGAAAGGAATGCAACTCATTCATATGTTATGATTGGCGATACGGAGTGACTTAAGGATCTAAGTGTGCATTTCTATGCTATATGGAAAGATTTTAAGTCACTAGCTCAAGTATGGATGTGCTCAAGACATTGGCTAAAGTTGAAAGCCCTCAAGTGGAAATTGATCAAGTATGGTAAGATTGAAGACATTCAAGCTCAAGAGGTTGACAAAGTGTTTTTATTTATCTTGAGTATAGGTATGCCGTACTATCAAGAGGTATGCAACTTTCGCTTTGTGACCAAGACAAGTGCTCTTAAAAAATCTTTGTGAGAAATAGCCTTGAGAGCCTTAGAGTGTGCTAACAACCCCTCCTAACCTAACCTGAGCCACTTCATCTCTTTGGTGAAGTGTTAGAATGATAGAACGGGTTTTGGGGGTGTCTCGGGCTTCACCGGTCTGACCGGTGAAGGGCTCCGGTCTGACCGGTGCGACTAGGCCCAACGGCTAGTTTTTCAAACATCAGTCTGACCGGTGAGGAGCACCGGTCTGACCGGTGCTACCCGACAGCTAACGGCTAGTTTTCTTTGGTGAGGGGTATAAGTATCCCAAGCCTTCCTCTTTGGTGGGCTGCTGTTCTTGGTGAACTTGCTGAGCTTCCAGGTCATTTCTTTCAAGCCAAAAGCCTTAGTGGCTCTCCTCAACATCTCTCCTTGTGAGATTTGTGGATTCAAGTCACATCTTTGAGTTGGGTTGAGAGAGTGAGTTCTAGAGAACCTTTGTGAGCTAATAAGAGCTTTCTCATAGCTTGAGCACTTGAGTTTCGCGTCTACAAGCATTGAAGCATTTTGTTACTCTTGGAGGTTTGCCTCCTAGACGGCTAGGCGTCGCCGACTAACTCCCAAGTTGTTGTGAGCAGTGGCAAGTTTGTGAGGGCTGTGATCTTGCCTCTTCGTGGAAAAGATCGTCTTAGTGGAATCGAGGAAAGTGGTTGAAAGAGACCCGGTTTGTTGTGGGAAGAGTTAGTTGAGAACTTGAATCCCTTACAAGCTCCTCAACGGCGACGTAGCTTCTTTGGTGGAAGTGAACTTCAGGAAACAAATCATTGCGTTCCATTGTGGTTTACCTCTCTAAGTTGTTTTTCTAGCATATTTGATTTGCTTCCGCTTCGATCTACTTGAGTGTGTTATTTGTGTGTGCAGGGATCATTACCCTGCTTGATATCATCTACCAAGGCCACTCACCAAGTTTGGTTCGTGCTAGAAGTCAAGAGGAGCTTGAATCTCTTTTTGCAGGTGCTCTGTGCTCCACCGGTCTGACCGGTGCCCAGCTGTGAAGCTGAGCCAGCACCGGTCTGACCGGTGACGCCTTACAGTTCAAGTTTGCGGGGAAGAAAAGTTTAATTCGGCCGTCCGCCTATTCACCCCCTCTAGGCGACATCAAAGTCCTTTCAGTTGTGGAATAGGTTTTGTTATTAATTCACATTTAATACTCCTAATTAGTGTCCGGAGATTGATATGACAGGTAGTTAGTGAAATTTTTGGAAACTAAACGGAGCCAGAGAGTTCAGAGTTGCTGACAGAACGCACAGTCATTCAGTCAGTGATCTTTCATCCTGCAAAGTTGTGCCGTCTCAGCCTATCTCGGCTGTCCCAACAGCTGCCGTGAAGGGTGGAGCCAACCAAAAGAACCTGCACTTGCTCAATGCCTTTGCGTAATTTCAGAGATAGAACGTTAATTTGGGAACAGGTGGAAACGGTGAAGCTGAACACTGAAGTTCACCAGTAGTTCAAAAGCCTAAAAATCCATTCCTCAAGTCGTCGAAGAGCCATCAGAGACTTCCTACTTGGTCCCCAAGTTGCCATGCATCCACCACAACGACCCGGACCCGTGGCCTCCAAGGCACCGCGCGCGTGCCCCACTCACTGGCTGCTCTGCTCTAACAAGCAATGCGAGCGACTCGACACATGGAGTCGCCACACGACACTCCCCGCCACGGCCTAGTATATATTTGCCCCGAGTCGCCGCAAACATAACCCAACACCCAAAGCAAACAAGAGCAGCGCGCAACCAATGCGTCGCGAGGGCCGGCAGCACGGCTGGGTGCGCGCCGTCGACCGCACCCTGGTCGACCCCGAGGGCAAGCGCCGCGCGGTGCACGCCGTGGAGGGCGCTTCGACGGCCAACGGCGGGTACGTCAGGGCGCCGCGCAAGCCTACCAACCACTCCAAGCCCACCGGCGGCCGCAAGAGCGGCGGTTCGGCGGCGGCGGCGGGCAAGGTGCGGCACAAGTTCAAGCACGACGAGGTCAAGATGTACTACCGCGAGGGCGCCGACGACGGTGCTGCCGCCGCCGACGATGTGTACGACATGGACGGATGAGCTGCGTGCACCCCTGCACGCGCACCTGTTGCTGTAATGGTGACATATGGTCATATGGATGCATGAGCGCAGCTGCATTGCAGGAGACTTGATATTGGAGAATATCTAGTGCAAACCGGGTGGTGGATGGAAACATGCAAACTACCGCTGCGGACCATTAGATCGGAAACATGCGGCGCAGAGCGAGCGAAACGGTTCCCCGTACATTTTTGCATTTTGAAGCCCGCACCAACACAACACATTTTGTATGTAGCCCCCTCTGTACCGAGTTAAGTGCATCACGATCCCGAGAATCCGCCTTGCCGCACGCCCGGCCGCCCGCACCGTCCGCTGTCCACCGTCGCCCCCTCGAACTCCACCCTCTTCTACCTCCGGCCGCCATGACTCTACCGTCGACCTCGCCTGCGGATCCACCGGAGATATTGCCGCACCGCCGAGCCACTGCCCCGCCGCCATCTCCTGCATCTCTCAACTCTTAACTGCCGCCCAAGGTTGGGCAACCGATGATCTCCAACCCTAGCAGCATGGCCCATAATCCGGCAGTGCTTGACAGCAGCAGCGCGACGATGGCAGAGTGCGCTATGCGAGCACGCGACCGATCGCTGGTTAGCGTTGCCGTGTATTGTCTTCTTCCCAAGTTCGTGCATTCGGTCCTCAATTATAAATTGAAATTCGATGGCAAATAATCCCAACTCTGCTACTGTCTTCTTCCCAAACCAATTCCCACGGAGCTTAATTTGTTCTTTGATGGAAGGACACACCACTCTGGATTTCAAGTGAATTTGCAGCCCAAATGTGCTGCACTGGCAATTTTTGGTAACTTCGCCCAAATTGTGATGAGTTACTGATTCAATTTTGGAGGCCTTCATCAAGCCATATATCTAAATGTGGTTTAGATGGTTTAGCCGGTATCTTAATTTGTTTAGGGAGGCATAATTCTACTTGCTCTTATTGTTTAAGTAAATAAGAGTTCCTGTTCTTGTTCAATGTTTCCATTGTTTAGCAGATGTATAGTGCTGCTTACTCGTTTTTATTTTCATGTAATTGCTTATATTTTGTACAGGAGATTAATTAACAGGTCTCACATCTAAAAAGTGTTGTAGTTCACTAGTATAGCCAAGAACTTTGCAATTCGGAATGGTATGTTCCTGATTTTTGGAGTTCCGCTTTCTTATATTAAATTTAATTCAGACATTTTTTCTTACGTAAGAATCAGAACATACAAATATTCTAACATAGTGTTTCCAGCTTTTCACTTCTCTTGGGATCCTTTGGTGATTTAAATGTGCAATTGCTACTTCCAGTTTGGAGCAGGTTTGCCTGTGATATATAGCATAAGAAGATCATTTACTTGACATTTGGTAGTCTATGTGGTATTCAGTTACTAGTCTATTACGTAAAAGGGCGCCCTGTTTTCTATTTAAAACAAGAAAAATACACAATATCACTGTGAAGTAAAGAGGTTTAATCAAGTTGTAAAAATAGCCAAACCATGTCTTACAATATCTTGGATATATTTTGTCCATTACAAATTTCATATTTACTATTTGTACTCGCTCTTGTTTGTGAAGTGGAGCTCAACCAAAGATGTCTTTGCTCAAAAACAAAACCAAAGATGTCTTCTGAAATATAGAAGATAGAATAATATAGACAATGCGAGCTCAAGGGATGCAACTTAGATATTTATTATTTACCTACTTGGATGTGTACTTATTGATGTGTTTATTCTTACAAAATTGACGTAATGATCTTAGTGGAATTGATGTGGCAAGAAAGGTTGGAGGGAGGGGACACATAAATGAGATAGGAATCTAAACTAGGTGTGGGTGTAATGCTGTGAACAAGATGAAAAGGTGATGCTACATATCAAGTTGATGTGTGTTGAAGTAACACACACATGTACACTAGCCTCACAGCTGACATGATGATTGGGTGAACAGAGGATACAACAAGATGCGATGTCACCAATACTATTGTCGAAATGTGATACTTATCATAATCGTTATGAATGTAAAAGTGATGTATTCGCCTAGCTCCTCCTAGGTTGATCAAATTTTTTTGAGTAATATATTGTTCCCTATAAGATTTACTAGGAGTCTATGCCAATGTCATGTTTTGATAACAGTAATCAGAATGGTGTACAATCTTAACTCTATGCACTGTATGATGCCCAAGTAATTGTCGATTGTAATATGAATCTCTAGTCTCTTGTGAACAATATTACCCATATATATGATTTACAAGAGAGGTGATTTGATCTGTCGAATGCCATGCATGATGACTGATATTACAAGAGTAAAAGTATACATAAAAGCTTGCTATAACATTTATGTGTGATACAATTCATCAACATAAATGTGTGCAGTATTTAATTATGTAAAGAATTTAGTATCTCTTGTATAGTTGGACATAGCGCTACAAAGGAACCAACTAAAAAGTGGGATTTCTGCTTGGCTGATGAGAAATAGAGATACGAGGAAGCTGTGCGCCTGCGCCTCTCATCTTTGACTGAAAAGTATTGTCGATCCACTAATAACACTATAACAGAATCCTTAGATTCTAAATAAGGATTCAAAATTGGAGAAGAATTTTTCGAACAACAGGATGCTACGGTATGATAATAGCTTAGCCTGTCATCAGACCTTCGTGGCAAGGCTCGTCTACCTCGACCATCATGTCCTTATCGGTGCCGTCCTCCGGACAGTGAGAAGCTGCAGCGACAAGCTGCTGTCATCTCAGCTCCGGTGCTGCTGCGGCGGCGGTAGCGGTGGGGAGCAGCTCCGGGAGCAAGAAGGGGAGGCAGAGGCAGGCCGCAGGTGCAGGAGATGTTCGTGTTCGGGGCTCTCCGGCATGCGTGCCGATTACGGATTACCTCCCCTGCGGCGTCGACTTCCCGCTGGCGTTGGGCACCTTCCGCTTCTCCAGCGGTTGCAACATCATCGACGCACTCAGCCCTCTTGGGGCTCGTCCCGCCCTTCTTCCCAAACAAGCGCACCCATGGCCACGCCGTCCTGCACGACATCAACTTCATCTCCAGCGGCTCCGGCATCCTCGGCCACACCGGACAGCTTACCGTGAGTTTGTCTACGCCTGGCACTAGCTCAGGTGGCGGCACATTTGGTACTGGTTACAATCTTACAGGGGTCTATTAGCAAAATGTATCATGCCAGTGCGGGCGTTAAAATGCAAAAAGTCCCAAGGGACTGGTAAGTTCATCCTCGCCGCACGTTTCACAACAGTAGTTTCCAGGTTTCTATCCACCACCCGGTTTCCCCTAGATATTCTCCCTGATATGCATGGGACTATATATGGTTTGTATCGTTGAGTGGACACCCTTTATTGTAAGGAGACTTGATATGCACGTCGGATTATGATTCAAATATGATTTCATCTCCAAGTTGAGAAACTTGAAATCTTTAGCAATTTAAGCTTGAAAGTTTTAACTTCAGGTAGCAGTACACTACCGGAAATCTCATTGTTGCCATGAGACAGGGATTTTGCCGTGAGCCAAATGTTGGGCTCACGGCAAAATAACTTTTTCCCGACAGCCAAATGTAAAACTCACAGCAAGAAGCGCAGCTCACGGCAAAAAGAATTTACTGAGAGCGGCACACGGAAAAAAGGAATTTACCGAGAGCGGCTCACGGCAAAAAGGAATTTTGCCGTGAGTCTTTTGTGGCCGACGTCAGAATGCTATTTTGCCGCAGCAAAGAGCTTTTTGCCTTGAGTCACCGACGGGAAAATGATCTTTGCCATGAATTGAAATCAAATTTTGAAGTAGTAAATTAATTAAAATAAAAAAATTCAATTACAAAGTTTTATTACTTCTCAAGACGTACAACTTTTATTATAGTAATTTTTTCATTTGACAAAGTTGTAATAATTTTGTTCACAAAACCTATATCTCTTATATAGTTTTATGAAACTATATGAGAGATGTATAAGATTTGTGAAGATTGTTACTGTCATAATACCAGATGATCAAATGACCAAAATAAAAGTTGTCAGTATTGAGAATTTATGAAACTTCGTAGTTGAACCATTTCTAATTTGAATTACTTTCGTCAACGAAAAGTACGTCTGAACTTCTCAAATTTGAAATTTTGAATTTTTGAAACGACCTCGAATGCAGAAACATTGTAAATAAAAGTTGTAGATCTTGACAAGCTATGAAACTTTGTTGTTTACCACTCTTTTTATTTGAAATCATATTGTAAAAGAAAAAATAAGTTTGAATGTCTCAAATTTGAAATTCAAATTTTATAAACGTTCTCTAATGAAGAAACTCGCAATATGAAAGTTGTGTATCTCGAAAAGTTATGAAATTTTGTATTTGACAACTTTTTAATTTGAAACCGTTTACTATATTTAACTAATTAAATATTTTAAATGTAATTATTTTTTAAAAAATCTGTTTGTCGTGGCTCGGTTATTAGGCTCACGGCAAATTCCATTTGGGCCTCCCACCCCGCCTCAAACCTCCGTCCGGCCCATAACTAAAATCCCCGGCCTATTTAAGCCCCCCAGCCCCGCCTCAAACCCTAACCCCCTACTCCCTCATCCCGCGGCCGCCCACCACCCTGCCTTCCTCGTCAACCCTACCTCCCTCCCTCAGATCCACCGCCGCAGCCCCTCAGATCCTGCGGTGAGGAGCGCATGCGATCGCTCCTCTGCCTCTCCTCCCCTCCTCCCTCCGCTCGCCTTTCACCAGCGGTGAGGAGCATCGGCAGGCGAGGTGAGGCGGCAGCGCATCGAGGACCTGACGGACTCCTCTTCGTCCCCTCCGGCGAGGTGACCCAGCGGCCTCTCCGGGACGTAGAGCAAGGCACAGGCGAGCATCGAGGACCCGTCGGCCTCCTCTTCGGGGAGGAAAAGGAGGGGGCGAGATCCACGGCGAGATCTGCGGCGACCTCTTCTTCCCGGCGGCCTCGTGGTGGCGTGCTGGGGGCTGGCGCGGGGAGGGGGTGGCGGCCTCCTCTTCCTCCGCTCCGACGAGGGGACCCGACAGCGGATCCGGCGCGCGGAGCAAGGCGCGGGCGAGCTCCGCACCCCATCGGCCTCCTCTTCATCCCCTCCGCGCGCGCGGCGAGCTCCTCTTCCCAGCGGCCTCGTGGTGGCATGCGGCGGAACCACGACGGCCGGTCGGTGGGGCCGCAGTACCTGGCGTGTGGGCCTTCTTTTCTTTTTTTCATTTGTTTACAATAAGTTTGCCGTGAGCTAAATAGTACACGCGGTAGATGTGTGCCGTGAGCCTCCGGCAAAATTTTGCCGTGAGTACTATGCCGACGGCTACTTACGACAAACACTTTGCGGTGAGGAACCGCTTCACGGCAAAGAAGCTCTTTCCGTAGTGGTAGTTGCCCCAGTTGCTCTGGGGAAAAAAATCAGATACCCCAATCCAAATAGTCAATTTATTTTAGGGAAACATAAAGAAAGACTGACCGAGACCATGCGGATTGGAACAACGCAGAACCTCTATACGCAAACTGCTGGGCGCATTTTGTTTACTGGTACCAAACGATAACATGTTCTTAAAATATAAATAAATACATGTAGTTTTAGGAAACATATTCATAATCCATATTGGACATGCTAGCGCCCAGACGTCCGGGCGTAGCAAAAAAATCGAACGCACATGCACCATCAGATGCATCAGACGGCAGTCGTCAGATGTACTTAAGAAAAGGAAAAAATCCCACCGGAACATTTGGGCATGTTACATGCAACATGAAGAAATTTTTTGCAACATTCTGAAACAACATCCGCAACATTCAAAAATAACATCTGCAACATTTGCAACATCAAGAATCAAATACGCAACATTGAAACACCTAGATCTACTTTTGCAACATCCGCAGGAAAGAATTGCAACATCTGCACGAAACATCTGAAACATCCGAAACATACACTTACAACATACACTCGACCAGTTGTTGCCCGCCGTCGGCGCCGCCCAAATGCTCTGGCGCGGGTGCATGGCGGCCTTCACCAGCACGCGCGCACGCCGAGCTCCCGCCGCCGCCAGGGGCCCTGCCCTGCCTGCGCGCCGCTCGCGCCTTCAACTCGATCCCGAGCGACCCGCGCCTGATCTGTGCCGGCTGTCGCCCGATCTGCGTGCGGAAGGGAGAGAGGAGGTGGCCCCGTCGCCGGATCCGGTCGGGGGAGAAGCGCCTCCGCCGATCCCACGCCGGAGGAGCCGCCGCCTGGCCTCGCGGGGCAGCTCGCCGCCGGGGAGCCATCGAGGAAGCTGGCCCGCCAGGCCGCGCGGAGAGGCAGCGTCCCACGCCGGAGGAGCCGCCGCGAGCGGAGCAGGGCCTCGCGCCGCTCCGGATCCGGGGTTTGGAAGAGGGAGGAGGCAAGAGGGTCGCCGGAGTTGGCCACGGAGGTGCGCGGCCGCCGGAGTAGCAGGGTGAAGGAGAGGGGAAGAGGAGGGGGCGGATGTGCCGATGTGCTCGCATGCGAAACGAGGTAGGCGCGGGGCGGTTTGGTCACGGGAGTGGATGGGGACGCGCGAGGGCAGGGGATAAGGTCGCGGTCGTGGGTGGGTCTGCATCCCGTCCGTTTTTTTCTCCCAGCTCCGGACGCCCGACTTGAAGCGTTACCATTTTACAAAACAGTGGAAATGCTCAGGGCTTCCATTACATCAATAACATCTGCCAGAAATTTTTTACAAAGCAACGAGTTCTGCTTTCACCTTCGCATGCCCTCTATAGTAGTAGGGGTGAACAGACATAAAACCGTCCACACAGCAACCACATAAAAGCTCAGAAAACATCACATTGCATATAAAAAGACGACCTATCACCGAAAATCCAAGCAAATCATGTCCTTCAAATGGAATGTGCAAATCATCTTGCTCCTGCAGTTCAGCTGGCTGGTGGCTGACGGCTGACCCTGATTTGTTCTGAGAGAAAAGTACCGCTGGCTGGTAGCTGAAGACTGATTTGTTCTGAGAGAATAATACCGCTGGCTGGTGGCTGATAAGCCAAACGAGCAGGGCGGATCCATGATCAGCTGAAGACGGGTCTAGCTCTCAGTTTGGAAACCAAGTGACTTTTTTTTTTGTCCGCATGCATTATGTATGTTTTTTTAGAAAGACACCAAAAATGTGTCTCATATTATTTCCCGCATGCATTATGTATATTTTTTCCTTCTCAGTTTATTTTAACTTCTCATTCTTTATATTATTCTTGCAAGCATGGAACTTTAGTTTATTGAGCCAATTACTATTCTGGAGGGCCAGTATCCAACCCTGGCCTGGCCCATTAAAATTTCATAGGCCCAGGTCTCGCCGCCTCTCTCTTCGCCAGCGTCGGTTCCGTCAGAGACTTGGACGCCACGTTGCCGACCCTGACACGAACACGAACCCAAACCCGTGACCGCCAAGGAACCAACCGACCTCACAGTCACACTGCGCCGCCTCCCGTCCGTCTCCCGGCGTATAAATCTCACACACAGGCGGCCCCCAATGCCTCCTCACACAAATACCCCACAGCAATCAAAGGCAAACCAACACGATGCGTCGCGAGGGCCGCCAGCACGGGTGGGTGTTCGCCGTCGACCGCAGCCTGGTCGACCCCGAGGGCAAGTCCCGCGCGCGCGCCGTGCAGGTCGAGGGCGCCGCGGCGGCCAACGGCGGCGGGTTCGTCAGGGCGCCGCGCAAGCCCACCAACCACTCCAAGCCCGCCGTCGGCCGCGCGTACAAGGCCCTCGTCGGCAAGGGGGAGACGGCCGGATCCGGCAGGGGCAGGAGCAAGTTCAAGTACGACGAGGTCAAGATGTACTACCTCGAGGACGAGGTCCATTGCGTCGCCGACGCCTTCTTCGATTGGATAGAGGACTCCTGCTACTACTGACGTTGGGTTGCACCGGCGGCCGGGCGTGGGCCGCCGAAGAGTAGGGATGAGATCGAGTCTCTGGAATGTGTTTTGGGATGTGAATCTGTGTTGCTTCGGTGAATAAACCAGAATTTGTTGTCAGGGAGGTTAATGTTTGGGATCTCGATTGTAATCAGAATCGGAAACCAATCCTGATCTCCGAAGTTAAAATTGTAAAGTTGAAATTTCGGCAGTGTGGGCCGTGTTTTCAATCCTAATCGTTTTGAAATGAAATGACGTTCTTAGCCAATTAGTGTCAATATTTGATTTGATTTTGCGTTTTCGAGTGCCAAGATCACCATACGGACCACGCTCACAATGAGCATATATCTAAAATATGAAAATACTAAGATACAAGAGTCGATGTAGGAGTACGCTTCAGTATCTGGGATCTGCATGTGTTCTGTTGATCCCTGAATAGACTAGACTATTTGTTGTCCGGATGCGTTCGGTTCAACTAGACATCGGAACTCAAAGTTGAGTCATATTTATCTCAGAAATCGAAATTGTATTTTGAATTCGAAATGTTCTAAGATTAATAAAAACACTGTCGTATTTGACCTCAAAACGTATGTAATCCTCCTCGCAGAACATTGACAGGCATGTTTTGAATATTCAATTTAATTCACCCCTTGCTAATAAGAAAAAGGTAAAACACAGCTTCACAAATCACAAGGCCCGTCACAACAATAGCTACAACAAGGCGACCAGAAGGAATGCTGCATGATTCCCTCTATTCTTATGCTCAACTTAGTCAAATGGGACTTGACCATACAATGATGTTGCATGTTCATGTGGAGGTTGCAGTTCAGGAGAATATGTGCCGATGCCGGATGCCTGATGCCAAGAGATGTCGAGGGCGACCCTTGAAGGCTGACAACATGATTACTCGGGTATATTCATTGGAGGTTCCAGGCTCTCCACAAGAATCCTCAGGTCTAAATCCTTATCCTCGAACTTCTTCAGGAAAGGGTGATTCTGTGAGAACATAAATGCCAATTCAGCACAACTTACTCAATAAGAAACCAGCAGTGAGATTCAGGCCCTGTTTAGTTCCAGAATATTTCACCAACTACCCGTCACATCAATCTCCGGACACTAATTAGAAGTATTAAATGTGAATTAATGACAAAACCCATTCCACAACCCTACCTTAATTTTCGAGACGAATCTAATGAGCCTAATTATGATATAATTAGACAATGTTGTGCTACAGTACCGATCTCTAATGACGGATTAATTAGGCTTACTGGATTCATCTCGCGATTTCAAGTCCATTCGTGTAGTTAGTTTTGTAAGTAGTCTACATTTAATACTCTTAATAGACCTTGGAAGGGAACCTCAAAATTTTTTTCCAAAAACTTCCAACCAACTGAACAGGGCCTCATAAGAAGCTTAAATCAGTCAAAAGGCAATGCTGACCAAGAGTTCTGAAGCAGACATCCGCTGAGCTGGATCCTTCTGTATGCTGCAAAATAACACAGTAAAAAAAATAAAGCTTCAGTACATTGCACACTAATAACATAAATCAACAATGATAAGTTGGTAAGAAAAAACATTAGATGTGTATTTTGGTAAGAAAAAATCTATCATGAAATTTAAGATGGCAGTGAACAGAAAAGAAATACACACTGTGTAGCAAAGAAAGTTTTCTAAGGTAGGCACAGTCACAACCTCACAGCCCAGATTGATCGATCTAGAAAACATTGTCAAGTAAAGTCATGACCATCAAAAGTGTGTGCCTCAAGCAAAGTGTCAATAAGTCAAACTTCAGGTTTTAGCTAATGTACTAGTACAGCCTGATGTATCAAGGGTATAGTATTTGTTATAGCATATATGTATGACATTAACATGCTAGCTAGCATAGAATCCTAGGTTCCCTGAGTAATACCCACCAACTACAGCTCCAGAGTGAAGTAAATGTTAAGAAAGATATTATCAATCACAAGGGAATGCCCTATTGTAAGAGTTTACCCACTGAGCCGTTGCCTGCAAAGTTAATCTCACATCAACTTGATATGCAAACTTGCAGGTCAATTGCAGTGTTTTCAGCATATAATCAACAGTATGAAGTTTGTAACAAAAGGCTACATGGTAAAATTATCTGAAAAAATATTTGCAAATCAGTGAGGAGTTGTGTTCCGTTAACTCGTGAAGCTCAAATGCACATACTACTGCGATTGTACTTAAAAATATGTTCATCCAACAGATACACAGTAATTTATAATAGACAAAGTCCTCTATCTGTCAATCTGTGAGGATAATGGAATCACCAGAAATATTGCATTTACATTAATAAGCAAGTCAGCTTTACTAACAACTTCAAATATTTCTCTTAAAGGTATTAACAAAATTTTCATGTGTAACTTCAGAAGAATGTTTAGCGTACCAAGAAGAGATAAATGAGCAGAATTCTGGAGAGAACTGATCTGCAGGTGCAGAAGGTGGTGGCTGATCAACAATAGCCTCCAGTAGTTCATAAAAGCTTAACCAACCTTCTCCTTCTGAAGGTATATAGGGGAATCGCCCAATTGCACACTCAAGTATTACTAAGCCCAAACTCCATATGTCACTCTTGTAGTCATACGAGCTTCCACTTATGCGTTCAGGCTGAAGAAGAAAAGAAATGTCACCACACTAAGGCATTCATCGATGAACATTAGCAAGTAGCAATCACATGGCAGTGGCACAGAACATAATGAATTCAACATACCGCCATATAATTGTAGGTTCCAACAAAAGTATCTCGCTGACCTATTGAGCTTGCTAGCACAGCACTAACTCCGAAGTCAGTAATCTTGACTTCCCCTTTACGGTTGACTAACAAGTTAGAAGGCTTTATGTCCCTGTGAATCACGTGCCTTTCATGATGAAGATACAACAAACCTTCCAAGACCTGAATTAACATATCACTACCCAATGTTAACTGTGTGAGAATGTAGTTTCAAGATGTCAACAACATAAATCTGAGCTTAAAGGGAAAAAAAACGAAGTCCAACTTAATACAAACCTGCTTGCAAAGTACCGCAAGGTATGGCTCCAGAACCGTCTTCACTTGCTTAATGATGTCCGCAAGAGATCCACGATCCATGTACTCAAGAACTAAATATATTACACCATTATGGTAAAAAGATTGATGGCACATAACTATATGAGGGCTCTGTGTTGCCTGGTTTATTTTGAGCTCTTGTACTATTTGTTTGCGAATTGACTCCTGAATGTTCATTTGAATAGCCTACAAAGGAAATTGCAATACTAGTCAATCCGTCAAGTGATAGGACATATGTTTGAAATGACACCACAATCCCATTGTCAATTAGCTTATCCACAGGGTTGCATGTAAACATAAATTAGCACTAGAATGGCTATCCTATTCATTTAGCGTTGCTCACCTCATTTACTAGAATCTATGGTGAAAAATGAAATGAATGTGGTGATATCATTGCAGATACGACTAAACAAAGCAACCACATGATAAGACACAGAAAATGCTGATTGTCAGAAAAAAAAAAGAAGGGGGGGGGGGTAAATTTTCATGCCAAAAAACACAAATAATAGAAAAATAGAATAATCTGAGCAGTCTAGGAGTGTTCTACATTATGCAACGTGCATATTCTACATCTAGACAGTGTGCCAGCTATGTACCCCACCATATAAATTTAGTTAACATGAAATTACCTTTAAGGCATACAATGTCCCCACCCATTTGTGCCTCACTAGCTGGACAACACCACCACTTCCTTTACCAATGACTTGAATCATCTCAAGATCATCCATTGATAACTGCACATCTTCCACTTTCAGCTTTGTTGATTCCTGGGAGAAAAAGAATATGATCCTAATCAAAAACTGCTTGACAACCAACCAATTATAGCAGTACACACAAAAAGGGGAAAGCAAGAACCCTCACTGGGGTTGAAATTAAAAATGAAGGACACTTGGGACAACATATCGTTCAACCAACTAGACGTAATTCTAAGAATGCTGTCCAAAAAAAAAAATGAAACTGCAGATATGTGCTTTTATTCAGAGAAACTCTTCTATTCTGCGAAATGAAATGAAAGTCCTTACAGAAACCATCCCTGGAAGGGGAGGTTCAGAAAATCAGAAGGCACAAAATCTTATGGGAAGTCAGACCTAAGTTTAGGTAAAGATCTGACTAAAACAACTTGGAAACACAGTAGAAAGCATCCAGTTTCGTACAGGAAAAAGAAGAGCACAGTCAACAGTAGCTAAACCGCAGACACCTAATACAACCAATACAAAGAAACAATTTGCAGAAATATTTCCACCTAATAATTGGCATATAACAATTAGGGCCCTCCATTCTGCTCCACTTCAAAAAAAAAAACGTACAGAATTCAAACCCTATGCATAAATCAACATCTGTACATCAAGATAAACCTAAAACAGAATGTCACAATGCAAAGTACATTCATATGCCTCAGTCGAAATGGTATGTGTGCTTCTATTACGTACAGACCTACAATGTCACCATGCGAAGTACATTCCGAAACAATACTAGTGCACGGATCAATAGAGAACAGAAGTAAACGTTACCGATCTGGAACTCACATCTTCATCACCATTTTCCTCCGAGATAAGCCGCAAGCCGCTTTGGTTGAGGCGCAGTTCGCCATCCTTGAATGTACCACTCGCCGTCCTACAAAGAAGCGCCAGCCATCAAAATCACAGACATCAATTCACTCTGTGCATCGACTTGTGAAGATTGAACAGTCGAATTCACGGTCAAGCCGACGGATGAACAAAAATGAAAAATCAAGCGCGATCTGGACATGGAAGTATCGAGAGCACTTAAACGACGATACACAGAGAGGAGGGGACCAACTTAGCAACTCAAATCACAAGGATACCATGGATTGCTCAAAAGAGAGAGGGGAGGGGGCAGTTGAAGGTAAGGAATCGAGGGGACTGACAGGAACTTGTCGACGGGGGTCTCCTGCGCCGGCACCGAGAGCTTGAGCTCCTTGAGCGGCTTCTTCCCCTTCATGGCCTCCTCGTCGTCGGCGCTGTAGGGTTTGGGACGGGGCCGGGACTGGCTGGCTGCCTGCTTGTGCTCGGGGAGGAAGAAACGAAGAAGGCGAGTAGAACGGGGGGGGATGTGAGGAGGAAAAGCCTGTTTTTTCGGGACAGTGACTCAGGAGATTTTTGCTATTTTGACCACGAAAGTGCTGGGCTTCTCTAAAATGACCACCGGACGTTGGGCTTCTTCAAAATGACCACGAATCCGTTGTCCATACTGCAGAATGACCAAATCTCAGTTTAAGAATTTTTGTAATCTTTTTGTTAACTTTTCTCCACTTGAATGGCCAAACTACCCCCTTGCTCCAGCGGCAGCGCTCGGTCTTCTTTCTCCCTCGCTCCGTCTTCTTCCTCGAGATCCCGTTCTGCCGCCGCGAGGGATGGCGTCGTCTCCGGCGCCGGCGCCGCCCGCTCCCACCGCGGCCGCGGCCCACAGCGCCCCACCCGCGACGACGGCCACCGCCGCCCCGCCCGCGACGGCCAGAACCAGGCGCGAGGAGGAGGGCGCGGAGGAGGAGCGGGAGCGGCGGGGTCCGGCCTGCGATGGCGGGCACGGCGCGGAGGCGGCCGGAGGCGTGGTCCACAACGCGGGACAGCCTCCTCGCGCCGCGTCCCGTCCCGATCCAGGCGCGGCCCCTACTGCTTG
Source organism: Cenchrus fungigraminus (assembly GCA_036936925.1). NCBI lineage: Eukaryota > Viridiplantae > Streptophyta > Magnoliopsida > Poales > Poaceae > Cenchrus > Cenchrus fungigraminus. The sequence continues at coordinate 26,751,495 of CM072779.1, read as the reverse complement.
GGCCGCTGCCGCCCCTCCTGCTTGGGCCGCCGCCGCCCCTCCTGCGTGTGTGCGCCGCTGCGGGCCAGCTCGACCCTGCGCGCGTGCGCCGCAGCTGGCGAGCTCCGCCTCGCGTGCGTGCGCAGCCGCGGGCGAGCTCGGCCCTGCGCGCGTGCGCCGCCGCGGGCGAGCTCCGCCTCGCGTGCGTGCGCCGCCGCGGACGGGGACGGGAGAGGGCGAGAGAGAGAACCGAGAGATTTTTTTCGTCGGGAGCAGATGGAATCGATTCATTGGAGTCAAGGGTAGTTTGGTCTTTTCCCGTAGCTAAATAGCTCTAAATAACAGCAAAAACTGTTAAACAGCTGTTGTGGTCATTCTAACGTATGGAACAACGGATTCGTGATCATTTTAGAGAAACCCAGTGTCTGATGATCATTTTAGAGAAGCCCGTCGCTTTCGTAGTCACAATAGCAAAAATCTCGTGACTCAGGGAGTATGCAAGTGGGCCTCCGAGGCTCCGACTCTCTAGCCCCTCCAGTTTTGGTAGTCCAACATGACCGTGAAGTGAAGGTCAAAGCACGTGCTAGGCCTAGGATCCTATGACCAAATCTGTCAATTCGACCATAAAGGACGACGGACGTACCCAGTGCCGTAGGCTTCTGCACTGTGTGGGGTCTGGGGAGGTTATTAGCGGGAGATGTTTCCCACACATCATGCAATGTGTAGAGACTACCGCTCGAACATGTGACCTCTCGGTTCACAGGCGGCAAGCACTACCACTTGCACTAGGCCGTCCTTTTCTGTCAATTCGACCATGCCATTCCTTAATTTCAGAACAAAAAAAGAATGCCATTCCACGGTGCTTTTCTTCTCTGGCAGCGGCATATCTCTTTTCTTCTCTGGTTTGCGATGTCTATAGCAGTGTTTGGATTAGATGGTATTGCAGTAACAACTCCTGTCACACAGGGTTCTAATTACCTTTCCGCTCGGAATTCCGTGGTTTTCGCTAATACTAGTCCGGTCCAGTAGCGATTTCGACCGGTTAACCGCTCCTAACCGAAACTAAAACCCCAGCCAAAACTGGTCCTTCCGGTTAACCGGTCCGGCTTTTTCCGGTCAAAAATAGCTACTGTAGCGGTAATGTGAACCCTGCCGTCACATCAAATTATTTTATGTTAATTAGGGTTAAATATAATTATAAAATTAATTGTGTAAGTCTAGATTTTTTGAGATGAATTTATTAAGTCAAATTAATTTATAAATAACACATGTTTATTATAGCATCACGCGAGCTAATCATGAACTAATTAGGTTTAATATACTCGTCTCGTGGAAAACCTTAGAGATTATGATATTCATTTTGCTATTGGTCTTTTAATACTTCTAATTAACATACATTCGATTTGACGAGATTTATAATGACCAAAGCACCATCCAAACCAAATATACCGACTATATTGAATCTAACCAATCCCGTAGTTAATGTATATAGTGTCTATAATGTTATAGTCGTTGTTTTTCCACTTGAAGTATTTTTTAGACCATTTTTCTACTCGAAGTCTAGAATTTCGGATTTATCTTAGGAGCATTATTGCAAGATCGATCCCAATATGAGTTTTTTTTATCTACCGTGTCTTAACACATGCATGTTACTTCCTCCATTTCAGATTGTATGTTGTTTTGAATTTTCTAGGTTCCTAGATATTATTATACATCTAAATATAGTATATGTGTAGATGCATAATAATAATAATAATAATAATGTACTTAAAAAATCTAAAACAATCTACAATTTGAAACATAGCAAGATAATCACTCAAGAAACAAATTAAACTAGGTTTATAACTACATAAAAATATTGTCACGACCCGACCTAAGATCTAAAGTTAGGGCAATCAGAGTCATTGGGGAGAAGCGCGTCTATGACCAACGCGAGCCCTCCTCCGTAGTGTCTTTAACGAGCATGTAGCCTAAACCCTGGTTACAAGAGTTCAGTAGCACTTCAGGTCCTGGGTTCAACTCCTTGTGGGAGCGAATTTATCAGGATTTAACGGTGTTTATGTTTTTAGTGGTAGGCGACGTTTCCATCAACAGCGAGAGTCTGTGGTGACTTTCTCAATTTTGAGAATTTGTCGATCTAGTCTTCGAAAATGCTCCTAGGGGTATTCAAATATGCTCCTCGAACGGTTTGCACGTGTGTGTTCATAGGAATGAGTATGCATGTGTTGTGAGTGTCTCAGTTGTACTTATACTGTGTGATTCGAAAAAAAAACCATTTCTATGACGTCTAGCGATGCAAGTGGGGCAGGTTTTTGCCACAAACCTGTCGGTGGCGTTTTTTTACAACAAGCACTTTATAGATATTAAGTAGCCATCTTACACATAGGTCCCTCGAAGAGGACCAAATTACAAACAGGTCCAAAGACCAGCAGAACACAAGAACCTTCACAGCAACGATGGAGACTAGCTCGCCGGCGGTGAGCCGCAGAGGCGCCGGCGGCGCGTACAACAGGGTGGAGGGACTGCGCCATGCGACAGTTGTAGAAGGGGGCGACCGAGCCGAGGAGAGGAAACACACTGGACAACCGAGAGATATGTAGGATTCACATTGCCGGCGGCGAAAATAGAGGCTCGTAGTCGAATCCCCGGGGGAAGCGAGCCGTCCATATCTTCACCAGAATGGTAAGTGTCGCAGAAGTCTTGGAACAACAAGATCCAAAGCAGCTTGTCGAAGTAGTAGTCGGAGCGGAGCGGCAGGTGAACTGTAACATCCCAGATGTTTAGTTAAGCTAAGTACCTTAATTAGTCATGTTAATCAAGTGTAGTTAGTCCCAAAGCATACTTAGCTTAGTTTTGATCAACTTTGCAAAAGAACCCTTGGTCAAAATCTCAAAACTTGATCAATTAGTACTTCTTCCCACATGAATTTAGGTATCTTCTTCTGAATTTTTAGAGATCATCTTGATGAAAAACAGTTTACCCAAAATCTCAAAAGTATACATCCGAGAAGATTTTTCTTTTGATATCTATAATAGCTATGATGCCAGATCTAAGCAAAATGGGTTACTTATGATTTATAGAATCTACCTAAAAAGTTTCATGATTTTTAATGATCTCTAGATGGGTTTTTTTTATTTTGCAAAAGGGAGTGTTTATATATTTTTTTATTTGGTGCTCATGGACACGTGTCGCGACGGCCACGTCGCCCCCTCCCCTCGCGCCTTTGCCTGCGGGCCCTGCACGCAGCGACGCCACCCGCCGCCCTCCTCTTTCTCGTTTCCTCCGTGACCCCCTCCCTCTCGTTCTCTCTCCCTCCCACTCTCGTCTTTTTCCCGAGCCGTTCCGCTTTGTCATCTGCTCCCGTGCGTCGTCGCCCAGGCAGGAAGAAGGAGGCCGGCCAGGCCTTGCCCGGGCTAGGGGCAAGCTCCTCCCTCTCCTCCACATCAACCTCCCCCACGCAAAGATCGAGCTGCAGCAAGCTGTTCTTCGCGTTCTTCTTCCTCAACTCCGGTGAATCAAGATGAAGCCTGATCTCCTTCTTCGCCGCTCTACTCCAACATGTGGCACTCTGAATCGTCCTTCCCCAACCTAGGTGAGGTTCTCCAATGGTTTTCTCCTCCTTTCTCCTCCATTAGAAGCTTCTCCTTTACTCTCCCATGGTGCCAGGGACCTATTTGTAATTTCCGAGGGCCTATCTGCAATATCCAGGGTTCTGGTTGTAATAAGGTTCTTTAGGGTTTCGGCTGCAACTTCGAAAATCCATTAAAAATCATAGAAAAATCAGAAAAATGTAAATCCAATTGTGTTGGTTTCCTTGTGACGAGATCTACATTTTCTAGAAAGGTTGTATAGGGTTTTTCTATATAAATTTGAAATGAAAAATCAAACTCAGTTTGATGTACTTTTGTTGTAGATCAAAATATACACATATTATGGAGTTGAAATTTGGATATGTTAAGCTTTATGCCATGTTTAGATCTGTGATCAAATTTGACACATGTTTGATGTGTAGATTTGTTGTTATGATTTTTGTAAGCTTTATGTTAGGTTAAGACTGATGCTTTTTATAGTCCCCTCAAGAAATAATTTCTGTAAGCACCAATGCACCCTAGGACTTTTTCATGATGAATAGCATCTCTGGAAAAATAATTATGATTTTAGGAACTGATTTGAATGATGTTTTGTATTTAACTTTGTGTAGGATGTTAAATATATAATGAAAAATATGATAGATCTACTTTTGTAAATTTGTCAGGAGCTTAGATGTGTCATAAATGACCTGTAGGAAAAATTTGAGGTCAAAAAGTTTAGTAAATCTTTTTGTAGGATTTAATAAAGTTAAGCTAGGCTGAAATTTGTCTTTTTCATATAAATTAATTTATATGAGATCTGAAGCTGAAATTTGGTATTTAAGTTTATTTTAGTCATATGCTGATGTGGTAAAAATTTCATGCCAGTTGGAGTCATATTTTAATTATTATGATTTATGGATGAATAGCTAGTTAAAAGTGGGATAAATAGATTTATATTTATCTTTTAATTTGAAAAGGAGGTGTTTAGGTTTAGTTTTTGTTTTGAAATAATTTTAAACACACCCCATACTGATTGTGAAGTTGTTAAGTTATTTTGCTTAAATATGCACACAATCACCATCAAAGTTGACTTTTAATTAACCACTCACACCCTCATCTAATGCATGTGCATGTTTAACGTGTAGAATTACCAGACGGATCGTACACGCTAGTTCCGGAGGGTGAAGGAGAAGCAGAGGGGGAAGTGAACTTTGTTTGTGTGCATCAATACCTGGACCAAAGATCAGAAGAGCCCAAGTTTAGTTGTGAAGTAGAGGAAGGCAAGCATCGGTTTACATATAACCTTTTTGGATAAAAACATCACTTTACTTTATTTTTTATGTATTTATGATTTACTTGTGCATTTAAGTTTCAGGAGTTATTTTGAAACCTAGATGCATGATCCTTAGGTTCCTATGCTTTTATAACTAGTATGTCAGGACGCTAGTGCCATGCTTTAAGGACACGGTACAAGTCGAGTAATGACTTATTGCTCGCGAGATATATGTTACTTATGTTGGAATCATAAGTTGATTAAATTGACTCGCTCATGTGGTAAGAGCAATGGGTTCAGTCTCGACCGAGTAGCATTGTGCTGGTTTAAGCTATTGAACGTACCAAGCCCTTGTCGGGAATGAGACCGGTAAGCCTAGTACCTAATGAACCAGTACGAGAATTTTATCGCTACTACTCTTGAGATGCGTCTCCCGGTTCGCTACCGGTAGTGCAAGTGTGAGTCTGGACGTCCCATGAGTGGGCGTACCAGTAAACCTTGTACTTAGGACTGTGGCATCTTTTCCTAATCTGGGGAATGACGGGAACTGCCTGGTCGGGGTAGACCCGTATTCGCTTTTATTTGATTTCTTGGGGTCTACCTTCTTCCGTGTGTCTTGGGTTGACCTTGCAATTATATAAATCGATCGATCGTCGGTCACTCGCCGTTATCTGAGTCGGCTTGACCACTGGCTACCCCATATTTATTTATGAAACAGTTGGATTAATATTGTTGTTTGTTTAATATTGTTTGCACAACATGCTTGTTTAGTATAGGTGCTTACCTAGAATAGTTAACATACTAGAATATGGGCTAAAATTTGAAATTAAGGATCCACTCTTAGTCGCTTTTGGCAAAACAAACCCACCAGCCAAAAAGCCTTGCATGTCTAGTTGTACTTATCTTTTTATCGGGTCAGTCTTGCTGAGTATTAGTATACTCAGCCTTGCTTAATTTGTGGTTTTCAGGTAACCACATCTGGCCTGGTTCTATTCCAGATGGTTGGGAGCTTGAGTGGGAGCAGGATGACGAGGAGTGATATATTATGGATGGCCTCCCATATGTATCTGTCGTGTAGTTTATTTTCCGCTGTTTAGACTCTGAAACATCTTTACCTTTATGTATGAAAACCTTGTTTGTAATAATGTGAACCTGTGGTCTTTTATGTATTGTTGAATTTGTACTCTGGTCCCGCCTTCGTGTGGGCTTAGCGCATATCACCGATTCTGTTGTAAGTGATTTACCGGGTATGACCCGGCAGAGGCGACAAAATAACTCTTGGTTATCGCTTATGAGCCAAGTGGACCGGCTTAGGTGATAATCCGGAATTATTTTGGGCGGTTCTGTCACATGAACCCCGGAGCAAATCGACGCGTTCCACGTCGAGCTCGCAGAATCCCATGAGGGAGCGAGTTGGACGGAACAACCGCCAAGGAAGCTCGGGTGGTCGGGGCCATCAGCTTCAACAGAGAAGACGACAACGGTGAAGAGGCGAAGACGGTAGCGCAACAGCGCGTTCAACAGTGGTGAGTCTCTACATCCCTGACGAGGACAGTGCCGACAGAACAACCACTGAAGCAGGGGTGGGGGGAGCAGCGCTTGGATCTGCAAATTTGATGGCTACAGAGCGGCGGCAGAAGCAGGGAAAGGAGAAGAGAGACGGCAGAGTCGTCAAAGGAGCAGAGGAGAGATAGGAAAAATCTCGCTAGGTGAAGCAGATGGAAGCGGGGAGGGCGAGATCTAGAGAAGGGAAAGGTAGGTTTATTTTATTGCCACACACCTGTGGAGCATCGGCGACGGCGACGACGAGGAAGCCACCGAGGAAGACCGCAGCGGCGATAGAACCGGCGACGAGGGCGATGAACGACGGTGAGAGCGGAGCCATAAAAGCACTAGCACTAAGGCACAAGGAAACTAGTAAAAAGGAAAAGTGAGAGGACTAGCTGATCTATTAATTGGCGGGGACCCTACCCCTCTCGCCGCCGGCAGGGAGGAGGGAAGGGGCCCGGGGAGAGAAGGATAACGGGCTAGAGGCAGAAGGTTAGAGGCGAAGCGACCCAAGTGGTCGCGGTGCCACACCTCGGCAGGCCGCCGGTGGCGTTATCGGCTCCATGAATGTCATGGCCCTAGTGCTCCCGACGAGGACCCGGTAATACCCCTAACTAGACCATCGGGTCGTGATCGCTTTCACGCGTCGTCGCCGGGCTGCTCGTGTTCTGGGTGTGGCTTGTTCGTAGCCTCGTAGGTACGGTGGCCCAGCAGACAATGCTGCCGATGCGAATGTGGCATGAACCTCAAATTGTACGTACTTAAGATTTAAGAAGAAAACAGCAGCCGTACATAGTAATACTCTACTCCATTCATTCCAAAATACTGTTATTCTAGCTTTAGATTCTGTTTGGTTCTTATAAGTCACCTGATTTATAAGTTAGGTGACTTATAAGTCACATTCCAAAATATTGTTATTCTAACTTTAGGCTCTGTTTGGTTCCTATAAGTCACCTGATTTATAAGTCCGGTGACTTATAAGTCGGTTGTATTTAAGTCAGACATGTTTGGTTGTCTTGACTTATAAATTGTGTGTTCTGCTGGGTCTCACTTGAGGTAGGAAAGGGGGAAAAATGGAAATAAATCACTTTAAGTGGAGGTGGAACAACTTATAAGACTTATAAGTCAGACGACTTAAAATGAAAATAAGTCAGAATTATTTGGTTCTACAAGTGACTTATTTTAACTTTTTACACTTTAAGTCAGATGATTTATGAGAACCAAACATACTTTTAATTTGATTCAAATTATTTTGAACTTGATTACATTTATTAAATATATCAAGATCTGTTCATTTCCGTGCAAACGTGCCGGACCCCCAGTTTCAAAACTGCTCCCACTGGCCACTCGACTCGAGAGTCGAGACTCCGGTGGTCCTCGTGGACAACAGTTGACTCGTTTGACCGATCGGTGCTGCTCTCTGCTGCGACCAACTCCCGTGTCCCGTCCCGTGGCACCGTTGACCGCCGAGGCCAAGGGAAGGGGCGAAAGCGACGGCGGCGATGAGGAAGCCGGCGGCGCTGGCGGCGGCTACGGCGGTGCTCGCAGCCGCAGCGGCGGCCACCATGATGGCGCGCCAGAGGCTGCGCGAGTCCAAGCGGTGGGCGCGTGCGGGCGCCGTGCTGCGGGACCTGGAGGCGCGGTGCGCGGCGCCGGCGGAGCGGTTGCGGCAGGTGGCGGACGCGATGGCCGCGGAGATGCGGGCGGGGCTCGCCTCCGACGACGGCTCCGAGGGCGGGGACCGGAGCGTCGCCCTCAAGATGCTCGTCACCTACGTTGACTCCCTCCCCTCCGGGTAATCATTAATCAACCCCGCCTCTCTTCGAATACGACCCGGAGAGCGATCCGTCTTCCGTCGGGAATGTAGTGACTAGTGAGACGTGGAAGCTTGCGCTGTTGCATCTTTGCTCTTGTGAGTCAAACGAGGGTCACTTTTGTTTGTGCTGGATGGTCGTGCGGTTGCTGTCCATCTGCCATGGACGCATGGTAGGCTGTGCTTTTATTTGACGGCGAGGGCGTTGACGCGGCAGAATTTTTTTTTCCGCCATGGGCAGATTTTTGTTGAGGATGTTGTACAGTTGAACTATCTGACAGTATCACTCTTGAGCTTTAGGTCGTTTTAGTCTGAACTCTGAACTGAACAGATCGAACTTGAACCGTTACTTTGTTTGTTCAGGTGTGGTTTTCTAATGTTTCAGAGGTTGCATCTTTATACATCTGACCTCTGTAAGAAAAATCTTAAAGGGACGAGAAAGGGTTATTTTATGCCCTTGACCTTGGAGGAACAAACTTTCGTGTTTTACGAGTTCAGTTGGGGGGCAAGGAACAGCGAATAATCAAGAAAAAATCTAAAGGGGTGTCCATTCCTCAACATTTGATGTCTGGAGGTTCCGATGTAATATTCGTTTCCATTTCAAACGATGTATTTATTTAAGTCATTTTACTATCGTGTACTGAGTTTTGGACATGTTTTGCTTTTAGGAACTGTTCAATTTCATCGCTGGCGCATTAGCAAAATTTGTTGCCACTGAAGGTGAAGACTATCATCTGCCTGACGGCATGCAGAGACAACTTGGCTTTACATTCTCCTTTCCGGTGAAGCAAACTTCAATTGCCTCTGGCACTCTCATCAAGTGGACAAAAGGTTTCACGATCGATGAAATGGTCAGTTCTTTTACCGCCTGTGGAAATTAAAGACTCTAGTTTAATACAGTATTATGATTTTATTCAGATACAGAAACCCATCGTACATCACCTTTTCATGAAACTAGAACAGACTGCGCGCGTTGCGCGCACTATCGTGCCAACAATCAAATATAAGTGAATAGAAGCAATAAAAAGTCACAATATCATCACAATCAAATCTGATTAAAATCAAAGAAACCCAACAAACCAAAACAATGCAAATGCAATACAAAGCGATTACTAATGGGAGTGATACATCAACACTCCAATTATTGACCTCTTTACTATTAACATTTGAAGTCTGAATATGTATTACTATTAACAAAAAAATAACCATTCACAAAACTATCATCCCAAGGCCTTTATCTAACAGATAAGTTAACTACACCAAATGAATTATTCTAATGCTGCACTACAACATTTAGAATCAACTGTGCATTGGTTCCTCCGACACCTGTGAACCTGCAATAACAAAAATAGTATGTTCAGTTTAAATGAGATCACTGTTGTCACTTAAGAGAATATAACTTGCGCTTGTAGTATATTCCTTATTTATGTCTCATGCTTTTATAAGCAAGGAAATACATGGTAACAAATACTAAGGCAACATAGTATGCCTGCAGGTTTATCTTCCAGATTATAGTAAGGCTATATGAAGCAGGGAAGGTAAGCCTACCTTGAAATGTGATGTAGTCATGTACACTAAGTTCCACTTAGCAGCACTGAAACTTCAGTTCTTCCTAAATGAGAAAGCAATATTACATAAGTAAATAGCAAACTCAAATCTAAGCTGACTGGTAAATCAGAAGGCAGAAGCAATCCTTAGGTATTCCCAAAAGGTTAGCACATACCTCCATTTGAACCATTTATTTTGCTAATCCCAAACAACAATGTGGAAAAATAACAATTTCAACATAGCACAATTCCACTTAGTTCCGGCATTGTACTGAAGATACCTTCACACAAGCACATGAAGCCTCCTATTCAAGCCCATTAACACTGACTCAGTTCTAGCTGTATGAGATATCCTACTGGCATCAAATAGAATACTTCTAGCAACCCATATCCCTTCAGATATGATATTTGCTCCTAGCACACTTCATTTGTATGGAAGCCGTCAATGATTAGTACACAGTTCATTCTAAATTAGAATACCTACATACCACATGCTAATACTGGGAAAAAACAGAATGCAGCTATATGTGCATAGCTCATGCTACTACACAAGGAACGGAATCATGGATGAAGCATCATGCCTTTGAGCTTAACCAATGCAAAATGGAAATCTCACTGCCTAAAAATGCAATGATAAATCTCATGAATGATCCCCACTATTATCAATCAAAGAGAACACATATACTCACATGCAGGGGCAAGTCTCAGGAATTATCCTCACTATTATCCCAAATAAACAATGACGCATTGACAAGATCTATGCGCAACAGGTTTCCACTGGATAGACAAATTTTGATGTTTATCTTTAGTACCGACGTACTGTCAAACAATACTGATTTTCCTTGTAAGCTAACTATATAATATAGCCTTTTTAACAAACATTAGTCAAGTGTGTTAGTAAGTTGAAGAAAAAACTGGATAAAATTTGATAGCAATGCAACTCACCAATTCTCTCCAGACTGAACATGATGATTGCCTCGTGCTAGAAAATATTATTTGCATTTCTGCTGCTACCTTCAATGAATCCTTCTTAACGGCTAGTTTCTCTGAAAAACAACACAAACCAAGTGAAAGCGGCAGTGAGTGGATGGAAAATCCAATAAATGGCGACCATATGGTTTTATAGGACAACACTAAGCCACTGCCATGAAGAAAAGAAAGCAATAGTAATCATCATTTTGTATATGCCTTCATCATCCTGTCTAGATCCATTCACATGGTCACAGACAAATTATGCATAAGAATCATGGAACATAATACTGGTACAGTAAAAAGGTTGGGAATATTCAGATTGGAAACATTCAGAGCATAGCAAACTAAAGTACGACAACTCAATATTGCAGTAATTTAGCTATTGATCCATCCATTGCTATGTAGCAGTAATATTAATGAGCAAATGAAATGCCACATTTACCAAGAGAGAACAATTTTATTTATCCAAGAGCTGGCAAACAATTGAGAAGAGAAAGAGATAAGGGAGAACAAGGCGTACCTGGCAATGGAGGAAGGGGGACGCGTGCTGGGAGCGGAGCAGAGGAAGAGGGCATCCAGCCGGTGGGTGAGTAGAGAAGCACACGCGACTCCTCGTAGGTGCCCTTGCAGTAGATCTCGAAGGCGCCGGAGATGGAGGTGCTGCCATCGTACCGCGCCGACCTGCCCGCGCTCGCCTGAAATAGCAGCCCATCAAAAAGTGCAGATGGGAACCGGATCTGAGATGCGTGGAAGAAAGGGAGGGGAGAGCAGGCCCCGGCAATGCCACGCACCAGGCGAAGGTCGATCCGCCTCCCACAGAGGGAGGGGCGCTGGAGCTACTGCGGCGGCCATGCTAAAGCGGAAGCACGTGCTGAGAGGCGGCAGCGATGGAGAGAGGAGAGCCGCGGCGGCGCGGGGGATCCGAGGCAGGCGGAGGGGCGGCGCAGGGAGGCCGGATCCGCCTCCGCGCGCCCATGGAGGCGAGCACGGAGGGTGTACGGGGCGGGGCGACGGCGGGGAGCGTACGGTGCGGGGCGACGGCATGAGAGGAGAGGGTGGCGGCGGGGAGGAGGAGAGAGGGACGGGCCGGGCGACTGGTGAGGGGGCGAGTTAGGGTTCGGGGGGGGGGGTATTAGGCGGGGAGGTAGGGTGGTGGGAGGGGTTTTTTGTAAAAGTGTCGCGGGGGTATTTGTAAATCTACCATTCCCGCTTCTACTTGTAGAAATAAATTTTAGATCGAGGGCTTTCCCGCAAAACATTTGAACACGGTTACTGTGCGGTATGAACTTTCTGGGCCGTTTCGCGATTTCTAACAAAGCGGAGGGCTTTTTCGCAAAATTGCCGAATTCGCGGCTGCGCACCACGTACCCCCGGAAACGCGGGGAGAGCAGCAAAGGAGGTGAGCTTTTAAGAACTCCGATACTCAGGTAGGGCTAGTCTAAGATTTGTTTTTCTCTTTTGAGCTACAAGTTGTTTAGATGTTATATCTAAGTAGTAAGTAGTAGCTACCATTGAAGCAACAATTTAGTTTTCTCTGTTGATTTGAAGTCAGGTCGGGAAGGATGTTGTGGCAGAACTAAACAAGGCTATCAGACGTCAAGGATTTGATATGAAAGTCACAGCATTGGTTAGTTTCTTTTGATCCATAAGACCCTCTATTGGTTTAATACTTTGTTGTTAGCAAGATTCTAAACTTGCTGTTCCTCACTCATGCCTTGGTTGACTTTCATTATAGAGACCGATATATAAAACGCTACTTTGCAGGTCAATGATACAGTAGGGACATTGGCTGCTGCAAAATATGTGGACAATGATGTTATTGCTGCAGTAATACTGGGTACTGGTACTAATGCAGCATACATTGAACATGCGCACACAATTCCAAAATGGCACGGCCCACTTCCCAAGTCTGGGGACATGGTGAGCATCTTAATTTCTGCCCTGTGATTGCAAGATGATTATATTGATTCTAGTGGTATAGTCTTGCATGAACAAAGAAAGGTGGTAATTATAAAGTAGGACAGGCTTATACTTCATTCATAGGTTGACACTTATGAGGAGGTTTATCAGTAGTTTTGCTTTCCAAAAGGTGATCAACATGGAATGGGGGAACTTCAGGTCTTCTCACCTTCCTCTGACTGAATTTGATCAAGCCTTGGATGCAGAAAGTTTGAACCCTGGTGAACAGGTAAAGCACTTCATATGCTACAGTTTACGATCTTTCACCCTTTGTTGGTAATAAATGTGTAGTAATATGGTGCTGCCAGATTTATGAGAAGTTGATTTCTGGAATGTATATGGGGGAAATTGTTCGAAGAGTCCTGCTAAAGTTGGCTCAGGAAGCTGCTCTTTTTGCTGATATTGTACCTCCAAAACTTGAGACCCCAAATATCCTGAGGTAAGGCTGCATGGCTTTCAAGTTATAGCTAACCAGTTTGTCTTGACTCCTGAATAACTTCCTGCTGCCTGCTCATAATTTCTAACCTGTAAGTTAATTGAAATGAATAGAATGGTAGCATCCTTCTCTAATTTCTATGCTTTCGTTATCTAGTTTTCTTCTCTTCTGAATTAAACCACTTTGTTTGGAACAAGTATTGCCAACTAAAAGAACTAGTACCTACTGAATCACAGTACGTTTCACATGCTGATGATGCATCAAGACACAACACCTGACCTCAACACAGTTGGCATCAAGCTGAAAGAAACCTTGGGGGTATTCATCTTTTGTCCTTGCTGTTAAATTATCCTACTACCCGTTCGATCCCCACAAAATACCTATTCTTTGATCGGTTTTCAGATAGAAAGCTCCTGTTACAAAACAAGAAGAGTGGTCGTGGATGTCTGCGAGGTTGTTGCCACGCGTGGCGCACGGCTCGCTGCTGCTGGGGTCTACGGCATCCTCAAAAAGCTCGGGCGAGACGCTGCTGTCAGCCGCGGTGAACAAAGGACGGTGATTGCTGTGGACGGCGGAGTCTACAAGTACTACACATTCTTTGCGCAGTGCATGGAGAGCACCCTGAGGGACTTGCTGGGGGGAGAAGTGGCGTCATCTGTTGTGATTAAACAGGTGGAAGATGGGTCAGGCACTGGCGCCGCTCTCTTGGCAGCCTCCTATTCTCAATGCCTCCAGGTAGATTGATTCAGCTCGTAGTTCTGGTGGATAAACAGGACATGTTTAAATTGACGGATTTGTTTATACTCGGAAAATGAACGATAATCGAAGTTGGGAGCAATAAGAAGGTGAGATGAACAAAAGCATTTCACGCCAGACATTATGGTTGTTTGTTGGTGTTAACTGTTGAGCACCTGAGAAGTCCGATATAGAAATTATAGATCCTGTGTCTCCTATTACATGAGTACTACACCCTCGTTCTTTTTTTTAGATTAAGGGAAAAAGTCCCGGTCTCAACAGCAACATTGCTGTTTACAACCAAAACAAAGCGAAACCAGCAGGACATACCCTGCGCAGCCTGTTACAGACAGTAACAGATTCAAAACCAACCTAGTTTGAGGAAAGGAAAGGAACAACAAGCTGCAAAATAAACAGCCAACCACTACAGAAGCACAAAGACTCATTAACTTTTGATTCGCTTCAAAATGTTCCAACCATTTTTGTTGAAAAACTCCAAAACCGTACTCTCCAGCCGAAGACATCCTTCTTTGAAAGTGCTCCTTTCCTCCTCTTTAGATAAGATGGACCAACTCCTAATCCAGTACGTCCCCCTAAACGTCACCTGCAAAAGAGATGAAGGTTTTGATAGTTGGAAGACCACCTCATTTCTACTGAGCCATAAAGCCCAACAAAAAGCAGCCGCACCAAGCAGCACCAAATTCCTTTGCTTATGTGCAAAACTCCTACGCCAAGGACCAAAAAGATTATCAATGCTATCAGGTATTTTCACATTAAAAGTGGCACTAATGACATTCCACATTAATCTAGCCATTGGACAATCAAAAAAGAGATGTTGAATGGTTTCTTGTTCACTACAAAAACAACATTTAGAGCACCCTTTCCATTGCCTCTTAATTAAATTATCCTTGGTAAGGATTACTCCTTTTCTAAGAAACCAAAGGAAAATTTTGATCTTAAGTGGGACCTTTGCCTTCCAAGAACAACAGTTAAAAGGTTTTCCCATCCCCAACACTAGATCATTATACATTGCCTTCACAAAAAAGGATTTGCTTATAGTCCAAATGAAAGAGTCTTTGTGTTGATTACATCTCACATCCATGATACTCCCCACCAGCTGCACCCACTTGGCCCAGTTCTCTCCCACTAAAGCCCTCCTAAAGGAAACATTTAGTGGAGTGGTACTAAGTACTTGAGCCACCGATGCATTTTTCTTTCTAACTATGTTGTAAAGGGATGGGTATTTTTTCATCAATGGTTCGTTGCCAATCCACAGATCCTCCCAGAATCTAGTCTGAGTACCATCTTGGACTTTAAACCGACCTCTTTCCAGTACCAAGCATTTAACTTCCATCAGACCTGACAAAAAATGAGAGTCTCCTCTTTTCCTCTCCACCTGAGAGAGCGTTTTATCTTTAAAATATTTCTTCTTAAGTATTTCCTGCCACAAACCCTCCTCATTTGCGAGCTTAAAAATCCATTTACTTAGCAAACTCTTGTTCTGAATATCCAAATCAATAATACCTAATCCCCCTATGCTCTTCGGCTTGTGAAGAATACTCCACTTAGCAAGTCTGTATTTCTTCCTATGCTCATCACATTGCCAGAAGAATCTAGACCTATAATAATCCAATTTCTCAAGAACACCTTTAGGTATTCTAAAGAAAGACATCATGAACATTGGCAAACTTGACAGGACTGAGTTTATTAGCACAAGTCTTCTCCCATATGACAATAACTTGCCTTTCCAACTATTGAGTTTTTTCTGAAATCTTTCCTCCACACCCCTCCAATCTTTATTCGAGAGCTTGCGATGACTCATTGGGATTCCCAGATATCTAAGGCCAGGAACCCTCTTTACAGCCAAAAAGCTCTACGTACTCCATAACCCTCTCTTTTGTTTCCCCAAAACTGAACAACTCACTCTTATGGAAGTTGATCTTGAGGCCTGATAACTTTTCAAAAGCACACAAAACTAGCTTTAAGTTCTTGGCCTTTTCTAAATCATCCTCCAAAAAAAAGGATTGTGTCATCAGCATATTGTAAGACGGAAAGACCGCCCTCCACTAAGTGGGGAACCAGTCCCTCAAAAAGATCAAGGCCCTTTGAACGCTCAATTAGCATAGGCAACATGTGTGCTATCAAGTTGTTGGGGCGGCAGGAAACATCACTTCTCGGCTCCGGGGATTTATTTCCGAAAAATTACTCGGCTCCGGCCTGATTCAAGAAATTACTTAAAAGCTTGGGCTTCACATAACTAATCATGTGGTAAATGCGCACAGAAACATGGAAACTAACCAAGGACGAGTCTTCTTTCTGCAGGGCAAGTTTTCGGCTTCGGGATCTTCATCATTTCCCGACTCCGGGGGTTTGTGTCTTGAAAACCTTCTAGCTCCGGCGTAATTGAGAAAAATACAAAAGATTACGGGCTTCGCCAAGTTGACCATGCTTCAAGAAACAGGAGTTAACCCAGAACGAGTATGTTTCTCTATAGGGAAAATTCGGCTCCAGAAACTTCTTCAAACTAACAACTGTTACAAGCCTGGGCTCCGCCAAGAAACTCCAAGGAACCCAGCCTCAGAAGGCCGCAAGAACGAACCCCGGAGCACCAGGATTTCAGGAAAGGAGCAAGCAGAGACGGCCGCGAAGCCCAGAGTTTTCAAGACCCCTGTCGGCCTAGACTCGGTCAAAGCGTTTACAACACGGAACCAGAGCATCTCCACATTTCGTGGCGTGTTATCCGCTCCGTGGTCCGCGGCAATTTTTGCACTCCGTGGTTCACGGCACTAAGTCCGCACTATGTGCTTGTACAAAATTACCCTTGTATATTGTTCATAGATTTTAGGGTTTGAAGGGTATTTTCGGAATGTAAATTTGATCTATTGGCACTATAAAAGGAGACCATCCCCTCATTGTAAAGGGGACAACCTTTTGGGAAAGTGATGGAGTAATGTATTGAAGAAAGTTCATAATACAATTTGATTTGAGCGTGTTCATTGTGAATTGATTGTTGCTTGATCTACACTTCTGCTTGGGAGTTTAGTGATCCCAACACAAGTTAAAGAGGAAAGGAGACAACGGGTCACCCTGCCTTAAGCCTTTCTTAGTTTGGAAGTAATGCTCCATTTCATCATTCACCTTTACACATACATTTCCTCCCTTAACAATTTGTTCACTCCACTGACACCATTTACTCGAAAAACCTTTCATCCTTAGAACTTGTTGAAAGAAAGTCCAATTGACCTTATCGTAAGCCTTCTCGAAGTCTAGCTTGAGAATGAGGCCATTTTGCTTCTTTCTTTGAACCTCATGTATTGTTTCATGCAAGATGACCACTCCCTCCAGGATATACCTTCCAGGTAGAAAGGTTGTTTGAGAGGGTTTAATAACCTTACAAGCCACCGACGAGATTCTGTTAGCCAAAACCTTTGTAAAGATCTTGAAGCTAACATTAAGCATACAAATAGGCCGGTATTGCTGGATTTTCTTAGCCTCTTGTTCTTTGGGAAGCAAGGTTATAATTCCAAAATTAAGACAATGTAGTGGAAGGTCACCATTATGGAATTCTCTGAACATGGCCATTAGGTCATCCTTTATGAGACTCCAAAAAACTTGATAGAACTCAGCCGGAAACCCATCCGGCCCAGGGACCTTATTATGCTTCATCTGAAAAATGGCCTCCCTTACCTCCTTTTCTGAAAAATCGGCTGCCAAGAGCTCATTTTCAACCGGAGTGACATGAGGGATATCCTCCAACATGGTTTCATCTAAAGAGAAATTATTTCTCTCAGATTTCCCAAAGAGACTTTTGTAATAATTCGTAACGTATTTGCTCAACTGTTCCTCCCCCTCCACTACACCGTCCTCCTTTTCAAGTCGAAAAATTCTAATTTTCCTCCTTTTTCCATTTGCTACCATCTGGAAATATTTTGTGTTATTATCTCCTTTTAATAACTTAATAGTATTTGCCCTTTGAAACTACTTAACTTCTTCTTCCCTCAAAAGCTGAGTGATCCTATTGTTGATGCTTTGCTTTAGATCCCATTCTTGCTGACGTAGCAGCTGGGTCTCAGCTTTTTTATCGAGCAGCTCTGCTGTCCTCATCAACTCTTGTTTCTCCTTTTTATACGCGCCATTCATATTTTTTGCCCATCCTCTTAGGAATTGTCTCAATCTTCTAATTTTATTTTGCCATTTTTGCATAGGTGTCACACCTTTAATTTCCTTACGCCACACTTCTGACACTAAGTCCAAAAAACCATCCTTCAGAAGCCAGCCCAGCTCAAATTTAAAGGGTGGCTGCATATCTCCCTTGGCCTTCTCTCCCGAGCTAAGTAGGAGAGATGTATGATCTGAGATTTCCCTACTGAGTGCCTCCACCGTCGCTAGTGGGTAATTTTGCTCCCATTCAGTACTAACCAGCACCTATCAAGCCTCTCATATGTAGGTACCCTACGAGAATTAGCCCAGGTGAACTTGCGACCCGACATTTCGAGATCTCTCAAATCCAGACTATCGATCACAACACTAAAGAGGAACGACCATCTATTATCAAATCTATCATTGTTCTTCTCACTGCTATTCCGAATAATATTAAAATCCCCCCTATACAAAGAGGAAGTTTCTCTTTATTACAAGACTGCACCAACTCCGTAAGAAATGATTCTTTGAATTCGGGTCATGCTGCACCGTATACATCCACAAGAGCCCATTTAAAATCACTCTTTCTATCTCTCAATCTGAATTTCACAAAAAAGTCACCATCATCAATACTTCCAACATCCAGCACATCCATATTAACACCTAACAAAATACCTCCTGACCTCCCGTGAGGTGTTGTTCAATGCCACACAAAATTTCTCCCACCACTAAAGCGTGTCTTGGGAGAAATCTTTCTTGCAAGTCTCAGAAAGAGCAATGAAATCTAAGTTCTGCTCCTTGGAAGCATCCCGTAAAAATCTTGTTTTAGCCAAGTCACTAAGACCTCTGCTATTCCAAAATATTTCTTTCATTTGACACACTTCTTTAAAAGTTTGGCCCTTCTAATTTTACAATTCTTTCTCAAGCACGAATTAGCGTGAAACTTGCTCTTACGAGTGGAACCATTAAGTTCATTGTTTAAAAGGAAACTAGATTCATCAAACACTTCTTCCATCATTTCACCACACAAATTTTTTAACACCTTCCGTTCCAAAGCTTCAATGTTTTCCTCATCACTCTCACTACCTAGCCAAGACTGATCCCACTGATCCCAGTCCCTATCTTCTACATGCTCCCTTTCTAACTCTAGGTCCATCAACAAATTAAAATTATCCGAATTAGAGTCCCCAAACTTAATTCCTAGTTGTTGCACATATTTTATAGCATCACATTTATTAATGGAAAGAAGAGGTGAAGAACTAGAAATACCTGCATTGAACTCAAGGTTCTTTTTTGCAGCCCTCTCCTAAGCTTTAGCCAAGGTATGCTCGTCCCTTGAATTCTGGAGTCTTGGGCTCGATCGGACCACTAACTTATTAGCATCCTGAACTGCCGCCGCCTCCTTCCACTTATCCTTCATTCCTGCCTCTCCACTTTTCTTGCTCAACTCCCCCACATGTGCTCCCTGCTGCTCCTCCACTTCTTCTCCCATAACCTTGTCCACTATTTCATCAAACACACTATCCGCAACCTTATTTAAAATTTTCTCTGCCTTCTTTCTCAGGAACACTTCAAACTCCTCCTTTGACATGTTCTGCACCTGTTCTTTCCAAGAAATACCCTCAGCCCTGCTACCCTTGGCAACATTAGTCACCACAATCTCCTCCCTGGCCGAGTCTTTCTTTTACCTTTTTATCTCCCTCTCATGTCCCTCTCCTTCACCCTGCTCTTCTTCTCCTTCTCCCTCTAAATTTTCTTCACCAAGATCTGTACCACTACCATTCCACTCAAAAATGGCCTCCTCTCCATTCTCGTCGAACCCCATTTTTCCACCTCAAATTCCAGCTCAAAGTAATGATCTCCAATCACCACATCAAGTTGTGCTGGAATTAGGCTTGGATTTAGGACAGCCACCAAAACACGACCAAAATCATTCTTCATAGTTGTTTCTATGTCCACCATTTGGGTTGAACCAAGCATGGAACCAACCGCCCAAAGCTCAAGGAACTCCCGCAGCTCCTTCCTCATATTAAAGACCCTAATCCACACTTTTGGTAACAGGAAACCCTGAAAGTGCATCTAGGACCCCTATTTTTTTTGGTGATAAATGACAATCACAATTTGGAGGATTTAATTGTGTATTTGAGATGTGTGCAGGTTTAAATATGAAAGAACACAATTTGGATGAAAAGGAGACCCCCTAATAAAGTTATGAGGTGTTATCCGCTCAATGGAGGTTTAAATTTCGATTTCTTTTTTTTTGAATTTGAGTTTAGGAAACACCGTACTATAAAGGGGGATGCGTTTGGTCGAATTGAAGTTTGCCACATTTGTTTTTCTTGAGATACTAACATTCACCTGAGAGACACAATTCACTCACGAACACAGTTTGTAAAAAGTCCCAGGTATCTCGGATGATCCGGCGGGCGGGTCACCCGGCCGCAGGTCCCGGAATTCTCTGGGAGTGTCCCGACGGTACCCGGGTGATCTTGCATGGTGCCGGGTCATCTGGTGAGTCATCCAGCTGCGCAGTAACGGCTAGTTTTTGGGGGTTGGGTATTTATACCCCTTCACCCCCTCCTTCATTTGTTGCTGACCTAACCCAGGACAAACTCCTCCACAAGCATTTACTCCTCTCTCCCAATTCCTCCTTGAGCTAATCCACTCCAAGATTTCATCTAGGGTGTGGGATTGAGAGTTGACTAGGTGTGAGGTTGAGCCCCTTGAGTGAGTTCATCACTTGTTCATCTCAAGAAGCACTTGTGGCGGCTTTGGTTCTTCGATTCGCGTTTGTTACTCTTGAAGCTTGCTTCTAGACGGTTAGGCATCGCCTGTTGAGTGCCCTCTCAGTGTGGAGCACCCGGGATCGTTTGTATTACCCCTCCTTGGTGGAGAATTCTTAGTGAGCACTAATCTTCCTTTGTGGGGATTGGGTGAGGCAAGAGGCTCTTGGTGATAGCCCTCCCTTTGTGGGATCCTCAACGGAGACGTAGCTTCCTTTGTGGAAGTGAACTTCGGATTAAACCTCTTGTCCATTGCTTGTTTAAGTTCTTCTCCTCTCTCTAACCCTAGAAGTGTGTTTTGACCCGATCTATATATTTGTTGTGTTTCAACTCAAATCTTTAGTTGCAGGAGGTTCTAAGCATCTAAACTTAACTTTTGATTCATATAGAATTGCTAGGAGTTCACCTTTATTTCCTGATTTCGTAATCCTCTCTGGTTGCTGGGTCATCCGAGACAATACCGGAAGATCCGCCCGTCGGATCATCCGGCACTGTACCGGATAACCCGGTAAGTATTTATTTTCCGCTGTGAGTTTTTCAAGAATTTTTGAAGTGAGCCTATTCACCCCCCTCTAGGCATCACAAGGTCCTTTCAAACCCACCTCCTTCTCATGGTACACCTCGAACTTGATTCTTGCTCCTGTCAGGACATTAACCCCTTTGATGTCCGCTCCCCCAAATGCCACTGCCCGTTGCAATTCAACCTTTGAAGGAAATTTAGTCAGAAAGGTGTTGACGAGGCCATGGACCAGGGCCCACCAAGACCCCTAAAAACACAGCACGAGCCCACGTACGACATGCTCCGGCAGATGACACAATGAGTGTTGTGCCGCCCGAGTACGTGAGGCCCGTACGACTAGTTTCCGCCATGAGCCAGGGTACAGGGGGCCCGCGGCCACCCGTACCTCTTCCCTGAAGTACGCGGCAACTCGTACAACAAGTTTCTGTCCCAGTGCCCAACAACTCGACTCGCACGAGTAGTTTCCGCCTCATGGCCGCGGAAACCCACTCGTACGAGCAGTTTCCGTCACGCCGTCGCGACTACTCGTCCGCACGAGTAGTTTTCTGTCACCCGCTCGAGCGGGCTTCGCGGAGAAGGCACGGGGCGCGCGGGCCCACCAGATCGAGATCCCGGGATCTCCGTGCATGCTCCCCCACGCACCGCCATGCGTCCGCCCCGCGGTAGCGGTCCGCCCGGGCCAGGCCGATTCAGTGCCAGGGGAACGGATTCGTCAAACCCTGCCACCATCAGCACAGTGGTCGCCGTACCGTGGACGGCGTAATGGACGCTGGGCGGTATACGGTGCAGTACACACTACGCCCTAAGCATTGGGAGACACGGTGTAGACCGCCCACTCACCCGAGTGGTTTCCCATCTCCGACCAGTTCAAGACTTGGCTGTCAAGGCCACAGGAGCGCAGGCCCCGTCGACGTCCCGTGATACCCTGGTACGCGGCCCGCCACGTGTTCGCCTTCCTACACGGGTCCGCCTTGACCAGGTCGATCCTGTGTCAGGGGACGGATCCTCCTGCCGCCCCCAGCTGAGGTGGTACACATCGTACCACGGAGGGCACGGGAAATGTTGTGCCACCAACGGCACAGTGTAAGCCGTCACCTACCCGTGGAACAGGCTACCCCTGTCCTACGCTATCAAGAAAAGACAAGTCCCTGATCTCCTGATGGGGTCAGGACACGTACACTGCCTCCTGTACCCGACTAACTACTCGGAGGAGGGAACGGGGGGCCCCGGGACGGAGGCTTGGGACGCACGGGATCTGCACCGTCACCCAAGGCCCCGTAACAGTGCTTCGCCGCTCCTGCCGTCTGACAACCCGGAGCAGAGAAGGACGGTCTCACACTGTAGATTAGCTCACATATGCTCAAATGTAACCGCCCTGAACTCCGCCCTTGCGACTATAAAAGGGAGAGGCAGGGCACCCATGCACACAGGTTCGTCTCCACCTCCATACACACTTAGCATCGATATCCCATCTCATACAATGCAAGCCCCCACACTCACTCACGTACGCAGACTTCTGCTACTTGAACCACACGCACACCAGGGACTTGGGCTCTTCACCCTCTCCCGACCAGTTTGTATTCTCTGTTGCAAACCCTTGAGCATAAGGAACACCCCCCTCTCACTGGACGTAGGGTATTACTCTCCGGAGGCCCGAACCAGTATAACTCTGAGTGTCTCCTGTGCTACCGTGTGGATCAGAACACGCCTCCCCTCGTATAAATTTACTTGCCGGCGGTAACGAACCCCGACAGTTGGCGCGCCAGGTAGGGGCCTTCACGTGTTTTCGACATTCTTTTTAGGGTCCGCACGGCCCTTTGATCATCCGCTTCGACAAAAGCCTCCACCGAGCCGCCGCTGATGGACTCCCCCGTGGGATCATCAGAGTCGCTCATGGTTGGGCTCGAGCTCCGGTTCGGAAGTCTGAACTTCTGAGCGACCGGAGACGGCTACGACATGCACCTCGTCAGCGAGGTCACCGACACACCTGCTCCAACTCCCGCTCCGGCCGCCCAGCCTCGCCCACCTCAACGCAAGAAGCGCTGAGGCAAGCGCTCGAAGTGTGCCAAGGTGGAGCGGCGTAAGGTAGCACGCGCTAGCACCCCTCCGCGGGTTGAGGCTGGCGCGTCGCAACCCGCCGGCGCAGCAGAGGACTCCCTGCCGTCGGACTCTACGGAGCGCATCGCCAGGGAGAGCGCCCCGACGCCGCTGACCTATGGAGGAGGGTCCTACGCGGCGGCAGCATATTCCTCCTCATCGAGCACGGACCCGACCGTGTACGCCAACTATCCGCGCCATCGTCTGCTGGGCAACATGAAGCTGCAGGAAACCTCGCCCGACGAGCAATACCTCGTGACCGACGGCACCGATGACATCTCGGGCCCAGACTGGGATTACTCCAGGCTTCGTGACGCCGACGCCTTCCGTCATTTCCAAACGGCAGCTGACTATTGCTTCGGCTACTCCGACGACTCGGACGATGGGGGTTATGACCCTACGCGCGAGTGTTTCGTCGTCAACGCCCCGGTGGCGCCAGCGCCGGTCCACACGCCGGATGGAGCGCTTCATTCCGCCCACAGTTCGACGGCGGACAGTGTGGCGGAGGCCCAGATTCCTGCCAACCCCGCCGGACAGCGCGCCCGACTGGACGAGTTGGAGGAAGCTCAGCGCCAGCTCGACGACGAGCGGGCACAACTCCACCAACAACTCGGGCAGGATCCAAACCCGACCCCCGCTCGTATGCGGGCGAGGGATGTCCAACAACGCATCGTCAACGACGACCGAGATGTTGTCGACGGCACGCCCGTCTTCAAGAGGGCGTCATAGAACCTGGCAGCAGCTGTGATCCTTCTCCGGAAGGTACCGGAGCCCGCCACGCCTCAAGAAAAGGAGATGCATAAGCAGATCAAAACTCTCCTCGAGACTGCCGCCGTGCAGCAGGCTGAGAGCTCCGCTTCACGACAGCGGGGCTCGCAAGGTCGCGGGCACTCCAAGCCACAGCAACCTGCGGCGCCATCACAACAGCCACGGCAATCCGAGGAGGTCAACATACCAGTAAAAAGCCGACTGGGACCCCACCGCGACGCGCGTGACACCATCAAGGTGCGGTGGAGGGCTGACGCGAGTCAGCACGACGACTACAAAGAGCAGCCTCACAAGGAGTACAACCGGCGACGCGGAGGCCGGTACGACAGCGACGAGGACCGGAGCAGGAGCGGTTCGCCTGACGCCCAAGGGCCACGTGCCTTCGGGAAGAATGTGCGTAGCGCCCGCTTCCCTTCGCGCTTCAAAACTCTAACCTTCGTGCCCAAGTACGACGGTGAGACCAACCCCAGCGTCTGGCTGGAAGATTACCGACTAGCGTTCAACGCTGGCGGAGCGCGAGACGATTTGTTCATCATCAAGAACCTGCCGCTACATCTCGCGGACTCGGCTCGTACGTGGCTCGAGCACCTGCCACGTGGCAGGATCGACAGCTGGTCGCAACTACGTGACGCCTTCGTCGGCAACTTCCAGGGCACGTACACCCGACCAGAAAACCCCTGGGATCTGCGCAACTGCAAGCAGATGAAGGGCGAGAGCCTGCGTGATTACATCCGGCACTTCTCCAAGCAGTGCACCGAGTTGCCCAGCACCACCAACACGGACATCATCTCCGCCTTCCAGAATGGCACCACGTGTGCCACGCTGATCCATCGGATCGGGTGACGGAAGCCGCAATCTACTCGGGAGCTGCTCGACATCGCCACGGACCACGCCAACAGAGAGGAGGCCGTGGCGGTGACGCTCAGCCCCGGTACGAGCAAAGGGAAGCAGCCGGCCGAAGCTGGAGACGACCTGTCTGCGCCGGTCAAGAAAAAGAAAAACAAAGATAAGAGGTACCGTGAGGATACCTTGGTGGCCGCTGTCGACCGAAAGACAGCAAAACCTAGGGGCAATCCCCCGACGGGCCACTTCGAGAAGCTGCTGAACGCCCCGTGCCCTAACCACGAGTGCCCAGTCAAGCACGCCTTTAAGGATTGCAACATGATGAAGGCCTACCTCGCTGGCATGTTGAAGAAGCAGAACGACGCTCCGACTGGCGACGGAGGAAAGGATAAGGGTGACGACGACGCCGCCTACCCCCGGGAGGACGGAGCCGTAATGATGATCTTCGGAGGCTCGGAGGCACAGCTGCCCAGGCGCCAAGAGAAGGTGGTACGACGAGAAGTCTACCAGCTCGAGCACGCAGCTCCGACTTACCTAAAGTGGTCGGAGATGCCGGTCACATTAGACTGACATGATCATCCTGATCATATACCACGACCGGGTAGCTACCCGCTTGTCGTGTCACCCTTGTTCGGCACCAAGCGTGTGCACAAGGTTCTGATGGACAGAGGCAGTGGCCTCAACGTCATCTACATGTCGACCCTGGACGACATGGGGATTCCGCGGTCCCGACTGCGGCCGCCTAAGGCACCTTTCCACGGGGTCGTACCCAGAATGGAGGCGGTCCCACTCGGGCAGATCGATCTGCCCGTCACGTTCGGAGCTCCGAACAATTTCCGAACGGAAACCCTCACCTTCGAGGTGGTGGGATTCCCGAGGATGTATCACGCGATACTCGGAAGGCCAGCTTACGCAAAGTTCATGGCCGTCCCCAACTACACGTACCTCAAGCTGAAGATGCCCGGCCCAAGAGGCATCATCACAGCTGGTACAACCTTCCAGTACGCATACGAATGCGATACTGAGTGCTTCCAGTTCGCCGAAGCACTGATCCGGTCCGAGAAGCTCGCCGCTGAGCCGCCCTCCAAGGACCAAGAAATCCCCGAGACGTCCAAGCGTGCGGCCTGCTCTTTCGAGCCCGCCAAGGACGCCAAGGAAGTGCCCGTCTCCGACGACGGCCGCACACTCCGTATCGGGACAGCGCTCGGTTCCGACTAGGAAAGCGCGCTCATCGACTTTCTCCACGCAAACCTCGACGTGTTTGCATGGAAACCCTCCGACATGCCAGGGATTCCAAGGGAAGTCGCCGAGCATAAGTTTAACATTAAGCCCGGCTCAAAGCCGATCAAGCAGCGTCTGCGCCGCTTCAACTCCGACAAATGCAAGGCCATCGGGGAAGAAATCAAGAAGCTTATTAGTGCAGGGTTCATCCGTGAAGTCTACCACCCTGAGTGGCTAGCCAACCCTGTACTCGTTAACAAGAAGAATGGAAAATGGAGGATGTGCGTTGATTACACAAGCCTGAACAAGGCATGTCCAAAAGATTCTTTTCCTTTACCGCGCATAGACCAAGTAGTCGACTCAACGGCTGGGTGCGAAACTCTTTGTTTTCTCGACACTTATTCCGGGTATCATCTGATCGCGATGGATCTGATCGACCAGCTCGCTACCTCGTTCATCACCCCGTTTGGCGCGTACTGTTACATTTCCATGCCCTTCGGGTTGAAGAACGCAGGGGCCACCTTCCAGAGATGCATGCGTCGCGTCTTTGGAGATCTCATCGGACGGCTGATCGAGGCCTACGTCGATGATATCGTAGTCAAATCAAAGAAGGTGGGCGACCTGATACCCGACTTGACCGCGGTCTTCGAGAAGCTGAGGGGGCACGGCGTGAAGCTGAACCCCGAGAAGTGTGTCTTTGGGGTTCCCAGAGGTATGCTGCTCGGGTTCGTCATGTCGGAGCGCGGCATCGAGGCCAACCCCGAAAAAGTCTCTGCGATCACGAGCATGGGCCCCATCAAGAATCTGAAGGTAGTGCAGCGCGTCACCGGATGCCTCGCTGCTCTCAGCAGGTTCATCGCCCGACTAGGAGAGCGCAGTTTGCCACTGTACCAGCTCATGAAGAAGTCGGAGCACTTTCAGTGGACGCCAGAAGCACAGGAAGCGCTCGACTCGCTCAAGAAACTACTCGAGAGTCCGCCGGTGCTCACCGCGCTGGCCGAGGGAGAGCCAATGCTTCTGTACATCGCTGCAACGACCCAGGTCATGAGCGCAGTGCTGGTAGTCGAGCGAGACGAGCCCGGCAAGACGCAGAAAGTACAGCGCCTAGTCTACTTCGTGAGCGAAGTCCTCTCCGACTCCAAGACGCGATATCCGCAAGTACAAAAGCTGATCTATTCCGTTCTTATCACTAAGCTCAAGCTCCGGCACTACTTCGACTCACACCGCATCACGGTGGTATCCAAGTTCCCGCTCGGCGAAATCATACAGAGCCCAGAGGTAGAAGGCAGAATCGCCAAATGGGCCCTCGAGTTGATGGGGCAAAATATCGAATATGCGCCCCGCACCGCCATCAAGTCGCAGGCTTTGGTTGATTTCATCGCTGAATGGATGGAGGTCCAGACGCCTCCCGCTCCCATCGAACATGAGACGTGGCTCATGTACTTTGATGGATCCCTCATGAAGGAAGGAGCCAGAGTCGGACTTGTGTTCATCTCGCCTCTAGGCGTACGGATGGAATACATGGTCCGACTACATTTCACGGCCTCCAACAACGTCGCAGAGTACGAGGCGCTCATCAACGGTCTCCAGATCGCCCTTGAGCTGGGAATTCGGCGCCTCGACATCAGGGGGGACTCCGACTTGGTCGTGGGACAGGTCATGAAGGAGAAAAATTGCATAAGTCCGAAGATGGCTGCCTACTGCCAGGCGGTGCGCAGACTGGAAGACAAGTTTCACGGACTCAAGCTCAATCATGTGCCACGCGAGTACAACAAGGCGGCAGATACCCTCGCAAAGGCGGCGTCGAATCAAAAACCTGTTCTGCACAGGGTCTTCGCCAGCGACCAGTACGAGCCGTCTGTTCGTTCCGAGGAGGACAGGACGCCAGAACCGCTAACACAAGAAGTCATGGAGATCGATGGGGCGCAAGAGCCCAACCTCGAAGACCCTGACTGGAGGATTCCGATCCTCGAGTGGATGGTGGAAGGAAAACTGCCGCCCGACAAGGAAACAGCTCGACGCATCGCCCGCATGGCCAAATCGTATCAACTGGTCGACGGCGAGCTCCGTCGAAGGGGCGCCAAAGGCATGCTCATGCGGTGCATCCTGACGGACCAGGGCAAGGAGCTTTTGCAAGAAATCCATGCAGGCACCTGCGGGCATCACGCCGGCCCGAAAACCATCGTCGGAAAGGCTTTCCGACAAGGTTGCTATTGGCCTACCACGGTAGCCGATGCAACGTGAATCGTGCGCAGCTGCGAAGGCTGCCAGTTCTATGCACGACAGACCCATCTCCCGGCGCAGGCTTTGCAAACCATACCCATCACCTGGCCCTTTGCGGTCTGGGGGCTGGATATGGTCGGACCGCTGAGAAAGGCACCCGGGGGCTTCACCCACGTACTCGTCGCCATCGACAAGTTCTAGAAGTGGATCGAAGCCAGGCCCATAACAAACATTCACTCCGAGGAAGCCGTCGCATTCTTCACCGATATCATCTATCGGTTTGGGATCCCGAACTCCATCATCACCGACAACAGCACGCAGTTCACCGGCAAGAAATTCCTCAAGTTCTGCGACGACAACCACATCCGTGTGGATTGGGCCGTCGTCAGCCATCCGAGAACCAATGGGCAAGTCGAAAGGGCCAACGGCATGGTCTTGCAGGGTTTAAAGCCACAGATATTCAAGCGTCTCGAGAGGTTTCGAGCGATGTGGGCTACAGAGCTCCCGTCCGTCCTGTTGAGCCTATGCACCACGCCAAGTCGGGCTACCGGCTGCACGCCCTTTTTCCTTGTCCACAGGTCGGAAGCAATCCTCCCGACGGACATCGACTACGGCAGCCCACGGGTTCAGGCCTACACGGAAGAGGGCAACCAGGTCGCCCTCGAAGACGCCATTGACCAGTTGGATGAGGCACGCAGCGTCGCCCTCCTCCACTCAGCACAGTACCAGCAAGCTCTACGTCTCTACCATGAACGCAATATACAGGAGCGCGAGTTCCAAGTCGGCGACCTCGTCCTCTGACGAGTTCAGAGCAATGAAGGGCGACACAGGCTCTCACCTCCATGGGAGGGGCCATACATTGTCGACCAAGTGCTCCGTCCGGGAACCTTCAAACTCAAGCATGAGGACGGCAGGGTCATCTCCAACGCCTGGAACATAGAGCAACTACGCCGTTTTTATCCCTAAGTATTTACTTTGTTCTCATTTTATGATAATGCAAGAGCTCTGAGCTACTTTTTCTTCATGAAATGACATCTTTTCGCAAGCTTACATCTTTTACTCGAGTAAAATGTCTTTATGCTTGTCTTATCCCATGGGCAAGTCTCCGACTTGTCCATGGGCTCAGGGGCTACTCGGGGGCTACGGCCCCCAACCCTGATCGTTGCAAAACCTTTTTTCGATCAAAAACCATCCATGGTTTCTCGTATGATCGCCGCGGTACGCTCACTTTCCTTAAAGGGAGATGAACGATGATTCCAACAGTCACGAACCTGCGCTCGTCCAGGCCCCGAGTACTTACGCCCCCGCGGCTATGGTACAAAGATCCACAAGCAAAGTTTGTGATCTCGAGTTGTCGGTCACTCGCCCCTTCCAAGGGACTCTGAGTAACCGTTTCAAACTCTCAAGAGTTTTCTTGTTTGCAAAAACATACACACGCACCCATCTTTTTTCGAAGTACTCGGGGGCTGCCCGCTCGAGTAGTAATGCACCTAAACTAAGCTCGGTCGAGTCGCCTAGTTCCTACGCATCCGCGGCTACGGAGCAAGACACCGTCAGCAAAAGTTTTAAGTGACTCTACTCGGCGTGCAAATCCTCTAACTACTCGAGAAAAGGGCAACAAACAATGAAAATGCTTAAAACTTGAAACAAAGATGGGTTCTTAACCCTCAAGTTCGCCACAAAACATCTGGCCCGCAAGTTTTTACAAGCATGATAAAAAGCCTCGGCAAGGCAATTTGTTTCTCTTTACAGGCCCAGGTCATAAAGGGCATGGCTCAGCATGGCCTTGGCGAAGTCGACGGCGCCCTCTTCGATCTGATCGTACTGCTCGTTGGTGTAGCCTGGGCACCATCCCTGGCCAAGCAGCCTTCTGTCCAGCTCGGGGTAATGCGACAAGAAGATGGACACCACCTTATGGACGGCGTCCCTCGCCGTATCCATGGCCTGTTGACGAGCTGTCGCAGGGGCCGACCCCAAGCGGTCTTTCATTTTGCCGGGAGGGACACCCATCTCATCGCACGCCTTGATGATGGCCGCACCCATCGCATTCCGGATTAACTCCGCCTGCTTGATCTCGGCCTGAGCTTCCCCGAGCGACTTCCGCTCCTGCTGGAGCTCGGTCACGGCCTCTGAAGAAAAACAAGGAGACCAATATCAGAAAAAAACTAGCCAGCCCAAGGAAGGCAAAAGATGAAGAGGACACAGCTCTTACTGTTGAGCTTCTCGTTGGCCTCCTTGATCAACTCCACCAGCGTCTGGTTCTCGACGAGGCGGGTGGTCACAGTGCTCTTGATCTCCGCGACCTGTTTCTGCAGGTCGGTGCGCTCCACGCGGAGGGCTGTACTCCCAGAAGAAAAACGCCGCCTTGAATCAGGAGACCGCACAAAAAGCAGAAAGCAAAGATAACAAGTCATGAGGTACTCACCGAGGATCTCATTCTCGCGCTTCTGAGCAATCTCCCCTAGACGGCTCTTCTCGGCGGTGTCGGTACTGACTTGAGCCTCAAGCGTCATCACCCGCCCACGAGCCAACTGGAGGTCGGACTCGGCTTGGCCTGCTCTGGCTTCAAGGTCCACCTTCTCTTGATGGGTAGCGTGGGCAGCGGCTTCGGCATTAGAACGAGACACTGCCGCGGCCAACCTTTCCTCCAGGGCGGCCTTCTCCGCCTGCGCTGAGGTCGCGCGAGCCTCAGCGGCCTCCGCCCTCACCTCGAGGGATGCGCGCTCCGCAGCCCGGCCGGCCTCGCTGTCTGCTGCTGCAAGACGAGCCGCGGCCAGCTGCGTCTCCAGCCGGATTTTTTCCGCACGGAGCGCTTCGAAGGCCCGAGCTATGTCCGCAGAGCGCCCGACGAGCTCCTGAGTCACACACAAGCCGCACGGCTGAGAACAAAGAGAAGACAAGCACGAAAAAGGAAGAGGAAGAAAGAGGACTTACCCTCGAGGCGGGAACCAAGTTCTCGATCGCCCGCTCCGACTGGCGCCGCGCCATCTCGACCAGATGCAGGCCGCGTTCCAGCCAGCGGCGGGCCGCCAGCTCGGCGTCGCTGTCAAGGTCCGGGTCTATGGAGGCCTGAACTGGCGACACGGTCACCAGCCAAAGCGGTGGGACCCCCGTCGCCTCCTCCTCCTCCGCCGCCGACGTGGCCGGCCCTCACCCCCTCGAGCTCTCCCCAATCTCTGCGATCGGGGGAGGTGGTTGCTCGTCCGCCGACGCAGCAGGAGAGGCGGCCGGCGAAGGTGACGCCGGGATGACGATCACCTCCGTAGGGGCGACGTCCGATACGGCGGCCGACGAAATGGGGACGACCCCCTCGGTCACCACGGTCGCCGGCGCGGCAGAAGCATCCGCGGAGGCGTGGTCGCCCGACCTCGTCTCCGTCGTAACAACATCTCCCGAGCCACCCGCCGACTCGGGGGCTCGGGGCTCCATCTCCATCTCCGTCGGGCCGCTCCCCGTTCCCCTCGACGACTCGGGGGCTGGGGCCTCGGAGCCCACGGCATCAGCGGCCGTCCCCGCCAACGACTCGGGGGCTGGCCGTCCCGCATCTACATCATTGCCCGCCCCCGTCAACGACTCAGGGGCTGGCTGTCTGTCTTCACCCGCCCGCACCTCGGGAGCACGGTCCTCGATGTTCTGCTCCAGGGCGCCGGACAGGCACCTCGCCAGCTCGGCCGCATGGGCCGAGAGCACTTCTTCTGTGGGGGTCTCGCTCCCCAAACCCATCATCCCCATCGACAGGTCGCTGCGAGCCAGGCTCACAGCTCTCTGCGGGCGAACGGTTGTCACTTGGGTCCCGGACCCGCTTACTTCTTCCACCGCCGCCCCTGGTTGAAGGGAGGGCGGCGGGTTGCTCGTCGCCGGCATCACGGCGGCCGCCTGAGCAGGACGGCGCAATGCCTTGACAGGCGCCAGCCTTATGGTACAGCGGTCGGGCGCCCTGAACCGGGAAGAAAGTCATGACAACGATAAACAAAGATACAAAACAAAAACTGGGGACCACGACTCGGGGCTCACTCTTCCGCAACGCGACGAGGCCGCTTGGAGCCGGCCGCGGAGTCGCGCGGAGACGCCGTCCTCTTGCCCCTCGATGTCAGAGCCAGTGTCGGGAATGAGGTCGGCCCGCCTCCGGCGACGACGATCGACGCGAGGCGCGGCTGGGTTGGTGGCGGCACTCCGCCCTGGGCTGCTGGATGCGGGGAGGCCGACGGCACCCTCCGCGGCTCCCGAAGTGGGGGCACGGAGGGCGAACGAGACCCCCGGCGTACGGAGTGGTGGCGCGAGCTGTCGCGCCTCGACTCGGGGCGGCTGGAGTCGCCATGCCGCGGGGAGCCACCTGCCGAGGAACACAGCTGCTTGTTCCGGGCTGATCAGCCCGGGAAGAGGAGGGAGGCGCCTGCCGGCTTGAACTGGTGCCGACGGCGGCCGAGGCGGACGTCGACCCGCCATGGGGCCGTGAGGACGGCGACGCCTCCTCATCGGACCACTCGAACGGGGACGACTCCTCATCCGTGTCTGACGGCGCCGGTGAGGGATCCTCGTCCTCGGAGACGTCTCTCTCCCTGCTGCGCCGGCGCGAGGTGCGCTTGTCGTTCCTCTCCCTCCTCGCAATCTCCTTCTGCTGGTGCGCCCTCCTGCGCTCCCATCACCGCTGCTGTCGCACAGCAGTGTCCCGGGTGATCGTCCGGTCCTCCTCTAGCGGAGGACGAGAGACGAGGATGCGCACATCCCTCATCTGCACAAGTGTGAGAACAATCACCGTTTGCAACCAGAACAAATAAGTCAAAAGGAAGTCGGGAAGGAACGTACCAGCTCCACGGTGGCCTCGGCCGGGAGCATCGGCAGCACGCCCGGTGGCGGCCAGAATATGTAGCTGACCCCGGTGGCCTGGACCACCCGGCGCTGGACCTCTTCCAGCGAAGGCAGCGCATGGGCGGTCACGATCCCCTCAAAAGGGGCCCGATCGTCTGTCATCTCCTGAGGCGTAGCGCCCTGCGACGGAGCGGGACGACCCCCCGGGTGTGGTAGCCGCCGATCACGGTGATGAAATTCACCCCGTTATCGCGGAGCCTCTTGAGGGCGTCGAGGGCGCTGTCGAGAAACCGGGGGCGATCCTTCTTCTCCGGCCCGTAGCTCCACCTCGCCGGCGCCCGGTCGTACCACCTGCCGGTGAATTCCGGCAACGGGTGCTCGAGGTCATTTTTGAGATAGAACCACCCCTTGTGCCACCCGCTGTTGGAAGTAGGCAGGTAGGTGGGGATGTACTCGTCCATCCTCCCCTGCTTCCCGCGCAGTCCGGCGCACCCGATGGCCGCCGCGGAGTTGTGGTCCTTGACCACGACGAACTTGTAGAAGTACCGGAACAAGTCCCAGTGGGCTCCCATCTCCAGGTACCCCTCGCACAGGGCCTCGAACGCCGCCATTTGCTGGACGCCGTTTGGGTTGAGATTCTGCAGCTCCAGGCCGTACTCCTGGAGCACGGCGCGGATGAACCGCCCCGCTGGGGCGGAGAAGCCCCGTTCGTGGAATAGCACGAACGAGACCACATACCCCGCCGGGGGCTGGGGGCGGAGCTCCGGCCCGGGGACCTTCCACTCCTCTGCCGCGGTCAGCGGCGACAGCATGCCATCGGAGGCCAGGCGGTCGAGCTCGACCCAGGTCACCGACGAAGGGGACCAATTCGACATCTCGTCAGCGGCGGTGATGGTGGTGGCAGGCGTCTCTGGCTAGCGAAGAGAAGGCGTTGCGAGCTCTGCGGTGGGCGCGGCAAATGCGAGGACAAAGGCAAGAGACGGCGGCGGCGGAAAACACAAGAAAGCGGAAGGGGGAAGAACTGGCCGGCGGTCGCGGTATATAAGCGGGGGAATGATTACCTCTCTCCCGCAGTTAATGCCCGTGTCGCCTCGGGTCATGTCCTTCACCTACCGAAGGGTCGCTCCTCAAAAGGCGCGCCCCACTACCGCTCGCCGCCCATAACCGAGCTGCCATGTCATCAGAAATGGGCCCCGGCGATCTCGCGATAGGCGCGGGATCTTCGCCAGTCACCCCATGGCTTGCGCCACGTGGCAGGACATCAGTCTCCGACTTGCCTGCTACTACCCGCGGGTCCGCTCGCGTGTCCCCACCAAAAAAGACACAGCAAAAGTCTCCTCGTCCCCGTGACAGTTGATCCTGGGAGCGAGTCTACGACTCCCCCACCAGGCTCGGGGGCTACTGACGAGGCCATGGACCAGGGCCCACCAAGACCCCTAAAAAACGCAGCACGGGCCCACGTACGGCATGCTCCGGTAGATGACACAATGAGTGTTGTGCTGCCCGAGTACGTGGGGCCTATACGACTAGTTTCCGCCATGAGCCAGGGTACAGGGGGCCCGCGGCCACCTGTACCTCTTCCCCGAAGTACGCGGCAACTCGTACGACAAGTTTCCGTCCCAGCACTCGACAACTCGACTCGCACGAGTAGTTTCCGCCTCATGGCCGCGGAAACCCACTCGTACGAGTAGTTTCCGTCACGGCGTCGCGACTACTCGTCCGCACGAGTAGTTTTCTGTCACCCGCTCGAGCGGGCTTCGCGGAGAAGGCACGGGGCACGCGGGCCCACCAGATCGAGATCCTGGGATCTCCGCGCATGCTCCCCCGCGCACCGCCATGCGTCCGCCCCGCGGTAGCGGTCCGCCCGGGCCAGGCCGATTCGGTGCCAGGGGAACGGATTCGTCAAACCCTGCCACCATCAGCACAGTGGTCGCCGTACCGTGGACGGCGTAATGGACGCTGGGCGGTATACGGTGCAGTACACACTACGCCCTAAGCATTGGGAGACGCGGTGTAGACCGCCCACTCACCCGAGTGGTTTCCCATCTCCGACCAGTTCAAGACTTGGCCGTCAAGGCCACAGGAGCGCAGGCCCCGTCGGTGTCCCGTGATACCCTGGTACGCGGCCCGCCACGTGTTCGCCTTCCTACACGGGTCCGCCCTGACCAGGTCGATCCTGTGTCAGGGGACGGATCCTCCTGCCGCCCCCAGCTGAGGCGGTACGCATCGTACCACGGAGGGCACGGGAAACGCTGTGCCACCAACGGCACAGTGTAAGCCGTCACCTACCCGTGGAACAGGCTACCCCTATCCTACGCTATCAAGAAAAGACAAGTCCCTGATCTCCTGACGGGGTCAGGACATGTACACTACCTCCTGTACCTGACTAACTACTCGGAGGAGGGAACGGGGGGCCCCGGGATGGAGGCTTGGGACGCACGGGATCTGCACCGTCACCCAAGGCCCCGTAACAGTGCTTCGCCGCTCCTGTCGTCTGACAACCCGGAGCAGAGAAGGACGGTCTCGCACTGTAGATTAGCTCACATATGCTCAAATCTAACGGCCCTGAACTCCTCCCTTGCGACTATAAAAGGGAGAGGCAGGGCACCCACGCACACAGGTTCGTCTCCACCTCCATACACACTTAGCATCGATATCCCATCTCATACAACGCAAGCCCCCACACTCACTCACGTACGCAGACTTCTGCTACCTGAACCACACGCACACCAGGGACTTGGGCTCTTCACCCTCTCCCGACCAGTTTTTACTCTCTGTTGCAAACCCTTGAGCATAAGGAACACCCCCCTCTCACTGGACGTAGGGTATTACTCTCCGGAGGCCTGAACCAGTATAACTCTGAGTGTCTCCTGTGCTACCGTGTGGATCAGAACACGCCTCCCCTCGTATAAATTTACTTGCCGGCGGTAACGAACCCCGACAGGTGTTGTCCTCATGAGCCTTAAGCTCCCACACCCACTGTAACATCCCTGATCTTTAAGCAATAGTGATCACCCTCATTAACAAGGCTAAGCATGGTGATTAACTTGTTTGACTTGGTCAAACTTCCAACCCTAGGTCAAACCCCTCAAAGCTAAAGTCAAAACCCTAGATCTCTATACATATCCTTGATAATCTAGCGCGTTCTCCACTTTTCATATAACAACTTCAAAATCGGCCAATATGAAAGTTGTTCATTTTTGCACGACACACATTTCATCCAATTGGCGGCATTTCAAATTCGAAGTGGAAAAGCCCCTAAAACTTGGTCAAAGATCAGCGTAGTGTTTTGACCAAACAGTGAAAATCCCAAACTTCAAGCCACTGTATCTCCAAATCTATAGAGTTTTGCATAGGACGACCTTTGCAAAAATTGAATTTGGTTAGCTGGTCTACAAATCTTGTTATTGGTGATTTTTCCGCACAGTTCAAATTTTTGGACTTTTGGCCAGTCAAACAGGGCTTCACCGAAAACGGTTTGAACTGGCGCTCTGGCCGCGCTCCCCTGCGTCGCGCGCGCATGCCGAGCCACGTCACCGACCGTCCCGACGTCCGTGTCGCGCCGTCACCAGGTCCCACGCGCGCGTCAGCACCCCCTCGACCAGGTGGACCTCCCCAGGTTGTCCCCCGCCCGGTTGAAGCCCGCCAGGTGGCCGCGCACCGCGCGCCCGCGCGCGTGCGGTACCGCGCTGGTCCGCCGCATGCGTGCGCCTTGCTTCCCGCCTGTGCACACGTGCTGGAGCGTCTTGCCCTCCCGCGCAGGTTCCCGCGTGTCGCCGCTTATATAAAGGGCCAAGCCCGCGCCGTGCCGCTGTCCCATGCGCCGTCGGCCGCCATTGGAGCACCCCACCATGGAGCTCGCCCTTCTGCACAATCCCGAGCCTGTCCAAGCCCCCTAGCACCACCTCACAACCCCACAGAAGCTCCCACGGTCGCTTGTTGCCCAGCTCCGTCGCCCTACTCGCCGGTAAGCTCGCCGCCGCGGCCGCAGATCCCCTGCGCCGCTGAGCCCTATCGCCGGCGGCCTCCCTTGCCCAACACCGGCCACGGACCTGTGCTAGGTGAGCTCCTGGTCGACCCCCGCCGCTCACCCAAGCCATCCCAGCCCCACCTCCCGCCGGCGAGCGTGCCAGCGCCGCCGCCCATGGCCGGGGACCCAATTGCGAACCCCCAAATCTTCCCAGGGGCTAAATTGTGAAATCAGGGGTCTTTTGGTAAAACCGAGGGCTGATGTGTGATTAAAGATCTTCGACCGGGGACTTTTCTGCAAAAGATATTCTTCCTTTTTCATCTCATTTTGCTGAAT
This sequence comes from Cenchrus fungigraminus, assembly GCA_036936925.1. Classification (NCBI taxonomy): domain Eukaryota; kingdom Viridiplantae; phylum Streptophyta; class Magnoliopsida; order Poales; family Poaceae; genus Cenchrus; species Cenchrus fungigraminus. Next base: position 26,713,951 of record CM072779.1, on the reverse strand, counting down.
GTTGTAAAATCAAGATCACTTCATAGAAAAATTGTAAAAATGCAAACTCAGTTGTGTTGTGATCCTTGTAACTAGACCAAACTTTTCTACAAAGGGAGTTTTCAAATTTCTGTGTAGTTTTTAAATAATTTTGAAATTGCCTTTTTAGATAGATCTGCAATAATTCAAATTCTATGCATGATATGAAGCCCAATTTTGGATATGTTGTTTGCCTTGTCATGATGGTCTTCTGGTACAATTTTGGCACAAAGTTATTGAGTATATCTTTAGTTATGAATTAAAGTTGAATTTCAGCTTTGTTCCAGTTTATGTTTTTTATAAATTAATCGGTTGATCTTTTAGATCCAATCTTTTTGCTATGGTCCTGTTTTATGGTTTTGCACCCATAATAAATAATAGATATGCTTTTATCATGTTTTACAGGGTCAAGTAATTTTTGCACAAGTTTAACCTTCCTTCATAAATTTAAATTAATTTAAATTTTCTTTGCTGAGTAAGTGCATATCTCTTCATGATTAGGTGTTTTGAACCTCTACATGAATTTCTAGCTCAATATGTGGTATGTTTATTTTTGTATGATTTATTCTTGTTTTTAATGGATGAATCTAGTTGTATTTTTCATGCTAGATCTATGGCTTGGATTGATCTAAATTTTTGGCAGTAGCTCATGTATAGTATGTTGTGCCTTTCTGCAAAGTTTCATGGTCATCTTGTTTACATTTCTTCCAGAATGAATTTTTGAAGTAAATCAAGTTTAATCCAAGAAATAAAAGGAAAATAGAAATCACCTTTGTTTACTTTCAAATCTTTTGGTTGAGCTTCACCAAATCACACCATGAACAGCACCCTATATTTTGGTGAAGAGAAATTAATAAATTAATTTAGATGTGCACACAATCACCATCACATAAGGAGTTAAACCACGCACGCATACCTCTTTCTTTGATAGGAAGAGTATGCTGGATATATCCTTATCCAGGTGAATGTGGTCACCCATACACCCCCATGTTTACCCTTCAATTCTAAGCTATGTTCTCACTCCTCAGTTATAAAAACATGAAGTTAATGCATATGCATATCGTGTACAACTTCCGGACGAGAACTACGAGTTGGTGCCGGAATCCGAGGGAGATCTTGCGGAAGGAGAAGTGAACGTGGTAGAAGTGTAGCAAGACCCGAACCAAAGTTCGGAGGACTTCGTCACTAACTTTGCTAGTGAAGGCAAGCCCCGGAGCATAACCCAGTTTTCTAACTCTTACAATTATGTTATGTAATGTTTGTGCATTTACGTTTCAGGAATTGAATTGAAACCCTAGATGCATGATCCTAGGTTCCTATGCTTACATACTAGCATGATAAGGTCGCTAGTTGCCATGCTCTAAGGACACGGTAAAAGTCGAGTGATGTTCGTCACTCGCGAGCTATAGGTTTCTTATGTTGGAATCATAAGATTTTATAAATGGATATGCTCATGTGGTAAGAGCATGGGACCGACTCCGACCAGTAGGTCTATGGTTAAGCGTTTGAACGTACTAAATATTTACCGGGAATGGGACCGGTAAGCCTAGTACCCGATTGACACGGCAAGGGAACTTTAGTGTTACTACTCCTGGGTTCGTCCCCTGCTGCAACTTAAGTGTGGTGCATGTGTGGGGTTGGGGAGGCGAGGCCGAACCAACCACCTTGTACCAAGGACTGTAGCTCCTGTTCCCGAACCGAGGATTGACGGGAACCGCCTGGTTGGTGCATACCCCACCCCCTCTGGTTTCTAGTTGGCTGTTTTTGGTGTGTGCATTCTTCCGTGTGTTTAGGTCCACCTTGCAAGGTTATGAATCGATCGATCGTCGGCCTCTCACCGTTACCTGAGATTGCTTAACCATATACTCCATGTCCTGTAATGATGGAATGGAGATTTAAATTGGATATTTGCTTAATTGTTTGCACAACTTATGCTTGCAAGAGTTGCTTACTTAGTAATGGATAATCAACTAGAATTTTGAGCTAAAACATGAAAGTAAGGACATACTCTTTGTTGCTTTTCAGCAAAACAACCCACTAGCCAGAGAGCCTTGCATATCTAGAGAGTTGGTGATTTTTCATCACCCGCCGGTTAAGCCTTGCTGAGTATTAGTATACTCAGCCTTGCTTTTGATGTTGTTTTCAGGTGATGTGAATGATGATGGGTTCCCGTGGCCTGGTTCTCTCCCATCCGGTTGGGAAGTGGAGTGGGAGGATGACAGTGCTTAGTGACGTCACGGATGGCCTCCTATGACGTTACTTATGACGTTTAGTATTTTATTTCCGCTGTGTTTCGAACTCTGAACTTTTTACCTTATGCAAAGGACTTGGTTTGTAATATTAAAATCTTATGGAGCTTGATGTGATAATATGAGAAATGTTTATCTCTGGACTCGCCGTCGTATGAGTTTTAATGTACAATTCTTCGATCCTGGTTAAAGTGATTTACCGGGCTTGACCCGACAGAGGCGACAAGTTACTTCTGTATTATTGCTTAATGACCAAATGGAGTGGTTTAGGCAATAATATGGAATTAATTTGGGTGGTTCTGTCACACTTCTCCTTCAGCAAGATCTCCCTTGGATTCCGGCACCAACTCGTAGTTCCCGTCCGAAGTTCTACACGACATGCATATGCATTAACTTCATGTATTTATAAATGAGGAGTGAGAACGTAGTTTAGGATTGAAGGGTAAACGTGGTGGAAGTGCAGCAAGACCCGAACCAAAGTTCGGAGGACTTCGTCACTGACTTTGCTAGTGAAGGCAAGCCCTGGAGCATAACCCAGTTTTCTAACTCTTACATTTATGTTATGCAATGTTTGTGCATTTACGTTTCAGGAGTTGAATTGAAACCCTAGATGCATGATCCTAGGTTCCTAGGCTCAAATACTAGCATGATAAGGTCGCTAGTTGCCATGCTCTAAGGACACGGTAAAAGTCGAGTGATGTTCGTCACTCGCGAGCTATAGGTCTCTTATGTTGGAATCATAAGATTTTGTTAAATGGATATGCTCATGTGGTAAGAGCATGGGACCGACTCCGGCCAGTAGGTCTGTGGTTAAGCGTTTGAACGTACTAAACATTTACCGGGAATGGGACCGGTAAGCCTAGTACCTTCTTGATCCGGTAAGGGATCTATGACCACTAATCTTGGGAAGAGTCCCCTCTGCCTGCAGCAGAGTGGTGCATGTGTGAAGCTGGGCGGCGTGTGTCTCCGTGGCCAGTATACCTTGTACCAAAGATTGTAGGAATGGATCCTGAGTCGAGGACGGTTGGGAACCGTCTGGTTGGTGCACACCCACCCCCTGTTGGTTTCTAGTTGGATTATTTTCGGGGTGTGCATTCTTCCGTGTGTTTAGGTTTCCCTTGCAAGGTTATTAATCGATCGATCGTCGGCCTCTCACCGTTACCTGAGATTGCTTAACCATACACTCTATGTCCCTTAATGATGGAATTGAGATTTAATTTGGATATATGCTTAATTGTTTGCACAACTGATGCTTGCAATAGTTGCTTACTTAGTAATGGATAATCAACTAGAATTTTGAGCTAAAATTTGAAAGTAAGGACCTACTCTTTGTTGCTTTTCAGCAAAAGAAACCCACTAGCCAAAGAGCCTTGCATGTCTAGAGAGTTGGTGATTTATCATCACCCGCCGGTTAAGTCTTGCTGAGTATTAGTATACTCAGCCTTGCTTTTGATGTTGTTTTCAGGTGATATGAATGATGATAGGTTCCTGTGGCCTGGTTCTCTCCCTCCCGGTTGGGAAGTGGAATGGGAGGATGACAATGCTTAGTGACGTCACGGATGGCCTCTTATGACGTTACCTATGACGTTTAGTATTTTATTTCCGCTGTGTTTCGAACTCTGAACTATTTACCTTATGCAAAGGACTTGGTTTGTAATATTAAAACCTTATGGAGCTTGATGTAATACTTTGTGAAATGTTTATCTCTGGACTCGCCGTCGTATGAGTTTTAATGTACAATTCTTCGATCCTGGTTAAAGTGATTTACCGGGCTTGACCCGGCAGAGGCGACAAGTTACTTCTATATTATTGCTTAATGACCAAATGGAGTGGTTTAGGCAATAGTATGGAATTAATTTGGGCTGTTCTGTCACACTTACTGCCTAGCCCTTTCTAGGACTTGCTGAAAGTGTGACGTCCAATAATTTGCTAATTGCTATTTACAGTGCTAATCCCAAATTTTGGTATTGTTTCAGTGTATGAGGCTATTTGATATTTATTCATGTAGTACATTTTAGTTTCCTGAAATTTTGGTATTTTTTCTTCTTTGCTTTTCCAAGAAGTGAAGGGCCTGATTTGCAATCACCCACTGCTGCACTACTAGCAGTCTTGTAGTATTTTGGTGCACAAAAGCTTGTAGTATTTACTCACCATGAACTAGCAGTCCTTTTAAATGGTTTAGTGCATCCCTGCCACACCATAAAGCTTGTAGTATTCTGTTGTTTTTCTGAATTAAATTATGGCATGCTTTAACAATTAGGCTGTCACATCGAGCAATGAGATCCCTGAATATTTTTGACAGTGATGAACTGATGATTTTCAAGGAAAAGAGATAAGGTTAGGACGACGGTTTACTAATTGATATATTGCTCATGGTCATTTAAATATACTAACAATATTATAATTTGCATTACAGGTCAAGAAATTAGTGAAGGCCAGCTTACTGAGAGTGACATGGTCACATTTGTCACCCCCTCAGGAACAAGAATTTCAATTTCACGTCAGGATCTCAGTCAAGTACCTACATTTTTGTGAAGGTATGGTCCTCTTGTAACTCAGCCATTTATGATACCTACAATTCCTCTGGTAGTTATTTTCTGTGTGCCAAAAACCAATAGATTACCTCTAGTGTCTGTTCCTGAATGTCTGAAAAGCTCTAGTGTTAGGCTAAAAATGTTTCACATTTGTCTCTTCATTATTGTTCAGTCCAAGTGAAAAAAATTTATCTGTACTCGTAGGTTCAGAATTCAGACACAGCCATACTGCATATCCCACCGCATGAGCCACCGGTCTCGGCATCTTCAAAAAAGCCTCGTTCTTAATTCTTAATATATGACGTTTACTCGTTTAGAAAAGCTAAGTAGTCCATTTTTAAACTAATTTGTTTGTTATAAACGTTATAAATTGAGGTAGTACGGTCGATACAACCTCGTTGCTGGCTGGCTCGGAAAATTCATACATACGTGAATCCATACATCTCGAAAAATTCACGCAAAACAACGGTGACTCGGCGAGGCCATCCATCACGCCGACCGCTCCCCGTGGGTGCTGCCGATGTGGACCCTATACGGCGTCTGGTACCTGTCCCTGCCCTTCGTGATCCGCTCCTACGCGTAAGACTGTCTGCAGCAAGTGCTGCATCCGGTTCTGCAGACACGAGATGAAGAACATAACGCTATTGTACACAGTCCAGCAGGCGTTGCAGATGCATCTGCATTTTGCGATTGCAAGGCTCTCGTCGCTCATTCTCGGGAAATCTCCATCCCACTACGCCAACCTGCCAGTGAGCCCCGCGTGCCTCCTGCTCCGCAGCACACCTGCTCCCTCCCTCCCCTCCCTCCTCCGCTGCAGGCGCCCCTCCCCAGGCCGGCAGCGCCCGCGTGGATCTGCTCCGGCGAGGCCCACGCGTGGCAGCTCCTCTGCGAGCTCCTCCTCCACCACGAGCCGACACCATGAGTAGCAGGAGTCGGCCGGCGACGCCCGCGTGGATCTGCTCCGGTGAGGCCCGCGCGCGGCAGCTCCTCCGCGGGCTCCTCCTCCACAACGGCGGAGGCAGCTCGAGCCCCGCCGGCCGTCTCCTCCACCCGCCCATGACCGCCCACGCTGCTGGCGCAGATCCGCGCGGGAGGTGGAGATGAGGAGGCCGCGGGAGGCGGTAGCAAGATGGAGGAGGCGGCGATCGGGGAAGAAGACGGAGGCCGGGGAAGGCCCGCTGCTACCCCGCGGGCCCTTCGCCTCCTCCGCACCACCCCGGCGCAGATCAAGATACGGTGGGTCGGAGAAGGAAGAAACAAAGGAAAACAAAACTAGGAAGAGGAAGAAAAGAAAAACAAAACTAAAATCGATCTGTCGTCGCCTTCCTCGAGCCTGCACAGGCTTCCGGTGGAGTTCTCAGGCGGCGGTGTGGGTAAGAAGGGAGGAGAATGGAGGGCGACCGCCGTCTGAGTCGCCATGGGGTGACAGTACCACACAAGGGACATGGCTACTAAGGTATCTAACAAAAAGTTTGTTTAGTTCGGCAAATTTTTACAACTCACTTGTAGCATCAGATGTTCTCATGCTAATTAGGATTATTAAATTTAAATTAATGATAAAACTCATTTCATAACCTCTGATTAAATTCGCGGGAAGAATCTATTAAGCCTAATTAGGTCATAATTATACAATATGGTGCTACATTATTTGTCTCGTGATTTCCCGTTAATCTATGTAATTAGTTTTATAATTAAATCATAATTAGTCCTCCTAATTAGCATCAGTAAACTTGATGTGACATTTTTGACAAGTTTCTTATCGAACTAAATAAAGCCTGAAGATCACGTATTGAAATAATGGCACCACCTGAGAGCACCCGCTCAAACAATTAATGATCTCCATCAACCAACATAATACTAAGTAAGGATTCTATGTGATAATCTATTGTCTATTCATTTGGTGAAAAAACCAAATCATCCATGAAAGGACCGAGCACATAGAAGTTCACTACCATTGCTTAAGAAATGTCCACGAGGGAGAGATCGAGATGGTACCTATGAAAATTTATGAGCAGTGTTGACATCCTCACAAAAGGCATGACACAAGGCAAATTTTGAGAAGTTTCTAGAGGCCTTCAGCATGGTGCGCAAGGCTTCTCTCGAAAGAAGTTTGCATTGAGGGGTTGTAACATCCCTGATGTTTATTTAAGATAAGTACCTTAATTAGTTTTGCTAATCAAGTATAAATAGTGCCTAAGCATGTTTAGCATGGTTTTGATCAACTTTGTAAATAAGACCTTGGTCAAAATCTCAAAGATTCAATCAAACCCCTGAGAGCTCTAGAAGGCTGAAATGGTTTTCTTGCGTGTTCTCCAAATTTCACTATAGAGGTTCAAATTCTACCAATATAAAAGTTTTTCCTTATTTTTGGGAACACATTTTTCATAATTGGCGGACATTCGAATTTTGAGTGCAAGCTAGCTTAAATTTGAGTTGAAGTCGTTATGCACAGTGTTTAGGGGCCGATAAAAGCTGTATTTTCATCACGATTTACCCGTCAATCTATTCACCAAAACATAGGTCACCCTTTGTAAAAGTTGTAGCCCTATAGTTGCTCTACAACTTTCATCTTTGGCGATTTTCAAGTTCTATTCAAAAATATCGCGTTTCGCATTTTTGAAAGGGGCTAAAACGAATTACAACACGCCGACCGCCGCGCTCCCGCGCGCCCGCGCACGCCAGAGCGTCGCCGCGCCACGCCGACCGCGTGTCGCACGCACATCGCGCCAATGTACGGAGCCACCTCGGCCTCTCCACGCGTGGGGCCAGGCCAAGCCACGTCCGCCCCTGGTCCCACGGCCGAGAACACGCGCCACACCCCGCGGACGCCTAGTCCCGGCCGCGCCACGCGCCAGCCCGTCCTCGTGCCACCCGCGGGACTCGCATGCGTGCCGCGCCACTTGGCACCGCCGCGGCCGCGACCCCACCTAGGAAGCTTCTCCCGGCACCCTTACCTCCTTTACCTCGTGCAAAAAAACTAGTTTTAGCCGCGTGCTCTTCGTTTTCACCAAGGACGACGGCGCCGCCGGCCTCCATTGCCGCCGCCGCCCGTTCCTCGTCTCCGAGCAGTGCCGCGCCCTCCTCTTCCTCTTCAAGCACGCGCGCACCCTTCCTACCTCCTCCTCGAGCCTCCCCAGCCGCTCGACCAGCGCGCATTAGCGCCGCCGCCGTTGCAAACCGCGCCGCGGCGGGTGCCGCACGGCTGGCACTCGCCGGCGCTCCTCCCTCCATTTTCGGCCAAGCCAACACCCCAAGGCTCTCCAAGTGGGTGGTAGCACGCCTCCCGAGGCTTCCCCGGGCGAAAGCCGGCGAAGTCCGGTGGTCAATTGCCACCGGCGGGCATTCCCTGCCCGCAGGGACCCGATTGTCTAGGGTATTTTCCGTTAACTAGGGACCTATCTGTAATTCCTAAAACTTCTTTCGAGGGCCTATCTGTAAATGTATCTTAGGGTGTTTAGCTGAACTGTGAAAATGCTTTAAAAATCGTAGAAAATTTAGAAAAATATAAATCCAATTGTGTTGGATTTTTTGTGCGGAGATTTATAGTTTCTAGAAAGGGCGTATAGTGTTTTTCTGTATAATTTTGAAATGAAAATTTAAACTCAGTTTGATGTACTTTTGTTGTAGTTCAAAATGTACTCATGCAATGGAGATGAAATTTGGATATGTTATTCTTTAGGCCTTGTTTAGATCTGTGACCAAAGTTGATACATGTTTGATGTGTAGATTGATAGTTATGATTTTTTGAATCTTTAAGTTAGGTTAAGCTTGATGCTTTTTATAGTCCCCTCAAGAAATATTTTCCTTAAGCACCAATCCACCCTAAGACTTTGTCATGATGGATGTCATCTCTCGAAAAATAATTATGATTTTAGGAATTTGTTTGAATCATGTTTTGGATTTAATCTTGTGTAGGATGTTAAATTAATAACTTGAAGAATATGATAGATCCACTTTTGTGTGTTTGTCAGGAGCTTAGATTTGTCATAAATGAACTGTAGGAAAAATTTGAGGTAAAAAAGATTTGTAAATCGTTTTGTAGGATTTAATGAAGTTAAGCTAGGCTGAAATTTATCTTTTTCATATAAATTAAATTATATGCAATCTGAGGCTATTTTTTGGTACTTAAGCTTGAATTAGTCATATGCTGTTGTGTGAAAAATTTCAGACCAGTTGGAGTTATATTTCAATTAATATGAATATTTGATGAATGGCTAGCTAGGAGTTGAATAAATAGATTTATATTTATTATTTAATGCATATGCATATGCATGTGTACGTGTAGATTTATCAAACGATACTTATACGCTCACCCAAGAGGAGGAGGGAGCAGTTGATGGAGAGGTGAACCGGACTGTTGTGCACCAAGACTTGGACCAAAGTCCAGAAGAGTCCAAGGCTAGTGCTGAAGTAGAAGAAGGAAAGCACCGGAGTGCTTATAACCTTTTTGGAATAAATCACATCTTTACTTTTCAGTAATTATGTTATATTTTGTGCATTTAAGTTTCAGGAGTTGATTTGAAACCTAGATGCATGATCCTTAGGTTCCTATGCTCTTATACTAGTATGTTAGGTCGCTAGTGCCATGCTTTAAGGATACGATACAAGTCGAGTAATGACTTATTGCTCGCGAGATATAGGATACTTATGTTGGAATCATTAGTTGGTTAAATTGACTCGCTCATGTGGTAAGAGTAATGGGTTCGGTCTCGACCGAGTAGTATTGTGTTGGTTTAAGCTATTGAACGTACCAAGTGCTTATCGGGAATGAGACCGGTAAACCTAGTACCTAATGAACCAGTACAGGGACTTTATCGCTACTACTCTTGAGATGCGTCTCTCGGTTTGATTTCGGTAGTGCAAGTGTGAGTCTGGACGTGTCGTGTGAGGGTGTTCCAGTAACCTTGTACTTAGGACTGTGGCATCTGTCTCTAATCTAGGGAATGAAGGGAACTGCCTGGTCGGGATAGACCCTGTATTTGCTTTTCTTTGGATTCTTATGGTCTACCTTCTTCCATGTATCTTGGATTGGACCTTGCAAGGATTATAAATCGATCGATCGTCGGTCACTCGCCGTTATCTGAGTCGGCTTGACCACTGGCTACCCCATATTGTTTTATGGAACAGTTTGATTAATATTGTTGCCTGATTAATGTTGTTTGCACAAATATGATTGTTTAGTTAGGTGCTTACCTAGAATGGTTAACATACTAGAACTTGAGCTAAAAATGGAAAGTAAGGATCAACTCTTAATCGCTTTTGGCAAAATGAACCTACCAGCCAAAAAGCCTTGCATGTCTAGTTGTATTTTATTTTTGTCGGGTCAGTCTTGCTGAGTATTAGCATACTCAGCCTTGCTTAATTTGTGGTTTTAAGGTAATCACATCTGGCCTGGCCCTATTCCAGATGGTTGGGAAATTGAATGGAAGAATGACGATGATGAGTGATACTCCATGGATGACCTCCCATGTGTATCATGCGTTTAGTTTTTATTTTTTCGTTGTTAAACTCTGAAACTTTTTGCTTTCATGTATGAAAACCTGGTTTGTAATAATATGACTTTATGGTCTTTTGTGTAATGTTGAACTTGTACTCTGGTCCCGCCTTCATGTGGGCTTTGCGCATATCAGTGATCCTGTTGTAAGTGATTCACCGGGCATGACCCGGCAGAGATGACAAAATACATCTTTGTTATCGCTTATGAGCCAAGTGGACCGGTTTAGGTGATAATACGAATTTATTTTGAGCGGTTCTGTCACAGGGGTGTTGAAGAAAGAGCAATACAATCTTTTAGACACTTGCTCAACTCATGATACATAATATTTTTTATGAATACACTAGATGTTGTTGCCATGAATAGAATAGTGTGTAGAATATAGATATTTGTCTTGTTAAACTTTTAAAGCGAGACATGTCATCACCCTATGAATAGATGCCCCCTTTCTTCACATGCCACCCATTTAGAGCTTGATGAATGAGAGGGTATGATACATAGAAGAAAGAGTGGGAGTGTTAGGCGCTCCTAAAAGTGTAAGTGTGTTCCGTTGTAATATTGATGTTGTTGCAATAAAGACAATATTTGTTAAATCCAAATCCTCACATTAGTAGTAATACACCACCTATTATCAAGAGTGTCTTCAAAGAAAAAACTAGACCATGCTAAGAGAAAATAGATGGGCTTCAAATTACGATGAAGTAGACATCTAAAATTGTGTTGAAGAGAACTTGAATGGTTAGCTGCATATCTACAAACCTAATCAATGGAGCTAGGCTGAGTCAACATAAAATAAAGAGAGGGGTAAGGGTACTATGGCTACCTAGTTGTTTGCATACATAAATGTGCTGTGTCACAAGTGTAACTTTTTAAAATTACATGTGTTCTTTGCTTTCTCATGAAGCTATCTATCGAATAAGTAGATTTATGTTTGGAATTTTTAGTTTGATCAGGCGGTAGACATGAATACATCTTATACTATTAGAAATTTGTATTCTCATTTATAGAGGCACATTAGAAAAATCATATGTAACACTTAATTAATTGTATAGACCCGATCATCTTAAATGTGCATGTATCTAGTTTCAGACACCTTTTAGTTTACAAACATTCAAAATCAACTATCAGAGTAAGTTATTTAGTAAAAATTTAACTATATGTAATGCACTAGTTTTGGGGATAGTTTTTACATTTCTTGTCTTTTTAGAGAAAATCGAGTTGATTTTAAAAAATGCAATAATATTCATATCAACAAAATGTGGTTGATGATACTCAATAGTCGCTTTGATGGGATTGTGATAAACATCGTGCTTGGGATCATTTGTGAGCATTGCGTATGTGTGATTCGTCAAAATTATTAATTAAAATATTCACATGTAACATTTTCTTTGTGGTAAAATTGGTGATATTTGATAAAGTAAAAAAATGCATGCATGTGGTTCATGGTTGGTTTTGTTCAGAAACAAGAAGAGATGCAGGTGCTGGAAGTGGAGAATTTGAGGCTACTTTAGAAGTTAATGTAGTGAGAAAAGTGGCTTGAAATTGATGTTGGTATATGTAATTGTTCTCGGTGTTGTTACACAGATATCTTTTATTTGGTGATATCTCACAATGAATGCCTTGCACGCATATTTTGGATGTGTTAATCTTCACTGGACCTCTGGAGGAAATTGCTTCAATTCGTAGAATCAAGAAGTGAAGTTTAGTTCAGGAGGAGGTTAGCGAAGTCAGCATAGTTCCTATTTGAAGGAGTCATGACACTCTAAAAAGGAAGGGTGAATTAGGTGCATTGAAAACTAAGCTCCAAAGCATATATGCAATTCGATTTCAACTTTTATCTAGATGTGCACTAGATTTTCTATGTATTGCTATCTTTACAGTAAAGAAGTTTTACACTCTAATGTTCCAGTCCTAGCAACTAGCCAACTACACATGGCAATTACAGGAAAGGTAAATGTGAAAGTAAAGGGTAGAGAATGCAAATTCCCGCGACAAAACAATTTTTTACCAAGGTATGAGAAGGCAAAGCTTTCACACTAGTCATCATTGTTGGAACTCCTCTCAAAAGATATGTCTGTGCAAGAGCATAAACTGCCTGGTAAAGAAACTTCGTACAATAGCCGACGACCTTTCCCCACACGTGGTGGATCTCCACCTTGCCTCTTCCGGACGTTCCTTGCCACTCTCTATTGGGTAGAGCTTTGGGTAACTCATCATGTGCCTCTCCTCCCACTCACAACTCGAGGTGGACTCTCACAAACTCGATTTGAGGGTTTCGCAAAACTTTCTTACCACCTACACTTCATAGCGGTACACGCAAGCACTGATACAAAAGAAGTGTGCAAATCTCACCAAACGCTAAGCTAACCCTAAAGCAATGTGCTACGGACTAAAGTAGCACTAATTAAGGCCTAAATTAATGCTAATTCCCTTAATGTTCTCTTAAGCACTTTGATGGATAGAGCACTTGCAAATGTGTGAAACACAAAACCTCAGCTTCATCAAGCTCTAACTCACTTCAAATGGTTGGGTATTGGGTTATATACAAAGCCAACCCCAAAATCTAGCCATTGCTCCAACGGTCACCAAAACCGAGGTTATCAACCGATCTGGTGCTCCTCATAGGGCGTGATTGGTTGCTGTGAGCTAGACGAGCCGGGATGGATGGCCGGTCCAGGCTCTTCTTGTGTAGGATGGAAGTGTACACTTTGGTTTGATTGGTTGTTTTTGTTGTTGGTCCGGTACGATACGAGTTTTTGTTTGGTTGCATGCATGCATGTGAGTTTTGAGTGTATGACGTATGGGCCCATGCACCAGACTTGCATCAAGTCACCCGAGATGGTGAGGGAAGGAGAAATTGAGAAGACGGAGCCGTGCGGGATAGAGAAGGTAAAGTGAATGAAATGATGCAAACAAACGGTACGAGACAGAGAACCAAACATGACTAAAGGGCATCACCACGTGCGGGATGGCCTTTTGGACGGCTCGAGCAGGGCAACCAATCACCCTCATAGTGCACCACTGGATGAATTGGTGGCTCCCACCTTAGCTAGCCGTTGAGCTTCTCTGTGTCGCTGACAACGACTCAGTCATTAACTGGTCCGATGCTACTCTCTTTGTGTCACCAATTGAGTCCATGCACACTCTTGTCGTTGCCTTCTTCTTCACCGACTCATCTGCTTCTCTGGTCCTTTGGTCCACCGTATGTGTCAATGTGGCCCTATATTTGCTTCATTTCTATTCGAGTTGAATCTGACCCGATCATGAATCGAGTCGATGCCCCCGATTGATTCTGTGCGTCCACCGTATTTGTCGGTGGTAAAGTACACAGTGTCTCTGCCATGAGTGCCTTCCTATCACCGATTGATGCAGTTCTTTGATCTTGTCTTCACCGTATCAATAATTAGCCTTGACTTGGCCCTGTTGCTACCTATATTGTCACCGACTGATTTGGTGACCATACTAAGTCACCACCTTATGAATCAGTGGTTGCTTTTTCAACGAGAGTCGCTTCAATTTTGTGTGTCCTTGTCCGTGGCGACTATACATCGCGCCTGCGATGGATAGCAATCCATCGCAGGCGCGTGATTGGTCGCGGGGGCTGCGGGGGGCAACCGTACGTGGGGATGGGGGATGGAATGTGACGGTTGTTTTTTTCTTTTTTCTTTGTTTTATTTCTTTATTTATTCTTTATATATTTTTCTTTTACTTTCTATTTCTTTTTTCATTTTTATTTTCTTGTTTCTTTTTTATTTGTTATTTTTTGATCCTTTTTATTTTTCAATTTTATTCTTTTTTACTTTATTTTTCCTTTTTTATTTTTATTTTATTTTTGTTTCTTTTTTATTTCTTATTTTTTTATTTTTTTATTATTCATATTTTCTATTTTATTTTTTGATTTCCATTTTTATTTTTTTATTTCTTATTTTTTATATCATTTTTATTTTTTCTGTTTCTTATATTTTTTCTAATTCTTTCCTTTTATTTTTATTTTATTATCTTTTTATTTTTCTTGTTTCTCTTTTATTTCTTCCTTTCTTATTTCTATTTTTGTTTTCTATTTTTTATTTTGTTCCTACAAACATATACGCTTGTTCTGATAAATAAGCTAACTTGTTCCTACAAACATATACGCTTGTTCTGATAAACAAATTAAGTTGTTCGTACAAACATATATGCTTGTTTTATTGAACAACTCTACTTGTTCTTCAGCTTCATCATTTTGTTTCATGAAAATCCACTTTGTCTTAAATAATGTTAATCTTGTTCGTATAAATATATACGCTTGTTCTGATGAACAACCTAATTTGTTCCTAAAAACATATACGCTTGTTCTGATGAACAAGCTAACTTGTTCCTACAAATATATACACTTGTTCTGATGAACAAGCTAACTTGTTCCTACAAATATATACGCTTGTTCTGATGAACAAATTAACTTGTTCGTACAAACATATATGCTTTTTTTATTGAACAACTCTACTTGTTCTTCAGTTTCATCATTTTGTTTCATGAAAATTCACTTTGTCTTAAACAATGTTAATCTTGTTCGTATAAACATATACGCTTGTTCTGATGAACAACCTAACTTATTCCTACAAACACATGATTGTTCTGAAGAACAACCTAATTAATTTTTGGTATTTAAAAAATATTTTTTAAAATTTTCATCAAAACATAGTCAAGTGGCATTTTATTATGAAGATCTCGACACAAGAAATCCATTTTTGAAATCGGAATTTAATTTAGACGCACGATTTATGAGTTATAACTTTTTAAAATTCTAGATTTGCGTGAACCCCGCCTCCTTTCCGCTCCTGCCCGCGACGCATAATCGCCCGTCCTTGTCTCGGTCGTGTTTAGTTCCCCAAAAGTCCTCAAAAGTTTCGCATCGCAGACCGTGCCACCTCTCACAGAACACGTTTTCCAATGCAAAATTTTTATCATTTTCACCAAAATTTTCAACAACTAAACCGTGCCCTAGGTCTTATAAGATCTTGTGTACGTATTCTTGACCTTGATCCAATGTTGTTTGATTTCGCAAGTTCGTCACTATGCATTAAAACTTTATATACTCCAAAACATTGTTAGTCCATGAATTAGTGTTGACATACAATACAATCACCAAATCACTGATGACTCTAACTAGGTCCATTTTTCTTACACCACTAAAGATATTACAAAGTCTGAATTACTACTCAGTTCGAGATGAGAAGAAACCAGTAAATAATCCACGATAGTTAATTTAAGGCAATACTGTATGCAATTCCAACTCCTTCGGTCGGTCAGATCCACTGCTTGTGAATTGCACATTTGGTTATCCAGTTCGTCTGAATCTCTTCAGTGACCTCGCTGTTTTGTGTATGTGTCTTGGACTCTTGGTGTTCCTCTACCCTGAGAGTTCGTGACCAAGAAACTTCTGGTAGACGCTTGCGAGCGGCACGTTCATCTCCTAGATGAACTGACAAGAGATCCCCACGCGCTACTCGCAGCAGAACGAGAACTGACAAGAGAATGCTGCGGCGGCGCCTAAATTACATGGCCGAATGTTTTGGACGGCTGTATTCCATAGTCATCCGCTCGGGCGTGAAGCGAATGTATTAGCCCTGAAGGTTGGAATAAAGGCGCTTCGACGTCGCCGCAAAGGAATGAGAAAGCATAGCCTGCCTGCAATGGAATCATTCTCTGAAACGAATTCCCCCTGCCTGTCTGATATTATACTGGCGTTCCTGACAGTAACATCATCGCCAGTCTGCCTATATTAACAGTCCTCCTTCAGCTCACCACAGCCTCAGCTGTCAAAGCGTCAAACCCCGCTTCACCGTCTCCGAACGGCTTGCGCCCACTGCACTAGCAGCCAGCACCATGGCCTGCTGCGGCGGCGGCGCCATGTCCTCCAGGCCGCGGGGCGTCCGGGAGGAGACGCTGCTCCGCGTCCCGGGCGCGTCGGTGCACCTCCTGGCCGGCGGCTCCGACGGCCCCGTCGAGCTCGCGCGCGGCGACCTCTCCGTCGTCCGCATCGCCAAGGACGGCGTGGCCGTGGCCACCGCGGTGCGCGTCGGCCGCGACCTCGGCTGGCCGTTGGCGCGGGACGAGCCCGTCGTCAGGCTCGACCGCCTGCACTACCTCTTCACGCTGCCCGACCGGGACGGCACGTTCCTCAACTACGGCGTCTCCTTCGACGCCGACGCCGCCGCGCTCGCGTCGCTCGACGGGTTCCTCCGCTCCAACGCCTGCTTCTCCGCGCCGTCGTCCTCCTCCTCCGCGGCGGCAGTCGTTCCGTCGTCCAAGAGCTCCAGGGCGAGGCCGATGCAGCAGCAGCAGCAGCCGGCGGCTGCGTCGTCGGACGCGTACTGGAACGACTTCGCGCCGAGGATGGAAGGGTACAACGGCGTGCTCGCAAAGGCGATCGCCGCCGGCACCGGCCAGCTCGTCAAGGGCATCTTCATGTGCAGCGAGGCCTACGCCAGCCAGGTGCCCGTCCAGCCCGTTCTTGCAAGCTCGGAACACGATTCGAGAGTCGCTAAGCATGGGTGTGATGACACTTCTGCTTCTTTTGCAGGTTCAGCGGGGAGCTGATCTGTTCCGTCCTCAGGCTGCCGGCGGCGCGAGCAGCCGATTCGGCGGAGCTGGCCGGAGCAGCAGCCAGGAGAACATGAAGCGCGGAGCAGTCAACAAGAGCCTCAAGAGGTCACCGAACTAGCTCCCATGGTCGCCTGTCGGTCTGAATTACTGCTAGTAACTACTGCCTGATGATTGTGGCGGTCTCTGACTCTGTTGTTCTTCAGGGTGAGGAAGCTGTCGGAGATGACCGAGCAGATGAGCCAGTCCTTGCTCGACACGGTCATCTCGGTGACCGGGTCCATGGCGGCGCCGCTGCTCCGGTCGAAGCAAGGGAGGGCCTTCCTCGCCACCGTTCCCGGCGAGGTCGTCCTGGCATCTCTCGATGCTATCAGTGAGTGTTCTTTGCTGCCAAAGTGCCAACGCATCAGATGCCTACTGTTATTAGACAGCGAAACAGGATATGTTCAAACCTTTTACCGTGATCGCCTTTCTGTAACAGATAAAGTTATGGACGCGGTAGAGGCTGCTGAGAGGAGGTCACTTGCTGCGACCTCAAACGTCGTCGCCGGTGCAGTGTCCAGGAAGTATGAGCGCACACGAATCTCGCTTTGAAAGTTGAAAGGAAATTTTGATTCGAGACCATGTTTCAAGCCTGAGACATTGGCCGCTTTTTCCCAGGTACGGCGAGAGCGCAGGCGAGGCAACTGAAGACGCGTTCGCGTCGGCCGGACACGCCGTCGGGACGGCGTGGAACCTGTTCAAGATACGCAAGGCCGTCACGCCGTCGTCTTCGCTGCCCGGTAACATGGTCAAGAGCGCCGTCAGGAACAGGAAGTGACGACGGATTAGCACCCAGTGCAGCGCTGCGAGTCCGCGGCACACTGCAGCTGTGCTGCAGTTCTGAGTTCGGTGATTATGCCCTGACGATGAAATGCAATTTCGGAGTTTAGGCCACCGAACGACGGTGTACCACGATTCCACGAAATGTTACCATTAACTGTGACAAATGTTTCTGCTCCAAAAAAGTAATGTGATATACCAGTGACATGTTCTGCAACTTAGTACTCACATCAAAAATAAAATTACTGACAAGGGTTCAGCAATCAACACATAAATGAAAAGACTGGAGCAGGGACCGAGCAATTCTGTCTTACTAATAATTCTCTGATGTTATTGTTCCATGTCCAGTTCAGCCTGATACGGCTCACACGAGCATGAAAGACCAACACTGAATGAGGCACATGGTCAGATTAAGGGGTAAGCAAGCATCCAAAAGCATCATCACACACAAAGCTGACAGGCATCAGAAAGATGAGCAAATCACACAACTGCATTGGCTTGCAAGTCAATATAGCCTTCTCATAACATGCTACAGCCAATCTGGCCAAGTTCACATCCAGGAATAGCAAAACTTCACTTCAGTGCTTACGGTAGAACAAAAACCTAACGACCATAATTATGACATTGCAACTAGACCTCCCAGAGTCCAGGACAGTAATACAGATGTAAATAAGTGTTTACTTCTTCTTTGCATCACCAGCCTTGGTCTGTGAAAGCATCATCGATAAGAAGCAGAGCTTGCATCAGTAATGCAGAAGAGGCACGATACCAAAAATGCATGAAGGAATTTAAGGCCATAAGTGTATGATAAGCAGCTAGCTCACCTTCTTGACACCACGAATCTTCTTGGTCCTGTTCTTCCGCTCTTTCATTTGCTTGCGGGACCTCTCGACCTTTGTAGCAAGACCATTCTGCAAAAAAAAGATGGATTAAGCATGGGAATAGCATACAGTAGAGCAACTGAAATCTACAGGGTAACACAATTCAGCTTGTTGAGACGTCCATCAATTTCAAATTATCAGAACCCAATTGACATAAAGCATTGATTGTGTATTCATCTTAATAGCATAGATCAATGGAAATGACAGAACATAATACATTAGCATCTACAGTTATTAAGCACTGTTCAATGTTGATTGCATCAAGAATTATATTTCCATAGCACATGAGAATCTTGTCATTCTTGCATCTGCATGTCAAATTAAATATTATATCAATCCACACTACATGCAAATTGAATATCACCATGAAAAAATTGTGTCGCAACAATACATTTTCTCAGCTTAAAAGCAGCGAGAATGAGAAAAAACCACACTACAAAGCTAAGGGGTTTCTGTGTAGAGAAAATGCCTCATCCTTCAATTTCTACTACTATGGAGTGCAGACTCAAATATCAAGCATATACTTCATACCAATACACTTTTGCAAACAAATAGCCACATCTAGTCTCTACTTTCACATATAAAGAAGTCGAAAATTGCAGCAGGATTTAATTAAAAGTGCGCAGCATGATTTAATTAAAAATGCAAGTAAAATGACGCAAATTAGAGTGTTCCACATAATGCCAGCAATATGATCAGATCAGACAATTTCACTCTAGATAAGGCCACCGTCTCAGTTCCATAGAAACAGAGGGCATACCCTGATGAGGCGGTACTTGGGCTCGAACTTCTTGGCGGCCTCTACGTTGTCGTAGATGAGACCGAAGCCAGTGGACTTGCCTCCTCCGAAGTGGGTGCGGAACTTGAAGACGAAGATGGAGTTAGGGTCCTTCACATCGTACACCTTGGCCAGCCTCTCCTTCAGCTCAGCCTACACAGAGAGAGCACACAGAAACCTTGAGATCCAGGACAAAATCCCACGATACAAACAGCAGAGCGTACAGGATGGGGTAGGTTGAGATCTCACCTTGGAGACGTTGGCCCGGCCGGGGTGGATCACCTCGAGCACCTGCAAGGTAGAGCGAGAAAAAGGGTGAATTAATGCTGGGGGGAGATGAACGGATGGATACCGAGAGCGGCGGGGAGGAGATTGATGGTGCTTACGAATTGCTTGCGGGAGAGGAGGCGGTTGGTCATGAACTTGCGGGTGCGGAGGGTGACCGCCGTGCTGGCCTTGGAGTCCGCCATGGTTGGGAGATGGAGGTGGATGCGCCGCTGCCGGGGAGAGAGGGGGAGTTGGGTGCGCGAGAGGAGCGAGGGTTAAGGGCTGGCTGGCGGCACGGAAAACCCTAGGCGATGGAGAGGTGGGTACTTATACGGTGGGCTTGGAGGCGCCCGTGCTGGTCGGGACTAGATGGGCCATTTTTTAAACGGGCCACACTTGGGGTCTAACAGCACAGTACTGGCTGACAGCCCAATATGGGGCGACCACCAGGAATCTTATATATCTTCCGGAAGTTTTTTTCTAAACCATCTTCCAGTGTTTGAGATTCGTGCAAGAAACAACAACCGTAGATCTGCGTACAACCCTAACACCCACAGCCTCCTTCCTCTCCACTGCTTCGCGCCGCCGCCGTACCACCAGTGGACCGCCGCCGACCCCCAAGCCCGTGCGGGCACGCCGCCCCGCGCCTCGCCGGCGGCCGGCGAGCTCCACGGCCGCGGCCTCCGCCGGCCCCGCGCGTGCCTCCGCCAGCGAGCTCCACGGCCGCGGCCTCCCTAGGCCCGCGCGCCCGCGGCTGCCGCGCGCCCCAGGCCCGCGCGCGCCTCCGCCGGCGGCCGGACCGCGCCGGGCGCAAGCTCGCGCGGCCGCCCCGCCCCGCGCCCGCGTCCTAGCCGTGCGCTGGTGCCCCGTGTGCGAGCTCGACGGCCCGCGCCGGCCGGCCGGTGCGCTCGGAGGTGGAGGCCGTGGGGAAGAAAGACAAAAAAAAAAGTTGGGAGAAAATGTTGAAGCAAAATGTTGGAACATTTTCAAAAATGTTGACCAACATTATGATGAAAATGTTGATGAATTCTTTTTGAACAAATGTTGGATTCAACAATTTTTGTCTACACAAATGTTGGTGTAACTTTTCAAAAAATGTTAGTTCAACTTTTTATGAAAAATGTTGATTCAACATTTTGTTTGAAAAATGTTGTACATTTTTTAAAAAATGTTCCACCATTTTTTATTTAATAGTTATGGGAGAGACAGTGGAAAAATAAAAAACAGATGGGTTTTGGTGGGCTGGAAGTTCGCATCCTTATCCACCTTCCGGTAGGTAGATAGGAGCCCCCGGCGACCACTCGATTTTCTTCCCTTAATAACAATCAACAGATGAAACATATGAATTTTAAAAAAACAGATGAAACATATTCCAAAAAGAAAAATCATGTTTTTCGAATACACCCTCAAAGAAACAATTCTTAAAACAAAATTTCAAAAAAAATCCTAATTCTTACAAGCTCCTATTCTTGGGATTTTTCAACGTATGCTCTTTTTAATTTGTATTCTAATTATATTAACAAAAAACTTTGACATAGCTCCAGTTTAATTAAAAAATGGCATCATATTTATTCTAATCTCATCATCACTTTCCCAATTAATAAAAAAATTCAGTGTAATTTTTTCAGAAATGTTGTATTCATGTTACGTGTGCATATGAAGTCCGTATAACTCAATTGATTACGAACATGTCCATACATATGATCAAGTCATATAGTCAATATATGTGCTCATATTTTTCTAAATTCATTGTAAGGAATTAGCGCTGATATTCTTTTAGTGATGGACGATGTGAGGCGTGCCCTTCTATTGAAGGTGCTCATAGGGTTAAAGTTCTATATTTGGATGTCTGGCTGGATTCAAACAAAAATCTCAATTGTGCGCAAGTATTTATAGTGCTAAGCGTGCATTTGTATATGTGAGTGCTTCCATGTGTAGTATGTTAAAAAATGGAGTGTTACATCCACACTTGCTTTATGATGGCTTTTATACCAAGTTTTGCTCATAGGTTTTTTTTTTTTTTTTGCAACACACAAAGAATGTCTTTTAATTCATAAAGTCACGCAACGATCACCATATAATTCAGGATGCCTTACTGTTGCAGCACACAAAGAATATCTATTTTTACGAACTAACCTTAAAGGAAAGGCTTTTGTGCGCTCTTTTCTACTTTGCTAATCATAAACTGGACCCATTTGTCAATTTGTTTGTCTACGTACCCCAGCTGTTTCTTAAGCACTAAGCTACGATTTGCTAAAAGAAGGCACTAATTCCTTAATATGCTATGATTAGCTGGCGATAAAAAAGTATCGTGGGCTCTTCTATCTCCAACCTTTCACTTCAAGGAGTAGAACAGTTTTTGTCATCGCGTGTAACAGTCTGAGTTTCAGAGTAACCTCGATCGACAGCTAGTGTTGTTTCTCTGACTGCGCTTTGTTTTCGGGACGCCAGTCGGCTGCGGGGAATCAAAGGTTCCCCGAAATGGCAGCTTTACTAAGCGTCTGTAACACTACAAAGTTAGTTGCACAAAAGATCAAACAGTTGTCATGCAGCGCACGTTAACGTCGGCGTCGGCGAAAGCGAAATACACTTGCTTCGGGGTTGTCATCGCCTCGCAAGGATTCTTCACTTCTTTTTTTGTTACAACTTACAACTCATACAACGATGCAATAAGACATCGCGAGCCTTAAACAACGCTTCATTCCATATCGATCACAAGCGCTCCGACGAGCCTCTGCACAAACAGCGCCGGTTAAATAGCGGCGGCGAACGACGGTGAGAGGGGAGAGGCGCACGTAGCCGGCCGGTAGCGCGCGCGCGGAGTGGCTGCTGGCAGGAGCTAGCTCGATTCGAGGGAGAAAATTAAGCAAAGCTGGCGGCGAGGTCGTCGTGGTGTTGCTGGTGGCGCCACGGCCGTGGGGGTGGGCCTGATGACGAGGCCCCGGCGGCGGCGCCGGACACCGGGATCGAGGTGAAGGAGATTCCAATAGGCGGGCCGCCGTGCAACCCGCCGGACGTGGACGACGCCGCTGTGGTGGGCGGCGGTGGAATGGAGGACGGGCCTCGTTCGGTTACTTTGGATTAGGCCGAATCCAGGTGGAACACCACGGGCTGATTCCAAACCAGGTCCATGAAAAAATTGGCGTTCGGTTTGGGCCGGATCGGGAACGGAACCGATCTGGAAGCATTCCTGAAGCCCACACCCACGGCCAAATCCATTCCCCGTGTCCGACCCTCCGGTTCGAAACCTAAGCGGCGCGGGGCGAGACGCGAGCAGCAGCAGGCGAGACGCGGCACTGCCGATGCGGGAGGCGACGAAGCGGCGGCGCGAGGTGGCGGCCCTGGCGCCGTGAGGTCGCAGCGTGGCGGCGCAGCACATCTTCGACGGACACGGCGACGGCAACTATCCCCTTCTCTCCGGTGAGCCTCTGCCTTTCCCTCTTCTCTCCCCCAACCCTAGGCTTCTTGCTCCCTGTCCATTCCCTCGTCATCTTGAGCATGTGGTGGAGCACGCCGTCCTGCGCCCGGAGCATCGCCTTGCGCCAGTGGTCCGAAAGGCGCCGGCGCGGCCCTCCAGCTTGTTGAGCAGCATTTGGTCCTTCCACATGCGGCGCTTGAGGTCGGAGATCTCGATGGCTGTTGCCAAATCCAGTGGCGCACTGGTGCCATCGCCTCCGCCGGGAAGCCGGATCCTTCTTCCTCTCCTTTGCTCGCGTAGGTACTGTGGGTACTTGGATCTCCTTTGATGAGGCACCGTCATCCCATACAGCACTTGCCTTCCTTCCTTCCTTCAGAGCCTCTCGTCTGCATGTGGCCGATGGATGGTGTGATTTCATTTTCTAAATGCTGCGTGTCCAAGTGATTCAGTTGCAGCTTGTTGATTCAGTTGCAGTGAAGAAAGGATTTTCTTAATGCTGCGTCTTGCTCATATCCCGTCTTTTAGAAAAAAATTTGCATTAAGCTTTTCACATCTCCATCTTCCTATGGAAGTATTCATGGCATGTTTTAACACCGGAGATTTAACAGGTTTTATTAAAAGGTTGAGGATTTGATAAATTCTGCATTCATTTCAGAGGGGGTGTTTTGTTTAAATAGTTGGCAGTTCACAATTCACATGCCTGATCATGGTTCTAGTAGCATGTTGATTTAGGAACTTCTTGTAATTTTCATGGTCACTGGAGCCTAACATCCTACTAAAGAAAAGAAAGTAATGTATTTGTCAAGGATACTGACTTACTGAGTCCTGTCCTGAGCTTATGTGAACTGAGAAGTAGCTATGGTAGGATCTATCATGCTTTGATTTGATAGCTTTTGAAATACTAACAACTTGCACGGTTGCTATCTCCTTATCCTAGTTTCTTCTGAAGCATTGTTTTGGGTCCTTGTGTTGCTATACTTTTCAGTTCAGCTTTGGAAATTGTCTTAATATTGTGTATTTATGGTTGTGATGACAGAGGATCCAAGATTTTCCCATCCTTTGTCAAGTTCCTGAAGAGCAAGGATGCCAATGATGGTTCAGAGAAGGCACTTCTTGATGAGCTACAGGCACTAGATGAGCATCTGAAAGCTATGTAAGTTGCAGACTTGAACTCTTTAAGTGATTCATAGGGCTGTACATCAAGGGAATAGATATAACACATGCCTTCCATGGTCATTTCAGTGGTACCCACATCCCACTTTTCTCCGCACTTAACCTATGATTCTATGAAGCATGTCAGTGTAAAATAGTGTGTTTCATGAAATGGTTAATCAATATTATTCTAAATTTGATGGTAAAAACAATATTATTTTAAACTTGATACGGAGTATTTTTCTTGCTGTTGAGTTTGTTTATTGAATACTAGAAACATATCGTTTTGCTGTTACGTATTCAATTTGGTCATATAACCAAACTACATACTGGATGTATATCTGTCAGCATACATTAAGCACGTGAAATACATAATTTTTGTGCCATTATTTCTTGAGGACTTTCTGGCCAATGATAACATTCCTTTTGCATATTGCAGGTGTTTGTTGATAACATATATTTTCTCAAGGAGTTGGAAGAATGAGCTAAATCTCAACTTGGCACAGCAGGCTTCAGAGTTTTTCCTTGTGTGTTCCAAGCATGACGTGTAAAATCTTTTGTAAAAGCCAGCAAGTCACCACCTCAAAGGCTCAAACTGAGGTTTGTAGATAGATCATCCAATTGATAGTTGATACTCGATAGAGCATTAGATTCACCTTCTGAAGCGATGCAGATGCACAATCCGTTTTTGTCAGTAAAATTGGATGTTTTCCACAGAAAGAATATTTTCATGAACTGTGCCTTCTCAAAGACACGCATCTTTTTCTTGGTTGACTTTTGGATATCCCAGTTGAGAGTTTAACGTTACAGGGCTTGTCTTGGAACTTGGAATGTAGAAGTTTAAATTCTTGTGTAACCGAACATGCCTGGTTTTTTATCCAACCGGCCTGGAACGCTGGTGACCAGGAATGAGTGAAAGACCAGGAACCACTCATTCCTGGGCCGGAATCTAAACAGACCTGGGCCCAAACCTGGAAAAACGAACGAGGCCTACGGCGAGGACCGCGCCGCCGAGGATCAGGATCAGCTCGTCACGCCGTGGACACTCTCACCGTCGCCAGGTTCGTTCGTTTCTAACAGAGTTCTTGTGATGATGGGCGCCAGCTTTGTTTGGGTGGGCCGGAATTTAGGCCCGCCAGAGAAGAGGCCCTCCATTGCATTCCATTTGCCTGCAGTCTGATTGAACGTTTTGTGTTTTGTCAGTAGGAAAGAAAATACATGCACGAGCCTGTGACATGTAATCATCAGGGGGGCACTTGGCGATAAGCTCGCGTGTGTTCTACTAGTATCTTATCCGTAATCTGGATGTGTGCTTACGCAAATCTCTAGCTTCGCCTAGAACTAAAAATCTAGCTCACGGTAAGCTTCAATCCACTAAGCAACGAGACCAAAAATATGCACGAGTTTGAGGATGATGGGAGGAAAAAAGAAGCAAATTGACACAACCGGAGCAGAGCAGGGGGTCGACGGACGACGGCCATCTGAATGCAAGCTCAACAGACTGATTGATTAATATCTCGAGCTTCGTAGTACAACACTTGTCCAATAGAGTCGGACTCTCTCGTGGATGGATGATTAGTCCGTAAAATGATTGATCGGAGGAATTGCCTATCCATTCCAACTCCACACAGTCGCATCTTATCTTAGACGTCAGTTCACACTTCACACACACACGGCCTGACAGCGATATGATGTTCCCCCGTCGCGAACGCCTCGAGAGGTCTCAGGCTGCCAAAGCCAGCAGCCCAGCAAGGTAGTTTCTGGTAATTTGACTGGTACGTATAACTGATCGCGCGGTAGCGCCAAATCTTGTGGCGGCAGCAAAAGAAAAGTCTTTGTCAGTTGTCACTGCTCGACGTTTCAGAGCAACCATCCAGATCCAACCTCTGATAGACACGCGACGGAATTATCCCTCTGCTCAAGTGGAATCATCCCGTGTAGCGGTTAGTTTCACGTTAACGTCCGTGCCACTGCACTGGAAAATGCCAAGTGGTCATCTCGGTTAGTTGAGACCTCAGATAATGTAATCTGGGACTCTGTGAATTGTGATAGGATACATTTATAGTAGGCTAGGATTGCATACATTTTTACACGTTTCTGTCGGTGTCAGCTAAACGCCCTCGAGATTATCCATCTTGTTACCCCGTTGGTAGGGCATCTCAACGATAAACAACTCGTGGATTGGCACGCACAGGATTAGATTACACACCAATCCGTCCCACTGATCACCCACCCGAGTCACAGCGACTTTGACCTGCCCCACCACCAGACGACAACCAACAGAGTCGCGGCACCAATTGGGAAGCGCAAAGAACCATCAGCATCACCAACCACGTTCTAGCAGCCTCCACTTGTTCCACTCCCCTACCGCCGCCGGGCAAGCCGCCGCGCGTCGGCCCCCGTCAGGCCGCGGGCAGGGGGGGCGGGACCGGGCCCCGCTCGTCAGGCGGCCATGCGCGCCCGCTTCCTCCCGGTAATTTCGCGGTCAACCTCCCCACTGCCCCAGTCCCGCACCCCATGGCCGCCACCACACCATTCCATACTGGCTGCGGCAGCCTCCGCCTCGCCGTTATATAGTACTCCGCTTCCGCACTGACCCCGCATCGCCTTTCCCTTTTTCTGTTTAAATACCCCTAGCGTTGGCTACCGCGGCGGCAGTGGCAGCGGGAGGAGGGAGGACCACGTCGTCGAGCGCCGGAGGAGCGAGGAGCAGTAGAGGCCGCGGCGAGGTCGTTGCGGTCGTGGTGGTGGTGGTGCGCCGGTGGTGGTAGAAGGTGGTTCTCGGCCGCGGGGATGGAGAGCACGCTCAAGGGGATACGGGGCTGCGACGCGCCCTGCGTGCTGGACATGGACGACGCGGCCACCGTGGGCGGCGGCGTCGGGGACACCTACGGCGAGGACTGCGCCACCGAGGACCAGCTCGTCACGCCCTGGACCGTCTCCGTCGCCAGGTCAGCGCGCGATGCTAGATCACCCTGGTTCCCCCGATTCGTTCGTATGACTTCTGCGCGGATGATAGATGACCTTTCCTGAGTTCTGATCCACCGGCGATGCTCTCGGCCCTATCAAACGTGCGCTCTCGTGCGTGTGTTGAAACTTGAAACCAACCTTTATGTCGTGTTAGGGACCCGGGGGTTTTGGTTCACAAATTTGTTTGGATTTTTGTGGAACCTGGTCGGCTGTGGACGGTGTTTGATGCCTGTGCATATTCATCCTCGTTTACTCTGGAAGTGGAAAGTAGAACTTACTGTTATGACGATGAAGATTTGGATCAGATCAAACTATGTAGAGTTTTCAAATTTGTTATTCCAGGGTTTCACAAAATTTATCCCGCCTATGCTTTGCTTACATATAAGGGGATATGGTAGGATTAAGTCATCTACACATAGAACGTTTGATCATCGGTAGAAAGGGGGAAATTAGTCACCATAGAAGTATATATGCTTTGGACAAAAACAGCTTTGTTTGTTTTGGAGCATAATCTGACATGTGAACATTTTTACTTCATGGCTTGTTGCAGTGGTTACAACTTGATGAGGGATCCCCGCTACAACAAGGGCCTTGCCTTCACAGAGAAGGAGCGCGAGACACACTACCTCCGTGGCCTTCTGCCACCAGCAATTGCATCCCAGGAGCTCCAGGTTCGATGATCCTCAATACTGGTGTAGTGGTGTGTCATGAACCAACTTAAAATTTGTGCGCCTATCTGACACAAACGTACTCCCATCCGATGTCATCATCAGGAGAGGAAGATCATGAATAATATCAGACAATACCAGGTGCCTTTGCAGCGTTACAAGGCTATGATGGACCTTCAGGTAACTGATCACTGAGTTTTCTTGTTCACAGTGTAGCTGATATGAGTAGTCCAATCTGGTTATTCTCTTTTTTTAAATCTGTATTGCAGGAGAGGAATGAGAGGCTTTTCTACAAGCTCCTCATCGACAATGTTGAGGAATTACTTCCTGTAGTGTACACGCCGACGGTTGGTGAAGCTTGCCAAAAGTATGGTTCCATTTTTACCCGTCCTCAGGGTCTTTATATCAGCTTGAAGGAGAAGTAAGTTTCACTTCATAGATTTAAAGTTTCACTACATAGATTTGTGTGACCTCTAGGATTCTCTTGCTTGTTCATGTTCATTAGGTGTTTTACTTGTATGTGCAGGGGAAAGATCCTTGAGGTGCTCAAGAACTGGCCAGAGAGGAGCATTCAAGTTATTGTTGTTACTGATGGTGAACGGATTTTGGGGCTTGGAGATCTTGGATGTCAGGTAGCATCTTCTTCTAGGTGTATTAAATAGTTATGACAAGCAATCTCCAATGCTTTCAGCTGATTGTGATAGCATGTATATAGGGAATGGGGATCCCTGTTGGTAAGCTTGCCCTTTACACTGCCCTGGGAGGAGTTCGTCCATCTTCTGTAAGCTTTTCATGCCCACCTTTACATTGTTGTTCAGACTAACTTTGCTGATAGCATTAATTAACATGTTATCATTAATCTTGAAGTGCTTGCCTATCACACTGGATGTCGGCACAAATAATGAGCAGCTGCTTAATGATGAGTTTTACATTGGCCTGAGGCAAAGAAGGGCCACGGGCCTGGTTAGTCATCAACATCTATTTCTGCATGATTTCCCTTCTTGTTCTAGCCTGCAAACTGAAGTGCTTAATTGATCATTTTTGTACTTCTCAGGAGTATACTGATTTTCTGCAAGAATTTATGACTGCTGTGAAGCAAAACTATGGAGAGAAAGTACTCATTCAGGCAAGACATAAACTCAGAAAAAACAGTGTTTAGTATGCAGGACTAAGTTTGTAAATAGAAATCTGGCAAATGGTAAACAGCTAATCTGTCTTGAAAAATTTGATATCATATTACATGTTCTTTTCTATCATGCAGTTTGAGGATTTTGCCAATCATAATGCGTTTGAGCTCCTTGCAAGATATGGCACAACTCACCTTGTATTCAACGATGATATCCAGGTAAATTTGATGCTTCCAATGTGATTTACAGTGTAATATAGGGAAAATATGATTAAATACAAGCTGTCTTATTCGAAAGTGCCATCTTAAATTTGTATTGTTTTTATATTGCAGGGTACCGCTTCTGTGGTTCTTGCTGGGCTCATTGCAGCACAAAAGTTGCTTGGTGGAAAATTGGCAGAGCATACTTACCTCTTCCTGGGTGCTGGAGAGGTAACTTTCTTTGTGCTTCTTTATTTCATTATTTGGACATTTGGTTGGACAATTGTAAGGTGTTTCTGGTTAGGAGGATGAAAGAAGAGTATGAAAAAGGAAGTCTAAAGTAGCAGTCTTTAACAAGGCACTATTGGATATAAGCCTTTTACTACCCATAAATCTTAGATGTAGAGTATTCCGTATGCATCATTTTATATCTGTACCAAGTGCCAACTGATTTTTACATTTGTAAATATTTTTTAACTCAATTTATTCAAGGCTGCATTTTTCTCAAATCCCAATGCTTTTTTCGTGTTTCTTCCCAAAATCAATATTTGTGCTCTGTTTGCAGGCTGGGACAGGTATTGCAGAACTTATAGCCCTCGAGATATCGAGACAGGTGTTCCATCATTTTCTGTTTTTCTTTCTGCCACTTGCAGATTGTGTTACATGTTTGGACTGCCAGACAATTTTTACTTGTGCAGACAAAAGCTCCTATAGAGGAATGTCGCAAGAAAGTATGGCTTGTTGATTCAAAGGTAAATTTTATTTATGGCATCCTCCCCTTTTTTCCATTAGCTTTAGCTTTAAACATCAATTTGTTCCTTCTTGGTAACGGAAGATGATAAATTTGACAGGGCTTAATTGTCAGTTCAAGAAAGGAGTCCCTTCAACACTTCAAGAAACCATGGGCTCATGAGCATGAACCAGTTGGCAACCTCTTAGATGCTGTCAATGTATGATTATGTCCTCAAAAGGATAATATACTTTACTTTCATATTCTGAGTCACTGGAATCTTTACAATCTTGTCTTCTAATCCAAATATGTCTTCTGTGGTCCTAGGCTATCAAACCAACAGTGCTTATTGGCACATCTGGAAAGGGGCAAACATTCACACAGGATGTTATTGAAGCCATTTCCTCATTTAATGAGGTAATTTTCACTATCGCAAATTGTTGTTTTCGAGTATATTGGTCCGATATCAGTAGAAGCTTACATCTTTTTTGTAAAACACCGCAGAGACCAATCATTCTTGCCCTGTCCAACCCAACATCGCAGTCTGAATGCACTGCTGAACAAGCTTACACATGGAGCAAGGTACTTATCAATATCAGCATTCGGGAGTGACATGACCTTTTTCTCCAAATTATTATTCATGGAGGCATGGAGCTATGTAACGTTGTCTGTAGCCATGGTTCTGGACTGACAGTACGGTTTCACAGGGTCGGGCAGTGTTTGCAACTGGGAGTCCTTTTGATCCAGTGGAGTACGATGGCAAGATACATGTTCCCGGACAGGTTTAAATGATGAGCGGTGATCATATTATTACAGTTGCAGAGATTTTATCTGCTTTAAATGGTCTGAACTATATGTATACTATTGCTTCTGCAGGCAAACAATGCCTATATCTTCCCAGGGTTTGGCCTTGGTTTGGTGATGTCTGGGGCAATTCGTGTTCACGATGACATGCTTCTAGCAGCCTGTAAGTACTCCTAACGCTATAAGTGCTAGAACCACTATGTTTACCATAATTTTGTGAGAAAGGCTCCGGTGGTCCTTCCAAAAAATTAGCACGAATTTTAAAGCATCCACATCATTAATTGCGTTTAATTACAGCATGGGTCTGTTTGGGCCCGGCCCTACCCGTGCCCTAATGGAGCTTGTCCGTCCAGTCCAAATACCAAGTCCATCATCCATCGGTAGTTCGGTACTCATCCAGCCGCCGCAGCCAGTTCTGTCTTACCCGTCACCATTTTTTCCTCTGCCGCACCTCTCGTCATTTCTCCTTGCCGGCGAGCGCAGGCTGATGACGGCAAGCGCAGTCGAAGCCTCGACGGTCTCTTTTCGAGATTTTCAGCCCCATCCCGAGGCAATCACGCGGGGCGGAGTAATCGGCCGCTGGCGGCTGCAATCGCGGGGATCAGTTGTCCGTGCTGCCGACATGGCCCAGACTGCAGCCCGGCGGCGGCTGGCGGAAGGGCCGTAGTGATGACGATGCAGCAGCGGATTTGCGCTGTGTGCTGAATTTTTCGTTCGTGAGCTAGATGCATGTACTGCAGCGCGTGTAGATTGTCTGAATGCCACTTAGTTTGACTCGAGGTAGTAGTATAGAAAATTATTCTGATAAGTGACCATATTCATGTACAAAGTGTTTATAGTTTGGTTAGTTGGCTTGTATGTCTCTGACCTTTAGATTCCTTAAATGGACGGGGAACACCATGAAATTGAACAGGTATTTGAAGCTTTGTTAGGTTAAGTCGTTGTATATCACCAAAAAAAAGAAAATAGGAACTTTGGTGATGCAGATGCTTTCAATGGCTATGCTTAATGACTCAATCAGATGGTTGTACTATAATGAATAAGCAGCCGTGCATACTTGCCCAGAAAAGATCAGTCAATATTGCAACATGATGTACATGATCTATTGTTCTGAATATTCTGAACAACTGTTGCATTTTTAGCAGATAAACAATTTGTCAACTTTTGGCTGTTTTCATCCGGAAAATAATTTGGTTTTAGTAAGCAAAATTTAGTGACTTGCCTCGAAACTGCTAGTATGAACTGTTTGAAAACATGATTTGCATTGATGCATTGCTACTTTACCTGGTCGTAACTAACTTAGAATAAGTTATGCTTATGCTGCTTGGCTTCTTTGCCAATCATGTATACCACGATGCAGTTTTAGTCAAAAAAGAATAGTTGTCTTGTTACAATTTTAGTCAAAGAGATTTGTGTGTGGCTAAATTTTTATCAAATGCATGTTCAGGCAATGTTCAAATGCCGTCTCCTTGAACATTTAGCCTACCCTGCGCAACCTGGCATGAATATCAATTGAACTATGAGTTGGAAGTGTGAAAAGCTTAGTCAATTAGTCCCTGACTTAAAGCCCCTGGCTAGCAAACCAAAGTCTTATGACTCGGCCAACTCAACTGTAACAAACATTGAACTGACAAACTGAAAACAGAACACAAATGCGATGACTAAAGGGGAGAACTCAGTATTGCATCATTCTATTCTTCACAACGTGTTATCATCTTCTAAACTAATATCTTCAGTGGCCTCAAGACGAGCCATTTGTATCCATTATGTGGTGGCGGCTATATCCACAATCCTGATGACTGAAAAAATCAAAATTAACGTTATCAGCATTGACCTACTAACAACAGCCTTTTTAAGACTATAGTTTTAGTAGACTGATAAATTCAAAGATTACTGAGATTGAAATATGAAGTTGATAGTTGGTCAATCCAAAAATTGCATATCAGTTTTGCCCTCTCTTGTGCACTCTAAATTTAAAAATGCTGCTAAAAGATCCTTACACACTACTGCTCATTAGAACGATAGTCGGTGCTGCTGCCGTAGAGCACCTTATCCCTGATGTGCTGGTGTGCTGCCACCCTCGCTCCGGTCGGGCGATAAGTCATCACGGAGAGGTGGCCGTCGTCGCCGAAATAGGACTAGGGATGCCGCCGATCACCACCGTCGACGACAAAATCGGATCACGGCTCCGATCGGCATGCTGAGGGAAAATGGCGAGAGCGAGAGGGAGAGCCGACCGTTAAATCGGATCGGGGACAACCGGTGATGAAGCCGCCACTGCCGGTCCAACAAACCTCCTCGCAGATGGAGAGAATATGACAAGAGCGAGAAAATGAGACGGAGAAAAACGGCGAGGGGAGAAGGCTTCTAGGCGCTGTCATGGGCCCTTCGAATGCGCTCGCCGCCGTCGACCTCGGCGAAATGGCGAGAGGATCAGAGGGAGAGAGAAGCGATGGAGGAAAAAATGGCGAGGGGCCGAGAGAACCGGCTGCGGCGGCTAGATGGATGATGAGTACCGATGGATGGTGGAGGTATTTGGACTGGATGGACCTTGGGCTCCATTAGGGCACAGGTAGGGTCAGACCCAAACAAGATCCATGCAGTAATTAAACGCAAATACGCAATTAATGACATGGATGCTTTAAAATTCGTGCTAATTTTTTTGGAAGGACCACCGGAGCACTTCTCTAATTTTGTTCATTTCTACATGAGTATACCTTTTTGAACTCAGAACAACCAAAGAAGATGAGCTGTAAAGTAGAGAAGCATTCCTGTGGTAGCATTTTTTTTCCTTTTGCTATATTATTCTCCCCTCCAGCTTGAAGATCCCTAACACAATAGCAAAACTGTGGAGTTCTCTTGAATTGGGTTTCAAAATGAATTCATAGACCACTTTGCGGGTCAATGTACACTTAAGGCCTTCTTCGAAATATATGCTGGATTGACTAATTTACTTTCATCACACATCCTGCAACAGCGGAGGCTCTTGCTCAGCAGGTCTCAGAAGAGGACTTTGAAAAGGGGCTCATCTATCCTCCCTTCTCAAACATCAGGAAGATCTCTGCCCACATTGCAGCCAACGTTGCAGCAAAGGCGTATGAACTTGGTTAGCATCATACTCTCCTGTTTCTTAACAAAAAAACAAATGTGCTCTTGTTATAAAAAAAAGAATGGCTCATCACCCCCAACTTTTCTCACGTATAGGTTTGGCAAGTAGGCGCCCTCAGCCTAAGGACCTGGTGAAGTATGCAGAGAGCTGCATGTACAGCCCCGTTTACCGCTACTACCGCTGAGTTCTAACCGATTCCAGTTATGTACGACCATTACCAGCAACCGCCAAATTTCCTAATAACACTAGTACTTGATTAAAACCCTACATGCTGTAATGAGGCTCTCTGTACCAGATCAGTTCATGTCCTGTTCTCTCCTTAGTCCCTATGTGTTCTGCAGTGTTTTTTCTTTGTGATGCAATGTAAAATGTTTCCGGTGAGGCTTGTGTATCCTAGTCACGGTGCTGTCCTTCTGGAGAAGGTTAAATTTGGAATAATAAAGTTGGATCGGCAGTTTCTCCCTCGGTACTGCGTCTACGTTCACCTCGATGCTCTTGCAATCTTGCTTGACATTTGCTATTGTCTTCAGCAAGTACTTGGCCGTATGCCTGTTTGGTGGTAACACCAGGAAAGATTCGTCTTCTGAGACGAGGACAGATTCTTCTGGGGGCAGAGTATTGCTGCCCAGACAGAACCCATTGGCAGAAATTGTGCGGCAGTCACAGGAGGTTTAGCAATGTAGCATGGCTTGAAATGGCTCTGCTGATTGCATTTGCATGTTTCCAAAAGCAGAGGTCCAATGTGATAGGCACTGCCCAGGCTCTCTTTTCTTTGGGTGCTAAATTGCATCTGTCCGAGTCAGCCTGTCCAAGTTTGTTCCTAAATGTTCAATGTATGTGTGGTACTCTGACGATTATTTTGTGGTGAGATGTTGTCGGTGTTCATTTGATTGAACGGGAACATATACCAGCCTATAGGCTATAGCTACAAATCTATAGAGTGGCCAAAGTGAAATTGTTACACTTTGGGCTGGGCCTACAAATATTGTACAGCTGCCAGCCAAGCTGAAATAAAGGTAGGTACATATTGGTACGGCGACATCTGCAACGATTCCACAACAGATAACCATTTGTCGTGTTGTACCCAAGCCACTAAGTATAACCCACATCTGAAAATCCAATTTGCACGCAGTAAAACGAAAATAAGCTGACAAGAAAGGCTCGGGACACAAACATAAACTCGTCAATCTGTTGGCAGCAAGAAATGCTCCAATAACCCACAGTCACACAACAGAAATGCACCCTGCCAACTATTCATAAACCACCTCATAACCTCCATTATTGGATCCTTCTCATATTCTTTAACCTTTTTTTTTACCACCAATGATAAGAGGTAGCTCTTTGATGTGACAACAATTTGAAATCTACTCCGCAATCATAAAAGGCGAGCCTCTTGAACAGTAATGTCACGGTATCCCATGCATATCTTCCTGTGGATGGAGTGTACGGCGTGACTTATATATGTTTTCATATATCAAGTCATTTGTCGTTATTGTGTCGCTCATATGCTCTACGTAGCAGCATTACATAATGTTCTCGACACAAAATAAAAAATGTCGGGACAACATTTTCAGGCGAGATACTTCAGCCAGGCAACCATCTGTAAGTTATCTTGTATAAAAAGGAGCAGGGTTGGGATGCATTCGACTCAAACTACATACGAAGCATGGCCAGGTGCTTGCGTCCGTGTGTATCCAGCAATATCCGTACTTCTCATCCGGCATTGAGGCGTGGAATCATTCTATGCATGCAAACAGCCTGTGTTTCACTGCCGTGTGGGCCCAAACCACGCCTGTCTCCATGCTGGACCCACATGTCAGTGACGTGCCTGCCTCGCGCTCGTCGGCGGCACGAGTGGCCCAAGCATTTTGGGGGTTGTAGTGGACGGCGAGAGGAGGGTGCTCGCGCCCTCATATCCCGGGGGCTTTTGGGCGTAGTTAAAACTCGCTCCATCTCGCCCATCAAAAGTTGAGCTCTCGCGTCTTCTTCCACCCGTTGGGTTGGGCGGCGGTTAATTCGCCGACGTCGCTTCCTTCGCCGACCGAGCTGCCGGCTTCGCTGCGCCGCGCAGCAGCGCCTATCTGCTACCTGCTGTCTGCTGTTCGATACGTCAGCTGGAAGGATGCCGGCCGCGGCGAAGCGGTCGCCGTGGGCGACGGGTGAGAGGCGGCGTCACTTCTTCAAGGTGCTCATGGGCGACTTCAAGAAGCGCCTGGTGAGCGACTGAGACACTGTAGCAATCTGTGGAGTTCGTGTGCATGCCTTGCAGGTGCTCGAACCCAAATATACCACTCTGTTTTTACACATAGATCACTAGTATATACTCCCCCGTCCCGCAAAGAGTGTCCCTTTGGTTTGTCCTAAGTCAAACCATCTTATGTTTGACTAAGTTTATATAAAAAATATATAAATATTTTC
Source organism: Cenchrus fungigraminus (assembly GCA_036936925.1). NCBI lineage: Eukaryota > Viridiplantae > Streptophyta > Magnoliopsida > Poales > Poaceae > Cenchrus > Cenchrus fungigraminus. The sequence goes on along the minus strand of CM072779.1, from coordinate 26,677,730 downwards.
GATGCCTAACAAGTTCCATTAGATTCATTATGAAATATATTTTCATTGCATATCTATTTAGTGTTATAAATATCAATGTTGCAAATCGCGGGCTATAGAATTTAGCGGAGTCCTTCCGGAAAAGCTATGAGAGCTATAGCGGAAGCTATAGCCTTTAGCGGTATGCAAAAAAGTAGTAAAGTTTAGACTCAAACATTATTAATTTTATAAATTTCAGCTCATATTTCATATATATGTGTAGGAATTAGTGAAAACATAAGTAAATCAGTCATGATTCAGAAGATAAGTCATAAATCATAACGCATAGTTCATAAATCTCAAGTATATAAGTTCGTAGTTGAACCATAGTGGTGTTAGCGGTGCTAGGCTATTGAATTTAGCGGAGCTATTTCATGATATAGCGAAGTTAGTGGTATTAGCGGTAAAATATGCAATATCGTAGCGGCACCTGTCTCAAAAAGCTATAGCGGAGCTATATCGAAGCTATAGCGGGCTATTTGCATCAATGATAAATATTGATACTCTTCATTATAAATTTAGTCAAACTTTAAATAGTTTGACTGAAAAAAGTCAAAGTGGACACTCTTTGCGGGACGGAGGGAGTATACTTTTATCTGCATTGCCAATGTGGCTCTGAATTTCTGAAAGTCTGAATCATCGTATACCACCGAAATGTCACTCATCATCATGCAACGTGCATGCACTGAACGATTTGCATGTGTACACACAGCATGCATGGATTAATTTACAAGATGAGTTTCGCATTTGCATGCATTGCAGAAGATCCCGCCGGACTTCTGCAAGCACATCCCCTGGGAGGCGTCGAGGAAGGCGAGGGCCCTGAAGGAGGTGTCCATGGCGGCGACCCTGGAGGGTCCCAGCGGGCGGACGTGGCTGGTGGTCATCCGCCGGTCCGCCGAGGGCACCTTCTTCACCTCGGGCTGGCCCAAGTTCGTGCGCGACCAGGCGCTGCGGGAGCTCGAGTTCCTCGTCTTCCGCTACGACGGCGACACGCGCTTCACCGCCATGGTGTTCGACACCACGGCGTGCGAGCGGGAGGACCTGCTGCTCGGTGGCGGCGGCGGCGGCCCACGTCGCGGCCGGCAGGGCAAGAAGCGGGGCCGCGCCACGACCTCGCGTGATGCCAAGCGCCCGCGCAAGGATTCCTCTGTTGGGAAGGAGATGGTGCCATACCGTGCGACGCCAGGTGATCGGCAGCTGCAGGTTGCATGCTCCAACTGGACGCCGGAACAAGGTAAGCCAATCCTGAATGAAAAAAAAAAGAAAGAAAAGTCCGATTTACATCTTTGAACTAGCACACAAGTCTGATTTTCAATTTTAAACTACAAAACCATAAATAAGAGGCCTCCCAACTATCGAACCCGCGCAAGTTTTGACCCTTTGAATGGTTTTGGAGGTGACTTTCCATTTTGTGGAAATATTAAAAAAATTGGTTTCATCTAAAAATCACAGCTAATTAATTTTAAATAAAAAATGAAACTTATACCCAACTTGTACCGAAGGTCCAACCCAACCTTTCTCGTTCAAGCCCAGCCGTGGCCCGTGTGGTCGCGAGTTGGAGAGCTGACCGACGCTCGCTCGACAGCAGAGGCAGAGCATCCCCAAATCAATATGGCTGAAGCAGCTTTGAACACACTGCTGCCGTGCTGCGTCTGCGTTATGAATCACCTGTCTATCACGTTGCCAAATCTGTTGTTACATTCACCGTGTTGCGGTTGCAGCAGCTGGCGCGATCAAGACCGAGGTAGAGGACGCCGACGATCTGGCGCTGTGCGTGGTGATCCCCGTGCCGACGCGCCGCCGGGGGCCCCAGCCACAGGACGGCTGCGGCGGCGCGGTGAAGAAGACGCGGAGCATCCACGAGGACCTGCAGGAGGCGGCGGCGCTCGCTGCCGCCGCCGAGAACATCCCGGCGTCCGTCCGGCGCTACAAGGGTTACGTGTCCCGGCGGCGCCCCGTGACGGGCGCCGAGCGGCAGCGCGCCATGGAGCTCGCGTACGCGTTCCGGTCGTCGCTGCCGTACTGCGTCGTCCGCATGAGCACCATGCACGTCTACTACTCCTTCATGATGGTGAGCAAGCAGGTGGTGGGTGGTGCGCGTGTGTGTGATGGCGAGACTCTGCCGGCCGTGGCATGACGTGGATCCGTGCGTGTGCAGAGGTTCCCGACGGGGTTCTCGCGGCAGCACCTGCCGCGGGAGCGCACGGACGTGGTGCTCCGGGACCCGGGCGGCAAGGCGTGGGTGGTGCTCTACATCCCCAACACGAGGGACCGGCTGTCGCGCGGGTGGTGCGCCTTCGCGCGCGGCAACTGCCTCGAGGAAGGGGACTACTGCGTCTTCGAGCTCGTCGGCGCCGCCGAGTTCCGCGTCCACGTCTTCCGCGTCGCCGACCCGCCCGTCCCGGCGGTCAGGCTCCGGGAGCGACTCGCCTGATCGAGCTCATCGACACCTGGCATGAGGAGCACCGCCACCGCGCTGCCCGTCTGGTTTGCAACCGATGACGACGCGCGCATCGGACCGTACCGTACGTCATCGATCGGAGGCTGATCATGCCTCTACCCGATCGATTCCAAGAGCTGTGCGGGTCAAGATGCAATTCCAAGAACTGTCTCGATGTGGCTGCCTCGTTTTTCTGCTGCTAATTTCGCGGCGGGTCTGTTTCCCTCAGCGTGCAGCGCAGAACTGTAGATGCCAGCGGTGCAGGCCTGGCCTGCTGCGTAATCTCCTTTGTGCATCATTCTCCGCGTGGGAAACGCCGATCGGTACTGGTCGGCACGTGGGACCTCGGCAGCCAGCACGAGGCCACGAGACGTGAACTGGAGACGACGTGGACTCGTCAGTGTGCTCCCTCCCTCTACCTACATCCCCCCCTCCTAGTCCCTACCAACCCCAATTCGAACGCCGTGAGATCGCCGCAGACCAAGCTTTTCGTTCCGGGGAAGCTCACGGCCGGCCGGAGTGCTATTTGAATTCTCTCGTGGAATTCAGCCCAAATACTTGTACATACAAAACACGCCACGTTACACGTACATCACATGGCGGACACGGCCCCGAGCACGGCGTGATGACGCGATCATCGTGCGCAACGCAACAAAGATCCGGCGATCCGGATCCTTATCTACTGCCCTGTCCCACATGGCGAGTTGGCGACGCCCGCGCTCGCCCGCCGCGCGCGCTGCACGGCCAGGCCACCCACCACCGGGCGCCGGCTCGACTACGCCGCTGGCGCTGGCGCTTCGTCAGATCCCGACCGCTATAAAACCACACGGTCTCGGACGCGAAAAAAACCAACGCCCTCCGGCCCGGCTCGTGCGCCCGCACCAGGTCCACGAGGCACCGCGACTCGGCGAGCCACCTCGGCCCCTCCTGAGTTCCTGACCACCACCACTGCGGCCACATCCCAAGCCAACACAAGGCAACAACAACCAACCTCCGCTGCCGCGCGCGGCGGATGGCAACGGCCGCCTCCGCCTCCCCCGGCGCGCTCGGCGCCAAGACCCTCGCGCGGGGGCCGAGCCGGACCCCGACCAAGCCGGGCCCCGCATTCGCGAGGCCCTCCTCCTCCTCCTCCGCGCGCGCCTCCTCCGGCAGGCTCCGCGCCAGCCTCCACCTCGGCGGCGCCGGCGCGGCCCTCAGCAGCAGCAGCAACGCGTCCGCCGCCGCCAACGGCAGCGGCATCCACGTGCCCCCCGCGATCGGGCCGCTCGCCCTGCCCAAGATGGCCGGCGCCAGGGGGACCCAGAAGAACGTCCTGCTCTTCTACTGCGAGGAGATGCGGGACCTCGCCCAGCAGGTGGTCGCGCGGAACGACGACATCGAGCTGCGCTCCATCTCCTGGAGGTCAAACAAACAGGCTTGCGCCTTTTCCTTCTCTCCTAGCACTGTGTTTTCCCCCTCTCTCTCTCCCGTATAGTCCCGTTGGTAAACGCTACCAGTATAGCTTTGGAATACGAAATTTTTTTCGTTTGGTTCACAATGGGGGCCCGAATCTAGCCAAGGAATCCTTCATACAGGTTCCTTGGGAAGTTTGTCAACACCAGAATTACACACAGACGAAAAAGCACAACATGGCATTTTACCATCCACACTCACGAATGACGTTTGGGGGGAAACGGGGAGGAAAGTCGAAAGTAGTTTAAATATACATACGTCACCAGTTGGTGGGAAGTGCTGAGACAATCCTGGCAGGATTCACAATTGAGGTTAATGAAACAAAAAAAAAAGGCTATTGAAAGCGAAGCTGTACACAGATCTATGATGCATGTTATGTTAGATTGGGATAACAAAAGCTCGCTACAGTAAACCCAGTTATAGGGACTATGTGCGTGGAATCTAAGTTTTCCACAGTTAACAGAAAACTACCATAATGTCCAATTTATGATTACTTGTACTTAGATGATTGTTTCATCAACAGACCTCGTAGAGTAAAAGTCGGATTTGTTCAATTTTAAAGTGAATTATTCAAATGTTCATAGCTTAGGAACTCGTAGAGTAAAAGTCGGATTTGTTCCTATATTTTAAAGTCAATTATTCAAATGTTCATAGCTTAGGAACTTGTAGAGTAAAAATCGTATTTGTTCTTTTGGATAATTTTGAGTGTCCTGGCTCAACAACAATATTTTGTTTTAGAAAATTAAAACAAGTTTTCCTCACATTCAAACTTTGGTACCATTTTCAGGACATTTGCCGATGGATTCCCAAACTTGTTCATCTCGAATGCCCACAGCATCCGTGGGCGGCATGTTGCTTTTTTAGCATCATTTAGCTCTCCCAGTGTCATATTTGAGCAACTATCTATCATATATGCTCTGCCAAAGCTGTTTATTTCTTCGTTTACTCTTATACTCCCGTTTTTTCCAACTGGGACTTCTGAGAGAATGGAAGATGAAGGAGATGTTGCAACTGCATTCACACTTGCCAGAATTTTGTCACATATACCAATATCACGAGGTGGACCTTCGAGTTTAGTGGTTTTTGATATCCATGCTTTGCAGGCAAGTAAAAATATTACATATAACCCATTGAACTTCCTGTCTCGTTCTTTTTTAAAATATTCAACATCAGTGTGAAAATAACCTTATGCTTAATACATCAGGAGAGATTCTACTTTGGAGACTCAGTCTTACCATGTTTCGAGAGTGGTATCCCCTTGCTTAAAAGTAGGCTTCAGGAGCTGCCTGATTCCCATAACGTGAGTTCACCTGACTAAGTGAACCAGAAGTTTAATTTTTGTTGATGTTAGTCTGATCTGATATGATCCTTGTATATCTTTGTCAGATAACCATAGCATTTCCAGATGATGGTGCATGGAAGCGCTTCTATAAGCAACTTCAACATTTTCCCATGGTAAATGTTTTTGCTGAGTACTTCCAGGTTCCAATTTACAAACAAAAAAGTTAGCCCTCTTTTCATAACAAATTGTTTTCATAAATTGCCTTTTTGTAGGTTGTATGTAACAAAGTTAGAGAAGGGGATCAGAGAATTGTACGGATAAAAGAGGGAGATCCTAGTGGCCGTCATGTTGTTATAGTCGATGACTTGGTGCAGTCTGGTGGTACTCTGATTGAGTGTCAGGTAAAAAAAAATTGTGACTTAATTTTGTTTATATTTATGGTAGTGACTATCAATGATCTTCAATATTTTCTGGTTTTGTGGGTGTCCAAATTCATGTTATGTCCTAAAACCTTTTCTGGAAACATAATGGCATCGAATTATGTATTTCTACCATATAACTAACATTTGTTTTTCCTGTACAGAAAGTACTGGCAGCTCATGGAGCAGCAAAGGTCAGTGCGTATGTGACACATGGCATCTTCCCCAATAATTCATGGGAGAAATTTCAGCATGATAATGGAGGTATATATGCTTCATTACCTTTATGATATTTTTAGGCTATTAGCACGCTAATAAACTTCCCACATTGCTATTATTTTCGATATTGAGTAGAAAGAAGTTAAACAAGCACATTAGTAGTTGAGTTTCTCACAGCTAGCAGCTTTTTAATTTTGTACAGTCAACAAAGGGATGTGTGCGGTAGACTGGCTAGTTGGACTTTTGTTTCACTGTTTCTTTTTTTCCTCTCTTCTTTTCTTCTTTTGTCAGGGAGTGACACTCTATTGATTCACGGTTCAACCACCTAACATTTTTGACTAAGCAACTGATTTTTTTACCTTTCAAAAGAGCAACACAGAAACTGAAGGGCCAAACCATAGTTGTCCTTTCTTATTAAGACAGCTTCTACCTTCAAACTTCTCATCTTTTAGTGACTTGCATGGATGGAATCCTTTAAGATATATAAAAAAAGATCATGGTCTCAATAAGAGGTGAACAGGGGAAAAAGGAGAGAACTTGACTTCTAGTTCCATTTGTGACCACTAAACCCGTTGATTCTCCTGATACTGTTGTTTGATAACACTAAGCTGGACACTGATTTTTGATAAATAAACTTTCAATATTCTGTACTGTTGTTTGATAAGTCTAAGCTGGACACTGATTTGATAAGAAGCACCTGGCAATACTCCAATTTGTTCGCTTAAAACTCCATTGGTTCTCCTGCAGGCTGCAGGGTTCCATGTTAACTTTCCTTTTTTTTGCGAAAGATATTAGGACCTGGCTATTTTACAGCCGGCTGTATTTTAAGACCTGCGTACAGCCATCACTATTTAGGAAAGAAGTAAACTGACAACCAACGCTCTTTCCTTATCTGGCAAAATCTGCTACAACTAGCTTCTCGAAGCGCGGGAGGATGCGCCGTCCACCGGCCCAATCACATGCTACCGTGCAGATGTCGCACAAAAATCATTCAATTCCGTCCGGCACACATGCATTAAAATTTTGGTTTCCCCACGAATAATAAATTGGAAAAAGAACATCTCGCATCATCAAGTACATCAGGTATCTTATCAGAAAAAAGAAAACTATGCGACAAACCAAAAGTATTCTACTGCACTGCGCTTGGCTAGAGTCCTGACAAGACCTTCACTCTTTCGATTAAAAAGCAGCAACAAACAGTGCCAGCATCACCCTTGACATTCTCGACAACCTGTGGATTCTGCTAGTATTTTATTGCCAAGACAACAAGAGAGACAAAAATGATAGGACAGTCTTGCATGGACCTAACATTTACCTTCACAACTGAGACATGAGTTAGTCCCCAAAACAGTGCCAATAATGTCATTTATACATGCTTATGTACTGAAAACAACTACACATATAAATTAGAGTAACTACAATAAAGAATCTTAGCATAAAATTAAGAGAACACTGATACCTGAATGGTCTCGGTCTTGCCAAACTACCCAATTGTGAGAAAACATTGGCATATGTTGGCTGTAAGATGGCCCTCAGCTGTGTAACCATAAACACATGTTAACTCATCTAAAATTGCTTATAAATTTGATATAAATTGCTTGGGAAGCATGCACTAAATTGCCCATATTATACACTAGACCAGTTGTAGATCAAATTGCTTATAAATTTGATATAAATTGCTTGGGAAGCATGCACTAAATTGCCCAGATTATACACTAGACCAGTTGTAGATCATGAGCAACACCAAGCTCCACCCCGAGGGAATGTCATGGAAACGAAAACTGCAGAAAATAGCACTGAGCAATGACCTAGTTGTGGATCACATTGAATGGAATACAAATAATTCATTCACCTGTGGACAAGCCCCATCTATATATTGAGGCAGTATTTAATACATATATATTGGGGCAATACATATGAAGAAGCATTTCAGAAATGTTGATATGATGTTGATATGTGTATGTTTTTTTCTCTGGTTGATTCAGTTGCTTTTTTTTGAAATTAGCTAAATTGATGGCTGATTGGTGCTAATTTGAGTACCGAAGAATACTAAGTTGTAGTTCAGTGGCAAGCCCCAGCTAAATATATCGCAGAACTCCACTAGATGTACTCCAGGTAGTCTAGAAAGTAAAAAAAAGCATATATTAGTAAGTGAGAATCTTATCAGGTGCATATATTAGTGAGCTAGTGAGAAACATCAAATTCTATCATGTATTTCAATAGGTAGCAAAACAATAGGCTACCATAATGCAAATCTAAGATGGATGATGCTAACCTGACACCATGAGCCCCGAACTAGGAGGAGACATCAGAGAGGTCATGTTCTTCATGCTTCGTCGCTGTCCACCGAGGCCCAACCACCACCAGCATGTTAAACAGATGAAATAGGTTTAAGGAAAATGTAGAGGAAAAATATAATAGCATTTGATACATACAAATCCATTACTGAGATTGAGGCCTGATTTCAATCCTAATCAAGTAAAAACATAAGAAATAAGAATTGGAATGCTTAGTAATGTAGCCTAATGAAGTACTATATTTTGCCAAAATTCAGAACTATATCATTGCCTATAGCATACTAATATTATTAACTAATCATGTACAGTGTTATTGCTTTAGTGAAAAAGTAGAATTGGCTAATAAGATATAAAATATTGCTTGACAAAGTATACATTGTTGCCTAATGAAGTATAGATTTTAGAGATGGACAGGAATGTTGAGGCCATATGTGTTGAAGTAAACATGTAGAGATTGTGCGTAGTTCGATCATTTAATTGCATTCTGTTGAATGCTTACTGCCATATAATGAGGAAAAAAGGACTAAAGAAAACTTCTAATTTTACAAAATACCTCCAAATTATAGCTACCAGCTAGTACTAATTAGATATGCTTAAGAAAATTTAACTATTGAGGATGCAAATAAAGAACAGTAATATGTCTAGCTTAAAATAATACTTTGCACAAGTAATAACAGTACTTTGCCCGACTAATAATACTAGTTTGCTTATTTAGTAAAGTGATTTGCCTAAAACATATAAATGGACCAATCTAAATTCCAAAACCACATGTACACATGGAAGTAAAATCCTAACCAGCATGCTAGAGGGGCAAATGTTGTTTAACAATCCTACTCCCACATGCTGAATAAAATGTTAAAAGATGCATGAACAACAGAAATATTAAACCTCCGAGACTTGTAGCCCCTTTATTGCAATGACATCAGTAATAGCCTAATAATAATAGGGAATACATCAAGAAGAGTTGCAGCTTTAGACATTCATTATTAAGCTCATTTGAGAAATGCATGCAAATTCATTTAACTGACCTGTTAGGTATGAGTGCTGCAACACATGGAAGCAAAAACCAGCAGGCGTCATCAGTTTTTTCCTTTAGATTCTTGATTGTCCGCACAAAAAGCTCAATTGGAGGTGAACTAACTTCCATTCATTATTTAAAAAACTCATCTGAGAGAAAAACAAGAGCCGATATTAACAATGATACAATCAATGTATTGTTACCTATTGCATTCCAGAAGTACTCTCAACACCTAACAGGCCAGTGAAGTTCAGCATGTTGTTAAGATCACTCAATGACTAAAGAGTAAAGGCTAGTGCAAATTTATCGCCATAATCTTATCATCAATTATCAAGGCGCCTAGCTCAGAACCTATTTATGTCGAACTATATATAGGTCCTAAGACACTACTAAATTGGAGTGCTCATCTAATAGATGTTGATATGCTAGATGAGGATAGGCCAACATCACTATACAATCCATGTTCAGACAACATGCAAGTAAGAATATGTAAGGTCATACTTACATTTAAATTTCTATAAGCTTTGATATTGTAAACATTCAAACAGGTCGTTGAAATTGAAAATTATCAACAAAACGTAGCAAACGGTCACTGAAATTGAAACTGATTACTAGTATCTCAGTAATAAGCTGTTCCACGCACAATCATAGTATCTCAGTAATACAAGTATACACTATACAGTAATCATATTTTTCCTAGCAAATCGCGCGCACAACTACTAAGATGGAGAGAGCAATCATGAGGGGAATTTTCCGGCTGCTGTGACGATAACCATGTTTTGGGAACAGTAATCACTAAGAGGGCAGATGCAATTTTCACCTGACGAAATCAATTCCTGGAGATGGGGGCGGACGGAACTCCTGCGGGTTGCCTGATCCGAGCGCTCCTCCTGCGCTTCCTGCTCTTGCGCGCCGCCGCTCGATGCATGCCCTTCCCAACCCGTGTGCTCGCCGCTCATCACCCTACTCGTGCGCGCGCCGCACCTGCGCGTCTCCTGCTCGCCGCATCCCGCTCGTCGCACTTAGCACCGAGGTCTCATGAATCAGAGATGCAGGCATGAGGGAGATAGTGAGGAAGAGGGAGGAGGAGACCTACCTTGCCGGATCTGGATCCGGGCCGGGAGTCGCGTGCGCCGCCGCCGTGCTGCGCGCTTCGCGAGAGGAGGGTGCGCTCGGGAAGGAGGAGTGGGGAATAAAGGAGTCACGTGGGTCCCACCCCTGGTTGACTGAGAGAAGGGTGCGGCTGTGTTTTTTCCTTTGTTACAGGCGGCTGTGTTAAAGTCATTGCCAAGATATTAACTTCCCTTTTGAGAACCGGTTTTCCTACTTTGGTATTTTCTATTATTCAGTTACCTTGAATGTTCGCTGGGAGACACAGTTGTGCCAAGGCATTCTTGATATTTCAGTACAGAACCTAGTTTATGCCAAATAATACTGTGATATCTACCTTCCTGATTTATAATTCGAGCATTTATTCTAATTGATTTTTTTCAGAGGGTCCGGAGCATGGCCTGAGCCACTTTTGGCTGACCGATTCATGCCCTCAAACTGTCAAGGCGGTGAAGGACAGGAGGCCATTTGAAATTCTAAGCCTGGCCGGACCTATTGCTTCTGCTCTTCAGATCTAGCAAAATTTGGTCTGCTTGGTCCCTCGGGATGGTGTTCTGTTCTGTTCGTTCTTCCTTTTTCATATTTTTTTTGGGGGGATCTTTGTGTTTCTCCTTTCTCCAACTAGAAGGCATTTTGCTAATGTATTTACTAGAGAACCATAAGCATTCGTCGAGACATTCGTAGTGTAGTCTGTTCAATAATTTGGCTGAGCAAGCCAGGGTGTCTATCCATGTTATATAAATAAAACTTATCAAATAAAGTGCCAGTGAGCTCCCTCGTTGCATTCTCTACCATTCTGTGTCTGGTTTGAGGGTGTTTGGTTTCACATACTAAAATTTAGTCTCGATCACATCTAATGTTTGGTTACTAATGAAAAGTATTAAATATAGATAATTGCAAAATTAATTGTGCAGATTAGTTGGCGAAATGAATCTATTAAACATAAATAGTCTCTGATTTGATAATGTGATACTACAGTAAAAATGTATTAATGACGAATTAATTAGGTTTAATGTACTCATCTTGTGAATTAGTTTCAATTTATGTAATTACAATTAGTTCATATTTATAATTCTCTAATTAATGTTAAAAAATTTAGCTCATATTTAATCCATTTAATTAGCGTTCGAAGATTCCATGTCACACCTTGTTCCGACCAGATGTGGTCTGGCAGGTCTGCTGTGCTTTGCTCCTGTCTGTGTAGTAGCAGGTGTACGTCAGTACGTGTACTCTCCATGGTGCAAATTTGGTGTGCTGCTGCTGGCACTGAGGTTTGCTCGACAGCACGAGACGCTCTCAATTCCTCGCCTGAAAATTGGAACACTGGACGCGTGTGTGGTGTGGTCTGCCACCCACAGACCCACTCATCACAGCCCACAGGGCGCGGGTGCGATTCGAGACTCGAGTGACAAGTCGTGCCAGTAAAGAAGCTTTTCCGGCGAGATAATCGCGGAGCGAAACCAGCCGCTTCGCTTCGGTGAGCGGGGAAAGGGGGTGCCTCGCCGCGTCCGCTCCCCATCAATTCGCTCATTCACTCTCCCCGTCTCCGGCGTTAAACCAGCAGCCCACCAAACGAACCCGAGCGTCAATTCGCTGTGCTCGGCTCGGTTCCGTCGCCACTCACCTTCTCCCTTCTCCAATCTCCAACAACCGGTGGAAGAGAGAAGAAGATTCAGAGCGAGAGGCCGGGCGGTCCCGGGCGGTGTTCGCCTGTCTGGTGCCTGCTCTCTGGTCATGGAAGAGCAGAGGAGGCCTCGCTTCTTCAAGATCGTCATCGGCGACTTCACGCGCCGCATGGTGAGTAGTAGTCTTTCTTCCTCCTTCTGTTGCTGTGCGTTCCCCCTCTGCCCCGTTGTCTGCGTTCCTGGGTATTGTGCGGCGAGGGCAGGCAGCGAGGGTCCAGACTCCAGAGGCAGAGAGCTGCGGCATTTGGATGGATAGAGGATGACCTCACTGTGCCTGCGTATGAGTTTTGCCATCTTTTCCTTCTGATAGGTTGGATTTCAGCATTCAGGTATACATGCAGTCCAAGTGGAAGTTTGCTACGCAATCCATGAGTAAATGTTGTTTATTGCGTGCATTGTATGCCGTCCTAAAAGGAAGAAATTGAAACTTCAGTGCAATTGTTTATGCCGTGGTAGTGACATATCAATGTAGACATATATGTACCCAATACATGTTCATAAACACTAAATCCACTGGCAAAATGATCTGCATTTCAGTCTTTGGCATCATGGCCTCTCGAGTGCCATTTTCAGTCAAGTATCTCAAAGTGGGACATAGCTTACAGTTCGTCCTGAGTCCTAACCTTGCTTCTGCATGTAGGAGATACCTCGAGGCTTCCTCTGCCATATTCCAGAGGAGAGGAGGCGCAGAGCATCTGGTGCTGCGGTGGCTTCATCGGCTACAGTTGTACTTAAGAATGCTGAATTGAAGACCTGGCCTGTTGAGCTGGAGGAAATCGATGGCCGTGTGTTTCTGACCAGAGGGCGGTCAAAGTTTGTGGAGGGCAACTGTTTAGGGCAGGGAGAATTCCTTGTCTTCGAATATGATGGGAACATACATTTCAGGGTCTCAGTTTTTGGTGCGAATGCTGTTGAGAAAGCAGTTTGGCCTTCAGCAACTGGTGCCCAAGCTACTGGGAATATAGGAAGAGGAGAACAGCCATGTGATATCTCCCCTTCTAGTAAGAGGAGACATAGTCACACACAGGTTGATATACTGGATCAGTCTGATGTAGGAATGAAAGTAGTCTAGTCTTAAGAAAATAATTAGATCAATTCATACTGGTCATTTAGGTGTATGCATTTTGCCTATTCTCTAGTCTCTAGTGCACATGGAGTCGGCTTGTTATTGTCATGGTCTTAGATGACTTTGTTTGCAAGTTTACAAGTCTAACTTTAAGTTTAGAATCATATTACGTATGATGGTCTACATGAAACTGTTGTTGCTAGAGAATATTATTGCCCAAAAGAATTATTTCTTCACACCAATTCAAAATCCCATAGCTTCAATTTTTCGTAAGGCATATTCTCGACCATTGACAAGTATCAAGAAAAGATTGAGAAAGTTAACAAAAAGGATGACTGATACCTTTCATTAAGTGATTCGGAAAGAGAGATATTACAGGTTTTGTATGTGGGCATGCATAACTTTTTAGGCAAGAGAATTGAATAAATTACGGAAAACAGAGAAACAAGTATGGTATCTACCTGCATGTTTATGATATCATCAAATAGCCAAATATGACTTATAGAATGAAACAAAGTGAGTACCTTTTTGGTTCACTAAGGAGCATGCATTTTTAAATTTTGGTTGGTACCTTGTAATGTTGTATCCTTAACTGATAGTTTTGTATATAACTTCTAGACAGTTACCACACAACGAAGCACTCAAGGGGATGAACATATTTCAGTCCAGGATACAATTTGTTTCCTTGATCCACATGAAGTAGGCTGTTCCAAAGATGAGTTGGAGACATCCTTGTCACAGAAGGATCCAATGGTGGATGATAAAGCTAAAGCAATTGTTGAAGTAATGAGAACTTTGCATGTTGACAAATTGACAGTTGAATTATTCTGTGCTACACTCTGTTTGTATAAATGGAAAGTTGAGGCGGCTGCAGAAGACATAAATATTTGTAGGGGCAAACCACAACTTCTGGAGCAACCTCTGAAGCAGAAACTTGTTTTGTGGTGTAAGTTTTTTAAATCATCTCATGTTCTTTCATTTTTGCATCAGCAACAGAGCTAATATCCTTTTTTTTTGTCTCCAGTTGACTTTGTAAAGAGTCAACTACGACACTTCTTCCCTCCAGATGTTGATTCTGAGAGAATCAAGAAGAACAATCTTAAGGGGTCTAACTTGTCTAATCAACCGCTACAGTGTGACCTGACTGTGGCACCAGTGAAGCGAAGGCTAGTTGATGAACATAAATCTTGTGATTTGTCTCGCCAACATAAGAGGAAAACAGTTAAGTTGCAGCGAGGCTCACCCCAACCTCAAACACCAAGAAGATCACCACGATTTGCACACCTAAACGATACTTGCAACGACACAAATAAAGTGTTGAAAGAAAGAGCTGAAGGGCTCAAACCACCACCAGCTGCAAAAAATCATGTCAAGGATAGGGCACACAAAGCACGCTTGCTTCAAGATAATTCCTTGAGAGCAGTTCGTGATGAAACAGCAGGTGATTCTTTGGTCGCTCTTTGTTAGATCTTCCTTTCTAACATCTCAAACTTAGGTTAAATCAACTTTTGCCTTTCCAGGTTCCTTATCTCAGGACCTCAAGAAACTGGATCCCCCACGGTGTGAGGTTGGCTCAAGTAAAGAGAACGAACATGATCAAGGAGAAACTGGATTTTTCTTGGATCACAGCAGTGATGGAAAGAGCAGTAAAGAACAAATGGAAATAAATGGTGTGGGAAATTCTGAGTTGTTCATGAATACAGATTGCATAGAGTCATCACCAAATAACTCTTGTTTGACAGCATATTCAAGAATAAATGAGCTATCATTTACACGGAAGCACTCACAACATGCCAGTCCCCTTGAGAAAATTTTACTTGATATTCAAAGGGACAGCTTTGTGAACACCATCACACGTATCCAGAAAGTCATCCGTGATGATCCTTCGGATGTGCTGAGTGCAGATGCAATTGGAGCTGTTGCGCAGATAGGATTGCTGAAATGTGATTTATGCCTTCAGGATAGGAGTGCCCGAAAGATAGTGAATGCATTGTTGGAGTATGCTAAAAAGGTTAAGGAAAAACATAATTTCAGTATTGAAATGAGGAAGGAAGAGTTCTCTGCAAAGCTACAGGATCTCTTAAAGTGGCAGCTTAAAGAGCTAGAAACTACATACACTTCCTTCGAGTCAGATTACAAGAAAGCAACAACTGATTCTACCATTTCCTTCTCTACATTGGAACAACACAGGAAAAAGTTGCATGCCATTAAGGATGGTATGAAGGACTCACAGCAGGTTTTGATGATTAAGGATGATGAAATTCAAAAGTTGGCACGTAAAGTCGCTGAGCACGAGGCCATATGTCAGAAGTCTTTAATGGAAAAGGTAAGGATTAAGACAGCTCTGATTAGCTATCAGAAGACTCTTGGTGATGTAAAAGAGCAGCTCGCCTCTACTGAACCTGGATCCATTGATGTAGATGCATTGGCTAAGGTAGAGATGGATAATATGAGTATGGAGATTCAGCTTTCCAAGGGAATTCTTCTAAGCATCAACTTCGAGAAAGAGTAAAGAAGGTGTAGCGTCTGCTTAGTTTCTGCCTATGTCTATTCACGGTAATTCCTCTCATGGAAAGTTCATCTCCATTCTCCTAAAGCCCATACATGTTATGAGGAAGGATATAAGAGTGGTGATTCATGCATCGTAATGCTTGCTTTTCCTTGTAATACTTTTTTTATAAGTCTGGTCTAGCTAATTCAGATGCAGGTTATATATTTGTTTATATTTTTGCCAATCTTAAACCATCAGAAAGTTTGAAACGCAAGTCAGATATATATTAACTGATTATTGAAGGAGACTAGGAGTTGCTTGAAAACTAGACAACTAGTTAAGGTCTGCTGATTCTGTACCATAATAACTCAGCTATATCACTCACTGCAGGAGTTTCATTAGATGTGGTAGTTTACATTGCATACAGTCAGTTACTTCTGAAGAGTCGCAAGGTTGTAGAATGCCCCTTTCTTGTTCATGAGCTGTGGGTAAGATCCACGCTCCACCACCTTACCCTCTCCCAGGAAAGCAATTGAGTCTACATTCTTAATTGTGTTTAGTCGATGTGCCACCACGATTGTAGTCCTCCCTGACATTATTCGATCAAGAGCTTCCTGCACCACTTGCTCTGACTGCGCATCAAGTGCACTTGTTGCTTCATCAAGCAGTAGTATTGCTGGATTCCGGATTATTGCCCTTGCAATTGCAATTCTTTGCTTCTGCCCCCCTGAGAGTTGTATACCGTGCTCTCCACAATCAGTATCATATCCATCCTTCAATGACCTGAAAAATAATAGGCTTTGAGTTCAAACAAAGGGATGTTATGCAGTATATATAATACATACTTGGAATAGAACACACATAAGACTTACGATATGAACTCATGTGCATTTGCAGCTTTTGCGGCCTCCACAATCTCGTCTTCATCAGCTTCTGGTTTACCAAAAGCAATGTTATCCCTGACACTACCTGAAAACATTGCTGGCTCCTGACTAACAAGAGCTGTGAATCCTCGAAACCAAAGAATATTCAACTCCCTCACATCCATGCCATCAATCCTTACGGCCCCTCTATCAACATCGTAGAATCTCTGGATCAAGCCTATGATAGTAGATTTACCACAACCACTTCTCCCAACCAGGCCAACACTTGTTCCCGCTTTCACATCCAAACTAAAATCTTGTAGGATAAGGCATTCTGGTCTTGTTGGATATGAAAAGTCTACCCTTTTTAACTCTATTCTTCCTTGTATTTTCTTCTTCTGGTCTTCCTTTTCCACCTGCAAAGTAGCATTGCAAAGCCATATTTTGCTTACAAATCTGCTGATTAATATTTTTTATGATGCTTAAGAAGACAGTTATATGAGTATGCTACCTGTGAATTTTGTGGAGAGATAGATTTCCTATCTAGCACCTCAAATACTGAAGCAACTGCATTTGCTCCCTTTGCCAGGTCTGATGTCATGCTACCAGCATCAGCAATCAGCTTTCCTGTGCTCACCAGGACGAAAAAGGTTTTGAAAACATCACCCGCTGAGATCTCCCCAGACTGTGCCAGCTTCCCACCGTACCAGAAGTCCAGTGCCCATGATAAGAATGAGAGGCAAGGTGACAATCCTGTGGCCAGCCCTGCTACCCATGACTTCTTCCTTGCTCTTTTCAATGGTCCCTCTTGCGCATGCTCAAAGAGCTGAAGAACCTTTGATGAGCAGCCAAAGGAGGTTACCATCCTGTGGTTGTAAACAGCTTCTATGGCAATCTGAGTACTTTGATACTGAGCCTTTGCCAGGTCCCTTGAAACATTTGAGAGTACTATCTTTTTGGCATAGTAGCATATCATTGTAGTTGGTTGTACAGCTATCATGACAATAGCAAGCTTCCAAGCTACTATCAGGCCCATTGTCACCGCAATTATAATTCCAGAAGCTGTTTGAAGCAGTAAGGACATTCTGTCTGCAACAAGAGTTTTGACAAGAGAAGCTTCATTGCTTAGCCGAGAGCACAACGAACCACTAGAATTTGTTTCTTCATCAAACCATGCTGCCTCAAAGGTTAAGATCTTTTCAAGTACTTGGACTCGGATTCGCCTAACAAGATGCTCCCCCATGTATGCAAAATTGTAGTGTTGCAATAGATTTACAACAATGGATACCACAGACAGTGAACAGAATATCAAGGCATATCGTCTGATTATTGCATTCATCTCATTGTGGTCTTGAACAAAGAATGCAGCAATCATTCCTCCGATGGTTATGGCATAGATGGGCTGCAAGGAACCATATACCAATGCAGACAAACTGCCTATGACTGCCTGCCTCCACTCTGGTGCATTCATTGCAAGAAGCCTGGAGAAAGATGGTGCAGGTGGGGAAACATCAGAACTGTTTTCCTTTAAGACAGCTGGTGTAAGTGGCATTGGACTTGCTCTGGACACGCTGTGACGGCTGGTGCTGGTCCTGGCCACTGATGAAGCCCTAAATTGCTCATTTTCTTGATCGATGTAACTCACCATCTTCTGCAATTTCACAAGTCTTGAGTATGGGCCCCCCTTGTTGATCAGTTCATCATGTGTACCAATTTCAGCTATTGTACCACCGTCAACTACAGCAATTTGATCAGCATTCTTCACGGTTGAAAGCTTATGAGCTACTACCTGGTTAGTGTTAATGGATTATCAGCGCCATAATGCCAAATAATTTTCGCTTTAAAAAAGTATAGTGCTAAGTAATTCAAGAAAATTTGATCTTAGGGTTATGAACTAAGAGTGGAGGAAGTGAGAAATTACCAGAGTTGTCCGTCCCATAGATGCTTGATCGAGCGCATGCTGCACCAACTTCTCTGATTCTGAATCTAGTGCACTCGTGGCTTCGTCAAGCAAAAGTACAGCAGGATTCTTGATAATTGCCCTTGCAATGGCAATACGCTGCTTTTGGCCACCTGATAACAGTGCCCCACGCTCGCCAATCTGCAAGGATATACCATAAAGTATGAGAGGATCTTTCGAGGTGGTTTGACTGTTTCCTTTACTTTGATGCACATACCTTGGTCTCGTATTCTTCGGGAAGCCCCCTTATGAAGTTGTGCGCATTTGCGGTCATGGCTGCTGCATACACTTCATCCATGGTTGCGTCTGGTTTACCAAACAGGATGTTCTCTTTTATTGAAGTACCAAACAATGCATGATCTTGGCTGACAAGCCCCATTTTGCTCCTGATCCACTTGAGTTGGAGCTCCTTAATGTCGAACCCATCAATCTTGACAGTTCCTTCGCTGGCATCATAAAAGCGCTGCACTAGCGCTATTGCGGTTGACTTGCCACTGCCACTAGACCCAACCAGAGCGATGGTTTGCCCAGCAGGAACCTGGAGGTTGAAGTCTTTGAGGACTGGCATATTTGGCCTTGATGGGTACACAAAACGGACTGATTCAAACTGAAGCTCTCCTCGGATTTGGTCCAAAACAAGGCCCTTCGGGTCGTCAGCATTGATCTGGGGTACACGGTTTATCCGGTCGAGAATTCTTGTGGCAGCAACAGATGCCTCAGTGAAATGTTTCAGCTCAGGGAGTGCCATTCCAAGGGACCTGCAACATTCAGTAAGTTTGTTCAGTTAAGCTTCTATTGAACACAATGAAACGAGATCAGAAGTCAGTACAGTACAAAAGGTAGAAGGAACATACAGGCCACCCAAGACGAAGGAAATCCCAGCAGCATATATCCTCCCACCACTTGCCTGATGGTGCATCACCAACCTGCCCCCATACCATGCGAGGAAGGCCCAGATGGCAAAAGAGAGGCCGGTGAACCCAACAGCGAGACCCTTCGCAATCCCCTGCTTTATCCCCAGCTCGATCGTCTTGTCAAGGATCGCCGTGTACTTCTGGATGATCCTCTTCTCGGCTGTGAATGAGTAGACGGTCTTGATCGAGCCCAGAGCTTGCTCGACCAGGGAATTCGCCTTGGTGTACTCATGGCGCGACTGGTGGGAGAGGTAGAGAAGGTACTTGCCGTAGATCAACCCCGGGATTATGAGAAGCAGGACTAGAGGAAAAGAGACCAGAGCCAGCCTCCAGCAGAAATAAGTGGCGAAGGCCAGTCCGGAGACGAAGACAGTAGAGTGCATCAGAAATAGAGGGACCTGTTCCAAATTGAATGAAACAAAAGCAACAAATTATGCCGTTATTTCTCGAATGAACTAATGTTGGATTCAAAATTCCTGAGTTTCACCCCACTTTTTTCTACCGTAGTTTGAGGTTTTCTTCGGTACACAATACGACCTGTACGACCAGTTGGAAAAGGACTCGTATGTAACAAAAAATGACCTATATGTAAGGATCAGACGGTTGAGATTAATTCGATACGACAGGTTTTTTAGCTGTCGTATGGTAGTATTCAAAGGTCGTACTGGTAGTTAAAGGGTATTATCAGAAATGTAAAATGTTATTTTTGTAATACATAAAAACGGAGGGAGGAGGTGTGCACGGGTGGGTAGCGGGGAATTTTTTTTTCTAAATTATATATCAACCAAATTACCATTTTACCCTTAGAGAAAAAATCGAAGAAACCGACAATACGACCGTACGACTGTTGGAACGTATTGTGTACCGAAGAAAACCTCAGTTTATATTACTTAAGTTTATATTACTTAAGGAACCATTCTTTTCAATCCATTATCCTCCTGTGCTTGTTTGTTGATTCATCCAGCTCACATCAGAACAATGTGATCACGTTTTTACACCCCTGTTTAGCATTTTTAATGCATTCTTTGATACTTTCAGGCTACCTTAACAGTGTTTCATCATGTGCATACATCCCTGTCGCGGTCCTGCCTGCCTTGCAGCAGGCCCATGACAAAATCACATCAAACAAATTTGCTTAGTCCTAGCGCTTTCATTGATCGCTTGCCACATGGCTGATTAAATACGACGCCCGGAGACTAGACTCCTGGATGTCCCGATCATTCCTGGTCAGACTATCTGATTCACCATTGATTCGGTGACGGTCAGGGACTCAGGGTCGTCACATGACACGTCCTAAATCGTCCTAGAAAATGGTTAGGCTTCCGTTAGCCAGCAAGCTAAGAAACCTCCAAGATGTTTACCGGAGATGGGGCTAATCATTGACAAACGGGGATGCATGGATGGTTTGGTTTGACCAAAGTTTTGTCTAGCCTGATAGTGAATACTACGATGCAGCGTAGTACCTCGTCGTCATTCTTTTCTGGAGTAGTGTTTCTGACGTCTGAAGTTTTTTTTACTGAATTTTGAGAGTTTTTTTGACTGGATTCTGACGGGTGAAGTGATGGGCATCAGATCATCATACCTTCTCGCTGAGGACCTCCTGGATGAGGGACGCGTCCTTGGAGATGCTGTTGATGATCTCCGAGGTGGTGGCCTCCTGCGAGTCGAAGAAGCCCACCTCCTGACGCAGGATGGCCTGCAGGTACAGGTACCGGATCCGCAGCACCTGCCGCTCGCTCGTCCGGCTCCAGCAGTATCCTTCTGCACCCACGAATTTTTCGCCAGACCGACGTCAAAAAACAGTTAGCAGCAGGCGCCTCGTTTAGAATGCAATAGTTTTACAAGAAATTTGCAACCAAAACAAAAGGTTTGATTCGTAGGAGACAGTTCAATTTTATTTAGCAGTAAGGTTCAGGGATTCAGGGAACAAAAATAATCCTGCTTTCCAGTAGGATTCAGTTCCTGTAATGATATGTGTAGCATAAAAAGTGTCTTCTTTTGGTTCTCACACACATGTCCAATCGAGTAGCTAACACAGATTAAGACATGGAAAAGAGAACTGTGTCTGCTCACAGATATACATACATGAGGCCAGTTCTTGATGACAAAAATTTCCATTAAAATTTTGTCAATTTAAAACAGGTGCCACATAATGAATTGAGTGGGGCGAGCTGAAGTTTACCCATGAACGCCACCGCCAAGACCGCGAACGCCAGGTACACGAAATTCAGGCACGACTGCATCGATCAAGAGCAAAAACGGCCAAAAAAAGGTAACAATTAAATGGTGAGCTCGATCAGTTCGCGAGAAGAGCACGGAAGAATGGACACTTGTCGATCGCTAGTACAGGTGGTACGGTAATGCACGGCGCGACGAACCTTCTCCACCTCGTGCATGAAATCCACGGTGACGGCGCCGCCGCCGCCGCCGCGCCCGTACCCGAGCGCGTTCATCACGTCGCTGGCGAAGATGAGCAGCAGGTTGGTGGAGCACCCGTCGCCGATGGCCCCCAGCGTGCCCAGCACCATGAGCAGGACGTCCACCCGGTCCGCGAACCGGAACAAGCCGCGGATGCTCATCGGCCGATCGCCGCCGCCGCCGCCGGTGCCCGGCGCGGGGGCACCCGTCTTCTTCTCCGACATCAAAAGTAGGTGGCTGCCCACAAGGTAGCTGCTGTCACAGCCCTTCTTGTTGTGCTCTAGCATCATGGCTTTGGCACCAAGGGCTTTATATAGCTGGTGAGCTGAGTGTACACCAACACACGCGTGTGATTTTGTAGTAATTTATTTTTTCCATTTTGTTATTCGGGGTTGCATGATGAGGAGGCATGCATACATCACAGTGATGCAGATTAAAATGAGTTGGAATTCAGCATGTGTGCAGCAGAAAAGTTGGCGGCAACAACTTACATGCCCATTGGCTCTTCCTCATAATATTTTCCTTTTAAAAAATAAATGATAAATATATAAATTGTAGAGATGCTATTGGGCTCCCTGGTGATGTGGTGGTTGTGTGCCGATTTAATATGGCAAGTGTTTTTCCTTTCCGTTTGATTTACCGTGCCGGCTATGCTTTATTTTGCCTTATCTTGAATTATGCAAATACTGTAGCCTTTTACAGGCCAATTGATCCTATATATTTTATACTACCACCACAGTGTGACGTGGTTTGGTCTCTGATAATAAGTACATTAAAGCCGCAAAAGCAGGGCCTCTTCTTTTTTTGTTGATTAGTCAAGTGAAACTGATTTTTAATTTGGGTGGTAAAGTTAATTAACAGCACAGTTGAAGGAGCGTATCCTTTCACCCCCTACTTAACACTTGTTGGCGCTATGTATAATTACCGTGCTAGTTAGCCTTGAGTTACCAGTTAGGAGCTTACATTATTGGACTATACGTTGTGCCGCTGCAAACAAAGCCACGCGAGACCATTGTTTTTCTACTGCTATCTATCTATATAATATATATACGACATTAGTTGCCCTGGTGTATATCCCGGAGTACTCCTATGGCATGCACCACATTAAAAGTCATTAACTCCATTTCTCTCCACATACAAGCTGTTCATGTTATCTTCCACCTAACTATATTTCTCTCTACATGCAAGGTATGCACATCAGCACATCATCTCCCACTAATTTAGATGCACCTCACTAAGAGTCATTAACTCTATTTCTCTCTACATGCAAGCTATCCATGTTATCTTCCACCTAACTTTATTTCTCTCTGCATGCATACAAGTTATGCACATTATCTTCCACCAATTCTTTATTCATTCAAGCTACCCGTCATCAGGGGCGGAGCTATGCTTGGCGCTGTGGGTGCGGCTGCACCCAGACGCAAAACAAAATTCAATGATGCTAACGATTTTTCACCCTTTATGCACCTACATCTAAACAAATTTAGCACCCACAACTCACTAAAACTAGTCTTTAGAGAAGTGTTGCACCCCCTACATTTTTACTCTAGCTCCGCCCCTGCCCGTCATATCCCACCAACTAAGGATCATCACATAAATTGGTAGCGGTAGACGAAATGAATGGTCATTTTTGCCACGATCTCCTTCTATCAATCCTGAGTTGTCACAACGTCGTTTATTTTTGAACGTTTTTCCTTCCATCAATCTCGAGTTGTCATAATGTCGGATTTATTTTTGAACTTTTTTACTTTAAATTAATAAGAATTGGTAGTGGTTCATAATTTATTAGAAAGCTATCTCAAATCCCGTAGAAACGTGAGGAGAATCATCTAATTTTATATATTTTAGTGTCTCGATCACCCTCTGAATACACCGTGACCAAAATGGTCTAGCTGCTTCTGCCATGGTTTCCAAAAAAAGAGAGGAACAATTAAAGACACAAGAAATAAAAGGACGAAGCGGCTAACTGCATGCATATATGTATAGTACACGGCTAAAATGCATGCACACGGCAGCTGTAAGACTTGCAATCTCTGCGCATCCACGAGGCCGGCATGAAAGACTGAAAGGTGATAGATGAGCAGCTAGCTATAGCCTTGTCATTTGCAAATTGCAGCGTAATGATGATGCTGCCGATCTAGTAGGATAATCGCAGTAGACCAGCACGCAAAAAAGCTACCGCAGGACGACGATCCTAATGGAAGCGCTTTACGTTCACCTGACAAAATTTACTTTAAACAATAATCATAATTTGCATCTTTAACCAACCCACTGACCGGTCACTTGTCTGATCAGCTCATATACTAGCTCCAAGTTTTCAACACATGATGTTCACGTCGAAAGCAACCGTGTTAGCTCCTTTTGCCCTTCTGCTAGGTGCCTAGAACATCATCTAGTATTTGTTTTAGCATTTTTTGGACGGAGCTGGAATTGTTTTATTGAAAGGCATTAGGTTACTGAGTGAAGTGGTAGACAAGTCGGTAATATTCAATCTTACCCATCATAACCTCCTTTTTCTTCACCGTTTTGCACGCTCGAATTCAGTACGGCGTGTTGTATTGTATAGAATATAGATTGCACTACTGTTCTTGATGATCACATGCATTGACCCGCCGGAAAATACGTACGGAAGCAGTACCTAGTTGCTTTGAGGATCTTAGTGTCTGCTAAACCACTTTGCAGAATTTTTTTGAAGGATATATTCTAGGACGGCCATCAGGTCTTGGGATGGATGTGCTCCAGCAATGTGAAAAAAAAATATTAGCATTTTTTAACACACAAAAGCAATAGTGTTCAAAGTTGTATATCGGAGTCTCTCGGTGACCATATCAATGTCCAAATTACCATATTCTACGAATGGACATAGTAGAAACACTTGTGCTAAAGTGGGTCTGCTTTACCAAATTAATTACTCATCAGTCATCACTCATCAGTATGTTTTTGCAGGTGGCGCTGTCGTATGCTAA
Source organism: Cenchrus fungigraminus (assembly GCA_036936925.1). Classification (NCBI taxonomy): domain Eukaryota; kingdom Viridiplantae; phylum Streptophyta; class Magnoliopsida; order Poales; family Poaceae; genus Cenchrus; species Cenchrus fungigraminus. The sequence goes on along the minus strand of CM072779.1, from coordinate 26,653,109 downwards.
GCAATAATAATTGTCAGTGATGGGGCCATGCTAATCTTCTCTCTATCGTTCCAATTTTATCCGTGACCTCCTCGGCGCCCTCGTTCCGTTCATACCTCTCCTTCCCTCCCTCATGCTGTGTCCTTGGAGATCGGGCCGCGGCCCCCCACGCTGCCGCCGCCGCTGCCAGGGCCGTCGCCTGCCGCCGGCGGCCTGCCGGGCCCTCTCTGCCGTCGCCGGCCGTCCTCCTTCGCTCCCCCAAGGTCGTCTTGGAGTTGCAGGAGGCCGACGGCGCGTCCTCCGCGCCGGCCAGGCCCGTGCCGCTGCAGGGCTTGCTGCCTGCCCGGCCGGCCGCGTCCGCGCTCGCCGGCGCCGGCAGGGGCGTCCTGCGGCGCGCGCCGGCGGCGGCTGGCGCACGGCCGGCTGTGGCCACCCCGCCGCCCGCCCTGCCGGCCGGTACCCAGGGTCAGCCCGGCGCGTCTCCTGGCGCCCGACCGGCCGCGGCCTCCCCGCTGTCCCGCTGCCCGCCTGGCGCCCGGCCGGCCGCGGCCTCCCCGCTGTCTGCCCGGCCGGCCAGTGCCCCCCGGCGCGGCTCCTGGCCTGCTGGCCACTGCTGGGCTGTGCGGCGCAGGGGCGGGTCTGCCTGGCGCCGCGCCTCCGCAGTGGCCGGCAGGGCTGCCTCCGCCGCCCGCCGCCGGCCAGGGGCTCCCCACCGCCGCCGCGCCCCTGCCGTGGCCAACCGTGCTGCCTCCGCCGGCCGCCGGCGGCCAGGGGCCCCCCTCCGCCGCCCCGGTCCTGCTAGGCGCTGCCGACGCTGTGCTCCCGGCTGCGCCGCCGGTGCCGTGCAGCCGGGCGGCGCCGTCGACTCGTTCCGCTTTGATGAGCTCGACGATGGGCTCGATGCGGACTCACCACCGCCGGTCGATGCCGGTCCCTCCCCCTCGCCGCTGCTCTCCTCGGTCGCTCCTCTACCACTCGCCTCCCCGTCGGCTGCGCCTACGGATGCGGTGGCCGCCCTCGCCGCCGTCCCGGGCCTCTCCCCCGGCACGGCCGCCGCCCTGGCTGCCACCGGCCCGGCTGCCGTCGTGTCCGCCCTCCGTGTGTTGGAGGCGTGCGCTGCCACCTCCTCCTCCACCCGCCGTTGGGCGCGCCCTCTCGAGGTGGCGGGCGACGACCGTGTGGGGTTTGGCCCGGCTGCCTCCGCCACTCGACTAACTCCGGTCCAGCCGGCCGGGGTGGTCAAGCCGGGTTCGGTGGAGCCGGGGCCCTCCATCCCCTCTGCCCGGGAGCTGTGGGACCTCGACGCTTCGGGCTCCTCCGCCTCTGGTTCCTCCTCCCCGGCGCCACGTCGTCGCTCCTGTTGGGCATACACCCCGGGTACTCATGCAAGGAAGGAAGAAGACGGACTTCTACTAGAATTCCCCTGTAATCCTATTAGGACTCGTTCCGTATAATCCTACTAGGACTCCTGCCTTGTAACCGACTAGGAACCCGCCCCCTGAACTATATAAAGGAGGGCCGGGTACCTAGCCGAACATTTAACCAACCCAACACCCACGCGCAGGGCGCCATACTTGATCCCCCAAACAGGACGTAGGGTCCATCACCTTAGCGGCCCGAACCTGTATAAATCTTGTGTCCCGTGTCCTTGCGCATACCTTCGAGTTCTCAGTCTCCCGATCACGATCCTCCACCGCATAATCAACTACCTCGGGTACCCCCTTGGTAGGTTTGCCGGTCTAAAACACCGACAGCTAGCGCGTCAGGTAGGGGTGATCATCACCACCGGGCGAATTCGAATGACATTTTCATCATCAAAATCAATCTACTCAACAACAAGCAAGTCAAGCAAGTCGCCGAGTTCTATCGAAAAACGGAATCGATTTCCGTACTCTGTTTGCGCGTCGGCAGAACACGCTCAACTATGCCGCGCGTCCGGGTGCCTCGGCACGTCGCGCAGCTCGTCGTCGACTACTTCACCTCACGCGGCTCGTCGTCGACTACTTCGCCTACGCCGCGCGTCCGGGTGCCTCGGCACGTCGCGCGGCTCGTCGCGCGGCTCGTCGTCGACTACTTCGCCTCGCGCAGGCTCGTCGTCGACTACTTCGCCTACGCCGCGCGTCCGGGTGCCTCGGCACGTCGCGCGGCTCGTCGTCGACCACGCGCCGTCTCGCCGCGCGTCCGCGTCGCACGGCTCGTCGCACGGCTCGTCGTCGACTTCTCTTACACTGTGTGCCGCTGCGACATCGTCTTGCGGGACACCGGCTCGTCGTCGACTACTTCTCCTCGCGCGGCTCGTCGTCGACTACTTCGCCTACGCCGCGCGTCCGGGTGCCTCGGCACGTCGCGCGACTCGTCGCGCAGCTCGTCGTCGACTACTTCGCCTCGCGCAGGCTCGTCGTCGACTACTTCGCCTACACCGCACGTCCGGGTGCCTCGGCACGTCGCGCGGCTCGTCGTCGACCACGCGCCGTCTCGCCGCGCGTCCGCGTCGCACGGCTCCTCATCGACTTCTCTTACGCCGTGTGCCGCTGCGACATCGTCTTGCGGCACATCGGCTCGTCGTCAACTACTTCTCCTCGCGCGGCCACGCGCCGTCTCGCCGCGCGTCTGCGTCGCACGGCTCGTCGTCGACTTCTCTTACGCCGTGTGCCGCCGCGACATCGTCTTGCGGCACACCGGCTCGTCGTCGACTACTTCACCTACGTAGTGCGCCCAGCCTCGTCGGCTCGTCGCACGGCTCGTCGTCGACTTCTCTTACGCCGCGACATCGTCTTGCGGCACACCGGCTCGTCGTCGACTACTTCGCCTACGTCGTGCGCCCAGCCTCGTCGGCTCATCGTACGACTCGTCGTCGACTTCTCTTACGTCGTGTGCCGCCGCGACATCGTCTTGCGACACGTCGGCTCGTCGTCGACTTCTCTTACGCCGTGTGCCGCCGCGACATTGTCTTGCGGCACACCGGCTCGTCGTCGACTACTTCGCCTACGTCGTGCGCCCAGCCTCGTCGGCTCGTCGCACGGCTCGTCGCACGGCTCGTCGTCGACTTCTCTTATGCCGTGTGCCGCCGCGACATCGTCTTGCGGCACACCGGCTCGTCGTCGACTACTTCGCCTACGTCGTGCGCCCAGCCTCGTCGGCTCGTCGCACGGCTCGTTGTCGACTTCTCTTACGCCGTGTACCACCGCGACATCGTCTTGCAGCACACCGGCTCGTCGTCGACTACTTCGCCTACGTCGTGCGCCCAGCCTCGTCGACTCATCGCACGACTCGTCGTCGACTTCTCTTACATCGTGTGCCGCCGTGACATCGTCTTGCGACACGTCGGCTCGTCGTCGACTTCTCTTACGCCGTGTGCCGCCGCAACATCGTCTTGCGGCACACCGGCTCGCCGTCGACTACTTCGCCTACGTCGTGCGCCCAGCCTCGTCGGCTCGTCGCACGGCTCGTCGTCAACTTTTCTTATGCCGTATGCCGCCGCGACATCGTCTTGTGGCACACCGGCTCGTCGTCGACTACTTCGCCTACGTCGTGCGCCCAGCCTCGTCGGCTCGTCGCACGGCTCGTCGTCGACTTCTCTTACGCCGTGTGCCACCGCGACATCATCTTGCGGCACATCGGCTCGTCGTCGACTACTTCGCCTACGCCGCGCGTCTGGGTGCCTCGGCACGTCGCGCAGCTCGTCGTCGACTACTTCGCCTCGCGCGGCTCGTCGCGCGGCTCGCCTCGCGCGGCTCCTCGTCGACTACTTCGCCTACGCCGCGCGTCCGGGTGCCTCAGCACGTCGCGCGGCTCGTCGCGTGGCTCATCGTCAACTACTTCGCCTCGCGCGGCTCGTCGTCGACTACTTCACCTACGCCGTGCGATCGGGTGTCTCGGCTCCTCGCGCGACTCGTCGTCAACCACGCGCCGTCTCGCCGCTCGACTTCTCGTCGGTCAGTCGCACTGGCTCTCACCGTGCGCCCGGTCGCTCCGTCTCGCGGCTCGACTACTCCGTGCACCGCCGCTCGACTTGTTGTCCGGTCGCACTGGCTCTACTTCAGCCATGCCGTGCGTCGTGACTACTTGTCTCGCGGCAACACCGGCTCTACTTCGAGTACGCCGCACACCGCCGCGACATCGTCTTCCGACCGCATCGCGTCGACCACTCATCTTGACTAGTTTTCCAAACTAGTCGAGAACGACAGAAACACCCCAACAACTAGTCGGAATCAACTGACTGGTCAAACTTCAGCAACAATCATCACGGCTCCATCTCCGACCGCCACGGCTTCATCTACAAGATCGCCCTGACGGCAACAGCTAAGTCATTTATTTAAATGATTGTTTTTTCTTCTTTGGCTTGTCTTCCATGCGCAGGACAAACATGCCAAGGACTACCCGTCTGTGCATGCTTCTACACGGGAACTATCCTTCAGAACTGCACAATCTCAAGTCCGCTACAGCGGCACAAGTCAACGCCATTGGTCGCAATCTAAAGTCCGCTACAGCGGCACAACTCGGCTCCGGTCGCATCAACAGTCTGCACAGGCAGCAACAGTTAAGTCATTTATTTAAATGATTACTGTTTTCTTTTCTTGACTTGTTCTCCTCAACATGTAGGACAACATGCCAACTACTCATCGATGTACGCTTCTCGACGGTTTTTTCACGAGGGCTACACTCTGCTGACTACTCTTGGGGTATATCGATCAAGTCACCACGAGCCTACTTCATCAACTCGGGGGCTATCTCAAGGAGGCAGCTTCTAAAGTCCGCTCCGCGCGGCAACTTAAAGTCGACTCCGGTCGCACCTTCGCCTGCTTCGGTGGCATACTGCGTGTGTAAGCTTCAATGGAACCTAGCTGTAAGTGGCCCTCGCGTCCTGGCGACAATGGTACCTAGCTGCACATGGTTTTCATACTCAGTACCATGGGTTTCGTACCCTAAGTACTCACGCTTCGTACCTTGGGTCTGAAATCCATGGCCCAGGTACTCAAGTCGACTCCGGTCGCACCTTCAAGCCCGCTCCGGCGGCAACCGTACCTTGGGTCTGAAATCCATGGCCCAGGTACTCAAGTCGACTCCGGTCGCACCTTCAAGCCCGCTCCGGCGGCAACCGTACCTTAGGTCTGAAATCCATGGCTCAGGTGCTCAAGCCCGCTCCGGCGGCACAACTATTCATTTTCTTTGATTTTTCGTTCGATTTTGCATTCCGGAAGTGCTTTTTGTTTTTTGTATCTTAAAGTCCACCCCGCGTGGCACAAAGTCGACTACTATAGTCACATCTAAAGTCCGCTTCGCGCGGCAATCTAAAGTCGACTTCTATAGTAGCATATCAAAGTCCGCTCCGTGCGGCAACTAAAGTCGACTTCGGTTTTTCAAGTCGCATCTCAAAGTCCGCTCCGTGCGGCAACTAAAGTCGACTTCGGTTTTTCAAGTCGCATCTCAAAGTCCGCTCCGTGAGGCAACTAAAGTCGACTTCGATTTTTAAATCGCATCTCAAAGTCCGCTCCTTGCGGCAACTAAAGTCGACTTCGATTTTTAAGTCGCACCTCAAAGTCCGCTCCGTGCGGAAACTAAAGTCGACTTCGGTTTTTCAAGTCGCATCTAAAGTCCGCTCTGACGGCATCTAAAGTCGACTTCGGTCGCATCTAAAGTCCGCTCTGACGGCACGGCTACTTCTCAAGCTCCACGGCTCGATGCCAAATTACTACTCGGAAACTCTCCAGCTCGGGGGCTGCATTCAAATTACTACTCTAGAACAACTCTAGCAGACTTCGCTCGCTCTCAAGCTCGGAGGTTCCGTACCAACAACTACTCGACGTGGCTCATACGACTCTCTTATCTCGGAGGCTACACGCTGCAAGAGTACTCGGATGATGGCTTTCACGAACACTGAAGACCCTTGGATTGATTACCTAATCATTTCAAGGCTCGGGGGCTGCTATGCTATACCCATCATTCAATTTTTCAAGACGGAAGATTCGGAATCAAGACTGACCCTCAGCTAGAGTCTGCGACTCAACCCAAGGCTCGGGGACTACTCCATATGGAGTGCGATTTTGCAACCGCACTTCCATATAATCTCGACTTCAAGATTGATGAGCTGGACCACCTTCCAGTCTCGCGGTAGTTCAAGTACTATTGAAGACTTCTCCAAGCAGTACCCGAGGACGCTCAAGAACTACTCGAAGAGGCTTTAAGACTACTCGAACTACTACTCTCAACTCCAACGTGCTCGGGGGCTTGTCGGGCATACACCCCGGGTACTCATGCAAGGAAGGAAGAAGATGGACTCCTACTAGAATTCCCCTGTAATCCTATTAGGACTCGTTTTGTGTAATCCTACTAGGACTCCTGCCTTGTAACCGACTAGGAACCCGCCCCCTGGACTATATAAAGGAGGGCCGGGTACCTAGCCGAACATCTAACCAACCCAACACCCACGCGCAGGGCGCCATATTTGATCCCCCAAACAGGATGTAGGGTCCGTCACCTTGGCGGCCCGAACCTGTATAAATCTTGTGTCCCGTGTCCTTGCGCATACCTTCGAGTTCTCGGTCTCCCGATCACGATCCTCCACCGCATAATCAACTACCTCGGGTACCCCCTTGGTAGGTTTACCGGTCTAAAACACCGACAGCTCCCCCTCGCCCACCTTCTCGGAGCAGATGCGAGCGGTAGGCATCCCGGTGCCGGCGCGCACCCCCTCCCCGCCTCCCAACCTGTCTCGGTCGCTCCTCCACACTCACCCTTCCCCGGTCGCTCTGCTGCTATAGCCGACCGCTCGTCGACGACTGCTCCACGTCCGGTGCCCGCTTCCACCAGGGGGATCCTGGGGAAGCGGCCGCTGTCCCCGCTGCCACCTCCGCCCCTGCCTCCTCCGCAGCGGCGCCCTTAGGCTGGGGGCGGCCGTGCCGGCCGTTCTGGGCCTCCCGCGGCCGCGCCTCGCTGCATGGAGGGTCCGGCCAGGGGGGAGTCGCCGCCTCACGTCGGTCCTCCCGCTCGGCCCCCCAGGGTGGACGCGGATGGCTTCGTCGAGGTCCGGTCGCGCAAGCAGCTGTGGGCCGAGCGATCTCCGCCACTGCCGCCGCCCCCGAAGCCCTCCGTCCCCACCGACCTGGTGGGAAAGTGCTTCAACTGCTTCGGGGAGGACCATGTCACTGCCGCCTGCCCCCATGCCCCTCGCTGCTTCCGGTGCCACCAGCTCGGCCACCACGGGAGTAGACCTGAGCATTCCACGAGCCGGGCCGGGTTCGGGCCGGGCCGAAAAAAATCTCGGGTTTTTCGGGCTGAGAAAATCCTGCCCATGACCGTCCCATGGGACGTGTCGGGCCTCTGTTTTCGGGCCGGGCTTGGGCGGGCCGCCCGCGCATTTTATAGTGTAAAATAGCTAAAATCAGCATTTCGGACCGGGCTCGGGCCAAGATTTTTTTTCTCGGACTTCAAGATCTCTGCCCACGCCCGTCCAGTAAGGTCTGTGGGCGGGCCTGGCGTGGACCGGGCTCGGGCCGAGCCAGCGGGCCGGGCTTATAATGATCAGGTATACACGAGAGCTCATGCTGGCGCCCGAAGGTTTGCCTGGTGACGGTGGAGGGTGCTCGGCCCCGCCCAGGAGGTCGTACCTCTTCCCCCCCTCTGGTCACCTCGCGCCCTGCTGGTCGCTCCACCCCTCCTCCCGTGGCCGAGCAGGGTAGGGATGCTCGCCCGCCTCCGCTCCAGCCACGACGGGAGGCGAGACCGCTGCCTACCGCGGCGCCCCGGGGGCGCTCTCCGCCGACGGGCCACGGGCGTGCACCCCCCCGCGGCGCGTCACGACGCGGCTCTTGGGGGTGGCGTGCCGCCACCGCGCCGCTATGCGGGTGTGGCTCGGGCGGGCGAGGTTGCTCGCGACACCCACCCTCCGCCACCGCCGCCGCCGCCTCGTCGCTCTGCGGGCGAGGTTAGGGCGGGCGACGTTGCTCGCGACGCCCCACCTCCACCTCCGCTGGCAGGCTGCGGCCGTGCCCGCCCCCTCCGCGGCATGCCGCGACACGGCCCCAGGGGGTGGCGCGCAGCCGCCGCCCCGTTGCTCTGCCGGCGAGGCCCGGGCGGGCGAGGTGGCTTGGGGAGCCCCGCCTCCTCCACCGCTTCCCGCTGCCCCCCCCCGCCAGTGCTGACCCGGGCCAGCGTCCTCCCCCGCCGCTGCCTCCTACGCCGGTGCCTCTGGGGCACCCCTCGCGCCGCCCGCAGCTCGAGGTCTGCACCGTTCCTCGAATCCCTGACGTCGTGGCGAACAAGGTCGTTTTGGAGTGAGCTTTGGTCGCGATGGTCGCGGGCACCCGTCCGTTCGCCTCTACCGCGGACGTTGCTGCCTACCTCACCGGTCGCTTTGGTGTTCAGCCGGGGTCGTTCATGACCTACCCCTACCACCCCGAGGACTTCCTCATCGTCTTCCAGGACTCCTCGGTGATGCTGTGGGTTCTCTAGGAGCCCATCCCGGACGGGCCCCTTCGCCTCACCTTCCGCCGGTGACGGCGGGAGAACTGAGCGGTCGACACGCCGATGCGCTACCAGGTGCGGGTGGGCATCAAGGACGTGCATGCGCACCTGTGGTTGCACACCACGGCGCAGGACGTCCTCGGCTCCTCTTGTGCGGTCATCATGCTCGCCGTTGAGTCCGAGTCGAAGGCCAACCTCAAGGAGCTCTACGTCCTCGCAGGCTGCATCGACCCGGACTTGATCCCGGTGCAGAAGGACATGCGGGCGCCGATCGAGTTCTCCGGGAAGGGCGCCTCCCAGCCCAGTTTACGCTACCGGGCGACGATCGACATCGTCGAGATCATCGACACTCAGGCTCCCCCGGCTGACGATGCCTCCCAGTCGGGGGGACCGGATGGTGGCCCCTCTGGTACTTCTGGTCGCTCTTTTGCTCCCCCGCCACCGGGGCCCTTGGCCGCCGGTGGTGCCACTCCGCTGTCGCAGGCACTGAGGGGGGGCCTCCCCCTTCGTCCGGCGGGCAGCCTGGTCGCGCCGCAGGAGGGGGGCGGGGACCCGCCTACTGGGGTGCCCCCACCTCTGCTCCTCCGCTCGTTCCTCCGGCTCCGTCCTTCCCCTACTGGGCGCTGTAGGGCATTCACTGCCCACCTGTCATCCCGCCGTGGTCGTCTTGCCTCTCTGCCGTCGCTGCGCCGTTCGTCGCTCGTGCCGCGCCCTCCCCTGCTCGGGCGGAGTGACGACCGGCGACCGAGGTACACGCGCCGACGGTGGCGGCCCCGCTCGCTGGGGCCTCTTCCGCCTCCTCTTCGGTTCCGGTCGCGCGGCACCTCTACCATGGCGAGAGGTCGCGGCCGGAGCACCTCCCTCCTCTTCGTGTGTTGACGCCGTCTAGAGACCTCACCGACGACCCGATGCTTCTTGAGGCGGCGCTCCTGGTCGCGCCTTCTGCTTCGCCTTCACCTGCCGAGGGCGCCGCTTCGGACCCGGCCGCCACCAGCCACGACCTGGACGCTGCCGGCCGCGGTCTGGCTGCCGCCGGCCACGACCTGGCCGCTGCAAGCCTGGGCCCAGTAGCTGCTGGCCGTCGCCCGGTCGCTGCTGGCCGCAGCCTGGTCGCTGCTCGCCGCAGCCTGGCCGCAGCCAGCCGCGGCTCGGCCGCGCCTGTCCCGGCCGCTGCTGTCCGTTGCCCGATTGCCGCTGGCCGCAGCCTGGTCGCTGCTCGCGGCAGCCTGGCCGCCGCCGGCCGCGGCTCGGTCGCGCCTGTCCCCGGTTTGGCAGCCGCTGGCCACACCGGCCACAGCCTGGCCGCGGCTAGCCACGGCCGGCCTGCTGCTGACCCCGGCCTTGCCGCTGGCCTCGACCTGGCCACGGCTGGCCGCGGCGCGGCTGCAGCTGGCCACGACCAGGCCGTGGCTGGTGCCGGCCTGGCCACCACTCCCCCCTCGCCGGCCTTCGCCTGCCGCGGTCTTGACGGGGGTGCCGCTGTGACAGCCTCCGCGCACAGGGTAGAGGGCTCCTCCTTGGTCGCTCGCTCTCCTGCTTCCGCGCATGTGGTGCCGGTGGCGGATGTCTTCCGCAGGTTGCTCTCCCCCCTATCGGCCCGCCAACTGTTGTTGCCCGAGGATTCTCTGTTTGGCTCCTCCCTCGTGGTCGCCCCGCCTTCGCTCTGGTCGCCTTCTACTTCTCCGGCCCCCGCCGGATCGTGTCCCACTCCTCCTCGGCACCCACCTGACGTCTCTCCGGTGGCCGCGGAGTTGCCTCCTTCCTCCCTGGCGCTCGGGTCGCGTTCCCCACCCACCGCTGCGGCTGAGGGACCCTCTCAGGGTGACCTCGAGTCGCTGGTGGCGGACTTCTGCGCCTCTCTGCAGCGGCCACCTCCGCCTCCGGTTCTGGGGGCCCCACGCCGTCGCCGAGCGAAGGTTTGCTCTCCGCTCGCCACGCTTCGCCGCAGCAGTCGCCTTGCTGAGGTTTCAAAGGCCCGGGGCCTGAACCCGGTCATCGCGGGGCAGAACCTGCTGATGAGGAAGCTGGGGGTCATCGGACCGCACGAGGCGCCGGACGCTGACGCGTTCCAGCGTTACACTAGGCTCTTCGCAGTGGGCCTGTCGGAGGAGCACTGCAGAGCTATATGAGAGCTCTTCGGTGCCCTGGTCGAGGGGTCGTTCCAGTGCTCCATGCTGGAAGACAACGAGTTTCAGGCGGCAGTTCGAGAGCTCTTCCCCGAGGAGCAGCTGGTCGTCGACGCGCAGGCCTGAGTCTGCGTTAGTCGCGTGGTCGTCTCTTTTCATGTTTTAATGGATGTAAACCTAGCTGTTTGGAATGTCTGTGGACTTAACCAGCGTGCTAGATGCTCGGCGGTCCACGAGTTGGTAGCTTCTGAGCGTGTCTCTCTTCTTTGTCTACAAGAGACTAAGCTCATGGTTGTACCCCCCTCTTTCATGCTTGATATGTTAGGCCTCGACTTTGACTATGTTGCGTTACCGGCTGTGGGCTCCCGCGGTGGCATTTTGGTCACTTGGCGCAAAGACACTTGGCTCATCTCCTCCCCCTCCACTGGCCTTTACCACGTTACGGTGAAGGTCACGCTGCTCTCCGCACCCTCTCAGTCTTGGTGGCTCTCGTCCGTTTACGGTCCGCAATCCGATGAGGATAAAGTCTCCTTCTTGGCAGAGATTCGTACCCTTCGTCCGACGCTCTCTCGACCATGGGTTCTCTGCGGGGACTTTAACCTCATCTATCAGGCATCTGACAAGAACAATGGCCGCCTTTCACGTAGAATGATGGGTTGCTTCCGCCGTTTCCTTAACAACCTCGAGCTTCTTGAACTACACCTCCAGGGTTGTCTCTTCACCTGGAGCAACGAGAGGTCGCATCCTACGTTGGAGCGTATTGACAGAGTCTTTGTCTCCCAGGACTGGGAGCTCCTTTTCCCCTCCTCCGCCCTGCATGTTGTCTCTTCTATGTGCTTCGATCATGCCCCCTACTCCTCCTGCTCGACTGTGGGGTGCACTCCAAGAAACACTTCACCTTCCAGGCCTTCTGGCCCAAGGTCGAAGGCTTCTTGGACACCATTAAGGAGGTCTGGTCGAGGCCGCGCCCTGATGCAGACCCGCTCCGTATGATCGACCACCTGCTTCATGAGACAGCGAAGGCGCTGGTAAAATGGAGCTCCAAGTCGATCGGTAGCATTCGCCTGCAGATCCAGATTGCCAATGAGTCATTTTCCGTCTAGAGGTCACACAGGATTCACGATCGCTCTCTCCTGAGGAGCTTTCTTTATGGTGATTCCTCAAACTCCGCTACTTAGGCCTGACTTCGCTGCAGCGAACGATCGCTCGGCAGAAGTCTAGCCTTAGGTAGCTCCGTGAGGGGGATGCTAACACTAAACTTTTCCACCTTCATGCCAACCACCGCAGGAGAAAAATTTCATCCCCTCCCTTCTGGTCGATGGTCGCCCTTTTTTCGGGAAGAGGATAAGGCCACGACAGCCTTTGACTACTTCGACAGAATTCTGGGTTCCCACCATGAGCGTTCCTGCACCCTCGACTTTGAGGAGCTGGGACTCCCGCGGCTGGACCTGGAGGACCTCGCTGTTCCCTTCTCTGAGGCCGAGGTCTGGGAGGTGGTCAAAGACCTCCCGCTGGACAAGGCCCCCGGCCCGGATGGTTTCACGGGTCGCTTCTACAGATCTTGCTGGTCGATCATCAGGGGTGATGTGCTACGGGCGTTCAACGCTCTCTCTGACTTGGACTTCCGCAGCTTCCACCACCTGAACGGTGCTCTCCTCACGCTCTTACCCAAAAAGCCAGACCCGGTCGCTCTCTCTGACTTCCGACCCATCAGTCTAATTCATAGCTTTGGAAAATTTTTTTCCAAAGCAGCTACTAACCGTTTCGCCCCACACCTCTCTTCTCTAATCTCGCCCAACCAAAGTGCTTTCATCAAAGGTTGCATCATCCATGATAACTTCCGTTGCGTTCTTAGCACGGCGAGAACGCTCTCTACTCGGAAGCTTCCTAGGATCATGTTCAAAATTGATCTAGTCAAAACTTTCGACTCGGTCGGCTGGGTTTTCCTTCTTGAGCTCCTTTCGGCAGTCGGCTGCCCCCGCAGATGGACCGATTGGATCTCCGTTATTCTGTCCACTGCTAGCACTAGGGTTTTGCTTAATGGAGCCCCTGGGCAGCGGATCTGCCATGGTCAAGGCCTACGCCAGGGAGACCCCTTATCCCCCATGCTCTTCGTGCTGGTCATGGAATGCTTCCATGCCATTTTCCGCAAGGCAGAATCCCGTGGTCTCCTTCTGGATCTAGGGAGGAGCATCCGCTTTCGCGCCTCTCTCTACGCAGACGATGTGGTCGCTTTCTTCTCTCCGGTCGAGCTCGATCTGCGGGTCGTCAAGGCGGTGTTGTCGCTCTTCGAGAGCGCGGCTGGCTTGGCGGCGAACTACACCAAGAGCCAGGTCTACCCCATAAACTGCTCCGAGGATCACTTGTCCTTGGTCCGTTCTATCCTCTCCTGCACAATCGCCGACTTCCCTTGCACCTACCTTGAGGTACCCTATCTATCAAAAGACTACCCAAGGCGGCTTTGCAGCCACTGGTCGATAAGGTCGCTAGACGCCTGCCTCCTTGGCAGGGCAGGTTGTTGAGCCGTAGTGGTCGCCTCGTCCTCGCCAAATCCACCCTCTCTGTCATCCCGGTTCATATTTCGATGGCGGTCTGCATCTCCCCTTGGGCACTACGCGCGGTCGAAACTCTCATCCGTGGCTTCCTCTGGTCTGGCACAGAGGTGGACTCGGGCGGTCGTTGTCTGGTCGCTTGGGTGAATGTCACCTGTCCCACACGCTGCGGAGGACTCGGTCTGCCCAACCTTCATGTCTTTGGTACGGTGTTGCGCCTTCGTTGGCTCTGGCTGGTGAGGACTGACCCGGACAGGACGTGGGTGGCGTTCCGATTCCCTGTTGACCATGCCACTCAGGCCTTCTTCAACGCCTCCATCTCTGTGGAGGTTGGGGACGGTACCCGTGCACTCTTCTAGGAGGATAGCTGGATCTCCGGGTGCTCCGTCAAGTCCTTGGCACCCAACCTCTAGGTCGCGGTCTCGCCGAGAGTGCATCGGTCCCGCACTGTCGCTGAGGCCCTGCAGGTGGGGGCGGTCGGGATTCGTTGGGTCGCGGATATCACCCACGTCCGGACTGTGCAGGTGGTCTTGCAGTACCTTGTCATCTGGGACCTACTGCAGGAGGTCAGGCTCACGTCCGAGCCTGACCGGTTCATCTAGAAGTGGTCGCCTAGCGGAGTTTACTCCTCGGCTTCGGCCTACTCCGCTCTCATTCTTGGTCGCATGGAGATCCTCGGAGCACGCCAGATCTGGAAGGTTCACATGCCGGGGAAGTGCAAGTTCTTCGCCTGGCTGGTCTTGCACGGCCGCTGCTGGACCTCTGACCGACTCCACCGTCACGGGCTAAGGGATTCGGACACCTGCGCGCTCTGCGCACAGGAATCTGAAACGCTGGACCACCTGATTGTGGACTGTGTCTTCTCTAGAGAGGCCTGATTCTTGGCACTCAGGCATATTCTCCTTCAGAACCTTGCTCCGGATCGCCCGGTAAGGTTCGCAGAGTGATGGTGCTCCGTCAGGAAACAGGTCGCTAAAGCACGTAGGAAAGACTTCGACTCCTTCGTATGGCTGATCGCTTGGTCGCTTTGGAGGGAACGGAACAGGCGTGTTCATGACAAGGAAGCTCTCATGTCGGCGGCGCTCGTTCCGGCGATCCTAGATGAGGCTAGGTCCTGGGCGCGCGCGGGCTTTCTCCCGCTCGCTAGGTTGTTAGGTGTTCGCCCGGTGAGGGCGGTGTGAACCTTTTGCTTCCTTTTTGTTAGACCCTATGCCTTGTTGTAATCTAAACCGACTACTTTTTCTCCTCTCTTAATGAAAAACGTGTTTTGCACGTCTTAAAAAAAATTGTTAGTGCTGCATCGTAGGACGATGGCCTGTCCTTGTTGACACAATCTCTCGTTCGTGGATATGCCTTTGTAGTTTTGTTAGAAAAATCATTCACATTTTCCATGCCCAGAAGTCCAGAACCTAGTGGGCCGTGTATCAACCAGGCGGCTAACTGTTTGCCGGTCAAGCTGTTACTTCCATTACCAGTGGAAGAACCCTGCCTGGCTGACCAAATTTGTATGTTCCTTAATCCTTAGTAATGTTCAGACTGCAAATTTGTGAAAATAATAACCTTTAGGCATTGCTGCAGCATGAGGAGGCATGGAAACATTTCCTTCAGCAAGCTTGAGATTGGAGGTCGTGAGTCGTGACCATGGATCTCTTCGTTAAGAATGGATGGCAGAACAATAACAAACTTTTTTCGAAAGAATAATAGACTTTGCTTGACTTGACTAGCTATCTTCTTGTACTCAATTTACTATTCATCTTTTTTTTCAGTTGATAATCTGAAAAAATTGTAATAATAACCGGCCTCTGTACTATGGAAACATCTTAGAGAGAGAGAGAGACGCTGTCACAGGACGGTGAATCTGCGACCGCCGTTCGGCCCATTCCGGATCCTTTTCCGCAATCTGCAATGTGCTTTAGCTTTACCTTCTCCTTTTGAATTCCTGAAAGAGACAGTAAAGCTCTCCTAGTATTTGCCATTAGCTGCTTTGGAGGGCACTTCAAAAGTTAGCGAGAAAAGGGAGGCTGTCAAAATCAAATATTCAATCATGGCCAGACCGATCGGATGTGGTTAAAATTTTGTTTAATTTGCAACTACTAGCACTTGTCTCTCATCCTTCCACAATTAATAAAACTACTATAATGTCGTGCTTCACATGCTTACATTTCTTTATTTTTGTCTACCTTACTCAGCGTCAATTAAACCCATGATAAATGTAGTACAAAAAGCAAGAACTCCAAGAAATTCTTAAAAACCATTATCATTCAAAGCAATAGTCATGAGATCTAATCCACTTCAAAATCACCCACCTATATCATATGAAAAGGTCAGCATACACCTACTTATAAATTACCAACATCTACTGTTATGAAAAAAATTCAAAGTGTCGATGTGCCATTACAGAAAAAAAAACGGCCAAAGTGTCGATGCACACACTCTTTTACAGTGCTTTTAAAGTACCATAAGGTACTTGGAGGTACCCTGAACTTCGATTTTAAATTACAAAAGATAAATTAAATTGATTGTTGATCCTATTATTTTTAGTATTTTGTCCCACCAAATTGGTTCTTTTCTAAATACTTCCTTGTATTTCTTTTGTTTTCATAGTCCGATTTCTCTACGGGTCTCATTTTTTCAAGCGCTCCAACATTTCTCTAATTTAACTCTTATATATACTTACTTATATTTCGCGAGCCAAATCTTTTATGAAGTTTGTTTACTCTAAAATTGCTAGATAGTCTGTGCAGACTAGTAGTTTAGTAACTTTGAAAAAAAACCGTTACATGTAAGGCATTAAAAAACACGTAGGTGACGTGTAACTCGAGGAAGAAACTGCATAGACATTCAAAGAAGTACAGAACAGCACAAAGCGTGAACTGCCAAACTCCATGCTTTTCAGATGACTAGATCATACAATCCTCTGGTTAAAGCGATGCTGGTCAGCAATAGAGTGGCAGGTAGTTGTACATCGCTCTCGATTTGCTTTGAAGGTTGGGCGGTATTCATGGTTTGAAAAAGCAAACGAAAACTACTTGTGAATTCGATGCTGTGTTGTTGCCACAACGCCATAGGACTGCATAAAGGTTGATGGATCAGGAAATATTTCTCAAACTAAAGGAAAAGAAGGCATGAAGAAGGATGTGCAGGAAAGCAAGAACAGATGAGCTTTTGGAAGATGGGAGGATGATACGGCATCAAAGTCTTGGCGAACCACCCTTTGGCTCCAATTGTGATTGAGCACCGACTGATCTCTTCCCTTTTCTTAGAAGCAGTTATCATTGATCATTGTACCATGTATCTAGCCATTACCATTGATCATTGTACGAGAAGAAGCCATCCATATTGTTCGAAAAAAGAAGAAGAAGCCATCCATAACAGGGGACCAGGAACATCCGAAGTTATCCGGTGTCATAGCCCATACTGTAGACCAACAAACATGATCTTCACTCTTCCAATCTATAACTTTTGAAATGCTACATAAGAGGTGGCAGGTACTATGCTTGACATTTTAAGAATCAAAGCTATATGATTAAGGCAACAGTAGCAAATGAAAGGCAAGAAAGTAATAATCTAAAGCCCACCCAGGGACGGATCCAGCGGTGGGGTGGGCGGGGCTCGAGCCCCCCCTACCGCTGGAAATCCAATGAACCTCTCTTAAGCCTCTCCTACAAATTTGAAGAAGAACAATGAGGGAATGAGGGGTTAGAGCAAGGAGAAGTAGAAGAAAGCCTCTCCTAAATTTATTCCTAGATTCGTCACTGACCCACCCACCACGGTCAATGACAATCGGTCCTTCCGTATTCTCTTGCTCAGTTGCTCGCCGTCAAAGTACAATATGATTAGTATATCAGGAGCAGCAAGATTTGTCCGGCCCAGTGAATCTGCTTGCCACCTGTAAGTGTTGCTTCAGGCGGAGTTGCAGCTAACTAGATTTGGTCACAGTTCTAGTCAGGCAAGGGAGAATCTCTGCTTTGCTTCTGATGTTTACAGGCGAGCTTTTTTTGGTACACAATACCACTCTTTGGTAGTACAGTGGCATTGTCGGTTTTCTGTTATGGGTAAAATAGTAATTTACTGAATGAATTATTTGGAAAAAACATACCGCCGACGAGTACAATAAAAACATACCCATATTTCATATATTACAACAAAAATATTTTCCATTTCCAATAATACCCATATGCTACATGTTGACACCTTTTGGAGCCAACAAGCACGCGGAGGAGCTCCTTGCAGCGCCTCCACGCCGTACCGGTCAGACCGGTGCGGGTCACCGGTCAGACCGGTGTCGCCGGGAAGATCCGGCGAAAGACCAACGAACGTCGCCCGGGCAGGATCCCGTCGGGGCGGCGCACGCAGGGTTGTCCTAGGCTCGGCAGGCCAGCTAGGACGTCTTCAGACATCGCGGAGATGAAGGAAGAACAGCATGGTAGGGGTTGGAAAAGTAAGGGAACGAGGAAGAAAAGGTAAATACGATAAAAGATAAATTTGATAGATTCGATTGTGATATATTCCTCAATCGGTCGTGACCCTTTATATTTATAGGGTGGAGAGGTCTTGCCCCGCAAGGAAATCCTTTTACAAGCCTAATCTATCAGGACTCCTCAATTTGACTCGGAATCGGGGGGCACCGGTCTGACCGGTGAAGGGCACCGGTCAGACCGGTGCACCCGGCATGTAGATCTTGGAGAAGTCATTTCTCCCTCATCCGAACTCCGATTTGGACGTTCCACATATGAATCTTGATCTACTCGACGAGACCTATCCAATGGTGAAGTCCAAATTGTATTTTACGGTCTTTGACTACACCGGTCTGACCGGTGGGACCCACAGGTCAGACCGGTCCGACCAGACCTGCCAATTTTGGGTGCGAACACTACCAATACCACCTATGAATACCACCCGTACCACACTAAAAAAACCGGTGGTACAGAATTAATCTCAACCGTTCGATCCTTACAAATAGATCCTTTCCTATTACATATGAGTCCTTTTAAAGTGGTGGTACAGGGTGGTATTGTGTACCGAAAAAAACCTCTTACAGGCAGGGTCCTCCATTAGTTTGTGTTTGCTTGCTTTCACTATTTGATACAGCCAGTAGCAAGGTCAGCACGATCCAAAAGGTACAAAAGCAAGACCACTATGGAAGGATCTTTTGGCCTAATTTACAGTTTTATTTTTGTGGGTCTCAAATTTTTGTTTGCGGTTGACGCATTACCTCACTTATGCTCCTCGTAATGCTGTAAACTTTTAAAAACTATTACTCCCTCCATTTCAAATTATAAGTTTTGACTTTATTAGATTCATAGATGATGTTACGCATTTAGATATACACTATGTGTAGATGCATAATAATATCTATGAATCTAGAAAATCCAAAACGACTTGTAATTTGGAACGGATGGAGTAGTACGTAAACAAAATGAAAAGGGGATACCATTTTGTTGTTTCAATTTAATTTGTGCGTGAGAATTAGGTGCTCTCATTTGTTCTGTTAACGCATAGTGGCGGATCCAGGACTTTATGGGGCTTCCCATGGGATCCATGGGGGTAGGGGGGCTCCAGCCCCCCTGCCCCACGTTGGATTCGCCCCTGTTAACGTATGGTGTGCAAATATATAAATGAAAAATAGAGTACTTAGATAGCGCCATAGCGGTCAAATCAGCATAGAAGTGATTAGGCTTGTTTGAAGATATGTGCACTGGTAGGGACCTATGGTACATTATCCATCACTGTTACTTGAGTTGAGACAATTTAGTATTGCGGAAAATAATACAATTTTTTTTATGTTTTTACATTTTGCAGCGACCTTTCCAGTAGGATCAGACCTAAGCGAAGGCATTTGCAACACGCCTCTATTGCCTCACCACCTAGCTAAGCATTGTGATTCTCCACATAATATTATGGTTTGCTCCCTTTTTTTATTGATTGTGCCAATTTTTGTGTCGGTGGTTATTAGAACCATTTAGGATTGAGTAAACCCCAATTATCTAAATCAAATGTGAATATAAACAATAAAAAGGGTACCGGCTTTCTGTCAAATCAGCATATAAGATGTGGTTCCTACTAATATTGCCAATGGGACACTCATAAAGTATACAGTAAAATCTAAAGGGAATGGACAATCTAACATTATCTTATAAAGATATGAGCATTGGTGTATTAAGGATCATTGCTTTGGGTCGACACAATTTAGTGTCAAGGGAAATTATTGATATTTTATGTTTGTACGATCGAACCTACGAAATTTTATTCTCCACTTCGCTTGCGCTTCATGGCAAAGGTAATGCATTTTTTTCCATTATTTATTTGATCGTACCAAACTAATGATATTTTGCCAAAGGAAATGCAACTTGAGAATCATGTGGAAAGGTTAACACAGTTTAGGATCAGGCGAAGTTGAACTGTTTAAATTAAATTTCTTGAAAAAAAAATCAGTATAGCGTTGCGTCAATGTCGTCTTTGTTTCTTGTTGAAACGATGTATCTCACCTTGTTCCTACGTGCGTGAGTGGACACTCACGCTTTGAGATAACCCATCTTCTCGCTTTGATTAGGCCTTTTTCCTTTCACATTCTCTTCGAAAAATCAATTTATTTTTTCCCAAACAAACATGTGTACACAATACCACCCTGTACCACCACTTTAAAAGGACTCGTATGTAATAGAAAATGATCTATTTGTAAGGATCGGACGGTTGAGATTAATTTTGTACCACCGGTTTTTTTTGTGTGGTACGGGTGGTATTCATAGGTGGTATTGGTAGCATATATGTATTATTGGAAATAGAAAATATTTTTGTTGTAATATATGAAATTGGATATATGAAACGATTTAGATATTGTACGCGGTATGTTTTTATTGTACTCGTCGGCGGTATGTTTTTTCCGAATAATATTCATTCACCAAATTATTATTTTACCCACAGCAAAAAACAGACAATACCACCGTACTACCAAAGAGTAGTATTGTGTACCGAAAAAGAGTTCATATATAAACGCCTTAGTTCCTGTGTAATGGGTGCATGGGTGGCTTATGCGTCGGAACGAAATATCTCGCTGTTTTCGTTGGTGCATGGGTGGGCACACAAAAATGCTGAACCTATCTATCTCCCTCACTTTGCATGGGTGGGCACACAGATATGCTTAACCTATCTATCTCTAGTGATCTAGTCCTTTTCCTTTCTGTCTTCCAAAAATCAATTTCAATTTTTCTCATATAAATATGGTTTTGATTTCTTTTTAGTATGGTTGATATACATCATCTTAAATATAGCTATAAGCTTACATTGCCTACTTGGGTGAACACAACTACCACAAGTTAGTTGGGGGAAATATTTTTTAAGGATTTTTTCCACAAAATGGTCTCTTCATCTTGGTTATATGCTCTCTTGCCTCACTACCTCAGCATTTTGATTCTGCTCTTCGTCTATATGTCTTGCTTGCGACAGATTCAATCGATTTTACCAAAAGAAAATTCAGTTCCCGAATAGTGTAAACAGTGGTTAAAACCGTCTACTTTTTTTTATAAAAATTGTTACTGGAAAAATGTTTAGGTTGGGTGAACATGCATGGATGGTGTATTGGTGTGTACAAACTCCTGAATAAAAAGGGTACAATGTTGTTGTAAGGTTTATAAAGAGTGCAGTTCTTGTGTAGATATCAGCTTTCTTTTCGGTACGAAGTTTCGTGTGTGCGTGGGTGGGCACGTAAGGCTTTGCTCATCAGTCCTTTTCCTCTCACTCACCTCCAAACTGGACGGCATTTCTCTCCAAGGAAACATGATTTTCGTGTATGATGCGTTGGTTTCTACGTAGTTCGTACACTGCGATTGGTATGGGGTTCTAAAGCCCCAAGATTCCTGCTGCTTTTCTCTGCAAATCAAAAGCAATCCCTGTCCAATTCCAGCCGACTGCAGCTATCTTTTGTTCCGGAGAAAGCAATGAGTGAGATGGGATCTGTGAACTGTATACAATGCATGATGCATGCATGCATGAATCGAGAGTTCCTTTACCCGACGAAGGCTACCGGAAGCACGCATGCAGCAGCGCAGACATCCGCATCCAAAGTCCCTGCTGCGTCGTAGTGATGTTTTATGCATGTGCATGATGGCAACTAGTTGAAATGGAGAGAAAATCCGATCCGTGCGTGCTTAATTGCCACTGATCAAATATTGCCCATGTATATATGCATGCAAATCCAATTCAAGTGGTTGTGCTTTATGACGCAACAAAGCTAAATGCCACTTGGGCAATGCAACAACTTGATTAATTATTTGCATAAGCGAAACTGGTGCGAAAACGGCCTGTGTTGGTTCAGAGAACAGCTAAAAGTGGCAAGCAGAAAGACCGATGGGTATCTGAATTCTGAATATATCTCGAGGAGACGATTCTGTACAGATGCTTAATTTGATCATGCATCCATGCATGCATGGCCTGTAGTGCTCTAGGAATAATATATGTACAAACAAAAGCAAAGATTGCTTAAATTAAAGGGGTCATCTAAGCAAATGGATCTTGTGGGTGCTGGCTGCATCACTTTTGTACCTGGACTGGACTGATCCCTATATCTATATGTGCAGTACTCTGGAGTCTGGAATGCTTATGTGCTAGCAACTAGCATGGCCACACCAGACACTGCCTGCCGGCAGCAACTTGGGTTTTAGAAAGGAAATTAGTGGATCCTGTCCTGGATTTTTATTGAACAGGATCATGCAAGAAAATGGAAATATCTGGGTGCGAGTAAGCCATGTCCAGCAATCCAGCACCAGCTAGCTGAGAGATCTTCTTCTTTCTTTCTCTTTCTTTTTTTTAAGTTCCAGCAGCAGCAGCAGAGAGAGATCTGGCAATGGATATATTATGCCAGGGCTCATCACCTGTACCAAACTCATGATCCTGTCTTGGTTTTTATAAGGAATTCATGGCTTTTGGGTTCATTGCGGAAACAACCTGCAGGTTGCCGTCTCTCCAACCTAATGACCCAGCACACTTTCGCATTGCTCATAATCTAAAAGTACTACCTCCGTCCTTAATTACTCGACGTTTTAGGCAGCTAAAATGACTTGCAATCAGTTGTGTTTAGCTGTCAGAAACGCTAAATAATACCGAACAGAGAGAGCATGTTGTAGTCCTTTTCTTCTTTTATAAAAAGAAATTTACGGGCCAAAGAGACCGTAACAAAAGGTAGAAGGTAGTAGAATTGAAGACGTACACGGCATGATGCATGCCGGGCCGTAAAAGGTAGAAGTAGAGAAGAATTAGAAGTCACGTGTCTTGACAATCCGAGCAGTCGCCGTCGATGTCTGCTGCACGCGTGGGCGTCTCACCCCGGCCGCCGGACATGCTGTTGGGCGGCGGGGCGCGCGCGGCTGCCGCTTCAGCGTGCAAAAGCTACTGCTCACCGCGTTGGTCTTCAACGGCGGCGGCACGAAACAAGGCCATGGCCAACACCAACAGCGGACGGGTGGCCGGCGACAGCGTCGTCTCCCGTCAGGCGGCCGCCGGGCGGGGCAGGGCGGAAGGGCGAGCGTTTGCCTTTCGCTTTGCGAGTTTGCTTCTCGGACGGAAGAGGAGTTGGCAGCAAAAGTGGACCAAGCGTGTGGGTGGGCCGAAAACACGGCCTTGGGCCCTCAACCCTAGGTCGCCCGCCCCTTAGGGGTTAAAACTGGGGTTTTGTTTAATAGGTTGTCATTTCCGTCGAGGATCAAACTTTCTTCATAGCCACTGTACCGTCGAGGTCTTTTGCTGTGAATCAGGGCCCCCGTTCTTGTTCGTCACCACTGTGTCGATTAGTCCTTTTATGATCAGAACTTGAACCCCTTTGTCTTTGCTTCAATTCATATCTGCAATTATCAGATTGCGTGCTTTACTTTCTTGCTTGTGTTCTCGATTCGCTTGCAGGGAAAAGCCTTCGTGGTGAGGTCAATCAAGTTGTGCTTGGTTGATAACCAGCGGAGCAGTGGTGTAGCGGTTGCGAGGTCCGAATCGTGCTGATTCGAAGTCGGATCGTCAACGTCGAGTCTCCACCCAATCGAGTTTACCATCTACCTCTCGGAAGATTATACCATCGCCTATGCGGGCCTGAGAACAGAGCGAATAAGTAAATTTATATTCAGGAATAGTCACGCAAGCGGGGATAGCTCAGTTGGGAGAGCGTCAGACTGAAGATCTGAAGGTCGCGTGTTCGATCCACGCTCACCGCAATTTTGCTTTTTTTTTTTACACTCCATCATCGATGTTCTCTTCTGCTCCGGCAGAAGAATTCCGTGACGTCACTCGACATGGCTGCAGCTCCACATCGTCAGTGCTGTGCTGACGTCTGATCGCTGCAGCTTCGATCGACCGATCCCCCTTTCCAAATGCACCCGTCTGCCTGTCGTTAACTGCTCGTCATCAGCAGTTCAGTATCCAATGCAGTAATGCAACAGCTCACAACCACCACTTCGCCTCCAATCTCCATCAGTCGGGGGAATATAGTTTCAGGTTGCTTCCCCGGATGCTCTTTTGTCGCTTAATTAGCTACATGTAGTTAGGCGCATGTATAGATAGCCAAAGACCCAAAGTAATCTATCGGGCCCATTGAATCAGTCAGAGACAAATGCTCTCCAATGAGCTTGTAGCCTGGACATTTTTTCTTTTGTACAAACGACCATCTTGGAATATTCGGTGCATGAGATGCCTCAGGATGGCCATTTGGCTTTCCTGCGCATCCCCTGCAGGAGGATCACACCAACACAATTCTGGAGCTCTTGTTGAGTCTTGACTTCGTAAGGATATGATATAAAACAGCCATAGGCATACGGGTACTTGAGCGCTGTCCTGAAAAATTGCCCTGAATGCGTCTCTTGGCATATTTTATAAAGTCCGAGTCGGCAGAGAAAGAGGCGCTGACGTACAATCCAATGCTTGATCGATCTGCTGCGTTGCGAGTTGCGACAGTCGACAGACCACTGACAGTGTTGTGTGATGAGCAGTGTCGACTGTGGGAAAACCGGAGAAGATATGCACTGTGCCTGCGTTTTAGTATTTACTACCTGTTCTCCTTGGCGGATCGGCGATTGGTGTAACTGTAACTAACATTCATGGGCTTCGAGCTTCAGCTTTGGGGCGTCAGTCGCCATGCCTAGCCCGTACGCCGCTCGTGCGTGTCGTTATTGTTGCTTCCGCGGGCAGTTCCGATCCTGTCCTTTTTGTTGCTACCACGATCACTGATCAGTTCAGTTTTATCGCTAAGTGCTAGTGTGTGGCTGTGTGTGCTGCATTTACCTGGTCCGATCTATTCGGTGATTGGCGTAGCTGTCATGGCCTCCGGTCGAGCTCACCTCTTGTTCACCAGAGCGCGCCATGCATGGCCAGAGCTTTGGGGAGTCAGCCGCTGCGCCGAGCCGGGACACGCAGCTCGAGCGGGACGTCGTTGGCACATTAGGCCAGAAGCCAAACGCTACTTCCAGCTTGCACTTGCACCCATCCTTTCCTGCTTGCACTTGCACTCTGCTAGCTTCATGTACTCGATAACTAGATGAGCTAGACGCCAGCAGATGCTCTTTGTGAGCTCTGAGAGCCAGCTGAGTCTCCTAAAACTAACAAGTGACACATCAACATCGACGCTGACAACGCCTCCGGCCGACCGAAGCCGGCATCTTGTAAGCGCGAGCCTTGTCGCGTTGCTCCCTCGCGTATAAGTGGCACCGCGTGCGAGCATCTCGCTGGAACGTGCATGCGCGGTGCGGCGCAATCGCCACCATGGAGATGCTGAGCCGCAGCCTGCACGGGATGGCGAGCCCGGACGCCACGCCCTACTTCTCGGGCGCGTCGTCCCGGCGGCGCAGCGGCGCCGACGAGGTGGACGACGAGGAGGCCCTCCAGTGGGCCGCCATGGAGCGCCTTCCGTCCTTCGAGCGCCTGCGCACGGGCCTCGTGCGCGCGGCGGACGACCACAGCCGCCGGCGGTTCCCGCACGAGGAGGTGGACGTGCGCGCCATGGGGCTCGCGCAGCGCCAGGCGTTCGTGGACCGCGTGTTCCGCGTCGCCGACGAGGACAACGAGCGACTCCTCAAGAAGCTCCGCGCCCGCATCGACCGCGCCGGGATCCAGATCCCCACCGTCGAGGTGCGGTTCTGCGGCCTGAGCGTGGAGGCGGAGTGCCACGTCGGGACGCGGGCGCTGCCGACGCTGGCGAACGCGGCGCTCGACGCGGCCGACTCGCTGCTGGGGCTCGCCGGGGTCAACCTCGGCAAGAGGAGGCCGCTGCACATCCTCAAGAACGTGTCCGGCGCCGTGAGGCCGTCCAGGATGACGCTCCTGCTCGGCCCGCCGGCGTCCGGCAAGACGACGCTCCTGCTGGCGCTCGCCGGCAAGCTGGACCCCGGCCTTGAGGTGAGCGGGGAGGTGACGTACAACGGGTACGGGCTCGACGAGTTCGTGCCGCAGAAGACGGCGGCGTACATCAGCCAGCACGACGTCCACGACGGCGAGATGACCGTCAAGGAGGTCCTCGACTTCTCCGCGAGGTGCCAGGGTGTCGGCCAGAGATACGGTGAGAGTGTCCACGCTGTCGTCTCTGCTTCCTTCTTGCCGCGTCAGTGTCATCGGCTTAACCATCGCGTACCTGCCGTTTGCGCGCGCAGAGCTGCTCAAGGAGCTCGCGAAGAAGGAGAGGCAGCAGGGGATATATCCCGACCCGGAGGTCGACCTGTTCATGAAGGTGTGTGCATGCGTTCACTCCATTCCTCCACGTGTCACATGAACATGTTGCTTAGGTGGCGTACGCATTAACGTTTGTGTTGCGATGATGATTTGCAGGCCACTTCAGTTCATGGAGCCACTCTGCAGACGGACTACATCCTCAGGGTAAAACCCCAAACAAATCTTAGCGTAATCTTTTTTAACGGTCAAATGCATCGATAGTATCCATACCACTCAGCAAGGATACGTTTGAGACAAGAAAATTAGTTCAAAATAATCTAATAATCTTATCATAAATGTCATATATTTAAAGACGGAGGTAGTATATAGTAAGTAATATTGTTTTATAGTTTTTTTGAGATTAATATTGTTTTATAGTAGAGTAGAGGAAATAAAAAGGAAGAAGAAAGGGGAAACCAAAAGCCCGTAGACTTTATTTGGGCCTTGCATCAGCACTTTATTCGGCCCGGAAAGCCCTTGCTCCTCAAGGAATATTCCTCCTGAAGCCGTCCGTCGGCCGAAGCCAGCCAAGCATTATTAGCGTCGGCTCCTCGTCCGTTGATAACGAGTAGACTAGCAGCAGGAGCAGTTGGACAGTTGGTTGCGGTTGCAGTCCAGGCGTTCGCTTGTTTGCCACACCGAGAAGGCGGGGGGATCGCGTCGCGTTCCTCGCTCCCCTCGCAAAAATTTTACGCATTCGGCGATGGCCGCGGTCGTGATGCCGCCGCTTCTGAGTGCAGATCCTCGGGCTGGACATGTGCGCGGACGTCATCGTCGGCAACGAGCTGATGCGCGGCATCTCCGGCGGCCAGAAGAAGCGTCTCACCACAGGTACACTTCATCATCCTGAATTCCGTTGCACTCCTGATGGCGTTGCCTGATCGATCGCCTCTGCTCCGTCGCCTCTGCTTTGGTTTCAGGGGAGATGCTGGTCGGCCCGACCAAGGTGCTGTTCATGGACGAGATCTCCACGGGCCTCGACAGCTCCACCACCTTCCAGATCGTCAAGTGCATCCAGCAGATCGTGCACATGGGCGAGGCCACCGTGCTGGTGTCGCTGCTCCAGCCCGCGCCGGAGGTCTTCGAGCTCTTCGACGACGTCATGCTGCTGTCCGAGGGTCAAATCGTCTACCAGGGGCCCCGGGAGTACGTGCTCGAGTTCTTCGAGCGGTGCGGATTTCGATGCCCGGAGAGGAAAGGCGTCGCTGATTTTTTACAGGAGGTTCGAATAAGACTTCAATTCCTAGTAGACTTTTTCGAACTTACTTGGGCAAGCAGGACATGATTTTGTTATGAATTCAGTAGGACTGTATAAATCAAACATCTGGAGTAGCTTCTTAACATGCAGATAGCCTCTAATGATATTGTTAGTTTTACTTAAAAAAAGAACTTCATGATATGAGTTTTTTTCATTCTTTTGACTAACATATTCATATAAAAAATATATGAAGTTGGAGACTGTGTCATTATCCAAATGCCATATATATTCCTTAATAGAGGGTGTAGTAGGCACAAAGCACTTACCATACTGTTCTGACGGCTGCTTTCTTCGAACAGGTTACATCAAAGAAAGATCAGGGGCAGTACTGGATACAGAACGAAAAACCATATCACTATGTATCGGTGCCTGACTTTGTGGCTAAGTTCAAGAAGTTTCATATGGGGAAGAGCCTCAAAAAGCAACTTTCAGTTCCTTTCCACGAGAGAAAAATACACAAATCTGCTTTGGTCTTCTCTGAGCAGTCTGTTCCTACTTTGGAGCTTCTCAAGACCTCATGGTCCAAGGAATGGCTTCTCATTAAGAGAAACTCGTTTTTCTATGTTTTTAAAACAGTTCAGGTACCTAAACAGACAAGCCATACCTAGTTCGTCTCCTGTCATTGGCAATCTTAACATCTTTGTGTAACCATGGTAGAGTACTTAACAGAGTTACAATTCTGTATCTGATCTTACTCCTTTTCTTTTGAAGGGAATCTTTATTGCATTAGTAGCATCAACGGTTTTCCTGCGAACACAAATGCATACAAGAAATGAGGAAGACGGACAACTCTACATAGGGGCACTTGTTTATGTCATGATAGTTAACATGTTCAATGGTTTTGCTGAGTCATCTCTTATTTTGGCAAGGCTCCCTGTTCTTTACAAGCACAGGGACTTCTTGTTCCATCGACCATGGACATTTACACTTCCGAATATTCTATTGAGAGTCCCTGCCTCTGTGTTTGAATCGGTAGTTTGGACAGCTATAACTTATTACACCATCGGCTTTGCCCCTGAAGCTAGCAGGTGCACACTCTCTCCAACAAAATTATATATAGCTTAAAATTTTACATTTGCTCTCTGACCATACTAGTTACATATTCATCTTTCTGCAGGTTCTTCAAACATCTGATTGCCGTCTTCTTTATACAGCAGATGGCTGCAGGACTCTTCAGACTTGTCTCTGGCATGTGCAGAACGGTGGTCATTACTAATACGGCAGGATCACTTGCAGTTCTTTTCATGTTTGTACTAGGAGGATTCATCCTACCAAAAGGTAATCATCCATTGTTTCCTATTTCCATTGTCCCTGGCTGTATACTAGACATTGTTTGGTTGTCTTTCTTGGCGACATGGTCATATGATTTAGAGAAATTTTTAATTGGTTACACACCACAGTTAATACCTTAAAAAAATTCAGCATAAGCAATGGGAACTGAGTAGTCCTAAAATCAGTAAAGGAGTTCTTATTTTCTGTTAGCAAAGTACCATATGGCTCACAGACTTGATTTCTTTATAAATAAATCTTTTGTGGTTAACACTTCATTGTTGAGTCTTATTTTGGAAGTTGACGTGACTGCTGCTCATTGTTATAGATGCAATTTCAAAATGGTTGATATGGGGTTATTATTGTTCACCTCTAACATATGGATACATTGCTCTTGCCGCTAATGAGATGCATTCCCCAAGGTGGATGGATAAATTTGTAAGTTAACTCGTGATCATTTCCTCCATATGAATTGATATTATTCCGTTTTTCCAATTTCTTTTAGAAATTTCCCAAGAAAAATCTCGAATGGCATCCAAAATTGATGGGTTAATATGGCTTTATCCATGCAGTTAGACACTCTTCAAATAAGAATCCTTTTTCTAACTGGCTTCCATGCTTTGATGAGTCATCCGAGATCCTTTTGATGACCAATGTTATATCTTGAAGGAATATTTATATAATCCGATCGATTGTGGTAGCAATAAAATGGGGAAAGTATATATAAAAAGACAGTTCTCTTCAATTTTGATTATCTATATATTATTTTGTTTCTATTTCTAGATATCATTAAGAAATTATGTCCCAATTGCATATGGGACATATAATCTAGAAATATGTACAAAAAATAATTCAAAAGCTAAAATTCCCTTGCACGACTAGTTACAGAAGCTTTTTGGCAAGGACACACTGCAATTGGCCGTGTAAACCAAAAGCCTATCAATAAATAGGAACACATTCCAACAAGTTTGTAACCAATCCCAACATGGCAGTATTAAATAACCTTGTACAAACAAAAAAAAATCAAATATCCTTGTGTTCTCATAAGAATAATTGTTCCTGACTTTCTTTTTGTGAATCAATAGGCACCTGATGGTAGGAGATTGGGAGTGGCAGTTCTTGAAAACACAGGTATCTTCACCAATAGGGAATGGTACTGGATTGCGATTGGTGCACTTCTAGGGTTCACTGTTCTGTTCAATGTGTTATTCACACTGTCACTTATGTACCTAAACCGTAAGTATCTACTCCTTACACATAAAGAGATGTTATGACATACATCAGGCAACTCCTTTATTTTCTTAATACATCATTTTCTTGTCTACGCTAAACAAGTATATTCATTGTGTACTAAAGTGGTTCTTTGATATTGATATCTTATATTAAATGATTGTTCTGCTACTTGAATTAGCTGTCGGTAAACCACAGGCAATCTTGCCTGAAGAAACCGATGCAAGTCTAGAAAGCACTCAGGAAGGAAAGAAGATGTCAGATATAGCACACAGAACTAAAGTCCCAACTCCAGAACCTTTGTCCCCGAACTCAATGATCACATGTAAGCTTGTTTCTGTTTGTTTCACTTGCTTTCTTCCCTCGTATTTGGAAAAGGGTATGTTACTTTACCTTGAATCCTCATTCTAATGATTTTTTTATTGTTTCTAGTGGATAAAGTGCTTGAACGATTACGTGGCCAATCCTCAAATGCTTCTGATAGATCACACATAAATGCTTCTGGCAGAACTGCTCCAGGAAGAGGGATGATTCTTCCATTCGAACCCCTCTCCATGTCCTTCAGTGACATAAATTACTATGTTGACATGCCTGCAGTACGTTGTCTGTCCATTTTTTCCAACCTGCATTCCCATGTCATCAAACAGTAGTCTTCCATATAATCAAATACCCCCTCCAATTGCAATAGCAACTCGTCTGAGGATATGTTTTGGATAATTAGATAGACCACGTTTAATATTAAAAATGATCGAAGTATGAATATCTTCATGATGATGTTTTTGAAGAATAACCATTTTGCATCGGTGGCGTTTATGAGCTAATGCATGAATCCTAATTAGGTGTTTGGAGACTTTGTAATGTGAGTGGAGTTAACATATTTTCTACAAAAGCTCTTGACTATTTTTCGAGAACTTGCAATGGATGTATTCCGTTAGACTCTCGATTATGCTGATGCATATCTTCCCAAACATGATACGTAAGGAGTTAGGATGCATTTTTTGGTGCATTGTGGTAGTTATCCCATTACCTGTGATCTCATTTGTAAGCTGTGTATATGGCAGGAGATGAAGAGCCAAGGAGTAGCTGCTGATAAGCTTCAGCTGCTGTCAGGGATATCTGGGGCTTTTCGACCTGGTGTTCTTACTGCCCTTATGGGTGTGAGTGGGTCTGGAAAGACTACTCTCATGGATGTTTTATCTGGAAGGAAAACTGGTGGATATATTGAAGGAGAAATCTATATATCTGGTTACCCTAAGAACCAAGAGACATTTGCAAGAATATCAGGGTACTGTGAGCAAAATGACATCCACTCTCCACAGATCACTGTAAGGGAGTCCCTACTCTTTTCTGCTTTCATGCGTCTTTCTAAGGAGGTCACCAATCAAGAAAAGAAGGTACATTCTTGTTACTATTTGCTGGTTATGTTCTTGATAGTTTTTTAGGTGAATTATGTCAATCAGAGTGGGTTTATATCTGTGTAGATATTTGTGGATGAAGTTATGGAACTGGTTGAGCTTAATGGTCTCAAGGATGCTATTGTGGGTCTCCCTGGTGTGAACGGGCTCTCAACAGAACAAAGAAAGAGATTAACGATTGCCGTAGAGCTTGTGGCAAACCCCTCAATTATTTTCATGGATGAACCTACTTCAGGTCTTGATGCAAGGGCTGCTGCAATTGTTATGAGAACTGTTCGGAACACTGTAAATACTGGAAGAACCGTTGTCTGTACTATCCATCAACCAAGTATCGATATTTTTGAAGCTTTCGATGAGGTAATGCAATTGCAACTTGTAGAGACATTCTTCTCATGTTTGTATATATATTTATTGTGATTTAATATTTGTTTGTCATCATGCAGCTGCTTTTAATGAAAAGAGGAGGCCAGATCATATTCTCTGGGCCATTGGGTAGGAACTCACACAAAGTTGTTGAATACTTTGAGGTGTGTAATCTTATACCCGAACTACTTCCAATTACCGCATAGCTTTTGTTTCCTGTCACCTTGTGTTACCCGGCAACAGATTTGCAATAATACAGTTATACGGATGTATTTGATTATTCTCTAATTAAAACTCTTTCTTTGGTAGTCTTTAAAGTCTGTTTATCCTTGTACCAAACCAGGAAATTCATGGAGTCCCAAAGATCAAAGAGGGGTGCAACCCTGCTACATGGATGCTGGATGTAAGCTCAACTGCCACAGAGGTTCAATTGAAAATTGATTTTGCGGAACATTACAAGTCATCAACTGTGTATCAGTAAGTGCAGGACCCCTTCAACTTCTTGCTGTGAATATGTTTGGCCCACTTTCAAGTGTTGAAAACAAGAACACGTAGGCAAACCATACAATGAATTTATTGACATTGGGATGTGACCCATGACTTAAAACCACCAAAACCTTGTGTGCATCCACTAGCTTCATTAGTGTCCTGTATTGCAGTAGGGCAGATAGTATTGCATCATCAACATGTGTTCCTTAGAGATTTGTAGCGAGACACTACTCTGCCTTGAACTATACTGCAATCCATGCTTGAATGGACCTGCCTCTTCCTGCTGTTTTGAGTATCCAGGTGTTTTAGATGTCCACTTTGTTGTATGGCTGACTATTTTCAGGCGGACCAAAGCGTTAGTCAAAGAGCTGAGCAGGCCGCCTCCTGGTTCCAACGATCTCTACTTCCCCACTCAATACTCGCGGAGCGCCTTTGACCAGTTCAAATTCTGCCTCTGGAAGCAATGGTTGACTTACTGGAGAAGTCCTGACTACAACCTTGTCAGAATGTTCTTTGCATTATTTACTGCCGTATTGCTGGGGATTATATTTTGGAGGGTTGGTAGTAAGATGTATGTTCTTTCCGTCCTAAGTTCTTAACTTTTAAGCTTTGCAGTCATCTTTATCTTGTCGCGAATGCTTATTACAGGATCCTTACTTTTATTTATTTGGTGCAGGAAGAGTTCAACAGATCTTTTGATCATCATCGGATCAATGTATTTTGCTGTTGCGTTTGTTGGTTTTGAAAATTGTATAACTGCTCAACCTGTTATTGCTGTGGAAAGGACTGTCTTTTACAGAGAGCGTGCAGCCGGAATGTACTCAGCTATACCCTATGCTCTCTCACAGGTCAGTTATATTAACTAGCAATTGAACTGAACTCAATAAATGCATATAAGGTCATGCCAAATATGATGTACATAGTTAAAATGTGGCATAAAGGAGAAACAAAATAATTTGAAATGATGTTCAAGTCTGATAGTTTCTTTTCTCTGTTCAGGTTGTTGTGGAGATACCATATGTGTTCGTCGAGACTGCCATCTATACTCTTATTGTGTACTCAATGATGTCTTTCCAGTGGACACCAGCAAAATTCTTCTGGTTCTTCTACATTTCGTTCCTCACCTTCCTTTATTTCACATACTATGGTATGATGAGTGTTGCCATAACACCGAACCCTCAGGTTGCTTCCATATTTGCCGCTGCCTTCTACTCTCTCTTTAATCTCTTCTCAGGATTCATCATTCCGAGATCGGTGAGTCACTGTTTTCCTTTCTTAAAGTAACTTTCAAGGACACCAAACCGCATGCGCTGCACTCTATGTGAATTAATTAACTAAAATAATGTCTTGTTCAGAAAATCCCGAAATGGTGGATCTGGTACTATTGGATTTGTCCGGTGGCATGGACGGTTTATGGTCTGATTGTATCGCAATATGGTGATGTGGAGGATTTTATCACGGTGCCTGGCCAGCCCGATAAGCGAGTCAGGGATTTCATCAAGGACTTCTTCGGTTATGACCCAGACTTCATTGGTGTAGTAGCGGCCGTGCTGACAGGCTTTACTCTCCTCTTCGCTTTTACATATGTTTACTGCATAAAGAAATTTAATTTCCAACAGAGATAGAGATGTAAGCCTCAGTTTGACGTGTACATTGAGGGTGTATGTTTGATAGAAGACTATCTAGGCTGCAAGAGATGTCTATCGCAGTTTACCTTTAAGTTTTTAGTCTGGGCAGGTTGCACCACTACCAAGTTACTCCCTCTGTTGCGTCAAATAAAGAAGAACGGATGTAGTATATGTCAGCATGTTCTGTATCTAATTGGCTGATGCAATGAACCACAGGACGGGCTGCATAAATTTTGGTGTTGATGATAATTGTCTAGTAATAGAAGGAAGGGGCTGCACAGGCCCGTCTAGCTCAGTCGGTAGAGCGCAAGGCTCTTAACCTTGTGGTCGTGGGTTCGAGCCCCACGGTGGGCGTTTAATTTTTTGAAGAATGAATTTACTGCTGTTCCTGCTTTCATGCTCTTGCTTGATGTCTTTACGAAAAAAATGGTATTCTTACATAGTATACATACGGAAACTGATTCGTTTTCCGTTCCAGTGAATCACCATTTATTAGTATAAAAAATAACCGAAAGCAGTCACTGTCACAAGCCCGTCTAGCTCAGTCGGTAGAGCGCAAGGCTCTTAACCTTGTGGTCGTGGGTTCGAGCCCCACGGTGGGCGCGTGTCTCTTTTTTGTTTTTGTACTTTGCTCTTTCCTTTGAGGTCTGTGCATTTTGTTTTGCAGAAGAGGAATCAGAATGACAGTGTGATCCCAAAAGTCTTAAAATCATCCTAGACTTCTTAAATTACCGCTGTGTCCGTGGAAAACCACCATCACCCTTCCTGCGTGCACATGGTTTTGCACCGTGCCTCTCTTCCTTGAAACTCCGAGGCCGAGGTCCAAGTCCGACGAGCGTGTGGTTTTTTTCTCAAGTTATGCTTTGCAAGTTTGTATGGACAAGCACGGTGCGATCGAAAGAACGAGAGAGAATCTTGAACGCGTGAATACCCCACAACCAGCCAGCACCCAAACAACAAGACATTTACACCTCACGCCGCATCATAAAAAGCAAGCAAAGCTCGAACCTTCCAAACCACAGAGATCAACGATAAGGATATCAACGCGGTTCACGTCAAGCCCGCGCAAGAGCATCGAACGCGACAGATTCTCCAGTCCTCCACGACGCTGCCAGCTCTGCCCTTGGACACGGGCCACTTTATTCGACACCTCAGAAACGCAAATGCTGGCCTGACCAGTGCTGAACAGTCGATAGATGCAGGAGTACTAACTTTTGCACCAACCATCGCCGGCGCCGCCACCCCTCGCCACGGTCACGGCGCCGTGTATCTATAAAACGGCCGGTTAACTCGCACGGAACCGCGCGAGGCTCCGCCGTCCATCGATCCATGGACGACCACGGCGCGGACGGGGCGCCGGCGCCGGCCGTGTGGCGGGGCTCGGTGCGCGCCGTGGCGTCGGGGCCGACGCCCGACGCGGCGTGGGCGCTGCTCCGCGACTTCTTCTCCCTGGACCGGTGGGTGTCCACGGTGCGGACGTGCCGGCGCGTGGACGAGGTGGAGGAGGGCCTGCCCGGGTCCGGGTGTGTGCGCTACTGCGAGGGCCCCGTGAACATGGCCGCGCCCGCACCGGCGGAGGGGGAGGTGGAGGAAGCCGCCGCTGTACCTGTGGGGTGGTCCAAGGAGCGGCTGCTGGAGACGGACGACGCCGGGCGGTGGTACAGCTACGAGGTGGTGGAGAGCAACAAGGGGTTCGGCAGGTACCGCGCCACCCTGCGGGTGGAGCACGCCCCGGCCGGGTGCGCCGTCGCGTGGTCGTTCGAGGCAGACCCGGTCCAAGGGTGGACGCAGGAGGGGTTCGTGGCGTTCCTGGACAAGCTCGCCCGTGGCGTCGCACGGCGGCTCGAGGAGGAGATCAACGTGGTGGAGAACGATGGTGTGTAGTTTGAGAACTTGAGATC
Organism: Cenchrus fungigraminus; assembly: GCA_036936925.1. Taxonomy (NCBI): domain Eukaryota; kingdom Viridiplantae; phylum Streptophyta; class Magnoliopsida; order Poales; family Poaceae; genus Cenchrus; species Cenchrus fungigraminus. The sequence continues at coordinate 26,617,758 of CM072779.1, read as the reverse complement.
GGTAATTCGGTATCGTGGCCGTGTGCATTCTGCAATTTTTTCAAATTTAAAACCAACAAGGAGCATCTGGTCAGGCCAAGGCAACAAAACAGAGACCCTTCCGCCAGAATTCAAATATGCTGATGGTTCCACTGCCATCCCATCTCACCGATTCACCGGTATGCCCGCCGCCCACGCCCCCGCCGCGTATTGCGATCTCCTCCCGCCTCACCACCACGCCGCCGACCTCGCCGCGGGCCGGCTCGAGTCCTGCGCCGACGCGCGCCTCCCGCCGCCGATCCACGCGCGCCTCCTGCGCCGCGGCCTCCTCCTCCTGCCCTTCCACTGGAACGCCCTCACCCGCGCCTACCTCCGCCTCGGCTCGCCCCGGTCCGCGCTCCGCGCCGCCGCGTGCATGCTGGCCCACGGCGCCGCGCCCGACCGCTACACGTTCCCGCTCGCCCTCAAGGCCGGGGCCCAGGCCGAGGCCCCAGGGTCCAGCCTCCGCCTGCAGCTTCACGCCGCCGCCGTCAAGCGTGGCCTCGCGCGCCACCCGTTCACCGAGAGCGCGCTCATCAGCGGTTACGCCAAGGCTGGTGATATGGGCGCTGCTCGGAGGGTGTTCGACGAAAACGCGCACCGGGAACTCGGGTCGTGGAACGCCGTCATAAGCGGCCTCTCGCAAGCCGGCGAGTCTGTGGAGGCACTGTCCTTGTTTCATGAGCTGAGGAGGGGTGGCATGGTACCGGATGATCTCACCATGGTGAGTGTTGCATCTGCGTGCTGTGCTCTTGGTGATGTTGCCTTGGCGGAGCAGTTGCACAAGTGCATCTTACAATGCCAGCGCTCTGGCCGGCTTGATGTGACGCTGTCCAATGCGTTGGTTGATATGTACGCCAAGTGTGGTCGCACGGACCTCGCAAGAAGGGTGTTTGATAGAATGCCTGTCAGGGATGTAGCCTCATGGACAACCATGATTACCGGGCTTGCAATGCATGGTGAGGAGCAGGGTGCGTTGGACACGTTTGACGATATGCAGAGAGAAGCAGTACCACCGAATAGGGTGACGATGTTGGCAGTGCTCTCTGCTTGTGCTCATGGAGGGCTGGTGGATACAGGGCTGGGTTTGCTGAAGCACATGGAAAATGGGGAAATCAAGGTAGTGCCAACTATTGAACACTACAGTTGTGTGGTTGATATGCTTGGTAGAGTTGGCCGTGTGGACGAGGCACGTGCTTTGGTGGAGCAGAGGATGCCCATGGAGGCAAATGTGGTGATATGGGGAACATTGCTCGGTGCATGCGAGAAGCACGGGAATGTGAGTGTTGGGGAGTGGGCAGCAGAAAGGCTTGTAGAGGCTGAACCATGGAACGACGGGGTTTATGTGGTGTTGTCCAACATTTATGCTGCTGCTGGGATGTGGAGTGAGGTTGAGAAGGTGAGGAGGATTATGTCGGAGAGGAATGTCCTGAAGTCTCCTGGCTGCAGCCTGTAGTTCACAAAGTGATCAGCCATTGAAGGTTTACTCTCTGCTCTGTTGTTCCTTTCTCTGTATTCTTTTGCAATACAGTATAGATTGGTATCTTTTTGAGAAAGAAGCAAATTCATCTTGTTTGTCTTCTAATCATATATGTCCATGCATACACAAAAGCTGTCACCGTCTAATTAAACGGAATCCAGATAGCATAATCTTGAGGTATGGTAAGATCCATCGATTCAGTGCTCTGAATGTTCTCTTTTAGTGAATATAAAGTAGTTGATCCAACAGCATTTGCCTTCTAGTGTCAAATGATCGTTGTCCATACTATGCCATTGCCATTGTTACACTTTCATGTCTTCCAACTTCCAAGTACTTATTTGCTCGAGTTAGGTTAGCATCCGCTATTTTTATCCAACTCAGAGATAAGTTCCCATCAAATTCTAGTGCTTGTGCACGTGTTGAGCATGACTCCAGGAGATATGCTAAAAATTTTAACGATAGGTCCATCTTGAACATTCTTTGTGCTTGTTGAGTTGTTGATATCTCGGACTCAGAGAATTAGTGTTACTAGATGACGCAGAAATTCAGCCTAGATATCTTATTTTGGTACTAACAATGTGGCATGAAAATACACTAGTGACTAGTATTAAGTAGCAAGTACACACGGGGTTCTACATGATTGGTTTTTTTAATAAGATTCTCCTAGTAGACAGTACATAGTTAGTAGTCTTCTTTGTGCGTTCATCCACATGACACTTGGCGATTACTGCAGCAATCTGCTAAAATCCTTTGCAAGATAGTGCTCGAAAGCTGTGCTGTTTTTGTCTGCATAGTCAGTACTGTCAAAAAGCAAGTGCGGGAAGCAGTCACGGGTGCATCACATATGCGGCTAGGATGGGTCCTCAGCCATAGTACATCTTAACTTCACCAGATTCCAACTTCCCTTTCCGTTGCCACAACAAGCTAAAAGGAAAAAGGGTAGCCTAGAGAAAACCGTCTACAACAAACCACAACCAGGAACAACACTGATGGGTTCCATTGGTAATGGCCGAAGTGTCTCAGCGGTTGGCATCCAGATGCCACCGGAGGGTAGCAAAATGGTGCTGGAGCCAGAATCACTTCCAGTGACAACATCTCCGGTGCCAAGATGGCCACGGCTAGGCGTAATTATGGTGGCAACCCGAGCTGCAGCCTTGGCGATGGCGCTGCTTTCGGTATCTCTAATGGTCTCCTCCAAGCAGCAGGGCATTCTCACCATATTTGGTATTGAGATCTCGCTCCATGCCGATTGGTCCTTCTCTTATTCCCTGCAGTAAGTTTTTGAACTGTTCTAGTTTGAAATGTGCTGTTGAGCTCAGAGAAATTGCTGATTTGCTTGGATGTTGCTGTTCGTATCTTCAGATTCTTGGTTGGGATGTCTGCAGCTTCAGCTGCCTACTCGTTGGCTCATCTCCTCTTGATTGCACACAAGGCCGTGAAGAAGGTTCCCTTGGTTCCTTCGCGGCGACAAGCATGGCTGCTCTTTGCTGGTGATCAGGTTTGCTGGTTCTTGGTCATTTTGATGTGATTTTGATGAGATGTCAATATGGATTATCTTTGTTTTTGCGTCATGATTATTCTAGTGTGTGCTATTTTTTTACTACTTTTTATTTTGTTGGCTGCATCAGTGTACTACTTTGAGCTTTTTCTAAATAATTGATGGACAGGTTAGCAGCCAATACCAGTTTAGGTAGCGTTAGTTGAGTTAGTTCAACTTCGATGTTAGGACTGGGTCAGGTTAAGAGCTTGATACCAAGTGGCAAGAACAATTCATTTGCTTAAGTTATCCTTGCTGCCAACTTTACCTGACCATATGTTGGGCACCACTTATATTTTTGATTTTTCTTGTCATGAAATTTGAGTATATGGCACTCCATATGGTTTGATGTGCTATCCGATATCCCATTTCTCAGTGTGACCAAGGACATGACTATATCCTGTAAGGCCTAAAAACCCCTGTACCTTGTCATCCAGTGTTATCATTAGAAACTTTGATCCGCATGATTGTGAGCTGCTGTAGCATTCTATTCACTTCTTATTGAGCGGATCATTGGGAATTCCCCTCAAGTGTCTAAGAATACAATACATATACTCACTACTACAAAGCGTAAGAATACTGTTTTGGGCCTGGGCCCTGGGAGGCTGAGAGCGAATAGAATAGCTCAACCCAGGGCGCCCTAGGCACTTGGTTTTGCATATCTGCAAACATTATTAACATGATAAGAACACCGGCTCGTAGGTGCATAACTTGCACTTTCTTTTCTTGTAATTACTTATGTTTTCTGTGACTTGCTGAGTCGCAATTATTTTACACGAACAAATGTAGCCAGATTGTATCACTACACTTTTATTGGCACTTCAGTACTTTCCATAGTATAATGAGTTGAAGAACACCTTATAAGATACATCAGAACTCAGGAGGAGCTTTTCAACACAAAGAATACGATATGAAAATATGCTTCCATTTGATCATGTCCAGTTACTAAAAGGCCTTAATAGCGTGCTACATATTTGTGGACAGCCCTTTGAACAGATCATGGGCATATAATTGCTAAACCATTTGTCAAAATCATATTAAAGTGGTTCTGGATTTCTGAAAACACTCCGCATAAGAGTCATGTAGTCGACATCATCCGTGCCGGCTTGATTTGAATTTCGTTTATGATGTTTGTCCTTGGCTTTTGTTTGCGTCCAAAGCGTTCTTCATCGGCTAGCTCATGCTAACCTTTTTGACCAAACAACCCCCAGGCTAACTTATCTTCCAAGATAGTAGCATAATCTAACCTCGTTAGTTGTATACTTGTACATCATTACAAAACGATAACTTTCTTTAGCTCGGCCAATAGAGCCTGAACATTTGGAGCCCGACGAATGCTGGGCATTTCCATGGAGTGAAAGAATAGCTGCTAATATGCTACCAACATGACAGGTGTTTGCTCTTGCGATGATGAGCGCGGGATCAGCTGCGGCAGCGGTGTCCAATCTGAACCGCACCGGTATCCGGCACACGGCCCTGCCCAACTTCTGCAAGCCGCTGCCACGCTTCTGCGACCTCTCGGCGGCCTCCATCGCTTGCGCCTTCCTCAGCTGCGTCTTCCTCGCGGCTTCCGCCGTCATCGATGTGATCTGGTTGTCGTCAAGCCCGTGAGACGGGAGTGTTGGTGCTAGTTCCCTGTAGAAATTCCAGGAGTTCTGTGCCTGTGCCTGTATGTTAGGAATCAACTGAACCTGTAATGTCTTCGGTCTCCATGCTCACCTGGATGGTGATGTGATTCGTCACTTGATGCTCACCGATCCATATCTGTTTACCAAATTGACTGAGATGAGTGATTGAGTGATGTACGTCAGTACGTGTACCTGTAAGATAACCATCGAATGAACTCCTGTTTTAGGCGTATTCTACTCCAAAATGCTGCTCGTTTCTACTACAGATTAGAATGATAGTGATTTTGATGATCGGTGTCGCTGTCTGGAGATTCAGTTTTGTTCGGACACTCCTCTGTCCCAAACTCCCAATCATTCACACCACCTACTACTGCTACTTAATCACATGTCTAAGCACCCAGCGGCGCATCGCGTGACACGCACAAACCCAGTCGCGAAGGAAAGGTGAGAAGAGGACAACGTCGGCGACGTCGAAAAAATCGGTGAAGTGATCGTCAGCGGTGACTTGCCCTTGCCGTGCTGTCCATCCAACTCACACAGTCACACTGTGGAGTCGTCTTCACCTCACCTTCCACTTCTACCGCCGCCGCAACCTTTAACCCACCGCCTCCCCGCTCCCACACATGTGCTGCCCGCGTCCTCCTCTGCCACCCCCTCCTCCTCCTCATCTACCGCATCGTCCACTCCCGCCGCCGCCCGCAGATGCCGCCCAAGGTGGTCGCCGTCGCCGCGGGCGAGGTCCACACGCTCGCCCTCACGGGTGAGGCGACTCTCCGCCATGCTCGCTCGAAATTCTCCTGCTCCCGCGCCGGGCCGCGCTCGGGGATCTGACGGGAGACGTTCCGTGGCTTGTGACTGCAGGTGACGGGGAGGTGTACTCGTGGGGCAGGGGCCCGTTCGGCCGCCTCGGGACCGGCCGCGAGGACGACGAGCTCGTCCCCACCGCCGTGGCGCCGGCGGTCGGCGCCGGCGGTGGGAGGCCGCGGCCCAGGTTCGTGGCCGTCGCCGCCGGGGCCTACCACAGCCTCGCACTGGACGGTTCGTGCTCAGTTACCTCATCTGCTCTCTGCTTTATCGTGATATCGTCGCGGTGAGGCAAGAAATTGGCTGCTGTGTGATGCGAATCAAACGATTTTAGTTAGAATTACGTACTAGAGTAGTTAAGTAGTTACAGCATTCTGACTCTGCGATTTGTGGAGGGTGATGGAATCGAGTAATTGACCAGCGGCAGTGAAATGGGGTTTCTGTTACTACCTCCCAAATCGTGAGTTTGCTTGTACTGGCCTACTGCAGACTGGCACTGTGATTTTCAGGTGCTACAGTCTGTAAGTAATTAAAGTGAGGCCCAGCATGGCTCCTCAAGCAAAATCTGCGTAGGCCATTTAATATCTTTGCCCTGATTTTTTCTGCACCTGTTTAAGGCTTACTTGGGACATTAGTGACTGCTGTAATGGTCACAATTGTCTGTAGTTTATGTAGCGTTTTGTATGCATGTGACTTGTGTGTCGCATATCTTAAAATTTGTAATTCCATCAAGTGCAAAGTGTTCATTGCTGCAATTTGTTTTGTTGCCAAAAGCAATTAAACCTGATCGATCAATATACATATGCAATAGGCATCAAATATTGATACTGAATTACTGATCACTGAATAATGTTTGGTATGGCAGATGAAGGTTCACTCTGGTCATGGGGCTACAATCTCTGTATCCAACACCTCTTGGTTTATTTTTGAACTTTGTTAGCTGCAAATCTTTAGTTGATATACCTGTCATTGTCAGGCGTCACTTCCTTGACTACTGAACAGATGGTCAGCTTGGCTACGGGGATCAGAATTCCCTTTTTCCGTGTTTGGTTGAGCAATTTCAGGATCTGGATCCTCCTGAAACACTGGATGCTGAAGCCCAGAGCACACGTGACCGGACTTCTCTGAAGGTACGAGCATTTCATCAGTTTCAAGTTTCAGCAATGCCCAAATTATGTTTTAAGATTGTTCCAGAGAAAGTTTGGCTTTCCTTTTTGATAATCCTGATGTATGTTTTATTACAGTTGTCTTCTGTCAAAGCTGGTGGCATGATGTCTTTTGCCATAGACAGTTTGGGGTCCCTTTGGATGTGGGGAAATTGCCCACAGCAGACTGATGCTGGAGAGTTTTGTATTGCAAGTAGCTCTATTCCACTACCTGTGTGGGATTTCCATGGACACACCGTTGTTAAGGTTGCCTGTGGCAATGAGCATGTAGTAGCTGCAGTTAGTGCTGGGGAGACCTATACTGGAGGTGACCTTGTTTGTTATGCTTGGGGAAATAACAACCATGGTCAGTTGGGTCTAGGTGACAAGGAAAGTAGATCTCGTCCTGTGCTTATCTCAGCATTTAGTGAAGAATCTTCTTGGGAGGTCTATGAAATTTCATGTGGAGCTTCCCACACTGCCGTCCTCACCAATAAGAAGTCTTTTGACCAGATAGAATCTCGGTGCTGGACGTTTGGCCTTGGTGACAAGGGGCAGCTTGGCCATGGAACCACAGCCACCATTTGCTCGCCGCAACCTGTTGATGGCTTACCAACTGGATCCTTCCTTATATCTCTTGATTGTGGATTGTTCCACACAACTGTAGTCTCCTCTGATGGCGAGGTATGGTGCTGGGGAATGGAGAGAGGTCTTGGGCTGTGCCCAGATGCTAGCTACTCGGGGGTTGATGCAGGGGATGCTCTCTCTCCGATAAGAGTTCAGTCTCCTGAAACAAATGGGTTTAAGTTTCTTGGTCCAGTGCAGATTGCCTGTGGAGCTGCCCACACTGTTCTTGTTGCTGGTGATGGGTATAGGATGTGGGCATGGGGCAGAGGCCGCAGTGGTGTGCTTGGTAGAGGCCAGACTGCTGACAGCTACATACCATGTGTTGTGATGTGGCCTCCTCTTGGCGAGAACTTCCGTGAGATTCATGAGAACCGAATAGAGGCATCAACGTCAAGAGTGAACGATCGCACTAGCACTGAGTTGGAGCAGAAGCTATCTGCTGCCTCAGATGAGTTACAGTTCCTAAGGTCAAAACTGACACTCATGGAGAGATATGCAAACATACTCCACATCTCAATCTTCCGTAAGCCGCTTGATGAACGTACACTACCACATTCACTTCAGGAATCTCATGTCTTTGATATCAGAAAGGAATTTGAGAACATATTGGATGCAGCAGACACTGATGAACTCAATCGTTTAGAGATCTTCTACCGCAGCATGCTTTCTGGCGTGAAAGACAAGCTTCTGAAGCGAAGAGTCCAAGAGATGGTCCAACAATGTATTATCTCACTCTCAGCAGGTAGGCAAACTGCTCAAGATCAGTGAATTGGATGGGTATACTTACAAAACTGCAAGTTACTACAGTATCACCACATTTGGTGTCATCAGAATTGCAATAAACCCCTGTTTATGCTAACCAACTGTTGCGCCAGTTTCTTGGTGTATATAGCGAGGCAGCAAATCTATCCTGGCATAAGATCATCACCTGGTCGACCATTAGACTAAAACAGCAAACAGACATGTAAATGCATTACACATATGTTGTTTATGATGTCCTTCATATGATAAATGCACCCTGCATAAATAGAATCATGTGGGTAAAGGATCTCGCTATCGTTGACGTAGAGGAGCAAGTTTATATGGTTAAAGTGTTATTTTAAATTTAAATTGTGGATCTGCAAATTTTATGTTCAATATTCAAGGGAGCTGATTTGCAGACATGGATATGTCAGATAGTAACCCTTGCGGTTCATCCGTTGATGTACTAGGTAAACTGTTATCTTATAGACAAATTGCTTTTCCTATGTCTGGTAGACTATGAGCCTAAAAGTTGCAGTCGGAGCTCAACCAAGTGAGGTGGCCTTGTGATGAAACTTACAAAGTTTAGGGCGAAGTTTAAGGTTTGCCGTCGTGGTCAGCTAACCTGATGAAATTCTGCTAATTTTACAGAAAAAGTACTGTCAAAGTCTATTTCAGTATGTTTGGTTTGAGATCGGTTTGACGGTGATGGATCACTATTCGCTACATACTAGTACCTAGCACCCTTTTTTTTTGAAAAAAATGTGATTATTTGATCCATTATAGCTCCTACTCTGTGCTGCTTGCATTGAAGAATGTGATTCGAGAACAGTTGGGGGAGGTAGGGGAGAAAGAAACACATGCCTCTACGTGTTTAGTTCTGGTAGAAATTTTTGGTGAAATTTTTAGAGTTTCCTTTCAAAGTCTATTAGAAGTATCAAATGTAGATTAATTACAAAATTAATCACACAGATGGACGGGAAATCGCATGGCATTGGCATCCCCGCGAATAGGAAAACGAACAGGGAGCTCATGGCTACCTCTGGGCTCTCCTCACATGGCAATTGGCAACAGTCGGCCGTCGGCCCTGTCCCTACAAGGCTACAACCGTGGCTTTATTCTCGACTGCTATGCAATATGTGCATTTAGACCCGCCAACACTGGATAATTTGCCATCCAACGGAAGATTAATATTTCCTCGATTCAAATGGCAAAAAAAAAAGGATTAGCAAATAAAAATGGCAGTTCGAGGAGGAATCACGCAACATCCCATGGGTTAGCAGGTTTAAGCTATACTTAACAATTACAGTTAGATTTTGATTGAAAGCATCAATATGTAGCATTTTATATCACACAAAGTTCATTTAAGAATAACAATATTGTTCAAAAAAGTTCAGAAATACATATTGCTAGAGCACCAATGTTCATATTGACATAATCGACCAACTTTCATAACCATAATCTACACTTTTCTAATTACGATGTTCAAATTAAAACATGCCCCCAAGGCCCCAAGTATAAAGGTCATCCATTTTACTCGTATCTATTTGTCACGATTACTCCTTCTGTCTCAAAATAAGCGCACATCTTGCTTCTTGAAGAGTCAAACCCTTTTAAAGTTTGACTAGGACAAAATAATATCAATGTTTGTATCTCTAATAAGTTTATTATGAAAATATTTTCCACAAGTAATACAATAACACTTGTTACACATCATAAACATTAGTATTTTTTATATATATCTGGTCAAATTTTATAAAAATTTGACTTCTCCATAAATAAGATGTGCATTTATTTTGGGAGTATGCGTTTGCGTTGGATAAATAAGATGTGTTTGCGGTGCTGTGGATGACGATGGGTCAGTGATAGACTAACAAGTGGATTGGGTTCCAAACTAGGATCAGGCGATCCTGATGGTCCAGACCACGAAAAGGCAAGGGGCATCCAAAATACTCCAATCCATTCCAAACAGAGCAGCACGGCGAGCACCGTTAGTTTGCTGGCGAGTCATCCACTCATCCGATCCTTTGACCTGCGCGGCCAGCGCGCGCGCGCTGTCACCCCGTGCGCTTCACGCGGCCTGTCGGCTGTCGCGAACACGAGGCCCGGCCGGCCGCCGGCCTCCGCCTCCCTCCCCGGCCGGGCGTGACGGTCTGACGGAGCACAACAGAACTCGTGCCACCCACTCATGAATCATGACTTATCAGCTGGAAAGTGGAAACGGATTAAGAACTTGTTTAGTTTTCAGAGTTTATATAATTCGTCTATCACATCGAATATTTGTACACTAATTACGAATATTAAATGTTGATTAATGATAAAACTCAATTCATAACTCGAGTTAATTCGTGAGATGAATATATCAATCTAATTAGATCACGACTAGACAATACAGTGTTGTAGTAAAGATGTGTTAATGATGGAATAGTAAAACTCAAAAATGTAACCTTACAAATTGCAGTACATCTAATTAATTTTATAATTAATTCATATTATATTTTTCTAATTACCATAAAATTTTTGCTTCGCTACCACTACAATACAAGTTCACTTAAACAAAACCCAAAACGGAAACAAAAGGCAAAATGGGCAACTTGATTTCTGAACTTCGCTGTGAAGGTCAAATTCATCCCTCAACTTTCAGATAGGCCAATTTAGTCCCTCAACTATCATTTTGGACCAAACTTATCCTTATGCTGATAATTGTGATCTATTTTAGCATGAGGCTAAGGACAAAGTCCCTTTTACCCTTGACGCCTTCCCATTCTCAATTTGCACTATTGTTTCACTATGATCAATCAATCAAAGGCTGTATCTCGCACAGATGTTCATTCATGTTTAATTTGAACTAGATCTTGCATGTTCGCTTAACTCGCCCCAACATTCTCTATGGTAGTATATAATTTTCCAGCAATCAGTTTAATTATAATATCCACACGTCTACGTGACAGCGCGACACATGGGTAAATAAATTTATACCTTCCAAATTAAACACAATTTTGATGTACAACTCCTAAGCATGCATGCTACTACATCGATTTGGTTGCATTGGCCAACTATTATTTTTAAACTAAAATCAAACTGCATTGTAAAATGATGCACCGGCAGCAAAAGAAACAAAAAGGAAAATGATTGTTTAGTGTAGCAAGATCATATGTGTGGTGCTTTTATAACGATCTTTTTTTTTGCGACAACGATTATATGTCCATAAATAAAATAATGAAAATTGAGGAAGTGAGAAGGAACCAAGGGTAAAAATAACTTTTCGCATTTCTTTAATAGTAGTATTGAGTGCCATATCAGCACAAAGACAAGTTTGACTAAAAATGAAAGTTGAGAACTAAATTAGCTGATTTAAAAGTTGAGAGACGAACTTGACTGTTGGAATAAAGTTGAGAGATCAAAATGGTTATTTTGCCGAAACAAAACGTGCTCCCGCTAACGTTTTCGAGCGCCGAGCCAGGAGCCACCGCTTCCCCCTCCCGTCCAGGGTTCCAATTACCGCTACAGTAGCGGTTTTCTCAACCGAGAAAACCGGTCTTACCGACCGGTTAACCGGTCGGACCGGTTAGATAGATAGGTTCGGTAAAGCACCGGTTACCGGTCGGTTTTGCTACCGAGCCGGACCGGTATCACCGATTACCGCGGTAAACCGACCGGTAACCAGCGGTAATTAAAACCCTGCTCCCGTCCCGCCGCGGCGCCGCCCCAGATCGCGAAGCCGGTGGCGCGGCGACGTGGCCCGCGCACGGGGCACCTCGAGCCGAGTACTCAACTCCCCCCCGCACCACGGGCATGCGGCCGCCGTCGCGCCACGTCCCCGCACCTGGCCGCGGCGCCCAGCGCCCGGGTCCCCCACACTCTGACTGCTGGGCCCGGCAACGGAGCATACAAACCGAGACCCACTGACAGCGACCGGCCACCCTATGGGTCAGCCGGTTGCGTCCGCGCGTCAGTCCCCGGTCGGGCGGCCCACGCGCTGCTGGCTGGCTGCCCGCGGCGCACGCAGGCCGACGGGTGGGCCCCTGGTACGGCTCGGGTGCGCTTTTTAATTATCGACCCCAGGTGAGCGCTTTTGGAAATCCAGCGCCCTTTTTGATCCACTCCCCCGCCGTGCGTGGCAGCGGCTTCCGCACGCCGGCCTTGCCGGCCGCGAGCCACCGGCCGCTGGGCCACGCCGGGGTCGCCGGCCCCGGGTGTCATGGGACGGCGACGGGGGCGCGCGGCGCCGCGTGGGGGCGGCGGGTCGTCCCTTCCGGCTCTTTTGTGTGGTCCGGCGGTTTCCATTATTAGAAGCGCCACGTCACGAGAGACTGCTTTTAGGAATTTTTAAATGCCGCTTCTGATCTTGATCTCGTGCCCGGGAGGCAAATCTCGCGCCTGGGAAGTAGGGGAGTTTCGGAAGACCAGGGGAGGGCTCTCGAGGAGTAGCCGAGTAGGTAGGGTAGGGGAGGCCTAGCTAGGGGCGCGTCCAGTTGGTTGCCTTCTCCGGCTCCGTTTTCTTCCTCGGCGGCGGCGGCGGCGGCGTGGCGAGCCAGTGCAGTGGTGGGGGTGCTCGCTTTTTTGTGGCGTCAAGCCAAGGCCGCGTCGGCGTTTCTATCTCCGCGGTCAGGCTTGGTGTCTACTAGTGCGGTGGCACTGTGCTGGTGAGGCTGGGAGGGAGATGGACTGTGCGGCCGCTGGCGAACTGGGGGGAGGTGTTCGAGGGTAGGCGTTGTGCGGCTGGGAGGCGGCTACCGAAGCGACGGAAATAAAGCAGTAGACGAGGGAGCCCCGATTTAAAGCGCCTTTGTGTGGCTCGCTGCTCGCCTACGCTCCGCTCCTCTCACCTAGTCACTGCTCCTCCCACCTCGCGTTTGCTTCGCCGGCCGCCGCCTCGCCGCTGGGCTCAGATCCTTTACCCCGATCCCCGCTGCCGCGACGAGGCCGTGCGGAGGAGCTTGGATGGGGTTGGCGGAGCAGCGGGTGGAGGTGCTGGGCGCGGCGAATCGGTGCTGATCCCGGGCCATGGGGTAGAGTGGAGGGGGTGTGCGTGGCATGGAGCCGTCCCGTGGCGGCGGGCGGCGGTGGGGGGACGCCGAGGCGGAGGCGGAGGCCGAGGAAGGGAGGCGGCCGGAGGACGGGGGAGAGGTGAGCCTGCGGGAGTGGCTGGACCGCCCGGGACGCGCGGTGGAGGCGGCGGAGTGCGTCCACGTGTTCAGGCAGGTCGCGGAGGCGGTGGCCGTCGCGCACGCGCAGGGGGTGGCCGTGGGCAGCGCGCGCCCCTCGTGCTTCGTCGTGTCGCCGCCCTTCGCGCGCGTCGCCTTCATCGAGTCCGCCTCCGGCTCCGACGCCTCGGGCTCCTGCTCCGGCTCCGGCTCCGACGCTTCCGAGGACGCCGACCCGGACGCCTCGCCTCCGCGGCGACGCGACGGCGCCGCCCGCGGCGAGGAGCGCACCGGGAAGACGTTCCCGCTCAAGAGCGTCCTGGCGATGGAGCTCAGCTGGTACACCAGCCCCGAGGAGGCGGATGACACCAGCGGAAGCGGCTCTACCTTCTCCTCGGATGTCTACAGACTCGGCGTGCTCTTGTTCGAGGTGAGCTTTGCTTCATCACATGAATATGCTTCTGTTCTGCGGGCGCGTCGTCCCATAGCTTATGACGCGTAGTTGACTACTGGGATTGCAGCTCTTCTGTACGTTCGAAACCTTGGAGGATAAGATGCGGGCAATGGCTAATCTGCGGCATCGGGTGTTGCCGCCGCAGCTGCTGCTCAAATGGCCCAAGGAAGCATCCTTCTGCCAGTTGCTCATGCACCCTGTGCCTGAAACCAGACCGAAGATGAGGTGCGTTGCGTGTCATGTACTATGTTTGAATATGTTATGGCAGGAGAAGGGTTGCGTTATAGGGGTGCTTGTTTCACGTTAGGTAACAGGAAGTAATCTACTGCTAGTGGTGCTTCTCCTCAAAGCTGCAAACTGCATTTGTTTCCTAGTAGTACATGTGCTGTGGTGGTACCCTTTATAGGATAGAAAACATGGGTTTGTTAAAACATAAACATGGAGTTTTTTTTTTAGATCAAGATGGCTAAATGCAACAAGAAACGAAAAACTATTCATGAACAAGGCACCACATATCCTAGATTTGACATTCTTGCGTAAGCCTTACTTTAGTTGAAAAATGCGGCAAACTATCAAAAAGGTATAACCACTAACCAGTAACCATCAGACCAGGATAATTCTGCCAATTTGCAAAAAGTCAGACATCATTGTGCTATACTATTTTCAATTTGATAGTGCCAGCGCACTTCTTTGCATTTTAAGAGTTTCTCAGTGGATCTTTAGGTATGGCAATAAGGACTTCTGTTTGGACAATAGACCATTGCTGGATTTAAGTTCAGGTTAACATTTTTTCTTTATTGCCTTCTCACTACTGCAATATGCTAGTTAGTCATATGCCTGCCCTTGACATGATTATTTTAGAAAATTAGATAGGTAAGGATATGTATGTGCATATATGCTGTTGTATTCAGTCAAGTTGTACCTCATTGACCTTTTTTTCTCCTCTTTTTTTTTAATAGTGAGGTGCTACAGAGTGAATTCCTTAATCAGTCTCGGAATAGCCTGGAAGAGCGTGAAGCGGCACTTAGGTTGCGTGAAGAGATAGAAGAACAGGAATTACTGCTGGATTTTCTTCAGCAGTTGCAGAAAAGAAAGCAGGATATAGCAGACAATTTGCAGGACACTGTTGCTTTTCTCTCTTCTGACATCAACGAGGTCCTCCACCAGCAATCTGCACTAGGGGTGCAATGTGTGAACTTCTCACCTGATTTGGATAAAGAGGTGTGCTCTGGGACTGCTGAAGAGCAGAGTGATTGTGGATCCAGGAAGCGTTTCAGACCTGAGCTGCAAGGTGCTGACATGGAGGAACAGAATCATAGTGCCGAAGAATGTTCCAGAACAGTGCCATCCTCCGAGTTAATCCAGGAAAGTGTTTTGTCAAAAAGCTCCAGGTTGATGAAGAACTTCAAAAAACTTGAAACAGCCTACTTTCTAACAAGGTCCAAGTTGGCGAAGCAAGTTGGTAACCAAATAAATAGCTGTCATCAAGTTGTTAAGAAGGCTACTGGTTCAGCTGTTGGGACCGAGGGAAGTTCAATAGATAATTTTCCTTTGGATGGGCAATATGGCAGGAGGCAAAGAGGTTGGGTGAACTCTTTTCTTGAGGGATTGTGCAAGTACTTGTCATTCAGTAAGTTGAAAGTACGGGCAGAACTGAAACAGTGTGATTTGCTGAACTCATCGAACTTAGTATGCTCCGTAGGTTTTGACCGGGATAAAGAGTTTTTTGCAACAGCTGGTGTAAATAAGAAGATAAAAGTGTTTGAGTATAATACGATTGTAAATGAACATCGGGATATTAACTATCCTGTGGTAGAGATGTCCAATAGATCAAAATTAAGTTGTATTTGCTGGAACAGTTATATGAAGAGCCATATAGCATCTAGTGATTTTGAGGGTATTGTGCAGGTGAGCTCCTTGTGGCATGCCTTCTTTTCCTTAAGAAATTTGTATTTGATGCAATTATCATAACATGTCAGTATTTCAGGTTTGGGATGTTACTAGGAGTCAAGTTTTCGTTGACATGAGGGAGCATGAGAGGCGAGTGTGGTCGGTGGACTTCTCGATTGTGGACCCAACGAAATTGGTCAGTGGGAGTGATGATGGATCTGTGAAGCTGTGGGATATGAATCAGGCAATTTTATTCTTGCACCTGCTGTATGTCAGCTTTTGAACTACCGATAACATGGTTATCGAACTTGTATATGTGAATGTGGAATTATTTCTTTACACTGTATAACACATTTCCATGAACTTTGCAGGCTGGGAGTATTGGCACTATTAGGACAAGGGCTAATGTGTGCTCTGTGCAATTCCAACCTGATACTGCTCGCTCCATTGCCATTGGCTCTGCAGATCACAAAGTTTACTGCTATGATCTCCGCAACATACGAGCTCCTTACTGTACACTGGTTGGGCACACAAAAACAGTAAGCTATGTTAAGTATCTAGACGCGTCAACAATAGTATCTGCGTCTACTGACAACTCATTGAGGCTCTGGGACTTGTCAATGAGTCCAGGAAGGACAATTGACAGTCCAATTCAAACATTTACAGGGCATACAAATACAAAGGTTAGAAGATATTTGCATCATTGCATGTACTTGTTCTCTTTTCATAGTATTACTCTACAAGTGATTAGTTTGTTTTTTGTAATATAACTAGTACAATATGCCATGGAAACACTTAATCTCAAAAGTTGAATTTGCTATGAAACTCTAATATATGTGGAGTACCCTGCTGGAACAATTATCTGTGCTGTGCTTACAAACTATATATAGTGCCTTATTGTACAACTGTATCTTATTGTCCCATGATGTTATGTACTTACATCCAGCACATTAATGATTTATATGTTCTTTTCTGCATCTCTTGAAAAATGAGAGAATTCCTAAGACCTCTCCTTTTTATGAGTCACTGTGTGGAGGTACTTTAAATCCCACTGCACGAGTAGTTTTTAGATATCTAGATTGTTCAAGAAACTTAAATTGTTGCTTTCTTCATGTGTTTCCTGCAGATCTAATTACCAGCTTATCCCTGTAGCATATTAGAGTGGTTTGTGGCTCGATCGGCCTATTGCTTTTATGAAATAATTTAGCATCTCAGTTGGAATCACAATTAGTTCTCTCCCATGTAAACAGAGGTTGCCCTTCATTATTTCGAAAGTGCCTTTGTAGTTTGTATGCTGAGTTGCTTTCTGCGCTGAAGAAAACAATGTTTTCGTTTAGTGACCAATTTACTTATCTGTTAAACCTTTTGACCAGAACTTTGTTGGCCTTTCCATATCTGATGGCTACATTGCTACTGGCTCCGAAACAAATGAGGTACGCATTCTATAGCTAAGCTTCCACAACTTAGTCTGGATATCCGACTGGTGGCCAATGTAGGCTTTATAAACCTTTATGCAAAGTCAAGTACTCAAGTAAACATTGTATTTGTTGCAAGGTAGCTGCTTTTTTTTTGAATGTACTGTAGTTCGCGTGGCTCGTGAAGTAGTCTACGTTTGCTATGCCATGTGTATATGTTATACAGTGAGACTGGAGCAGCTTTCATACTAACTCCTTGCATCGTTTAGGTAACATATGTAAGTGAACTTTTCAAGTTCTCACTTCATATAGAAGTAAGGAAATGAAATTACTAAGATGGAATGCAAACACGATTGAATTTTCTGTTGTAGCTTATGCATCATCGCATACTTACCAGGTTTTAAGCAGCATTTGCTGTGTCAATAGAGAAACATCGCACAAGAACATAGTGTCTGTTAATTAGCTCGGTATATGTGTTCCACTGCCTGTTCAAATGAACTGAAATGCTGCTTATATCTTACCTCCTGTATTACTTTACCACAGGTTTTTGTCTACCACAAAGAATTTCCCATGCCAGTATTGGCATATAAGTTTAGCGTGACGGACCCTATATCCGGCCAGGAGATTGACGATCCGACACAGTTCATTTCATGTGTCTGTTGGAGAGGGCAGTCTACAACTCTTCTTTCGGCCAACTCCAGCGGCAACATCAAGATCTTAGAAATGGACTGACTCTGTACCAGTCTCGGGTAGAAATGGACTGACTTCTTACCCAATGGTGAGTCCTCTCTGTTTGTCTGGTTGCCTTCAAAGTTTGTGGCACTAGAATTCATAGAAGCCAACAGACGGATTTGCGAAGTGTAACTTGATCGGTTGATCCAGTTGCAGAGTTTGGAGGTAGGAGTAGTAGAGGTGACAGATTTAGCGGACTGATAGGATTACAGGTTAGCGTGGTAGCAAAAGTAGCATAAATAGGAGATGAAATTGAGGTGCCGGGTTGGGGTTGTCACACAAAGGGAAAGGTTTTGTACATCATTGGTTCGAGGTATACTTGTACAGGCAAATCAATCCAAGTTTTTAGTTTTTACCTACCCGCATCAGGGTTTCTGCTCTCTTGTGTTCTTTTTAACCCTTCTGCAATAGAATGATTTCAACGACGCTACTGATGATTTCCACCGGTGATGAGTGGATCGGGCGACCTGTGCGGCAGGTTTGGCGTCGTGAGTTTGATTGCTCTGCTCCGTCCGTCCGCCGTGCCCGTGGCTGTCTTTGAACAAGGAATCCGTCGCGATTGGCGGCAGTCGTGTCCGGGGACCGACCAATGGGGGGTGCTCGGACTTGGGACCGTAGAACGTGAGCGTAGCAGAGGATTCATGGGACCTCGCTGGTCACGAATGAAAACACTGGATGACGGGACAGACGAGTTGCCAGCCGGCTCCAGCTGTGAATGCGCACGGAGCGGCAGGTGGACGATGGATCCCTGGGCTGGGGGGTGGGGGGCCCCGGCTCCTCCCGTCCGGCGGGCGCAGGACCATGGGCGCGCGCCGGCGACGGGGGGCCTAGCGCCATGAATGATCACAGCGATTGTTCCTTCTTATCCGTGTGCGCCCCCGGGGCAGAGAAGGGCGCAGCACCCTGGTCGACACGTCCCACGATTCCACCGGAAAAGGGGCCCCGCTCCAACGATCTCCATCCACCATGTCGGGCTCCGCTGTCGACCAACAACCTGCCGAAGTTGCGGCGAAATTGCAAGCGGCGAAAGTGCGGCCGTGCAGGTGAGGCCAGGATTGCTCGTCTTGTGCGGTTTCTGATTGAATTGGGTGCTGCAGCAATTGGTATCGGTCAGTTCCATTGACGAAACAGAGTAACAGACGGTTTCTGTTGGTGATGTCCGGAGCTTTGGCCATGATCGTTCGGTCAGCCCCTGATAGATGATGCCGACGTCGTTGTTGGGGGCGCAGAGACGCACATCTATGTGCTGAAGCACCAAGCTCCATGCACGCATGGCGACGGTGTAATCATAATTCTAGGCGAATTGAGATGGATCAAGCAGGCGGTCTGTGAGAGGTGGCTGATCATAGGAGTGTTAAATCTTAAGGATCATCACACACACAAAGATCTAGTCGGGTGACAACTTAACATAGACAGATATAGGTACAACACACTTAGATCTAACCTAGAACAACTACTCTAGCACATCTACACTACTGCATAAAGAAACAGAGGAAGGTGAAGGGGATGCAGACCATCCATTGAAGCCTGGGGTGCTCCATCGCCCGACATGGTGGCGGTGTTGGTCGCTGGGGCGGCCGGCACTAGTTGGAGCTGAGGAAGGAGATCCGCATGGTCGGTGGAGACGGCGGCGGCGGCGTGTCGGAGTTGAGGGCGGTGGCAGCGAGTCCTCTGGATCCACCCGGACGTAGGCGATGTCGATGGGGATTCCCGCCGCTCCAGCGCTCCCTCAGTCGGTAGGGTTTAGGGGTGGGTTGCGGCGGCGCAGTCGAACCTCGTGAGCGGCACCTGTGGCCCCCACCCCCCTTAATATAGCGCTGTGCGTGCGGGGGCCTACCAACCATCGATTGGTTGGGCGCCCCCGACTAGGGCGCGAGATCGAGTCCGCAACGGCGTTTGGGCCGTTGCGGGAAGGAGATCGAACTAACATTCTCTCTCTCGATCTCACTTAACACTTTCACTTAATCTCGAGTTTCTTAATTGATATCCTCTTCATCATGAATAGAACATATCGAGCATGGGTTATCTTGATCGTAATCACAACCAGATTAACCAGCCACAATACACTCATCCATTCTGAAAGGATCTTAACTTGGGCCCAGTCCAGGAATCATAGGCTTTCCCTTAAACCCATACCGGTAACGTGTTCATTAAACACATTGGGTGGTAAGCCTTTTGTAAGCGGATCCGCGATCATCTCTTTAGTACTTAAATGATTCAGACTTATAGTTTCATCCCAGACTCTATCTTTCACCGCATAGAACTTTATTTCTATCGGTTTGGTAGCATTTGTCGACTTGTTGATGTGAGTGTAAAATACCGCTGGAGCATTATTGCAGTACAACTTTAGTGGTCTATGAATACAATCCACCACTCTCAAGTCGGGTATAAACTTCTTTAGCCACATCACCTGTCTCATTGCCTCATAACAGGCTATAAACTCTGCATACATCGTGGATGTTGCAACCAATTCTTGCTTAGAGCTTCTCCATGAGATAGCTCCCCCTGCTAGAGTGAAGACATATCCAGACGTGGACTTTCTATCATCTCTATCTCCCGCATAATCAGCGTCTGAATACCCTACTATCTCTAGGGAATCAGACCTTTCTATATGTAAGCATCATTTCTTTCGTACCTTGGAGATATCGAAAAGCTTTCTTTACCATCATCCAATGCTCTTTGCCTGGATTAGACTGATATCTTCCAAGTACTCCCGTAACAAATGTCAAATCAGGACGAGTGCACACTTGTGCATACTGTAAGCTACCAACTGCTGAAGCATATGGAACCATCTTCATTTGATCGATCTCATATTGGTTCCTTGGACATTGATGAAGTCCAAACTTATCGCCCTTAATTATGGGAGCAGGTGTGGCCTTACTCACATGCATATTATATTTCTTAAGAATCTTTTCCAAATATGCTTTTTGTGATAAACCTAAGACCCCATTCTTTCTGTCTCGATGAATCTCAATACCTAAAACATATGAGGCTTCACCAAGATCTTTCATATCAAATTTTGAGGACAAAAACTTTTTCGTTTCCTGCAGCAGTCTGACATCACTACCAGCAAGCAGGATATCATCCACATACAGTATCAGGAAAATAAATTTCCCATCCTTAAACTTTGCGTAAGCGCAGTTGTCCTCAACATTTGCTTTAAAACCAAACTTCGTAATGGTCTCGTCAAACTTTAAGTTCCATTGTCTAGAGGCTTGCTTTAATCCATAAATAGACTTTCTTAAACGACATCCCAAATGCTCCTTTCCTTTCACAACAAAACCTTTGGGTTGAGTCATGTATACATCTTCATATAAATCTCCATTCAGGAATGCCGTCTTTACATCCATCTGATGTAATTCTAAATCAAAGTGAGCCACTAAAGCCATTATGATCCTAAAAGAATCCTTGCACGAGACTGGAGAAAATGTCTCATTATAATCTATCCCTTCTCTTTGTGTGTAACCCTTAGCCACAAGCCGTCCCTTATACTTTTCAATATTCCCTTTGGAGTCATACTTAATTTTGTAGACCCATTTACAACCTACTGTCTTAGCTCCTTTAGGAATTTCTTCTAAGTCCCAAACTCTGTTAGTACTCATTGACTTCATTTCATCTTCCATGGCTTCCAACTACTTGGATGCATCAGGACGACTCATAGTTTCTTCAAAAGAAGTAGGATCACCTTCTATGTGAATTTCTTCACATTCATAAACTTCATAGTCATCAGGGATAGCTGACTTTCTGACTCTTAGAGACCTCCTCGGGGCCTCTTATAGCTGGCTCCTCCTGTACTTGGGGCTGTTGTGGTTCTTCCTGTGCATCAGTTGTTTCTGTAGGATCCTGATGAACAGTTTCCTCATTTTCTTCCACTGATGGCGTAGGAGTACTAACAACAGGTTCTGACACCACAGTGGGTTGGACTGTAGGTGTCAGAACAGTAGGCAGCTCAAAATACGGTTCTTCAACATATGAGTGGGTGCACATACCCGCTTTTCTTCAAGATCAATCTTTCGAGCTGCCTTGCTCCCTCTGATCATTTCATTCTCTAAAAAGATAGCATGTCTCATTTCCACAAACTTAGTATGTCTGTTAGGACAGTAGAAACGATAACCTTTAGACTTTTCTGTATAGCCAATGAAATGGCAACTTACTGTGTTGGGGTCTAACTTCCCAATATTTGGGTTGAAAACTTTAGCCTCTACTGGACAACCCCACACACGCATATATCTCATGGAGGGTTCCCTACCCGTCCACAACTCATACGGCGTTGTAGGTACTGACTTACTAGGTACTTTATTTAGAATGTGAGTGGCGGTTTTTAGCGCCTCCATCCACAGACTAACTAGTAAAGTTGAGTAGCTTAACATGCTCCTAACCATATCCATCAAGGTACGATTTCTTCTTTCAGCTACTCCATTCTGTTGAGGTTCACCCGGTGTACTATACTGGGCAATTATGACATTTTCCTGTAGAAACCTTGCAAAAGGTCCAGGAACTTGGCCATACGGGGTGTGTCGACCATAGTACTCCCCACCTCGGTCCGACTTCACCACCTTAATCTTTAGGTTGTGCTGATTTTCAACTTCAGCCTTAAAAATCTTAAACTTATCTAGCGCTTCTGACTTCTCTTTGATTGGATAAATGTACCCATATCGAGAATAATCATCTGTGATTGTAATGAACAAATCAAAACCATCCACAGATACCACAGGAAAAGGACCACAAATGTCCGTGTGGATTATCTCCAACACTCCTGTACTTCGCTTTGCGCCTTTCTTTATTTGCCTAACAAACTTGCCTTTAATGCAATTGATACATTGTTCTAAGTCATTAAATTCTAAAGGCGGAAGAATTGATTCCTTAACTAAGCATTCCATCCTTCCCCTCGAAATATGGCCTAAACGACAGAGCCATAATTTCGAAGATACGCTATCAATTCGCTTCCACTTCTTACTTACATCTGTAGATGATGAAACATTCTCAATTTCGCATACATTCTCAATACATTCAGTGGAAACATCATGAATAGCCAACATGTAAAGTTTGTCTTGTCGGATGGCAAGACCCACAGAAACATTATTTAACTTAATCAAACATTGTTGTGCACTAAACTAGCACTCAAATCCATAGTCTGCGAAACATGACACTGAAATTAAATTTCGACTTAAAGAAGGAACGTAAAGAACATCATGTAGGCGAAGTGTGAAGCCGTCCTTCAACTTAATGGGGAGATCTCCAACCGCCTCCACTTCTGTCTCGACGCCGTTCGCAACTTTAATTCTTCTTTCTCCTCTTGCTAGGATCCTCCTTGTACTTATACCCTGCATAGAATTAGCAACATGAGTAGTTCCTACTGAATCAATCCACCAAGTAGATTTATCATAACTTAAGTACAGGGATTCATCTACAAACGTAATAATGTCCTCACCTTTAGACCACATGTGATTCAGCCATTGAGGGCATTGCCTCCTCCAGTGCCCTGTCTGCTTGCACCAGTGACACTGGTTTGGAGCAAACTCTGTCTGGGGTGGAGCTTTCTGAGTTTTCTGAGACTGATCATTCTGGACTGGGGCTTTACCATGAGGCTTGCTCGGTGCATTGGAAGGTCCACTCTCCGCTTGATGCTTAGGTTGGAAATTCTCACTCGGAAAGCTTCTCTTCTGTGGCTTCTTACCATGATTCACATAGTTGACAAGACCACCATTTTGAGCCTTCAGCCTCTCCTCCTCTTGGACAGACATAGCAATCAGCTTATGCACGTCCCACTTATCTGGAATGGTGTTGTAGTTAACCTCAAAAGCTGAGAACTCAGGAGGCAGGGACTTAAATATCAAGTGAATGACAAACTCAGTGGGAAGGACCATACCCATCTCAGCAAGCTTGCCATTCATGTTGCTCATCTTAAGAATGTGGTCCCTTATACCACCACCAGTGTACTTCATTGCAACCAAACTACCAATAGTAGTACTGGCATATGTCTTAGTATGGTGAGAGTGCTGTCTGTCCACTATTGCCAAATATTCGGCAGCAATGAGTAAAACTCTGTCTGTATCCTTTTCAGGAATAGACGCCTTAATAGCCTCAGTCATCTTAGTTTGTGCAATCGCTAGACATCTTTTGTTGTCTAGATCCCACCTCGCCTTGGCGAGTTGATGCTCACTTTCCGCCTTAATATGGGTGTTTTCCCTAGCTTGCCAAGCAGCATCAGCCTCATCTGCACCTCTGACCGGTGCCTCAGGAGCTTCAAGACGCTTTGTGGTGATCACATACTCCATACCCAGCATCATAAATGCCAGTTTCAGCAACTTGCGCCAAGCCGTGTAGTTGTTGCCAGACAACTCAGGGATCTAGCCAACATAACCAGCATGTGCTGAAAATTAAAATTCAGAAAAGAGTGAGAACATTTAACAATAAATATTGCATGCATCAGTTTAACTTTGATCAAAATTAATATATACAACATACTTCTACATTAATTCTATATCACCTTTGGGCAGAAAAATAGAACTAATGCATGAAAACTTTTGTTTAACAGATCATAATATTGTAATTATCAGCTTTGGCTAGAAAAATAACAATATCATAAATTATTCATAATTAAAAACTTCTTCTCTAATTAAATATCCCTTTGGTTCAATTTAACTAGAGAATTTAAACGCAGTGGAAAAAACAGGATAAAACAACAGGAAAAACTTAATTTCAGAAGCATCTCACTCTCTGTGAAATTTCATCTAATTACACAAAATTTAACAGAGATATAAACATAATTAAACAACCAAACAAAAAACATGAAAAACAATGCAAATAATGCTCCTGAAATTTAAAACTTAAAAGAAAAAACGTTACTGTGCGTGGCCATCACTTCCGGCCCAGCACTACTTTCGGCATGCGGCCTGCTTAGACTCACCCGCCTGGGCTCCCGGCCCGACAGCGGACGGCCAGGCTGGCGAAGTGGCCCGCGGCCACAACCCGCCTGGGCCGTATCTGGCCCAGATGATCCCCCCGGCCAATCTCAGCCGTTGAACGGCAGATGGACGATCCAAAACCAACACCGGCCGAATCACCTGGTATATAATCCCGAATCCGCAAGAAACCCTAGATCGAATCAGTTCCCTTTCCTCCCCCGAGTCTTCTCTGCAGCGCAGCGGTGGCGGAGCCTATCTTCCCCGCCTCCGGCGCTTTCGCCACGCGGCGGTGGGAGGCAGCGCCGCTCGGACTCAACCGGACAACCACGACGAACTCCTCCTCCCCCTCTTCTATGCCCTCCCCACCTCCCCTCACCCGGCATAGCGAGATGCGGAGAGTACCCAAAACAGTGCCATGGAGGGTGGCGGTGCCGCCCCTGGCGCACGCGTCCACCCCTAGGGTGAGCGCGTCGTCGTCGAGCGGCTCACGGGTGGCGCCCATGTCTTGCTGCGCCGCACACCGAAGATGCGGCGGCGAGGTCTGACCCGCGCGACGGCGGTCTTCCCGCACGGCAGCGGTGGGTGCTGATCAGTCCCGCACGAAAGTGGCGACTCATACCCGCACAACAGCGGCATGCAAGATCCACAGGTGAGTAAAAAAATGTGGGAAAACGGGATCTAGGGTTAGGGATTTGGTTCTGATTTTCTCGATTCGACTTTTCTTCCCCTAACCCGAGACGTATTCAGGGTTAGGGTTTCGTTCTTTATTAATTCGCATCGAGTTTGATCTGTTCTTCCCCTAACCCGAGCACATACAAGGGTTAGGGTTTATCTTGAGTTCGAAAAACTTCATTTCCAGTGCATCGTACCCCCTAGATCTCGTGATCCGGGATCATCTCCTTCTAAGTGCTACACTGGAACAACATCTGTACCCCGAAACTAGCACCAACTAACTAGTAGGCTAACTGATACCATTGTTAAATCTTAAGGATCATCACATACACAAACACTAGTAGAAGATCTAGTCGGGTGACAACTTAACATAGACAGATATAGGTACAACACACTTAGATCTAACCTATAACAACTACTCTAGCACATCTACACTACTGCATAAAGAAACAGAGGAGGGTGAAGGGGATGCAGACCATCCATTGAAGCCTGGGGTGCTCCGTCGCCCGACATGGTGGCGGTGTTGGTCGCTGGGGCGACCGGCACTAGTTGGAGCTGAGGAAGGAGATCCGCCTGGTCGGTGGAGACGGCGGCGGCGGCGTGTCGGAGTTGAGGGTAGTGGCAGCGAGTCCTCCGGATCCACCCGGACGTAGGTGATGTCGATGGGGATTCCCGCCGCTCCAGCGCTCCCTCAGTCGGTAAGGTTTAGGGGTGGGTTGCGGCGGCGCAGTCGAACCTCGTGAGCGGCACCCGTGGCCCCCACCCTCCTTAATATAGCACTGTGCGTGCGGGGGCCCACCAACCATCGATTGGTTGGGCGCCCCCGACTAGGGCGCGAGACCGAGTCCGCAGGCCGCAGCGGCCTTTGGGCCATTGCGGGAAGGATATCGAACTAACAAGGAGATTTCAACATGATCCTAAATGCGTCAGATAAGAGCAATGCAATCTTAAATCGAAGACTTATGGGGGCTTTCAGGGAGGTGGTCAGGGACCTTGAGCTGAAGGAATTAAACTTGAGAGGGAGGAAATTTACTTGGTCCAACGATCGTACACAAACCAGAATTGACCGTGCTTTTTGCTCTGCGGAGTGGGACCTCATGTTACCCCATGTGTTCCTCCAGGCGCTCCCTTCCTGTGTGTCTGATCATTGTCCATTGCTCATTGCGGGTTCATCTACAGTTCGGAAATACAGTGGGTTCAGGTTTGAGGCCTTTTGGCCGAGGTTGCAAGGGTACCATGACATAGTTCATAATGCTTGGCTCAAGCCTCTCCAGATTGTTAACCCTTTTCTTCGCTTGCATGTTAAGTTACAAAGAACCAGTAAAGCCCTACAGAGATGGGCGCGCGACATCCTTGGCAATAATAAGGTGCTTTTGCGGGCCACTCAGAAGCTCATTGGAATCTTAGATGTTGTGCACGATTACAGACCACTTTCAGAGTTGGAGATCAAGCTGAAGAGGGATCTAAAAACTCGTTTCCTTGGGCTGACCGCAGTTGAAAAGTTGAGGGCTAGGCAGAAATCTAGATTAGTGTCAATTCGGGCAGCAAAGGCGAATGAGAAGTTGTTTTACATGTAGGTCAACGACAGACGCAGGAAGAACAATATCCTTTCCTTGGAATCTGACAGTAGTGTTGCTTTCACCCATGAGGACAAAGCCCATCTTTTGTTTCAGCACTTCAGTTCACACTTTGGGGTGCCAGAGCCAAGATCAACTACCTTAAACTGGGATGACCTGGGTTTTACCTCGGTGGACTTATCAAACCTATAAGTGGATTTCTCTGAGGAGGAGGTGCATGCTGTTGTCCAGGACCTGGCCAGTGAAAAGGCACCGGGCCCGACGATTTTGTTGGATTATTCCTTAAGCAGCATTGGAATTTGATAAAGGCCGACCTGATGAGCGCATTTGAGTTTTTCCATCAGCAACATGGGCAGCATTTACGGCTAATCAACACGGCTCATGTGGTCCTTATTCCTAAGAAGTCAGATGCAAAAAGAGTCACTGATTTTAGGCCGATCAGCTTATCTCATTCTCTTGCCAAGCTATTTTATAAATGCCTTGCATCACGTCTGTCAGGAGAATTGAATAACCTGGTCTCTCGAGCGCAAAGTGCATTCATCAAAAGGAGGAGCATCCAAGACAACTTCTTGTACACTTAAAACTTAATCAAGCATCTCCACAGAACCAAGCAGCTGGGTCTCTTTTTGAAGCTTGACATTGCGAAGGCATTTGATTCGGTACGGTGGGACTATTTGTTGGAGGTGCTGCAGCGTATGGGGTTTAGTCTAAAATGGACAAGCTGGGTCTCGATTCTCTTGGCAACTAGTTCGACGGCCATCCTACTGAATGGTGCTAGAGGGTAGTGGTTTGATCATTTCAGAGGTCTGCGGCAAAGGGATCTGTTGTCACCGATGCTTTTCATTCTTGCTATGGAACCTTTGCACAAAATGCTACAGGTTGCTGTCACTGAAGATTTGCTATCACCGTTTAGTGGACGTACTACATCGCTAAGGGCTAGTTTCTACGCAGATGATGCTGATGTTTTTGTGAAGCCAATAAAGGAAGAGGCCACGGTGGTGGCTCAGATTCTTGATATGTTCGGTGCAGCTTCAGGCTTGCTCACTAACCGGTCCAAATGTGCTGTCTACCCTATACACTGTGATAACCTTGAGCCGGAGGACATTATGGAGAGTTTTCAGTGCCCAGTGCAGTCCTTCCCGTGCACTTACCTTGGTCTCCCGCTGCATTTTCGTCAGCTGAGAAGAGTTGATGTTCAACCTGTCGACCGGGCATCCCTGGGCCCACCAACACATTGTGGGCCATACCCGGGAGATGAGTTCCTGTACACCTGGACTACTCGACTAGTGGGCCACGGTGCTAGTACCGTGGACCACAAGACAAGACAAGACGGACAAGGACTTGTACTGAGACTAAGATAGCTTTCCATACCTTACATAGGCTACTCCGGGTCCTACTCGAATAGTACTCTTGTACCAATCCGACTTGTAACCCTGCCTCCCGTGGCATATAAGGCGAGGCAGGGACCCCTCTCAAAATATAGCAATCAATACAGAGCCACGAGCATACAGGACGTATAGTATTATGCACATTGCGGCCCGAACCTGTCTAATTGTGTGCCCCATGTCTCACCATCGTGTTCCTAATCTCGGCGAGCCCCACCGCACAATCTACTACTTCGGGTACCCCGTCGTAGGCTCGGTGTCTAAAACACTGACAGCTGGCGCACCAGGTAGGGGACCTCGTCATTGATCCACTAGCGAACTCGATGGCTCTCGTCACCATCAAGCCGATCGTCGCTTTCCAGGAAGGCGACACCTTCGTTTTCGGCTCTTGGGTTTGCGTTGCTGATGGCGCCGGATCATTCCTGCGTTTCTTAGCGCCAACTCCGGAGTCAAAGCTCAAATCCTCGACGCTTACGCAAGCTTTGGTGGAGAATTTCATCGAAAATTTCGGCGAAATTTCGATCTCTGACCCGCTCAGAGAACTCGAGTCGGAGTCCGAGTACAACTCGACTTCGCCTCTTATCCAGCTTGGGTTGCCATCTTCAGCTTCACAGCTTGCGCTCAGCCTGGATAACATTCCAGCACCATCTCTCTTCGGTCATCGCCATGTCAGTGCCGCTTACCAAGCCGCACTGAAGCGCCTCATGTGCCCTGGTCCGAAGATCGTGTTCGAGTACTTTTCAGATTCAGACGACAACTTCGACTACTCTTCAGATTCCTCTGAGTTTGAGTTCGACTACGGTTCGGATTCTGCTGAAGTACAACAATTGCCCGGCCCTGCTCATGGACTGGTGATCACATCGACACCTGAGGGTAGATTCGTCTACTGGCCTGAGCATGTGCCTGCTGATCTTACACTAGATGATCAGGAGCGCTTTATCGCCTGTCTCGACAATTTGCCCTTCCAGGAAGGTGTCAAGCTTGTTGATTATGACACTGATACTGAGCTCATTCAGAGTACGGGTACTTATTCATCACATCGAGAAGTGTTTGTCGTCGACGCATCTACTCCACAAGGGCATCATTCCAATTATCGTTATCCGGATGATGTATCTGGTGATGAACTTTCTGCTAATGCTCCTGCTGATGAAATCGCGCAGGTCAAGGCTGCACGTCACCAACGCAATGCTAATCGTGTAACTCTTCGTCGGGAACTCGCGGAAGCTCTACCTACCTGTAATCTTCAAGAGGCTTTGGATGCGGTGGCTACTCATGAGTATCGTACTCCAGAGGAAGCTATCAATGCGATCAATCTGCTCGGTCGCTCTATGCCTCGTGATAGGGCGGCTGCTGAAGTCGCGAAGCTAGCTGAACTAGCTTACACAGGGGCGAATCCACCGTGGGGGCAGGGGGGCTGGAGCCCCCTTACCCCCATGGACTCCATGGAAGCCCCCCCAAGCCCCCCTACAAATTCTATGCATAGGTGAAGAGGAGGAAGAAGAAAAGGAGGAGGAAGAAGAAGGAAAAGGGAAGGAAGAGGAGGAGGAAGAAGAAGTTGAGCCCCCCAAGAGTTGGATCCTGGATCCGCCACTGAGCTTACACTATGCTACGACAGAATACCAGTGCACCTAGTCACCATGGCAGCAGTGGGGGTGCTCATCGTACTACTCCTACTCCTAATCACACATGTCCGGAAGCTAGCAACAGGGGCAAGGGCGATGATGGCAGTGTCAACAGCAAGTCAGGAGACTCTCGCTACGATGCTCGCACAACAATCAATGCTAGACGCGTTGAGCGTGAAAAGCAAAAGGATAATGACTCTGATTCTTTTCCTGCTTTTTCTGCTCGACTTCAAGATCTGTTTCTTCCGGAGAAGTTCAAGCCTTACGGCATCTCCAAGTATGATGGCAAGCAAGATCCAAGGCAGTGGTTCCGCTGTTATGCTCTGTCCATCTCCAATGCCGGAGGCAATGATGATACTAAATGTATCTATTTCCCCTTTGTTCTCGAGCAAGAGCCCCTCACATGGTTTGAGTCCCTCAAACGTGGCTCCATCGACAACTGGGAACAACTCAAACACCTCTTCACCAGCAACTTCGTGGGTTCTCTGGGCCGTCATGGCACCAGGATGGATCTTACCCTGATCAAGCAGAAACAAGGCGAGACTCTTCGCGAGTACATGCGCCGCTTTTTTTGAGAAAAGGGCTACTGTTGTTGATGTCACTGAAAAAGAAGTCATAGACACCTTTCAGGATGGTTTCTATGATGATAGGCTTTTCTAAGATTTTGGTCGTGCTCGCCCAGCCAACATCACCAAACTCAAGGAGATGATCACTCACTGGGCGGACGAGGAAGACAAAGCTCGGAATCGGTTCAAGCATCTTCGCAACAATCAGAACAACAACAACAACAATGCTGGAGGAAGCAATAGTGGCAAGAAACAGCAGGGCAACCGCCAAGGGAATAACTACTCGAGTAATCCCAATCGCAAGCGCAAGCCCGACAACACTATTGCTGCCATAGAAACCACCGCCAAGCCTGAAGATGATCCTCACTGGGCAACTTTGACCAAGCAGAAATGCCCATGGCACCCGGAGGGTGATCATACTACAGAGAAGTGTTACCAACTTCGACGTGCATTGAAGAACACACCCGAACCAACGCACCCAAACCCGTGATATTGCAAACACAAGGGGAAGAAGGCTAACACAGACAAAGACATGGGGTTTCAGAACCCCTCCAATACTGTCAATGTCATATTTGGTGGTATTCCAACCAAGCACATGCAAAAACTAGCTCTCAGGGAGATTATGTCCATTCAACCAGCAGCTCCCACTTATCTCAAATGGTCTGAAACCCCCATTACCTTTTCAAGGGTGGGTCAATGGACTAGTTTCTCTGAGCCAGGACGATATCCTCTTGTTCTGGATCCAGTGGTGGCAGGCTCCAGGCTTACCAAGGTTCTCATTGATGGTGGCAGCGGTCTCAACATCTTGTTTGCCAAAACTTTGAAGAAGATGAGCCTGAATATCACCAATATGCTTACCAAGAACAACTCACCGTTCTATGGTATCATCCCGGGCAACGCAGCTGTTCCTTTGGGTTCAGTTGTACTACCCGTTACCTTTGGGACCAAGGATCACTATCGTACTAAGTATATCAAGTTTGAGGTCGCTGACTTCGAGACTTCTTACCATGCCATCATCGGCAGGCCCGGTCTCGCTAAGTTCATGGCTATCCACATTATGTGTACTTGGTTCTCAAGATGCCGAGCCCCAAGGGAGTTCTTTCATTGCAAGGGGATCTGAAGTGTTCCTACGACTGCGATACAGAAGCCGTAGAACTTGCCTCAACTACTTAAGTACCCAATGCAATGATGGAAGTCTTCACTGCCGCTAAAAAGCTTGCTCCCAGCGAGCTGGAGGTTCCTGAGAAGACTGACAACAACAACAAGCCTGCACCATCTGGTGACGTCCTGCTCAAAGCCATTGACCTCGGTACTAGTGACAGCAGCAAGACGACCATGATCAGTGCACAACTTGACCCTAAATAGGAAGACGCACTCATCAACTTCCTTCGAGCTAACCGTGATATCTTTGCGTGGAAGCCATCTGACATGCCAGGTGTGCCCAGGAGGTTGATTGAGCACTCACTCAACGTCGATCCTAATGCTACCCCCAAGAGACAACACCTTCGGCGCTTTGCTGACGACCGCAGGGCTGCTATCAAGAAAGAGCTCGCTAAACTACTCGCGACTGGCTTCATCAAGGAAGTTTTTCACCCGCAGTGGCTCGCTAACCCTATGCTCGTCAGAAAGAAGAATTCTAATGACTGGAGGATGTGTGTCGACTACACTGATCTCAACAAGCATTGCCCCAAGGATCCTTTTGGGTTGCCGCGGATTGATCAAGTCATTGACTCTACGGCGGGCTGTGCTCTACTCTATTTCCTGGATTGCTACTCTGGCTATCATCAAATTGCAATCAAGGAATCTGATCAAGAGAAGACCGCATTCATCACTCCGTTTGGTGCTTATTGTTACACAACAATGTCCTTCAGGTTGAAAAATGCTGGTACTACATATCAAAGGGCTATCCAAGCATGCTTCAAGAAGCAGCTTCACAAGAACGTGGAAGCATACGTGGATGATGTCGTTGTTAAGACTAGGGATCCAGACATGCTCATCACGGATCTTGAGGAAACTTTCGCTTCACTGCGCGAGTACCAATGGAAGCTCAACCCCAATAAGGGCGTCTTTGGCGTATCTTCAGGAAAACTACTCGGGTTCATCATCAGCCATCGTGGCATCGAAGCAAACCCTGAGAAGATTACTGCCATCTCCAACATGCAAGCTCCGACTACTATCAAAGATGTCCAGAAGCTTACTGGTTGCATGGCGTCACTCAATCGCTTCATCTCACGACTTGGAGAACGGGGTCTTCCTTTCTTCAAGTTACTCAAGCGGCAGGAGAAGTTTACATGGACAACTGAAGCTGATCAAGCTCTTTCTCAGCTCAAGGAGTTCTTATCCAAGCCTCCAGTCCTCACAGCTCCTCTGCCCAATGAAGAGCTCTTGCTCTACATTGCTGCGACTACTAATGTTGTCAGCACTGCTATTGTCGTTGAGTGGCAAGAAGAAGGCCATGGCTACCCTGTCTAGAGGCCTGTCTATTTCGTCAGTGAAGTTCTTTCAGAATCCAAGGCTTGCTACCCTCCGGTGCAAAAGCTACTCTATGCAGTTCTGATTACTTCACGGAAGCTCCGCCACTACTTCGACGAATACAAAATTTCTGTGATCACTAGCTACCCGCTTGGTGAGATATTGCACAACCGGGATTCCACAGGAAGGATTTCTAAATGGGCTGTAGAGCTTGGTGCTCTATCGCTCGAGTTCAAGCCTCACACTGCTATTAAGTCTCAAACCTTGGTTGATTTCATGGCTGAGTGGCGAGAAAATCAAGTCCCAACTCCAATTGAGCGTCCAGAACATTGGGTCATGTACTTTGACGGTTCCCTCAAATTGGAAGGCGCTGGTGCTGGGGTACTTCTGATTTCTCCCAAGGGCGAGCAACTTAAATATGTTTTGTAGATCTTTTGGAAGGTCTCAAACAATGAAGCTGAATATGAAGCTCTACTGCATGGTCTTCGCCTTGCAGTCTCTCTTAGCATCACACGACTACTTGTTTATGGTGATTCTTTGGTGGTCATTAATCAAGTCAATGATTCATGTGATCGTAATGCTGAGAATATGGATGCGTACTGTCAGGAAGTATGCAAACATGAGAACAAATTCCATGGTCTCGAGTTCCATCATGTGGTCCGCGACAACAATGTTGCTGCGGATGTCTTGTCGAAGCTGGGATCTACACGAGCTCAAGTGCCAGCTGGAATCTTCGTCCATGAACTCCACAAACCATCAATTCCGGAGCAATCATCTGCTCCCACGACTACTTCAGTTCAACCTGATCGAGAAGTGCTTATGATTGATGAGGACTGGAGAATTCCTTTTATCGACTACATTAAACATCAGTTGATTCCAGAAGACAAGTCAGAAGCTGAGCGCATCTCACGCCGCGTCAAAGCTTATGCTCTAGTCGGAGATCAACTCTACAAGCGAGGCGCAAGTTCAGATATTCTCATGAAATGCGTTTCTCGAGATGAAGGCAAGGAAATCTTGGAGGAGACACACAAAGGAATCTGTGGCAACCACGCTTCTTCCCGCACCTCGGTGGGAAAAGTGTTCAGACGTGCTTTCTACTGGCCTACTGCTCTTGCTGATGCAGAGGAACTAGTCAAGAAGTGCCAGGGATGCCAATTCTTCGCCAAGCAACAACACGTTCCTGCCTACAAACTCATCACAATACCACCAACTTGGCCTTTCGCTTGCTGGGGGCTGGATATGATTGGTCCACTCCCAAATGCGCTAGGGGGATTTAACAGAGTTCTGGTGGCTATCGACAAGTTTACCAAGTGGATTGAGGTCAAGCCTGTTACCTGCCCCAAGGCTGATCGTGTCCTCGACTTCTTGGATGAAATCGTACATCGCTATGGTTTCCCTAACCGCATCATCATAGACCTGGGTTCGAACTTCAACAATCACCAGTTCTGGGAGTACTGCGAGAACAGTGGAATTGACGTCCGGTACGTCTCCGTCGCTCATCCCCGTGCCAACGGCCAAGTGGAACGAGCTAATGGGATGATACTGGATGCTCTCAAGAAGCGAATGTATGATGCAGCAAATACCAAAGGCGACAAGTGGATCAAGGAACTACCTAATGCACTCTGGGGGCTACGCACTCAGCCTACTACCCCCACAGGGCAGTCACCTGACTTCCTGGTCTACGGCTCTGAAGCCGTTTTGCCTGCTGATGTCATGTGGTGTTCTCCGACGGTTGAACAGTACGAAGAAGGCGTAGCTGAAGAAACAAGACAAACAGATGTCGACAGTCTCGAGGAAGCTCGCTGCAATGCACTTGTTTGATCCGCTCGATACCTTGAGAGGATTCACTGCTATTATGACCGCAACGTTAAGGAACGCTCCTTCAACGTTGGTGATTTAGTCCTTCGTCGTATCCAGAATACGGCAGGACTACACAAGCTCAACTCGCCATGGGAAGGTCATTTCTCTATTGCAAAGGTTACTGGCCCAAGCTCATATCGTCTTCAAACTCTAGAAGGTGAGGAAGTCGACAACTCTTGGAATATCGACCAGCTTTGTCGCTTCTACCCGTAGGGGGTCTCAACAACCCTCTCCAGACGGCTACAGCTGTAAAACAACTCGTATTGGATTTCATCAACCCTTTCCAGGCAGCTTCGGTTGCAACCACTCAATAGACAGCTACGGTTGTCACCACTCGTAGGGGATCAAGATAATCCTCTCCAGATAGTTTCGACTGTATCTTCTCGTAGCTTTCAGCTGCGAGCACCTGCAGGGGGCTTCATCAACCCTCTCCAGGCAGTCTCATTCTGCGACCTCGTAGGGAGTCATGATAACTCTCTCCAGACGATCCTGTATCGTGTAGGGCAATAAGTGGCACATGCTGTCTATGTTCCTATTTTTCAATAAGAGGCTGCGGCCTAGAGTAACACCCTGCTGGTAGGGTCTCAGTGGAACTCTCATACAAGTTGCTGCTACAGCAAGGATGAGTTCATCACACTGTCCCCTACGGTCTTACTCGTTCTTCGGAACATTCTTGCGAGTACTCTCTCGCTAGGCTCATAGCCTCAGAGATACTTAAGACATTGTAAACACTGTACAATGTATTCAGTAATAAAGTTGCTACTCTATACCGACTTGTTACTGTCTTCTACTTGTTCATAACAAAGCCTTCTTTATGCTGCTACAGCTAAGGTGTTCAACTCGTTATGAATAAGTTCTTTTCGAGTACTCTCTCACTAGGCTTGATTAGCCTCAGAGGTACTTAAGACATTGTAAACTCTGTACAATATGTTTAGTACAAGCCGCTACTCTATATCGACTTGTTACTACTCTTAGCTTAATTCATGACAAAACCTTCTTTTATGCTGCTACAGCTAAGGTGTTCAACTCGTCATGATTTAGCTAACGTTCTTCGGAACATGTTTACACTTGAGTATTTCTACTCGTGTATCGTATCTCTTTTTGCAGCCACACAACTCAATACCAACTCGAGTACTTGGCCAACACATAAGCATACAAAGGGATCCAGATAATTGATTTCTTCAAAGTTTTCAATTATATTACATAAACACTTGTTCGGGATTACACTTGTCTTTTCCCTAGTGTTTCTACCTACAGGTACATCTAACGAAGATCGATGAACTTGGAGACTGCTTCCGCGATTGGAGAAGTCTGTTGCATCAGCTCGTTGAGACGATCATCGGTGCAATCTCCAGATCTGCCGTTCATGATGACCGTGAGGTCCGCCTCGGCATAGAAAGACTTGATGAAGCTCAGGACTTGATTTGGGATTGTGCAGGCCAGCCTTTGAGTGTACTCCAGAATCTTCTTCGGCGTATCTTTCAGCCTCTCCACAAGTGGACGGGGCTGAATTCCAGTGACTCTGGGCTCGAATAGATTTGCTACTGGCTCGGCCGCCTCTGTCAAGGCCTTCAGCTCTGAGCGTAGGCCCTCGGCTTCTTCAATTTTTTCCTTGAGCGACTGCATGCAACGGAGCAAATCAGTCCAGCCGGCAATGCGGATGTCCATTTCGCGCTCAAGTTCGAAGCACCGCACCTTATAGTCCTCCTTCAGATCCATATGAGCTGCTTCTTCACGGTTGAAGGCTAGCTGCCAGTCCAGCGCCTTTTTCTTGAACTTGTCGACTTCTTTCGTCAGCTTTGCAAAGGATTCAGGCTACTTATCAGATATGGTGCGCAAGAGCAAAAGTACTCAATGATGACTTCAGAAGGGAGATTACCTTTATTCTTCAGGCGCAGGGATTTGTTCTTACCAACAACTTCATCCTTCTTCGCCGTCAGCTTCTGGATTTCGTTGTGATACTCGACGGCGTTGGCATCAAGTTTCTCCTGTAGCTTCAGAGACAAGGCTTTTTGTTGCTTCAGTTCTTCTCTGAGCCGCGAGACTTCTTCAATGTCAGCCGCGTGTTGTTCAAGTAGGCGAGTCTTGCTTTTCAACTGCTTGACTACCTCCTGCAAAGGCAAAAACAACCTATGAGTCAGAGACAAGATATCTATGACTACAAGTACTCTACAAGAGACTACACAACTTACCGCAAGGAGTTTTTCTACACCACGGAACATCTCTGCATGAGCATGCAAGTTGTCCTCGTCCAGGCAGGAGTCATCATATGGCATCAAGTTCTCTGCCATGGACTGGGTACTTGTGCTAGCTGCAGAGTATCTTGCAGCACAACGCAGAGGAGCCGGATCTTCAATAAGTGGCTCATGCGGCACTATGCGGTTCTCTAGATTCTCCTCCAGCGCCAGTTGTGCATCTATACGATGTGCGGGGGCTTCAGCTGCTAGGACTTCTTCGTGGTGCAGCATGGCTTCAGGATCAGCCTCCAAGCCTTCATTCACCACGGCTTCGATATCTTCAGGATTTTCAGCCCTTGGCTTGGAAGCTGCCTCCACCGCTGCCTTTACCATGTCACTCCAGAGGAAGCGCAATGCTTGTGCAGCTTCTGCGGGTACTTCTTGGCGCTCTGGAAGTACATCTTCATGTTGCTCTTGAGGAGTCTGATCTCCTTCAGCAGCACCACTTCCAGAGGCGCCCCACTTGACATCAGTGGATTTTCTGCATTAACAAAGTTGGTCAGCAAAAGTGGAGTACATAATCATAATAAGTACTCAAGTACTCGGGTACTTACAGAGCAGCACGAGGCACCGATACTTTTGGCCCCAGCATGTCGAAGAAGGAGGGCGTCGCCGGCACCTCTGGCACACTATCCACCGGCGGCACACTTCCTGGTACCGCGGCTTCTTGTTGTACATGCGCCACCATCTCCACGGTCGACGCTGGAACCACCTCGGGTTCTGTTATTCTTGGGGGGCTACTCGAGGGTACATGAGCTGCACTCTCGATAACCTGCGCAAGTATTTAGATCAAGACATTATAGCAGAGAACAAGTACTCAATGCAACAGTGACTACTTAAGAGTTCTCCAACACTTACTGTAATGACGGGGAGGCCTGAGATTTTCTTTACGGCCCGCTTCCCCACTGTGGTCCTTTTCTTCCGCGGCGGCAGCGTCACATCATCTGCAAGAGATGATGCTGGCCTCTTCGATGACCCAGCGGCAAGGCCACTGAGGATGGATGCCCCTGAGTACCCGTAGTGGCTTTTCACTTCAAAACGTTGTTGAAGTGTTTGGCCGTCTTCATCGCTTGAGGAGGCATCCTCCACCAAGATTTCTTCTTCCCCTTGAGCAGATTGACTACTCTCGGGGGCTTGAGCCTCCACTTCGGTTGGCTCTCCCTCCGGCGCTTGTAGCGGGTCTTGAGGACGAGGAGGGGGAACGGACACAAATTTTAAGACATCCTCCTGCGAAACAGGGCAATTATTAGCTACAAAACTACTTATAATAAGTACTCAGAGGCTAGTACTCAGAGACTGACCAGACGCGGAGGATTGTCGGCACTATATTCACGGACAGCTGCAGGAATTCCGTGAAGATTCTTGAAGATCTTCTGCAGTCTCGCCATCACAAGATCATCATTGATCTCTTCTGAAGATAGCCTGGAGCCATCATCAGCTCCAGTGTACTCGAACCCGAGATGCTCCCGCTGCATCAAAGGTTGTACCCGTCGCTTCATGAAGCTAAAGGCTACTCGTTCAGCTGTCAAGCCCTGTGCCTTCTTCCGCGCAATCTTCGCCAGCAACTCAGAGATCTGGATGCACTCCTACATCGTAGGTTCATCCTTCCAGAGCTTGTCGTACACTGGCGCGAACATGCTCGGCTTCGGCAGTTGAGGCGGGGCGTTCTCTATGTAGAACCACTTGTTCTTCCAGTCCTGATTTGAGTCAATCAAGTCGTACTTGAAGTACAACTCCTGTGCCTTCTGGCACATCTGCACACCGGCTCCACCAACTACAACTAGGAAGTTGGCGTTAGGCTGCGGCTTCAAACGGAAGATCTTCCTGAACAAGGCCCAGTGAGGGCGGATTCCGAGGAAGGCTTCGCAGAAGTGCACGTACACTGCAATCTGGAAGATGCTGTTGGGGTTGAGGTGTACGTGCTCCAACTTGAAGAAGTTAAGGAAGCCGCGGAAGAAATCCGACGACGGCAGCGTCAACCCACGCTCAACGAAGTGCCCGAACATTGGGATTTCATCCGGGCTCTTCTCCATCGGCCACGCATCACTGGCGGCAGAACTCCAACCGGCAATCGCTTTCTCGCGCAGCAACCCGCCGGCTTCGAGGGCTTGGATATCTTCTTCTCTCATCTTGGATTTCTTCCAAGAAACAGCTTGGCTCGGGGGCTTCGTGATGACCACCGTCTAGTACTTTAGCTCCGGCAACTCTTTTTTGCCTCGGCCAGATTTCCTCTTCTGTCCCTTGGATGGCGCAGGCTTCATCCTTCCTGTCACGAGGGTTTTCTTTCGCATTGACCGGAGGACGGCGAAGGGTTGGAGGTGTGCACTCTTGGCAATACGGGCGCTCGAACTTTGCGGCGGCTATGGATGCTAAGGCGTTCTGGATCTAAGGGCAAATGGGAGCAGTAAAACCCTAAGGGATATCCCTTCGGGTATTTATAAAACCAAAACCCTAAAACGGTTCGGTCTGGTGACCCTTCGAATCCAACATATTGGTTTCACACAGGCAAATTTTCTTTGGCTAAGTCAGAGGACTAAAATCCAAGACCTGCTCGACTCCATTTCGGGGGCTCGACTACTTGACGGAATTGGATTACACTCAGCTACAGTTCACTGAATTCAGGCCACTATTCTACAGTCAGATTGGATCCTTCAATTCGAGAAAGTACTCGACTCAAGGCTCAGGGGCTCCGTGCCATGTGTCCTTCAGTTTTTCTCAGGATTTTACAGGATTATTTGACGAAGACTACTGATTGACCCTCAGCTTGAATTATCAATTCGAACTAAGGCTCGGGGGCTACATCCATATAGGATGCGATTTTTGCAAATCGCATTCCTATATTATTTCTTCGGATTTTCTGTGGATTTTTCGGAGCAAGATCAAAGAGTTCAAGATTGACCCTCAGCTTGAATCCTGGATTCGACCTAAGGCTCGGGGGCTACGTTCCATATGGAATGTGATTTTAGTAATCGCATTTCCATATGGATCTTTGATGCAAAGATTTCAAGAACGAAGCTGGTATTATTGAAGACCTTCAAGGGAAGTACTCGGGGACGCTTATGAACAACTCGAGAAGACTTCAAGAGTACTCGTGGAGTTAGCTGGAGTACCTTCCAGCCTCGTGATGATTCAAGTACTATTGAAGATTGAATCTTGTAGGACTCGGGGACGCTTGGGAACTACTCGTGGAGACCTTCAAGACTACTTGGAGCATTGCACTCGACTACAAAGTACTCGAGGGTTTGTCGACCGGGCATCCCTGGGCCCACCAACACATTGTGGGCCATACCCGGGAGATGAGTTCTTGTACACCTGGACTACTCGACTAGTGGGTCACGGTGCTGGTACCGTGGACCGCAAGACAAGACAAGATGGACAAGGACTTGTACTAAGACTATGATAGCTTTCCATACCTTGTATAGGCTACTCCGGGTCCTACTCGAATAGTACTCTTGTACCAATCCGACTTGTAACCCTGCCTCCCGTGGCATATAAGGCGAGGCAGGGACCCCTCTCAAAATATACGCAATCAATACAGAGCCACGAGCATA
This sequence comes from Cenchrus fungigraminus, assembly GCA_036936925.1. Taxonomy (NCBI): domain Eukaryota; kingdom Viridiplantae; phylum Streptophyta; class Magnoliopsida; order Poales; family Poaceae; genus Cenchrus; species Cenchrus fungigraminus. The sequence continues at coordinate 26,577,290 of CM072779.1, read as the reverse complement.
CAGGACGTAGGGTATTACGCACATTGCAGCTCGAACCTGTCTAATTGTGTGCCCCGTGTCTCACCATCGTGTTCCTGATCTCGGCGAGCCCCACCGCACAATCTACTACTTTGGGTACCCCGTCGTAGGCTCGATGTATAAAACACTGACACAACCGTTGATTGACAAGTTGGCTACTCGTTTGCCTTCATGGAAGGGAAGATTCATCAACAGAGCTGGTCGCCTGAGGCTCCTGAATTCAGTTCTGTCATCTATGCCAGCATATTTTCTGACCATGTTCGCACCGAAAAAATGGCTCATCCAAAAACTGGACAGAATTCAGAGGGGTTTTCTTTGGGCAAGATCAGTGTCTGCTTCTGGTGGCCAATGCCTAGTCCAATGGGCTGTAGTAAAACGGCCGAAGGATTACGGTGGTCTGGGCATGCTTAATTTGGATCTCTTCAGCAGGGCTCTCCACCTCAGATGGCTTTAGTTCCAATTTGTGGAGCCTGAACGTCCTTAGGTTGGGACAGAGGTGCCTTGCAATGACTTGGATAAACAACTCTTCAGGACTTGTACTTCTGTCACCGTAGGTAATGGGGAGACAGCTCGGTTTTGGGATGCCAGTTGGCTTGATGGCAGGGCGTCGCGTGACATCGCGCCTAATCTTTACAAAATCGCTTGGCGCAAGAACAATTCGGTCAAACATGTTCTGGAGAATCAACATTGGACGAGAGGGCTGTGGAAAATGACTTCAGTGGATGAGATGGCTGAATTTGTGACCCTCTGGGGCCTTTTGCAGGAAGTTAACCTCACTGATCAACCGGATGTGATTCGTTGGAAGTGGTCTGCAGTACTCTTCCAAATCGGCATATGCAGTTCAGTTCAGAGGGTCCTACTGCTCATTCAACTCGCGATCAATCTGGCGTGCGAAGGCAGAAGGAAAACACAGATTTTTTTGGCTGGTTGTTGGTGCGTACTAGCAGAATTCCCACTGCAGACAAGCTGCTGGCAAGAAATCTGTTGTGCGATCTGATGTGTTCCCTTTGCGATCAGGCTCCGGAAAGTGCTGTCCACCTCTGTTTGCACTGTGCCTTCGCTCAACAAGTCTGGGTACTCGTCTCTGCTTGGACTGACGGACTTGTTAAGGTGCCTTCCAGACACACGGACCTTGAGGTTTGGTGGAATGAATCCTTGAGAGGAATTCGTAAAGAGGACAGGAGAAGGGTGTCGGCTGTGCTACTGTATACGGCCTGGAATGTTTGGAAGGAACGTAATAGAAGAATTTTTTACGGAATCACAGCTTCGTCGGGAAGGGTTCTTGTTTTAATCAAGGAGGAATTGCAGCTCCGTGCCTTTGCCTGCTCAAGAGAGGAGCCCCCGGTAGTTTAATTATGTTAGTTTGTACTTTGAGTTTGAGAGTACCCCTCTTATGTAATATTCATCAACCTGTAATTGTCTGCTTTTCTCCTCCTTAAATGAATCGGTAGTGCTCCTGCCAAATTTTTTTTAAAAAAAAAGAGACGTACCGATGTTTGTGACGTATCGTATGGAGTTTACGTGAGGGCTTGAGGACCACGCAGACGCAGCAGCTGTCACGCCAAGCCACTAGGCCAGTGCTGTGCGGTCGCGGTCCCTGCACGAACAAACTCATTGCAGCCAGTGGCCATCGGTTGTTTGGCGGTGGCCGGCCGGCGGCAGGGCGGGCGATTGGGTGAAGGCAACATGCATGTCTGTCAGTTTTTTTTTTTTTGAAAATTAGGCAGGAGCACTGCTGATTCACATGCATGTCTGTCAGTGCTGCTGGGTGGGCTGTTGGTTGAGTCAACAACGCGCCGGCCCGTGGGCTGGGTAGCGTACGGTACGACGGCGCGGCGGGCGGGCGGCCCCACCAGAGAGAGAGAGGGAGAGAAAGAATTAGATAGAAGCGGCCCATTGAAAATTGGGCTTCCACAGCCCATGTTGTGTTGTGTGAATGTGATGCAGTACGATCAGGTGGTGCTTTTCCTGCCTGAACACCTGAAGCTCAAGTGCTGAACTGATCCAACACGGAGCGACATGGCAAGTTGGCAACAACACCAACGGAAACCACACGAAATCTAAAGAGGAGGGGGGATTGCGGCTTCACAGCGATTTTCGCTTCATGGCCTTATTAATTTATCTACAGCCCCACCACGAGTCCAAGTAGCAGCGCGAGTCGATCGATCAGCACCTGGACGGGTCCTCCGGCGCGAACGTGAAGCTGCCGGCGACGTAGCGGCCCTGCAGCCCGTCGGGGCGCGTGACGAACCTGCGGAACCTGAGCGGCAGCCCCTTGCTCCGGCCGGGGCTCACGCCCACCCGGCACCCGCGCGCCGGCGACCGCGGCACGTACACCCTGCAGTCCTTGCTGGTGAAGGGCGCCGCCTGCGCCCCCGTCTGGATCAGGAAGTAGCCGCGCGAGTTCGTCGCGCCCCACACCGACAGCGCCCCGCCGCCGCCGCCGTGCCGGCACCGCAGCAGCGCCGACGCGTCTTCAGTAAGAGCAGGGGAAATGTCTGGAAATTAATGGTCGCGAGCAACGATCGGAGAAGGAAAGGAAGGAAGGGACGTACTCCGGAGCGGCGAGGCGTCCCTGGACGGGATGTAGCCGGGGTACCGGCAGCCCTTGCACCAGACGACGCCCTCGACGCCGATGGTGAAGTTCAGGTTCGGCTGCGGCTGGGGCAGGCCGCCCATGGCCGAGGCACGGGACGGCAGGCAACCCAGGGTGAAGATCACAGCAAGGGCGACGCCGCCGCAGCCTAGGACGAGGCTTCTAGGCGCCATTTAGTGATCACTGTAACTGAGGGGGCGGCTGAACCAAATGCCTTGAGAGCTGAGGAGAAGAAGCTCATGGCAAAGCCCCGGATCAGGCCGCGCAATTTGTAGCCTACGAGCACTTTGAGTGAGAGAGCAGATTCCGGCTGGCACGGACTCAGATACAGTCAGCCAGATGCTTCTCGCTTGCATTGGGGGGTGCGCTGCAAGCGAAATGCACATCCGTGATTGCGCCTCGTGCACTTTACATATACTATCAAGTGGATAATGCCGTGCATGTTTAACTTAAAAAAAGGCATCCACAGCAAACAAGACTCAGAATTCTTCTACAAATTTTGTTTATTAATAAGTATTAACACGGATGGTGGTAACGGAAGCCCCCTGAGAACCAAAACGGTAATCCGCTGCGTGATCGATGCACGCATGCATGGATTCAGCTCTTGCTCGTGCTAGCAGCAAAGGGGCGGCGATGCTTCCTTCGATTCGCGTGCAAAAGGATGCCGATCTTGTTGTTGCAATTGAGGATCGCTATATGATCGATGACCAAGCTGCCTTGATCACAACCATCTATCGCCGCCCCACGACGCAGGCGCGCAAGTCAAACCCAGAAATCAAATTTCAGCCACAACTCAGTCGTCGTCGCATCCGAAAAAAGAGAGGAGTCGTCACATACACATATGCATAGTGATGCACTCAATCCCTGGGAATCTTTGTTAGCTTAGTCGTTAATACTTGCTTAGTGTTCCTATCGCACAGCCTGGATAAATCCAGGTCCTTCGGCGAAGGGTGGAGCTCAACATTTTAAGACAGGCGAGAAACATATTTTTTTCCAGTGATTCCGGTTCTTAAGTTTTTTTAGATTGCACAGTACAACGCAGCAGACGCTCACAACACACACGCACACTCACCTCTACGAATACACACACGCAAACTCTACCTCTATGAGCACCTCCGAAGGACTGAGCACCGGCAGATCTGGAGATTCTCGAAGTCACCATTGGCGCTTCGTCGTCGACGGGAACGTCGCTTACCACTTAATGCATAACACCGGAAAATCCTGGAATAAATCCAGGAAAAAGTGCGAGCACCAGGATTTGAACCCTGGTGGGTAGCGTCTCACTGGACCGTCCTACCATTGGACTACAAGCCCATTATCCTTCTTGAAAGGAAAAAGTCCTTTTGACGTCCCTCATCTATTACTGAAGTCTAACTTTCGTCCTTCATCTGCAAAACCGGATATTTGGGGTCCCTCAACTATCAAATCCGGTTATTTTTGGTCCCTCGGCTGTTTTGGAGGGTGGTTTTCGCATGACGTTGCCGCAACCGGGTATATAAGGTCCCTCAACTATCAAACATGTTTATTTTTGGTCCCTCAACTATCAAATCTATTTATTTTTTCCCTTGACTGTTTTGGAAGGTGATATTCGCATGACGTGGCGCTGGGTCAACATGCCAGGTACATGTAGAGGTGAGACCCATGTCACGTGACTATCTTCTCCCCTTTCTCATTCTTCCTTCCCTCTCCCTAACACTTCTTTCTCTATCTCTCATCCATATCCAGAACGACGGAGCTCTAGGATCGTCGTCCAACGGCGGCGAGCTCGTGCGGTGGAGAAAGACGAGCGAAACTGCGACGGACTCCTGTGATGGAGTATGCAGAGCGATACGGCATGACGGGCTCGTGTGGCAGAGCGGCTCGTGTGGTAGAGCAAGAGGAGAGAGAAAGAAGGAAGCCACATGACACGTGGGACCCACCATCACATGTACCTCGCATGTGGGACTCATCATCACATTATGCAGAAACCACCCTCTAAAACAGCCGAGGGACCAAAAATAAATAGATTTGATAGTTGAGAGATCTCATATATCTGGTTGCGGCTAAATCATGCGAAAACCACCTTCAAAACAGCTAAGGGACCAAAAATAAACAGATTTGATAGTTGAGGGACCTCAGATATCCAGTTTTGCGGATGAGGAACCAAAATCAGACTTCGACAGTAGATGAGGGACGTGAGAAGGACTTTTTCCTTCTTGAAATACAAATGATTTCAAGGACCGTAATAGCCATGAGCCCAGCAACATATGAGCCCATGATATAGTTGGATATTTTCAGCCCACCTTTATGTCGCCCACATGACATACCTACCTGGCTCATTGTGACGCTAATGTGGGAGTTCCTAATGTGGTCTGCAGAATAATTGAGTCCGTGTGGATCGTTAATTTCTTAGAATTTACTCTCTTCATCATTAAAAAAATATATTTTAGTTCTATCTTAAGTTAAAAGTATGAAGTTTGGTTAACCTTATATCAAAAAAGTGCAGTTACTTATGAACTCGGATAAGTATTAGTAAATTTATCATGATAAGTGTTGATATTTTTCTCCATATATGATATATCTAGTCAGTTAATATAATCCGATTCAGAACAAACTCAAAATATTGTACTTTTTGAATTAGCAGGGGAGTGTAACTCATCCCACCTTGTAAAAATAAAGCCTGAATTGGGTAATACGACCAACAAGGATAAGAAAATACCGGCCAGTTGAACTGCGTGATCTCAACATTTCTAGCACAACCCCAATACACCACTCAACTCAAATAAAGAACCAGTCAACAAGGAACACAGCACGACGGTATCACAGCTTCACCATGGATCTAGCTATAATGCTATGATCAGCAGCTTGCACCCTAGATGCAAGGAAAAATTTTTAAGGGCTACAGCTTGCAAAACTTCCCATCAATTATATTGCTGAGCATCGGACATCCAATCATTAACACTACAGAATCAGATGCACCGTCCAAAATGCTTTCTCCTTTTTTTTAAGGAAATGCTTCTTCTTCTACTATTACCTTTTTTTTGTAACATTCTTCTAGTTCTATCTATGATTGCTTCGCAACGGTGTTTCCAGTCCCAGGCGTTGTCGGCATCACCAGCTTCCGGACCACCCACTGAACGGGCCTCAGCAGCTGTGCCCTCTTCTTGCGCCAGAACCAGATCGCAGCACTGTACTGCTCATTCCGGATCTTCCTCGTCGCCGCTCGCCAGTCGAACTTCTCCATCTCCTTCCTGGCAGCCCTCCCCATCGTCTCTCGCAACTCCTCGCATGACAAGAGACGCTCGATCTTGCTAACACAGTCATCAACATCCCCTGGCGTGTACAGAAAGCTGGTCTTCCCTTCCTGGTCCTCTGGAATAATATCAGGTATTCCTCCAGCTCGAGCGCCGACCACGGGAACTCCTGATGACATGGCCTCAAGTACCACAAAGCCAAGCGTCTCTGATTCTGAAGGCATCACAAACACATCTCCACTGGCATAGGCCTGCGATAGCTCTTCCCCTTGCAACGTACCCGTGAACACCGCAGGCATACCTGAGAACATCTGCTCAAGCTCAGCCCTGCACAGAAAGGTGATAAGCCCTTCTGTCATCTTCCCAATAATACTTGCTCTGGTTCTATGACAAAGCACAAGGCCCAGGGGATAACAATGCTGACCTGAATGGGCCATCTCCGATAAACGCAATTCTTGATCCGGGAAGTCGGTCCATGACTCTGCAAGGTACAAAACCTAAAATTCAGGAGTACTGACATTTGGCAATCACGGGTAGGTCATCCCAGAAAATAAACATGAGAAATCTTCGTTGAGTAGTAGAAAAACCAAAAGTATGCCAAGAAAACAGAGTGAGGGTATCCGTAAAAAGCAGAGTGACAGAGGTCCCAAGCAACTATAACCTGATAAGAACTAAGCAGACTGGTTGAACAGGCTTTTGGACAATTGCTATGGTCAACTATTCGTGACCGTATCTTGTTGTTGATGACTCAGGTAAGAGTTGATGTAAAATGAATAATGCACCATCCAAGAGCTCACCTCTTAAGAAAATCCAAGCTTTTCTCCACTCCTAAGCGCCCAACATACAATATTAGTGGTTTTTCTGGTTCGCCATTACTGCTTGAAACATGTAAGCCCACAGTCAGGCATATGTAAGAAAATATTTGCTCATTGCAACAACCAGTCAAACATTAAGATGCACAGACACAAACTGAATGAAAAGAGAATAACAGAAATACATACGTTAGCCTTGAACGCATTTCCTCATTTCGGAAGCGAGGATGGAAGCTTTCTGAATCAACACCCTTGTTCCAAAGGCGTATCTTATTGGCTGGAAACACGAACCACGTGAGAGATGGTAGAAGTAAAGAATATGAAACTACAGACAAAGTGGTTAAATAAACCTGCTGTAACTTGGGCAGCTTGAAGATCCCTGCCGATAGCAACCGATGGTACGAGTGTGAGATCAGCAGCTCGGTGCAAGAATTCTACAACAAGTGAGAAACATCAGTTGACTAATCATGCAAAATAATGTATTCCTAGAGCAAATGAGTGAAACTTACTGATAATTAGCCACATGGGCTTGACAAGCCAGCTGAATGTATATCGGGGTATATAACTGCCATAATCAAAAGAATCAGTTCACCATGCAGCCATGTGGAGGTGTCATCTAAAGAATATCGAAAAGTCCTCATAAGGAGCCTAGGATTATGTTGATTTGTTGTTGTCAGCTAAAATGACTCTGTTCGCATCAAGTTGCCATTTTTTTGGTGACACTCAAGCTCTCCTGGTCATGAAATGTTCACACGCCCCCCTTGTTTTTCACATTCACAACAACGAATGAAGACAGAAGGAAGCATAAGATGGTTCTGATATCTTCAAGTTGCAGTTCTATCGGTTGTGAAAAGTTCATAGCCTTTTTTTTCATTTTATTTTTCAATATGGTAGTTTTGACAATGAGAACAGAGATCATGGCATATTGGCATTGAGACTAAGAAACTCACATTGGGACATGGGTGTGGTACGACATTACTAGAGGGACGCAGAGCAGCTTTGCGATAATTAGCGCACCAAATACCTGTCGTGAACAAAAGAAGCAGTAAGCAGAGTATGAAGAGGGTGAGCTACTGATGTACTTTAGTAGTAAAAAAGAAATTACCATAATCCCAGGGGAAGAGGCATGAATAATGTCAGGCTTGAATCTAGCAACTTCTCCGATGATCCGAGGGCTCAACGCCAGCGACAGCGGAACCTTTTGATACCAGGGGCAAGGGAAGCTGCAAGCGAGAAGGTCATACGAGCAGCAGCAGCAGCAGCAGCAGAGAAAGCAGAGGGATTGGGGGCGGAACGGACCTCCAGGACCCGATTAGCTTGGCACCGTGGAATTCTTGAGGCACGCCCTCGTGCGTGGTGACCACAATCACCTCGTCGCCCATCTCCCGGAGGTACTTGATGAAGTTCTGGAAGCGGTTCTTGTAGCCGGAGACGTAGGCGAAGGGCGAGGGCTCGACGAAGAGGGCGATGCGGCGGGGCCTGGACTCGCCCTCGTGGGCGGGCTCAGGCTCCAGGTCAGGATCGGGCATCAAGACGGAGGATGATGCGGCGGCGCACGGAAGGGGGCGGCGGAGCATGCTTCTTGATCTTAAGGTATACCGCGGGGAGAGGCGGGGCCACGAGGTCGAGGAGGAGGGGAAGGCCGTTATAGGAAGAGGAGGAGCCGGCCTGGGAACGACGGCGGCGGCCGCCGCCATCCTTTGTCGTGTCGCTGGCTGAAGACCCCTCTGGTTCTGGTCAGCCGGCTCAGTGGTCAGTGCCACACCACTTCACTAGTGGAATCCATGAAAATGGCTGGAGATATTGCTGAGCGTTTGTTTTGTGGGAAATTGTTGTGGCTGATAGTTGAGGACTTGAGGTTGAGGTGAGGACACAAGCATATTCGGTCTGCCAGGATTAGCAGATGCCATCAGCGAGCAACCTTATCCGCGTCCAACCAATCACCTTGAGCTCCTCGCAAGTCGCTCAACATCTGCTCAACAGCCGCAATTGGATGCCCGTGCGCGCCACTGCGCCCAGCGGCGGCTCGCCGCCGCACCAACCGGCCACGCTGCGCGCTCCCTTGCCAACCTCGCGCGGGCGCTCGTGTGTGCTGCGCGGCGGCGCAGGCCACAGAGATGGGCGAGTGCTGCAGGAGAGGAGATAGCTGATAGCGTCAGAGGTTGTGAATAGATGGCCAGCAAAAAGACACAAGCGGACGGGGATATCTAGGTAGGCCCTCTTTCATTTCTTCTCCAAAAAATTTCCACCCATGAATACATGTATAAAATATTAAATGTAGGAAACATAATTAATTATACATGAGTCTTGCTCAGTACTCCCAAATGAATATGGTCCGTCCATTTAATTAGATATTACCTCCTAAGAAGTAATATATTAATATATAATTATTATATTTATTATATTTATTTTTGCATCCTTATTTTCGAAAATAGAATAAACTAGAAAGCCTCGCGGCGTTGCCGCAGATGGCCAGTAGGTATGGCCATTTTTTCGTAAGCACAATTACATTGTAGTTTGTTTGCATTTCTTAGATCAATTTTATGTTTTGACCCATGGTGTCTCTGCTTTTGGCACAGTTTCGCTTTTTCTCTCGCCATGTCACTTGATATAATGGAGCATATACGTGGTTGCATGCTCGATGGAGATGTTGTATTTAACGATTTGAGCCAAGAGCATGGTGGCTACCGATTTGGGTTTGGAGCTAAAATGATGTGTTGGATAAAAATCAGATCAATTTTGATTAGCACTAATTCGGTAAGACAACAAATATGATTCGTTGGAGATGTTGTAGTTAAGGACTTGAGCCAAGAGCATGGTGACTATCGATTTGGGTTTGGAGCTGAAATGATGTGTTGAATACAAAAGCAGGTCAACTTTGATTAGCACTAATTCAATAACACAACCGTTGGAGATGTTGTATTTAAGGACTTGAGCCAAGAGCATGGTGACTATCGATTTGGGTTTGGAGCTGAAATGATGTGTTGAATACAAAAGCAGGTCAACTTTGATTAGCACTAATTCAGTAACACAACAAATTTGATTTGTACTTTATATTTATTGATCAACTTTGAGTTCTTATACATCATGTGTTCTAGGAAGGAGGCAGTAGATAGCATGTCAATTGGATAGAGTATCTTTTGCTTAGCTTAAAAAGCTTCTTGAGTTGAGTGCTAAGCAAATATTGTTATGTCTATGAATTGCCGAGTCACTTTATATTCTAGGTTTCCAAAATGAGAGCAGTATATGCTTGTCCGAGTAATCATGGAACTGAATTTTGGTTCAGTTAATTGATAGTTCAAGGGAGAAGAAAATGAAAGTATCATATGAGCAAATGAAGAATGAATATATTTTATAACTAAATAACTGAATTATATGTGGGAAAAAGCTTATCTCCACTAAACGTTATACTACAAAATGGATAAGATTTTTCTTTAGGCTGCAAATAACTGGCTGACATATACAAATACACCTAATAAATATTTCAGCCCAGGACCAATACGATGCACCTCAATACCTCATCCCACAGAACACCACCTTATCCTGATATCCCCTCATCAGGTCAACGCTCTTGGCTGACCACAAACCAATCTCATTTTCTCTCTCCCTTGCCGATAGTTCTTCCACGACATTCCGTTCCTCCGCGGCTCTGCCCCTGATGCATCAGGGATCTCGCGCAGCAGCTGGCTCCTCCTGCGGTCCTGCTGTAGTGTTGTAGTCGGCGCCCGTCGGCGGAGCCACAAAGGCTACTGGCGTTGTGCCGTGACCGGCCTCATGAGTCATGACCGCCACCGGCGTTGAGCACACGGAGCCGTCTGCCTGTACCTGCTTTCAACTGCGAGTCTGTGGCCACTACAAGTCCCTCATCAACGCCATCTATTGCGGAGTTGGCTGTGTCTCCTGCCTTCCATTGCTTCCTCAACCTCCCACCTAGATCCAGCGCTCCGATTTGTCGATTTTGTGTTGATTTGAAATTCTGGATATGTGCAGTGGTAATATGGCTCGATTTTTTCATCTTTGTTGCTTCGAATATGTGGTGTTTCCTTTGTATTAGTAATTTATATCTGATAGTGGCAAGATAGGCATGATGATTTTCAGTTTTTCTTTCTCGATTTCTTGTTCGGTCTATCGATCTTGCTCTTCCGTCTTTCTCCCGTACCTCTTGAGCTTACTCTCACGCGACGGGCGGCGCGGCGACGGCCGGCCTTTGTCCCTTTGCCGGTAGTTGGCGTAGCTGAGGGATCGCCCCTCCATCCGCCTGTGACCTGCGCGACGAGGGCAGAGCCCTATTCTCGGACTACAGGTTGATTCTTAGAAATATGGGGGGCTTTTTGCAAAATAACCGTTATTTGCCCAATCCGGTCCACCCGCTGGGCTGATCCGACGGCCGGGAGCAGCCAGCGACATGGACCGCTTCCCTGACCTCGGTATTGGCCATGATTCGTAGGTAAAGATAGAGAAAATCTACCTATCAGATCTAACTAACCTATCGGGACCTAATCATCTAACATGTGTCGTGTGTACTCACAAGTGATCCAATGTTAACATGCATGTTAGCATCACAAAAAGATTACTTAACATGTTATTATTAGCCTGGCAGTACAATTGGGAAGGAAGCAAAAACAATGTGATCTGAACTTTGTAAACAAATTAAATTGGAACATGACACGTATATATGACCGCTTAACCTGTGATGCGCTCGTAGCATAATCATGATTCCTGAACATGCATGCACGGGTAGTGGCGAATCCAGGATTGGGTGGTAGGGGGGCTCTCCTTCCTCTTCTTCTTCCTCTTTCTCCTCAAAATTTCTATGGAAAATTTGAAGGGTTTACATGGGATCCAGGGTGTTAGGGGGGCTGGAGCCCCCTGACCCACCGCTGGATCCGCCGCTGTGCACGGGTCTTGTGCAACACTTCAAATGAAAAAAAAGTCACGTCTTTTTTTTTTCCTTAGATTAGATTCTCCCGTGATTCCTGTACACCCACGATCTTGGGGAGGTTAACCTTGCATGCATCAATTTTTTAATCATTTCTAATCTTTAATTACTATTTATTGCTAAAAAATAAATATTCAGATGTTTTGGCAAGAGATCACGGTGTATTTTGTTGATTGAATTTTTCCTTGAAGCTTTACCTAGATCAAATCGTGGACAGAGTTGAATCCTGATGAAACAGCAAGAGTGATCCAGATTTTGATGCATGTACACATACAAATGTGCGCAAATTCCTCCCCTAAATCCAAGGATAGTAGTGTAGGGTAGCAGCGACGGAGGCAGCAGGCCCCCCCCCCCCCCCTACTGCCATCAAACTTCAGAAAACTCCTAATAATTCCTCTAGTTTGTCTGTCATAGATACATAGAAGGACTGCATCCTGAAATAGAAGAAGATGATTTTGTGATTTTTTACCAGAAAAGATCATTAGGCTCTTGTTAATTGTATTAGGTCTTTCTATTATGTATAGTTCAACCTCCCCTAAATTTTGTTCTGGATCCGTTACTATAGGGTAGGTAGTTAGGATAGCTAGCTATTTTTTCTTAATTACTTTTTTTTGAACTCTTACCTCCAAGGAGGTAACGGGAGTACTGCAGCAAAGCCCATTATACATATTATGATAATTTTGCTGGACAGATTTTTCAAACCTAATTAAATCATGATTTGACAATATCGTGTTACAATAAACAATATCATTGCATGTGTGTGTGGGGCTAGGCATGTAGCACGATCATGTACCGAGATGTGGTTCTGTGAGTCTCCATATGTGGTGAGATGCCGAGGGCGTCAGCCCTTAAAGTTGGGTGAATGTAACACCCAATCCAATATATCGTTTTTGTTGAAGATGTTGGTCTAGTTATGGTTGTAGTTGGTGTGTTTAGTACCACTTTGGAAGTTTAGGAGGTCGAGAGTCAACTTATATTCTTGTCGTTCCAACATAAGCACCCCCGAGTCAACCCTTTGACACGAAGCGAGGACTAAAGTGCGGTGGGGCAGCTGTCAACCCTTTTCCTTGCAGCGATGCGGTTGCCGATCGCGGCGGTGCGGTGGGGCAGCTGTCAACCCTTTTCCTTGCAGCGATGCGGTTGCCGATCGCGGCGGGCACGACGTGGCGCCCGGACATGGCCCCACACGCTACCACCCCAAAGATGTGGCGCTACAGGGGGAAGGGAAAAGGAGAAATTAGGGTTATAGTGGATGATTCGATTATATACGAAAGGGAATTTGACAGGCTGTTGCAGCCGACTCTTTTTTTTTTTTGCCGTGCTTGGGTTGAACCGTCATGCCGAGGAAGTGGGAGTGGGACTGGCACGAGGTCCGGTCGCCGGCTCTGCTCTCGCGGGTACGAGAGGGAAAATTTGACGGGCTGCTGTTGACCCCTTTTTTTTATGTCGTGCTCGGGTTGGACCGTGTTGTACCGAGGAAGTGGCACTGGCAAGGTGGCGCCGGCAGCAGGGGGGCTCCAGCCCCACCGCTGGCTTCGCCCCTGGTTGTGGCACCCAGGGTTTTTTTACCAACCGGTCGGACCAAACCGTCGGCCTCCGGTAACGGTTTACCAGAGCGGTTTGAGCGGTTATCGAAAAAACCGCTCAACCAAACCCCCTGTTCAACCGGTTTTTGGCGGTTTACCGGGCGGTTAGACCGGTAAACCGGACCAGTTTGACCGGTTACTGGTCATTTTGACAAAAAAAAATCGAATCAGTGAAGAATTTGGCGCGTTTTCAAATTTCAATTAAAAATTGAAAAAGAAAAAGAAAATTTCTAAAAATATTTCAAGGTGCGTAGAATCTAATAGTGTCAAAATTTTTCAAATATTAGTGCATTTAGTATTTTTTGTCCGCAAAGTATACTAAACGAACGAATATTTAAAAAATTTTGATACCATTAGATTCGTGGCAACTTGAACAATTTTTTAGATTTTTTATTTTTTTAAATTTTTTGAATTCAAATTTGAAAATTTAAATTTTGACGGTTTGCAACCGACCGGGACCGTAACGGGGCCGGACCGGTTCCAGCGGTAACCGCGATAACTAGCCCGGTTACGGTCAGTAAAAAAACCATGGTGGCACCACGTTTACATGGAAGAAGCGAAAAAGAGAAATTAGAGTTATAGATGATTCAATTTATATACGTGTGGGAATTTGATGAGCTGTTGCCGACTTTTTTTTTTTGCCGCGCTCGGGTTGGACTTGGACCGTCGTGCTGAGGAAGTGGCACTAGCAGGAGATCGGAGCGGTGCCAGGCACTAGCATAAGACTTCACGGGGGGCGTGCCGTTACTGAGGCGTCACTACTAGCGAAACAGCTTCTAGTACCGATTTTCAAACCGGTATTGTTCTTCCGGTACTAATGTGAAGAAGCATTTATACCGGGGTAAAAAACCGATACTAATGTGTTTTTCCCGTCTGCGTCCGTCCGTCCCCGTCACCCGTCGTTCCCATCCGTCCACCTGCTCTCTCTTTTTTTGTTTTCTTTCCCTTTTCCCTTTTCTTCTTTTATGTTTCTTCACTTTTCCTTTATTTTTTCCAATTCTTCTTCAATCAAGCACACAAGATTCACACAACACATATGGATTCAACAATACAAATCATCAACAGTACAAGCACACACAAGATTCACACACACAAGATTCACACATACAAGATCCACACAGATTACTTTAAAAAAAAGATCCACACACACAAATGCATCCCGACCGGCGCATGCCAGCCGGCCGGTGGCCTGCCCGCGCCGGCCGCCGCCTCCCGGCCCCGCGCCTCTGGCTCCCTCCGCGCGCCCGCCGCCGGAGCCGGCCGCCGCGCCGGCCGCCAGGCCTCCGCGTCGTGTCCCTACAGGAGAGGAAGGGAGAGATGCATGTGAGAGAGAACGGATTAGAAAGAAAAAGAGAGAGAGAGAGAGAGAGATGTGGATCGGGATCGAGAAGGGGAAACGGGGGAGGAGATAAGGCCGCGGGGCGGCATGACGCGCGTGGGTGGGCCGCGGGTCCCGCGCGTGTGGGCGTGACGGCGCCGTTGGGGAGCGCGGCATTAGTACCGAGGCTGTTTTTGACGCGGTACTAATGTCCAACCTTTTTATACCGGGTGGAATTCAACCCGGTACTAATGTGACAGCCTAACATTAGTACCGGTTTGTAATACGCACCGGTACTGATGTGGCACATTAATACCGGTGCGTATTACAAACCGGTACTAATGTGGGTCATGCGAGGGTTCCGTGTGACTCTTTCTTCGCACGAACATTAGTACCGGTTCTTGTGTGCATTAGTACCGGGTGACAAAGAAACCGGTACTAATGTCAAAATTGCTCTGGGATAAAACCCTCATTCCCTAGTAGTGCGTGTTTATTGGGATCTTGCTAGTACGATCCATAGGAATAGGTCCTTCCTTGAAATCTTACCAAAATTCTGACCTAGAGGACCGTGTTGGTTCGGTTCTTCTCTCTGTGCACGTAACATAATGTAAAAGTTTTACCCATTTTACTAAAATTTCAGTCAACTAAACGAGATTTTAGTGCCAAATGGCCAACAGCTATATGAGCATGTTTGGATGGAGAAGAAGACGATGAAAATGTACGAGAGAAGATATAATAGATATGACGGGGAATAGGAAACCTCTCCCTAACCGACTAATCGTCACCGGCCCTCGCTTTGCTCTCTATCCGCCTCTCTGATGCAACTGGAGGACCCACACATGATTGGCAATTTGGCATGTGTAGCAGTGACGCTACGGGCAGGGTTGACCTGCTGCGCCGGCGTCGTGGGGCAGTGATTATGCGAAGGAAGGCAGCCGATTGATGAGCTACTGAGTACTGACCATCCGTGTGGCCGTGTCAATGATCTTAAAAAAGACATCCCTTTGCCTGCAAACTCGAGCATCTGCCGCGCACCTTTGCTGGTGGCAAGAGCAACAGCTAACGAATTGAAATCCATGCGTGCAATGCAACGGCCGTCATTCCAGATGGTATACATGGGAAGCTGACTTTTGGGCATTTTTAGTTTTGGAGGGCTAGATGCATGCGCTAGCTCGATCTTGGACCTTCAGTCAAGGAACTGCGTCACTATCCACATTCAGGTTCAGGTTCAGGTTCAGGTAATCAGGTTCAGGTGTGCAGATTTCGCTTGCAACGCACACCCAAGCCACATGCTTTGCAGGAATGCTGGGTGTGCAAACCGCTTCCCAACCAACCAGCCAAATCAGCTGCGATGCACGCACTGCACGCATCTTCTGTGCAAGGCCGAAACCATTTGTGCCGGAACGGAATCTACCTGGCAGCGATCCCAGATTCGCCCCTGCCCACGGCCTCGCGCTCCTATAAATCGCGCCATCATCTGATCCTTAAAGCAGCTTATAGCTTCTTCAGTTCCATACTTTGTAAAGGTGCCCATACATACGCACGATGGCCTGCTGTCTCGCGAGAAGCCTTGTGGCCTGCCTGCCTGTCGTGGTCGTCCTCGCCGCCGTGGGCTGCCTCCTCCCATCCCGCGTCGAGGCCATGGGCCGCCTGCCGCAGCCGCCGCCGGATCTCAACTTCACCATCGCCGTCGAGGGCGTCGTCTGGTGCAAGACCTGCCCGTACGCCGGCTACGCTCGCTCCATGGACGCGTCGCCCCTTCCGAGTACGTTGCTGCCATCTCATTCTTCCGTTCGTGCGCTCATCAGATCCGATCATCACCTCTCTATGATAATGCAGATGCCACGGCGCTGCTGCGGTGCCGGCGCGCCGGCGACCCGCGGGCGCTGTCGGTGTCGAACACCACGGGCGCCGGCGGCTACTTCCTGATCCAGGCGGACTGGCAGTCCGCGCCGTTCAAGAGCAAGGACTGCAAGGTGTACGTGCCGCGGTCGCCGGCGGCAGGGTGCGCCGTGCCCGTCAAGCCCGCCGCCAGGAAGGGGGCGCCGCTCAAGTTCCGCAGGTTCGTGCCGCTCCCCGACGAGATGCAGGAGCGCTACACGGCGGGCAACATCACCTTCGCGCCGGAGGAACCCGCCAAGTGCTAGCAGCTATTGGCTACTGCCACCTGATCGCCAACTCTACAAGCACTGGAATAAATCAAATACTACGTGTTTGCAGGGAATAATTGACAAATGTAACACCAATCCGGCCAAGGCCGGGAGCTTTATATTTTTGAATGTAGAGCACAGCAAACGTGATGTTGTACTGCCCCCGTCCTGACTCATTGAAAAGTTGAAATGTCTTTACAATTTGGGCCTCGTAGTCGTAGCAGTATCATTGGGCCAACTTTCAACATATATATGGTCCTGTTTGTAGTCGCAAATTTAGCCAACTAAACTTTAGCAAATTAATAAAGCAGTAGCTAGCTAAAGAGTGGGCCCAAGCCTTCCATACTATCCTGATTTGCTTTAATTATCGCAATGTGGGCATCAGCTAGAGGGTCTCTAAAAGAGTGGTTGGATAGTCATAGTAGATTTTCCTTGGCTCTTGAGGAAAATCTTCAAATGGCATCGTTATGTTTTTAACGACAATGCCAGTGGCTTATTTATCGTGGATTATGCGTTATGTTCATGGTAAGTGAATAATAGTGCGGTGCTTGCAGAGAAGCAAAGACCGGGAGCTTGAGTTTGTAAAAAAATTTAATTAAGTACTACCTCCGTTCTTGAATATATAACGTTTAAGACAAGCTAGTCAGTTAAAAATGAACTAATTTGCTTATCATAAACGTCATATATTTAAGAACGGAGAGAGTATATCTTATTTGTGAATGGAAGAGAGAAATGATTTGCTGTGAGACCAAGAAAAGGCGCAAAGAACCTTGGGGCCATAAGATTTAATTTTCCAATGATACGGTATAACATCTGAATGGACTTTTGGTGGCATGAAGAGGCACGGCTAGCTAGGCATGCTTAACGAGATCTCTTGCACGTTAGTTTATTGGAAGCAGTTCGTTCTAGAAGATCTATATGGATTAATAAACTAGAAATGGTCCATCTTGCTGATTAGATTAACCATCCCATGATGCGCCTGCACAGATCCCCTGACTCCTACTAGCTGATCTAGTTAGTGTTCAGATCGAGCATGCAGCTGACTATGAGCAGAACAGAACCTCAGATCGATGATGTCAACAGATAAAAAAGAAATGCGAGGGGACGGTCACAACTCACATGCATCAAAATAATTAAATTAAAGAACTGATCGAATAGTCAGTGAAACCTCGATGTTACACCGACACAAATAATCCACAATCTCAAAGCATCGCCACTCGAACTAGAACTGAGAACTCACATAGTACTAGCTAGTAGAGGCTAACTGATTAAGCTAAGAACGCAATGCCTAGCTACACTTACTTCTTACTGCCTGCTGGATGATCGACCACGATCTATCATCTTTGATCAGTAGGGGCACTGGCCTCTTGCGCCGGGTGCGTAGAAGAGGACGCTGGTTGGGGTGTAGATGCCCTGCAGCCCCGCCGGCGGGACGGTCCTGGTCTCCCTGACGAGGGAGAGCCCGATCCACTGGTTGGGAGGGTAGTAGGGCTTGTTGCACTGCGGCGTCGGCGACGACACCAGGTACATCTTGCACGTCCTCGCGTTGAAGTTGTCCATGTCGTAGAAGAAGATGACGAAGTAGCCGTTGCCGTCCGCCACCGTCCCCGTCGCGTTCACCACCTTCCGCCCGTAGCACACCATCATCGCCGTCGCGCCTGCATATGCACACGCCTCGGATCGGAGGTCAGCAACAATATACGCGGGCGGTTGTTGTAGCATTGCAAGAGACAACAACCAATGCGAACCTGGCAGGGGCGACGCGTCGATGCCGGTGTTGTAGCCCTTGCCCTTGCAGGACTTGCAGTAGATGACGCCCTCCACGATGACGAAGGGACGCGGCTTCGGCGGCGGCACGAGGGGCAGCAGCGGCGGCGGGGCGGTGGTGTCGTAGGCCGAAGGCGGCACGGCCACGTCGCCGCCCGGCGGTGGCGTCGGCGGCTTGGTGGTGCCGTAGCCCGGAGCCGGCGCGGCCGTGTCGACGTCGGCCGACGTCGGCGCCCTGGCCTTGCCGTCGGCGGCGTCGTGAGCCACCGCGTGGCGGGCGGGGAGCAGCAGCGCTGCGGCGACGAGCACCGTGCCGGCTAGCAAGGCCCGGTTACTCATTGAGGATGCCATATCTTGCTTGGCTTGGCACGCTCTTTGACTAGCGATTTGCAGCTCAGCTCCCACTCGCTCTCTTGTGTGAATCACTAGCCGAACTGAAGTTGCAACTGAACTGCAGTGGGCGGTGATGAGGCGAGCTCGGGCGCGCCGGCCAATTTATTGGGCGATGTCGGAGGCCACCCGATCGATCGATCTCCTTGGTTCCACATGGCTCGCTGCCGTTTGACCGGACGGGGACAGCGCGCAAGTTCAAATCAAATCAGGGCGGCTAAAAATCAGCAAAAAACACTGTTCCAACTCCTGTAGCACTTTCGTTTGTATTTGGTAAACATTGTCTAATCATGGATTAACTAGACTCAAAAGATTCGTCTCGTGACGTACAACAGAACTGTGTGATTAGTTATTTTTTTACCTACATTTACTGCTCCGAACATATGTCTTTTGGTGTATTTAATGTGATGTGATGGAGAGAGAGTTAAAAAACTAGCAAATTTTTGGCAAAAAATTTGCCATCTAAACCAGGCTCAGATTCCCTTCACAGTTAATGACTTTGTTGTCTTGCGAGAGCAGGCTTGGTTAATGCAGGACTTGGAGGAGCAGTACAGAATGCTCTGAAGAAGAAGCTGTTACTTGCCACTTGGCATTTTCCCTATCCCGAGTGAGAGATTTCAATATTTGGGTCTCAATTCACATGCCTTTTAGAATTATGCTCTTTTACGATAAACCATATCACCATATACCACTGTTGGAAAATGATCAATATAGAAGGATCTGACGGTTGAGATTAATTGCACCACCACACGTTAACCTGTGGTATACGGTAATACGGTGGTATGCATAGGTGGTATAGATGTATTATTGAAAGTTTTTTCTTGGTGGCATAAATGAAATATATGATTTCTTTCATTTATCTCTGCTGGTATGGCTAATTTTTTTTCAAATTTCAAAAATTAACATTTTCATTTCAAATTTAAAAAACAATGTTTTTCGGATTTTATCATTTTAATTTTTTCTTGGTGGCATAAATGAAGTAATTAAAAAAATCTCATTTCCCTCTAGTGGTATGGCCATTTTTTCTAATTTAAAAAATGAACATTTTCATTTCAAATTTCAAAAATATTTTTTTCAATTTTTTTCAGTTTCCTATGGTGGTATGGCCAAATTTTTTCAAATTTCAAAAACTAAAATTTTTATTTCAAATTTAAAAAATGTTTTTTTAATCATTTCAATTTTTTCTTAGTGGCATAAACGAAATTTTTTTCTCTGCTCGAGGTTGTCAAATCTATTAAAAATTTACAAAAATTATCTATTTACCCTTACCAAAAAATAATTATATATTGCATATCACCACTTGGTGGTATAGTCCACCGTAAAAGAGTTTTTAGAATTTGACACCTCCATCATATTGACATGTGAGGTCACTCTTTAAGTCATTGATATGTAGGTCTTATTTCTCAAAAGCTTACAAATTAAGATCCAAATCTTGAAATTTCGGAGGCGAGCTCAGTAAAAAGTCCCGTTCCATGGGAGGTTTTACCACGAGCTAGCGCAACGTTCTTCCTCGCCTCGTTTCGGGGTTTCAAACAAGGCATCGAGAACCGCCCTGACCGTGAATGGAATGCGGTTTCCGGTGTGCACCGAAAGAAAATTTCGATCCTTTCGTGAGGATGCGCGCGGAGCCGAGACCTGGTTTGACTCCAACGTAAATGATGGTTGGCACACCTCGTCTCGTCGTCCCGGCAGCAGCTCGCGCGGCAATAAATGCGGTCGCTAGTTTATGTGCAATTTGCTCCGTCAGATGCTGGTGTCAGGTGTGCTAGCTGGTGCACGGAGATCCCACACGTAAAACTCATCGATCGCGACGCTGACCGTTTCACTTTCACCAGTCACCGGTACTAGCACCAGTCTGCTCTGACGCCAGAGATGTTCCGCCTCCCGCGCCCTCCAACTCCAAGCCTCGGCGGACAACAGCTAGTGCAGGCAACAACTACGAAGTGCAGGAACACACTTGCAGTGCTCGCTGCTCCGTGATCACTGTTCAACTCAGTGCCTAAGCCCGGTTTGGATCAGATTTTGATTATAAAGATTTTGGATTATGGATAGATTTTAGAATTTGAGATTGTAGATAATGAAAATGCAAATCGTGTGGATCTCATGATTCTAGTTGGTAGAATTTTTGGTGGTCAGTAGCTAAATGTCCATAATGCTCCCCGCCTTCTGTCAATCTCTCTCCGTCACTCACGGGATTTGGGCTCTCCCTTCTGGGATTGATGAATTTTGGGTATGAAATGGTGGCAAAAATGTCATTTTTCACCTAACTATTTCCTAGAAGCTGGGTCGCGCGGGATTGTCAGATTCTTATAATGTGGCTAGGGGGATTGTAGAATCTTGTCCATAATCTTAGTTTGTTTGTATTATTGCATTAGGAGTTTTTTTAGTCCAGAATCCATAATCAGAATCGGATCCAAACGGCCCCTTAGTCAAATTCCTAAAGAGATCGGATCGGTGGAGCAATGCATAAAGAAAGTAAATAAAAGCTGTGGAATGATGATCTCTGGTATGTCAAAAGTCAAAGCAGACATGTGTGCATGTATCTAGACTGAAGGAGCGTGTCTTGCTATGTTGTACGTATCCTAAAGAAACTTGGTTCGTGAGCACGTTCACGCTTAAAATAAAGGAATGTGATAAACGAGTGACCGAGTGCACCTTAGGGAAAATGCGCAAAGTCAATTCGGCGTGCGGTCGCTTGGAGCGACCGCGCGCGCCCACTTGCTTGCTTCTCTTTTGTTTTCATTTTTTTTAGTTTTTTTTCTTCAATATTTTTTTTTATACATAAGTTATGTGCACAACTCATTCTTACGAAATAAGTTATGCACACAACTCGACGTTTACAGAAAAAAATTATGCGCACAACTTATCGTTAGAGAGAAAAATATACGCACAAGTTATTCTTCAATTAGTTGTGTATACAAGTTGTACGTACAAGTTTTGCGCGAATCAAACTTATGCTTAAAAATTATGTAACAAAATTTATAAGATCGAAATTATGCATCAAAGTTGTGTGTATAAGTTATGATATTCCAAAAATAAAAACTTGTGGGAAGAAAAAATTTTCCAGAAAAGAAAAGTTAGAAGGGGGAGGAGGCCTAGCGGAACCGGTCGCTGGGAGCGACCGATCGCTAGATAGCAAGGCCCGGGAAAATGTCCCGAATGTTTCAAACAATCAGAGCTCAGAAGCATAATAAAACCTCGAGTTCAAATCTAATTCACCGTGCAATCCTCACCCCCTAATAATTGATGATCTATAAAAGGATTCCGGCCAAAGCCCAAAATGGATGCACGGTGAATTAGACTGAAGAAGATGCAAATGTTTAACGTACAAAAATGCAAATGTTTATCAAGCTCAAGAAGCGTGTCTTGCTATGTTTTACGTACCTTAAAGCAGGGTTTTAATTACCGGTGGTAACCGGCCGGTATACCGCGGTAACCGGTTACGGTACCGATCGGTTACAACCTGTGATTTTCAATTTTTTTGAATTTGAATTTAAAAAAATTGAAAAATGATTTTTTAAAAAATACTTCAACATGCGTAGAATCTAACAGTGTCAAAAATTTTCAAATAATCCAACTCATATAGTTTTTAATGCTTTTTGGCGTTTTCGATATTTTTTTGAGATTACACAGTACAACGCAGACGCTCACAACACGCACGCACACTCACCCCTATGAATACACGTACGCAAACCCTACCCTTATGAGCACCTCCGAAGGACTGAGCACCGACAGATCTGGAGATTCTCGAAGTCACCACTGGCGCCTCGTCGTCGACGGTAATGTCGCTTACCACTTAATGAATAACGCCGGAAAATCCCGGAATAAATCCAGAAAAAGGTGCGAGCACTAGAATTTAAACCCTGGTGGGTAGCGTCCCACACTCCCACTGCACCGTCCTACCATTGGACTGCAACTCTACAAGCCCATTCGCGGCGTTTTCGATATTTGAAACATTTCCCTGGGCTCACTTCATCATAGCAGGCTCGGATGGGCTGAAATTCCGGAGAGGCTTTAGATAAGAAGAAGCGCGCTGCTCGCTTTCATTCTTCCTTCTTCTTCCTGGGTGGCTGGAATCGTAATTGGCCCACCGGTAACGTGCCATGGGCTTGGCCCATTGACAAAGTTATTGCCAGAACATGATCTGAGCCATCGACTTCTGATCCAACGGTTTCCGCTTCACAGTTCCTAGGGTTTTCTCTCTGCTGATAGCATAGCCCGCCGTTAAAAGGGCCCGGCTGCCCGACAAATTTAGCGAAACCGGCGGCGGCATTCGGCGGCGGACTCCATTGATGCCCTGGTTCTCGATTCCTCTTCGTTTTTGTTAGCCTGCTTTATTCGAGTTGTTTTCTCCTTGTGATTTGTCTTCTTCGTGCCCTATCGTTGGGCCAATCTTTGGAGCAGTGATGAGAACATGCGAGTATGATCTTCGAGATGTGATTATCAATCTCCATATTGCTACGTTCTTGCTGAGCTCCTAGCGCCATAAGCGCTCGTTCGTTTTTGTTTCGATTCAGGGTTTAGGGTTTAATCTGGTGCTACATGGAGTAATCGAAAACGGGCAGAAATCCATGATTTCTTTGCCGATCCGTTCCCCTGTGATGCCGTTTGTTTTTCACCAACGTTACAGGTATAAAGGATGAAAGGGGTAATAAGGAGTAGATCAGTAGTAGGGCTAATTTTTTCAATTGTCTGATTAATACATGATGACATGCTGATACCAGATTTAGAACCAACTACAGAAGAAATTAGTTATCTTGCCACAGCCTACAGGATACTAGCGTTCTCATAGCCTCAAAAGGCAGCAGACTCTGTTAACCTGACATGACTAACAGTCTCTGTTAACCAGACATGACTCTGGGAAACAGAGCAAGTCTTCGGATCAAATCCACTCCACCCTCCAGCTTCCATCAATTGCTTGTTAGCAGGAAGTTCCATTGCTAATTGAATCCTGCATTTGTTTGCAGAAAGTTTCAGGTTAGGTATGCATCGAAGCTCACAAGCTGAAAAATGCAAAAAATGCAATTTCTGACGAGCTATAAGAATCAGGACGCACCCAGCTTGAGTTCCAGGCCGTTGCTCAGCGAGGTCGACCCTCCTTCCTCGTCGTTGTTCAGGGCCTGAGAATGAGCAAGCTGCAGACAAAATCGTTACATTAACATGTGAAGATTAGGCTCAGAATTTGCAACCGCATTTGAAAAATAAGAACTCCTTGGGGAACAAAGAAGCAGACAACAATGTCAAAATTAGAACTCACAAAAGCAAGCAAAAGCGATGTGCTCTCAAAGGTAACGCTAGTTCGCTAGCAGCCAGCCAGTTCATTTCATCTATCTAGGCTAGGCTCCCTGAGTCCCTGTACATAGCATGATGCAGCTGCTTGCAACACTACTGTAGTAAAGCGAAAGCTAGGCCAGCTTCAGCTTGAAGGGTCGTTTGTATGGATTGGGCCTACATGTCGTAGCCTGGCTGCCGTTGCGTCACTTTCGGCCTGGTAATGGAGCAGCCCTCGTGACACTCACTAGGCGTTGAGGGAGGAGCGCCTGCTCTGAATGGGTGGGCCGCTATTTTCTTGTCTATTTTCGTAGGGAATCATCCTATTTCACTGATGAGTGGAGGCATGAAAGACATGTCTATTCTTGCTACGGCTTGTATACAGTACAAAGTATACCTATGTAGACAGTATCAGACCACCAGGCAAAGTCCTACTCTCTGCCACATCTCAAAAGGAAATAATGGGGGAAAGATCAGTGCTCCTCGCTTGAAATTGATACTCAACTCGAGTGTTGCTGAATGAAGTCCTCACATGGTTAGTTCTGGCATTCGTTTTGAAAGGCACACATTGACCCAAGTACCAGCAAACAGCAGGTATTGGTTAAGGGAATGATCGAGCAGTGATTCAAAGTTACTCCTGACGGCCCAGCCATCCAGCAGTAGTGCAGGAGTACTGAGTAGTTCAGAGAATCAGGTATATGATCTGTGCATATTTAATTTCTAAAAAAAAAAGTGCATGCAGAGAGGCTCCTGCGTCGTGTGGGAACTCTTCTCATTTGCAAGCATTTTATTCAAGTAATAAACACAGTGAAAATGAAACATCGAACTACTACTGGGCCAGCGCAATCGAACAACAAAAGAGGCGCATATACATAAACGATTCTGTATTGTTTACCTTGTCGCACAACCCGTAGCGCTCCTCCTGCCGCCCCCTGATCTGCATGAATTAAACAAGAACAGAGCAGTCATCGATCAGAAAAATCGCAGAGCTAGCTGCAATGAGATAGGACGAGCAACGACTGAATAAGGTCCCAATCGATCAGCACGGCCAATGCGTGGACCGACGACGTACGATGTTCTCGAGGTAGGTGATCTCGCCCCCGATCTTGCGGTCCTTCTCGGAGCGCACCTTGTGCACAGCGGCCTCGAGATTGCGCTCCAGCAGCTCCAGCGACGGCACCGTGTAGCGCTCGCCGTCGTCCACCGTCATGAAGCGCAGCTCCTTCTCCATCAGCTCGCACATCTGCTCCACCTTCTCCAGCTCCGCGCGGCGCTCCTGCATATATATGCCATGCCAGATAGACCACCATATCCATCATCATCGTCATCAATCACGAACCTCGATCTCCTCTAATAATGGAGCTCTATGCTAATAACTCACCTGTCGGATGTCCGTCCAGACCTTGGTGTGCGTCGCGGCCTCGTACCTCTCGACCAGATCCTTAACGCTGCGAGATCGGTCAGGAAAGAGCGAGAAACGCTTCTAAGCATCATAGAAGCAGACATGTTTGCATATATACAGTATATAGCAAGAAGGAAGAGAGATGGATGTGGTTGCTTACGAGGGGGCGGTGGGCGAGAGGTAGTGGTAGAGCTTGCCGGAGTTGGAGAAGAGGAGGAGCAGCAGGTCGACGTCGCAGAGGACGGAGAGCTCCCTGGCCTTCTTGAACAGCCCGTCCCTGCGCTTGTAGAAGGTGGACTGCCGCTGCGTGGGGTTGTCGATCCGCTTTATCTCGCTGCGGCCCCTCCCCATCCTCTCTCGACGTACGTACTCCCTTGGTTCCCAAACTCGCAAAGAAACGTGCGCCGCCGCACGGAGCCCCGGCCCGCCGCCGCTGGCGTTGCGAGAATATGGAAACCCCCGCCCGGGAGCTAGAGCTGCCGACGGGCGAGGGAGCTATACCTCGCTCGGCCCGGCCGGCGCGGCTACGGCTGCGAGCTCACCTCGCGGGATGTAACAGTTTGGGAGGGTGGGTGTGGCGACCGGCGGAGGCGGGGCGAGCGAGACCCAGCTTTCTTGCTTGCTTGCTTTAAAGAGGGCAAGGGCAAGTGCTCGCCTCGCCTGCTCGGAGTAGCGAGACATGATAGTCTAGCTCGTCTACTGTACGCTCTAGGAATAGCTTCGTCTTTTGTGGCAGCCGGTGCGTGGCCGCGCGCGGTTGGTCGGTCGCTCGATCGCTTCGCGCCGCAGCCTTGCGGTTGCAGGAGGATGCAATGCAGGGGGAGCACGGCTGGCCCCTGGCACGGCGACGTGCGTGAAGGTGAAGCGACAGAGACGTGTCGAGGGCAGGGAGGGGCCAGTGGATCCATCCATCGGTGATCGATCCATCAGCGTAGCGTTAGCGGCAGTGCGGGCTGCCGCTGCTGCATCTACTCCGGCGCCAACGTAAGAGTAGTGGCTTCTGGGTACGACGACGACGACAAGTTAAGTACGTACGTGCGTACGATCGAGCAATACTGGACGTGACCTCTGGCCTTTTTTCTTTCCGGTGTCTGCTTTGCTTTGGTCCTTTGGACATGGTTCCCAACATTTTTGTGGCGCTGTGAATTTTGCACGCGCTGCCATGCGCTGCCAACAGGATAACGCCTACAGGAGGAAATTTCAGCGGCTACGTATTGGCGTAAGACCATCCACACTCGTCGGCTTCATTTTCTTTTTCAAAACGGAATATTATGTTCTGGTCATCGAGATTCTCTCTTTTATATTTACTTCTCCCGTATCCATCCTTTTTCATTTTTCTCCTCTATACAAACCAACACGTGGTGGGACCCAATCGTCAACCTCTCTCCCTCTTTTCTTACTCCCCGGCGCACCCCCACCCCCAATTCCCCACGGGCGTAATTATGCGTCGCAGGCGTGATGGGTTCCAACCCATCGCGCCGGGGCGCGAAGGCAGCGGCGGCGGCAGCAGGCCGCGGGGCGCGCGGGCAGGAGCGGGAAGCTGGAGGCGGGGGGCCCACACAAATCTAGAATTTTAAAAAGTTATAACTCATAAACCGTGCGTCTAAATTAAATTTCGATTTCAAAAATGAATTTGTTGTATCGAGATATTCAGAATAAGATCCCACTTGACTATGTTTTGATGAAAATTTTAAAAAACATTTTTTAAATACCAAAAATTAATTAGGTTGTTCCTTAGAACAATCATGTGTTTGTAGGAACAAGTTAGGTTGTTCATCAGAACAAGCGTATATGTTTATACGAACAAGATTAACATTGTTTAAGACAAAGTGAATTTTCATGAAACAAAATGATGAAGCTGAAGAACAAGTAGAGTTGTTCAATAGAACAACCATATATGTTTGTACGAACAAGTTAATTTGTTCATCAGAACAAGCGTATATGTTTGTAGGAACAAGTTAGCTTGTTCCTCAGAACAAGCGTATATGTTTGTTTGTAGGAACAAATTAGGTTGTTCATCAGAACAAGCGTATATGTTTATACGAACAAGATTAATATTATTTAAGACAAAGTGAATTTTCATGAAACAAAATGATGAAGCTGAAGAACAAGTAGAGTTGTTCATCAGAACAAGCGTATATGTTTGTAGGAACAAGTTAGCTTTTTCATAGAACAAGCGTATATGTTTGTAGGAACCAAATAAAAAAAGAAAACAAAAATAGAAATAAAAGAGAAACAAGAAAAATAAAAATAAAAATAAAAGGAAAGAATTAGAAAAATAAAACAAACAGAAAAAATAAAAAAGAAATAAAAAATAAGAAATAAAAAATGGAAATGGAAACCAAAAAATAATAGAAAATATGAATAATAAAAAATAAGAAAAGAAGAAATAAATAATAAAATAATAAAAGAAAGTGAAAAATAAAATTGAAAAATAAAAAATATGAAATAAAAAAGGAACAAGAAAATAAAAATGAAAAAGAAATAGAAAATAAAAGAATAAATAAAGAAAAAAACAAACAAAAAAGAAAAGAAAAAATAAAAATAAAAAGAAACAAAAACAACTGTCACATCCCTATCCCCCATCCCCACGTGGCCACGTGCGGTTGCCCCCCGCAGCCCCCGCGACCAATCACGCGCCTGCGATGTCGCCACGATTCCCCACCCCCCTCTCTCTCCCCTTCCCTCCCTCCACCCACGGAGCGCGCCGGCGTCCAGGAGCTCCGGGCCGGCGGAGGAGCCGAGGCGGGGAGCGGCGGGGCGGCCTCCTCCCTCGCCGCGTGGAGCTCCCTCTGCTCCCTCGGTCGCCGGACCTCCCTCCCGGCGGCGGCCGTCCTCCCCGGCAGCGGCGATGGAGGAGCGGCCCCTCGCACCCGGCGTGAGCAGGGGCAGCGGCAGCGTCGCCGGTCCCTCCGGAGGAGCTCGTGCTGGCGTGGATCTCGGGGCGGATGGAGCTCACGCCGTCGAGCTCGAGGAGGAGCGAAGGACGAGGCGCGCGTCTCGAGGTGCTCCACGGCGGCGGTGTAGGCGACAGCGGGCGGAGCTCCACGGCGAGGCTGCGGCGGCGGCTATCCCACGGCGAGGCAGGGGTGGATCTTGGCCCCTGCTCCTCCCTACCGACAGGCTTCCCCTGCCTGCCTCGCGCGCGGCAGCATCCAGCGAGGGCAGGGCAGAGGCGGCGCGGGGCAGCCTCCGGCTGCGACGCGGCGGCGCGAGCACGTCCAGTCGAATACAGAGGAGCGGCGCGGGGCGGCCTCCGGCGACACGCGACGGCCCCACCGATGAAGAAGCTCCTGCAATCCTCCGAATACACAGGAATCCGGAGGGGACTTCATTTTGAAGTGGGTGATGAAGAAGCCCGCTGCGGGGCTTTTCCCTTCATCCCCTCCTGGAGGAGGCGATAAAGACCTCGGTGCGGGTGGTCTAATAATGCTTCAATGAGCACCCATACTAGTTGCATTTTCCTCTTCTCTAAAAAAAATTGAAACTCATCGCTCTATGGGCTGGTGTCTCAACATATACCGTTTTCCATCATTTTCTTTTGGAATAAATCAAACACTCGATATACAATTATTGTGATCTTGCATTTCACACATACGATGGCAACAGCATATATTTGCGCCTTTGGAAGGCATGCGCGGAGCATGTTCTTTTTTCTTCTTCCTCGGTCTCAAATGAATGTTTGTTTTCACTTTTCTAAATACATTATTTAACATACACATATACATGTCTATGTAGTAGCTAAACCGATAAGATTTTTTGTGGTATAGCCTATCCATCAGGTTTCAGCCCTCCCTACTTGATATTGTGATTGAATTTATTTTAGGATTTACCGGTGTATTAAATGGTAGGTGATGTAACCGTCAACAACGAGACGATAGTGATGACTTTGTTACCTCGTAGGGGTGGGACGAGCCTCCTCTGCATGCAGTACTGCAAAGGCACTCACGGTCCGTGCATGTGGACTAGGTGGTGCTCGGCGGCTCACACGGCAGTGAGCTGAGTCCTTCTGCAGTAATGAAGAGGAGATGGTTCCATAAAGGTGGATTTGTATGCCTATGCTAGTAAAGAAGTGTGCATACATGGATGTGAGCATCAACATGTGTATTGTGTGATTAGGAAAAAAAATATTCCCTCTGTCCTTTAGTATATAATGTTTTTTTTTTGCGAGGACTTTAGTATATGATGTTGGTAGTTTAAATATGAATTAACCAACATTATATAATAGAGATCGGTGGTTGTATGTATTTAGTAAATCAAAACGAATAATAATTTGAGATGTGAAGAGTAGCATATCATCATTTTATATCCTTTTGAAAAAAAAAATCGGTGTTGTAGACGCAGATCCACGAGACCACGACCATCCGCACTCTGATCCGACCGAGATCCGCTTGTGCTGCAGTTGGTGTGGTGGATCCCAATGTACACGGTTGCTATGGCTATAGGCGGGCAACCTTTGTCCTGTGCAGCTGTGCTTCCCCCTCCGGCCCTCCATTCCCGCCCCGTTCTCTCTCGATCTCGTGCAAGGCTCCA
The DNA here is from genome assembly GCA_036936925.1 of Cenchrus fungigraminus. NCBI lineage: Eukaryota > Viridiplantae > Streptophyta > Magnoliopsida > Poales > Poaceae > Cenchrus > Cenchrus fungigraminus. The sequence goes on along the minus strand of CM072779.1, from coordinate 26,547,275 downwards.
GCAGCTTCCCGTTTGAGCTACTACGGCACAAGCTTATCTTGGGCGGCTGCTCCACATGTCTGTTAGGCCGCGAATAGGGCATGCCGGCCGCCGGCGCAAGAACGGCAACGCCATCCCGGAACGGCAAGCACACCTGGGACCGTCTTTCCATGGGATTTTGTAGGATTCGGGTCGGACGGGGGCGAGGACACGGCAAGAGGCAGCCAGCGCTCAGCTGCTCGCCTACTCACAGTAGCACGGGCACGGCGCGCAAATGCTGTATGGAGGCGTGAACTCATGGAGGTTTGAATTGCAGCCAATCATTTACCTCGGCGCTCGTGCAGCTTTGTCTCATATGCTCGTATTTGATTGTAGTTTAATCACCGTATCTGACGTTGGGTGGGGAAAAGAGAGGTAAGGCTGCCACCTTTTTGACTTTGGGTTGCAGCTCACGTCCTGTACCCGTGCTCGACGCCTCGACCCATTCTGATCATAAGCTAGCTCCGGCCACTTGCCTCTGTGCATTGTATTTTTTTTAATATTAGTCTTCAGATTAGACCGAAGAGTGATTCCCACGTGCATTTGGGGTACACATCATGCTCCGTTCATGATCATGTATTTTTGTTGCATATCATATACACAAGACATCTAGAGATCAAATGAAACAAAACAACAGTTCAATCTTTGCATAGCACATGCCGTTAAACCTATGGTCACGTACATGATAGGTACGGCATATGATCGCCGAGTGAGCACACTGATCTTCACCGGTGAACAACAAAAATTTTAGTCATATTATTCTTTGCATAGCACATGCCGTTATACACACAATGTGTACTCTACATGCTCACTAAATGTACGTACACTAAACTGCATATGAACAAATATTATGAAATAGCAAAAAATATACAAAAAAAAAGAAAACAAGTGTAGAGAAAGAAAACTAAAAAAAACTACATCTTCGATCATCAACTCGAGAAATCAAGTACTCCGACCAAACATGCAAAGAAAGAAAGCCAAATGCTTGCAGAGACCTAAGGAAGAAAAATCCGTTTCAAATCAGGAGGAAAATAAAATGAAGAAAGAAAATATTATGGAAATCAAATGAAAATGAAGAAGCTAAGAAATGAAAATGAAAGGGAAGGCAGCAAGGTGCTGCTCGCGCCGAGACGAGAGTCGAGGCAGCACGCAGGTACCAAGTCGTCGCCTTGGCCTTGAGGGCGTCGCGGCCGTGAGGACCAGGTGTGTCCGAGGATCAGTGGAGGGTCGCTCCTTAGTGATGAGTGATTGACAACGTTGTGTGGACTGATGCTTGGCTAAGTGTGCAGGTACAGGTTGCGGCTTGACTCGTGTCGGTGCAGGTGAAGAACAAGCGCGAAAGGCCTTAGCCGTGGCGGCCTCCGGGTGATAGAGAGGCAAGTAGGCTTGGTATGATGGACACGGTGGCCGATGGGGTCAAGTGCGAGCCGTGCGGTGCAAGACTGACGGGCTGAAGTCGTGAACATGGGCCGGTGCAAGGTAGCGGTTGGAGCCCGAAGCTTGCACGCGGGGTTTGTTGGTTTACCTATAAAACCATCGATGGACGGTTTCTTGGTTTGAGTCTCAAAACCAAGCCCGGAGGCCCGAGGCGACGGAGACGGTGATCCGGGAGCTTCGGGAAGCTTCGAGGCGGAGGGCACGTGGCGTGATCGCGGGGTTTGCGTCGATGCGAAGCGAAGCCGCGGTGGAAGCGTGTCCGTCCGATGAAGACTTGACCAAAATGCCCCTGAGGGGTTGTATCTTCATTTCAAGCAGTAGGGGTAGCGTGGTCATTTACCTCCCTCCGATGGACTTCGTATAAATAGCGGAGAGGTGGATGGCATCTCTCTCTCTTGGACTCTAGGGCTTTCTCCACCGGTAGATTTCTCTGAACTGCTTCTTTTCCCTCTGGATTCCTTAGGCTAGACTCTTGTATAGACTCTGACCTCTGGATGTATGGAAGCATTCGGCGTTGCGGTGATCTCCTAGTCCTCTGTGATTTTCGTGTCATTTTCGGGGCTATTTTTAGGGGGTTTCGTTCTTCGCTCGATTCGTCGATTTGAGACCGTTTCTCTCCGGATTTCTTTGAGGGGATCATGGTGAGTGCCTTGTGCCTCTTTATGGAAGATCTTGACCCCTCAAACACCGGATTTGGCCTTCGATTCGTTGATTTTCGGATGAACCCTAGTTCATAGTGTTCTTGGCCAAGATTCGTGATTCCGGGAGTTGTAGGATGTTTGAGACCGACATTTTTGGGGCATAGAATCTTCTTAGGGTGTTCATCATCTCTCCAAAATTTCGTCTCAAGACTCCAAGTGGTTTGGGAGATCCATCGATCGAAAGTTGGGGGCGATTTCGCGGGCTGTTTTCTAGGCTGTTTCGGGTGATCCGGCCCAAGTGCCCGGGTGACCCGAAGGAGGCCGGGTGATCCGGCTACTTGTGCCTGGGTGACCCGAACCGGCTCTGGAGGCTAACGGGTGATCCGGCCCAAGTGACAGGATGATCCGGTAGGACTCAGCCTTTTGCTTTATTGCTCGAGCTCTTTCATGTTTGCTTCTGCTTTACTTCCTAGCCTTCCATGCTTTGTTCCTAAGGTTCGAGAGAGGTTTAATTGTGCTCCCGCTTGATCGTGTGTGATTCTCGGAGTTGCGATTGGGACTTAGGCCGAGTTCTTTTGAGAAAGAATTGTTATCAGCTCCCATTCACTCCCCCCCTCTCTGGTCGCCCAATCGGTCCTTCAATTGGTATCAGAGCCGGTTACGGATCTTCGTAATTCTAACCAGTCTAAGATCCAAAGATGGGTGACTATGGAAAGAGGTCGGGTCCTCCGCACTTTGATGGCAAGAATTATCCGATGTGGTAGAGGCGCATGGGCACGTTTTTGCGTGGGAAGGGAACTCTGATCTGGGAGGTCACTCAGAATCCTCATTATGTCATCCCAGACAGTTTTCTGCTTCCAAGATCGCGGGACATGTTTGAGGCCAACAGCAAGGCCGTTGATTACTTGTTCCGTGCTCTCTGTGCCTCGGAGTTTGATCGAGTGTACGGAGAGGATGTGGTTGGAAAGATTTGGCTCAAGTTGAAGAATGCTCATGTTGGCAATGCCCAAGTGCAAGCCCGGATGTTTTCCACTTACCGGAGAGAGTACGAGAACTTCACTCATCTCCCCGGTGAGTCGACCGATGCTATGTTTCAGCGCTTCACTTGCATAGTCAACAACATGAGGGCCAATGTGACAGTGCTCCCATACACGGATCATGATCAAGGTATCAAGCTTTTGCATGCCCTGGATAGGTCCGTGTGGAGTGCCAAGGTCGAGGCCATTGAGGAGTCGAACGTGTATGATACGCTTATGCTGGATGAGCTGTTCTCCAAGCTCAGGTCTTCAGAGGTTGATCGTGGCTTGAGAGCCAAGAGCAAGAGCCCCACTGATCCTCATAGTTTGGCTCTTGTCTCCGGGTCAAGGTCTAATGCTAATACCGGTGGTTTCTCTTTGTCTTGTCTTGTGTCTTTGCCAGATGAGGACTTTGAGGTGCTGAGCGAGGACGATCTCGCCTTGTTGAGCAAGAGGTTTGGGCGGATGTACGAGAACCGCATGAATGCAAGGCGGAGCTCAGGGATGTGCTATCAGTGCGGGAAGCACAGGCACTTCATCGCCGAATGCCCTGAAGCCATGGAGATCAAGAACGACTACAAGGGCAAGCCAAAGCATGACTACAACAAGAACCGGTCCCGGAACGACTACAAGGACAAGCACAAGGGCAAGGGCGAGAGAAGGCACAAGAAGGGTGGCGGCTACAAGAAGAAGACCACTCGAGCAATGGTGGCCGGAGCGAGCGACATCGACTCGACATCAAGCGATGCTTCTTCCGACTCGAGCAGCGAGGAAGAGCAAGAGAAGCGCAAGGACAAGCGGCACACGGGCAAGAACTTCACCGGCCTAAGCTTCGTCGCACAAGGAGGCTTTTGCGGCATGGTGCACTCCAAGAAGGGTGGGAAGCACAGCTAGGATTCGAACTCCGACTACGATGAAGAGGTACGACAAGATCCCAACTTCTTGCTAGTGGAGAATGCTAAGCTCAATGAGTTGCTTGATAACCGTGATGATGTGCTTAGAAAGACCAACAAGGAAAAGAGGGAATTTAGGTCTTTGTTTGGTGATGCTAAGGACAAGGTAGCTGAACTTGAATCCTTGCTTGTGGATGCTAGAAATGAAATAAGTGCTTTGAAATCTGCTCCTGTGGTGTCTGATGAGATTGATTGTGGTGACTGCTCAGTTTTTCTTGCTGATTTGACTGCTCTCAAGGAGAAGTATGCCTCTACTCTTGAGGAACTAGATGTGGTTAGGATTGAGTGTGATGAATTGAAGTCTAGGCTAGCTTTACTAGGTGCTTGTACCTCATGTCCTGTTTTGCATGCTAGGCTAGATGAGTTTCACACTAGAATTGTTTCTCTCGAGGCGGCATTGAAAGCTCCTCTTCCTACATCATGTTCAACCTGTGAAATGCATGCTTTGAAAAACATGAAACTTGCACACTATGTTGATCTTCTGCAGGATGAAAATGATGAATTGAGAAAAATGATGGGGTAGTTGTCTGGGCATGAGCCACAATTGAGTTTGATGTTGGCTCAGTTCAAGAGGTTTGATGGTCAGGCGTTGGGGCTGACAAGTGTGGTGAGAAGAGTGGTGAGGGAGAAGAGAAAGCTGGAGAGATTCCTATTCCACCACACACCACACCTATGAATAAATTTGCACCCAAGTCAAACCATCTCAGAAACAAGCTAGACACAACCCCAGATCCTCCAGTGTTCCCCCACAAATCTGAGAACTACCAGAAACCCATCAAGTTTGTGAGCACCCAGGGGAGTGACTTTGGTGGTAAGTTAGGAGATAAAGCTGGAGAGAAGCTTGTAGAGAAGCCACAGCCTAAGCCAGTGCCAATCCGCTTCCATTTTGAGTATTGTGGGAGGGATGGGCATAAGGATGAGTTCTGTTTCCGGAGAAAGAGGGATGAGAGGTTTGCTAGGGAGATGGCAAACAAGGACAGGTACCACCTTGCTCGTGGTGTGCCTGAGCCTCGTAGAGGGCCTCTACCTAGGGGTGAGGTGTATGTGCGTACAGTTCCCACTCGTGGAGGTGGTTTCCCTCAGAGAGATAGGCGTGTTGGGTTTGGGCGTGGTGAGTTGGCTCGACATGCTCCTTCTCGTGACCGTTACGAGTTTGGGAGGCACGATCGGAGCTTCGGGTCTCAGATGGACTACGAGCCACATTTCCCCCGTCGTGGTGCGCGTACTCCTGCAGTGAGACGTGCAGGTCCTTTGGTGGTAGGCATGAGAGGGCTCCGCCTAGAGGTTTTGGGAGGGTGGATTTTGCTAACCCTTCTTTTGAGCAAATGGCTCAGCACTGGTTTAACTCTTTTGGTACTAACCCCAGTGTTGAGTCACTTGCTCATTCTCGTACTCGTTTTTTATTGCAGGTGGGAGGCTTGGAGAACTTTTGGTTGATCGACTCCGGTTGCTCACGAGACATGACCGGAGATCATGGGTGGTTCTCCAGCCTCACCCCGGTGAGTACGAGGGAGTACATCACTTTCGGGGACAAAGGGAGAGGACGAGTGCTTGCTGAAGGTATGTTGAAGGTGAGTAGCAAGGTGACCTTAAGAAGTGTGGCCCTGGTCAAGTCACTTGGTTTTAACCTGTTGTCAGTATCTTAATTACTTGACGAAGGTTTTGAGGTTTGTTTTAAGTCAGGTGCTTCTCGTGTGCTTGATTCTCGAGGTGATCTTGTCTGTACGATCGTCCCCGAGGGTCAAATCTTTCGTGCCGACTTTTCCCAGTCTGTTGGTCCTCCTCGATGCTTTGTTGCTGGTGTTTCGGCCGAGCTTTGGAAATGGCATAGGAGGTTGGGACACTTGAGCTTTGAGTTGCTTTCCCGCTTGAGTGGTCTTGATCTTGTCCGAGGATTACCTAAGTTGAAATTCGAGAAGGATTTGGTTTGTGCTTCTTGTCGGCATGGAAAAATGGTTGCCGCTTCTCACGCCTCTCTGACTGCGGTTATGACCGAGCGACCTTGTGAGCTGTTGCACATGGATTTGGTTGGGCCAGCTCGTGTTCGCTCTGCTGGTGGGAAGTGGTATGTTCTTGTGGTTGTTGATGATTTTTTGAGGTACTCTTGGGTTTTCTTTTTGGAGGATAAGAGTGAGACATTTGGCTTTGTTCGGGACTTGATCTTGAGGTTGAAGAATGAGAGACATGGTGATGCCATTCGAGCTATACGCAGTGACAATGACACGGAGTTTAAGAACTCTCATTTTGATGCCTTTTGCAGTGATCTTGGTCTCGATCATCAGTACTCTTCTCCATACGTCGCTTGCCAGAATGGTGTTGTGGAGAGGAAGAACCGGACCCTTTGTGAGATGGTCAGGACGATGCTCGATGAGCATAGGACTCCTAGACGTTTCTGGGCCGAGGCGGTCAATACCGCTTACTATGTCTCAAATCGCATCTTCCTTCGTGCTTTCAAGAAGAAGACCTCTTATGAGCTGATGCATGGTCGATAACCCAAGGTGAGTCACTTTAGAGCTTTTGGTTGCAAGTATTTCATTCTGAAGAAGGGTAAGTTGGATAAGTTCGAGGCTAGGTGTTCATATGGTATTTTCCTCGGTTATACAATTCACTCTAGAGCATATCGTGTGCTCAATCTTGACACTAACCGAATCATGGAGACTTGCGAGGTAACCATCGACGAGACACAGCCATGTAGCTCTTCTGCTTTTGAGTGTGCAGGTGACGATGAAATTGGAGCGAAGATCTTTGAGGATGAGAAGGATGGAGATGGAGACGACGACGATGATGATGGTGGTGCTCCCGTGGCTGATCGTGTACACGCTACTTCCACTACTACGACGACGATCGAGGATGGACCATCCCCTACACCCACTACGACTGAGGCTGTTCGAGTGGAGGCTACTGCTGAGGGGGAGGTTGTGTCCAGGCGTGAGGCTCCCCAGCGTGTACAAGTGGATCACCCACCGACGACAATCATTGGTGACCTTCATGAACGTACTACACGGTCGAGGTCAAGGAACACTTCTCATTTCGCTCACTCTGCTTTTGTCGCTTCTTTCGAGCCCAAAGATATTCGACACGCTTTGTCTGACGAGAATTAGGTAAATTCCATGCATGAGGAGTTGGAAAACTTTGAGAGAAAGCAAGTCTGGGTGCTAGTCGATCCACCACCAAATTGCTGTCCCATAGGTACCAAGTGGGTGTGGAAGAACAAAGAGGGTGAGAATGGGATGGTTGTGAGAAACAAGTCGAGGTTGGTGGCGCAGGGGTTCAACCAGAAGGAGGGGATAGACTATGAGGAGACATTTGCTCCTGTGGCCCGTTTGGAGGCAATTAGGATCCTTCTAGCCTTTGTCGTGGCTAAAGGGTTCAAGTTGTAACAAATGGATGTCAAGAGTGCTTTCTTGAATGGGGTGATAGAGGAAGAAGTGTATGTGAGGCAACCCCCGGGGTTTGAGAGTGAAAAATACCCACACCGTGTATACAAACTCTAGAGAGCGCTCTATGGGTTGAAACAAGCACCTAGAGCTTGGTATAGCAGGTTGAGAGGGTTTTTGCTGAGTAAGGGGTTTGTGATGGGCACAGTTGATAAGACCCTGTTTCTCCTTAAGCATGGGAATGACCTTTTGATTGTTCAGATATACGTGGATGACATAATCTTTGGTGGCTCTTCTCATGATCTTGTTGCCAGATTTGCAGATGACATGAGCAGGGAATTTGAGATGTCCATGATGGGCGAGCTGCAGTTTTTCTTGGGTCTCCAGATCAAGCAGTGCAAGGACGGGACGTTTGTACATCAGGCGAAGTACACCAGGGACATGGTGAAGAAGTTTGGCATGAACGACTCCAAGCCGCTGACTACACCGATGAGTACGACTACGGCTTTGGACGCGGACGAGGACGGCGAACCTGTGGACCAGAAGGAGTACCGGAGCATGATCGGCTCCCTCCTCTACTTGACGGCGACGAGGCCAGACATACAGTTCAGCTTGTGTCTGTGCGCTCGTTTTCAGGCTTCACCAAGGACTTCACATCGGCAGGCCGTCAAGCGAATTTTCAGGTACTTGAACTACACTCCTGAGTTTGGTCCTTGGTACTCTGCCTCCTCGACACTCAGGCTTCATGGTTTTTCTGATGCGGATTTCGCTGGGTGTCGATTGGACCGCAAGTCTACTTCTGGGTGTTGTCAGTTCCTTGGTTCTTCTTTGGTCTCTTGGTCATCTCGCAAGCAATCGAGTGTAGCCCAATCCACCACCGAGGCTGAGTATGTAGCTGCTGCTAGTTGTTGTTCCCAGCTGCTTTGGATGACCTATACCATGAGTGATTTTGGAGAGGAGTGCTCCTAGGTTCCACTTTTCTGTGACAGCACTAATGCCATAAGCGTAGCCAAAAATCCTGTCCTCCACTCCAAAACGAAACACATAGAAGTGAGGTACCACTTCCTGAGAGACAATGTGGAGAAGAGAAACATATCTTTGTCCTATGTCCCTACCCAACACCAGCTAGCTGACATTTTCACCAAACCGCTTGACCAAGTCACTTTCACTCGCTTGCGGGGTGAGCTTGGGGTGTGGTTTCCTTTCTAGCTGGGTCTTGGAGCTTCTCATGTATATATGTGTCATATGTTCATTTTGTTGCATTTCCTTCATGCATTTTAGTTTCTGTACAAAACCTGATATGATAGCCATCTTTGGATCACTTGAGTTAGAATTGAGCTTCTCTTATATACATTGATCACTGATGTGCTATGGATGAGCCTTGTGCATGTTTGGTAAATTGTGGATATAAATGCTATGCTCTTGTTGGTTGTGCCATATATGTATGATGAGATAGCATTTTGTTTGTGAAAATGATAAAATTGTCTCTCTCATGAGTAGATGCTTGTCTTTGCTAAATTTGTGCTTAAATACTTATATCATACTCAGTTTGTGCTTGAGGATTATATTCTCTTTGCTTGGGGTCAGAGACCCTTTGTCATTGTAAATGTTTAGCCCTTTTGCTTGCTTGGGGAGGAGCGTAAGTTTCTTTTTGCCACAAAGGCACTTCATGTACCATGTTTAATCTTGAAAATGAAATTGGTGTGTGAAATGCCTTATGCTTGAAAAATGAGCTCCTAATCATGTTTTATGCTTTGATATTCATATCTTGGGTGCTAAACCGTAGTATGTTGTCTACCATAAGACGTCTCATTTTAAGAAATAGACACATGACTCGGTGACTTTAAAATGACTTGAGTAGCTTGTGGGCGTTTATAATGATCTTGTAATAAGAATTTGTGATCTTGTATAAACTTCGGATGATCTAGTGTATTTGTGCTCAAATGGCTATGGATGGGATCTTGCTCATGAGATGCATGTTTCTTTGTGAAAATTCTGCTTGAAATTGTTTTTGGCCATTTCACATGCTTATATGTCTCTACCTTCTTGATGGCAGTGTGCTAACTACACCATATCTACTTTGCTTGCTCTATATCTCATGTGTAGCATGTTATTGTACTCGTTGTATATTTGAGAAGCTTAGTAGACTGTATATATGATTTGACATGCATTTTTCATGAAAACAAGGGAAAGAGTTTCATATACCTTGATTCATGCATTGTCAACAAGGGGGAGAGTTATGTATGATAAGGGGAGAATTTGGGAGATTTTTCATGCATTGGAAGTTTTTGTGGAAAATTGGTATGCATTTGTGAGATGTTGCATGTGAGGAGAAAAATTGAGAAGAAGAGGTTGCATTTGCTCATGGGGAGTTTGCATATGTGCAGGGGGAGCTCCTTGTTGTTTCTGAGTTTTGTGCTTTGTGGTGTGCTCCTTGTGAGCTTTGTTTTGTCTCGGCTGTGTTGAGCTGTTGCCCTTATCTTAGAGGGCCGAGACTTAGATTGGCGAGTGATCGAGTTTTCGCTTGTTCTTTAGCTTTGGATCACTTACTTTGGAGGTTTGTGTTCGTGGGTGTTGTCAATGCACTCATCAATGGGGAGATTTAGGACCAGGTGTGTCCGAGGACCAGTGGAGGGTCGCTCCTTAGTGATGAGTGATTGACAACGTTGTGTGGACTGATGCTTGGCTAAGTGTGCATGTACAGGTTGCGGCTTGACTCGTGTCGGTGCAGGTGAAGAACAATCGCGAAAGGCTTTAGCCGTGGCGGCCTCCGGGTGATGGAGAGGCAAGTAGGTTTGGTATGATGGACCCGGTGGTCGATGGGGTCAAGTGCGAGCCGTGCGGTGCAAGACTGGCGGGCTGAAGTCGTGAACATGAGCCGGTGCAAGGTAGCGGTTGGAGCCCGAAGCTTACACGCGGGGTTTGTTGGTTTACCCACAAAACCATCGGTGGACGGTTTCTTGGTTTGGGTCTCAAAACCAAGCCCGGAGGCCCGAGGTGACGGAGATGATGATCCGGGAGCTTCGGGAAGCTTCGAGGCGGAGGGCACGTGACGTGATCGCGGGGTTTGCGTCGATGCGAAGCGAAGCCGCGGTGGAAGCGTGTCTGTTCGATGAAGACTTGACCAAAATGCCCCTGAGGGATTGTATCTTCATTTCAAGCAGTAGGGGTAGCGTTGTCATTTACCTTCCTCCGATGGACTTCGTATAAATAGAGGAGAGGTGGATGGCATCTCTCTCTTGGACTCTAGGGCTTTCTCCCCCGGTAGATTTCTCTGAACTGCTTCTTTTCCCTTTGGATTCCTCAGGCTAGACTCTTGTATAGACTCTGACCTCTGGATGTATGGAAGCATTTGGCATTGCGGTGATCTCCTAGTCCTCTGTGATTTTCGTGTCATTTTCGGGGCTATTTTTGGGGGGTTCGTTCTTCGCTCGATTCGTTGATTTGAGGCCGTTTCTCTCCGGATTTCTTTGAGGGGATCATGGGTGAGTGCCTTGTGCCTCTTTGTGGATGATCTTGACCCCTCAAACACCGGATTTGGCCTTCGATTCGTTGATTTTCGGATGAACCCTAGTTCATAGTGTTCTTGGCCAAGATTCGTGATTCCGGGAGTTGTAGGATGTTTGAGGCCGAGATTTTTGGGGCATAGCATCTTCTTAGGGTGTTCATTATCTCCCCAAAATTTCGTCTCAAGACTCCAAGTGGTTTGGGAGATCCATCGATTGAAAGTTTGGGGCGATTTCACGAGCTGTTTTCTGGGCTGTTTCGGGTGATCCGGCCCAAGTGCCCGGGTGACCCGAAGGGGGCCGGGTGATCCGACTACTTGTGCCCGGGTGACCCGGACCGGCTCTGGAGGCTAACGGGTGATCCGGTAGGACTCAGCCTTTTGCTTTGTTGCTCGAACTCTTTCATGTTTGCTTCCGCTTTACTTCCTAGCCTTCCATGCTTTGTTCCTAAGGTTCGAGAGAGGTTTAATTGTGCTCCCGCTTGATCGTGTGTGATCCTCGGAGTTGCGATTGGGACATAGGCCGAGTTATTTTGAGAAAGAATTGTTATCGGCTCCCATTCATTCCCCCCTCTCTGGTCGCCCAATCGGTCCTTCAGGCCGCATCCGATCCCGCGCCCGCGCCGCGCTGGCCAGAGCTCATCATCACCACTGCACACGGCCGACGTGCCGAGCGGATCCTCTGGGCGACGCCGCCGCACACGGTCGAGCGCCCCGACTAAAGTACACCCGTTGTACGCCGCTGCACACCCGCTGTATGCTGCCCCCGCTGCCCCGCAGCGCCCGGAGCTGGTAGCTGCGAGTCACCCCATGGTTGGTCGGAGCTCGCCGATCCCCACGTCTGACACTGCCTAAACCCCGGGGCGCAACGAGCGCTCCCCGGATGCGCGGGGAGGAGGAAGACCAAAGACCCACCAAGCAGCAGCAACCCGGACAGCGCGGGCCCGCCGGAGCTCGTCGATGTCGGAGCTCATTGTCGTCGCGCCGCCGGTGCACCGCCTGCCACCCGCACCTGCGCAAGGGTTCGCCTGGAACCCGCGCGACGATGACTGGGATGAGGAGGAGTCCGTCGCGTCCTGGAGCGCGCGGATCTGGAGAGAGCGGAGGCGAGGGGGCGCTCGTGCGGGGAGGAGGAGGCCGCGACCGCCATGGCCTGGAGGAGGAGGTCGCGGCCGCCATGGCCGAGAGGAGGAGGTCACCGCGTTGGGAGAGGAGCAGGAGGAGCGCGGTGATGGCAGCGCAGACCTACGGGCCCAGCCCGGAGCTCCGCCAGGCCACTAGCCGGAGCCTCTCGATCTGGATCTAGGAAGAGAGTCGTGGCCGCCCTTGTGCTACCGTAGACAGGGCCCCGCGCGCCAGATCCATGGGGCGGGCCACCGGCAGCCTCGCGGAGTTGTCGAACCAGACGCTCCTCTCGGCGCGCGTACCCATCGTCGTCGGGTCCGCGCGTCACCACGGCGAGCGGGCGTCGTCGACAGCGGCCGCGGCGTGGGCCTACGGCGCCGTCGCCGAGGACGTCAAGCTTGCACTGGATCCCGCCCTGCGCCATGAGAGAGAGAGAGAGGGGTCGCGGAGCTTGGGATAGGCGGAGAGGATAGAGATGGCCGGAGCAGGAGGTCCCACCGCCGCGAGGTGGACGTACACCGGCGGCACAGGATCACACCCCGGCCCGTCGTCGAGGTCGCCGTTGAGCAGGAGGTAGGTACGGGAGGAAGTGGTGGGGAAGGAAAAGCGGACCCGAAGGCCCGGAGGACACCCCGGTGCTCGGCTCGGCCCCGGATCCGGACGTCGGAGTACACGACTGCGGCTGCGCCGCCGTGGATCCGTCGCCGAAGGCTGTCCCGCGCCGCGACTGGATCCGGGAAGTGCGCCAGGAAGCAGGGACGGGGACGGGGACGGTGGGGCGCCGGTCCATCCCGTGCCCGGCGCCGGTGCTGACGCTCCGGATCCGGCGTTCCCGCTCGGCGCTGCCACCACGTCGGCCGGATCCGGCGAGGTTGCCGGGCGCCGGCTCGTCCCCCGCGCCGCCGTTTCTGCGGGAAAGAAAACGGAGAGAGAGAGGAGAGATATTGTAGGATGTTGAAATGGAGATGACGAGGAGGTGGGGTATTATTTTTAGAGCATCTTGCCTCCTGTCCCGCGGTGCATCTGGTCATGTACATTTGACCATCTGGCTCAGTACAGCTTCCGGCCCAACCATCAATTCTGATCCATCCTCCCGTCCGAAAGTCTATGTATTCACTTTTCGGCCTGTATTTGTGCTGCTACGGTCAGACCATCTCCTGACACGACCCACATCTCGGTGCACCCATCCGGCTGGACCCTATGGCCCAGATTCAAACTTTCATGGGTTCATGGGCACGGCGTGGCATGGAAGAGAAAGACGACTCCTCGGGGTCACTGTGCAGCAGTGCAAGGCAAGTCGAGTCGAGAGCAGAGCACTGGTTCTCTCGGACGGCCGTTGCTCCTGTGACTGACGCGACGCGAGGACTGCAGCTGACGCGACCTATCGTCTACTCCTATCCGGCGTGCTGAGGTGCTGGCCACTTCCTCCTTGGGTCATGGCCTCAGCTCCTCGTGGAGCTCATGGTGGTGGCTAGGCAGCGAGCAATCACTACTCGCTCGGCAGGCGAGCGAGACCGGCCATAAACGCTTGTTGGCGCACTCGCCGCTAGCTTCGTGGTGCGCTGCGCCTGCGCTGTAGGCACATGGCGTCCTTGCCACTGCGTGCGACACGCCGAATAGTTGTGCGGAGCACGTACGTACGTACAGTAGTATCCACAGAGTATGCGTTGCCTGCCTGCCTGCGTGATGACATTGGGTGGACGACTCTCTCCGTAACGCTTTTGGCACAACTATAACAGCATCCATTCATTTCTTTATTGCAAAAGCCTCCACTGAAAACATGGCCTAGTTCCACGTTTATAGTTGGACGTTTATGGGCTCAATTTGGGCCGGCCTACTCCGTAAGATCCAACTATACCATTGCCGTCTAAAAGATTTATGAAAGGAAAAAGTCCTTTTAACTTCCCTCATCTATCGTCATAGTCTGAGTAACGTCCCACATTCACAAAACCGGTTACCTAGCATCCCTCACCATCCAAATCCGTTCGTTTTGGGTCCCTCGCTGGTTTCCACGGTGGTTTTGCCGGACGTGGCAGTGGGTCCCACCTAATTAGGTGGGTCCCACATGTCAGTTATATCTTCCTCCTCCCTCCCAAGCGGCACAGGGCAGGGCCACCAGTAGGAGCACCTCGCCGTCGAGCCCGTCCGCCGTCGTTTTGCCGCAGCACCCGAATTCGTCCGTCGTTGTCGTGCCACAACACCCGAAGTCTTCCGCCGTCGTCGCGCCGCAGCGCCCGAGCACATCCGCAGCATCTCTTCACCCCGGTTGCCGTCGCCGCTCCACAGCAGAGGGCCACGCCCCGGAGCTCCATGGACGCCGGGGGGCGAGATCCCGCGCTGGCCGCTGGCCGAGGTCGCTACAGCCGCAGCCGTCCTCGGGGATAGGACCGAAGGAGGGTCGCCGCCCCTTTCTCCCTGCCCCGGCCCCAGTGCCAGATTCCGATGGGTGGCCTCCAACAAAGGCAAGGAGGGCGTGGGATGCGTTGGCGGGGCGAGATGGGGGCACGGCGGCATGGGCCTCCTCCACCTCCTCCTTCGCGGGCTCAACTCCTCCGCCACAGCGTGCCTCCCCTGCTGCGGCTACCATGGGCCATGGTGCCCCTTCATCTCCGGTGCGAGCGCGTGGCGGCGGGCGGCGGCCTGGCCCCTCTCTCTCGCGTGGCGGCGGCGACCCCAGCCAGTGTCCATCAGAGCTCCCGACCGTAGCCCTCTGCTGTGGAGCGACCGTGGCCTTGCCCTGTGCCGCTCGGGAGGGAGGAGGAAGGGATAACCGACATGTGGGACCCACCTAATTTTGTGGGACCCATTGCCACGTCAGGCAAAACCACCGTGGAAACCAGCGAGGGACCCAAAACGAACGGATTTGGAAATTGAGGGATGCTAGATGACCGGTTTTGCGAATGAGGGATGAAACTCAAACTATGGCGATAAATGAGGGATGTTAAAAAGGACTTTTTCCTTTATGAAACACCTTCGTAACATTGTGTGTTTGCGCCCAATAAAAAGATCAGTATTTAAGATTTTGAGCGAAACATAA
This sequence comes from Cenchrus fungigraminus, assembly GCA_036936925.1. Lineage (NCBI taxonomy): Eukaryota > Viridiplantae > Streptophyta > Magnoliopsida > Poales > Poaceae > Cenchrus > Cenchrus fungigraminus. The sequence goes on along the minus strand of CM072779.1, from coordinate 26,532,166 downwards.
ATGAGCTATATATTTAATATTTCTAAAAAATATAAATCACAAAAATGTATTTGAATTTTATTGTATAGCTTGCTACGAGCGTCATCCATGCTAGTTGAGCAAAGAGTGAATCTTTTTCCAGATACGTGAAAATCATAGTACGTATCTGGAATTATCTGAAATAGAGAAATAACAGATCTCTCGTTTCACAAATTACAAATACAATAGGGGAGGTTAGATAATTGGATTCATGATCAACAATTTATTTTAATCTTCCTCCTCCAACTCAAAAAAATGTAAGCAAACCTATTTCCCTAATCTATATCCCGTAAATTGTTTTTATTTAATTTCTTATCTTATATTGAAAGAGAGATATAAATGAAAGTCATGACAGATTCGATTACAGATGATTTCAATATGGTGAAGAATCACGTAGTGAATTTTAAATGAACAAGATATATTAACACCTTTGTAAACTATTCACTTTTGTGTATTGTTGTTGCATAATTAATTACTATATATAGCCATGACTAGTAGTGTATACTTGTGTGGATGTTGTAAAAATTAGAGTAAATTACCAAATTCTCGATTTGGTAAATATTTTATTGGCTTCCTTTAATTTTTTTCTCTCCAGTTCCGCCACTCCTTGGAACCAAATGGGGGCTAGTAAAAAATAGATGAGAGCGCGGGGGAGGGAAAAGTGGAAGGTGACAGAAGAACACCGATGGCTAGTGGTAGGCAGTAGCGAGGAAGCTCTCACACCGGACACGATCTCGCCCATTCTAACCATTTGCTTTATCAAGACACCATGTCGGTCAATATCCTTTCATGTTGCAGGCAAGATGTAATTGGACCAATTGGACTAAATAATTGGTGATTAAGGCGGCCCTGACTTTTGGGCGCCCCTACGCAGCCGCACTGATTGCACCGTGCAATCTACCGGTCCTGACCATGACCAGGCACAACCACTCTTGGTTGTTTCAGCCTACCATCCCAAGCGTAGTATTGAAACAAACCCATTGTATTTTGCAAGGGAAATGAGTATGATCAACTTTATAAAGGAACTAGAACTATGTTAGATCAAACACAGAAAAAATGTGTACATCATTACTTAGTGAAGAATTTAAGAAGGGCAAAATGTCCACCCTAACATCAATATGTAGCAGAAGGAGGTGAGAAAGGTGAGAATCAAATATCAGTTAGTCGTGTGATAACCTCCTTTACTTATATTCCATGCAGATTCTTAAATTTTCTATACATGCTAATTACAAATATGAATGTACCAATTTTCACAATAAGTAAGGTTGTAGTTACGATGATGGTGATGTACTTTGATAAGCACTAGCAAAGATTTAGTCATTCCTATTCAAAGAAATAAATAATTTGGTGTGTCTGTAATCATGATATATATACATGACACAACTTTGCAATGTCCACCTTCAGATAAAACGATTATGTCTTGTTGTTGCAACCATATAAGATGCAATTGTGCAATATCTGATTTCAAATATAAAAACTATGTATTATTGTTGCATAAATTAAAACAATAACATTTATTTTGTATCCTAACTGAGAATAAACAAAACATAACAGATCATGCTGCTAGAAAAAGTAGACAAGTCAACATCACAATTAGTAGAGTGGGTGCTACTATTGACATGCTACTAGTAGGCATAGACGACGCCGAGACAAGATGATCATGTGAGGGTCTTGGTGCTATGGATGGTACTAAGAAAGGAGGCAATTCTTGACTAGGTGGTAGCAAGATAGGTGAATCAGCAACTATACCGGGAATAGATGGATACTGGGTGTTTGTTGGGGATGGTGCCAACGACGGTTGCAGAGAAGGTGAGTGTGAAAGTACCATGGAAGGAGAAGGTGAAGGTGTGTGATGAAGATGTATCGGGGCTTGAGAAGGGCTATGCATAGGGGATGACAAAGTGATTGATGGTGATGGCGAATGGGAAATATGTGGTAAAGATGGTGGATGGGCATGAACAAATGGCGGTGAATTCTTAAAACTATGAGGAGACAACAAAGGTGAAACATGAGATGAAGATGGTGGAAAAGCAGGGCTATAAACTGGTACAACTTTAGGGTTTGTATGAGATGGCAAATGTGAACGCGAAGATGAAGAGGGTGCAAGAGATGGTTTTGGTTTCGGTTCTAGAGATGGTGGTGGTGGGTAGGTGCGAGATGGTGTAGGTGGTACAGAAATCCTATGGTTTTGTGGTTTTGGAGGCAATGATGGTGAATGTGCTGGTGGAGCATTAGGATGTTGTGGGTTTGGAGAGGGTGTTGGTGGGAGCAATGAACGTGTTGGTGCTACAGTGTGCATGTGTGATCTTGGACCCAGTGATGGCTGGTGCAATTTTGATAGTGTAGGAGCTACCCTAGGTGTTTGTGATTCCAGAGGTGGTGATGGAGATGGAGAGGGTGATGGTGAATGTGTTGGCACCACGATAGGGTTCTTTGGTTTTGGAGACGTTAATGGTGGGTATGTTTGTGATGATGCTGGTGCTGGAGCAATTCTAGAGGTTTGTTGGTTTGGAGTTGGTGATGGACGTAGGAAAGAGGATGATGGAAGTTTTGGTGCCATTGTACGGGATTGCAAGTCTGGATTCATAGATGGATGATGGGTACGCGATGGCGTGGGTGGTGGAGCTACCCTTAGGCTTGGAGGTTTTGTGTACGATGTTGGAGGAAGGGAGGAAGATTGTGAAGGTGTTGGTGCTACCCCAACTGACTTTGGTTTTAGAGTCGATGATGGTGGGTGTGTGTGTGACGGTTTTGGTGTTAGTGTTAGTGCTGGTGCTGGAGCTACCCTAGGATCCCTTGTTTTTGATGGTGAGGAGGAAGATGGATGTGGTGGGGCTACCATAGGGGATTGCTGTTTCGGAGCTAGTGATGGTGCCGGGGGAAAGAGTGGTGAATTTATCTGTTTAGTGTTAGGAGGTTGCATCTTTGGATGTGATGGTAGTGGGTTTGAGTAGGACAATGAAGGTGTTGGTGCTGATATAGGAGGTTGTGGTTCTTGAGTCGGTAATGATGGGTCGGTACGTGACGGTGCAAGTGCTGGAGCTACAATAGAGATTTTTGGCTCAAGTGCTTTTGATGGAGGGTCATGGGAGGATGGTGATTGTGTCGGTGATGTTGTAGGATGTGGTTTTGGGGGTAGTGATGGTGGGTGTGAACGTGGTATTGAAAGTGTCGGTGATACTGCAGGAGTTTGTTTCGGAGATAGTAATGGTGGATGGGCATGTAACATGTCGTGTGGTGGAGCTATCATAGGGGTTTGCGGTTGTAGAGATATTGATGGAGCACGAGAGTAGCTTGGTGAATGTGTTGGTGCTACTTTAAGAATTCTATCCGGAGATGGTGACAGAGGGTGGGAGTCGAATGGTGAATTTGTTGGTGCTAATTTAGGAGCTGCTTTTGGAGATGGTAATGGCGGGTGGTCGTAGAGTGGCGAATGTGTCGGTGCTACTTTAGGAGTTTTGCCTTGAGATGATTGTGGAGGGTGTGACAATGAATGGTTAGGTGTTATACTAGGAGGTTGCACTTTAGGGGATGGCGCTATAGAAGAGCTAGAGTTTTGTCGTGGGGAAATAGTTGGAGGTGGAGGACGTGGTTGAGGATTCGGAGATAGGGATGGAGAAGGAGACAAGGATGAAGTATTTGTTCTAGATTTTGATGTTGGGGAAGAAGGTATAGTGCTAGTTGGCGATGGTGAATGTGAAGGCGTGCGAGGTTGTGGCTTCGGAGACAACGATGGAGATATTGGTGCTGGCAACGAGTGTTCATGTGGTAAATGTGATGGTAAAGGTGGTTCGGATAACTTATGAGTTGGTGGTGGGGCGAGAGGTGCATGGTTTGATGGAACTGGTGATGAGGCGAGAGGTGCATGGTTTGATTGAACCGGCGCCAACGAAGGAGCATGAGAATGCAGAAGGGGTGAATGTGCTGGTGACAACAAAGGTGATATCGGTGACCCCTCGAACGGTGAGGGTGCTAGAGGAGGCTCTGTTATGTAGTCCGGAGACGCTGCGATGGAGATGAATGGTGCAAGAGACGGCGACCGGGAGGGAGCCTGCGATCCCGCCGGTGGTTCTGCCGTCTCAGGCGACACGAGCACCATCAGCTTCTGGCCTTGCTTGCATCGGCCTGCATCACCGCTGATGAAGTAGAACGGCCCGGTTCTGGCCAACACGAACGCCGAGTCGCCGTCGCGCAGCTCATATATCGGGTTCTTCACGTCGCATGTCTCGTAGTGGCGCTTGTCAACGACCAGCACGGAGTTCGCACCCTTCTTGTACTTGAACACTGAAAGAATCACAACACACACACACGTCAAATTCCTGCGATCAAATTAAAAACTGCACACTCGAATAATTACAGTAATTAGCAAGTAAGTGTGTTTACGACTTTATGCTTACCAAGGGTGTCAGTGACCTTGAATTGGTGGCGGGCGGCCCAGCGGCCGTAGCTCGCCGCCGGCTTGCCGACCCAGCCGTCCTTGTCGCCGACGTAGAACACGTCGCCGCGGGAGGTGGCCGCCGCTGTCGCCGCCGTTAAGAACGCTGCGAAGCCCAAGGCTAGAACGAGGCTTACATCACTACTGCGAGGCCTCATTTTTTTTGTCACACATGGGATTGCCATTGGCTCGAGCGCTTGAGGCTGAGCTTATAAATCCATGGCGCGGATAAGCTCGCCGGCGAGTTGGCAGCAGAAGCAGAGCTGCTTCTGCCACGCGAAGTGCACCGGCCCGTCGCCGCTTTGCGTACGAGGCGTGCTTGCCGTAATCATAAGGGCCAGGTTGAAGGGAGGCTGGCACGGACGCACCTTTGCGTACTAGAGCTGCTGCCGCTCCTTGAATCGGGGTGCATGTGTGCGCGTCGGCTTGCTGTGGAACTCGCGCGGAAAAAAGGCAATGGATGTTGCGTTACCCTGTCGGCTTCGATCTCAGCGAATTCAGCTCGGATGGCCGGAGATCGAAGCTCTAGGCAGATTATGATCTTCCTATTTGTCGGCGAGGTTGCGTTACTACAGCAGTATTATAGGATTAGTTAAGTACGGAGTGTAATGCACTAGTGTGCTGTTCGCTAAACATACCCCGTGTTAGTGGAAGACTGAAACTCTGGAAGGCCGTCACCGAATGTGGTGGAGAACACGTGGGCTCTGGGCTGCATGTCCAGTTTTGGCCACGATGGACTTTTTTTTCTGGGCTCGATGCAGAATTGTCACTTTGCCAGGCCCGCCCGCCCTTTTCTGTTTACCATACGTCTTTCGTGTGGGCTGGGCTGCACGGATTTACGACTTCCATGATTTTTTCTGCGAGCGATGATGATGGGTACTTGCTTAATGGAAACACTCGCTCAGGCACGCTAATACTGCTTCTAAGCATGTGCTAACAGAATACTCCAGGAGTAGATAACACTGTTATTGGACCGCGTCCTTGCACTATGAGCTGACGATCACCAGGAGGAAGCATTACTACGATCTGACCGATTGGCATTGCCACGTGCCCACGCAGCTGACTCCAAATGCGCACAAGTACTGCAACTTGAAAGCCTTCGTGAAAGTACTCCCTCCGAAATTAAAAAAAAAAAAAAGAAAGTACTCCCTCCGTCCCAAAATATAAGGTTTTAAAGTACTGAAACTCAAGAAACAATAGTGAAAAGAAATAACCTCTATACCCCTCATTTTACACTACTCACCGACTCTTCACCTACCCATCAACCTTATTTAGTTTGTCTTATCTCTCCAGAAGCATATATTTTAGTACAAAATTTAAACTTTTCAGGACTTTATATTTTGGGACTGGAGGAAGTACTCGAGTTTCCAAGGAGCCACTGAACTCCATGCACAGACAGCGCGAAACAACCTCTGCACGCGCCATTGATTCCTCCCCCCTCCGAAGCCGATCGAGCTCGTAATGACAAGGCCCCTTGGCTAGAAATTTGTCAAAAATTTACTAAATTTTCAACTCTCTTTCCATCACATCACATTAAATACACCAAAAGATATATATTCGAAGCAGTAAATATAGGTAAAAAAATTAACTAATCACACAGTTTTGTTATACATCACGAGACGAATCTTTTGAGCCTAATTAGTATATGATTGGACAATATTTACCACAAACAAACGAAACTTGCTACAGTGTGCTACAGGAGTTCCAGAAGTTACTTTTGCTAAAAAATTTACCATCTAAACAGGCCCTCCATATCCGTGTCGCTCGGCCACGCCGAGTCGCCGTCGCCGAGGACGCGCGTGATAGATGGCTACCTCTGCTTCCGGTGCCGCCCCCTCCCCCCTGGTGCAGCGATCAGGGATGACAGCAGATGCATAGCCAGTCTGCATTCAAGGAGGAGACTGGTCACGGACGAGGCGGCCAGTGCCAGCCCGCCATTAACGCCGCTCCTGTGCGCTGCGTGGCGAGAGCGAGGCACGCATGTACGTGCATGCACAGACGACGTACGCCCCATCACCGTGCCTCCCCCCGTGCCGGTCGTCGGTCGAGAACCCTCGTCGCGCCGCGTGCGCGCGCTCGTCGCGGCGACGGCGACACGGCGGCACGACTAGCACATGGCCGTCAATTGTGACGCACTGGCGCTCGCCGCCAGGGCATGGCGCCGGTGACTCGGTGCTGGCGCGTCGGTGGGTGCAAAGTCTGACGAACTGGGTGGGTCGCGCGATAGTGGAAGGAGAAGGATGTAGCTTTGCAGGCCCATGTACATAACATTACGGCCCGTTTCCGTTTCGGTGATATCTCACAGGAGTCCCCAGCTACCCCTGGAGTCACTCGTTCCCCTTCGCAGTTGCAGCGCATTTGCTGCAGCATGTGCTGATGTGTGCGCATCATCCTTTGCCCAATTGCCCTGTGCGCGAGGTAGGCGGGAGCTCGTTATATAGCGAGCCACCACTCACTACTTGGAGAAGCTCCAACAAGCTTCAGACCAAGAAGCTAGCTCATTTCCTCCTTGCTAAGAGTGGAGATCGATGGCTAGGCCGGTTCTCGTGTTCGTGTGCTGCTGCCTGCTGCTGGCGTCCGTCGCCGCTGCACGCGGTCTCGGCGACGGCGAGCCTCTCAGCCGCCGGAAGAATGCAGCGCGCCGTCTCCGCGGGGGCGAGCCCCTCGGCGCCCGGAAGAACCCCGCCGACCCACACAGTACGCAACTAGGCATTACTTCCAGTTTCTTGGGTTTTACCCGTTACTTAACTGACACGACGTGTGGAATGAAACGCGCGTTCTGATGTGCGTGTTCTTTCGTGGCAGACTCACTCGGGACTCCGAACTGCTCGCCGGCGCCGCCACAGACCGGTGGTGGTGGGTACATTCCGCCATCGCCATCCTCCGACGTGTCCCCGACCACGCCTGGTGGTGGCGGTGGCGGCTACTACCCGCCCTCGCCGTCCGTCGGCACCTCACCGACCACGCCTGGCGGAGGAGGCGGAGGGTACTACAGCAACCCGCCGCCGCCGGACATGGGCACCTCTCCCTCTCCGACCACACCGACAACGCCTGGCGGCGGGTACGGTGCTCCTCCGTCGCCGTCCATCGACACATCCCCAAGCACGCCCGGCAGTGGTGACGGATACGGTGCTCCACCGTCGCCGTCCAGCGACACGTCCCCGAGCACGCCCGGCGGTGGTGGCGGGTACGGTGTTCCCCCGTCGCCGTGCAGTGGCACCTCCCCAAGCACGCCTGGTGGCGGTGGCGGGTATGGTGCACCTCCTTCACCATCCAGTGACACCTCGCCAAGCACGCCTGGAAGTGGTTGTGGCGGTGGCTACGGTGCACCCCCTTCACCGTCCAGCGACACCTCTCCAAGCACACCTGGCAGTGGTTGTGGCGGCGGATACGGTGCTCCCCCGTCACCGTCCAGCGACACCTCTCCGAGCACGCCTGCCGGCGGCGGCGGGTGCAATGCCCCTCCTTCACCGTCCGGCGACACCACGCCGAGCACGCCTGGCGGCGGCGGCGGCGCGTACTATGCTCCTCCGTCACCGTCCAGTGATACCTCGCCAACCACGCCAGGCGGTGGCGGCGGGTACGGTGCACCTCCTTCGCCGTCCAGTGACACCTCCCCAACAACACCTGGCGGGGGCGGCGGCTACGGCGCACCTCCTTCGCCGTCCAGTGACACCTCGCCGACCACGCCGGGCGCCGGCGGCGGGTACTACGGTCCACCTTCCCCGTCCTCGGACACCTCCCCGACAACTCCGGGCGGGGGTGGCTGGTACTACGGTCCTCCTTCGCCGTCCTCTGACACATCTCCGACGACACCATCGGCACCCAGTGGCGGCTACTACGGCCCTCCCTCGCCGTCCAGTGACACTTCCCCGACCACGCCAGGCGGCGGCGGCGGGTACTACGGCCCCCCTTCGCCGTCCTCGGACACCTCTCCGTCGACGCCCGGCATCACGCCGACTCCCGACGCGCCGTTGCCTCCGATCAGCATGCCGCCGACGCCGTACTCTCCGCTGACGCCCACGCCGACCACTCCGATGCCCTACGACCCCAACACCCCGCCCTCCACCGGGCCGTGCACGTATAACTCCCTACCTAAACCCCAAACCCCTAGTGTGTCGTGTCTACGCACGCACGTACACATTACTTCTCCGTGCCGCCGTAACGTAACGTATTTGGCTTTGTTCGCAGCTACTGGATGACGCACCCGGGCGTGGTCTGGGGCCTGTTCGGGTTCTGGTGCCCTCTGGTGCGGCTGTTCGGACCCAGCGCGGCGGTGCCGTTCGGGCACGACCTGACCGTGCCGGAGGCGCTGGCGAACATGCGGCAGGACGGCGTGGGCGCGCTCTTCCGCGAGGGCACGGCGTCGCTGCTCAACTCCATGGTGGACAGCAGGTTCGCCTTCACCACGCAGGAGGTGAAGGACGCGTTCGGCGCCGCGCTCAGCTCCGGCGACGACGGCGCCGCCGCGGCGCAGGCGCAGCTCTTCAAGAAGGCGAACGAGGGACGCGCCAACTAGAATTGGGCGACGGCCGTTTGTCCTCTCTAGCCCCTAGCTAGGCATCGTCCAGTCGTAGTGCGGCGATAGATGCACGAGCAGTGTTCAGGGGTGAAGTGCTTCCCCCGCACGTGTGTTGATCAGGGGTGGAGTAGTGTATTGGGCGTGCATGTCAGGCTGTCAGCATGTGTACGTGGTCTTAAGTGGATGGCAGGGAGTGCTTCTGTTGCTTTGTTCTTTCTGAATTTGTGATCCTAGGGCCTGTTTAGATGGCAAATTTTTAGCAAAAGTAACTTCTGGAACTCCTGTAGCATACCGTAGCACGTTTCGTTTGTTTGTGGTAAATATTGTCCAATCATGGACTAACTAGGCTCAAAAGATTCATCTCGTGATGTACAACAGAACTGTGTGATTAGTTAATTTTTTACCTACATTTACTGCTCCGAATATATGTCTTTTGATGTATTTAATGTGATGTGATGGAGAGAGACTTGAAAATTTAGCAAATTTTTAGCAAATTTCTAACCAACTAAACAGGGCCCTATTCGGGCTTCCTTGTTTCCTCCTGTCCCTTTAAATTTTCCGACGAATTCAAAGCTATAGAGCCTCCCTCAGCTCCCTCCCTCGGTCCCTCCCTCCCAACTGCCTGATAGATAAAGAGTAAGGTCTTCTTCAACGGCTTCTTGACCTGCTCTAAGACTTCTTCCAAACAAGTATTTGTGTGGATGAAACTATGATAAAGCAACTCATATAGGAAAAGCAGCAAGAAATAGTAAGAAATCATGCATGTTGTCCAGTCATATACACTCATATAAGGCGATATGAACTATAGACACCATGCCACTACCACATATTGTGCACCTATATTTGTAATCCTATGAGGCATGTGTTTGTCATGTTTGGCTCATTTGCGTCCAATCCTTTCACTTTAGTGGTAGTATAGGAATTGATTTGTGCTTCCCCATGCTCTAGTGCTTTAGTCACACCATCAACTGAACCTACGTATTCCCGATGTTGTGAGTACGGTGAAAAAAGATACCTAACATTTGTTGAAGGGACCTATATTGTCATGTCTCACGCAACAGGTGAGACCTGCTTATTATCTCAAATGTTACAATTTCTAACCAGATTAGGATGATCATATACTAAAAAGATAATCAATTCATTAGGCACTCATTATTATTGATACCTTTTACCCACATTTATCTCCAATATTGGCGTACAAATGACATCATATACATTGATCATACTAAATAATCAGACCATTTCGCATATGCCTTTCATTTTTGGAGGATATTATGTTTTCGTAGGAAATTGGATTATATATATTTGAGCATAATTAGATGAGTCCCAAAACCAATATTATATATATTTGAGCATAATTAGAGGATCCGGAGGTCCCCTACAACTACAAGTCTACAAGGACCTGGACCGCAACCTGACCTATGGAACCTAGGTCTGTTCACCGGGTTGGGCCGAAACCAGCTAACCCGCCGACCCAGCCTAACCGGACTGTAGAAGTGGGTTTGGGTGGGTTAATTGGTTTCTGGTTAAAGCCCGTGTACCTACCAATGGGGCTGGGTTGAAGTTGAACACGGTTTAGAACCGCACAAACCCGCTCAACGGTTCAAACCGTCTGAACTATGGAACCAGCCCAATAGAACCCGTCAGCATCAATCCCCCACGAGTGGTAGAACCAGACCAACCTAATCTAAACCGGTTTGTTACAGTCTGGTTTGCAAAACCAGGTAAACCCAGCAAAACCCGCAGGTGCACAGGGATTGGAACCCAAGCCGATCAGCCTAGCCGCCTAGGTCCTGTGGAGCCCATCCATGCTCATCTTCAGCGAGGAGTCCTCCAGAAAGATTTGGGGACTAAGTTTAAAAAAACAAGGCAAATTGATCTCGGGATCAAGATGAAGCAAGCATCACTTTGGAAGGATATCAAGACTCATTGTTATCCAGAGGATATTGACGAGCTAGGCCCACATACAAGACAAAATAAGACTCCAGAAGATAAGAGAAGATCCGGCTTCAAAGTTGGATGCGAGGGGACAAAAAAGAAGGGTCACAGCGTCACGCCGATCGGCTGGAACCACCCAAGCCGGTCAGCTTGGGCCTTTCCTTCTCCCACTCGACTTCTCATTTGGACTAGTACAACCTCTCTAGAGTATAAATACCGTCACTCTTCATTGTTAGAAGAGGAAGATATTCGTAGCAGAAGGCCAAAAGTCGAGGAACTTTAGGGACAACCATTTACAGAGAGCCGAGGGTCGTGCAGTTTGTCTAGAGGCTAGCTTAGGCTAGCTTCTGCTGGTCGGTGTGACCTCCCTGCAAAGAAGATCCACGTTGGGGTTCCGGAGCTATGATTCACAAGTCGCGAGTATGGCCATGGTGGAGAACTTATGATGAACATTCATTCATGGTGAAGTAATAGATGAGTTCAGATTCAATAGCGATCCATATGCTTCTTTTATGATGTCTAATGTTATGAGTTTGATTATTCGAATATATAAACATACTAGAATGCATATGGTATTTTTGTAGTTATGTTGACTAGAATTGCATGCCTGGCCTGTCATAAAAACTAGACATTATGTGCTTTATATCCATACCCTTATATCGCTTGCGTCGATAGTTAGGATCGTGACAGGGTTTGATACCGTCTAAGGTGGGGATTTCTTAGGTGGTGGTTTAAAGATGCTTTGAATGAGAACCACATATTTTTCTTGCCATATAGCTAGAACTACAACACACGCATAGTTTAGGCTTGCTCTCATGTCTATTCCCAATCATCTTGCAACCCGAGTCACATGTTCTGATGCTTATTTAGTCCAGATTTTGTGACCTTTTTTCTACATATTGATAAAATTTGGAGGAATACTCTAAGGAATAAGCTACAACTGATCCGTGCATTTGAGGTTCAAACTAGCACACTAGATGACACCAAGAAGCTTTGTCTGTTCATAATTTAACTATGAATATTGTTCTTATGCATTCTTGGTCTTGTGTAGTTCTAGTTTATGTTTTTCTTTCACCAACCATAATATGAGATGGAGTTATGCCTCTCAAAAAAAATAAAAACTGTAGGCAAATCAAGTGAGGGGCTGCATCAGAAACATCAACATTGAAGGATGAAGAACCACCACTCAGTACCCTATCATATAGTTCAATCGAACATTGACAACACGCAGAAATGGGAGAGCAACCCGAGTCCAAGCTTAGCAAACTCTGGACATCGAACATCTATGATATGTTGATCTTAAACATATCAAAATTTGAAGGCTCGTTCGAGATCAACACTTCAATCATCGAGATGATGCAACACAACCCATTCGCTGGTAAGAAGGATGACAATCTACATTTGCAATCCTTCTTGCATATACCACTTCAGAGGTGTAGTGCCTCACTTGGTGGACGGAGGACCGTCGATCCTGCAGTATGCTGATGATACAATCCTCTTTGTGGAGGATGACATGGAGCAAGCCAAGATTCTGAAGTCAGTTCTGTGTGCCTTTGAAAAGCTGTATGGGCTTAAAATTATTTTCCATAAGAGTGAGTTGTTCCTCTTTGGGGAGGTAAAACAGAGGGAGAGTGAATACGTAGCCTTGTTTGGTTGTCAGCAGGGAGTGATGCCTTTCAAATACCTTGATATCCCGATGGCCCCTCGCAAGATCGCTAATAGTGATTGGAGGGTGATCGTGGATAGGTTCCAAATGAAGCTTTCTAGTTAGAAAGGAAAGGTACTGTCGACGTGGGGAATGTTAGTGCTAATTAATTCGATATTGTCGAGTCTTCCCATGTATATGTTGTCTTTCTTTAGGATACCTACGGAAGTGCGTAAGAAACTGGATTATTTTAGGTCCCGTTTCTTTTGGCAATGTGATGACCACAAAAAGAAGTATAGACTCGCAAAGTGGTGTATTGTTTGCAAACCCAAATGTGTGAGGGGTTTAGGAATTATTGATTTAGATGAACAAAACAAGTGCTTGCTAAGTAAGTGGCTATTCAAATTGTTCAATGAGGACGGTTTGTGGCAGGATATCCTGAGAAAGAAATACTTAAAGAATCAAACCTTGACGCAAGTACAAAAGAAAAGTGGGGACTCACAATTTTGGGTTGGTTTGATGGATGTGAAGGAACAATTTTTGGCTAGAGGAAGACCTGTTGTCCACGATGGCTCTCAAACTAGGTTTTGGGAGGATTTGTGGATTGGCAATGAAAGGTTGATGGACAAATTCCCGTCACTATACAACATAGTTAGAAAGAGGAGGGCTACGGTAGCAGAAGTGTTTAGCTCGACTCCTCTAAAAGTTTCCTTCAGACGCGCTCTTGTGGGTGAAAACTTGTTGAAGTGGCGGGAACTAGTGCTAAGGGTGTTACATGTGGAGTTGGGGGAGGGACGAGATAAATTTGTGTGGATGGTGAGCAAAATATTTTCAGTTAAATCAATGTATAACAGTATTACAGGTATGGGTTTAAGGGAAAGCCTATGATTTCTGGACTGGGCCCAAGTTAAGATCCTTTTAGAATGGATGAGTGTATTGTGGCTGGTTAATCTGGTTGTGATTACAATTAAGATGACCCATGCTCAATATGTTTTATTCGTGATGAAGTGGATGCCAATTAAGGAACTCAAGATTAAGTAAAGGTAGTAGGAGAGATCAAGAGGGAGAATGTTAGTTCGATCTCTCTACCGCCACGGCCCAAAGGCCATGACAGGCTCGATCTTGCGCCCTGGTCGGGGGCGCCGAACCAATTCATGGTTGGTGGCCCCCTGCCGCACAGTGTGCTATATAAAGAGGGGTGGGGGCCACGAGAACTGGTCACGAGGTTCACCTGCGCCGCCGCCACCCACCCACAAACCCTAGTCCGACCGAGGGAGCACTGGAGCGGCGGGAAGCATCACCGCCGCCGCCCACATCCGGTTGGATCCGCCGGACGTGCTGCCACCGTCCTCATCTCCGCCACGACCACTCCACCGCCGTCATCACCGAGTCGGCGACCCCCCTGCCTCACCTGCGTCAAGCCGCGGCCGCCCCAGCGACCGCCGCCGACCAGATGGCCACCGACAGCACTCTCCAAGCCTCCACCGATGGTTTGCCCCTCTCTACCTCTCTATTCCTTCATGTAGTAGACTAGGTGCTGTAGATCTAGATCTAAATCATGTATATCTGTATAAGTTAAGTATTCACCCGTCTAGATCTCCTAATAGTGATCGTGTTAGGTTCTAACAGCGCACTGTCGTGGTCCACAACGTCGACGACCACTCCGCCGAGCATCCCCGGATCGTCAACATCAGAGATGATGGCACCTCCTAGTCCTGGAACACGGCATGTGCCGCACCGGTGTGCTGGTTCAGGGCTTTTGCATCTGCCACCTCCCCATGTAAGTCTCAAAGTGTGCACCGGCTTTTGCATCTGCCACCTCCCATCTGAGCAATTCATTGGTGGCAGGGGCGGATGTACAGGGTATGCCGGGTATGCACCAGCATACCCTGCAATTCCGACGAGTGTTAGTGTATATATACATATTTATATGAAAAAAACGTATGCATGCATGTGCTGCATACCGTGAAGTCCAGCCTAGCAGCGTTCGCTTCCTCGCAGTGCAGCAAGAAGCAGACCACCGAAGAGAGCATGCAGCCCATGCGGCCATGCGGCCCATGCCCCATACGGTATGTGACGGAGGCACGGAGTAGATTACGCAAGCGCCATCGCCTCTTCGCCAATTCAAGGAATCACGGATCGGACTCTGGCCGTCGTCTTGCGTCTGCGTGTCGCCGTGCGCCCGTAGCGATCGAGAGCGAGGCAGCGCCGTGCAGATCACCGAATCACCTACGTCTCTACCGTCCGCCCGTCCCTGCATTCACGTCGTCGACGTGGCATCATCATTTCATTTGGCCTTCGCCCAACCGTAGTCCTACGAGTCTACGACCGTCGACTGCACCGGCATCTAGTAAATGAGATTTCATTTTTGTTCTTTGGTTTTTAAACAATAATGTGTTCTTTAATTGATAATTACTATGCTAATTAGCGCTAAGATTTTGAAATCATCTATCACACAGTGAGGGCGAGGAGCCGAGGATTTGTCCCAACATCAGAGTAGATCAAGATTGATCTTTGGTTCAGTACTCATATCATGTGAGTGATCCATAATCGAGTATTCGAATGTGAGAGTTCAATTGTGCAAGTGCAATTTATTTAATTAGTTGAAATTGTGCTCTTTATAATATTTACGCAGTTATGAAAAGAAACGGAGATATTGCATTTCTTTTTCAGAGGCATGAAGCAAAGAAGAAGGCAGCGGCAGCAGTCGTTACCTCTAATCGTTCTCCTGATTCGGTTGAACCTGTGGTGGAAGAGCAGACTCATGAGAGAGTAGCTGAGGAAATTATAAATCCTATGCCACCGCCACTGTCACCGTCACTGCCACAACAGTCTTCGCTGCCACCAGTTTATGACATCAACCGCCTTCCACAGGATCCAGGTGAAAGACGTTCTATTTTAAACTATCCTGTTAATGATCAAGATGCAATTCGAAGAGCATATATTACTAAAGGTCCATTTAAACCTTTTGCACATGATTTTCCAAAAACAAAGATTTCAGATAGGGATCGGGGATTCAATTATTGTTGGATGTACAATCATGATTGGGTTGAGTATAGTATTAAGAAGGATGTTGTGTTTTGCTTTATATGCTATTTGTTCAAGAATGGTACTGGGTCAAACACATTTACTGTTGATGGTTGGAACAATTGGAATATAGGAGAGAATGCACTTCGCAAACATCTGGGTTCTAAGGCACATATTGCAGCTCAAGAGAGATACATTGGCTTTATAAATCCCAAGGTAGCAATTGATTATAATATTGAGAAGTGGAGTGATGAGGATCTTCGTCTTTATAAGAAAAGGTTGACTTATTCACTTAGGTGTATCAAATTTCTTTTGAATCATGGGTTGGCATTTCGTGGACATGATGAAAGTAAAGAATCTAGGAACCAAGGGAATTTCATTGAACTTTTGAAATTTCTAGCCAAAAATAGTGAAGAAGTGAATAAATATGTTTTGGATAATGCTCCAGGTAACTGTACATTGACTAGCCCAGACATACAAAAGCAAATTATTCACTGTTGTGCCTTAGAAACTAGAAAGAAGATAATCGAAGAACTTGGTGATGAGCCCTATGCAATTTTAGCTTATGAGTCTAGTGATATATCACATAAAGAACAACTAGCTCTTTGCTTACGTTATGTTGATAAATTGGGAAGGCCCTGTGAGCATTTTATTGGAGTTGTTCATGTGGATGATACTACATCTTTATCACTTAAGGATGCAATTGAAGGATTGCTTGTTAGTCATGGCTTGACGATGACTCAAATCCGTGGTCAAGGATATGATGGGGCTAGCAACATGAAAGGAGACATTAAAGGGTTGAAAACATTGATGATGCAAGAATCACCTTCTGCTTATTATATTCTTTGTTTTGCTCATCAACTCCAATTGGTTCTTGTTGCTGTTGCCAAGGGAAATTCTGATTGCAAGACTTTTTTTGATCAAATATCCATCTTGTTGAATATTGTTGGAGTTTCTTGTAAGCGTCATGACATGCTTAGAAAGGCTAGGCTTGAGAATGTCAAGAAAGCACTTGATTGTGGTGAAATTGAATCTGGAATTGGATTACATCAAGAGATGGGTTTGCCTAGGCCTGGAGATACTCGATGGGGATCTCATTACAAAACTATATGCAGCATCATTACTATGTATGAAGCAATCCATGATGTACTTGTTGATCTTGGAGATGATCCTTCATATAAGGATGATTGGACGAAAATAGGTTTTGTGACTGGATCATTTGAGAATTTTGAGTTTGTTTTCTTTACACACTTAATGTATATTATTCTTGGATACACAAATGAGTTATCTGAGTGTTTGCAAAGAAGGGAGCAAGATATTCTTAATGCAATATCACTTGTTAAAGTGGCAAAGAAAAGAATACAAGAATTGAGGTCTAATGGTTGGGATAATTTTCTTGAGAGGGTGATTTCATTTTGTCATAAACATGGTGTTGATGTTCCTGCTATGGATGGTGATTATATTCCTTATGGAAAATCAACAAGGAAATCTCGTGCCCAAAAGCAAACCAATGATGACCACTTCAGAAGAGAAGTATATATTGGTGTCATTGATCAAATAAGTCAAGAACTTGATAATCGGTTTGACGAGATTAATATGGAGTTGTTGTCTTGTATGGTGGCCTTCAGTCCTTCTAATTCATTTCAATCTTTTGATGCACAAAAGCTACGCAGACTAGCTGAGTTCTATCCAAAGGAGTTCTCAAAGAATAATTTGCTCAAACTTGAATTGCAGCTAGATAATTATATTGATGACATCAGACAGGATGATGAGTTCGAAGGTCTAGAAAATATTGTTGGTCTTTCAGTTAAGCTTGTTGAAACAAAAAGGCACAAAGTGTATGATATGGTTTATGAGCTTCTCAAATTGGTATTGCTTCTACCCGTGGCAACGGCAAGTGTTGAAAGGGTATTTTCTACAATGGTTTTAGTGAAAACAAAGTTACGAAATAAGATGGGAGACAGTCTTTTGGATGATTGTCTAGTCACTTTCATTGAGCGAGATATAATAAATACATTTATGTCCCTTCGAAAGCGTAGAATAAATTCGTCAGCAAAATAACATTGTAAGTCTTTAGTACTCTATTATGCCTATATATCATTTATCTGTATGGCTTTTGAAACCATTTATATTAGATGATTTTACTTAGTCCATGAATCTAAGTGTTATTGTGTTACTTAGTGCATATATACTGAATTACGTTATCAGTTTTACAATATATACCGAATTGGTAAAATAGATTTACCGAATTTTATATAATTTTTTTTGAGCGGCATACCCTAAGCTAAAATCCTAGATTCGCCACTGGTTGGTGGTTATGTGAACGTTCCGAACCATGCATCTCTCGTCTGCATGCATCATGCTAGTTGCTAGCTTTGTACTAAGGAGATCTGGTGGAGAACATGAATATCTTGCCGTTGAGAACATGAACCCAATTTTGTAAGAAACTAATCTGATTTGGGAATGCCTATTTTGTAAAAGAAATCTGAGTTGGGAGAACGAATTACATGAACCCTATCCTCCAATTCGAGCCACGTACGTCGTAGCACCAGTACAGATTGCATGCGTGATCATGTTTCAGTCACATCTAATCTTGTTTGGGGAATGAATTAATTTCTTGTTTGGCAGCATGAATTTCTTGAGCAATTCTATGGTTGTGATTCGGAAGTTCTGAACCATATATCTCGTTTGCATCGCATATTTGCATGTTAACTGTAAGGAGATTGTAAGAACATGCATGAACCCTATGTTGTAAAGTAAATTAAGTTGTGGAATTTCTTAGTTGGAAACATGAATTATTGGTGAGAAACTGTTAGGTTTAATATAGTTTTGGGGCATTGAATAGATTAAATTCAGTTGATTCACACACGTACTGATGTACATCTTTTGAGGAAAAAGACTCCGCGTAAACCTTTTTTCAAATTAAAACAAATACCGCGTCTTTTTTTTGATAAAGGGATTTTACCCCTGCTTTTAAAGAAAGCATATAAAGTTTGGGTACAACTCGAACCAACAGGAGCTGGGGATCCCCAGCTGACGCTAACGCGTAGGTAGAGAGCGCGCAGGCTCAGACAGAACTGAAAAGAACTAACCAAAGTAGAGAGAAAAAGCCTAAACTTCTAACACAGGAGAGAACGCCCCTCCAGCAACTCAGACGAATCAGTCCTCCCGAGCTCCTTCGTTGGTCTTCTTCACGAACTCTTCCACCCATTCCCTCACTCGAGCGACCGTCCCGTCCATGTCTTCTTTCTCAGATTGCTTTAAGCGCGCCCGCCATTTCTGCAGCACAGCAAAGGTTTTGAAGAAAATCTCAGTAGTGGACCTCGGGAACACCCCCTCCATCACAATTTTATTTCTTGTAGTCCATAAGGACCAGAGCACAGCTGCCAACAGAAGGAGCTTCAAGTTGTAAGCTTTCACCCCCAATGGCAACCAGTTTTCGCTGATGTTGGCGTTTCATAGCGTCGTCATCCTAAGAACAGATCTGGGACCCGTCTTTAGCGACAACACCAAGAAAGCCTTTAGGCACCTCTCAATGTCACAACTAATGGCACCGGGTTAGCGTAAACATCGAGACTTGCCATAGGTTAATCTAAACGATCATGAACGAATCCGCAAGCGCACAGATAAACCATTGTAGCATTTCCCCAAGGAAGGAGAGTATTCCAAGGGTATCGTATCCGTGGAAGGCAATGGCGGATATCTTAGACTTATGCTTTTGCTCTGAATGTAAACCAAGAGATAGATATAGGAAACAACACACTCAAAGGCAGGAGTAAGATAAAAGATATACGGGGTAGTGTGACACATACACACACACTCAAATCTACCTCTACTCTAGCACACTACGGCTTAGGGGGAACATACGAGTTAGCTCTAGGTTCTAATGTACTAAATATACAAAGCTAGAAGATACAAGAGATGGGCATGAGTATTGCATGAGAGAGATAAGGTTCAGCACCCAGGTACAAACGGGGAGCAAGCCCGCGACGACCAATACTCTGCGAAACTAGACTTTAGACTCCTACAGCAGGTACCCCAACGCAGAGGTTGCCCTAGGATCCAACAGGGCTGTCACCACCTGAGGACCGACCTATCGTTACGGGGGGTATGCTCATAACTATCGTAGCCAGACAACCCAGGCACCATGCCTATGTTGCTGCTAGACTCCACCCGGCCCGGGCTATTGTGACCCAGGGTGAGAGCCACCAGAAGACTGGTCAACTAGACCGAGTACCGTAGCTTGAACACAGACCTCATGCAACACTTCATGCCATCTAACAAGATCAACTAAGGCTAGACATACGAACAGATATGAACTCTCTTATGTCTAATCAATAAGATCAAAGGGTCGTGTTCGTGAAGAACATGAGCCTCTAACTTATGAACAAACACATAAGGAAGGAGTTTATCACCCTTCAAGTGGATCAAAAGGTAGTGTTCACGAAGAACACAAACCTCTAAATGATGAACAGAGGATGAACTCAAGAACATATCAAGAATATGATCTACCATGACTTTATATGAAATAGCTGAATAACTGAAGTAGATCAAAGTCATACAAAGAAATAAAGATAAAAGAGAACTCATACCTAAACTTCCAAGAGGACTTGGAACCTGAATAAGAGCTACTCTAGCCTACCCTATAGCCTTGGAAACTAAAAGTGAGAGGATAATGAGAGAGTGGTGTGTGAGAAATGGGAGCCCCTCCCCTTCTATTTATAGGCGAGGACAAGGCTTGCTCGGACGCCCAAATGGCCCCTAAACACCCGGGAGTGAGGCAATGGACCAATGAGCAACCAACATGTGGAGGGCCAGGATCAGGGGACCCTAGGTCGGTTCGGACAATCCTAGGATCGGCCGGCCCCCTAGGGTGGCCCCCTGGCCTGTGCTTCCTCTGAGTGGCTGCCCTGTGGGCCCTCTGATCCATCCCCGGTGCATGGCTTGATTTGGTATCCGAGGTGGGCCCTTTGATCCCTGTGAAGTTCATGTGGCCTCCTCTGATTCATCGGTGAGTGCCTCCCCTGGATCGATGATGTGGATTGCCATGTTTCCCTTGGTGGCAGCCACCTCCTCAGCTGAGTTGGCATGGTTTTTCATAGAAGTTGAGTTTCCATCTCTTTTAAGGGGTAAATCACCTACATACAAATAATCTCCAAGGACAAGTGGAACTACATTATTCAAACCTAAATGCTAGTGAAATATGCATATGCCTCCATTTATGTGAGAATATTGAGGGTTGGAAATGGTGAATTTCCACCGTCAACAAACTCCCCAAAGCTAACCTCTTGCTCGTCTCGAAGCAAGACATTAGAGACTTAGGTTGGTTGATCAGGAGTTGCTACAATGTTGTATTCTCAACTTATGGCAAACCTACAGCAAAGTACTCTACCAAGAGTTGAACAAGTTGGCAATGTTCTTACCTTTCACCTGTTACGTGGGGCATATAGCTTCAGCTGCCTTGGGCGGTTGAGAGACAGAATGGTTATATAGCATGTGCATAGTCACTCATACCTTGATCAGCTTAGCAATCCGGAGGTTTTGCAAATTTTTCAAAAGAAAATCAGAGTTCCTCAAATGATACTCTCGGATCGCTCAAAGGTGTATGGTTCCTCACCAAGGCATCAATGTTGCCTTTCTTCACATCCTACTCCTAATAGGCTGTATGTGGAGCTGTAGGTAGGGAAGATGTGGCATACTTGCCTCTCATGTTTTGCTAAGTCAAAGACCGGATCCTTGGAAGAGACAAACATACATCCTGATCAAGATGTGCATATGTGTGTGATGGATATGAGCATGGCAAGGTGAATACTAGGCCCGGAAGTGGGTGCTAGATATTGCCATGCTTTTTATGAGGAAATGAGGAATTGATGGTAAGGTGGACACGAGCCCCAGAGTAGGTACTAGTTATTACCATCTATATGGTGGAACTCTTTCTCTTGCACATATCAATCCCTTTTTCTCCTTTGAAATTTTTTCGAGACTTGGGCTAGCTCTTCTTTATTTATTTTTGCCATGCTTTTGAGCATGCTTTTCTTTTTCTCTCTTTTTTTTAGCTAGCCCTTTGTCTCTATTGGAGATATTTGGAGAGGGATGAACGATGCAAAGATACATAGAGTTTTATTTGAGGAAGAATGCATAGGCATATGGAACAAATGATGAATGCTTAACTTCCAGTGTAGAAGTTTTAGCATGAACGTGTACGTGATCTTGATCAGGGGAGTATGAGTTCTAACAAGGGTCACAACAATTTGACAAAGCTCAATGAGAGAACAAGCTGCATATGTGGAGGCTAAGAACTAGAATCTACATATAGCCTTGGATGGAAAATTCTCATCATTGAGGAACTCATCATGTTTTGATTTTTCAAAAAGAAAAACTCCGGATGTCAAGCATCACTAAGCACAAGATCATAGCACTCTATTATATCATATCATGTCTCACAACAACTTAGGCAAGGATCATGCTTTTTTGCTACCCACAGTTTTCAAACTAAGGTTTGAACATACAAGCCAACAGACTCAAAACTTAGGTAGGATACAAAGTTGTAGGCAAGACATACGAGGAGAATAAACAAAGCAACTATTCATCATTTCAACCATAGAGGCAAAGCATTCCTACTAAGCATATCAAAGCAAACTAAGCAAACGATGATGATGACAGCAAATAAATATTTTTGGTCTTTTTATTTTTGCAGATTTTTTTTGGATTTTTATTTATAAGATATTCTGAAAACGAAGGAAGATACAAGTTACCTCAGGATGGGGGTCCTCCCCCAAGCTAGCTTCAGGCTCACTGCTGAGGAGGGTAGAAGAAACCCTGACTCGCGTAGTAAGCCCTCTGCGCCTCCATGTATTGCCACTGATCTTACTGCATGGCTGCTATCCTCTCACCAGCCTGACGCTGCCACGCTGAGGTAGACTCGACGTGGGTGTTCAGCGTCTCCTCCAGTCCTGTGACCTGGATGGTGAGCTCTCCCATCTGCTGCGTGAGCTGAGCATCGCGTGCAGAGGCTGAGGAGTGTCGCCGAAAGGACAAAGACGGAGGTGGACCACCGGAGCTAGAACTAGCGGGTGTGGCCCACTGAGCTCTGCTCGCGCCTGCCCAAGCTGTGCCACTCGTACTCGGCTGGCAGGTGGGCTGATCCCAGCCAGGTGCATATCCAGGGGTAACCCCAGACATGTACCCTGTAGGGGCCCCTCCTGCCACTGGTGTCGTAGCAGGCTATGGCTGAGGCTGTGGTGGTGGTGTCGGCTGTGACTGCTGCTGCTGCATGTGTGCTCTCTTCGCCGCGCTTCTGGTGGACCTGCTCGAAACACTAGCACAACGGCTTTCCTCTTGTGTAACAAGGGGAATGGTTAGTGACTCCGAGTTATACAATCCAAACCCCGGGTTAGGTAATGAGATTTGGTTTGCATAGCCCGGAAAGAAGAAAGCCAAAGAATCATTTGGGTCCCTCTTGAGTATATGCTCTTGGATCAAGTACGCCTCATCAATGAGAACTCGGGGCGTCCCGATGAAGGGTAAGGAATTCCCACTAAGAACCCCGAGTCTGAGAGCAATACGAGTCACCAAAGCGTACACTCAATAGGACCTATCATCTTGAAATTCATCATCCACTGCCAAATCATAGCTTTAACGGGAGAGACCTTGATCCGGTTGACAGCGGCATATAATAGCATCATCTCATCGCTGCGCACAGGCCGAACATCCTCTCGTGGAAAGAGAGTAATGGCGAGCTACTTGTGCCACAGACGGAGAGTGGGATGCACAATATCGTTGCACCGAGGTACAAACTTGCCACTGTAAACAAGACCAGAGATATCTGCCCAGAAAGATTCTTGAACATAACCCTCACAAGCTCGCTTTAAAGAGACAGCACAACGAGGACTAAAACCAAGAAGACGACTAAGATCCTTCCAAGAAAGACGATAATCGGTCCCAAAGAGATGAAACTCAATGCCATCTGGGGTCTCGGTAAGAGAGCAAAGAAACTGGATGGTGAGGGGCCGAGAGCCAAGCTCTGTGACCGGCGCGAACTCCTCCCAACCAAGAGCATTCCAGATGGAAACGAACTCGAGATTCATACCTGTTTTCTCCATGAGAGCCGGGTCGAAGTCCCTGGTGTGGGTGAAGACTCGGTCCTTCAGAAGAGCATAGGCTTGCTCCTCTCGATTGCCCTGCAAGCTGAGATAGGGGGGTGTCGTCGACGACCTCCTCCGCGGCTTGTGGCTCGGCTTGCTCTTCTTGCTCTTCTTCATAATCCATTGTCGATGGGCTCGGCGTTAGCTCGGCGGGGATGGATGCACTCGTGCTTGCCCGCGAATGGGAGCGTGAGCGTGTCACCCTCCGGAGAGTGTTCGCCGCCCAATTCATGCTAGCACAACAACAAGGGACAACAAGAGCAACTCGGTGATGGGTTAGTGAAATCGAATGAAGTTCTTACCGAGCTTGCTCCACCAATAACAATATTTTCAGCAACACAATAGAGGAAACACTTGATGATCCAATCCCGAGCAAGAAATCCAAGAAAACCAAGAGAGCAAGGAGTAGAGAGGGGAGTGTGAATGAAATGAGTTGAATGGGTGCAGAACACTCCCTCTCGGGTCCAATTTATAGAGCAAAGGGGCAGCACACCGCGGGATAGCCGTTGGGCAACAGCTAGGAGCCGTTGGCCAAGGCTGGGCCCACTTGATCGTTACCAGGGTTCGGCCGAACCAGTGGTGGGCCTGGTGCTGGCCCCCTTTGGCAGGTGTGCCACCAACGGCTATATGAAGATATGCCAAGGTGCACCGGCCAAAGTTTACTCCAGAAATTGCCCAAATGAATTTTCTATGATTTTCAAACTCAGAAATTATTTTCAGGAATTTTATTTTGAAAAGGGAAAAGGGCTAGATGAATCTAGTCATGCAAATGCAAAGTTTTGGAAAATCAAATATGCAATTTTGGAAATGAAATTTTGGAAAAGGGAAATATGAGATAACTACCAGCTTTAACCTTTTTGGTAGAAAGGACCCATCATTTTTAGTCCGACGAGTTGGACTCTTCTCAGCGATCAATTTCATTCAACACCCCACTCCTGAGAAGTAGAGGTTGGTGCCATCTCAATCTTCCGCCATTCTTTCCGAATTTTCTTTAGCCTCTTTGACGGAGATTCCTTCCTTGGGGGCGAAGGCTCCGTCCTTCCCCCAAGCTGCTCAACACTATCTTGCACTAAATAGCATTGCTCTTTCTTTATCCTGAAACTTGAACTTCAAGTTCCTCTTCCCAATGCGGAAGCGGATGATTCCGGACCCCACATTGATCCTAGCTCAGACATCACTGAGAAATGGTCGCCCAAGGATGAGCGGCATTCCTCCCTCGTCATCCATATCAAGGACCACGAAATCTGCGAAGACATAAGAGCTCTTGACTTTGACCAATATGCTCTCAACAATTCCTTCTGGATATCGTATCGTTGAATCTAAGAGTTGGATAGTCCGTGCTGTTGGAGAGAGAGCTGGATATCCAAGTTGCTCGAACATGGCCTTGGACATGAGATTAACACTTGCACCAAGGTCACAAAGGGCATGCCTGATCTGCTTGTAATAGATTGTGCAAGTAATAGTCGGGTAGCCTGGATCTTTCTTGTGCACCACTGCTGATTCCTCCCATGGATCAAGAATTTGTTGTATGGGCTTCCTTGCATAGTTAGAAGCATGTGTCTTCCTAGGTGGCTTACCCCACCGGGTTGACACTACACTAACATTTTCACAAGAGGATACGGGTTGCCCCGGGATCCTCCCGTTATCAGGAGATGGAACCAAAGCAACCGGCTGAGCCAGCTAGGTTTCTAACATTTTGTTGAAACTTAGCTGACTCTTCTGAGCAGAAGAAAAACTATCAAGCTTAACATTGAGGCTTTCCACAGTTTTATCAAGGGCAGCTAACTTCTTGTTAATACCTTCGTTAATCTTAGCTTGCCCAAAAACAAGATCTCTCAAGGAAGGTTGGTTAGGATTGTACGAGTTACCTTGGTTACCTCCTTGATAGTAAGGGCGTTGTTGATTCCACGATTGGCCTCCTTGTTGAGGTGGACGATAACAGTTGTTGTTGCCGTTCATGTACATCACTTCCTCCCGAGTCTCCGGACAGTAGTTGCCTGAGTGCCCAGTGTTGCCACAGACTTCACAAGTCATGTGA
This sequence comes from Cenchrus fungigraminus, assembly GCA_036936925.1. Lineage (NCBI taxonomy): Eukaryota > Viridiplantae > Streptophyta > Magnoliopsida > Poales > Poaceae > Cenchrus > Cenchrus fungigraminus. The sequence continues at coordinate 26,506,399 of CM072779.1, read as the reverse complement.
GAATCCATAGGCAGAGTAGTGGTGGCCATGGCAGCCTTCTCGCTGGTGTAGTCATCCAATCTCTTCATCAGAAGATCCATCTTGGCAGTAATCATGTCTGCTTCCTTGACAGTATGAGTACCCCTCGGTCGTGGTTGGAGTCTTTCATCACTCCACCCTTGGTTGGAGACCATCTTCTCAATGAGTAATTTAGCATCATCAACAGTGAGTGAGAAGAATGCTCCTTGAGCAGCAGCATCAATATGGCATCGGGCTGTCGGAGTCAACCCATTATAGAAGCTTTAAAGAATAAGCTAATCCTCCATCCCATGGTGAGGACAGGCAGGACATACTCCTGAAGCCTTTCCCAAGCCTCTGGAATAGATTCACTTGCTGCTTGCTGAAAACCAGAAATCCTTCCACGAAGAGCATTGGTTTTACCCAATGGGAAGAACTTCTTGAGAAATGCCTCTGAACACTTACTCCAAGTGTTAATAGCTTCACGATTCGCATAGAACCATTGCTTAGCTTTCCCTAGGAGGGAGAATGGAAATAGCCGTAAACGAACAACATCCATATTTGCACCCCTGATGACGAAAGTGCTGCATAGCTCTAGGAATTGCTGCAGATGAGCATTGGCATCCTCATTTGGCTTGCCACAGAATGGGCTAGCCTGTACCATCGTAATTAGACCCGTCTTGATCTCAAAATTTTCAGTTCCCATTGCCACCTCAGGGCTTTGCAGCACCTGGTCAGCGGAAGGAGCTGGGTACTCACGAAGTGTCTTCTGGGCCATAGCGTTGGACGTGGATGGTACAAACGAAGCTGGTTCGCCCTCCGGACGAGTACGACGAGGTGAGCTGAGATGAATTCGAGCTTTCCTCACAAGTGACTCGGGATCTTCAGTAAAATTCCCCGGTAGGTCGAAACCAGTCATACACTACCTGTCTTCATCATCCAAAGATAAAAGAAGACAATCAAGTTTAGCCTGCATTGAGAGTTGTCCTAACCTACTCAGATTTTATAAACGGATGTAAAGCATAGTCATGATAATCCTGTGCCTTTCCCAGTAACAGCACCATAAATGCTTGTTGGTGTTTCGTTGCGTCGTCATCCTAAGAACAGATCTGGGACCCGTCTTTAGCGACAACACCAGGAAAGCCTTTAGGCACCTCTCAATGTCACAACTAATGGCATCGGGTTAGCGTGAACATCGAGACTTGCCATACGTTAATCTAAACGATCATGAACGAATCTGCAAGCGCACAGATAAACCATTGTAGCATTTCCCCAAGGAAGGAGAGTATTCCAAGGGTATCGTATCCGTGGAAGGCAATGGCGGATATCTTAGACTTATGCTTTTGCTCTGAATGTAAACCAAGAGATAGATATAGGAAACAACACACTCAAAGGCAGGGGTAAGATAAAAGATATACGGGGTAGTGTGACACACACACACTCAAATCTACCTCTACTCTAGCACACTACGGCTTAGGGGGGACATACGAGTTAGCTCTAGGTTCTAATGTGCTAAACATACAAAGCTAGAAGATACAAGAGATGGGCATGAGCATTGCATGAGAGAGATAAGGTTCAGCACCTAGGTACAAACGGGGAGCTAGCCCGCGACGACCAGCACTCTGCGAAACTAGACTGTAGACTCCTACAGCAGGTACCCCAACGCGGAGGTTTCCCTAGGATCCAATAGGGCTGTCACCACCTGAGGACCGACCTCTCGTTACGGGGGGGGGTATGCTCAAAACTATCGTAGCCAGACAATCCAGGCACCATGCCTACGTTGCTGCTAGACTCCACCCAGCCTGGGCTATTGTGACCCAGGGTGAGAGCAACTAGAAGACTGGTCAACTAGACCGAGTATCGTAGCTTGAACACAGACCTCATGAAACACTCTCATGCCATCTAACAAGATCAACTAAGGCTAGACATACGAACATATATGAACTCTCTTATGTCTAATCAATAAGATCAAAGGGTCGTGTTCGTGAAGAACACGAGCCTCTAACTTATGAACAAACACATAAGGAAGGAGTTTATCACCCTTCAAGTGGATCAAAAGGTAGTGTTCACGAAGAACACAAACCTCTAAATGATGAACAGAGGATGAACTCAAGAACATATCAAGAATATGATCTACCATGACTTTATATGAAATAGCTGAATAACTGTAGTAGATCAAAGTTATACAAAGAAATAAAGATAAAAGAGAACTCATACCTAAACTTCCAAGAGGACTTGGAACCTGAATAAGAGCTACTCTAGCCTACCCCCTAGCCTTGGAAACTAAAAGTGAGAGGATAATGAGAGAGTGGTGTGTGAGAAATGGGAGCCCCTCCCCTTCTTTTTATAGGCGAGGACAAGGCTTGCTCGGACGCCCAAATGGCCCCTAAACACCCGGGAGTGAGGCAATGGACCAATGAGCAACCAACACGTGGAGGGCCAGGATCAGGGGACCCTAGGTCGGTTCGGACGATCCTAAGATCGGCCGGCCCCCTAGGGTGGCCCCCTGGCCTGTGCTTCCTCTGAGTGGCTACCCTGTGGGCCCTCTGATCCATCCCCGGTGCATGGCTTGATTTGGTATCCGAGGTGGGCCCTTTGATCCATGTGAAGTCCATGTGGCGTCCTCTGATTCATCGGTGAGTGCCTCCCCTGGATCGATGACGTGGATTGCCATGTTTCCCTTGGTGGCAGCCACCTCCTCAGCTGAGTTGGCATGGTTTTTCATAGAAGTTGAGTTTCCATCTCTTTTAAGGGGTAAATCACCTACATACAAATAATCTCCAAGGACAAGTGGAATTACATTATTCAAACCTAAATGCTAGTGAAATATGCACATGCCTCCATTTATGTGAGAATATTGAGGGTTGGAAATGGTGAATTTCCACCGTCAACAGCTGAAGTCTTGCAGCCCCACGGGGGCTCTCTGCCACCCACAGGCCTCTTTTAGTCCAGCCCAAATCAGTTTGGCCAAAACGCAGCTAAAAAGGATTGGTCAGCTGTTTCTGGTACCCCGCACACCTTACAATTAGTGTCTCCTTTCCATTTCACCCCCCCAGAGTCACACCTGACTGGATCCTGTCATGGTAAGCCAGCCACATAAATACTTTGATCTTCATAGGTATTTTACTTTTCCATAGCCGACTCATACGCCAGTTCACCACTCCCCTATGAGATAGGAACCTATACATGGATCGGGATGTGTATTTGCCAGATTTCTCAAAAGCCCAAGTTACCCTGTCTTGATCTTCGTTTATCTGGGTCATGTCTACTAGGGTCACTAGTTCCCCCCACTGGGTAGCTTCTGTTTGGCTTAAAGGGCGTTTAAAATCCATAATCCACTCACCTCCCTCCCGACAGTCACTGACTAGGCAGCTTTTGTGTCTACTGTACTCATACAGATGCGGGAATAGGATTTTTAGAGGGATTTCCCCAATCCACACATCCTCCCAGAAGAGAGTATTCTTACCATTGTTAACTGAGAATTTCGCCCCCCACTTGAATTTCTGCCTGACTTTCATGATACCTTGCCAGAACTGCGATCCTTTGTCGGCCCTACATTGTGCTGCAGATTTGTTTCTTAGGTATTTCCTTGTCAAGAGCTGGCAACAAACATCCCCCTCCCCCTGATTATATATTCTCCATAACCATTTTATCAGCAGGGCATCATTTAGCCTTCTAGTATTTATAATCCCAGCCCCCCCCCCAAAATCTTTCGGCAAGCAGGTGTTCCCCCACTTCATCATATGATACTTGTGTTTCTCTCCGTCGCTCCCCCAAAAGAACTTAGCTCTGATCGTGTCCATCTGGTGATGTATCTCTTCATGTAAATGGAAAATGCTCATCATGTAAATGGGTAGGCTACTAAGGGATGTGTTGGTGAGCACCAGCCTCCCCCCCGATGTGAGATTTTTGCCCTTCCACGGTTGCAGCCTATTTCTCATCTTCTCAACAATGCCCCTGAACACTCCAACTCCGACTCTTGTGTCACTTATAGGAAACCCCAAGCATTTCATCGGAAGCTACCCTATAGTGCAGTTTAACATATTGGCTATGTTGACTTCCGTCTCGCTGTCCACCCCGAAGGTTACCACCTCGCTCTTGTGGTAGTTAATTTTTAATCCTATCATCCACTCAAAGCAGTACAAGAGATATTTCATGTTTGTGATTGATCTCACATCACACCCGCACATCAACACTGTGTCGTCGGCATACTGTAAATGGGTTATCCCCCCCATCGATTAAGTGTGGCACCACCCCTGTTATCAGCCCCTCACTTTTAGCTTTGTCCATAATATGAGCTAAAGCATCCGCCACTAGGTTAAATAGCAGCGGGGACAGAGGGTCGCCCTGCCTGAGACCTCTATGAGTTTTGAAGTACGGACCATCCCCCCCATTGATGTTGATACAAACTTCCCCCCTTCAGACCGAGCTCATGATCCATTCTTTTAGCTTCTTATCAAAGCCTTTCTTCTCCAGAACTTCCTCCACGAAGTCCCATCTCACACTGTCATATGCTTTTTTGAAGTCGATCTTGAAAATCACCCCTGGCTGTTTCTTAGTCCGCAGCTCATGTGCTATCTCGTGCAAGATGACAGCCCCATCAGTAATGAATCTCCCCTTAATAAAAGCCATTTGGCTAGAGCTAATAAGTTTGGGTGCCAAAGGAGTCAGTCTGTCCAGCATTAACTTGATGAAGATCTTAAAACTGACATTGAGTAAACAAATTGGGCGAAATTGTTTTACATTGTTGGCATCTTTTACTTTTGGAATCAGCGTTATCGCCCCATAGTTAAGTCTGGCCATATCCAACTGGTTACAGTGAAAGTCACCTGTCATCTCCAGCAGCTCCCCCTTAATAGTGTTCCAGAATTTTTTGTAGAAAGTCACCCCAAAACCATCTGGACCGGGGCACTATTTTCTTCCATGCCGAAGACCACCTGCTTCACTTCCTCCTCTGTGAAGGGTCGCAAGAGGTTCTTGTTTTCCTCAGTCGACAGCCTGCCCTGGCTGATAAAGACCCCCCCCCCTTAGTCTGATCACCCTTTTCGGTTGTCTGCCAAAAAGTTGCTTGTAGTACTCATAGATCATACCCCTTATTTGTTCCTGGGTTAGTCACCACCCCCCGGTTGTTTTCTAAGGATAGAATAGTTTTCTTTCTTTTTCTCCCGTTTGCCACAAGATGAAAAAACCTCGAGTTGCTATCCCCTTCTAGAATCCACTTCTCACCCCCCTTTGTTGCCAATAAAGCTCTTCTGCCTCCATCAGTTTCTCAAATTCACCCTCCAATTGGAGTCTCTTAGCCACGAGGTTTGTATTTGGCCCTGTCTCACCTTCCTCGACATCTATCCCCTGAATTTCTAATAAAAGATCCACCTTTCTCCTCTTATATTCTCCTCTAATGCCCCCCCCAGCCTTTTAGAAAGTTCCTCAAACCAGCTAGTATCCCATGCCACTTGTTTAAGGAATATGCCTCTTCTGGGCATTTTGCCTCAGACCCCCCCCACTTATCCTTAACTAACTCCACAAAACCCTCTCTGTTAAGCTAATGTTTTTCGAACCGAAAGCGTGTTGGTTTTCTAACCGCCCCTCCCCCCATATCGAGAAGCAAAGGGCAATGGTCTGAACCGATTCTGGTCAAGGTTGTTAGCGTACATAAGGGAAATTTGTTCTCCCAATCTGTTGTGGCTAGGATTCTATCAATGTTGCTTTGAATCGGGTGCTCTTGATTGTTGGTCCAGGTATACTTGGGGCCCCCTCTATGTATCTCTCTCAGGGCAAAACTCTCGATGAAGTGGTTGAAGGCATTCATGAGAGATGTGTCCCCCACACCTGAACTTTTGTCTGAGATATCTCTGATTAGGTTAAAGTCACCCCCTATAACTGTTGGTAGGGCCATCCCTGCACATCTGGCACTCAGTTCCCCCAAAAAATCCCGCGATCATTCATGATCCGCCGGCCCATAAACTGTTAGCAGATCCCATCTGATATTGCTGATTCTGTCCCTAATGGTCACCCCCACAAAGAATTCTGCCAGTTCCCAATTCTCCACTTCAAGTTTGTCATCCTTCACTCCCACCAGGATGCCACCCGAATGGCCTCTCGTCGGTAACCAGTTCCAACAAAAAGCACCCCAGGCTCAATCCTAGCTAACTCACTACATGAAAAGTTTTCTTTAATTGTCTCTTGGATGCCAATGATGTCAACCCGCTCACTGCACATGAGCTCTCTTAACTGCCTTGTTCTCGCTGGTTTGCCCAGCCCACGGATATTCCAAGTGAGGACTCTCATTGATAACTAATTCTGCGGAGCTCTCGGCTTAACTTGCTCCCATTCTTCTTCTTTGCTGCCCCCAGCTTTTTAGGTATTACCGAGCCAGATACCCCCCCTTTGTGTGTTGTCCACCGGCTCTAGAGATGTGTTTTCATCCTCCGCCTCATGTTTTTCTGCCATGATCTTCTCCCTGCGTAACTTGTAATTGGCTTCTGCTACAGCAGCTCTGGCTATTTCCTCCAATTTCATGGCACTCACCACTTCTTGGACTTCGTTCACATTCCCCCCCAATCTTATATCACACAGATTTGCAATTTTCTCTAGTTCATCTATGTCAACCGAATTAAGAATGGCAAAAGAATTAGATGGGATAAGTTGGTTACCTTGGGCCTGCAGAGGTGTTTTGTTCCCCCTAGCACTCTTCCTGAGGGCCACAGTTGGCCGGAATTTCCTGATCGGCCTCTCCGCGGCTTGATCCTCCTCCTCCCCCAGCACATCCTCTTGCATCCGGTCCATTGGCGCCCCCATTTTGTCTCTCTCAAGGGAGCCCACCAGCTCACCTTCTTCCTGGTCCACCACTCCTTCACCCATGGATTCTTGGGAGGTGATCAGATCCACCCCCATATCTGTGACCTTCACCCTCTCCTCCTCAGCTCTGAAGCTCAGCATAGGCCATTTTTCTTTTGCAAGGAAGCACCTCCCTCCCCCTTCTGTGTGCACCAGATAGTGTCCCTTTGGGATTTCTCCCCCCTCCTGCGTCTGTGACCCTCCTTGAGCTACAGCCCCCTCCTTATCTGTGGTGGACTCATGAGCCTCTCTCTCCTTCACCTTTCTTACTGTATCAGTTGTGGGGTCATAAAAGGCTATGGGCATGGCCTCCATGACCATCTCTTCACCTGTGGTGGCTGTAAGCTCCCCATCGTCCAATTACATCAGGTTACTCACAGCCATCAGTCCTTCTAGCTGTTTGCCCCCCCACCCGAGGCGCTTTTCTTGTGTCTGAGGTTGGGGCTGTTCTCTCGCTCACTTCCCTTCACTTTCCTCATAATGTCTTCACCGTCACCGAGCAGATCGTCCTCCTCATCATCATCAAATTTGTCGCTGTCAGGTTTGTATGTAGGTGGCGGCTTACCTCCTGGGCCGGCTTTACCTTTCCCAAGCTCTGGCACAAATTTGATGTCTGTGCCCACCCCATCTATGAATATCTCTAAATACCCATGTATTTTGCTGATCTCTCTACATCTGATCTTAGCTCTGACTGGGCCTATCTTGATCAGAGATACTTCATCAATCGCAATGACCTCCCCTGCCTTTCTACAATCAAGGTAGCCGCTTCCACATTTCTTGCTTCCTCTGGCACATTAAACATCTGCACCCACCCAACCTGAAGGATGCTGGATGTGTTGGGGTCTAGGTTGGATTGGGTGACCGTAGCAGTGATGTTGTACAGAGCCATGGAGAAACCTGATGATCTTGAGAAGGCATCCAAGATCTTCTTGTTAGGGAAGGTGGCCAGGTATTCCTTCTCAGAAATTTGTTTCACTCCCCATTGCCAGTCACTATCAATCAGATGCTTCAATTCCTGCTCCATTCTCTCTACATTGGCATCCCCACTCTTGATCTGTATGAGCCCCCTGTGCTTGGTGGTCTTCTGAACTTTGTTCACCCCTGGAATTTTGAGGCTGTAGAAACCTTGCCCGGGGAATCCAAAACCAAACATTTGCATTGTGATGTCTTGGTTGGATGGACATTTGGCGGCAAGGTGGCCTGATTCCTTGCACCTAAAGCAGAAAGGTGGGTTCGTGCACGATGCCTGGTGATGCCCCTCTTGTCTGCACCAGTAGCAGATGCTGACATCTCGCTGGCGAAGGTTTGGCTTACTTGGATCATTCCTGACGCCTTCCCCAGCTGATTGCTCTTTCCCCCGAATGAAATTCTCCTTCTCTCTAGAATCCCCCAGCCTATCATGGATTGCGGAATACGAATTACCTTGATCCGTTGTGGGTGCGCGGGAGCCGTACGGGCGGGTCAGCCTCGGCTCCATGAATCTTCTCTTGGTGTTCAGGTCATCCCCCTGACGGGCCACGAGCTACCCCCCTGCCTGGACCCCCTCTGAGAGCTCGATCCCTGAGCTGTTCTTCCCGGCGCATCTCCCTCGACTCGGTGAATCTCCCCGCCTGAGCCTTCGGGTAGCGCCTCCCACCATGGCGATCCTCGACAAATCTTCCATCTGGGCGCTCATCGTAGAACCTGCCACCCAGGCGCTCATCCCCGACTCGTCCTCCTGATCTCTCCTCTCCAAATCTCCTCTTCTCGGCTTGGACAACTTCTGCGAAAGATTTCTCAAGTGGCGGCGGCGGGCGAACCCTAGTCAGCCGTCGAGCTCTGTGTCTCCACCTCCTGATTTCCTCGGGTCTGGCTGGATGTTCCGCTCGGCCCAAGCACACGGGCTTGGGTATCCAGACCCAGCGCTCTTCCGGTTCTGCCCTCCACGAATGGTCAAAAATGTCATCAATGCCCCGTCCAAATCTGACCCCCCTCGCGTAAGATGGCGCCATGTGTCGTCCCCCCGATCTCCCTCCACCCTGTCTTCCCCATGGGGCGATTTACCCCCAATTCGAGCATCAGCAGCGACACGTTCCATTGATTCCTCCAATTGACGAAATGCGGCTTCCATCCTTTGTAACTCCCCCAACGAATTCGCAGATTCATCCTTCCCCCCGAGCTTGCGTCAATGTCGCGTTGCGAGCAGGACAGGGGTTGCGTGCTTGTGAAGAGCTTGCGTTTGATGTCTCGCGCCAATCTCTCTCGTTCCTCCTCCTTCTCCCACCCAAGCTTCCTCAACCTGACCCCCTGCAACTCCTCCTTCTCGATTCTTCTCAGGATTTCAGATCTCCCTCATTGGTTGATGTCGAATCCCTTGTTGGTGGCCTTCGGGGCAGTCTCCCCGCAGCGTACGAAGGCCCTCTCCGCCTGAGTAGCCCGGCCCCCAACCTTGGCAGGAAGAGGCCACTTCGCCGGCGAAAGCCCCGGTGTGGGAGACGACGAGGGGCGCGGCGTCGCCCGCGATGTCGTCGGGAACAGGGACGTCGGGGCCCGCAACTCCGGTGAGCGATGTGGCGAGCGCCGTGACGTCGAGAGAGCCCGCGACGTCGATGGGTGGCGCGGTGTCGGGGTCCCGCGTCGTCGACGAGCGGCGTGGGGTTGCGTGCGACGGGCTCTCTCTCTCTCTCTCTCATGGCGTGGGGTTGCCACGCTGGCACTCTCTCAAGCTCCCCTTTCCGGCTTTCCACTGCCGGTCTCGGCATCAAGCCATTTCCGCGCTGCCAATTCTCCAGAAAGGATGGATGATGGTGAGGCCGCTAGCTCGAACAATCCTACATGCGCCAGCGCCACGTTTGTTTTTTCTTACTACTACAGGGAAAAATGTGACGTTTTATGACTTTTTGTTACGAACTGTGTCAAATTATTTAACTGCATCGAATTTACTTTGCATTGCAAAGTAGTCATCTAATTGCTTCACACTGGAAGTCTCTGACTGTTGATTTCTTGATTATTTGGCTTGCCGCAGGGTTCCCCAGTATTTCCATGGAGGATTTGGCCGCAAGTCAGCAGGTAACGCAGGCATCATGTACTTTCCGCTGATCGGGATCTCCCTCGGAGCCGAGGTGAAGGAGGCAGACGACGTGCTCAAGCTGCCGGATCGCTGCCACGTGCCGCCAGAAGCAATGTCTCAGGCATCGGAGTACGGCACATTGAGACGACCGCTGCGAAGAGAAGGAGCTCGCTTCTTTCTGTCTCTGGCGTTCGGACTCAACTGGTTCTGCCTCTATAACGCGACGCTGTCAATGATTAGGACTAGTGGCGAATCCAAGATTAAGTGGTAGGGGGGCTCTCCTTCCTCTTCTTCTTCCTCTTCCTTCTCAAAATTTCTATGAAACCCTTGGAGTATTACCATATGAGCCAAGGTGGTAGGGGGGCTCCAGCCCCCCCCCCTCCCCCCTCCCCCCGACCCACCGCTGGCTCCGCCACTGATCAGGGCACAGGAGCTGAAGGTTGGGAAGCTCAAGTGCCTCCCGCACAAGAAGTACATCATGGGTGCAGTTGCCGCACTCCTCTTTGCCCAGTTCTGTGTTCAGTTCGTGGCTTTCGGCTCCTTCATTACTGGCTCCATCTGAGTAGAGAGGGAGAAGATATGCCCGACGTGTTACCATGCTTTGGATGCCTGATGTGGTGATTACCATCTGCACTAGCGTTAGCGTATCAACCTGGTTTGTTAGTAGTACTCTTATAATTGTGTGAACCGTGTTCCAGACTCTGTTATCTGTGTGCTGTGACAGTGTGACGACTATAATCCAATCTCATGACCAGGCGTTCTCTGGTTCTTCTGTTGGTGGTGATTTGTATATTCCAAATCACACTTGAGTACCGTTCGAATCGTGATTTTTCTTCTCATTTCTAAAACGGAGCATTCGGTGGTAGTAGTAGTAGTAAGTAACCAGAGATGAAAATTCGCTCCGTTCTACTTTATGCTTGGAGAGTCTTCGATTTTCAGATGCTGTGAACAACCTACTATTTGGTTCCATCCAACAGAGAGATACGTAGGCATAGCACGACTAGTTGTAGAAACTGCTACAGTATTGTTGTAGATACATGATTGAAAGGAAGAAGAGGGAACGCGCAATCGACAGATGCTCAATAGGGTCGTGACAGATGCTCCTCGATTCCTCGTCTGCCGAATGGAAACTCAGTCAAGTCAGTATGCTCGTTGAGTTGAGTTTAAGGTGATAGGTGATTGAAAAAAATAGCGGCGTGGCTAGAAGGCTTTGCTCAATTTTTGAAAGAAACGACGTAGAAAAGGGACACCGCATGCCTTGCGATAGCCCATGGGCCGAATCAGGGTCGTTGTTGACGCGCAATCGAAAATGGCCTTCTAGCTGTGTTTCACTGTATTGAAAAATTTCTTGCGCTGCATGACGTAGAAAAAATATCTTGATCCAACATTGTATCATCGTTATAACTAGTAAAATGCACATGCGTGTCTAAAATATGTATTTTTTTTAAAAAAGTATCAACTATCAAATTAAAATCTATTATTTAAAACATCTTAGAAATCATCTGGTGCGATTGAAAATGAGAAGGAAAAAGGTCACACATGCTTAGCTGAACATATAATCTACTTCAACTACTTGTTAAAAAAATTATTTTAACTACTAATTGGTATTGATGAACTAAATTTATCTCAGTGTTGTAAGCTTAACGAGAGATTGACAAAATGTAAGATATAACAACCAACATAATAGTGCTTTTAAACAAAAAATTAGTTTTCAGTAACACTATGATATGAACATTAAATAACATTAAAATGACATCAAATATTGTCTTGTGTTACGGTGATGCAGTTTATATGTTTCATTAAATATGGTAATGAAATATTATTGCCATTGACATTTTCATGAAAAAAATGGAAGAGAATACTCACTTTACCTATGTAGCCTAGTTCTGATCCAGATAGTTTTTGCATGTATTTATTATCTAAAAATTATTAATTCATCGTCAAGCAAATGTATTTATACATAGCCATTTAGTCCGCCCAGCACATCACAACACGAGCACGAAGTGGTCCGGGAACGACGGGACGAGCACGACGCGGCACGATGCACTTCGTGCTCGTGCTGTGCCGGCACTACGTCACGGATCGCACCCTGCCGAGGCTCTCACGGGCTCATGGCTCCTCAGTTCTCACAGAATCGGCTCGGCTCTCTCCCAGCCCACGTACAGAGCCGCTTACCGGTCCCTGAACCCGGCACGTCCCTTCGCCGTCGTCGACCTGGCTGCGCTCCAAGCCGTGCGCATCGACGCCGGCCGCCGGACGGCGTGGGTAGGCTCCGGCATGATGAAACACGACTACTGCTACCGGCCAGTCGGTGTGGTTTTACTTTGCATGCATGCCTCGCTCTCGTCGATCGTTGTCCGACCGGCGGCTAACCGGCCGCGCACGTGCGGCAGCGGTTGTACTCTTGTACCGGCCGACGACGGCCGCGGTAGCTAGCTGACCCGTAGGTGCAGAGACGTGCATGCAGTGCCGTGAGTGGATATAGATGCACGCGTATCGACCCTGCCAACTACAATACACTGCCAACCACGGAACCTGTAGCTTCTCCGCCGTCCTCTTCCAGATCATCAGCCGGATATATATACAGCTAGGTATATCTCCAGCAAACGAAGGTGAAGAATGATGTCTGGAACGAACTCGTGTCGATCAAGCGATCCATCAGGAACCAAAACGTATCGCAACGAAATGGTGAGAAATTTACACCTGCAGGGAGAGGCTCCTCGATCAGATAGGAATTTACCGGAGACAAACAAATGCAGAGACAATGCATAACCTCAAACAGAGTAATGGAACCTAGTGCAGCACCAAAAAAAATCCCAAAATCGCCCAGAGAAATCTGGGGCGTGAATCACCGTCTCCTCTGATGACCAAGGACATGCTCTCCTCTTTACTGTCCCAGTATGTTACGCACCTCGGCACGGCAAATTGACCACGATCCTTGATCCTTGTCATTTCAGAGTTCAGAAATCCAATGAGATCGAGCTGTTCAAGAGAGGCAGCAGCAGTCCTCGATTGCATGCTCCAATTTGAGCACGACGCCTGGAAATGACTAATTGAGTCGTGCTCACCCGTCCCCAATCAAATTATTGTTCAAGCCGAGGTTATTGTTCAGCACCTGACCTGCCGCAAGGGGTCGGGAAGCTTTCTGATGGAGACAGAGAGTTCAGAACAGCAGCGAGGACTGTATTAAGTCTGGAGCAAATCGGTTCCCATAATTCTGGTATTGTTCAACTTTTAACATGTGTTGCAGCAGATGCTGAATTCTTAAACGATGCTATCTGTTATTACCTGACCAACTGCTGAGTTTTTTTTTAAAAAAAACTCTGTTTGGTGCTGTTTTTTTTATAAAAAAATCTGTTTGGTGCTCGTTTTCGTTCAGGTTTTCCTGGATGTGCTAGCTTCAAGTCTATTTGCGCTGATGATGCAAATTAGTACAGTTGTTCACCTTGACCTATCCACTAAAATGATCAAGAAAGACCATACCACTGACCAAACAAACCTCAAAACAGACCTACAAAGTAACTCTGTTGAGAAAGGACTCTGCTTTTATAAAAAAAAAAAAGTAACAGGACATTTCTTCCATACAAGCCAACCCATAATCCATTGCCCCTTCCACAAACAGTTCAGGGAAAACGAAATCGAGTCAAGATTAAATAAACAAGGTGCTAGAATAGTTCGTGCTTGATTGTGCTAAGACCTGCTACTGCTGACTATTACTGGTAGCTCAGGCAAAAGAAGAATTTTTTTTTATATATTTATTTTGTCATGATTTTCGAAAAATAAATGGTCGAATCAAAATTTTCGAGAAATGTACATCTGGCGCCGTACCCCACGGCGGCAGGCTCCTGCCGCCGTACCCCACGGCGTTAAGTCCCTGCCGCCGTGGGGCACGGCGGCAGGAGGCTGGTTCCAGCGGCAGGGCGGGGCGGCGCGGCGCCAGGACCCTGCCGCCGTGCGGCACGGCGGCAGGACCCTACCGCCGTGCCACACGGCGTTAGGGTTTTTTTTTTAGTTTTTCATTTTTAAAACACTTTTAACCTTTTTAAAAACGACAAACTAATAAGTGTAAGCATAATCACAAGGGAATATCCTAATCAACGAGTAGATGGAAATAGTTTATACAAAATCATGGTAAAAGTAGTACTACATCTAAATGCGCCGGCCCCTCTTCCCCCTAACAGCTCTAGCGCCAGCCCAGGTGTGGTCCCGGTCGTACGTCCAGGGGTCAGGTGCCCTGACCACCCGCTGTCCTAGCTGGCCGGGAGACGGTGTCGCCATGACCGCCTGCGACGAGCCTGCAGCATTCGGTGTCGCTCCGCCCGTCGGTGTCGCTCCGCCGCCCGCCGGTGTCGCTCCGCCGGCCGTGGTCGCTCCGCCGGCCGCCGGGGTCAACTGTGACGGCTGAGTCAAAACCGGTGGTGGCTGTGTCAATTGTGCCTCCTCGGCCTGCTGCGGGGCGGCATCCATGGTCGCGAGAATGTCATTGTACCCAAACTCATCCCAGCCCAGCTGGTCCTCGGTGGACGTGTCGAAAGTAGGCTGGACCATAGGCGGAGTGAACGACGAAGGAATATCTGTCGCCGGAAACTGAAAGGCCGGCGGTCTGGAACCTCCTAGCGCATAGATCGGCGGCGGCTCCTGCTGTCGAGGCCCAGCTGTCGAAAAAGGCGGCGGTCGTCCTGTACGATTAGAATATAGTATAATCACAAACGCACAATAATTACGTGCATTAGTTGAAAATAAGATCTACTGAAAGTACCTGCGCCGGGGGAGCAAACGGCCGCTGCACGTAGGTGTGCGGGCCCTGCGCCTGTAGGTGCTGCTGTGCCCTCGGAGCCGAGAAGCCGCCGGCAAAGGTGGCAGGCGTCGGATGCGAAGCCGCTGTCGAGGCGGAGCTCGAGGACGACGCTGGGTGGCGCGGAAGGAGAGGAATCTCTACGGCCCCGGCGTAGTTCACGACGGCGGAGTACCTCATGGCAGCAGCGATGATCCTCTCGTACGTGCTCCGGTGCTCCTGAGGCCCCCAGGAGAAGCACTGCCCCATCGCGGCTGATGCGAGCCGCACGACCTCAGCCAGCACGTCGTGCTGCGCACAAAATTAGAAACACATGTTATAATGAAAAGTCATATGAATGTAATATGTTTGCAGTATCGTAGCTTACCGCTGTGTCGGCGGTCTGGTCTCGGCGCACCGGGTACGTCGCGTCCGGCAGGACCCTGTCGTGGTCCGGGACAGGTGGCGGTGGCGGGGTAGCAGGCACGTACGTCACCCGCGTCCGCGTCCTCGGTAGGTACCACTGAAGGTACGCTACCCAGGCGGCGCCGTCGTGAAGGCGGTGCTCGGTGACGACGTTTTGCTCGTGCGCCGCGGACACCCACTCTGCCCCGTACGGCTGCAGCCTGTCGACGAACGACGTCGCCGCAGGCATGCCCTTACGCGTCCACCTAGCATAGAACATGAAACATAAAATTATTGGCAACTGAATATTTGTAACGAAAAATACTTAGAACTGTCAAATGGTAGCTCACCTGTGCGCGGTAGGCGGCAGACGTGGCGCAGCGGGTACTGGCGCAGCCTGGAAGAGGCCGAACTGCTTCATCACCCGGTGGACGGCGTACTCCTCGACGTAGACGTCGAAGACCAGTCGTCGCCGCGTCATCCAGTACGCCTGGTCTCGGGAGCACAGGGACGAGAGCCCCTGTGGTGCGCGGGCAGCGACCATGGCAGGAGCGTACGGCGTCCACCGGACCTGGGCATCGACCATCCGGTCGATCTGCCCAACGAAGTCCTTATACGCCTTCTTCGGCTGCTCCCCAGCCCAAACGTGCTGCAAAGAACGAGAAAAGTTAAGTGAATCGAACTACAGAACTCATAACGCGAAGAATCACGTAAAGGGAGGTCCTTACCTTCCGGAGACACCACAGAGAACCCATGGTGGGGAGGTCCGCTGGGTCGGTGCCGTCGGCCGGCGGCTCGTACTCCGAGAGGTCCGTCCTGGGCCGACCGATGTCGAACCGCTCGTGGATCCACATCTGTAGCAGGAGAGGGCACCCCAGGTGGATCGCCTCCCTACTCGTCGGCCTCGTCACTGCCGAACACAGCCCCCTGTAGGTAGCTGCCAGAACAGCGCTGCCCCAGCTGATCTGGGGCATCTGCTCGAGGGGTGCGTCGGCGATCCTCTGAGCCCAGGGGATCATGCACCGCGACACGGAGTCTCCCGCTGACTCGCAGAACAGCACCCACCCGAACAGCCAGAGCAGGTAGACCTCCAAAAACCTGTCTGACGTGTGGTCGTCGGCATCGTCCGCCATGTAGTCAGCCTGCACACACACAAAGGTCCGTCGTCACATTCGTTTAAAATGCATACAAACGTTGAAAATAAGAGTTAGAATCACGTACGCTGAACTGCTGGATCCAAGTCCAGGTGGGCCCGTGGGTGTCGACGAAGGGCACGTACGGCGCCGGCGCGCGATCGTTCCGAGGAACGTTCGCGAACCGAGCAAGGAAGTCAGCCTGCCACGTCGCGGGGTTGTCGATCGGCCCCATCGCCTGGCCAGCACACGGCAGTCCTTCCAACATCGCGGCGTCCTCCAGACTGAGAGTCATCTCGCCGACGGGGAAGTGGAACGTGTGCGTCTCTGGTCGCCACCGGTCCATGAATGCGGCGATCAGCGGGGCGTCGTAGTTGAACCGCGTGAACCGCTCCGCCCGGGGAACCTCAGCTCGTAGCCTGTCCCCCTCGACCAACCGCGCAACAGGGAGAAGTCCTGCAGCGCGTAGCCTGAAAAAATATTAATTTACTTAACACAATTACTATTGTAAAGAAACAGAAATAAATAATAAATATGAATTACGTACTTCGGAATCCACCGCTGGTGTATCGGCATCAACGTACGGGTCGTCCGGCAACGTATCGTGCCGAGCGGACGTCCGAGAACAGCCGACACGTACGAGCGGTGGTGCCGGTCCACCGCCTCGTCGAACAACTCCGGCCGTACGTACTCCAGCGGTGCAGCCATAACTGAAAAAAAACATAATTTAATCAATTTTTTCAATTATACTAATTATGTGAATTATGTGAATTAGAACCATTTCCTACAAGTTTAAAACAAATTTAAACGAATTATGTGAATTTAAATAATTTTCTACAAATTTTATAGCAAATTAATCAAATTATGTCAATTATAACTATTTCCTAGAAGTTTAAAACAAATTTAAACGAATTATGTGAACTTAAATAATTTTCTACGAATTTTATAGTAAATTAATCAAATTATGTCAATTATAACTATTTCCTAGAAGTTTAAAACAAATCTAAACGAATTATGTGAACTTAAATAATTTTCTACAAATTTTATAGTAATTTAATCAAATTATGTCAATTATAACCATTTCCTAGAAGTTTAAAACAAATTTGAACGAATTATGTGAATTTAAATAATTTTCTACAAATTTTATAGCAATTTAATCAAATTATGTCAATTATAACCATTTCTTAGAAGTTTAAAACAAATTTGAACGAATTATGTGAATTTAAATAATTTTCTACGAATTTTATAGCAATTTAATCAAATTATGTCAATTATAACCATTTCCTAGAAGTTTAAAACAAATTTAAACGAATTATGTGAATTTAAATAATTTTCTACAAATTTTATAGCAATTTAATCTAATTATGTCAATTATAACCATTTTCCACAAATTTAAAATGAATTAAAACAAATTATGTGAATTTAAACTATTCTCTATGAAATTTATATCAATTTAACTAACCTAAGTTAACTAAACTAAATTTAACTAAACTAGGTTAACTAAAATAAATTTCTAAACTAAACTAACTAACTAATCTAAGTTAACTAAACTAACTAACTATACTAATTAAACTGGACTAAATTTAGAAACATACCTCAGAAGTGCTCCGAAGGGTTAAAAGCCGAAGATTTGGAGGAGTGAGGGAGGAGTGAGGGGCCGGCGGCAGGGGCTCGGCCCCTTATATAGGCGCGGCGCTGCCGCCGTGGCCCACGGCGCTAGGCTCCTGCCGCCGTGGGCCGCGGCGGTAGCAATCCTGCCGCCGCGGGGCACGGCGGCAGGAACCTGGCCCCACCGGCCAGTACTGCCGACCGTTGGCGTCACCCCTAACGCCGTGCCCCACGGCGGCAGGAACTCCTGCCGCCGTGGGGTACGGCGCCAGATGTACATTTCTCGAAAATTTTGATTCGACCATTTATTTTTCGAAAATCATGACAAAATAAATATAAAAAAAATTCGCAAAAGAAAAGCAGATTCAGTTGGAGTTACTACTGTTACTCATCTACTGGACAAGTCGACAAGCAAAAGAAACGAGCAGAGAATCCCATCTCATGCTCGTAATCTGCATATTCGCGAAGTGCTTCGGCGAAGGCGAAGCTACAGAATGGTGCACGTGCAACGGCGGGACGACGGCCCCCCACGGAGAGCAACCGCGCCACGCACGGCGGCCTGCTCGCGCTCGTGAGGCTCGGCGCCACCACGCACGAGCTGGCTGCCACCGTCAGCCTTCGCGCAGCCATCCACCAGATGTCCGCCACGCACCGCCTGGGCGCCGCGGCGAGCCTCCGCGCCTCCACGCACGGGCTGGCCTCCGCCACGAGCAGGCTGGGCGCCGCCGCGCACGGTCTGGCCTCCTCCACGAGCAGGCTGTGATTGGCTGGGATCGGGCTTGGAGAGAGCTGAGCCGAGTCTGTCCGTGAGAAGCCAGGAGCCTGTAAGACCCTCGTCCCTCGGCAGGATGCGATCCGTCGGATGGAGTTGAATTCGACACATCACGCGGAGGTGTAGGGTATGCACGGGATGCATAGTTGCACCCAATTTTCTTCCGGACTCGTCGTCGCTGGGTGGGGCACGGGTGGGCCCACACGGGTACACGGGTGGGTAAAGCGACATTAGGTGAGAAAAACAATTCGTTTTTGACAGAAACGCTCTCCAAATTATGATTTTTTAATCCTTGCATAGTCCTTCTACTCTATCCACTCCTAAAAACATATGACGGGTGGGTCCGACATGAGGGGTACGGTGGGTCCGATTTGGGTGAGAAAAATTTTCAATTGTCTTCGCTCCTTATAGTATAGAAGATCATGTAAGATATTACTATCCGATACGAACCGTTGGATCTTACATAGGATCCAATCCTAGCCAAAACAAAATGTATATCAACAATTAAAATTAAGTACTTTATATGGAAAATTTGAGTGTTCCAGATTTTGAGATAATGAGGTATATTTTGAGAAAATTTACCACACTATGATTTACAACTAAGTTTTTTTTTGAAAGGACATAGCCATGAACTTTGAGCACGTATCAAGCTGTTTGGACCATGTCATTGTAGGATAATCATATTATATTGCAGAATATGATGTTATATGTAAAGTTGATAAAAGGAAAACAATGGAGAAAAAAAGAAACAGATGACGTTAGTTTGGGCTGTCGTACTAATTGGCTTCCACCTTGTTGTGTTGGTCCATTAGTACCTCAAACTCTAATGAATAAATATCCATTGGCCCTCTAATCCAAATTGATATGATTGCTTCGTTGGCACATCACCGACGACTATAGTGGTTACAGGAGCCCCGGTAGCACTTCAGGTCCTGGGTTCGACTCCTTGTAGGAGCGAATTTATCAGGATTTAACGACGTTTGTGCTTTCAGTGGTAGGCGGCGTTCCCGTTGACTGTGTAATTCGAAAAAAAATGACTCTATCGTGCTCCTTGCGGCTTTGCCTATCCAACTCCGTGCCTGAAACCCCAAGAACAAGACGCGAAAAATCAAAAATTGTGCTGCCGTGCCATGCACCGGCACACTATTTTTAAGACGTGCAAAGCACATTTTTTATTAAGAGAAAAGAAAATAAAATTTGTTTATAAGCACGGGTTCACAAAAGAACAAAGGGAAAGATTACGGAACGGAAAACAAAGCGAAGCGCCTAAGTAAACGACTACACGGGCCTAAAAACCGCACGCCCAGAAGGAGAGCAAGAGGAAGGACTAGGATTTTACCAAAAAGTGTGCTACACAAAAAAATGATTTATATAGGACTCTCCTATTCAGCAATCACCGTACCACGGTACTGAATAGCTAGCTATTCAGCACGCGAGCCCCTCCCCCCGCGCGCAGCTCCCACGGCGTGACCACCGCGGCCTCGGGCCTGTTTAGATGGCAAATTTTTAGCAAAAGTAACTTCTGGAACTCCTGTAGCACGTTTCGTTTGTTTGTGGTAAATATTGTCCAATCATGGACTAACTAGGCTCAAAAGATTCGTCCGTAATGTACAACAGAACTGTGTGATTAGTTAATTTTTTTACCTACATTTACTGCTCCGAATATATGTCTTTTGATGTATTTAATGTGATGTGATGGAGAGAGAGTTGAAAATTTAGCAAATTTTTGACAAATTTCTAGCCAACTAAACAGGGCCCTCGTCTGGTTTTTTCGGTTCGCCCCACATCCCGGTTCTTTCTGTTGCTGGGCCGCCCACTATCGAAGCTTCCAACCTACCGACTAGGAACTGCAAAAAAGCAGTTTCTCTTTTCCTTCCGATCGCCAAGCCAGCCACGTGAAGCTCGTCACCGGTGACGTCGTGTGCCTCAAGATCCGACGACTCGTGCAGCGCCTGGCGACGTCGTGTGCCTCAAGATCCGACGACTCGTGCAGCGCCTGGCGACCGGACGTGTTTCCGCGGTATCACGATCGAGAGCTCGTGCGTCTACACCCTCCGTCCCAAAATAATGCGATTTCAGGACCAGTCACGCAAACCAATCCTAGGTGTAAAATTACAAAATTGCCTTTTATATTTTGTAAGAAAGATCTAGACATTAATTTGTCTTTTGTATGAGAAGTTCCTGGAGACTCTTGTCTTTTGTGATTACTAGGTCAAAATTGCATTCTTTGTGGGACAAATTTTGAATCCTATAATTACATTTATTTTGGGACTGAGGAAGTACTGTGTTTGTGACGTCAGGCTGGCTTGGCGATCGCCCGCTCACCGACGACGATATCATCCTGCTCTGCTGTTTGTCTCCTCAACGCCGGGACGGACACCAGGTCCACCGAGATGCAGTGGATCCTACCAGAAAACGAAAATGGGCAGATTGTTAATTTCCGTTGCTGCACGCTCCTCTGCCTACTCCCGCTGCGAGGTTTTCAGAATAAAAAATAGAAGTCCTCCCCCTAGGCCCTCGTGTCGCCCTCCCCAGGTGACTCGGGGACGACTCCAGCGCTCACCGCCACCGCCCAATATTTGTGTTTTTTTGCGTCATCAACCCTGGATAAATATAGGAGGGTCTTCTCGTATGAAATCCGATCTTTATGTCTTGGTCTTCGAAGATGTTTTGTCGTAACACCTTGGTCCTTACCACCTTTGGGAGTGAGTTTGCCTTGCCCTTGAACACGAACGGAGCTCCTCATTTACTCCTTTGAACTCGATGTGACTCCGTCCATTTAGTCTATGTTTTCCTACAAAAACATCACACTTCCAAATGCACATACAAAGTTGAACTTGTTATATCATTAGTGTGCCTAGTGGCGGGTTAGTACCATGATGAAGTTCAAACCAAAGTGTAACGAACATGTTTGGAGCACCAAAATTCATCGTCAACATCTCCCCCACGCTTAGATCTTGCTCGTCCTCGAGCAAGTTTCTTGCAAAAGAGCACTTGTCCATAGAGTTGAAACGTGTGTCATAAGTTCCTGTATATGGAATCAAGGACCCTTGCAGCCACACAGTGGTGCAGCGTCGGTGTGAGCCACACAAAACACAACGTGCAACCAGGCTCTGAGAGACTTGAAAACGTATCCGAGATCCCGACCGCTGGACCCCCCCCCCCCCGCGCGCTGCTAAATCTCCTCCACCACCCACCAACCCCTCCCACCCACCAACTCCTCATCTTCAAAGTTCAACTTCCTCGCTGGATCCGCCGCCGCAAGCGACACCTCCGCTTTGCTTCCTCGATGACCTCGGAGGAGGCGACCAGAAAGCGGTCAGCTCAGGCTCAGCGGCAGGCGCGTGATGAGCGGGGGAGGTTCTACTCACAGGCCGGTTGCCGTCGTCACTCAGCGCAGGATGGGCGGTGGGAGAGAGGTGAGGGTGGGAGATTCTGCACGGCCGGGTGATGAGCGGGGGAGGTTCCGGGAAGCTATTAATCCAGATTATTTTTTTTGCGCGAAGCGAGGGTGAAAGTTGATACACGTAGGTGCCTACGCTAGTAGCTTCTCGGCTCCCTCTTCTAGGTGTCAGCTCACTATAATGTCATATATGAATATAATGTCATCCGTGTACTGTAAACTTCATGTATCGTGATTCGTGAAGATATAATGCTATCCTTACTGAGTGAAAACATCTTCCGCAATAAGGGAAAAATAGGATCTCCTTGCCTTAACCCTTTTATAGGCTTAAATTAAGAGCTTTACTCCACATTGAGACTAACACATCTGGAGCCTCCTTTTACTAACTTCAGAGTTTCACACATGGCCTTGGTTTATGTAATAGCCTTGGTTTCACACATAAAAAAGTCAGCAAAGTCAGCAAGGCCAGAGGACGAGCTACCCAGGAGCTACCACTACCGCTATAGCGGCCGCTATTGCGGATACTACGAACGCTATTTAGTACCTTGGATAAGTCATAGCATAGCCCGGGAGCCTTGACACGGATGACGACGACATTGTCTCGTGTGTTGGCACTCCAAAAGCATCATAGAAATTTTCAGCAGTGACAATATTCTTCAAATTCTTCAACACGAATATGTTGAGAATTCAATGTGGACCTACGGAATATTTTTTTCTTTCCTCTGGGGTCTTTTTCTACAACTCTTCTTTAGGTGGATAAATGTTTTTCTTAAGCTACCATTGTGATTATGTTCGACCCATTGTGTATTTGCACACCTTAAAATTTAGACTCTTTAATGTGTTGTCATCTAAATGTCAGTGCGATTTTTTATGGTCAACTACAAAGCACTCCATATGAGCAGGTAAAGTAGGTGCAAGACGAAGATCAAACTTGTATGCTTCAAAATATTCTTGTTTTGAAGCATGTGTAGCTCCATCTTCATATGTGTCGAACACAAACTTGACCATAGTTGAAAACCTGCTAATCAAATATTTCTGATATTTAGGTAATGGTATGTCTAGATCAATTAATTATATAACACGAATGTCACATTTTAAGTCAACTGTACACCAACAAAAATCTGCCAACCAACCCAACAAATTGACTCTTATGATAGCCAATTCATCCTAGATTAAGCGATACTTGAATGACTTGGGAGTGACTATTTCTACTCAGAAATCCATTGTCTCTAAGGTTGGGGCTTTTTATTTCACCAAAAGGTGTAGGTAGGAGGAGGAGTACGAGATATTTTTTGTGTAATGCGCTTCCCCATGGGTATCTGGTAATCACATATGTATGTAATTGGCAATTTGACATCATAAGCAATAAGGAAGCCAAATTTTAATTTACAATTGTTAATTCTATTGCAATTTAATGTACAATTATTAAGTCATGATGCAATTTCTTATGGTCTACTACAATGTACTCTATATGAATAGTTACAGTTGGGTGCAAGTTCTTGTATTTATGCACAAAACCATATTTATAAATATGTATCGGACACTTGATCAAGGTTGAAAAATCACGAACCAAATATTCCTGATATTTATGTAAAGAACATGTCTAGATAAATTAATTATATGACATGAATGACACATATTTTGAGCTAAGGGTATACCAAAAAAAATGTGTCAACTAACCTAACAAATTGGTTCTCGAACCAATTCACCTAAGACCTAATAGGTTAAAAAAAGTTGCAAACTTGGTAAGATGTCCATTTCAGTTGTAAGTCTAAAGCAATTAGCCATACAACATAAAAGATTACAATAGCCGCGCAATTGAAGGAAAAAAAAGGAGAAAACGTCGACAAATGAAACAGTGTGTGGGGGTATCGAGTGGTAAGAAACTAACAACATGACAATATAGGCAAACAAAGAATTGTCGACCAACCAACATTTTATTATATAAGAAGGTGGGAGTGTTATTCATTGTGAGTGAGTTCACAAGATTTTTCATATACTGACAATTGTATACTTATTAACCAACCAAAAAATTAGCTAATGGGTCAAAAAAAGGCCTGAACTCTGAAAATCAAGCCCGTTAGGCCCATTCCAGTTGTGAGTCTAAAACATTTAACCCATAACATACGCATATTACAATAGACAACAACATACAGTGCACAACAAAATATATCAGAGAAAAGAAAATGTTACCATGTGAATCATAAAATTTTTCACACAAGCAACCAAAATCAAACAGTAATTGGATTTTTTTTACAAGTCCAATAGTCACAAAGCATGGCCACAATGTGACGGATTTTATTTGATAAGAAATCAATCAACTAGTTGATATATTTTGATTTGAACCAAACCCATCAACCCAAGAGTAAAAGATTTTGACAGGATCGATAGGTTAGCAGATTGTGCTACGCACGGCCGTAAGAAGGTGGGAAGAAAGGAGCCGAGGAGGTGCTTACCGCAAAATCCAGCCGAGACATTACGCTTGTATCGCCGAACTCGCCGTGGGAGGGCTAGTAGAAGCTCGTCGGCGAAAGTTTTGATCAACGCTTCTAGAAGCAAAGCCCCCATGGTAGTCATTTGGGAAACAACCTCTCTCGCGTTGCTCTCGCAAAGGGACGACTTGGGGGCTCCCACCGCGCCGCCTGAGGTCCGCCCTCCCGGCCGGCGACGGCCGCCGCCGCCACCTCCTTCGCCGGCTGCGGCGACTCGCGGCAGCGCAAACAACTACGGCCGTGTGCGTCCTTCCCCCTCCTCTTCCCCTTCCCTCACCCCACCACCGCTCACCAGATCTAGGTCACCTTTTCCCCCTCCTTCTCCTTCCTCCCCGCTCCTGTCCGGCGTCGGCGACCCTTTCGTCACCTTTCGCCCCCCCTGTTTCTCTTCTCGTCCTCCTTGGACCTCGGGAACCCTAGATCCGATGGGGTCCGGGGCCGCCGCCGCATCTGGTGTTGCGCTTGTCTCCGGCCGGCTGCGACGGGCGCGCCACGGCGGGTGCGTCGCCGGCGGCCCTCCCCCTCCCTGGCGCTCCGCAACGGACGTCGGTCTCCCCCGCAGCAGGCACATCACCGACGGCCCTCCCCGTCCACCTCCCCCACCCCTTTCGCGTCGTAGGACTAGGTGACAGCATCCGGGCTACCCCAGATCTGGCGGCTCTGGATCTGGGGCCGCCCTGCGCCCTCTTCCGTCGCCGCCGCCTACGCGCTGGGCTGGCCGGGGAGGGTGCCTCTTGGCCTGGCTCTGTGCAGATTTACGGGTGCGTCTGGGCTAGGTGGGCCCGGCAGCATCGGCCTCTCTCTGCACCGTCGTCGCCGGGGTCCCCCGTCAACCCTAGATCTAGGTGGGGCCACCCTTGGCTGCCAAGGTGCCGCCGCCACCTCTCGTGCCAGGCGGCTGCCTGTGGCTGGCCTCGAAGATCATCGGTCGTCGGCGCCCCTCCTCCTCGACGCTTTGACGGCCACAGCTTCCTCGACGGCGGCCACGGCGCCCGGCGGTGGCCGTGGCCGCGGCTCCTCGGCGGCGACCGCTGCTCGCCTCGTCTGGCCCAGTCGTCGCGACCGTGGTGCTCGCGGCTGTCCGGGTGCTCTGCTTAGTCTGCACCCACCTACCCCCCTCGTCTGTGCCCCTCCACCCCGGAGATCCCCGGCCGCCTGCGCCCCTCCACCTCGACGCTGCGGCAGACAGGGCTTCCTCGGCGGCGACCATGACACCCCCTTCCTCTTCGACGGCGGCCACGACGCCCCTCCCTTTGGCCGCGGCTCCCTTTCTCCCACCGGCGCTTCGTCTTCTAGGCTCCATGTTGGTGCGGGCCTTTCCCTGTCGGCACGTCCACCACGGCGTTGTCACCTTCGCTTCGCCCTCGGTTCGCTGCTTCGTTCTTCGCTGGCCTGCTGCTGTTCCTGACATGCCCTCGCGCCTCGGGCTGCAAGCTGCATTTCCACCGGCTGTCTCGTGCCATGCCTTCAGGGTAGTTGTTTGGAGTTGGTTTGGGGCTCGACGAAAGCCTCGATCGACATCTGTCGGGCTGACAACGGTTGCGCTTGTTGGCGTAGCTTATCTCGTTGGAGGCGGTGTTGCTTCAACTCCATTCCAGTGTGGTCGGCAATGTGAAAACCTGTTCTCTCCCCCTGCGGAGAGACAGATGATGGCGGCGACTTCGTCGTTCCCCCTTGGCGGCATCGTCCTGCTTGGCTTCCTCGACCGACTCCTTTTAGGCCTCCAGCTTTTTGGCGCCCGGTGATGAGCATGTGCTCTTGGTGCCCTAGCTTGCAGCCTGTGTTGTATGGTGGTGGTGTGGGTTCCTCTTCTTCTTCTTACGTTCCTCCCCGCTCTTAGGTTGGTTTGTTGTCATGCTGGTTGCGCTTTAGGTTTCTCCTAAAGTCGCGTCTTTGTAATGCCTTTGTAACTGTTCTCTCTTCTCTTAATGAAAAACGTGCTTTGCACGTAGAAGCCGAGCCCCAAAACCCGTCCATGAAGATCCATTTTATGTTGTTCTTTCCTCTCGCTCCTTTGTTTTCGCAAGAATGGCCCACACATCAGGTTTCAGTCGAGCCCACTCGACCGCACCCGTCGCGGCTTTGCCTCTCCAATTCCGTGCCTGGAACCCTGAAAGAACGAAACCAGAAAACCAGAATTTGTGCTGCCGCGCCATGCACCGACACACTTTTTCCCTGTGTCGGAGAGACCAGTGCAATGTGTCTTGCTAGATCTAGCACATCCAGGAAGAAAAGGGTTCTCGTCGGCCACTCACGTAAACATCTCAGTCTGAAGCTTCTTCTGGAGCAATTGACCAAGTAAACATCTTCATCTTCTATGGCAAAAGATCATGCAGATCAGCACCATCAGATTACAGGCTACGGCTTCTCATCGGCCACTCACGTAGACCTCTCTCAGTCATGAAGCTTCTTCTGGAGCAATTAACCAAGAAAAACATCTTCGAATGGCAAAAGATCGTGTAGATCAGCGCCATCAGATTACTGGCTACGCCACGATTAAACTTGCTCGTGTCAAGAAAATCTAGCATTGATCCATCCCTGTAGCCTGTGCGCGAAAGCTATTCTGCAGCTACCGTATCACCTGCAACTAATGCGTGAAAGCTGCTTCATGTACCACCTGCCACAACTCGCGTTTGACATTCCGTAGAATTTTGTTGTCGAATGCCAAAATGGAGTACATGCGTTCCCATCAGCTTTTACAAAAGTTTCTCATTAACACATCAGACAATTAAAAAAGGGGCCTCGGCAGCTATCCTGGATCATCTTGCAGATCAATCTGCATGCATGACTTCAACAGGAACAAATTTCCTTAATCCACAAATCAGTGCTAAAGGCAAGTGGCCGCGCCTTGCATTAACACGTCAAAGGGATTTCTTCAGTTTTACTCCATTTGTGTTGTGTACATTGTCAGTCTGCCACCTCCCCGTAATGCGCCATGTAAATATGTAATGCAAAAATCAAACCAGGATTGTGGAGCTGGTAGATAAAAGTAATGCAAGTGCTCTAAGGCAACAGACCACTAAGCAGGCACCGGATTTAGTGTTGAAAGTAACAACACAACAATATGTGTTTAGCCAACTACTCCCTTGCCAAAAAAAAACACCCAACTACTCCCTTGGTTTGTCAGTGGACATCTTAGAATAGAATTTTAAGATGTCTCCGTACAAAGGAATATTTTGACCATTAATTCTCTTGTAGTAGTATCAATTGCTACAAAAATCAATGTTATATTTTGACCATTAATTATCTATGAAATATGAATATATTTATGTAATGTTTGCATATACAAAATTTTACGGGTTGTTGCTTAAAATTTATAAAGTTTGGCTTTTAAAAATCATACTAAACCTCCCAAAAAACTGTGAGTAATTGATCTACGTCATCTTGAGATGACGTCATTAGTTCCCAAGTCAGGGACGATGCAACGGGGGCTCTAGCACCCCTAGCTGCAGAACAATGGAGTTCCTCTTTAATGTTCTTAAAAAAATGTTTTAAATGAAGTTTTTCTACTGCTTAGAGGTACAAGAAGATGGTCAAACACCCCCCCCCCCCTCCCGCAATTCTGGATCCGTCACTGTTCCCAACATACACATTAATGGAAACACACCTTATTCAATCCAAGAAACTTTATTTGAAAAAACGCGTAATCTATTTGGAGAGAGCTCTCCTTTTAAGCTTATCCCGAGAGCCATACCCATCACCATTCGTATGTGATCCAATGTTCCGGCGCGCCCGCCTTCTATTTTTCACGCGAGGCTCACGGGCGGGCCAGTGTGAAACAGCGTGATCCGGTCACACCGAAGAGAATATTCGGTCATCTGCCTTTCGGTCTTTCCCCATTCGCGGAGCTTCTCGATTGGGTGAGACGAGGCACGGCGACGGGAGGCGACTCACCGGGCACGACGAGGGGAGAAGATTCATCGGGCGGCGAGTGTTTCTTTCGTATCCGCTCCTGTCCAGCGATATCACCGATGCCGCTCACAAACCCCAGGTGAGCGTCGCCCTCCCTCTCGTCTAAACCCTACTTCCAGAACATCGCATCAGGAATTGTCCCTGCCAGATTGGTTGTTCCTGGTGCCTTGCGTCCAGCGGACCGTTCCCGACTTCCCGTTTCTGCATCTTGGTTTCTCTTCGATTAGGGCTGAGTAATTCCTTCGTTCCCGGGCATGTGGCTGTATGTGCTCATTTTTTATCCATGCGAATGCTGATTGATTGGTAGGTTAGAATTAGATCCCCCAGTCCCAAGCTCGTGTGACATGTTAGAGCTTCTATGGAGAATTGATTTGTGTTGGTTCTAGCCGGATGTGAGATTGGAAACTTGGTTTCCTGTTCTCGTTGTTAACTTAATGAATTTTTGGTTTTGAGCTACGAATCTGTCATTCCATTTAACTCTGCGAATATATCACAGTGTTATTAGGGCTAAGGGCCTGTTTTACTGCTTTTATAGAGATCGGCTAGCGTCAATTGCAGCTTTCTTGACAGATCAATATATTTTTTCAGGTGTGGAAGCTGCAGTTAATTGGAAGTGTCTAGTGCCGAGGTTATCTTCTGTTTTGTAGTTACTGCTGTAATTTTTCTAAATATTGTTTAAGAGATCTTACTACAAGTTTGTACTAAAGAGTTGTGTTGCTTTCCTGTTAGCTCTGCAGAGCTTGAGTCAAGTAGAAGCAAAAGTGGCAGCAACAATGCAACCATCCCATTTCTGTGGACAGGTACTCACTTTCTCTCCTGCAATGACCCCAGCTCGAAATTGTTGTGTTAATACTACAGTATTTGATACATTGTGTGTTGTTGTTGATTACAATACTTATTGCTTGGTTATTTGCAACATCAGGGGGATAGTGAATCAGAACGTGGAGCAATAGGAAAGATGATGGAGGTTGTGATAATGCAGAATGTGCAACCCAAAACCGCTATTTGGAGACCCAAGAAGATGATAGTGATACATCTGATTAAAGCCACCATGTGATTCGCTCTTTTGAGGGACAAACGCAATGATGAGATGAGATTTATTGTTGAACAGATACGTAATGCCATGAAAATCAATGACTGGGTTAGCCTGCAGGAGAGCTTTGAGAAGCTCAGCAAACATCTTGAGAAGGTTGTACGTGTCATTGATTTATGAATTTCTGATTTCAATTTCAAATGCTTGATAACTTCTAGTAGGTTCTCGATTTATGAAAACTTAACTATACATAAGAGTTTGGTGATTCATGAAAACAGTCTTTGCATAGTTATGTGCTGACAGAAAAAACATACATAAGAGTCTAAATTCTAGAGGTTTATACTAAACTCTTGTCCATGTAAGAAACTTATCATTTTTTTATGTGATCAGAACAAACTAATATGTCTAATCATGGATGATGGATCCACATGATAAACAAAGTAATTATTTTTTTATGTTTAATCCGAGGACATAACTTGTCTCTGATTTAAAACATATAGGATGCAACTAATCATTGATTTATATGAGATAGGAAGTAAGTTGCCACATATTTAGAAGACCTAGGAAGCAGCTAGTCATCTACCTGCACTAGATAGGAAGTAACTTTACCCATGTTTAAAAAAACACATGAAGTAACTAGTCATTTATTTAGATGAGTTAAAAAAGCTTGCACTATGTTGATACCTGTGATCAATGCAACTCTTGTTTTAGCTATCAAAGAATTTTCCATGTTCTGATGCTGATGTGATTTGTCTTTTACTTGAATTTTTTCCATGGTTATTTGTGAAACACCTTACAAGTTTGATTCACATGTGCACGACTAATTCTCTGTCTAACTACATGAAAGCTTGTATAGACCTCCAGTAGTTTCATGAAGCACAACATTTCTATTTTCATGTTAATGTCTTTAAATAAAATTCTTAAACATGATATGCGATATGTCTATTTGGTGTATGCATCTTTTATCAAGGATGATAGATCCTCATAATAAACAAAGTAACTATATTTTGTATTTTTAATCAAAGGATGTAACTTATCTCTAACTTAAAACATATAAGAAGTAAGTAATTATTGATTTACATGAGATAGAAAGTAAGTTGATCCTGATTTATAAGACCTAGGAAGTAGCTAGTCATCTACCTACATTATATAGGAAGTAACTTATCCATGTTTGAAACACATAGGAAGTAACTAGTCATTTATTTGGATGAGTTAGAAAGTAACCTTCCTTTTGTATTATGCTATGTTGATACTTGTGAGCAATGCATTCATTGTCTTGGCTATTAGAGATTTTTTTCATGTTCTGCTACTGATGTGCTAGTGTCTTTTACTTGAATTTTTTCATAGCTATTTGTGAAATACCTTATCAGTTTGAAACATGTGCACGACTAATTTTCTGTCTGACTTTCATTCTTTTTCATGCTAGAGGAACCTTTACCTGCATATCTCCTATGCTTATTCCATTTTGTTATTATGATTTTTTTACTTAGTTACTAACTTGACATGTATTCATAGTCCATAGGAAGTAGCCTTCACATTTTGTAGGATGCAACTTATTCTCTTTGCATGAAACTCACATGAAGTAATTTCTTTTTCAATTAACTGATTTCTCTTTTTGTTTGAGCCAATGCTGGTGATCTTTGGCTCTGTCTGTTGGTTGACTTAGGATGATTTGGTCAGGTTTGTGTAGATTAGTCCATGTTAGGTCTGGTTAGTAATCCCACCCTTGTGTCTAGTTTCAGTGTGTTTTTTGCCTTTCAATTGGCCAATTAGGTTTAGGTGGATCGATTTCAGTTACATGTCTTGGTCTTTAGTACATAGAGTCAGTCATTTTTAGCATGTTGTGTATAGTTTCTTCGAGCCGTGATGGCCACTAGTTTTACCTTCTATAAATAAGAGGATGACGTGAACATAAAAACTGCATTTGCAGCAAAATGAGAGCTTGCGGTTAGGTGTTCAATGTATTTTTTGATTCAGTGTCACTTTTTCACAAAAGTTTTTATACAAGTTAGTAGTGTTTAATCTAAAAACACGTAGGAAGTAATTCTTGTGAACTATTTTGTTGAGTAGTATGTTGAGAACTAATGTGTTAAATTTAGAGACTCGGTCTTAATAGTCTACACCTTCAGGAAGTAACTTGTATACCGTAATTACATTAGAAGTAAGTACTTATAGTTTTCCATGTGACATGAAGTAATGAAATCCTGTAATATTTATTAGTAAGTAACTTCTCTATCTGGGTTATCTTATATATGTACTTCAGGAAGTGAAACTCATTACAGATGTTGTGATGAACACTCAAAACAGCACATCATGTGTGCGCCAACTAAAACAACACAATGCACTAAATGCACCATTGATGATGTTGACTTTTTCCTGCAAACATCGTTTTCAGTTCAATTATTGTGTTTCGATGTTTATCATCATAACTGATCAAGACATAGTGAAGTTGTTACTAGCTTTGAGTCCCATTAGATGTGAAGTAGCTATCCATATATTTTGGCACATAGGAAGTAGCTTCCCATAGTTTGGGGCAAGTAGGAAGTAACTGTTACAATCATTGTACTTTGTGCTGAGAATGTAACTGCGTGAAGTAACTAGTGATTGTTAGCTTCATATTGCAACTGAGTTTCATCTCCTCCAACAGTTTGTACTTTCCGATCAACATCTAGAGCTACTTTATTTAGGTCAAACAACATTAGCCAACAGATATGCATGCAATGCAGCAGATAACATTGAGTTTGTCGATACTTTTTTATACACATTTTTTTCAATTTTTTACAACATATTCATGTTCTTTTTCCTCATTGTTAGCTCTTTTTAGTTATTTACAATTCTTGTGATGATAATGGGATCTTAAATCTGAATCTGTTTCTTTTGCTTTTAGGGAAAGAGACAGATCCAAAGATCAGGGACTCACACGCTCACGAATGTAGGGTTTGTCTTCTGTAGAATTGGTTACATAATGCAACAGGATGCAAGTGCTTCATGTTGAAGCAAGCAAGACTAGATGTTAATGTCACTGGAGGACAAATATGTACATAGAAATATCATGCTACAAGATGTAACTATTTCTTGCAGCCCAAACTAGGAGGGTCAGACGCTAGAGGAATCTCTCTATATAAATTGGTATGTTATATGATGTAAAGTTTGTGCACCTTGACAAGCTTGATGTGAATTAGAAGAATATTTCATTTGCTCGTTGTTTCCCTCTCTGTTTTTCATATGATTTTGTCCTTTCTTTTGTCTAGATCTTGGCTGTGTTTCACTCAAGCAGCAGCGGTAGACAGGGAATTATACCCGCGGCTGTAGCGTTCCCAGGCAAAAAGGATCCTGTTACTTTTTGAGGCTATAATCTCATTTGACTTTTTTTCGTTACTTATTAACCTGGTCGTCACTTTTTTTTCGCTACCCAACCTAAATCTGGCGGAACGGATCTTTTTTCCCGCCTGCTATGCCGCCTCGCGAGAGGATGGCCATGCCCTTTCCGTAAATGGAAACAAAGCAAAAAATGGAGGGCTCTCCACCAAAGACTAACTAAAGAGGTCTCTCTCTAGTCACGTCCTTGAAAAAAAGATAATGTTTGGTCGGCATGAATCCACGTCCTGCTGTTAGGTAAATGGAACACTACTGTGGCTACAGTCTAAGTGAGCGCATACGAATACTGGTATGTCCAAAGCGGATCCAGGGGGCTCTAGCCCCCCTACTGCCAAGAACTGTATTAGAATTAAAGGAAGAAGAGGAGAGAGAAATAAAGAAAAATAAAGAGAACGAGAGGAAAAAGAAGCCGTGATGGAGAACCCAAATCCCCTCAGATTTTGATCTTATATCCGACACTGGATATATCTTACCGACAAAACCAACCTATGCACAAAGAGCGAGCGTATAGGCCGATTTAGACAGAACAGCTGGTGATCAATCAGACGGCAGGATCCGAGCACACATTCTGAAGCCTGATCAGAAGCAATCAACCCCAGCTTGAACACGATTCTCTATTTGTTCCTCCCGTCAATTGTTATGTTCATGCTCGATTGCCCTCATCTCCCGTGACGTCATCAGGTCGTCACCGCTGTCCGGCGATATCGGTGGGGCTCGGTAAAAAAAAGCATGTGTTGCGCGGCAGATTGCCGCGGCACGCGCATGGTCCCCCGGTAAAAGCATCCGGATCAGGCGGAGAACCAAAAATATCGGGGTCCAGGCTAGTGAAAACCCAGAGAAAGAGCAAGCAATTCATGGTGCACCTGCACTGCAGGGACCAATGCTGACCAACAGCAACAGGGACGCGAAAAAAAAGTCAGCAAGTCCAGAGGACGAGCTGCAGCCCAGGCAGCCGGTACCGGTGGATCTCGTACGTACCATGGCCGCACTGTGGTAGCGTTTACTAGTACGTACTACCGCAGCTGGGCAGAAATAAAAGTCGTTGCGGCGGGGTGGGCAGTATAGTAGTACTCCTATAGTCCTATGTGCGTCATGTGTCGCGCCATCCTGGTTTTTCACCGACCTGTAGCGTTGGTTCGTGTTCGTGAGCCGAGCGAGATGCCCGACCAGCGCGTCCATGCGCCCATGGCGTGAGCGGCGACGAGTACACGGAAGCCGTGCCACATCGGCGGGCACCGACCGGCGCAAGTGCCTCCCCGGCCTGCTTGCTCATCTAGCCACTCCCTCAACTACTGTAGCATCGATCATTTAACTCCGAGCTCCGACTGGCCACCACCGCCACGCTGACAGAGCGAGTGACAGTGCAGCTAGCGAGCGTTCGAACAAGCGACGCAGGGCAGGCAGGTCAGTCCACACACCCGTCACGTGGCCACGATTTTCGTACGTTTTGAGGCAGACAAGGCACGTAATGCGAAAGCTAAACCTATCGATCTCGTGGGACACTGGGAAGCCGGGACGCGGACACGGCATGCACCACCGGATAAGCCACAGCATAGCCCGGTACGTAGCCGTGACGCGGACGGCGGACGACGACGTTGTCTCGTGCGCCTGTCCCACGAGGCCGCGCGGTTGTCACCCTCGGGTTCGTGTCGGTGGTCTAGCTAGCTCGGGCTCGCGGCAGCTCGCGTCGCGCAATCGCCAGGTCGCTTTCCAGGGGTCAAATCCGGCCGTCCGGGGCAAAAGCCCGTCGCGTCCCCGCTGCTCCTCAGCGGAATTCCAGATTCGCCAACAGGGAGCCGGAGCCCGGCCATATCCCCTGGCCTCGCATTGCGTCGCCACTCTCCCCTGTTTTGCTTTGCCACCGCCCACCGCCATCATCCCTCACCCCCCAGCGCCCACTCCCAACTGCTGATGCTTGTGAGTTTATGACCTCCCCCGCCCGGCGTGCGACGCGTGCCCCGCACCCCCCCCCCCCCCTGTCTTCCCATCTCCCATGCCCCGCCCGCGCGGCGTGGTAGCCTGTGATTGCGAGCCCCACCGCTCTGCGCTGCACACTCCATCGTGCCCCGCCCAGCGCGGCTGCGCCGCACACAACCGAGGGAGCTCGGGCTCGGTCCATAGGTTGCTAGGAGGTTTATGAGCAGCGACAGCGAGTCGGCCGGCGGCAGCCTCGTCCACTGCGACTGCGAGTCGTTCGGTGGCCGGCAACAATGAGGGTGATGTACATCACGGCGGCCGCGGACGACGACGTGGTGATGAAGCCCAAGCCGCCGCCGCCGCAGCAGCAGCAGCAGCAGCAAGCGGCGCGGCGCGGGTGCCGCTCCGCCGTCGTCACGGGGCTCCTCGCCGGGGTGCTCCTCTTCCGCGCCGCGCTCCTCGCCGTCGAGGCCGGCGCCTCCCTCTGCCCTTCCGCCACCGGTAAGCCGCCACCGACCTCTCACTGCCTCCCTTCCATTTTCAGAGCAGCGACCGTTCCGTCCGTTCGACAGCTCGCTGCGACGCCGCTTCTCCATTCGGGCGGAGTGCGTAATCCTGCCTTCCTGCCTGCCTGCCTGCCTGCCATGTGATGGGAGACTCGCGTTTCAGCAGGTTGCCTGGACTGGAGGGCGGGGCTGGGGCGCTGGCTCTACGACGGCGGCGGCGGCGACGCCATGGAGGTGAGTGAACCCGACATCACTGGCTCGTTGCGTTAGGTCTGATAGTGATAGGCTCGCTGCTCGACGCTCGCCGAATTGTGTTAGGCTAGGCGCCGAGGTTTTGACAGTTTTTTACGTCGTGCGCCGCGGCGGGGGAGGGCAAAAGCTAACGCGGGCCTGCTGCTCAGTGCTCACGCGGTTTCTACCCGGTTCGGCTCCTTGGCAGCGAGCGGCATTCACGGGGACGGGAATGTCAGTCAGGGCACAGGGTGGCCATACGTCGCGGCGCTGCCGACCACGTGGCCGCCCGCGCCGTCCCGCTGACAGGTAGGCCCGTGCCGGCCGTCCCGCCCGGTGTCTGGTCCGGCCGCCGTACCTGCGGACGGTTGACGGCGCACTGACCGAGCTAGTGCGTGTGTGTCACTGTGTCATCCATTTTTCTTGACTTTTTGCCGTGACAGCTGTTCGGTCAGTTCCCGCATGCTAGTCAATTCCGTTTCCAACCCAAGTACGTCCAAAACTCCAAATGAATTCAACTGGATAGGATAGGCTCCAAATCTCCAATGCTAAGCCTCTCTCACCGAGCTAAACGCGCACTATTTTCGCCTTTGAAAAGCTAATTAGGCATGAAAAAGTCAAGAACTACTACTAGTACAATACTCTACTTCTTGAGTTCTCGGTCAAGTTATGCCTAATTTGACGAGGCCCGGGCGCGATTCCAATGGATCGGATCGGGACTAGTAGTAGCACTGTAGTAGAATGTAGTAGATTCGCGTGACCTACACTGCCGCGCTGCATTATTCGGCGCGGGGCCTACGGGTTGGTGGCTTGGCTTCATGGATGGGACGACGTGTATCGCCAGCCGCGCCGCTACGGTGAAGTGGGAACTGAAGGCTGCAGCCCTGTGACTTGCTCGCTTGGAGGATTCCCTCCCTTGCTCCATCTCTAGCTAGAACGCGCCCCGGTGGCACGCGATCCAGCTTGGCTGACGGGGGCCATTTGACTTTGGAGCTACGTGGATATTTTGCAAAAAAAAAAATCTGTGGTCCGTGAGCCAGAGACTCGTCCGTGGCTCCGTGCGCCACCCCCCCTCTTTGGCCCCTTGCGCTTTCTCCCGATCTAGATCGTGCCCAAGAATGATTGCTTCTTATGTGGTTCCCTGTGATAAAACTATTTAATACTTCATCATTGGTCGGGATGGTTATTTTTGTACTTCACAATGCAACGCGCAGGCGTACTTGATGCTGGGCAATGCAACAATTTTAGGACTTTGTTTGGCAGCCTTTAGCCCTTTTCCCTGCAAGGAGGAAGGACTTCACATTTTTAGTATTTGTTACGTGGGTCTACCAGGAATTTATGAAGGAATGGAGGAGTCGTCACAGGGAGGCCACCCTGCTGGATCCCGTGGTGGTGGAAGCGGCGCCGGAGTCCCTGGACGCGCTCATGGCGGAGATGGGCGCCATGCTGGCGTCCTACGGCGGCGACCGGCTGGACATGGAGGCCGTGGCGGTCAAGATGATGGCCATGGTATGTGGTGTCCCCTGTTATGGCCTTTACTAATCTGTCACTCAACTTTATTTGGTAAGCTTGGCAGCATGCCCTGCATGTTACCACCTTGGCTCGAGTAGAGAGCGCTTTCAGCTTTCCACGGCAAAAGACTGCATCATCTATGGGTCCGCCCTTTTAAGCCTTGTCTAGACTGAAACGTATGTGACATACGTGTACATTGCTATCATGATCGTGCTTATTGAATTGTCAAACACACAAATCCTGCAATAATCCAGGAATGCCAGCCTGTGCAGTATGGTCTTCTAGCACGCTGGGTTCTGTCAGGATCAGCTAGTAAGCTCAGCATACTACTACCTCAGACATTAAATATATGACGTTTAAGAAAAAAGTTAGTTCAAAATAAACTAATTTTCTTGTTCTAAACGTCGTATATTTAAGAACGGACGGAGTACTTCTTAGGGAAAAATATACTGGCAAACTTTTTTTTGTTCTAGTGCCAAATGTACAGTTTCATGTTAAAGGAATTTTACGAATTATTCTTGCATTCCTAAGATTAAGTGCCTAAATGAGCTATTTTCTTGATTTAACTGTTGGTAAATTTAAATTATGCCCCCTCAGTTGTTGAAGATGGATCGGAAGGTAAAATCATCGCGGGTCCGGGCGCTGTTCAACCGGCACCTGGCCTCGCTGGGCGTCCCCAAGAGCGTGCACTGCCTCACGCTGCGCCTGGCCGAGGAGTTCGCGGTGAACTCGGCGGCGCGCTCCCCGGTGCCGCCGCCGGAGCACGCGCCACGCCTCACCGACGCCTCGTACCTCCACGTCGCGCTCGTCACCGACAACGTGCTCGCGGCCGCCGTGGCGGTGGCCTCGGCCGTGCGGAGCGCCGCCGACCCGGCCAGGCTGGTGTTCCACGTCGTCACGGACAAGAAGAGCTACGTGCCCATGCACTCGTGGTTCGCGCTGCACCCGGTGTCGCCCGCCGTCGTAGAGGTCAGGGGCCTGCACCAGTTCGACTGGCGCGACGCCGGCGTCGTCGCCTCCGTCATGAGGACGGTCGAGGAGGTGCAGAGGAGCTCGCTGGACTACCGCCGGTGTGATGGATCAGCGGAGAGGGAGCACAGACGGCTCGAAGCGTCCAGGCCGAGCACGTTCTCGCTCCTGAACTATCTCAAGATCCATCTCCCAGAGGTAAAATAAAAAAAAAGCCTGGATGAACGGTCACGTTTGAATTTGATGAACTGATTATCCTAACATTTGCCATGGTCTGACGTGCGCGTTTGCTCGAGCAGTTCTTCCCTGAGCTTGGGCGGGTGATGCTCCTCGACGACGACGTCGTGGTGCGCAAGGACTTGACCGGGCTGTGGGAGCTGGACCTCGACGGGAACGTCATCGGCGCGGTCGGCGCTCACGAAGGAGGCGGCATCTGCATCGACAAGACCTTCGGCGACCACCTGAATTTCTCCGATCCTGCCGTGTCGGCCGTCCACAGCTCGCAATGCGCGTGGTCGTGGGGCGTCAACATCGTCGACCTCGACGCGTGGCGACGAACAAACGTTACCGAGACGTACCAGTTCTGGCTACAAAAGGCAAGTTCCCTGTCGTGTCGAACTTCCCTGAAGCAATGCAAACTGCAAAGCAGTTACCATACCGATTCTGACAAATGCGTTGGGTTGCATTCAGAACCGGGAGTCGGGCTTCAGGCTGTGGCAGATGGCCTCGCTGCCGCCGGCTCTGATCGCGTTCGACGGGCGCGTGCAGTCGATCGAGCCGCTGTGGCATCTGCCGGGCCTCGGCTGGCGCGTGCCGGACCCCGAGCTGGTGGAGTTCGCCGCCGTTCTGCACTTCAGCGGGCCGCGGAAACCGTGGCTGGAGGTCGCGTTCCCGGAGCTGCGGCAGCTGTGGCTAGGCCACCTGAACGCGTCGGAAAGTTTCTTACAGGGATGTGGTGTGGTCGAATGGCGGTAACTGGGAACAGCGGATGATCGAGTCGGGAGGAAAAAAAAAGTACAGTAATTTGGTTCAGACGCAGAGCTGGAGTTCTGTGGGAGAGGGAAGTAGGTTCTGCCTGCAGTCTCTCCTCACCTTCAGGTTCTGCAATCTGCACACGGTCAACATATTCTAGTCAGTTCAGAGTGACAGTATCACACTAGAACTGCTTGATTTATATACTGAATTACTGATCATGCGGGGTATTTAATTCGGATCATAGAGTAAACTTCACAGAACTTACATAGAACTCGTAAGGTAGGAGTCATCTTCATCATCTGTAAGTTGTACAGTACATGGTTATCTGAAATTTAGCCGATACGCCTAAAAAAAAAAGCTGATATGGAATATGTTCCATCCCCTTTGTTTTTTTTTTTGTAAGGACCTCCAACTTTTATAGATCGAGGAATATCTATCTCTTTTTTTAGAGCAATTCTCTTTCCTGTTTTCTAGAACAAATTTCTCCTTCTTGTTTTTTTTTTAGAAAAATTTCTCCTTGTTGGATCTGCGACCCTCTCGCGCAGGCCACAAGTGCGCAGGCCTTAACGGCCCATAGACTGCTTAAACGGCCCATTGGGCTGCTGCTACCTTCGGCCTCCCAGCCAGATTCACCACCACCGTTCGTCTCTCATGATGAAGCGGAGACGGCGAGGCTGGCGGCGTTGCTGCTATTCCCCTTCGGCCCTTCTCCACCCTCTCGTATTTCTTCCTCCAATCCTTCAAAGCCCCGCCGAGTGCTGTGGACTGTGGAGTGTAGACTGCGCGGCGGCGGATCTGGTCTCACAGCCTCGAACTCTGCCGTGGTCTCTCCAAGTCGAATCCTTCCCCTCCTCCCCTATGGATTCTCTCACTCTATCCTGACTGGTGCTGGAAGTGGAGTGGATTGATTTCTTCTGTTTTTCGGTGAGGAATTCCTGTCTGCTTTGGATATGTATCTGATTCCCATGGTTACTGCAGGGCTGCGGGCAACCTTTCTTTCTCTCAAACCTGTCGAATTTATTGAATTCCATTGCTGTGTGTTCTACAGAGTCGGCCTCCATTTTCCCTCCGCCCCTGATGTCGAGGCTGCGAGCTCTGTGGCAAGCTTCCTTTAACGCCACCAAGAGAGGTAGCTCCTTCCCCACAAACCAGAGCCTTTTGCTGTGTTTGCTGTCTGCTGCTCGGTTCATTTCCTCGTTGAAACACGCATAATGCTGCTCGTCGTAGCCACGTCGTGCACTCGTGCTTAATCTGGTGCTGTTTGTGCTGTTCAACGATGACTAGAAAAGGTGTGGTCAAGGCCATGGGTTCTCTCTCCTTATCATCTAGGACATGGGCATTGCCAGGCTGCAGAATAAGAGTTTTCTTAGTGATGAATTGTTGACGTGTTGAGAACTATACACGATATGAAATGTCATATTTGCAGGCTTATTAGGTTGTCAGCTAGATATTAATCATGTAGAAGTTTCATTGTGAATAGTATGTACTATCAGTTTCGTTCCAAATCTAAAATTAGTAGCATTTAGCGATATATGACATCTTAGTTACTGTTACTTATGCATTGCAATTTGCAAATTTGAAAAGGATTTTATTATTAACCAAGGAACTTATAGAAATTCTTCTTTTAAGTGAGAAGAATACACTCTTATAGGAAATACATAGAGCCTATATTTAGATTTTCCCCCCCATATATTTAATTTTGGTCCTATGTGCTTACTTGGCAGCTCTTGTGTGGAGTTCAGATGATCTGATTCCACCAACTGAAAGATATATATTCAATTTCAACTCAAAAGATGAGCTGAAAAGGTGGCATTTGTACTCAGATTCAGAATATGGAGGTATTCCCTCACTTTGGAAATTTACTTTTAGAAATGTGAATTTCTGCTGTTTTTCTATATGCTGAAAGTCTGAAATGACAGTATAATTTGTTTGCTGTGGATTGTGACTGGAAGATACTGATGGATGATTCATATTCTTAATGATTGCCTGGTATCGAAACTACTCCTTTGTTTTTGTTCGAGGAATATGTTAAAAAGATGCTTTGTTGAGTTTCTGATGATGGCTCACATTAGAACAATGTTACAGTTCAATCTTGTCCTGGTCGGCCCCCACTATAGTTCGTCTTTCAATCATCCTATCCATGAATCTTCCTAGTGTACAATTATTTTAAAGGAAGCAGATTACAAGCTGTTATAATAAATAGAAATATAACTGCCAATCCATTCATCAAAATCTCCCCTACATTTTCTCCTTTTTTTTTCATCGTCATGATTTATATGTGGGCGTTATATATATAACACTTGTTACCATTTACTATCTGCTATAGTGATCCAAATGGGATT
This sequence comes from Cenchrus fungigraminus, assembly GCA_036936925.1. Taxonomy (NCBI): domain Eukaryota; kingdom Viridiplantae; phylum Streptophyta; class Magnoliopsida; order Poales; family Poaceae; genus Cenchrus; species Cenchrus fungigraminus. The sequence goes on along the minus strand of CM072779.1, from coordinate 26,465,154 downwards.
TGACCATCCCTTATGTTTTATCGACCACTTCATATTGATAGGTGATGATATCAAATGGCTGAACCTTCCTCTCCTGTATGAACTAGAAAAGCATCGACACTTTAGCTTACTGTGTAGTGACACAGTTGCGCCTTAGAATAATATATGAGTGGTCTTCCTAGTTCCCCTTGTGAATTTGATAGACTATACTTTCTCTACAAAAGATAATACCTTCAGGTTACACATCTATTAAATTTGTATATGTTTTAATGTAATATGATTGGACAGTGTTATTATCCAGGTTTATCTTCCGCATCATTGGAGATAACTGAAGGTGCTGCTGGTGCAGATACTTCATTAACTGGTACCAGTTGTTTGATCATTTTTAAGTTTTTGCCAAATGTTGTTGAATTTATTAAAACTCTTGTACAAGTGAGAAAAATGATGTGCTTGTAGCTTCTTTCATTTACCGTTATAAGCCTCATGAACCATGGCGTGCCCTCTAGTTGTTCTTAGGAACTGTCTGAGGCTCTGAGTAGTCCAATTGCAGCCAGTACGAGCTTTCTGTCTTTGCTTGAATATAATCAAATAGAGATATGCAGTTTCTTAGTTATGATTTTCTTGGAATGGCTTGTAAGCTTGATGGTTTTGGCACTTTTTCTCTCTCTCTAACATGTGCATACTGGAAGGTGTGTTTTCTGGTAATCTTTCGTCGGATATGTCCAAGGGGTCAACATGGAGGATCAGGCGCTATGGATTCTGCGGGATGCGATCAAAGAAGGTACACATTTCTGTTCGACGACAATGTTAGGGTACAACCCTGGTTACTTCTGTGAATGTTGAGCCCATTTCAGCAATTTTACAAACCAAGTACTTATTCTGTCTGGAGCTAACCAAATATAACAAAATAGAACTGCTTTTTACTATTACACCTTATTAGGCTTATGACAGTTGAACATGCTTGGACTTCCTTTAGATTACATTGTATTGTTTTCTGGAGGTTGGTGAATCGATATGCAGTGTCTTAGGCTTCGATAAATAATGCTTACTCAAAGGCTATATTCTAAATCTACAAAATAATAAATATATGTACTTTCGTAGGTGCATGCTGAATATCTGCTGAAGTTATTCCTGAGTGCTGATAAAAGAAAAAAAAACATTTCTGCTTCATGTTTCAGTTTGATGGTTTCATTGATCTCGATGCATATGATACAATAGCAATGAAGATCAAAGGGGATGGAAGATGCTACATATCTACCGTATGTTCCCAACCAGAGTCATTTCTGAATATTTGATGTCCAGTCAGTATGGTTCTGCATAGTCTGAATCTTGAAGTACAGATATACACAGAGAATTGGGTGAATTCACCTGGACAACAAGAAGATAACTCATGGCAGGCTTTTGTGTACACACCCCAGGACAGATGGCAAATCTTGAAGGTAAATTATACTTTACAACCATTCAAAATCCGAAATATGTGAAAAAATTATGATTATCACCAGTTTCTGTTTTGTTCAGATCCCTCTTGATAGCTATCTACCTACATGGAGAGGAAATGTGATTGAGGCAAAGTTGGAAATGAATCCTGCTCGGATTGTGGGGATGTCTCTCTCAGTAAACGCAGAAGGCGGTGTTCCTGGTGCCAAGACTGGGACTGGTGATTTTAGGCTAGAGGTAGATTGGATCAAGGCATTGAGGACGCTGTGAGCTCCACAAAGTCAGTCTATTTTCACATCGGTGTTTCTCTTTTGTTTCACCCTGCTCTGCCAGCAGCCAAAACCACTTGACTAGATGAGTAACCATAATGCAAAGTGTCCACTTCTGTATGCACTTTTAGGTGTATGAAATGTTTGTTAGCCGGTAAACATGGAAGGTTGCTCAGTCGGCACCAATGAATAATGAATCTTGTTTACCTTTTGAGATTTATGAATAAATGATTAAGAGTGCAACGCTCGTCATTTGATTAAGCTGTCCTATCTGGATAGACGTACGCCATTTAAAATATGATGAGCTGATCCATTGATGTTATTTTTTATTGCCTGATTGCTGTTGTTCCATGTTAGGAAACACCTTGTTTTGACTGTTAAGAATACCTCTGTTTGTGTTCGATACGTGAATTAGAGATGCGCTCATCTTTTTCTCTTTTTTTTTCCTGATGGAACTTAGAAGGCGGCACCGCTGCAGTATTCAGAATTTCAGTCTGTTTAAATTGCCCGAGTTCAAATGGTCAGGTTAGACCTCTTCCTCTTCCGTCATGAACACATTTGTCCTCAAAGTAGATCAAACAAGGTGACAGAAAGCAATGGAAATTTCTCCACAAGTTGATGGAGAGAAGGAAGCCGAATTACATTCAGGTCCAGTCTGCTGAATTGCACGTTTTCCTCGAGTTCAACTCATCAGATATTTAGACTACCAAACCTGTTTGGTCGAAGGACACATGTTTTCCACCAAAAAATGGTTTAAATCCCATCACAATTAGCAATGGGTGCTTCTCCCCACATGGACAGAGAAAATGAACAAAATCCAGAGATTTTTCTCTTAACAAATCGAAATGCATTGTGATCATGGACCACAGGAAAACAGACGAACAAAATAGGCGATGCCGCCGTACTTTGTTGGTGCGAATGGTCAATGACTCAATGGAGACGATATGCACACAACAAAGTACGGGTCAGCCTTGTCATCCTTCGATGAAGCCGGTCATCCGCAGCACGTTGTCGCGCAGGTGGCTGAGCTCGCGCGCCCGGCCGGGCCCCGACCGCAGCGCGAACGCCGCCGCCGCCGCCCCCTCCGTCCGCCGCCGCGAGACCAGCACGTGCGGCGGCACCATCGTCATCGTGCCGCCGCTCCGGTCGTCGTCGTCGTCGATCCGGAGCGCCGCCGAGCGCGCGGGCCTAGGGATGTCCACCGGCCGCGAGCCCGCGCGCCGCGGCTTCCCGTCGGGGGCTCCTCCCGCCTGAGCCGGCGTCACCGACCGCCGCGGAGGCGCGGGCGACGAGCTGCAGCTGGTCGGTGCGTCGCCGGCGTCGTCGTCGTGGGGCGCCTCCGGCCACAGCACCTCGAACTCGCAGAACTCCTCGGCACTAGTACTCGCCATTGCTGTCGTCGATTCGGGTTCGCTCGCCTGCGCGCTTCGAGGTCGCTCTGGAGATCAGCGGGAGTAGCTCAATTCGCGTGGCTTGTGGTGGACAAAAGGTTCTCGAGCGGCGTATATATAGGCGCGGCGTGTTCGCTTCCGGCTGCGCGTGGTAGCTTCCCGCGTACGGCAGCCGCGTTTTGGGATACACGGAGGGAGGATGAAGAAAAAATGCAGTAAATTCTGCCAGGTCTGAATCAGATAATTCACATTTCGAAATGGTTACGCGATAGAAAAATATGACGCGTCAGACGAACGGGTTCGCGGGTTTAATTAAGGGTATGTTTAGTTCACCAAAATTTTAGGACCAAAATTTTGAGAGCCCCTTCCAAGGTCTATTAGAGTTAGTAAATATAGACTAATTATAAAACTAATTACACGAATGGACAGAAAATTCCGAGACGAATCCATTAAGTCTAATTAATCCGTCATTAGAGATTGTTTACTGTAGCACGCTATTGTCTAATCGTGACATAATTAGGCTCTTTAGATTCGTCTCGAAAAATAGGTAAGGGTTGTGAAATGAGTTTTGTCACTAATCTACATTTAATACTTCTAATTAGTGTCCGAAGTTTGATATGACGGATGGTTGATGAAATTTTGGGAAAGTAAGCTCTAACAAGAGAGTCACTTTTCTTGAGGGAGATGGAGAGGAACAGCAGTCATTTTTGGCGCGGGGAATCTAGCTTTTTTCTTTTTTTTCGCAGGACAAGCTTTTGGAAGATGTTTCCTCTGAAGCAACGATCAAGCACGTACCTCGTCAGCCCGGCGTGAACCCTGATGCGTGAAACTCCCGTGGATGGATATACAGTTATACACACACATAGAGACATAGAGTAAACTATTGTTATGTCAGATGCTCTCTGGCCTCTCAACACGTCGGCAAACTTTCCAGGTGGTTCGATCTGCCGCGCAGGCGCAGGGCGTTCGTTGGTCTTCGGCTGGGAGGCATACGGAATCTGGGGCGCATGCTGCTCTCAGCTGCTTCAACTAATTATTATTAGCTCATGCCTCATGCCATACGTATACCATATACGATGATGATCAGGGGCGAAGCCTAAAGGTTGGCTGTGTACGAATGTGGCGTACGTCACTTGCGTGCGGCCGGCGGCGAGGAGGTGTGCGCGGCGCGCGGCGGGATCATCGGAGTCGTAGCGCCCAAGCTTTTACAGGGTGGAGGAGGGGTCCACGTGGCTGCACAAGACGCGTGTTCCGTTTGAACCAGCAAAATGGAGAAAACCGAAACCTGCATGCAGCTATCCAGCCTGAGCGTGTACGTACCAGCGGGGAACGAAGAATATTTCAACTTTCCTCCAAGGGACACTTGGCAATGGGCACGATCCGCCCGCGTATGGGGGCATGGGATATCGACCGCGATCCGGCCGGGAAACGGTACGGTGGGCCCATATCTTGCTGCAAGTCAATGATGGTTTATCGTCACTAGGGACGACAGCGCCGATGATTGGAAGAAGCGGCTTCGGGGAAGGAGGACGTGGCGGTGGGGTGGTGGGCCCGCCGAAGTTCTTGTGATGCTACACATCACCTCGGTTTAGTTCCGCAAATTGACATATTCATTCACTAGTCACATCAAAGTTTTACATATCACATCGAAGTGTACTACTCTTTTTATGTAGAGGTACAATATATCGAGTTTTCAGTAAATTGTCATTTCACTCATCACATAAAAACACTTTGCCAAACTAAACAAGGCCGCCCAATTCTTGTGATGCTCTTAACAGGGTCTCCCTGAGAATCGAGATAAGCAAAGTCATCGTAGGATCTCGCTGTTGACAAATAATGTGTCCCTCTATCATTGAGAGAATCCGGTTATTCCGGTTGCACCATATAAGAAAATCTAACCACCTTATAAAATTACACTAGTATGAGTATATTAGTATACTGATGAAAGTTTCTTCCATTGCTCACAACTAAAGAAATGTCTAAACACATAGAGAAAACTATTGCCCATCAATAAAGAAATGGCTGAATCCATATTTTGAAAACTAATGAGGACATCAATTTTGAAGTCACGATTGTACACTGCGAGCCTGACGTGTCCTGCGTGTCGACGTGCAACGTCAGCCCGTTGGTTGTTGCGTTTTCAATGGAAGAAACAATGGACGCTTCCGGTAAGTCAATGATTATCTCTCTAGTTTAGTATTGCAACATGAGGCCAGGAGAATGAACAGGTGGAGCAGAAACCCTCAGATCAAGAACTTTTTTAAATTGTGCATGTAGGTTTAATTTAGTTCCCATCCTTGCTATTGTGGGCAAGGAACCCAAACCAGTGTGCCCACGTTTCGATTGGGCGCAACCAACCAATGGCCGGGGATGCTTCCGGTTCTTCAAAGTCAGCCCCAAAATTGTGTCCTGCATGCATATCCAGATGCTTCCACGTAGAGGGCGACACCTACATATAGGTTTCGTGTAGACAAGTGTGCTGGTGTACACCTGGATGGATAGGGCAGAGGATGACAAGGATTACTTCCTGTGGGGTAAATTTTCAGCATAATACCAAAGTGGGAGGAGGAGATAAGGTTGTTTACGTTGGGGAGAAAATATTTATCTGCTTGGGATACTTGTGCTGAGGTGTGTGCTACTCATCTCATACCTGCAAATCTTATCAAAAGGCTTAATATAAAATTTTCAACCCCTTCCTGCAGATAGCTTCTTTCTCAAAGGATGAATTCCTGGTCTAGTTATTATTACTTTGAGAGATTTCTTTCCATAGGGGAAGAATGATGGTCTACTCTAAAGTATGAACATCCTGATGAAAAAAAAACTGAACTTGGGGAAATGGTGTTAGCCATTTTTCTTGTTTCTTCCCACGAGATGAACAAGCATAATTGTTAGTTTTCATGTTCATCTCACAGCTAAAAGTGACTAATATTCAAGGACATCTGAACTGACTTTGGGATTCTGCTGAAATTCACTTCCACACTAAAATTCTAACTACACGACAACCGTTGGAACAAAACAAACGTGGCCGATCCTCAAGAAAACAAATCACATGAGCTTTTGCCAGCCCCTCGTACTCTCGCTCGCGGTCACGTTAGAATCCACACATGCATGCTAAAACCTGTATGAACTAAAAACTCCTTCTCCAATTGAAACGAGAGAGCATTATTTCCTAGTACAAAATTTGTAGCACTACTCGCGCATCTTCCTCGCCCTGGCCCTCCCGCTGGGCACGTCGAGCATCATCATCGCCTTGTCCCTCTTGGCCCTCCGGTCGACGATGACATGCGGCGGCACGAAGACATGGCTGCCGACGACGACGCCACCGTGGCTCACGCCAAACTTGCTGAACCCAGCTGATACTTCGGTACCTTTTGCACCGACGACGGCGCCTACAACCTTCCGGCCGGGGATGTCGATGGGGGAAGAAGCTTTCTGCCGGACCTGCAGCTTCACCGAATGCCGGGGCTCGCCGGAGTACTCGGTTCCGACGCGGGGTGACTCGGGGACTTCCGCCGCATCCGGCCTTAGGATGTCTGCTTATTGGAACTCTTCCTCTTGCAGCTCGGCGCGCAGCATCGTCTCGCTTGACTTGCTCCGATCCGGCCGGCCGGGTGTATTTGGGAGAGGATGAGCAAGTATTACTGTATTAGTACTAGCTAGTGGACGTATGATTATGTGTAATTGTGTATCTCGGACTATTTATTAATCCATAGTCACATTTTCCTGTCCTGTGTCGATTATATATATAATTATCGCTTGGGAATTGCCAGCAAGCTACTGCACTCGTTGTGGTCTATGTGTAAGTATTGTTTGAGCGAGTCAGGAATTAACTGAATCAGCAGCAACGTGTCATCTGCCCGTCTGAAAGAAACCATCATTTTAACTACACCCTTTTCAAAAGAAACAATGATTCTCTGAACCAAATTGGCGAATGCGCTGATGCGCGCAAATGGTTATTTTACACATCAACTGCACACTGCACTCCATCTAATTAACGGCTGAATTCACCTCGCATCTCGTATGAATTTACAAACGAATGCAAAATGCCTCGCCACCATCAATCAATTCTTTCTAAACCTCAATCCACAAAAGGAACCAATCCACTGACTCAAACAGTTCAGTACTACTATTCAACCGTTTGGAACTGGACGCGGCTGCATTGATGCTAAGCTAAACCGAGGAGATAGGCTGAGAGGCAGGTCGATCGCCGCGGCGCCGCGGGGCCGTGCGCGTGCCGCGCCGGCGGCTGAGGCTAGCTCTCGATGAAGCCGGTCATCCGGAGGACGGAGTCGCGCACGCGGCGGAGGTCCCGGCCCTTGAGCGTCCGTCCCTGCCCGGAGCACACCGACGAGGATGCCCTGCGCCGCGCCAGCAGCACGTGCGGAGGCACCACCTCGCCGCCGGCCTGGTCCGCCTCCTTCTCCTTCTCCCCCCAGAACGGCTCCCGCCGCTCGTCGGCGGTGGCCCGTGCGCCGGAGGCAGCCGGGATCTCGATCGGCTCCGTGAACGGCCGGCGCTCCGCCTGCGCCCACGCCACCGCGCACCTCGACGCGCTGCTATGCGACATCCTCGATCTCTTCTCCCTCTGCTGAACGATCGGCCGGCTCTGAGCCTCTGATCGAAGCTGCGAATTGCGATGAGCTACTACTAGTGGCGTGGCGACAGGGATTGAAACGCGGTGGCTTTGTCCAAACCTTCCTCTCTGCCGCTCGCCGCGGCACGAGGTACATATAGAGGGTGGGCGCGGCGCGCGAGCTGCTGGCGGGGAACCTGTGGCGACGACCTGGCCCGGCGGCCACCTAGCGAGTAGCGGCATGGGCAGCTAGCCTAGGCAGGTGCCGTGTGGCGCTGCTGCGCTTTGTGTGACAGGTAAGTATGCGGCGTGGGGGTTTGACGTACGAAATGGGAAGGAATAATTCCGCCGGCGCGGCGCGGCGCGGTTCCGCGCTCGGCCGGTGCCGTGGGAGGAGGCATCGAGGGGGCAAAGCCATATTCCAACGTGTTCCTTCCCTTCCAATCCGGGCTATTCGATCAGCTCGGTTGCGCGGCGGCGCAAGTTTGGCGATCTCCGCGTGCCAACTCGCGATGCTTTTCCGACGTCGTATCCCGTCATCCCTGACACGTACTCTGTTCGTGTTTTCCTTCGCACTCTGTGTCCTGTCGTCAAGAAAGTTGATCTGGGCCTTGTTTAGTTCGTGGGAAAATTTGCCTTTTCAACATTTTGAACTCCTGTAGCACACTGTAGCACTTTCGTTTGTTTGTGGTAAATATTATCCTACCATGACCTAACTAGGCTCAAAAAATTTGTGTCGCGAAGTACATCAAAACTGTGTAATTAGTTATTTTTTTACCTATATTTAATACTCCGAACTTATGTCTTTTGACGTATTTAATGTGATGTGATGAAGAGAGTGGAGAAAACGTTAGAATTTTTAGCAAACTAAACAAGGCCCTGGTAGTCGGTTTGGTCAGGCCGGACGCCGGAGGATATGCGATAAGCGAATGTCGCTATGATGCATGGTCGTCGATCGTGCTCGTCCCCACGTGTGCGTATATGCGTGCGTGTGCGCACGTTGGGAAAATGACAAGACGTCCGGCAAAGGGATTGCACTGCACGCGTGGAGCAGAGACTAGGAACAGTGCCCATACTGCGACAGAAACTGTGTGTCGTTGCCATATTGGGAGCAAGCAATCGGAGCAGCAAGTCTCCTTTTTTTCATGAGCACATTTTGTTTGGCCGGTACGTATGAGTTGGAAATTGCCACATGCCTATTTGCTCCTCTCACTGCATGCAGACCAAGGAGGTACTAGTATATATATGCTTGCGGCATAAGAAATTCCACCGTACAAGGCCAGGGATGTTACTGTTACTGGTGTCAAATCGTACGTCTGGGTGGGTCCTCCAGCGACTGAACCCAGAAAAAAAAAATCTCAAATCAGGATAAGCTGAGCTTCGAAGTGCCAATCGTGCTGCTAACTCTAACCCACCTGGCAATCAGCTAGACCGGCAGTTGCCATGAGGCTTGAGGGGTCACCTTAGCTAGCTATCCAGCATACTGAGTTGCACGCGCGGATAGCATGCTAAAACCCCTAGCATATATACCAAACACGCAACTTTTGTAATGAACCCGTCGATTAGGACAGGATCGGAGCCGTTGTTCTTGACATCAGGGCATCGATCAGTCTGTGTGTAACGAACTTAACGTGCACGAGCTGGTAACTAAAAGGGAAACGGGCACGTCAATGTCGCAGGCTGGAAAGCAAAGGCAAGAGGCCCCGGATTGCTTTTGCTTGACTTGAGAAAAGACTGTCAAGATTGCAAGCTACTGTACTCTGCTGCAAGTTAGGCCCTAGGCTTATCCGGTCTGCATATCACGTGATTAGATCGATCATTTTTTTTTCGAAAGAAAGACGATGATTTTTTTTTATAAAGGACAGACGATGATTAGATCATGGCTGTTGTAATACATTGCATACTGCGTTTTGTCATACGTATTTTATAAACCTAATGATGATCCAAGGGTTCATACTGTAGTACTCCCTCAGTCTCAAAATAAATGCAATCTTGGAGTTCGAAATTTGTCTTCTATCAACCACAAAAGATAAGAGTCTTTCGAAGTTTTTCATACAAAAGACAAGCTAATGTCTAAGTGTTTCTCACAAAAGATGAGGACTAATTTTGTAATTTTACACTTAACATTGGTTTGTGTGATCAATCTTAAACTTGCATTTATTTTGAAATATAGGGAGTAATACACAATATTTTTTATTTCAGAAGCACTATCGTAACAGCCAGTTGGTCATGCAATGCAACTATACGTAGCTAGGATAATGATGTAGCTTCAGATAAGCTTGCAGGATATCATGCTCATAAACGCAAGCGTGTGCGGTGCCGTCATTGTCGAGTACCTTGGATAAAACCAAATTACCCCCGCAACCTTAGCAGCCGCTGAATTTTTCAGAGCTTACTTTCTGGGAAACGGACAACCTGCCGGTGGTCCGTACAGACGAACCCGATAGAATATCCGTCGACTCTGGACTGTTGCCACGCACGAGTCCCGTCTCCGTAGCTTTCTACTGTGTACCGTGGTGGCAGCGTTTCATTTTCAACGCACGGTAAAGTGGCGTGTTGGCTAGCGCTACAGGCGTGGGTCATACAGCTTGTACAAGCGGACAGGGCGGTAGGGCATTGGAGTTGGAGCAGAGCATGCATGCATTGCACAGCCCGCGGTGCTCGGCACGCCACAGACACGACTGTGTTAGTACGGTTTGGATAAGGATACGAGCATCGAGCGATTGACAACGTCAATCAGGTAGTTTTAACTTCAAAAGATGCGCCAGAAATTCGTGATTCTTTTGGCAAGTATAAATGCCTCTGTTAATAATGCAGGCGTGCTATCACTTCAACTTTGCTGGCAGCAGCTGATCACCGAGCCAGAAATTCTGATTCAGACATACTCCTATTAGCTGACTGACTAGCTGAGGGTGTGGATTAATTGGATTGCCTTTTAACTCCTTTATTTTGGCATTCCAAGCAAAAATTAATGCATAAGAATAGAACGAAGATCACCTGCGTTCTGCGTACGTCCTCCTAATTAATTTTCGGCACAAGCTAGCAATCACGCGACGAGAACGACTATGGGGCTCCTCACGACGTGGACGCCGTCGCTCCACGCGTACGATCCCGCCACGAACCGCCCCCTCCCGGTCCCGGCGGTCGTCGTCGCTCTCGCTTCCATCCTTATCGTGAACGCCTTCCTCTCGCCGGCGCGCGCGAAGCGGAGCCGCCTGGGCGACACCCTGACGGAGACGCCGGGGGGCTCGGCCACGTCGACGACGGCGTACCGCGCCTCGCCGGCGGGGCCGACGTTGGTCACCGTCCGGCGCACGGTCACCGTGCCGTTGAGCCCGTGCACGGCCACCGAGGGGTGGTTCAGCTGGTACGGCGGCGGCGGGCGCACCGGGCACGGGACGGAGGGGTCGAGCTGGGACTGGGTGCCGCCGCCGGCGCTCGCGCACGCGAACAGGAGGTAGTCCTCGTACGACGCGTCGTACACCAGGCCCGGGTCCAGCGCGTGGTTGGGCCGGATGTGGCCCGACCCGTAGTCCATGGGCCCCGCGACCGAGCCGTCGCCGTTCATTATTGGGCCGCCTTCCGCGTTGTTGGTCGTTGCTGCGAGGCAAGACACAGTTTTTGGTTGGGTGGGGTTCAGAAGTTCAGAAAATCAGATGAGACGGCGCGCCCTGATGAGATGTTTACCGGTGGTCATGATGGCCGATCGGATCGCGGCGGAGCTCCAGTCGGGGTGGGCGGCCTTGACGAGGACGGCGGCGGCGGAGACGTGCGGGCACGACATGGACGTCCCAGACATGATGTTGTACTGCACCACGCGGTGGTCGCCGTCGAGCTTCGTCGGCGACGACGCCTCGCTCCACGCCGCCAGGATGTTGAGCCCCGGCGCCGTAATGTCCGGCTGTGTCGTCGTGGGCACTGGTGGAATCAGTACAAGTTCCAGGGCAAATACTTGGTGATTATTACGGTGAGATCTGTACGTACGTACGTACGTACCTTGAGGATGTTGGGCTCGAGGACGTTGGGGCCGCGCGACGAGAACTGCGCCATCACCGGCGACGGCCGGACGTCCACGACGGTCCTCGACGGCACAATAACCGCGGTCGGGCTCGAGGTGGAGTTGATGTAGCCGAGGATGGTTTGCGCATCAGCCGCGGAGACCGCGGTGCCCGGGAGGATGTGCGCGTCGACGGGGACCTCGCTGCCGGAGGCCGGTGGGTTGCCGAGCAGAATGGCCGCGCCGCCGGCGCGCTTCACCTCCAGACCCTTCTCGACCCTGAGGCCACTGCCTCTCAAGCACACGACGATCTTGCCTCGCACCTTGTCCGCTGACAAAGAGTTCGGCAGGCATTGGCTGCGGTGTTGAGCCATTTTAGCATTTGGCACGATCATTGTCAGTAATAAAAGATGGGTTAGTGCAGTTGATTACTCACTTGGTAACATTGGCGGGAGTCCCAGGGACAACGGCATCTGCTGCATAAACCAAAGGATACGGCTTGTTGCCGGGGAGCTGGAATGGAGTTACGGTTTGGCCCTGGTTCAAAACGAACAAGTCATCACATGTCACACTACAGTCGATGCATTGCACGTACACAGGAGAACGGCACGGCACGTTGGCCTCGTCTGCTTACCATGATCGCCACGCCATTTCCAAGCTTAATCGGGGAGTCGAACGCGCGGTCAATGCTGCTTGCTCCGACCGTGAGCATCCACGGCGCGAGGTTGGACACAGTGGCCGGCTTCGGGCCCGAGTTCCCGCCGCTGCAGGAGACGACCACGCCGCGCCTGGCCGCGTGCAGGGCGCCGACGGCGATCCCGTCGTCCTCGAACCGCATCGGCGCCCCCGAGGAGCCGATGGAGACGCTCATGACGTCGACGCCGTCGCCGACCGCGTCGTCCATGGCGGCCAGCATGTCGGCCTCGAAGCAGGTGTTCTCGATGTTGGGGTTGGGCCCCGGGATGGGCCAGCACACCTTGTACACGGCGAGGCGCGCCAGCGGCGCCCCGCCGGAGGCCGTCCCCGCCGCGAACCCGCCCAGCGCGGACACGCCGGGGACGGTGCGGCCGGCGACGGTGGACGCGGTGTGGGTGCCGTGCCCGTCGTGGTCGCGCGGGGACCGGAACGCGGACGTGGTGTTGAGGGCCTTGTAGTGCGCCTCGTAGGCCTTGAGGTAGTATCGCGCCCCGATGATCTTCCTGTTCCAATTCAAAGACTCCAATCAATGTTTCGTCTCCGAGTTCATTTCCAATTCCTATAGATCACTCTACGGTATGCCTCCGGCCTCAGCGAATGAAACATCACATATGTTTTCCCAAACAAAAAATTCGGGGTCCTTTTGAGGCTTATTAGGAGGATTAAATATAGATTAATTACAAAATTAATTACATGAATGGACGGGAAATCGCAAGACGAATCCATTAAGCCTAATTAATCCGTCATTAGAGATTGTTTACTGTAGCATGATGTTATCTAATCATGACATAATTAGGCTAGTTAGATTCGTATCGAAAAATTAGGTAGGAATTATGAAATGAGTTTTGTTATTAATTCACATTTAATACTCTATAATCAGTGTTCGAAGATTGATGTAACGGGTAGTTGGGAAAAAATTTGGGAACTACTTGCACAGTCAGAGAACAACTTCTGACACACCATCTGGACCACTTGAAGATAAATTAACAGATTCCGAGGAACCAACTTCTGACAAGTATCTTGGTTGCGTTGGTACGCATCGCAATGATGGTATCAGTGTATCACGGGATTAAGGTCCTGTTTAGTTCCCAAAAATTTTACTAACTATCCGTCACATCAATCTTTCGATACTAATTAGGAGTATTAAATGTGAATTAACGACAAAACCTATTTCATAACCCCTACCTAATTTTTCGATACGAATCTAACGAGCCTAATTATGCCATGATTAGACAACATCGTACTACAGTAAACAATCTCTAATGATGGATTAATTAGGCTTAATGGATTCGTTTCGCGATTTCCCGTCCATTCGTGTAATTAATTTTGTAATTAGTCTACATTTTGTACCTCTAATAGACCTTCGAAGGGGCTGTCAAAAATTTTTTGCCAATATTTTTGGCAACTAAACAGACTCTAAATATCTTATCTAAATCCGAGGAACCTACTCGATCTGCAGCTGCAAGTCTGCAAGACCTCAACAGTACATGTATCTTCACAGGAAAAAATATCTAATCCGATCGATTCAGAGCGCTTGTACTCATGCGGCGGTCACGTCTCGATAATGGCCCTCTCGTTTGTCCTGTCCCCGTGCATACGCATGGCCGGATGAAAACGGATCGGATACGGACGGATACTGCAGATACAGATACAGATAATTTTTCTTTCTCGGACAGAATTCTCGGATCGAATACGGATATGGACAGTATATTTTTTGTCGAATAGTGATATTCATCATATATGGATCATAGAAATTCAACTTTGAATTTCCGGATACTAATGCGGTACGGATAGTCACGGATATTAAATGTCCGGATTCGAATACGGTCTTACCATTTGAGTGTCTGACCCTTTCGGTCGGTCGGTCGGACGGATAATATCCGTACCACTTTCATCCCTAGCCGCAGGCAATGGCTAACTAATTGGGCAATTGGCTGCATGCAGAGAGTAGCTGATGTGGAGGAGACGAGATTATAGAAAGCGCCGTGCAGTGACTCGAGAAGACGCCAAGCTGGAGCCTAGCTTGCCCTATGATTGGCCCTCGCGAGTCGCGCGAGCTAACTAACAAACCCGGGACGGACGGGTTTGTGTGGACGCATAGCTAGTGACAAAACCACTCCATAACCCGGCACGTTTCACCTTTCAAGCGATCGAGGAGAATCTTGTCCGGGTTTAGGGTCGCTGCTGGCCAATACTGTAGTTCGTTGCGCTACAGGCTCACGGCGTGGCCGATCGATAGAGATGTCAGGTCGACGTCCAAGGGATGCCCGTGTTACCACTTTTCGGGGGAGAAAGAAATTGCAGTGGTCGGCACTAGCGCGTGTGATTGATTGCTTTACCTATTGCAGGACGAGGAGCTGAAGGACTCTCCGCCCTGGCACACCCCCTTCCACCGCGCCGGCACCGGCCCGAGCCCTTGGTCACTGAAACTCCTCGACTCCGGCCAGATCCCTGCCAATGCAAAAAAAAAAGAAACAATAGTAAATAAAAGCTGCCAGTGCAAATTGACAAACAGTACAGTGTCATGCATCAATGTATATATGCCAGGATTCATCGTACCGAACCGGAGGGTCGAACCGCCGCCCTCCGGTATCGGTATACCGCGGAAACTGCTCAAAACCGGACAATTTCGAAAAACTAAATTTGAACTCCCGTTCATTCGGTACGGATCGGTATACCGAGCGGTTTGAGCGGTATACCGGCCGGTTTCAGTGGTTTACCAGTGAATTAGCCTAAATTACCGACTCAATGAAAAATTTAGCATGTTTTCAAATTTGAATTGAAAAATAAAAGAAAAATTTCTAAAAATATTTCAAAGTGTGTAGAATCTAATGGTGTCAAAATTTTTGAAATATTAGTGCATTTAGTATTTTTTGCGGGTATTAGAAGTTCAACCGGTCGAATTTTTTCTTTTCTTTTTGGTTGAACTTCTAATGCCCACAAAAAATACTAAATGAACTAATATTTGAAAAATTTTAACACCATTAGATTCTATAAATCTTGAAGTATTTTTAGGAATTTTTGTTTTATTTTTTAAATTCAAATTCAAATTTTTTGAAAACCGCCGGTTTGTAACCGGTGTGAACCGGAACCGGTACCGGCCACCGGCGGTACCACCGGTAACCGCGGTATACCGGCCGGTTCACACCGGTTTGGTGAACCCTGATATATGCTCCTTTTTTCATGCCATGCACAACAGCTTCCAAGAAAACAGCACGCTCTGTGGCTGTGTACGTGGGGTGGAGATGACACTCACCGGAGTCGAGGACGCCGACGATGACATCCTTGCTGGATTTGTCGAGGGACGGCAGCCAATCGCCGCCGTCGGGCCCCTTGAGCCCTTCCTCGAATCCCAGAAACTGCCAAGACCTCGTGGTGTGCGGCACCAACCTCCCCTCGCTCCGGAACGCAGACACCACCTCGCTCCTCTCTGCAGCCGGCGGCAGACCGGGGTGATGGTGAAGTATGCGCACAAGTCAAGTATATCGGCCAGAAGCAAGATTACAAATCAAGAACAACTCTGAAGTGAACTATACTCGAAAAAAAAATGTTCACAGACAACAATTATAGAAATGCATTATTGTTGCTGTGACACTGTCGTGTAGTACCTGCTAGTGCCGTGGCCTCTTCCCGGGAGAGGATAGCCGCGAAGCCATTGAGGGTGTGCTTGTAGCTGTACAGCAGCGACGCCCGTGCCTCCTCCTCGCTGGTGAAAACGATAAGACATTATTGGTTGCTATTGCTATAGCCCATCACCGCAAATCAACATAACATCAGAGCATGCAAGCGGAGCAGGGCAGGGAGAGAGGTGCGCGCCATGTCGATGCGGCAGTAGAGCCTGCAGTGTAGGTATAGTACCTGCCCTTGACGGAGAGGAGGAGCGCGTGGTGATCCTCCAGGATTGCTTCCTCGGCCTTCGCTCCGGCGTGCCCGCCCAGGTACACAATGTAGACCTGTTCAGTTCAATTGGCCATAGTTCAGTTGTGCAGAGCATGCCTCTTCTTTGCAGAACAAGCCACTCTAATCTCAACTTCGAGTATGATGAACCTGACAGAGCTGTGCTAACAGACTTTATTTATTGGGTTCACTACTCAGCATGAACATGAAGAGTGTAAGGATTTACAGGTGTGCATGAATAAAACCATCTGCACTGTCGATCTTAAGCAAAGGGAAAAACAAACATCAGACGAAATACAGTGAGCAGACGAGGACCTGGTCTTGCTTGGCGGAGGCGGAGACTATGGACAGAGAAGATAGGACAAGGAAGAAGGGAAGAATTAGAAGAAAGCTCGGCGGCGCTAGCGCTCCTCTCATCGTCTTCCTCTGGAGGTCGTATCCTGCTGTGCGATTAGACGGCCCGGGAAACTGTTTATATAGCGCCGTCGTCAGTAGTCAATCGCAGTAGTGCGGCCGAGCCACGCCGCGAGGTGATGGATAGGGGAGGAGAGGCGGACATGGACAGCCGAGTCTGACCCTCTGAACGAGATGATACCACTATATATTTATCTCTTCTTTTCTGCAGAAATCAAGGGAATATTTGTCTCTTTCGTTTAAAGGGGATCTATATTTGCAACTTGAGTTGGTGGTGAACTTGCATGGTCTGCAGCGATCCTGCATACAGTACAATATGCACCCGATGCTGCAATCTCTGTCACGGTGCCTCACCCGATGTTGCAACTTGCAAGTATACATCGACCGCATGGTAATTGGTAATCGGGTGTCTCGAGTCTGATCAAGCAAAGCTCGCTGTCGAAGTATCTTGTCTGGATATCCACATCCAGTGGCTGTAGCCATCGACGTTTTATCCTAAATCAAGCACGCTTGCTGAACGTACGTACGCTCCATGACGGGAGATGCCCGCATGGTCGTTTTGGCTATGGAAGCTGTCCCGTTCGTCGAAGCTGGACCGCCATCTTCTTCTGCACGTACTGGCCGAGAAGGCGAGAACGGTTTGGATCAACCGATGGTGGCCGTTACTTTCATCGTTCACTGATTAGACGCTCCTTGCAACCAGACTTCGCAACGAAAAAGCACTGCAGATCTTGCGCGTGCCAGAAGCAGCACTACATGCCGTTGACAGCAACGATAGCTCTATACACTGTATCCATACTTCGCAACAAAAAAGCTAAAGTTTTTTTTTGAAAAAAAAGGCTACTATAAGTTAGTAGTAAGATAATAAATATCTCGTAAATATAGTACGTAATGGCAATAATAAAGATCATGATATTATTGATATGACACAAATGGCCCAAGTTTGGGAAAATGGCAATAATAAAGATCACTAGAACATCGGCGCGCGTTGCGCGTCTTATCCTGAACAAAACTATGGTCAGCAAAGATATGAAAACATCAATAATCAAAGACAGATGAGAAGAAAATATTAGGACATGCACCACAAAATCACAACATCTACTAACCTACATGATAGAGTAGCACAATAATCAATCCAATCAGATTAATATATACATTTCGAATCATAAATATATGTAGTTTAGAAAGTTGAGTACAAAATACATATATATTTGCCATTTCTGGTAGCTACACGAAATTCAGATCGCAAATTTCAGTGTGAAACATAGCTTAAGAAATAAGTAGAAACACCACATGAACTATTCCTTAAAGACATTTTCTGTATTTCGATTGCAGCTTAATCACCAGAACATGAACTATTCCTTAAAGACATTTTCTGTATTTCGATTGCAGCTCAATCACCAGAACATGCTTGATTGGATGGGCAGTCAAACTGTTGTCACAAAAACTATGAAATAAGAGTTAGCACATAATTCATGAGGTGTGTGTATATTAAAAATAACCTTCAGCTTAGCTCTTAAAACATGTTTAAAGCACCCAAGCATTCACAAACAAACTGATATCAACGTTATACACCCTATTGTACAACCATGTGAAGTCGAAAAATAAACATGACAATGCAAGTGAAATAACCTGGAAATTCAAGAAGAAGTACATCGAAAATTTTATTATTTTATAAAAAGCAAGAACTATCAAACATTTATCAATTTATTTTCCACTTAAAGATAACCTTAGCTGGCTATTCAGTTGATCGTGTACTGAAACTTTAAGGTCACTACATGTGGCCAAAAGATTTGGAAAGTAAGGCAACGAGGACCAAAGGGGTACAAAATTACCTCTTGAAGATATTGGTGCGTAAAATAACATTAGCTAGAGGTATAAGAATGAGTGAAGACATAATATTTTTGTAAAAAAAAGAAAAAAAATAAGAAAACAAACCTAAATATCATTATTTTCACAGAGAAAAAAAGTTGTAAACATTTGCATAAGCGTGAATAAATGGTAAAATAACAGTACGATATTCTAAATATTCATGTGGAAGCAATGTCTTGGCTAGCAATTTTGTAAGGCACTACGATCTATGGACCTCAATATCATATCACATATTTTGCACTAGAAGTCGATTCATTAAATATAATATTATGTCAACATATTTTTATAATGTGCTAGAGGTGAAATGAGTTTCGGAGACGAAACTATGTAAACATTGTTGCTTCCAAGATTGATCTAACACTGAAGAGACGAGGTCAACAGAATTAAGATTTAACCTTGTGATGTTAAAGCTAAAAGGAACATGGTTCTGCAGAAGTAAAAATAAATAAATGAACTACATGATAGAAAACAACAAAAATACAAAACAAAAACAAAAAGACATGTACTTGGGTACCGCAACGTGTTCACTCAAAGGGGTAGGGTTGCCATAAAACACTTAATAGGATCATTCACTTTTGTTGCAGTTTGGGTAGGACTCGGGATAATACTTTTCTCTACAACTAACAGTCACTTCTCTTGGACAACGATCTGCTGCTTCTTTTAGTTCTTCTGGAGTTAGATAAGGATCAAAATCTGCTAACGATATTTTCAATGAGTAATTTGAATATTATTGTGGCAAATTGAATGAACACAAATGTGATAACTTTAAATACAAGAGAGAAGAGCAAAATGGAAGTAGAATTTTGTTCCCCACAACTTTTTGGGGCTTTCACACATTTGCCTTACTTTTTGTATTCAATGTGCAAACAAGTGTTATAGTGGTCACCTACACCATGATTGCTTAACTAATGCCATCTCAACCCACATTGTACTTGTAACTAACTTGGCATTAGACATCGACTATAGCAATATGCAACTTATGCAAGTAATGAGAAGCGATAAACTACACTTCGCAACAAAAAAGCATTGCAGATCTTGCACGTGCCAGAAGCAGCACTGCATGCCGTTGACAGCAACAATAGCTCTATACACCGTATCAACAAAAAGCTACTATAAGTTATTATAGTTCAATAATAAATATCATAAATAAAATACGTAATGGTAATAATACAGACAATGATATGGCACAAATGGCCCAAGTTTGGGAAGATCCCCTTGTTTGTTGTTGTACCCAAGCCAGACTAATTATGTTCTGGGCCTATTCTGCTCATCGCCTGTAAAAAGAGCCCATCTAAGCATAAAGCCCAACCAAAACAAACGCGTGAACACTTTAGCCCATGATAGCTTCAGAGTAAAGCAAATCCAAATTCTCATCACCACCGTCCACCGCCGGTCCTCCTCCGATGACCCTAGCCGGAGCCTCTCGCCGCCGGCGAGCACCGCGACCCCACCTCCCTCTCCTCATCCTCGTCCTCCTACTCGTCTCCTCCCCGCCCCAACGCGCTTCGGCGCTCCGCGTCCCGCTCCGCCAGGCCGCCACCCTCGTCTCCCTCTCCCACTCGCTCCTCACCCGCGTCGCCGCAACCCGCGCCGCCCGCGGTAACGCCGCCGCGGCCTCACGCGCCCGGCGGATCGCGTCCCTCCTGTCTTCCCGTGGCGCGTGGGGGCTCGGCTGGGACTACCTCCGGCACTACGCCTTCTCGTCGGCCGCAGGTTGCGGCCTCCCCTGCGCGGCCGCCGCGTCCCGCCTCCTCGGCGCTGCCGCCTCCGTTCCGCCACTGACGCCGCCCAGTGGACGCGTCGCCACTACGGGGACGTCCGCGACGCCGCCGCACTTCTCCTAAACGGCCTCCTCGACGCCTTCTCCGAACAGGTAACTGGCCTGTTCACTCGTGGTGTCTCTGAATTTGCGCAATGCTCTGTGCCTCTGTCCATTACGAACTTCTATTCGGGTTTAGGGGCCGTTGAGAGAGGTGGTGATGGATGTGAAATGGGAGGTGGAGGAAGGGGAGCTGCTGAAGGATTGTCTGGAGGTGGGAGCGAAGGACTTGCAAGGTTTGCTTCTCATTGCCCAAGATCTCTTCGCTGGTGCTTCAAGAACTTCTCCACGGCATAGCGAACTCTGAGGTTCGGTGACTTTGGTTGTTTCTTGGGAACTCATGCATGTTTCTGTAATTTAGTTTACTTTACCAATCTTGATCTTGAATCAGCTTGTGGGAGGGGGGATCCTTGTATTATGACTGTTATGATCAGTGCTTCCAAGTTCCAATAGCTTAGGCCTTACTTAACACTTTTTATGGATTTTGTGGAGGATGTTGGATGCAAAAATTTCATGTGCGAACTTTGCATAGTGATATTATAGGATCTAGTTAATCTTCTTCAGCTAGGTAGTTCCAGATGGAGTAAGGTATTTGGCGTTCCAAATTTTGGAAGAAAGAACTTATAATAGTCAATGAGGTGACACTTCTGCATGGCTATTAGACAGTAGAATGAAACCGGTTCTTCAACAGTCAAGAACTTGATATATCAAAAAGATGAACTGCCTAAGCTGTGAGACCTACAACTGAACATGACGTTGCCTTTCTTTTTTTCAAAAAAAGGAGATATTAGAATCTTAGCTTTTATATTACTAAAACAAACCCAACGTGTTTAAAGAATTCTGCACTTGTGTTTGCAATTTTGCATGGTATACTCATGATGCTACATAATTGGTTATTTGATTCCAAAGTTACATGATATTGTAATGAATGGATTTTTTTAATGATGAATGGAAACTTTTGAACTTTATTTGTATATTTGCCACTATGAAACATCTAAAAGGAAAGAAGATTTGAATTGCATGATTATCAACTATACCTTAATGCTAATTCAATAGCACAACCTATCGACATTGATAAAAATTGAACCACTACTGTAATGGATTGAGTTATTTTTATCAAAGTGAATAAGAGAAAGAGATGATTTTTTATGTATAAATAGCTGTATAGCACGAGTTGAATTATAAAGCCACAAGAAGTGCAGGCACTCTCCATGTGAAGCTCAGAAGACAAAAACTTTCTCAAACCAATGGTAATTGCAAATTCCAGTCTTAAAAGAGAATGATTGTCAGATATTTTTTTGCAAATAGTATTATACTATTTATGATCCTGTACCATGTGAGTAATCACAATTGAGGACGCTAAATAAGCATGGAGCATAGGGAAAGAAAGTACAGAATTTCCACTGTGTCCTGCAATGTTCATGAATGCTTCAGATCCAACGCACTGACCGGACCCACTCCCACAACATGAAAGCTCCTCTGCTGGGTGATCTTGCCTGCTACACAGTTGTTTGTGGCCTGTAGGTTAAGATATCCTGCAATATCCAATGAAACTTTCTTTTCAAAACCGGGAAAAAGTTACCCAGCATTCAGGGAATTGAGAGTTAACTTCAATGATAATATCTTGAAGTCCAAACATTGTGAGATTCTATTTTTTTCAATCCTATCAATTGTTTCTAGAGTAAAAACATCTGCCGAAATTGAAAAGGTTAGATATTCCAGCATGAGTTTTATCAGAATCCACATGACTTTTTCCAGGAGACCCAAAAATACTGGTTGGTCCCCATGTAAACTTGAAAGATGCATTTGCTTACTTGGTTATTGATTTCCCTGGTGGAAGTGACCTGTAAACATTTATCAAAGCAGTCGTGTATACACAAATGTTGTTTTTTGTGCGTGCCTAGTATATAGGAGATTTTTTTTGTTTGCTGACATATCTTTGTGGTGATCACTAGTGTTCTTGTCCAGTGCATTTTTTTGGTTAATAGTGTATGCCTGGAATTGCAACCAGGATGACAAATTGTCCGCTGAAATTTATCAACCACTCCCAAAAAAAATGTTGCTTTTGGTGCACTTGTTGCGCATCATTTCTTTATGTCACTTCCCTTGCAAGTTAGTGATGTGATGAATGGGTTACGATTTAATTGTGCATAGAACTGGGTCAAGTTACCTCTGTTCCACTCCCCAACTCTGGCCATAAATGACTTGAACTTCATCACAGCTTTAGTGCATTAGGTCCTGCAATCTGTGTTACCTATGCGCGATTCGTATTCTGGATATTCTGTAAGCATACTTTGATGTTTGATCAGTCAGCATAGTCAAGGTACCCATCTTTGGGTATCAATATTTTGAACTGTGAATTGTTTGTCGAATATCAATCTACATCAGATGTACTACAGAATGTGTGCTGGCAATGTACCTGAGTGTATATTATGGGCGCTCCAAACTTTGCGAGTCTTGATAGGCTATAATGGGGGCATCATTATTGCAAATCTACTACCATTTTGGTTAACCACCGAATGTCTATTGTCAACTGCTTCTCATCATCTTATTCTAGAAGCCCCTCCTGTCCAAATTATAGGAGGACGTCTGATTCCGGGGCAGATCTGGTTCGTCCAAACGACCATGGTTGCTTGTACTATATGCATTTTACCCTTTGCACAATCTTGACTATAACCTGCTGTGCATGAATTATGACATAAAAAAAATGAATTTAGGCTCATAGGTTTCATGAATCAATGCATGTAGTGTATCTGAAATTGGTTTAGATTGTAACTTAATGCTCCAAAACTACTACGCTGAACATTAAGTAAGCTGGTAGCCGTCAATATATAAGAGGTAGTATCGGTTTAGCTGATACGTGAAGGAAAAAGGGAGGTGGTGATGCATTAGTGGTTGATGATGCTAATGTGCTATGCTCATCATGAAACACCTTTTTGGAAGCTCTCTGTTCTCCAATTGCTGTGGTTTGAGCAATACGAACGGACGGCCGGGGGGAAAACGGCACCCAACCCATGTTACATGTTTGATGCGCGCCTGTACATTACTGTAGCCTGCTGGTTCGGCGTTAAACGGGATTGAGGGTACTCTGTCCGTATGTCATTTTCCTTCCCATAGGCGGCTGGACTGTATTTGAGGCTAAAGGTGCTCACCAACTCGATGTATTTATTGCTGGATTTGATGCCACTCTAGATCTGCTTCCTGTTGAAGAAAAAACAAGAATGATAATTTTTTTTTTGCCTTAAGCCCGACTGACTCCAGCAACATACTGCATCCCCATCTGCAAAAGGAGGCTTTGAGAGAAAGAGAGAGAAGGTAACAGTGCCTCGCACTCCAGCAGCACGCCGTTCCCCTTGCGCATTCTGCTCTCCGGCAGTTGCCTCCCGCCGGGCCCTGGATTCCACCGCGAGGGAACCTGCCGCCGCTCTGCCGAAATCGAGCCTGTGGAGCTCGCCGCTGCGCTCCCGAGGCCGCGAATCGAGGTGGAGGTGGCGGGGGACGGACCCGGAGGACGCCGCGGCGGGCAGGCTCTCGGAGCTCCATGCGCGGACGTGGTGGAACCCAGCGAGCGCGGCGGCGAATCGAGCCGCCCGCCCGTACCTCGACCTCGCGCTCGGGGACCGCCGGCCGGATCAGCGACGCCGGCGAGCTCCGCAGACGACAACGTCGTGGACCTCGGGGGCGTCGGGCGCCGAATCGGAGGAGGGGGAGGAGACTTGGCGGGCGACAGCTGCGGCGGCGGCGTAGTACTTGTCAACGCCGAGCTCTACGACCTCGGCGACGGCGGGGTGCGCGACGGCGGCGTCCTTGAGCGGCTGGCCGAATCCATCCGCGGTCGCGAATCGGAGGAGCCGCCGGTCTGGGGAGGGAGGGAGCAGAGGAGGTGGCGCGCGGGCCTCTGGGGAGCATATCCACGCGGGCTCGCGGCGGTGGCGCCGATCTGGGGAGGGAGGGAGCAGGGGTGGGGCGGCGCTGGAGAGGGAGGGAGGAGGGGAGGGGCACGCGGTGGCAGGCGGGCGGAGAAGGAGGAGGCGGAGGTGGTGGGGCCCGCAGGCGGAGAACGAGGGTAGGAGAGGTGGTTTCTTCATTTCGAGGGAAAAGATGGGGGACTGCTGGAGGGGCTACAGTGTTTTTTCCCCTCATTTTGGGATGAGAGTACTGCTCGTCTTAAGTTCGTAAATCATTTGAATTTTGGATGAGGCTGCGGCTAGGCAAGTGAAGGAAGCTAGCTTGCTAGCTGCGAATTATTGGTGGAGCAATATTTGTAAATGCTGGATAGGACGAATTATTAGGATGAGTACAAATCATGTTGGCCGCCGAGAAAACCGATGGAAGAGGTACACCTTTTTTTAAATAGAATCAGCAATATGTAAATGTGAAATAGGCTTGGTTTCTCTGTGTTGCACCGCCGGCTTATCACCGAATTGGCTCGTGTCGACATTTTTAGCGTTGCGGACACACTGACTGGCGGCTGGCCGCAGTGCAACTAACGCTGAAGTTGGTCAGTGAAGCCAATCTGTTCGTGACTGTCGGTGCGGGAACTGAGGCTTCTTTTCTCCCCACAAATGCAGCATGTACACATCCACACCGGCGTAGCGTCGTATGCGTATAGCATCACTTGCACACCCTAAATGCCAAAATGGCTCCATGCACAGTTGCACACATGCATGCCATGCTCGCGCGACGCTGTGCGATAGCAGCCTAGCAGGGTGGCGTAGCCCCCTGGGTATCTGCCAACAAGACCTCATGCCCATGCGTCATGCGTGCAGCAAATACTACAGCGATGGCCGCTCGTACTCGCACGAGTTAATACTACCAGACGACGACGCCCGGATCGCCGACTGCCGAGTCCGGTTGGTACCGGAGTTCCGGCCGTGCTCCGTGGAGGAGCGGAGCGCCGGAGCCTCTGTGCTGATCTGCGCGCCGCAGACACGGTCGTAACTGGTAACACCATGGCCCTGTAACGGTGGGTTTCGCAGACCGTGAATGTGACTATAACTCCTAGAAACCGTGCGGACTGCGGGAGCAAGGGGACAAGGGAGATGAGAGGGCCAGAGGGGGTCGTGCGCGCGCACGGCGGCGTTCGGTGGTGGAGTAAAGCGCCGCCGCGGTAGGTTCTTCCTCCTTCCGCGTCTGGCTGCCGTTCGCGTCATGTGCGCCTGTAGCTCCAGTAGTGCTGATCGCCCGCTCTGCCTCCGATCCGCTGGGCGGCGCAGAATGCCGGCCAGCTCACTGTATCAGGGCATGCGTCGTCAAGCGAGCACAGCAAAATGATTTCAGCGTCTGTGCGGTGTGCGCTGCTGTGCTACCGTCGGCAACTCATCAGCGCTCCCTCACGTTACCTCATCTCTTTTTTTAAGACGTGCCGAGCACATTTTTCATTAAGAGAGGAGAAAAAGTAGCCGGTTTAGATTATAATAAGGCACGGGGTCTAACGAAAAGGAGGCAAAAGGTTTACACCGCTCTCACCGGGCGAACACCTAATAACCTAGCGAGCGGGAGGAAGCCCGCGCGTGTCCAAGATCTAGCCTCATCTAGGATCGCCGGAACGAACGCCACCGGCATGAGAACTTCCTTGTCATGAACGCGCCTGTTCCGCTCCCTCCAAAGCGACCAAGCGACCAGCCAAACGAAGAAATCGAAGCCTTTCCTCCGTGCCTTAGCGACCTGCTTCCTGACGGAGCACCACCACTCCGCGAACCTCACCGAGCGATCCGGAGCAAGGTTCTCAAGGAAAATGTGCCTGAGAGTCAAGAACCAGACCTCTCTAGAGAAGACACAGTCCACAGTCAGGTGGTCTAGCGTTTCGGATTCCTGAGCGCAGAGCGCACAGGTGTCCGAGTCCCTAAGCCCGTGACGGTGTAGTCGATCAGATGTCCAGCAACGGCCGTGCAAGACCAGCCATGTGAAGAACTTGCACTTCTCCGACATGTGAACCTTCCATATCTGTCGTGCTCCGAGGATGTCCACGCGACTAAGAAAGAGAGCGGAGTAGACCGAAGCCAAGGAGTAAACTCCGCTAGGCGACCACTTCCAGATGAACCGGTCAGGTTCACCGCCATTAATGGTAGCCGCATGGCGCATGCCGAATTGCCGATACCGTGCCTCATCTTTTCACTTGTGGGAAATGGAGGGAGTGCATGTGCTCATTCACGGACCAGTACTCCGCGTCCACTTGGCCCTGCAACAGGTAGAGAGACAGTGAGCAGAGTCGTTCTTCTCATCACTCGGACTCGAGGGTACTACTAGACTAGTACCAGTAATCTTGATACGGATGGATGGCCGTGATCTCACTTACTCCAGTACGTCCTAAAACGTTAGCAATTTCGTGTTTTAGCTCTCTACTAAAAAGTTTATTAAACTTGACCTGCCGATTTTTTTTTGAATATATGTCTAGGATAAGAAATGTAAGATATCATCAATCGTCATTGAAGCGCACCAGAGAGATGCAGTCCATTTTATTTGTAGATGAACAATATGCAAATGCAACCCACAGGTTGATCGTACTGGAGGGAACGAGTTGGACAGCAGTTCCTTCTTCTTCTTCTTCTTTTTTTTTTTGTGGAAGATAGCAGTTCATTCCTGTCCGTTCGAAAAAGCTGTATTGTTTCTTCCTCAAGGGAAGCCATGATCTTCCTGTTCTGCTGCTGTCCTTCCGAGTTCCGCCGAAAGAAACGGCACGGTAAACACTGTTGCCAGCCCAGTGCGGCAGTGAATGAAGTGGGGCTAGCAGCTAGCCACCGGCCGCGGCGGCCCAGCCAACAGGCAACAGCCACGCCTGCCTGCCGCCGGCCGCTCCATGCGCCCCCACGCGACCAGATCTAGCAGTGTGAGAGCGAGTGACTGTTGCAAGGGCAGCCTCGTACTAGTAGTGTACTCCCTCCGTCCCTCTTTAATTATCGTCGGAAGTAGGAATCCAAAACCAAAGCAGTCGACAAAAGACCCTGCAGCCCCTATAAAATAGTGCGAAGCAGTGCGGCTGCGAGTGGAATGAGGCTTGGCTGTGAGGCTAGATTTTCTTTTTTAATGTTCACCGCCAGTGGGATGAGGCCTGCTGTCACGAGGTCTGGGCAGAGGCAGATGTGCAGTCACCTACAGGCTACAGCCTAGGAGTCACCGTTGTTGTGAAGTAGAGAACGCGATTATACAGTGACAAGTCTCTATCGCTAAAACGATTATTAAAGAGGGACGTAGGGAGTACTACCCAAGTCAAGTCTTCCCTCGCTAGCCCTCCCAGTCCCAGTACATACTCACGCGATTCACCAGCAGCGCACGCTCAGCGCAGTGATAACGAGGATGTACTTTCACTGGGCGCGGCCTGGCCTGGGGAATTCAATGAAGTGATCGACGAGATCCACGTAACACCCTGCCGCGGCTGATGAACGAACAGTGCTGGAGTTGAGCTCCGTACGTAGCCGCCGGTAACCAGATCTAGGGTCCCTCGGACCAGGGCGCACTGTCACATTCGCATAACAGCTAGCGCGGAACCGCGGGGTCGACACGGCCACGTTGCCACGATTCAATGCGCGGGCTCCCACGCCTTCGTTCCGTTTCCAACTCGCTCGATCATACGCAACGCCCCGTCTCTGAACTGCGATACTGACCCTCTCTCTTTCTCTCAGTCTCAGCTGCCTATATAAACCTCTGCGTGACCCGCGTGGTTTTCAGAGCTCGGAGAGCACTACTCAGTCGTCGGCCGCCATTATTGGTGGTCTCTCTGGTCGACCAGCACCAGCAGCTCAATCTATCTCCCCCTCCGACGATCCTCTCTATTCTCGATCCCTCGCAGAGGCCAGAGCTAGCAAAGAGATCGAGTGGTCGCGACTAGACATGGAGGCGAGTCGGCTGGTGGTGTGGGTGGCGGCGGCGGTGAGCTTGGCGCTGGCGGCGGCGGTGGCGCGGGGCGACCCGCAGGTGCCGTGCTACTTCATCTTCGGCGACTCGCTCGTCGACAACGGCAACAACAACTACATCGTGTCGCTGGCGCGCGCAAACTACCCGCCCTACGGCATCGACTTCGCCGGCGGACCCTCGGGACGCTTCACCAACGGACTCACCACCGTCGACGTCATCGGTAAGCGCTCGTTCGCGGTCGAGCATACACAACACAGAGTACACGACATGGCCGGCCCCGGCCGGCCGGCAGCGAGGTCGTCACACTGCACATTCAGGCCACGCATCCAGGCGGCCGGCTGCTGTCACCGCGCCCGGCCCTGTCCGATCCATGGCTTCTGGATCCCTGTCGATCACTATTACTAGTTACGTACGTGATCGAGTGATGTGATGTTTATGGTTGTCATGCGTTGCATACATGCATGTCCGATGGAATAGAAAATTCGATCGGGAGCGACGTAAATTAAGACGGATGGGAGTTTTGCAGCTAGATGCGGTTGGTGAACAAGAGCCAAAGCCAAGTTGCCGGTGTGGTGTGGGTGCGGGCAGTCGGTGATCGTTGCCTGGAATTTAATACGTACTCGTACGTACGCTCTCGTAGCAGAGATACGCAGCTGTAGCTCCGTAGATCTAGTATAGGAGTACGGGTAAAGATACTGTACACACACAAACACTCAGAGGGCTGATCAGAGTCACAACTCACTTAGACTACACTCGGACTCGGAGCTCACGTACACCGACGGTACAAAAAGTTTTTTTGAATGGCCGGCCTGTACGCGTGTACGTGTTGGCGCGACGCATTCGCACCAAAATAACGTGCATCTACTACGTGTCGGCGTGATCGATCTCACACTAGCTAAGCGTGCTCGCAAAAATCGAATGTGTGTGCAGCTCAACTGCTGGGCTTCGACGACTTCATCCCGCCGTTCGCTGCCACGAGCGGCGACCAGCTCCTGGGCGGCGCCAACTTCGCCTCGGCGGCGGCCGGGATCCGCGCCGAGACCGGGCAGCAGCTGGGCGGCCGGATCCCGTTCGCGGGGCAGGTCCAGAACTACCAGACGGCGGTGCAGACGCTGGTGGGCATCCTGGGGGACCAGGACACGGCGTCGGACCACCTCGGCCGCTGCGTCTTCAGCATCGGCATGGGCAGCAACGACTACCTCAACAACTACTTCATGCCGGCCTTCTACAACACCGGCAGCCGCTACACGCCGGAGCAGTACGCCGACTCGCTCATCGCCGACTACCGCCGCCACCTCCAGACGCTCTACAACTACGGCGCGCGCAAGGTGGTGCTCATCGGCGTCGGGCAGGTCGGGTGCAGCCCCAACGAGCTGGCCCGGTACAGCGCCGACGGGGTCACCTGCGTCGACCGCATCGACGGCGCCATCCACATCTTCAACCGCCGCCTCGTCGGCCTCGTCGACGAGTTCAACGCGCTCCCCGGCGCGCACTTCACCTACATCAACGCCTACAACATCTTCGACGACATCCTCGCCAACGCAGCGTCCTACGGTAGCTACGAATCGATGACCATTTCTTCTTCTCATCTCTGAAAGATCAACGCAAGCAGATCGATTAACCATTAATTCCTTGGCATATACTATGCTATGCAGGGTTCACCGTGACGAACGCGGGGTGCTGCGGGGTGGGGAGGAACAACGGGCAGGTGACGTGCCTGCCGTACCAGGCGCCGTGCGCCAACAGGGACCAGCACATCTTCTGGGACGCGTTCCACCCGTCGGAGGCGGCAAACATCATCGTCGGCCGGCGATCCTACCGCGCCGAGTCGCCCAACGACGTCTACCCAATGGACATCAGCACGCTCGCCTCCATCTGATCTGATCATCCGTCGCCAACGACTCATCCGCTAATCCACCACCAATCAAGAGGGTGGAAGCGGATCGAATTCGGTATAGTAGCCGTGCGATTCTTTCCCTCTACAACCGCGTATATCTGTAATTTTTTACGAGGCATACTTTTGGTATAATTGATTCCATATACTATATGTTTCGGTTTTCCGTTAAGTCGTTGGTGCATGCCTGAACCGGCAAAAGATCAAAAACAGGCAAATTTAATTTGTTCTGTAAGGTAAATTCGTGTGGTCACATTCAGAGAAATGTACAATTTAAACGATAAGGATTTCACAAGTAGTACACCAAATTCGCCGCTTCTTCAATCAAATCATGTCTGTAACTTGGCAAGCCCGACGAGATAATCAAACACACACGCACACCATGTCTGTCTGCACAAGTAATTACACAACCGATGGACGATATACAGCGACCCACGCTTCGTTTTTCACCCGGAGCAATTCAGAATTTCAGATTGCTTCGCCTTCACCCCCACCTCAAACTACGAATTCCTTTCACTTCACCGCACGCTAAGGCTAAGCTAGGTCCTCTTGGCCTCCTCTTCAGCCTGCACACACAAGTTTCAGAAACTCCTCCGTCAGAAAAAAAAGAGTAAAGAGATTCTGATCCCAAAGTTAACCATTGTGCGAAACTCTCTGGATCAAAAAATCAAAGCAAAAGATACTCACGGCTCTGATGATGTTGTCGAGCGCGTCGGGCCCGTGCGTCTCGATGAAGCGCTCGACGGACTTGCGCGCGTCGAGGCTCATCATCTGCAGCACCCGGCGCTGGCGCTCGTTGTAGTAAGGGTTCACGTAGTTGCCGATCTTGAAGTAGCGCCGGACGTGCGCCTCGTAGATGTAGGCCGCGCCGTTGAAGATGGGCAGCACCAGCCAGCAGCAGAAGAGCAGCTTCATGTACGGCCACAGAGGGAACCTGAAGAGGAAATGAGATCATGCATGGGGATTGGTTGATAGATTCAGGAATCCGAGACCAAACTGACAGGCTGACAGGAATGCAGGGGCAGCTTACTGCTTACCACTGCAGGACTTTCCAGCAGGAGAGCTCGAAGAGGGTGATCAGGGAGTACAGGACCCAGTAGGTGAGCCACTGCTGGTCGTCCAGGGAGGAAGGGCTCTCTATTGCGCGCATCGACGCGTAGCTGCCAAATTTTGCTCACGGGAAAACTCTGTTAGAATTCAGAATACAGGGCTAGCAAAAAAAAGTTTCTGAACTGAAGGGGTGCATTGTTACTTACAGAGGATAAAGGAGCATGATCCCTGGCCTGTCCAATGCAAAAAGGAAAAAAGGAAATGGTTAGAGTTCATATTATGGATCAAAGGACACAGCAAGAGCTGAAAGGCTTGGGACAGCCATTGTTGCTAGAACTTGTATCAAACAGAAACACTCTCAGAAATGTACAGCTTACCCAACAAGGGCGTCCAGATTTCTAGCAAGAGCACGAAGAACACCCATGTTCGTCCGCCGTCGAGCAGTTTGCTGTATGGTATGGTTCCTTGTCTCCGATTCCAACTTGCGAGAAGCCTGTCCGGATGTTCTTGATCTCCTTTCCCGTTTTGCGACGGTGTTGTAGGTGACAAGGGATGCGCAGATGCATTTATACTTCTCCATGGGGATGTTTAAAAATCATGGGATTAAAGGAGGAGGAGAGGAAGAAAGGCATCCGTGCTGATACCATCCAAAGTCTTCTTTACTCTTGGTCCAAGGAAAGTAAGAACAATGCAGTTGGAAAGGTCTGAAGCAACTGCGCGCATCGCCAGTAACCATCTTCCAAGGTTGCAGGATCAGAGAGCAATTTGCAGTGGGAATCAAGGGCTCAGATTCTACCACTGTGCAGCACAACTGTTTAGCTCATAAAGCTAGCGATGATGAATCTGCAAAAAGGATCACGCTCACTTTGACCATCTTTGGAATGTACTAATGATGGAAATGGGTACAGTTAAAGTGAGGAATACTACTGTACGTAGTGCTGAACAAAAGCTAGGCGAAAAGGTGAAACGGACAGCTTTGTAACAGCAATAACAGATTATTGCTAATCAATCAAGTGTGCTAGTATTTGAAAGCTTGCATGATGGCCTACAAAGTGACTGAAAGTAAAGTGCAGCAGATTTCTGCTTCGTTTCAATCTTAAATAATATAACACACGGTCTACAACAGTTGAACTGCTGTGCCGTCAAGTGGGGTCATAGCAAATATTGTTAGAAATAGAATGCCCACAAAATACTCAAGTAGTTACAATCTGTACAGTTTAAGTGCCCTCAAGCTTGTGTCAGATATGGCATGATAAGTCATCAAATAATCTTGCACATTTGATAGGAAAAGTTACAAGAATTAAGCAATCCATCAATTGCTAAACTACATATTCGCAAATGTGGAACTCCTACGACTTCCCTGTGCCTGAATGCTCAAAAACTCCAGAACTATAACTTGAATGAGGACAACTGATTATTTCTTTCTTGCTTTCCACTACAATACAACTGGATTAACACCACTGTTGACTGAAAATTTTGTGGAATATAGCAGTTTGGAATGATCATTCCGGTTTTGACCTGGCCTCAACATGGTATTGACTCCTGCAACCACCCCAACCCTCAACTTTGTTTCCATAGGGG
The DNA here is from genome assembly GCA_036936925.1 of Cenchrus fungigraminus. NCBI lineage: Eukaryota > Viridiplantae > Streptophyta > Magnoliopsida > Poales > Poaceae > Cenchrus > Cenchrus fungigraminus. The sequence continues at coordinate 26,432,431 of CM072779.1, read as the reverse complement.
GTACTAGACCTGAACTGGCCCTTGAATTGTTGCTTTCATTTCTTACTGTTTGCACGACATCCCTTGCTGTTCTTTTACTAAAATCAAGTACCCGAGGACCAACCGCGTCGCTAAGTGACCAGCCAGGTGAATGGCTCGCAATGTTTAGATCCATAGACATAAAATCCTGTCTATCTGTAACAAGTTGTCTCTTTGCAGGCTGCTGTGAAACATTATCTGTATAAGCTGGTCCATTGCTTATTGGATCAGCAAAGCCAGCATAATCCCTGCCATTTGTGTTTGTAAGATTGACCGTACAAGTTGGTCTGCCTGTTGAAACAGATTTATTTGCCAAACCTGTTGTAAGAGAAAGACTCAGTCCAGGAGAAGAGCTTCTGGACAAAGAATTATCCACATTATAGTCAAGAAAGGATATGGCGGATGCAGAAGACAACTTTTCCCCAGGTATTTTGTAGGGTTGGCGAATAGGCACGGAACTAGGATCGTCGTAAGACAACAAAGTTGATTTCTGATATTTTTCCTTCATGCTTGCCTTTATCAACGACTGTGAAACAGGAGAGCATTGGTTTGCTGCTGAGCCCACAAAACTGTGATCTTTCCTACTCATCTGTGATGCAGGAGTCCACATTTGAGACTGTTGATTCTGAGGAATGCATGTCAAATGAGGTGGTTGACGTAGCTCTAGATGCCTGGTCTTAGAGTTGGCGCTGACCATAGTTGCCTTATTGAGTTCAGCTTGATGAGGAAACTGACCACCAAAATTCCAAGTGCAATCTTTTGTGGTTGGAGAAGCAGTATTTTTTGGTTGCAGCCTTTGGTTATGGAGACCACTGAAACTAGTATTTTGTCCTGACATATTATTGTTAGGAATCCTTGCCAAAAAATCTGAAGAATCATTTATATGCACTCTTGGTATAACATAATCCTGACAAGGGAACGATCTCTTCTGGGGCAACTGACGGAAGGCTGTGGAGTGAAAATTTGATTCAATGGGGATATTGTCTGGACTCACTTTCCCCATAGTTGGTACATTATGATCCTTGCTATGGTTACAAACTGAGACAGTCTTACCCATCAAACGCACCGTGGGTTGCTGCAGATGGTGATCACCTTGCCCCAGACAACCATCCAGAATTGTTTTCCCAGCTTGAGAATTGCTTAGACCAATCTTTTTCTGACCTTGCATCACGTTGGTCATGCCACTAACCAACTGTTGTTTCTGGAATCTTACTGTGTTCAATGATTGTGTGTTCCTAAATTTGTTTTCACCTATTTCTACATTGGAGTTCGAGATCTCCATTCTTTCAAGGCCAGGCAGCTTCATATAAGCCATTCCAACGTTAGCAGGACTGCAAATCAGGTGAGGTTTTGAGGGCCAGCTCCCCTGGTTATCTGTTGACAGTGGCACACATGGATCCACATTACTTCTGAAGTTACCAGAAGGTCTGGTAGCTGGGATGCATTCCTTGGCAGGCATACCAGTAGATCTGGCAGATGGGATGCATTCCTTGGCAGGCATACCAGAAGGTCTAGTAGATGGGACACATTCATTGGCAGGCATACCAAAAGGTCTAGTAGATGGGATGCATTGCTTGGCAGGCATAATTCTGAATGAAGACATGTCATCTGCATTGGTTCTTGTGCTGAAAACCCCTTGTGATACTGCAGAGGGCAACACACTGACTTGAGAGGAAAAATGGTTTATGGGGGCAGGTAGTGCAATCACTGCAGAGATATCAGTACTCTTCTTGCCCTTAACCGATGCATCTTTACATTTAGTAGCTTCAGTTCTGGTTCTCATGGCGGGTGAACTGGCAGAACCTGTACTATGTTTCTTTATTTCCTTTGAACAATTTTTATTTGCATCAAAATAACCCTGCAGAGCGTTGCTAGAACCACATTTTGACCTCAGGTCAGAATTAGAACTTAAGGCAGACCCGTTAAATTTCAACTGCATATTACCAGGATCTGGATCCATTGCACTGATGTTCTTACGTTGTGGCAGACCATCGATCCTGACAGTGGAAGGGCGACTTACTGCAACATCACCGTGAGAGATGAATGCTGGCTCGGTGTGCTGACTTACTTCACTTTTCACCAAATCATCAAGAGGAGATGGCGTCTGAGCAGTGATGTCAGATGCATCTATCAGTCTCAAGGGTACAGCTTCTGGTATAGAATCCACTTCACTTTGACTTGTTATGAATGATTCTTCTATAACAGTCGGAAGTTCATCAACACCAGTCCGAAACATAGTCTTGGAGCTTTCCAATTCCAGGAGCGGGAGATCTCCAAAAATATCATCTTTGGGCGCTGTGGCATGTTTCACCACTACTTCACAGCCAGTATTTGCTGGACAATTAGTTGACTCACTGACTTCTATGCCTTGCTTATGTACTGAGGAATTCAGTCCCTTTCTCCGGAAAAGGTTACTATGCATTTCATTACAAGGGTCTATTCTTTCTCTGCTTTGATTATTCACACTGTTTTCATGAAGTAGTATGCAATCCCATGGCTCGTCCAGTTTCTTCCTTGATTCATGTTCTGTCATTGTACAAACAGTGGAACTTCTATGTTTTCTCATCAATGCCATATGCAACATGTGTTGATGTAAACGAGATGTTGACTGAGGCTTAGAAGTTTGCTCCTGTTAATGAACACATGTTACTACCTGTGAGCTGAAGATACTTTTTCGATGTAAACGAGTGGCAAAATAAGTATTATGCATTCTGGTTGTAGTTCAAGAAAGCATTTGAGAGAATTCTGCAAGGCAGCCATCTTGAAATTGAAATACTTTTTGCTATTTTCTTTCTATCACAAGAGAATTAAATCATGTTTGCCAGCAGCAATGCAAACTCTGACAGATGGAGATTGATTCCAAATTATGATTCAGCAAACTATCTTATCAATAGAAACAGTTTTTAAAAATGATACTGCTCCCTCGACATGTATTAATAGATCAGAAACAAACTCATTAGGCCCATGTTAAGAGCTTCAAAAGAATGAAAGCAGCACACTCACAACAGTTTAACTTAACCCCACTGCATTAACTGGACATTTTCTCAGTACTTTTCATGCTTACAAGCACCAAAATACTTGCACATCTGAACAAGCTAGTGGCTCTTGCTTGCAGATGTGCTTGCACCTAGGCCTAGGACCTACAACTACAATGTGCTTGCGGTTCACGCCCACCCTAGGACGTACAAGCCTACCAAGCAAGAGCACATGCACCCATGAAGCAAATCCATACCTTGTTCTTCAGAAGGGACCTAAACTGGAGCACGCGCCGCCGCTTCTTGGCCTTCTCGGCCGCGGAACCCGAGCGGGATCCCCTCCTCTTGGTCCCCCTCCGCAGACCGCCACCACACTCGCCGCCGGCTGTCGCAGCATCTCCGCCCTCCGAGAGCCGGGCCCGCGCCGCCTCGAGCTCGTGCTTCCACCACCGGGACCGCGGCGTCGGGTCCATCGGCGGAGGAGGCTCCCCCTCGACCCAGCAACCGCCGGTGCCACCGAACGGGTAGCACTCGGCCGCGTCGACGGCCCGCATCCTCGTGGCGAACCCCCTGCGCCATTCAGTCGAACGTCAGCCGCGAGCGCGCGGGAACACCCTCCAGAGGTCGCGTGAGAACCCAGCCAAAGCTGCCAAACAGGCAGGAACAGAAGCTCTGCGGGAGACGGAGAAGGGCGCGCGTGCTGCTTACCGTATGGAGAATGGCTCGGCGGCGCTGGCCTTGGCCATCATGACGTCCGCTCCCCCGGGGCGCAGGCGCGCTCCGACGGCGAGAGATGCGGGCTGGGGAGCCTGGGGTCCGGGGGCCGGGGAGCAAACAGCTCGAGCTGACGAAGAGAGACGGGAGAGAGAGGGAGACGACCAGACGAAGAGCGGAAATTTTTTTTGTAAAAAGCGACTGCAGACTGAGCGTGGGGGTGGTGGGGCAGAGGGGGCAGCCAGTGAGGGCCGACAGGGTGTTCGGCTGGTTTGAACTCGGCTTATCTCAATTTATTTTCTCTCATACAGAATACTATTCATTCTACCAGCCGGACAGACCCAAGTGGGTGGGGCCCGGCGCGCGGCGGATTTGACGTCGGGGTTCACCGGGGGGTCGCCCTGGTCTCAATTACTGCTCCCCCACACCTCGTGAACCGCGCAGCTTCTTCTTTGGTGGGGCTCGCCGCGCCGCGGTGGTGGGCCGGTGCACCGGGCAACCGACAGGACCCGGCCCGACGCGCAGGCGGTGGCCTCGCCCAGTCGCGCGTCGCCCCGCCCCCCCGGTGGTCGCCTTCGCAGCGCTTGCTTAGCGGCCGGGAGGGCCCGCGGAGTAAATTAGGGCGGCGTCTATTGGTGGGCAGCACGACGTGCACGAGCACCGGCGATACCCAAAGATTAGCTCGCCTGCTTGACAGCGTCGGTTAGCGCTTAAAAATTCAGTTGCTCCATGTGCTTTCGCTGCTGCAGTCACAAATTTTAGAAGTTCGCTTGAGTTCACTGTTCAGCGAGGGAATCGCAAATGTTGTCAAAAGAGGTACAGTACCGATATTCTTTGTGGAGACTGCTCAAGTAGACGAGTTGTGGTCAGGGTTTTTCTTACCGACCGGAACCGGTTCGGTAACCGCAGTTACCGGTCTTACCGGTCCGGTTCCGGCCGGTAAGAAACCGTCCGGATTCAAAATTTGAATTTGATTTTAAAAAATTGTCCGGATTTTAAAAAATTTCTAAAAATAGTTCAAGTTTCCACGAATCTAATGGTGTCAAAATTTTTCAAATATTCGTTCGTTTAGTATACTTTGCGGGCATTACAAGTTCAACCAAAAAAGAAAATGAGAAAAAATGTGGTCGGTTGAACTTCTAATGCTCGCAAAAAAAATACTAAATGCACTAATATTTGCAAAATTTTGACACCATTAGATTCTATGCACCTTGAAATATTTTTAGAAATTTTTCTTTCTATTTTCTAATTTTTTGAAAACACGTCAAATTCTTCATTGCGCCAGTTTTTTCGTCTCAGCGGCCGGTTACCGGTCAAACCGGTCGGTATACCGCTCGAAACCGGTTGAACAGGGGATTTCATTTAAAAATTTGAATTCGTCCGGTTTTTTTCGGTTACCGGTCAAATCGGACCGGTTTACCGTTACCGGACCCCGGCGGTTTTACATGACCGGTCGGAAAAAAACCCTAGGTTGTGGTATACTAGAATATACTCCTTGTTGACTGAAAACGTAATCCCGAGTGGAGCCATTTCTTTTTCTTTTTTTAGGCGTGTGCACATGACGTAAGCAAGAAGAGTTTTCACGGAGTAGTAATTCTTCTCTCATAATGACCTAACCATCTTGACAATGCTTATGTGGCATGTCATTTAATGATCATAAATTTTCTGTATGAAATTTGCGAGTCTAGTATTAAAGTTTGACGGTGGATATCCACCCACGTTCTTCGATCATAGTATTTCACATTGCTGATAATGGGCATGTTTGGACAACTAGCCAAGAGCTATTTTGAGAGCAAAGGTTTAGCCTAATGAAATACCTCTGGTGTTGTTTGGATCTATAGGGCTATTTGACTTTTAATGCACTTTTTCTAACCATTGGAGTGAGAGGAGATAGTTTTTTCAGTGGGCCTCACCCATAGCTCCTTAGTACCTCTTGGAGGATAATTTTTTACGCAAAACCAGAACCGCGCTCCCACGTGGGGTCCCCGCCCTCACACGTTTCTTTTTTTCCTTTTCTTTTTTTTCTTCACCCAACACAATTTTTCTTCTGTATAAGTTATGTGTATAATTCGTCGGTACAGAAAAAATTATGCGTATAACTCGTTATTTATAAAAAAAGTTATGCGCACAACTCGTCATAGAGAAAAAAATTATACACAAAAGTTATTCTTCAAACATTTATGCATACAAGTTGTATGTATAAGTTATGCGCGTCATCAAATTTATGCTTAAAAATTATCTAACAAAAATTTATATTACGTAGTTATGCGTCGAAGTTGTGTGTATAAGTTTCAAAATTAAAAAGAAAAAACTGATGTTTGAAAAAAGTTAGCGTATAAGCTATTTTTTTAAAAAAAATTGTGCATACAAGTTGTATGCATAAGTTCTCCACACGAGCTAGTGGCAAATTTGTGCTTAAAAATTATCTGATAAAAATTTATAACTCGAAGTTATGTATCAAAGTTATGATATTCTAAAAAAGAAAAGTTGCGGGATTTTCATCTTTCCTAAAAAAAAGTGACGGGGTGGGAAGGAGATGTCCAGAATCGATCGTTGCAAATGCGCGTTTGTTAATTAGCAACCGCCAATTTTTTAGAGTGAGTTAGTTGCAAATAGCTATAAAAAATCTACATATTTGACTTCTTTTGGGCTATTTGGGCTAAAACCCCGTTTAGTTGGTGAAATTTTTGATGAAAGTGGTGAATTTTTTGCATTAGGAAACGTGTTCTGTGAGAGGTGACACGGTCTGTGATGCAACATTTTTGAAAGTTTTGGTGAACTAAACAGGGAAGGGGAGAGCTAAAGAATAGCCATGAGATTAAACACTCCGATATAAGGACCTCGTCTCGCCTGAGCTTTACTTTGAGAGGTCCAATTAATCTTCCCAATGTTTAGATTGACAATCTAGTAACTATTCTTTTTGTTTCTATATAAACTCACTTACACGTGCTAGATCAATATGAAGTCTTGTTTGTCCATGCTCCCCTCTTTCCCTCTTCAATAGAGGAAATAGATGTGTCGGAATTTAGAGAATCAAAACTAATTGTCATATCAGTAGTTTAAACAGGAAAACATTCAATTTACTCCCTGCAAGTACAGCAAAAGTTCATATACCTTCCTAAAATATGTTTTAGTTCAATTTATCCTAAACTATGCTATTTGGTTCAATTTACCTCATAATGTAATTTGTTTTTTTCTTCGTACAAACATTGAATTTTAATTTGAGACTATGCATGTTGAATGGACATCATAATCTATATTACAAAATATTTGATGAATTTTTCGTCATTAGTTTTATATAATTTTGTATCTTAATGATGAATTTTATCATTAAATATTTAACCCTACAAAAAATTATAAAAAATCATGATATATATTTTTAGCATATCTTATGTTGTCTTCTATAAACTTGCAAACCTGGAACTTAAAACTCCACTTATACATAGAGAAAAAAAAATTGTTACGGGTCAATTGAACCAAATGTCATAGTTAGAGAGTAAAATGAATAAAAAATAATTTAGAAGTTATCCAGACTTTGATTATATATATTTGAGGTGAGTAATTTGAATTTTTTTCTTAAAAATAAACGATTCTTAAGAAGTCAAATCTAGGTGGTTAATTCAAGTTAGAGGACTCAAACTTGGATTAGTTTGAATGGCTAAAGTACACCACCACACTTTCTAATTGAGGTGATCTCTCTTCCCCCCTTCCTATATTGTTATACCAGTATATGGAACTGAAGTCAATGGATTAGAATTAGAGGTATCAGTTTCATCTAAAACGAAGTCAAGGAATTATTAGTATTAGAATTAGAGGTGGTAGGAGTTTGGGGATAGTACACTTTTGATAATTAATTAGGGCAGTCCCAACGCTGATAAATGAGGTGGTTTCTATCCCTCGTAAATGAGTGTCAGGAATGCAAAATTAAGGACGTGGCGGCTAATAAATGAGGAGAGAGATCAGAATTTGTAGAAATCGTTTCCTATCTGAGAAACGGCGTCTACCCTCGCCCTAAAGCACGTAGAAACGAGGAATTCCCCGTTGGGAAGAAACGACGGCTTTTCCAAGGCTGTCCTCCGATGCGGTGTGCCTCGCTTGGCAGATCCGCGGCGGCCCCGACCTGGCGGGCAAGCTCTGGCCCTCGCGCGCCTGCGCCGCGGCTGGCGAGCTCCGACGGCCGCAGAGCTCCGACCTGGAGGGGCAAGCTCAGGCCACCGCACTGCGGTTGGTGAGCTCCGACCTGCGAGCTCAGGCCGCTGCGTCCGCTTCACTACTCCCGTCCTCCGGCGCCCCCGCTTGGCTCCCAGACGCCACCCTGCTCGCATCCGCATTGCCGGCCGCCGTGCTCGCCGAGGAATCCGAGGAGGAGGAGAGACAAGCCCATGGCCTCGCTTCCCGAATCATTGGAGAATCTGCACCGAATCGGAAGCACCGGCAACGGGGACGACGGACAGTGCGGCGAGCAGCCTCCGCTGCCGCGAGAAGCCCGCGCCCCGCCTCTCCCGGCGATGGGCAGGAGCTCAGCGCGGCCCGCGCGCCGCCGTTCCCGGCGACGGGCAGGACCTTGGCGCGGCCTGCGCACCGTTGCTCGCCGCGACCGACATGCCCGTTGTACCGGCGAAGGGCAGGAGTTGGGCGCGACTCCCGGCGAAGAACAACAGCTCGCCGCAACCTGCGCGCCCGCCTCTCCCGGCGATGGGCAGAAGCTCGGCGCGGCCCGCGCGCCGCCGCTCCCGGCGACAGGCAGGACCTCGGCGCGCCCGCTTGTATCGGCGAAGGGCAAGAGCTGGGCGCGGCTCAGCTCCCGACGAGGAATAGAAGCTCGTTGCGACCTGCGTGCCCGCCTATCCCGGCGACGAGCAGAAGGTAGGCGCGGCGTCCAGCGGGGTCGGAGCATCCTGCGCGGCTGGATTGGAAGGTTGGATTGGAAGACCGTGGGGGAGGTAACGAAAGGATAAGGATAGAGTGGTGGTGGAAAGCAGAGGGAAATGCACAAAGGATCCAGAGAGGAGATATTGTGATAATGTAGATGATTGGTCGTTATTTTTCTGTCTGAAGTTTGGTAGAAATTTTTGGATTGTGGAGAACTGATTTCCTGATGCGATATCCTGTATTATGGAAACCGTAGTGGTTTCTTGCATTGGACTGCCCTTATGGTGCACAGAGGACAGAGGATCGAAACAAAAGTTAATGAATTAATTTTCGGGATTAATGGTGTTGGGAGTTTGGAGACTCGATGCTAATATACTGTCATAACGAATTAGCTCAAAACAGTATCATGATGGCGTGTTGGGAGTAGTGTATTGTCATTACAGTATTAGAACGAATTAGCTCAAAATAAAATTTAATAAACAAGTATAAATTACAAGAGCAGGGGCGCAGGGCGCAGCTGAAGTCAAAATTAATAAAAGACTAGGATCGTGCCCGTGCGTTACTACGGACAACAAAATATTTATATTGCAATATACATTGGACTCAACAGAACACTAATAATATGAAAAGAATAAGTATATCATCCCAGATCGTAGCTATGCCATTAAACAAAGCTTGGACGTCACGATATATTCAATAGGCATATTGTCAACCGGAATGTATGAATTTAATAACATAGGTACAAGATTTTATCATCGGAGCAGAATATAAATATGGTAAATTGTGAATAAGTATCGAATAATAATCTGTCACTCTAAGCATTGAAGTCACAGCCTTAATATCCTTTTCCATTTACAAGAAGTAATTGTTTTCACAGAAAGCATCTCCACTAATAGCATGAATGATATATATATTCAAAATGTGGCACCATTTATATTCTCCTGTGTTAACTATCAGAGTGTATGCGGATATATTTCTTCAGTAATCAGGTTAAAATTACCATTAAAAGCTAGCAACATGGATGTGGTCAATTTAACAATGAGTGTTGTTTGCGAAAAGAAAAAACAATCCACAGTGAGATCTAAAGCTATAAATTCACCAGAAAAATCAGTAATTCTATTGGTACAGTTTCGCCAATGAGCAGGACACTTTGGCATTTAGAAATGATGACATATTATATTGTGAGCACAAATGGCAATTTTAGAAGGATATTGCACTAACAAAATGCAAAGTGCCCTCATCCTAATACAAAATAGTGTCCCATCACAGAACAATCATGGAGTTGCCTCAATTGGTATATATCTTCAGATGTTAGTGTTTTGCAATCTGATATGTGGTATGCTGAAAGTCACTAATTACAGAAGTAAAATAGACACTATGCTCGTGGTCGGAGAGTAAACCAGTATGAAAAGTGTAACATTTGTTTCTTTTATGATGATTTCCCCATAGATATCAGTAACTGGGGAACAATACACATTAGTATATAGCTTTTCTCAGTGTTACAGTATGATCATCAATTTTAGACAGCTAGTGAAAACAAGAAACAAAATGTAAAAAATGAGAACATTATGCTACATAAGTTGCAGGAATTCATTCTTTAGGAAAAGAAAAGTGTTCAACTCTTTATTATAACCAATATTCAAATGAGATCAGGTTAAATCAATGTACAATGATGCCAAGCCTTTTCCACTGATCAGCTAAATTCAGAATAGCAGTTATTGTTTTTCATCCTAACTACATCGCATACTACTCATTGAAGCAAAACTCAAATCAACATGTAAGAAATCAAGCGGAGTGAGAACAGCATACCACATTGAGGAGCTGCTGGGTAAAACACTAAAACATCTGAGGCACACGCAGTTCATAAATGCCGAGGACATGTGGTTTCCATGGTGGTCAGAATAATCCGGTTGCAGGCAAGAACAGTAAGCTCCCATAATCCAAGAAATCCTCACACGGGATTTCCTTAACCAGAACTCCACAAGTCCAACCAACCATGCATCAGATTCTCAAGGGCAGCAAACTGATGCGCAAGCGCAATCCGAGATCCGAGATTCAGAGTGGCCCCAAAAATCCAGTATTCTTTGCTATGGAAGTAGCCCTTAACAACCTCGAAATAATAAATCCACATTGGCCATAAAAATACATGTCACTAAGTAATGCGAGACATGAAGGTGAAAATCTTACATCAAGTGTTCTTATGGGAACCATGTCCAAAGCATGGCTAGGATAACCAGCACCTACACAAATATAAATTTTGTCATCACACGGTTATAAGATCCAGTGGGGAATCAACATTTTCTATGGTGATATCCGAGGCTCCAACTGGATTAAAAGGAGTGGAAAAAACTTCGATTTCTCGAGCGGATTGAACTTTTTACCCAATTGTTTCAGATTATAGTATGTCAAAATCCCATTGCTGACTGAAATTTGTACAGGCTCTAAGAGAAGAAATAGCAAATTTGCTTCATCAATTTGAAGTTCAATAGTTGTAGGTGTCAGGAGTCAGGACAGCGGTGCAAGGTTCGAAATCAATTCTATACCTGCAGCTCTGCCCAGCAGCCAGGCGGCACTGGCATCACCACCGCCGACCATCGGCGGTGATAGTTCAGGAAAATCTATAATACAGAGTTTGGAGAAAAATGCTTGCACTTCCTCACTTGCGTTTGAAAATCAGTACTTAGGCATAAAGTAAGTATAAGATTTAATCTCCTATAACACAAACTACTGGTCTTAAGTGAATAATTTAAAGGCTTACCAATGCTATTTAGACCCGAGCATAAAACCTCAATTTTTATCCATACAATACTTCAATTAAATAGATTATTCTTCTATCCTAAAGACTAAAAATAATATGTCAGCATGCGCTCACATCATTTGAACTCATCCACACTAAACTCGAACCACTAACCGTGCATATTACTCATAAGTATGAAACTGAAGCTTTACCTGCACCATGTGACAGCTGAATCATTAGAAGTTACATTACTTCCACATAAGTGCTTGGCCTACATCACCCTTTGCTTAGTTTTCTGAAAACTATCCAGCAACATTCTTGTATGCAAACAAAATTCTTCACAACCTCAAAGAATTATCAGTCCTCCATGCTCCTCTTCCGGGACTTGTGTGGCCGTTCAGATTTTACCCTGCTATTTTCATTCTGGACTATTCTGTGTTCTTGTTCATTATGCTAAATTTTGACGCTGGTATTCCCCGACTTGCTTTTACGCCTGAGATTTGAGCAGCACGCGTATTATCACAAAGCTTGAACAGGCTAAATGGTTTAAAATAAAATTCTAAAAGCACCATGAAAGCATGTGTGTGTATATCCAGACCTGTTGATTTCTGAAGCATATTCAGCATCGTGTGCTGACAGCCAAAGCATGGATCCAGTGTGGGGCGAGATCAAAGATCCAGTAATATGGCAATTCATATCTGTATCCACACTGTGATTGAACATTTTTTTTAAAGACGTGCAAAGCACGTTTTTCATTAAGAGAGGAGAAAAAACATCCGTTTTCGAGTACAACAGGCACGGAGCCTAACAAAAAGAAGAGAGGACAAAAAACATTACATCACCCGCACCGGGCGAACACCTAACAGCCTAGCGAGCGGGAGGAAGCCCGCACGCGCCCAAGTCCTAGCCTCCTCCAGGATTGCCGGAACGAGCGCCACCGGCATGAGAGCTTCCTTGTCATGAACGCGCCGGTTCCGTTCCTTCCATAGCGACCAAGCGACCAACCAGACGAAGGAGTCGAAACTTTTCCTCCGTGCCTTAGCGACATGTTTCCTGGCGGAGCACCACCACTCGGCGAACTTCACCGGGCGATCCGGAGCCAGGTTCTGAAGGAGAATATGCCGGAGGGCCATAAGCCAGGTCTCTCTAGAGAAGACACAATCCACCGTCAGATGGTCCAGCGTTTCGGATTCCTGGGCGCACAGCGCGCAAGTGTCGGAGTCCCTAAGCCCGTGACGGTGCAGCCGGTCCGACGTCCAGCAGCGGCCGTGCAAGACCAGCCAAGCAAAGAACTTGCACTTCCCCGGCATGTGAACCTTCCAGATCTACCATGCCCCGAGGATGTCGACGCGACCAAGAAATAGGGCGGAGTAGGCCGAAGCTGAGGAGTAGACTCCGCTAGGCGACCTTTTCCAGATGAACCGGTCAGGTTCGGACGTGAGGCTGACCTCCTGCAGTAGGTCCCAGATGACAAGGTACTGCAAGACCACCTGCACAGTCCGGGCGTGGGTTACGTCAGCGACCCAACGGATCCCGGCCGCCCCGGTCTGCATGGCCTCAGCGACAGTGCGGGCCCGACGCACCCGTGGCGAGACCGCGGCCCAGAGGTTAGGTGCCAGGGATTTGACGGAGCACCCGGAGATCCAGCTGTCCTCCCAGAAAAGCGCACGGGTACCGTCCCCCACCTCCACGAAAATGGAGGCGTTGAAGAAAGCCTGGGTGGCCTTGTCCACGGGGAAGTAGAACGCCACCCAAGTCCTGTCCGGGTCAGTCCTCGCCAGCCACAACCAACGTAGGCGCAGCGCAGTGCCAAAGACATGAAGGTTGGGCAGGCCGAGTCCACCGCAGCGAGTGGGGCAGGTGACGTTCACCCAAGCGACCAGACAGCGACCGCCCGAGGCCACCTCAGTGCCGGACCAGAGGAAGCCACGGATGAGGGTTTCGACCGCGCGCAGTGCCCAGGGGGAGATGGAAATCGCCATCGAGATGTGAACCGGGATGGCAGAGAGAGTGGATTTGGCAAGCACTAGGCGGCCACTGCGGCTCAACAGTCTGACCTGCCAAGGGGGCAGGCGCCTAGCAACCTTATCGACCAACGGCTGCATCGCCGCTTTGGGTAGCCTCTTGATAGAAAGGGGGACCCCGAGGTAGGTGCAAGGGAAGTCGGCGATCGTGCAAGATAGAATGGATCGGACCAGGGACAAGTGACCTTCAGAGCAGTTGATGGGGTAGACCTGGCTTTTGGTGTAGTTTGCCGCCAAGCCGGTCGCGCTTTCGAATAGCGACAAGACCGCCTTGACAACCCGCAGATCTAGCTCGACCGGAGAGAAGAAAGCGACCACATCATCAGCGTAGAGAGAGACGCGAAAGCGGATACTCCTCCCTAGATCTAGAAGGAGACCACGGGATTCCGCCTTGCGGAAGAGAGCATGGAAGCATTCCATGACCAGCACGAATAGCATGGGGAAAGGGGATCGCCCTGACGCAGGCCTCGACCGTTGCAGATCCGCTGGCCAGGGGCACCGTTAAACAACACCCTGGTGCTGGCAGTGGACAGAATGACTGAGATCCAGTCGGTCCATCTGCGAGGACATCCGACAGTCGAGAGGAGCTCAAGAAGAAAAAACCAGCTGACCGAGTCGAAAGCTTTGGCTAGATCAATTTTGAACATGATCCTAGGGAGCTTCCGACTAGAAAGCGCTCTCGCCGTGCCAAGGACGTAGCAGAAGTTGTCGTGGATGAGGCGACCTTTGATGAAGGCACTTTGGTTGGGCGAGATTAGAGAAGAGAGGTGCGGGGCGAAACGATTGGCGGCCGCTTTGGAGAAAAGTTTCCCAAAGCTATGGATTAGACTGATGGGCCGGTAATCCGAAAGAGCGACCGGGTCCGGTTTTTTAGGCAAGAGGGTGAGTAGGGCACCGTTCAGGTGGTGGAAGTTGCGGAAGTCCATGTCAGAGAGGGCGTTGAACGCCCGCAACACATCACCCCTGATGATCGCCCAGCAAGATCGGTAGAAGCGACATGTGAAACCTCCCAGACCTCAGCCTCCGAGAAGGGAAGAGCGAGGTCCTCCAGGTCCATCCGCGGGAGTCCCAACTCCTCAAAATTGAGGGCGCAGGAACGCTCATGATGGGCGCCCAGAATACGGTCGAAGTAGTCAAAGGCTGCCGAAGCCTTGTCCTCTTCCCGAAAAATTGAACGACCATCGACCAGAAAGGAGGGGATGAAATTTTTTCTCCTACGGTGGTTGGCATGAAGGTGGAAAAGTTTAGTGTTGGCATCCCCCTCACGCAGCCACCTGAGGCTGGACTTTTGCCGAGCGATCGTTCGCTGCAACGAGGTCAGGCTTAGGTAGCGTAGTTTAAGGAAACGCCGCAAAGAGATCTCTTCGGGAGAGAGCGACCGTGAGTCCTGCGCGACCTCAAGGCGGAAGATGACCTCCTTGGCAATCTGGATCTGCAAGCGAATGCTGTCGACCGCCTTGGAGCTCCACTTTACAAGCGCCTTCGCTGTCTCACGAAGAAGGTGGTCGATCATACGGAGCGGGTCAGCATCAGGGCGCGGCCCCGACCAGACCGCCTTGACTGTGTCCAAGAAGCCTTAGACCTTAGGCCAAAAGGCCTGAAAGGTGAAGCGTTTCTTAGAGTGCACTCACAGTCGAGAAGGAGGAGGAGGGGAGCATGATCGGAACACCTAGAGGAGACAGCATGTAGAGCGGAGGAGGGGAAAAGAAACTCCCAGTCCTGGGAGACAAAAACTCTATCGATACGCTCCAAGGTGGGATGCGACCTCTCGTTGCTCCAAGTGAAGAAACGGCCTTGGAGATGAAGCTCAAGAAGCTCAAGGTCGTTACGGAAACGACGGAAGTGACCCATCATTCTGCGCGAGAGGCGGCCGTTATTCTTGTCGGCCGCCTGGTAGACGAGATTGAAGTCCCCGCAAACAACCCAAGGTCCAGAGAGCATCGGACGGAGGGTACGGAGCTCAACGAGAAAGGAGACTTTATCCGCATCGGACTACGGACCGTAAACGGAGGAGAGCCACCAGGACTGAGAGGGTGCGGAGAGCAGCGTGACCTTGAGAAGAAACATAATTAATTAATTTAATCTCACAATGTGGAGCATCCTGCATCCAAGAACCATACCTGAGACGGAGCATCCTGCATCCAAGAACCATACCTGAGACTGGAATGTGTTGCCCGCATTTTGGGTGTTGCCTGCCCTTTTCCCCGTCGGATCCCGCACGCGCCGGTCACCGCCGCATCCCGTGACCGCTGGATCTGAGAGCGCGCCCCCGTCCCTGATGCGGGCTGCTCCTCACCGAGCAGGGCGCCGTCTTGCCGAGCCATGGAGGAGACGAATGGGGCAGTGAGAAGACGGGGGCGACAGCAGCAGGTAGGGATTGGGAAGGCGGCGGCAGCGCGTAGGGATCGGGGCGACGGGGAAGGAGCCGCCGTGGGAGGGAGGCGAGGCGCAGTCGGGATGGGGATGGCGAGGCTGCTGCGGTTGAGGGAAAAAATGACGTGGGAGGGATGCGGGAGCGGACGGAAAGAAGGCGGAGGCGCGGACTCACGGAAGCAGGGCGGACCGACGGGCGCACGGGGAACCGTAAAAACGTCGTACCGAATTTTTATCGTACTTTGGTTCTTTTTAGGAGTAGAGAAGTAGAGATTTGCACGTGCTACTCCGTAACGCTCAACGCCCAACAGGGGAGCTCCGGTTTGTCTGGTTTAGGGTCCTCAATTTTGACCGACGAATCAATTTCATTCCACTGTTGGATTTTGGAGAGGGGAGCTCGCTTACCCCTCACAACTAGGCCTGGACATTCGATTAATTCGATTAAGTTAAATTGGTTATCAAATATTTCGGTTATGGAGAAGTGTTAATCGAATTTATTGTTGAAAAATTAATAACCAACGTAAATCGATTTCGTATCATACTTCAATAAAAAATAATATTATAGCATAATCGTATTGGAAAGCACCTAACTAGACATCGATCATGTAATAAAATAAAAGAAAAAATAACAAATAATGCTTCTAACAAATAAAATCTACTAGAAATACATTTGAATATGTAGATAGTGACAAACTTTAGTGTTTAATATAATAAGTTAGAAAGAATTTCGGTTAATCAGTTGATGCCAATTCAAAACCGAAATTTCGGTTGATGCCAATTCAAATAAGATCAAAATTTTTTTAATTAACCGACATTTCGATTAAATCCGGTTTTGTTGAATTTTTGCCCACCCCTACTGACAACAATAAAAGATTTGCATCGCTGGGTTCGGTCCCGTCACGGTTTCAGAGTTGAGGAAAGACAGGACGACGGGTTCATCAGGTTTCAGTCTGCCGAAAAGACAGGACTTTGGGGGCTTGAAAAGCACACAAACAGGAGCTGGCCAGCTGCACATATTCCATCCTCCGACACGGATGGGCATCGATCAGTCTCCGTAGTCCGAACTCATCTGTTTCGTACATGCTACAACATCGATCTTACAAGCACGCGTCATCGTCACGAAGGAAGAAGAAACCGTTGGGCTCATCGCTCATGGGAAGGGCGCGTGGCGCTTCATCTCGGCGGGGACGACATCCACCGCGAACCCCTTGCCGTGCTGCCGCCAGTAGTCGGCGTTGGGGTTGATCCACTCCGGCTCGTCCATCTCCACCCTGTCCGCCTTGATCCCTCCCGCGGAGGTGTCGACCCCGTACCTCTCGTCGCGGCGGCGCACCAGGTCGGCGCGCGCGCGGCCCGGGTCCGCGGCCTGCGGCGACACCATGAGCGCCGGCGCCCCCAGTGGCAGCGCGTCGCCGCGGTCCACCTGCCACGTGCACCAGAACTTGCCGTACGTCTTGGCGAGGCTCGCCATCTCCGAGCTCTGCGACCGGCCTTCACCTCGTACGCGTGCGAGTGCCACAGCCGCTGCTCCTCTGGCGGCAGGCCCTCGAAGATGGCGTCCGACACGATGTACTCCACGCCTGGACGAAAGAGGCACGAGTCAGCGCGCTATCACAAATTCACAACGGCAGTTTCTTGTTGTAGGATCGAGAGGAGGCGGCGGCGCGCACCGATGAGGCGAGCGGAGGGCTTGTCGGAGTCGTACACGGCGCACTGGACGACGTCCTGGTTGAGCCGGGAGAGGAAGTGGTGGACCTCCATCTGGCGGCGCAGGTCGTGGGAGTGGAGCGCGAAGCTGCACGCGTGCAGCTTCATCTGCCGCACCGGCTTCAGGTCCTGGAACATCTGAGCGCCCATGTCGAGGACCCGTGAGGACATCGCCGTCGGCCTGCCCGTGGCGACGGCACGGCGGTGGCCGACGCGGGCGTGGCGCCTGGTATGATCTGATCGACAGAGGACATTGCTACCCAACTTCAGGTCGCGCGACTGGCTGAACGAGACGGTGCGTACGTGATGGTGAGTCCCCGTGACCGTGCGTGGCCGTGTGGTTTTATCTTCGCGGCTCGTGGAGCCAGGCGTCTGACGCGTGCCGCGCACAGGTGCGGAACGTGGCATCTCGCATGAAGCAAAACCTTCCAGACGGCCCAGAGCACCGCTTTGAGGGTGTTGGCTGGTAGATTGAATAGTGCTCAGCTGGTAAAATGAATAGTATTCTGTGAGAGGAAATAAGCCAAGACACGTCGAGATAAGCCAAAATATGCCAGCCGAACAGCCTTCTGTTGATTGACGAAGCATGACAGCACACATGAGAAGGCGCGAGAAGTATGCATGTGTGGAGCGGAAGGTAGGCTTCTATACCGACTGGGGAAAAAGAGAGCATTCTATACCGACTGGCTCCTTTGAAATGTGTGATAATCAGTGGAAATTTCGGAGTATCTTTCCCGGAGAATAATGTTCCCAGAAGAGCACTACTTTTTCTTTTTGATAAAGGCACACATATATATTAGAAGAGCACTACTTTGAAACAGAGGAAATCGACTTATTAGATTCCTATTTAGTTTTTTTGAAATTGCTTTGCTCCATATGAATCTTCGAAGATTTTACGAGGTTACGTAGAAAAGTTCCTGTGTTTTCTCAGCGCTCCATCCAAGTAGTCATTCGTTTCTTCACTCTCAAATCTCAATGGTATATATTCCAGGCACCACAGTCATTCGTTGTAATATATTTTTTAGTATATTTAATCTCTAATAACCCAAAGTCAATCCTAGGGCATCCAGTGGTCTTAGACCTGGTTGTGATCAATGTAGTTTAAGGTTTAGGGTTTTTCCCCTAAACCCTAGCAGTGGTTTTCCCTGCTTTCTGGTGCCTCTGGTCTTGGTGCAAACAGAGATGCCAAGTACAAACTTCGTTCTGCATTTTTGTGTGTGCATAATTGAAGAAAGGGAGACTGGGACAACAAAGACAAGCAACCATTAAATTCAAGAGGTGAGTTGAGGACGAAATTTTTCATTTTTCAAGAGAAGTAACATTTTTCAAGAGCTTCCACTAAAAAATTTAGTAGCATTGGTGACAATGTTGGGGTATCTTGACTATATAAGGATAGCACAACATTGCTGAAATGGGTTGAACATTCACAGAAGTAACCAGGATTGTACCCCCAACGTTGCCGTGAAACAGAAAGGTGTACCTTCTTTGATCGCATCCCGCAGAATCCATAGCGCCTGATCCTCCATGTTGATCCCTGACATATCCTAAGAAAGATTGCCAGAAAGCACACCTTCCAGAATGCACATATTAGAGAGAGAAAAGGTGCCAAAGCCATCAAGCTTACAAGCCATCCCAAGATAATCATAAGAAACTGCATACTATCTCTATTCAATTATTAAAGCAAAGACAGCAGCTGGTACAGCCTGATAACTGGACTTACTCAGAGCCTCACACAGTTGCTAAGAACAACTAGAGGGCATGTCATGGTTCATGAGGCTTATTATGGTAAATGAAAGAAGCTGCAAACACATCATTTTTCTCACTTGTATGAGAATTTTAACAAATTTAAATACATTTGGGAAAAAAATTAAAATGATAAGCAGCTAGTACCAGTTAATGAAGAATCTGCAGCTGCGCCTTCAGTTATCTCCAATGACGCAGAAGATAAACCACACAGTACAATCATATTACATGAAAATGTATACAAATTTAATAGACGTGTAACCGTAAGGTACTTTTGTAGAGAATATAGCCTATCGAACTCACAGGGGGAAATAGGAAGATCACTCAAATGTTATTTTAAGACACAACCATGTCACTACACAGTAGACACTGAGCTAAAGTGTTGATATTTTTCTAGTTCAGACAGAAAGAGGAGGGTTCACCCATTTGATATCATCGTGATACAGTGAACATCAGTTTATGCACTATCAAATATGCAGTGGTTGAAAAACATAAGGGGTAGTCGAATCCCATTTGGATCATTATAGCAGATAGTAAACGGTAACAAGTGTTTTATAGAATCCCCACATATAAATCATGGTGATGCAAAAAAAGGAGAAAGTGTATGCAACAAAGGGAGATTTTGATGAATGGATTGGCAGTTATATTCCTATTTAGTATACCAGCTTGTAAAAGCATCTTTTTAGCACATTCCACGGGAGAAAAAAAACAAAGGAGCACTTTCACACCAGACAATCATTAAGAATATGAATCATCCATTATTATCTTGCAGTCACAATCCACAGGAAACAAATTATACTATCATTTAAGACTTTCAGTATATAGAAAACTGCAGCAATTCACATTTTTATATAAAAAGTATAAATTTCCAAGGAATACGTCCATACTCTGAATCTGAGTACAAATGCCACCTTTTCAGCTCATCTTTTGAGTTGATTTTTTTTTCGAGGAGAAGAAGACTTTATTACTCAGAAACAAAGATACATTCCGGAGCAATTGCTCGACACACACCAGGTCGTTAAGTGCCACACTGCACTATGACACCTACACTTTGCCAATTGCGCGAGCTCGTGCGTTACCCTATTACTTCCTCTTCTTTTGTGGACAACCTTCCACTCAGGGAGATGATCACCGGTTTGTATGGCCTCATCGATGATGAACCTGAGAGCTGATCTTAGGCCAGACTTGTTTCTCAACATAACTCCAATGGAGATGCAAACCGTTTCCAAGATGGCGGGCTGACAGCACCATTCTGCAGCCAGCAACAGCCCCTCTCTACACGCCAAAGCTTCAAGCTCCTCAGCATCTGAACCGCCACTTATATGCTTCCATGCAGTCAGCTGGACTGCCCCATTGGAGTCGTGAATAGCCACTCCAATGCTGCCCTCCCCCAAACGTTCATCAAAGACTCCATCTACATTGATCTTCATCCATCCTTGTTCCGGCCTCTCCCACTTCGCCACCAGTCTCTCCAAAATAATTCTTCCTGCGCACAGGGACTCCTGCATCAGGCTTTTTCCTTTCCGATCGCCATACTCTCCTTGTTGCCGGATGGAACACAGTTCCGTCCAATATTTCTGCAGGAATAATATATCTTTCAGTTGGTGGAATCAGATCATCTGAACTCCATACAAGAGCTGCTAAGTAAGCACATAGGACCAAACTTATGCAGATATGTAGCATCTTCCATCCCCTTTGATCTTCATTGCTATTGTATCATATCTCCTTGATTGGGTGTGAATCATCACTCACCACAAACTTATGAAAGTGGACGTTTATTTAAATTGAACTACAACCAGCAACAGCACCAACATTGTTGTCCTTCATCTTTTTCCTCATATAGCTTACCCTATCCCACTGGGAGTTCGACGCATACAAATTGGAGAGCAGAACATAATTCTCTGGATTGAGAGGTTCTAACTCAAGAAGTTTCTTTGATGCTGATTCCACTATATCAATCCTGTTTGAGCTTTTACTAGCCACAAGAAGAGTCCTCCAGATGATTGAATTTGGTGAGATAGGCATACCAATAACAAAGGAGTAAGCATCATCCAGAAGGCCAGATCGACACAAGAGGTCAACCGCATCCATAGTTCTCCATTGAAGGTCTGATTCCCAAATTTTGCATAGTAGACCAATATCTTCGCCCATCATCCACTAAACCACTATGAGCACAGGCTGACAGCACACCGATAAATGTGACATTGTTAGGCCTCATGTAGAATATTGCAAGACACACAAGAAATTAGGTGAAATATGAGAACTGTAATGGCAACTTTATGGTTTGTAGAGATAACATATGCAATACTGATGAGCTCTAGCTTGAATATGTGAGCTACCAGTGGAGAACAAGTTGAGCACGTGAGCTAAAAAGACAAACAATAATTCAGTATAAATTAGCTTCTATTGCTTTTCATTTGTATCGAACTATGTATAGAAGTCAATGCATATGTTATCTCTAGGAACTTATCAGTGCAACATTTTTTACCTTGAGCTCTAGCATTCTTGAGAAAAGCCTCAATGCATCATCTACAAGCCCATGTATGGCTAATCCAACAATCATTGCACTCCATGCCTTTGTATCCCTCTCAACCATCGCATCAAAGACCCCCAACGCCCGCTCTATCAACCCACACTTTGCACACATATCAATCAGCACGGTGCTCAGTTCCAGATCAACCGTGATCCATTTCTTGTTGATGTAAGCATGCACCCACCTTCCTAAATCAAGTGCTCCTTCCTTGGCACACGCAGAGATGACGCTGACCATGGTGACCTCATCCGGCTCCACCCCAGCCGCCTGCATCTACCCGAAACAGCCCCAGCGCTTCATTCACCATCCCCACCCTCGAGTACCCGCCGATCATGGCGCTCCACACCACCAAATTCCTGTCTCCGGGCATGCCGTCAAACACCACCCTGGCGAGGGCAACCTCCTCGCACTTCGCATAGAGGTTGAGCAGACCGGTCCGCACGTAGGCACTGGGCTCGAGCTCCTGGAGGAACGCCTGCGCGTGCAGCTGCTGCCCCTCCCCTTGCGCCGACACCGGTGCGGCCACCTGCTGCGAGCGTGAAGGTGTTGGGGCGCGGGGACCCTGCGCGTAGCATTCAGCAGTAAGCAGCCAGCACTGTGTGGCCTGAGGCGGGGAGCACACGGATGAGGGAGTTGTAGTAGAAGGCGGTCGGGTCAGGGATTTGGTCGAACAGGTTGCAGGCATAGGAGGAGGCTGCGGCAGGCAGGTGCGAGGCGCAGGAGGCGAGAAGCTTGGAGAGTGCGAAGACAGCGGTGAGGCGTGGGAGGCGAATGCGAAGGTGTGCATGCGCAACACGCAGCACAAGGAAGCCCCGGCATCGGTGAAGCAGCAAGACGATGTGTGCCTCGAGGGCCTCGCGCGGGAGGGTAGCGGCTTCCTGCGGTTTGAGCAGGCGCATGCGAGCCAGGGAGTGAGGGGGCAATAGATCAGCTCGAGGGCAGGATCAAGCAGAGTGACGACAGCCTTGTTCCAGCAAAGGCTGTGTTTATCAAGATTGTCTAGCCACCTAGGACTAGGAATTTATGATTTATGAATTTCTCGAAGTCATAGGATTACGGCCGGAAAAAGAATAGCCCAAAGCTTTAAGAGCTTCTTGGAGGCAGGCATTCAGCTCACCTGCATTGCACATTCCAATCTGTCATCCAAACGGCTTTTGGTGCATCTGCTGATCTGAACAAGCAGTGAAGAGCAGAGAAGAGAGTTTAGCACTCATATGCTTAAGGTTACTGGCATGAGAGTAAACCTTTTTTTTTTGTCAATATTGCAAAAGCTAATTCTTACATTTGGTAATGGGCAACGTATTCTATGCAAACCAACTTCGTGTGCAACTTATGCAAACTTCAATATGAGCCACCCGATGTTGATCCAAGGGGCGCTCATGAGAGGTGGGAGGAGTGATTTGCCCTCCCACCTCTCATGAGCGCCCCCTTGATCAACATCGTGTGGTTTAGATTGAAATTTGCATAGGTTGCACACGAAAGCTGGTTTGCATAGCATAAATCAAGTAAGGCTCTGTTTGGCACAACTCAGCTTCACCAGTAGAGCTGTTTTTTTAGAAAACAACTTCATGAGCGGGGGAGAGCTACGTTTTTGCAACTTCACCGTGTGTTTAAAACTCTGTGAGAGCGAGTTTTCAGAGAAGCTGACCAAAGAGCTGGGCAGAGAGCTGACCGTTTGGCTATTGAAGTTGTGAAGCTGCTCGTGAAGCCGCTCATGAAGCTGTACCAAACGGGCCCTAACTTACAAACCAAACATAGGACAGCAAATATTATATACCCAATTGGTTTCTGAATCCTATTGCCATCAGAAGGGATGTCATGTAGTTCATATCACCGCGTTGGGCAAAAGTGCCCATGAACTGCTCATAGCCCTTGCGCAATAATCCCGCCATCATTTGGCAATGAAATAGGTACTGTAAATTATGTATTCGCAGAAACGTTTTACTCCCCTATTCCGAACGGGAAAAAATCCAAACAGATATGAATGGCGCAAAATACTTGCAGATGACCACACACAAAACCACAGGGCATGAAAAAAACCCCCACTGTTTCTGAAAACAAAAGCAGAGGGAAAAAATGCTGCAGATCCAGTGGTGTCTACAGCTGCTGCCATCAGAAGGGAGAGTAAAATACGTTGTGATCTCATCGCATCAGGCAAACACAAGCCACGGATTGCTCAAAGCCCTTGCGCAATATTCCCAACATCACTTGGCAGCAAGAAGCAATAAGCACCCCTTCCGATGAACCACGGCACCTCCAAAGACTAGAGAGTAGAGACGAGAAAGGAGCCGCCATGGATGGAGCTGGAGGCGGCGGCTCACGGGAAGTTGTGCTGCGCGGCTGCGCCTGCTGCCAGCAGCGGTAGGGTTAGGGAAAAGCTTTAACACGTCCGCGTGCCTGCTTTCTCATGGGCTAAATTGGGCTACCAAAGATGGGCTCAAAGTGGCAAGACATAGGCGACCCATCCAAAAAATCAGGAAAAGGTACAGTTCAGTTTCATCTAAAAAAAAAGTGAGTTCACAGTTGAGTACCGTTTTACGCCTGTTGCGGTCCTGCTTGGCGGCTTCCCGAGTTCACTCTCACAGCATCACGCTCGCCTTTCTCGGTCTCTCCAATGGCGTGCTCGCTCCTCCCGCTCCACGCCCCCCTCTCCTCTTCGCCTCGTCTCCTCTCCTCCCGCCCCGCATCCAGAGCCCTCCCTCTGTGCCCCCGCGGCCCTAGGGTTCCGCGCAACCGTCCCCCGCACCCACCGCAAGCGCTCCCGGACATTGCCGCGGGGGTCGCGTCGGGAATTCGGGACGCCTTCCTGGCGTCGCCGCCGACGTGGCGGTCCGCCGCGGCTACCAACCTCGCCGTATTCGTCGCAGGGTTGCCGGTGCTCCTCTCCGGCCTCTCCGCCTCGGGCTTCGCCGCCGCATACCTCCTCGGCACACTGACGTGGCGCGCGTTTGGGCCCCCAGGGTTCCTCGTCGTCGTCGCCTACTTCGTCGTGGTGAGTCGATGTCGATCCGATCCGTTCAGCATTACCCGGAATGGACTGGTTTACTGTGAATTGGATTCGTTGATGTGTGGTAGTGTGGTACGATGCGTCCCCTGATGTCGGTGATATTGTCATTTTGTGGCTGCTGAGTAGTTGCTGCAGATCATGTTTGTAGTCTGTAGGGGCTAGATTGTACCTTGCTACGAGTCACTGCTTTTGGATTGTGGACTCGGTATCAACTGCTGCTACGATTAGTAATGAATTGTCAGGCTGTTTCCCTTGTTTGAAACTTTGAATGTCTGATCTTCCCAGGATCTGACACGAATATTAAGTTTCAATCGAACCATCTTTGTGCAGGGATGTTCCACCAAGTACAACTACTTTCAAGTTTCCACATCCATAAATTCCAACTGAATTGACATGAATCCATAATGATGGTAACTTTATATCCTGAATCTCTCTACCCATGTGAGTGGGTATGAGAGGCGAGTGCTTGCTAGTAGCCATAATAATTTAACAATGCTCGGAAGATAATGGGTAGGGGAAACAAATACTATTATTGGCCTTATCTGTAAGCTACTCCTGCTTGTGTTAATAAATGACAGTGGTGTCTCAATCCCACCAATTGAGAAATCAAGGCAACAGGAAAACTCTGTTTCTTAGTTCCAATGTGAGATCATTGTGTAATTTGTGCCTATTTTATAGATTCTTTTGTGTAAAATCCTCTGTATCTTGAATAACTTCTTATTCTCGATAGAACACGATGTGGCTGTTTCAAGCTTATAGCCGTATACTGATGGAGCTTAATATGTCGGACTTGACTAGTGCTGTATCAAAACTTTATGTCCTGCTGCAATGCAAATGGATTGGGGTACATTTTGCTCCCTAGAACTGTCGAAGAAAAAAACTCTGTAACTTAGTTTATGCAGTTTATTAAAAAATCGAGTTCATGTACGTTAGTTACTAAAAAAAGAGTTCGTGTACCTTAGAAGCATTTAAAGTGTAGATTTTGTTTACCCGTTAAACATGTCGGCTTGCACTTGTGCTTACTATTATTTTGCAATGCTAAAGGCACAGAACTGCAGAAGCCATGATTTGCCAACATTAAAGACTGCATGAGTGGAGGATTTTCCTCCTGGTTTTCAACACTTATTAAAAATGAGCAAGTTTTATGTGGATATAGATGTAGTTTGTACATATTTAGCACTTCATCTTAATTCGATTATGTGTGCAGTCTATGGTTTTTGACACCATGCTATCATTTTGCATGACTTAGATTGCTTGCCTAGCTGTCAAAGCCAGGTAATTTGCCTTTTCTGATGCTTTATCGGTTTATCCATTGTTTCAATCCTTCTAAGCTACCAATTAATGTTAATTTTTCATTTGATAAGCAGGGTACAGCAGTAACTAAGCTGAAGATAAAACAAAAGGAAGCTCAGGGAGTGGCTGAGAAAAGAGGAGGAAGGAGAGGGCCTGGAAGTGTTATTGGTTCTAGCGCTGCTGGTTGTGTTTGTGCTCTACTTTCAATATATCATGTAGGTGGTACTGCATTCTCTGAGCTCTGGAGACTTGGCTTTGTTGCCAGTTTCTGTACTAAACTAAGTGATACAGTTTCCAGTGAAATAGGGAAGGCCTTTGGAAGAACAACGTAAGTTTAGTTTTCATAACTCATCATTTGTGCTGCCTTCATGTAAGATTTCCTCCTATAGACTTTACATTCTTTTGTGGAATGTAAGTTAAAATGGAGTCACAATGGATGCCCAATACTGAGTGCTCAATCTTGGTTCTTTTTGTAGAATAGATACCTGGTGACAACATTTAAGGTTGTTCCAAGAGGTACAGAAGGCGCAATCAGTGTCGAGGGTACACTTGCTGGAATTCTAGCATCTGTTTTTCTTTCAAGTGTTGGTTATCTTCTTGGGCAGGTACATGTTTTTTTTTTGTTTGAATTTTGGTACCATCAGAAGCATCCTTGATTGTTTAAATAAGATCGAGCTCGCATATTTCTTGTCTTTAGTATGCCAATATTTCTGTAGTCTGATAATCAATCTTGGACAAATACCATGAAAACACGTAATTGTTTTTCCTGAGCGGTACCTTGCACATCACATTCAGAAATTACAATTTCTACACGGAAGCTACAGTTATTAGTGAATTTAATACTTCTTACACTGGACTGTAATATTGTTACTCCCTCAATTCATTTTTATAGGACATATTAGGATTTTAAAAGTACCTATAACGCAAGCTTTGGCATCTAAACATGCATTGAATTGGACTGATTGTTGCTCAAAATTTATGTAGTTTGACTTTTCCTAATTTTTGTGCTCTCTAAAAAGAAAAGGAGTGAGGTCTCATTACTGAAGATAGAATCCTGCATTATGTTGCAGGTGAATGTATCACAAGTTGCAGTTTGCCTTCTTGCATCCCAGATTGCAAACTATGGTGAGAGTTATATTGGGGCGACATTACAAGATAAGGAAGGTTTTGAATGGGTGAGTTTGTGCTTTTACCTGACAAAATGCTGATTTTTCATCTACAAGCTTGTTTGGATTTTCCAGTTAATCCGTTTTTTCATTTTGCATGTTTTCTGTTTTTTTTCTCAGTGCTAACTGTATGTTGTTTGCATCACCTGACCAAATTACATGTTGCTGATGTATTAAAAAAATCAAAAGAGGGGAATCATTCATGCATGCCATAGTTGCATTTGCTACCCTCTGGACAGCCATCTAATTTGCTGCTTGATTCTTTAATCCTAGGTCAATTTCAGCACAAATGTGTTGAGGGCATTCTCAGCATGTGGATTTATGCAACCTATTATATAATCCTAGATCTTTTGTAATCCAATATCGATATGGCATAATGCAAAGGCCATTATATACTTTCCTCTGCTGGTATTTGTATAACTTTCGGATGTTTAGTAAAAGTGATGCACTGCACCTAATTGACAGAGAAGACATTGATGCGCCTAGGGCTTTCTTGATCTCTGTCTTTAGGCATGCAAAGTAACTATAGGGATATATCGTATTTAGATAGAGCAAAATTCCAGTTGTCAACATTGTTTATCCTATTGTATCTCTTAGCAGCTACCTGGGATTCTGTTCACAATGATCAACACTAACATGTGACATCGTTTGGTTTTTTTCTTCTGGATAAAATTTTGTGTTTCAAGAACACAAACCATTATCATGAACCTCGCTGTTTCTTATTTCTCAATGTATGGTTTGTATAGTTCATAGAATTTTTTCTCTTGAAACTAATGGTGAATATTGTTCTATGCAGCTCAATAATGATATTGTCAATGTACTGAATATCTCCATTGGTGCCATATTGGCTGTTCTAATGCAGCAGTTGCTCGTGAGTTGGAGCTCTTGATTTTTCTTTTTGACTTCAGCTGTGCCCTGCTCTTGTAATTTATACTTGTGTAGTGTAGTAGCTGCTATATTTTGTCCATCTGAAATGTAATCATAGATTCTCTAGGTTCTATTCTTTGTTAGCATTTAATAGCTATGCCTATTGTGAAAATGCAAAAGTGTCCTTCAGGTACACTGAGTTTTTCTACCTGTGCAGTTAACATGGTGTTTAAGTTCGCCGTTAAGTTAGTGTTTTAAGTTAGCTTTGAATCATTGTTGATGTGATGTGAAACCCGAGTTCCCCAGGTGATTTAGCCGGTTGGTGTTGTCAATCCTAATCTCCAAACAGTAAACCGTGGTTCACTCTGAAGACATTCTATTTAATGACGGGACATGGTGCGTCGCGAGGTGACGCAGTTGCAGGCAGCTCCATCACATGGTGCTTCTTGCTTTTATGGAGAATCTTGTATGGATCGGTCATCTCAGCCTGCTGCTTTCCTGCTCCCTTGCCATTGGTACACACTAATATTTGAGTCAGACAGCTTTGGTCACATCGGCTGGGATGTACAGTCTCGACCCACACCGGGCTTGGGGGGCCTTGCGGGCATGCATGACTAGTTCGTGCCAGTGCCAGTGCCACACTGCCACTGTCTCCGCGTGAGACTGTCTGAGCTCGCCTTTGTTCCCTCCGGAATCCTGACTGGTTCGGGCGCCATCCATTTTCCTACCTTTGCTTTAGACTGAGTCCAACAAGGGAAGCCAAACACATTTGTGCCTCACCCCCGGGTACTGTAGCGATGAGGAAACGCTCCAACAGAGGAGGCAAATGGGAGAGGCAAAATGCCTCGGAGGAGAGAGGAGATGGATAAATACATCTCCTCTCTCCTCCGATGCATTTGCCGCACGGCGGGAGGTGAGCAGAGTTGGACGACGTGGGAGGAGAAGAAGGCAGCAGGGGCGGCGGCGGTTCCCGACCTTCCTCGCCGACGACTGGGTCAAGGCAGCTGGGGCGGCGGCGCTCCGTGGCCTCGAGGTGGGGAAGGGCGACGTGGTCGCCTCGGCTCCTCCGCCGTGGAGCTCCTCTGCTCCTCCGCGCTCCAACGTCACCAAATCAACAGCCTCCGCCGTCGATTGACGCTCCACCACCACCGAATTGAGATCCGCCGGCGAGGCCTCGTGCTGCCGACCTGCCGTCGAGCTCCTCCCCGGCGTGCGCGGGGGAGCTCGACCCCGTCCGCCGCCGCCACGGGTGCGTGCGTGGGGGAGCTCGACCCCGAGCGCCGCGGGCGCGTGCTCCTCCTCGCCGCCGCGCCCCTCCACCGCTTTCCGGAGCGACGAGGACGGCTACTTCAGATCGGGAGCAGAGGACGAGCCGACGTGGACGGGCGGCGAATCCATGGCGCCGCCGCGGTGGCCTCCCCCCACCGCCGAATCCATGGCTGCCGCCTGCGACGGTCTTCCTCTCCGTGCCAGCGACGACCTCCCCCACCGCCGAATCGACGGATGCGAAGCTGGCTGCGGCAAGGAGGCCGCCACCTGCTTGTTGGCGCCGCGCCCCTCCTGCTCCGCCTCCCTTCTCCCCCTCCCCTACGCCCTCTGCCGGTGCTCCAACGAGCTTCGTCTTTCGCCGGTGGGCGCGGAGCAGCCAAATGCGATGGGCGATGGCTTCTGTCTGTTGGAGACGCAGCTCGACGAAGGAGAGCAAAAACACTGTGCAGGAGAGGCAAAGCTCAATTTGCCTTCCAAATTTGCCTCTTATTATTGGAGTCAGTCTTACGTGTATTCGTTTCATGGGCTCTAGTATTATGGGTGGAAATGGTGGTTGTTTGTATGATCCCTTGTTATTAGCTAACCTGATAAGCTGATACTGACTTCTGATACTTCATTTATGTTTCTGTTTGCAGCCAACTTCATGCAGAGAGATGGGTTTAAGAGCGGCTGCTGCTGAGCGAACAGCATCTTGGAGGCAAGCGCGCACTTATCGCTACGGAAAAACAACTTTTCCCAAAAGTTGTGAATGACTTGGCGATGACAATTGCTGCCATGCAGGTTACACGCTTGGGTTGTGAAATAATTGGGGTGCTTCAGGTAATGGGCCCCCTCTCTTTTGCACTTGCAGTTGATCTGATCTCCAGTAGGCCCCTAGCCAGCCGATCCGTCCGTTCCTGCCACGGGCGTAACGTAACTACTACCTGCCGGACCAGTCAAACTACGTACTAGCCTCGTTACACTGTAGGAAGGACCGGTGGTGTCATGTGTGCGGTTTCCTCGTGGAAATCATGACGCGGCGCATTAGTATCTGCACTGTGCATCGGTGAGCCGCTGCCCCTACTGCACAGACATACCATTTCCCATGGCCAGCCGGAAAGATCGCCTGAGATCGCCCGGACGGCCCGGTCGGTGCCGGTGCGTGGCGGACCTCCGTCCGGTCGCGCGTGTTGATGGAGCAGCTGCTCAACATGCCTGTGTGCTGTGTTCGCGCGACGCGAGCCCCGGCCCTCGCTCTCGTCTCGTCAGTCGCCCCCACCACGCCCGGCCCGAGTCACGAGCCACCCGTTTTAATTTATACCGCAAGGGCCTTCCTGCCGAGGCTCCTTCTCCCCAAAGGCCCAAACCCCACAGCCGCACGCGCGAGCACCATGGTGCCAGCCTCCGTTGCCCTGCTGCTGTCCCTGCTCCCGATGGCCGTGTCCCCGGCGCGGGCGGCCATGGACGCCGCCGAGAGGGAGACGCTCTTCCGCGTCATGGAGGCCGTGTCCTCCGACCGGGACTGGCGCGTCGAGAGCCCCGACCCGTGCGGCGCCCCGTGGCCGGGGCTCGAGTGCAAGCCGGCCGGCGGCGACGCGGCGCGCATGCACGTCACCCGGCTGGACTTCGGCGTGGAGCCCAACCCGACGTGCAAGGACACGGCGGCCTTCCCTCCCGAGGTGTTCTCCCTGCCCCACCTCCAGTCCCTCTTCTTCGTCGACTGCTTCACCAACCCGGCCGCCGCCACGGCGCTCGTCCTGCCGGCGCCCGCCAACCTCTCGGCCTCCGGCCTGCAGCAGCTCAGCATCCGTGCCAACCCGGCGCTGTCCGGCACGGTGCCGCCGGCGCTGGCCACCCTCCGCTCCCTCCAGGTGCTCACCATCTCCCAGAACGGCCTGGTCCGTGGCGGGATTCCGCCGGGCATCGGGGACCTCACGTCGCTGGTGCGCCTGGACCTCAGCTACAACTCGCTCTCCGGTCCGGTGCCCAACCAGATTGGCCAGCTGAAGAGCTTGGTCGGTCTGGACCTCAGCTACAACTCGCTGTCCGGCGCCATCCCGAGACGGATCGGCGAGCTGCGGCAGCTGCAGAAGCTGGACCTCAGCTCGAACAACCTCACGGGCGGCGTTCCGGACACCGTCGCCAACCTGACCTCGCTCACCTTCCTGGCGCTCAGTAACAATGGCCTGGTTGGCCGTTTCCCTCCCGGCATCTCCGGGCTGCGGAACCTCCAGTACCTGATCATGGACAACAACTCGATGGGCGGCCCGCTGCCTTCCGAGCTCGGCGGCCTCCCCCGTCTCCAGGAACTCCGGCTAGCCGGCTCCGGCTACTCGGGCCCGATACCGGAGGCGTTCGGCCAGCTGTCGAGCCTGACGACGC
Source organism: Cenchrus fungigraminus (assembly GCA_036936925.1). Taxonomy (NCBI): domain Eukaryota; kingdom Viridiplantae; phylum Streptophyta; class Magnoliopsida; order Poales; family Poaceae; genus Cenchrus; species Cenchrus fungigraminus. The sequence goes on along the minus strand of CM072779.1, from coordinate 26,400,772 downwards.
TCTCGCTGCAGGACAACAACCTGACCGGGCCGATCCCGGCGGCGCTGAGCAGGCTGGGCAGGATGTACCACCTCAACCTGAGCAACAACGCGCTGGGCGGGGCCGTGCCGTTCGACGGCGCGTTCCTGCGCCGCCTCGGCGGGAACCTCGACCTGAGCGGCAACTCCGGGCTGTGCCTGGACGACCGGACCGTCGTGGGGGGCGTCGGGGTCGGCGTTGCCGCCTGCCGCGGCGGCGGTGACAGCACGTCGGCGGCGCGTAGTAGCTGGGGTGGCTTGATGACGAACCAGGACAGCCTCCTGTTGGGGTTGCTTGGCCCTGCCTGTGTGGCTTTGTCCTGCCTTTTTGCCTTGAACGAGCACGCGCCGTACTGATTGGGCTTTGTGCTCGTACCTCCTCTGTACGTATTCGTGTGTTGCAAATGTTTGATTGTCAGATGATCATCAGGAGCTTTAGGCTGCCCGCACTGGGTGCGGTAAAGGGAGCGGGACGCGACACGGTGGCCGGGTCGCGTACGCCTTTGGCGTTTTTCCCTCTGCACCGGGGGACGGCAAACGGTGCGCGACATCCCGTTCGCGTCCCGCAAGCGCCAAATCCAGGGTACTCCCGGACGTGCGCTACGGGACGCAGCGGCCCCACCAGGCATCGATGTTGCTGCTGCGCGCCATGGCAGAGAGGAGAGCAGGGGCGCCGCTAGCCAGGGAGCAGAGAGGGGTGGCGGAGCCGCCGTGGGAGGGGCCGGTGGAGCACCATGGCCGGCGCCGCGCAGGGAGCTCCATGGCCGCCGCCCGCCGCGCAGGAGCCTTCTTGCTCGAGTCCGCAGATGCCGGCGAGCTCCGCCGAGCCGGGAGGAGGAGGACGGAGGCGGAGCGGGCGCCGGCGGACCCGCGCGGAGGAGGGGCGCCACGCCGCGGATCTGGAGGAGCTCCGAGGTCGTCCGCCGTCGCGCGGACCGGCCGTCCTCCGCCGCTGCGCTCGCTGCAGTCGACGGCGCGGCGACGGCATGCTCCTCCTCGGCTTCCTCGTCAACGAGTGCAGGTTCCGGCCGGGGCGAGTGCCGTCCTTGGATCTCCGCGCGAGGCCCGCCACCGCCGCCGGTTCCGGCCTCCACGCTCGCCGCCTCCGCCATGGCCCGCGGGGGGAGGTGCCAACGAGCTCCGCCATGGCCCGTCCCAGAGCTCGATCCCGCGTCGTGGAGGGAACAGGGAAGGGAGGAGAGAGGGAGGGAGGGCCGGCCGGGCAGGGGGACGCCGCCGGATTCCGCCGCCGCTGCCCCACGGCCGAGGTCTCGCCGCCCGCCCGCCGGCCCTGGATCGATTCACCACCTCGTGCGGAAGGAGGCGGAGGAGCCGAGGAGAAATCGCAAGGAGAGAGAGGGGGACCGGGGAGAGGAGTAAAAAAGAGGAAGAGAAGATGACGTGTGGGCCCTATTAGGAGTAGTTGAGATGGAGTATAAGATATAGAGGATGACGGGTGCGGGAAAATTTGTACTGTACTGTAAATTTTCGCTGATTAGACAGAATATTCCTTTTAGGGGATGGTTTTTAGAGTACGACGAGTGCGACCAGCCTTAGCAATAGCAGGGAGCTTGCAGACTGTTTTGTTTGATGCTTTGACCGCGAAGCACTTTTCAGGATGTGGGTACACGTGCGCCGCGCGTACAACACTCCTGAATCCTGATTACCATTTACCTAATGGAGAGAACACTAATGGCCTGCAATGGTGCCTTCTTCTTCATCTTTGCCACCAACCAGCCAACCAACGTCGAATGCCGGCGGGCGCCCGCACCCTCGCGTAATGCAATCTCTTCAGCGAGATGGCCCTATATTTATTTCAAAACGTACGACAACTCCAAGAGACTAGCTATCTTGGTTTGAGTAGTTAAAAAATAGAAAATTTGTTCAAAAACTCAATCCAACAAACTAGCTAAAGTTACCCTCGTTATCCTCCGCTAGCTAAACCGGGGGCTTCGCTAGTCATCTTTGGCTAGCCAGTCCCGCTAGCTATCCTCTCTCTCGCGCCCTTCCGGTCCCACCTCCCTTTCCTCATTCCTGATGATTTCAGCTAGTCTGTTGGATTTCATCAATTTTTTGCTAGTTATTTCATTTTACATATTAGCTAAATCAGGATTTTAGCTAATGATTTTTAGAGAGGCTTTTGGAGTTGCGAGTCTATATATCTGGAAGGTCAAAACGACTTAATTTGGAACCAAGGGAGTCTGTGTTTTCCTAATCTGCAACACTTGCTAGCTACGGTGCAGCCACACTCACAAAGCAGGAGATCATCTTCCCCTAAAGGAATTCATTCATTTACTTTTCCTATGAAAAATTTCATTCAAAATAGTCAAAATAGTAATTTTGATCACTAAGATATACACCGAGGGTCAGGTTCGTCCCTCGGTTTTATTTTGGATCAATCATGTTCTTGTGTCGATATGGGACTCCGTATTAACATGAAACTAATGTGAATAGTCATTTTTACAATTAGCATATACATGTTTGACCTACATGTCAGTGTAAAATGGATTTTCACATTAGGCCCATAGTAAGATATAGCACCATAGTAAGATACAACACCAGATCATCACAAAGATGAGTTTGACTTGAAAATGAAAACTAAGGAACTAAATTGGTATGTTTGAAATTTGAGGGATGAAATTTATACTTGATGAAAATTTCGTGAAATAAAATCCCTAATTTACCATCCAAATACATCTTAATTCCTCTTTCTCTTCTCGGTTCTTATCCTTGGTTCCATCGAATTACATGTGAGTAGAAGGGGTTAGAGCAGGGTTCCCTAAATCCCTTCATAATCCTTTGTCTTTAGCAAGATGAGAAAAAAAATATCTCTTCAGTAACTCCTAATTCATCCTTCTAATATTTTAGAACTTGGAAGAGGTCACCCTATTTAGCATAAAGTTAGGGCATCACTAAGAGTACCCAATATTTTCTCCCTCAAAATATGAAGTTTTACAACTCCTAAAAAATATTGGAAAGGGAAATAGTTTTCAATAATTCACTCCTAAAATATAGAAGGTAATTTTACATCCGGAATCTTATACTATTTCTGAATTATCCTGACCACGTATATATATTTTTTCACTTGTACATTTGCATCGGAAACCCTTTCTTACTCTTTATTATTTCCACATCCTTCCACTTTAGATTGAGAGAAGACATGTGACTCATAAGTGTGTAACTCTATGCTGAAGGTGACTTTTTCCGAGTCCTAAAAAAAATAAGATGATGGATTTGGGGTTGTTGGAGAGGAGTTTTTCTCATATTGCTAAAAATTAAGGATTGAAAGGGGATTTAGGAAACTCTTGGCGTGCTTTTGAGTCGCGTGTATCTAAAGGTGTAAGGGCGTGTAAAGAATAAATAGTAGAAAAAGGTTCATGATGCAAATGTGCAAGAGATAAAGAATATATAAAAGTGATTAACATGAATAGTATAATATTAGTGATGTAAATTTGTCTTCATATTTTTAGGAAGAAAATATTGTATATTCTTGGAGATCCTCCCCAATCCCACCCTACAAGATGCGCGGATGCACCCCTATGTGTAACTTAGTTTGTTCTCATTTGATAAGCAGGGTACTCTCCCTCCATCCCAAATTATGGGTAGTTTTGACTTTATTAGATTTATAGATTTTGTTATGCACTTAGATATGCGCTATGTCTAGATGCATAATAGTATATATAATAGTATATGTGTATCTAGAAAAATCAAAACGCCCTATAATTTGGAAAATAGAGAGTATATTATTGAAGCAACAAGTGTTGAAGTGCATCTTAGAACTCACCAACTACCTTGAATTTTCGTCGACAAATGAGCCATTCGCATTGTTGGTTACTACCATTGCGTGTTATTCCTCATGTCAAAACAAAGTAAATCGTTTTAGCTATAGGTGCATTTGGAAAGTAAAAAAGGACACCATTTAGAAACAGACGGATATACTTTGTATGACAAGTGCTTAGTATTTTGAACGCACAATATATACTACTCCCTCCGTTTTCAACATTATTAGGGATAGGCCAGATTCATACAATATTAATATCTAAATAAATTTGGAGGCCACATAATTCTGCCTTCCCCAACCTCCAAGTGCACTCACTTTTTTTAAAAAAAAAGATAGCATGAACATTGATCTGTCATTTAAGAAGAAGAAGTAATTATACACCACGCGTCGAAGCGAACACTACCACCTCAATCAGGGTTCACCAAACCGGTGGGAACCGGTCCGGTTTGACCGGTAACCGGTCCTACCGGTCCGGCCCGGTTCCTACAATGACCGGTAACCGAACCCTAACCGCACCTAGAGAACCTGGCCAAACCAGACATTTCGGTTTACCGGCCGGTTTGACCGGTTTGCCGCCCGGTTTTTTTTGGGCCGGCTAATCGGACCGGGTCCGGTTTGGTGAACCCTACCTGACATACAACACACGCAAACAACACATATACAACAAAACACTACACCACCAGTCCACCACAACATGGGAGATGAACCATTCATGAGTGAAAATGGATGCATTCATGCATGTAGCATCAGTCTGGCCTGCCCGTTTTTCTTGCACATGTGATCGCAACGCCATGACAACAGGTCATTTTACGTATCCCTCGTACAGCGGACGTACTCATGCAGTTGGAGGACGGAGCACACGGTCTCGTGGCGCTGGATCGTGTTCCAAGTACCGAGCCGCCACCCACCAGGCAATGAAAATCGCACCGTGTACCGTCGCCGGACAGCCAGGGTTGAACAGCAGCCAGCAGGACAGGATCGAAGAGGGAAAGGAAAAAAGGCGAGCATGCAACAGTGATCTCCGCCGGGCGCTCCATGGGACCATGGCCACCGTGTACCGTCACCGGCCGGCCGGCTGCCACGCTGTCTGTCTGGTCAGCGTTCGGCGGGCCCGGCTCCGGTGGTGACAGTGCGCGCGTGGTGGTGGTGGAGGAGACTGTAGAGGCGCACGGGCACGTCGACGTGAGGGCGCCGCGACGAGGCTGACAAGGAGCAGCGGCAGGATGGCGACGTGATAGATGGATGGGCCGGGGCCCGGGGGTGTCCGGCCGGCCGCGGCCGGCGGGCGAGCCGGGAGTCTCAGGTACCCTGCGGCCTGCGCGCTGGGCGTCGCCCGGTCGCCTCGGGGAGCGCGCCCCAGCCGTGTTGGCAACTTGCAGCGTAGCGTTGCGTCGGTGCGGTCGTGAGACCATCTGCTCTGCGTTGCGGCATCGGTTACGTAAAGCTGCGTGCCGTAAAGAATGCCGTAAAATTCGCTGCAGTGGTGACGGCAACAGCAACGACAAATAAGCGTAAAACCAAATTCACGGTACAGCCAGAGTAATCTTGGCGTTACGGTAGAGACGCCGCAGCCCAACTACCCTTCCCTCGCGCGCACGGACGGAACGCCCGAGCTGGATCTGGCCGCCGACGCACGCGTACCTCTGCACCGCCGCGTGTTGTCGTCGGACCTCCCTCTGCACCACCGCGCCTTGCCGCAACTCTGCTTGTCCACGCCGGCCGGGGAGGGCGGGGCCGCGACCGTCGGATCTCGAGAGGGAGGTGCTGTGGTCGGGGAGGGAGGGTCGTGACCGCCAGAGCTTGAGGAGAGGAGCGGCGTCGGAGATGAGGAGGAGCCGCCGGAGAGGACGAGCGCCGGCGCACGGAACCGCTGGGAGGACGAGGGGTCGCACCGTGCCGGCCGGAGAGGGAGGGGCCGTGACGGCTGGAGCTCGAGGGGAGGAGCGGCGGAGGAGCTCGGCGCCGCACCGAGCTCGTCCGCCGGGGGAGGCGCGACCGGCGCCGGTCGCCGGGGAACCGGGGAGAGAGGTGAGAGACAGCGAGAAAGAGGGGTCGAGGAGGAGATAAGGTTTGGTTGTTTCTCATTTTGCTCCTTTTCTTTTTTGATTATTATTATTTTTAGTCCCTAGAGCTTCTATTTCTTCACATTTTAATCCTTAGATATTTATTTGCTCACATTTTAGTTCCTATAGAGGTAACAAATAATTTTTTTAATTGAGATGGTAGTTGGAGGTGGATGAATAAAATATATGGTTGTTGGATATAGAGCAAATGTATAGAGCAACAGCAGTGCGGGAGATGATAAGGTAGAGTAAAAATTCTTGCTGACGTGACTAAAATATTCCTTTTAAAGTAAAGTTATAGAGCAATAGCAGTGCAGATGGTCTGAGTGTCCGGCAGGCTGCATCGTTGTGTCTGAGTCTGACGATGTTTGACTCGACGTCTCGGAAGAGGGGATTACTTGGGTAGTATACTCCCTAAAAATACGTTTGTAGTACCTATTTCTAGTACTCTATACATAATAATTTGACAATTTATGTTACGTGTTATATACGAGTATTGGTTCTCTCTCACTCCCCCCACCCATTTGAACATATAATGTATATAAACGAGCTCTATGTAAAAAATGATTGTATACAATGTCTTAAAACTCTTCATTGGATAGGACCAATAGTAAACTCATAGCTCGCGCGTGACACTATGAGTTGTCTTATGTTTGATCCGAGTTGAAATACTACAATATTATCGAGTATAATTGATTTTAATCGTATCTAACTTTTTCACATTTTTTTGATTCTACGTGAGGGTTATACAGAGAGAGATGAATTATAGATAATTTTTTGTCAATCTAATTGTAACAAAAGAATTTGGCCCACCAGCCCCACCTGCAAATTGGAACCATCGTCTCGGCCCATAAACATCACCGTGTGATAAATATAAACGCTGCCGTAATTTAAACTGCAAATCATCGAAGGTTCACACAAATTCTTGTTATCATTGATTTCGTCAATTTGGACCCACACAGTTTATGGTGACATACCCATGGCAAATTATCGCACAAAATACCTTAAATTCCGGATAATTAGAGAGAGAAAATGTCTCCCCAAGACCCCCACCCATCAGTGAACTGATTTTGCTGTTGTTTGTCATTCTATAGTCTGTTCGGTTCCTCTTCTTATGTTTTGTTTATGCTTCTTGAAATAATAATTTTCTTTTACACCAAATTATCAGAAGTTGCTTTAATATCCGCCGAACATAATAAGAGAGAATTCCCTATTTGACACTGGAAAACATCCTCATTCCTTCCTTGGCCTTGGAAAAAAATTTTCTTCCCTATTTGACACTAGGTAAAATTTCCATTCCTTTCTTGGCCTTCCGTTGGGTTTTCCATCACAGAACCGTTAACTGTGCTGCGTAAAGACAATTTTACCCCTGCGGGCCCACCATCCTTCTCTCCTCACCCCCTTCTCCTTCCTCTACTCCACACTGGCTCGTCACCGGCGGCTCGGCCTTCCACTCGGGATCGGCGGCGCACGGCCTCCCGCGAGGACATCATGGTTGGTGAATCCACCTCGCGGGTGAGCCCGCCGCAGCTGGCCTCGACCGACGGTGACCTCGGTCCCTCCCGCTGCTCCGTCCCCACGCCCGCTTGTCCGCGCCGGTGCTGCCTCCTCATCCTCATCCTCCTGCTATTTCTCCACCGACGAGCGGGAGCGCACGTCGCCTGCTCCTCCTCCGCCGGCGAGCTGCAAGGCGCACGGCCCCTCCCATGCTCCTCCTCCTTGAAGCGCGGCCGGACAGGAGGGTGGCTGAGGAGAGGCGGGAGCTTTGGTACAGTTCAACGTCGGCACGGTTCACCGCCGTTGATTCACGGCTAGGGAGAGGGAGGGCCATCGGACATTGAGCTCCGCCCGCTGCAACGGCACCCCGCAGCAAGGCGTCGAGCTCCGCCCCTACGCTGGGAGAGAGGGGATGGGACAGAGGGAGCAGGGAGCAGGGATCCGGCCACCCATCGATTCCCCCGCATTCCACGCCGGCCACCACTCGATTCCCCGCCGTCCGTGCGCGCGCCCACCTCCGCCGCCGCCGCAGGGGATGCTCGGGTGCTGCCGCCGCAGGGGATGCTCGGGGGCCGCCGTGGCATATGGGAGAGCTCGGGGTTGGGAGAGCTGGCGGCGGAAGGAGATCGGAGGGCCGCCGAAGCAGCTGGAGCGCGGGCCGCCGGAGCAGCTGGAGCACGGGCCGCCGGTGACGACTGACGGGCCGGTGTGGAGCAAAGGAGGGAGGGGATGAGGAGAGAAAGGAGAAGGATGGTGGGCCCGCAGAGGTGAAATTGTCTTTTCGCAGTGCAGTTAACGGTTCTCGGATGGAAAACCCAACAGAAGGCCAAGAAAGGAATGAAAATTTTACCCAGTGTCAAATAGGGAAGGAATTTTTTTTCAGAGCCAAGGAAGGAATGAGGAAGTTTTCCAGTGTCAAATAGGGAATTCTCTCACGTAATAAACCTTTGAAGTTTGAACGACTTGGAGTGGGTTCTTTCTGGTGGAGGGACATCATGTCTCTCTCAGCAGTTCTTTCTTCATGATTGCTTCTTGCAAAGTGCAGAAGGGGGACACGATCTCGGTTTGAAAATATATCTGGGATCTAGGTGTGCTTAAATGAAAATACCCACAACTCTTCTCTTTTGCAAGAAAGAAGACCTGTTTCTCAATTTCTGAACTGGGACATAGGTCGATCTCTTTGGTTACCTCTTTCTGAGCAAACTTTTGATCAATTTGAGGAGTTTTTAACTGCTGTTCAGCAGCTTTCTCTTGACCCCTCATTAATGATGGTTGGTAATATATTTGGGGTTCTAATATTTTTTTCAACAAAAAGGCTTATCTCAGTTGGTTTGGCACCCACCGTTCCTCTCTTTTGTTTAAATGGCTATGGAAATCAAAAGCACAACATAAGCACAAATTCTTTACTGTTCCTCAAGGACGGGCTCAATACTAGGAATTTGCTGCAAAGGAAGAATATGCACCTTGATTCTTATCACTGCATCCTTTGTGTTCAAAATGTGGAGGAAGATATTCTCCGGCTCTTCTTTGACAATCCCTTTAGCCGAGCTTGTTAGATTTATTTAGGCATCAATTAGGAGATACTAGCTTACAGTTTGAGCTGATGTTTCTTCGGGCTAGAGAAGTCTTCAATTCAGTAATCTTCAGAGAGGTTGTGATCATTGCTGCTTGGTGCATTTAGTGTCATAGGAATGATATCATTTTTGATGGGATCTCGCTGTCTTTCTCCAGCTGGCACCTAGCGTTTTGCAGGGAGATGCATGCGGTTACTCTGAGAGTCAAACCGTAGGTGAAGGAGAAGATTTTAGTCTGAGTAATCTCATGTAATTTTACATTTTCCCCTTGGACCTAGGGCCTTGTACACTGTATATTTTCTTTTTTCACATATATACAGAAAAAGAAAGGTAGAGACCTCTCCTGCTGTTTCGGTAAAAAAAAATCTTGTTTGCTCCATCGTGGTTGTGTATGTTGTCGGCCGAAGTTGAGTGAGATGTAAAGCACGAGCACGACGACGAAACTGGGCAGATCGCAACGGGAACGTGCCGCCACCCGTAACCGTTGCGCGTAGGAAAAAGGGCACGGAGCCGTCAGTCGTCACATCGACCCCCCACGCAAAACGACAGATCGATCGATTCCCCCGGCCCCCGTCCGCCATTGCCCGCCTGGCCCCACCGCACCAGCGAGCCGCACGGGCGCACGCATCTCCCTCCGCACGCCACGGACGGACGCACCCCGCCGGCCTCGCGTCGCTCTCGCCTCTCGGGCTCTCGGCACTGGGCCCCGCTGCCGGAATCGAATCTCTCGCCTCCTCCGCCCCCCCTCCCCTTTCCAGGCTTCCCCTCCGTGCCGACCCGACCCGTGAGCGACGCATCGCTGCGCACCCCCCCCCGCCCGTCTCTCGCCGCACCTCCGCCGCGCGGCGCCGCTCCGCTCCCAGGCGAGCCGCCGCCGCTCCTCCCTCCAGCGGCCAGGTACGGGCTCCAATTCACCGCCTCCTACTCCCCGGCCTGGGTTTCGGGCCATTGGCGCTCATTCTTATTGGTCGGGAAAGGGAAAGTCAGTGAGATTAGCTAGCTACCATGCAGATCCGTGAGCTCTCAGGCATGGGATCGCGTCCCGGTTGTTTTGGGGCTATCGGAATTTTTTTTACGTGAATCGGGTGGGGAAAGGTGGAATCAATTTCTGGGGAGATGTCTGTTCCCCCTCTTCGAATTATGTATGGTCCTGATTTCGCTTGAACCTATTATAAGCGCGGGAGCAATTTCAGTGGACGAATCAGCTGGATCTGGTCTGCTCAAATGAAATCGGGAGCTTTGGTTAGCTCCGTGTGTGTGATGTGCATGTGAATTTCACAGCGATTACCTGTAGTTTACTGAATCGTATTTGTCTTTGATCGGAATTTAGGCAGAAGATGGAGGGAGCGGGCAAGGATCCCAACCCGTTGAGGAATTACCGGATTGGTAAGACTCTGGGGATTGGCTCATTCGGGAAGGTGAAAATTGCGGAGCATATAAGCACTGGACACAAGGTGGCAATCAAGATCCTCAACCGTCGTAAAATCAAAGGCATGGAGATGGAAGAGAAAGGTTGGTGTCTCAGCTGTTACTTCCCTTACCCTAGCTTAATTAGTTTTTTTTAGTATGCAATTATCTGGTATAGAAGAAAGTGTATGTGTTAAGCTTGGCTGCCACCATTATAGTGATTGAACTTCTTGTATGTTGAATGTGGCATACTGAGTGAACCGTGTGGTACCACATGCCAGTATGCTATCCTTACATGGATGAATATGCTAGAAGTAAGTCATGAGCAGGGGCACCACCATTTTCTTGCTATCTGTTTTGAAGGACAAGTTTGCTTACTAATTTTTGTTGTTGGCTGGGACTAATAATTAAATGTAACCTTTAGCTAGTCACCCATTCCAATGATTACCACTTGTCTTCTGCATTTGCTATTACCATTCGAGTTTCTTGATCATTGCTTGATCATCCTTCCTGGACTGCTGAATATTTCCCCCTTTTTTGCAGTTAAAAGAGAAATTAAGATACTGAGGTTGTTTATGCACCCACATATCATCCGCCTTTACGAGGTTATAGACACACAGGCTGATATTTACGTTGTTATGGAGTATGTTAAGTCTGGGGAATTGTTTGATTACATTGTTGAGAAAGGTAGGCTGCAAGAGGAAGAGGCTCGCCGTTTCTTCCAACAGGTGATTTTTTAATGGTCTCGAGCCCCTTCATTGGTGAATTTCTATTCCCTCTGTTTGTCTATTTTGCTTACATATGCCACAGTTGCATGATAAATATAGGTTGACTAGAAGACTGCAGCTGTGTACCTCTCAAGTGCTTGTAGGTGATAGTATAATCTTTCCTTGCTCCTCTTGTACAGATAATTTCTGGTGTTGAATATTGCCATAGAAACATGGTGGTGCATCGTGATTTAAAGCCAGAAAACCTCCTATTGGATTCAAAATGCAATGTAAAGATTGCTGATTTTGGCTTGAGTAATGTAATGCGGGATGGTCATTTCCTCAAGACAAGTTGTGGTAGCCCAAATTATGCTGCTCCTGAGGTAAGCTTTCTATAATGAGTTTCAGATTAAAGAGAAGCCATTACACCAGTATGGTCGTACCTTCAATCCCTTAATTATATCATTATATGGTAATACAATAGCTTTTTTATTTTCTGTAGGTGATATCTGGGAAACTATATGCTGGGCCTGAAGTTGATGTATGGAGCTGTGGGGTCATTCTTTATGCTCTTCTATGTGGTACTCTACCATTTGATGACGAGAACATACCGAACCTTTTTAAGAAAATAAAGGTTAGCAAGTATATGCAGTCTTCGATATAGACATTTACTTTGTTACTTTTCCTGCTGGTTTAGAGCTTATCTATGTACCCTTTTTCTCTTGCATTTTAGGGTGGAATATATACCCTTCCTAGCCACTTGTCAGGTGCAGCAAGGGATTTGATTCCAAGAATGCTGGTTGTTGATCCTATGAAGCGGATCACCATTCGTGAGATTCGTGAACATGATTGGTTTAAAGTTCACCTCCCACGCTATTTGACTGTGCCTCCTCCAGATAGTGCACAACAAGTTAAAAAGGTATAGTTTGCTTGAATTACTAGTACACTTCCTCGTTCCACTGCAGCAAATGGGCACCTATGGCAATGTCATTGAATTGGGGTCAGTAAATACTATATATCTTTAGGTTCTAGCACCACTCTATATGACGAGGCCATGGCCTATCAAGAAAGTCGAACCAGAAATATCTCCACTCTTTTGTCTAGTGACTACGACTCTAGCCCTACATGTCTGTTGAAAAAAGATGCCTCCCTTTGTTGATAACATCCAGGGCTCCCCTGTGTGGTGCTTACGGCTTACCTTGTTATAATATGAACATCATTACTCCTTATCCATTTGCTGTTATTTTGCTTTGTGTTAGTAAGTTCTGTCTAATCAAAGTATAAGTATCTTCTGTCTAAACAAACTATCTCACCATCCTATTATGTTTTATATATTTACATTAAGATGTACTATTCGTGATGTTTTCGTACCACTTTTAGATAGAGTTGTCTCGTGTGACTTTGATGGTTATTTAAGAATGTGATAAGCTTCCGAGTCTTGGGGCTGCTGTCTGCACTGCGGGAGCATGGGATTTTTTCTTCTGGTGACGGTACTAGTGTTGAATTTGTTCCCCAATTTTGTAGGTTGATGAGGAAACACTCCGTGAGGTTATTGGTATGGGGTATGACAAGAACTTGTTGGTGGAATCAATCCAAAACAGACTGCAAAATGAGGTATTATTCAGTTTGCACTTTATTGTCTTTATATACTTTTTTTTGCTGCTACAACCATGATTGGATTACTTGTTATGTGTACAGGCAACTGTTGCATATTATTTGTTGTTGGACAATAGGCTTCGTACAACCAGTGGTTATCTTGGAGCTGAATGCCAAGAAGCTATGGTGAGTAACTGGATCATGTTATTTTTGTATCCTTCAATAATTCAGCTTCCTTTGTAAGTAATGCATGCTTCGGCTTGCCTGTTGTTAACTTTGGTAATTTGGATCCATACTAATTTTCTGTTCTAATTTCTTGGCACATAGGACTCCTCATTCTCAAGCATGGCATCATATGAAACACCAAGTTCAGCGCGTGGGAATCGGCAGCAAATATTTATGGAGTCTCCAGTTGGCTCGAGACCGCATTTTCCAGCTGAGAGGAAATGGGCTCTTGGGCTTCAGGTAATCTAGTTTCATGCTGGTCTCCCTTATTTTGTTGTTCTCATGCTTCTACCGACCCCTTCCATCCAACATATCTTTGTTTTTTGTCAGTCGCGAGCACATCCGAGAGAAATAATGACTGAAGTACTGAAAGCTCTGCAAGAGTTGAATGTTTACTGGAAAAAGATTGGTCACTATAATATGAAGTGCAGATGGAGTCCTGGCTTTCCTGGTCAAATTCATAGCAATCATACCTTCAGTCCAGAATCCATTGAAAATGATGGCCTGAGTGAGAAGTTAAATTTAATTAAGTTTGAAATTCAGGTAAATTTCATCTTTTCTGTGTTCCAGTATATCTAATATTTATGTCTTAGAGAAGTATGGTCTCTGGTTCTTGATTTGCTCTTCCTACTGTCTTTAAACCATTAGGGTAAATGCTGGAATCTTTGTTGATCTTATATAAGACTGCAAATCTAATTCTCCACTCATTTTGACATCCTCGGATGTACCATTTTTCAGCTGTTAACTTGTGGGAGATAGCCCTTTATTTAAAATGTACGGCAGATTTACAAACGCTGAGCAGCTGTACATGATTGCACTTGTATTCGTATCCCATGCATTCGGCCTTGCTTAAGTTTGCTTAAACACATAATGACTGACTGCATCTGATGCAGATTTAATCAGCCTAATTAATTGAATTTATTATTTTGTGTATAACATGACGCGTTATGTTTCCATGTGTTACTACTTCTTTTGTGCACTCATGGCTGTGATTTGATGCAGCTTCACACAATCACGAACCCTATACGATAGGGGTCCCATTTTGTGTTTATTTGTGTTATGTGGGCTTTCTCTCTTTCTGATGTGTCACCTTTTAATGCAGCTTTACAAAACAAGAGATGAGAAATACCTCCTCGACTTGCAAAGGGTGAGTGGACCACAGCTCCTCTTTCTTGACTTGTGTGCTGCCTTTCTAGCTCAGCTGAGAGTTCTTTGATTCCTGGTGTCTGCTTTCGATCAGTTGCATTCCTTGTGTTTCACTAGAGGAATGTCGAATCGCTCACAAAGCTGTAAATAGTAATCTCTCCAGTAGATTGAATTTCTGGAGTATGTAGATTGTAGACATGCGAAGCTGTTGTGCCTGGCTATCTTCTTAACCAGACTTTATGGAGCAAGATCCTCCTGGTTCTTTGCGGCTGGCCGGCGGCTGGTGAAAAGCACTAGGATATTGATATACAGTGAACTAGACCAGTGCTTTTGCTGGCATAATGTCTATCTACATGAATAATTTCAGCTATTATAATGGTTAATTGAAAGCTGAGCTGCTTACAGGCCACATGAGATGCCTCTGAAGTGTTTACGGTCGTTTTATATTTCTTTTTAAAATTTACCTGCCTAATATGCTTTGTCATTAATTGATTGGTAAAGTTTTTTTTGGCACACAAAGCAATTACGAGTCGGACTGTTGCTATGATCATGAAAGATATCGTGAGTTGTTCTTTCGTGTCGGAACTCGGAAGTCGAAGCAGACGTCTGAATTTTGCTTCCGCCGTTACTGCCATTGGTGCGCCGTAACCCCGGTAATGCTTCAAGTCACACTTAGTTGGTCATTTAAACTCAGGAAGTACGAGCGACTGCACGATATGTGCGCGCTATACAAACATATCAGTCGCTGCACGCGCTCAATATCAATGAGCACGTAATTATTTTTAACTATGAACAGTTGAACACCATGTCAAATTGAAGACTTGAACCTAAGGAAAATTCTCGAAGGATTTCAGTCATGTATAAAGATTTTATATGGATCTCTTTGAAACAAATAATCGCACTCTAAAATTCCTTTTAAGATTCTCATGTGACACGATAATCCTTAGAATTTTTTTGGAGGATAAGACCTTTGGAAAAACTTTCATTTGGATCTATCCACCTCCTCCAATTCATGTGTTGCATCCAAAAGTTAGGTTACAAACTTTCATGCATTTTCACAGTATGATTACAAGTTCTCTGCAACTCTAATCCTTCCCCTTTTCCATTTATCTATATGTTTTGAGAATCATGTGTTTCTAAGGGGAGTCTAATAGAAGTAGAGCCAATTCTATAAGCTGTTGACGGGTTGGACAGTTGAAATCTAGAAGTTAATCACACTTTTGACTTGTTTGGATCCGTTTAGAGCTTTTTAGCTAATCCGAACTGGGTATGAGGCCGGAGGCCCCAAAACGGCTGAGATCATGTGGCAGGAATGGATGGTTGTGTTAGCAATGCCAGCGTGCACTTTGAGAATCATCAGTACAATTTCTGATTGGATTTCGACCGGAATTTACAGGAGTACATGCACAAGGGCAATCCATGAAACAATCACACATCAGCATTAAACAAGATACGGAAAATCTCAGATCCAGCAAAGAAAAGTACTCGTAGCAAACAACTGAGACCCCGCGACAGCAGAGATCAGATCGAGCGACCCCGAACAAGGCGGGAGCCCGAGCTTCGGCGGCGGCCGCGGCACTACTTCCGGGCGTTTGCGGCGCCGGATGGCGGGTCGCAGGAGAAGACCTGGCTCGGGAGGCGCCACGCCTCGGCGGCCCCGAAGCACATGTCGTCGAGCGCCTCGCTGCGGCACCACCGGCAGTCGCCGCGCGCCGCGCACTCGCCCCGCGTCGCCAGATCCCCGCAAGGCGGCAGCCCGTTGCGGCCCGACCCGCCCTTGCTCTTGCTCCTCCCGGCAGCAGCGCCGGCGGCCGCCGAGAACGCCCCCGCGCAGACCAGGAAGAGCAGCGCGAGCACGGCCGCGGATCTGACTCTGGCCATTTTCGGATGCAGTCGTCGTCGGAGGTCAGAGAGGAGTCCAGAATGCGCGACCGCGAATCGTCTGCGGGGTGGAGATCATGTCATGTGTAAGGGCTCTTTATTTTTTTTTAAAAAAAGGGATGGGAGTGGAAGGAAAGTGATATAAATGAACTAATTTCCACTGTTAGGTTTTCTTTGGAATGTTTAGTTTCCCAGAAGTTTTCAAAATGTTCGCGTTGCAGACCGTGTCACTTCTCACAGAACACGTTTCCCAATCTAAAAATTTCACTACTTTCACCAAAAATTTTACCAACTAAACGGTGTCTTAGTTGCCAGCTACATACATATAGGAACTCAGAATATAGAAAACTTTCCTATTTAATGTTTGGATACAACATAGAACAAACATAAGGATTTGAGTAGAGAGATAGACACACAAAGAAAGTTTTTCAAGAGGTTGGATCTCATGCAAGATATCCTCCAAAATTCTTTTGGATTCATAGGAATTTTATAGGATTCTTGGATGTCCAATCCTTTGTTCCAAAGGGACACCTAGGAAAATTTTGTTTTTTTAGGGCAACTAGGGCACGTAAGAAGGCGGCCTGAACTTTTCATTAGATTTGTGGCAAACCACATGCACATGGAGCAAGGGGGTACATTGGACACATCCAAGAAAAAAGAAAAAGAACACAACAACTGATAAGAGAGGGACACACATCAAAGACCAACTAGGACACAATATGGAAGACTACTCCCACTCTCCAGCTTGTGACCCCATCGAACGACATGCTCGCCGGCAAAACAATTGCCGTTGCACCCTCGCACCACCCCTCGTAGTTGCGCCGATCCGATGACACCCTCCATCTGAGGGCCGCTCAACAAAAAGGGGACTAAGGATGGTGAAAAGGGGGCGCAGACTAAAGATTCACCGGGCACGGCGATCTCCCTTGAAGCTGATAATGACACCGAGTCGCACATCCGGGCTCCACCGCCTCTCGCCACCCAACACCGCCCAAGGGGAGGAAGCCTCGAGGGGGGAATGACAGATCGATGGAAAGACCACCCCGCATAAGATGTGATGGCAGCACCAACAAGGAGCGCGTCGACAGAGCAGAGGTGCCAAAAGAAGAGCACTTGCCAGGTCCCGGAAGAGGCCAGGCACCAGGGGCATAGCAAGCCCGAGATCAACAACCACTTAGAGAGAAACAGAACACTCACAGAACACATGGGAGTTGTGGAAGACGAGGGCTACCGGTTGGCTTGACAGAGGATTGATGCGGAGGCAAGAGCCTCCCCGCGCACCGGGCGCGACGTTTTCGCTGCAAATCCACTGCCAACACAGAAGCTGCCAGGCGGCGAGCGAGCCCAAGAACACCAAGAGATTGAGATTGTGCAGAGGTAGGGCACCTCCCCAAGCGGAGGTGGGGCACCTCCCACGCGCTGAGCGTGGTACTTTCGTCACACATCTCCGACGGTCTTCATGGCAAGGCTCGGTAAGTGGCACCAGACGGGAAGACAAAGCACCCCGAAGGGAGGGGTGCTCGCGCCGCCACCATGGTCATCCACAATGGTGGCACAGCAGAAGCCTTGGTGTGCCAACACGAACGGCGAGTGCGCCGCCACGAGCACATCACACACCACTAGACAACAGTCACCACGCGCTGTGCGCACAGCCATGGCCGCCGAGAAGAACAGCGGCAACCGCCATGCGAACACAGCAGAGTCGAACATCGCCGGGGCGACCATGGACCACTCACCCCATGGGCAACCGCGGGTAGATGAAGGGCAGCAGCAGGGCCTCACCGGCGAGGTGGGGGTGCACCCGGCGAGCTGACGACGAGAGGCAGCAACAACAGACGGAGGTTGAACGGCCGACGAGCACTGGTCCAGAGGCACCTGAACTAGGCGCCACTTGGGGAGGGCCCCCAAAGGCCCGGTTGGTGCCGGATCTGGGGGAGCCGACGCCATATCTGAGCCACGCGAGGCCAGCGCCACCGGTCACCACCTACACCACCCAAGGAGAGGCGATGGAGGAAGAGAATGGAGGAGGAGGTGTAGAGGAGCAGGAGCCACTCGGGGTGGTGGTGTGCAGCAGATCCGCCCCCTAGTACGCGGATCTGGTTGAGGAGGGGGCGTTGCCGGCGCCGGTGGGCGCCGCCATGGCCGCCGCGGGCCGCCCTCCGCCAGGGCGCGCCACGAGACCGGCCGAGCGGGAAGGCCCCGCCTCCGCCATCCCAGGGGGGTCGCGCGGTTTTTTCCCGGCAGCCCCCCTCCGACGGGGACGAGGCGAGGGGAGGCGGGATGGGGTCGGCGGCGGGGTGGTTGCGGTCGCCCCCGAGTCGCCCGAGCGGGGGACGACGGGGTGGGTGGGGGCTAGGAAAAATTTGTGTAGAAATTAAATCTTACAAATTCCTCTACCAATATTTTATTGCAAAGGGGCTCAATTCCCTCTCATCCCACTTAAATCTACTACCAGATACTATCCAATAAGGTTTAACTGATGGAAACTAGATAAGACTATGGCAAAGTCTAACTCGTTACGACCCTTGATTTGTCATGTCGTGCTTTTGTTTTCCTCCTGTCGTGCCACCATTTCTCCCTCATGCTCAAGGCGCAGGTGGCGTCTCTTGTGGTCTTTTCTCTCTCTTCAACCTTTCTCCTCCTCCAAGCGAGCCTATTGCTCCATCTGCGACGGTGATTAGTGCTCTCTAGTGTAAGTGCAATCAAGTCTTAAGTGGGTTTTGGTGATGTTGACCACACAATTAAAGGACTAATAAGCTTTTGAGTATGAGCTGCAGGTTGAATATCGTCAAAGGATGCAAAAGTGTTAAAGGTGACCCCTTAATTAAAAGGAAGGCTTCCCTAGGCTCAAATGAAGGTTTAAATTCATTTTATATTTTGAAATTGAGTATAGGACAAGTCGTACTATCAAAGGGGATTCTAATAGTGGTTTGGGTCTAACCAAGTGCATAAAAACCACATCCATCAATCCTAAATCCATCTACAAAAGCTCTGTCAGTCTGCTGTTGCTTCTCTGCAGACTGCAGAGGTTCTGCATATTTTCGCAGAAGTTTCTGCTGTTCTCTCTGTCAGACTGTCAGTTATGTTGAGCGCATATGTTCTGCATATTTTCGCAGAAGGTCTGCGACTTGGAACAGAGCCGTTACAGTTCAGATCTGAGGGGTATTTAATCCCCTTCTTCCCCAACGGTCCTCTGCTGTTCCTCCTGCGCCCCAACAGTGCCCTTTGCTCTCTCTCTCTCACCCAAGCATTGACTCCCACCAACTTGAAGCCAAATCTCATCCTTGCATTCAAGTTGAGAGTGATTCCTAGTGAGAAAAGCAAAAAGAATTCTCTCTCTTGTGTTCTTGTGCACTTGGTGAAACCCTAGCTCTCTTGGTGGATCTATTACTCTTGGAGTCTTGCTCCTAGACGGCTAGAGGTTACTTGGGAGCTTCCAAACTTTGTGTGGCTGCCCCAAGTTGTTTGTATTACACTTTGTGACTAGTGGAACCCTTCATCTATTGCTTCGGTGATAGGTGTGAGAGAGGAGTGGATCTAGAGAGATTCCAAAGCCTTTGTGGCTTACCTCAACAGCGTGGATGTAGGCTAACCTTTGTGGTGAGCTGAACCACGGGGTAAATCTTGTCTCTCGTGTGCTTCAATTCGTTCATGCTTAGCTATCTCGGTTTGCTTTGTTATAGCATGCTTATTTAGGGTTTGCCTTCGATTTTCTTGTTGGTCAGCTTGGTAAAGGGTGTTAGTGGTTATATCTTCGATTTACCTTCTTACTAACATCTCCTGTGCTTCAGATCTGTTTATCCCTAACTTATCCGCAACTGTTCTTGTGCAGACTGCAGAACGCAGAGGTTCTGCGAATATTCGCAGAAGCTCTGCAGTCTGGCAGTAAACAACAGAAAAGTTTGATTTTATTTTGTAGGCCTATTCACCCCTCTCTAGACCACTTGCATTGATCCTTTCAATTGGTATCAGAGCAAAGTACCTCAGTTTGCACTTAACCGTGCGAGAAAATGGCAAGTGGAGATGAAAGATCCGAAGGGGACAAGGAAATTGGTGAACCCACCAACAAGGACGCAGCTGAAGCTTCAGGAGTGGATGGTGACTCGTCCTCTGCTCATGAGAAGCTTGAAAAGCTCAAGAAAGCTATGAAGGAAGACAACAAGAAAGAAAAAGAAAAGAAGAAGAAAAGGGAAGAGAAGAAGGAAGAAAAGAAGGAGAAGGAAAAGAAGAAGAAGAAGAAGAAGAAAGAACCTTCACCCCCACCCTCATCTTCATCCTCTTCGGTACCCTCATCCTTATCAAGTGAAAATGGAGATGATGATGATGAGTACTATGGTGCAAGAATGCCCAAGAGAACGCTGAAGCCCAAGAAGAGCTATGGAAGCGTATCGTTTAACTATGATTGCTTGACTACTTCCAAAGATAACATGTCTATTCCCGTTGGCAAATTGCCTCAATTTGATGGCACTAACTTTGCCAAATGGAAGCATCTAATGAAAGCCTACCTTACGGGCTTGCACTTGGATTTGTGCAATATTGTGTGTGTAGGTTTTGAAGACCCCGAAGATAAAGAGAAACTTAAATCACAAGATTGCCGCAACATAAGAAGAAATGCCCAAGCCACCATCATTCTTCTTAGTGCTTTGAATGGACAAGAGTACAATAGAGTGAATGGCTTAGAGATTGCCAAGAAAATTTGAGACACTCTCCATATTGCACATGAAGGGGTTGACAAAGTGAAGAAATCCAAGATAAGCATTATGATGTCCGAGCTCAATAGATTCTCTATATTGGAGGGTGAAGGACCCCAAGATATATTTGATAGATTAATGGTCATTGTTGGGAAGATTAGAGGCTTGAGTGGTGATGAATTGAATGACCACTTTGTTGCGAAAGTGATGTTGGAGGCCTTTACTCCCAGAAACCCCACTCTAGTCAACTTGATTAGAGAGAAGAAAAGATTTGAGAAGTTCTCTCCAAATGATGTCCTTGGAAGAATTCTTACACATGAGCTCATGGACATAGAGAGACAACATAGAAAGAAGATTAGAGAGCTAGAGTCCAAGATGAACAACATGAAGGTCAAAGATGTGGCTCTCCAAGCTAGCAAGTCAAGCAAGCCCTCTACTTCATCTAGGCCATCTAAGTCAAAATCAAAGAAAGTTGAAGTAGAGAGCTCATCAAGTGATTCAAGTGAACACGAGGATGAAGGTCCTTAAGTTGAGATTGGTGATATAGCCCTATTCATGAGAAGACACAAAAAGGGTTTGAAGAAGCAAGGCTACAAGTTCTCCAAAAGAAAATATCTCAATCACAAGAAGAGAACTTCCTACAATTGTGGAAGCATGGAGCACTTCATTGCGGATTGACCTAATGAAAAGAAGGATGGCAAGTATGATAAGAGCAAGGACAAGTACAAGAAAGATCACAAGCCATATCACAAGAAGAAGAGCTATGGTGGAGAAGCCCACATTGGACATGAATGGAACTCCAGTGATGAGAGCTCTAGTGATGAAGAGGAGAAGAAGAAGGTTGCAACCGTAGCTATCAAGAACCCTTCCTCTACATCAAGGCTCTTCAACAACTTGAGTGACAATGAAGAAAGCACCACCATTCATTGTCTCATGGCAAAGGGAGAAAAGGTAGAATCCTCCTCTAAACCCTCTACTCCACCTAGTGATAGCTCAGACATAGACTCTAGTGATGAATCTAGTGATAAAGAAATAGAAGAACTAGTTGGTAAAATTGACAAATAATCTAAAGACTTCATGGCTAAGTTAGTGGTTGAACTAGAAAAACACCAATGTCTTCTTGCTTCGGAGTGGAATGAGGTTGAGGCCCTAAGATTGGAAGTTGATCATTACTTGGCTATCATCACTACTCTTAGGGAAGAACTTGTTGCCTCTCAAGCTCAAAGTAATTCTCTTAAAACAAGGAATGAAGAGCTTGAGGAGCAATATAGCCTCCTTTGGAGTAGTACCTCACACCCCTCTAAAGCAAAGGGTGAATCTAGTTCTTCTACTAGCAAAGGTTGTGATAAATGTCATAACATTGATGTTGAATCTTATGCTACTAACCTTGCTAATATGGATGCTATGAAGAAAGAAATTGCTAGGCTCAACACTATCATAGCTAATGGATGCATGAAAGATGATGGCAAGAGAAAGATGGATCATAAATATGAGAGGATGCTTTACAAGAATACAAAGCATGATTTTGGGTACAACGAGGACATCAAGACTGCTGAAAGGAAAATCATCAAGGGCATAGAATGTCTCAACTTCAGCATCACTGAGTTTCTGTTTGCCCAGAATGCAGAGGTTCTGCAGAAAAATGCAGAGGTTCCTCGGTCTGCAGACAGGAAGCTGAAGAAATCCCAAACTGCAGAGGTTCTGCAGAAATATGCAGAAGTTCCGCAGTTTGGAGTCAGGAAGGACAACAATAAGAAGAAACTAAAAGCTGAACCTCAATATGTTTCCAAGGCACCCAGCACTCATGTACAAGCAAACAACCATCATATCTTGCCTAAGAGAAACAAGTTTGCTCACATAAACAAGGCTCATGCATCCACCAACATACAACCTAGTTATGTGTTGAGACGCAACAACCTTGGTAAAGTTGTTACCACGTATGTTGAAAACCAGTCCAACATATATGTGAAAAGGTCACTATGGGTTCCTAAGATTTTGGTTGCTAACGTGGAAGGCCCCAAGTCAAATTGGGGACCTAAAAGAAGGAACTAAATTGTTTTGTACGCATACTCCTTTGGTGGATCAAGTTGGGTGCTTGATAGCGGATGTACACATCATATGACCAGAGAAAGGAGTATGTTCTCCACCTATCTCCACCTAGAAGGATCAAGAGAAAGAATTGCTTATGGTGGTGATGCTAGTGGAGAAGTCATTGGAGTTGGTGATATTCCTATCTCTTCTAAATATTCAATTACTAATGTGCTTCATGTTGATCCGTTGGGTTACAATCTACTATCTGTTTCACAACTTAGTGAGATTGGATTTGATTGTCACTTTTCGGATAAGGGTGTGTTCATCATAAAGAGGGAGGATTCCTCTATTGTCCTTACGGGTCGCTTGAAGGGAAGGCTTTACCAAGTTGATCTCAACAAAAGTAAAGTCACCCCTAAGACTTGTTTGGTGGCAAAATCTAGCATGGGTTGGTTATGGCATCGCCGACTAGCTCATGTTGGCATAAGGAACTTGGCCAAACTCTTGAAAGATGAACACATCCTTGGACTAACTAATGTTCATTTTGAGAAAGATAGGATATGTCAAGCATGCCAAGCCGGGAAACAAGTAGGTGCACCTCACCCACCAAATAGCATCCTCACTACTACAAGCCTGTTGGAGTTCATTCATATGGATCTATTTGGACCGGTAGCCTACATAAGCATTGGTGGTAATAAATATGGCTTGGTTATTGTTGATGATTTTTCTCGCTTCACGTGGGTGTTCTTTGTGTTTGAAAAGAGTGAAGTACAAGGGAAGGTGAAGACCTTCATAAGAAGAGCACAAAGGAAATTCGGTTTGCCCGTCAAGAAAGTGAGAAGTGATAATGGTTCCGAATTTCGCAACACCAACGTTGAAGAGTTTCTTGATGAAGAGGGCATCAAGCATGAATTTTCAGCTCCTTATACCCCTCAACAAAATGGGATGGTTGAGAGGAAAAATCGCACACTTATAGAGATGGCAAGAACCATGTTGGATGAATACAAGACGCAAGACATCTTTTGGGCCGAAGCTATCAACACGGCTTGCCATGCCATCAACCGCCTCTATCTTCACAAGTTTCACAAGAAGACCTCCTATGAGCTTATCACCAGTAAAAAGCCTAAGGTGTCCTACTTTAGAGTATTTGGGTGCAAATGTTTCATTTTAAACAAGAAGCCCCGAAGCTCTAAGTTTGCACCAAAGGTTGAAGAAGGTTTTCTTCTTGGCTATGGTCCTAATGAACATGCCTACCGAGTCTTCAATCTGTCCTCCGGAAGGATTGATGTCATGGTAGACGTCACCTTTGATGAATCTAATGGCTCTCAAGTGGATCAAGTTGATATGAATGTTGTAGGAAAGGAGACGCCACCTTGTGAAGCAATCAAGCAATTGACCATAGGTGATGTTAGACCAGTTGAAGAACAAGAAGATGATGATGAACAACTCTTATCTTCAACACCACTCGAAGGGCCTGAGGTCACTAGTTCTGCAGGTGTACATACTGCAGAGGTTCTGCATAAAAATGCAGAGGACGAGGTTCTGCAAAGAAATGCAGAAGTTCTGCAGTCTGGGAATTCAGCACCTCCAGTCACTGAGAACCAGGGAATTAATCAGCAAGGGGATGATCAACCAAGTACATCTGAGCCTCAAGCTGATGATGATGATGAAGACCAACCCCTACACCAACCTCTTGGACCATCACACCCTTGTGTACATCAAGTCATTCAACAGGACCACCCCGTTGACAATATCATTGGGAGCATAAAAAGAGGGGTAACAACACGATCTCGTCTTAAAAATTTTTGTGCATTTTACTCGTTTGTTTCCTCTCTTGAACCTATCAAGGTAGAGCAAGCTCTTGAGGATCCGAATTGGGTGATGGCTATGCAAGAGGAGTTGAACAATTTGGAAAGAAATCAAGTGTGGGAGTTGGTGGAAAGACCGAAGACAAATTTCATAGGCACCAAATGGGTTTTCCGAAACAAGCAAGATGAGTATGGCATTGTGATTAGGAACAAAGCAAGATTGATTGCTCAAGGGTACACTCAAGTTGAAGGACTAGACCTTTGAGAAACATATGCACCGGTGGCAAGACTTGAAGCAATTCAGTTTCTTCTTACCTTTGCTACCCATCATGACTTCAAGTTATATCAAATGGATGTCAAGAGTGCATTTCTCCATGGACCACTCTCCGAAGAAGTCTATGTGGAGCAACCACCCAGTTTTGAAGATCCCAAGTGTCCTAATCATGTCTACAAACTCCATAAGGCGCTCTATGGGCTTAAGCAAGCACCAAGAGCATGGTATGAATGCTTTAAGGATTTCTTGCTCAAGCAAGGCTTTGAGATAGGCAAAGTCGATGCTACCCTCTTCACTAGAAAAGTTGATGGTCATATTTTTGTTTGCCAAATATATGTCGATGACATAATATTTGGTAGTACTAATGAAATTTTTTGTGAAGAATTTAGTAGGGTTATGACAAAGAGATTTGAGATGTCCATGATGGGTGAACTCAAGTACTTCCTTGGATTTCAAATCAAACAAGCAAAGGAAGGGACTTTCATTTGTCAAACCAAATATACAAGAGACATGCTAAAGAAGTTTGACATGGACAAGGCCAAGCCCATCAAGACTCCAATGCCTACTAATGGACAATTAGATCTTGATGAAGAAGGGAAATCTGTGGATCAAAAGGTATATCGCTCTATGATCGGTTCTCTTCTTTACTTGTGTGCATCTAGACCGAATATATGCTTAGTGTGTGCATGTGTGCTAGATATCAAGCTAACCTGAAAGAGTGTCATCTTATGGCCGTAAAGAGAATCTTGAGATATCTAGTGCATACCTCTAACCTTGGCTTGTGGTATCCTAAGGGCTCCACTTTCGATCTACTTGGTTATTCGGATTCCGATTATGCCGGTTGCAAAGTAGATAGAAAGAGTACATCGGGGACATGCCAATTCCTTGGTAGATCCCTAGTGTCTTGGAGTTCTAAAAAGCAAAACTCAGTAGCCCTTTCCACCGCCGAGGCCGAGTATGTTGCAGCCGGCGCTTGTTGTGCTCAACTACTTTGGATGAAGCAAACCTTAAAAGATTACGGATGTCATTTCTCCCATATCCCACTTTTGTGCGACAATGAAAGTGCCATAAAGCTTGCAAATAACCCCGTAAGCCACTCTCGTATAAAACATATAGACATATGTCATCACTTCTTGAGAGACCACAAAACCAAAGGAGATATCGCTCTAAGTCATGTGAGCACCGAAAAACAACTAGCCGATATCTTCACAAAGCCTCTCGATGAGTCAAGGTTTTGTAGTTTAAGGAATGAGCTAAATATCCTTGATTCTCGCTGTGTGGTTTGATCTCTAGCACACTTTGTTGATGTGTGTTATCTCCCTGAAAATGCTTTTGCAAAATTTAAATAATGTGTTTCAAAATCTATTTTATATCCCATCTTGTCTCAAATGGCTATAGTTGTGTGATGCTTGGTTGTTTTCTAGCCATTTGAGACAAGGTGTCCATGACCTAAGTGAAAAACAAAAGGAAAAGACCAATCTTCAGTTCAATCTGGCAATTCTCTGTCTCTGTTCTCCAGTTTGTAGAGGTTCTGCATTTATATGCAGAGGTGCTGCAGATTCTATCTGCTGCAAAGGCGCTGCGTTTATCTGCAGAGGTTCTGCATTTTTTATCTGACAGACCAAATCGATTCAGTTCGTCAGAAGTGAAGAGTACAGCGACTCAGTCAAAAGCGTGAGGAATATTCTCTTATTCTTATCCTTATCCCTTACCCCGCTAGGGTAACTCCCCATCTACCGCTTTCACCGCAGTCATTCCGTTTTCACCGCATCTCGCTCCCACTCCCGTAACCACATCCACTGCTCCACGCCGCCACCGCCCTCGTCGCCGGGGACTCCCTCCGGCCGTGCCTCAAGTCGAAGAAGGCGCGGTGCCCTGCTGCTCGTCCATGGCCGGGTTACTGAGTTGAAGAAAGAAGGGGGAGCCGCCCGCGCCGTGCGGATCGAGATCTACTCCGGTGAGAATCTCCGGCGTCCTCAAGTCAAGAGAAGATCGAGAAGGAGTTCCTGCACGTCTTCATCAACCTCTCGACAACTTCTCCCTCCTCCAGCGCAGATCCAAACTTGTGAAGCAAGGGAAACCATTGCACAAACCGGTTCTTCCCGGTCAGTTTCTCCAGTGCCACTAGATCACCTTGTGATCTAGGAGGGCCTCTGGACTACGTCCTCGGCGTAAAAGCTTCACAACTTTCTCTTCTCACCCCCGCGAATCCAGAGGTAAAACCTAACCCTAACTCTTGC
This sequence comes from Cenchrus fungigraminus, assembly GCA_036936925.1. Lineage (NCBI taxonomy): Eukaryota > Viridiplantae > Streptophyta > Magnoliopsida > Poales > Poaceae > Cenchrus > Cenchrus fungigraminus. The sequence continues at coordinate 26,373,834 of CM072779.1, read as the reverse complement.
CAGATCTAGTGTTTCTCTCGGTTCTAAGGACAAGTTCTTGTATAGATCCTCTCATCCTTGCCTGTTAGTGTTGTTGATTTAGTGCATTTTGGATTAAGGCTCAGTTGAAAGGTGAATCGAGTATCACAGTCCTGTCACTGCAGAACACAGAAGTTCCGCATTTTTTCGCAAAAGTTCTGCATTCTGCAGAGACAGTCACCGTGTCCTCGATTCAAAGTTCAACTAAGTTTCTCTCTAAAGTGTTGCTGTTTCACATTTCACTAGTACCTTATCTTTGCTCTCTTTATCTCTAGATGGAGCCAGGGAGCTCTCAGAGGAAGGACAAGAGGGTTGTGCCCTATGATGACTCTGAGGGAGAGGAGGCATACCATCTGACCAGAGAAATAGTGTCAAGGCACCAGTCCAGTTCAAGGAAGACAGTCCCAAAGAGGGGAAGAGGATCAGCAGGACCTGTCACTGGCAGAGGCAGCCGTGCAGCTGCAACCCCTGTGAAGAATGATGGAGGGACTGAAGGAAAGAATATTCCAGTGGAGCTGGAGTCTCCAATTAGGCTTGGAGATATAGATGTCCAAACGGGCCACCCGGCCCGGCCCTGGCCCGGGCCGGGGGTGGCCCGCTCATCTCCGTGCCATGCCTAGCCCGGCCCTACATCCCACCATGCCGTGCTAGGACAGACCACGGGCTGCGACGACGGCCCAAACCCGGGCCCGTCGTGCCATTTCGTGCCGGGCCAGCACGAAGTAGCCCGGCCCTATCGGCGCACGTGGGTGGCCCAAATCCCGCAGGAGCTCCCTGGAGTCCTGGACGGAGGCGCTGCTGCTCCTACTCGTGGCCGGCCTCAGCGCTACCGCGCCCCAACCATGCGAACCACGGTCGGCTCCCGCGCAGCCATACCGCCGTAGCGGCTGGCCCCCGCCGTCCCGCGCGCGTCGCAGCTCCCTGCGACTGGCCTCCCCATAGACCGCAACGGTCCAGCAGCTGCTCGCGTCCGGGAGAGATCGAGAGGGAGGAGATGGGAGCCTGCGGAGGTCGAGCCGTTGTTGGGTATTTTAGCGTCACACGAAATAAATCCGCAAGCGCACGGATACCGTTGTAGCTTTCACCTCAGAGTATTCCAAGGGTATCGAATCCAAGGGAACAATGTGCACTAACTTCGTACTAGTCAGTCCAAGGACACACCCAGATAAAAGGCAAGGATAGAGAGGATTCCTAAAGATAGCACTATAGATGAGATTAAAGGTCGATCTCTAGATAGAACTTGGCTTAGGGTACCGATAGCCCTGACTTAACAGGCGACTCTGGCACGCAGATCTATGTGGAACGAAGCTCTGATTATATCCAGCTGCGGAGGATCAACGAGGGCCAGACGGGCTGTCACCACCACCTAGACTGCCTCTACCTAACCTTGGGATAAGCCTAACGAATGATAACCGGTAGCGTGACACAACGTCTACGCTGTGGTTACTGCCGTAGCCAACGAACTACGGCACTCTGTACTTATAGAACTACGACCACGGAAGAGAACTGATCTCACTCACTATAGGTACTACTAGCTTATACTAAAGGCATACAGGAGAGCACTCAACCCCGTACTATGCTTCCAACGTATACGAACGACTTGCAGCAGACGAACGCATAAACTCAGGATCTACGAACTAGCAGAGGATAAAGACTACTCATTCAACCAAGCATAAACTATTAGAAAGAAATCACGAACACACTTTATTCTAATGAGAGCATGCAAGCATATCCACTTTACTCTAAAAGACTAGTCATACAAACGGGATACAAACTTGTGCACCTAATCAACTAGATCGAGGGGGCGTGTTCGTGAAGAACACGTGCCTCTAAATGATGAACAGGTGAAGAACACAAGAACATATCACTTGCACTTTGGTCTAAATAGAAAATGCAGAAATACTCACTTTACTCTAATTGAAGAACGAGCATCCATAAAGGTACATCCCTTTCACTCTCTCCCTACCTTTGATCTAATAAACTACTCCACACTTACACTCTAGAAGGAGGAGAGGAGAGCCTCTCCTCTCAAGAGAGAAAATGAGAGAGGAGGAGAGGAGTTGTGTGTCCTATTCTCTACCCCCTCCCCTTCTATTTATAGGGGGAGTGAGCACCCTTGGGAGGCATGGTTTGCCTTGGGAGAGTGACTTTCCTCCTTGCTTCTTGTGGGCCTAAGCATGATCCGGGGGTTTAAGGCGGTAACTGAGTGGATAACACCCCAAACCGCCTCTAGGAGATTACCAGGAGTTGACACATGGAAGCTGGGCTCGAACGGTGACAGGACAGGGTCGGCCGACCCAGGGGGTCGGCCGACCCCCTTTCACCACCAAATGGCCCCAGCTTTCTCTGGGTTGCTCCTTGGTGGGTGCTTGGTCCTGTCGTAGGTGTACGCGCAAAACTAAGGCGGTTTGCCTCCTCTGGTGGGCCTTTTGATCCGTGTGCTCTCTTCTGATTGGCTAGAGTTGTGCTTCTTTTCTTGGTGGGTCCATGGATCCATGTGAAGCCTATGTGGCAACCTCTCATTGGTTGGTGCTGGGTTGCTTGGATCCATAGGGTGTGCTTTCTCTCATTTAATGAGCTGAAACACCTGCATTCAAATATTCATCTACACTTGTGGAACTTGTCAGTATAAATTCCTATTCTAGTGTTGATGATGACTTTTCATTCATTTTATGCAGGAGTTGACGGCATAAAAAGTAGCACTTAACAACCGTCAACAACACCCCCACACTTGACCTTTGCTCGTCCCGAGTAAAGGGGAACAGATCAAGGTGAGACATGATATCCGAAGGTATGAAGCGAGCATAAGAGATATTCCAAATCATACCTGGTACTTGTGAACTCTGTGAAGTGTCTATCATGCCATCTTGGGTAGTTGAGGAATGGAACGGTAATGAATCAAATCACTTCTGCTCATCATGTCAAGTAACTCGGGGTTCAAATAAGTTTTCAAAACAAACTTTGCTTAGCTCCTCATTTGATTCTCTCATATCGCTCAATGTGCATATGTCCTCACCAAGGCATTAGGTTTGCCTTTCTTTCGTCCTACTTCTAATGATGGCTATATGTGGAGTTCAGGGTAGGATAAAGGATAAGACATACTTGTATCACGTATATTGCAAAGTCAAAGATTGGATCCACAGAGAAAATCAAATCATACAATCAGATCAAGATGTGCACGTGTATGGATATGGTGAGTATGGTAAGGTGGATACTAGGCCCGGAATGGGTGCTAGATATTACCATACATATATGATGAAAGCTGAGGTTGATGGTAAGGTGGACACTAGCCCCGGAATGGACACTAGTTATTACCATCAAAATTATGGAACTCCTTTTTACATGATCTCATCTCTCCCCTATTTCTCCTTTATTTTGGACATGGGCTATTTTTCTTTTCTTTCTCTCTTCTTTTTTTTCATCATTCTTTGAGCATGTGTCTCTTTTTTTCTCTCTTTTTTTTCATAGTCCATGTCTCTTTTGAAGGATACTTTTGGAGAGAGATGTCACACCACATATGGAGCTTTATTTTTATGGAATGGGATGAATGATACAATGCTAACTTCCAGTGTAGAAGCATAGCAAGGAGAAATAGGTGGTGTGCACATGAATCTTGATCATGAAAGTAATGAAAAGAATTCTCACAAGGGTCACAGGATTTGACAAAGCTCAATGCAATAACAAGCAGCATATGAGTAGAAGGTTTTCAACTATGAACATCATATGGCTCTAGTGGGACAGTGGCTTATCAAAGAGGAGCTTTGCAAGGGGTTTTCAAGTTTTCAAATAAAAATTCCCAAGCACTCAAATATAAAGAGCGAAGATCATATCATCAAACCATATCACAAACGTCAACTACTTAGATAAGCATGAGTTCCCTAATGATATTTGTTCACAAGCATCAAGATGATGAGTAAGGAATAAAACATATGCAAGCCAACCACAGGAATCATGTAGAGCAAGCATAGCACCAATTGCTGAGTTTGATGTAGAGGTTATGAATTGAAATTCATTCAAACTCATGGATAACGGAGAGTGAGATAGAGGGTGCACATACCATCGCTTCTGAAAGATAAGGGATCAAGGAAGACCAGTGGTGATTTGGCTGACCAGAGGGCAGTCGGGTCACTCTAGTTTACCTTGCTCTTGTCATGAAGGCATAGTCGATGTTGTGCAGCGCCTGTGTGGGAGTTCTCGAGTGGATATGATGATGAGCTTGAGAGAACTCCCCCACACTAGTGGTTGAACCTGGTGCTGTTCTTCAGATAATAAATGAAAACAAAGGAGGGACTCTACTGGTTTGAGAACCATATAGCCTTTATTCAAATTCAAATATTTTTGTTATTTTTGTTTTATTTTATTGTCACCATGTCATTTGCTCGAAAGGGTTTAGACCAAGGTTACACATTATATACAAAGGGGAATATACTTACCTTGGACCTTTGATAGGTCATATGTACCACCTTTGCATGATGTGCAACATGAATCTGACACCTCAACTTACCTTCCCATTTGAAGTTAGCTCAACGACTTACCTATTTGAATTTGACAATTTTCTGCAGGGGTTAGTCAACAAATATGCAACCAAGATCTATGAAAATATAACTCTGAGGTTCATCAATCAAAACTTGACACCATGCCTTGTTTTGACTGAAGAAGACAAATTTTAACCTAAGCACCATGCTTAATTTAAAACAGCCTATGAATGAGCATTCACGAAACACATATTCAAACCAGGGCATATGAACAAGGATAAAGGAAGCATGAAAGCATGATCAAGCTATCATCAACAAGGGACATAAGCATGAGCATAAGACGATGAACCTCGGGAACCTCCCGGAGGGGCTTTGTTTAATGTCAAAAGCAGGACTTACCTAGCTAGTGGGCAAGATGCAAGAGCTGACATCATTGCCACACCAGGATAAGATTTGGTAGAGGAAGAACTTTACTCAAGATGCTCACATACCTCCCCCACACTTGAAGTTTGCATTGCTAGGCCACAAAACTCAAGTGTGTGGAGATCAAGCTTCCTTTTGTAAATGTTCCCTCCCCAGAGCTTACCTCAAGTGTTGCATTTGATGCAGCTCACATGTGTGTAGGCATCACCTGTCCATTCTTCTTTTCAATCTCCACCTGAAAGGTTAGTAACCAAAAATACCCGAAGGACAACTTATCCTAAAAATATGTTCTTGCTTTTATTCGAAAAGGGAAATAAAACCTAACCTAATCCAGGCTATCTCCTGGTAGTGCTTTGTTTATTTAAGGTCATAAGCTCGACCATGGGAACTTCATCTTGCAGCTATCGTTGGTGGTGTCATTCCCGTCTCACCACCAATTCTTGATGTATCAGTGAAGCTTTAGCTGCAAGGTTAGTGCCACAGTGCACACACGAAATCTGATATGCTTATGGTAAACATATACATCTACAACCAACCTTCTGAACTTTCTAGAAAAGAGGATCATAAGGAGGTTGCAACCCTCATGCGTGCTCAGCGCGCTAAGCATGTCTGACTCTGGAGGGACATGATGCGAGCATGGTCTGTATGATAGATCAAGAATGAAGCCACCATGCTCATGTGTGGAATCCTTTCCTCTGGACTCCAGAGTCAGTGCCTCGAAAGGTTCCATGGCCCATGAATTCTCCATCTCAAGAGAGTCATCGTGGAAGCTCAATGTTGACTCTCGATCATGATCGAAAGCAACATGATACGGGCCAGCGGGAAGAGGCTGAGACTCGGTCGAGAGTGGTGACGATCGTTCGCCTTCACAAAGGTGAAGAGAGTCTCCCGGGCCACCCTGATGAGGGGTAGAACATTCTACAACCTCAATGAGAATGGGCTCGGATGATGCGAACGGAGATGTATGTGTCATCTTCTCGAGCGGGTTTTTCTGGGGAAAAAGCCTTGCCATGGGATGTCCCGGACAAGGGGTAGCAGTGGCAGAAGCGACTCCCCCAAGCTTATCATCTAGGCTCCCTAAAGATGTATCGAAGAGCTGCTCTAGAGGGGAGGCTAGGAGAAGATTGAGATCAAGGACATTGAAGATGTGAAAGTCTAAGCTAGCCTCGATCCCGTCTATGATAAGCGGCACGGCACTTGCGATCCCTCGACATTCAAGAACACGTCCGAACGGACAGGTCTTGAGGAGCATGCCGGATGGTGCTAGCGGGACTCTGCCCAAAAGAGTTTCCGCTAAGTGCCATGGCAAAATGTTAACCTCCATGATGGGGTTGCAATTGGCCTCTATGACAGTGCCTCTAATGGAGCAAGGGACAACCAGAGAAGGTGAGCTATTCCAAGTTGCTTCAAAAAATCGCGTCACTTCCTCTGACCATTCCTCCCTCATGGCCTCCTCAGGATATGCTTCGTCAGGAGGATCGGGAGGTAGAGGAGGCACCGCAGGCCTAAGGGAAGGTTCTGTCGAAAGATTTCTAGAATGATCGGCATGGACAGAATGAGGTTCCTCCCCTAATTGGGCATCAACAAAATTCGAGGTGTCTGAAGGATTCCTAGATGGGTCATCCTCGAATTTGCAAGTGAACACCGAAGGTTGAATTTCTTCTTCCTTTGGCATTCGGGGTTCAGGAGAGGGCTCAACAGACAAGTCTTGGAATTCGGAAGATGAAGACTCGGACTTGGATGTTGAGGGGCTCTCATGGCTCGACTCGGATTCCTCTCGGTAGGATCTGGGATCGACTTCGAAGTAGGAGTCCAGGAAATCCATACCTTCAGCTGGTCCCCTTTCAAGAAATGGTTTTCCGTGGTCGAGACGACAGACAGACCTTTTGTCGAGGCCATCATAAAAATTGCGAAGCAACTGAGAATCAGGTATCGACAAGGGCGGTCCATAATACACTAAGCGTGTAAATCTAGCCCAAGCCATGCCTATCGTTTCCTTCTCTTTCTGTCGAAAATAATGGATATCTTCCCGTAGAGCAGCAACACGAGATGGAGGGAAGAACTCAAGACAAAACTTGTCTCTAAGCTCTCCCCAACTATCGTTCACGCTACCTACGGTGTATGTGTACCATTGTTCCGCTTTCCCTACAAGAGAGTACGGAAACAACTTCCACTTGAAGGTATCCAATGTCATACCCATAGTGTAGATAAGAGAACACAAGTTCTCAAAGTCACGAAGATGGTCATATGGGTTTTCGCTCGATACACCAGAGAAGATAGTGTACCGAACGACATTGATAGTCGCAGGGAGGGGCTCACAGCCAGGTGTGAGAAAAAGGCGCACCGAAGGTGGTGGCTCTGGGAGCTCATCCCTGGGGGTAGTGATGCTTTTACAGGAAAGCTTCACCATGGGTAGCGGGGGTAAAGGTAGAAGGAAAGAAACAAAAAGGATATCTGATGGGTAATGGGGGTGAAGGTAGAACAAAGAAAAATGAAAAGATACGAGGACCACTGGGTACGAAGATAGATACAGCAACCGTTCCCCGGCAATAGCGCCAGAAAGCTTGTTGGGTATTTTAGCGTCACACGAAATAAATCCGCAAGCACATGGATACCGTTGTAGCTTTCACCTCAGAGTATTCCAAGGGTATCAAATCCAAGGGAACAGTGTGCACTAACTTCGTACTAGTCAGTCCAAGGACACACCCAGATAAAAGGCAAGGATAGAGAGGATTCCTAAAGATAGCACTATAGATGAGATTAAAGGTCGATCTCTAGATAGAACTTGGCTTAGGGTACCGATAGCCCTGACTTAACAGGCGACTCCGGCACGCGGATCTATGTGGAACAGAGCTCTGACTATATCCAGCTGTGGAGGATCAACGAGGGCCAGACGGGCTGTCACCACCACCTGGACTGCCTCTACCTAACCTTGGGATAAGCCGAACGAATGATAACCGGTAGCGTGACGCAACATCTACGCTGTGGTTACTGCCGTAGCCAACGGACTACGGCACTCTGTACTTATAGAACTACGACCACGGAAGAGAACTGATCTCACTCACTATAGGTACTACTAGCTTATACTAAAGGCATACAGGAGAGCACTCAACCCCTATGCTTCCAACGTATACGAACGACTTGCAGCAGACGAACACATAAACCCAGGATCTACGCACTAGCAGAGGAAAAAGACTACTCATGCAACCTAGCATAAACTATTAGAAAGGAATCACGAACACACTTTATTCTAATGAGAGCATGCAAGCATATCCACTTTACTCTAAAAGACTAGTCATACAAACGGGATACAAACTTGTGCACCTAATCAACTAGATCGAGGGGGCGTGTTCGTGAAGAACATGTGCCTCTAAATGATGAACAGGTGAAGAACACAAGAACATATCACTTGCACTTTGGTCTAAATAAAAAATGTAGAAATACTCACTTTACTCTAATTGAAGAACGAGCATCCATAAAGGTACATCCCTTTCACTCTCTCCCTACCTTTGATCTAATAAACTACTCCACACTTACACTCTAGAAGGAGGAGAGGAGAGCCTCTCCTCTCAAGAGAGAAAATGAGAGAGGAGGAGAGGAGTTGTGTGTCCTATTCTCTACCCCCTCCCCTTCTATTTATAGGGGGAGTGAGCACCCTTGGGAGGCATGGTTTGCCTTGGGAGAGTGACTTTCCTCCTTGCTTCTTGTGGGCCTAAGCATAATCCGGGGGTTTAAGGCGGTAACTGAGTGGATAACGCCCCAAACCGCCTCTAGGAGATCACCAGGAGTTGACACGTGGAAGCTGGGCTCGAACGGCGACAGGACAGGGTTGGCCGACCCAGGCGGTCGCCCGACCCCCTTTCACCACCAAATGGCCCCAGCTTTCTCTGGGTTGCTCCTTGGTCCTGTCCTAGGTGTACGCGCAAAACTAAGGCGGTTTGCCTCCTCTGGTGGGCCCTTTGATCCGTGTGCTCTCTTCTGATTGGCTAGAGTTGTGATTCTTTTCTTGGTGGGTCCATGGATCCATGTGAAGCCTATGTGGCAACCTCTCATTGGTTGGTGCTGGGTTGCTTGGATCCATAGGGTGTGCTTTCTCTCATTTAATGAGCTGAAACACCTGCATTCAAATATTCATCTACACTTGTGGAACTTGTCAGTATAAAGTCCTATTCTAGTGTTGATGATGACTTTTCATTCATTTATGCAGGAGTTGACGGCATAAAAAGTAGCACTTAACAGCCGTCAACAGCCGTCGAGGGGAGGAGCGGTAGGCCGGCAACCGGCAGGGTCGCAGGGAGAGGCGGAGAGCTCGAGGAGGGAGGAGACTGGGAGACACCGACGCGGGATGGGGCGGCGGTGCGATTGCGGTGAGATGGAGATGCCGAGGGGTTGCGGTGCGTGGGAGGGAAGAGGGATAAGGGGGTAGGGTTTGGAAAGTTTTTATATGGAGTTGGATAATTACGGGCCTTTACCGGGCCGCTTTGTTTTTTTTGTGCCGTGCCGGGCGGCCTGGCGTGCCTGGGTGACGGCTCACGCCCGGGCACGATATACGGGCCGTGCCAGCCCGGGCACGGTGATAAACGGGTCGTGCCGTGCTTGGGTCAGGCCAAAACCCTGTGCTTTCGGGCGGGTCGCCGTGCTGCGGGCCATTTGGCCATCTATACTTGGAGACATTGATAGCTCCTACTTCAGAAACTTCAGAGGTATTCCCCAAAAGCAACCTCCCACCAAGTATGATCACAACTATCACATAGAGCATGCCACTTATGATGGATTGGGAATTCAAGTCAAGAATGCTAGAGAAGTAAATTCATATCAGTATGCTAGGTGTGCTGCTATTGACTATAGGTTTTGGTCACCATTTCATTATGATTTCTACAACACAGTGATTAGAAACAAGAGTAGGATCATGACCATGAAATGGGTTGATTGGGGCCATATAGAGAGGAAAAGGACCCCTGAGTGAAAAGAGTTGCTCAAGATAGTTGATGAGCATGATTTGAGGGACATTATGGGTTTCAACTATGACTGGAACACTGAAATCATAAATCAGTTTCATGCCACTTTTCATTGGGAAGCCAAGCATGATACTATCCATTGGGTGACAGAAGGTGTGCACTATAAGGTGGATTTCACTGTTGACATTTCTTAACGCAACTTCCAAAGAATAGATCTAGAATCCAGACTAAGCAATGGCGCAAGAAATGTTGGTTGGTATAAGATAAGCCTACAGAAATATTATGGTAGATAATCCGCAAGCGCACGGATACCGGTGAGCATTTCACCCGGGGTGATGGGTTTTAAAATATCGTATCCACAAGGAAGATGGATGGATGTAACAAAAGACATAGGGATGGCAGTAGACTACTTTATGGACTTTGATGGAATGGCACATACTTTAACAGGGGTAAGCCAAATGATAAAGTAATGATAAATCAGACAGGCAGAGGCACATGTGGAGCATAGAACATACTATTCCTAGTCCAGATTAGAATTAGATTTACTTAAGAGGCACAATTCTATATAGCATACAAAGACTGAGTTATTCATCTATTCTAATGTAGCATATCATCACATATAGCATAGTCATGGATAAATGTGAACACCCCGAAGATTACCCAAGAAGATCAAGGACGAAACTTGATCCTCCCAAGAATCATTGTTCGACTAGTCTTATACTCGGGGGGTGGACTGCAAAGGACTCAATAGGCCTGTCACGCCCACGATCTACCACACGACCCGGAGTATAAGGTGAATCCGCAAGTAAATTATATCTAAGCACCATGCTTACATACTTTCTACTACCTAGCATACGCGCGTAATATACTAGGAGCTCTACGAATAAGTGTGTAGACTTATCATTAATCATGACTATATCAAATATACTACTAGAATAAAGTAAGAACTTAGCAATTGCACACATATCATTGAAATAGCATAAAGTCATTGAGAAACAATATAAGAACTGAATCTTGATAACTTACAGATCTGGAACTGGAGCAAAGCTCAACTCTACTCGAATCTAACTCTCTATCTAGAACTAGGTTCTTGATATAGAAATTAGATCTTGAACTATGAAGTAGCTATCCTATCTCTGATGTATCCTCTTCTTCTCCTGTCTTGGCCTGATGATGATGATCTTCTGAGAGATGCATCCCATGCCCTAGGGGGGTCTGGGGTTGCTTATATAGCCCGGAGGGATAATCCGTCGCCGTAGGATCAAACCGACCTAAACAAGTGGTTTAGATTAACCCTAAGAGGCGGTGGAGGAACCTTCCCAAAACAGGGCCTGATCGGGGCCAGGGGGAGCCCGATCGGCCTCCCTATAGGGCCGGTCGGCCTGGGCTGGGCCCTGGCTGGGCTCTGCCTTCGCGTGTGGGCGTCTTGTCCCTTCTAGATGCATATTTTCTTGGAGCCCACTTCGGTTGAGTTCGGGAGTCTTTTGGAGCCTTCTAGAATTCATTCTTTTCGCATTTTCCTGAATAGTCCCTGAAAATATATAATTCACCAAAACTCGTGGAATTCATTAGTCCAAGGCCCTATACTACTGTTGATTTATCTTTTTGGTCCTTTTTCATGTATTGTTGATGCATAAAAATAAGAGTTAGTGAGCATCAACATTCACCACCTTTTCTAGGCTGTTGGGATTTGGAGAAGATGACAGGAATGCTGACAACATCTATTTTGAGAGCAAGCTTAGAGGAAGAGATGTGCCTGAGTTGTTTGAATGTGAGGAGATGACAAACAATAAGACCAAAGGGCTGAAACCTGTGTATTATGCTCTCAACAATCTATTTAGGGAGACCATAAATCCAAAGGGGGACAGTGATGCTACCTCGCTCCGCAAATATGTTGTGAATCTGTTGAAGAGGATGCTCCCTACAGGCAAGCGCTTCTTTGTGAGCAACTACATCTGGTATGAACTGAGTGACTCCTTGAATGATGCTAGGAACAATTTTCCTTATGCACCTTATATCATGTATGTGATTGAGATGGTTAGTGGCTTGCGGTTCCCTAAAGATTGTGCTCACAAGTCCTATCAGCTCACCTCTTGGGGTCACAAGCAAAAGGAGAGTGTGCTCAAGTCCATTCATGAAGAATCAGCTAAAGCAACTCACTCTTCAGAGGCTGGTCCTAGCACAGCTCCAAAGAAAGAAGGCGAGAAGCTAAGGACTATGATCAAGGACACCTTTGCCATGTGTAGATACACAGCAACTCAGGTGTATGAGCTAAGGAAGGATGTCAATCAACTCATGTTCAAGGCCAACATCTCTGCTTCTACTCCTGTTCCTCCTCCTACCTTCTTTGTGGACACATCTAGTGAGGAAGGAGCACAAGATATACCTGATGATGATGAGCCACTCAGTGCTAGGGTACCTCGCAAGGGACCTAAGATAGCTGCTAGGAGGAAGAAAATCAGTTCCAAGATTCCACTGAAGAAACCTATTGAAGTTGAATCTGATTCTGAGACAGAGGAAGGAGAAGAAGCTGCTGCTACTACTCCTGAAGCCACCAGATCCCCATCTCCAGAGACAGACTGGAGCCAAGATGAGTGAAGAAGATGGCCTGAATCAAGCTACTTCCTCTCTTTCTTCCTTTTCTTCCTTTTTGTTATCTGTTGACAAAGGGGGAGAATGAAGAAAGATTGAGATGCATCTGTGGCTTGGATTTTGTTTTTTGGTGATAAAAAAACTTTATATTTTGTGAGATGTGAGAGTGTTTCTCTCTAAACTTTATCTCTGAACTTGGTCTGTAAATATTTGGGATTTGCCTCTGTTGGCAAGCCATGATGGTTGGTTGTGGACAAATGGGTTTTAAAACTTTAAAACTGTGTGATGTGATGTAATAGGACTAGATGAACTTGCTTTGCTTATTTCTTATTCTAGATCCTGTTACTTGCTGTTATCTGTTGAGTATATATCTGCCTGTGATGGTTGTTGGAGCTGTTGTGTTCCAGGACGCAGAGGTTCTGCAAATTTTCGCAGAGGTTCTGCATATTTTTGCAGAAGTTCTGCAGTCTGGACACAGTTGACTCTCTGATTGATTCTATCTGTCATATGCATCACAGCTTGTATGTTACACAGTTCTTTTGCACCCCACGATGAAATGCATACAATGTATCTAGTTTCACTTACCCATAATATATGCAAGCATGTCTTATACACATCTTTTCTCTATTCAAAAGAGAGATGCATATATTAAGGGGGAGCATTGTATACATTCCATCAAAAGCTCAATCTTTGCAATTAAATGTAAGCTTTAATTGGGTTGTCAACATCTACCAAAAAGGGGGAGATTGTAAGTGCAATCAAGCCCTAAGTGGGTTTTGGTGATGTGGACCACACAATTAAAGGACTAATAAGCTTTTGAGTATGAGCTGCAGGTTGAATATCGTCAAAGGATGCAAAAGTGTTAAAGGTGACCCCCTTAATTAAAAGGAAGGCTTCCCTAGGCTCAAATGAAGGTTTAAATTCATTTTATATTTTGAAATTGAGTATAGGACAAGCCGTATTATCAAGGGGGATTCTAATAGTGGTTTGGGTCTAACCAAGTGCATAAAAACCATATCCATCAATCCTAAACCCATCCACAAAAGTTCTGTCAGTCTGTTGTTGCTTCTCTGCAGACTGCAGAGGTTCTGCATATTTTCGCAGAAGTCTCTGCTGTTCTCTCTGTCAGACTGTCAGTTATGTTGAACGCATATGTTCTGCATATTTTCGCAGAAGGTCTGCGACTTAGAACAGAGCCGTTACAGTTCAGATCTAAGGGGGTATTTAATCCCCTTCTTCCCCAATGGTCCTCTGCTGTTCCTCCTACGCCCCAACAGTGCCCTTTGCTCTTTCTCTCACCCAAGCATTGACTCCCACCAACTTGAAGCCAAATCTCATCCTTGCATTCAAGTTGAGAGTGATTCCTAGTGAGAAAAGCAAAAATAATTCTCTCTCTTGTGTTCTTGTGCACTTGGTAAAACCCTAGCTCTTTTGGTGGATCTATTACTCTTGAAGCCTTACTCCTAGACGGCTAGAGGTTACTTGGGAGCTTCCAAGCTTTGTGTGCCTACCCCAAGTTGTTTGTATTACCCTTTGTGACTAGTGGAACCCTTCATCTATTGCTTTGGTGATAGGTGTGAGAGAGGAGTGGATCTAGAGAGATTCCAAAGTCTTTGTGGCTTACCTCAACAGCGTGGATGTAGGCTAACGTTTGTTGTGAGCTGAACCACGGGGTAAATCTTGTCTCTCGTGTGCTTCAATTCGTTCATGCTTAGCTATCTCGATTTGCCTTGTTATAGCATGCTTATCTAAGGTTTGCCTTCGATTTTCTTGTTGGTCAGCTTGGTAAAAGGTGTTAGTGGTTATATTTTCGATTTACCTTCTTACTAACATCTCCTGTGCTTCAGATCTGTTTATCCCTAATTTATCCGCAGCTATTCTTGTGCAGACTGCAGAACGCAGAGGTTCTCCAAATATTCGCAGAAGCTCTACAGTCTGGCAGTAAACAACAAAAAAGTTTGATTTTATTTTGTAGGCCTATTCACCCCCTCTAAGCCACTTGCATTGATCCTTTCACCTAGCCGGCACTAACCAAGTCACGACATGACATCTTACTGCTGTCCGACGGCGGGCTGCCCTGCCAGGGCTGGTGCGGTCGTCGCCGAGCCGCGCGGCTATCTCGCCGTGCCCCTCACCCGCAGTGGACGCTGGGCCTCGCCGCCTGGGATCTGGAGGGTCGGGCTCGGTGGCTCCCTTCGCCCCCTGCCTCCGGATCCGTCTTCCTCGACCACCGCCGCCACCGCCGCTGTCATTCGCTCTGCTGGGCGTCGCAGCCGCCGTCCTCTTCTCTCGTCACCGCCGTGGGACCCCTTCGGCCGCGGGGTAGGCCTCATCTGGAGGGTCCGGTGCCGCCGCCATGGGTGGGTCCGAGGACTGTCGTTGCTCCTCCCCCTCTTCTGGAGCCGCTCCTTCCCACCCTCGTGCCGGCCGGCGGTGCCTCTCCGGGCTGCCCTCCTCGTCAAGCTTCCGCCGCCGCCTCCTCCTCCTCCCTTCGGCTCGTGCCGGCGATGCTCTCAGTTCTGGCAGCTTCCTCCGCTCGCCTCCCTCCTCTTGCGGGCGGGTGCGGGGTCACCTCAGCTACCGGTGCCGGCGGGTGGTCTTGGACGCCGACGACCGTGACTCCTCTCATCGGCGACAGTCGTTCCCTCCCTCTCGCCGGCTGCTGCGGCTCCCCCTTTCACCGGCCCCTCTCTGGCGTCCCCACAACTTCGTCCCGCCCCCGGCCACCCTCCTTCCGACGGTCGGCGGCTCGGAGCTTGTGGGCCCTCCCTTCGTCTTCGGTGCGGGTGCTGGCGGGGGAGGCTGCTCTGAGCTGCAGCCCCCTCCGGCTCCGGTGCCACCTCCCGCTGGCGGCACTAGAGCCCAGCCTGGCGCTGTTGCCGCTTCCGACCGCTCCTCCTCCCTGCCTCCTCGGCAGGCTTCTCGATGTTGCGTGCTCAAGCTCTTTGTTGCCAACACCTTGGATCTCTGCTTTTTCCCATCACTCCGCCTTTCACCTCGGCTGCGACGGTCAGCTATGTTGATGGGGTTTTTGAGGCCTTTGGCGAAAGCTGGCATTGTCGACAACGGTTGTGCTCTTCCGTAACTCACCCTGCTGGGGGTGTTGTTGCGGTCTCCAAATCCCTTCGGTCTGCCAGGTGAAAACTTGGCCTACTCCTTCGAGAGCGGGCAAACGATGGCGGCGTTGTCGTCGCTTCCTTCTTGAAGGCGTCGTCTTGCAAGACCTCTTCACTCGACCTCCGCCTCTTCCGGGATGTTTGTCAGGCGGTGATGTGCAAGTCTCCATGATGTATCTTCTCTGCAGGCTTTCATCGTTGTCTTAGGTCGTTCCCTAGGTTCTTTCTGTAGTAGTGGTGCTGGTGAGGTGTTTTTCTCTTAGCTTCTTTTGTTGTCTCGAGTTGTTGTCTTTCTCTCCTTCTAGTTTGGCTCGCGCTTTAGGATTCTCCTAAGTGTCGCGTCTTGTTAAACTCTTTTCTCTTAATGAAAAATGTGATTTGCACGTCTTAAAAAAATAGTCACATAACTCATCCACTAACCACCATCGTAGCATCGTTAAATGAGGTAGTTTGTCTGCCACAAATCCAGTTCATCTGATTACTTCTTTCCACCTTCTCCCCACCATTGGACAAATAAAAAAACGCTACCTTCTCTCTAAATTGGTCGACGTCAGGGAGCTCCCAACATTTCCACCCAAATTCCTTACATCCCTCGGTTTTCTCATCAAGGTGGACGACGATACAACAAGTTGTGGTGCGATAGTCAGCAGGTAGAGTAAAATAGAGAGCATGGCTATAAGGGAAGCAGCAGGAGATTGGACGATCCACATAGGCTGCGCGAAGTTAAGTAATAAACAAATATATGTTTGCGAGTAGACGAACATGGTGGAGACGTTGACGTGAGATTAGTGGTGAGCTTGACAAAAACATGACAACGTGGTGTGACCTGCCATAATGAGTTTCTTGGCCTAATCTGCACAAATTTCTCAAGGAACAATGTCGCCGGTCCATCTTAGTTTGGAATCGGGTGTGAAGGAGCAGAGCCACGTGTAGCCCCTACCTCCCCACAGATAATGGATACTCCCTCCGTCCTTAAATATATGACGTTTACGACAAGAAATTTAGTTCAAAATGAACTAATTTTGTTGTTCTAAATGTCATATATTTAAAAATTTCCTCCACACCAAATGCTTGATTTTTTGCGTTCTCTCAATCACTTTCTTGTGCACCGTCCGATCTGGATCTAACGCTTCGTCCTCGCTCACGGTTCTTTTACATTTTCCCGGGTCCGCAGCCGCCTATCGGTGCGCGCAAAGCAATCCGCTAACCCGTTAGGGGGGGTTGGGGGAGTTTGACTGGTGCTGACGTCACGCGAAGCTTCTCATCATTTCCACACACCACACCCGTGCCATGCCGCTGACGACGCGGCGGATGAGGCGATCTCGCGGTGGTCTTCCGTGAGCAGGCGGCGGAGGCGATCTCCCGGCGGTGTGACGTCATGTACTGTTCCCCCCTCCCCGCAGCGCGTCGGCGACGCGTCTACGGCTCGTGCAGCAGGCATCACCTTCTCCCAGCACGGCATCGGTAGGTTTCGCGCTTCATCTTCCTCCATTTTTCTGCCTAGCAGCGACACCTTTTTTCTGGATCTGGGTGATTATGATCTGTATCATCGATTTCGGCATGTCTGATTTGAGGCTTTACAGTTGTTGATAGAGTTTTTTCTATCTCATCGTTATTAGTTAGGGTTTGATCGAATGGTCCATTTTAGGTTGGGTAAAGGGGGTTGATGGGATGGACGGAGTCTGAGTTGATCTATCACGAGCGCTGGCATCGCATTGCGATTCGGTGTATTAATCATTTTTGTGGTTTTTTTTTGTTGATGTTGCAACCGGTTTTATCTAGGTGGTTTGTACAGGGGATGATGTGTGATCCATAGTGTGTTTTTGATCTGCGCATCGATGCAATTGATCTATGATGTTTGGTTTTGCCGCAGACACACACACAAGCTAATTGGTAACTAGAATGGCCCCAAGTAATACCTGATTTCAGCTTCTAAGGCACCTGTGTGGGCATTTATGTGCACAATTTCGTGCTTTTTTAGCCCTCACTAAGTGAATGTTGTTAACATTTCATATTGTCACAGTTTCAAAATTTTTTGGAAACTCTTATTACCCATGCTGTTTCGCATATGAGTTGTGTTCTTATTATTTATTTATTTATGAAGCCGCGCAGCTTGCATTCCCCAACATCAGCTATATGTTATTGACATGGAAATGATCCCATTCATTTGTTTATGTGTGCCTGTGTTATGTTGTGAAAAAAAAACACTCATCATTTCTAACATGTCAATGTTTTCCCTGCTTATTTGTATCCTGTTACATGTGCTTATACGTTTGTTTAGTTCAATGATGTGTAAAAACAAATGCACTGACTAATAGGGTTTTTGATGCTGAATCTCTGGTTTAAATTTTGATCTAAATGATTATCATTACTGTCTACACAGTTCCGTTTTACATTGTTTTTTTACTAGTGTCTGTATATTGTAGTTGCATTGCTTTTCATGAAAATCTTCTTATGTGCTTTTTTCTTTTTTGCCAGATGACTACTGAGGCAGACGTGTGTGGAAATGGTTCTCAAAATGATGTAGAATCTGGTAATGGCAGCGATGAAGAAGGGCATGGTCTAAATCAAAGAACAAGTGATCACAGCAATATCCAACATTTGATTGGATCTCTCAATGATGATGCTATCTTTTCTTCTTTCAAAAAACTGCTAATTTCCTTATTTCTGCATCCCCCTCTCCCTCCCCTCACTCTACCCTCTTCTGTGCTTCCATTTATTTCTTGGTTGTCATTGTTGTTTAAGAGTTTCCACCCGTCAATGTATTTACTGCATTTCAGTTTTTTTGATTTTTTTGGTTTATGCTTTGGTGCTTTTTTCTTCAGGTTTGCAACTCCATTAGGAAAATAGTTTGCGATGCAGCTGATCCATCAACACTCAACAATCAAGCTGCTTCCAATCAGAACTGTCATTTTCATCAAAAGCAAGGCATCTCTTTTTCAACCAAGACCGCTTTCAGATCCAGTGCAACTCTATTCTCTGATGTCATTAGTTCGTTAAGCCCATCACAGCGGACTGTCATTGAAGAACATGGGTTTGGTTCTCTTCTTGTTTTTGAGAAGTGTCCTATACCATCCTCTTTCTCTAGATGGGTTGCCGATCATCTACATGTCAGCACATCAAGTATTTTGTTGAATGGAAGGAGCATCCCCATTTCCCCACAGATCGTGCATGATGTCCTTGGCTTACAAATTGGTGGTAAGACTATTGTCAAATCAAATCCAGTAGGCGTAAAGACATCCATCCTTAGCGCAATGAAGCTGACTTCCCTACCCACCACCAAGGATTGTGCTGAGTACATTTACAAGCCAGATATATCTGATACGGACCTTTTGCGCAATTTTCTTATTGTTGCAGCAGTAACTTTTCTTTGTCCAAACTCGACACCCTATCCTAGCATTGAATATCTGCTACCTTTTGTTGATGTTAAGATAGCTAAGGAGTGGGACTGGTCCAAATTTGTGCATTACTAGCTAATCAAGCAAATTAGGAAGTATCATAAAAAGATGAAGGGACCAGAGTTGTCATCAACTAACATTGGGGGATGCCTATACATTGCATGTGTAAGTGCTGCCTACTTGGGTTCATTTTTCATTCTTACTTATTTTTCTTTCCTGTATAGCAGAAATTCTGTAACTTTGTACAAAACAGTTTCCTTTTGTGCGTTTGCTCATCTTAATTTTTTTTCTGCTTATCGCACAAGTTGTATATCTTGATTGCTCGAATGTCATCCATGATCAGGGATCTCAAACATTCCCCCAGTCAATTGTTTTTAAAGGTGACATGATCAGGGAGAAGTCGAAGATTGATTTTATACACGGACATACGTATGGAAAGTGCGGGGTAAGTATCCTTTTTGATTCACTGTGGATATTTTTTTTTATTTTGTTGTGTCACTAGCACTAGTAGTTAGTTATTCCTCTCACACACCTATTAATTGGTATGTTTATGTCATTTACAGCTTCTACCATATAGATCAACTTGCTACTACAAGCCGTCTGGTTCAACAGTGCCATCACCCAGTTGTTGTATTGACAGCTCCAACTTTAAGAAAGTGCTACTTGAAACAGTTGAAGGTTCAATTTCATCTGAGGTATTTTCCTCTCTTAAAACAGGTTCAATTTTCTTTTTTTAAATATTTTATGCATTTGATTCAGCTTTTTAATTTTATAGTATATCAATCATAATTATCTCGCTTCCTTTTCTAATGTATTTTTTACATGTAAATAGGTTGCCGAAGACATGGCTGAGTTCTATGTTACCCACTCAACCTCCCCAATTATGTCTGCACCACACAAAACAGAAGCCATTATCATTGATGTGATCAAGTACTTTTTTGAGCGGCAGCACATGCTAAACCAGCGCAAAGCTGAGCAGGGCACAGAGTCAAAACCTCTCACTGGCAAAATTGTTGTCAATCCATGTCAGGCAGAAGCATGCGGCGCCAAGCATGGTCACAGTGGCGGCGACTGCAAAGATGTTGTTGCAACATTGCCAGAAGGCTGCAAAAATAAGGAAGCACTCAGTGGTGACACAGTTCCTGTTGAATCTAGTGGGGTTGGTGGCAGTCCCACACCCGCCAGCCTTGCTGAAACTGAGCTGGCCTCACCAAGTGATCCTCTGCCATCCCAGCAGATGCGGACACCTCCAGGTTTGCACACTTTTCCCTCTATTTCCTTTTTTTGTGTTTTGACTGCCTTGTTCCTTTTTTTCATTTTTATGTTTGTGAGTTGGGTAGTTTGCGGAGGGGGGTGGTGGTGGTGGTGGTGGAGACTGGGGTATTCTGCCCTGAATTTTTAATTTTTTTTCAGGTGTTTGTTCTCAATCAAAAAGGAGAGAAACTGCTTCAACCCCTCAGAGTGGCATCAAGCAACCAGCCAGTTGTTCAATAGCATCTCGTACTAGGTCACGTACGCCAACATCTTTAGCAGATCCTCTTGTTACTGTTGATCAGCAACATCTTTTTGTTGATAATCCTGAGGTTTGTTTATTGTCTCACGCTGATTTTATAGTTTAATAATTGAGTTCACTTCATTAGTTTTTCTTTTCATGGCACAACTGCTTTTTTATTTTTTGATTTTTTTTATTTTTTCTCTAGTCCCTTGTGAGGAAGGGCAAAGTGAAACGTCTGGCAACACGTCATCCACTCCAACAAATTGTTCCTTCATCAAATGGTAATGACCCTCCGGTTGACATCAAAGGCGCCCTCTCTGAAACACAAGTATCTGGGGGAAATGATATTGCATTACAAAGAGCTCGATCGTCACTACAGGTATATCATTGTCATAAAACACATGTTGGATTCATTTTTTTTGTGTGGTCTCTCTTTTTTCTTATTCAAGCATAGATCAATGTCCCGCAATTGGCATTGATCTATGTTTGCAATCTGGCATTTTCTAATATGTTTTTATTTATTTTCTAATCTGTTAATTTACATTGTTGTCTGTTTTCCTTTTGTCTCTAGGTTCTAAGGGAGAAACTATGTGTCACCGCAAAGATAAATGCCCCCGCCTGCAACAACAAAGACACCGTGATGTCTGATGATGCTTACAAAGAAAGTGACAACCAAGTTAACACAAGCATTTTGAATCACATGCAGGTATATATTTTTTTCAACCTTAGCATGCACTGTTTTTGGTTTTGTCATTTTTTTCTTTAATGTAGCATTCGTTTATGTGACAGAACCACCCAAAATAAATCCGGATTATCACTTAAGCCGGTCCACTTGGCTTATAAGCGATAACCAAGAGCTATTTTGTCGCCTCTGCCGGGTCATGCCCGGTAAATCACTTTTACATGATCGAGATATGCGCTTAAGCCCACACGAAGGCGGGACCAGAGTACAAGATTACATTACATACAAGTCTATAAGTACTTAATATTACAAACCAGGTTTTTCAGTACATAAAAGTAAACATGGTTCAGAGTTTAAACAGCGGAAAATAAACTAAACGCGGGATACACATGGGAGGCCATCCACAATGTATCACTCCTCATCATCGTTCTCCCATTCAATCTCCCAACCCTCTGGAATGGTACCAGGCCAGATAGGGTTACCTGAAAACAACAAAATAAGCAAGGCTGAGTATTCTAATACTCAGCAAGACTGACCCGTCAAAATAAAAGACACAACTAGACATGCAAGGCTTTTTGGCTGGTGGGTTTGTTTTGCCAAAAGCAACTAAGAGTTGATCCTTACTTTCAAATTTTAGCTCAAGTTCTAGTATGTTAACCATTCTAGGTAAGCAACTAGCTAAACAAGCATGGTTGTGCAAACAAGATTAATCAATCAACAATATTAATCCAAAATGTTCCATAAATAAACATGGGGTAGCCAGTGGTCAAGCCGACTCAGATAACGGCGAGTGACCGACGATCGATCGATTTATATCCTTGCAAGGTAAACCCAAGATACACGGAAGAAGGTAGACCCCAAAAGAATCCAAAGAAAAACAAATGCGGGGTCTACCCCGACCAGGCGGTTCCCGTCACTCCCCAGATTAGGGACAGATGCCACAGTCCTAAGTACAAGGTTACTGGGACGCCCTCACACGGCACGCCCAGACTCACACTTGCACTACCGGAATCAAACCGGGAGACGCATCTCAAGATTAGTAGCCATAAAGTCCCCGCACTGGTTCATTAGGTACTAGGCTTACCGGTCCCATTCCCGACAAGTACTTGGTACGTTCAATAACTTAGACCAGCACCATGCTACTCGGTCGAGACCGAACCCATTGCTCTTACCACATGAGCGAGTCAATTTAACCAACTTATGATTCCAACATAAATATCCTATATCTCGCGAGCAATGAGTCATTACTCGACTTTTACCGTATCCTTAGAGCATGGCACTAGCGTTCCTATCATACTAGTAAAAGAGCATAGGAGTGCTATGGATCATTCATCTAGGTTTCAAAGCAATTCCTGAAACTTAAATGCACAAGTAAACAATAAATACTAAAAAGCAAAAGTAAAGTGAGATTTTATCCAAAAAACATTATATGCATCCGGTGCTTGCCTTCCTCTGACTCAACACTAGCCTTGGGCTCTTCTGGACTTTGGTCCAGGTCTTGCTGCCCACTAGCTTGGTTCAGCTCCCCACTAGCAGATCCCTCCTCCTCAACAAGCGTGTACGTCCCGTCGGGAAGATCTACACGTTATGCATATGCATCAGTTATGGTGTGAAGGTGAGAGATTTTATCATTAACCCAACTCTTGTGGGCCACATTCATCAAAACAACAAAGAAAACTCACAAAAGTAAGGTGTGTGGTGAGAGTGAACTAACATCTATTTAAATAGGGATTGTGTGCACATTTAAACAAAATAGCTTACTAAACTTTATTAAGGTATGGGGTGAGTGATACTGGAGTAACACTTACTTTGATAGTGATTGCGTGCACATCTATGCAAAATTAAATTATTAACTTCATTAAAATTAAAGGGGTGGATGATAATGGACTAACTATGCCTTTGATGGTGATTGTGTGCATATCTAAGAAGGTTAAACTCATAAACTTTACCATCAGCATGGGGTTGTGCTTAAATTCATTTTAAACAGCAACTGAACTTAAACATCTCCTATTCAAATTAAAAGATAAAATGACTTTATTTATTCCATTATAACTAGCTATGCATCCATAAATCATAATAAATAAAATATAACTCCAGCTGTCATGAAAATTTTACCAGAGCAGTCTATGACTAAACTAAACTTAAATATAAATTTTCAGATCAAGATCATTTATACATTATTTTAAATGAAAAAGACAAAAGACAGCCTAGATAAACTTCATTAAATCATTCAAAAAGATTCACTAATCTTTTTGACCCCAAACTTTTCCTGCAGATCCAATATGCCAAAACAAAGTTCCAACCCAACATATTTAAGTGGATTCATCATATATCTTAAGTTATGAATTTGACATCCATCACAAGCATAAATACCAAACACTAATTAAACAGACTCCTAAAATCATCATTATTTTTCCGGGGTGCTTAACATCACAACAAAGGGCTAGGGTGCAATGGTGCTGAAAGAAATTATATTTTGAGGGAACTATAAAAAGCATCAAGCTTAAACTCACATAGATCTTACACAAATCATAACTAGAGTTCTACATCACAAACATGTGTGAAACTTGGTCACAAAACTGAACATGGAGCACACAACAACATATCCAAATTTCATTGCTTTTGCATGTGTACATTTTGAACTACAACAAATATGCCTCAAACTGAGTTTGAATTTTCATTTAAAAACTAAACAGAAAAACACTATACAACTTTTGTAAAAGTTGTAGATCTACTCTCAAGGATTCCAGAACAGTTGGATTTGCATTTTTTTCGAATTTTCTACAGATTTTTGAAGTTGCAGCCGAAACCCTAAGACAACTTTACAGAGGGACCCTTGACAGAAATTCCGGAAATTACAAATAGACCCTCGCTTCACGGAAAACACCCTGGAAAGTTTACAATCAACGCAATTGGGTCCCTGGCGGGTCTGTAGCTCGCCGGCGGCAGCATCCCTGGCCGGAGCTCGTCGGGGAGCAGTCCTGGGGTAGTACCTGACTTGGCTAGAGTGGATGGTGGGGTCGGCCGGGTCGGTGACGGCTTGAACGGCACCGGTGGCGAGGCCAGCCTCGGGCATCCGCCGTGGCGCCCTACGGCCGGTGACGGCTGGACCGGGCTGCCCGGTGGTGGCGTGGCGGGGTTCAGGAAGGAGTAGGGAAGGGCGCTGGACGGAATGGACGCGAGGAGGAAGCGCAGCGAGGCAATGCGGCCTGGGGCCTCCCTGAACGACGGCGGCGACCAGTGGAAGGCAGAGCTCGGGCAAAAGAGGTCGACGCCGGCTCGGTCTCGCGTTAAAATAGATGACGGTGCACGCGATGGATACGAGGATGACACGCGGGCCCCTGGACGCGCTGCTCGGCCAGGTGGCGCACGCATACGTGGCACGCGCTTGCAGGCACACGGACGCACAGCGCGTGGCCTGCCCCGGTGCGGCACAGGAGCTGGGCGCGGTGCACGGTAAACGGGCGTGGCAGAGGGTCCATAGCGGTCCGCGGTCCACCACGAAGCCCTCGAGGTTATCCGTACGCCAGAGAAGTGTGGACACGCCACGTGGACGCAACTGCACAGACGTGCGCGCGCACCAGCGCTGAGTCCGCGACGTCGCTCGTCCGTTCTAACTTCGTGAGCCCGGTTTCAAAAATGCATAACTTCAAAAAGAGCCAACTGACTTGAAAATCTCTAAAACTAAAAGTTGTAGAGAAGCTATAGACCTACAACTTTCACAAAGGGTGACATATGTTTTGCTCAACAGATTTGTGTGAAAAACGTGTTGAACTTCAGGAAAAACTCAGCCCCGTAACACTGTGCGCAGAAATTTCGTCTCAAATTTAAGCGGCTTTGCACTCAAAATTTGAATGTCCGCCAATTATGAAAAATGTGTTCCCGGAAATAAGGAACAACTTTTATATTGGACAATTTTGAACTTCTATGGAGAATTTTGGAGAACGTGCAAGAAAACCAACTCAGCCTTTTTGGATCTATAGGGGTTTGACCTAGAATTTGGACTTTGACCAAGGTCATTTGTGCAAATGTGTGTAAGATCAAGTCAAACATGCTTAGGAGCTAATTAATCATGATTAACTTCACTAATTACAATGCTTATGACTAATGAAATATCAAGGATATTACAGTTTGCAAGTATGATTTTACTGTTCTCATTTTTCATTTTTAATTTCCATTCTTTTTTTTGATCCAGGCGCAATATTCTGGTGATAACGTTGCAGTTCAAGCAACTAAAGCCAAGCAAGATTCTGAATTATGCAGCAAAGGCAATGACGTTCCCAAGGTCTGTTCATTTTTTTTTGTGTCAATGCTTTGTTACATTAGGGGGCGTGCCATTTCTAATCATTGTTTTTTTATATTGTTATTTTTATTCTTCACATTAAGGACCAACCCCCGCATGAGGCTGTGCACTTAGGAATTAGCACAAGTGCAAATGCAGCCGCACCAGCATGTGCACAAATGAGTGCAAGTTTCAACTATTTAGCATCCGTTGGCACCTGCACTTCTGGTCCTAGACAGTTCGACCCTCCATCTGTAAGTATTCCGAATCAATCTTGTTGCATTTATTTTTGTTCATGACAAACCATTAAGCTGGTGATCAGCAACAGGCAGGCTGGTTAAGTGGGCCTTTTTTTTAGCAATATGAGTAGGTAACCCCTAGGATTTTTCTTTCTATATTGGCTATATATGCATTTTCTAGCTTTCATCCTTTTTCATTTATGGTCTGGCAAGCCTTTTCGAATCTGCCAGCTGGCTGGCTTGAGGGATTTGTCTTATTCACAATTGATTCTTTTTTCTTTTTATTGTGGGAATAAAAAGAGATTCTTTTTTTGTCTGGCTGACACGTTTTGATGGATTATTAGAAACTGCTTTAGCATTGTTTACATAATATATTTAATGAAGTTAGAGCACCATAGATTGAGAAAACTAATCCCTTTTTTCCCTTGTACTCATGTTGAAAAGAGATTAATGAGGAAAAACACAACTCCCAGTCGACCCCCTTTTCTGAATCATCTGTCTTACCCGCTTCGTTTTAAAATACTTGAAATTTCTCACTTTTCTGAATCCTCCCCTTATTTTTTTTATTATGTAAATGTTGTAAATTGTTTTATTTTCTTTTTCAATTGCCTGACATGTTTAAATTTTTTTATTTTCTCCACAGGTTAACCTGGCATCAAAATCTGCTGAACGTACCAGTGCAATGGATATCTCCCCCCCCCATCATTCCGGTTGTTTGATGATTTTGATGATGTCGGGAAGATTATTACAGATCCTAGGAAACGCAGGCGTCTTGGTTTGCCATGCGATGGTAACACTATATATGATGATTCGAGCTGTCTTGTACCAGAAAATGAGGTATCCATTATTCGTTTTTTCATTGCACGATTCATGTTTGGACACACACTTTTTTATTTTGTTTGTATGTTTTTTTAATTTTTTAGGCACCAGTTGAACCTTTTTCCAGTGAGGATAACATGCGTGCAGACATGTGTTGATCTTTATCTACCCTTTCAGAATCACGATTTTCCAATGATGCTATTTTTTCACGCCATCCCGCTCTTGTCATGGATCCCAAACCTTTTGGTTGTAGCCCACGGTTTGATCACAGCCCTAGCTCATCCAGGAGGACAACTGATGTTCATAGCATTGCCAAAATGTTGGGGGGTGAATCTGAAAACACTACTGTCTTAATTTTGGTATGTATGCTATGTGTCTTTTTAGTGTAATTTTTTCTTAGCATCATGGACATGTTTCTGGTTGTGCACATTTAACTTGTAGTAATTGCCAGAGCCCTACCTGGTACATGTATTTTTGCTGCATCATGTTGTTCAACATTAAGCCAATGTTTTTCATTTGCTGTTATTTATATATATATAGTGTATAGAAAATTTGTAACCATATGATATTATTTTTTTATTTTTTATGTCTGATATTGTTTATTATTTCTTTTCAGAGCTCTCAAGAATCCCCCAAAACTCCAGATGTTCAGATTACTGGTTCTTCAAGTTTCAAGCAAGCCTGCACAAGTACAGTTCTTGATGCAAATATTATATACGACAACTCACAGGGCACATGCTTCAAGAAATGTCATCAGATAGCATTCAAGCTCGGGTCATCATCTAAAGGCAAGCATCCATGTCGTCCTCAACGTATTATACACCCCAACTCATACTATAGAGATTTCACTAGCAGCACTTGCTGCACAAAGTATGTTCTGGATGTAAAAGACAGGCTACCTCATGATGCTGTAAAGTTTTTGGGATCTGATGCGCAGTGGTCTAGGTAAATTTGATTTTTTATTTTTTTTGTTTGATTAGGTGTGCACCATAGCACATAGTAATTTACTTTTTTTATTTTTCTGTTTACCAGCAAAGAAGCTATTAATTACGACAATGTATGTGTCACTTACAAGCAGCTGGCGACATTGCGACGTTACAACAAAGAGACGGCTGTCGACTTGTTTGTGATGAATGCTTTCTGCGGGAAATTATTCTTGGATAAGCATCTTAGAAACTCTGGACGACATTACTTTTTTTCCACTGTTGGAGTAAGTTTTTTGCCGAATGAATCTTGATATGTTTATTTTCCTCACAATGTACATTACCGTCATGCTCAACCCATCATTGTTGGAGTAATGTTGTCAATTGTACCCCTCAATTAATCCTTTTTTTTTGTGTTCAAAAGGACTATTTCATGGATCAACCTTCCATTAAGAAGAGCAAACTATCCCCTCATGATAATTGTGCAAATTGCTTCAAACTTGCGAATCGAAGTCACAAGTTCATTGCATCAGATTATGTAAGTGAATCTGCTGTCAAAATGATTTTTCTTCATAAATTCAGTGTGTCACTCCATTTTTATTCTGTCTGTTTTTCTGTAGTTGTTCTTTCCAATATTTCATGTGGACTATTGGTTTGTATTTGTGGTTGCTGTACAAGATGGATACTTTGTCTTTCTTGATTCATTTTTTGATGAGGATGACCAATATCAAAAGGATGTCAGGAATTTGGTTGTAAGTCTCTCTTTTTCTTTTTCAATAAAACCCATTTTTTCATGCGTGTTAAGTACATTGAATATATTCGCGATTTTTCCCTTGTGGTGTTATTGTTTTTTATACAGAGAACTCCAGTAGTTGTGTTCAGATTAGTATACCAAAGCATTATTATTTTTGTGTTATCATTGCATATTTTACATTTTGTGCATTCACTTTTTTAATCCATTCTTTTTTCAATCCATTTTTTTAATCACGGTCGTCATTTCTGTTTATCAATCCTTTTTACTTCAGATACCAAATTTCATCAAAGCCTGGGATGAGTTCATTGCCACTGACTGGAACTTCGACGAGTTTGTGATCCACCATGCTCCTGTCCCCAAGCAGGATCGGAAATACTTCCAGAAATATGATGATGGGATTTTCACCATGAAGTTTTTGGAGTTGTGGGATCCTAGAGTAAATTTGATGACAAAGTTTTCCTCATCAAACATTGCAGAAATCAGAATCATTTATATCAATGACATGGTTTTCAGTCCACACAATAACAACAAGAGTGCTATGGAAATTGTCACAAACCATCAAGCTGTGGTTAGTATTGACTACCTAATTATATTGTGCATTGTTTTTAATATTTTTTACTTTGCATTAACACATAACTTTTTTCTTAAACACCCCATAGACTGAGATGAGGTGGTATGGGTTTCAAGCAGCTAGCGCAAACCTGCCATGAGAATTGATCTTTGTGCCCTATGCCGCCGAAGTCGTTTGCAGTTACAAAAACAATTTTATTAGTATACCTATGGCACATTTGAATATGTAACTTGTTATCATATCGGAAGGAGCTTTGAGAAACATACCGTTTATTATTTGAGAAACTCAGTTTTTTTTCATCAGTCTACATTTTGTTTTCATTCTGATTCATCACCATCATCATCTGTCTTATTTTAGTACATGTTTCCGAATGTGCAAATGTGTGTTACATGCACCAGACTTTTTGGTTGGGTTGGTTTTGGTGTTTGGGGAAGGGGGGGTGGTTCGGGGGTGGGGGTAGGCGGGGTGGTGTGGGGGTTAATCATTTTTGTTGGTGTATTCATGCAGGATTTTTTTTATCTCAATATACCTAACATTCTAGAGAAACGCATCAGTCTTTTTTGTGTACCAGTCATGATACTCTCTCGTAATATGAATGGTAATATTTTTTCTGCACGATATTTATCCACTTCTCATTTTTTTTAACTTTATATAAATCAACAACTGATTCAATCATTTTATCCATATGCAGGAAGTATTTTTTTTCTGAACATTTATGTACACAGACTATTGTAAGTATGCCAAACAGTTGTGTCCTTTCTGTTTAATACTTCAGTTTTTAAACTGTAACTTTAACATGAGCTGCATATTTTATGAGTTGTATTTTTAACATGCCAAACAAGATTGTCATCTTGTTTCTGTTAGTGTCAGCTACAGATTATGATTTTATTTTTTGAATTTATGTCATGTTTGTACAGTGGCATAGCACCTGGTAGGGCAAGGTATGGCTGCTGCCATAGGTACATTGTTGATATTTTGTGAAATGTTTGCTGGGAGTACATGGTTGACATTTGGCTGTGCTATTTTGTGAAATGTTTAAGGTTTTCAAACATCAACTTAAGTGTTATACAGTAGATTGTATGGCTGTGCCACACCTCAACTTTGATCTGTCCCCCGCTACTGTGTTTGTATGCAGAGCTATTTTTTTTGTTGCATTCTATTATGAATTTTAACTTTTTTGCCATTGGAATCCCAGTAATCGACATATCTGATTACTGGTGTTAGATCCCTAAGTTAAATGTCACCATTTTTCACAATTTATATGACGACAATATCATTTAGTCATTCTGCAAAAATGTACATCTTGATCAACTTATGCATATGTATTTACAGGAATGACAATTCTGTATGTATGTTTGTTTGTGACCTAACATTGTTCTCTTTTTCAACATAGGGGGCATGAAGAGTTATGGTGAATTTTTTTGAGAGTATTTTTGAGCCCTTGGATTTTCTGTGGATATGGAATTGACTGCAGCATGTAAATTTGATCATTCACCTAGATGCCCAGATTTTTGTAACAAATTTGTTGCGGCAGGGAAAGGCTTGCAGGTGTGTTCATTTCACCTTTTTTCTACTAATGTTTATTCCTTTTATTGTATTTTTCTTTGGTTACTTCTTTTTTTTTCTCTGTTTAACTTGAATTTTTCTAGTTCTTCTACTTCATTTTTCATTTACACAGTAATATTTTTGATGTTTTCTAAACTCCAAGCCCATCAAGGTTTCTTCTATTGTATGGGCCTTATTTTCGAGTTCAGGCCAATGCCCTCTTTTTAGCCGTTTCTTTTCTCTATGGGCTTTATGTTCGAGTTCAGGCCCATGCCCTCTTTTTAGCCATTTTTTTCTGTGGGCTTTATTTTATCTAAATCAGGCCCGTGCCTCCCCCATTAAACGGTGGTGGTGGTTGGCTTGGGTGACCCTTTATATTCTCCTGCCCCCACGCATTCCCATTCCTCCCTATCCACATCACACGCACGCCCCCTCAACTTTTGCAGTTGCCATTTTTCTACTACCTTTACTCTCCCCCCTCCTCCCCCTCTCCCAGCCGTTTATTTCCTTTTCACACGTGAAGAGGTAAGATGCATGTGTCTATTCCATTTGCTCCCTCTGTTATTTGTCATCTATTACCTGTGTTATTGCCATTTTTGTTCCATTTTTTCTTCTATATATTGCATTTTCGGGGCGTGTTATCGCCCCCTAGGATGCATCCTTTTTAATTTCTGACTTTTATCTCCATCGATTTACTCATGTAGTTTTTTTTTCATTTCTGCATTACACCATGAGATAGATCTAATGTTTTTTTTAGATCTAACACATATGATTTTTATGTTTGGACAAGAGTTTGGGTTGCATTCATATTCAATCTTGATTCATTTATCCACTGTTGATATTCGTTTCTTGATGTTTTTGCACTCATTTTTCTTTTTGTGTCTACATGGACAATATCCATGTTGTTTGTTCTTGCACCTCATTTCATTTTTTGTTTACTGATTTGCGTGTCACATTTTCTGATCTAGGTTTTATCATATCCTTTTTTTTAATCTTTGTATTTTTTTATATACTTTTACCGACTTTTGTTTTTCTTCAATATATATTTATCTTTTTTCCATCCATGCATGTTTGAATTCAAATCTTTCCTACTTTTCTCTCAGATTTAATTTCATTTATATAAATTTTCAGGTTCCTTAACACCCATCTCGCTAGCCGCATCATGGCCTCAAGCTCGATCCCTAGGTAAACCTTTTTCAATCACAATCCAATGTGTGCTTTTAGTACGTGCCTGCCACTGTTTACAATTTTTGCATTGATTTACATAATATTTTTTGTGTTGAATGTGTATTATTTTGTTTTGTAGTACTTTTTATTCAGTTTTTCCATGCAACTGCTATGCAACTCCTACACAACCTAATCTTAGTTGTATTCCTAATGGAACAAGCACATTTTTATAAGGGAAATGCTAGATAGCATTAGTGTTTTTTTGGCACATTCAGGAAGCACAATCGTTGTTTTTTTGGCCCATTTAGTGTCTTCAGTTTTATATGATTTTTCTAGGTGATTTTGTATCTGATATACGGCATATTAAACTAGGTTTCGTGAACTGTAAGAGTTGATTTCGTACATTTTCATTCATCTTTTGCAGCGTTTTATTCAAATATATCTTTTATTTTTTCGCTTTTATCGCTGTCATGTTCAAGTTTAAATTATCCTGAAAATGTAAAGTGTTAATTAGCATCCCTTTTGTTCTATGTTAGCGCTAATTGACATCTGATTTTCTACATTTTTCATTTTTTGGGTATAGTTTTATATGACAAAGTTGGTTTTTATCATTTCTAACCTTTTGTAGTTAATTATTTAGTTTATCATTTTAACTTTCCTGTCTATTTGTTTTTAGGAAAATGCTGGACATTTTGCAAAGGCTTGATGGTGACATTGTTAGCCCCACCTGCGGGCTATGCTTTTACCTTGGCATTGAAGATGGCCCAACAGACACTGTTGTCTATGCTGCTGTGGGGCGAAACCCAGGGGCCTTGATGCTGAACAAGGTTATAGAGGTTGTGTTTAATATTCTCAAGTCTGGGGATTTCAAGGTCGGCCAGTTGCATGTCACTGGGGAATACCTGATCAAATGTTCAAGCCCAGAGGATGCCAACAGGCTTCACCATCAAGTGAAGACTTGTGGCATTTATGTCATCGGCTTCAGGAAGATGAAATATGTACATGTTATCAATGATGTTTTCTACATGGTCCAAGCAAAAATCAATGATGCAGCGCCAGAAGAGTACAAGCTCCCAATTGAACCTGAAGCCGGCGCCCCTGAAGAAGATGCTCCCCAAGGCATTGAGGCTGGTGATGCGCAAGACGCCCCTGAAGCTGGCTCCTCGAAGGATGATGCTGAAGCTGGTGGGTCCAAGAAGCGGAAGCTTTGAACGCCCCTCCTCCCGCAATGCGTCTTTTGCATCTGTAGTTTTTTTACCCGCGTGTGTGTGTTTGTGTGTGGCAGAAACTAAGTCTTATTTCCATGTGTGAACAGTTGGGGTTGGTTGTAACCCTTGCCCCCCAGTCCGTGTGTTTGTTATGAACTATGTTTATTTTGGTTAGTAAGGAAATTTCTTTTTTTAAGGTTATCAACTTCCAAATATATATGATTTTTTTTAATCTTTCATGTTGAAGCAGCCTCCAGTTTGGTGGCATATGTAAGGTTGATATTTTTGCAATTGTAAATTTTTCACTTTTTTGAGCATGTTTCTTCTATCTTTTCAATTTTTTTACGCGGCTCAGCTGCAACATTCCAAGAATCATAGGTACATGCTATTCATCCACCTTCCTTTCTCATTTATGTATAATTCAAGCCTGTATTTTAAGTTTAAATGTTATTTATATCAGAGTTTGTTTTAAGAAGAATGTTTCTTTTCTTTTTGTCAGGTTAAGTTACAATGCTATTTAGGATTTTATTTCGTTTATGGGGGCTTCTGTTCACAAGGTTAGCTATGGATCGAATAGTTTTTTTTCATGTTTTTGGTTTGTCACTGAACTAGTCTTTGTATGCTGTCAGGGCTTCAAAATTCAGAATATCATTTTGGTCTTGTTGTTTTGAATCCCCATTTTAGGTTGAGGTTCTTGCATAATCTTCACGTCTCTCCCCCTCCGATCATTTCTTTAATTTGCCTCCAGCCGTTATCTTAAACTGATGTTTTTTCTTTTTTGGCTAGCCATCACAGTATAAACCAGATCTATAGCCTGGGCTTTAATATATTGCACGAAGCAACTGGAAGATCTCCTCGAATATTTTTGTTTTCAGGTAGGTTTGTTACGGCTATGTTTTGCCTTTTCTGATTTTGCTTACTTTGATATGTTTCCTAACTAGCATTTTATATTTTCTTCAGATTTTAGTAAATGCTTTGTCTGCACATTAGTTCCCTCTCTATTTGGAATATTTTCTTCAATTCAGATTGTATATTTTTCAGAGCTCAAACGTCATGTAGTTTGTCATTTGCAGGATTCAAGCATCCAGTTGAACAAATAGCAACATATTCATTTCTTGCGCTTCTGAGATCACATGTTACAAAATACCTTTAATGCATTGTTTGTGCTTGTGAGATCAGAAGGTATCAAAGACCTTTTCATTTCTGAATTGTTTTTTTGTCCACAGGCTCACATGTGCCTATGAATTACTGGCCATAACTAGCAATATTCTAAGGTATGCCAAACACCCGAGTCCTTTCATTTTTTTACTTTTAATTTTTAACTGTAATTTTAGTAACTTATTTTAAATTTTTCCCCATGGCAAAATTATCTTTTGGCTGCAGCAATACACTTTTTTTTAGAAGCATGCTATCTTTTTTGATGAGGTAAGAATCTCGCCTCCCCCCTCCCCCCTACCCCCCGCACTCATGATTTTGGTCCATCATTTTTAAATTTTACACACCACATCACTTTTTATGCTGGTTGTGTTTTTTCTTTTAGTCCCAACATTTATACATGGATGTCAATCAAATTTAGTTTAGTTACAGTAGTTATTTCATTTTTTGGCAGGGGGGCGAGTCCAAGAGTTGAATTTTTATAGTGCAGCACATGTCGAGCACATCTCCAGCGCCAGCGTTTGTGATTGGAAAGTTGCTAAATCTTTTTTCGATATGTACGATATGGTCAGTACCACTTCTGATCCACACTTTTTTCTCTTCATAAATGTTCATAATTTTTACAACATGTCATATATATTTGTTTTTTTGCAAATAATTTTTTTAGTGCATAGTGCAGCTGCACATTCTTTTTTGGTATGGCTGCGTGGTCCTTTTTTTTAACATGATGATGTTTTGTATTTTGTATATCTAAAGGCACTCATGGGTGCCAATTAGTGTGCTTTGTACGTGTAGAACTATATTCTTTACACATATCTTTTCAAAATATAACAACAATGACATTGTAGTTTGAAATTTTCAAAATATATTTTACAACTATATTCTCTACATATATTTTTTGTTGGCATATAGAGGAATGAATCAAGCTATCAGAAGCAACAGGACTGCTCTACATATATTTTTTCTGGATATATCATTTCCCGTTGAGTGCAACAGCACTTATCCCAGTTTTTTGTGTTGAGCGCAAGTACACTGAAGAAGCTAGTGAAGTCTTCAACCATGTCACGCTCTCCACCTTAGCTTCCTATATTTCTGCAGCTTGATCAATATAGCTATCATTTCATCCACGGTGTGCTTTTCCGCTGTGTTTTTCTTCGCCTGATTGTTCAAACCAATCTATATTGATATGTTGGTGGCTTAGTATCTAGCTGGTATGGGTTTTTCATCGATCCTCATCATTTTTGATCCTGTGCAGACAGAGGGAAAGTCGCATGTGTAGTGTCATTTGCCGGTCTTTTTGCTTTTTGCATGTGCCGGGGCACTCGGGATAATTCACTCGAGTAGTTTTGTGTAGCCAGCCCTTTTTGCAGTTTCTTGTTTATCATATCTCTTGTTGAAGTAATCTAGTCATTTAGTTGGCTGTATTTCTCTTTTTTTCTTTAAGTTTGTTCACCCCATTTGTTCCAAACTTTGTTGCTGCTGCCAGAGCCACAAAAATTTGACTATGTTTTATGCTTTCTGGAGAAACCATCCTGCGCCAACAAATTTTTTCTTTTATGTAAACTTTAACTCACTAATATTTATTGTCCTTTTTTTATGCTAACACACAGCCCACTAAATTAATGGTACAAGTTGCCATATTACATTTACTTTGACCCACTCTTCCTTTTTTTTGTAAACTGCAACCCACTAACTTAATGACACTATTTTTTTTGTAGCCAACATGCAGTCCACTATCTTAATTGGCACAATTTTCCATAGGCATTTAGTTTCACCCACTATTTTTTACTAGCCAGTCAACCACCCATCCCCCCAACACGCCCACTCCCCCCTCCCCTTCTACACACACAGACATCCCTTGAGCAGATTGCTATATATAAGACACCAGACACTCATATTTTTCTCAATCCCAGACCTGTTTGCCCACAGAGTTTTCTTTTCTTATACACAAAAAATATTACTCTTCTTTTTTTTTGTGTCAGCACACATCTAGTGGAAAGTTAGATTCTGTTCATCAAGATGTTCAACCTCACACGGAAGCGTGAAATCAGCATCATATCATCTGTGAAATCTGTTTTCATTAGGGAAAACAGGTAATTGCTTTTCGTCATTACAGTTTTCTCTCTCAGAAATTTCACATCACATCATCACATCAGAAGTTTCACTATCATAGTTTTCTTTCTCACGCATTCTTCTATTTGTTTTGGCATTTTTTCCAACATCTTTCTGTTGTTTTCTTTTCTTTTTAGGGACTTGTTGCGTGAGCTGAACAAGTACAACCCCCGCCCCGTTCTGATGCCTCGTAGTTGCGTCTGCTATCTTGGTGTCAATTACGGGCGTGTCAACAACATCTTATATGTTGCTATAGTTGCATCAAGCACATCTGATGTAGTGTATTCTGTTGTTCGAGCAGCAGCTCATATTCTGGGGCATCACAATTTCATTGTGGCACAAATTCCAAACGGCGATGTCTTTGTTTCATGCGAAACTGTTGCTGATGCATTCAGACTTCATAACAAGAGAAGGGATTTCAACCACAAGATATGCTTTAAGATGATAAACGAGATTGTCCGTGCAGACTTCAACTACGACAACTACCCTGCTGTAGTTAGCAATAATTTATTTGCACAGTTTGCAGCAGAGATAGAACTCAACTAGGGTTTTTGTTTTCTATACTCTATGAGTATGCAGAAACACAACTTAGTGTTTTCTGTCTCTCCTGGGGGGCACATGTTGGTCCTATTTTTTTTTCTATATCTTTGTAATCGCAATGAAGAATTAAATTTTTTTATCATCGATGTAAACTTTGGATACATGCCCCTATCATTGATGTCATTTTTCTGCTATCAAGCTGAGCATGGAGTGTATGTAGCATTTTTTTAGCATATAATACCCAAAATATTATGCTCAAATCAATAGACAATAGTATTTGTATCAATTTTTTTGTTTCATCAATATATGTCTGCTCAAAATTCTTTCATCGCAATGGCATCCCTTTTTTAAGCGAAGGTTTGTTTAAGTAAATCCATTATTTTTTCAGCAGTGTTTATTCTAGATTTGTCCCTTCACATTCTAATTCCATATTATCTAACTTTAATATTTTTTTATTGTGGATTCCTTTGCATTTTTAGGAATGGTATTCTCACTTATCTGGGATTTGGATGATGGACCAACTGACACCATGTTTGGTCTGGCATTTTTTTTATTTGACTGAAGCAGAGGACATGTGATGCATTTTTTGAACAAATTCAGTGAAGCTGGTCACAGTTCTGTTAACAAAGGGAACTTCAATATTGGTCAGTTCTCTTTCCTTTTTTTCTTTTTTATCCTTCATCTGGTTGACTTTGTTCTGTTTTCTATTCTTTTTCAGATTTGTGTTCTTATATTTGTTGGTTTTTTTTTTGTGTTTTTTGCCTTCATGGGCTTTTTTAAGTCTTAAGTTTTTTGGCCCAGTTGGGTGTCTTTATGGGTTTTTTTATCCCATCTCGCCATTGCAGTTTTTGCCCCTGCTAATGGGCCTGCGCAAAGTGGGGAAACCAACTGCACGCCCAAAATATCTGGTGCATTTACCCATGCATGCATTTGTTCCCTTTTTTATCTCTGGTTGTTTATTCATTTCTCGAGCCCTGCGCGCATTCATGCCCCTCCTTTTTCTCCCAGCAGTTGTCTCTGCGTCTATATAACTTCCACCTCACCCCTCCCTCCCCTCATCCCCACTCAGCCCCCACCCCATTTCATTCTTTGTTCGTGCGCTGGTTCATCTGCCAGTTACTTATCAGGGTAACTCCCCCTGTCCTGTGCGCTGTGTTTTTCATCCTTTCTCCTGCCCCCACTTGTTCTTTTTGTTTATCTGTACCTTCATTCCATTTCTATTTCTTTGGTTAATCTACTGCCAGGTCGAGTGAAGGTTATCTTCTATTTTTTTTCCTTCCCATGTTTGCCTGATTATGTTTCCTCCTCTGTCTCATTTCTTGCTGGTTTTATCTGCATCATTTTATTTTTTTCTATATGTTCTTCACTTTTATATTTCATTTCTATTTTTATCTGCCAATCAATAGATCTGTTTATATTCCTTAACTCATTCCTTTTCCTTTAATCTTATTATGTCATTCTTTTTTTTAGATCTAATCTATTTTCGCTGAAAGGAGGAAATAGTTGAAGAAACAAGTATTATGTCTTCTGTTTTTCCTATTTTTATTGCACACACTTTTTGTTTATCTGATTTTTTTCACATTCTAACAGATGGTTTTTAATCTATGTTCTCTGTATTATTTTATAGATCCAATTCCTTTTAAGATCTACATCCAGTTCCCCCTCGCTATACTCATATTTGTTTTTGTCTGAAGGTTCATGTGCTATTTTTCTTGATTGATATATATTATGGTGTCATGTTTTTGTGGATTGCTCTGAACATTGATCACTTAGTGTTGCTATTTTACATCTAGGTACTATAGAGATAGGGGGGTACAGAAAGGAGTTGCCCTATATCAAGTTACATATTAGTGGTAGGCTGGGATGGAGGGGTAGATCACTAGTTGTAGTAGATCACAATAACATGTGTCTGTTTTTTTATTTGTCAATGTACATGTTATTTGAGTGAGTTAGGATGTAGATTATATCAACCTGTTTTATTTTTTTGGACGTGGCTTATTAACTTAGGTATTGACAAGTAATTCTTTTCTGTTTTAATTTGTTGTTATGGGTGTATTCATTAGAAAAGATAATATAGTAAATTATTTTGTCCTATGAAATGGTATTCCATTTTCCCCTGATGCTTTATTGGCTCTTCATGCTAATGTGGCTAATATGTCATTTGAATTGTTATTCCATTTTTAAAGTACAAATGTTTTTCCTTGCCAAAATGACTAACACAATTTTGTTTGTGTTTTTTCACATAAATATTTTTTGGAACGAAAACAGCAATGTCGTCTAATAAACCCAAGTAAGTTGCCTTTTCTTTTAATCAGTTGAAATATAGTCTCTTATTTTTTTCAGTAAAAGCTCTTACCTTTTAATTTTTTTTCTCTAAGGAAAATATTGTACTTATCGGATAAACTTGCGTCTGGCTACATCACACCCACCGAAGCTATGGTTGAGTATCTGGGTCTGAGAGATGGGGCTACCGACACTCTTGTTTTTGCTTCTGTCTTGGACCAGAGGGGACCCTTGTCTTCTGATACAGCAGTTCTGAACTATGTTATAGAAGTCATCTACTCTCTTCTTCAGCATGCAAATTTCAAGGTTTGCAAACATTTATGCAACCTTTTTTGTTTAAATTCCATCTGTTATACGAACTCCTTCTAGTAGTTTAAATTCCATTAATTTGATGGATAGCAGCTAGTGTGTGATCTTTTTTGTACACTGTGCAGAGCATCTATGTAAATTTTTTGATGACATTTACGCAATGTTCTGGAAATATTTTTTGTATTTTTTTGTTTTATCCAATGAAATCTGTTTACATCATACTTAAAATTCATGTAGTGTTAAATCACAACTTAAAAATTCATGTGTATACATGCATTTATTTATTTTTGGTTCACAACATGTGATTTGTAGATAATTTTCTTTTTCAAGTTTTTGTTCATTCACTTTTTAATTCTACCTTCTTTGGAATGCTTCATATATTTTTTTAGGTTTACACTGATCCATCTGCTTAATATATTTTATAACTTATGTATGTCTCTTGTTTATGTTTCAAGGTTGGCCAGTTACCCCTACTGGGGGAATTCATTGTCCAATGCTCATCTGCAGAAGATGCTAACAAGTTGCATGAGAAGGTGAAAGTTGTTAAACACACAGTCATAGGGTTCAGGAAGCTGTTGTATGTGCACATCACTCCACAGACTGGCGATTTTGTATCAAAAAGAATCTGCGACGCACAGCCTGATGAATTCAAGCTCATCAAGACCCATGTCGACTATGAGAGGGAGATGAAGATTCTGTTGGGGGATTCTTATGTCCCACCTGGTTCCTCTTCTGCTGCACCTGAAGCTCAAGCTGGTGGCTCTACCACCACACCTGAAGCTCAATCTGGTGGCACTGCTATTGGCGCTCAAGCTGCTGGCTCTCCCGTTGCAGATGAACTTGAAGGCACCGATTCTCCCGTTGGAGTTGAAGCTGGCGACCCCTTCAAGGACACTGAAGCTGCTGGATCCAAGAATGTTGGCGAAGCTGGGGGCTCGAAGAAGCGGAAGATCTGATAACATCATGGTATGTGCTGTTTTTCTCACTGTCCTTTTTTGTCATTTTTTATCTGTGATGTTTTTTGACAAATGTCCGCAATTTTTTGTTCAAGTACTTCCTACATATATTGCCCATTTTTTAATAGGTCATACTTTGTTTCTATGCAGATCACGGAGTTTCCCAAATGGAGTTGGCATGCATTTCAATAGTGTCTAAATTTTTTTCAAGTTGTGTTGCTGTTAAAGTTATCATAATTTGCTACTATGTTTAATTAAAATTATGCCTGCCTGCTGAACTTTGTTTATCATTAGTGTTATAACTGTGGTGGTTATTATTAATTATCGTCTATCTGTTTTAATTTTCATCTTTAATGGTACCTTGTTTCTTTTTGCCTTTACTTTTCCGTTATTTCTGGTTGGTGGCATCTCAGAAAGTAAAGATTTTTATTACGCCTATGATGATATAAATAAGTTGCCAAAAGAGTAGGTTTAAGTCCTTGAACTTGTGAGGTATTTGATCATAAACATTTTTTATTTGTTTTTCTTCACTTAGAATTTTTTTAATTCTTTCGTTGATCTCAAAATTTTTCTGGCTGGCTTTTTTTCTCTTGTGTGCTCTGTTGATGTTCTTTTATTCATACGGCTCCCATAAATCAGTGTTTTTTGCGATAAATCTGTGATAATCTAAATCTAATTTTTTCCTTTATGTTTTTTCGGAAACATGTTATTTGTTTTATTTGGGATTTTTTCGTCCTACATTCCCCATAATCCTCCAAGTTCAAGGTCAAAATGAAATGCAAACTATCTAAGGCCATTCTTATTTCTATAATTCATTTTTTGCCATTTCTCTGGAAATTTAATTGTTTTCATTTTGGTTGGTGAATTTTTTATTTATGATCTGTTTTTTTTCTAGTGCATTTAACAATTTATGTTTTTTTGTCGCACATGATCTGTGATGTGCAGCTTTTTTTTCAGAGCCCTACATTTTTATAAGAGCCAGGTATATGCTATCATTGCTAGTTTTATTTCACATTAATTATTGCTTATTTTAAGAAGTATAGTTAATACTTTTTTTTCAGGTTTCGATACTCAACATCCTTGAGTTATTTCTCAGGTACATGCTATAAGTCCTTAACCTTTTTTTTTAAATGCCACCTCATAATTGACTCGTCTTCATTTTTATTTGTAACAAGTTATGTCTCATTTTCTCAATGATAATAGATGTTGCTGCTTACATATATAACAAGTTATTTGCGGCATCTCATAGCAGTATGAAATGTAGATACGCATCATTTTTAGCACATATAGAACATTCACAAAATAGAAATTAGTTAACAAGAATAAAACTTTTTTATGCAATAAGTGGCATAGTCGGTTCCATTTGTTTTTGTCATATTTTCTTTCATAAATTAAATAATATAACTTAAAGATATAGATGCAATAGAACTTGTTTTTTTCCCTGTCTTACTTTTGTGTTGTCCTTACACGAACCTAATGTCCTCTACAATTTTTTGTCTAACCAGCACAGTCACTTATGAGTTGTAGCTTGCTTCTTTTTGCCAGCCCCCTTCTTGTGTGTTGATGGATCTTTTGGTGGTGCACTGCATGTTGCTTTGTTGTGCTCGTGGGAGCCGCAGTTGCTACATGTTATTTGCTTCTTTGTTTTCTTCTGCTCTGTTATTGGCATCAGTCTCCTGTTTTTTGGGATATTTTTTGGTCTCCCCTTTGTTGCTAGCACATCTGGGTTTCTCATCTGTTGCAGAGTCACAGCTCCTGGCACATCAGTACATCCTATATCTACATCACCCACAGACACTACAGTCGCCACACAATTTGTTTCCATCGCTACCGAACCCTGATTTGTTTGCTCACCAGCATTTATATTTTCTTCATTTGTAGTACTGCTTGTGGGCACATTAGTTTCCTCTCTAATTGGAATCTTCTTTAATGCAGATTGTATCTTGCGGAGTTCAGACAACATGTAGTTTGTCCTTTGCAGACTTAAGCATCCATCTGAAGAAACAGCAACACATTCTGTAACACCCTAAATTCCGTCACCAAATTAATATAAGCAACAGGTGTTTAGATTTAATTTTCTAAGGAATAAATAAAATTTTCCAATTAAATTGAGCCTTAAATATTTAAATAACATTTAAATAATTTAGAAGCAACAAGTGCTTGTGCATCATATTTTTAGTTGCATGGTTTTGTTTGATTGAGTGTGTTTTGAAAATCAAAAAGGTTTTAAAAACCAAACCAAA
The DNA here is from genome assembly GCA_036936925.1 of Cenchrus fungigraminus. NCBI lineage: Eukaryota > Viridiplantae > Streptophyta > Magnoliopsida > Poales > Poaceae > Cenchrus > Cenchrus fungigraminus. The sequence continues at coordinate 26,331,571 of CM072779.1, read as the reverse complement.
CCCTCCCCTCTCTCTTTCTAGCCAACCCAGCCGGCCCCCACCCCTTCTTTTTTCCAGCCCAAGGGCAGCAGCAGGCCGCCGGCCTTTGCTTTCACATGCGGCCTGTTTCCCCTCCCTCGCGGCCCAGTTTCCTCGCGGCCCAACTCTCCCCTCTCCTCTCTCATCAGCGGCCGACACCTGGGGCCCGCTCGTCAGCTCCATCCCCCACCTCCGGCTCCCCTCCCCTGCCCGCACCACAGCTGCGCTGCCCGACCAAATTCCGGCACCCCTCGGCCTTCCCCCTCCTTCAAGCCAGCCATTAAGGCTCGGTTAAATCTCGGCGCCACTCCTCCCCATCATCCCCCTTCAGTTACTCCTCCCCCTTCACGTGCCCTCCTTTGAATGCCATCAAGACCGGGCCGGCCGCCATGGCCATCAATGGCCTCTCCGCCTCTGGATGCCGCTCCCTCTCCCTTCCTTCTCCTATAAGAGCCGAGCTCGTGCCCTGTGCGCACCCTTTCCACACCCACTCACGCCCTAGCACCTCCCCATCCTCGCGCTCGCGCCGTCGCCGTTGAACTCCCACCGCTGGAGTTACTGGCCACCCGGAGTACTGCCGTCGGTGGAGTATTCCTTGTTCCCTTTTTCTTTATTCTCTGCGGCGATCGACGTTTACCATCCTTCCCTCTAAACCCGGACAGCATCATCACCGGATCGAGCAGCGCCGGAGCCCCTGTTCCTTCTTCCCGGAGCGCCGCCCGAGCTCAACCCGCCGCCGTCGATCTCCTTCTCCATCGCCTCTTCGTCGCCCGTTTCTTCACCTGAAGTTCCTCTGCGTGGTGAGAAACCTGTCCCTCCCGTTTTTCTCTGCGCCTAGAGCCCACAGCCCCTGCGCCTGCGCGCCGGTGGAGCACCGTCCGCCTCGCCGGATGTGGCAGCGTCGCCGTCGCCCAAGTCACCCCGGAAACCCCTAGAATCGGTTCGCTTCGTCACCAGCTTCGCGTAGGCACAAATCCCGTTGAAAATCATCGCCGGAAACTCGTTTTTGAGGTTTCTCCGGCGAACCGCCGCCGCACGCCGCCGTCTCCGGCGAGCCGCCGCCGCTCGGGCGCTCGTTGCCGCGCGCCAGCCGCAGGATCGGCCGCGGACGGCCCAGATCCGCCCACGCCTGGGGTCAACAGGTCGCATACCGGTCAACCGCGCCTGCCGCCGCCCCTTTTGTTTAAGAGACCCTGCTGTTTTAAGTTTTCGCGTTTAGGTCCTTCCACCTTACAAGATCCTTGCTGTTAGGTCCTAGTTTTAGCGGTTAGGCCCCCGAGCTTCTCTGTTTTACCGCCAGCAGTCCGTGCTAGCCTTTTTAGCACGGTAGACCCTCGGTTTAGTTGTGGGTTTAGGTTTTAGCCCCTGGTTCTTTCGGTTAGGTCCCTGGTAGTTAGTTTCTCTTGCAGTTTAGCCCTTGCAGCCTTGTTTTGCCCATAGATCTCGCGTTTTAGCTTCGTTTTGACCGTTTCAAGTTGCGTTAGGTTCATGTAAACTCAAAGTACATGTTAGGACTAATGTTGAACATGTTCTTTGTTTTATAATTCATTTAAATATTAAATATGATTAAATCTTTATACACATGTTTTTCTAATTAAAATCTAATTAGAGTTCAACACGTGTTTTCATAACAAAGTTAATATGATTAATCCTAGTTAAATATTTCGTTCAATTAAAAGCTAATTAAAGATACACCTCGGTTTTCATAATCAAACTTAAATTGATTAATGATTATGCAATTTGCTTTCTAAATAAAAGCAACATAGGCAATATCCCGAGTTTTCTTAATTAAATGTTAATTTGATTAGTATGAATATAAATGTGTTTTTGAATTATAATTTGATTAGTACAACTCAAAATATAAAGATAAATGTTTAGATGTTTTACATGCTTCTTTTTAATTAAATGTTTAATTTGCATAAATCATACTTGAATATTTACAAATAAAATTGGACTAAGTTTACATCGTCTTTTAAATATAAAATAACTTGCTTAATTATAAATAGGGTATTTCTTTGAAATAACCTATGCACATCTTTATAAAATTAAAATATACCAAGCACATAGCTTTGTGTGATATAATCCAAATCTCCCGATAGTTTCGAGTGTTTTTGCGTTCGCGGTCCTAGAGCCAAACCTTGTCCTCTTTTTGAGTTTTTCATGCTTGGTGTATTACTTTATTTATTGTATGTTTTCATGTGTGCTCGTAGACATCGTATCGGTTTCAAGTGAACAGCCAGTTGGAGTGGATCAAGAGCAAGTTTTTGAGGAAGAAGAAGCACAGTGTGTAGTCAAGGAAGGCAAGTGGACTTCTCCCTCTGCATATCCCTCTTTGTCCTAAATAATTGCATGTTAATTAATATTTACATTTAAATGATGTATTGCATAAATTTGATGGGAAATCACCTTTTTAAGGACATGACTAGAATTTTATCCCTATACCTTGAATAACCCTTTTAAATAAATGTTTTGGGGTAGAAATGCTTAGTTGCTGTACCTTGGGATGGTTCAAATGATCTTTACAAAATGATGAATGATGATCATGATAGCTTTGGTGAATGATGATGCTGTGTTGATAACAAGATCATATATTTTAATCAGAACATGGAGAACCACCCAGGAAAACAGTGCAACCACAGTCCATATGGCTCTGGCTTAGCCAATTAATTAGGTGTGTGAATGTACTGATGACCTTATCCGAAAGGAGCAGAGGGGGATCGGGGTTGCAGGGGTATAGCCCGGTTCTTTTGGGGTAGCAGCCTTTGCTAAGGTGCTGACCATTAGGGAGGGTTATGGTCCGCCCTGGTCTGTAACTATGCGGGTCGTTGGTCTTTTGCATGCCTTTGTAAAGGCTTCATAGTGGACCCCTAGCCACTCACCTCGGAAGTGTTTACGGGTCTGATCAACCCGGGCAACATGGGGAACACGAGCTGTGGTGAAAGTGTACAACCTCTGCAGAGTTAAAACTGATCGATCAGTCGTGCTCACGGTCAAGAGCGGCCTGGACCCTCACATGATTAATGAACTTGAAGATGGAATTAAATTGTGGTTTTATGTATGGTTTGAGATGGAAAGTTTTCTAAAGTTTAAGTGGGTTGGTATACACTTACACCTAGTAAATAGGTGCTTGCTAATAAAATTTGACCAATATTAAAATGCTAACCGCTGCGAACTCTTAGCCTATCCTTGACAGCCTTGCATACTTTCCCCCACTTGCTGAGCTCCAACCATAAGTGTGCTCACCCTTGCTTACCCGTTGTTCAGAGGAGAACACTGGAGAAGAGTACTTCAGCGACTTCGATGAGTTCTGAGGCTTGCGTTCCCCCAGTCATGTGCCTGTGGAAGCTGAAGACGGAGTTGCTTCGTCTAGTTATCGTATGTTCGTTTTAAAGACCTTCGAGTTTAACGTCTGAGTGTAATAAAAGATAATGTAATGGTTTAACTCTTGTATGTTTTTAGTGTTGTTTATGGATATTTCACTCATGACGTCTATCATATGTGTGTAAACTTGATCCTGGCGCATATATGAGATGCATTTGGTTTTCTTCGGAAAATCAGGTGTGACACATTCTTTCGAAAGTAAGTTGTATCTTAATGTATTGCCCGTGCTTGTGAGATCAGAAGGTATCAAAGTCCTTTCATTTCTGATTTGTTTTTTGTCCACAGGCTTCCATCAGTCTATGAAGTATTTGTCTGGAAATGTGTGCTTATTGATTTGTATCAAAGTCCTCAATATGTGCACACAAAGAATGCCATCTTTCTGGAACCGAGCACATATGCACACATAATTTTCTTGGGCAACATCAGCAATGACAAGGTATTTTCTTGGTCTTACTTCGTCCTTCGTGTGCTCAGCAGACTTGTAAACAGCATAGACCTTGTTTTTTTCAATCTCGTCTGCGATGTACCTACCGGTTGCCTTGACAAGGTTCTGGAACCTGTATAATATTTGTGTGTTGTAGGAGTCTCTTGCTTGTTTTTCAAATGTGTATGCTGAGTGCAGTAAAGCAACCTGTTGTGCCTTGTCCTTGTCCTTCAGATTACCCACCTCATTTAATGTGCTCATAATCCTGTCGTATTCCTTGACAAACAATATCAATGTGGCAGTTGGACCAATATTTTCCTTGAATCGTGCATTCGTCCCTTCACTGCATGATGTGGAGCATATGAATGGGAAAAAGTTTGTCTTGAAGTAGACTGGAGCAAATCTCTTCCTGTTTTCATACATCACCTTTATATATTGTAGGTGTCCAACATTGTACTTATCTACCATGTAAGCCCATAGCCTTTCAAACTCCTCCTCTGTCAAATAGTTGAATATGATGTCATAGAAATCCCTTGCAAACATCTGGTTTTTCCTGAAGGCGGGGGCCAATATATTTTCTGCTTTAGAAACTATGTGATATACACAGTTTCTGTGTGTTGCTTCTGGAAATTCCAGTGCAATAGCTGCTCTCATTGAAGCACACTGATCTGTTATTATAGATTTTGGGTGACGTCCACCCATACAGTATAGGAATGTCCTAAACAGCCACCTAAATGTAGGTATGGTTTCATCACTTATCACAGCTCCAGCAAACAATAGATTATCTCCATGCCCATTTATTCCCACGAACGGTGCAAACTTTAGGTTGTATCTGTTTGTGTGGTATGTCGTGTCAAAACTGATTACATCGCCATATAGCTCATACCATTTTCTGCTTGCACCATATGCCCAGAACAGATTTCTAACCTTTAATTCATCATCGGCATCAAAGGTGAAGAAGAACCTATGATCTTCCGCTTGCTTCTGCTTCAAAAACTGGACTACTTGAGTTATGTCACTTTCTCCGCATTCCCTCATCATTCTTGTCCTGAAGTTGTTGATATCTTTCTTTACAAGGTTTGTGTTTTCCATTCCACCTCTCAAATACGACAAGAATGCAAGTATTTTTCTGTTTGGCACGTTAACCTCAATGAATGACCTTATCATAGCTTTCTCTTGTTCTGAGAAATGTCTGTGTGACCGCAATAGCTTCGCCATTGAAGGAGCAAGCAAATCATGAGTGTGCTCTAGAATTAGTCTACTAACTGTCCATAGACCTTGTTTCTTTGTAACAGTCATCTCAGCCAAGCAGTTTGTCTTGTCTATAACTTTTGTTCTTTTCTTTTTTGCTGCAGGTACTGGTTCAGCTTCATCTTGCACAATTGTCATCTGTAACCGCCTCATTTTGCCATCCGCACCAAATTCAGTGACAATAGCATCCTGCTGGGCTTTTGTGTTAGCATCTCTATGTTCAATTGCCCCACAACGGTTGCATTTGTAGATCCTCCTGGTAACCTCTCCCATTGTCTTTTTGTTCCTCGAAGTGTATGTGCCAGTTTTTACAGTAGAGAATCCAACTATCAGTGCATAGTCGTTGTAGAACTTGTAGGCTTCTTCATCTGTCTCAAAGGTCATACCAATCCGTGGAACATATGCACTGCTTTCACCATCTTGGCTCAGCGACATTGCTGCATTTTCCACAGATTCATTTTCTTTGAAGATTTCAATGTCTTCCTCAGTTATCTCACTAGGCAGGACAATTGAAGCATTATCTGCATCATTAGTTACTGTTTCTTCATTTTCTACATCTGAACATACAGCTGTTGGAAGTTCTGAATTGTTTGTGTTTGCCCCCCCATCACACAGGGTCCTTGATGAGTTTGTCTCAATAACAGTATCAATGCCACCGGCATCGCGGTCTACATGATTTACCTTCAATCTTTCATTGAGACTGCAAAGGTAATCCAAATCAGCTAATTCTTTGACTCCACCCACCTCTGGTTCTTCTGCATTTGTTTCAAATCTTTCCACAGTCATCTCTCCGCACTCATCTTGTTCAAGGCTATCCACTTGTTCACTTGCTCCACAAGTATATTGCTGGGACCATTATCAGCAACTCTGCTTGTTGTTATGTACAAACCCCCCTTAAAAATATAAAAAAAATCAAGGTTTGTCAGATTTTTCATTTGTTCCATGCAGTGTACCTTTCTTTTTCCTTTTTTTGTACACATTTCATTTTTTATCTTGACTAACCTCATAGGAGTAATCAAAACCTGGATCAAAATCGTTTGATGTTAACATGTGTGTTAGCGATCCAACAGGCGCCTGCAAAACACAAACACGAAATTGAAAATAGTCAGATGTTGTATTATGGATTTATTCCCTTTCTATTTTATTCAGGCATTCATAACTTTTTTTTATCACCTCATCAAATGAATGCATCATTCCCCTATGGTCATCCAGACTCATATTTTCAAAAGTTTGATTAGCTTCATTGTTTGCTCTGTGTCCAGATTTCAGCATCTGTATCATGCATTGTACATTTTTTTTTAAATAATACATATTGGATAGTTCATATGACAAGGAATAGATTGATTTTTTTTAACAAATCATCATTTTTTTTGCAAAGCATACAGCAAATCTCACCTGTGTACAATCCACTTGCTCCCAATCATTCATGTTATCAAGGGACATTTCGTAGTCACCACCAGCTGCAGCACATTTTGTCTGAACCTGCGCATTTCATTTTTTTAACTAGTAATTTTGTATTTTTTCCAGAATAATGTTATATATGGTTTGGTGCATCGAATATATATGGACATGGGTAATAGAACAACTTACATCCTCAGTTGTTTTAACTGCAGAATTATCTGAATTTTCTTCCTGCTCAATTCCAACGTCAACCTCAGCACCCGGAACACACCTCAACTGACTCTGCACATTGTACCATATATCGAAAGGAATGTCACAAAACCACATCAAAGAAACTTGCCTGCAGCAATTTTTTCTTTTTTAAGGATCAGGGGCGCTCCTAACCTCATAAGCACTAGGCTGCGACGTCTCTTGTGAATTCCTTATCTGATCATACAGTAATTCTGTGTAGCTTCCAAAGCCAGGCATTATTGTGTTGTTGTGCATTCCTTCGTTGTTAGCAACAGAAGCAGCAGCAGTTGCACTCACATTAGGAAACATCATTTGATCACAACCGTTTACCTGCTGTTTGGTTTTACATTTTCACTCATCTTATTAGATTCTTTTTTTATGACTGCAGCAACAACAGTGAAACAAAATAAAACATCTTCCAGGGGGAAATTACCATTGCATTGGTGCTGTAGTAAGGCATAGATCTTGAAATGTAGTCCCCATACAGCTGAAAGTCACCAAGTGGCATTGATTGATTAAGGAATCCACCAAAAACATCCTGTCAGACATAAAAGTGTTATTTGGTCCATTTGTTATTTCACACATGTTAGTTTTAGACCATATATAAGATACTACTACTCCCTGGAACAAGTGCAAATTGTAAGGGGAAAATATATGTAAACACCATTCATGTTTACTTGCAAATCAGCAGAAAAATAATCTTCATACTATATTGCTAATGATTTCACCAGATTACTTTTTTTCTACCAACATCTGTTCAGGCACCAAGACTTTAAGGAATCAAACGTCTGCACAAAGCTGCTTTTCTACTTTTCCACCCTACAGGTCATTATCTTCCCCATTATCCTATCATCCTAGCACATGTTTATCTTTGCATTCACTGTGCAGTGCTTGTTCTTTGTGTTTTTTCAGATCAGGCCACAAATACCATACAATCTGGAGCAAATTACTAAAAGGAAACCCCCCCTTCTTTCTTGAAGTTAATTTACACAGCAGATCGAGGCAAAAACACCGTACAATTTTTTGGATCAAATCTCTTGGATCAAACTGGCAGGGAGGTGCATGATCAAGAAAAGATGGCATTCACCTGGTGTATGGGATGCACATCAACAGGATCCCTATGGCTCCAGGTTTCCTCGATCCTTTTCCTCCTTTTGCTTTTCTTCGCTTCTTCTTCCATCCAGATCCGATTCTTTCTGTCCCTGCCCTTCCTCGTTGTACCCTGATTTTTTTCTTCTCTGTTGGATGTACCCTGGCGCACGGCGCATGTATATAAAGGCTACATGCCAGCAATTTTTTGGCGGGCTCTAGAATCAGTTCCCGCTGAAAATTTTTCATTTGCAGGCTTTTTTTTTGTTTTTTCGAAATTGTGCATGCTTCTGGGCCAGGGATAAACTTCAACTGGGCTGCCAGAGAACAAAAAATCGAACTAGATGTTTTGTATCATCCGGGCTTGCAAAGAAAAGAAAAAAAACAATTCCTTAAAGGGCTCGCACTGATAACGGGTTCTCATATGACAAACGGGCTGGGTTTAGAAAAGTGATTTAGATTTTGAGATTTCTCAATCATTTTTCCTGCAAAAGCCGAGACAAGAAAAGTGATTGATGAAACTATAAAAGTCAATCACTTTTTCTTTGTGTTCAGCAAAATTACCCTTAGATCTAGATCCGGCTGCTGCAAAAAAAGTGACTGAGACAAACCTTTTTCTCAAACGTTTGACAAGGAGACACTTTCATATATTTAAGGACGGAGGGAGTATCTCTTTGAGCTCCCCTTTTTAGGAGAAGTTAAGAACAATAAGGAAGACTATTCATCAGCTGAAGAGGGGTAAGTTAAAGTTAAGTATTGCAAATCCTGTTAATAGACTGGATCAAGAACTCAGGATAACTTGAGCATGAGTTGAACTCTCTCTCTCTCTGATGACCTGGTCAGAACATTATGTATGTGAATCCTACATATGAACTAGGCGACCAGGAACAAGAAAAGAATGATGCAAGTAAAGATTATGTAACCAAGATTAAATAGGTATAACTATTAATGTTTTGTTGTTGTGTACTCCATCAGTTTCAAATTGTTTGTCGTTTTATCTTTGTAAGGTTTGTAGATATTATTATGCACATAGACATACACTACATCTAGATGTATGATAATAATTAGGAACTTAGAAAGTTAAATTGATGTATAATTTGGAATATATTAAACAATATGTGTTATTTATTGTTCCATTTTGCTAGACTAGAGGTCTTGCTTTAGAGTTCGTACTGGGTCGGTTTACGCGGGAACAACCCGACTCGGTTGTTCAATAGGAAATATGGAGTGCCACAACCCTATAGACAGCTTGAAGTAAGCAATAGGTAGTTAAGGGTGCGTTTGACAAAGCTCTCAGGGCGCTAGTTCCGTTGAATTGAGAAGGAGCTCTGCCAAATAGTTTTTTTTAGAGAAAAGTGACTATTTGCTAATTATGTAAAATGATTTCTCTGAAGCCGGAAAAAGTAGTTTATTCTGATTCTTCATCCTGATGTTAAAAGTTCATGATAAAGCATCAAACGAATAACTTTCAGCTATAAAATCACTTATTTCAGAAAATCAGCTCCCACTCTAATTAACGAACAGACGCTAAGTAATTCGACTTCACAGGGACTCACACGACGAAATAGACCAGCTGCGGGTCAAGGTTCTTGGGAACACGTCTAGCACGAGCGTTATCGACACCACTGCAAGTGGTCGCCAAGGAGTCGGCCAGGCGGTGAGCAAATGCCATGTACTCGCTCTGGTAGCCGTAGTCAGCTTTGACTCCTCTACTGGGACTGGGAGCAGCGGAATTGTTGCCTGCCACGAGTCCACGGGCGCAGCTGGGGTCGTACTGCCAGTCTCCGGTTTTCCAGTCGAAGGTGTACAGCGGCAGGAACCGGTGGCCGAAGCTGGCCACGAAGTCCACCGCGTCGAGCACGAACTCGGCCTCCTCCATCGACGTGTAGTAGGCGAGGCTTACCCGCGTCCACCCCGGCCGCACCCCGTGGTAGCCCTGCACCATGCCGTTGTCAGCTTCAGGTGATCCAAGCATGGATGCGAAGTGATCGCCGGAGAAATCGCTCGGCGTTTAACCCTTGGAATTACCTGCTCGACGGCGTATCTGATGGCTTTCGCGCGCGCCGGGCTGATGCCGAGGAGCCGGTGGCCGTAGGGCCCCGCGCAGGCGCACCCCGCCCGCGCCTGCACGCCGAACAGGTCGTTGAGCAGCTTCGTCACGAACCGGCAGTGCAGCTGCAGCCGTTCGTCGTCGAGCCCGGCCTCGTCGCGCGGAGGGTGCACCACGAAGGAGAGCACCGGGAGCCTGGGCGCGCTCCCGGGATCAGCGCCGAGCAGCAGGCGCAGGTTGGGGTTGGCTGCCTCGCGGACGCGGCGGAGCGCCAGCGCCAGCATGCGGGCCTCGCGCGCCTCGATGGACGCCTCCCCGACCCACTCCTTCACCCGGAACGCCACCGCGGCGCGGACCTTCTGGATGATGGCCGGCGTGCCCGCGTCCTCGCGCTCCTCGGCGTCGCCGCTGTACACCGCGTCGCCGTAGGCGCTGACGTAGAGCACGGTGCCCCCGCCGCTGGTGGACGGCGCTGTGCGGCGGAGGCGGTACAGCCGCGACGCCATGGCCAGCACGCCGGGGCTGCCGGGCCCGCCGAGGAACTTGTGCGGGCTCAGGAACACGGCGTCGTAGCCGTCGTCGTCGCCGGACCGCATGTCGACGCGCGCGTAGGGCGCGCTGCACGCGAGGTCGAAGCACGCGTAGGCGCCGTGCCGGTGCAGCAGGCGCGCCACGGCGCGCGTGTCCGTGCGCAGGCCGTTGACGTTGCTGCACGCCGAGAAGGCGCCCAGCATGGGCCGCCCCGACGGCGCGCGCTCCGCCAGCGCCGCCTCCAGCGCGGCCGTGTCGAGGAGGCCGTCGTCCGGGCGCAGCCCGACCTCCACCACCTCGGCCAGGCTCTCCCGCCAGGTGAGCAGGTTGGAGTGGTGCTCGTAGGGCCCCACGAAGACCACCCACCGGTCGGACGGCGGGACCGCGGCCAGCGCGGCGGCGCGCAGCGTCGGGGTAACGGCCATGCCCGTCACCTCCTGCAGGCGCTTGATGGCCGCGGTGCACCCCGTGCCGCAGAAGAGCAGCATGTCCCGCGGCCCGGCGCCCAGGCTGCGCTTCACGTACCGCGCGGCGTCGCCGGCGAGCCTGCTCGTGTGCAGGCCCACGTAGCTGTCCGTCGTGTGGGTGTTTCCTGCGCGCCGGCCGGCCGGCCGTCCACGTAAGAATAAGCACCAAGTGCTAGTATTTCTTCATGAAGAGAACGATAATAAATTGCGCACGGGGGTACGTGTACGCACCGTAGTAGGGGAGGACGTTCCGCAGCACGAACTCCTCGGCGAAGCGCAGGCAGCGGCCGGACGCCGTGTGGTCGGCGTACGTGATGCGGCGAGTCCCGAACGGCGACGCGAACTCGGCTTCGGCCCCGATGATCTGCGACCGCAGCCACTCGAGTTTCTCGCCCGACGCGGCGTCGTCGTCGTCCGCGACGGCATTGTTGTTGGCGTCGCCACCGCCACCGAGCACGAGGTCGTCGAACAGGAAGCCATCGGCATGTTCTGCTGCTGGAGGACTAGGAGCTGCAGCGCAGCTACACCCAGTACCAGCAGAAACGGGCAGAAGCGGCATGGCAAAATGGTAACTCAATCCGGAGGTATACCTGAGTACTGCACTAGCAGCCAGTGACCCGGTTGAATTGGAAAGCAAGAGATGATCTAATTAACGATCGTTGGGGAAGCATATATAGGGAGCTAAAGGCTTGCTGTTCATCCTGTAGGGTCAGCCAAACATTTTCCTGCGTCCTCTGAATTTTGTGATCTGCGTGGGAGCTGGATGCCGTGCCGTGGGAGGCGGTACGAGCAAAGCAAACCATGGCCAGGTCACATACCAAGGGCCCGGCAATACCACAGATCGCCAAATGCAGTGCTACACGCGCGATCGCTCGTGGTTGCCGGCGAACGAAATCAGGCTGGTGCACGCACGAGTGGGGGATGGTTCCGTGTTCTCGATGCCCCTGGATCCAGAGCTCGGCGATGCGGGGGGCTGAAGGCCGCGCTGCGTCACCCCACCAATCAGAGCCAACGGAACATGTCATCCCGGGCATCCGGCGCCGGCGCCGCTAGTTTTGGGCGTGTTTGCCACCCGGGCTGCAAGGCGCGCCGTTTGCGTCCCCGGCCGGCGCTGGAGCCTGGCTCCCAACGGTCAAAAGTGACCTCGTGCCTGGCTCCCGGGATACGCTGCGGGGGGTCGTTTCTTGGGAGCCCGGCTCCGCGCGGCGCATGAAGGCGCACGTGACCGGCTCTCGTGTGTGGGCCGGGTGGCTGGCGTGTGGGGGTGTTGGTCTCAGCCCGGCTCCCAAATGGGTGGCAAACATCATCTTTGTCTGGACCGAGCTCATTTGGTATAAAGCTGCAAACACGGTGCATTGCACCATCTGGGCCAGGTCGTTCCAGACTTGGCCTAGTCGGGCCGGCCGAGCCGTGCTGGGTCGGCCGGGGTGGCAAACACGCCCTTTGTGTTCTTGCAGCCGGATTCGGCCCGTTGGAGGAAGGACTTTCGCAAGACACGACCGTGTCGCCGCCGGCCCATCATCATCTATCTATCTTCAGGAAGCTGAACTCTCTCTCTCTCTCGGCCTGCCCAAAGAAAAACATGGAGTTGAAAGCCCATCGAGCAGTATGAAATCGGGCCAGCTGAAAGCGCACATACATAAAAATTAGGATACTTTGGAACTTCCGAACTTTTATGATTCGTGATGGCCTATAGTCTCTCTTGCCATCTCTCTCGCGCCCATGGTTGAACTTCGTTGTCGCGGGGGACGGCGGCTTGCGGTGTCGAGGCCGACAGAGTAGGTTTAGGGTTTTGGGGTTCCGGAGTTTCTAGAGGCTCCACTGTTCAACGATCTTAGAAAAGGAGGTGGTTGGGGAGCCGGAGGACGCAGTCGTCCACAAACGAGGGATGGGCGGGCAAGGTCGGATAACCGGTGGACCGGTGACAGGCGGCTGGGGCGCGAGAAGAGCTAGGTTAGGAAGGGCGGGGGTGGTGGGCTGGTGGCGCAGAGGTGTGACAGCCGATGGCTGGGGTGGTGGAGGAGGCGAGGAAGGGAGGTCGGAGGACCGACTAGGAAGAAAAAGGTGACGAAGGAGGTTGTTGGGTCGGAGGAGATGAAAGATACAAAGCTTATCCACCTTCGAAAGAGATATAGGAACCTACTTTCAAAATGTCAAGTTCGTTCATGAAAGGCAAGAAGCCAATGCTAACGTCGATAAAAAATATGGCTAATGGTTGTTTGTATGATGATCTAGGCCAGCATGTGGTGTGTGATCGACGGTGTCTAGGTGGTGTTGCTAAAAAAGAAGTTATTGTAATCCAAACAAACAAAACCATATGTACCAACAACAAAATAACAAAAACAAAAAGGACTCCAAAGTTGCATATCTGAACTTAGGTCATGTTGTTTAGTTTCCAAAAGTTTCTACAGTTCAGCTGTCATATCAAATGTTTGAACATCAATTAGGAGTATTAAATATAAATTAATGATAAAATTCATTTCATAATTCCTGAATTGATTCGCGTGATGAATTTACTAAGTATAATTAGATTCTGATTAGACAATATGGTGCGACTATAAACATGTGCTAATGATGAATTGATTCGGTTTAAAAATTTTGTCTCACTAAGTGCAGTTCATCTGTATAATTAATTTTATAATTAGATCATATTTAATTTCTATAATTAGCATTTGAAAAATTGACGTAACATTTAGTGTATTCACCGAAGAAGACCTTAGTCCGTGACAATGCAATATCTCTGTCTAGCTAGTCAGACAGCTAGAACGACGTTTTCAGAACTTTTGGTACTGCCGCATACACCGTACCTATAACACGACCGGAGAGATACAGCATTATCCATTTCATCCTACGTGATGGTAAACGGCTCACGGTTCATTTTCACACATCACTCTCGTCACCACAGTCCATAGTCCCACACCCCCTGCAATCCATTGTCCCATTACATTACATGTTCGTCGTCATATTTCTCGCCCCATATCCTCAAGTCTCTCCACGCATGGGAACAATTGCTGACAAAGAAGTAAAATATCTGCGTCCTGATGAAGCTCCATGTGTTGCAACTTGCAAAAGCCAGAACAATGCACCGCGCTTTCACTGTGCAGACATCAGACAAGACAACAGTACTTTTCACTCAGAAGTATGAGACAAATAGTTAGCAATATTTTTTTCTCAGAACAAATTAATGCCAGTCACCAGCTAGCCAAACAGACTGGATCGTTCTCTACTACGTTATGAACTTATATGATGCTTGAATAGGTCTTCGTTATGGTCCATTGAAATGCAGTAGAGAACAATATGTGCAGTGCAGCCAAGCAATAGGCCCCTCTGCAATATTTGAGCAAATAAATCAGCTACAGTAAATTGGTGTAACTTAATCCCAACACACGAGTATTTGGAATTGCTAACCGTGCACTGGCCTGAATACGGATACGTCCAGTGGAGGATGAAACTTCACAGCAGGCGTACGCGTGTGGGCCCGCCGGAAAATCTGAATACCGCGTGGCTACGTACGGTCAATGATTCTTTGCTCGTTTCCACGTGAAATGGGTTCACGGAGAACATTTTTGTCCACATTTGAGCCGTTATCACAAGTTCACATATGACGATATAAAAGTATATATGTAACTCACCGCTGCAGTTTATGTTTATCCAGGACGAAAGGGTTCGTGAAAGCGATAGCATCTCTGACTGTCACCAGCCTATGCTGTTATCGATCTGCTCATCATCAGTTGGCAAACTTGCATTGTCACAAAAGGCGCGGCCGTGTTTGTTTTGCAGAGGCTAATTTTTAGCCTCAATAAATCTTGTTGTTCTGGAGTACTACAATTTTACGTGGCGAATTTAATAAGCCTAATTAATTCATATTTTACTACAATAATGATGTAAACATCCTCTAACCATTGGCTTTATTAGATTCGTCTCGCGAATTAACACAAGGGTTGTGAAAGTAATTTTTTAAATTGTCTTTATTTAATATCTCTAATTAGAGGTCAAATGGTGGACTAAAATTTAGCCCACCCCAACCAAACATAGGGGTCATGTTTAGTTCCTTCCCAACAAAAGTTTTCATCCATCACATCAAATGTTCAGATACTAATTATGAGTATTAAACATGGATTAACGACAAAACTCATTCTATAGTTCTCGGATAAAATCACGAGACGGGTCTAATGAGCTTAATTATATGATAATTAGATAATATCATGCTGCATTAAATAATCTCTCATGACGGATTAATTATGTTTAATAGATTCGTCTTGTGATTCATAGATGCGTTTTGTAATTAAAATTATTTTTCACCCTTCCAACACTTCATTTTTAATTCGTAAATTTTTTGACTTCGCGAGCAAGAGACCTGATTGAATATGGTTGCCGGATGAATCCCGCAATGTCATCGATCGATCGGCTCGTGGCGTGTTAGTAGCAGCGGGATAGTCGGCGTACGTGACGTTGCAGGTCGAGCCGTAGCGATGTGTGCGCCAGTTTGATGATCATGCACTACCGTATTTCCTTTTTCGGATTTGCCGACACACGACACGGCCAGCGGCCGGTTTCAATAATGCTCGGTGCTCGATCGGTGTAGGACTATCGAACGATCTTTTATTATACGAGCAAATGTATGTAGCGCGCGCGTTAGACCTGCGTATACGTCGGCTGCTGCGGGCGAATATCTTCTTCGAGTATCGCCGGTAGTCGACACGCATACTTTTTTTTTTCTCAGCGTGTCACTTTTTCTCCTCGTGATGCTAGCGGTACGTAGGCCCCCAAAGAATTGACCACCTTGTTGCTTAGCAGGCCGGCCGGTGTTGCAGTTGCGTTGCTGTCCACATCCAAATCCCGTCGTCCAATGGCAATTATGTATGCGTTGGGAGCATGGTTGTACAAGTTCATTTGGTTCTACGACAACAAGCCAGTGGACACCAAACTTGTCAACGTCCATCAAAGTAAAGCTCAAGCCCCAGTCGGCCTTTTCTTTACAATTTCTTCCCAGTTGGAGGCTCTTGACAATAGCTGCACTAGTGCGGATTAAACTTCGATTTCCTCGGAAAGCAGCTTTTTTCTATTAAAAAAAAGCACCAGCAGGGGATTGGTTTCGCTGTTCAGCTTCGATCGCACGGCTGCGGGCTCTTGAGCTTGAGCACGGAACAAGCTACTGCGGCACCGCACCGACGCAAAGTCCAGACTTGGCACGTGACATGTCACCTGTTTTCCTCGCGATGCATCGACTACACAGCCCGTTACATTTATACTAGAACAACCCGGGGCGCGATCCCTATCGAAAGTGCACTATCATGATCAAAATTAACAGAATCAAAAGAACACCTTTGCAGCTCATATTACACATTTCTATCATCTGCAGTCCATCGGGTTCTGTGATGAGGATTCCTAGCTAACAAACATTTAAGTCGAAAGTGCCTACTTAATCATCTACTATTAATTATATAAAATAGAGTCTCCATGTCCTCTATTTAAATATACATTGACCATCTCACCAGTTAAGCTAAGCATGATTAAAAATGATACGCATCTCATATTCCCAAGACGAGCCAAGTTTGCTCCACGAAATTAATTAGAAACCATAACTAATAACAAGCGAAGTAAAAGTCAAAGTGTTTGTATTCCCATCAATGCATACAAATTTACAAACACAATTAGAAAGTTCACAGTTCAGATTTGCAATAGCTCAACTAATCATGGCATGACCATCATGATGTTGTCAATATCACCATTGTTCTTCCACAGCCTCTGGAACCATGGTGTGACACTCTACCAAGCATATGAACAACACCATTAACCTGGGACTAATCTCCCAAGCATATGGGACTAACAACGAGAGGTGGACATCACAGTTTCATAAATTTGTCCAAGGGTGCAAAATGGCATGTGCCTTGATATATCAACAGTAACTCTCAATCTCTCTTGTTCTTTTATATTGAAAGGACCCAAATTTACTTGAAGCAAAAGATGGTGTCACAAATGAGGTTAAGTCACAGTGAACTATTTCTGATTTCAAGTATATTTCTTCTACATGGTTTATTCTACCTATAAGAACTTGACAATACGCAATGACTTTGAATGGTCTCAATCATCTTAGATCTCCATTGTTCCTTATAGAGCTTGCTATATTCTTTATGTCATGCTGCATACAACAAGCTAGCATTGAGGTTTAAACATATACTCAAATATTCAAATAAAGCTATGTGCATTCATATATTTCAGCAAATATAGGCTTTGAGCTCCACAAAATAAATAGTGCCATAGCCTGGAAGTCTGGGAATATTTCATAAAGTAGTGGGTTCACTTCAGAAATATTTAGTAATGATTGTTCAGAAAGAAGAAATAAAATTACATTATAGATTGCATATCCATTGCTATGTCTGCCGCATAAAAACATTAGTAATAAGATTGCAACCAAAAAGTTTTTAAATAGTATGCATTAGTTGTGCTGTAGAATTAATTAGCATCATTCAAACAAAACTAAACTTGTTTATTATTTTTGACCTGGAAACAGCATAACCAATCATCTGAAAATGCCCCGAATTTCCCACTGCCATCACATTGTCAAAATGCGCACCCTGTCACGAGGTAACAATAAAAATGAATGTGCAAGTAATGGTTTGCTCAATTTCTCAAGTATCAAATCACAATCGCATGGACAACTAATTTGATTCATCAAAGTACAACAATTGAACCACATCAGCCATGTGCAATGGCAGCAAGACTTTATATACAATCACAGGCACACCAATTTAGTAGAATAGTAGATAAGAACATAGCACTGTTATAATCATTAAAAGACATGTAGGAAATCGAAAGAGAAGCTAAACAAATATCAGGCTAGAAAGGGCAACAAATAAAAAGGATCTAACATCCACGAACTCGAAGCCATCATTTTAGCACATCAATAAGGTCTGCTCTAGCTACTCCACAACATCACCATCCTAATATCCACACAAAAACCTTCGCAACCTGCAAATTTAGTTATAGTGTTTTTGGGCTTTTCTAGAAACATTGTTTATATGGATAGAATGTCAAGTTAAAGCAAAGGAATATAGGTGCTCTAAGAAATACCACAGATATCGCACGAGGAAGAAGAAAACAGGTACATCATAAAGGCATCTGAAGTGCGAGCAGAAGTCGAGATATCTACTTTTTATTATGTGTCTGATTAACTATTAGTGTCTTATTTATGACATCACAATTTAATAAATTGATTTGATCTGAAACATATAGTACTCTGCAACTAAAGTTGATTCAAAAGCCCGATCAAATAGAAGTGTTAACAACATGCAGCATATAATGTGGAGCACATGATTATTTTTATTTCTGGATGAAATAATCCTTAGTTGCTGAAAAAATGAGTTGCAAGTGACAGTCCCTAGGCCATGTAATATAATTCCAATATAGCATACTACTTGATTCACATCTAAAGTAGATAAAATACAAAAAATACTTACCCATGACCATAAGAGGGTGCTCTTGGTGCTGATTTCTCAGCCATCACAACACTGATTTTATAGCCTCTCATGTCATAATCTGGAACATGAACATGAGCAACATAGATGCATTAAAAACTGGACAGGACTAATAATGCATTGGAGAAATTGGTATCACTGAACATCACAAAGTGAAATGGACTAAGACAAGCATCTTGTTTGGCTTTTCCACTTAATCTTCCACACTCACACACAAAGCGAACGACATCGACCGCAATTCACATAGCAGATACATGTGCAATTCATACATATGTCAAACAAACCGTAACTCTAAAAACTGAAACAATCCATGTATTGTATTCTATTTCTTTGGCCAATGGTAAACTTTTTCATCTACGGTTTGTAAAAAATAAAACCAAGCCAAGTAACCGCATCTCCGATTGTTTTTTTATGCAGAATGAACTTGATCACACTTATTGCATCTACTCCTACGGTTGTTATCCAAACAATGTAATGGACAAGAGAGATAGTCAAAATCTATACCAATTTTTTTGTGTGTGCAATGATTATGGCAAAAGAAACATTTCAGGAAATAGCTATCCTCTCATATATGCAAAGTGCCATTCGTTATGTAACAAAAATAACACCAGACAAAGCTCATAAGTAAAATCGAAAGGGGGAAAATGTAAGCTTACCTCTTCAATTGTATCCTGCTCCAGTCAAAACTGATATCATTTTTTTTGTGTTCCTGCAATGACAGAAATGTAAGCTAACAGTCACGCCATTTAGAAAATCCTTTCTAGACTGTTATTTAGAGCATAACTAAATTCAGAATTAGAACCTTAGTGACTTGGCAAGCACAATCACACAGAATGCCAACTAATGCAGTAATGCTGACAGGTACACATCAAGCTAACCATACATTATTAAAATTGAGAATAATACTATGTAATAGAAGAAACATCATTCACCCTCTCTTCAGAAAATAGCAAAAATGGTTCATCACCACTTACCTAAGCAAAAAGAGGAAAAACTATAAACCTCAGAGCCAGCTGATATATAATTCAAAAGAAATACAGAGTATTAATCAAATTGAGCATTACCATCAGAAAGCATCCATGCAAAAAAAATCCAGAAGAACTCATGGTAACCGATTAAGTTATAACTGAAACACAGTTTCAATGAGAGTGTAAAGACTTCTGGAAATACCTTAAGAATCAAATTAGATAATCCAAAAATAGTAGGATAACTGAAGTTGCGCAGAGTTCCGTCTGCGATTGTCTTAAATATCTTGGGTGATTTCATATGTGCCGGCGTTTTACAAAGTTGTTTCTGGACAAGGAGTCCTACCATCAAATTGCAGTCTAAAGTTACTATGATTGCTTCTAAAATAAGTAATTCACATTTAAAAGTCTTCCCCCCTCACATCCTATCCTTCATGTATGGTGGACTCTAAGCACGAGAAGATGCAAAATTCAGTTTACTTACAAGTAGCGTCAACAATAGGCATTACATCTACATGCATAATGGCGCAAACAAGCAACAAACCTATTGATCTTGTGGAACCAAAACGAACATGACTAAAGCTTAGATTACTGCATCAGGATTAGACAAAAAACCCAAGCAAGAAGGTAGAGATGCACCTTGAAATTCCACTGATCCAGCTGAAGACCCCCACTGCAGGCACAAGGAAGAGGGAAAAAATGTAGTCAGTAAAGATGTATTGCACAAGATTAAAGATGAAAGTTCCCCCTGATGAAAATGCATATTTAAGATTAAGAACAAGACAGGGGACGAGCTGGCGCTCCACGAATGCCAGCAAAATCCACCCCAATCTACGTGCAAGAGCAAGGTGAGATCCAATCCAAGAGAGAGAGAGGGGGTGCGACCCAACGGCAGAGCGCATCGGTCGGAGGATGGCCACATCTCAAGCTTGTGCATGAGAGGCATACCTGAAGATGCCCATCTTCCACGTCCGGCGTCGAGGAGGAAGAGGAGCACGACGCCATTGAGGAAGAGGAGTACCACCAGTGGAGCTCCAGCGGGCTAGCATCCTGGATGGAGAGGAGCACAGTGCCACCGCCGCCGTGGGTCACCACCGCACCGGAGGTTTCGCCGTGCCCTCGCTCCCGTGCATCTCTACCACCGTTCCTTTCTCCCTCTCCCAGATCCGGTGCAAGTAGGGGGCCGCAGAGGCAAGCAGAGAGGGAGAATAGACGGGAGACCGTGACAGAGAGGAAGAGGAGGGAGGCGACAATGCCGTTGCTCCCACTCCGAGGCGCCCCCCCACCGGATTGGATCCTGCCGGAGCGGGCGGGGTGGCGGCGGCGGAGAGCAGGGAGGGCGACGGAGAGCAGGGGGAGAGGGAGAAAGGGAGGGAAGGCAACGATGGAGAGCGGGGGTGGCGGGTAGGGTGGTGAGGGGTTAGGGTTCGGGGACGCGGGAGGGGCTTTTCGAAAATTGCTTCGAGGGGGGTCTTCTAAAAATAGCATATTTCCTTCTTCGCGTAGAAATAAAATTTAGTTAGAGGGCTTATACGGAAAGCATATGAGCACATTTCCTATATGGATCCGGACGCGCTAGACTGAACTGTGATTCCTATCAAAATGGAGGATTTTTTTGCAAAACATCGAGCGCTGCGGGAGCCCCGCTCAGGGTGGCGTGGCGCGCAGCGAAGAGGCCACGGAGGCTCCGATCGCTCTGGTGCGAGGAAACAGCAGGAGCTTTTCACATCTCCGATGCATGATGCGGCATGGCCAATGCTGCTTTCTTCTTTCCTCTAACAGGAGCTGCTACGTCCGATCTCCGATGAGAATTTTCCTTTGGACAGGGTTTAGGGGGTTGTTCTTTCTCCATCTCTACCGATTCTTCCTCTTATTCTTATTCTTTTTTCTCTTTTTTCTCCTATTCTTCTTTTAAATTCAATGGAGTTCATGGTGGTGGTGGTGGTGGGGGGGGGGGCTAGAGCCCCCCTAGCCCCACCGTTGGATCCGTCACTGCCTTCGGGTAGTGTGTCGCAATGCAACATGAAGATATACCTACAACCTATTAACATCAAATCTCAGAATATCTTAAAGGAAAAAACGAATCCACACCACAGTATTAGGAGATGTTTAACTTGCACAACATCCTATCCAAATCCCTTCCTTCTATCCAAGAATTACAACTTTGCAAAAATAGCTACTGAAACATTGGAGAACATCTCATTCAACGCCGAGGAAAAACAAAGCTAATGAAAAAAATTATCATGCATGTTGCGGACATCGAAAAGGAAAACATTATATTTATCATTTTATTTTTTCATCAACATCCAAGGTCAACTATTATGACATGCAAAATGAGATACCACAACATTGAGAACCAGTGGCGGAACCAGTCGCAATGCCCCCCTAGCCCCACTGTTGGATCCGTCACTGCCTTCGGATAGTGTGTCACAATGCAACATGAAGATATACCTTTTGCAACATAAATATATATGTGCTAAATGCCCATTAACATCAAATCTCAGAATATCTTAAAGGAAAAAACGAATCCACACCACAATATTAGGAGATGTTTAATTTGCACAACATCCTATCCAAATCCCTTCCTTCTATCCAAGAATTACAACTTTGCAAAAATGGCTGCTAAAACATTGGAGAACATCTCATTCAACATCGAGGGAAAAAAAGATAATGAAAAAAATTATCATGCATGTTGCGGACATCGAAAAGAAAAATATTATATTTATCATTTTATTTTTTCATCAACATCCAAGGTCATCTATTATAACATGCAAAACGAGATACCACAACACTGAGAACCAGTGGCGGAACCAGTCGCAATGCCCCCCTAGCCCCGCCGTTGGATCCGTCACTGCCTTCGAGTAGTGTGTCGCAATGCAACATGAAGACATACCTACAACCCATTAACATCAAATCTCAGAATATCTTAAAGGAAAAAACGAATCCACACCACAATATTAGGAGATGTTTAATTTGCACAACATCCTATCCAAATCCCTTCCTTCTATCCAAGGATTACAACTTTGCAAAAATGGCTGCTGAAACATTGGAGAACATCTCATTCAACGTCGAGGAAAAAAAAGCTAATGAAAAAAAATTATCATGCATGTTGCGGACATCGAAAAGGAAAACATTATATTTATCATTTTATTTTTTCATCAACATCCAAGGTCATCTATTATGACATGCAAAATGAGATACCACAACACTGAGAACCAGTGGTGGAACCAGTCGCAATGGCCCCCCTAGCCCCACTGTTGGATCCGTCACTGCCTTCGGATAGTGTGTCGCAATGCAACATGAAGATATACCTTTTGCAACATAAATATATGTGTGCTAAATACAACCCATTAACATCAAATCTCAGAATATCTTAAAGGAAAAAACGAATCCACACCACAACACCACAATATTAGGAGATGTTTAATTTGCACAACATCCTATCCAAATCCCTTCCTTATATCCGAGAATTACAACTTTGCAAAAATGGCTGCTAAAACATTGGAGAACATCTCATTCAAAGTCGAGGAAAAAAAGCTAATGAAAAAAATTATCATGCATGTTGCAGACATCGAAAAGGAAAACATTATAATCATTTTATTTTTTCATCAACATCCAAGGTCATCTATTATGACATGCAAAATGAGATACCACAACACTGAGAACCAGTGGCGGAACCAGTCGCAATGCCCCCCTAGCCCCACCGTTGGATCCATCACTGCCTTCGGATAGTGTGTCACAATGCAACATGAAGATATACCTTTTGCAACATAAATATATATGTGCTAAATACAACCCATTAACATCAAATCTCAGAATATCTTAAAGGAAAAAACGAATCCACACCACAATATTAGGAGATGTTTAATTTTCACAACATCCTATCCAAATCCCTTCCTTCTATCCAAGAATTACAACTTTGCAAAAATGGCTACTGAAACATTGGAGAACATCTCATTCAACGTCGAGAGAAAAAAAACTAATGAAGAAACAATTATCATGGATGTTGCAAGCATCGAAAAGGAAAACATTATAATATATCATTTTATTTTTTCATCAACATCCAAGGTCATCTATTATGACATGCAAAATGAGATACCACAACACTGAGAACCAGTGGCGGAACTGGGGGTGGCCAGCAAGGGCCATGGCCACCCCCAACAAAACAAAATTCTTTTCACTACCTTTAACCCCTTTGTCAGCTTTTAACTACATTATGTCAGCTCATAGTTAACAAGCCTCTTAATGTTGCTCCTCCAACTCAAATTAAAACAACAAAAAAAATGTAAGAAAGCATATTTTTCCTAATCTATTTCCCTAAATTGTTTTTATTTAATTTCTGGTCTCATATTGAGATAGAGATTGCAATGAAGGTCACATCAGACTTGATTATTGATGATTTCAATACGTGTAGTGAAATATAAATGAATAAGATGTGTTTTTTTGACCATCTTTGCAAACTATCGTTTTTGTATATTGTCATTACATAATTAATTAATATATATATTTATGGCTAGCTAGTGTATGCTTTGTGCGGATAATGACTAATTAGATAAAACACCAATTTTTTAATCAACAAATGTTCGTTCGGCCCCCTTGATTTTTCTCTCCAATTCCGCCACTGCTGAGAACCATTACCATCCTCCTCTAGTCGACACAAAATCTGACACTCAAAGATATAGCCATCCATTCTTCTCGGGAGTAGTCCTTGGATGCCTCTCAACTAGAGAGAGGAGGTCACTAGCGCCAACGGTGCAATGCTACATGCCCTGCTATTCATGCCACCACATCACAATGAGAAGATGGCATCATTTGCACCACCTCCTCCTCCAGCTCATTAGCGGCACAAATGCTGCCATCCTAGTCACGCGCGCTACACATCGCGTCTCGTCGTAACGTGGTGGTTGTGAGCTCGCTGCGCACCACCTTCTCGTCGAGCTCATCAGCGGTGCAAATAATGTCCTCCTACTCATGCTCGCTATGCACCACCTCTCGTTGTGATGCAGTGGTTGAGTCCCTGCGAACCACCTCCTCGTCGAGCTCATCAATGGCACAAAATGCTGCCCTCCTAGTCACACTTGCTGCGCATTGCCTCTCGTCGTGATGTGGTGGTTGAGCTCGCTATGCACCACCTCTTTGTCGAGCTCATCAACAACAGAAATGTTGCCCTCCCAGTCATGCTCACTACGGACCGCCTCTCGTCATAATGCAGTGGTTGAGCTCGTTGTGCACCACCTCCTCGTCGAGCTCATCAGCGGCGCAATGATGCATGTCCTGCTATTCATGTCGTGATGGACAAGTTCATTGCACATGCACCACCTCCTGGTTGAGCTCACTAGTGGCGCAAATGTTGCCATTCTAGTCACGCTTGCTACGCACTACCTCTCATTGTGACGCGGTGGTTGAGCTCAGTATGCACCACCTCCTTATTGAGGTCATTAGCGGCGCAAACGCTGCCCTCCTAGTTACGCTTACTACGCACTGCCTCTTGTTGTGATGCGGTGGTTGAGCTCGCTGCGCACCACCTCCTTGTCGAGCACATCAGCGACGCAAACTGCATGTCCTGCTATTCATGTTGCGATGGACAAGTTCATTGCACATGCACCACCTCCTCATCGAGATCATCAATAGTGTAACACTGCATGTCCTGCTACTGTTATTCATGTTGCGATGGACAAGTTCATTGCACATGCACCACCTCCTCGTCGAGCTCATCAGCGGTGCAAATGTTGCCCTCTTAGTCAAGCTCGATACGCACCACCTCTCGTCGTGACACGGTGGTTGAGCTCGCTGCGCACCACCTCCTCGTCGAGCTCATCAGCAGCGCAACACTACATGTCCTGCTATTCATGTTGTGATGGACAAGTTCATTGCTCATCATCTCCTCGTTGAGATCATCATCAGCGCAAATGTTGCCCTCCTAGTCACGCTAACTACCTACCGCCTCTCGTCGTGACGCGGTGTTGAGCTCGCTGTGCACCACCTCCTCATCGAGCTCATCAGCGGCACAACGTTGCATGTCCTGCTATTCATGTCACAATGGACAAGTTCATTGCACATGCACCACTTCCACATCGAGCTCATCAGCGGCGCAAATGCTGCCCTCCTAGCCACGCTCACTACGCACCGCCTCTCATCATGACACGGTGATTGGGCTCGCTGCGCACCACCTCCTCGTCGAGCTCATTAGCAGCACAAAATGTTGCCCTCCTAGTCACGCTCGCTACGCACCGTCGATGGGTGAGTTCACTACGCACCACCTCCTCGTCGAGCTCATTAGTGGCGCAAAATGATGCCTTTCTAGTCACGCTCACTAGTCACTACGCACCACCTCTCATCGTGTCGCAGTGGATGAGCTCACCTCATGCTATCCTGTTGTTCGCACTAACGTCTCATTGCGTCGTTGCCCCGGAAGGCCCGCACCTAGACTGTCACACACGACGGCGGGGGGGGAGGGGTGTAACTATAGGTAGTAACCTATCAAGGATAATGATGACAGGGAGAAGGACGTGACTGCAGTGTCCGATTTTCATGTACCCGTCAAACGGTCGTTCAGTACCAGATGTACAACGAGAATTTCTCATTGAACGCTCTAGTTGCACCGTCTCTAGTTGCACATCGCGGTGGATGAGCTCACCTCGTGCTGTCCTCTTGATGATCTGAATTTTCATGCTCCCCTCCTAGTCAGGAATTGTGATGCTGGTTCGATCGCACGGCAGACCATCGTAAATACAAGCTACTGTGTGCGGTGCCTCACAAAGCAAGTCTAGAACTCCAGAATTTGACACGTATGCGACGCGTTATCTGTTTTCCTCGCGATGCATTGACTCCACAACGAATTGCATCTGAGTCCAAGACCAAAGCTGCTTACTCCCAGTGAAGGAGTAAGCTCTGAAGCTGGCTTCGCCACTACTTACTCCTTTCCTGAGTTTCCACTAGTCGGCTCTAATAATAAGGTCAACCCTGTTTTGGTTAACGAATGCACTCGGCACCGGCAAGGCGCGCGCTCCGTGACAGCAAAATATAACGGGAGCGAGCGGCATCCAATCCAACTTGGCAACTTCGCATGAACAACGTGGGGCAAGCACCGGAGCGGCGTTGGCGAGCAGAGCACGACACTGGCGCCGGGAAAACGTCGGTAACGGAAGCCAAAACTACTAGCAGACGCGCGTCCCCGCACCCGAGAAGAAACAAACAAAGCAGCAGCCCCAGCCTCGAAGCTGAGCAAAAGCGGCCGGGGACCGGCCGGTTGTGGGCTTGTGGCACGGCGGCACGAGCACGGGCAGGCACGCGTTCTTATCCACTCCGGCGCGGAGAGCCGAAGCGGCGGGCCACGCGGCCGAAGCGGTGCGGGCTTCTCCTTGTCCCCCCTCGATCCACGTCGACGACGACGACCCAGTCAAGGCCTTCTATATATCCTCCTCCTCCCCACGCCCTTACCTCGCCCACCTGACGGTCCTGACCCCGCCCCGCCGCGACCATCCCCGGCCACTATTTATTTTATCAACATCACACATCACCTGCCCGATTCCTCTCCCTTCTTCCTTCCTTTCCCCATTCCGCCGCCAATTCCTCACCGGCTTTGATTCGCTTCCAATTCCGATCGCCTGCGGAGCCCTAGCGAGGGAGAAGGAAGGTTGATTGGGCCCGCCGGCTCCGTCCGTGGTGAGCTGCTCTTGACGCCGGCATGGAGATCTCGTTCGAGGCGTGGGAGGGCGTGCAGCGGCACGGCCAGGACCTAGCGGACCGCCTCGCGCAGGGCTTCACGGGCCTGCTCCAGGCGCCGCCGCAGTTCCCGTGGCCGCCGGCGGCGCCGCACAAGCGGGTGCCCTTCGAAATTGACCTCCCCGTCGTCCCCTTCGGCGGCGCCGGACGCCGAGCCCCCGGGAAGGACTTCCCCTTCCCCGCGGCGGCGGTCTCCTCGGTCATCGACATCGGCGGGAGGCTCGGCCAGGCCGGCGCCAAGCTCGGGGCGTCCGTCGGCGGGGCCGTGCAGCACGCCGTCAGGCAGGTGCCCGTGCCCTTCCGCCAGATCCGGCGCCGCGAGCAGCCGCCTCAGGCGCCCCTGCCCCCTGCGGCGGCTTCGGTGGGCGAGGGGGCCGCGGGGCTCTCCGTCGGAATGGAGGCTGCGGATAGGTGCCCCCTAGAGGCGGCGGCCGCCGCGGCTGCCGCGGTGACTGGGAGCGCGGCCGTGTCCGGCGTCTGTGGTCATGTTGGCGGAGATGACTTGGATGAGGACGACGAGGCTTTCGAATGCGAGATTGGGACTTTTGGAAGCTTTAAGAAGTCCAAGGTACCATCCATCTCGTGGTTGTATTATGGATCCCAGCATATTGGTGATGTTTGCATCTCAAATTAGGCACATAATCTTAGTTGAAGGTTTACAGTGCGACGATTTAACTGGTTTACATACGGCTTAAGAACCGTGTTATCATCAGATATCCTCAAGGATCTCATATTAAATTTATAGATTATAAAGCTAACACAATCTTGAACCTGCCATTGAATTATCCTTTCTTTGTCGGAAAATTTTGAGATTATCGTGTACTACGATCTTTAAGTGAACTCACACATAACACAGATATCAGAGGCTCACCGCACTTGTATCACACACATGAATTGAAGGGCTTAAATGTGTGGATGTACATCAAAGGTTGTACATAAAGTAATTTAAACTGAAACTAACCTTCAATCTTAATCAATCAAATGTTCTTACTGGACTTGTACCTTGGCCAATTTCGACCTAGATAGTGACATTCTGCAACATACTACTTACCTTCTCTCTTGATAATTGTGTATAGGGTAATGTAAATATGTCGGCAACGTACAACACCAGGAGTCATGAAATTGAGAGTTCTGTTGCTGCACGTGGAACCCTATGGAGGCTAGAGGCCTCACGTGGTGGTTCAACTTCTGGAAATGGTACTTCGTACCTCGTTCAGTTGGGGCCTCTACTATTTCTTCAAGACTCTACAGTTCTCTTGCCTCTTCATCTAACAAGGCAACAAATGCTTTGGTATGGTTATAATCGCAAGGTACTGATCCTTTCTATTGCCTTCTCCCATAGCGTGATTTACATTTGAGTATGATGTTTTCGGTCCTTTATTTTGTTATTTCATCATTGAATATTGTTTGCACCTTTGCATAGGTAAAGTTATGATTTGCTAGTATATTGCGATGCATATGATGTATAAATATGCTACTTAGGTTTATAATGTATGAGCTCACATTCATGTTTTAAGAGAGAACTGTAGATCAATTTTTGCTAGTGCATGTGCATGACAGGATACGTTTCAGATGCTATCTTTTTGGGTGGCTATTTTAACATAATTTAAAGTCACATTTTAAAAATAATTGTGATTATCATGTGTTAAAGCTAATAAACAATAATGGCATACAATGACATTACCTTATATTTAAATTACAAATGGTAACTTAGAATTAGCTTATCTGATGTATAAATGTGCATGTGTGTCTTCTGCCTGTTTTGATGATATCATTTTCTTCTTACATTATTAAACTTGATATTTCAATACAGAATGGAGTTCATTCCCTCTGTCCGGCTATATCGTCAAAAGATAGAAGATGGGTGATGATGTCGATGATGTGTATCAATCCAGTATCTTGTGTAAGTCTCATGAATATGTTCTAATCGCATGGGTTAAGTGAGAAAATCGGTGATTGTTCTGAATTTTATCAAGCACAAGAGTTTGGTGCAACAGAGATTGTTTGTAGTACCCACTCGCCAGTGACCGGTGGGTTCTGTTAGTATAGAGTAAAGCAACTGACTCAATGATCTTTTTGGAGATTTTTTCCTTGTATTTTTTATTTTGTAGTTGTCCAATGAAAGGATACATCTTGCCACAGTTCCTCAGTTACAAGTGTTACCATTTTTTTTCTGGTAGCCTGAGATAGGCCTGTTCATTTGGCCTTAAGGTTGGATGTACTGGACATCAAATAGTACTAACAATTATTTAGCATACCATCTTATTTTGTGTAATTTGTAAGGAGTATAATAGCCTAACTTGTATTCTGAAATTTTCTAATGTGTTCATTTATAATGTTACCACGATGCTTTCAAAATTGTCACCAAGCGTGGTCCTAGTGTTTCCAGTTAAATTCACACGATCATCCTTATTCCCTTACAATTTACTTGTGCGCATGAACCTGAGTACTAATACCTCTTTTTATTGCAGTCCTTTTTGGATCTGCAGTTCCCTAATGGGCAGTTAACATACTCTGCTGGTGAGGGGATTTCAGCAAGTGGTTTTCTTCCATTATTTGGTGGGTTGCTCCAAGCTCAAGGAAAATTGTTTGGAGAAAGCAGAGTGAGCTTTTCTGTCAAGGTTAGTAAGTTGTATTATGTTCCCTATATTAATCAATTGTGGTGTAAAAAAATTAATTAACCACTCTGGAAGTCAATTTCTTATACTAACACGAGATTATCCTGCAAAGTGTGCTAGTACCTAGTGATGCATGAAACAATGGTAATACATATTAAATGTTCATCATACGTAATAACTAATTCATGGCTGATCAGAATATTTTACGATGTTCATTGCTCATATCATGCTTGCACGTGTTTCGATACCAGATGAGTTCAATCTAACCCTTGTCATTGATTTATTTTTATAGAATAAACGTGGCACAAGGTTCACTCCTATGTATCAGTTGCCCGACAAGTCTGTTTCATTAGGAGTTACTCAACCCTTGGCATGGAAAAGATCTGGTCTTATAGTGAGACCCAGCATACAAGTCAGGTAGTATTCTAGATACATATGGACAACACTGCAGCATTTTATGTTTGGCAACTGTGCATTCATTTTTGCCATTCTTGTTCATGTGGTGCTAAAATAGTGCATGCTGTATTTGTCTTATAATAAATTGCAATACTTGTCAAGTGATGTTAGATGGCATGTTGCCAGATGTCAATTTCATTGTTCGTCAATAGTCATGCTGTATGCTCCATGTTTGTTTTTGGTTTATTTGTATCCTTTGCTCTGTTTTATGACTTGTAATTGACGTTCTGTCGGCAGTTTGTGCCCTACATTTGGTGGGAGTGATCCTGGGGTGCGTGCAGAAGTTGTCCATTCACTGAAAGAGGAATTGAATTTGATGTGTGGCCTCTCTTGCACAAGACATCCATCAGCTTTTACCGCGATCTCTGTAAGCTTTCCTTGCCTAAACATTTCTGATTGGTTCTTTCAGGATAATAGTTTGGCTACTATAACTGAGTCTCTACATGGCAGATTGGGCGGTCCAAGTGGAATGGTCAAGTGGGCAGTTCTGGAGTGGTTATCTCCTTGGAAACACCTCTTAATAGCATTGGAAGGCCAACTTTATCCGTTCAACTGAATGGTGGTTTTGAGTTGTGATGTCTTGGCTTCTGCGCTCAAGTTGTACATACCAGTGTATATATTGCCATCACTAATGTCCGTGCTCCATAGTCATTGATCGGCAGCTGAGCTGATCAACCTAGAAAGTTTGAAATTGGGTTGTGTGAGCTTGCAGCTCGTTTTTGTCTCTACAAGTCTCAAGCTCAACTTGGCAACTCAGCTGCTAGGTTCCCCAAAAGAGACTTGCATACATATTAACAGTCCTCGACGAGATCCTGATACTTGCAATTGAGCTTGCAAGTTTCTGTGATCTGTCTGGTTGTGAAGGCGGTTATTAAAGGCGGCATTCAATCCGGAAGCTCATTTGATTAATGCAAGACTGACAACACCTGTCGCATTTCAACGTTGTTGTTACCCAATTGTCTTGTTGGGAATTACGACCATCACAACTCTTCAATGTGTGGCTTGCCTAGTTGAATCTTGAGACAAAACTAGTTGGTATGTTTCTGGCTGCAATCTTGTATAACTCTACAAGTATTGATCAAATGAATGGATGACATCTGGAGTCATGGACCACTCCTGTACTACTGAAAAATTTGCTCGTGTCTTTTTATCCCATTTAGATTACGAGAAATTTGACCGTACTGGCCGTGCCGTACTGAGTTAATCCTGTCGTTTCGTCTTGTGATCTCGTTAGTATTGTCAGTAACCTCTAGTTATGTCATATAGGCACAACTAGAGGTACGCATTTACGAATGTTGCGACGCTTGCATTTACGAATGTTACAAAGTACCGTCAATAACTGTTCGATTTGTAACCGAACAGATCAATACCGCAGGTCCGCAGCAATATAAGCACACTGCACACACAAGGAACAAACCTAAACAGGCGATCCGCTCTTCCTTTTCAGCTTTGCCAACGGCCTAGCTCGGTCATGAAGATCGCTCACACAGCCGCGCTTCCACTGCTGCTGCTGCTCATCTTCTCGCCGGCCGCGATGTCCTCAGCTCTGGCCCCGTCCAACGCCGACGAGCACGGGCCCGGCGTCTACGTTGTCTTCGTCAGCCGCGCCGACTACGTCGACTCCTCGGACTGCGACCTCGGCCTGCTCGCTTCCGTCGTCGGAAGGTCGTACTAGTCTGACACGCCGGCGTTGGTGCACTGTACGCAGCCATGCCATACCTTCTCCAGCTATGAACTCACGAGCACTTACCCGACCGACCCCTTGCAGCGCGGCGGAGGCGAAGGGCGCGCTGCTCTACCACTACAGCGGCGTCGGCTTCGCGGCGCGCCTGGCACCGGAGCACGCCGCTCGGCTGTCGAGTGAGTGCAAATCGATGGTTATCCAGTTCAGAGGCTCCGATCCGTGACGCATCGTACGAGTCATCTTCCGGGTTGCCTATTTTTCTTTTTCGATCGATGTGTTACAGAGAAGGACGGCGTCGCGGTCTTGAAGGACAAGACGTACGGTATCGAGGGAGACGGCCGATTGCGTCGTTTCTTCGAAGAGAATGTCTGGAGGATCAAATCGAGTTTTGGATTGGATTGCAAGCCCACGTTTGCAGCATGCCCCCCCCCCCCCCCCCTCACGATCTGAAACATCTTCTGTGAAGTTTGGAGTATACTTTTATCCTCTTCAAATCACAGATCTCCTCAAATGAAATTTACCTAGCAAATCTCATGGATGCACTAACTGAAATTTGCACTGAAAGGCTTCATATTCCAATTATCCAATCCCCCTTTGTCCCGTGAGCCTTTTGATGCACTGACCTGCTTAATTGTCTTATTCGTTCGGTGGCCTTCAGGATGGTATAAACAACCACTGCAGGTGGCTGCACGCCTACACCCGCACCATCCGTGCTCCTATTTAGCGTTGCAGAGGGCGGTGCAAAATGGCTACGAATAATGAACAATCATCAGGGATGAAGAAATATCACCGATTTCGTTACGCAGGTCAGATAAAAATCAAGCAACCCCCAGCCAACACAGATGATGGTCTGGTTCCCCAACATTTTCTAAGCGCTGCTGATGACAAACATAACAAAATACATGAACATATAACAAAACATAAGTACCAATGTTTAAATAATCCTTTGGAAGCATCTACTGATGCTAACAAAGCAGAGCTTAGCAGCTAATAAGATGAACTTCATAGAAGCAACATCGCACATGAGTACATGACCTTTCAGGCTACATGGCAACTGAAAAGTGAAAACACAAACCAATGCCCTACCTAAAAGCACAAAAATAATCCGAACCGTTAACATCAAGAACTAACTCTGACACCCTAATCTCAAACCTCATAGATTTCATTGTAATACTTTCTCTTGTACCACTCATGGTGACAAATTTCCCAATGATTACACACCAGCAGATGCCTGAAGAAGATGAAGCGGGTGTCCTTAGACGCACGGCTGTCCAGGCAGAGGAGGTCCTGCTGCTTCCTGATCCATTCTTCGCTTGGCGGCTTTGCGTAATCATTGGGGACGCCATCACCATCATACATGCAGTGGAACTCCATGACTTTGAGGAACCTGCTTCTCCCGTGAAGGAACTTGGCCATCTCCCTCTGCCACTCGTGCCCTCTGTAAACCTCGAACACCACCTTCTCCAGTTGGTTATGGAGGCAGGGGATGTGTCTCAGCACGTCCCACGACTCTGATGCAGCAGCTTGAATCCTAGTCCAAGTATCTGACTGAAGAACAGAAACAAATTTCAGCCCTCGAGGTTGATCGATGGAAGACACATATGTGCAGGAACGATAAGAAACAATACAGTAGCCGGATCAAGTTACCCTGATGTAGAGTGCCTCTAGGCAAGGGAACATGTTGAGCAGTTGGATGATCCAATTGATGTACCCCTCCTGTGTGTAGCTTACTTCGATGGCAAGTGTCTTCAGGTTCGGCATCAATGTCTTCACATTAATTTGATCTTCCTGCAAAATGACATCAGTGGTTACTTCTCACACAAAATTGCATACAGCATAGCTAATTTCTGACTGCGTCTCAGTAGGTTGGGCTAGAGCAGAGCTCACTGTGAATATTGTTTCCCCAATCTCAATCGCCTGGAAGTTCATGCCGAGGTAGCCTAAGAACTTCAGCTTCGGCGCATGCGCAATCTTGAGGCGCACTCCTCTTTTCATGTACATGTACCTGCCGAACAGCCGCTCCAGGTTGGGAGCGCACTCGACGAAGAGCTCATCGAAGTCGCTGTCGCAGTCCAGGATCTTGAGGCTTGGAGATCGAACATGGACACGGCCGCGCTTGCTCACTCCACGCATCTTCAGGCGTTCAAGTGCCGTGCACTGCGTGAGCAGGAAGTTCAAGGAGTCATCGGAGATCGCGACACAGCACAGCTCGATCTCGGTCAGGCGTGCCAGGGGCGGGGCCGGGGCGGCGCCGGCCTTAGGGACGTCCGGGAAGGTGCAGTTCCACGCGCGGAGACGCTTCAGGGAGGAGCAGTCGAAGAGGGAGGCCGGGATCTTTTGATGCCTGTCGCGAAAGTCGAAGGTGAGGATGAGCTCCTCGACGCCGCGGCGGGCGAGCTCCTGGAGCCAACCGCCGCTGGATAGGTCCTTGTCACGGGGGATGTAGCTCCAGCCGGCGTGGAAGGAGCGGATCGGCGCGGTAGGGTGCGCGGCGAGGATGGAGTTGACGGTGCCGATAGTGTCGAGGCGGCCCGGCATGTTGGCGTTGAAGTCGAGGAGGAGGGCGGAGGAGAAGAGGCCACGCCAGCGGGAGGCCAGGACGGTGCATCTCGCTGCCTCATCGAGCCGGAGGAGGGAGAGGATGGAGACCAGGATGGCGTCCGGGAGGTCGCTGAGGCGGTCGCGGAGGAGGTCCGTGCCGACGTCCGCCGCCATCTCCGGCCGGTGATGACGTGTGCAATCTAGGTTATGTTGTCTCTCTGCGATGGACCGATTTGAACCTAAGGGGCTGCTTTGCTGGGTTTTTCTTGGGTGATATCTCGGTTTGGGCTTTCTTGTTTTCACTATTTGAGGGGTGTTTTGGGCCCGTTTGGAACCTAATTCTCATTTAGCTCCAACTTGATTTATAATGTGTCCAACTATAATATTTTTTTGGTAGAAAAGAAAACACAACTCAACTCATACGCTAAGTTTTTTTTTTTGCAAGAGCATGTCGCAATTATTGTTTTTTACGGGGTCGCCGTTTATGAATAGGGGAAATTAAAAAAAAAGGGCATATAACTAATTAACCCATGAAGTTCTTATATGACTGATTTCGATTCAACCCCAACCAGAACGCATCAAAATTAACTCCCACCCACAAAGCAAAGATTGTGAGACTTAAACCTTATAGCAGCTTATAAGATTGCTTCCTATTGACCTATTGTACTGCTGATGGTAGCGAAGACATGATCAGCGTTTTCTTAGGTGCTGATGATAACACACAAATTAAATACATGAACTTTAACAAAAAAAATATAAGTATCAATGTTTCGGGTAACGCTGAAGAAGCATCCACCGTTGCTAAGGAAAAAAATAGCAGCTGATGAAATAAACTACATATAAATATAACATATTAGTGCATGAACCTGCAAGTGTAGTGAACATAACTTTATTGTCAAAAGTTTGAGTATGATTTTGGAGATTCATGACAACATGATCAGTGGGACTAATTATGTTGTTGAGCATGTCTTTATAGATATTTTTAGATCCCATGGATACAACCACAATCAAAGTTAACATACCATGAGTAAAGCATAGCAAAAATCCAAAGTTCAAGACGCAAAGAATCAGCAAAAAAGAGACCGTCGGATGAACCGTCGGTACCTAGAAGCAAGCGTCGGTGCAAGCACCAGATGAATTGGTACACTGCGCGATGGCTCGGGTCAATAGGCACCGTCGGATACCGACATTCCATTTTCTACATGCGTCGAGTGAATACCAGAGGTGAAGTAGCGAAGCAAGAAGGTGTCAGATGAACCGACAGTCTGGCTAGTTGGACCGTCGGTCTATCCGATGGTTTACAGGTGCAAGACAAAGAGGTTTTAGCGCAGAGGCCTTAAGCACTGGATGATCCGACGATCCAGGCACCGGTTCATCCGATAACTATGAAATTCAAGACAGAGAGGTTTGGAGTGCAAAACCTGTAGCACCGGATGAACCGACACACCG
The DNA here is from genome assembly GCA_036936925.1 of Cenchrus fungigraminus. Classification (NCBI taxonomy): domain Eukaryota; kingdom Viridiplantae; phylum Streptophyta; class Magnoliopsida; order Poales; family Poaceae; genus Cenchrus; species Cenchrus fungigraminus. Next base: position 26,295,812 of record CM072779.1, on the reverse strand, counting down.
TCGGATGAATTGTGTCAATGGTCAAGTGCGGTGGAAGGCAACGACTAGTAGCACCGGATGAACCGACACCTAGGAAAATCTTAGCGTCGGATCATCCGATGGTACCCAGAAAAGACTAATCGTTGGAGCAACGACTCTATGGATGCCTTGGGTTATTTATACCCCTTCCACCCTGCCATTTGAGTGTGCTGGAATGAGCTGAAGTCCAGAGGAGTGCAAGACACATTGAAAATTACATCCATGCCATACTAGTACTTAAGTGAACATCCAAAGGCTTTGCACATGCTTGGTGTGTGTGCTTAGTGCTAGGTTTATCTTAGAGCTGAGTGAGTGCAAGATGTGTCTACCTTGTGAGGTAATTCTTGAGTGGATCAAGCTGTACAAGGTGCGCCAGAAGCCTTGGGGCCTAAGTGGCTCTCCAACAAACGTCTTCGACCCTCCGGTTTGGTGTGGAGTGGCGTGGACACTTTGTGCGGGGACGTGAAGAACCTCTTCCTTGGTGGAGAAGCTCCTTAGTGGATGCGGCATCAAGGTGACCAAGGGAGCTTGGCGAGTGCCTTAGTGGTGAGTCTTTGTGGCTAGTCAAGTGGTGCTCTTGAGAGAGACTTGGTGACCGGGAAGCAGTATTCTTGTGTGGAGTGCTTCAACAACGTAGACTAGGGGTGGCTTAGTGCCTACCGATACCACGGGATAAATCGCTTGTCAAGAGTTTGCTTCCTCTCATCTCTCTTTACGTTTCCGCTTTACATTATTGCAATCATTACTTATCTTTACTTTCCTAACGTAGTATCTTGCTAGGATTGGCTATAGGTTGCAAAACTTATTTTTAGATGAGGGTTTACATTAGATCAACCATAAATTGCACATCTAGATAGATATGATCTAGTTTACTTTCATACAAAGTAGTGGAAATCATAGGTTAATGTTTTAAGTTGCATAATGCACTTCCTCCCCCTCTTAGGCTACAAACATCCGATTTCTTACAATACTCAAATCCAAATCCTCAACAATGCAGTCAAGTTTTCTAGAAACCTCTATTAAAATACCAAATTAAGCAAGTGCAAGGGTTGATGTATAAGTAGAATCAATGGTAATAAAAAATAAGTTGTTATCAACCTTTTAGTAAGAAAATAGAAACCTCTATTAAAATACAATTTTGTGTGAAATATCACATTTTTATTTAAGTCGGCAGCAACGTTTTTTTTGTGCGAAAATATGTAAACTCCTAGAAAACAGATCATACGGAGTATATGAAATACTCTATTTGTTTTAACATATAACATTAAGACCAAACTAAAAAAGTATAAAATAATATATATTTTAAAACAAACGGAGTCGCACAAAATGGAACTCAATTATTTTTTTCAGTGTAACACGACAATGGTACAAATCGAAGTAGTACTATGTGGCACCATGTAAGGTTCAAATTCTAAAGATTATCTAGAAACTCAACAAAAGCAGCCTGAGATGAGCCTCCTTCATTCAGTGCTTGCACGGCTTTGCTCTTCTCAGTAGCCGCATGCTCCCGAAGGGCCCTTCCCCCGTCAGAATCCATCACCCACCTGACCTTCGCCTCCACCTCTTCAGCCTTCACTACCTCCTCGTCATAACCCCTTAACACCACTCCAAGCTTCATCTCCTCCACGATGAACAGCTTGTTCAACCTCTGCTCTGCGTACAATGGCCAGCATATCAGCGGCAGCCCCGCCATGATCCCTTCGAGCGTCGAGTTCCACCCACAATGCGTCACGAAGACACCTGTCCCCCTGTGGCCGAGCACCTCCACCTGCGGCGCCCAAGACTTAACCACGAGCCCCCGGTCTTTTGTTCTTTCTAAGAATCCTTCCGGGAGGATTGCGTCGAGGTCTGGCTCAGGGAGCGCGTCACCAAAACTCTGCTCGTCGCTGCTCGGGCTCCGGACGACCCACAGGAACCTCTGCCCCGATTTCTCCAGGCCGACGGCAATCTCCTGGAGCTGCTTCTTGGAGAAAGTGCCCATGCTCCCGAAGGAGAGGAACGTGACGCTGTTGTCCGGCTGCGTGTCGAGCCACTCGAGGCACTCGTTCTTCTTGTCCCCGCCTTCCGTGACCAACGGCCCGATGCAGTAGACGGGCGGCGTCGGACGACCAGGGATGCACTGCCCGTCTCTAAGAGCACGCACCGCCCGAGCTTCCAGTGGCTCGAATGTGTTGATGAGAATCCCGTTGGACTCCGCGATTCTGTCGGCCATGCGGAGAATGGCCTAGGTGCCCTCGTCGTTGTCGAGGACAACTTTGGGGAGATCCGTAGCCTTGATCGAAGGAGCGACGGGGAGACGGAGAGTCGAGTCTCCGAGCTCCGCGAAGCTCGTGTCCATGCTGGCGGCGACGCTGGGCAGGTTGAGGAAGACAGCGAGGAAGCTGGCACCAGAGGCGAAGAAGAAGTAGGCCGGAATGCCGAGCTCGGCGGCGACGTCCAGCGACCCGTAGCAGAACATGTCGAGCACGAGCGCGTGGACAGAGGGCAGCGAGCGGAGGAAGTCCCGGAGCGGCGCGTCCATGAGGCGGAGGTAGTCGATCTTCCCGAGTCGGGCTTCGGCGGCGGGCGGCGGCAGGACGTGGAAGGTGACGGACGGGTTGGTGGCCGCGGCGCGGGCGACCACGGCGGAGAAGCTGGCTGACTCGACCTGCGGCTCGACGAGCGCGACGGTGACGGCGACGCCGTGCTGGACGAAGAGCTTGGCCAGCTGGACCATGGGCGTGAGGTGGCCGACGCCGAGGCCCGGGTAGAGGACGACGGTCTTGTCCATCTCTCTCTAAGAGAGGTGAGAGGAGTGGTGGAAGCTGGAAGTAGTGGAACTTGGAAGACGTGAGAACGTTTGGCGCGACTTTTGCCTTGGCTCGTGTTGCTGATGTGTCTTTGTGTGATCGTGCAATGGCAGGGGTGCCGGGAGCGAGGTATATATGGCGAGAACCATCCCTACTCGGTCCAATACGTACACAACAAGCACAGACGGCATGCTGCGTCGATCCGTGCCAATCAGAGAGAGGAAGTTCTCTTTCGCAGGCTCTGAAAACAATTCTTGCTCTTTCTGTACCTTTGACCAGCTACTCGAAAGAAGTCTTTTGCACGCTCCTGTGGCCAGCCTGTCAGCGACACGCGATTCCAAAGCCATCGATTAGTTGTGGCTCGTGGGTACCTGGGAAGAACCATCTCAAGTAGTTGGCCTGACGTTGGCCGTGACGTTGCTGCCGAAGGGTGATTTGCCCACTTGCGGACTTGCCCCTGCTAGGCTGCTTGTGCTTTGGTGACCAGGATGGCAGGATGATGAAGCTTCCTAGGACGCCGCTGACGCTGACGCTCCCATCGCATTCGGTGATTTCGGTCGCACCGAATGGATGATGACGCGCGCACGGACGTAAAGGGCCGGAAAGATTTACCGTCGTAAAGGGCCGGAAAGATTTTGTTCCAGCTCAAAGGCCCAACAACTGTCAACAGCCCAATAATATGAGCCCACTATATGATCCACTGCCCGCACTACCTACCTTCCTTCCGCCACTTTTGCCTTCACAGTTCATCCTGCGTCACACCGGCGCCGCCTCCGCCGCACGCCAGCACATTCACGGCATCACCGGCGCCTCCTAGCGCCTACGCTGCCTTGCCTCGCCGCCAGCCTGGCCTTCGATCACTCGATGAGAGTCACAACCCCTGTCACACCTGATTTTCTGAAGAAAACCGAATGCATCTTATATGTGTGCCAGGATCTTAATTTCACACATACCATAGACATAATGAGTGTAATATCAGAAACAATGCTAAAAACGTACAAGAAGAGGTTTATTAATTTTTATTACACTTATGGGAAGACACGAAGGTCTTTACACGAACATCGATAGCTAAGACGATCCAGCACCGTCTTCAACTCCACAGGTATCTAACTGGGGGAAACGCATGCCTCAGAACTCATCGAAGTCGCTGAAGTACTCCTCCCCAGTGTTCTCCTCTGAACAGCGGGTAAGCAAGGGTGAGCACACTTATGGTTGGAGCTCAGCAAGTGAGGGAAAATGAAAGGCTATCAAGGATAGGCTAAGAGTTTGCAGCGGTTAGCATTTTAATGTTGGTCAAATTTTATTAGCAAGCACATATTTACTAGGTGTAAGTTTATACCATCCCAAAATTAAGCATTTAGAAAATATTATCTCAAAACCATATAAAACCATGATTTAATTCCATCTTCAAGTTCACTTATCATGTGAGGGTCCAGGCCGCTCTTGACCGTGAGCACGGCTGATCGATCAGTTTTCACTCTGTAGAGGTCGTACACTTTACCCACAGTTCGTGTTCCCCATGTTGCCCGGGTTGATCAGACCCTTAAACACTTCCGAGGTGAGTGGCTAGGGGTCCACTATGAAGCCTTTACAAAGATATGCAGAAGACCAACAACCTGCGACAGTTACAGCAGCGGAGCGGACCATAACCCTCCCTAGTGGTCAGCACCTTAGCAAAGGCTGCTACCCCAAAAGAACCGGGCTATACCCCTTCAACTCTGGCCCCCTGTGCTCCTTTCGGATAAGGTTGTCAGATAATTCCACACACCTAATTAATTGGCTAAGCCAGAGCCATATGGACTGTGGTTGCACTGTTTTCCTGGGTGGTTCTCCATGTTCCAATTAATCATATGATCTTGTTATTACCAAAGAATCATCTTTCACCAAATCTTGCTCGTCATTCATCATTTTGTAAAGTTCATTTGAACCATCCCAAGGTATAGCAACTAAGCATTTCTAGCCAAAACATTTATTTAAAAGGGTTGTTCAAGGTAATAGGGATAAAAATCTAGTCATGTCCTTAAAAAGGTGATTTTCCCATCAAATTATGCATATCAACATTAAATGTAAATTTAGTTATCATGCAAGTTGTGTGGGACAAAATAGAATATGCAGAGGAGGAAATCCACTTGCCTTCCTTGCTTAAACATTGGGATTCTTCTTCTTCAAAAACTTACTCTTGATCCGCGATCGGTAGCTCAGCACCCACTGGCACGATATCTAGGCGCATACCAAAAAATCATACAATAAATAAAAATAATGCATCAAATATTACAAAAGACTAAAACAAGCTTCTAAAACTAACAGTCTTAAAGAGACGGTCGCATGGACACCAAAAACGCCTAAAACGGACAAAGGATGCAAAAGATATGGCTTAAACAAGGTTTAGGGGCTAGATTGTAAGAAAACTTGGACTCCAGGGGCTTATCTGCAAGAAACCAGGGACCTAAATATAATTACACGTATAAACCCAAGGTTTATAGTGTAAAAGGTCAAAGATGGACCTCGGGTTGGAAAAACCTAAGAGCTCAGGGGTTAAAACGAGAAAACTAGGACCTGTTTGAAAGGGTTTTATAAGGTGGAAGGACATATCTGTGATATTAGAAACTTCAGGGGCCTTTTTGCAAAATGGCGGCGGAGAGCTGGGTTTGACCGGTATGGCTGGTTTTGACTCGGGCGGGGGCGCGATCCAAGCCGTCGATCGCCGCGTGGACGGCTCAGGTGGCCCGCAAGTGGCGCGCGGCGGTGGACGGCGGCGGGCTCACCGGAAGTTCGCCGGCGACGCTCAAACACGGCCTCCCGTGCACCAAACTCGACGGTACAAGCTCGAAAATGAAGAGGAGGACACAGGGAGATCACCTGGGGTCTTGAGTCAGCGAGAGGGGCGGTGAGGAAGGAGATCGGGGCGGCGACGCTGCGAAGGCGAGGAGGAGAGGAGAACTGGTGCGGGGAGTAGAGGAGCTCAGGGCGCCCTTTTGTAGGGTAGAAGGGGGAGGAGGAGGGGCCGGCAAGGCGGTGCCCGGTGGTGGATTCCGGTGGCCACCGTTGAATGCTGGTGGAGCTTCGGTGCAACCGTTTTGGGAGAGGAAGAGGAAGGGGGCGGGCGAGTGGGTGCGTGCGGTGCATTCACGCACATCTAGTGGGGAGGGGAGGAGGCGCGGGGAGAGGTGAATGGCGCCGGGGAGATGGCGGTGGCCGGCGGCCATGGAAGGGGCGCGGGTGCTGGAGGTAGGACACGGGTCTGCCATGTGGGGCCCGCCTGGCGGTGAGAGGGAGAGAGGGGAGGTGGGCTGGCGGAGTTTGGCAGGCCGGAAGGAGCTGGGCCGGCGGGGTCTTAGACAAGCCGAAAGAGAGAGGATGGGCCGCTGGAGAGGGGGAAAAAAGAAAAGGCCGGCGCGAAAAAGAGAAAGGGAGGAGAGGGAGTTGGGCCGCGGATGTTAACTGGGTTGAAACGGGAAAGGGGAGGGAAGGGTTAGGGGGTTTGGGATTTCCTCCTCTTCTTTTTTCTTTTTTTTCTTTTTCAACACACAACAAAACAAAATAAATGCATACAAATTATGATGCACAAACACTTGGGTGTTTCTAAATTAATTAAATATTATTTAATAATTATATAAAAGGCAAATTTAATTAGTCAAATTATTAAAACCCTTAGAAAAAAATCTAACCATATTTCTATTACTTTTAATTGTGATGGAATTTTAGGGTGTTACAGCCTCCAAGTCCCCAACTGCCAAAGTTTAGTGGTGTACCGTCGCTTTGCTCCAATTGCTACATGCGGAAGGTTAGTTCAGCGATACTTTTGACGTGGACCAGTAGCTTAAACGATCGCGGGAGATTTGGCTCAAAGTTATCCTCCAGTACACTAGTACAACATCCCTAAAGATTGGAGTAACGGGGAAATACTTATACGCTTGCCTTTTCCCCATTCCTTCTGAGAACGGCAGAATGCAGGTGATGTTCAGAGTCTGAGACCAACTGGAAGGGAACTCCTCACAGTTCCACTGGGAATCAGGGGTTCAAATCCAATCTGTAGATGTAGATGGACGATCGGACGCCAAATGTACCATGGAGAAGAAGGGGCGGGTGGGCAGCTCGGACGCGACTATATGTTGTTTCGGCGACAAAATCACATCGTGTCACGCCACCGGTCTAGAAGCTATAGCATGGGCCGCGATGGAGGCTGCCAGGCTGGATCGTGGGCCGCAAGTGGGTTGCTAGGGGAAACCGACGCGAGGTGGTGTTTCCGTCATTCACACACGTCCGGACGGACGCCAGGTAAGTTTGTTTCCTTTTTTTCTTTCTTTTTTTCTTTTATTTTTTCTTTTCTATTTCTATTTTATTTTTATTTTTCTTATTTCTCTTTTATTTATTCATTATTTTTTATTTATTTCCTTCTATTTCTTATTTTATTGTTTTATGTTCTTCTTTTCATTTTTTATTTCTTCTTTCCTTTACTTTTTATATTCTTCTCTCTTTTTTCTTTTTTCTCTCTAAATGAATATTTGTCTCATCTTAATGAAAAAATTTTCCTCCTCAAATTATTTCATCTCAAGGAATATTTATTCTCCTTTAGTGAATATATGTGTTCTCCTCTGTGAATATTTGTTCCACATAAGTGAAAATTTATTCTCGCTCAGTGAAAAAAATTCCCATTTGATTGATTTAGTGCTTCGAGATTTATTTTTCTTTACATATTTGTTGTTCTCTTTAAATATGTATTTCTTTCCCTCTTTGTCATATTTGTTCCTCCTCTATAAAACCTCATGTAAAACCTCATCTAATTTGTTCTAATTTGTTCCGTCAGTTCATATAAAACTTCATCTAATTTGTTCTCTCATATTTGTTCCGTCAGCTCATATAATTTGTTCGGTACGTTTAATTTTTTATTCCGGTCATTTTAAAATTTGTTCCACACGTATACATATTTGTTCTCTCAGTTCATCACTATGTGAAAAACTGACTTTGGTAACGGGCATAGATCGCTATTGGTAACAGGCAAAATGCCCGTACCGATATAGCGTTACAAATAAGTCCTCATCGGTAACGGGCAAATGCTCGTTACCAATAACAGAGTATTGGTAACGGGCATCTACATGATGCCCGTTACCAATAATAGAGTATTGGTAACGGGCATCATTAAGGTCCGTTACCAATAACAGAATATCAGTAACGGACCTGAACGATGCCCGTTACTGATAACAAAATAGGTAACGGGCACCATGTTAATGCCCGTTACCAATGTAGAATTAAAAAACAAAAAAATGCATTCTATTCTTTTATTTTATACATACATACACATGAGTCTTACATCCATACACGCACTCATGATTTATACATACATCCTTTGCATCAACTGAACAGATAGCACTACATCACAACATTTCATCCAGATGAACTAGATATCATGACCTGGAATGCCTCAACGCTTCAATTGGTTTTCCTCTCGAGACTTGGAATGTCTCTGTCCTGTGAATAAGGAACTAAAAAGGAAGATGTATTAGTAAGGGTCTATTTTGTTCAGATAAGAGCACTACAGCTGCAGATTGCCTAAACAAAAAGCATTTGAAATGAAACTTTTCAACCATATACTTAACTGAACTGTTATGCATTTGAACCAAGCAAATTATATTCAGAAACACATTTAGCCAAAATTAGTTTGATTGCAGACACTGAACTGACAAGGAACATGTCAGTCACACCATGTGGAAATATCTTCAGTCCATTATATCATCATTTTAAGAAAACTACCACACACTGAACTGACAACAATAGTATCATGCATCTGCTCTGTCCAACCAGAATTCCTACAATTTGCAAACTTCAAGCCTTAAAGCAATACACACATAAGAGTAGTGAATGGTAGAGCACAAACATCTGATGCTAACAGGTACAAAATTGCATGCAAAAGAAACAACATAATAAAACCATGACATGCACACAGGTCTGCAAGTGTATGAAACAAACTAGCAATTATATCTAGTATCAAACTGCATATTTATAAAGCTATAGGTATAATGACATACACAACATGGCATATATGGACATCATGGCATATATGGACAAATCTAGTGTCGAACCGTATATTTACAAAGCTCTAGGAATTTAGTATTTAAATATTTAATTAGAAATCAGAATAAATAATCCCAACACTTTAAGTAATCAAGCAACCTTAAAAAGAATCCACAAAGAGAAACAATATTAGCAAACTTGCCTGCTAGTACTTTGAAACACATCGATCGATGCAACTGTTGTCACCCATATTGAGCTCAGCTTCTTTATACATGAAACAAAACAAACGGCAGAGAAAAAAAAGTTAAATCTAACAGATGATGGATCTAGTAAAAAAGTTCCTACTAGTTCTTACTAACAAATGATAAATTGACAAGTTAATAAGCTAACAGCCACAGTTCTTACTAGTTCTAATAATCTAACATTTATGGAGTAACAGTGGAACAATGTGGATTGACATACACATGCCTCACACAACCTCCAACCTGTCTCATACATACATCAGTGTCTCCTATCTCCTACCTTATTTACAGTGATTCCTAAGCAACTGATCTGAATTACACATTAGAAACAAGATTAAACCTTATTCACAAGAGAAGCAAACACAACTAATATGCTTTGGTCTAGGCAACTAATGCTTCTCAGCTCAGGTCATATCTGAGGCCAGCATTGGAACAATGTGGATTGACAAGTATTGTGCTATGATGGGATCTAACCAAATCATAAGCAGATACATATAAAATCAGCAAGTAGCATATATACTTCTTTAAAAAATTAAGAGTGAAGGCTGAGACATCAAATCATATGACATAATCAAAATAACATACTGAACATATATACATTAAGATTCCTATGGATGGAGATCACAAACTTGCCTGCTAGTACTTTGAAACACATCGATCGATGCAACTGTTGTCACCCATATTGAGCTCAGCTTCTTTATACCTGAAACAAAACAAACCGCAGAGAAAAAAATGTTAAATCTAACAGTTCCTTGCTTAATACTTTGTAGGAAACATAGAATAAGAATAAGACTACCTATTAGATCACCTCTTCTCCAAGTTGGCGAAACAAAATGAGGCCATAAGATTCCAAAGTATTTGTAGAAACACTCAGGCATCTTGGAAACTAGAATGATACTGTTGTCACACATGAATACAAGACAGGGAAGCTCAATTTCAGTTGCTAAGATCTCACAATTCAGTTGCTAAGATCAAAGATGCTAGTTAGCTTAGCATCAAAGTTGCTAAGATCAAAGATGCTAGTTAGATAGAAAACAAAAACAGACTGTCTTGCGAACATCAATTTCAGTGGTCAATTTCAGTTGCTAAGACCACGTATATTCTAGTTAGCTTAGCAACAAAGAATACATGATCTTGACTAGGTGAATCCAGATGCTAAGATCTCACAATCCGAGAAGTCAGGTCACTCTATTATGTGGTACATATAGACTCTTTCCAACAATGATAGCAAAAATATTGCTAGTAATCAAGCAAAAAAAAGCTTTGTGTACAATTACCTGAAGATTGTAGGTGTCTCTTGTGCTGATTATGTTAATGAATATTGAACAATAACACTAATTACATGTAGACCGAGGCAAGATATTATAATAATGATAAGAATGACTAGCAAAATAGGGTCATCAGAGATTCAGAGACAAATCACAGACCCAGTGTGTTCTGAACAAGGTGGCTAGACATCCTGATCAGGATCATGCTAACTCGCTGTTAGAACCATTTCAGGTAGCTAAAGTAGTATAAAATGTGTGCACTGCCATTTTATAATGGAAAAGGTTTTGGCTAATTAAGACTTACAGTATTAAAATACCAGAGTACACGAAAGCAAGAGCAAGAATTGCCCTCTAAAGGGGCACACCTACACAAAAACCTACCTCCATATGCAGTCAAATATCAATGAAACATATGTAGAAAAGAATCTTATAGATTTGCTTCCTTCCACTACAATGGGCAATGGGCTCTTCTAGAGTCCAGACCATCACACTTCTATATACAGAGTAGCAACACCTCACAATAATATAAGCGCGGCCACAAGATTTGTGAGAGGAGATAGAAGGATGGGTTAATTCTTTTTGTACCACAACAACAACAGGGAGCCGGTCAACCAACAGATCAGATAAGAAGTGAGAGAGGAATACCAGATCTGAAGCTCTGCACAGCCAAAGAATGCAAATCCAGTGAGGAGCTGCACATTTGAGATGATAAGTTAGCGAATCGATGATATTTAGAGTTAAAACAAGAAGACGTAGCCCTTGCGCAGCCTCGCCGCCAGATACAGAGCCACGGCGCCACCGACCCCACGAACATCGCTCCCCCACCGGCAGCAGCACAACACCTCCACCTACGCGTCCACCGCCTCCATGTTCCACGCTGCCACCGTGTACAGCTTCCGCACCACCAGCAGCTCCCTGTCGCTCTCCACCAGGTAGCCACCACCGCCAGTCATGCGGGTGCTCCGCCTCCCGTAGCACCGACACCACCGGCAGACCGCTCGTGCGGCCCCAGATCTGGCGGGGAAGCGGGCCGGGGAGGGAGAGGAGGGCTGAAGGGGGGAGGGGGAGGCGGCGGAGGCCGCCTTGCGGTGGAGGGGAGGGGGTAGATGCAGAGGGGACAGCAGCGGTGGAGTGAGCGAGAGCGAGACGCGGGGTCAGAGGATTCAAGAGCGGGGTCAGGGTAGGCGGATAGGACGGAGGGGGGGTGGGACGTGAGTGGATAGAGCGGACGCGAATGCTGAGTTAACTGGATTGAAACAATAGTTCGGGTCCGGGAACTCGTAATGGTAACGGACATTCATGTGGTCCGTTGCACAAATATTTGAGGTAACAGGCATTGATTAATAAGCGTCACCAATAAGACTGGGTTGCGGTCTGCAAGTTTTATAGGTAACGTGTGTAAATTTATTGGTAACGAACTTTAATAACGTTTGTTACCTTTAATATTTTTTGTAACGGGCTTTATAGGTCCGTTACCAATGTTGCGTGACCTATTTGAGGTTTTCACATAGTGCATATAATTTATTCGGTATGTACAATTTTTTTCGGGTAGGTTGTAGGATTTGTTCGACATGTATATATATTTGTTTCGGCGGTTCATATAATTTGTTCGGTACGTACAAATATTTTGTTCTGATAATTGTAGAATTTGTTCGACACATATACATATTTGTTCCGGTAGTTCATATAATTTGTTCGGTACGTACAAATGTTTTGTTCTTTTAGTTTGTATAAATTTTGTTCTACGGTTATGTATTAAACACAATATATAACCTTAATTAAAAATATGAATAAAAAATTTGCCAAAATATAGTCAAGTGAGATCTTGTTTCAAAGTTTTTATTATCAGGAATGCAATGGTGCAATCGGAATTTAAATTTGGTGCTCGGTTTATGGTTTATGACTTTTTTAAGTTTCAATTTACTTTGCACATGGATGACGTCAGCAATTTTGTCTTTTATGGCGTGATGGTTTGCTAAACCATCGCAGAAGCGATGGATAGCCACGCCTAGGGATGAAAATGGATCGGATACGGACGGATACTGCGGATACAGATACAGATAATTTTTCTTTCTCGGAGTGAATTCTCAGATCGAATACGGATACAGACAATATATTTTTGGTCAAATAGTGATATTCATCATATTTGGATTATAAAAATTCAACTTTGAATTTCCGGATACTAATGCGGTACAGATAGTTACGAATATTAAATGTCTGGATTCGAATACGATCTTACCATTTGAGTGTCTGATCCTTTCGGTCGGTCGGTCGGACGGATAATATCCGTACCACTTTCATCCCGCCTTCGGAGGCTATGAGAGAGGAGAGGGGAAGAGGGACAAAGAGGAAGAAGACGAGGGTAATTTGGTCCAAATAAATGAAAAACATGTCAAAAGGGTACGTAATGGCATATTTTGGACTTTCGAGCGAATTGTAATGGCAAGTTTCTAATATCACAAATTGTAATGACATATCTTAGAAACGTGAAAGTTGTGATGACATATATCCAATAAACTCTAGATTATCTCATGCCACACATGGTGACAATTTATCATCCCAATTATGACACGCCATCTGACCCCTGAAGAAGAGGAAGCGACCTGGGATGCGCGGCTGTCAAGGCAGAGCAGCTCCTGCTGCTTTCTGACCCATTCTTTGCTCCGTGGCTTTCCGTAGTCCTCGGGGACGCCACCACCGTCACCCATGCAGTAGAACTCCATGACTTTGAGAAACCTGCTTCCCCCGTGAAGGAACTTGGCCATCTCCCCTTGCCACTCATGCCCCCTGTAAACCTCGAACACCACCTTCTCGAGGTGGTTCTGGATGCAGGGGGTGTGTCTCGGCACGTCCCACGACTCTAACCGTGTGTTTGGTTCCGGGACTTGGTGGGTTGGGTTGGTTCCATCCCTCGTTTTTGAGATGACTCCAACCTCTATTATGTTTGGTTCATTTTTGAGTTTGGGATTGGGTTCATTCTAGTTTCTTGTTTGGTTGGTGGAGTTGAGAAATCTGGAATGGATGATGTTTAACACTGTTAGACCACTATTTAGTGGACCCCATCTGTAAGAAATGGACCCATATGTCATCCTTTCTTTTTTCTTCTCATCTACTTTGCAATATGGCCCTCGACATTATTACAAATCAACCTAGATGACAGCAACACTATGCAACACTATTCACATGAGTCAATGATTTACATCAGGAATCCTGCAAAAACTTCTATTTACATTTTGGCCCACCTTCTTCAACCTCACGTACAGAACCGATCGATGAAGCACTGGAGGGGCGCTGGTGGAGGGTCGCCGGGATCCACGAGGGAGGGGCGCTGGTGCAGGCCTAAGCCCACGCGGACTCATTCACGCCGGGGAGGGCCGGGAATAGAGCAGGAGGGGAGGAAGTTCTGCCGAGATCTCGGGTCGAGCGGCTGCAGCCCCGCGTCAGGGAGCTCACCCGATCTCGATCCGGATCGGAGGCAGGAGCAAGAGGGGAGGAAGCTCGTGCACGGGACGGGAGGGAAGCGGGCTCGCCGGGGGGGCTCGCCGGCCACCCGCCCGCCGGAGCTAGGCCTCCACGCCGCCTTGGCCAGGTTGGGCCTCCGTGCCACCACGCTCAGGTCGGGGCTCGAGGAATCATTGGGGGCAAATGGTGCTCGCGACGGACACACGACGCTCCCGACGGAGAAAAAGTGGGTTCGCTCCGTCTGCCAGTTTTTGAGGGGCGGAGTGAACCCGCATCTACGCGGAATATACCTCTCACGGGACCGTTCCAACCCTCTCACCCTCCATCCAAACAGCAGAAAAAAGGGTTCGACCCAACCCGGATGGAGTCGCTCTCCAACCAAACAGACGGTAATCCAGCATCTTGGATAACGGACCATGTATCTGACTCAAGAACACAAACAAATTTTATCCCGTAAATTGGATACAAAAATGCAGAGGAATATCAACAAACAACGAAGTAGCCGGATTAACCTTGATGTAGAGTGCCTCCAGGCAAGGGAACAGGTTGAGCAGTTGGATGACCCAATTGATGTAGCCTCGCTGCGTGTAGCTTACTTCGACGGCAAGCATCTTCAGGCTCGGCATCAAAGTCTTAACATTTATATGATCTTCCTGCATATATACATGACAACGACATCGGTGGTTAATTTAGATGAAATCGCATATGGCATGAGCTAATTTCTTACTGCATATCAGTGGATTGTGCTAGAGTAATGCTCACTGTGAAGATTGTTTCCCCGATCTCAATCGACTGGAAGCTCATGCTGAGGTGGCCCAACAACTTCAACTTCGGCGCGTGCGAAATCTTGAGGCACACTCCTCTTCCTCTCGATCCTCCTCCTTCCATGTACATGTACTCCCCGTACAACCACTCCAGGTCGGGAGCGTACTCGATGAACATCTCGCCGAAGTTGGTGTCGCTGTCCAGGACCTTGAGGCTTGGAGATCGAACATGGACACGGCCGAATTTGCTCGTCAATACCATCTTCAGGCGTTCCAATGTCGTGCACTGCGAGAGCAGGAAGTTGACAGAGTCATCGGAGATCGCGATGCAGCACAGCTCGATCTCGGTCAGGCGTGCCAAGGGCGGGACGGGGGCGGCCTTAGGGACGTCTGGGAAGGTGCAGAACATGCGCGAAGACGCTTCAGAGAGGAGCAGTCGAAGAGGGAGGCCGGGATCTTATGATGCCAGTCGCGGAAGTCAAAGACGAGGGAGAGCTCCTCGATGCCGCGGCTACCGAGCTCCTGGAGCCAGCCGCTGGGTAGGTCCTTTTCACGGGGGATGTACCTCAAGATGGCGTGGAAAGAACGGATTGGCGCGGTAGGGTGTAAGGCGAGAATGGACTCGACGGTACCGATTATGTCGAGGTGGCCCGGCATGTTGGCGTTGAAATCGACGAGGAGGGCGGGCTTGAAGATGCGCCGCCAGCGGGAAGCCAGGACGGTGCACCTCGCGGCTTCATCGAGCCGGATGAGGGAGAGGATGGAGACCAGAATGGCGTCCGGGAGGTCACTGAGGCGGTCACGGAGGAGGTTCGTGCCGACATCCGCCGCCATCTCCGGTCGGTGATGACGTGTGCAATCTAGGTTTTGGTGCCGCTGTGCTGTCTCTCTGCTGGACCGATTTGAACCGAAGGGGCTTTTTTGCTGGGGTTTTGGGCGATATCTCGTTTTGGGCTTTCTTGTTTTCACTATTTAGGAAACAACAGATGGGGGTGTTTTGGGCGAGCAAATTCCCTCTATGTCATTGTAAATTACTCCCTCCGGTACCGCAAAAGAGGTCGTCCTGCGCGCATCGCCGAGTGCAGAAAAGAAGACGTTCCACGTGTGGCTAGTGGGTTTTTGACGTTGTTGCCCCTCCTTAATTGCAGAGCCCCTTCGTTTCCTCGTCAAAACAGCACACATAATTAAGGCCTTCCACATGCGCCTCGCCTTCTTTCCGCAGCCCGAGGCAAAAATAATGTTTCAAACAGGATTCGAACCCACATACTCACACATAAAGTGCGACAGGAGGCACTACACTAACCATTTGGCCAAGACAACATTGTTGTTTACAATGCGCCCGTTGTCCTATTTATTAGGGGTAAACATGGAAAAATTACCCCTACTAAATGACTCCTTGGTATGCGTAATTGTGTCTTAAACGACTTCTTTTGTGGTACCGGAGGGAGTACAACCTATTCCCTATGTGATATTGAAAATTAGCTCATCCCCTATGTGCCATCGTTTATAATTTTTGATCCCCTCTGTGCTATTGCCGTTACATTTTGGAAGCAGACGGTGTTAACGTGAAAATCTCGGACATTTTTGCCCCTCCGCATCTGTTGACGGTTGATAGTCGTATAAAAGTTCGTTTGGACTTGTAAGCGGACAAATCCCCCGTCGTAGTCAAGGGACCCTTCTTCCCTTGAGTGGTGAACCCAAGGTATCGAATCCGTGGAACAATATGTAATGCAAGATCTAATCTAATAAGCGGAAAACACTTTGATCTTGAAAAAAGTTTTTGCATCTAATCTATGGAAGAACCATGAAAATACATCTAATCTACTTAACACCAGAGGTAGCAAGAGAAAGAGAGGGGAGCTAAAACCAATCTATAGATTGGATCGGGTCTTTTGTTGAAGTTCCAAAACCAAGAAGAATAAAGCAAATGAATCTCATTAAAAGCCTCTTTAAATCGTGGCTTCCGTTCCAATCCTCAAAGGCACCTACCATACACGTGATCAACATCCTGTCACGATGTCCCGCTTATTGTGTAGGTGAACCTAAGAGCACGTTCACGAGGAACGTGTTGAAAACACTCGGTAGGTCAGGTATGCACCTCTAGCCACCATGGCTACAAGAACATCCTAAGCAATCTATCCGCGGAATAGATTGGAGAATAAAAAAACCCAAGCGAAGACAAAATCGTAGTGAAAGCACTTGATCACTAGAAATCGGGTTCAATCTTGTAAATTCAACATGAAGTATAATACATGGACAAGATCACCACCGGGATTCTACCTTGATCTTGATCCTAGCTTCTAGAACTCTGACGTGGTCTTCCATGCAAGGTTCCCACGTCGGCTAGGGAAACCTTAGTCAACCATCTCGACCCTCTTCTCTCCGGAACGGTGTCCCTCTCTTCTCTGCTCCTCGGCGACGGATGACGAACGGCTTCCTGCGTGGCTCGAGGCACGGGGACTATAAATAGCCCGAAGGTCATCTAGGTCAAAGGGGGCGCCGAACCGGGCCCGGAATGGGCTGGGCTGGCCGGCCAGGGTCGACCGGCCTGGGCCCATTTCGGTCCAGTTCGGCCCCGGCTTCCTTCCTGTCGCTTCTCGTGTCTTCTAGAACTTTTGTCGAGTTGCATGTGGGTCCTTAACATCATTTTCCTCGCGGTTTAGATAAGGGTGCTTGGCGTATGAACTCCCGCATCTTCCGTCTAGGTCCTCGATACTTCTCAGCTTCACACTTTAGTCCTTGGTTGATTTGGAGTCATGTTCATCTTGTGTCCTGACTTGTCCCGGGGTCTATGATCTTCTCGTAAAACCCTTGATGAACCTTACCCGGAAGTCCTCATTTAGGCTCTTGATTCCTGTGTAAACAACAAACTCCAAAACCAAGCGCGAGTGCGAACTTAACATATAATGAGGGTTAAGATCGTTAGTGTAAACATCAAATTAATACCAACATTGAAGGTAAACTCATGGCTAGGTTGACGGAAATCGACCGCCAACATCCCCCCATGCTTAAAGCTTGCTCGTCCTCGAGTAAGCCTTCAATGGATATCAGTGTTACCTTTCAATGTTCATACCCTGCACTTGATCATACATGAGAAAATATAATGCTCTCTAGATTTATATTCATTAAATTCCATAATGTACTAACTTTTATTTTTATGGAGGGTAGATATCATTCAAGCTCTTTCCACAAGTACTTGATCATGCTCTCAAACTTTTAAACAAATCTCAAAGAATGAGATAAAGAGAAAAATTTCTTTACCAAGATAAAAAATAACCATCTTGCACTTTGCTCATGTACTCTCATCTCATCTTGTCTCTCAAGCCTACTTGTTCTACTCCTTTCCTCTCTCAAAGTATATGGTGGAAAGCTTTATATGGAGCTATAGGAAAGTTTAGTCCTACTAAGATATTATAGTTGAGATATTATTAAAACAAGACTAGCTTCTCATGGTCTTACCGAGACTCGTCAAAAAGGTCATTGGAAGAATAATGTTATCAAGGAGGGGGGAGAGATGAACACACACTTTTAGATAGGTGGACATGTGCAAATGTCAAAAAGTGATCCCGAGACACAAACGAAGTCCTCGTTATCAGATTGCACATGGTTAGAAAGATGAGTATGGGTCTTGATCTTGAATCCTCTTGAAAACTCAAAAAGCACTAAACATAGCTAGAGAACCGGGGAGCTTTTATTATTATTTTTCTTTCTTTCTTTATTTTTCTCATCATACTTTTTCTTCTTTATCATTTTTTTCATTCATTTTTTTTTCTTTCATCATATTTTTTCTCTTTTTTTATTTGCTCCCCTTGAACTCTAGACTATACTAGCACTTCCTTGGCAACCCCCCATGCTTAGACGTTTGCTCGTCCTCGGGCAAAAGAGGTGATAAATATTTCAAGATGGAAATTGAAGCTCTCATATTTTACTCAAAAAATCTTCTAGGGGTCCTTTTGGAAGTCTCCCTTACTCACTTGAAGCACCTTCCTTGTAATCTTCCCTAAAATATTCATCCATACTCATATATTGGGTTGTGGTCAAGGAGGTGAACACAAAAAAGATATATTTGGGTTTTGTGGTTGGATATCCGGCGAGATTTGCGAAATTCCCAATATGGAAACTCACAAGGCACGGATAGAAGAGGCTAGCATAAAGAACGATACGCAAAAAACGAAATAACCAGCTTCTTAGTCTCGGGCCAAAGAAATCAGGCCTTGAATTAATGCACCCAAAAATAAATCTTGTATATACTAATGTTTTGCACTCAAGTAAATTTAAGCTTTGGATGGGTAGAGCAAAATACGAGCGGTACTCATGACAAGGTTAGCATATCTTTTTAGAATAAAAAGGTTCTTTGATTCATTCAAAATCGAGAGCAACGAAAAAGAACTATGGGACTTGAGTTATCATAACCTCCACACAAGATTAAGCTAGCATTTAATTAAATTTCATATTTGCATTTATAGAGAGCATTAGCTTAAACACGCATAAATCAAGCACAAAGATGAGCAAAGCGGCAACTTTCATCATATATCAACATGGCATCAACTTATTATCTTCACTAAAAGTGATATGGTGGCAAACTTTATTCATGTTGATTTAGAGCAAACACTACTACTAACACACATGCTGAAAATAAATAAAAACAGAAAAAGCTACGCATATATAAACTTGCATAAAAGCTGAAAATAAAGAAAAGGAAAGAGGGAAAATCGAACCGAAGTTGAAAGCATTATTATTTCTTTTTCTTCCTCCTTCATTCTTCATCTTACAGTGGATGATATTGATGATCTTGCTTGTAGCATGGTTGCGCCGGTCCTCTTGAAATTATTCCGGCGGTGATATGTGAAGACGACCAATTTGATAGGCAATGGTTGCGGTCCCTTCTTCCATTTCACTTGCATTGGTTTGGATGGGGTGCCATGAAAACTTCGTTAGGAACCATGCATGGTGGAGGATGTGGTGGTGTGGCTGTCCACTCCCCCATGCTTGCATTGGCATAGTTCCTCCATATGGTGGTGGCATCGGAATCCCTCCATGTGGTTGTTCATTATCTTGATGTGCAGCCTCTCCTTCGTCTTGGGCCGCGGAGGATGATCCCTCTCCCATAATTTTCTTGTTTAATCTTCTTTGCCGGTACAAGAAATCTTTCTTCTAACTAATTTTGTCTTCATTCAATCTCAACCTCATGTTGGGAAGAGGGACATTAATCTTTGTCAATTTGTACCTTCTCCTCTCATAAATTTTCCTTGCTTCATGTACTTGATCCCAAAGAAATCCCGACAAGGAGAAATTTTGGGTTCCTTATTATCTTCTCCCGAATTCATTCCCCAAAAATCCTTCTAACATATCAACTTGCTCCAGGGCTTCCTTCTTGTAACCGAGTAGTTCTCCAATATATCCTTAAGGAACTAGTTGCTCTTTATCTTCAAGGCGGAATAAGAGGCATGACACCCCTTCATTAATGACCGGTGCCAATGTATAAGAATTTCCAAGGCAAGCTCCTTGTGAGTAGTCACACCAACTCCATTAAAGAATTGCACCCATCCAAGGTTGCTCAAGATTTGATATCCTAGTACAATCCTACACTTGGAGGGCGTCATCGAAGTCACAAGCCTCCTCTCAAGATGACATTGGTGGCTTTCTTCCACATAATTTCTGCATAAACTCACAACGAGTGCACCGAGGGTTGATTGTCAGTGGGAAAAACACACAATGGAAGAATATGAAGGGTGGAGTGTGAGGTGCACAAGATAGGAGGGATGTTTGCCCATAGGGTTTATGAATACTTGATCATGCAACCCCCTATCGTGGTGAAGCTAAACCAATCTATTGAGGATATGAACAAAAGAATCAGCGATTACATGACAAGATCCTTCAACCCCATGGAACTCAAATTTTTTCTAGATTGTTTCTGGAACTTATGGGTTGTGAACTCAAGAACACGAATTAACAAATAGATAAACTACTTACCAGGCGAAAGGGGAGCACCGGGGATCATCAATGGAGGCCAGGTCGGCCGGCCTAGGCCGATCGGCCTTGAGGCCCTCCTGCTCCATTTGCTCTGATCTTTCTCCGAGATGCTCCTTGCTCCCTTGTTGCCTTGTGTCCGCGTGATCCATGAGATTCCATCACCCAAATGTTCGCAACCACTCCTTTGCTTGCACGATTAAGGGTTCCACCTCCATTGTTTTTCTTTGTGTCACTTCCTTGTTTCTTTACCTCATGTGCTTCCACTAATTTCCTGCAAAAAAAGCCCTTGCTTCCCCCATGCGTGTCCTTTGCATGTGCCCAAGATGCCAAATGACTGATGCTCTCCAAAGATGCATCATGGAGCACTATATGTTAATCAAGCTCAAAAACCTCCCCTTAATCATGTTTAGATGCTAATTACTCCTCTAATCTTGAAAAATCAAAAATTAACTCAGCGCTAGCGATGAGTCCAAATATATCATTAGAGGAGATTTTAGGCATCCGAAACAATTGTAGAATTTATTTTGGTTGCACCGGGATTGATTGCTTTCATTAATTGATAGCAAGCTCCTCGACTTGACCGTGGGGGCATAGGTTTAGGTTCTAATTTTGGCCAAACATGAGAGAGAGAGAGAGAGAGAGAGAGATTTTGAATAAAAATAAAGTCAATGAGGCTTAGAAAAATTCTAAATCTAGAGAAACCGGTGGATGTCAAGTTGAATGAAACCAAAGATCAAGTTTCCCTAGGTTCACGCGAGTCCGGCCATGCGTCAAAGATTAAAAACCATTAAGGAACACGGCAAGGCTCTACTCGTGTGTCCTTATCATGTAAAACTACCCACCCTTAATATCATGGAGAGGGTGAAAGGCTTGGATAGGATCTGAGTTTTTTGTTCTAGTTTCTCGAAAAGAGGAAAATAAATCATGCGATGGCTCATGTCATTGGTTTAAGATCGAGAAATCCAAATAAAACGACCGAGCAAATAAAAGATTCTCTGAAACTTGTTCAACCACTTAAGAGTTAATGAAATGTTTTGCGTAGCAAATTCTAAGACCCACTTACTTGAAATTCGGAAATCTTCCGGGTTGCCCTCCCGGTAGTTTTATTCTTGATCGGGTTGTCCTCCCGGTAGCTTATTCTTGACTCGACGAACGGGTTGCCTCCCGCAAAGCGCTTCGTTTATAGTCTATAGCTAGACTTTTTCTCTTCTTCACTTCGGATCGATGCTCTTTGTAGGCGTTGCAATCTTGGGGACCCCACTTCTACACCATTCTTGGATTTGGTGTAGGTTTATTCTTCGGCTTAGTCGTCTTTTTGGTCTTCACGGGCGGGCGTTGATTCTTGGTCTTGACGGATGCAACAACTTTTGCGTCTTCTTCGCTTCGTTCTCCTTCTTCCGATGCAATGATGAGGTAGAATGTATTTTATATTGACCATGTTACATACCTCGAGTCGTGGTTAAATTGAATGCACTCCTCTCGCCATCACATGATCTCCCCCTTGCCGACGTCGATTGTTGCTCCGACGGTCTTGAGGAACGATCTCCATAGGATGAGTGGCGGATGAGGTTGATCTCCTTTTGATCTTGGAGGTGGAGTTTCTCTTGGAGATTCCGACGATGTCCGGCCTCCACTTTTAGATCTTCGTGTTGCACGTCACCTTTGACTGTAAAATTTTTCTAGACCATCCACAAAATATATTTTTTTTGTTGGAGATGTAGCCGTCCATCTCTCGTTAGGTTTAGCAAAATATAAACAAAAACTAAAAGAAAACTAGGGTTTAGCAAAACCCTAGGTTAGATTGATTTTTTTATTGAGGATGATCAAAATTAAGAGATGCAAAAGAAAATCAAGAGAAAAATTGAAAATATTTACAAACGCAATACTAGATTGAATCTTGATTACTTGCTCCCCGGCAACGGCGCCAGAAAAAGGGGCTTGTTGACGGTTGATAGTCGTATCAAAGTTCGTTTGGACTTGCAAGCGGACAAATCCCCCGTCGTAGTCAAGGGACCTTTCTTCCCTTGAGTGGTGAACTCAAGGTATCGAATCCGTGGAACAATGTGTAATGCAAGATCCAATCTAATAAGCGGAAAACACTTTGATCTTGACAAGGGTTTTTGCATCTAATCTATGGAAGAACCATGAAAACACATCTAATCTACTTAACACCGGAGGTAGCAAGAGAAAGAGAGGGGAGGTAAAACCAATCTAGAGATTGGATCAGGTCTTTTGTTGAAGTTCCAAAACCAAGAAGAATAAAGCAAATGAATCTCATTAAAAGCCTCTTTAAATCATGGCTTCTGTTCCAATCCTCAAAGGCACCTACCGTACACGTGATCAACATCCTGTCACGATGTCCCGCTTATTGTGTAGGTGAACCTAAGAGCACGTTCACGAGGAACGTGTTGAAAACACTCGGTAGGTCAGGTATGCACCTCTAGCCACCATGGCTACAAGAACATCCTAAGCAATCTATCCGCGGAATAGATTGGAGAATAAGAAAACCCAAGCGAAGACAAAATCGTAGTGAAAACACTTGATCGCTAGAAATCGGGTTCAATCTTGCAAATTCAACATGAAGTATAATACATGGACAAGATCACCACTGGGATCCTACCTTGATCTTGATCCTAACTTCTAGAACTCTGATGTGGTCTTCCATGCAAGGTTCCCACGTCGGCTAGGGAAACCCTAGTCAACCATCTCGACCCTCTCCTCTCCGAAATGGTGTCCCTCTCTTCTCTGCTCCTCGGCGACGGATGACGAACGGCTTCCTGCATGGCTCGAGGCACGGGGACTATAAATAGCCCGAAGGTCATCTAGGTCAAAGGGGGCACCGAACCGGGCCCGAAATAGGTTGGGCCGGCTGGCCTGGGCCGACCGGCCTGGGCCTATTTCGGCCTAGTTCGGCCTCGGCTTCCTTCCCGTCGCTTCTCGTGTCTTCTAGAACTTTTGCCGAGTTGCATGTGGGTCCTTGACGTCATTTTCCTCACGGTTTAGATAAGGGTGCTTGGCGTATGAACTCCCGCATCTTCCGTCTAGGTCCTCGATACTTCTCGGCTTCACGCTTTAGTCCTTGGTTGATTTGGAGTCATGTTCATCTTGTGTCTTGACTTGTCCCGGAGTCCATGATCTTCTCGTAAAACCCTTGATGAACCTTACCCGGAAGTCCTCATTTAGGCTTTTGATTCCTGTGTAAACAATAAACTCCAAAAACCATGCGCGAGTGCGAACTTAACATATAATGAGGGTTAAGATCGTTAGTGTAAACATCAAATGAATACCAACATTGAAGGTAAACTCATGGCTAGGTTGACAGAAATCGACCGCCAACAGCGTCCCGAGCCCGTGGCCAAGCCAGCGACCTGCCGCTTGCCCGTGTGCGGTGCGGCAGCATGAAAAAAAGAGTTCAACAAAAATGATGCTAGGCTGCTAGGGTTCGCGGAGATTCGGCGGGCACCGTCGCCTCCTCCAGCCACTGCGCCGCCGACTCCCCCAGCACTGCATCGCTGCCTCCTCCCTTGCATCCCCTGTTGGCTCGCGGCCTCCTGTGCGGCCCCTCGCGCAGGCGGGAGGTGCGGCCACCGGGTGCCGCTGCCGGCGCGGGCCTCAGGTGCGGGCGAACGGGAGGCGCAGCCGCCGCGTGCCGCTGTCGGCGCCCGACTCGGGCATGGGCGCGCGCACCCCCTCGCGCAGACGATTGGCGCAGCGGGAGGGGCGGCCCCGATGGGGACAGCAACACCTGAGCATCCCGATTGGCTTCCTGCAGGGTGAGCGTTCTCCTCTTATGTTTGCTTCGATTTCATCCCTATTTTACTAGAATGAATATATTTGATGGTCCTTCATTAACAGGATGGACCCTAAGACGAGCTACGTGCTAGAAATCCACATCAAAGCCAATCCTAGAATGGGTAGGACAAATTGTGAGTCTTGCTATAAATTCAGCAAAGTCTTAGATTCTGATCTATGCAATTTTAAGGACTTTGTCGGAGAAATTGTAGATCAGTTTCCTCATGGTTATCAGGAATTAGTGCATGTTTTCTATTACAATGATGTCACAATAGGCTCCTCACAAGTGAGAACAGATCAGGAACTGCTTGAAATGTTTATCAAACATGTTGATAGCAAGGTAGTGCATATGACCATTGCTTACACCGACCCTAAAGACATGCATACCCCTTGTATGTGCTCCCACCCACAAATTTCAGAGGGGCTGGTCATCCCTTGCACCCCATCTATTGTTTGTCCATCTCCTGCAGCAACAAGCCAATCAACACAACATTTACCTAGCCAACCAACAAGCCAGCCAACAACTAGCCAACAACCTGATGAACCTAGTGATGAATCTAATTCTGAATCTGCTGATGAATCTGATGATGATGGCTACCTGGCAAATCTTGAACCACAAAATGAACATGTTGGAGTTGATGATGAAGATTTGTACTTACCTACTCCTAATACACATGTGGGTGGTGATGGTGATGTGGGTGAGCAAAGTGAATCTAATTCTGAATCTGAATCTGATGTCGAGTTCGAGGAAGAGGAGGGGCTGATTGGGAAAGATCCTTTGCCACCTATGCCAATTGTAGCATATGACCGCGATGATCCTCCAATGAGTGTAGGAAGCCTATATCCCAATATTGCAGAATTTAGGTTGGCACTTTCTCAACATGCTATCAAGAATGAATTTGAGTTTAATACTGAGAAAAGTGATCCAGAGAGGATGAGGGCTTACTGTTCGAGGAAGGAAGAAGAAGAAGGATGCAGATGGAGGTTGCATGCTTCTACATATAGAAATGGTGTCACAATAAAAGCAATTAGTTGTTGAAGTCACATGTTCCTTTTGTTAATTAGCAGTTTACTTTTTTTTCTTTTTTCCTACATTTTGAAATTTGTGCTTGTATGTATCATGCTAGGTGAAGAATCCACGACGGCATACTTGTTCAAGTGCTAGAAGAAGCAAGGTTGTGAAGAACGCAACCAAATTTTGGATTTGTGATCAAGTCAAGGATTGGCTAATGGGGAATTCGAGTCTGAGAGCTAAAGAATTGCAGCGTAGGATAAAGGACAAGCACAAGGTAGAGGTGACATACAAGAGAGTGTATGCTGGTAAGGAATTGGCAAACAAAGAGTTATTTGGTAGTTGGGACAGCAACTTCAATAACCTGTACAGGTTTAAAGTGGAGGTAGAAAGGTGCTCTCCTGGAAGCATTGGAGAAATATGTTGACATGTACTACTCAGTTGAGAAATTCAAAGCTACATATGGAGCTCTAATCCCTGCCATGCCTGACAAGGCACAATGGCCAGAATCTAACCATGGATTTTTCATGCATCCACCACTCATCAAATCCACAGCGGGTAGAAGACAGAACTAGAGGTTCAAAGATTGTACAAAAACTAGTAGCGGCACAAGGCCGAAAGGTAAACATCAGTGCAAGGTTTGCAAGGGATATGGCCATCGCTGGTGGAATTGCAAGGATGGTGATCCTGATGACATAGCTGCTCTTCTAGCTGAAAAGTACGCCTTATAACATTTAATCATTATTGCATTTGTTATCTATGATATCTTGTTTTTTTACATTAATTGATTGTTCTTCATGCTACACAAGGGTCCTTCAAACAAAAAGAAGAAAACAACTGCACCATCAAGTGAGAGCAGCATTGTACCTATTGGCTCAACACAAAAAACAATGCAATTTCCTCCAAGGTATGAATCTGTCCACTTGAAATAATTTTATATGTGCAGTACTTAATAATTGCACAATGTAATTCCTGATTACACATTTGTATGACAGCCAAAGTGCTTCAACTAGCTTAGGTTCTGGACATTCTCTCAGGTATATGTGCAGCACTTAATAATTCCACATATAATCACATCCATAATTTATCAAGCTAATCTGTTCTCATGTATGAAACACATGAGCAGGTCTGGAAGTGGCTCAAACCAACTAGAGCAACTTTCCATTGAGTACTCGATGCTGCCTACATGTTCAAACACACCAGCACCTCCTACCTCAAAGCCTCCAGGAGAGAAGAAAGCTAAAGGGAAGACAAATGCAGCAGGAAAAAAGAAGAGCAACTCAAAGAAGAAGAAGAAACAAGTTCTAGTGCCGCATGATAGTCCAGCCATGGGTACTAGAAGCAAGACAACCCCCCAGAAGCAAAGCCCTGCAGCACATACCAGAATCAAAAGAAAGCTTTTACTTCCAGATCTGAATATATAGTTGATGCAAATCATGATGTATGGGCAGCAACTCGATATGTCATATTTTGTTTGGTCTTTGTGAAACCTCTAGTCTATGTACTGTTATTTTGCTGGAACTAGAACCTTGTGGAGCGCTCAACCTTGTGACCTGTTATTGCTGCTACTTTTGGCATGTATGGGCAGCAAGTTGATGTTGTTGCTGCTGTGGATATTTTGGCATGTATGGGCTTTGCAATGATGTATGTTTCAACATCTAAAACTGGTTGTATGAAGAGCAAATATTTCACCTATATGGTTGTTTTCTCATCTAAATACTTCAGATATATAACTTACAATGGATTTTAATTATTGTCTCTATGTGCGGGTCGCACAAATGAACTTTAATTATTTTGTCTCTATGTGCGGGTCGCTGCTCGTCAGGCATTTTGAGCACGGGAGACAGTCTGGGCATCTGGCGTGGAAGGATGTGGAATTCAGAGGTAAAAATGTCCAAATATGTCCCTCTAACACCGTCAGCCTCCAAAATGTAACGGCAATAGCACAAAAGGGATAAAAAAATTATAACCGATAGCACATAGAGGATGAGCTAATTTTCAATGACATAGAGGGAATTTGCTCGTTTTGGGCCCGTTTGGAGTCCTGATTATCATATAGCTACAACTGTTTTAATGTGTCAATTGTAGTATTGCAGTAGGCCATTGTAGTATGTGTCAGTCTAAAAAAACAGCTAAGCCTTTTTTTTAAAGAGCATGTCGCAACAATTGTTTTTTTACTAGGTCGCCGTTTATTAGTAGGGGGAATTTAAAATTTTATAAACAGTATAAATCTAATTAACCCATTGAAACACGAACAATTCAAATCCAATTTTTCGTAAACTCAGCTGAGGAATTCTTCTTATACAAATGTAAGATGTGCTCAAATACTTATGACATTCTTATATGACAGATTTCGATTCGTTACTGCAGGTCAGATACTCGGATGGCAAATAGAAATATCAATCAACCCCAACCAGAAGACATCCAAACAAATGCAAAATTGGCATCCAAGGAAGACTAGTTAAACTCAAGGATTAACGATTAACTCTTACCCTCGAAGCAAAGATTGTGAGACTTAAACCTTCTAGCAGTTTAAGATTACTTTTTCTTGTACTGCTCATGGTAGCGAAGACATGATCAGCGTTTTCTTAGGTGCTGATGCTAACACACAATTAAATAAACTTTAACAAAATATGTATCAATGTTTCAATAATCCTGAAGAAGCATCCACCGTTGTTAAGAAAATAGCAGCTGATAAAATCAACTACATATAAATATAACATATTTAGTGCATGACCTTTCAGGCTACATGACAACTGAGAAACACCAATCAAAACAAGAACAATCAATCCCTTATGATATTTAAACTCAGACGTCGTAGATTTTATCATTCCACACATGGTGACAAAGATCCCAATGATGACACGCCATCAAACCCCTGAAAAAGAGGAAGCTACATCTTTAGATGCGCGGCTGTCAAGGCAGAGGAGCTCCTGCTGCTTCCCGACCCATTCTTTGCTACGTGGCTTTCCGTAATCCTTGGGGACGCCATCACCATCACACATGCAGTAGAACTTCGTGACTTTGAGAAACCTGCTTCCCCCGTGAAGGAACTTGGCCATCTCCCTCTGCCACTCACCCTGTAAACCTCGAACACCACCTTCTCAAGGTGGTTATGGATGCAGGGGATGTGTCTCAGTACGTCCCACGACTCTGAAACAGGGGCTTGGATGACGGACCAAGTATCTGACTGAAGAACACAAACAAATTTTAGCTGGTAAATGGAATACAAAAATGCACATGAATATCAACAAACAACGAAGTAGCCAGATAAAATCACCCTGATGTAGAGTGCCTCCAGGCAAGGGAACAGGTTGAGCAGTTGGATGATCCAATTAATGTAACCCTTCTGTGTGTATCTTACTTCGATGGCAAGCGTCTTCAGGCTCGGCATCAATGTCTTAACATTAATATAATCTTCCTGCATACATGACAACGGAAATATGGTGGTTAATTCAGATGAAATCTCATATTGCATTACCTAATTTCTTACTGCATATCAGTGGACACTGGACAGTGGGTTGTGCTAGAGTAATTCTCACTGTGAAGATTGTTTCCCCAATCTCAATCGACTGGAAGCCCATGCTGAGGTAGCCCAACAACTTCAGCTTCGGCGCGTTCGCAATCTTGAGGCATACTCCTCTTCCTCTCGACCCTCCTCCCTCCATGTACATGTACTTGCCGTACAGCCACTCAATGTTGGGAGCGTACTCGATGAACAGCTCGCCGAAGTGGCCGTTGCTGTGCAGGACCTTGAGGCTTGGAGATCGAACGTGGACACGGCCAAGTTTGCCAGGCGTTCCAATGCCGTGCACTGCGAGAGCAGGAAGTTGACGGAGTCATCGGAGATCGCGACGAGGCACAGCTCGATCTAGGTCAGGCGTGCCAGTGGCGGGGCGGGATTGGCGTAGTTCCCCAAAAGTCTCAAAAATTTTCGCATCGCATACCGTGTCACTTCTCACAGAACACGCTTCCTAATAAAAAAAATTCACCATTTTCACTGAAATTTCACCGAACTAAATGCCTTAGGGACGTCCGGGAAGGTGCAGTTCCACGCGCGGAGACGCCTCAGGCCTCGTTCGTTTAGCTCGGAACGGGCTCAATCCAGGTGGATCTTAATGGGCTGATTCCAATCCAGGTCTGCACCAAAAATGCTGTTCGTTTTGGGCCGGCTTGGATTAGAGACATAATTTGGTTTCCTTCCCGAGCTCAACTCCACGGCAAAATCGGATCCCCCGGTTCGAACCCTACCGCATGACGCGAGGCGGCGAGATGCGAGGAGGAGGCGGACGCGCCACTGGCGGAGGACTGCGCGGAGCTGCTGGAGGAGGCCCTCGTACCCCTGGCCGCCACGCGCACGCGCACCTCGCCGCCGCCCGCAGCTCGCGTACGCCGAGGCCGCGGCGCTGCGCGCGCTGCCCGGGGTCGCGTCGGTGCGCAGCAGGAGCAGCAGCATGCGGCGGCGGCTCAAGAAAGAGGGTGTCATCTTTGTGCCCGGTCCGGCACCTCTCCCGGGCCGCCGCGTCGTCACCGAGGCTGAGCTCCCGGCGCGAATCTTGAAGGGGATCTGGGCGAGGCCGGCGCCGACAGCGCCTGGAGCAGCGGCATCCGGTGGTGGTGCTTCCTGGCGGGCGCCGGCGCGGAGGGCGGCCTTCGCCGGCTGCTGCTGCTGCTCCTCGCGTTCCTCGAGGTGTCCGCGACGGCGGCTGCTGCTGGCGTGGCTGCTCCTTGCGTTCCTCGAGGCCGTCCGCGACGGCGGCGCGCTGTTGCCGGACTCCGCGACGGTGACGGTGAGACGCGAGGAGGAAGTGCTCGTGAGCTGAGTTGATTGCTGTCAGATTTCTCTCTCACCTTCTGTCGTTGCTCGTGGTTGCTTGCGTGGTTACAAACATACAAGTACAGATGCGAGATGCTCTGTTATTTGTGACAGAGTTGCCAGGTTTTCTTGGTAGGTTCTACATGTGAAATTGCCCTTGTTTGGAAGGGAAAGTATTGTTTTTAGGGTAGATGTGAGAACCATCAGAGTTGCTGACACTAAATTTAGCATCTGATAATTTTTTTTTCACCTAAATTCAGCATCTGATTCTAGCAATTTATGATTGCATTCCTCTGTTCAACTATGTAGCAAGTAAGCATCTGATTCTAGCAATTTTTTCACATATGGCTAGAATGTGCCTAAAAAGTTTTGCATGCTTCATTGTTCATTTTACCTTAGGAAGTTTTTTTTATGAAATCAGTTCAACTATGTAGCAAGTAAGCTTGTTTCTACCTGCTAGCACCTAAATTGCATGTATATTCTTGTTAATTTATTCATGTACAATTAGTTCAGTCTGCATACATCATGATTGTGTGTGCATGTTTTCAAATACCGCTTCCTCTGTTCAATAATTATTCAAATTTTGTTTCTCCAGGTTTCGTAAAAGCCAATTGAGAGAGGTGTCTCGATGACATGGTACTTTGCAGAAATTTCAATATGTGGAAACTCTAGAGAAGTTAAACAGTGTTTGAAACTCTGCAGTACTTGGTTTGTGAATTAAACTAAAGTTGTCGCAGTGGCCCAGAAGGCTCCCAATAGCCTTTGCAGCAACTAGCTTTTTTTAGTTTGTGCAGAAATGAGTGATAGTAACTGTTGGTTATTGTTCTGGTTGTGTTGTGTGGTTACATCTACTGAATGCTTCCATATACTGAATGTTGTTGTGCTGTGTATGCTTCCTTGTACTAAATGTTGTGGAGTTATTTCAGAGCAACAACTAGGTGAGATTTCTAGTTGGATAATCTATTCCCAGTCCAACCGAACAGTTTCCTTTTGGTACTGGAATGGATCCAGAAAAGTGGATTGCAAAGGACCAGGAACGAGTGGACCCCCTGGATCCACTGGATCCTGGCCTGGGTTGGTCTAGGGGCAGGAACCGATCTACAGTAAACGAACGAGGCCTTAGGGAGCAGCAGTCGAAGACGAAGCCCGGGATCTTTTGATGCCTATCGCGGAAGTCGAAGTCGAGGGAGAGCTCTTGGACGCCGCGGCGACCGAGCTCCTGGAGCCAGCCCCCGCTGGGTAGGTCCTTTTCACGGGGGTTGTGAGGATCCGGGGAAATCCGAATCGAGACAGCACGAAATCGAACGAAACTGAAGAACGAAGAACACTGATACAGAGGATAATGAACCGGGAAAGTCACTGCGCCGGAAATCACAAGGTCAAGAACCGATACAATTGCCGGCCATGGTGGCGGACGGAGGAACTACTTCTACTCCTAACCCTAGTCTTAAGTTCTTACTTCCCAATGTTCTGATTCACCACCGCTCCGGCTGTTAACAGAAGAGAGCGGTAAAAGAAGTTTACAGTTTACTGTTTGAAAACGGTAAAACAAGTTGAAACGCTAGAAGCAACGTAGGCCGTCGGATCCTGGATAGACGACGTCAATTACTCGACTTGCTCTGCTTCTAATGGTTGCTCTGTCTTTGCCGATGCTGAAGAATAGGCGGGTCCTGACAGGGGTTGTACCTCAAGACGGAGCGGAAGGAACGGACCGGCGCGGTAGGGTGTGCGGAGAGGATGGAGTCGACGGTGCCGATTATGTCGAGGCGGCCCGGCATGTTGGCGTTGAAGTCGAGGAGGAAGGCGGGGGAGAAGATGCGCCGCCAGCGCGAAGCCTGGACGGTGCACCTCGCGGCCTCATCGAGCCGGATGAGGGAGAGGATGGAGACCAGTATGGCGTCGGGGAGATCGCTGAGGCGGTCGCGGAAGAGGTCTCTGCCGACTTCCGCCGCCATCTCCGCGGCCGGCGATGACGTGTGGGTTTTGCTGCCGCTGTGATGTCTCTGCAGGACCAGTCACCACTCACCAAAGGGAAATAGGGGTTTTTTTTTTGAATAAGCGTACGGTAGATCTCGTTTGGAACCGTTTGTACTTCTAATCCTCGTGTATCTTGGAACAGATCCTCGTTTGGAAATAAGCGTACAGGGTCTACGCAGCGTTCGTTTGTCAGCGGTTCGATCTTTTCCCTCTCACAACAAGCACAATAACAAGTAGATAAAGTGAACAAGAGACAATATATGTGAAGATTCTCTTTATTATCTGAATATCAATGATCTTAAAATAGAGGTGCTCTATGATATATATCCTCCGAACTAAATCTAAAATTTTGATAAGAGTCCACAAGCAACCGAACAAGACTAGGACCTGCTTTCTATCCATACGAAGTCTGTTTTACAACATTCAGATGTCAGAACTGTAGTATTGGTGAAAAAGTATACAATTCCTGTGCTACAGATTGTGAAAATAGCCTGTCACGACAAGTTTTTTGACGGGACCACCCTTTGCGAATACAGGAAATTTATAAATGGCATCTAATTAGTAACCTATTGAAACATAAACAAATAGATCAAAATCAGTGTAGAACTTGCTGAGCAATTCTCCTCATACAGATATGCTCTCAAGTAGATTTGAAATTCTCATATGCCGTCGATTGAAGACAGGCGGGCTGCCTGAAATAGCTCCCTAGAAGACTAACCAAAGTAATATAGATAATCTCTATCAAGGAACAGACTTGTTTTTAAAAATACCTATTGTCAGGTGGAACTCATACATCAGGGTGATGTAAGATCTCCTTAATTTCATCCAATGATTGGTGCATATCTATTGGAACTCCACTATTTCAAAACAGGATAATTAATCGTACATTCATCTAGCCAAAGTTTTGAGGAACAGTAATTTTCTAATGTTAAGACTATTTGACGTGAACTATTTTAATTTTCAGTGTTTTAAACTAAATTGATCCAAATAAATTTGTAGCAGGGACCTGCAAAACTAACTCAAACCTCTGATCTCTTGACCAGGTAGCAAATCTAGCGTGGCCATCCACCATTGCAATAGGAAAACAGATTGAAATATAACCATACCAGCAAAAACCAGGGAAGAAGTATGTTCTGACAAATGGAAAACAGCAAATCAACATGTGCCTGTCAACTCCAGGTCTCCAACAGTCAAGGCATACGGTTTGTTTAACTCAAACCTCGTACAGATTATTATAGTACAATCTCTTGTACCAGTCGTTGTGGCAAATATTATGATGATTAGGGTTCAGGTAACGCTTGAAGAAGAGGAAGCGAGCACCCCTTGATGCGCAGGTGTCGAAGCAAAGAAGCTCCTGCTGCTCCCTGACCCATTCTTGGCTCGGGCCCCATCTGACAAACGAGGTGCGGGTATCATCTATGCAGTGGAATTCCATTGTTTTCAGGAACCTGCTCCTCTTTTTAAGGAACTTGGCCATCTCTCTCTGCCATTCGTGACCTCTGTAAACCTCAAACACCACCTTCTGGAGGTGTTTGTCGATGCAAGGTACGGATCCTACCACTGACCATAATTCTGATGCGTCTTCTTTGGGACCAAATTCCGACTGCAAAGAACGCATAGGAAAGAGAGCAGCATGATCATTAACACAAATGCAGAAGACAACAGCGTAGATACACGCAACGCAGCAGCTAGAACACCTTACCCTGATGTAGAGCGTCTCTAGGTGGGGGAACAGCTTGAGCAGCTGCATGAACCAATTGATGTACCCTGCGCTTCTGTTCATCAACTCGACGGCAAGCGTCTTCAGGCTTGGCATCAAGGTCTTGACCAGAATTCGATCTTCCTGCGAGCGTAATCACCAATTCACCATTGATTCGCATGGAAGTATGGAACTGAAAACACCGTAGTGAAATGATAAGATCATAGAACAAGAAGTGGTGATCAGCTCACCGTGAAAATAGTTTCTCCAATCTCAAACGCGAGGGAGCCCATGCCGAGGTAGCCCAAGAACTCCAGCCTTGGCGCGTGCTCGACCTTGAAATGGGCTCCTCTTTGGTACAAGTTGTCGCCGAGCAACCGTTCCAGGTTAGGAGCGTCCTCGACGAACAGCTCACTGATGAAATGGCCGTCGATGCTCAGGACCTTGAGGCTTGGAGACCGGATGTGGAAACGGCCGCACCGGCGCATGCTCCGCATCTTCAGGCGCTCCAGCGCCGTGCAGTGCGAGAGTAAGCCGTGCAGTGCGTCCTTGGGGACTTCGACATCCCACAGCTCGACCTCTGTCAGGCGCGTCAGGAGTGGGGCTCCTGCGGCGGCCTCTGGAGGAGGACACGGGAAGGTGCAGCAGCTAGCCCTGAGGCGCGTCAGGGAGTCGCAGGCGAAGAGGGAGGACGGGATCCGCTGCCACCTGTCGCTGAAGGAGAGGAAGAGCTCCTGGACGCCACGGCGCCCGAGCTCCTGGAGCCAGCCGCCGTCGGACGGGTCCCTGTCGCCGCGGATGCTGCCGTAGCTGGTGCGGAATGAGCGGACCAGCGCGGCGGGGTGCGCGGCGAGGATGGTGTTGACGAGGTTGATGACGCTGCGGTGGCCCGGGTAGAAGATGTTGAAGTCGAGGAGGGTGAGGGGGAAGAGGCGGCGCCAGCGGGAGGCGAGGACGGAGCACCTCGCGGCATCGTCAACTGCGAGGAGGGAGAGGATGGTGACCAGGATGGCGTCCGGGAGGTCACTGAGACGGTCGCGGTGGTGGCCTCGGCCGACGTCCGCCGCCATCTCCGGCCGGACGATCGGCCGATCGCGAGTGTTGTGTGCAATTGCTCGGTTCATCAATCATCAGGCCAGATTTATTGGGAACGGAAAAGACATTTCGGGAACTAGCCCATTGAATGCACAGCCTCAAAGAAAGAGTCGGAATATAATTCTGAAACAAATCCAAATTTTCCACCCTAAAAAATGGGCTAGGCAAAAATTGCCAGGCGTGGCGTAATAAATCGTAGTGATAGTACTACCATCCCAACTTGGTAAGCAGAGATACAGGCCTGAATGGATCCAAAGTGTTAGTGTTAGTGGTAGTTTTTAACCCCTCTAACTAACACTAAACAAACTAACACCTTAGATGAATGGATACTTGGGTTAGTTTGCATTTAATGCTACTTTTCCAATCATTTAAGGATCTAGAGGGAGAGAGAAAAAAGTAAATTTGAGTGAGTCCCACCAAAACTAACACCAATTACCACCTCTTGGAGGGGTTAGTTTTTTTAAGGTGTTATTCCAAACTAACACAAAACTAACACCCTTAGTTTGCTCCAAACTAACACTAACACATGGTATGTTTGCCAAATGACGAGAAGGGTTTAGAATTGGACCGAAGATTGTTCAGATGATCTCAATTCGGTAGTGGATAATATTGTAATTACATGCGTATCGTTTGGGAACATGAGTATCCTACTATGCTCCATGGAGTTCCACACGATGCTGACTGTCATGCACTCTTTCAGAGAAAAAGATTTGTAATCCACGAACAGACAATCGGTTGCTGAGATGATGACAGTTACTGAAATAGCAAACAAAGACTACATGAACGAACTTGACCAGAAACAATGATACAGACAAACTGAAGAAACCAGGGGACTCCTAAAATGGTGACCTGGCAGCATCGAGTCAAAAGAGCCTGGTGCTCAAAGCTAAGTACTCTCACGCAATTAAAAGCAATTTCTTGGAGTAGATATCACCCTAATGTACAAGACTACAAGCTATCTTATTTCTTTGATACACGCTAAATCATGGCTATCTTGCTAATTGATACACATCCATCCAGGGCAACAAGGAACTAGGCTGCTACTTGCTAATCTGGCAGTCTGCAACCTTTCTCCTGCTGATAACTAAATAAACAGTTCCTCATACCATACTTCACTTCTTCAGATGTAGATATCACAACTTGTGCACCCTGGACAGAATTAGAAACCTTCAGTTGGCACCTGAAATTGCAAGCAAGATCAGTACAGTAACAACACCTCATTCTTCAGCGGCTTCAAATCATCCTCAGAATTCAGCATGTCTTAGCTTAGATCAGAGCAACTCTGTTTTCCTTCTGGCATCGTCGAGTGCAGCAGTGGCACAAATAAAGGTCACTGATCGGCTTACAAAGTCCGAAAAAATGGATCTCGGCACTCGGGGAGGCTCTATTTTTTGGGTCCAATACCTCTATCTGGTTACTGGTCCAATCTTTGCCCGTCCAACAGTAGAGCTCGACAAGCTTTAGAGCTCTTGCCATCCCAAGCAGAAAGGTCAGAAACCCCCACTGGCAGTCTTCCCCTCCAAAACACTCAAAAACCACTCTGTTGACGGAATGCTCAATACACTGAATAGAATTTGCAGCGTCCCATTCTTCAATATTAACCCGCCGGGAAATGGAACGTTTATTAGGCTGCACAAATGAAGCGTGATGAACAAACACATAATCAGGATTCAGATCCTTTTAAACATATCAGAGGCATGTGAGCAGTTAAGCGCAACCGTAATATTACCTCGATGTGGAGTGCCTCAAGACAGGGGAAACATTTGAGCAATTGAGCAACGAAGATAGTGTATCCCTTCTCGGAGAAGGGCACTTGGATGGCCAGAGTCTTGACACTGTGCATCAGTGTCCTGAGCTGCACGATCCCTCCCTGTAATGTTCGAAAAATGATAGCAGAATTCAGATGTCAGAATAATTTCAGAGCAATATCATCCGAAATGATCAGAGCTAAGACCAGCAGAAGAGGAAAGCATTACATCAAACACAGTGTCATGCAGCACGAGTGGGCGGACGCTGATCCCCAGGTATCCCAGCACCTGCAGCGTGGGCGCGAAAACGATCTTCACCTTGGCCTTGCCGCTCGGCAAACCGATCCCCACCAATTCTTTGAGGTTTGGTGCGTCCTCAACGACGAGCTCTTTCAAGTCGCCGAAGTCAGCGTACAGGCGCGCCAAGCTCTTGGAACGAAGGGAAATCTTGTCCACTCCGGCGATGTTCTTGAGCTTCACGCACTCCAGGGAGGTGCAGTGGGACAGAATGGCCTGCAGGGATTCCTGGGACACGTTCACATTGGATAGGTCGAGTATCTTCAGGGCGGGGAGCCGCGGCGCCGGCGCCGATCCGGCATTGGGGAATCTGCAGTAGAACAATTTGAGGGTTTCGAGGGAGGCGATCTTGAGGAGGGACCCCGGGAGAGTCGGCATGGGGGCCGCGTAGAACATGTCGACGTCCAATTCTCGCAGGCGGTGACGCGCGAGGGCGCGGAACCAGCCGTCGACGACGCCCAGGCGGCCGTGGAAGCCCCTCCCGTACATGACGAAGCGGAAGCTCCGGATGGGGGTGCGCGACCGGGCGGCGAGGATGCCCGTGATCGCGCGGATGAACCAGTCGCAGCCGCGGCCTCCCTCCGGCGGGAACGGCTGGCACGCGTTGAAGTCGAGGATGGATTGGTTGAACAGGTCGCGCCATCGCGACGAGAGAACCGCCGTCCGCCCGGCGTCGCGGAGGGGGAGGAAGGAGAGGACGGACAGCAGGACGGCGTCCGGGAGATCGCCGATCCGATCCCTGACGTCCCCGGGCGGGCGATCCGCGGTGCAAACCCCATCCCCGCGGCCGGACTCCGGACGAGCGCGTTTGGCCGGCCTGCCGCCGAATTCCTCGTCGTCGGTGCCGACGGCCCGGCGCGGCGGATCTGATGAAGGCGGCGGGACATCGGAGGGCGGGTTCGAGCCGCTCGACGGAGCCGGCGGCCACTCCGAGGCGACGATCTGACCCCGCCGCGACGAGGTCGCGGAGGCGGAAGGTGAAGGGCTCAGGCAACACATTGCCCTGTTCGGTTCCCTCGCGTAGGCCTGCCGCCTGTGCCGCTGTTGGTGAAGGCGGCGTGTGAACTGTGAAAAAAGGAATGGAGCGTGTTAAGCAATCGGCCGTTCCTGGCTTTAATCGTGTCGACTCGATTTTTACACGTGTACGCGAAGTGGACCATCGAGGATGGACTTACAAGGTCTTATGTTCTCATCGACATGGAAAGAGTTGTACATGTCGCTCTCACCAGAAGTCCATTTTGTTGTGTCACAAATCAATTTTTAGTTTAACATCAACCATTGATAACTTTTGAACTAATTTTTTTATTAACCATGGATAACTTATAGCAACTATATGATCATGGACATGGTTAAAATCACTCAGGGGGACAAATCACAGTCGGTTGTGATTTTTCACCCTGACACCTCCTTCACCTCATCTTTGTTCTTCTTCTTCCCCAAAATTCCCCATCTTGCACCTCCTCCACCGCCCTGGTTGGCAGCTGCCGCACCGTCCGACCACCGCCCACCCCATCAATCCCCTTTCGTGACCGACACCCGTCGCCCTTGTCATCGGTCACCGCCCACAGGAGATCCAACCCTGCCCAGTTGGTAGTGCTACCGCACC
The DNA here is from genome assembly GCA_036936925.1 of Cenchrus fungigraminus. NCBI lineage: Eukaryota > Viridiplantae > Streptophyta > Magnoliopsida > Poales > Poaceae > Cenchrus > Cenchrus fungigraminus. Next base: position 26,257,242 of record CM072779.1, on the reverse strand, counting down.
GCTTTGCTTTCGCCGCTGGCCAACCCGTCACCACTGTCGGGCCTCCAAGCCCCACCTACTCTCTTGTATGTCCGGAGCACATTGAAAACCCCACCTATGGTAACCCCGAACCTTAACTCTAACCCTAACTCTGTCGCCGCCTCGATCACCAACCCCGCCGACGGCGTCGGCCGCCCCACCCAATTCCCACCGAAGAGGGAGGGAGGGAGGGAGAGAGGAGGGAAAGGGGGAGGAAGAGAGAGATGCGGGCGTGAGGGAGGAAGATGAGAGAGATGCGAGCATACCTCGTCGTCGTTGTTTGGATCTGCGTCGTCACCTCCGACGGGAGCTGCCACAATCCTTTGTCGAAATCGTCGCCGCACGCAAGCAGTGCGGGGGTGTCTGTGGGCACAAGTGTGAATGGGCAGACGAGGGGGGGGGGGGGGGCGGGGGGAGAGGGGAAAGATGCCTTGCGGGAGAGAGCAGCGTTGTGGGATAAGGTTGGCGCCGCAGTTTGTGTTTATTTCCTTATCAACAAGCATGTGTTATGAAGTATTTACCTCGATTCATAACCAATTGTTATTAGATTCATCATAAAATGTATTTTCATAGTACGTAACATTCCGTCTATAAGATGTTTTACATTTTATCTTAAGTCAACATTTTCTGAGTTTTAACAAAAAAAAACCTTAAGTTCTATAAAGTTTGTAGAAATTATATTGGCACATGCATACTGCTACAGTAAATATAGAGAAATGTTAGGTGATTCTATTCATCTTTCCTCTAATAAACTAAACATTATTTTGTTAGAGCAACAATGATAAGTACATACTTCCACCGTGGTCGTTTTTCGTAAGCCAAGTCGAGCTTCAAAGTTCAAACCCATTTTTTTGGTATGGCTTTACGTTAATGATAACAGTTAACGATCATTAGGCAATTCGTAGGTACAAGTCTAACATTGTTAGTTTCACGGCACATAATTCGAATATTATTGAACTAATTGCTGACCAAAATGTGATACTGGATGATCAAAGTAATCAGAGTGCACATGAGGCTGTACGCATCTGCCCGTGTATTGAGGGAAGACCTTTCAAAAAAAAAGAAGACCTTTAAGATGAACCTAGTACAAGAGTTGAGCAAATCGTATATCTTCAAATACTGTCTGCAGACGAACGTCAAAAAGAAAGATGCGCACGAACGGGCCCATAGGCGCGAGCGTGGGTGGGCGGCCCAGGCACTGCCAAGTTGGATCCGGCCGCTTGTGCTCGGGCCCACACCCCCCACGGAGAGAGATCACCAGTTCACCCACTGCCATGGTAGGACGGTCCAGTGGGACGCTACCCACCAGGGTTCAAATCCTGGTGCTCGCACATTTTTCTGGATTTATTCCGGGATTTCCGGCGTTATGCGTTAAGTGGTAAGTGACGTTCCCGTCGACGACGAGGCGCCAGTGGTAACTTCGAGAATCTCCAGATCTGCCGGTGCTCAGTCCTTCGGAGGTACTCATAGGGGTAGGGTTTGCGTACGTGTATTCATAAGGGTGAGTGTGCGTGCGTGTTGAGAACGTCTGCGTTGTACTCTGTAATTCTTAAAAAAAACCAATTCACCCACTGCCATCATCATCATCACAGACAATCTCTTCTCCGTAGGTAGGCCCCGCCTGCCATTCGCGAACAATCAAAAAAATTAATAAACAGGATCAGCGTGCTGAAATGGCATCTTTTGTTTTTTTAAACGCGGAAAAGCATGTGTGATTGGACCGAGCGGATTCCCAATTCCATTGCTGGTGGGTGCTGCTGCTTCCATCCATCATCATCCTCCAAAGGCCCAAACATTATCATTGCCATTTTCCTCCGGCACCCCTCGATCTGCTACCCGCACCCGCCGCATTCATGCCGGCGGCAGACGAGCGCCACCGCTCAGCGCCGGTGCGCCAGCCTGGGTGGGAGGATCCCGTGACCGTGGGCGGCCGGTACCCGCGGCCCGGCAGTGCTCCAACAAACAGCTGGCGCCGCAGGCCACGGCCGCATCGGCTTTTGTCCGCGTCAGGCGCCCCCCGGCCCGGCCAGAGCGGCAGCGACGCGGCGGGCATCGTGGCAAGCGGGCCCCGGCGGCGCACGTCGTCCGCGCTCTCGCGGCGGGGTGGGGTGCACGGCTTTGGGGTGCGTGGTCCGGGTGGATGTAGCGTGGCGCCGACCTTATCCCCGCGGCAGTGGGGGTGGTGCCGCTTTCCAATTCCAACGCACACCCCGTTCTCAAAAAAAAAAAAATCCAACGCACACCCCACACAAATCTCTTACGAGTACTCCCTCGGTCCCTCCCTCCTCCCCTCATGTGCGCGGGGCGCGCACCCAGCCGCTAATCTTTAGCACCCGCACCGCACCGCACCTGGTTGCCGGCGTGTCGTTGCCCTGCCCCGCACCCCCCTTCCCTTCCTCCCCGCTCCGCCCGCGGTGATCTCTCCCCGTCGCGATAAGCCGATCGACCGAGCAGGGTCCAAATCGAGGCGGAAATCGGGGGGAGAAATCTGGGAGGGCGCGTCTCGTCCGATCCCCCGCCATGTTCTCGCGATCCTACACCAACCTGCTCGATCTCGCCAATGGCAACCTCTCCGCCCTCGACTACGGCGGCGGCGGCGGCGGAGGGGCCGGGGCCGGGGGCCGCCCGCCCCGTGCGAGGCGGATGCAGCGTACGATGACGACGCCCGGGACGCTGGTGGAGCTCGACGAGGAGCGCGCCGGCAGCGTCGCCTCCGACGTGCAGTCCTCGCTCGCCGGCGACCGCCTCATCGTCGTCGCCAACACGCTCCCCGTGCGCGGGGAGCGCCGCCCCGACGGCCGCGGCTGGAACTTGAGCTGGGACGAGGACTCGCTCCTCTTCCACATCCGCGACGGCCTCCCCGACGACATGGAGGTCCTCTACGTCGGCTCCCTCCGCGCCGACGTCCCGCCCGCCGAGCAGGACGACGTCGCCCAGGCGCTACTCGAGCGCTTCCGCTGCGTCCCGGCCTTCCTCCCCAAGGACCTCTGCGACCGCTTCTACCACGGCTTCTGTAAGCAGATGCTCTGGCCGCTCTTCCACTACATGCTCCCCTTCTCCCCCGACCACGGCGGCCGCTTCGACCGCTCCCAGTGGGAGGCCTACGTCCTCGCCAACAAGCTCTTCTCCCAGCGCGTCATCGAGGTCCTCAACCCCGAGGACGACTACGTCTGGATCCACGACTACCACCTCCTCGCCCTCCCGTCCTTCCTGCGCCGCAGATTCAACCGCCTCCGCATCGGATTCTTCCTCCACAGCCCCTTCCCTTCGTCCGAGCTCTACCGTTCCCTCCCCGTCCGCGATGAGATCCTCAAATCGCTGCTCAACTGCGATCTGATTGGCTTCCACACCTTCGACTACGCCCGCCATTTCCTCTCCTGCTGCAGCCGCATGCTCGGGATCGAGTACCAATCCAAGAGGGGATACATCGGCCTCGATTACTTTGGGCGCACCGTGGGGATAAAGATCATGCCTGTTGGGATAAACACGCTGCAGCTGCAGTCACTGCTCCAGCAACCTGATCTCGAGCAGCAGGTCGCGGAGCTCCGGAACCAATTCGATCGCAAGACTGTCTTGCTCGGTGTGGATGATATGGACATATTCAAGGGGATTGATCTGAAGATTCTTGCATTTGAACAGATGCTGAAGACGCACCCGAAATGGCAGGGCCGAGCAGTGTTGGTGCAGATTGCAAACCCAAAAGGCGGCAGCAGGAAAGATGTGGAGGAGCTGCAGACTGAGATTGAAGAGAGTTGCAAGAGGATCAACGAACAGTTTGGGCGGCCTGGATATAGTCCTGTCGTGCTTGTCAACAGGACGCTGTCGAGTGTCGAGAGGATGGCTTATTACACCATCGCGGAGTGTGTCGCTGTCACTGCAGTCAGGGATGGGATGAACCTTACACCTTATGAATACATTGTGTGTAGGCAGGGAGTTCCAGGTTTGGATGGTTCTGGGGATGGTAGACCGAGGGGCAAGAGTATGCTTGTCGTCTCAGAATTCATCGGTTGCTCACCATCACTGAGTGGAGCAATTCGGGTAAACCCCTGGAACATTGAGTCAACAGCAGAGGCAATGAATGAGTCCATCGCTTTATCAGATAATGAGAAGCAACTGCGACATGAGAAGCACTATCGGTATGTCAGCTCACACGATGTTGCCTATTGGTCTAAGAGCTTTATTTATGATTTTGAGAGAAGCTGTAGGGACCATTTTAGGAGAAGATGTTGGGGTGTTGGGATAGGATTTGGATTTAGAGTGGTTGCTCTTGACCGGAATTTCAAAAAGCTTACAGTGGATTCTATTGTTGTGGATTACAAGAAGTCAAAGAGCAGGGTCATACTACTGGACTATGACGGAACTCTAATACCTCAAACTACAATGAACAAAACCCCATCAGATACTGTTGTTAGCATGATGAATACCCTGTGTGCTGATAAGAAGAATGTTGTTTTTATTGTAAGTGGAAGAGGAAGGAATAGCCTTGAGAAATGGTTTTACCCTTGCCCAGAGCTTGGCATTGCTGCTGAACATGGCTACTTTATGAGGTATAGTCTTTACATAGTTTTCATGACTCTGTTACAGTTCTTTCATGTCTTTCATTGCCCTTTTTGTCTTATTATATATACATCTGGTATTCGTTTTCCAACTGCTGATGTGAATGAATGCAGCTCTCTTTAAAGCAAGTGAATAGAGGGGTTTTTTTCACTCTTAGTGATTACTGTATGAAAACACTTTAGATGAACAGCATTATGGTATAGATTGTTTATGATATGTTGGCATGCCAAACTCGTCTAAAACATTATCAATTCATTAGTACATGTGCCTAAAAATGCTTATATGTACTGATGATGTTTTGGATGAGTTTGGCATGACAACATGTCTGTATGCTAGATTAAAATGATAAGAAATTCACTTGCATTATCTGTATGATGCTGATAGTGTTTTCCTGATGCATTCTACTTGAAGTGCAATGTAGAATTTGTTCTGATAGTTGACATGTTGGAAGTGGCCATCACATATTTTAGTGTAAATGTTCAGCAGGGCAGCCTACTTACGGTAGCGGTATGTTTAGGATTGGCAATGATATAATTTTAAGGATGCTGTAATTATTTGGTTGACAACTATGTTCTTTCCATGAATCATGTATGGTGCTGATCATCAATAAAATGTTTATGTATAACCTGTTGCATCAATATTTTATATGTGCATCCTTACAACACTTCCATATAACCCAAAAAGCTTGACATATCACCAATTTGTTAGGATTATTTTAGAGGGCGATTTGTTTTTTATGGCTCAATCAAGCATGAACACACTACCAGGTCTGACTGATAGTTTTTTATTGGCAATAAGCTGGTCCAGTTACCCTGGCTGGGAGATAAAGTAGACTGCAAATGGATAATGACGAACACTCCCAAACTCTGCATCCTGCATATAGGAAATACGTGGTTTGCTTGTAAACAGTTGCAAACCTTGAAAGTTCTGTGGTATTTGATGGTTTTATATAATTTAATTTGAATTCTGTAAAGTTGAAGTAATGGCAAACATTGGGATTTCTTTACGAAGTTTGGGACCTATCTCAACAGTTGCTTATGTCTGCAGGTGGACCAGAGACGAACAATGGCAAATACAAAATCAGACCTCAGAATTTGGATGGATGCAAATGGCTGAGCCAGTAATGAAACTGTACACAGAGGCAACTGATGGTTCATATATTGAAACCAAAGAGAGTGCTTTGGTTTGGCACCACCAAGATGCTGACCCTGGTTTTGGATCTTCACAAGCGAAAGAAATGCTAGATCATTTGGAAAGTGTCCTTGCCAATGAGCCAGTCTCTGTAAAGAGCGGTCAACACATTGTAGAAGTTAAACCTCAGGTATTGGAACTCTCCAAATAACATTAATATACTTTACATAGTACTCTCTAATAGTTTATTAGTGTTTCTCCTGTTTACCTGATGCTGGTTATACTTGATGTAATCTACTATTATGTCTACGACATACAGACCATAATAATAGCATACAATATTTTTTTTATCTCTGATGACATGTTATGATGCCATTAAGAATGAGAAATTTGAATATGTGCTCGCGAAACTTCCATAAAACCTATTTGAGTTGTATTTGCTATGAAACTTGGTCATCAAATCACCGTCTGGTTTTGTATTGAAAATGATGTATTTAGCAGTGATTTAGTTACTTGCTACTCTGGTTTGAATCCTGGCTTGTTGAACTGCAGGCTGTCAGCAAAGGGTTTGTTGCAGAGAAGATACTTTCAACTCTGATGGAGAAGGGAAGGCAAGCAGATTTTGTTCTCTGCATTGGTGATGATAGGTCAGATGAGGATATGTTTGAACAGATTTCTGATATCATGAGGAGGAGCATGGTTGATCCCCAAACCTCGTATGCCTGCACAGTCGGCCAAAAACCAAGCAAGGCTGTTTACTATCTGGATGATGCTAATGATGTTCTGAACATGCTCGAGGCACTCGCCGATGCATCAGAGGAGGCTGGTTCTGGTTCACCGGAAGCAACGGAGGAAGAGGGACCATCCACACTGGAGCAAGCATGATGATGGCATCAAATGTCGAGGAGATGTGGAATTGCTTAGCTGGTGTGACGCTGACACCAGCAGCAAGTCTTCTGACTAAAACTGAAGCTGATTTGGTTTGGCAGAGTGAAACGTTAGCAATACCCGAATAGTTGGATCATGTCAATAAGCTAGATGTTTCTCTATTTTCTGCTTTGTTTTCCATTTTGCTGTATGGTAGTGCTAGAGTAATTTTCATTTTTTTTATGTTTAGATAGGACAAAATGTGCCTGGAGGCAAAGAATCCGTGGCAGCATCCTTTGACTTCTTTTTGCTTGGTATCAGGTACAGTATGGAAGATTGGATTGTTTTCGAGAGTTTAAAGCCAAAATTAGGAGGTGACGGCTGGGATTTAGCCTACTGCTTGTGCATATCATCTTAACCATCTTTTCAGTAAAAAGAAATAGATATGTGTGTACATGAAGCCAATGCAAGCTGAAACCTGAAAAAGAGGCTGTTTCTTGCCTTGGCCCATGCCAAATTATCGCGCAAACTTCAGTTAAACAGAAAGAAACTGGAAACGGATTTAGGGAATCGAATATCAACCATGGCGCAACGAAAATTAACTTCTGTAGCAGTTCGTGTGCAAATGGTTAACCTTCCATGATCAGTTGAAGCATCAACTTCAGTCAACTGCTGGGCAGGGGTGGCAAAACTCACAAAAACATATGGAATAGAAAGAAAGAAAGAAAGAAGCATAGGCAGTGAATGCGCAAGCTTCCCTGCAAGGCGGCAACCAGAGGAATCCCTGGTAGCTAGCTAGTGCCCAATGCCAGGGCTGGGCACGGACCGCAGCAGCCGCTCGGCCCTTTCACCGCCGCCGCTCACCGGCAGTGGAAGGCCCTCCTCCGGCAGCTTGTGCACCAGCACCACTGCAAACCCGCGGCCGCCGGGCGGAGGCACTCGCGGCGCCACGTCAGCTCCGAAACGCACGGCACCGCCTTCGCCCATCGTCCCCGGGGACGCGCGCCCCTGGCACGACGCGCAGCAGAGGAGGATGCACAGAGCAAGGAGCGCCCGCCCGTGCCGCTGCATCGCTAGCGTAGTAGCGTTATGTCCCTCTCGTGCCGAGTTGGCAAAGACTGGTTCGGAGGCCGAGTTGGCTTAAGATGAGCTCGGAAGCCAACTGATCAGAGCCAAAGATAATATTGTTGGGCAGGCACAGTGGAGCTGGAGCGTGGTGGAAGTGCAAGTGCCGGCGGTGATCTCACGATGGCATGCACGACGCCGAGTTGGTGTTGGTCGAGAGATGGATGAGATGGCGCCGCGCGTTGCGTTAGGTCGGCGCCGCCGCGCGCCCTGCCAGCCAGGAATACGCGCGACGCGAGCCGATTGGGCCACGAAACCCGCCATCAGGGCCGTCCGTAGGGGTGTGCGACCCGTGCGACGGCACAGGGTCTCCATTTTTATAAGCCTTCCATTTCCTAGTGCTACAACCTTGCTCAAAGAAGCATGTTTCTCATATTCCTTGAGACCTTGCTGTCTCTAGACAACGTGCTCACGTACTAAGTTGCACAGCCACAAGACAAGCAAAGTTAGCTAGTCATAAAGTAGTTTTCTTTGTCATGACTCATTTGATCGATTCGACTGCTTATTGCTTCACATGGACATTTAACGAGTTTTTTCCCTATTTGTACACATGTGCATCAATTTTCTACGGAATGGTCTAGACAAATATAAAATATGATTCTGGTTACAAAAAGTGTTTTTTTCAAAGGATAGAGAAATGAACTAAATCTAAAAAAGTTATGAGTCTGTTTATAAAAAAATTACTAGTAGACCTCACTTATTAGTTTTGTACAAGACCTCAGCTTTCGTCGGGACGGCCCTGCCGCCATGTATGACGTAGAACGCCCATTGGCATAGCATAGCCAGCGCCGGCCCTGGACGCGGGCAAGCGGGGCGGCCGCCCTGGGCCTCCGATTTGGCAGGGCCTCACCAAGTATGCAAACACTAGTAAGTAGTATTAGTATTTGGCCCAGTACCGAAGACGTGAAGTTGCCGGTCTGGATTTTCTGGCTGGCTGCCTGGCTTCCGTGAGAAGGATCGAGACCAAGCGTCCACGACCACGACAAGCAACATGCACACGCAAAAAACTCACTTGACTTGACTCCGTATCCGCGAGTCCTCGTCTGCGGCGGTGGCGACGCGGAGTCGCGGAACGACGGCCGCCGGCTGGACCTGGACGCGAGATGCGCGAGGTCGCGAGCGCCGAGCGCGACGACGGGCCCGACACCCCGACAGCGAGACCGCCAGAGGCGAGACGCTGGACTCGCAGCGACGAAAGGCTACCATCTCTGCGACTTGCCGACTCCGCCCCGCCGGCAACATTAAGCATTGAGAAGCGATTTTTGGATGAGATCGATATCAATACCATCATCAATGAATTTGCATCGAGGAATGTTAGAAGGAATTTTTAAGGTATTTGTACATTTACGAATGGTTGCATATGGATATTGCTTTTGCATGCACTGTTAAGTATTTATAAATTATATTATTTACGGTGACGTCGTTCACCCCCTCCTTTAATCCGTCGCGTGCCTCCCTCCACCTCCCTCCGCACGCCGCCTCCACGCCCCTCCGCACGCCGCCTCCGCGCCCATCCCGTCGTCCACCTCTCCCTCCGCACGCCGCCACCGGTCCCCTCCTCCTAAACCGTCAATCTAACCCTAAACCGTCGCTCCTACCCGCCGCCGCCACCTACGCACCGCCTGGGCCGCGCTGCAAGAGCCACCGCCGCCCCATCTCCCGCCGCCGCTACCGCTGCCTTTGATTTCCATCCCCACGGCCTGCGCGCAGAAGCCGTCGGAGCCCTCCTCTGCGACCCTCCGTTCCATCCTCCTCCTCCAGCACTAGACGCCATTCACGGGGACAACCACCGCGTGCCTGCGCATGTCCATGCCGTCAGCCTTGGTGTTGCCCCTTGCCCGACGCGCCACCGGCTCCATCGCCATCTCCTCGATTCGGGCGCGCACCACCACTCGACGCAGTGGCGACAACCACCGTGTGCCCGCGCATGTTCGTGCCTTCAGCATTGGTGTTGGCCGCGGCAGCGCACTTTAGGTTATTCGATTCCTTCCATTTGAATTGGTCTAACAATCTCCTCTTTCCTAGGGAAATCAATACGTTTTTAATTGTTGAATCGAGGATTGTTTATCATCTGAACTACCTGTCTGTTACATTGCTCTGCAATCCCAGTTGTCACGAACTACACAGATTCTCTCATTTCTTCAGATATTATCATTTAATTTAAATAGCTTTGATCCATGCTTCAGTTCAGCCTGTTGAACTAAATTGCTTTGTGATGAGTTCACGAGTGCAGCTTTGGATCAGAATGAATTGTATTTTGATGTGCTATTTTGTTTTTGGCCAGATTATTGCAGTTGGATTGCTATCATGGCTACCCGATCGCTCAACCTCAGCTGCCAGATGAGGGCGCTCCGAATGTTGCCCATGTTTCTGATTCCTGCTCTAGCTGCTGCTCTAATCTACTCATCGATTTACATGCCTCACCAAAATGTGTAAGCACACACTCATCTTCATTTACATGCTCTGGTGTCGAGCACTACACTTTCTAGTGGCAAAGTGCAATGGAAGAATTGATAGACGTTGTCATGAAGTGACACCAAGCTCAATACAAAACATCATGTTTTCCTTCTATATTAGGTTCATTGTTAAACAATCATATGCACTGTAAAATTGCTCAACCAATATGACAGATTTTGCACCATTGAATTTAATATTCGTGCCCCTTGCTATTGACAGAATCGAAGTCTTCAGTGGGACAACCGTTCCAATCAGATTTGGATAGGATAGCGCTTCATGGAGCTGGCGGCAGTGCACTTCTGTCATCACCTAGCAGCACATTGGCATGTAAGTAGGCTTTTCTTTTTCTTATTGTCAACTTAGCCCTTGTTCTCTCTGTTCTTGTTAACCTTCCATTTTTGGAATTTTGATAATTTTATTTATCAGAAATCTGAAATTAACTCAGTGGGAGGGGATTTTGTATCTGAAATGTTCGGATTAGTGTTTGATGACAGCAAGAAAATGCCAACTAAAATATCTACTTCAAACGTTTGTTTCAGTCTGGACCATCCAAAGGTACATGCCGATGGAGCTTCATGTGAATTTACTTCTTAGTTTTGGTTCATGTTGACTTATTTCAAGATCTCCCTTCTTTTCTTGCATTATTCTTACTCTCAATGTTGAAATTTAATAAACTTTTAGAGTGAACTTAAAGGCCTTGGAGCTAGCTCAGAAAATACAATGTGAATTCTACACAAGTACTCTTACTTGCCAGACAAATCTTGTCTTTGATGCATTGAAGTGGAATCATATTGGATGAAGGCAATAAATTTCTTTTGCACAACTAGCACACTTTTGCACATATTTTGTTTGATATGCATACATACACATCTTGAACCCCTCGCACTGGCCTGTAGGTGCAGATATGTTAGGAGTTAGGACATAGTGTTTATGGTCGAAATGTCTCTAGAAATATCAATATAGATGATATGATTATGTCCTGTTTACTTTTATTTAATTCTTGTATTCATTATTTTGTTGCAATATAATTGTTTCGTCCCCGTAGCAAGTATGTTTCAGTCACTACTATTTGTCCATAGCCGGAATGTTCTCAGAAATATTTTTCAGTGAACAAGTATTTATCAGCCTGTAACAAGTGCATATATTCATAGTTTCAAATTGAGCTATAATCTCTCTCTTAGTATTCCATTTGTTGGAGCAATTTTGCCACTGTATACAGCATTAATCAGCACACTATCAATCATTTAGTTGTTAGACAAATCATACATTGCATTGTGCAGACTTCAGCCAAATCTCACTTAATTCAGTAAACTCTGTTGAATCCTCAGTTAGAGACCGCGAAGGGGATCTTGACAGATCAAGAGTCCCACTTTAAAGTGTGCCGATCTATAGTACAAGGTTTTTATTGGTTTAGAGTTGGTTAACTTTTAAAAAATTATAGTTATGGTACAAAGTGTGCAGATCGACATCATGATGTGCATTTAATGGTTTACAATCTTACAGATCCAACCTACTCTTCCTGGTGTTACTGAACTTGTGGCTTCAGGGCCTTACATTGAAAAATTAAAGAAAAGCTAGACCGTCTATTCTTATCACCCACCATGCATAAAAAGAAGACCTTTTGGCTGGAAATATTTTAGTCTAAATTAACGAATCAAGGAAGATTCCTTTGTGCAAATGTTCATCTAATGGGAAAGCCAATATGTTGATTATTGATTGATTCGGTGTGCCTTTCTGCACATGCATCTGTGAGCTTAGTAACTCATGATTTATGCTTACAATATGTGAATCACCTATATTTTGTTTGTTGTCTGCTGTAGACTTTTGGATTTGGATGCTACATGGCTTTCATTTTTTCCCTGAATAAATGTAAGATTAGTTTTTGCTTTGGAATTGTAAAACCTGTTCTATTATTTGTGTACTGTTTGGCATTTTAATTTCTTTTAAGTGAGAGATTATTAGGTTAACGTCCTGTCACACAAGCTTATATCTAAACACAAGATTAATTTAAAGAAAGGTAAGCTTGTGTTTTGCCACTTATATCTGTATTTCCTTCTCACTTCAACAGTACTAATCAGATTAATAATGTTTATTAGAACGAAAAAACAAGATGATTCTTCTGATCTTATAAAATACCATGAGGCATCCGTGCACCAGCGCTACCGGCCTCTTTGTGGTCTGGCCTCGCTCTTGGTGCAGGGCGGTGGCTTGCAACACTGCAATGCCAATGTGGGTGCTTGGCTATGCTGATGTCATCAGTTGCAGTGCCAGAGCATGACTTGTCATCATCAGGTATAAGATCAGTATAGGATTCCTTGCTTGTGCTGCATCATATAGAAATAAAAAAGTAAGCATTTCACTCTTTCCATAGCCCTTCTGTGGAAGGGAAATATAGTGTTGAATAAGTTGGCAGATTATGATGGAGAACTTCAGTGCAGGGCTGAGTGCGTCATATGCAGAATGAGCAAACTGGGTGGCTTAACAGGTATCATGTGGAAAGATGTTCGTCATGGTACGAAATAACGTGGATGAGCCGGGGGTGCCACCAGGTGTGGTGCTCAGTGCCACCGTAGCAGTCGGATGCCTATGACACCTGAGGGTCTCCAACTTCCTTCGCAACGAGGAGCTGCGTGCTGAATGGGATATCCTTAGTACCGGCAGCTAGCCCCTATTGATCAACAGATTGTACATTGCCAAGGGGCAACTGGATTACACTCTGTAACTCTACTCAACTCTGTAACTCTACTGAGAGCTCATGTGAATATATCCTGTGACACAAACATTCTGATCACACTTTCAATGTTTGGTATGCTTGTTCATTAGTTCTTCAATAACAGAATGTGTCGACATGTCCTTGCAAAAAAAGAAAAAGAAAAGGAAAGGAATGAATGTGTAGATATGGCCATATGTAAAAAGTGGCAAATGTTGAAGATGATGAAACTTAAATTTAGGCTATCAAGCAATGATCTTAACTATCCATCTCTAAGTAACATCAGTACGAGGATTAACATAAATATACTTGTTTCCAAATAAATTCATCTGCACTAATGTTTTTCAGTATTAATATTTTTGTTGCCCGTAGCAACGCACGGGCACATTCCTAGTAAATATATATGTATAGAGGGCCTCAGATTTTTGTTCCGCCCGGGCCTCCAAAAACTCAGGGCCGGCACTGAGCATAGCAGAAGCCGAGAAGAGAAGAGAGAATCCCTCGCTTCCCGTGGATTCCGGCGCAACTGGCAGCGCCGGCCGGCGCCGAGTGTGGGAGTATTCTGGGCTTTCTGGCTGGTGGCCGATCTTTTTCCGGAACGGACCCGTCAAATTCTATTGCAGCATGTCTGCCACTGCCGTGCCCACTGCCGGTATCGCGCCGTCTACGGCGTACTAGTTCTCACCTGAAGCTAGTCCCTTTGTAACTTTTGTTTTGGCTTTCAAAAGCACTTCGAAGCTGGTGCTGCTGACGTGAACATGTCACAACGGCTTTCGGGCATTCTGTATGCGTCGTGTGAAATTTGGCTTTAGGTCATCAGTTTCTAACGGAGTGGACTGCAATGGAAACGGCTCCTCTTAGTCAACTTTCCAGATTTCCAGCTCAAAGTCCTATCGGTCTTATAGTGACCTGGACAATTCACACTTCGAGATCCGTCTGGTTGACGACTGGTGGCTGGTGCTGATTTGTTCTGAGAGAAAAATACCACTGACTGGTAGTTGGTGGCTGATTTGTTCTGAGAGAAAAGTACCGCTGGCTGGTGACTGATAAGCCAGACGAACAGAGTGTTTCCTTGCCTTTGCCTAGCGTGCAATCACGACTCTACGAGTGCTCGAGACTGGAGTACATTTTTAGAGCACATGACGGATGAGCAGAGGATCCCGAGTCCCAAACGCAGGCTTGTGGACGATTGGCATTAGGCTATTCGACCGGTAGGAAGTATAGTATTTGACTGGTAGATTAAATAGTGTTATGTGAGAGAGAAATAAGTCGAAATAAGGCGAAACAAGCCGAGAACAGCTAGCCGAACACCTTCATTGGCCTCCTAGCGGCTGATGCACTAGTGTTGTGCTATCTCAGCTTGGTTAAGTGATTGGTTTCCGGGCAGTGCTGTGTTAGCAATAACGCATCAGGTGCTACCTGATGGAAAAGGACACTTCCTGAATTTTTCAGCTAAGCGTGTGCTCTCTGATCCATGTTAATGGGCATTTTCACAATAATATCCTCCATGTAATCTGTGGTGCACATGCACAACATGGGGACAAAAACAACAGGGCCCACATGCTCATTCTATGATTTTTACTCGGCATTTGTGGGCCCACTCTCGTCGGAAGATAAAATGTAAAAGTGGAGGCAATGAGGATGACAGGTCACTATAATAGCAATGTAGAGATTTTATCATTGCCCACAGTATTCTCAAAAATCCATGTCATTGTCATGAATAAACTATCTCTTCACCGTGGCCCAGCCGAATCTTCTTCCCCGCCACAATTTTGGGCAAGAATTGTGGCAAGAAAATATGCATATTACACCTTACAGGTCCAATTATGAGCAAACTGAAGAAAATCAAGATTTTTTTTCTCGTTATAGCCTTTCACTGTGACATAGACAAATGTTAGGTGTTTGTGACGACTATCGACAATTTTTTGTTCCTTACCTTTAATATGGCCGTATTCATTCTTTGTGTTGTTCACTTGATTTTGAGGGGCAAATTTAGGTGCTTCTGACTTTGGTACTCGTTTTGTAGTGCTATATATTATATAAGATCTACTACAAGTCACCTTACAAGTGATTCTAGAAATTTTTTTTTAAAAGATCGAAAATAACAACTTGTCTGGTAAAATATTATAGTCTCCATATCTTTTTTTTTGTACTCGTTTGCAAATGCATGGGCGAATCCCGTGCTTGTTTAGGCAGCTGGACTCTGGGCTTTTGAGCAGGGCTCTTTTACGGTGGACCCCACCACCAGGTGGTGGTATGCAATATATGACTATTTTTTATAAAGATAAATAGGTAATTTTTGCAATTTTTAATAAATTTGGCAACCTCGACCCGAGAAAAAAATTTGTTTATGCCATAAGGAAAATTTGAAATGAAAAAAAATCATTTTAGAATTTTGAATTAAAAATTTGTTTTTGAATTTTGAAAAAAAATTGACCATACCACCGGAGGGAAATGAAAATTTTGAAAATTTCAATTTTGAAATTTGAATTTAAAATTTTCATTTTTGAAATTTGAAAAAATTTGGCGATACCACCCGAGGGAAATGAAAAAATTTGAAATATTTCGTTTATGCCACCAAGGAAAATTTGAAATGAAAAAAATTGAAAATTTTCATTTTTGAAATTTGAAATGAAAAAAAATTGAAAATTTTCATTTTTGAAATTTGAAACGAAAATTTTCGCTTGAAATTTGAGAAAAAAATTGGCCATACCACCAGAGGGAAAGGGAAAAAAATTACCGAGATAAAAACTTCTAATAATACATCTATACCACCTATGTATACCATCCTATACCACATGTGCTAGTTGTGGTGGTATACAATTAATCTCAGCCGTCGGATCCTATCATAGTGGTTCTTTTCTAACAGTGGTATATGGTGATATGATTACCATAAAAAGGGGAAATATTAGGTGCAAACCACCACCTCAGTGGAAACGTGAAAACCATTCTAAACAACACACTTAGAAAGTTAGAAGTCTCTAAAAAATTTGAAACGATGCACATTTATAATTTATCCATATATGTACTTTGTTGCAAAAGTTGAGATGCAAACTCGTTATATAAAAACTCATATGGAAGTGACAAAATTCATGTGCATATGCATTGGAATACACATGCCCAGAAATTTTGTCTTGTAGTGCACTTGCACTCCAAATTTGTCATTTTCGTATAAATTTTTCTACATTGAGTCTGTATCTCAACTTTTGCAACAAAGTAAATCTATAGATACACAACTGATGTGCATCATTTCAATTTTTTTTGAAAACTTTGAAGTATGAAGTTAAGGTGGTTTTCACATTTCCATCGAGATGGTGGTTTTCACCTAATATTTTCCCTCATAAAAAAGCCTTTTGAGTATTGTCCACCTAGTAATAGATCCAAGTATCCAACGCCCAAGATCACCGGCTATGCCTACTTGGGTTTGTTCTATCATAAGATTTGTTCCATTTCTCCCCGTGCCCAACATTCTTCAATCTAGTGGACATGTCGCTGTTGGATATGTCACGAAGAAAGTTTAAAGGGCTGGAGCGCAAAATGTGGTCATAGGCAAGGTGGATATTGCTATCCGGCAGAGAAAAATCGCGGGAGAGTAGTGGCGGAGAAAAACCAAACCAAACTCAGGGCGCCAAGAAAACGGACCGGAAAACAGAGCAGGCGAACCCCACCGGATCCACACCGCCTTCTCCTCCTCCCTCCTCTCTCTCTCGCCGGACGGCCGGGTGCCAGTTCAAAATCACGCTGCCGTCTCATCCGATGGCTCCTCTCCTCTCCCCGCCGCGGCTCGCGGACTCCGTCACCAAGTTCCATGCGGCCTCAACGGCAGTCCCCTGCTCCGGCAGCGCACAGCGATCTGCTATCACGGGGTTGGCCGGGGCCGGAAGACGAGACCGGCGCCGGTGTCGGAGGACGTGGGGAAGGAGGGGCTTGAGGGTGGAAGCGGTGGCGGCGGAATCCCGCAGCTCGGAGGGGGGCGTCGCAGAGGATTATTACGCTGTTCTTGGTGTGGTAGGCGTTTCATCTTGGAAGCTTTCTGTTTTGCAGTTTGTGTTAATTAGCAAGTAGGAGTGGCTAATTTTTGCAGTTTGTCTAGTTTTGTAGACGTAGAAAAATAAGCAGTCTTATTTCTCCTTACTTTGAAACTAGATCGACGTAAAATTGCTCTCTATCATTGTGGCAGCAATTTCAAATGGTTAGGGAAAAGAAGCACACTGTGCACTGGAGGTAGTTTGTCGTATCCCTGAAAGTACTGTAGAACACTTACAAGTTATAGTTCTTGCGTGTTTTCAGATGCCAGATGCCACACCGAAGCAAATCAAGAAAGCCTACTACAACTGCATGAAATCCTGCCATCCTGATCTCAGTGGGAATGACCCTGATGTCACGAATTTCTGCATGTTCATCAATGAGGTTTACACGGTAAAATCCTAAGAGTAATCCTGATATTTTCTGAACATGTTATATGGAGCTGCATTATAATTTTGTCAGTAAAGTTAATGGGTGCATGTGAAAGCAGGTGCTTTCTGATCCCATCCAACGAGCAGTGTATGATGAGATCCACGGATACGCTGCGACTGCAACCAACCCTTTCTTGGATGACAGTGCACCCCGCGATCATGTTTTTGTCGATGAGTTTAGCTGCATAGGTATTGACACAGAAATTTTATCCGGATTCAATTTTAGAAGCTCTTAATTATGTTCTGCCCACATCTCTGTAGGATGCAAGAACTGTGCTAATGTGTGCTCTAAGGTCTTCCAAATTGAGGAAGATTTTGGAAGGGCAAGAGTTTACGACCAGTCAGGTGACGTACAACTGATTGAAGAAGCTATTGAGAGCTGGTAGGAATGCCAAAGCCCTTTTTACTTATCTTTTTGCTTGTTAATCTATCAATTATCCAAGCATATTTGCTGAAAAATTGGTGCAAAAAGGATCAGATAATTTTTCCATTGGTCTGAGGTCCTGTATTATGATTACTGGTATTGTTCTGATAAACTTTCATATATGTTCAGTCCGGTTGACTGCATTCATTGGACTTCAGCTGCACAACTTTCGCTCCTTGAGGATGAAATGCGCAGAGTAGAGAGAGTAAACGTAAGAATTTCTTCGTAATAATTTTGATGGCATGATCATATTGTAAGATTATATTCTGAATGTAGCTAGTTAATGGTAGAACCAACCTTCTATGTTCAAACCAACTAATAATGTTATCCTACCTTGTTTGTACTAATATATGAAACTTTTTTTCCCCATTTTCTCAGGTTGGATTGATGCTTGCTGGGATGGGAGGTTCAATGGATGTGTTCCGGATGGTAATCTGTACTTCATGTATTTTTTGTTTACAAATGGACCACCCTCTTTTCTGCAACAGTTAGCAGTAGTATATCACCGATACTAAACATGTCCATTGTTTTTGTTGCAAATGCAATCACCTCCCGTAGATCATATTTATAGTAAACTTAATTTCAAAGCTAGAAAACAAGGCACATCATTTATCATCTTGTTAACCTTTTTTTAATTATCTTTCTTCCTTTTCACTTTGTCAGGCAAGTTCACGCTGGGAGAAGAGACAAGCCAAAGTGCTGGTATAATTCTTGGTTTGATATACAACTTTCACTGATACCCATGAAAATGCTATTAACAAAATTGTCAGGATCAGACATTTCTGATTATTCACATATTGACAGCTCCCACATTCTTCTGAACTTGTCTGCCTCTTGTAGGAAAAGGTGAGAAGGCGGGTGAGCCAGGATGATTCCAGTAAGGGCGGCTCGTGGACTGATATCTGGGGAGCACCATCAAGATACCAGAACCAGAAGAATGGTAAACTAACACATAGTTTTTGGAAATTGCCCTTGTTTTTTGTGTTTTCTATCCTTCACCTGTATCTGACTTGTTAACGCTCCCACTAACAACATCAAACAGAAGAGGATGCAAAGGAGAGAGCAAAGCGAGCAGCGGCTGCAGCGAGGAGATGGCGAGAGTTCTCAAGGAAAGGAGCCGACAAGCCTCCCACGTACAAACTTCCAGAGGCAGTGGCCAACAAGGAGTGAGAACAAGGCAATGAGCGATACTTAACCCCCACATTTACTCAATGTATATTCTAATCATTTACAGAGAGCTCTAGCCTGTATAGCATTCGCTCTCTCGCGCTCGATTCCACATCCTGTACCTGTAAATCCTCTGTTAGTGATAGCTCAGGTCGTCGATTACCCATAGAGTTCAGATCCCAGATGTAAATCAACTGTACACAAAAATGTTGGCACCTTGCTACAATGCTACTCTACAATAATCAGTCATGATCCTTGAAGCAACGGACACATGCATATACTTATACAGTGGAATTGGCTATCTCAGCTTCAACTTCAAGTGATCAAACTGGAAAGATACGAACAGCTGGAATCACAACAATCCACAAGCACAACAATGACGAGAGAGATGCATTTATTCAGAGACGTTGCAAAGAATGGGGTATGGCATTCGACATACAAGTACAGCACTACAACTACAAGATACTGAATGGAGAGTCCTTATCTGACGGAGCAAGCGACAGCGTGAGCCCAGGACCTGAGATGCGCCTTCATGGCCACGCCTTCTCCGGGCGGAGGCATCCGCGCCTGCGAGCACCGGGCCGCCGCAGCAACACGCGTCCGCCGCCTCTGCTCCTTCTGCCAAGCAACCATGCGCTCGTCCCACTCCCTGTCCCTGCACAAGCTCCTCGCCGCCGCTCTGCGCTCCGTCGCCACCGCCACCGCCGCCGCTCTTGGCTCCGTTGGCACCGCTGCCTCCTCGACGCTTTTGGGAGCCTGAGCATCAGAGGAACTGCTGGCCGTCTTGTGGTTGTGGTGAGTATCTGCTTGTTGCTGTCTGGGCAGCAGCTCTTCTTCGGCGCACTCGCTCTGCTTGTGCTTGGATGGTGGTTGGAGGAGGACGCTGGAGTAGAACCACAGGGAATCCATGGCCGCCGAAATGTCGTCTCCTTCCATGTTTTTCTGGCGAGACTAGAAGTGGAGCTCGGTCGATCTCGTAGATTTGGTGGTGAAGTAGAATTGCAGGAAGATGTTGGGAGCGCTGGGGATTTGAGCTTGAGAATGCCAGCTCCAGCTTGCTGTCCGCTCCGTCCGTGTCCGTTTGAGATGTTGGGAGCGCTGGAGATTTGAGTCGGGACGTCGGGTGCCTGCGCCGCAACGGCTCGGTGCCGCCGCTGCCGTACTGCGCGTGCAGCATGGCCGATGGCTGGACGTCCACCAAAAAGTCCATCTTTTGCACGCCTTTTCAGGAAGGCCAGATTGGTTGGGTCCGTTGGGGAGCTGGCCGGTGGGACCTCTTGCCAGCCTCGGGGCGAACTGGACTGGACTGGAAACTTTTTGGAACGCGGCGGAGCCAGAAGCTCCATGGGCCTTAGGCTGGAAACAGGGCTGGCTTTGGGCTGCTTTTGTCAAAGCCCATGCTCGAGAAAGAGGAGCTCGTGGTTGCTTTTCGTCGGACTTGGGAGGCGACAGAAAGCTCGCCGGGGACAGCAGGGACGGGACAGCTCGCCGGCGTCAGCACATTCGGCAGGGGAAAATCTGCGTGAGATCACCAGATAGATCACCATATATCAGCATCAGGCACGGAAGCTCCTTGGGAATAGTCTTCCTCCCGGGGCATATGCCGCCTCGATCCATTTCCCGACGCCGGTTTCGGCGCGTATATAAACGCTGCCGCCTGCCGGGTCCAGCCGGCGAGCCGGAGAGTCGGAGACGATCTCGCTCGCCGACGAGCTAGCGCCATACACAGGGAGCGCCGCCGCCGGCGGCCGATCGAGTGGTAGCTAGTGGCGGCGCGGTGAGGTTGCCGCGCCGGCTGTGAATCACGGGGCAGTTCATCTTTGGCACAGAGCTAGGCCGCACGCGGTTCGGGTAGCTTACGCGTACGTGCCGTGCCGTGCCGGTGCCAAAGGAGAATTGCCCTGCGATTTTCGCCCGCGCAGAATCCGTTCCGATTCTGTGTCCCTTGAGAGAGATCTGAGTGCGATTTGAAAAACCTGCATGTGGAGGAGAATCGCCACGATATTCATTCAGATGCGCTCCCCCATCGCCCGGGTACGTTACTGGGATACAGCCGCGTGTTGCCTTTGCCTAGATACCTGCTGCTTAACAAGTGTTTTTTTTGCCTATGTTGTCCAAAAAAAAAAAACAAAACAAGTGTTTGCCTAGATATCTCCTGTCACGCTTTTGAGCATTTTGTTCATCTGACTTCAGCGCAGATATGCACTGGTGTACTGATCCATCTGTCCTTAAATAATTGTCTCTAAAAATTTGTATTGTCTTAGGCCTCGTTTAGTTGGTTGAAATTTTAGTAAAATGAGTGAAATTTTTTGCATTAAGTTACGTACGCACAGATAAAAATATGTAAAATTTTGGTAAAATGGGTAAAATTTTTAAAATCTTGAGAACTAAACGGAATCTTACAAACACACTTTCTGAGCGACTGTAACCAAGGGACGGAGGAGTTATGCATGTAGGTGCTCGTTGCAGCCGGTATGAAATGTGATCTGTAATATTCTGTACGGCACAAATATTATTGCAGTCTGCATGTGATGAGTAGTGAGATACTACTACCTACGGTTTCATTTGCATCTGATCCGTGTGCTAGCAAAAAAAAAAACTGATTTCATGTTCCTCGAGAAAAAATACAGTAGAAAACAAGGACACACCATCCTGATTGTTATCGTCGCCTGTGAAGCGTTTACTCGCGGGAATTGTTAACTCCCTCGTGCCCGCAGGCGCAGGGCACTCTCCCTCCCCCCGACGAAGCAACAAGGGCGGGCGCACAAGTCGCCGACGTGCACGCGTGCACATTGGCGGAGGGGGAGAGATCGAGTCAACCGTTAAGTAATCGCCGCGTTGCTGTCAGGAGCACAGTGGTGTGAGCAAGCTAGGGTGGGCTCGCCGATGGCAATGGCAATGGCAACACGGCGAACGCGAGAAGAAGTTGGTGTCGAGAGGGAGGCACGGCAGCGGCGGCGGCGGCGGCTCACACACGGCGGCGACGAAAGGCCAGCGCATGCAACTCTTTTGCGAAATGAAAACTGTGCCTGCACCTCCGTCGGGATGCAAACTGGTAATATGCTTGGAGAGTTTCAAGAGAACTTTTTGCGTGTGACACGAAATTGACGAGACAGAGAGTGTGTTTATTTTTTGGGCCCCCGCTGTCTGTCACGAAGAATTTAATGTTATCCGTTTGAGCATCACGACAGTGACTTAGCTAGGCATCAATGTTTTCAGTTTTCTTGTTTGATTGAGACAATATATTTTTATTTTCTCTGTTTTTGTATGTGTGTGTGCTGATTGCTGAATGTGCCCAATCTCGCATAGAAAACAGGATGCTTCAACCGAACCATGGAAAAAAGATCTGTGTGTCCTTCTCAATGCTCTCACCACCACCAAATCAACTCTGTGCAAATTGCAAATGGCTCAATTTTTTTTTTCTATGTGCTGCTATTGTGTGTGTCGAGAACAAATCAAAGAAGGATG
This sequence comes from Cenchrus fungigraminus, assembly GCA_036936925.1. NCBI lineage: Eukaryota > Viridiplantae > Streptophyta > Magnoliopsida > Poales > Poaceae > Cenchrus > Cenchrus fungigraminus. Next base: position 26,234,861 of record CM072779.1, on the reverse strand, counting down.
CAAGAGAAACTAAGTGACAAAAGGGAAGAGAGCAAGAAGCCAAAGAGTAGATGGATCAAGAGGAGCTCTACACGAAATTTATCTGTGTTTTATTGCAGTTGGAGTCCGGCCGGCCCCACACGTGTCAGGCCGCGCCCCGCGCATCACGACATGGCTGTGCTCTCCGCCGGCTGCTGCTCGACCTTCACCCCGCCCGCCATCGGCATCCCGTCGCCGGCGTGCCGCCGGAACACCATGGCGCACTCGGGCAGCTCGCCGAGCCCCGCGAACATCGCGTCCTCCTCGCCGCCTCCCGCTTCCCCGTCGAACAGCCCGCCGACGTCGCCGAACTCGTCGGTGAGCGGCGCGCCGACCGTGGCGCCGAAGAACATCGTCCCGTAAAGCAGCATCTCGTCCGCCGCGTCGACGTCGGAGGGCGACGTCGACGAGGTCACGGACACGCCGTCGTAGAGCCACCGGAAGTCGTCGTGCACCTCGACGGCCGCCACCGCCGCGCCGCCATCGGTCGTCGCAAGCTCGCCGGCGGAGGCCGTGGCCGCGGCGTCGTGGCTCCCGGATGACAGAGACTCGGCGGGCTCCGGCGGGGCCGGCTGCGGCTTGGCCTTCGGGGCTTGCTGGCGGTTCTGCTGCGCCCTCGGCACCGCGTCGGAGTGGTTGTGCTCGAAGGAGTAGGTGACGATCACGGTGTCCGGCTTGGCCCGGTCTCGCTCCACCTGCTTCCTCGCCGGGCACCCCTTGTTGCTGCTGCACCTGTAGTAAGCCCTGTGCCCCCCAGAACTCAGATCAAAACGTGCTCCACGGCTCCACGCACACAAGAACTCGAAGAACGCAGAACAAGAAAGGAAACAAATGGTTGATTTGCTCTTGTGTGTCACGTACCTCGGGAAAGGCGAGCCCTTGATGGGTTTTTGGCCGTACTTCCGCCATGCCCACGAGTCCGTCGGCGTGTTGCCCTCTCCGACGCCCTTGGGCCGTGGTCCGCTCACGTCGGCCAGCGGCACGGTCACCACCCGCTTGTTCGCCGACCGCCGCCTCCCGGTAGCAGCTGGCGCCGCTGTGGAAGGCGCTGCTGCTGCTGCTGCTGGTGGCGACACCGGCGACCCCTGGGGATCCTCCGCCGGAACACCACGCGGGCGCCCAGCCTTACCGTCGCCGCCGGACACCGTCGGCGACGACGACACCGCTGCCCCGTCGCTCCACTCGCCGTCCATGGCGCGACACGCGATCGATCGATCCAGAAGAACTGAACGGATCGGAGACGAGAGACGGCGGGCGGCGGCCGGGTCAGGTAGCTAGCCGCTGGAGGAGCCGCAGTTCTTGGCCTGATCCAGAATCCGATGTCACTACCAGCTGCCTCGAGGCAGGCGCGTCGATCCGCGCGGGGGCTATAAAAGAAACGGCGGTGCGGTGTGGTGTGGAAGTGAGCTAAACTACCACCACGAGGCGACGTCGCGGTGACGCTGCCGCGCTCGCTCGCGGTTCGTGCGGTGTGATTGGCGGGGAGGACGTGGGGGTTGTGGGCGCGCACGCAGCCGGAGCTTGGGCTTGGAGACTGGGGGACTTAAACAAAAAGGCGAGACAGCCGGGGACAGTCTTGGGGAGACGAGAGCGTGTGATGGCGACGTCTCCCCAACTATCCCATATGTCTTCATTATCGATCGATCCATCGTCCTCTCTCATCTGCCAGCAGTTGCTTCCTCCGATCGGGAATTGGACGACGACAAGTATTAGTTATCTCCTGCTATGCATTATGCGTTGGAGTGGTTGGTGCGGCATAGCAGCTAGACGGGGAATGGTGGTGTTGGAGGGTGGAAGGGAAGGAAGAAATCAGCTTCACTTCGCCATCAGGGCCACGCGCTACAACAGCGGCCTGCAACTGGGACGTGCAGGTGCGGCTCGTTTCGAAGCCGGAGCTCCATCGATCGATCGGCAGCTGATGCTGATCCCATCCCACACGTTTCCGTCGAGGGGTACAGAGGCAGCTACACGCGCCGAAGAATTCTTCTCTGCCGCCTATTGAAAGAATCTGGATGCGTTGGATATTTTTCTGCGAATACGTCAAGCTAGAAGACAGGGAGTGTTTACAAGATCGTGGTAATTCAGGACAGGACTGGTCGCTTTCCGTTGCTTGGGGAACAAACAACAACTTCGCTACCAGCTGCAGCACCATTTCTTCTTCAGAATTTTAACAAGTCGATTACTTCCTCTGGAATAATCTTAAATAGGTTGCGATGTCCTTGGTCAAATTAATCTCTGGATGATAGAAACTTGGGCGGTGCTAATCCCAGAACGTCATGTTCAGACATGTTATTCCTTAGCAGCTTCGCCTTTGACAGATATCCTCCGTCCAACCGCAGTCATCGTCGTCTCGAATGCAGAACAGCATGCAGCCACACTACTGCATGGGGAAATAGACATGGAAGCATTCTAATGCCAGCACACAAAGCCACAACCAGAATAAATCGCTGTTGCTAACCCGATCGTGCTCTGACGACGCGATTATTCTACTACGCGGCTAATAATCTGTTCCATCAGTTATGGCGTCACGATCCGGCCCGGTTGCTGAATTGAATTTCTTTATTTCACTCGGATGTTCTCATCGATCCGGACCTGTTCAACCGATCTGAGGCCTGATCAATCACGAGGTGGCAGCGGCGGCGGCGTCACACCTGCAGCTGCAGCTCGTCTCGCGCACATCGCTGCCTCTGCTCCCAGATAAAAACTCCATCCCATTTGACAAATGGCTCAACAACCGGTTAGTTTATCTGGGGAAGGAGAGTAGTAGTGCTGCTTCATGTCCTGCCAGAGAGCCTGGATGGGAATGCGGGAACAGCTGGTGTTTTTGCAATAGATTAGGAAAACGGGAAATGAATTAGTAATATGGTAAGCTGATCAGCAACACAGCAGAATGCAGCGGCAATTCAGCAGAAGGCAGCGTGCGTGCCTGTATGAATAGTTTACGCCACAGCTTTCAGCAGCGCAATCTGTCGCTATTTCCTTCTCAGATCCATAAGCTCTAACCTGCTCATGGTGAAGGAATGAGACGGTGGTCTGGTCTTCTGATGACTTGGTCTGAAGTCTGAACTGCTGCTTCGAAGATACGATCGAGAAAAAAGAGGAGTAGACTAGCCACCCGTGACATTTTGTACCCAAAACAAACGCGCTTTTTTGTTGGAGAGACAGGTATACATGAACTGTTTTGGGTTCTAAATGAGCACGCAAAACTGAAGACTCGTCCCTTGGCAGTATGCGCAAATCGGAGCCAGGATCTGGTGTAAGGTTTCATGACACTGATATCCTGCCAAGTCAGTTTTTTTTCTAGAATGAAACTCTCACTCTCAATGTACGATTTCATCACACAATTTTATAGATAAATCATAGCATTTAATTCTTAAATGAAGTTATGATTGATTGTGCAATGAACTATGTAGCTTTTGAAAATAATTAGCATACTAGAACTTGGAGCCACAATAGATCCGGGAATGAAACTACTCTCTCCTCAATGCAAATTTTATTGTGTTTTATGGAACTTGTAACCAAGCCGGTTGGGTTTTATGATGATGGAATTCTCTTCTCCTCTTTCTTCATAAATAAGCATGCCACATAAGCAATTTGCTGATGTGTCCTATAATTTAATGTCATGAAACTGCCTATCGAATATGCACTGAGACTGACCTTAGGGCTAGGGATGACATTTTTGCCCGCGGTTGCGGATACCCGACCCGACCCGACGGGTGAGGCTACGGGCAAGAAATTCCACCAGCAGGCGCGGATACGGGTGAGAAATTTCGCTTGTGGACAACTAACAAACATAATCTTTCACCCGCGGATAATATCCGCTACCCGTTTAAATACGAAACCCATCAAAATATGGCATAAAATATGGCCTAAGCTCAGCAGAAATCTTAGCACATTGTGTATGTGGTTGGACATTTTTTTCTATCATTGTGCATTTGTGCTGTAATAATTAATTATCTTGTGTGACAAATTGATACAATGAGACTTTATATTGCATTATGGCTGTCAAATTGTTGTTGTTCTTGTTGAAATGAACATGTTGATATGTTATTTCCCGACGGGTACGGGTAAACCTGACATCCGCGGATATCCGTAGGGCGCGGATGCAGGTAAGATTTTTTACCCGCGGGCCCAAGATTATCATTGCTCACATGAAAGTATACATTACACCATCACCACCGAGGCCATAGCTATGATGATGAATGCGTAGTTCCGGAACTCCACCATGGCACAACCACGCAGGGCGGCCATGGCAGCTAGGGTCGGCCTAGGCCATCTCCTAGACAACTTCGAGAACTCGCTGCCGTCGTCTCCCTCCGGTGCTCACTTCTAGGTTTCGCCGAGTTCTGATGAATTGATGTGGCGGCCGTCGGAGGTAGGGGGTATAAATGAGCCGAGGAGCGTGTAGGTCAAAGGGGAGGCCGAACCGGGCCCGAAACCCCCTAGGTCGGTCGGCATGGGCCGGCCGGCCCAGGCCCTTTTCGGCTCGGTTCGGGTCCATCTTCCTCCACGATGCTTCTAGTGCTTTCTTGAATATTTGCCGAAGTCCATGTGGGTCCTTGACGTCGTTTTCCCCGCGGTTTAGATAAGGGTGCTTGGCGCGCAAACTCCCTTATCTTCCGTTCGGGTCCTCGGAGTTTCACGGCTTCATGCTTCGGTCCTTGGGTCATTTGGAGTCATGTTCACTTGGTGTCTTGACTCGTGCCGGGCTTCGTGATCTTCTCACAAAGTGCTTGATGAACTCTTCTCGGAAGTCCTCATTTAGGTACTTAATTCCTGCGTAAACAACATACTCCAAAAACCACATGCAAGTGCGAACTTGTTACATCATTAGTGTGACTAGTGGAGGGTTAGTTATAAATCAAAGCTCAAACCAAAGTGTAACAAGTGCTCTTGGTTGACGGAAATTGACCGTCAACATACCCCCATGCTTAAACCTTGATCATCCTCGAGTAAGCCTTTAATGGATATCAATATTGCCCTTCAATGTTCATACCCTGCACTTGTTCATACATGAGAAAACATAATGCTCTCCAATTTTATATTTGTTATAGTTTCATAATGTAACTAGCTTTCATCTCTACGGAGGGTAGATATCATTTAAGCTCTTTCCACAAGTAATTACTCATGCTCTCAAATTTTAAACAAATCTCAGAAATTTTGAAGATAAAGAGCGGGATGAAGAAAAATTGCTTTACCAAGATCAATAATAAACCTCCTTGCATCTTGCTCATGAACTCTCATCTCATCTTGTCTCTCAAGCTTACTTGTCCTACTCCTTTCCTCTCTCAAATATTTGGTGGAAGGCTTTATATGGAGTTATGGGAAAGTTTAGTCCTACCAAGATATTATAGTTGAGATATTATCAAAACAAGACAAGCTTCTCATGGACTTACCGAAACTCGTCAAAAAGGTCATTGGAAAAATAATGTTACAAGGAGGGGAGAGAGAAAAAATATACACACTTTGAGATAGGTGGACATGTGCAAATGGCAAAGAGTGATCCCGAGGCACAAACGAAGTCCTCGTTATCGGATTGCACATGGTTGGAAAGATGAGTATGGGTCTTGATCTTGAAATCCTTTTTGAAAACTCAAAAAGTACTAAACATAGCTAGAGAACCGGGGAGCTTTATTTTATTTATTATTTTTTCTTTCTTCTTTCTTTCTTTTTCTCATCATACTTTTTCTTCTTTATCATTTTTATCATTTTTTTCTTTCATCATACTTTTTCTCTCTTTTTTTTATTTGCTCCCCTTGAACTCTAGACTATACTAGCACTTCCTTGGCAACCCCCCCATGCTTAGACGTTTGCTCGTCCTCGGGCAAAAGTGTGATAAATATGCCAAGGTAAAAATTGAAGTTCTCATATTTTCTTAGAGAGATACTCGAAAATCTTCTAGGGATCTTTTTGGAAGTCTCCCAAAGTCTTGATGCACCTTCCTTGTAATCTTCCTCAAAATATTCATCCATACTCAAAGTTTTGGGTTGTGGTCAAGGAGGTATACACAAAAAGATATTTTGGGTTTGTGGGTGGATATCCGGCGAGGTTTGCAAAATTCCCGATGTGGAAACTCACAATGCACGGATAGAAAAGGCTAGCATAAAGATAGATACGTAAAAACAGAATGACCAGCTTCTTAGTCTCGAGCCAGAGAAATCAAGCCTTGAATCAATGCACCCAAAAATAAATCTTGTAAACTAAGGTTTTTGCACTCAATTGAATGTAAGGCTTTGGATAGGTAGAGCAAAATGCAAGTGGTATTAAAGACAAGGTTAACATATCTTTTAAGAATAAAAATAAATGATCTTTGATTCATTCAAAAATGAGAGCAACAAAAAATACTATGGGTCTCAAGTTATCATAACCTCCACAAAAGATTAGGCGAGCATTAATTTAAATTTCAGATCATACTAAAGAGAGCACTAGCTTAATCATATAAAAACCAAGCACAAGAATGATCAAAGTGGCAACAATCATCACACATCCATAAGTAAGAGCATACAAGATATCATCATGGTGTTGGTATTTCTTAACATCACCACTATGGCGCCGGGATAGCGTGAGCGTGTAAGAATCACCCGGGTATACTGACGGGTGCGAACGAATCCGCAAGCGCACGAATACACCGTTGTAGCATTTCACCTCAGGAGTATTCCCAAGGGTATCGAATCCAAGGAACGGTATGGGGGACTCTACGAGTGACTATCCAAGGGAACACAATCCCTGCTGAGGTAGGTGAGTGATGTGAAGTCTCCTGTAGGTTCTCGATTCTAGAGAGGAACAAGCTCGGATAAGATCTCGCTTCGGACACCGGCCCCTCCTGACTATAACAGTTGGTTCACGGCAAAGGGTCGCCTACACACTGTATCCGAACGTGGGGGATTTCAGAGGGTCCAACGACTGTCACTACCGCGGCCTACCCCAAGACAAACCGTGGGATACAGGGCATTCGAAGGATAACCAGCAGTCTAGACACCACGTCTACACCGCCAACTACTACTATAGCACAACTACGTCTGACATCCCGTAGAAACACTATAGCACTCCGTATAAATACGGAGTGACGAACCCGCGAGGTTGAGCTAGACCTTACTCGTCACCGAATCGATTCGCGCAAGGAGATATGATTGATACTTGGTCTAAATCAGATATGCATGAGCTCACTATATTCTAATAGACAGGCAATCATACAAACGAGATGCAAACTTATGCGATGATAACAGAAGATCTAGGGTCGTGTTCATGAAGAACACGAGCCTCTAACTTATGAACAAACGCAAAAGTATGAATTACTTATTCGTCAACTAGATCGAGGAGACACGTTCATGAAGAACATGAGCCTTTAAATGGTGAACGAACGAAGAATTCAAGAACAACTCATTCATGCATGAGAGCCACTTTAGTCTAAATAGGAAATAATGAAATACTCACTTTAGTCTAAATGAAGAACAGCATCGCTCACGAGGTACAAGAGGCAAATGGATGATGAACGGATCATCACCACCTCACCTCTACTCATTCACACACTCCTCTCTACCTAGCACCACCTAGTTTAGATCCTCCTCACACACACACTCATGGTGGGATGAGGTTTCACCTCCACCAAGAGAGAATGAGAGAGGGAGAAGAGGCAAAGGTGAGAAATGGCTTCAAGTGTGCTTCACCCTCTTCTTACCCCCCTCTCCTCCTATTTATAGGCTTGTGCAACCGGCATGAGAGCTCCCAAACACCCCGGGGATGGCTTCTAGGACCAATGGGTGAGCTCCACGTGGAAGGCCGGGATGAACCGCCCTTAAGGCGGTTCGGCCGATCCTAGGGGCCGGCCGACCCCTAGGTGGCGCCTTTCGCGCGGTGTTTTCTCCAGGAGGCTGTCATGTGGGTCCTGAGGTTGGTTCCCAGTGTCCATGTGCTTTGGAGGCAATTTAGGCGCTCTGGTGGGCCATGGAATCCATGTGATGCCTGCATGGCGGCTTCTGATTCGCCGAAGCTTCCTTCCTTGGATTGGTGATGTCATGGATCCAGGGGATGCTTGCATGCAGCCTCTCATTGGCTGAGCTTCAACTTGCTAGGATCATGAGGGTGTCTTTTCTCTTCATTTCTTATGCCAAACACCTGCATTCAACTTAGCATAGCCACTGGTGGAATTTATCAGTTTAAACCCCTATTCTAGTGTGGATGCTTAGTTCTTATGATAAAATGCAGGGATTGACAGCTCTAATTTAGGTACTTAACAGCCGTCAACACATGGTGAGCTCAAGGTGACGGTAATTATTATTGAAAACAAAACAAATCTAGGTTGTACTCCTAGTAGTCATGTTATTCTATAGAGAGATATATAAAGGTTGCATCGAAGGTTGTGGAAAGTATATACATATGTGCAGACATATAGAAAGACAAGGATAAAAAGAGGGTTGAGGAACTGTTACCGTCCTTTGATGCTTGAAGTGTAGCACGGCCTCCCCCATGCTTAAGCATTGTGCTTAACATGGAAGAAGAAAATTGACATCTCGTGGCAACTGTGATCCTTGTACTCCATGCGGTCTTCTCATGTCCACCAAATCCCCCCCCAATGCTTAGCATGTTGCTAGGCATGGAAGATGATGAACCATCTTGAAGTCCTACCACCATGTGTGGATCGTCATACTCTTCATTTTGTCTTGATTGTCCTCCAATGTCCACCCTTTGTCACAAGCCTCAATCCCGATCGTTTCTTATACCATCTTCACTTCCTTCCATGTTGTCCCTCATTGCTGGTTCATCTTCCACGAATTTTTATTATACTTCCAGAACAGAACATGTACTAAGCTGTTGCTCCATTGCAAAGTGCTTGAAATTATCTATCCAACGAGTGGTCATTCATCCCAATCAGACTTCAAACAAAGGAGTTGTGCCCTTTTTACTTCGTGAGTGCAAGCTGTCCCGGGCTGATTTCAGAACGTGTGACACCCAAAGATTTGGTTGTAACTCCTTGCACAGCTCTCCTAAAATGTTGAATCTTGATGTGTTGGAAAGAAGACTTAATGGAGCTCCTGAACATCCAATTTTCCTCTTTTGTACACTTCTGAATGTGTGCTTAATCTTGACGAAAACAGCAGCGCTTCTTTCGAGATTTTGGAGGTGTTGATGATCTTGATTTCAGCTTTTTATCACAAACTCATGGGAGTGATTCATAATGCCTACAAAAAAAATCTAAAGCACAAAGTACCCCCGAGGTGACGGTCGGGAATACTCACTCTATGACGACAAACCAAAGACATCCCCTAAGATCTTAACTTGTGACATAGTTAATCTAGTGAAAGAAAAATTAAAACCTAATGGGTGTACGTGTGTGCAAGCGTGTATGCAAATGAAAGGATGGTATAAAAACAAAGATAATGTTTACACTAAATTCTAAGCTCCATGCTTACAAAGTGGTTGCCAAACTTCTCCATTACTATAAAGATTTATTAACCAAGGTCAAAACACCATGCTTATCCCAAGATTATCAATTCCTTATAGTGTAAGATAAGTAGGGCGCATTGCAAAGTTTATAAACCAATCAATGCAACATGATAGCAAGGTACGTAAAACTTAATGATGGTGCTCTCCAATCATGTCTAAACACCATGTTTACACAAGATTGCAAAATTAAAATGCCCGCGAAGCATACATATAAAAGCATTCATCATAAAGTTTGACGAAGACCAATGCTAACATAAAGTGGATGATGACAATGAGGGGGATACAAAATGTAAATGCAAAGAGTTAGCGCAAACAAATGTTAGCAAGGGTTGAAAAGATCAAACAACCAAACTATCAAGGTTTTAAGGGTAGGTTATGGGTATCCTATATTTTTGGCTCAAACAAGAATTTTGAAGAGAGGGAGTCTAGCATAGAAATTCTATATAAGGTGGTGTCGAAAGTCTTTTTATGGAAAATAAACCTATGGTTTTTAGGAAGGCTAAAGTTGTGGAAGATTTTCTCGTAGGAGGGCTAGTCAAAGTTTTTAGTTAGAACAAGAGATAGAGGTGGGCTTGGCCACAAGTCAACCCTACTCTTGTTGGCTACGGTTTTTGGTGGGGGCTATGGGAAGGCTTAGGTTGGTTGGACAAAAAGTTAGATCAAAACAAAGCATGTAATGCAATACAATGTAGATGAACAAAATGACATGATATGGTGGTTGTCTAAAACAAAAGCAAGAGTTAGCCTAAATTAACTAGCCACAAGTTTAGAGTTAAAGGATGGTGCCAACTTTATATCTCTCTCTAAAAAGACACAAAGAAAAATAAACTAACACTAATAGGCACACGAAAAGGTCTACAAGTTTTCCAAGATCAAGAACAAAGTGCTCCCTCAATAGCAATTAAATCGAACAACATGGTGTTGTGGTATTTGTTAGAGCAATGGTACAGTGTTACTTGATAGTTCATTTTAAGATCACAATGTAGACGGTCATATTATATATATATATATAAACAAAAGAAAACAGGTTGCCTCCCGCAAAGCGCTTCATTTAAAGTCACAGAGCTCGACTTTCTTACGTACCTTCTTGTTGTCGCGAAGTCATGGTCCTTCATGTAAGATTTGAAGATGTACATGCAGCTTTGATCTACTCTCCATGCTTGACATAATCATTTTATTTGATGAGAGGCTTGCCCGACCGTTTCCTTGCATCATCGTCACCTTCTCCTCTTTTGCTCTTCGTCGCTGCTTCCTCTTTCATGAATTTCCCTCTCTGCCTAGACCAGACCATGTAACAAACAATTTCTCTAATGCGTGGCGCATGAAATTGTCTTTCCATCAAGTCTTTGTTGACCCCCAACGGACTCCGAACGAGTGAGTTATGCTCGTTTTACTCCAACACTGCAACCTGTCCAAATCTGATTTCAGACTGTGCAGCGCCTAATACTTTTTCCATATCTCCTTCTACTGATCTTCAAATTCATCGATCTTGGAGGCGTTGGAATCGGCACTTGATGTAGCTTCTGATTTTCAACTTTTCCCTTCTTCTACATATCTGATCAGGTGCTCAAAATTGATGAGAACAACAACGTCCGTACTCGGGATTCGGGGAGGCGATGCACGAGCTTGCAATTCCTTTAGGGCATGACTTCTCTTCTCTTTATTAAGGTTTAATGACCTGCATGGTTAGTGAAACTCAGGTTTTCTCCTGACAAATGCTCTTTTAAGGTCACTAGCTTGACCAAGCACGAAGCAAGTCCAAGATTTGCAAGACATAAGGCAAACAAATGCATACATAGCCACAATTTAAATTGGATGAACAAAGCATGTTGTGATTAAAGGTAGCATAAGTTTCTTGCTCGGTGCTAAGCTCTCATTAGGCAAAGGTTCATTAGGCAAATAAATTGAAGGTGTAAACATAACATAGCCTCTTTATCATTCTCAAGAAATTCTAGCCTATCATGATCAAAGGAGCAAGGCATAGAATTAAAACATACTATTGGATATGAACATGGATATATCAAAAGAAAGATATCATATCCAATGTACCTTAGCCTTCGAGCTTTTCATCATGAGTGATCCTCCGGAGTTGAAAGTGAACAATCCTTGATGATCTGGGGTGGCTCGCGTAGACTTTTCTCCTCGAGCCACATGTCGTCAATGTTGCTTTGTGTAGGATCACTCCTCTTCTTCATTTTGTGGGGCTTCACACATGTCTTAAACGTGTTCATGTAGTTCCATGATCCTTCGTGTGAGAGCCCAAAATATCCGCGCCATTGGATGTTGTCTTATGTGTGTAGTTCATTGTGGTCTTCTTCAAACATCTCCTTGCATTGGATGTCACCAACTTGTGTCTTCATTTGCCAATGCTCCAGGGGTCTTTGTTTTGTTCCAAGCCTCTGAATTTCTTCATGAGTGGTCTAGCGGAAGCATTCCCCAATCTCCTCTTCGTTGTTGTCGTCCTCACCTTCATCATCTTGTTCTCATCGTATTGCAGCTGCCTCTTCTTTGGATTTCCCCCTGTATACATAATAGAACATATACCAAAATATAATTCTATTGAAAAATTTATAAAAATACCTTTCCAACGGGTACTCATTCATCTTAATCGGAGTCCAAATGAGAGAGTTATGGCTGTTTCACTTCAGCTTTGCTTGCTGTCCAGAAATTTTCAGGACGTGCAATCATCGGTGATTCGGCCATATCCGCTTGTAGGAACCTCCGATTGATTTGATTCTTGACTCGTTGGAAGCATAACTTCATGGGGCTTCTAAATATCTAAAGATATCATATTGTACTTCCCACGAGGCTGTGCAAAACTTGATGTGAATAGAAACTTCAAAGATGTTGAAGAGCTTGATCTTGTGATCTCGGGGGCATCGCTATTGCATCCAATACCTATTGCTTGATCAAACAAATCTCCACAAAACATTAGTCTTAAAATTTTAATTGACACGTTGACTTACCTTGTTCACGTGCTCTTGTGTAGGGTGTGAGCTCGATAGCGGATGATGGGCCACTAACAAAAGTTAGCACCTACCACTAAAGAGCGAATCTCGATGTAGCCATTATCTTGTCGGAGTGTGTATGTAGAGAACTCCTTGAACATCTTGTGTCTAGCTTTTCCCCTGCTTTCAAGGACACAAACAAGAAAACAAGCGTATATGCAATAATAAAAATTAGGGTTAGTCAAATAGAAAGGTAGATCACCCTAGGGTTCGAGTTGCCGATCCCCGGCAACGACGCCAGAAAAAGGGCTTGTTGACGGTTCAAAACCGTGTTGAAGTTCACCGCAAGCGTACGGGTGACTTGGTTCCTTTTTCACCAAGGAGGGTCCCCTAAGGATTGTCAATCCAAGGACCGGAAGCAAACCGCTAAGGTTCTCTACCTAATCTATCGAACTAACCTAACATGAAGTGTAGATTGCATATAAGGTAACCTTTAAAGATGTATATATGATGGCACAATGTTGATCACATACACGAACATAGGCAAGGTAAAGCGCCACCAAGGGGACGACTAAGTCTATCGCCTTCTAGTTGTAGTTCCGGCAAACGAACAACAAACCAAGCATCTCATCTAAAACCATCCTTAAACTCCTACCTCCAGCCTACCTCCCGAGGACATCCGCTCGTTCGGGGGAAATCACCCTGTCACGATGCTCCCTTAATGAAGTGGGGGATCCACGGGCGTGCCCATACATGGACACGTCTACAAACCATGAAGGGTCAACATACTAGATCTAATCACCATGATTACATAAATCATGCTATGTAGTCTAACCTAGCATTAGACTAAGGATCAAACATATTCATGAAAAGTAGAAAGTAAAGACGGAGACATGGAATCACTTAATAGATCAGATGCCAAGATTATCATTGCTCACATGAAAGTATACATTACACCATCACCATCGAGGCCATACCTATGATGATGAATGTGTAGCTCCAGAACTCCACCATGGCACAACCACGCAGGGCGTCCATGGCGGCTAGGGTCGGCCTAGGCCATCTCCTAGACAACTTCGAGGACTCGTTGCCGTCGTCTCCCTCTGGTGCTCACTTCTAGGTTTCGCCGAGTTCTGATGAATTGATGTGGCGGCCGTCGGAGGCAGGGGGTATAAATGAGCCGAGGAGCGTGTAGGTCAAAGGGGAGGCCGAACTGGGCCCGAAACCCCCTAGGCCGGTCGGCATGGGCCGGCCGGCCCAGGCCCTTTTCGGCCCGGTTCGGGCCCATCTTCCTCCACGATGCTTCTAGTGCTTTCTTGAATATTTACTGAAATCCATGTGGGTCCTTGACGTTGTTTTCCCCGCGGTTTAGATAAGGGTGCTTGGCGCGCAAACTCCCGCATCTTCCGTTCGGGTCCTCGGAGTTTCACGGCTTCATGCTTCGATCCTTGGGTCATTTGGAGTCATGTTCACTTCGTGTCTTGACTCGTGCCGGGCTTCGTGATCTTCTCACAAAGTGCTTGATGAACTCTTCCCGGAAGTCCTCATTTAGGTACTTAATTCCTGCGTAAACAACATACTCCAAAAACCATATGCAAGTGCGAACTTGTTACATCATTAGTGTGCCTAGTGGTGGGTTAGTTATAAATCAAAGCTCAAACCAAAGTGTAACAAGTGCTCTTGGTTGACGGAAATCGACCGTCAACAGGAAGCGCAGGTGCCCATCCAGTATCTGGATGGTCTATAACACCCGGAACCCGCGTAGTCTACCTGCAAAAGTATAAGGTAGGCAAGGCTGAGTACACATCAACGTACTCAACAAATCCCAGTGTATAAGTAATTATTCCTATTGACTACATGTAAGGTTCCAAGAGAAGGAAGCAGGTCTTGATTAATATAAATAAACTAATGCAGGTGAAGTAAATTTCAGTGAAACTGAAAGTAAAACAGATATAATATATGTAGGGTGGTCCTGGAGGGGGAACACATAGCCTCCCCTACCAGTCCCCAAGTTTTATTAAACTCAGCGACCACCGGGGTCCCACTGAGCCGGCATCTGCCGTATTACTCTCTCTAAGGGCCACTGCACTGTCTCACCACCAAAACTATCCTCACAAAACATGTGTGCTAATCAACGGGAGCTTTAACCAAAAGGGCTCATAACTGAGAGCCACGACTATTCGAATAGATTATACTCTGCACAGAGGCGTACACTATACCCATACGTCCGACCAGCCCATAACTCGATCATAGGCGGTACTGGCCGCAAGAACCATACCCACCGACATCTATATGTGGACTACATTCTCATCCACACCTATACAACATTCCCTAGCTCCATCCACGACTACACTGGGGCCTAAGTAGGGTCATACCACCGCCACCCGCCTCGCGGGTCCAGTTCCCCGGGGAAAGATGCAGTTGCGAATAAAAAAGTAGTATACAATACCGCCATTCCGGGTGCCATAACAAACCCGATGACCCGTACCGGCCAGACCTGGGACTCTGTGAAGGTCCTGCTCCAGCGTATCTGTTGCCCACCATGGCCCCTTAGGATGGTTTACTAGGTTCAGTAGCGGGGTTTGATCCAAGGCCGCACATAAACAAGCATTCTCGACAGGCTATGCCTTTTTGGCTACGTATGGTCGTACTAAGTCACTGGAAAGACTTTCCTGTGAACCGATTCTTATATGACCGGAGTAAGCATGGACAGGATCCTCCACTGAGGCTACCCCCATACTCTCATGTCTGTCCTTAAGGGGTCTAACTTTCTTTAGTAGGTTCATTTTATTATTTTCTTTCTATTTCTATCTCTCCCTACCTTCACAGTTTCCCACATGAGTAGTTGTGAAAATAAAATCTAGGGTTGATACTCGGTCTCTGACATGATCGAGATCGGGATCAACCCGTCCTTACAGCAAATGCAAGGCAAATTATCATCTTTGCACATTTTACCAATGGAGGAAGTATGATCAAGGAGGGGTGCTGGGACTTGCCTTGTATACTTGCTTTCCTAGTTTGACCAAGTCTTGCCTTCTCGATCCTCAGGGACTTGGTCAGCTAGCATGTCTTACGAACGTCCTAAGCTCTGACTTCATGTCCTTCTTGGCCCTTGTCTTCGGGAGGGAGCTCAGGCGTCTACCGAGTATAATAACGCATAAAATAACAATCAATAAAGCAATTCACCAATCAACGAAAAGAAAGTCAACAAGCAATGGAACCGTCCTACTACTAAATGACATCTAAGGTTGGATTTCCTAATGGTTGTGGTGGTGGAAAAACCTAGGGTCTTGGGTTGGGCAGCGTGACGGAGGGGTTTTCGAGATTTGGGAGAGGCTTATGGTCTTGTGCAAAGTGTATGTGCATGATAAGGCTCAAGGTAAGCTCGTGGAGATCTAGGGTACCTCGAGGAACCTTCTTAGGGTTTTCGGGCTAAACATGCAAAATGTGTATTCCCGGATACACTTTCGCGGGGTTTTCACTAAGCCGGGAAATGGACAAAATAGAAAAGGACCTTATAGGGGCCAACTATGGGAACTAAAGGCATACATAGGTTTAGAATAGCTTCTACTAATCTTTGGAATTTTCCCATGATTTTTAGAGCTAGGAGGGTTGAAGCGCGGAATCCCGGGTACACTTTCATAGGGTTTCCTATTTACCAGGGGAGGGGCTAAAATGAAAAAGGGCTTTAGGAGGGTCAACTATAGAAACAAGTGGTACCATTAAGCTTAGAATAATTCCTAATATTTTAGGATTGTTTCTAGAATTTTTGGAAGTGTCTAAGTGCTTGAACTAGAAGTATGTGTGCAGAAACCGTGTGTACTTAGCAAAATTCACTGGGTAAAATCAAAAGGAAGAAGGGCTTACCACATGTGGGCCGATTTTGGCCCGATACGTGGGCCGGCCTGCTGTAGCCTGATGGGCCGGTGGCCCAACTCGGCCTGCGCCAGTGCTAAAGGGGAGGTGAACAGGTGACGTCATCTTTTCCCCTTCCTCCCGCCTACACGCCGCGGCTCAGGGGAGGTGGCATCCCGGGGTATTCCCGGCGCCATGACTCGAGCCTTGGAGCTCGGGTAGGGTGGGAGGAGGACCATAGGAGGGGGAGTGATTGCTCCCGTGCTTGGATTGGGAAAGAAAGGAGGAAGAGGAGGAAGGCAGCGTGGCCGCGGGGAGAGAGCTCGGCTTGGCCGGCGATGGGAACTCCGACTGGGGCTCAAGGTCCTATTTATAGCGCCAGAAGAGGAGGAGGAGCTTGGCACGTTACTGGAGTAGATGAGGATGGCAGGGGATGGCTTCCCGCATGTCCGCCACGTTGCGCCGGGGATGAGGACGAGCTCCGATGATAATTGGTGGTGCGACGTTTTGGGCTCCTCCTGGAGTTCTGTGCGATGAGATGGCTGGTTTGGCAAGGCGGAGTTGAGGGTGGTTGCAGCGTAGGGCATCCGGGGGAGAGGGATTTTAGTACGGCGGGGCGGCTAGGCAGTTTTGGGGGAGAAAACAGGGGAGGAGGCAGGGGCATGGCGTTCACATGCGGGTGGTGGTGATTTCGGCAGCGGTGACATGAGCAGAGCCAAGGGGGAGCGTGTGGTGGTGTGCTCGTGTGTGTGTGTTGGAGGCTGCGGGCGGCCGTGGCGAGGCGTGCCGTCACGGTGAGCAGAGCCCGTGAGAGAGCAGCATGGCGGCAGGGCACGGTGCGGGGCTCGACGGCGGTGTGGAGTGAGTGTGTGCGTGCAGCGCGGTGGCACTAGGGTTGCGGCACGGCGTATTCATGCCGGCGGTGTGGCGCAGGGAAAGGGGCAAGGAGGCCAGCGGTGGCGTAGTGCGACGCGCACCAGCGGCGCATGGGGCTTGGGTTGCTGCGGTGGCTGTTGGCGTTTCTTAATCTCAACACTAGGCGCCGTGGTAGCGTGAGCGTGTAAGAAACTCCCGGGTACACTGACGAGTGCGAACGAATCCGCAAGCGCACGGATACACCGTTGTAGCACTTCTCCCTAGGAGAATGAGTATTCCCGTCGGGTTTCATTCCTAGGACAGAGAGTAACCAGAGAGGGTCTATCCAAGGACACCAGCTTTCGCTGGGATAGGTCGGGTTAGAAGAAGCACTTACATAAGGGACTTAGATCTCAAGATGCATCTGTCAGGTCTCAGTCATCCCCGCGGGGCGACAGCACATCAATGTGCTGGCAAGCGAGCCCAACTCGTTACGCGACGTAGAGGGTTGACAAAGGGTCCAACAGGCTGTCACCACTGCGGCCTACCTCTACGCTACGATCGTATGTGGTCTTCGCAGGAAAACCAGGGCCCATACACCACGTCTATACCCTAGATAAATACTATAGTGCGGTTACGTTCGTCGACCCGCTAACTACACTATAGCAACCGTATATATACGGTCCCACGAACAAGGGAAAGATCGGATTCAGATCATGTTATCATTCATTGAGCTACAGAGCAGAAAGGAAGCTATGGATGCAGATAAACGAGATACAGTGGACTTACTCAGCTAAACAGGATCAGAGCATGCAAACAGGTATATGAACTATGGATCTGGCTCTAAAGGATCGAAGCCTTGCGTCACGAAGAACACAAGCCTCTAACTTATGAATGAGCCACGAACACAAAAACAAATCAAGCATGCATGATGTCCACTATAGTCTAAATAAGAAATGCTGAAATACTCACTTTGGTCTAAATGAAGAACAAGCATCCACGAGGACATCAACTCACTCCTCACCCCTACTCTACCTCTCAACTAATCCTAATCTAGATCTCTCCTCATCACCATTCTACCACACAGAGGTGAGAATCACCTCACATAGGCAGAATTAGAGAGAGGGAGAGAGAGCTACACAAAGAGAGAAGTGGAACTTGAGGGTTTGGTGGTGTGTGTGAAATGGAGCCCCTCCCCTCCTATTTATAGACAAGGGGGTGGCTTGCTTCGAGGCTCCAAGTGCTCCAAAACACCCCGGGATGCAGCCAAGGACCAATGAGCGAGCAACACGTGGAGGGGGGAGATCAACCGACCCTAGGTCGGTTCGGCCGATCCTAGGGTCGGCCGAAGCTCCCGACCAGCCTCCTGGCTTGTGCTTCCTCTGGCTCGCTTCCATGTGGGCCCTAGTGCCTTTCCTCCGTGCATGGCACATTTCCTGGTGGTTTAGTTAGCAAAGTGGGCCCATGGATCCATGTGATGCTGACGTGGCCGCGTATGATTCGTCGAGAGTCCCTCACATGGATTGGTGACATCATGGATCCAGGAGAATCCATGTGGCAGCCCCTGATTGGCCAGCATTTGAGTGCCTTGGATTGGAGTGGAGTGAAAGTGCATGGATTTCTCCCATTTCTTATGCTAAATACCTGCATTCGAATAGACATCGACACTGGTGGAAAGTATGAGTTTAAGCTCCTATTCTAGTGTGAATGTGCAATTCACACTCCAATTTGCAGGAGTTGACGGCCATAAAAATGGCAAATATCAGCCGTCAACAACACCCCCACACTTGACCTTTGCTCGTCCCGAGTGAAGGGGAAACACAGCCAAGTGGGTCATGAATACCAAAGAGTGAGACAAACATAAGAGATATTCCAAGTCATACCTTGCTCCTGTGAACCTCTGTGTAGTGGCTATCATGTTCCCTTGGGTGATTGAAAAGTAGAATAGCTATGAATCAAGTCACTTATGCACCTGATGATAAACACCTTGGGGTTTTGCAAGTTTTTCATAAACAAAATCTTGATGGCTTCCTCATTTGATTCTCTTAGATCGCTCAATGTGTATATGTCCTCTCCAAAGCATTTGCCTTTCTTCATCCTACTTCTAATGATGGCTATATGTGGAGCTCAGGGTAGGATAAAGAGAAAGCATACTTGCATCACATATTTTGCAAAGTCAAAGACTGGATCCACAGAGAAAATCAAATCATACCATCAGATCAAGATGTGCACCGGTATGGCTATGGTGTGCATGGTAAGGTGGATACTAGGCCCGGAACGGGTGCTAGATATTACCATACATATATATGGTGGGGACTGTAGGTTGATGGTAAGGTGGACACTAGCCCCGGAATGGACACTAGTTATTACCATCAAAATCATGGAACTCCATTCTGCATGACCATCCCTCTCTTTTCTCCTTCTTTATTTTGGATATGGGCTATCCTTTCTCTCTTTTTTTTTCAAAACTTGCTTTGGGCATGTGTATATATTTTTCTTTTTTCTTTTTTTTCATAGCCCATATCTCTTACTTGAAGGACACTTTTAGAGAGAGAGGTCATACCACATATGGACCTTTTACTTTTGTGGTATGAACGATACAATGCTAACTTCCAGTGTAGAAGCATAGCAAGGGGGAATAGGTGTGGTGCACATAATTCTTGATCATGAAAGTAATGAAAAGACTTCTCACAAGGGTCACAGAATTTGACAAGGCTCAAAGCAATAACAAGCAGCATATGAATCGAAGGTTTTTACCTACAAAGATCATGTGGCTCTAATGGGACAGAGGCATATCAAAGAGGAGCCTTTCCAAGAGGTTTTGAGTTTTTCAAAAAGATAAATTCCCCAAGAGAGTTAGTCATCAGAGCAATAGATCATATCATCCAGCCATATCATACTCGTCAATTACTTAGGTGAACATGCTTGTCCTTAAGAAGGTTATGGTTCACAAGCATCAGGTAGATAACAAGGAATAAAACATATGTAAGTCCACTCAGGTACAGGCGAGCTGGATGATCTTTTAGCATCATCATTCGAGTTTTAGTTTAGAGATAGACAGATATAGCTTATAAAACTCAGGAATGAAAGAGAGTGAGTTGTCGAGATGCAAACCGGTGCTATGCATGAGAGATGAACCGTGAGAGGCTCTCCACAGGAGTGAACTCGTGCGGGTCCCGTTCAGGCT
Source organism: Cenchrus fungigraminus (assembly GCA_036936925.1). Lineage (NCBI taxonomy): Eukaryota > Viridiplantae > Streptophyta > Magnoliopsida > Poales > Poaceae > Cenchrus > Cenchrus fungigraminus. The sequence goes on along the minus strand of CM072779.1, from coordinate 26,214,554 downwards.
CTCTGTAGGTGATCGATCGGCTAGCGCGGAGTGCTCACAGTGGGTACGTACGAAAAACGTCGTGCTTGCATTGGGAGAGTCATGGCTCTTCCCCCACACTGTCTCGAACCTAGATGTCCTCTAAATCAAAGAGACCAAAGTAACGACACAATGGGTGGCTAAACCGGGTTACATGACCGGTGAGCCACTTTATTCAAATCCAAATGTTTCAAACGAAAAGATTAGGCGCTTACACACATGCAAAAGAAATGAATGAAACAAAGGGAAACAAACCTAGACCTAGACTAGCGCCTAATGAACTAAAGCTGGGGCTAATCCCCACTACTTGGAAAGGATCTGCTCCTTTCCCTCAGCAACTGCCAGGCTCTGCAGCTTCTGGGTCATGTCCTCCTCCAGCTGGTGATACTCAAGCCTGAGCTCACAGTACTCGTCCCTCTACTTAGCCAGCCCTTCAACTAGCTTCTCATGTTCTAAGAACAGATCAGCCAGTTTGTTGGCTAGCTTTGCTAGGGCAGGGGTCTTCTTGGCGCCATTCATTCGGATGTCTGCAAGGATCTTGGTGATGACTCGCTCCCACTGAGGCGGCTTATGGTAGGGTGTACCATAGCCTCCAGTGGCCGTCTTCACTCCGAAGATCTTGCACCGGGTCTGTGGAAGCGAGAACTCGTCCCACACATCCTGCTCATAAGTATGGCAGAAAGCTTCTCCGTAGCTGTTGATGTCAGACCCAATGTAGCGCTCCCCTGGCTTCAGAGGTGGCCCAGGGGGATCGTCAAACAAGATGCGCTTGGCAGCGGTCTTGTTCCCCATGATGGCCATCCTGACCGGGAAAGAAGGCGGGGAGGAGGAGCCTCGCCGGGACGACTGCACCGGGGAGTTAGTGCGCATCCTGCGAGTGCTCTCTACACTCCTGCCTCTCTCGGGAGTCATGACCTCTGGCGATCCCATCACTTCATCCAGGTTGCCGAGGTCGACGAGACGAGAGGGACTACCTCCCCCTGAAGTGAGGGGCGAAACCGCCCTACTGAGCCGAGTGAAGCCATAGCCGGCCATGGATGCGGTGATGAGCTGTGGAGGGTGAGGTGGAGGAGATGGATCTTCGCGACGCAAAAACTCATCGGGCGGCAGGGAGAAGGTTTCTGGAGGAGAATGAGACGCACACGCGAAAGAAGAAGGGGAGAGGCGGCACCAGGGTTTCGGCCGAACCAGGGTTCGGCTGGCCCCAGGTGGGCCCCTCTGGCCCTCCCCTTTCTCATGTGGGCTCCAGCAAGTCTCAGGATCGATGGCCCAGGTGGATTCCCCGAGATGGAAAGATTGGCTTTGGCTTAAGGCTAGGATAAGGTTGAGGTTGAAAATTAATCCTCCACTATATACTAACCTTGGCCAAGCCATGATACAACCATAGAGAATCTGGGGGAAGTCACCTTGGCGACATACTCGGTTCGTCAAAAGTGTAGGCACCTTTGACGGTAATCATGAAGCGTTCGTGTCACCACAATGGTGCTGCCTTCCTGTGGTCCTTTGCCTACTCCTCTTTATCTTGGCAATTTCTTTCTCCTGCATGACCACGGTCCACAAGATACCAGAAGGATAATTCTTCGTGGGGAAACGAGATGAGTCCCAAGAGTACTCAGGATGCGGGTGTCTTGTGATCTCCTATCTCAACTCATGACCATCTCCTTGCAGATAATGTTGATGTGATGATAGGCTCTGATCTGTAAGGGTAGTGCATATACAAACTCGAGCCCAAAAAGGTGTATCGAGGCTGAGGGCAATCATGATCATCCTAGAGAGGCCGAGGCATCCCTGAGGTGGTCACGGGACTCGAGGACTATAGCACTGGGGTCGCGGAACTCGGAGATGAAAAGATCGAGCACTGAGGCTAGTGCTTCACAATAGGTGCCGATCTCCGAGTGAACTCAAGCTCAGAAAGACACTCGACCTTCAAAGAGGATAGAGCATGGACTTCTGGAGGCCGGTGTACGATCAGAAACCAGAGTTCGGACGAAAAACAAGATCTAACTCGCTCGTACCTTAGGCAGAGGGTTCGATGTTCTCATCGGGGTGATGAAAACATCCCAAGGTCTGGCCTAAGCTTCCAATGGGAGGTTATGGATGAGCTGGAAAGTGCAACTCCCATTGGGCATCAACCAAATCAGGCATAAGATACGAAGTGCAGGCTTCTCCTGACTGATCGTCATCGATCGATGTGCTTGAGATAAAAAGTGAATGCACTCCATTCGATCGGTAGATGATCGTGTTCCTTCGGTCTGATGGATGAATCCAATGGATTATAAAGCAGAGACCGATGTCTTGGTTTATCGGAAACTTCAGTGCAAGGCACTTCAGCTCAAACCTTGACGTAGAAACACGATAAGCCTCTCATACCCTTCTTAGGAGATAGTAGTGAGGATCGAACAAGTCATCCTGGCCGGGAATGGTCGTTCTTTCCGAACTACTCTCTCCGTCCTCCCACGAGACAAAGTCTCGGGGAGAAGGTCTAAGAAGATGCATGAGAGGGGAACCCAAAGGTAGATCTCGCGCCATGAAATCTTTCCCTTAGACTCCTGCTATTCAGGAATGACATCTTCAGCCAGAGCTCAGAAAGAATAGATATGAAATCTCGAACTTGGCTGATGATGGATCTAGGTGGCTCAACATTTCCTCTGGTGGGTGCCTCATTGACCGGGATGCACGGGGAGCTGAAATCCCGGAGATTATCCACGATCTCTTTTCCCTCGACAACATCTAGGTGCACAAAGGATCCTCTGGAGAGAGCATTAAGCCTCATGGCATCATCCTTCCGCAATCTGAACCAGAAGTGCTGAAGCAACATCCAATCTGGAATGTAGAGGACTGGGCAATCTTCCACCGCGGAGGCGAAACGATTCCATGCCATTCCTAGTGATTCCTCCTCACATTGCTTGAAACAGAGAATCTTGGTCTGTAACGAGATGACACGTCGTATTGGGAAGAAGTAGGAGCAAAAAGCTGCTCTCAACCTCTCCCAAGTAAGGTAGTCTCTACCAAAACAACGGTGCCAATCCCGTGCTTCCCCGGAGAGGGATAGCGGGAAAAACTCTCTTTTCCGAGCATCCAGTGATTCTCCGGTTTTACCCTGAGTTTCAATCAGACGCTCGTAGTCTCTCACATGATCAAAGGGATTCTCATGACTTAACCCCGAGAAGGAAAGGTCTCGAATTAGCTTCATGAGAGAGGGGCGAAGCCAGCAGCCAGATGTAAGAGTGGGTCTTGACAAAGATGGCTCTGAGGGTTCACTCCTCGAAGGTGGAAGGTGTTTACATCGATAACCTTCCATGGGTAGCGGGGGTAGAGGTAGAAGTAAAGAAAACAAAAGGGATATCTCAAAAGGGTAACGGGGGTGAAGGTAGAAGAAAAAAAAGGAAAAAGATAAATACGAGGATAGACGGGCTCGAAGGTTAACAACAGTGCCAGAAATGCTTGTTGGTGTTTCTTAATCTCAACACTAGGCGCCGTGGTAGCGTGAGCGTGTAAGAAACTCCCGGGTACACTGACGAGTGTGAACGAATCCGCAAGCGCACGGATACACCGTTGTAGCACTTCTCCCTAGGAGAATGAGTATTCCCGTCGGGTTTCATTCCTAGGACGGAGAGTAACCAGAGAGGGTCTATCCAAGGACACCAGCTTTCGCTGGGATAGGTCGGGATAGAAGAAGCACTTCTTTAAGGGACTTAGCTCTCAAGATGCATCTGTCTGGTCTCAGTCATCCCCGCAGGGCGACAGCACATCAATGTGCTGGCAAGCGAGCCCAACTCGGTACGCGACGTAGAGGGTTGACAAAGGGTCCAACAGGCTGTCACCACTGTGGCCTACCTCTACGCTACGATCGTACGTGGTCTTCGCAGGAAAACCAGGGCCCAGACACCACGTCTGTACCCCAGATAAATACTATAGTGCGGTTACGTTCGTCGACCCGCTAACTACACTATAGCAACCGTATATATACGGTCCCACGAACAAGGGAAAGATCGGATTCAGATCATCTTATCATTCATTGAGCTACGGAGCAGAACGGAAGCTATGAATGCAGATAAACGAGATACAGCGAACCTACTCAGCTAAACAGGATCAGAGCATGCAAACAGGTATATGAACTATGGATCTGGCTCTAAAGGATCGAAGCCTTGCGTCACGAAGATCAACTTGTTTTCACAACAGAAGAGAATAGGAGGGATCAGAGTGCAAATCAAGAGACAGAAAGTCAAGGAGGTGAAATTTTTCAAAATAGGGTGAAAATATAACCTTAACGTCGTCCAGATCTATCTAGGTTTGCGTCCTACAATCGATATAGCTCTGATACCACTTCTGTAACACCCGGTTTTAAAGGACAAGATGAGCTCAGCGCAGTACACTCCTTTGCCGCAGCCGTCGGTGACCATAAAGCCGGCGCTGCCCAAGGAGAAGGCTCCTGAGGCACGCCCAACTCCAGTCCTGCCAGAAGAGGATGAAGACCTTGGCTTGGACGACAGTTTGCCACCATCGCCCTACACTAGGAAGTCCAGGGAGAGGACTTGGGCAACCGAGCAACTCCCTAAGCTCTCCTCAGTGGCCAAGCTGACCCCGCTGATGAAGGAATTGGAGGCCAGCAATGAGAAGCTCAGGGCTGCTTACTCAGAGCAGAAGTTGGACTGGCCAAGCTAAGAGACGACGTGCGCGACCTTCGCCGCAGCCTCTGTACGAAGATGAGGAGGCTGTTCTCGGCTACTGGGCATGCGGCGCTCTATGATGCCGAGTAGTGGGGATTAGCCCCAACATTAGTTTATTAGGCACTAGTCTAGGTCTAGGTTTATTTCCCTTTATTTTCCTTCATTTCATTTATTTCATTCCATGTGTGTAAGCGCTTAATCATTTTATTTCCAGAACATTTGGATTTGAATAAAGTGGCTCACCGGTCATGTAACCCGGTTTAGCCACCTTTGTGTTATTACTTTGGTCTTTTGATTTAGAGGACATCTAGGTTCGAGACAGTGTGGGGGAAGAGCCACGACTCTCCCAATGCAGGCATGACGTTTTCGCACGTACCCACTGTGAGCACTCCGCGCTAGCCGATCGATCACCTACAGAGAACCTGAACGGGACCCGCACGAGCTCGCTCCTGTGGAGAGCCTCTCACGGTTCAACTCCCATGCATAGCGCCGGTTTGCATCTCGACAACTCACTCTCTTTCATTCCTGAGTTTTATAAGCTATATCTGTCTATCTCTAAACTAAAACTCGAATGATAATGCTAAAGATCACCCAGCTCACTTATGCCTGAGTAGACTCACATATGTTTTATTCCTTGTTATCTACCTGATGCTTGTGAACCATAACCTTCTTAAGGACAAGCATGTTCACCTAAGTAATTGACAAGTATGATATGGCTGGATGATATGATCTGTTGCTCTGATGACTAACTCTCTTGGGTTATTTTTTTTTGAAAAACTCAAAACCTCTTGGAAAGGCTCCTCTTTGATATGCCCCTGTCCCATTAGAGCCATATGATCTTTGTAGTTGAAAACCTTAGACTCATATGCTGCTTGTTATTGCATTGAGCCATGTCAAATTCTGTGACCCTTGTGAGAATTCTTTTCATTACTTTCATGATCAAGACTTATGTGCACCCCACCTATTTCCCCTTGCTATGCTTATACACTGGAAGTTAGCATTGTATCATTCATCCATTCCATAAAAATAAAAGCTCCATATGTGGTGTGCCTCTCTCTCTAAAAGGATCCTTCAAAAAGAGACATGCGCCATGAAAAAAATGAATAAAGACACATGCTCAAAGCATGTTGATGAAAAAAAGAGAGATAGCCCATTGAGAAACCAAGTTGATATGTGCCTTGGTTTGTATATGATGAGCGATTGACCGGATGTTTTGAGGCTTTGTGTTGAGTGTGTTTCGTCGGGTTGTGTTGTCGGTTGTGTAACTTCATATGTTTATGTGGTGTGTTGTCAATGCACTCGTGAGGAGTGGTTGACAACGTTGTGTGGACTGGCTCTTGGCCTAGTATTGCAGGTGTTAGTTGCGACTTGGTTTGTGTTGGTGCAGGTGAAGAACAAGTGCGAAAGGTCTATGCCTGTGTGGCCTCCGAGGAGTGGAGAGACAAGTAGGCTTGGTTCGAGGGACCCGGTGGCCGACGGGATCAAGTGCGGGCCGCATGGTGCAAGAAGAGCAAGACGAAGTCGTGGACATGGAGCCGGTGCATCGGTGGCGGCCAAGTCAAGGAACGAGGCAAGACCGAGTAGACCATCCGGGCACCGGAGGTGAAAGGCTTGACGGGCTCGACGCTTGGCGTGGTGAGGCCGGGTCGTGTACGCGGGGTTTGGTGGTTTGACCACAAAACCATCGGAGGACGGTTTCTTGGTTTGGGCCTCAAAACCAAGTCCGAAGGCCCAACGCAACGGAGACGGGGATCCGAAAGCGTCAGGAAGCTTCGAGGCGGGCGACAGGCGGCATGATCGAGGTGCTTGCGTCGGGAGGACGCGAAGGCCCGATGGATGCGCGGCCGTCCGATGGTGAACTTCATGTGTTGACCAAAATGCCCCTGTGAGGGCTTGTATTGTATCTCCTAGTGTAGGGCCACTTTGGTCTTTTCCGAAGGGCCTATATATAGGAGGAGGGGGCTGAATTTTCAGCCAACTCTTTGGCTTAGTTGGTGGGAGTGCTCTTTCATTTTGAGGTGCTCTTGGGGAGAGAGGGAGAGAGGTGTGAGTGGCTCTTTATTTGAGCTTTTTGCCATCCAAGATTTGTGATTCTTGTGAGTGGCTTGTATCCGGATTTGGCTAAGATATTGAATCTTCCTTCTCAATCTCATGCCAAATCCTTTGCTCCTGAGCGTTTTTCTTTTATGCGGTTTTTGGAGGTATTTTTTGGAGGATTTTCGTTCATCGCTCGATTCGTCAATTTGAGGGTGTTTCTCTCCAGATTTCTTTGAGGGGATCATGGGTGGATGTATTGTGCATCTTTGTGTGTGATCTTGACTCCTCAAACTCCGGATTTGGCCTTCGATTCGTGAATTTCCGAATGAACTTGAGCTCTAGGTGTTCATTCACATGATCCGTGTTTCTGGGAGTTGTAGGGAGTTAGAGGCCGAAATCTTTGGGGTATATCCTCCCCTTGGGGTGCTCATCATCTCCCTAAAGTTTGGCTTCAAGGCTCCAAGTGATTTGGAAGATCCGGTGATGGATTTGCAAGAGATTCCCCACGTGTTACTGTAGCTGTTCATCCTATTCTTGCGAGGGTTCACTGACAGTCCGTTCTCAGTCCACGGATAGTCCGTAATGATAGTGTGCGGGACAGGAGGTTCTGGAAGTCTCGATGTTGCTTTGCGGACAGTCCGTTCCTGAGTCACGAACAGTCCGCGGCTTTGCTTCTGCTTCTTTTCCTCTGCTCTTGTGCGCATGTTTGTCTGTTCCTTTCTCTGTTTGTGTGCAGCAAGCAAGCGCTCTCGTCCACAGTGCAGGCGCGTGTGTAGCAGGCAGCAGCTGTTGGCATTTCTTAATGTCATCATCCTAAGAACAGATCTGGGACCCGTCCTTAGCGACAACACTAGGAAATGCCTTGTAGGCACCTCTCAATGTCACAACTAATGGCGCAGGTTAGCGTGAACACCGAGACTTGCCATAGGTTAATCTAAACGATCATGAACGAATCCGCAAGCGCACAGATAAACCATTGTAGCATTTCCCCAAGGAAGGAGAGTATTCCAAGGGTATCGTATCCGTGGAAGGCAATGGCAGATATCTTAGACTTATGCTTTTGCTCTGAATGTAAACCAAGAGATAGATATAGGGAACAACACACTCAAAGGCAGGGGTAAGATAAAAGATATACGGGGTAGTGTGACACACACACTCAAATCTACCTCTACTCTAGCACACTACGGCTTAGGGGGAACATACGAGTTAGCTCTAGGTTCTAATGTACTAAACATACAAAGCAAGAAGATACAAGAGATGGGCATGAGTATTGCATGAGAGAGATAAGGTTCAGCACCCAGGTACAAACGGGGAGCTAGCCCGCGACGACCAGCACTTTGCAAAACTAGACTTTAGACTCCTACAGTAGGTACCCCAGCACGGAGGTTGCCCTAGGATCCAACAGGGCTGTCACCACCTGAGGACCGACCTCTCGTTACGGGGGGTATGCTCATAACTATCATAGCCAGACAACCCAGGCACCATGCCTACATTGCTGCTAGACTCTGTTGACGGTCAATATTTGCCATTTTCAAGACCGTCAACTCCTGCAAATCTGAGCATGAATTGAACATCCACACTAGAATAGGTGCTTAAACTCATACTTTCCACCAGTGTCGATGTCTATTTGAATGCAGGTATTTAGCATAAGAAATGGGAGGAATCCATGCACATTCACTCCACTCCAATCCAAGGCACTCAAATGCTGGCTAATCAGGGGCTGCCACATGGATTCTCCTGGATCCATGATGTCACCAATCCATGTGAAGGACTTTCGACGAATCATACGCTGCCATGTCAGCATCGCATGGATCCATGGGCCCACTTTACCAACTAAACCGCCAGGAAGCGTGCCATGCACGGAGGAGAGGCATCAGGGCCCACATGGAAGCGAGCCAGAGGAAGCACGGGCCAGGAGGCCACCCGAGGGGGCCGGCCGACCCTAGGTTCGGCCGAACCGACCTAGGGTCGGTTCATCCTGGCCCTCCACGTGTTGTCCTCCCATTGGCTCCCTGCTGCAGTCCCGGGCGTTTAGGGGCACTTTGAGCCCCGGAGCAAGCCTCCTCCTTGTCTATAAATAGGAGGGGAGGGGCTCCATTTCTCACACACCACCAAGCTCTCAAGTTCCACTTTCTCTTGTGTAGCTCTCTCTCCCTCTCTCGAATTCTGCCCATGAGAGGTGATTCTCACCTCTTTGTGGTAGAATGGTGATGAGGAGAGATCTAGATTAGGATTAGTGAGAGGTAGAGGAGGGGTAAGGAGTGAGTTGATGTCCTCGTGGATGCTTGTTCTTCATTTAGATCAAAGTGAGTATTTCAGCATTTCTTATTTAGACTATAGTGGACATCATGCGTGGTTGCTTTGTTCTTGTGTTCTTGGCTCGTTCATAAGTTAGAGGCTTGTGTTCTTCATGACACAAGGCTTCGATCCTTTAGAGCCAGAACCGTAGTTCATTTACTTGTTTGCATGCTCTGATCCTGTTTAGTTGAGTAAGTTTGCTGTATCTCGTTCAGCTGCATCCATAGCTTCCTTTCTGCTCCCAGTTCAATGATATGATCTGATTCCGATCTTTCCCTTGTTCATGGGACCGTATTTATACAGTTGTTATAGTGTAGTTAGCGGGCTAGCATACGCAGCACTATAGTATTTATCTGGGGTACAGACGTGGTGTCTGGGCCTTGGGTTTCCTACGGAGACCACGTACGATCGTAGCGTAGAGGTAGGCCGCAGTGGTGACAGCCTGTTGGACCCTTTGTCAACCCTCTTACGTCGCGTACCGAGTTGGGCTCGCTTGCCAGCACCTCTGAGTGTTGTCGCCCCGCGGGGATGACTAAGATCTGACAGGAATACATCTTGAGAGCTAAGTCCCTTAAGGAAGTGCTTCTTGTATCCCAACCTATCCTAGCGAAAGCTGGTGTCCTTGGATAGACCCTCTCTTGTTACTCTCCGTCCTAGGAACGAAACCCGACGGGAATATTTATTCTCCTAGGGAGAAGTGCTACAACGGTATTTCCGTGCGCTTGCGGTATACCCGGTTGTTCTTATCTGCTCCCTCTAGGTGTACAACTAGAGGTGACGTTGAGAAACGCCAACAGACTCCACCCGGCCCGGGCTATTGTGACCCAGGGTGAGAGCCACCAGAAGACTGGTCAACTAGACCGAGTACCGTAGCTTGAACACAGACCTCATGCAACACTCTCATGCCATCTAACAAGATAAACTAAGGCTAGACATACAAACAGATATGAACTCTCTTATGTCTAATCAACAAGATCAAAGGGTCGTGTTCATGAAGAACACGAGCCTCTAACTTATGAACAAACACATAAGGAAGGAGTTTATCACCCTTCAAGTGGATCAAAAGGTAGTGTTCACGAAGAACACGAGCCTCTAAATGATGAACAGAGGATGAACTCAAGAACATATCAAGAATATGATCTACCATGACTTTATATGAAATAGCTGAATAACAGAAGTAGATCAAAGTCATACAAAGAAATAAAGATAAAAGAGAACTCATACCTAGACTTCCAAGAGGACTTGGAACCTGAATAAGAGCTACTCTAGCCTACCCCTTAGCCTTGGAAACTAAAAGTGAGAGGAGAATGAGAGAGTAGTGTGTGAGAAATGGGAGCCCCTCCCCTTCTATTTATAGGCAAAGGCAAGGCTTGCTCAGACGCCCAAATGGCCTCTAAACACCCGGGAGTGAGGCAATGGACCAATAGGGAGCTGCCACATGGAGGGCCAGGATGGGGCCCCCTAGGTCGGTTCGGCCGATCCCAGGGTCGGCCGGCCCCCTAGGGTGGCCCCACCTGGTGGTTTTCCACTGGGTGGCTGCCCTGTGGGCCCTCTGATCCATCCCCGGTGCATGGCTTGATTTGGTATCCGAGGTGGGCCCTTTGATCCATGTGAAGTCCATGTGGCGTCCTCTGATTCGTCGGTGAGTGCCTCCCCTGGATCGATGATGTGGATTGCCATGTTTCCCTTGGTGGCAGCCACCTCCTCAGTTGAGTTGGCATGGTTCCTTCATAGAAGTTGAGTTTCCATCTCTTTTAAGGGGTAAATCACCTACATACAAATAATCTCCAAGGACAAGTGGAACTACATTATTCAAACATAAATGCTAGTAAACAGTGCATATGCCTCCATTTATGTGAGAGTATTGAGGGTTGGAAATGGTGAATTTCCACCGTCAACAAACTTCCCCAAGCTAACCTCTTGCTCGTCTCGAAGCAAGACATTAGAGACTTAGGTTGGTTGATCAGGAGTTGCTACAATGTTGTATTCTCAACTTATGGCAAACATACAGCAAAGTACTCTACCAAGAGTTGAACAAGTCGGCAATGTTCTTACCTTTCACCTGATACGTGGGGCATATAGTTTTACCTGCCTTGGGTGGTTGAGAGACAGAATGGTTATATAGCATGTGCATAATCACTCATACCTTGATTAGCTATCAATCTGGAGGTTTTGCATGTTTTTCAAAAGAAAATCAGAGTTCCTCAAATGATACTCTCGGATCGCTCAAAGGGGTATGGTTCCTCACCAAGGCATCAATATTGCCTTTCTTCACATCCTACTCCTAATAGGCTGTATGTGGAGCTGTAGGTAGGGAAGATGTAGCATACTTGCCTCTCATGTTTTGCTAAGTCAAAGACCGGATCCTTGGAAGAAACAAACATACATCCTGATCAAGATGTGCATATGTGTGTGATGGATATGAGCATGGCAAGGTGGATACTAGGCCCGGAAGTGGGTGCTAGATATTGCTATGTTTTATATGAGGAAGCGAGGGATTGATGGTAAGGTGGACACTAGCCCTGGAGTAGGTACTAGTTATTACCATCTATATGGTGGAACTCTTTCTCTTGCACATATCAAACCCTTTTTCTCCTTTGAAATTTTTCGAGACTTGGGCTAGCTCTCTTTATTTATTTTTGCCATGCTTTTGAGCATGCTTTTCTTTTCTCTCTCTCTCTCTCTCTCTTTTTTAAACTAGCCCTTGGTCTCTATTGGAGATATTTGGAGAGGGATGAATAATGCAAAGATACATAGAGTTTTATTTAAGAAAGAATGCATAGGCATATGGAACAAATGATGAATGCTAACTTCCAGTGTAGAAGTTTTATCATGAACGTGTACGTGATCTTGATCAGGGGAGTATGAGTTCTAACAAGGGTCACAACAATTTGACAAAGCTCAATGAGAGAACAAGCTGCATATGTGGAGGCTAAGAACTAGAATCTACATATGGCCTTGGATGAGAAATTCTCATCATTGAGGTATTCATCATGTTTTGATTTTTTAAAAAGGAAAACTCCAGATGTCAAGCATCACTAAGCACAAGATCATAGCACTCTATTATACCATATCATGTCTCACAACAACTTAGGCAAGGATCATGCTTTTTGCTACCCACAGTTTTCAAGCTAAGGTTTGAACATACAAGCCAACAAACTCAAAACTTAGGTAGGATACAAAGTTGTAAACAAGACATACGAGGAGAATAAACAGAGCAACTATTCATCATTTCAACCATAGAGGCAAAGCATTCTTACTAAGCATATCAAAGCAAACTAAGCAAACGATGATGATGAAAGCAAATGAATATTTTTGGTCTTTTTATTTTGTAGATTTTTTTTGGATTTTCATTTATAAGATATTCTGAAAACAAAGGAAGATACAAGTTACCTCAGAATGGGGGTCCTCCCCCAAGCTAGCTTCAGGCTCACTGCGGAGGAGGGAAGAAGAAACCCTGACTCGCGTAGTAAGCCCTCTGCGCCTCCATGTATTGCCGCTGATCTTGCTGCATGGCTGCTATCCTCTCACCAGCCTGACGCTGCCACGCTGAGGTAGACTCGACGTGGGTGTTCAGCGTCTCCTCCAATCCCGTGACCTGGACGGTAAGCTCTCCCATTTGCTGCGCGAGCTGAGCATTGTGTGCAGAGGCTGAAGAGTGTCGCCGGAAGGACAAAGATGGAGGTGGACCACCGGAGTTAGAACTAGCGGGCGTGGCCCACTGAGCTCTGCTCGCGCCTGCCCAAGCTGTGCCACTCGCACTCGGCTGGCAGGTGGGCTGATCCCAACCAGGTGCATATCCAGGGGTAACCCCGGACATGTACCCCGTAGGGGCCCCTCCTGCCACCGGTGGTGTAGCAGGCTGTGGCTGAGGCTGAGGCTGTGGTGGTGGTGTCGGCTGTGACTGCTGCTGCTGCATGTGTGCTCTCTTCGCCGTGCTCCTGGTGGACCTACCTGAAACACTAGCACGATGGCTTTCCTCTTGTGTAACAAGGGGAATGGTTAGTGACTCCGAATTATACAATCCAAACCCCGGGTTAGGCAACGGGATTTGATTTGTATAGCCCGGAAAGAAGAAAGTCAAAGAATCATTTGGGCCCCTCTTGAGTATATGCCCCTGGATCAAGTATGCCTCATCAATGAGAACTCGAGGCGTCCCGATGAAGGGTACGGGATTCCCGCTAAGAACCCCAAGTCTGAGAGCAATACGAGTCACCAAAGCCGTACACTCAATAGGTCCTATCATCTTGAAATTCGTCAACCACTGCCGAATCATAGCTTTAACGGGAGAGACCTTGATCCGGTTGACAGCGGCGTATAATAGCATCATCTCATCGCTGCGCACGGGCCGAACATCCTCTCGTGGAAAGAGAGTAATGGCGAGCCACTTGTGCCACAGACGGAGAGTGGGATGCACAATATCGTTGCACCGAGGTACAAACTTGCCACTGTAAACAAGACCAGAGATATCTGCCCAGAAAGATTCCCGAACATAACCCTCACAAGCTCGCTTCAAAGAGACAACACAACGAGGACTAAAACCAAGAAGACGACTAAGATCCTTCCAAGAAAGACGATAATCGATCCCGAAAAGACGAAACTCAATGCCATCCGGGATCTCAGTAAGAGAGCAAAGAAACTGGATGGTGAGGGGCCGAGAGCCAAGCTCTGTGACCGGCTCAAACTCCTCCCAACCAAGAGCTTTCCAAATGGAAGCAAACTCGAATTCATACCTGTCTTCTCCATGAGAGCCGGGTCGAAGTCCCTGGTGTGGGCGAATACACAGTCCTTCAGAAGAGCATAGGCTTGCTCCTCTCGATCGCCCCGCAAGCTGAGGTAGGGGGTGTCGTCGACGACCTCCTCTGCGGCTTGTGGCTCGGCTTGCTCTTCTTCATAATCCATCGTTGATGGGCTCGGCGTCGGCTCGGCGGGGGTGGATGTACTCGTGCTTGCCCGCGAACGGGAGCGTGAGCGTGTCACCCTCTGGAGAGTGTTTGCCGCCCAATTCATGCTAGCACAACAACAAGGGACAACAAAAGCAACTCGGTGATGGGTTAGTGAAATCGAATGAAGTTCCTACCGAGCTTGCTCCACCAATAACAATATTTCTAGCAACACACTAGAGAGAATACTTGATGATCCAATCTTGAGCTAGAAATCCAAGAAAACCAAGAGAGCAAGGAGTAGAGAGGGGAGTGTGAGTGAAGTGAGTTGAATGGGTGAAGAACACCCCTCTTCCCCTCCTATTTATAGGCAAATGCGCCGGGCATCCAGACATAGCCATTGGGCAACGGCTAAGAGCCGTTGGAGCAAGGTGGGGCCCAGCAGCTGTTGGGCTGCTTCGGTCGAACCTGGGGTCGGCCGACCCCAGGCCGGGCCCACCTGCCCTCTGCCCTAGCCAGTGGCTCCCCAACGGCTAGCTGGGGGCCTCCCTGAGTGCCTCGGCCCAATTTCCCTTGAAATATTTTTCAAATGATTTTTCTTGAATTTTCAAACTCAGAAATTATTTTCAGAAATTTTATTTGGAAAAGGGAAAAGGGCTAGATAAATCTAGCATGCAGATGCAAGGTTTTTGGGAAATCAAATATGCAATTTTGAAAATAAAATTTGGAAAGGGAAATATGAGATAAGTACCAGCTTTAAACTTTTTGGTAGAAAGGACCCATCATTTTTAGTCTGACGAGTGGGACTCTTCTCAGCAATCAATTCCATTCAGCACCCCACTCCTGAGAAGTAGAGGTTGGTGCCATCTCAATTTTCCGCCATTCTTTCCGAATTTTCTTTAACCTCTTCGACGGAGATTTCCTCCTTAGGGGTGAAGGCTCCGTCCTTCCCCCAAGCTGCTCAACACTATCTTGCACCAAATAGCATTGTTCTTCTTTGTCCTGAAACTTGAACTTCAAGTTCCTCTTCCCAATGCGGAAACGGATGATTCCGGACCCCACATTGATCCTAGCTCGGACATCACTGAGAAATGGTCGCCCAAGGATGAGCGGCATTCCTCCCTCATCATCCATATCGAGGACTACGAAGTCCGCGAAGACATAAGAGCTCTTGATTTTGACCAATATGCTCTCAACAATTCCTTCTGGATATCGTATCGTTGAATCTACGAGTTGGATAGTCCGTGCTGTTGGAGAGAGAGCTGGATATCCAAGTTGCTCGAACATAACCTTGGACATGAGATTAACACTTGCACCAAGGTCACAAAGAGCATGCCTGATCTGCTTGTAATAGATTGTGCAAGTGATAGTCGGGTAGCCTGGATCTTTCTTGTGCACTACTGCTGATTCCTCCCACGGATCAAGAATTTGTTGTATGGGCTTTCCTGCATAGTCAGAAGCGTGTGTCTTCCTAGGTGGCTTACCCCACCTGGTTGACACTACACCAACATTTTCACAAGAGGATACGGGTTGCCCCGGGATCCTCCCATTATCAGGAGATGGAACCAAAGCAGCCAGCTGAGCCAGCTGGGTTTCTAACATTTTGTTGAACCTTAGTTGACTCTTCTGAGCAGAAGAAAAACTTTCAAGCTTAACGTTGAGGCTTTCCACAGTTTTATCAAGGGTAGCTAACTTTTTGTTAATACCTTCATTAATCTTAGCTTGTCCAAAAATGAGATATCTCAAGGAGGGTTGGTTAGGATTATACGAGTTCCCTTGGTTACCTCCTTGATAGTAAGGGTGTTGTTGATTCCACGATTGGCCTCCTTGTTGAGGTGGACGATAACCGTTGTTGTTGCCGTTCATGTACATCACTTCCTCCTGAGTCTCCGGACAATAGTTGCCTGAGTGCCCAGTGTTGCCACAGACCTCACAGGTCATGTGAGAGTCCATAGGTAGAGTAGTGGTGTCCATGGCAGCCTTCTCGCTGGTGTAATCATCCAATCTCTTCATGAGAAGATCCATCTTGGCAGTAATCATGTCTTCTTCCTTGACAGTATGAGTACCCCTCAGTCGTGGCTGGAGTCTTTCATCACTCCACCCTTGGTTGGAGACCATCTTCTCCATGAGTAATTGAGCATTATCAACAGTGAGTGAGAAGAATGCTCCTTGAGCAGCAGCATCAATATGGCCTCGGGCTGTCGGAGTCAACCCATTATAAAAACTTTGAAGAATAAGCCAATCCTCTATCCCATGGTGAGGACAGGCCAGGACATACTCCTGAAGCCTTTCCCAAGCCTCTGGAATAGACTCACTTGCTGCTTGCTGAAAATCAGAAATCCTTCCACGAAGAGCATTGGTTTTACCCAATGGGAAGAACTTCTTGAGGAATGCCTCTGAACACTTACTCCAAGTGTCAATAGCTTCACGATTCGCATAGAACCATTGCTTAGCTTTCCCCAGGAGGGAGAATGGAAATAGCCGTAAACGAACAGCGTCCATATTTGCACCCCTGATGACGAAAGTGCTGCATAGCTCTAGGAATTGCTGCAGATGAGCATTGACATCCTCATTTGGCTTGCCACAGAATGGGCTAGCCTGTACCATCGTAATTAGACCCGTCTTGATCTCAAAATTTTCAGTCCCCATTGCCACCTTAGGGCCTTGCAGCACCTGGTCAGTGGAAGGAGCTGAGTACTCACGAAGTGTCTTCTGGGCCATAGCGTTGGACGTGGATGGTACAAAGGAAGATGGATCGCCCTCCGAACGAGTATGACGAGGTGAGCCGAAATGAATTCGAGCTTTCCTCACAAGTGACTCGGGATCTTCAGTAAAATTCCCCGGTAGGTCGAAACCAGTCATACACTACCTGTCTTCATCATCCAAAGATAAAAGAAGACAATCAAGGTTAGCCTGCATTGAGAGTTGTCCTAACCTACTCAGAGTTTATAAACAGATGCAAAGCAAAGTCATGATAATCCTGTGCATTCCCCGGTAATGGCGCCAGAAATGCTTGTTGGCATTTCTTAATGTCATCATCCTAAGAACAGATCTGGGACCCGTCCTTAGCGACAACACTAGGAAATGCCTTGTAGGCACCTCTCAATGTCACAACTAATGGCGCAGGTTAGCGTGAACACCGAGACTTGCCATAGGTTAATCTAAACGATCATGAACGAATCCGCAAGCGCACAGATAAACCATTGTAGCATTTCCCCAAGAAAGGAGAGTATTCCATGGGTATCGTATCCGTGGAAGGCAATGGCGGATATATTAGACTTATGCTTTTGCACTGAATGTAAACCAAGAGATAGATATAGGGAACAACACACTCAAAGGCAGGGGTAAGATAAAAGATATACGGGGTAGTGTGACACACACACTCAAATCTACCTCTACTCTAGCACACTACGGCTTAGGGGGAACATACAAGTTAGCTCTAGGTTCTAATGTACTAAACATACAAAGCTAGAAGATACAAGAGATGGGTATGAGTATTGCATGAGATAGATAAGGTTCAGCACCCAGATACAAACGGGGAACTAGCCCGCGACGACCAGCACTTTGCGAAACTAGACTTTAGACTCCTACAGCAGGTACCCCAGCGCGGAGGTTGCCCTAGGATCCAACAGGGCTGTCACCACCTGAGGACCGACCTCTCGTTACGGGGGGTATGCTCATAACTATCATAGCCAGACAACCCAGGCACCATGCCTACATTGCTGCTAGACTCCACCCGGCCCGGGCTATTGTGACCCAGGGTGAGAGCCACCAGAAGACTGGTCAACTAGACCGAGTACCGTAGCTTGAACACAGACCTCATGCAACACTCTCATGCCATCTAACAAGATCAACTAAGGCTAGACATACAAACAGATATGAACTCTCTTATGTCTAATCAACAAGATCAAAGGGTCGTGTTCATGAAGAACACGAGCCTCTAACTTATGAACAAACACATAAGGAAGGAGTTTATCACCCTTCAAGTGGATCAAAAGGTAGTGTTCACGAAGAACACGAGCCTCTAAATGATGAACAGAGGATGAACTCAAGAACATATCAAGAATATGATCTACAATGACTTTATATGAAATAGCTGAATAACTGAAGTAGATCAAAGTCATACAATGAAATACAGATAAAAGAGAATTCATACCTAGACTTCCAAGAGAACTTGGAACCTGAATAAGAGCTACTCTAGCCTACCCCCTAGCCTTAGAAACTAAAAGTGAGAGGAGAATGAGAGAGTGGTGTGTGAGAAATGAGAGCCCCTCCCCTTCTATTTATAGGCAAAGGCAAAGGCAAGGCTTGCTCGGACGGCTAAATGGCCCCTAAACACCCGGGAGTGAGGCAATGGACCAATAGGGAGCTGTCACGTGGAGGGCCAGGATAGGGCCCCCTAGGTCGGTTCGGCCGATCCCAGGGTCGGCCGGCCCCCTAGGGTGGCCCCACCTGGTGGTTTTCCACTAGGTGGCTGCCCTGTGGGCTTTCTGATCCATCCCCGGTGCATGGCTTGATTTGGTATCCGAGGTGGGCCCTTTGATCCATGTGAAGTCCATGTGGCGTCCTCTGATTCGTCGGTGAGTGCCTCCCCTGGATCGATGACGTGGATTGTCATGTTTCCCTTGGTGGCAGCCACCTACTCAGCTGAGTTGACATGATTCCTTCATAGAAGTTGAGTTTTCATCTCTTTTAAGGAGTAAATCACCTACATACAAATAATCTTTAAGGACAAGTGGAACTACATTATTCAAACTTAAATGCTAGTAAACAGTGCATATACATCCATTTATGTAAGAGTATTGAAGGTTGGAAATGGTGAATTTCCACCGTCAACAGCAGCGCACATCGGGCAGGCGGCCTCCGAGACAGCACCGAGCGGTCCAGCAGGCAGTTGGTAGGCGAGTGACGAGGTAAACGCTGCAGCCCGCAGCATCCGGCACTCCAGCGCGCGGCGGCGCTCGAGCGCAGCAGCACTTGGACCAGACGTGCGACGCACAGGCAGCAGCAGCAGTTGCCTAGCAGGCAGCACGGTGCACTTGACCCCGGCGAGCATGCAGCAACAAGGTGAGAGATTTGCAAGGCTGTGAAAGGTCACTTTCCTGCTACAGTGTTTGAATTGTTTAGGATTCCTCTATTCCTTAGTTGGGCATTAGTTTAATTCCTAGCATTGTAATTGCTTTTGGATTAATATAGCAGCTCAGAATTCAAAATGTTCTTGTCATAAAACAGTGACCTTTGTTTCTTGTCTGTTAGCTTTTTGTCAGTAGCTAATTAAGATAAGTGTGCTTTGCTATTTGGCTGAATTATGAGTTGATATCTGTACTTGATATAGCTGCCTGTTTAGTAATTATCATTGCTAATCATTCTTGACCTTTGTCCACTTAATTAATACTTGCATGCTTGTTTGTTTAATAGTGTTCGTGCGTAAATCCTTGTGCAAGCATTTCGGTGTCTTCACTTGACTTACTTCCGCTACGTTTTGAGCGTGTTGTATTGTTCCTAGGGTGAGCGTGTCACTAGTTGACTCGTGTCATCTTGGCAATTAGACACGAGGTGCGTTTTGGAGTGACAATCGGGATATAGGTCGAGTTCTTTCAAGAAGAGAATTTTTATCGGCTCCCATTCACTCCCCCCCTCTCTGGTCGCAAATCCGGTCCTTCAATTGGTATCAGAGCCGGTTGCGGGTCTTTGTGACTCTAACCAGTCTAAGATCCATAGGGCGACAAAAGAAAAGGGGGTGTCTTGCTTGCGGTCTTGATTTGCATGATTTGAACTTGTTTTCGGCTAATCCTAACCAGTGCTTTGAGTATGGCACCAAGTTCTTCTCCTTGTGGTTCTTTGAGCAGGAGGAGTATGGAGGTTGAGGCGGAAGCCGGAGTGGAGGTGATGATGTCGCTCGTCGAGGACTATCAAGATGGTGACCTCAAGAAAGGCGAACTCTACCGCAAGCTAAGGGACATGAACCAAGGTACGCTTGCCAAAGGCATCTTGATCCTATGCGATATGTTGAATGATTGTGAATGTGATTGTGGGGATTTGCATAGCAGAAACATAGATTTGTGTGATGCCTTGCGTAGGAAGAATGAGAAGATGAAATGCTCCCTTGCTAGGTTGAAATGTGGTATGGCTCATTGGAAATCTTGTGCTTTGAATGATTGCACTTCTTGTAAAACCATGCATGCTAAGAATGATGATTTGAACTCTTCTCTTGCTAGCTTGAAATCTGAAATTAAGTTGTCGAAATTCAATACTTCTTTGCGATGCAAATCTTGTGATGCTTTGCTTGCTCAAATTGAGGTGCTAGAAGGAGATATGTTTGAGTTTGCTAGTGAATGTGGTAACTTGAATGATGATCTTGCTAAGGCTAGAAATGAGATTGCCTTGTTGAAGTCGGATGCCTCTATGCCATGTGTTTCTTGTGAGTCTTTGCTTGCTGATTTTAATCAATTAAAATTGACTCACACCACATGTGTAGATGAACTTGAGCATGCTAGGGCTGAAATTTGTGATATGAAATCCATGCCTTGTAGCAAGTGCTCTTTGTTTCTTGTAGATGATTCTTGCCATACTTCTTGTGATGATGGTGATGCATTGGTTGATGTGAATGATGATACTTGCTCATGTGGTCTCATTTGCACTTCATGCATTGATTTGGAAAGTGAAGTGTTGGCTTTGAAAAAATTACGCGATGATATGAGCGCCAAGTTGGTTGTGCATGATGAGATGAGTGCCAACCTTGAGAAAGAAAATGAACTCTTGCGTCCCACATATGCTAAGTGCATTGAAAAGGAAATTGATAATTTGAGAAATATGACATGTGGTACTTGTGAGCGCCTCAAGTTTGAAAATGAGGTTTTGCGCACAAGGTGCAAGAGTCTTTGTACCAATGGTTTGGATTCTCGCATTTCTTGTCACTCTGGTGTTGATGCTTTTAAAATTGCTTCTTCTCAACCGGAGTTGACTTCTTCTCTTGAGCGTGAGTCTTTGGTTGGTGGCACGTGTGGTGGTGCTTTGGATAGCTCTTTCATAGCTACTCCTAAGCTTGTTGCTTCTTCCGGTGTTGCCCAAGAGATGTCGGATGGCAAAGGTGCTTCTCACATATTTGGAACTCATGTTCCTAAACCGAAGTTCAAATGCACCTTTTGCAAGAAGGATGAGCATACCGTTGAGTTTTGCTTTCGCCGTGTCAAGCACGAGCGACGTGTGCGTGCCAAAGCTTTTAAGAAGCCACGTAGCCTTTCTCATGGTACGTGTGATTCTAATGTGGGAACCAAGTTGAGTGTTGGGGTTGATGCTTCTTGCTCTAAGTCCCAAGGGACTTCTCACTTACAAGAGAATGGTGATTCATCCACTCGGGCCGTGACTCCCGATAGGCCTTTGTACCATTGCTCTCATTGTGGGAAGGATGGGCATCAAGAGAGCTTTTGCTACCGCTGGGCAAGGAGAATGCGGCGAGGAGGTGCTTCTAGGCCTTTTGTTGTTCATAGCCCTTATCATGGCATGAACACCTGTGAGCCTAAGAAGGCAGAATTTGTGGACGGGTTTTATGACACTCTTTGTAGTGAGTTAGGCCATGCTCATGGACATGTTTCTAGTGTTTCTTGTGTTGGTCCGCGACATGTTTCCCGTGGTGCTTGTGTTGGTTCTTCTCCTATGACCTCGAGGGACCTTTGCCTTTTTGCTTGTGGTAGCACACGGTTTTCTTCGCGAGTGGCTCCTTTGAGGCATGGTTCTAAGGGTGTTCGAAAAACTTTTCATTCGAACCGGCATTTGCATCATGCTAATTGTCGGGGTTTGTTATCGCCGGTATGTAAATTTATAAGAATGCGTGTCGGGCCTCGGATGGTGTGCGAAATAGACACAAGGATTTATACTCGTTCGGGCCTCCGGAGAGTAACACCCTACGTCCAGTTCGAGCTGCTCATGTTATTTGCACCGATTTGTAGTAGGGGGATACAAATGGGCGAGAGAGGGAGCTCGGTCCCAAGTCTCTGTGATGTGTGTACGTGGTTCATGTAGCAGGAGTCTGCATACGTGTGTGAGAGCCAAGTCTGGCTGGAGGAAGAAGAAGAACAGAGAGAACTCCTCCGGAGAGGAGAAGGAAGAAGTAAAAAGAAAGTCCCCTCCGCTCCCTCCGTGGCTTCTATTTTATAAGTCAATAGAAGACTTACAGGTGAAGGCAGTCAAGAGGGAGAGAGAAAGAGGTGGAGTACAAGCCAAGCAAACTCAGAGAGAGAGGTGGAGTACAAGCTAAGCAAACTCAGAGAGAGAGAGAGACAGAGGTGGAGTACAAGCCAAGCAAACTCAGAGAGAGAGAGAGACACCGGGGAGGGGGAGAAAAAGTCTCACCCCTTGCCTGCATGCATTCACGCAGGTGCACTCAAGTGGTGGCCTTATTTATTGTACCTTGTTTCTCCATGCTCACCACCGCAAGCCAAGGCCGGGCCCGGTCCTTGCATGCCTGCATGCGTCCTCGAGTGGTGAGAGGTGGCCTCCTTGTTGCATGTCGTGGGCCCCACCTTTGGCATGCAAGTGTCCTGTTTGATGTGGACTTGAAGCCATTTTGCTGTGCTGCAGGCTCAGCACATCTTACGCTGTTCGTGATACGACAGACACTCTGCCGTTCGTGGCAGGGTGGACAGATCCGCCCCCTGACACCGAATCAGCCAGGCCCGGGCGGACCGCTGTGGTGGAGCGAACGCGTGGCGACGCGCGGGGAGGTGTGCACGGAGATCCCGGGATCTCGATCTGGAGGGGCCCACGTGCCCCGCGCCTTCCTTGCAAAGCCTGCGCGGGTCGACGATGGAAACTACTCGTGCGAACGAGTAGTCGTAGACGGGAGGCGGAGACTACTCGTGCGAGCAAGTAGTCGGAGGCGGAGGTGAAGACTTGTCGTATGGGCTGCCAAGCACTCGGAGGAGAGGGTGCGGGTGGCCGTGGGCCGCCTGCCTCCCGACCCATGACTCAAACAGGTCGTACGGACCCTCAAGTACTCGGGGGGACTTATACTCATTGTATTAGTCGCCAAAGTATGCCGTACGTGGGTCCGTACCGTGTTTTTTAGAGGTCCTGGTGGGCCCTGGTCCATGGCCTCGTCAGTAGCCCCCGAGCCTGGTGAGGGATTAAAAGACTCGCTCCCAGGTTCAGTTGTCGTAGTGGAGAGGTAGATTGTGCTTTTCCAGTGGGGACGCGCGAGCGGACCCGCGGGTAGCAGCCCCCGAGCCCACGGGCAAGTCGGAGACTTGCTCGTGGGGTTAAGTTGCGATTTGACGTTGTGGAGATTTTGTGCCGTCGCACGTTGTGTGCCTTCACCTGGGTTCGCGAAGGGAAGGTGAATTTTGGTGGCCCCGCATGGCACGGGGCACTAGTCGAGAAGTCGGTTTCCCCTTTCATTGCGTCTCCCTCGCGCATCCTTTTCGTCAGGAAAGAGGGGTCGGGTGATGTCAGGACTTGCCTCGCTGGCCGAGCCCTAGTACCCAGTGAGCTGCGTGCGGGTGAGCTCGAGTGAAGCCTCGGAACCCCGTTCGCCGGGTTCCGATCGGACCAGCTGGTGATCGACCTCAGACTCCTAATGGTGAAATCATCTAGTTACGAAGCCCGTTCGATTGGACTCGGCGGCTCGTCACCTTTCCGTCGGGGAAAAACCATGACCTCATTTTCCATCAAGACTCGAACGCAGTTCGGGATGCCCAGAGCGCTCGTGCGCCTGAGTTCTGGCCGCTGGGGCCCATCCTTCGCCGCCCCTCGCTCGGGTGTCCAGGAGCAGTTGTCGAACCCTGGGACGGGCCAGCCTTCGAACTCCTGGTCGTTAGTGTGTGGCGCCAGCCCCCAGGCATAGAGCCGTGAGGGGCCGTTGGAAACACACCACGTGGTCATTGTGACGGCCGAGCGGTCGTCGTCGTCCAGCCCCCGAGTGTGAGGGCCGAGCGGTCGTCGTCTCCCAGCCCCTGAGCGTGAGGGCCGGGCTGTCGTTGCTGTTCCGGGGGAGCAAAGCGCCAGTCCGAGTACAGAAAAGTACCCGGCTGTTGATCTTTGTGGAGCGTCGTGCCAGTCCGAGTACTGGGAAGTACTCGGCCGGTGGCGATGGCAACCTCTGAGCGTAGGCGGTAAGCTCAGGGATCCAAGACCCGTTCCTGAAAAAGGAAAATCGGAGGATAGTAGTATGTGGTGCGACAGATGCTAACTCTGAAGAAAAAACATTTGGCGACGTGTAGTAGAAATTCTAATTCCAACCCCCTTATGTCTATTAATTTCCTCGGGTAGTTATCCTGTTACGTTTATGCACCTGACCCCTGACAGCCACATCCGTAGCGTAGGGAGCTGGCCGCGTGCACGCGTAGGAAGTGTAGGCATAGGGTCGCGGTTTCACGGTTTAAGGTGTGTGCTACCCGAGTACTTTAGTGACTTGTGCAAGAGAGGAACAAGAAAGTAAATGGCGAAGGAAGGGTGCGCGTGGCACACCCGTTGGCCATTGTTCGGCTGTTCGTGTAGCGCTCGGGCTGTATTAGTAGCCAGGGACAGGCCTAGGGTGGTCGGCGGTGATCCGGAGATGCATGCTGAGATATGCAATAATCGGAAAATGATAGTACTAAAACAAGACTTAGCTTGATTTGTGTTCGTGTCAGAGAAGTCGGCGCGTCGTCCTCAGGCCTGGGCTGGTGAGCCCCCGAGCCTCGTGTTGCTCGTTATGGCCGAGTGGGCGGTTGTCATCAATATTGGTGAGCAGTTGGGTTGCCGTTCCTGTGTCAATGACTCATAAAGAATATCGTTTCTCGAGAGACAGTTAGTTTTAACAGTGGGAGCGGTGTGCCCCAAAAATTGATAATCGCGAATAAATTTAAGCCGCTGATCGTCTTAGTCGAAAAGACTTCTAGCTTATTTATTTACGGAAAGAAGGTTATCGTCGGCCGACCCTTTCCTAACGCCGAGGTAGCAGAGTCCGAGTCAGTAAGCAAAAAGGATCGGTCGAGCTGGTGAGCAAAGGCACCGTAGCCGCTGGGGCGTAGGTTTCTCGCATTCCGACCAGCTGGACCTGACTCGTTTCACCGCAACTCAAGTTCCGACCTTGGTGCGGACGAAGGGGCCGACCAGAAAGATTTTCGCAAGATCGGTGTTGCCCGACCCATTTTCTGCGACGAGGCGACGGAAATCGAGTCTGCGAGTGGAAAAAACTGTCCGTACTAGTGAGCGAGGGAGCCGTAGCCACGGAGGCGTAGGTTTCTCGCAGTCCGACTAGTTTGACACGGCTCTTCCCATCACAGTTTGTTTTCCGACCTCAACGCTTGAATAAGGGTCAGTAGCGACTAGTTTAAATTGAAAGAACTAGCAACTTTGTATATAAAGCAAAGGAACGAGTGACGTAGTTGTTTTCGTCATTTCGTTTGTTGGGGACCTTCTTGCAGTCGGTGGTTTGGCAATCGTGGACGCCCGGGCGGCGTCGTTGGAGGCTCGGCCGGGATGGTCGCCGAGTGGCCGCGGGTGTCGTTCGCCGTCGTTGTTAGTTGTTGGCGGAGCCACGGCCGTCGGCGGCGTTGTGGCCGTTGGCGACGTCGTGGTCGTGGTTCTTGTTGCCGGATACGCCGTCGGCGACGTGGCCGTACGCCATCGCCCTCCTCAGGAGGCTCGAAGTCGGAGACCCACCATGGAGTAGAGTCGGCGTCGGGGCCTGCCACCTCATGCGTCGCTTCCTCGAGTTGCTCCCTGACCGCGGCGTGGGAGCCCGGCGGCTCCTGCTCCGTCTTCAGTTTGTCGCGCAGAGGCGGAGGCTCGACCTCGCTACTCCCGTGGTTCGTTCGTCCCGTCAGGAGCCCAAGGAAAAATGGGTTCGGAGTCCGTACATCGCTACATGCAGGGAAACAAGGAAATGTTAAAAACCTTCACATTACCTCGCGTATGTACGCATGAGGACGTAATAGTTTTTCGAGTAGTTGACTTCCGAGTGGTTTTTTGCTCTCGAGGCACTCGCATGAGTAGATGTCCATCCCGAGTAGCTGGATTCGCACGACTAGTTTCCGTGCGTCCCCGAGTAGTTGCGTTCGCATGAGAAGTTCTGCGTCCGTCCCCAGGCAGTCTTCTCCGAGTAGCTTGACACGACGCCCGAGCACTAGTCCGCCGTCTGCGGTCGTGGGCCTGCTCCTCCTGTCCCGCCGCCGGGCTGTGGCCGCACGACCGGGCCTTCCTCTCACCGTCCTGGAGTCGCGAGGGAGGGCGCCGCTGCGCCGGCCGCGACGCAGGACGGCGCGCTGCGTGCGCGAAGAGCTCGGGGCTGAGGGGAGTGACCACCGGTGCCTGGATTCGATGTGTGCCTGAGCTGCTCGCTGCCCCACCGGGGGAGGAGTCGAGGATGCTGTGGCGGTTCACCGGCTACCCGCGCCTGCGCCGAGAGGCCGCCGCCTATTGTGAACTTCGTGCCGGGAGGCTGCCCAGCGAGCGGGAGCCGCGCCGGGAGGTCACCGTGGCCGCAGGTCGGGTCCGCGTCGCGAGACCGTCGCCCTGCTCGATGGGGAAACGGAACAAAAACAGCTATGTGTCGAGGAAGAGGCAGAGCTGGGCGCCGCGCCGCCGTGGAGGCGAAGCCGGGCGCCGCCGGGCTGCCGGGCGTCGAGGAAGCAGAGCCGGGCGCCGCCGGGCTGCCGTGCGTCGAGGAAGCGGAGCCAGGCGCCGCCGGGCCGCCCTGCGTCGAGGACGCGGAGCCGGGCGCCGCCGGGCGCCGTCGTGTTGGCTGAATAATAGCTCTCCGGGTGGTCGCTGGATTCGCACGACTTGTCTTGTTCATCCCCGAGTGATTTCCTCGAGTAGGCTCGCTCGCACGACCTGTATCCGTCCGTCTCCGACTAGTTGCGTTCGCACGAGTTGTTCCCGTGCGTCCTCGACTTGTTTCCGAGTTGTTGTGCTGCATGCGAGAGCTCCTTTCTTCTATTTTTTTTTTCTTTTGTGCTCCCACAAGCTTACGGCCAGCGCATGCAAGCATTCGCTAGCTCCGAGTAGTTCTGCATGCATGCAAGGCCCCCTTTTTTTGTGTGCATGTGCCTCCGACTAGTTCATGGCTAGCGCATGCATGCAAGCTGCGAGTCGTTCTGCATGTATGCAAGCTTTTTTTTGGTGCTCCGACAACATTGTTGCCAGTTGCTCTTTTTTTTTCTTTTGGCCTCCGACTGGTTTCCCGGGTACCTGGCTCGCACAAGTTCCCGTCCGTCTCTGAGCAGCTCTCCCGAGTAGTTTCTCCGACAAGCTTTCCCGAGCGTGCATGGGAGCTACTCAATCGTACATGGAAACTACTCGGAAGTACTCTGAACTACTCGGATGTACCTGGAAATTGCTCGGATGTGTGTGGAAAAAATACCCGAGCTCTTAACCGTGGGTTCGAGCCCCACGGTGGGTGCCTGCCAGGGCTTAATTCGCACGAGTGAGTTTCCGCTGCCGAGTAGCTTGCTCGAAGTCGCGGTCATCATTGGCATCGCTGCAGCCGTCGGTACCGCGGCCGCCATCGTCGTTGCCGGCGGAGCCGCGGTTGCCGTTGGCGTCACGGCTGCCGTCGTCGTTGTCGGTGGAGCAGCGGTTGCCGTTGGCGTCGTTGCGGCCGTCGGCGTCGCGGCCGCCGCCGTCGTTGCCGGCGGAGCCGCGGCCGCCGTTGTCGTTGCCGGCGGAGCCGCGACCACCATTGTCGTTGCCGGCGGACGTCGCTGCGGCCGTCGGCGTCATTGCCGGCGGAGCCGCGGTCGCCGTTGTCGTTGCCGGCGGAGCCGCGGTTGCCGTTGGCGTCGCTGCGGCCGTCGGCGTCACGGCCGCCGCCGTCGTTGCCGGCGGAGCTGTGGCCGCCGTTGTCGTCGAGGTCGGCCATCCGAGACCTGCAAAAACGTCGAGACACGCAAAAGGCCCCTACCTGGCGCGCCAACTGTTGGGGTTTGTTACCGCCGGCAAGTAAATTTATAAGAATGTGTGTCGGGCCTCGGATGGTGTGCGAAATAGACACAAGGATTTATACTCGTTCGGGCCTCCGGAGAGTAACACCCTACGTCCAGTTCGAGCTGCTTGTGTTATTTGCACCGATTTGTAGTAGGGGGATACAAATGGGCGAGAGAGGGAGCTCGGTCCCAAGTCTCTGTGATGTGTGTACGTGGTTCATGTAGCAGGAGTCTGCGTACGTGTGTGAGAGCCAAGTCTGGCTGGAGGAAGAAGAAGAACAGAGAGAACTCCTCCGGAGAGGAGAAGGAAGAAGTAAAAAGAAAGTCCCCTCCGCTCCCTCCGTGTCTTCTCTTTTATAAGTCAATAGAAGACTTCCAGGTGAAGGCAGTCAAGAGGGAGAGAGAAAGAGGTGGAGTACAAGCCAAGCAAACTCAGAGAGAGAGGTGGAGTACAAGCCAAGCAAACTCAGAGAGAGAGAGAGACAGAGGTGGAGTACAAGCCAAGCAAACTCAGAGAGAGAGAGACACCGGGGAGGGGGAGAAAAAGTCTCACCCCTTGCCTGCATGCATTCACGCAGGTGCACTCAAGTGGTGGCCTTATTTATTGTACCTTGTTTCTCCATGCCCACCACCGCAAGCCAAGGCCGGGCCCGGTCCTTGCATGCCTGCATGCGTCCTCGAGTGGTGAGAGGTGGCCTCCTTGTTGCATGTCGTGGGCCCCACCTTTGGCATGCAAGTGTCCTGTTTGATGTGGACTTGAAGCCATTTTGCTGTGCTGCAGGCTCAGCACATCTTACGCTGTTCGTGGTACGACAGACACTCTGCCGTTCGTGGCAGGGTGGACAGATCCGCCCCCTGACACCGAATCAGCCAGGCCCGGGCGGACCGCTGTGGTGGAGCGAACGCGTGGCGACGCGCGGGGAGGTGTGCACGGAGATCCCGGGATCTCGATCTGGAGGGGCCCACGTGCCCCGCGCCTTCCTTGCAAAGCCTGCGCGGGTCGACGACGGAAACTACTCGTGCGAACGAGTAGTCGTAGACGGGAGGCGGAGACTACTCGTGCGAACTACTTGTGCGAGCAAGTAGTCGGAGGCAGAGGTGAAGACTTGTCGTATGGGCTGCCAAGCACTCGGAGGAGAGGGTGCGGGTAGCTGTGGGCTGCCTGCCTCCCGGCCCATGACTCAAACAGGTCGTACGGACCCTCAAGTACTCGGGGGGACTAATACTCATTGTATTAGTCGCCAAAGTATGTCGTACGTGGGTCCGTACCGCGTTTTTTAGAAGTCCTGGTGGGCCCTGGTCCATGGCCTCGTCACTAACCCACATGATAACTTGAGTGCATCGCTTACCCATGTGACCAAGTATTGGATTCCCAAGTATGTGCTTGCTAACCCTTTGGGATCCAAAGCTCGATCTTTTTCGTCTCCTTGTGTGTAGGTATGGAGACTCGGTTGGAGAACATGTGCTCGATGGTGCTTGATCTTTGCCCGTGAGGTGATCAAGACAAGATGGTTCTCCACACCGCTTTGGATGGCTCTTGAAAGCCTTTGTACACATGTATAGTGAGCTTTCTTTTCCCCTTGTTCTCACTTATATATACTTGTGTCATGCTTGTGTGTAAACCATGGTAGGCTAGCCACCTTGTTCATGATAGCTTTGTGATCTTGTATACCTATCTTGCTATCTTTTGTATGATATTGTGGTGGATGATATATATGAACATCATGTCATGCTTTATGGTTGTTCCATGGTGGTTATGTCATGTTGTTCATCCATATCATTTTTGTCTAGCTCCATGGTATCCTTTCTTGTTAGCATGTTTGTCCCCCATGTTTATCTTGTCATGCTAGCTTTGTAATATATGTTGGTGGTTGATCCATATGAACTTGTATCATGCCTTTGTTTAGTTCTTGTATCATGTTTGGCATGTTGTTCTTTGGTATCATTTTGGTTTAGTATCCTTGTATAGGGTTGTACCTTGTTGACATGCTTGCTAGCTCATGCTTATTCATATATGTGGAATCTTGTTATAATGCTTTATTTATCTTGATTGGTATTGTCAATGCATTGTGTAGCATGTTTTGATCTTGCTTTGGGTTTCGGGCTTGCCTTGTCTTCGGGTTGTGTTTTGTTCTTTCTTTGGTTTTCTCCTTTTTAGGTTGGTTTTAGAGCTTCTCTCTCTCTCTTTCTTTTCCTAGCTTTTGCTTTGCTAGTCGTCTTTGGTTGAGGGGGAGCTTGGCTTCTTTTGATGGGGAATTTGGCTTCAAGGCGTGTTTTGGCTTTTGGTAGTCTTTGTGATCCTTCAATCGGTATCCTTTCTATGGTATTCAATTGGGATCTTTGGCGGTCTTGCAATTGGTATCTTTTTCTATGGTACTCAATTGGGATCTTTGGTGGCTCTTCTCTCGCTTGGAGTGATTCTTAGTTGGTGTGTCCCCTTGTGAGCCTTCGTGTTGCTGAGCCGAGTTCTGTGTCTCCCCATGCATTTTGCATTTCATATGTATTCATATATCATGATGTATAGACTTTGGTAGGTTTGACATTCGTGTCTTGCATTGTGTCACATATCATGTTGCATTTGATGTACATATCTACCCTTGTGCATTTGTATCATATGCATGGTAGGTTGAGCTTCACCTATATGCCATGAATACTATGATATGCTATTTGTGAGCTTTTGAGCATGTTTGATATGATTTGGTGATGGATAGCTATGCTCTTGATAGTTTTGCTTTATATATGCATGTTGAGATGGCTTTTTTTTGAAAAATGCTAGAATAAGCTCTCTCTTGTGAGTTTAAGTCCTTGCATGATCTTAGTGTGCTTTGGTGGTCTATATCATGCTTAATTTCTGCTTGGATATCATGTGCTTTTCACTTGGGGTCAAAGACCCATTTGTCATTATGAATGTTTAGCCCATGTGTTACCTTGTGGGGGAGCATAAGCTTCTTTTTGCCGCAAAGGCACTTCATGTACCATTTTTTGCTTAAATTTGAAAAATGAAATTGGTATGAAATGCTTTGCTTGAAGTTATGCTCTCACTTGTTCCATGTCATAAAATGCTTTAAAAATTGCAATAATTTGGTTGCTAAACCGTTGCATGATGTCTACCATGAGAAGTCTCATTTTAAGAAGTAGACACATGGCTCGGTGGCTTTAACATGGCATGAGATGCTTATGGGTGTTTGTAATGATCTTGTGATGAGGATATGTGACCTAGCATGAAGTTTTCGTGATTTAGATTCACTTTGGCATGTTTTGCTCATGTTTAGGTATTTGCTCATGAGAGGGAATTTTTGGCGGTAAATGCTTAATTTGATCATACCTTTGTCATATGCCTATATAGCTTTACTGTCTTGATGTTTATGCTTTTATGGAACTATGAACTATCTTGCTTGCTCATTATCTCACTTGTAGCATTTTATAGTGCTCTTTGTATATTTGAGAAACTAGTAGTTGAATTTCTTGCAAAATTACCTTGATTCATGCATTGTCAACAAGGAGGAAAAGTTGCATTTGGGGGAGAAAATGTTTCAGTTTTCATGCATTTGTTGCATCCAGAGGGATACTCAGTTCATGGGGAGAACTTGAGTTTGCATGCACATTTTCAGGGTAAGTATGCATTTGTGTAGGGGGAGCTTTGGTGAGTTTCCTTTGTTTGCCTGAGTTGTGCTTTGGTGGTTGCTCTTTGCTCTATCACATGTGTTTAGGGTGAGCTTTGTATGCTCTTTGGCCCTAGTGCATGTGTTTAGGTGGAGCTGGTGAGCTTGGTGTGCTCTTTGCTCTATCACATGTGCTTAGGGTGAGCTTTGTATGCTCTTTGGCCCTAGTGCATGTGTTTAGGGGGAGCTTGTGAGTTTTGTGCTCTTTTGCTCTTTTGCCGGTGGTGTTGAGCCCCTTTGCCTCTTTTTGAGGAGCCGGCAGTTGATTTGTGTTTTCGATCATCACATGATTGGTGTTGAGCCCTTTGTGCCTCTTCTTGAGGGATCATGTGCTTTCGTTTGTCCATGATCGGTGTTGAGCCCTTTGTGGCTCTTCTTGAGGGATCATGCGTTCTTGTCTCGGTTGTGTCGAGCCGTTGCCCATGTCTTTGGGGACCGAGATTGTTAGTGGTGGTGGCCTTTGTGGTTTCTCTCATGCCAAGTGTCTTTTTTTCTTTGCCTTGTGTGGCTTTCGTTCTCTTGGATGAGTTGTTTGGCCTTTGCTTTCTCAAACCATTTCTTTGTGCTCGCATGTTGTCAACCCACTCCTCAAGGGGGAGAAATTTGGAAAATCAAGTTGATATGAACCTTAATTTGATGGTGATGAGCGGTTGACAAGTGCTTTGTTAAGAGCTGAAATTGGTTTGATGGCTTTCGGGATTGCTTGTAGCTCTTGTGGATTGCTTGACTCTTCAGTGGTGTTTAGCCTTTGTGCTTCCTTTGGTTCCGAGAGTCTTTGGTTGGAGCTCTTCTCATTTCAAGTTGCCTTGTGTTTGCTTTTTGTTGGCTTTTGGGCACTTGAATGAGTTTTCCTTTTGCTTTCAAACCATCTTTTGTCAATGCACTCATCAAGGGGGAGATTGAGAAACCAAGTTGATATGTGCCTTGGTTTGTATATGATGAGCGATTGACTGGATGTTTTGAGGCTTTGTGTTGAGTGTGTTTCGTCGGGTTGTGTTGTCGGTTGTGTAACTTCATATGTTTATGTGGTGTGTTGTCAATGCACTCGTGAGGAGTGGTTGACAACGTTGTGTGGACTGACTCTTGGCCTAGTATTGCAGGTGTTGGTTGCGGCTTGGTTTGCGTTGGTGCAGGTGGAGAACAAGTGCTAAAGGTCTATGCCTGTGTGGCCTCCGAGGAGTGGAGAGACAAGTAGGCTTGGTTCGAGGGACCCGGTGGCCGACGGGATCAAGTGCGGGCCGCATGGTGCAGGAAGAGCAAGACGAAGTCGTGGACATGGAGCCGGTGCATCGGTGGCGGCCAAGTCAAGGAACGAGGCAAGACCGAGTAGACCATCCAGGCGCCGGAGGTGAAAGGCTTGACGGGCTCGACGCTTGGCGTGGTGAGGCCGGGCCGTGTACGCGGGGTTTGGTAGTTTGCCCACAAAACCATCGAAGGACGGTTTCTTGGTTTGGGCCTCAAAACCAAGTCCGAAGGCCCAACACAACGGAGACGGGGATCCGGGAGGGTCTGGAAGCTTCGAGGCGGGCGACAGGCGGCATGATCGAGGTGCGTTTTGGAGTGGCAATCGGGATATAGGCCGAGTTCTTTCAAGGAGAGAATTTTTATCGGGTCCCATTCACTTCCCCCTCTCTGGTCGCCAATCCGGTCCTTCACCCATGTTCAAAATAAAGGAGGAAAAAGGAGAGGGATGGTCATGTAAAAAGGAGTTCCATAATCTTGATGGTAATAACTAGTGTCCATTCCGGGGCTAGTGTCCACCTTACCATCAACTTATAGTTCTCACCATATATGTATGGTAACATCTAGCACCCATTCCGGGCCTAGTATCCACCTTACCATACCCACCATAGCCATACCGGTGCACATCTTGATCTGATGGTATGATTTGATTTCCTCTGTGGATCCAGTTTTTGACTTTGCAATATATGTGATGCAAGTATGCTCTCTCTTTATCCTACCCTGAGCTCCACATATAGCCATCATTAGAAGTAGGATGAAGAAAGACAAATGCCTTGGTGAGGACTTATACACATTGAGCGATCTGAGAGAATCAAATGAGGAAGCCACCAAGAGTTTTGTTTATGAAAAACTTGCAAAACCCCAAGGTGTTTATCATTAGATGCATAAGTGACTTGAATCACAGCTGTTCTACTTTTCAATCATCCAAGGAGACATAATAGCCACTCCACAGCGGTTCACAGGAGCAAGGTATGACTTGGAATATCTCTTATGTTTGTCTTACTCATTGGTATTCATGACCCACTTGGCTTTGTTTCCCCTTCGCTCGGGACGAGCAAAGGTCAAGTGTGGGGGTGTTGTTGACGGCTGTTAAGTACCATTTTTATGGCCGTCAACTCCTGCAAATTGAAGCAAGAATTGCACATCCACACTAGAATAGGAGCTTAAACTAATACTTTCCACCAGTGTCGATGTCTATTCGAATGCAGGTATTTAGCATAAGAAATGAGAGGAATCCATGCACATTCACTCCACTCCAATCCAAGGCACTCAAATGTTGACCAATCAGGGGCTGCCACATGGATTCTCCTGGATCCATGATGTCACCAATCCATGTGAAGAACTCTCGACGAATCATACGCTGCCACGTCAGCATCACATGGATCCATGGGCCCACTTTGCCATCTAAACCGCTAGGAAACGTGCCATGCACAGAGGAGGGGCACTAGGGCCCACATGGAAGCGAGCCAGAGGAAGCACGAGCTAAAAGGCCGGCCGGGAGCTTCGGTCGACCCTAGGATCGGCCGAACCGACCTAGGGTCGGTTGATCCCCTCCTTCCACGTGTTGCTCGCCCATTGGTCTTTGGCGGCATCCCAGAGTGTTTTGGAGCACTTGGAGCCCCGGAGCAAGCCACTCCCTTGTCTATAAATAGAGGGGGAGGGGCCTCATTTCACACACACCACCAAGCTCTCAAGTTCCACTTCTCTCTTGTGTAGCTCTCTCTCCCTCTCTCTAATTCTGCCCATGTGAGGTGATTCTCACCTCTATGTGGTAGAATGGTGATGAGAAGAGATCTAGACAAGGATTAGTTGAGAGGTAGAGTAGGAGTGAGGAGTGAGTTGATGTCCTCGTGGATGCTCGTTCTTCATTTAGATCAAAGTGAGTATTTCAGCATTTCTTATTTAGATTATAGTGGACATCATGCATGCTTGATTTGTTCTTGTGTTCTTAGCTCGTTCATAAGTTAGAGGCTTGTGTTCTTCGTGACACAATGCTTCGATCCTTTAGAGCTAGCTCAGTAGTTCATATACCTGTTTGCATGATCTGATCCTGTTTAGCTCAGTAAGTCTGTTGTATCTCGTTTGATTGCATCCATAGCTTTCTTTCTGCTCCGTAGCTCGATGACTAGTATGATTTGATTCCGTTCTCCCTCTAGTGTTGTTAGCGGGTCGACAGACGTAACCACACTATAGTAGTTATCTGGGGTGCAGACGTGGTGTCTGGGCTCTGGTTATCCTACGAAGACCGCATGCGTTTCGCATAACGATAGAGGTAGGCCGCAGTGGTGACAGCCTGTTGTACTCTTTGGAACCCTCCGTGCCTACGTACCAGATGGGGCCCCGTTACCAGCACATTGGCCTCTCCGTAAAAAGTTAGGATGGGCTGGCGCCCCACGGGGAGGACTAATAGCGGATAGATCCATCTCGAGAGCTAAGTCCCTTAAGAAAGTGCTTCTCATATCCCTACCTATCCCAGCGAAAGCTGGTGTCCTTGGATAGACCCTCTCTAGTTACTCTCCGTCCTACGAATGAAACCCGACGTGAATACTCATTCTCCTAGGGAGAAGCGCTACAACGGTGTATCCGTGCGCTTGCAGATTCGTTCGCACTCGTCAGTGTACCCAGGAGTTTCTTACACGCTCACGCTATTACGGCGCCTAGCGTTGAGGTTAAGAAACGCCAACACCACCTCGGCCACAGCCGTGACTCTTATGCCCCGCCTCGACGTGCTGGACCTGCTAAACCCCCAGGCGAGGCCCCTCCTGCAAGCCAACTCGCAATTGGGGTCTCTCCCCTTTCCTCTGTTCTGCCGCCGTGAGGGAGAAGAAGGGGGAAGTGGAGGAGGAGGAGAAGGAGGAAGGAGAGGCGCGCATTGCTGCCACGCTGTCTCGCCGGAGCTGACGGCACGAAGCCGGAGCCGGACGTGCTGAGGAGAGGCCTGTCCGCGAGGTGCCACTGCCGGAGCAGAGCAAGGACGTCGCCGTGTACCACGCCGCCGAGCGCCGCCGTCTCCGACTCGGTCTGCTACGCCTACACCGCCGATCCAAAGTGAGGACGCCGCCGCTCTTCTCTCCTGTCCTTGTCTTCCTTTGGGAGCGTGCCCCAGCGTCACGCCGCGCCGGCCGCCGCGCCGTGCGCCGAGCCCAGTGCTCGCCTTCGAGCCCCCTGTCCGGCCTTCGTGCCGCTCTCCCTGCAGGGACCTAAGCCTCGTCGCCGCTGTGCACCCACACACGTGCTGGCCGGCCCTTGGCCGCTAACCGCACTGCTACCGTCTTCGCTGCGCCGCGCCAGGGCACCGCCGTGCCGTGCGCGTTCGCATGCGCGAGACGTGAACCGCCGCCGCTTGTAGAACATGCGTGTGCGCATGGGCACCTGGATCAGGCGCACCCTAGCGTAGGACCGGGAGCGCTGTGCTGAGCTTCTGTTGCCCACGGCCGCGCACGCTGTCGCAGTGTCGCCGCCGCGCCGCGCCGAGAGCGCCGCCATGCCGTTTTGCGTGCAGGCCAGAGAGCCCAACCCCAGGGCTATGACCGCGCCGGGATGATCGCCGGGCCCAAGCGGTCCCTAACTTTCGCTCGCACGTGCACCGGTAGCACCCCAGCCGCCGGACGCTGCTCGCCGTCGTCGCTGCGCTCCGCGCTGGCACGCGCCGAGCAGGTGTGCGCGACCAAGGTACACCAGCGAACCCTAGCTGAGCTCTGGGAGTGCTGGCGCACCATCTGATGAGTCTGGGGAGCATCCCCAAACTTCTCGCGAGTCGAATGCGTAACAGGCCGTCGTCTGGGCCTTAGCCCATTAAGGCCCAACAGCCGGCCCTTTATCTTTTTCACGTGTTTTGACGTTTTCAGGGGGAAACAATGGACTTGGCTTATTTGGCCCTTTGGGTTGAGTCCACTGGGCCGATTTCGGCCCACTAACCCTTTCAACCCAATAACAGCCCACTAACCAGGATCGCTGACGTCACGATAAAGACATGCTGACGTCATCATGTATTTTCAAAATAAAAACTCTTTTCTAATT
The DNA here is from genome assembly GCA_036936925.1 of Cenchrus fungigraminus. Taxonomy (NCBI): domain Eukaryota; kingdom Viridiplantae; phylum Streptophyta; class Magnoliopsida; order Poales; family Poaceae; genus Cenchrus; species Cenchrus fungigraminus. The sequence goes on along the minus strand of CM072779.1, from coordinate 26,177,817 downwards.
TATAAATGAATTTGATAATTATTTTATAAACCCTTTAACCTTTGAAAATTCATAACTAATTATTTATAACTCCGAAAAATATGAATCCAGTTTCATTATTTTTCTAAAAATGACATAGTGCTGTTTGTAGATAGCTTGGATCTTTTAAAATTGGATTTTCTTGGATTTATGCTTAGATGCTTGTCGGTAATTTAGCGTCTCGTATCTCGTGCTGAGCAGACCCGAGCTACGAGCCAGAGGAGGACTATGACCCCGACTTCAACCCAGACAAGGACTACGGACGCCAACCAGGTGTCATGTCAATCCCGATCATATAGATCCCATGCATGCTTTTAGTTGCTAGTGCTTAATTATTATTTATGAATGCTCTTGAATTGCATAGACAATCTTTTAGCCAAACCTTGGTTTGTATTATCCTGTACCTTGAACCTCCTACTTTCGGAACTAGCTACAGACCCCTAGCTAGTTCCCGGCTCTATCTATCCATATATTTTACCCTTAGTTATGGATGGATCTCAGGTTTGGACAACCTCGGACGTGTCTACCCTACTCGGCGGGTCCAGTTGTACAACCTCTGCAGAGTGTTAAACCTATAGCTATAGTCCGTGTCCACTGGTATGGACAGCCCTTTCGATCTCTCACCTGGCTAGTATTTTTCTGTGCTGCTTTCTCTCCCCTGTGTGTGTGAGCCCGGCTTCATGCCGTTGAGATGTGGGGATAGGAGTTGGTGACCCCACATCGCAGATGAGAGTGGGATGCTGTGACTCGGTTGAGATCTAGTGCTTTGGTGTTCTTTCCTTGGCTGGGGTGTTGACCCCGGAGGTGTGGATCTCCTCGGAGATGGTGACCTCTTGGCATTTCTGCATACCTTGATGTTGCTACCGCTGCTTGCATAACCTTCTACAGCCATATACAAGAATACCCATGCATACTAGAATTATTCTTTTGCTTATGCTCTTTATTGGGAAGCTTGACATGACCTACTCGCTAATCGAGGAGATGACGGACTTTCAGACCAGGAGCCCGACTACGACTTCGAGCACGATGGATGGGAGGACTGAGGCTCGTTCTGCACTCGATCAGCTTTTGGGAGATGGAGTCTACTTCGCTACATGAGTTCCGCTGCGTAGATGTTTACTCTGTTTAATTCAGTCCCGTTGGACTTGTAACCGGTATGTGCCAAAATGATGTACGCAGATGATTAATTATAATAATAATATTTATGTGGATCCTCTATATTTCCTTCTGTTGTATGGTTTTGTTACTTTCTGAGACAGGGATTTGCACGTGATAGCCTCATGGGACTATCACTGAGGTGCAGGAGTCGGGTTTCCTTTCTTGGAAATCCGGTTCGTTTCAGTTGGTATCAGAACTGTGCTTGACCGTAGGACGAGCCTAGGAATGGACGATAGTATAGGAAAGCCTAACTCCTTGTGCTTTATATACAATCCGTGAATTTTATATAAACACCTTGATCTTTATTATATAAATACCTTGATTAACTTTACTAACTCTTACTAACTTCCCTAACAACGTGCAGATGGACGAGTTGACGTGGATCCCCCTCAAGACCGACGGCCAGTGGGCTGGAGGGTTCTGCAAGATCCTCAAGGAGTGTTTGGAGACAGCAGGAGTGGAGACCAGTGAGGTTTTCTACGAGGGACGGACTACAGCAGCTTTCGACCAGTCACCGACAGAGTTGACCTTGAAGATACCAGTGGACCCACGAGTACCAGAGTTCGAGGAGGTCAAGATCTCGTGTTTCAACAACTCTACCTTGGAAGCTCACCAGTGTTGTGCCAGACTCGCACTGAAGAAGGTATGCCAACAGCTTGGGCAGAGGCTGAAGGATACACCTTTAAGAGTCCTACCGACAGCGGTCTACGACTCCAGCAGGTGGAACAAGGACCAGACAGAGTACACTGAGGAGAACACAGAAGGCAAGGATGAGAAGGAGCAGATGACCAGCAGGTACATTCAAGCTCAAGACCAGGCACTCTTTTGGGCAGATTCAGAGATAGTGTTTCTGAGGCGTAAGTGGGATGACACCTTGGGACGGAACGCTCAGTTGGAGATAGAGAATAGCCACCTGAGATTTTCCTGAACGAAACTCACAGAAGGAACAATGTGATCACCGAGTGGGGACTCACAACCACCAGAGCCAGCTCAAAGAGAGATGCAATTGAGATCGCCACCTTGAAAGCAAGACTGGAAGCCACATAGACTGTGCTGAGAGAGTCAGCTGCAGCAACCATAGAGGACAGGTTGAGGCTTCGAGAGAAGGAGTACTTGGTTGAGTCGCTGGGAGCCGCTTGCACTAACTACCAGACGAGAGTGTGGGGACTCGAGGAGAGGTTGACTCAGAACTACAACCACTTGTGGAACTTGGGAGGCAGACTCTACGACGCACAGGACACAGCTAGCAGGACCAGCTCAGCGTGGAGAGACTCAGACCAGAGACGGGTGACAGAGTTCAGGGAGGTTGCAGAGCTAGTACCACCATAGAAGAGGCCTAAGCTGAGGACTGAGAAGTTCGAGTTACCACCGACCCAGCTACCAGCACAGCCACCATACCCGAGAGGCAGTACCGACACCCCGGAGATGAACAGAGCTATGGGAAGCTTGGCAAACTACTTCAACCTACCAGAGATTGAGATTCCAGACTACCCAGGAGTGAACGACCCACCGTTCTACTCGGTTCCACCCAGTCCGAAGATAGTGTCACCACCTTTCTCACCAGCTACCGTTCAGAGGCAGGCACCTTGAGGGGATGATCCTGAGATCTACAGAGTCAGATGAGATCAGTCAGAGTAGAGTTCTTCATGTTGATCTTGTTTAGTTGACCACCCTTTATGTATCGCGTAGTAGCTCTCATGCTTCTGTGTAATCTCGAAGGTTGTGGAGTAGACCTCGAGATGTACACCTTTTGTATGGTGATCTTGCATGAGTGATTGGAGTTATCGATCTCTTTTGGTGTTCATGCTTCTTACATGCTTGTGTGAAATTGCTTGTTGTTAGCTAGATACTCCTTATATACTTTAGTACCTTAAAGTTAATTTCTGACAACTCGTTTCTCACGATCTCAATTCTTGGAACAGATGTCGGGGGTGAGGAGGTCAGGACGGCTCCTACGCCGTTTTGAGGAGGCTGCCAAGGAGGACGTCCCTCTCCCCGGAGGCGGACGAGGTCGTGACCGCCGTGGAGGTCGTGCTCCACGTGACGGACGCCGAGGTGGAGACCGAGGTAGGCGAGGAGGTCGAGGAGGCCGTGTGCCAGTGAACCCTGACCCAGAGGCCCCAGAGGAGGAGGAGGAGCCAGAGGAGGAGGCTGAACCTGAGCCCGAGTTGGAACAGGAACAGCCAGCACCGCCCAACCTTGCAGCAGTGATGGCACTTCAGACCCAGCTGATGCAGACGATCGCCAACGTAGTGGTTCAGAACAATAACAACAACAGGAGGAACTTCAGGGACCAGCCAGAGAGCTTGCAAAAGAGAGTGGAGGGTTTCTCCAAGATGCGCCCACCGACCTTTGACAACTCAGCAGACCCGCTTGTGGTCGACAACTGGTTGAGGGAGATCGAGAAGAAGCCAGAGCTCACACACCTTTCTGAGGAGGAGTGTGTGGTCGTTGTAGCGCACCAGCTGATCGGTACCGCAGGAGCTTGGTGAGACAGCTACTGTGACTCGCACGAGGACCCGACCCACATCACGTGGGCGGAGTTTGTGGAGGCTTTCAGGGAGTACCACATCCCGGAGGCAGTGATGGATAGGAAGGCAGACAAGTTCAGGAACCTCAAGATGGGACAGATGTCAGTGCAGGAGTACACCAACCGCTTTCAGGAGCTGATGAGGTACACACCGGACGACTCCAACACAGCGAAGAAGAAGATGTACTGGTACCAGAAGGGACTTCACAGAGGGATGGTGCACCACCTGGCTGCTCACGACTGTGCTATTCTTCATGCCCTGGTGGGCAAGGCCTTGGTTGTGGAGAAGTCAAGACTGGACTACATGGAGGTCCGAGGTGAGAAGAGGCAGCATACTGACCGTGTGGTACACCCAGGTTCACACCAGAGACAGAGGTCAGCTCCACCATAGCACCCACCGCAGAGGCAGCACCCTTACTCACAGCAGCAGCAGACTTAGTACTCTTAGCAGGGCAGAGGTTACGTCAGAGGTAGTGGAGGTTCGAGTCAGTGGAAGCCCAGGTCGCAGCAGCCACTAGCCTACGACAGCTCTCAGATCACTTCCTACCACAGCCGTCAATTAGGCCACAAGTCCAATGTGTGCCCCAGAAGCTGCAGCAGGGAGGTCAGAACAGGAACACTCAGTACCAGACACCAGCGAAGGGACCAGCTCAGGGAGGACAGCCCCCGCAGAACCAGTAGAAGAGCGCACCACCACCCACTCGAGGCAGGCTGAACCACTTGACAGCGGAGGAGGCAGCCGCAGCACCAGACGTGGCTCTCGGTGAGTTTTTAGTTGACTCAGTTATGGCAATTGTTCTGTTTGACACCGGTGCACAGTTTTCGTACATTTCTACCAAGTTTGTAAAGGAAAGGTCATTACCAACTAAGCCCAGACCACGGCCTATAGTAACTAGTTCCCCGCTAGGGGAGAAGAGGAGTACGCTGGAGTGTAGAGGAGTGAACATGGTGTTCGAGAAGAAGTTGTTTCTGGCAGACCTGACAGTCTTGGAGTCGACCAGAATCGACGTGATACTTGGAATGGAATGGTTAGCACAACACAAAGGTTTGGTGAACTGCAACCCAGTGTACGTGCAGTTGGAGCACCCCAATGGAGCTAGAGTGTTGATCAAGCCGCAGAGCCAGAGGTCGACGCCGATGTTGTGCAACATGAAGGGAATGAGTATGGAGGAAATCCCGGTGGTGAGGGAGTACCCCGACGTGTTTCCAGAGGAGTTGACCGAGCTACCACCAGATAGGGATATTGAGTTCGTGATTGAGCTCATGCCAGGAGCTGGACCAGTGGCCAAGAGCCCGTACAGGATGTCCGCGGATGAACTAGATGAATTGAAGAAATAGCTTAAGAAGTTACTGGAGCAAGGGTTTATAAGGCTGAGTGCCTCACCTAGTGGTTCACCTGTACTGTTTGTGGATAAGAAGGATGGCACCAAGAGGATGTGTGTGGACTACCAGACCCTCAACTCGATGATGATCAAGAACATGTATCCTTTACCCAGGATTGACGACTTGCTAGACAGGCTGTGGAAGGCTAAGTTCTTTTCGAAGATTGATTTGAGGTCAGGGTACTACCAGATGAAGATTCGAGAACAGGATGTTCTGAAAACAGCTTTCACTACTCGGTACGGCCTGTACAAGTTCGTAGTGGTTTCTTTCGGGCTGACCAACGCCCCGACCTACTTCATGAACATGATGAACAAAGTCTTCACGGAAGAACTAGACAAGTTCATGGTTGTGTTCATCGACGACATTCTGATCTTCTCCGAGACAGCTGAAGAGCATGAAGAGCACCTTCGGATAGTGATGGAAAGGCTGAGACAGCAGAAGTTGTACGCAAAGTTCAGCAAGTGTGAGTTCTGGATGGAAGAAGTTGCTTTCTTGGGTCACGTGTTGTCAGCTGAGGGAGTTGCAGTCGACCCTTCGAAAGTGGAAGCAGTTACCAAGTGGGAGCAACCACTCACCGTGACAGATATCAGAAGCTTTCTCGGGTTGGCAGGTTACTACAGGAGGTTCATAGAAAACTTCTCCAAGATAGCAAAGCCAATGATAGTGCTGTTGAAAAACAACAAGAAGTTCGAGTGGTCAGATGCTTGCGAGAAGAGTTTTCAGGAACTAAAGAAGAGACTCACAACAGCTCCGATCCTTACTCTGCCAGATATCAAGAAGGATTTCGTGGTGTACTGTGACGTTTCGAAGCAAGGTTTGGGATGTGTGCTGATGCAGGAGGGAAAAGTTGTTGCTTATGTGTCGAGGCAGCTCAAGAAGCATGAAGAGAACTACCCTACTCACGACTTGGAGCTAGCGGTAGTCGTTCACGCCGTCAAGATTTGGAGACACTACTTGATTAGCAACAAGTGTGAACTGTATACTGATCACAAGAGCCTGAAGTACTTCTTTACTCAGTCGGAGCTGAACATGAGGCAGAGGAGATGGTTAGAGCTGATCAAGGACTACGAGCTAGAGATTCACTACCACCCGGGCAAAGCGAACGTTGTGGCAGATGCTTTGAGCAGAAAGTCCTATTGCAACAACTTGATGGTGAGGCAGGAGCAGCCAACCCTTCACGAAGAACTAGAGCAGTTGCAGGTTGAGATTGCGGAGCAGGGACAACTCAACGAACTACAAGTGACCTACGATCTAGGAGAGAAGATCTGTGAGGCACAGAAAACTTGCAAGGAGATTGGAGTAATTCGAGAACTGATGTTGGAGGGAAAAGCTGAGGACTACCGGATCGATGAATAAGGAACCGCGTGGTTGAAGGAATGAATATGTGTCCCGCAGGAAGCTCATGATTCGAGGTACTCTATTCACCCAGGAAGCACAAAGATATACCAAGACCTAAAGCAGAGGTTCTGGTGGAAGGATATGAAGAAGGACATAGCTTACTACGTGGCTTGTTGTGACACTTGTAGCAGAGTGAAGATCGAGCACCAGAGGCCTGCAGGGTTGCTGAAACCGTTGGATATTCCTCAGTGGAAGTGGGATGATATCTCCATGGACTTCGTAGTGGGACTACCTCGGACTCAGAAAGGCAACGACTCCGTTTGGGTCATAGTGGACCGACTGACTAAAGTTGCTCACTTGGTGCCAGTAAAGACTCGGTTCTCGACAGACCAGTTGGCAGACTTGTACGTGGACCACATACTTAGGCTACACGGGGCACCAAGGAGCATAGTATCCGACAGAGGACCCCAGTTCATAGCAAGGTTTTGGCAGAGCTTTCACGATAGAATGGGAACTACACTCAGCTACAGTACAACTTTTCACCCTCAGACGGATGGTCAGACGGAGAGAGTAAACCAGGTGTTGGAGGATATGCTTAGAGCTTGTGCTTTGACTTACGGTACTGACTGGGAGAGCAGCTTGGCTTATACAGAGTTCTCTTACAACAATAGCTTTCAGGCAAGTCTCAAAATGGCACCATTTGAGGCACTCTACTGGAGAAAATGCAGGACACCCCCAATGTGGTCAAAAGTAGGGGAAAGGATGATCTTTGGAGCGGATGCTATACGAGAAGCTGAGGAGAAAGTGGAGAAGGTTCGAGACAACTTAAAGATCGCCCAGAGCAGACAGAAGAGCTACACCGACCATCACAGGAGGGACTTGTCATTTGAAGTGGGTGATTTTGTCTACTTGAAAGTGTCGCCATTGCGAGGAACCAAGAGGTTTGCGGTGAAAGAGAAGCTTGCTCCGAGGTACGTGGGACCTTACCAGATCACCCGGAGAGTTGGGAAGCTCGCTTACAGACTTGCCCTACCAGAGGAGATGTCAGCTGTGCACCCCGTGTTCCACGTGTCACAATTGAAGAAGAGTGAGAAGGAAGTTGAAGCAAAGAAAGTCCCGATTGAGATACTCGACTTGCAGAACACCTTGGAGTATGCAGAGTACCCTGAGAGGATCTTGGATAGGGCAACAAAAGAAACCAGGAGGACCACCTTTCCCTACTGCAAAGTGCTGTGGAGCCACCACACAGAGCAAGAAGCAACGTGGGAGAAAGAAGCCGACCTCAGGAGAGAGTTCCCTCACTTGTTCGAGGGAGAGGATGGAGCTTAAATCTCAAGGACGAGATTCCCGGTGGTGTGGGAGATGTAACATCCTGTAAAATTGAATGGTGTGATTTTCTGAAAAATTTAAAACTTTTTATTTAAATGATGTGTGCTATCCAATTTAAAACCCAATGCTAGCTCTCTCTCAAACTCTATATAAATAAAAACCCAAATATAAAAATATAAATTCAAATTATGGTAAAAGTATGTGATTTGGAGTTTATGGATTTTATATGGATTTAATTGAGTGAGTTTTGAATTTAAAATAGTTCAAATTCAAATCTAAAGTTTATATATATATTCAAACTATTTTCAAAACAATCAACTAACCTTGGGCCTGCTAACAAAATAGGAAGTCCAACACACCTCCTTTAACTCGTGGCCCGCACACACCGAAAGTCTGAAACCCCTTCACCTTTCCCCGTCAGCCTGCAAAGCCCAATAGGCCGACCCATCTTCACGGCCCATCTCAACCCTGCGCTCTCCCCTCCCACTTGTGACGCTGACGTGCGGGACCCGCCGCTCGGTCGTTGTCCTCGCGGCGCCGGTCGTCGCGTTCACACGGGCTGCACCCTTTTCCGTCGCCATGCGCGCGCGCCGCGCCTGGCCAGGGGACAAGCCCCCGACCGGCCGGTCGGCACGGACGTCGAGCCAGGGGACACCCTGTGCACGCATCGTGCAGTCCGCCACGCCTTTTACCCCTTTTACCCCCGCACCATGACGCGCTCCCGCCCGCCGGCCAATCCCGCGCCGCCAAGTCAGCTCCCGTGCCACCTCGGCCACAGCCGTGACTCTTATGCCCCGCCTCGACGTGCTGGACCTGCTAAACCCCCAGGCGAGGCCCCTCCTGCAAGTCAACTCGCAATTGGGGTCTCTCCCCTTTCCTCTGTTCTGCCGCCGTGAGGGAGAAGAAGGGGGAAGTGGAGGAGAAGGAGGAGAAGGAGGAAGGAGAGGCACGCATCGCTGCTGTGCTGTCTCACCGGAGCTGAAGACACGAAGCTGGAGCCGGACGTGCTGAGGAGAGGCCCGTCCGCGAGGAGCCGCTGCCGGAGCAGAGCAAGGACGCCGCCGTGTACAACGCCACCGAGCGCCACCGTCTCCGACTCGGTCTGCTACGCCTACACCACCGACCCAAAGTGAGGACGTCGCCGCTCTTCTCTCCTGTCATTGTCTTCCTTTGGGAGCGTGCCCCAGCGTCACGCCGCGCTGGCCGTCGAGCCCAGTGCTCGCCGTCGAACCCCCTGTCCGGCTTTCGTGCCGCTCTCCCTGCAGGAACCTAAGCCTTGTCGCTACCGTGCACCCACGCACGTGCTGGCCGGCCCTTGGCCACTAACCGCACCGCCACCGTCTTCGCTGCACCGCGCCAGGGTACCGCCGTGCCGCGCGCGTTCGCATGCGCGAGACGTGAACCGCTGCCGCTTGTAGAACATGCGTGTGCGCATGCACACCTGGGTCAGGCACACCCTAGTGCAGGATCGGGAGCGCTGTGCTGAGCTTCTGTTGCCCATGGCCGCACGCGCTGTCGCAGTGTCGCCGCCACGCCGCGCTGAAAGCGCCGTCAAGACGTTCTGCGTGCAGGCCAGAGAGCCCAACCCTAGGGCTATGACCGCACCGGGATGATGGCCGGGCCCTAGCGGTCCTTGACTTTCGCTCGCACACGTACCGGTAGCACCTCAGCCACCGAACGCTGCTCGCCGTCGCCGCTGCGCTCCGCGCCGGTGCGCGCCGAGCAGGCGTGCGCGCCCAGAGTGCACCAGCGAACCCCAGCTGAGCTCTGGGAGTGCTGGCGCACCATCTGATGAGTCCGGAGAGCATACCCAGACTTCTCGCGAGTCGAACGCGTAACAGGCCGTCGTCTGGGCCTTAGCCCATTAAGGCCCAACAGCCAGCCCTTTATCTTTTTTGCGCGTTTTGACATTTTTCCGGGGGAAACATTGGACTTGGCTTATTTGGCCCTTTGGGCTGAGTCCACTGGGCCGATTTTGGCCCACTAACCCTTTCGGCCCAATAACAGCCCACTAACTAGGATTGCTGACGTCACGATGATGACATGCTGACATCATCATGTATTTTCAAAATAAAAACCCTTTTCTGATTTATAAATGAATTTGATAATTATTTTATAAACCCTTTAACCTTTGAAAATTCATAACTAATTATTTATAACTCCAAAAAATATGAAACCAGTTTCTTTATTTCTCTAAAAATGAGACGGTGTTGTTTGTAGATAGTTTGGATCTTTTAAAATTGGGTTTTCGTGGATTTATGCTTAGATGCTTGTCGGTAATTTAGCGTCTCGTATCTCGTGCTGAGCAGACCCGAGCTACGAGCCGGAGGAGGACTACGACCCTGAATTCAACCCAGACCAGGACTACGGACGCCAACCAGGTGTCATGTCACTCCTGATCATATAGATCCCGTGCATGCTTTTAGTTGCTAGTGCTTAATTATTATTTATGAATGCTCTTCAATTGCGTAGAAATCTTTTAGCCAAACCTTGGTTTGTATTATCCTGTACCTTGAACCTCCTACTTTCTGAACTAGCTACAGACCCCTAGCTAGTTCCCGGCTCTATCTATCCATATATTTTACCCTTAGTTATGGATGGATCTCAGATTTGGACTGAGATTGGGATATCTCGGAATTGTAGCGTGTGTTTTGGGTGAGTGTGTATCCTTGACGTGTTACCGCAGGAGCGAGCTGCTTTGGTTACTTGAGAATGCCTGTCTAGGGGAGATGTGACCTGGCCTCTCGCCCTAGTGGCGTGTCGTTTGGATGGAGTTGGTGAGTGCTCACTCTTGCAATTAAGGATCGATCGACTGTGTGACCTTGATCTTTGAGCTATTTTCGTACAAACTGTTCGCCTTGTTATGGGCGGGGTTCGGTCCAAGAACTAGTATGTGGATGGCATCGAGCCTGTAGGCGGATCGGTGTGATCGTGTGAGGGGGACGGGTTATACCCCCCGAGTAGGTGTCGCCTCGGCTTCTTCGGGGATGGTCTCAAAGCTTCGAGGCCCTGCTGGCAAGTTTCACGCCCCAGTTCAGGACGAGTCAGGCTCGGAGAGGCAGGAGAGTGCCACCCACTGCTAGGTCTCCGGCCATTAGGTAGGGATGTGGATCGGAGGCATCTGTTTCTGCCCTACTCGGCGGGTCCAGTTGTACAACCTCTGCAGAGTGTTAAACCTATAGCTATAGTTCGTTCCCACTGGTATGGACAACCCTTTCGATCTCTCACCTGGCTAGTATTTTTCTGTGCTATTTTCTCTCCCCTGTGTATGTGAGCCCCGCTTCATGCCGTTGGGATGTGGGTTAGGAGTTGGTCACCCCACATCGCAGATGAGAGTGGGATGTTGTGACTCGGTTGAGATCCAGTGCTTTGGTGTTCTTTCCTTGGTTGGGGTGTTGACCCCGAAGGCGTTGGCCTCGGAGGTGTGGATCTCCTCGGAGATGGTGACCTCTCAGCATTTCTGCATACCTTGATGTTGCTACCGCTGCTTGCATAACCTTCTACAGCCATATACAGGAATACCCATGCATACTAGAATTATTCTTTTGCTTATGCTCTTTATTGGGAAGCTGACATGACCTACTCGCTAATCGAGTAGATGATGGACTTTCAGACCAGGAGCCCGACTACGACTTCGAGCACGATGGATGGGAGGACTGAGGCTCATTCTGCACTCGAGCAGCCTTTGGGAGATGGAGTCTACTTCGCTACATGAGTTCCGCTGTGTAGATGTTTACTCTATTTAATCCAGTCCCGTTGGACTTGTACCCGGCATGTGCCGAAATGATGTACACAGATAATTAATTATAACAATAATATTTATGTAGATCCTCTATATTTCCTTCTGTTGTATGGTTTTGTTACTTTCTGAGATAGGGATTTGCACGTGATAGCCTCCTGGGACTATCACCGAGGTGCAGGAGTCGGGTTTCCTTTCTTGGAAATCCGGTTCGTTTCAGTAAGGAACCATGGTGTGCATTTTATGTGGTTATGCTTTGAACTTGCTGAGACCAATGCTACTATATATTGTCATGTTCTATGCTATTTTTTTTCTGATTTCCACGTGCTATTGAATTTGGTTTCCTCTAGGGTCAACGGCTGAAATGCGATTACATTTCTATTGTCTCCTACTTATTATGTCTTGGTGGAAACTATGATGTTGGTCCGTTAGGCCAATGGGTGAGGAGGACATTTTCTTTAGGTCTGCTGCTGTTGGCTTTGGCTCTATTGGTCAATTGCTTGCTGGCGATGCTGTGTTGCGACGGCCTCCTTAGTGGCAATGGTTGTTGATGTGGATGGTGATGTGTGTGGTGGTTCTTCTACTGCTATGGTTGGTGGTGTCCTTGAGGCACATCATGCTGTTGGGGTGCTGCAGGTGTTGGTGGTGGTGATGTTGTGGGGCTTGGATTTGGTGGTGGTGGTGGTGGTGTTGCAGGGGGACAAGGTGGTCCTGGTGGAGGTCTGCCTCGCCCTCCCATGAGGTGGACCAGTGCCACCTTAGGCTTTGTTCCGCGCTGCATGTGTGAGCTGGTTGGCGGTGGTGTGAGGACTGACAAGGGCTTCAAGAAGGTCCACGTGAATAAGGTGGCCAACCAATTGAGCGAGTTCACGAGGGACAATGTCACTGGAACGTAGGTGTACAACCACCTGTGTAAGTGGCGGCAAAGGTGGGTAAGGGTGTGCAAGCTTAGGGACCTAAGTGGTGCTCTTTGGGACGACATCACGTGTAGCATAAGTCTGGACCACGAGCACTACCTCAGTCACTACAAGGTAATTGTCTTCTTTTATTTGTGTCATGAAAATCTGCTTTCTATTAGTTTTTACTCACTAACAGCTTAATTGAATTGGTGTATGTTTTCTGTGTCTTGTAGGACCACCCCAAGGACGTTGAGCTGCTGAACAAGCCCATTGAGTACTACGAGGAGATGGAGGTTATCTTTGGCGGTGGGGGGGTGGCAACAGGCAGGTGGGCTCAAGGTTCAGGAGAGCCCCTTGGAGTTTATCCTGGCTTCACGGGCATCTATGAAAAGAAGCCGCTAGTGGACAACAAGCTGGTGGTGGACCTCTTTTCCACCAAGGTAGTGGTGGAACTCTCTTCCACTAACCAGCAGGTAGACCAGAAGATAGTTAACAAGCCTCCAGGGTCCACTGCTGCATCCAAGGCACCTGCATACGGTGTTGGACAGAAGAGGAAGAGGTCTGCCATGACTGAGGAGGAGGTCTTGGTCCAACATGACCGATGCAGTGAATAATGTGGCAGTTGCACTGAGGGAGACTGGACCTGAGCAGGTGCACACTGACCTTTACCATGCTATCATGCTTACTCCTAGCTTCTCTGAGGAAGCACTTATGGTTGCATTTGGGCATCTGCTCGACAACAAGGCACATGGCAATGACTTTGTCAAGATGAGCGAGGACCACCACACCCTTTGGCTAGGGACATGGCTGGGCAAGCACTACTACATGTGATGTAGTAGCTGCAGCCTCCACGGCTCAGGGACAACATTTGAGCATGTCCACAAAGTGATTGAACTGTTAGTCTACTGTCACCTTCCTGTTCCTTTGAGAGAACGACATCACATTGGCTTCTACAAATTCCGGATGTGCCGTCACTCCTTCAGGTGCCTTCTCTTTTGAGGGCACCTTCCTTACCTGGGGGAGTTCTTCCGAGTCGGATGAACCTTCATGAATGTTCTCAACCTCTATTGTGTTTCTCTTATCTGTTCCTGCAGGGTTAGGATATAGTGGATCTCGAGTGGACTTACCTCCCCTCGTTTTCACCGCATTTGCATTTTCAACAGGAGGAACAGAAGCAGCTAACTGAGCTATTTGAGTTTCTAAGATTTTGTTAAAACTTAGCTGGCTCTTCTGAGCAGAAGAAAATTTTTCAAGCTTAACGTTGAGACTTTCCAAGGATTTATCAAGGGCAGCTAACTTTTTATTAACACCTTCATTAATTTTAGCCTGCCCGAAAACAAGATCTCTCGAGGAGGGCTGATTAGAATTGTAAGTGTTACCTTGGTTACCCCCTTGATAATAAGGGCGTTGTTGATTCCACGTTTGGCCTCCTTGTTGTTGGGGACGATAACCATTGTTATTGCCGTTCATGTACATCACTTCCTCCTGAGTTTCAGGGCAGTAGTTTCTTGAATGCCCAGTGTTGCCACAGACTTCACAAGTCATATGAGAATCCATAGGCAGAGTAGTGGTGGCCATGGCAGCCTTCTCGCTGGTGTAGTCATCCAATCTTTTCATAAGAAGGTCCAGCTTGGCAGTAATCATGTCTGCTTCCTTGACAGTATGAGTACCCCTCTGACGTGGCTGGAGTCTTTCATCGCTCCACCCTTGGTTGGATACCATCTTCTCAATAAGTGATTTGGCATTATCAACAGTGAGTGAGACGAATGCTCCCTGAACAGCAGCATCAATATGGCCTCGGGCTGTCGGAGTCAGCCCATTATAGAAGCTTTGAAGAATTAGCCAATCCTCCATTCCATGGTGAGGACAGGCCAGGACGTACTCCTGAAGCCTTTCCTAAGCCTCTGGAATAGATTCACTTGCAGCTTGCTGAAAACTGGAAATCCTTCCACGAAGAGCATTGGTTTTACCCAATGAAAAGAACTTCTTGAGGAATGCTTCTGAACACTTGTCCCAAGTATTGATAGCATCACGATTCGCATAGAACCATTGCTTGGATTTCCCGAGGAGAGAAAAATTAAACAGTCGAAGACGAACATCATCCATATTTGCACCCCTGATGATGAAAGTGCTACATAGCTCTAGGAATTGCTGCAGATGGGCATTAGCATCCTCATTTGGCTTTCCACAAAATGGACTAGCCTGTACCATCGTGATTAGACCCATCTTGATCTCAAAGTTTTTAGTCCCCATTGCCACCACAGGGCCTTGCAGCACCTGATCGGCAGAAGGAGCTGAGTACTCACGAAGCGTCTTCTGGGCTATAGCGTTTGACGTGGATGGTACAAAGGAAGCTGGATTGCCTTCCGGATGAGTACGACGAGGTGAGTCGAAATGAATTCGTGCTTTCCTCACTAGTGACTCAGGATCTTCTGTGAAATTTTCCGGTAAGTCGAAACCAGTCATACACTACCTGTCTTCATCATCCAAAGATAAAAGAAGACAATCAATGTTAGCCTGCATTGAGAGTTGTTCTAACCTACTCATGATTTATAAACAGATGCAAAGCATAGTCATGATAATCCTGTGCCTTCCCCGGCAACAGCGCCAGAAATGCTTGTTGGCATTTCTTAATGCAATCACCTAACGACGTCGAGTTAGAGTGAGCATCAAGACTTGCCATAGGTAAATCTAACGATCATGAACGAATCTACAAGCACATAGATAAACCATTGTAGCATTTCCCCAGGGAAGTGAGTGTTCCAAGGGTATCGTATGCGTGGAAGGCAATGGCGGATCAAGACTTATGCTTTTGCACTGAATGTAAACCAAAAGATAGATATAGAAGACAACAGCTCAAAGATAGGGGTAAGATAAATGATATGATAGGGTAGTGTGACACATACTCAGATCTACCTCTACTCTAGTACACTACGGCTTAGGGGGGGACATACGAAGTTAGCTCTAGGTTCTATGGTACTAGACATACAAAGTTAGATGATACAAGAGATAAGCATAAAGCATTGCATGAAAGGTAAGGTTCAGCACCTAGGTACAAACAGGGAGATAGCCCGCGACGACCAGCACTCTGCGAAACTATCCTATAGACTCCTACAGCAATACTCCAGTGTGGACGTTTCAAAGGGTCCAACAGCTGTCACCACTGCGGCCTACCTCAATCGTTACGGCGGGCAAGCTCATAACTAACGTAGCCACACAACCCAGGAACCATGCTTGCGTTGCTGCTAGACTTCACCCGGCCTGAGCTATTGTGACCCAGGGTAAGAGCCACCAGAAGACTGGTCAACTTAGACCGAGTACCGTAGCTTAAACACAAACTTCATGCAACACAAACATGTTATCTAACAAGATCAAACTAGGGCTAGTCATACGAACGGATACGAACTCTCTTATGTCTAGTCAACAAGATCAAAGGGTCGTGTTTGTGAAGAACACGAGCCTCTAACTTATGAACAAACACATAAGGAATGAGTAAATCATCCTTCAACTGGATCGAAAGGTAGTGTTCATGAAGAACACGAGCCTCTAAATGATGAACAATGGATGAACTCAAGAACATATCAATCATATGATCTACCACAACTTTATATAAAATAGCTGAATAACTGAAGTAGATCAAAGTCACACATAGAAATAAAGATACAAGAGAACTCCAAAGTAGACTTGGAACCTGAATAAGAGCTACTCTAGCCTACCCCCTAGCCTTGGAAACTAAAAGTGAGAGGTGAATGAAGAGAGTGGTGTGTGAGAAATGGAGCCCCTCCCCTTCTATTTATAAGCAAGGACAAGGCTTGCTCGGAGCACCAAACGCCACCAAAACACCTGGGGATGCAGCAAGTGACCAATGGGGAGCAACCACGTGGAAGGCTGAGATGAGAGGAGGCTAAGGCGGTTCGGCCGATCCTAGGATCGGTCGGCCCTCCTCTCGAGGTGTGTTTCCTCTGGGTGGCTTCCAGGTGGGCCCTCTGGTCACTCCCCCGTGCATGCCAAGTTTCCTGATAAGTTGGAGCTCTGGTGGGCCCATGGATCCTTGTGAAGTCCATGTGTCGCTCTCTGATTCGTCGGTGAGTGCCTCCCTTGGATCAGTGACGTGGATCGCCACATGTTTCCTAGGTGGCAGCCATCTCCTCAGCTGAGTTGGCATGGATCATTCCTTAGAAGGTGGGTTTCCATCTCTTTTCATGCTTATTTCACCTACATACAAATAATCTCCAAGGACAAGTGGAAGTACATTATTCAAACCAAATGCAAGTAAATAATGCACATGCCTCCATTTATGTCAGAATATTGATGGCTGAAAGTGGTACTTAACAGCCGTCAACAAACTGCTATATGCATGTGATGGTTTCAGTTGAACTGCATGTTAGGTATATGCCTGTGATGCTATCTTCTTGATGTATATGATGCCATGGAACCTACAACTGCTATCTTTCATGTTGCATGCTATTTTTAACATGTATATTAGCCATGTTTCTTGCTCTTCTTCATGATTTGGTCTCTGCCTTGTTTGATGGTATTATTCATGCCATGCCTGTTTACATTTGCCTTCATTCTTTTATGTCTTGTTGTTTCCAAATTGCAATGTTTCATGCTCCTTGCCATGCCTCTTTACATTTTCATTGTCTCCTGATTCTTGCTTATGTCTTGCTGACTTGAAGGTACCTAGTATTATATCTGCCATGCACCCTTTTTTTTCTGGTACTTGCTTCTGCTAATCCTTTCATACATTTACCACTAACCCTTTTTTGTTGATTCTTTGGTCTATGAGGATTACATATTGGCGACGATGAAGTGGCTTTGTCTGTTTATTCTTTTGCCTTTTTTCCTCGCTTTGGTGTCTTCCCCTTTGCCGTCGCCGGCCACTTTCGAGCCATATATACCCTATATATATAGGGTATATATATTCTATTATCTGGGTATGGAAATTAACCCGAGCCGGCCTTCGACCCACCGTCGACGGGCAACACGCGCTCCCCTCCGCACCCGGCCAGTTCCACCGTTTTTTTCTTTTGGTTTTTTTCTCGAACCCCACGTTCGAATTCCCCTGCTGGTAGTTTCTTTTTAAACCCGTTTTCTTTTTCCCTGCATCGCAGGCACGCATCTCGTCGGCCATCGATGGTGATTCAGACTACCGCCGCCCTCCTCCACCGGTAGTCGTGCTCCCTTTTGACCCATCTCGGACTCTCCTGGCCGCATTCGACTTTGACGCACTCGCCGCCGTTCCCCGACCCCCCACCCGCCAGCTCGTACTCCGCCGCAGTTCTATCACCGCTGCCCCTACCGTCATGGCCTCCCCTCCACCGCGAGCCCCGCTCCACTAAGATCCCTCGCCGCGTCTTCTAGACGCATCTGACCCCAACCCACCCGCCGTCGTTCCCCTCCTCACCTTCCAGCTCGCACTCCCTTGCTCCAGGTACTCCTCTCCAATTCTGTCACTACTGCCCCGTCCGCAAGGCCGCCGCCGCATCCTACTGCTCGGATTTAGGGGAGAACGCGTGGCTCCTCGCCACCGGCATTCGCCTCCTCCAGCTCGAGTGCTTGGACTGCTCATCCCCGTCAGCCTTGTGCATCATCCAGGCTCCAGCTGAGGCCGGGGGTACCTGGATGTCATCAAGTGCTTCGCCATTGCGCTCCGTCTCCTCCATCTTCACTCCATTGCCATCTGGTCATGAGGTTCTCGCTCTCGCAGATTTGGTAAGCAGTGGGTCAACAATTTGCACGCCGGTGCGTGGTTCATTTAAATCTCTTGGGCAAACTATTTGATCCTAATTTGTTCTCCTCTTTCCTAACAGGTTTGAGATGAGAGATGAATGGAGATTAGAGAACCTCAAAGATCTTGAAAATATATCATCTGATATGGTTTATGGGATTGTGCTATTCATTCTAATATGTTGGAACCAGAGCGAAGTGAGTTTCTTTTAGAAAAGCTCATCCATGACCATTTGCAAGTTTGTGCATTTTTTTTGTTGGTTAATTTTTCTGTAGCACCTTTCCATAACGTCCATGTGCACACTTATTTAAACTTAGGTTTAGTTGTTGTGAAGTAGTTAAATTCATGTGCCACAGGGCCTAGTGCTAGTTAATTTATATTCTCAACTTCAAATAGTTGCAAAAAGCATCTTGGCAACAACTTGTATCAGTTCTACTATTTAGTGCCATATAATTTTAACATGGTATTAGTGACATATCATTTTTATATCACAAATTTTTTGTCAAAATCCCGTACTGGCCCTTAGTTACCAAACTAAAGGAAAGGTGCCAATTGATGCACCAGATCTGAGAGGCATCAGCCAGTGATGGTGCTTCAGGATACAAGTCAGGGATTGATAATTATAAATTCAGTATATACAACACAAATGCTATGAACATTTTCATATTAGATGTGCAATGCTCATCTAAACTAACTTGTCTACTTTATTATTCTTAGTACCAGATGCAAACTTATCCGCATTTCTGGATATCTTGTCACATGTATACAGTGATGTTAAAAGCTCCTTAATTTTTTATTTGTTTTAAGTTCATTTATTTGCTGGTAATTCTCAAATCTAAATATGAGGTGACCCTCATTATTAGATAATAGTACAATGTTCTGCTGAATGTTCCATCTAGTTATCATGTGACATTGTGAAACTTCCTTGCACATTTATGTTAAAGTTAAAATGATTTAAACTCAGTGCTTGTCGAATGAGGTTTAGGCTGTGGGCTTGTATACTTAATTTCATACACATCTCGCATTGTAATTCTCTTTACTATAATTATGTTTCTTTACTATAATTATGTTTCGTCTCAGGTCTGATAAGCAGAGATTGAGGGTACAAAATTAGCCTACTGGTGCTTTGGTTCTTGCATAAGCAAGTTTGTATCTTTCTGTTGTTCGCCCGATTCACCTTACCGTTGTCAAGGGCATTAGCAGCCACCCTCTCATTTTGCATGTCAGTTGCTTCATCATTTGGCTCCCATAGGTCGACCTGCTATTAATTCAGCGTTCCTACTCACTAATGGAGTCCTCTGGTGAGCCAGTTTATAAATGTTAAATAATAATTTCCTTCGCATAGCTGGTAAATCATTCCGAGTTGCATTAATAATTATTGTATTTGTAGATCCAGTGCCCTCCCATTCAGATGGTGTTCATCGATCTTCTCCACCCCAGTGCTCATCTTCGAGGTCATGTGCAGCAACATCCTTTCTCTATTTAATATAAAGTTCTTTGTTGTCAATTCCCAATTGTGATTTAATGCGCTAGTGCGAACACCATATGAGAAATAATTCTTTAATTAAGCTGTCTAACTTTTCATATTCCCTCTACTTCGGTCGTCTCTTTTAATTTCTTTGATTATTTTCTAATTAGTCTTAATGCCAGGATGAAAAGTGGTCAGCGATTGGTGGATATGATGCCTATCAATCCCAGGATAATGGCATTCATTAGCACACAAGAGAAGTATGCATACGTCTTCGATTGCTTAGCATCTTTTTTGTTTGATACACAATGCATTATCTCAGACCTTCCTATTGCGTTAATCCCCTCCTTTAGATTGTAGGTTCGAGGTTCCTCTACGCCCCGAGTTGTGGCCCGCTTTTGTGGCTGGTGTTGTCCCTGCATCGGATCTACAACAGCACACCAACCCCCCTGCTCAACAGCAGAGCAATATTAATACCCGCGGGAGGAATAATTTTGTTCGTCGACGGGCCAATCCGTCAGCTGTGGATGGTGGAAGCAATGTGAGGAAGAGACGA
This sequence comes from Cenchrus fungigraminus, assembly GCA_036936925.1. Taxonomy (NCBI): domain Eukaryota; kingdom Viridiplantae; phylum Streptophyta; class Magnoliopsida; order Poales; family Poaceae; genus Cenchrus; species Cenchrus fungigraminus. The sequence goes on along the minus strand of CM072779.1, from coordinate 26,157,668 downwards.
CGTACCACACATCGCTATTCAAGGGGAAGGGAATGTATACCTGATCAGTCGACATGATTAACTGATTACTATCATGCTTAGGGAGAAAGAGAGGTACTGACACTAGAATACCAAGGTTCACATATATACATCAATTTTTTTTTCTCCCAGATGCATTACTATTGAGCGGTTTTCGATCAGTCCAAGAACCACTTGTACATTCACTTATTTCTTTGCTTGCTGCAATGTATTATTCTCCCTGACCCGCTGAGGTTTATTATTCATTGTTTTATTGTATGCATCCTCTTTGTGTATATTGCAATTATTAAGCACATCTTTATTTATGCCAGGTGCCGACAAGACCCAACAGGTGTAGACAACATCCCCAAATGACTGGTGTTGGACACGCTGGCCGTGATGGCACGACCAAAGTTCAGCCAGAAATGCCCCAGATTCACATCTCTAGCCTGACGAATCTATTATCGGGTCCACTCAGCTGCCTCCATGGCCCACACCTGCAAGCATTTCATGAAATGTTTGAAGAGCTTGATTGCACACTGATGGAGAACACACGTGCCATTAAATTATCTATCGGGAACATTGTCTGAGCACCGTACAACCTTGCTAAAAAGTGTCATCCCGTATTGGAGGAACTTGTGCATGCACAGAGAACGGCTGAACACAACTCTATCGGTGAGCAGTCGCTGTCAAACAATAGAGGCCCTCAAGATGCCAACATTCCAGCTGCTCACGGTACATCGTCTTGTTCACACAAAAAATATGTTTTGCTTGTGCACTTAACAATTTGGAAAACCCTTTTCTATCATGTTGCAGGTGCTGTCATGCATCAAAATATAGGGTTGTCCCCACATGCCTCACCCCAACAGGAAGGTAGTGCTCATTCTTCATCTCCAAGCCCAAGTGAGCTCCTTTTTTCTGTCACTGCTCCTTCATCGGTTAGTGCACTCATCGGTGACACTTCCCACCTTTTCCCTTGCTGCTTACTTCTACCACCTCTGTGTACTCCTTAGCATGCACGTACCAAAAATATATAATTAATCTGTCAAATTTTTTAAATAAAGTACTTAATTATCAGTGCTTCGAATAGCTAAGTTCAAGTGTGGAGTTCACTGTGATTATATCTCCCTCGGTGGAGCCATTCCTTGCAAGCTTGTCCGGAAGTTCTCCATCTACGAGGCATTGTGCTTCGTACTCAAAACCCATCATTATTTCTTCATAAACTTTGTGCCTTGAACAAACTGGTATTGTGTCCTGTGGAACAACATATTTATCAGATTCCATGAACCGCTATATTTGCACAACAAAAACAAGAATACAATGCAGGATACATGTACCTTTTCCGGTTTTTTGGCATTCTTCTGTAGCAATTCGTTGTATCGATGTTGCTCCTTTTTATCGCTACTCTCACATATATCCGGAACATTCCGTAGCACACGTTGACTTTCATAGTATGCCAAATATTCCTCAGCAGAATTGAACCTGGACTTAGACATTGATGCTGAATATGGGGGAGTGGTGATGGTGGTGTGGAGATATGGATGAAACAACTTTCGGACTCAGTACAAACACCTCTCGTGCCACAAATCTGTGAACAAATATATACGGACATGATGGAGTCTATAAATAGCTTGGTTGGTGTGGAAGCATTCTTTCATTCACTATTTCTAGTAATGGTTTGCATGTACTTCATTCAATCATGTATGGTTGCTTGGTCCGACGTAGATGCATGTTTCGTTGCATGCAAAGTATGTTTCCACTGTACCCGTTAGTCAATTCTTCCCCAGGTTAGTGCATGCACCACTACAAAAAAATTATTGTTTGACCATTCTTCCCCACGTTTATGTCGTGCACTCCAGTTTTGCATGTTCATTACATGCTACTTGTGGACCAAGTATCGACACCATGCTATAAATAGACTCCACCACTAATCACTCACTTTAATCCATCCAGTTCATCCATGGATTCAGATAGTATCTCAAAAACCGTGCGTAAATGATTGATATACAAAAAGGCTTGGAATCATGCGCGAAGGAAGCAAGTCTACCTCGCCACACAATACATGCACGTCTCATCTGGCCGGCATTCAGGATCAATTCAATCCAAGATCAGAGGTAACATACCTAGTGATTTTGTGTAAATATCGTTCATTGTGTGGACTAGGTGATTTCCCACGTGTTGCTGTGGGATTTGATAGTTTTTCGGTAGACTTTCATGTGTTGTACATGAGCTTTTATATTAATGTTAAGCCACTACAGTGACTCCTTGCATCTGCATTGATAGAGACTAAAAGAAGATCAAGTGGGCAACTAATATTAATTGTTGATTTGGTGGAAGATGATGTATACCGATGTGGCGCATTGAATGCAGATGATCTAAGCGGATGACGTGGCATGTTGAGAGTTGAGAGAAATCCAACCATAACTTGTAGTGGGTTTCATCTATATAGTTGTATATGATTACTTATTTGAGAGTAACAGGTTCATTGGTTCTACGAGATGAAAGCTGCATGCAAGGAATCCCATGTGCGTTGTTAAATTTTTCAAAATACCATGGAACTCAATGCTATTTTGTTCTTTGTATATTAAGTTTTGTTATAAATTAATTTTCTTTGTCCATAGACCGGCGCAGATTCCTCGTGCACCAACCAAACACCAGATTGGTTATGGAAGATGCGTCTCGCTGCAGAATCCGACGTGTACAATGACATGCCAGAAGAGGACAAAATCAAAATTCTTACACAGTTTCCAAGTGACGAAGAGATGTCTGATGAAAACCACTGGTACAAACGTGCTTGTACAAATGTTTGGGATGACGATATTGCTGAATGTTGTGACATATGTGGTTTCCAAGGCCACGCCCATTCGCAATGCCCATCTCCTAGGAAATGGAGGCTACAAATGGGAGGGAAGTATGACAAATAATTTGTTGCGTTACCAATAGTTGTTCCGTTAAATAAAACATGTAGCACTAAGCATTCGGCATTGCCCAAGAAATAATTTGTCGACTAAGCTGGTCGGTCTGTTTTTAAGTCTTTAACTACCCTACCGAACACTTAGTGTTGCATCTTTTATTTAACGGAAAAGCTATTGGTAGTGCAAAAAATTATTTGTCATACTTCCCTCCCATTTGTAGCCTCTATTTCCAAGGAGATGGGCATTGCGAATGGGCGTGGCCTTGGAAACCACATATGTCACAACATTCAGCGATATCGTCATCCCAAACATCTGTACAAGCACGTTTGTACCAGTGGTTTTCATCGAACATCTCTTCATCACTTGGAAATTGTGCAAGAATTTTGATTTTGTCCTCTTCTGGCATGTCATTGTACACGTCGGATTCTGCAGCGAGACGCATCTTCTGTAACCAATCTGGTGTTTGGTTGGTGCACGAGGAATCTACGCCGGTCTGTGGACAAAGAAAATTAATTTATAATAAAACTTAATATACGAAGAACAAAATAGCATTGAGTTCCATGGCATTTTGAAAAATTTAACAACACACATGGGATTCCTTGCATGGAGCTATCATCTCGTAGAACCAATGAACCTGTTACTCTCAAATAAGTAATCCACACAATGAACAGTATTTACACAAAATCACTAGGTATGTTACCTCTGATCTTGGATTGAATTGATCCTGAATGTCAGCCAGACGAGACATGCATGTATTGTGTAGCGAGGTAGACTTGCTTCCTTCGCACACGATTCCAATAGCCTTTTCATATAGTAATCATTTACGCACGCTTTTTGAGATGTTATCTGAATCCATGGATGAACTGGGTGGATTAAAGTGAGCGATCAATGGTGGAGTCTATTTATAGCATGGTGTCGATACTTGGTCCACCAGTAGCATGTAATGAACATGCAAAACTGGAGCGCACGGCGTAAACGTGGGGGAAGAATGGTCAAATGATAATTTTTTTTTGCAGTGGCGCATGCACTAACTTGGGGGAAGAATTGACTAACGGGTACAGTGGAAACATACTTTGCATCCAACAAAACATGCATATACGTCGGACCAAGCAACTATCTATGATTCAATGAAGTACATGCAAACCATTACTAGAAATAGTGAATGAAAGAATGCTTCCACACCAACCAAGCTATTTATAGACTCCATCATGTCTGTATATATTTGTTCACAGATTTGTGGCACAACAGGTGTTTGTACTGAGTCTGAAAGTTGTTTCATCCATATCTCCACACCACCATCACCACTCCCCCGTATTCAGCATCAATGTCTAAGTCCAGGTTCAATTCTGCTGATTAATATTTGGCATACTATGAAAATCAATGGGTGCTATGGAATGTTCTAGATATATGTGAAAGTAGAGATAAAAAGGAGCAACATCGATACAATGAATTGCTACAGAAGAATGCCAAAAAACCGGAAAAGGTACATGCATCCTGCACAGTATTCTTGTTTTTGTTGTGCAAATATAGCGGTTCATGCAATCTGATAAAATATGTCATTCCACAGGACACAATACCAGTTTGTTCAAGGCACAAAGATTATGAAGAAATAATGATGGGTTTTGAGTACGAAGCACAATGCCTCGTAGATGGAGAACTTCCTGACAAGCTTACAAGGAATGGCTCCACCGAGGGAGATATAATCACGGTGAACTCCACACTTGAACTTAGCTATTCGAAGCACTGATAATTAAGTACTTCATTTAAAAAAAATTGACAGATTAATTATATATTTTTGGTACGTGCAGGCTAAGGAGGACACAGAGGTGGCAGAAGTAAGCAGCAAGGGAAAAGTTGGGAAGTGTCACCGATGAGTGCACTAACAGATGAAGGAGCAGTGACAGAAAAAAGGAGCTAACTTGGGCTTGGAGATGAATAATGAGCACTACCTTCCCTGGAAGCTTCCTGTTGGGGTGAGACATGTGGGGACGACCCTATATTTTGATGCATGACAGCACCTGCAACATGATAGAAAAGGGTTTTCCAAAAATTGTTAAGTGCACAAAAGAAACATATTTTTTGTGTGAACAAGACGATGTATCGTGAGCAGCTGGAATGTTGGCATCTTGAGGGCCTCTATTGTTTGACAGCAACTGCTCACCGACAGAGTTGTGTTCAACCGTTCTATGTGCATGCACATGTTCCTCCAATACGGGACGACACTTTTCAGCAAGGTTGTACGGTGCTCAGACAATGTTCCCGATAGATAATTTAATGGCACGTGTGTTCTCCATCAGTGTGCAATCAAGCTCTTCAAACATTTCATGAAATGCTTGCAGGTGTGGGCCATGGAGGCAGCTGAGTGGACCCGATAATAGATTCGTCAGGCTAGGGATGTGAATCTGGGGCATTTCTGGCTGAACATTGGTCGTGCCATCACAGCCAGCGTGTCCAACAGCCGTCATTTGGGGACGTTGTCTACACCTGTTGGGTCTTGTCGGCACCTGGCATAAATAAATATGTGCTTAATAATTGCAATATACACAAAGAGGATGCATACAGTAAAACAATGAATAATAAACCTCGGCGGGTCAGGGAGAATAATGCATTGCAGCAAGCAAAGAAATAAGTGAATGTATAAGTGGTTCTTGGACTGACCGAAAACCGCACAATAATAATGCATATGGGAGACAAAAAAACTAGTGTATATATGTGAACCTTGGTATTCTAGTGTCAGTACCTCTCTTTCTCCCTGAGCATAATAGTAATTAGTTAATCGTGTTGACTGATCAGGTATACATTCCCTTCCCCTTGAAGAGCGATGTGTGGTAAGTCGCCTCTTCCTCAAATTACTTCCATCATCCATAGCTGACAGATTGGCCTATCGACGAACAGAAGAATTCCTCCCGTGGGTATTAATATTGCTCTGCTGTTTGTTGGCATTTCTTAACCTCACCGCTAGGCGCCGTAATAGCGTGAGCGTGTAAGAGACTCCCGGGTACACTGACGAGTGTAAACGAATCCGCAAGCGCACGGATACACCATTGCAGCACTTCTCCCTAGGAGAATGAGTATTCCCATCCGGTTTCGTTCCTAGGATGGAGGAGCTCTGGATTGAACCTAACTGATGGTCTAAGGACACAACACTGATTGATAGGATAGGTAGAAAGGATCTGCCTCGAGCGAGCGCAGAGTCTAGCACGGTCTCTCAGGTATAGCACTCGCCTTGGGCGCCAACCCACCCTAGCTGTTTAAGGCTAGGAATATGTTCTGGCAACGGGGCCCTACTCGGTACACAGGCGCGGAGGGTTCCAAAGGGACCAACAGGTTGTCACCACTGCGGCCTACCTCTATCGTTACGCGAATGTACTTGGTATTCGAAGGATAGCCTATGGTCCAGACACCACGTCCACACCACTGACTACTACTATAGTCGGACACCGTCTGACATCTCGATAGCCCAACTATAGCACTCCGTATAAATACGGAACTATGAATCCGTGAGGGAGATACTGGCACTAGCTCAAGGTATGCTCTATCACTTATGCAAGATCACGAATGCACTTTGATCTAATTAGAGATATGCAGGAGCATCAACTTTACTCTAATAGACAAGCTAGCATACAAACAAGATGCAAACTTATGATCCAGCTCTACTAGATCGAAATGGTTGTGTTCGAAGAACACAAGCCTCTAAATCAAGAACAAACGAAGAACACAAGAACAAAGCACCTAAGCATGCATAGAACTTTAGTCTAAATAGAAAATGTCGAAATACTCACTTTAGTCTAAATGAAGAACAAAGGCACCGCTGAGGATCGTTCTTGAGGAAGATGTCATGAACATGACATGGCCCCAAGCATCCCCTCTCACTTTCTAGCACTAATCCTATACAAAGAGCTCTCCTCTCCTAAAGAGAGAGGCTCCAAGGCCAAAATGCAGAGGAGGAGGAAAAGTGTGTGTCCAAGAATGAGGTCCCTCCCCTTCTATTTATAGGCAAGGGGGAGGCTTGCTCCGGGGCTCAAAGTGCTCCAAAACGCCCGGGATCACAACAAGTGGCCAATGGGAGACCTCCACGTGCAAGGCCAGGATGAACCGACCCTAGGTCGGTTCGACTGATCCTAGGGTCGGCCGAACCCCTAGGGCGGCCTCCTGGCCTGTGTTTTCTCCAGGTGGCTGACCAGTGGGCCCTGAGGTCACTCCCCCGTGCATGCCAAGTTTCCTGGCGGTTTGGGTGCTAAGTGGGCCCTTGAATCCATGTGATGTCCATGTGGCGATACGTGATTCGTCGGGTTTGCCTCTCTTGGATTGATGACGTCAGTGATCTAGGGGAATCCTATGTGGCACCCCCTCATTGGCTGAGCTTGAAGTACTTGGATCAAAGACTTGTGCTTTTACTCCTCTTTCTAGTGTTAATTACCTGTATTTGCATAACCACCAACACTTGTGGAAATGATTAGTTTAAGCCCTATTCTAGTGCTGGTGATCATTTCTCATGTCAAAATGTACATGTTGACGGGTATAAAATGAGTGGATAACAGCCGTCAATAAATACCCCCACACTCGACCGTTGCTCGTCCCGAGTGAAGGGAAGAACAAGATCAAGGTGAGACATGATGTCCAAATGTATGAAACAAGCATAAGAGATATTCCAAACCATACCTTGTACCTGTGAGCTCTGTGAAGTGTCTATCATGCCATCTTGGGTAGTTGAGGAATGGAATAGTCATGAATCAAATCACTCCAGCTCATCATGTCAAGCAACTTGGGGTTTTGCAATAAGTTTTCAAAACAAACCTTGCTTAGCTCCTCATTTGATTCTCTCAGATGGCTCAATGTGTATATGTCCTCACCAAGGCATTAGATTGCCTTTCTTCATCCTACTTCTAATGATGGCTATATGTGGAGCTCAGGGTAGGATAAAGGATAAAGCATACTTGTATCACATATATTGCAAAGTCAAAACTGGATCCATAGAGAAATCAAATCATACAATCAGATCAATATGTGCACGTGTATTGATATGGTGAGTATGGTAAGGTGGATACTAGGCCCGGAATGGGTGCTAGATATTACCATACATATATGATGAAAGCTGAGGTGATGGTAAGGTGGACACTAGCCCCGGAATGGACACTAGTTATTACCATCTAAGTTATGGAACTCCTTTTTGCATGATTTTCTCCTCTCTCTCTCCTTTTTGAAATTACCGAGACATGGGCTATCTCTCTTTCTTTTTTTCTTTTTTTTCTCATCATGCTTTCTGAGCATGTCTTTTTTTTCTTTTTGCACAGCCCAGTCTCTTTTGGATATTTGGAGAGGGATAAATCATGGAACAATGGAGCTTTATTTGGTGGAATGGATGAATGGTACAATGCTAACTTCCAATGTAGAAGCATAGCAAAGGGGGAAATGGTGGTGTGCACATGAATCTTGATCATGAGAGTAATGAAAAGAATTCTCACAAGGGTCACAGAATTTGACAAAGCTCAATGCAATAACAAGCAGCATATGAGTATAAGGTTTTCAACTAAAAACATCATATGGCTTTGGTAGGACGGTAGCATATCAAAGAGGAGCTTTGCAAAGGGTTTTTAGGTTTTCAAATAAAATTCCCAAGCACTCAAACATAAAGAGCAAAGATCATATCATCAAACCATATCACAAACGTCAACTACTTAGATAAACATGAGTTCCCTAATGATATTTGTTCACAAGCATCAAGATGATAGGTAAGGAATAAAACATATGCAAGCCAACCACAGGAATCATGTAGAGCAAGCATAGCACAAATTGCTGAGTTTGATGTAAAGGATATGAATTGAAATTCATTCAAACTCATGGATAAAGGAGAGTGAGGTAGAGGGTGCACATACCATCACTTCTGAAGGTGTACTCGATGTTGTGCAGTGCCTGTGTGGGAGTTCTCAAGTGGATATGTCGATGATGAGCTTGAGAGAACTCCCCCACACTGGTGGTTGACCCTGGTGCTGTTCTTCAAACAAAAGGTGGACTCTACTAGTTCAAGAACCATAGAGCCTTTATTCAAATTCAAATATTTTTGGGGTTTTTTTATTGTCACCATGTCATTTACTCAAGAAGGGTTAGACCAAGATTACATTCCATAAACAAAGGGGACTATACTTACCTTGGACCTTTAAGAGGTCATGTGTACCACCTTTGCATGTTGTGCAACATGAATCTGACACCTCAACTTGCCTTCCCATTTGATTTTAACTCAATGACTTACCCATTCAAATTTGACAATCTTCTGCAGGGGTTAGTCAGCATATATGCAACCAAGATCTATGAAAATATAACTCCAAGGTTCATCAATCAAAACCCAACACCATGCCTTGTTTTGACTGAAGAAGACAAATTTTAACTTAAGTACCATGCTTAATTTAAAACAGTATATGAATGTATGTCATGCATATGCATTCAAACCAGAGTATATAAGAACAAAGATAAAGGAAGCATGAAAGCATGATCAAGCTTTTACCAAAAGGAACACAAGCATGTGCATATGACGGTGAACCTCGGGCAACCTGCCGGGAGGGCTTTGTTTAATGTCAAAAGCAGGACTTACCTAGCTAGTGGGGCAAGATGCAAGAGCTAACATCATTTCCACACCAGGATAAGATTTGGTAGAGGAGGAACTTTACTCGGGATGCTCACATACCTCCCCCACACTTGAAGTTTGCATTGCTAGGCAACAAAACTCAAGTGTGTGGAGATCAAGCTTCCTTTTGTAAATGTTCCCTCACCAAAACTTACCTAGGTGTTGCAGTTGATGTAACTCGCATGTTCTTAGGCATCATCTGTCTATCTTTCTTTTCAATCTCCACCTGAAAGGTTAGTGACCAAAAATACCCGAAGGACAACTTATCCTAGAGACATGTTCATGCTTTTATTCGAAAGGGAAATAAAACCTATGCTAATCCAGGCTATCTCCTAGTAGTGCTCTGTTTATTTAAGGTCATAAGCTCGACCATGGGAACTTCATCTTGCAGCTATCGTTGGTTGTGTCATTCCCGTCTCACCACCAATCCTTGATGTATCAGCGAATCTTTAGCTGCAAGGTTAGTGCCATAGTGCACACACGAAATCTACAATGCTTATGGTAAACATATGCATCTACAATCAACCTTCCAAACATTTTGCAAAAGAGGACCATAAGGTGGTTGTAGCCCTCGTATGTGCTCAGCGCACTAAGCATGGCTGACTCTAGAGAGGCATGATGCGAGCATGGTTCGTATGGTATATCAAGAGTGAAACTACCATGCTCATATGTGGAATCCTTTCCTCTGGACTCCAGATTCAGTGCTTCGCACAGTTCCATGGCCCAGAAAATCTCTATCTCAAGATATTCATCATGGAAGCTCACTGTAGACTCTCGATCGTGATCGAAAGCAACATAGTATGGGCCAGCGGGAAGAGGCTGAAACTCGATCGAGGGTGATGACGATCGTTCTCCTTCACAAAGGTGAGGAGGGTCTTCTGAGTCGTACTCATGAGGAGTAGAAAGTTCTACACCCTCAATGAGAACAGGCTCAAATGACGTGAATGGAGGTATACACGTCGTCTTCTCGAGTGGGTTTTGCTGGGGAAGAGGCTTCGCCATAGGGTGTCCCAAACAAGGGGTAGCAGTGGCGGAAGTGGCTTCCCCAAGATTACCATCTAGGCTCCCTATGGATTCCTCAAAGAATTTCTCTAGCGGGGAGCCTAGGAGTAGATCAGGATCGAGGACATCAAAGATGTGAAAGTCTAAGCCAGCCTCAATCCCATCTATGATGAGTGGCACGACACTTGCAATCCCCCGACATTCAAGAGCGTGCCCAAAGGGACAAGTCTCGAGGAGCATGTCGGATGGTGCTAGCGGAACTTTGCCTAAAAGAGTTTCCGCTAAGTACCATGGCATGATGTTAACATCCATGATGGGGTTACAATGGGCCTCTACGGCATTCCCTCTCACAGAACAAGGAATAACCAGAGAGGGTGTACTATCCCAAAATTCTTCGGAAAAGCATATCGTTCCATCTGGCCATTCCTCCTTCATGGCCTCCTCAGGAAATGCTTCGTCAGGAGGATCAGGAGGCGAAGGAGATACCGTAGGTCTAGGGAAAGGCTCTGTCAGAGGATGTCTAGATGATTCAGCATGGACAGAAACGGTTTCCCTAAGCTCTTCTTCTGGGTTTCTTTGGGATTTATCAAGAAGTTTTTCTAAGGAGAAACCTAGGAGAAGATCAAAATCCATGATGTCATAGATGTGGAAATCTAATCGCACCTCTATGTCACCAATGGTGATCGGCACGTCCCTAGCAATACCTCGACATGGAAAAAGGTAGCACCACTTGGGGCTATGGAAAAGTCTATCAGTCGGGGTCAGTGGCATGTCACCCACCAGAGTATCCAAAAGGGACTCTGATATGATGCAAGCCCCAGCAATAGGGTCATGGACAGCATCTACGGTGTTTCCCCTCATGGAACAGTGGATGGTCGTGGAAGTCGAGCTAACCCGAATTGCTTCGGATGTATGCTTTTGAGGTGACCAATCCACTATCGTCCCATGATTCGAAACTTCATCGAGGACCTCATAAAGGTCCAACGATGTCGTAGGCTTCTCGTGCCAAGAGTGATCTAAGGTATTTCTGATGTTTCGAGAAGGATCATCCTCAAATCGGGAAGAGAACTCCAAAGGTTGAATTTCTTCTTCCTACGATGTTCGTGGTTCGGGAGAGGGCTCAACAGAGGAATCAAGGAATTCAGAGGATGAAAGCTCAGATTCGGCTATTGAGAGACTCTCTTGGACCAACTCAGACTCCAGATGGGATTCGTTGCAAACGACATGGGAAGAAGAGGTTTCTAAGAAGAATTCTAGGATCTCTCTTCTTTCCACTAGAGTTTGGTTTTCGAACGAACCTCCAGCTAAAAGGTTGAGCTCTTGTGCAGATTCTATGTCTATACGAGTATAAAAGGTATACGTCGCTATATCATCGGGTATAGACATGTCTGGGCAAGATGTTATAAGACGTAGGAACCTAGCCCAAGCTGCACCTATGGACTCACCCTCTAATTGCTCAAAGTCAAGGAGTTCACATGACAAGAGCTCTATGTGTTCATAAAGGGAGAACGAGTCACAAAATTTCTCGTAGTTCTCCCCAATTATTCACATGCTCTGCTGTGTGGGTGTACCATTGCTCTGCTCTATCTACGAGAGAGAAAGGGAACAATTTCCACCTCAAAGTTTCCTGTGTCATGCCTAGAATTACCAAGCACGAACACAAGTCCTCGAACTCCTCTAAATTAACATTAGGATCATCACTGATCGCTCCAGAGAAAGGTCGATTCCGAACCATGGCTATAAAGCCGGGACGAAGCTCGCAGCAAGATGAGGAAGTTGACGGTTGCTCTAAGACGAACTCGCCCCTAGGGGTAGAGAGGCTTTGACAGGAAGACATCTCAAAGGGTAGCGGGGGTAAAGGTAGAACAAAAGAAAAGATAAAAAGATACGAAGACCACTAGGCTCGAAGATAGAAAGAGCAACCATCCCCGGCAACGGCGCCAGAAATGCTTGTTGACGTTTCTTAACCTCACCGCTAGGCGCCGTAATAGCGTGAGCGTGTAAGAGACTCCCGGGTACACTGACGAGTGCGAACGAATCCGCAAGCGCACGGATACACCGTTGCAGCACTTCTCCCTAGGAGAATGAGTATTCCCATCGGGTTTCGTTCCTAGGACGGTGGAGCTCTGGATTGAACCTAGCTGATGGTCTAAGGACACAACACTGATTGATAGGATAGGTAGAAAGGATCTGCCTTGAGCGAGCGCAGAGTCTAGCACGGTCTCTCAGGTATAACACTAGCCCTGGGCGCCAACCCACCCTAGTTGTTTAAGGCTAGGAATATGTTCTGGCAACGGGGCCCTACTCGGTACACAGGCACGGAGGGTTCCAAAGGGTCCAACAGGCTGTCACCACTGTGGCCTACCTCTATCGTTACGTGAATGTACTTGGTATTCGAAGGATAGCCTATGGTCCAGACACCACGTCTACACCACTGACTACTACTATAGCTAGACACCGTCTGACGTCCCGATAGCCCGACTATAGCACTCCGTATAAATACGGAACTACGAATCCGCGAGGGAGATACTGGCACTAGCTCAAGGTATGCTCTATCACTTATGCAAGATCACGAATGCACTTTGATCTAATTAGAGATATGCAGGAGCATCAACTTTAATCTAATAGACAAGCTAGCATACAAACAAGATGCAAACTTATGATCCAGCTCTACTAGATCGAAAGGGTTGTGTTCGAAGAACACAAGCCTCTAAATCAAGAACAAACAAAGAACACAAGAACAAAGCACCTAAGCATGCATAGAACTTTAGTCTAAATAGAAAATGTCAAAATACTCACTTTAGTCTAAATGAAGAACAAAGGCACCGCTGAGGATCGTTCTTGAGGAAGATGTCATGAACATGACATGGCCCCAAGCATGCCCCCTCACTTTCTAGCACTAATCCTATACAAAGAGCTCTCCTCTCCTAAAGAGAGAGGCTCCAACGCCAAAATGAAGAGGAGAAGTGTGTGTCCAAGAATGAGGCCCCTCCCCTTCTATTTATTGGCAAGGGGGAGGCTTGCTCCGGGGCTCAAAGTACTCCAAAATGCCCGAGATCGCAGCAAGTGGCCAATGGGAGACCATCATGTGCAAGGCCGGGATGAACCGACCCTAGGTCGGTTCGACCGATCCTAGGGTCGGCCGAGCCCCTAGGGCGGGCTCCTGGCCTGTGTTTTCTCCAGGTGGCTGACCAATGGGCCCTGAGGTCACTCCCCTGTGCATGCCAAGTTTCCTGGTGGTTTGGGTGCTAAGTGGGCCCTTGAATTCATGTGATGTCCATGTGGCGATACGTGATTTGTCGGGTTTGCCTCTCTTGGATTGATGACGTCAGTGATCCAGGGGAATCCTATGTGGCACCCCCTCATTGGCTGAGCTTGAAGTACTTGGATCAAAGACTTGTGCTTTTACTCCTCTTTCTAGTGCTAATTACCTGTATTTGCATAACCACCAACACTTGTGGAAATGATTAGTTTAAGCCCTATTCTAGTGCTGGTGATCATTTCTCATGCCAAAATGTATATGTTGACGGGTATAAAATGAGTGGATAACAGCCGTCAACACTGTTGAGCAGGGGGTTGGTGTGCTGCTGTAGATCCGATGCAGGGACAACACCGGCTGCAAAAGCGGGCCACAACTCGGGGCGTAGAGGAACCTCGAACCTACAATCTAAAGGAGGGGATTAACAAAATAGGAAGGTTTGAGATCGTGCACTGTGTATCAAACAAAAAAGATGCTAAGCAATCGAAGACGTATGCATACCTCTCTTGTGTGCTAATGAATGCCATTGTTCTGGGATTGATAGGCATCCTATCCACCAACCGCTGACCAGTTTCCATCCTGGCATTAAGACTAGTTAGAAAATAATCAAAGAAATTAAAAGAGCCGACGAAAGTAGAGGGAATATGAAAAGTTAGACAGCTACATTAAAGAATTATTTCTCATATGGTGTTCGCACTAGCGCATTAAATCACAATTGGGAATTGACAACAAAGAACTTTATATTAAATAGAGAAAGGATGTTGCTGCACATGACCTCGAAGATGAGCACTGGGGTGGAGAAGATCGATGAACACCATCTGAATGGGAGGGCACTGGATCTACAAATACAATAATTACTAATGCAACTCGGAATGATTTACCAGCTATGCGAAGGAAATTATTATTTAACATTTATAAACTGGCTCACCAGAGGACTCCATTAGTGAGTAGGAACGCTGAATTAATAGCAGGTCGACCTATGGGAGCCAAATGATGAAGCAACTGACATGCAAAATGAGAGGGTGGCTGCTAATGCCCTTGACAACGGTAAGGTGAATCGGGCGAACAACAGAAAGATACAAACTTGCTTATGCAAGAACCAAAGCACCAGTAGGCTAATTTTGTACCCTCAATCTCTGCTTATCAGACCTGAGATGAAACATAATTATAGTAATGAAACATAATTATAGCAAAGAGAATTAAAATGGAGATGTGTATGAAATTAAGTGTACAAGCCCACAGCCTAAACCTCATTCGACAAGCACTGAGTTTAAATCATTTTAACTTTAACATAAATGTGCAAGGAAGTTTCACAATGTCACATGATAAGTAGATGGAACATTCAGTAGAACATTGTACTATTCTCTAATAATGAGAGTCACCTCATATTTCGATTTGAGAATTACTAGCAAATAAATGAACTTAAAACGAATACAAAATTTAGGAGCTTTTAACATCACTGTATACATGTGACAAGATATCCAGAAATGCGGATAAGTTTGCATCTAATACTAAGAATAATAAAGTAGACAAGTTAGTTTAGATGAGCATTGAACATCTAATATGAAAATGTTCATAGCATTTGTGTTGTATATACTGAATTTATAATGATCAATCCCTAATCTGTAGCCTGGAGCACCATCACCGGCTCATGCCTCTCAGATCTAGTGCATCAATTGGCGCCTTTCCTTTAGTTTGGTAACTGCCAGTACGGGATTTTGACCAAAAATTTGTGACATAAAAATGATGTCACTAATACTACGTTAAAATTATATGGTACTAAATAGTAGAACCGATACAAGTTGTTGCCAAGATGCTTTTTGCAACTATTTGAAGTTGAGAATATAAATTAACTAGCACTAGGCCCTGTGGCACATGAATTTAACTACTTCACAACAAATAAATCTAAGTTTAAATAAGTGTGCACATGGAAGTTATGGAAAGGTTCTACAGAAAAATTAACCAACAGAAAAATGGATGAGCTTTTCTAAAAGAAACTCACTTCGCTCTAGTTCCAGTATATAAGAAGGAATGGCACAATCCCATAAACCATATCAGATGATATATTTGCAAGATCTTTCAGGTTCTCTAATCTCCATTCATCTCTCAGCTCAAACCTATTAGGAAAGAGGAGACCAAATTATGATCAAATAGTTTGCCGAAGAGATATAAATGAACCAAGCGCTGGCGTGCAAATTGTTGACCCACTGCTTACCAAATCCGCGAGAGCGAGAACCTCGTGACCAGATGGTGATGGAGTGGAGATGGAGGAGACAGAGCACGATGCTGAAGCACTGGATGAGCAGTCCAAGCACCCGAGATGGAGGAGGCGGATGCCGTTGGCGAGGAGCCACGTGTTCTCCCCCAAATCCGAGCAGTGGGACGCGGCGGCGGCCTTGCGGACGGGGCAGCAATGACAAAATTGGGGAGGAGTACCTTGAGCAGGGGAGTGCGAGCTGGAAGGTGAGGAGGGGAACGACGACAGGTGGGTCGGGGTCAGATGCGGCCGAAAGAGGTGGTGAGGGATCTCAATGGAGCGGGGCTTGCGGTGGAGGGGAGGTCGTGGCGGTAGGGGCGGCGGCGATAGAACTGCGGCGGAGTACGAGCTGGCGGGTGGGGGGTAGGGGAACAACGGCGAGTGCGTCGGAGTCGAATGCGGCCAGGAGAGGCGGAGAGGGGTCGCAAGGGAGCGCGGCTACTGGTGGCGGAGGGCGGTGGTGGTCTGAATCACTAGAGACGACCAACGAGATGCGTGCTGATGACGTAGGGAAAAAGAAAATGGGTTGAAAATGAAACTACCAGCAGGGGAAATCGAACGTGGGGTTCAAGAAAAAAACCAAAAGAAAAAAATCGATGGAATTGACCGGGTGCGGAGGGGAGCGCGGGTTGCCCGTCGACGGTGGGTCGAAGGTCGGCTTGGGTATGGAATATTATTTCATACCCAGGGTATAGAATATATATATATATATGACTGACTTGTGGCTGATATGTGATTATGATATGAGGCTCCTCACCTTTTATTATGCCACTGATGCACTTGTTCTGAGGCCTCTTTGCCTGTTCTTGTGCCTTATTTGGGGATGATGAGCTATGTTAAGTTTAGCTCTGACCTATCCATGATGTCGAGTAGACCTTTTTTGTTGCCTTCTTTGCACTGCAGTTTCCTCCTATCTGTCTTTGTAATTTGGTCCAACATAATTCAAACACATTTGTTTCAGGATCAGTTTTGCAGTTCGTCTTCATTTTGTGTGCAACCTGAGAATGGTGAGACTTTGTTGTTCTTCATTAGTTTGCAGATGATGAAGGGATGGAATGCCTAAGTTCATTGCGAGTGAGCTCGATGTGGACCTTGTCAATTGTGCTCTCATGTACAATCTGCAACATCCACTCGACCTTACTCGCAAAGACCTACGCGAACTATCCCATCTGACACCTCACTGTCTTTGTTGTATCCTTACTTCTTTATGCGAATGATGATGGTCATTGTGAGCGAGGGCGATGTGGACCTTGCTTGTGTTGCCTTCGGTTATCACCAACAACATCCACTCGGTCTTGCTGACAAGTACCTGTGGGAACTATAATCTTGTACTTTACATACTGGCACACAATTTCAACGAATGGTGATGATGTAGCGGTGCTTAGGATGCATGCTCCAAGATGGTGCCTCCATACTGAGGCAATCATGGCTACCGCTGCCACGATTGCCTCACTACAAGGCATCTTTTTGGCCTGTACATCTACACTTAGTCTGAGCCTTTGCCTATTTTATCGCATCTCTTGTTCTGAGTTGTTGTTTTCCTTGCTTTCAGTTGATATGTTCTCTTATTCATGGCAATGACCCCTGTTGGAACGTAGTCAAGCTGTTCCGTCACCGTCGATCCTCAGGTAACTGTTGTGGCTGCTGGACACTTAATCAAGATCCCCATCCATGTCTTGGTCGTCAATCTATGTTGTTCGATCCCTGATCTAGGTCATGTTCTTATATCTCTTGATCACTTCCTGGTGTAGATTAAATGGTCCTCATGCGAATCGAATCATGATGTTGCCAGAGATCAACAAATACCACATGTTGGATCAGTGGAGATTGAAGTGCCAAATGAGGTAAAATAAAAGTAACGAACTTCACATACTATATTTAATATTTTTTGTTATTTTAGACCTTTAATTGTTAATTATTTATACAGGATGTGATTGATAAATATGCTGAGATGGCACCTAAAGTTGGAATGACTTTTGACTATGAGGAAAACGCTTATGAGATGTACAACAGCTATGCTGGACTTGTTGGGTTCAGTGTTAGGAAGTACAGAGCGCCGCAATCATCAGATGATAATTTATGTCAGAAATATCTTGTTTGCACTAGCAAAACACAACAGAAAAATGAGGCATCACAAATGGGATATTACAAGGATCGGTTGTGAATGCTCGTGTCCAGTTTAGTATCAGCAAGGAGAATGTATGAAATGTGCAAAAGGTATTTCAAACTTATTTGTACAGTCCATACATTCTCCTTGTTGATACTAAACTGGACACAAACATCACAACCGGTCTTTGTAATATCCATTTGTGATGTCTCATTTTTCTGTTGTCCTTCACCACTGCAAACAAAATATTTCTGACATAAACTATCATCTGATTTGCGGCGCTTTGTCTCGTACTTCTTAACACTAAACCCAACAAGTCCAGCATAGTTGTTGTACATCTCATAAGCCTTTTTTCCTCACAGTCAAAAGTTATTCCAACTTTAGGTGCCATCTCGGTATATTTATAAACCACATCCTGTACAAATAATTATCAATTAAAGGTCTAAAATAACAAAAATATTAGACATAGTCTGTGAAGTTTGCTACTTTTATTTTACCTCATTTGGCAGTTCAATCTCCACTGACCCAACATGTGGTATTTGTTGATCACTGGCAACATCATGATTCGCATAAGGACCATTTAATCTACATCAAGAAGTGATCATGAGGTAAGAAACATGACATAAATCAGGGATCGACCAACATGGATTGACGACCAGGACATGGAAGCCACAACAGTTACTGAGGATCGACAGCGACGGAACAGCTTGACTACGATTCAGCCATGCAGTCTTCTTCGTCCGTGTGGCTGTCGCTGTGTAGGGCTTCGCCGCGCGGCCCTTCTGCCACGGCCGAATTGACGAGCCTCCCATCCGCCATGCCTGTCGCAGGAACTGGAAGGGCGCCGCCTTTCCGTCATGGACAATGCGATAGGAAGACGATGTGGCCTGTGGTAGGAAAACCTACGATGCAGAAGCTGATCGATCGGGGAGCCGCGCAGGAGCCCAGCGCCCGCACATCCTTTCGATCGCGACATGAGTCGAGCGGGAGCGAGCTGTGTGGAGCAGCAGCCCCGGAACGAGAGGATGCAACGCTCCCTCCCCTCACGGAGGAAATGCGGGACTCGGGATGCGGACACAATCGCGCGCGGCCACGTAGGGGTGCGCACCGAGGCTTGTGTGCGCCCGGTGTGCGCACCCAATTTTTTTTCGAGGATGGATGGGGGAGGGAACAGGTGCGCTGGCTTTTTAAGAAAAAACATGGTGCCCTGGGTTGGGTTCGAACCCGAGACAGACGGAAGCAACAGGCGCAAAATCGTCAAGATTCTCTCGCAAGCGGAAGGAGCGACAATTCTCACGGCCTGTTGTTTCG
Organism: Cenchrus fungigraminus; assembly: GCA_036936925.1. NCBI lineage: Eukaryota > Viridiplantae > Streptophyta > Magnoliopsida > Poales > Poaceae > Cenchrus > Cenchrus fungigraminus. The sequence continues at coordinate 26,138,198 of CM072779.1, read as the reverse complement.
CCGATTGCCCATGCAACCGATTCCCAGGGAAGCGCTCGAGAATCGACACGTTTGGCATGGTTTTCTCGATCAATTTCACTAGAATCCATCCAGAATCGTTAAAAAACACACCCTATAAAGATTGACAACAGCATCACCCCCAATTGCAAGGTCGTTGATGTTGATGTTGAGCATTGGACTAGAGTCTAGTCAGGAATTATTCACCACGATCCAGGCTGGCAAACCTCCCACTGCCTCTCCTCTGAGCTTGCTTCCACACCCAATCCTAAAGCGACAAACACCAAAATCCTAACACGACAGCCCCACCTCGCCAGAGCCGAGATTAGGGCATGGATGACAACGCGACGCGTTTGCATGTTGAAACTCCTTAAAACACTAAGGGTGCGTTTGGTAGAGCTCCGGCTCTGTCAAACCGACTCTAGAGCTACTGCTCCGTCACATAGCAGCTCCATCGTGGAGCTGAGCTTTCAATTTAGAGCTCAAGAATTGTGTTTGGCAGAGATAACATCTTCAGCTCCGAAACAGACAATTTGAATGAATTGACCTCTTTTGCCCTCCGGAATAGTGTTTTTTCCGTTCCTAGACGCTACACGGTACGTGTTCAAGGCGTTTTTTCTCTCGTTCCTCGACGCAACACAGAGATGGTGCATGGCGTTGGTTTTTTTTCTTTGCAATTATCAAACAAACAAGCCACAAATTTGATCAAACAAATATCCCAACAATTGAGAACTAACAAATTGTTCAAATGCTAAGAAATTTAAAAGTTGAGACGTCGGAAACGCAGCGCCGGTCGAACTGCCCAGCCCGACCGCGCTCAGGCTGGCAGCAGGATTGCCAAGCCCAGCAGCGCCCAGCCCGACCGCACCATGGCCGGCCGCAGCGCCCAGCCCGGCCGCGCCCAGGCCAGTTGCCGCTGTCGACATGCCCTGGCCGCCATCGCCGGACATCAGCGACTAGGGTTGCAGAAGGAGGACGACCAAGACCAACACAACGCGACGAAGCCGACTGAATCGGGGGAGGAGGAGGCGGACATGACACCTCGTCATTTCCCCGGTGATCTTCACGTTTCGGTGTGGGAAGCAGAGGCGGTAATGGGGGGAAGAGGAGGCGGCGGCGCTGCGGACGCGAAGAGTCGTGCGGAAGAGGAGGCGACGAGTCGCCCGGTGCTGAGGGAAAAGAAAAACGAACCGGTATGCTTGTGTAATTGTAACACCCCGTGTTTTTAAGTAGTGTTAATTAGTTCTAATCATCTTCTTAACCAAGTCAACATCGTTAGTGCTTAAGCCCTTGGTCAAAACCCTAGTCAAACCACTTTAAATCCTTATCCTGCCTAGAACTTTTGCCACGTTCTCCAAATTTCACCTAAACACTTCAAAATCTGTCAAAATAAAAGTTGTTCATCTTTTCATGGGACACAACTTTCATAATTGGTGGCATTTCAGATTTGGAGTGGAAAGGGGTGAAAAATGTGGTCAACGGCAGAAGCCACTATTTACCGGCGCCGAGAAAATGCCCAAGTTGGCATGCTGTTTATGCAAAATCTGTTGATCAAAACACCTTAGAGCTTTTGTAAAAGTTGTAGAGTGATGAGTGGGCTACAACTTTGCTATATACATCTCGGAGTACTTCTGTTGCAAAATTGGGAGAAAAACAGGGTTAAACAGGGGCAAGTCGAAGCGTTGCACGCCGGGAACGCGCGCACGATGCTATCGCGTCGGAGCGCCACATAGGACCGCCGTATGCACGCACGCTGAGGATGGCATGCGTCTGCCGGTCCGAGGCGAGTGCCGTGGGCACTGTGCGATGATACGCTGATGCGAGCTAGTGGCCGCTAGGCTGGTGCCACGCGGCATCTGCGCACTCGCCGGCGCCCGCACGCGCGCCCGCGGTTGGCCCTCCGCCGGCGCATGTCGCCACCGACCTCCCTGCCCATGCCGTGACCCCCTATGGCCTACGTCAGCTCGGTCATGACCTCCTCTCCATGCCACGCCGGCTATATAAACCCCTCCCCTCATCTGTCGCACAGAAGACCACCGCCGCCGTCCGCCATTAGCGCCGCCGAGACGACCTCGCTGCTCCGCCCGCTCCCGTGACCAACAAGCTCCTCAAACCTCACCCCTAGCATCCACTCGAGCTCCCACAGCCATCCATGGTCTAGCTCCACCCCCACATTCGCCGGAATCCGAGCTGAGGCGGCCGCGCCGCCGCGGCCTCACCGTCGCCGCTCGCCGGAGCCATCTCCAGCCACGCCACCGCCACCAATCGGACCACAGTGAGCTCAATCACACATCCCTGTCGCTTGTTTGCCTCCTCCGGCCGTGCATCGCCACCGGCGAGCTCACCCGCCGCCGGAAGGGCATAGCTATAAAGTCCAGGGGCTTATCTGTGAACCAAGGACCTGTTAGTGATGATCTTTGTCTTAGTTTCCTTTCAACTAGGTCCAGCACCTTCCAAAATTCATATCTATTAGCAAAAAAATTAGAAAAATGCAAATGATTACTTTTTGGAATTCTTGTGAGTACTATGTTTCCTAGAAAGCATGTATAGGTTTTTTCTGAATAGTTTTTGAATAATTTTGAAAAGTCAGTTTGAATTGTTTTTGTGGTAGTTTAAATTCTAGATGTGAGTTTGACTTGAATTTTGGATATGTTGTGCAACATGATGTCCATGATCTCTGGCTAAAGTTTTGCACAAAGTTACTAAGTAGATTTTGAGTTATGCTTTGTTTAGCCTTTATGCTAATAGTAGCTTCATCTTTTTGTCTAGCACTGTATAGGGTTGCTCTCTGGCTACTTTTTATACCTTGAGCTTTTTGTGATATGTTGCTTCTCTAGTAATTTTTGCATGCTAGTTTGGCCCTGTTAAAATAGGTTTTTGATTTATGCATGCTAAGGGACCTATGTGTATTTGTGAAGTTAGGTGTAGAATAAGGTTTTGAATCTTGGTGTAGACCCTTGTGTTGGTGATGTTGTCCCCTGGTAAAAATTTGAGGTAGTTTACATGACTAGTTTTGCCTAGATTAATTTGTGTTTATATTACTAGGTTGCTTTGTTGTTTTGTTAGATTTAATCTAGATTTTTCCTATGCATGATTTTTTGGTGTGAGAGCATGTTTTGTGGTCATCTTGTTGTATGAGAAAAAATCAGGATCAGAGGAGTTATATTTATTTTTATATGCTTAAGAGTAGTTTGAATAGCTATAAAATAATTGATATGTGTGTTATATGCATGTTTTGCTCTTGTTGTTTTAATTCAGTAGTTTGTTATTTAATTCCAGTGGTTGGTTGAAACTTTAATTACTGTTGTGAAGTAATTTTATTTTGTATAGATGTGCACACAATCACCATCAATATAAATATTAATAAATGATTGCATACTTGTCTTTACGGAAGAGTATGCTGAATATATTCTTATCTAGGTGAATGTGGTCAACTTCACACCCTATGCTTGTCATGTGTTGTTTGTGTTTAAATAATTTACATTCACCAACTAATTCCTGCATATGCATCCTTCATGTAGAAGTCCCTGACGGTAGCTACACGCTCGTGCCAGCAGATGATGACGAGGGAGCAAGAGGAGACATGCACTTCGTGACCGTAGATCTAGACCCAGACCGAAGTCCGGAAGTTTGTCTGACTGCCTGTGCCGACGAAGGCAAGCCCCGATTTATCATTAACCTATGTGTTTTCCTGTTAAAACTTCTGAATTTATCTTTAATTATCTTTGTGCATTTACGTTCAGGAGTTGAATTGAAACCCTAGTTGCATGATCCCTAAGTACCTATGATCTTTTACTAGTATGCTATGTCGCTAGTTGCTATGCACTAAGGACCCGGTACAAGTCGGGTGATGTATTTTGCTCGCGAGAATAGGTTCTTGTGTTGGAATCATAAGATTGTTAAATTGGAATGCTCACGTGGTAAGAACATGGGATTTTGGGCTCCGGTCCAATGGTTAAGAGATTAAGTGTTTGAACGTACTAAACATTTGTCGGAAATAGGTACGGTAAGCCTAGTACCTAAATGATGTGGTGCGGGAACTTTGCGCTACTAATCTTGGGTTGCGGCCCCAGTCTTGCAAACTATGGTGCATGTGTGATGCTGGACCCTAGTGTGAGGCATGCTAGATAGCCTTGTACCTAGGACTGTGGCATCCGATCACAATCCGAGGAATGACGGGAACCGCCTAGTTGAATGAACTCTTTGTGAGGGTATTCTCTCGTATGTTTAGGTCCACCTTGCATGGTTATTAATCGATCGATCGTCGGCCTCTCACCATTATCCAAGAGTGCTTAATTATCTGGCCATGGTAATCCCTTTATGATGGAATATTGATAAACTTGATGTTTGATTAAATTGTTTTGTACAACTCATGCTTGCAATAGTTGCTTATCTAGTAATGAATTAATCTACTAGAACTTGAGCTAAAATATTGAAAGTAAGGATTAACTCCTTAGTAGATTTTTGGCAAAACAATCCCACTAGCCAAAAGCCTCGCATGATTAGAGGTTAAGTCCTTATTTTAAGATGGGTAAGCCTTGTTGAGTATTAGTATACTCAGCCTTGCTATAAATGTTGTTTTCAGGTGATAATGTTTGGCCTGGCGAAATTCCACCTGGCTGGGAGCTGGAATGGGTGGATGATGAAGAGTGATGGCGTCATGGGTGGCCTCCCATGATGCCAAGTTATCGTTTAGTTATTTCTGCTGTCTTTTAAACTCTGAACCATTTATTTTTCATGTCAAGAACAAGGGTTTGTAATAAATGACCCTACGGGGAAGATTGGTTTTACTCCCTCCCTTCTCGTATCTTAGGCGCATAACGAAAATCTGCTTTTTCACAGATGTTGGGTGCCCCCTTGGAACGGCTCCCATTGTCAGTCCGGTACCCCCTCGGGACTCGGCAGCCCGGTGCTTAGTTATCAATCCTATTAATTCCGTTGATGTCTGGCTCCACGTGAATACAAACCGGCAACCGAACGCGCACGTATATACCGGTTCTCGATGTCATTCCCACGTGAAAACGAAGGGACTCTTTGCATGCAACAATAAAAGAAACGATAAAAGCATAGGCAGGTTTAAATGGAGGGCTCAAGCTCCCAGCTCCGCCTTGGTATCTGTTTTTGAAGGCTATCCGCCTAAGATACGAGAAAGGAAGGAGTAATTTGTAAGGTACTCTGGACTCTCCTTCGTGGGAGTTTTAATGTATACGTGTTCGATCCTCTGTGTGTTGTACATGTGATTTACCGGGCTTGACCCGGCAACACTCAACGTGATGGTTCTTTATTATCGCTTAATGACCAAATGGAGTGATTTAGGCGATAGTATGGAATTATCTCGGATGAGGTTGTCACAGTTGGTACCAGAGCATCCGTATACACCAGAGTAATTAGATTAACACTAATCACATGTTTTAGAATAAAACTTGCCAAGATTGAGTGGATTTTGAAAATATGTTGGATCGTTAAGGAATGATTTAGACCGAGAGGCCCTAGAGGGGATTTTGGGTTCTTTAAGGTGGCTTATTAATCTATGGTTTATGTTGCTAACTCCCAGCACTTTACTTTATGTCAGACTTACTTTCTTGCACAACCAAACTAGATGAAGCCACGTGTTTCATACGTGTGCTATGCCGCATCACGAGTATGCGAGGGTTGGTAGGGCAATCCATTCAACAGATCCTATCTTCTCGGTTGGATGCTCACGTGTTTTATACGTGTGCTTTTCGTACGCAAGTCATGCAAAGGATGGCATGTTCTATTCAAGATGAACATGTCATGGGTTGTGATGTTACCACATTTTGCTAGACGTGAGCATGATTCCGCATTACGAACATGCGAAGGGGGACACCCTCCATTCAAAAGGGACGTGTCTCAGGTTGGGCGCTGTCCATGCGGTGCAAAATGCATGGGTACCATTTCGATAGTGAATGGTAATGTTTGTGGACGCTTCCGTGACATGCTGGCACAGAGGGTTCTTTTCTTGCAGGTACACTAACCATGTTAGTGTGATCGTGTTGAACGACGTGTAGCTCCGACTAGTTATTATAGGGAGAGTCGTTTATAAGTTTGCCACCGGCGCTAACTACGTCTTTTAAGATCCATGGTTTGTGAGGTCATTTAAGACGTGTGCATCATGATAAAATTTTGTTAAACCTAAAAGTTTTTGTTCTACTCTTGTGCTATGCTTCTAGAAAGGTTTCTTGCTCTTAGAAAGGGTTTTCTCTCTTTGGATCATAAGTTAGTTTTCTGCCAAAACTTGCTGCTGTTGGCTCATGAATTTTTAGAGCCAAATCTAGGATGATTCTGACTAGGCAACTTTTACAAAAGTTGTTCCTCATCAAGTCAATCATCTACTGTGAATTTTTCACAATTTTAGGACCTTTCAATCTAGAGTTATGATCAAATTAGTGAATCTCTGTTCTGCTGTTTTTCCTAGTAACCTTCCTCTGAAAGTAGTTTTTTTTCGAGCATGTTCCTATCTGATCCAAATCTACCTTTGAATACAAAAAATGTGCACAAATATCTCAATGAGTTTCTGAAAAAAATTGGGAATTTTTGGGGCTCTGGTTTTCATGTTATGAATTTTTGTTCATACCTACCAGAATTTTGTACCCGTATTCATGTTATGCTCATATTGAGGTTTAACATGTTGCACCCATTTTTGTGCAGATGGAGTATCCGGAGCACTTCGAGATTGACGTGGACAGTACCCTTCGTACCAATGGCCTCCACTAGGAGGGCTTTCCTCGCATTTTGTGGGACACCCTCCGAGATGTTGGCTACACCACTCCGCCAGTGTACGAGGTGTTGCACTTCTGGGACCTGGGAGTCCCCTACGCGCGCACGACCGCGACCGTGCCACCGCACCCGGAGCACCCTGAGTGGCCGGACTTGAGCATGATGTTCTTCGGACATTGTGGTGTTGAGTCGTTGGAGTCCGCAGCTATGCGGATTCTCCACACCTTCTGCGAGCAGCACCCGGAGGAGGTGATGCTCACGGCGCTGGGGTTGTTCCCGGCCTTGGACCCACAGGACTTGGCTTGGCGTGAGCGTCTGTCGCTCACCGACGTGTTGCTCACGGCTGACCCTCCTGAGGTCACGGTGCACCAACTGCTGAGGCTACTCGAGGCACTTTACAACATGCAGGTCTTCCGCCTCGCCACCGAGGCTATGCTCGCCAGTGTGATCAGAGACACCACAACTTTGAGCGACGTCCTCTACTGGGACTTATAGTACGAGCGGCAGACTTCTGCTCACCTGCAACAGGAGGTTGTTACCCTCCAAGACGAGCGTGCTCAGTGGCACCAGGAGCGTGCTGAGTACATTGAGCAGTTGTACGCCCGAGACCACGAGACTAATATGTTGCGTGCAGACTTGGTTCACTCCGAGGCCCAGCGTTTGGCCTTGGTGCGGAACGTTGCCGAGATGCAGAACCAGGTCGTAGACATGGAGGTCGAGGTCGAGGTGTGGCAGGCTAGGGCGCACCAGTTGCAGTAGCCACCGGTTGTTCCACCAGCAGTGCCTGCCGCTCCTGACAAGCTGCACAGGGGGACTCGAGCTTGGACGAGAACAGTGTCGATGGACCACCCCCTGCTTCTCCTCAGTCCAGCGCTGGCTCCGCTGTGGGCAACTAGCTTGCCCTAGATGATGTTGTAGGAAACTAACATGTACTCTTGGTTTAGTCTTTTCAGCTAGATTTTGTGGAAGAGATTAGGCTGTATGGAGAGTATGTGTGATGTGTTCCTTTTTCCCATGTAATTCGTGTTGTTGTTGGTTGTAACACCCTAAAATTCCATCACTAAATTTACCTTAAGCAACATAGTGTATTAGGATTAGTCTTAAGGACTTAATTAAAATTTCTAATTAATATGGGCTTTAAAGTAATTAAATTCCATTTAAATAATTTAGAACCAACAAGTGCATGTGCATCATCTTTGGCTTTGCATGGTGTTTATGAATGTTTGTGTGTAGTTTAAAAGTTTATAAAATAATTTGAAAATTTGGAAAAGTTTGAAAAGAGTTTGAGTTTGAAAAAGGTTTGAAAAAAAAACAAACTGACCTCAAACTCCCTTCCTTCCTCCCTTTCGGCCCACTTCGGCCCATCTCCCGCCGCGGCCCGTCTTTCCCCATCCCCCTCTCTCGCGCTCGCTGACGCGCCAGGCCCACACGTCGGCTTCGTCTCCTCCCCCGGCTCCTTCCCCTGCTTCGCCGCCATGATCCCCGCCGCTCTGCCCCGCGCCTCCCTGCCTCCTCCCTTCCTTCTTTGAGCTAATTAAGGGCGGTTAAACCCGTAGTTCACGACGCCATCACTCCTCCCCTTCCGTTTCTCCTCCCACTTGCCGCCATAGCCCCTGGAGAGCCGCCGGCCATTGATGGCATTTCCGCCGCCGCCGGAGCTCCTTCCGTTTCTCCTTCCCCCTTTCTTGCTCTATATAAGCCAGGCACGAGCTCCTGCTTTACCTCTTTACTCAGACGCGCCCCCGCATTGCTTCCTCACTTCCACACGCGCCGCCGCCGAAGCTTTTCTGCGCCGCCGTGCCATCGTCGCCGCCGCAGCAAACGCCGTCGGTGGAGGGCCTCTGCTCCCTTCTTTCTTCTTTTCCTTCGCCTGCACAGCTCACCGAGCTTTCTCTCTGTCAGGGATCGCGCCGTCGTCGCGGACCGAGTCGCGCCCCGTCTTCTTCCGCCGGAGCACCGCCCGAGTTCGCCGCCGGCGACGAACTTCCTCACCGACGCCTCTCCTTCGACCGTGTACTCACCCGGCTCTTCCTCGTGTGGTGAGCATTGCTTCCCCGCCGTCCTTTCCCCTGCGCGCGTACCGCAGCACCGGCGCCCGCGCTCCGGCGAGGGCCGCGCCGCCCCCTTCCGGTGCATGTCGTTGTGGTCGCCGGAACCGCCGCCTTGATGGCTCGGTTGCACGCGCGTGCGCCTCCGCTACACATAGAGCCCGCCCGCGCAGGTTTTGGTGCCCTGTGGCGCGATCTAGGGCCGCGCCGACGAGTCCGCCGCCGCGCGCCGCCGTCTCCGGCGAACTCCGCCGCCGCCCCTCGCTCACACGCCACCTCAGCGATCCGATCTAGATCGAACAGCTCAGATCCACAGGCCACGCGGGTCAAACCCGGCCGTAACGGTCAGCACCCGGAGTTTTGTTAAAGAGCCCCTGCACTTTCATCGTTTCGCAAGCCGGTCCTTCCACCATCAAAAACCCTTACAAACAGGTCCTTCTTTTTATGATCTAGCCCCTGTCTTCTCTGATATATAGCACCCGAGGTCCTTTTCTACCCTTTTCACATGTTAGCCCCTCTGTTTTTATACATAATTGTGTTCTAGGTCCCTGGTTTCTTTCAAATAAGCCCAGAAAGCCTAGTTTTCTTACAAAAAAGCCCCTGACTTTTGTTTTAATCATAACTTTCATGTTTTAACTCCGTTTTTCGTGTATAATATATCAAAATGATCGTATCAGTGTGTAGAACCTTTTTATCACTGTGTTCTTAGCATATAGCATTGTTTGGTGTACTGTTTTATTTATTTATTGTATGCTCATGCTTGTGCGTAGATCTCGTGCCTGTTTCAACTGAGCAACCTGTCGGAGAAGATCAAGAAGAACCTTTCTTTGAAGAAGAGGATTCCCAATTTGTAGAGGCAGGCAAATGGATTTCCCCCTCTGCATTTCTCTCTTTGTCCTAAATAATATTTACTTTTATTTGTTGCTATGCATAAATTGATGGGAAAATCACATTTTTAAGGACATGACTAGAGCTTTACCCCTATCACCTTGATCAACCCTTTTTAATAAATGTTTTGGGTAGATAATTGCTTAGTTGCTATACATGGGTTGGTTAGAAGTGGTTTTATGATAAAGACTTTCATGCTTAAGAGATGATGGTTTTGTGTAACACAAGAACACTATGATTTAATTGGAACATGGAGAACCACCCAAGAAAACAGTACAACCACAGTCCATATGGCTCTGGCTTAGCCAATTAATTAGGTGTGTGAATGAACTGATGACCTTATCTGAAAGGGGCAGAGGGGGGTTGGGGTTGTAGGGGCATAGCCCGGTCCTTTTGGGGGTAGCAGCCTTTGCTAAGGTGCTGACCACTAGGGAGGGTTATGGTCCGCCCTGATCTGTAACTATGCGGGTTGTTGGTCTTTTCCATGCCTTTGTAAAGGCTTCGTAGTGGACCCCTAGCCACTCACCTCAGAAGTGTTTAAGGGTCTAGCTAACCCGGGCAACATGGGGAACACGAGCTGTGGGTAAAGTGTACAACCTCTGCAGAGTGAAAACTGATCGATCAATCGTGCTCACGGTTAAGAGCGGCTTGGACCCTCACATGATAATTAAACTTGAAGATGAATTCAAATTGTGGTTTTGTATGGTTTTGGATAATGTTTCAAATGCTTAATTTTTGGGGTTGGTATAAACTTTCACTTAGTAATAGGCCTGCTAATAAAACTTGACCAACATTAAAATGCTAACCGCTGTAAACCCTTAGCCTGTCCTTGACAGCCTTGCATACTTTCCCCCACTTGCTGAGCTCCAACCATAAGTGTGCTCACCCTTGCTTACCGCTGTTCACAGGAGAACAACGGTGAGGAGTACTTCAGCGACTTCGAGGAGTTCTGAGGCATGCGATTCCCCAGTCATCTGCCTGTGGAAGCTGAAGACAAAGTTGTTCGTCTAGTTATTGATTGTTCGTTCTATTGGACCTTCGAGTCCACTGCCTGAGTGTAATAAAGAGATAATGTAATGGTATAACTCTTGTACGTTTTTTATTATTGTTCATGATATTACACTCTTATGTCTATCGTATGTGTGTAACTTGATCCTAGCGCACATATGAGATGCATTTGGTTTCTCTTCGGAAATCAAGTGTGACAAAGTGGTATCAGAGCAGTAATGACTGTAGGACGCAGCCTTAAGTTAGAAATGGTCGAAAATTAAGGATTCATGATCTAGAAAGCCATGTCATCTTACAAAATTTACTTATTTATGCATAAAAACTAATTTATTCAGTTTTCCTTTATTTAAATGCTATCATTTTATTTTGTCTATGCTGAGTCTCCTTTTTGCCTATCAGATGGCCAGGACCAAGAACACAGCACGCAAGAGCACTGGAGGCCGTGTCCCCACTGGTCAGCTGGCACCTCACTACCCACTTGTTGAGCCAGAGGAACAGCCTGAGGTTCAGATGGAAGATCAGGTTGAGGAAGATCCAGAGAGGATATTCGAGGATGACGCTGAAGATCACCATGGGCAGCCACAGCTGTATGATGGCACCAACTTGGTTGTGGATGCCGATGGCGACATGGTGATACCTCCAGCTGCCTCTGCCCCTGATGCTCCTCCGTCACCACCAGCGGATCTTGTGCAGGATGCCCTCGCACAGGAGGCTACAGGAGGGGACCCGGATGATTCCGGGGATGACAGCAGTGATGACAACAGTGGAGATAGCAGCAATGGGGATGACAGTGATGATGATGATGGCAGTGATGGCAACAACGAGAATGAAGATGAGGAGGTTGACGTCAATGGGCACGAGGACGACAACAGTGCTGTGAATGATGATCAGGTGGATGATGATCCTCGCTTTCATGGAGCGACATACCACTACCACCATACTGAGGAGGATGAGGGACAGTTTGTTGTCCTACTGGAGGAGACCTTACAGCACCTTGACTTCACAGAGAGGCCCCTCTACGTCACCAAGCACTACTCGGAGCCTAGGTTGGAGGATTACTACACCACTGAGGTTCACATCCGTGTGCCTCTTCGTGGCGGTATCAGGCACAGTATTCACTCTTCACACTTCAGCTCAACTCCCACGTCAGTGTAGGCTGCTTCGGTGAACGATGCAGCAAGGAGGGCCCTGTGGTCCATCAGTCACAGATATCGTGAGCGGCTGCACGACTCCGACTTCCGCCACGTCCTCAGCCGTCCTAGAGGCAGCGCGAACACTGTTGTTCCCGTGGGGAATAACAGGGATGGTCGTGTGGATATCTTGGCCCGTGTTGCTTCAGCACTCAACACGGACTTGGAGGGTTCATACGACGAGGTGGATCGTCTCCACGATCAGCTTCAGAGGGCTCAGGCTCGGATCGCTCAGCTTGAGGCGCAGGTTGCTGGGCGACGTCCTCCAGAGGAGGAAGCACCCTTCTATCCTCCAGAGTCTCCACCTCGCAAGAGGACTCGCTACGGTACCGACAAGGCTACTACCAGCGTGCAGCAGGATTAGGAGATTAGGAGACCCACCTTTACTTTTGTTATCGATAGAGCGTTCCTGTGAGAACGAGTCTTGTAATAATGGTTGTTGCATGCAAACATGTTTGATTTGGTTCTTTGTTTGAGTGTGTTGTATTGTGGAGTGATGGCCACAATGCGACAAGAACAAAAAATCATTTAGTTAATGAAGGGTTGGGTTATCCTTATCTATGATGTTTCTTTATCAAGTTCGGATGATACAAAAACTGTTCACGCAGCTCTCTGACACAGCAGTCAAGTTTAAATTTTATCTTGAGCTACAGAACTCCATTTGATGTAAAACCAGTTGGGTTAGTTCACAAATTTTATGAGCAAATTTCTGGCAAAAATTCAGCAGTAAAGAATAAGTATTCACGGAGTTATGTACAAAACTTTGGGGATATCAGAAACTGTAAAACTCTGGTGACACAGTGATCTTGTTTAATTTATATCTCAAGTTATAGATCTCCAATTGAGATGAAATTAGTTGGGTTGGCTTCGAAATTTCATATTACATATTCGGATAAATTTTCATAATTTTTGGACAATATCATTGGGAGTTACACATGATTTATTGAGACTAACAGAATCTGATCAAATTAAAAGTTCAAGCATCCTTAACCATTGAGTTTACTCTTCATGCATCACTTGTGCTTATCTGAAATATATTTTTCTAACAATCAGATGGTACAAACCAGGTCAGGAGGAGGTCAAGATGTTCCGCCAGTAATTCGTGCTCACATAGCCAATCAACAAGCTCAAGTACCATCACCTCCACCCCCACCACTTAACCAAATAGATCCGGCTATGCTGCAATTCCTTACCACCCAAACCCAGCTGCTGCAGAACCTCACTACTACAGTCCAAAACCTACAAGCTCAACAAAACCAGCCAGCACCCCCTCCCCCGCCTCACCCACAGCCGAGGGACAAACATAAGGAGTTTATGAGCCACAATCCTCCCACCTACTCCCACTCTACTGATTCGTTGGATGCCGATGACTGGTTGAAGACGGTTACCAAGAAGCTTGAGATCGTTCAATGCACCGACCGAGAGATGGTCCTTTATGCTGCAGGCAGATTGACAGGACAAGCTGGTGATTGGTGGGATGCATATTCGACTGCACATCCTAATAGAAACAATATTACTTTGCAGGAGTTCCGAGATAACTTCCATACATATCACATTCCTTCGAGAGTGATAAAACTTAAGCAGAAGGAATTTCTTGCACTGAAGCAAGGGAATATGTCTGTCACAGAGTATCTCGACAAGTTCACTCACTTGTCCCGTTATGCTCCTGATGAAGTCAACACTGATCCCAAGAGGCAGGAAAGGTTCCTGGATGGCTTGATTGGGCCACTTAACTATCAGCTACAGAGCCATACATTCCCTGATTTCCAGACACTGCTCAATAAAGCTATTGGACTGGAGAGTAAGAGGAAGGAACTGGGTGAGCAAAAACGCAAGTTCCAATCGCATGGGCAATCTAGCAGTAACACCCGTCCTCGCTATAGTTCACAGCAAGGCTCTTCCTAGTATCGTTCTGGTGGTCAAGGAGGGAAATATCCTCAGAACTTGCAGTTGCAGCGCTCATTTCAACCACAACCCTTCAACCCTCAGACACCACGAACTCCCACTCCTCAGCAGAATCACTCTAACAATGGTTCTGGGGCACCTGTCAGAAACACTACTCCTGTTCAGCCCAGTGGATGTTTCAAGTGTGGTGAGCTGGGACATTATGCCAACAATTGTCCCAAAAGAGGGATGCAGACTCCTCAGAAGGACAATGGCCAGAGGCCTGGTCAGTCATCGTCTCAGCCTCGCACTCCCCAAGCTCCAAACAAGAGAGGCCAACAGAACTATATGCGTGGCCGAGTGAATCATATATCAGTGGAGCAAGCCCAGAATGACTCCGGCGTTGTACTGGGTACGTTTCCCGTCAATTTTATACCTGCTACAGTTTTATTTGATTCGGGAGCATCGCATTCATTTGTAACTGATCAATTTGTGGCAAAACATAACATATCTATGGGTCCTATGAAGACACCATTGATAGTTAGTTCCCCGAGAGGTGAAATGAGAACTGGTCATATGTGCCCACAAGTGAATATTAACATCATGGGAGTAGACTTTCTGGCTAACCTAGTAGTCTTAAAGTCATGGGGAATAGATGTGATCTTAGGTATGGATTGGTTACAGAAATATGATGGAGTTATACAATGCCGTAAGAAGTCAGTGTTGTTAACTAGTCCGCAAGGAGAAAGAATTAAGTATGTGGGTACCCCCTCATCCAATAGTGGCACCGTGAATTCAGTTGAAGGCAAAGCCTTGGAAGACGTAAAGGTAGTAAATGAGTATCCCGATGTGTTTCCGGATGATTTACCAGGTATGCCACCTGATCGTGACATTGAATTCAGTATTGAACTTATACCTGGTACTGCTCCTATATCAAAAAGACCATATAGAATGGATGTTAAAGACTAAGCTAAACTAAAGAAACAAATAGAAGAATTACTCAGTAAAGGTTTATCCGTCCTAGTTCTTCACCATGGGGAGCCCCCACTCTCTTCGTGGATAAAAAGGATGGATCTAGGAGGTTGTATATAGATTATCGATCTCTTAATGAAGTTACCATCAAAAATAAATACCCTTTACCCCGGATCGAGGATTTGTTTGATCTAATGAGAGGAGCAAAAGTTTTCTCTAAGATAGATCTCCGATCGGGTTACCATCAGTTGAAAATTCGAATGGAGGATATTCCAAAGACGGCATTCACGTCTAGGTATGGGTTGTATGAGTTCATTGTGATGTCGTTTGGCTTGACCAATGCTCCAGCATATTTATGTACTTGATGAACAAAGTGTTTATGGAGTATCTTGACAAGTTCGTCGTGGTATTTATTGATGATATTCTGGTGTTTTCTCGGAGTGAGGAAGAACATGAAGAACACTTGAGACTCGTATTGCAGAAGCTTCGGGAACATCAACTTTATGCCAAGTTTAGAAAGTGTGATTTCTGGTTAAAGGAGGTCTCTTTTCTCGGACACATTATCACTGATGGTAGGATTGCTATGGATCCAAGTAAAGTCCGGGATGTGTTGAACTGGAGTCCGCCTAAGAATGTACCGGAGATCAGAAGTTTCCTTGGTCTTGCAGGATACTATCGCAGATTTATCGAGGGATTCTCGAAGATTGTGAAACCCCTTACAACTTTACTAGAGAAGGGTAAAGAGTTTAAGTGGGATGACAAGTGTCAAGCCAGTTTTGAAGAATTGAAGAAGAGATTGACCACATGTCCTGTGTTGATAATGCCGGATATTCATAAAGGATTTGATGTGTATTGTGATGCTTCTCGGCAAGGACTAGGTTGTGTGTTGATGCAAGAAGGAAAGGTCGTAGCATATGCCTCGAGACAGTTAAGAAAACATGAGCAAAATTATACTACTCATGATTTGAGCTAGCCACAGTTGTGCATGCTCTCAAAATCTGGAGGCATTTTATGATTGGGAATAAGTGTTAGATTTTCACCGATCATAAGAGTCTGAAGTATATCTTTACACAGAAGGATCTTAATCTAAGACAACGTACATGGTTAGAATTAATCAAGGATTATGATCTGGATATTCAGTATCACCCTGGAAAAGCAAACGTTGTAGCAGACGCATTGAGTCGGAAGAATCAGGCCAATATGCTAATAGGTCGTTTGATGCCTCAGGAGTTATGTTGGGAGATGGCTCAGCTCAACTTGGGGATTGTTGCTCAGAATGAGACCTTAACGTTAGAAATTGAGTCGACACTTGAGCAGGAAATTAGGAAAGGGCAATTGACAGATGAGAAGATTAAGGAGTACAAGAAACTGATAAAGTTGGGTAAAGTTCCAGAATTCAGGGAAGATGAACAAGGAACGGTGTGGTTCAAGAACAGAATTTGTGTGCCCGAGATTAAAGAATTGCATGAGACTATATTGAAGGAAGAACACGATTCAGCTCATTCTATTCATCCTGGAAGTACTAAGATGTACCAAGATTTGAAACAAAGGTATTGGTGGTACGGGATGAAAAAGGATGTAGCGGCTCACGTAGCTTTGTGTGACACATGTCAAAGAGTAAAAGCAGAGTATCAAAGACCAGCAGGGCTGCTTCAACCTTTGAAGATACCTGAGTGGAAATGGGAAGAGATTAGCATGGATTTCATTGTGGGTCTTCCTCGTACACGTGATGGGTATGACTCTATATGGGTAATCGTGGATAGGCTAACCAAGGTTGCACATTTTATACCAGTGAAGACGACATACACTAGGGTCAAGTTAGCAGAGCTATACAATTCAAGAATAGTGTGGTTACATGGAGTTTCGAAGAAGATAGTATCAGATCGAGGCACTCAATTCACTTCACGTTTTTGGCAGAAGTTACATGAATCAATGGATACAAAGTTGAATTTCAGTTCAGCATATCACCCTCAAACAGATGGACAAACAGAAAGAATGAATCAGATCCTAGAAGATATGTTAAGAGCTTGTGCTTTGAAGCATGGAGGCAGTTGGGACAAGAGTTTGCCTTATGCAGAGTTTGCTTATAATAACAGCTATTAGTCTAGCATAAAAATGGCACCTTTTGAAGCTTTGTACGGGAGAAAATGCAGAATACATTTGTTCTGGAATCAAACTGGAGAGAGTCAACTCTTTGGACCAGATAGCATAAGAGAAGCCGAAAAACATGTTGAGATAATTCGGAAAAATCTCAAAGCTGCACAATCACGACAGAAGAGTTATGCCGACCCTCGTAGAAGAGAAGTGGTATTTGAAGTGGGTGATTATGCATATCTTAGAGTATCACCTATCCGAGGTCTGCGAAGGTTTAATGTCAGAGGGAAGTTGTCACCTCATTTTATTGGACCTTTTCAGATCTTGGAAAGGAGAGGAGAGGTAGCTTATCAGTTGGAACTGCCAGCACAATTGTCGGGAGTTCATGATGTGTTTCACGTATCACAATTAAAGAAGTGCACAAGTGAGGTCAGAATAGAACCAGTACAACTGGAAGATATTGAGATGGAAAAAGACTTGACTTATAAAGAATATCCTATCAAAATCTTGGATACCTCAGAAAGGGTTACTCGGAGTAAAGTTATCAAGATGTGTAAAGTGCAGTGGAGTCATCATACAGAGGAAGAGGCAACCTGGGAAAGAGATGATGAACTCATGGAAGATTTTCCTCAGCTGTTCTCTAATCCTTCTGAATCTCGGGATGAGATTCTCTTTAAGGGGGTAGGATTTGTAACACCCTAAAATTCCATCACTAAATTTTTAAGCAAAATAGTGTATTAGGATTAGTCTTAAGGACTTAATTAAAATTTCTAATTAATATGGGCTTTAAAGTAATTAAATTCCATTTAAATAATTTAGAACCAACAAGTGCATGTGCATCATCTTTGTCTTTGCATGGTGTTTATGAATGTTTGTGTGTAGTTTAAAAGTTTATAAAATAATTTGAAAATTTGGAAAAGTTTGAAAAGAGTTTGAGTTTGAAAAAGGTTTGAATAAAAGGTTTGAAAAGGAAAAAAAAACAAACCGACCTCAAACTCCCTCCCTTCCTCCCTTTCGGCCCACTTCGGCCCATCTCCTGCCGCGGCCCGTCATTCCCCCTCCCCCTCTCTCGCGCTCGCTGACGCGCCGGGCCCACACGTCGGCTTCGTCTCCTCCCCTGGCTCCTTCCCCTGCTTCGCCGCCGTGATCCCCGCTGCTCTGCCCCGCGCCTCCCTGCCTCCTCCCTTCCTTCTTTGAGCCAATTAAGGGCGGTTAAACCCGTAGTTCATGCCGCCATCACTCCTCCCCTTCCGTTTCTCCTCCCACTTGCCGCCATAGCCCCTGGAGAGCCGCCGGCCATTGATGGCATTTCCGCCGCCGCCGGAGCTCCTTCCATTTCTCCTTCCCCCTCTCTTGCTCTATATAAGCCGGGCACGAGCTCCTGCTTTACCTCTTTACTCAGACGCGCCCCCGCATTGCTTCCTCACTTCCATACGCGCCATCGCCGAAGCTTTTCTGCGCCACCGTGCCATCGTCGTCGCCGCAGCAAACGCTGTCGGTGGAGGGCCTCTGCTCCCTTCTTTCTTCTTTTCCTTCGCCTGCACAGCTCATCGAGCTTTCTCTCTGTCAGGGATCCCGTCGTCGTCGCGGACCGAGCCGCGCCCCGTCTTCTTCCGCCGGAGCGCCGCCCGAGCTCGCCGCTGTCGACGAACTTCCTCGCCGACGCCTCTCCTTCGACCGTGTACTCGCCCGGCTCTTCCTCACGTGGTGAGCGTTGCTTCCCCGCTGTCCTTTCCCCTGCGCGCGTACCGCAGCACCGGCGCCCGCGCTCCGGCGAGGGCCGCGCCGCCCCCTTCCGACGCACACCATCGTGGTCGCCGGA
Source organism: Cenchrus fungigraminus (assembly GCA_036936925.1). Classification (NCBI taxonomy): domain Eukaryota; kingdom Viridiplantae; phylum Streptophyta; class Magnoliopsida; order Poales; family Poaceae; genus Cenchrus; species Cenchrus fungigraminus. Next base: position 26,119,557 of record CM072779.1, on the reverse strand, counting down.
ACCGCCGCCTTGATGGCTCGGTTGCACGCGCGTGCGCCTCCGCTGCACATAGAGCCCGCCCGCGCACGTTTTGGTGCCCTGTGGCGCGATCTAGGGCCGCGCCGGCGAGTCCGCCGCCGCGCGCCGCCGTCTCCGGTGAACTCCGCCGCCGCCCCTCGCTCACACGCCACCTCAGCCATCCGATCTAGATCGAACGGCTCAGATCCACCGGCCATGCGGGTCAAACCCGGCCGTAACGGTCAGCGCCCGGAGTTTTGTTAAAGAGCCCCTGCACTTTCATCGTTTCGCAAGCCGGTCCTTCCACCATCAAAAACCCTTACAAACAGGTCCTTCTTTTTATGATCTAGCCCCTGTCTTCTCTGATATATAGCACCCGAGGTCCTTTTCTACCCTTTTCACATGTTAGCCCCTCTGTTTATATACATAATTATGTTCTAGGTCCCTGGTTTCTTTCAAATAAGCCCAGAAAGCCTAGTTTTCTTACAGAAAAGCCCCTGACTTTTGTTTTAATCATAACTTTCATGTTTAACTCCGTTTTTCACGTATAATATATCAAAATAATCGTATCAGTGCGTAGAACCTTTTTATCGGTGTGTTCTTAGCATATAGCATTGTATGGTGTACTGTTTTATTTATTTATTGTATGCTCATGCTTGTGCATGGATCTCGTGCCTGTTTCAACTGAGCAACCTGTCGGAGAAGATCAAGAAGAACATTTCTTTAAAGAAGAGGATTCCCAGTTTGTAGAGGAAGGCAAGTGAATTTCCCCCTCTGCATTTCTCTCTTTGTCCTAAATAACTGCATATTAAATAATATTTACTTTTATTTGTTGCTATGCATAAATTGATGGGAAAATCACCTTTTTAAGGACATGACTAGAGCTTTACGCCTATCACCTTGATCAACCCTTTTTAATAAATGTTTTGGGTAGATAATTGCTTAGTTGCTATACATGGGTTGGTTAGATGTGGTTTTATGATAAAGACTTTCATGCTTAAGAGATGATGGTTTTGTGTAACACAAGAACACTATGATTTAATTGGAACATGGAGAACCACCCAAGAAAACAGTACAACCACAGTCCATATGGCTCTGGCTTAGCCAATTAATTAGGTGTGTGAATGAACTGATGACCTTATCCGAATGGGGCAGAGGGGGTTGGGGTTGCAGGGGCATAGCCCGGTCCTTTTGGGGGTAGCAGCCTTTGCTAAGGTGCCGACCACTAGGGATGGTTATGGTCCGCCCTGATCTGTAACTATGCGGGTTGTTGGTCTTTTGCATGCCTTTGTAAAGGCTTCGTAGTGGACCCCTAGCCACTCACCTCGGAAGTGTTTAAGTGTCACACCTGTTTTTCCAAAGAAAACCAAGTGCAGATCTATATGCATGCCAGGATCAAGTTTCATGCATATAGTTGACATAAGTGAATAACAGAAACAATATCTCGTAAGAAAAAGAGAGAACATCAGAGTATTACGCTAAAATCCTGGAAACGAAGGCTCCAAACATCACATGTAGTCGACTGGGGGCTGCGTACGCCTAGCATCAACTCCATCTTCAACAGCTTCACACATCTTCTCCTTCTGAGCAGCAGTTTAGCAAGGTTGAGTACACTTATGGTTGGTACTCAGCAAGGCCACAAGAAATAACCAGAATTCAATTTAAAGTCCATCTTTAAGTATATTAATCATGTGAGGGTCCAGGCCGCTCTTGACCGTGAGCACGGCTAATCGATTAGTTTAAACTCTGCAGAGGTTGTACACTTTCACCACAAGTCGCGTAAAAGTTCGGAAGAACTTTGGACCCAACCATGCTGTGCAAAAGTAGGCACAATACCACACTACCTAGGTGTGATTGCATAGGGACGCTACGAGGCCTTTACAAAGATTCCCGAATGTGAAGCAACCCGCGAAGGTTCAGAGTCGTTGCAGAGTATAAAGTCCCCTAGTAGGCGTCGTGTCTTAGCCAAGCCCACTCCCCACTAGAGCGAGTCTATACCCCACTGGCGCTCTCCCTTGCCCTTATCAGGTAAGGCCACCCCAACATCAAGGTTTCTAATTATTCAGCCAAGACAGAGCCATATGTCTTGTGGTTGCACTGTTTTCCTGGGTGGTCGCTCCATGTTCCGATTAAAGCATAGTATTCTTGTAAACAAAGCATAGGTAGAAGGATGGTTAGGGACACTTGCCTTTTTCCAACGATAAGCTACTCTTACTGCTTCACAGCTCTTGCTCTCTTGGAACTCTTTATCTTCAAAGCAAACGAACAACGCCTCTTCTACTCGAAGCAATCATCGGAAACAAACATACAAAGCAAACAGACAAGTACAACTAAGAACAATGCACCAATCAAAAGAAAAGCATTAAAAGAGCGCACTAAAGGATAGGCTCGATCTATGGTTACGCAACGCTGAGAACGTGACTAAGGTTCAAAAGACAAAAGCTATCGAGAGATTTTTATCACACATCAAGAGACTATGAGCTTGGTTTATTTTAATTAGCAAAAGATATGTAAAAGATATTTCATAAAGAAAATACCTTAATTTGGAATTAAAGCAAATTAAACTTTATTTATAAAACCGGTGTAAAGAACTAGTCAACTTTTATTTATAAAGATTCATATACAAGTTATACCAATTAAACATTTAAATTAGAAAAGCTAAGCTATATGAATCATCTAAACGTAAGTTTATGATTCGAGTAGATCATATTATTAAAAATATTATGGCATTGTCATTAGTCAAATTAATATTTATTATAAAAACTGGTGTAAAAGCCTAATCAATTTTTAATTAGAAAATTTTAATTAAACATTAAACAAATTAATATTTGAATTATGAAAAACCGGGTAAAAGATCTAATTAGATTTTATTTACAAAAGCATGTGAAATAAAGGTTAATCAAATTAATATTGATTATGAAAAACGGTGTATGGCACTATATAGCTTTTATTTAGAAAATGCATGGTTAATAAGCATTAATCAAAATTAATATTAAATTTATTTTCAGAAAACAAAACATGATGAAAACTCACCACTAACGCGTACTTCATGTCATTATGAACCTAACGCGACTTGAACGGACTAAAACGGAGCTAAAATGTAAAATCTATGGCTAAAACTAGATGCAGGGACCTACTGGCAAGGTTCAGAAACTTCTAGGGGCTTAACTGCAAGAAACCAGGGGCATATACATAATTATGTCTATAAACTTGAGGACTTTTATGCAAAAACATCAGGATGAACCGGATCGGGAGAATCTATTAGATCCAGGGGGTTTTCTGTAAGAGGGACAAGACACAAGAAAAAGGATCTAAGGCTTAAAGTTTTCTCGGGGACTTAGATGCAAATCTGCCAGGGGCTTTCTTCAACCTTGGTACAGAGGTGCCCGGTGGACAGGGGAGGCACCGGCCGGCGGGGCTTGGAGCGCTCCGGCGTCCTAGGATTCAGGTGAGGGGCGCAGGGGTTGGAGGAGGTTGGGAGGAGCTCGAGTAGGTGCTCACCTACGGTTGAAGACGAAGGGAGGCGGCTGGCGGCGGGGCTCTGCGGCGGCCGGCGGTGGTAGAAAGAGGCGGCGGCGCTCCGGTGGTGCCGCAGCTCCAGGAAGCGGTGGCGGGTGTGCGGCTCGTCGTGGAGGCGCTCCTGGCGGCCTTGAGTTGCCCCGGGGACCGATGGAGGCGGCGCAACGTGCGACGGCCGGCGCGAGCTCCGAGCTCGGCGTGCGGCGGCGCAGCGTAGGCGAGCGAAACACAGGGCGCGGCTCTGCACAGGGACGTGGCGACAGCGCGCGGTGCTCGAGGATAAGCTCCGGCCGGCGAAACGGCGATAGCAGCGCCGGCGGCGCTTTGGCTTGGCATCGAATCCCGGCGGCGGCCGGTGCTGCGCGAGCACGGTTGGAGGTGAGGCGGCGAGGCGCAGGAGCAGGCGGCCGGGCTTTATGGGGCGCGGATCTAGATGGCCGTGGCGTGTACGACTCGCACGCCGAGGACTACGCGGGCGCGCGCGGGACACGAGGATGGCCGGGACTCCGGCGTCCGCCTTGGTCACGATGGGAGGTTGAAGATGACGAGCGGGGTCCACAGGTCAGTGACCGTGAGAGAGGGAGAACAGAGCGGGCCAGCGCGGGCTGTTTTCTTGTTGGGCCGGGGTAAAAACAAGCGGCGAAGGAGATAGGGGGGCACGAACCGACTTCTTGCGGCGACAGTGCGAGAGAGGTGGGCCGCAGCTGGGCTGGCTCATGTTGGGCAGCCGCGGTAAGCTGGGCTGGAAAGTGGTCACAGGCCAAAAGAGAAGAAGGAAGGGAGGGAAAAGAGAAGGGATTTCTTTTTTTCTTTTTATTTTCAGATAATACTTTCGTGAATAGAATAATCTTAGATAATTCATTAAATCACGAAAAATACTCCGAAAAATCTCAAAAATTCTAGGAAAATTCCCAGAGATAGATTGAGACACAAACAACCCAAATAAAATATTTGGAGCTCATGAAAAAAATTTTAGAGCCTTCTAATAAATAGAATAAGCTCAGAGAAAATGAAAATAAACTCCAGAAAATTCTCAGAAGGATTTGGTCAGCACCTAAGCGTGTTTTTAAAAAGCTTTTGCACTCATGAACACCAAAATGCATCGGCATGAATGCACACGCACACAATCATTTTATTTAATTTCAGAAAAACAAACATTGGCTTTTTCCTATACTATATTTCCTGTAAAGAAAATAAATGTTTGGAAATTTTTAAAATTGAGAGAAATCATTGTTTTAATTATTCTTTCCTATTCACATCCCGAAATTGGAAATTTCAGGGTGTGACATTAAGGGTCTAGCTAACCCGGGCGACATGGGGAACACGAGCTGTGCGTAAAGTGTACAACCTCTGCAGAGTGAAAACTGATCGATCAGTCGTGCTCATAGTCAAGAGCGGCTTGGACCCTCACATGATAATTAAACTTGAAGATGAATTCAAATTATGGTTTCGTATGGTTTTGGATAATATTTCAAATGCTTAATTTTTGGGGTTGGTATAAACTTACACTTAGCAATAGGCTTGCTAATAAAACTTGACCAACATTAAAATGCTAACCGCTGTAAACCCTTAGCCTGTCCTTGACAGCCTTGCATACTTTCCCCCACTTGCTGAGCTCCAACCATAAGTGTGCTCACCCTTGCTTACCACTGTTCAGAGGAGAACAACAGTGAGGAGTACTTCAGCGACTTCGAGGAGTTCTGAGGCATGCGATTCCTCAGTCATGTGCCTGTGGAAGCTGAAGACGAAGTTGTTCGTCTAGTTATCGATTGTTCGTTCTATTGGACCTTCGAGTCCACTGCCTGAGTGTAATAAAGAGATAATGTAATGGTATAACTCTTGTACATTTTTTATTATTGTTCATGATATTACACTCTTATGTCTATCGTATGTGTGTAACTTGATCCTGGCGCACATATGAGATGCATTTGGTTTCTCTTCGGAAATCAGGTGTGACATTGGTGATCCGTAAACAATGCATCTTGTAATGCTATTGGATAAACACCTTGTGATGTTATGTTCCATGAATGAATTCGTGTTGTCATGATCAAAATTTCATCTTGCGCATGCTCACCAAAATTCATCATGTTTGCATAAGCGTACCGAGAGCTATGGCAATTTTAGTGCATCTCGGCCTCCTGTGAAAACAGCTAGGCAGAAGCTTGGATACGGAATTTTTCGACCATGATAACATTGAAAATTGACCCTGAGTTGAATACTAATGTTGGATCTTACAAACTTCTGCACTTACTGACCAAAAATGAGAATTTTTCTATGTATGGGTAGAGAGTTATGAATTTTTCACCAAATCAGCTGCGATGTCCGGTTCCTGAAAATGTGGATATTTATGAGTTTTCGTCTTGCATATTCTTCTTGTGGTTAATGGTAAGCAAGCTTACGAACATATGGCTAATGAAAACTCCATGAATTTCAAATGGCGGGACCAACACGCACCTCCCCCAAATGGTTTCGGTGCAAGTGGGAGTGATGCTCTGCCACCTCCTCCCAACATGACAATCCAAGAGCAGTTCATCGCCACCCAAACTAAGGTGATGTGACAGATATTGCAGACGTAGCAGCAGATTGCTCAACAGCCGCAGCAAGCTCCACGTGGGGGAAATCATGATGGCCAACCCTTGGTCACCAAGTATGAGCACTTCTATGCCATGAAGCCCCCAACGTTCGAGGAGGCCAAGGAGCCTCTAGCTGCTGATGCATGGATCAAGGCCATTGAGGCAAAGTTCTTAGTGCTTGTTTTGCCATGCTCAGAGGTGCGTAAGGCCAGTTTTGCTGCCTTACAACTCCGTGGTGCTGCATTGCTGTGGTGGGAGCACTACAAGTCTATGGTTCCAGCTGGGCATCAGGTCACTTGGACTGAGTTCAAGAGGGCCTTTAAGGAACATCATATTCCTAAGGTCTCATGGTCGTGTTTACATAGGAGTTGAAAAAATTTTCAACCCCTTTTGACCACTAATTAAAGGTATTAAATAAAGCAGTTTATAAAACTACTTCCACACCTCAATGTAAATTTCTGAGAGCAATCTAATGAGGGCTTTGACCACAGGATTAGAGAATGGTACTGTAGCATTACTGTAGCAAATCATTAAATTAATTATACTATTAGATTCATCATGCAAAATTGCACTCATATGTGAAAAGGTTTTGCAAATAAATTTCATTTAGTACTTCATGCATACAAGATTCCTTTCTCCGAAAAAATTTTAGAGGGAATCTAAACACGACCCATGGACTGAAAGATGAAGGAGTTTCTTGCGCTGAAGCAAGGCACTGACACGGTGTACGAATATGCAAAGAAATTCAATTCCTTGTGTCAGTATGGTGGGCATCATGTTGATAGTGATCCCAAGAAGATAGAGCGTTTCCGTGACGGGTTGAACGGGGACCTTTATGAGAGGCTTAATCTCTTTGAGCCTAACAACTATCAAGACCTTGTGAACAAGGCCATCTCCCAGGAAGATGCCATGAGAAGGGCACAAAAGGATAAGAAGAGGCAGGCCGGATTCACCACTACTGGTGGATCAGGCAAGAAATTCTACTTCGTCAAGAAGAGTACGCAGGGGCATTCCCAGTCATCTTCATCTGGACACTGGAGAATAACCCCATCTCAGAACAAGCCTTCTAGGAATTTCCAGTACCGGAAGGCACAGCAGCCATCTTACAAGCCTAGTGCACCCCCGGCCAACAATAGTGTGATCAAGGACCGTCGGTGCTACAATTGTGGGCAACCAGGGCACTATGCAAATAAGTGTCCCAAGCCTAAGCAGATCAAGACCTACCAGCAAGGTGAAGGGTCAGGGGCCAAGCAGGGCAAGAAGCCCACTATGCAAGTGAAGCAAGGCAAGCTGAACTTCACGTCCATAGTGGATATGCCAGAAGGAGCACCAGTGTTGACGGTACCTTTTCTATCTGAGGCTATTCAGTTAAAGTATTGTTTGATTCTGGTGCTACACATAGTTTTATAAATGGGAAATTTCTGCACAAACGGGGAGTGGGTAGTTGTCACATGAACCGACCTTTCCTGATAACAACACCTGGTGGGAGAGTTACCACTAGAGACCTATCCTTGAGAGTGCCACTTGAGCTAGGTAGCAAAGTCTTTCCAACAAATCTCATTGCCTTGGGTCTAGAAGGTATTGATGTGATTCTAGGGATGGATTGGTTGACACAACATAAAGTCATCTTGGACCTTGCTACAAGAATGATAGAAATCAATTCACCTACTGTGGGCACCTCTACTCTCTACTCACCCTCCAATGGCAAGGGGCAGTCTTATGCTTTCGCAGCTATCACTTCTCTACTTGATGACATTCCGATAGTTTGTGAATATCCAGATGTGTTTCCCGATGACTTGTCTGGCATGCCACCAGACAGGGACATCGAATTTGTGATAGAACTTCAACCTGGCACTGCACCTATCTCCAAAAGACCTTACCGTATGCCACCCAAAGAGTTAGCCGAGTTGAAAAATCAATTGCAAGAATTGCTTGATAAAGGGTACATTCGCCCAAGTTCATCTCCTTGGGGAAGTCCTGCTCTTTTTGTGAAGAAGAAAGATGGAAGTCTGCGGATGTGCGTCGATTATCATCCTCTCAATGCGGTGACAATAAAGAACAAGTATCCCTTGCCCCGCATTGATGTTCTCTTCGATCAATTGGCTGGTGCCAAAGTCTTTTCCAAGATCGATCTTCGATCGGGCTATCATCAAATTAAGATTCGACCAAGTGACATTCCGAAAACAGCCTTCTCCACCAGATATGGTCTTTATGAATTTCTGGTGATGTCCTTTGGTCTCACAAATGCACCCACCTATTTCATGTACCTTATGAACTCCGTCTTCATGAATGAATTGGACAAGTTCATAGTGGTCTTCATTGATGATATCCTAATTTATTCTAAGAATGAACAAGAACATGCGGAACATCTTCGGATTGTTTTGCAGCGTTTGAGAGATCATAAGCTTTATGCTAAATTCTCCAAATGTGAATTCTGGTTGGATAGTGTGAAATTCGTGGGTCACACTATTTCCAAGGATGGTATCTCCGTGGATCCTAGCAAAGTGCAGGAGGTCATGGATTGGAAGCCACCCAAGTTTGTGCATCAAATTCGCAATTTTTTGGGTCTAGCTGGCTATTATCGTCGATTTATTCTGGATTTCTCCAGAATAGCTAAACCCATGACTGAACTATTGAAGAAAGATGTCAAGTATGTGTGGGATGAAGCTTGTGACAAGGCTTTCCACACCTTGAGGGAACATTTAACATCAGCCCAGTGCTAGCACAACCAGATATGATGAAACCTTTTGAGGTGTATTGTGACGCTTCAGGCACTAGTCTTGGTTGTGTGCTTATGCAAGACAGTAGGGTTATTGCCTATGCCTCACGGGCACTTCGACCACATGAGAAGAATTATCCTACCCATGATATTGAGCTAGCAGCGGTTGTTCATGCCTTAAAATTTGGCGGCATTATTTGATGGGAAACCGCTGCAATATTTTCACCGATCGCAAAAGCCTTAAATATATTTTCACCCAATCAGATCTGAATATGAGGCAAAGAAGGTGGTTGGAGTTGATAAAAGATTATGATTTCGAAGTCCAATATCACCTCGGCAAAGCCAACGTGGTTGCAGATGCGCTTAGCCGCACGTATTGCAACTGCATGACGGTAGAGTCGTATAAGGAAACTTTATGTGAAGAGATGAGGAAGCTCAACCTAGAAGTGGTCGAGCATGGAAATTTATATGCCATCTCCACTGAATCCCCTCTCCATGAGAGAATTGCCTTAGCTCAGCTAACTGATGAAAGTGTCCAGTTAATCAACCAGAAATTATCTGAGGGAGACCCCAAGTACAATTATTTCCGGAAAGATGATAAGGGAGTGATATGGTTCGATCAGAGATTGGTCGTTCCCCAAGATCCTGAAATAAAGAAGGAGATTTTAGATGAGGCTCACCTCTCTAAATTCACCATTCACCCTGGCAGTACCAAGATGTACAGAGACCTTAGGGAAAATTTCTGGTGGTCAAACATGAAATGTGAAATAGCCAAGTATGTGTCCGGGTGTGATACATGTCAAAGGATCAAGGCTAGTCACCTAAAGACCGCATGCCAAATGCAACCTTTGTCTATACCCGCATGGAAGTGGGATGACATCAGCATGGATTTCATTGTAGGGTTACCCCTTACCCCCAAGAAACATGATTCCATCTGGGTTATAGTGGACCGACTTACCAAGACCACTCATTTCATCGCTGTTCACACTACCTACTCAGCTGAGCGTTATGCAGAGATATATGTTGACCTCATCATGCGCATGCACTGTGTTCCAAAAACTATCCTATCCGACAGAGGCACTCAATTCCTTGCTCGCTTTTGGGCACAAGTGCATGAATCCTTGGGTACCAAATTGATCCATAGCTCTAGCTATCATCCCCAGACTAATGGTCAGACAAAAAGATTAAATCAAATAGTGGAAGATATGTTGAGAGCTTGTGTCATTCATTTTGACAAGACTTGGGACAAATGCTTAGCCTTGGCAGAATTTGCTTACAACAATAGCTGCCAAGCTAGTTTGAAAATGGCTCCTTTTGAAGCCTTGTATGGACGAAGATGTCGCACCCCCTTGAATTGGTCACAAGCGGGTGAGAGGACATTATTTGGTCCTAAGCTAGTACAAGAAGCCGAAGAGAAGATGGAAGTGATTAGAGAAAATTTGAGAGCCACTCAAATGAGACAAAAGAGCTACTATGACAAGGCTAAGGCACCAAGAGAATTTGAAGTTGGTGATTATGTATACTTAAAGGTGTCACCAACCAAAGGTGTACAAAGATTTGGAGTAAAAGGGAAGTTAGCTCCACGCTATATCGGCCCTTATGAAGTCACTGAGAAGTTCGGTATGGTTGCATATCGTATTAAACTCCCAGACAGACTCTCCACGGTCCACGCTATATCGGCCATTATGAAGTCACTGAGAAGTTCATCAACCATTGCTGAATCATAGCTTTAACGCGAGAGACCTTGATCCGGTTAACAGCAGTGTATAATAGCATCATCTCATCGCTGCGCACGGGCCGAACATCCTCTCGTGGGAAGAGAGTAATGGCGAGCCACTTGTGCCACAGACGGAGAGTGGGATGCACAATATCGTTGCACCGAGGTACAAACTTGCCACTGTAAACAAGACCAGAGATATCTGCCCAGAAAGAGTCTCGAACAAAACCCTCACAAGCCCGCTTCAAAGAAACAGCACAACGACGACTAAAACCAAGAAGACGACTAAGTTCCTTCCAAGAAACACGATAATCGGTCCCAAAGAGACGAAACTGAATGCCATCCGGAATCTCGGTAAGAGAGCAAAGAAACTGGATGGTGAGGGGCCGAGAGCCAAGCTCTGTAACCGGCGCAAACTCCTCCCAACCAAGAGCATGCCAAATGGAAGCGAACTCGAGATTCATACCTGTTTTCTCCATGAGAGCCGGGTCGAAGTCTCGGGTGTGAGCGAAGACTCGGTCCTTCAGGAGAGCGTAGACTTGCTCCTCTCGAGCGCCCTGCAAGCTGAGGTAGGGGGTGTCGTCGACGACCTCCTCCGCGGCTTGTGGCTCGGCTTGCTCCTCTTGCTCTTCTTCATAATCCATCGTCGATGGGCTCGGCGTCGGCTCGGCGGGGGTGGATGAACTTGCGCTTGCCCGCGAACGGGAGCATCAGCGTGTCACCCTCCGGAGAGTGTTCGCCGCCCAATTCATGCTAGCACAATAACAAGGGACAACAAGAGCAACTCGGTGATGGATTAGTGAAATCAAATGAAGTTCTTACCGAGCTTGCTCCACTAATAGCAATACTTTCAGCAACACAATAGAGAGAACACTTGATGATCCAATCTCGAGCAAGAAATCCAAGAAAACCAAGAGAGCAAGGAGTAGAGAGGGGAGTGTGAGTGAAATGTGTTGAATGGGTGAAAACACCCCCTCTCCCCCTGCTATTTATAGGCAAATGCGTCGGGCATCCAGACATAGCCGTTGGGCAACGGCTAGGAGCCGTTGGAGCAAGGTGGGGCCCAGCAGCCATTGGGCTGCTTCGGCCGAACCTGGGGTCGGCCGACCCCAGGCCGGGCCCACCTGCCCTCTGCCCTGGCCAGTGGCTCCCCAACGGCTAGCTGGGGGCCTGCCTGAGTGCCTCGGCCCAAATTCCCACAAAATATTTTTCAAAAGATTTTTCTTGAATTTTCAAACTCAGACATGATTTTCAGAAATTTTATTTTGAAAAGGGAAAAGGGCTAGATAAATCTAGCATGCAGATGCGAAGTTTTGCAAAATCAAATATGCAATTTTGGAAATAAAATTTTGGAAAGAGAAATATGAGATAAGTACCAGCTTTTAACCTTTTTGGTAGAAAGGACCCGTCATTTTTAGTCCGACGAGTTGGACTCTTCTCAGCGATCAATTCCACTCAGCACCCCACTCTTGAGAAGTAGAGGGTGGTGCCATCTCAATCTTCCGCCATTCTTTCTGAATTTTCTTTTGCCTCTTTGACGGAGATTTCTTCCTTGGGGGTAATGGCTATGTCCTTCCCCCAAGCTACTCAACACTATCTTGCACCAAATAGCATTGCTCTTCTTTGTCCTGAAACTTGAATTTCAAGTTCCTCTTCCCAATGCGGAAGCGGATTATTCCGGACCCCACATTGATTCTAGCTCGGACATCACTGAGAAATGGTCGCCCAAGGATGAGCGGCATTCCTCCCTCGTCATCCATATCAAGGACCACAAAATCCGTGAAGACATAAGAGTTCTTGACCTTAACCAATATGCTCTCAACAATTCCTTCTGGATATCGTATCATTGAATCGGCGAGTTGGATAGTCCGTGCTGTTGGGGAAAGAGATGGATATCCCAGTTGCTCGAACATGTCCTTGGACATGAGATTAACACTTGCACCAAGGTCACAAAGGGCATGCCTGATCTTCTTGTAATAGATTGTGCAAGTAATAGTCGGATAGCCTGGATCTTTCTTGTGCACAACTGCTGATTCCTCCCATGGATCAAGAATTTGTTGTATGGGTTTTCCTACATAGTTAGAAGTATGTGTCTTCCTAGGTGGCTTACCCCACCTGGTTGACACCACACTAACATTTTCCCAAGAGGATACGGGTTGCCCTGGGATCCTCCCATTATCAGCAGATGGAACCAAAGCAGCCAGCTAAGCCAACTGGGTTTCTAACATTTTGTTAAAACTTAGTTGATTCTTCTGGGCAGAAGAAAAACAATCAAGCTTAACGTTGAGAATTTCCAAAGTTTTATCAAGGCCAGCTAGCTTTTTGTTAACACCTTCATTAATCTTAGCTTGCCCAAAAACAAGATCTCTCAAGGAAGGTTGGTTGGGATTGTAAGAATTACCTTGGTTACCTCCTTGACAATAAGGGCGTTGTTGATTCCACGATTGGCCTCCTTGTTGAGGTGGACAATAACCATTGTTGTTGCCATTCATGTACATCACTTCCTCCTGAGTCTCCGGACAATAATTTCCTGAGTGCCCAGTGTTGCCACAGACTTCACAAGTCATATGAGAATCCATAGGCAGAGTAGTGGTGGCCATGGCAGCCTTCTCGCTGGTGTAGTCATCCAATCTCTTCATAAGAAGATCCAACTTGGCAGTAATCATGTCTGCTTCCTTGACAGTATGAGTACCCCTCGGTCGTGGTTGGAGTCTTTCATCACTCCACCCTTGGTTGGAGACCATCTTCTCAATGAGTAATTTAGCATTATCAACAGTGAGTGAGAAGAATGCTCCTTGAGCAGCAGCATCAATATGGCCTCGGGCTGTCGGAGTCAACCCATTATAAAAGCTTTGAAGAATGAGCCAATCCTCCATCCCATGGTGAGGACAGGCCAGGACATACTCCTTAAGCCTCTCCCAAGCCTCTGGAATAGATTCACTTGCTGCTTGCTGAAAACCAGAAATTCTTCCACGAAGAGCATTGGTTTTACCCAATGGGAAGAACTTCTTGAGAAATGCCTCTGAACACTTACTCCAAGTGTTAATAGCATCACGATTCGCGTAGAACCATTGCTTGGCTTTCCCCAGGAGAGAGAATGGAAATAGCCTTAGACGGACATCATCCATATTTGCACCCCTGATGATGAAAGTGTTGCATAGCTCTAGGAATTACTGCAAATGAGCATTGGCACCCTCATTTGGCTCGCCACAGAATGGGCTAGCCTGTACCATCGTGATTAGACCCGTCTTGATCTCCAAATTTTCAGTCCCCATTGCCACCTCAGGGCCTTGCAGCACCTGGTCAGCAGAAGGAGTTGAGTACTCACGAAGTGTCTTCTGGGCCATAACGTTCGATGTGGATGGTACAAAGGAAGCTGGATCACCTTCCGGACGAGTACGACGAGGTGATTCGAAATGAATTCGAGCTCTCCTCACAAGTGACTCGGGATCTTCAGTAAAATTCTCCGGTAAGTCGAAACCACTCATACACTACCTGTCTTCATCATCCAAAGATAAAAGAAGACAATCAAGGTTAGCCTGCATTGAGAGTTGCCCTAACCTACTCAGAGTTTATAAACAGATGCAAAGCATAGTCATGATAATCCTGTGCCTTCCCCGGCAACGGCGCCAGAAATGCTTGTTGGCATTTCGTAGCGTCGTCACTTTAAGAACAGATCTGGAATCCATCCTTAGTGACAACACCAAGAAACGCCTTGTAGGCACCTCTTAATGTCACAACTAATGACGCCGGGTTAGCGTGATCATCAAGACTTGCCAAAGGTTAATCTAAACGATCATGAACAAATCCGCAAGCGCACAGATAAACCATTGTAGCATTTCCCCAAGGAAGGAGAGTATTCCAAGGGTATCGTATCCGTGGAAGGCAATGGCGGATATCTTAGACTTACGCTTTTGCTCTGAATGTAAACTAAGAGATAGATATAGGAAACAACAAACTCAAAGGCAGGGGTAAGATAAAAGATATATATAGGGTAGTGCGACACACACACTCAGATCTACCACTACTCTAGCACACTACGGCTTAGGGGGAACATACGAGTTAGCTCTAGGTTCTAATGTACTAAACATATAAAGCTAGAAGATACAGGAGATAGGCATGAGTATTGCATGAGAGGATAAGGTTCAGCACCCAGGTACAAACGGGGAGCTAGCCCGCGACGACCAGCACTCTGCGAAACTAGACTTTAGACTCCTACAGCAGGTACCCCAGCGCGGAGGGTTGCACAAGGATCCAACAGGGCTGTCACCACCTGCGGACCTACCTCTATCGTTACGGGGGGTATGCTCATAACTAACGTAGCCAGACAACCCAGGCACCATGCCTACGTTGCTGCTAGACTTCACCCGGCCCGGGCTATTGTGACCCAGGGTGAGAGCCACCAGAAGACTGGTCAACTTAGACCGAGTACCGTAGCTTGAACACAAACCTCATGCAATACTCTCATGCCATCTAACAAGATCAACTAAGGCTAGGCATACAAACAGATATGAACTCTCTTATGTCTAGTCAACAAGATCAAAGGGTCGTGTTCGTGAAGAACACGAGCCTCTAACTTATGAACAAATACATAAGGAATGAGTTCATCACCCTTCAAGTGGATCAAAAGGTAGTGTTCATGAAGAACACAAGCCTCTAAATGATGAACAAAGGATGAACTCAAGAACATATCAAGCATATGATCTACCATGACTTTATATGAAATAGCTGAATAACTGAAGTAGATCAAAGTCATACAATGAAATAAAGATAAAAGAGAACTCATACCTACACTCCAAAGAAGACTTGGAACCTGAATAAGAGCTACTCTAGTCTACCCCCTAGCCTTGGAAACTAAAAGTGAGGAGAATGAGAGAGTGATGTGTGGGAAATGGGAGCCCCTCCCCTTGTATTTATAGGTAATGACCAGGCTTGCTCGGAGGCTCAAAGTGCTCCAAAACACCCCGGGATGCAGCAAGTGACCAATGAGCGAGTGCCACGTGTAGGGACGAGATGGGGCGGCACTAGGTCGGTTCGGCCGATCCTAGGATCGGCCGGCCCCCTAGGCCCCCCACTCGGGGTGGTTTTCCTCTAGGTGGCTGCCCTGTGGGCCCTCTGATCCATCCCCGGTGCATGGCTTGATTTGGTATCCGAGGTGAGCCCTTTGATCCATGTGAAGTCCATGTGGCATCCTCTGATTCGTCGGTGAGTACCTCCCCTGGATCGATGACGTGGAATGCCATGTTTCCCTTGGTGGCAGCCACCTCCTCAGCTGAGTTGGCATGGTGTCTTCATAGAAAGTGAGTTTCCATCTCTTTTTAGGGGTAAATCATCTACATACAAATAATCTTCAAGGACAAGTGGAACTACATTATTCAAACCAAAATGCGAGTAAATAATGCATATGCCTCCATTTATGTGAGAATATTGAGGGCTGAAAGTGGTACTTTTTAGCCGTCAACACCGCCCCGCCCCGAGCTCCACCCGCCGCCGCCCGCAGCATAAATCCGCTGCTGCCACTACCTGGAGGGCGAGCCCCGCGGAAGCCACCTCGTGCGACCTGGAGGTCGAGGACGCCGCCTCGCCGGCCGGGAGGGCCGTTCCACCACGCCTTCATGCACCGCAGCGCCTCGATTCGCTCGGTCAGAGATCGATTCGCCAGCCATCGATCTTGATTCGCGCATCCACGGGAGCATCCCCCGGCGCCGTCGCGAGATCCAGTCGATGAAGGTCGAGCTCCCTCCCGCCGCGCCTAGCCGGAGGTCAAGATCCCCTCCCGCCGCGTCGGGCCGGAGCTCAAGCCACTCACGCTGCAGCCGCCGCGCTAGGCCGGAGCTCGTCCTCCTCATGCCGCCACTACCACCTAGACGCCCACACCCGAAGCTCGAGCCCCTCACGCTGCCACCGCCGAGGTCGACCAAAGCTCGGCCCCCTCACGCCGCCACTACCGCCTAGGCGCCCACGCCCGGAGCTCGAGCCCTCCCTCATCTGGACATAGGAAAGCACGGGGGAAGAGAGAGTAGCGATGGCGACAGGAGTGGAGAGAGGAGGGAGATTGAAGAGGCCAGGAAAGAAGAAAAAGGTATCACCCAATGACAAGTAGATCCAACATGTCAGGCAAGAGTACGGACTTCACAGTTGAGCTGTTGCTGGAATTGAGCACAAAATTAGACCCCGCAAAATTGGAGGCAACCCCTGCTAGACAAAAAGTAAGAGCTATGAAAAGCGGCCCTGAACCTCTTTACTCAATGGAGTTAGATGATCAACGAGATGAAGCAAATAGGGTCGACTCTTGCTGGGGAAGAAGCAGTCGCATCCCACCAGAGACGGGACTAACGGGATGGGGGAAATTTCGAGCGTGGGAAGCTCGGAAAACACTCAGCATTGTATATCTTTCCCCGACAACAAAGCAAGGATTTTTCATAGAAGACATTTAGCAAATGAGACATGTTAGCAGTATTTTAAAAGCTATATTTTAAAAGAGCGATGGGGTTCTTACTAGTACGGATTTGAATTTGGACATCAGACGCCTCAGCACAAGCTGCCCCCCATCAGAGGACGAAAAATTAGGGACACACAGGGATATAAATTCCGTGAACTATGATATGCAAAGAGGCCGCCGGGACTATAGATCGGAGGAGCAGACTGTTTTTGGATCCATGGGACTGTGTTGGTTATATTTTTTTCCTTCAGAAGAAGAGTCGGGGGGTTCAGGGGTTGGACTCTGCTTTACTTTTTCTCCGATTTTAGTTCGTTTGAGGCGCCGCTGCTGGATATATCACAAAACCCTAACTCAGTCCTAGCAGTTAGGATGGGCCAGAAGTTTCGGTGTTTATTGGCTGAATCCTCATTGGCGGCCCTGTCTCCACTATAATAATAGATAGATCGGGAACCTACAACTACGTTGAAGTCCCATCCCACTTTGAAGAGACACCGAGCCCACCTTGATATCCCTCCTTAAAAGCGAATTGACTTGCAGTCCAATAGATAATAGTAGTGGGATTAGACGGTCTAGTGGAACGCTAACTATCAGAGTTTAAATTTTGTTGACCGCATATTTTTCTGAGATTTTCAGGCGTTAAGTCATATTAAATGGTAAGAGGCGTTCCTGTCGATGCTCTAGATATGTCAGATGCTCAGTCCTTCGAAGGTACTCATAAGAGTAGGGTTTGCGTACATGTGTTCATAGGAGTGAGTGTGTATGTGTTGTGAGGTCTACGTTATACTGTGCAATTCTTAAAAAAACAAAAATGGGGTGTGCTAAAAAACCAACAAAAATGGGGGAGATTTTCTCAAAAACAAACAAAACGGGGAGAAAGCAAAGCGGCCTCGCTCTGTGGCAGGCTTCGACCGCTCAGTACCTCTCACGCCGCCACCGCCACCGCCGCCACCGGCCCGGTGCGAACATGAAGGCCATCGGGAGCGGCGGCGAGTGGTGGTGGAACCTCCCGTCTCTCCGTCGCAAGTCCGAATCCCGCCGCCGCAACACCGACCCCCGGGGCCGCCGCCGTGGTCCCCCGCGGGAGCCGCTCTCGTCCTCCTCCTCGGAGTCCATCGGCCAGAGCAGCGGCTGGCCCATCGAGTTTCCCTTCAGGCAGGCGGTCACCGCCGCTTGTCTCACCTTCACCGGCGACACCATCGCTCAGGTCCGCGGCCGCATCGTCGACCGCCGAAGACGCGGCGCCGAAGCCGACAGCAAGGTTACCCTCTCTATACTGCATCTTATTAATGTCTTGAATTCTTATTAGAGCCTCGTTCGGTTCTTTAGGAACAGAATCAGGTGCGAAATATTTCCTGGCCAGGATTGAGTGGTTCCCCCCGCCTCACTCAATCCATGTGAAGAATGAATCCTGCCCATTCCTCAATCCGTTTGAACCAAAAGTGATGTTCGGTTGGGCATGGTTCCATGCTGATCAGGAAACAGGCTTCCACTAGAGGATTAGCGATGCTATATCTTCTATTTTCATAAGTGATACACAAGAAGCATTGTTCAGCTGCTTCTTAACAGGGAGTACAATTTCAAAACAGAAAGCATGCTGTACCTTCTATTATCTAATTGGTTTCTACATCTGAGTATGAGATTAGAAAGGATAGAAAAGATACAAAACAGAAAGAAAACAATAGAGATCGCACATTACAAATATGGTATACATAGAGATGGTTTGATATTTTAAACTGCCCGTGACCACAATCTTCAGTGAGTGCAGACATCCACAGTTGTATGTAGTTCACAACCTCGAGCAAACATCACAGGCAGATCACATCAATGTCAAATCAGTTCAACTGAACTAGGACACTGAATGCACACTTTGGGTATGTCCTGACCTGCATGATACAAAATATCAAATATTATATTGCAGTCATTGTAATAGAGGAGTGGGCTTCGAAAATTGAATTCTAATGAAACAAATTGCTTTTTTCTTTGACTTTTCACATATTTTCCCTGAAGTAAGCTGAATGAAAACTATATTGCACTCGGTCATACTGTAGCTGAGAAACTATAAACTAAAGTCAGCTGATGCTACTAGACAAACAAGCACTGCACTCCTATCATTTTAGGCAAGCAAGAAATGCACTCCTATTGCATGGTCTTAAAATTTACCAGTAGAAACTAGAAAGTGCTGCTGCTACAAATACAAGAGAATAAAACTCAACTGTAGCATCTGTCAATCAGAGTATCTATATACTGCATGCTAGAAATAGGAATATTGCAGAGAGTAATAGACTAACAGAACCATTAGAATGTAAAGCCATCTAGCACTAGCAGATTAACAGTTATCAGTCAAAGTAATCTTAGATTACTACGGTTCTCAATGCATGAGCATTAACAGAATGAAAGTTTTATTTGAACATGTGATTCTGTCCAATCAAATATGAACATTTACAGGGATAAAATAGAATAAGTGACACAAGTTACAATTTAGGGCAGCCTTATAACACTCAGACATGAACATGTGTTTCTGTCCACTCATGTTAATCAATTTGCCAAACAGAGCAATATATTTGTCAAGGACTATAAACATCAGAGAATTACTCAAACATGAACATGAAGTAACAATTGAGGTCTATACAACATGTAGGCTAAATTAATACTATATTGGCCCTGATGCTTGAGGTCAAACAAGCAAGAAGTAGAGTCCTAAGGATTTGCACTATACATTGCAAAAAATACTATACTGCAGGTCAGCACCACAGATCTGATCCAAGCCTAACCCACCACGCAGTACAGTCCTAAGGATTTAAGGCAGCACATCACACTGAAGCTAGCAATTGAAATATCTAACATTTGATATTTAACATTGTTATTTGATATCTAACATTGTCATAAAGATATAAGAAAAGTGGTAGCAAGAACTTAACAAACGTTTGATATCTAACATTGTCAGCCACCTCATATAATGGTTTGGCTACTAGGTTGGCTAAAAGGATGGTTGCACTATAGATGAAAGTATTTACAGTAGGATCAAAGAAAACTTGCAGGTTTCTAATGATTCAGAGATCTATTTCATACATGATAATTCAGAGATGCAGTTCATACTTGCACCTACAGATTCAGAGATGCAGCAATTCGTCCATAAAAAAAAATCCTAGACCATGCATCAAGAGATTCTAAAAATGCTCAAATCAAGGCACAATATTATTTTGTCCTTTTACTGAGGAAACACCATTGAAAATATCATCATGGAGCTAGTGAAGTGCTGAACTTGATAGACAATTGTCTGACTCCTAATACCCAACTACTAATTTGGGAGCATGGCAATCAATTGTTTCATGGCAGCTTCTGCATAGATCCAAGAATCTCAGGAACCCTAGGTAATAATCCAATACATACACAGTGGTGTAACTCAAGAAAATCAAATCAACGCAGATCCAAGAATCTCAAGAAGGCGTAGGTGTTCTTGAAGCAGATGGGGTCGACCATCGTGGCGGCGGTGAAGGCCAAGTCGACGGCGGTGCGCGTCAAGACCAGCGTGCTCAAGATCCACGCCATCATGCAAGGGGCAACCAGGACCAGCAGCAGCAAGAGAATGGAAGCGAGGGTGGGAGGTGGATTTTATCGGTGAGAAGGCGGCGGGAAGGGAGGTGCTCGCCGGCGGGGATGCGCGCCGCCATGCCATGACCTCGCGGCACCAGGCCTCCACCTCACGCCGTCGCTTGGTCACCTCCCGCGCGCGCCAGGGCCCTGTGCACGCCGCCACCCCTCGCTCGCGTCACACGGTCGCAGCATTCGTTCCCAAGGGTAGGAGACGGGGATCGAAAATGATCGTGGAACTGGGCTGAGGGAATGTTGCCAGCTCCGGTTAGTTTCCAATCCGGCCCAAACCGAACAACAATTTTTTCGTGGACCTGGGTTGAAATTGGTCCATCTTGTTCCACCTGGATTGAGCCCAATCCAAGGAAACCGAACGAGGCCTAACCGGTTTGGAAGCTAAGAACGGGCTTGTGATTCGTTGCGTTGTGACTATAAAGCATGAAAGTAACTTAAATTATGTTTGGTATGGCTGTATCCGTGGCCACCTCACCAAAATTCTGCTTTAGTATTTATCTTGCCTTAGATGCAGATTAATAGTGTAATGCTTAAGTATGTATCTTGTGCAGTGCAAGTGTGGCCCTGCCCTACCATGACAAATTTCTAGCTAGAATATTATTGGCGTTTGTCACATTGTGAATTTTGATGTCTGTTTATGTGTTCATTTCAGGAACTGATACCAGACATATTGCTGAACCATGACTGGCTTCGTGCGCTTCGTATGGCTTCCTATGGATTCCTTCTTTATGGTCCAGGATCTCATGCATGGTATCAGTTTCTTGATCAGTGCATGCCCAAGCAGACAATTGTAAATTTGTCCGCTAAGGTATGCTTTGCATCCTCCACTGAACTGATTTGTTGGGTTATTTAAGCATTTTATTCACAAGATACCTTTTTCTTATTACTATTGTCATTTCAGGTCATACTGAATCAGATCGTGCTTGGTCCTTGTGTTATTGCTGTAGTTTTTGCTTGGAACAACTTATGGTCAGGGAAATTGTCAGAGCTGTCATCTAAATATCAGAATGATGCCCTTCCTACACTTCTATATGGTAATCCTTCTGTCTAAATGCAGTTTGAACTACTTGAACAGAAATTACTGGTATTATGGTACATTTCACTTTGTAATGGATATTGCAGGGTTTAGGTTTTGGATTCCTGTATCAGTTGTCAACTTTGGGTATGCACATTTGGCTTCTCATTTTTAATGTTCTGTCTCAGAAACTTCTTGGATCAATCAGGATGTGGTTGAATAGACTGGATGACTATTTAATTGCTACTATCTCCATTGGAGCACAATGCAATTCGTTCTTATGCTAGTTTTTATGTGTGCTAGGATGATTCCTTTGCCTGCTCGTGTTGCCTTCATGTCCTCTTGTTCCATTTTTTGGAACTTTTATTTATCTACTGCTATGAACAAATGAAACTGCCGGTTGATCAGGTTGGTCTCGACACTACTCAATTTCCAACTTATAATTCTATAAACTTCTTTGGGCTTACGTATTTTAAATTTTGAACAACTTGTCTAATAATACCTGCATTTTCTGTCATCTTTCTTGTGCTCACCTGACATGGAGCATTTCATCATGCACAGCTGCTTACCTATCTGGAAATTTACACTGAACAATTTGACATGATGCTTGTAGGGTATGTACAAGCCTCATTCATCATGTTAGTACCTGCCAATGCAAAATTTATGCTCAGGTTGTTTGTTACATTCATTAAATGGAGGAGAATATGAAGGAGACAGTTTCAGCAGGCATATCAGTACACTGTAGGTTTCTTCTTCTTTGACAGTTCCGGTGGATCAGGATAAGGTCACTGCAAAACTTATTCAAGTTGTTGATGAGCATAAGATCAATGGAAGAGGTGAAGTTTTTGTCTAATGTATTGAGCACTTGGCTCCATTCTGATTTCAAAACTCAAAAGTTGTCGAATTTGTTATTTAGGATGTGCTGAATTAGCTTTACTTCAATGACAATGGTATAGTGACATCCATCCCTGAATAAGATGTAGGTGTATTCGTTGTTGCAAAAAAAAAAAGCGGTGTAATTGCTAAGAGAATTTTTTGGGTGTGATTGCTAAGAGAAATTTATGAATTCATCCCTGGATGTTGTATCTTAAATTCCTACTCGAATAGAAATATTATCGAACGGCCCTTTTCGGCTGCATCTCATCGAAGGAACAAAAGGCCCTCTTAGCTTGTGACGTTTCAGAATTTGGTGGCGCAGGGTCAGTATCGACGGAGACCAAGACATTTGTTAGAGATATGCTAACAAATACAGGTTTTATTCTGATTGACCTTTTAAAAATTACAGAGCATTTCGACAGAAGAATTTGCTATGCAACTCCTATCATCGTTCTTTACATGTCAAGAAATATACATAATGGATAAGAGAAAAAAAGGGGAATCTACAGACTGACATGGCTACAGCCTACAAGATACAGACTAAATAAATTATGAATGCTAAGTTAACTGCTTGTAAAATCTACGATTCAAAGTCTTCTATCTCGGAGATTTGGTCGAAATGCATCTTCCGCATAAGATGAGCCTTGATATAGCACGCGACCTTCGATTCCTGACCTTGATTGAAGAGAGCTGCAGCGAAATAATTGGATTAGCTGGAGAAAGGAAAAAAAATTCATGCAGAACTATGTTCTAAGCTAAGCAGGATTCACATGCCCTGCTGGCAATTGGCCCGACATATACCCCTTCCAGCCACAAGAGACTACTGTTTTGGATAGCGCCATGCTCCTACAACATAACTTTGACCACTAACTGATCGTCCTGTTCGTTTGACTTATCAGCCACCAGCCAGCAGTACTATTTCTCTCAGAACAAATCAACCACCAGCTACCAGCCAACAGTACTTTTCTCTCAGAATAAATCAGCGCCAGCCATCAGCCACCAGCCAACTGAACAAGCCGGATATCTTTATATGCCTATAAAACCTAGTAAGATTATAATATCACATAAATACTATAAACTCTGCAAACACACGAAAACTATAAAAACAAATATAATTTGGCCACAATTTTGGTGAATACCATGTATACTATGGCCAATACCCAAAGGAGTATAAACATATGCTAATCTACACTTGTTTATGATCTGCAGCCATATCAATGAGATTTACCTTCCTTCGAGTTCTTGAAGTTCTCCAACATAGTAGACTCCTTGATTTAGGCTCCAACCTCCTGGACGCAAACACTTTCCCATTGAGAAACGTGCAGTAACAGTAAAAATGCATAATGCCAATAGGCAAATGAGTCAAATATGCCTGCTACAACTCAACACGTTTACCGACACTTATGATTTCAAGAAAATTATTATGAGCCTGTTGGACGTTGGTAGCACTTTTGTTATACATATTTTGTTTGTGATGTGAAAACACATAAAGTATGAGTTCTTATATAAGAAAGTTTGATTGAACTGATAACACTTACAAGTTCTCTTGCTCTAGCTTTTCAGCAATTGATATAGCCTTTTGCCTAGACCAGCCTCCTCGTTGAGAACAAGCTTCAGCCCTCCCAATAACATGAGCAAGAGATACCTTTCGTTTTACTATGCTGTTCTGTCGACGCTGCCTGTCCCCACTTCTTCCTTTTTGACTAGTATTGCTCTCTTGGTTTTCCTCCCATACATTCTCCTTTCTTCTTTCGTTTATGTCAAGAACACCATTATTTTTTTGAGCATGCCAATGCATGTGAGAAGGCCCAACTTCAATTATTTCACCCTCTGTTAGTATGTGGGGATCAGATTGCATCCATCTAGTCTTACTAGAGCTAGCTTCCTTAACAACACTATCCTTTTTAAGCCGCCTCCTTAGATTCTCACCTCCAGAAGAGTGCGGACTATGTTTACTGAAGGACCTCCACACTGTTGTGTTGGAAGAATCATTCTCAGGGTAAGGAAACATTGATGGAGCATGACTTGCTCTTGCACCATCCTTTGATTCATATCGGATTTCAAGTATTATAGCAGAACGAAGAACAGACTCAAATGCCTGCAAAATCTGACCTCTGTAGTTTTCAGCTTTGGATTTGTTGACACGAGAGCTAAATAATATTTGCACTGTCGGGGCTGTTGGAAGGAGAGAAGCTGATGTTAGAAAAAGGTCTGCTAGAACGACAGTCTAGCAATAGTTTACATCAAGTACTCAAGCAAAAGACCACATAAAGCTGTACAGTTGAGTTTGAGAATACTAATTAGCTAGTATCAAAGGTGTCAGTAAAAATAGGATCCAATGGGCTTAGCTAGCTAGATACATTACTACTTTATCTCGTACAGGTTTGACTTCAACAAAGTTATAATGTTTGTACTACATTCAAAAGGTTGTCATCAACCCAATAATAGATACTTGATGCTTTGTTCAGAGAAAATGCTGTAATCACTGAACCTGGATGCAAATCATCCACGAGTATTGCTTCTAACTTCAGACAAGTGCAAGTAATTACTACAGCGACCATTACCCACAGATAAAAGCAAGTAAAATCTGGCCGAATTGTCTGATTATACTGTTGACAATTATTTCAGAAAGTGATTTTCTTGAGCTCATCTTTTTTTTTTCAACCGAAAACAGTGAGGGAGGCCCTCGCTGTTTCTTGAGCTCATCTGCTATGGGAAACATATTCTTGAGCAAGATCTTGCGGGGAACTTTTGTCACAACGTAACCATTACGAACATTGATATGGATGTCAGACTGAGAACCTTACCTGTGCCTAGGCTGACAGAGCTTAGCCTTGCCTCTTTAGCCATCATTTTTTTCAATGTATCTGACTGAATACTCTCAAGCACAGCTTGCCATATCATTTCATTTTCGGCTTTTCTGTGTTTACTTCCCTCATTTCCTCTGACAGAACTGGTTGACAAAACATGACCATTTTCTGTGTGTTCAACAGTTCTCCTTTCCCCATAAGAGGTGCCTACCGCGTTACCTTTATGCTCAATTGCTGAGGTCTTTGCCATATCCCTATCAGGAAAGGAACCAACCAACCCACCATGGTTCAAACTTGCACTAGTTGATGAACTTGGCAACAGGTACTGTTTATCAGGAGCAAGCTGAAGCAGAGCAGCTGTAAGCCAGGTTGTCTTGTCACTGGAGACCCTCAACTGCTTTTCAGCTTCAGATAGTGTTTTCAAGGCCTGGCGTAGTTTTTCCATATCTTCTTTTGACACTGAAATTTATACACAAAAAAAAACTAGATTATGCCACGTAGATACAATGGTTTGAAACAATTGATTTTCTGGCCAAGAGAACAAAGGCTGGAGGGCGACATATATAGTGAGCTATCCAATGGTTAAAAACAATTGCTTACAACTAGGACGTTTGAAGAACTTTCTCCTGGGCCTTTCTCGTGTAAATGCATAGGAACCAGCAAGAATGTCAGTAATTATTGTGGCAAGTTGAGACATCAGAGCTAAAGGCTCAACACCGGTTTCTGTGATGTCTCTTAGTGTCTTCACTGTGTTTACAGTGTCCGCAGATAGTGCCAGATCCAGCAAATCAACCAGTTTATCATCAGAAACCAGACCAACCTGTAAAACAAACAGGGAACACTAAAATTTACAGAGCAGATCTGAACATGAAGAGCACTATGTGAACACAAAGCTACGATCTGTGACAGAAATAAGAATACTCAGTCAGGCAATAGCACTTGCAGTTTACACCTACCTATAGGATGTTTGAATACTAGATTATATGGGGGAACGAATTAGCACACTTTCTATCTACTTAATTATGTGACATGTTTCAGCAGCTCTCAAGTTATCAAGATCTTGACCATAAATTCTCTAGATATTTATATTCAGCCATAGAAACTAATGTGGCTAAAAAACGTAATGACATCCTAATGCTTGTGAGATATCTTACCAATTCTTGGACAAGAGACAAGGAGATCCTCTGTCCCAGCAAACTGAGCTGATCAAGAGTCATCTCGGCATCCCTCAAAGACCCATCAGAACGGGCCGCAATTAGCTTCAGTGCATCCTTATCAACATCTAGACTCTCACTAGTGCAAATCCACTGTAATGTAGTGACAATGTCGCACTCCCTCAACTTTGGAAAAAAGAACTTCTGGCATCTTGACAGGATGATATGAGGAAGTTCAAGATTTGGACTGACAAGGATAAACACGACACGACGAGGAGCCCGGTCGACCACTTTAGAGATAACACTCCAAGTGTCAGCTGGCAATGTATCACAGTCGTCAAATATAAACACCCTGTACTGTGAAGGTACTGGTGAAAGCATGACATTATCGAGGACATCCGCAATGCCATCCATGTCGATGTTGCCAACAGGCCCAATCTCCATCAGGTTCCTGCTCTTGCCAAGATTGTGAGCAATGCATGACGTGCACGAGTCACAGGGCCTAGGGTGCTCGGGAGAGAGGCAATTGAGCGCCTTGGCGAAGACCCGCGCGCACGAAGTCTTGCCTGTGCCATTAGGACCATAGAACACATACACCAACCCAATCTTCCTCCTCAGGATGGCGTTGGAGAGCGCCTGCACCACCAAGCTCTGTCCAACGACGTCCTTGAATGTCTTGGGTGCGAATTTCTGCGTCAGACTCCGGTGACGCCCACGGCCGTGCTGTGAGGCCTGTGACTTGTGCCCTGAATGAGACTCAGACAGCAGGTCGGAATCCATCTCACTGGTCTGGTTAGAGAAAATCCCAAGCTCTCCAGAGTAGCTCCCGGAAATGCGGCCAATGCGGTTGCGAGCACCGGAGGTGGCCGCCTCGACGAGCAAGGGCAACGCGTCGGAGTCCGAGCTCGTCGAGGAGGCGAGCCTCTCTGACTTGACAGGAAAAAGGGGACGCGAGGCGGCATTTGCGCGGCCGCCAGAGGCCGCGGCAGCTTCAGATTTTCGCCCCGCCGGCGACTTAGTGTCGGAGAGGCCACACGAAAGGCTGCGGCCGGCCATGTCGAGGATAGACTTGCTGCGGTTGTGGAGGCGCGACCAGTTCCACGGAATGCCGCACACGTTCCGCGAGTCCTGCGACACGTGGTGCCGCAGCTCCTCCCCATCATCGTCGTCGTAGTCGTCTTCCTCGCCGCCGTGGAACAGGTACTTGTTGCCGCAGACGGCCTCCTGGGAGCTGGAGTTGACGGAGAGAGCGGCCGCGCGGTCCGGCGGCTTGCTGGCGGCGGTGGCGCGGCGGCCGGCCCGGCGTTTGAAGCGGCGAGGCGGGCGCCGGCCGGGCTTCGTGTGGGGGTGCGGGTTCTCGGCGAGCTGGTCGAGGAGCGTCTTGAGCGCCCCGGAGGTGGTGGTGGTGGCGGCGCCGGCGCTGCGGCGGGACTTGGCGGGGAGATCGACGTCGACGTCGTCGTCTTCGGTGTCGGCGTCGGGGTCCGCCGCCACCCTGGACGACGACTCGACGGAGCGGCGCGTGGACGGGTCACGGAGCGATCGCGAGCGCTGCAGCGCGAGGAGGTCGCGCATCAGCGCCGCGGACGCCACGGACGCGGGGCTCCGCCTCCGGCCCGTCGACGACGCCGCGCCCCCGGCCCCGGCCCCGGCTCCCGCTCCCCCGTGGCCGTGGCCGTGGCCGTGCCCGTGGTGGTGGCGGAGGTGGATGCAGCTGGCGAGGTGCGCGTGGCCGCGGAGGTGGCCCCCGGCCCCGCTCCCCGCCGCGGCACGGTCGGGCGCCGGCATTGAGCGGGGCGGCACGGCACGGCGCGTATCCTTTCCAAGCACTGCCCTGCCCCCCACCCCGCTCCGGAGACGGACGCGTCCGTCCGCTAGGCGGCCATTTGAGGAAGGCAGGGAGCGCCGGTTGGCGTGTGATTATGGCGGTGTGGTTCGGAGATTTCGCCTTTTTCGTTGGATCACTGGAGAGTTTCACGGGAAGAGCGACGGAGGAGGTAGGGGAGGAGGGGCGACTGGGTGGGTGGCGAGCGGCCTCGACCTCGTGCCGGGTGTGGGAGCGGGCGGTGCTTTCGGGCTCGCGCCCGCGGGGTCGGGGACTCGGGGTGGGGAGAGTGGGAGCCTGGGAGGGGATCAGTCAGGACCTCACTTCCGAGCGGAGGCCACGGCGGCATGGGGATTCGCCACGAGCCCATTGCTCGGCGGCTTCGGGGGCCCGCGCGTCTGCGCCGGGCGTGGCCGGCCGCAGGTGAACTCCCGGCTCGTCGGCACACCACAAGCGGCTGCAGCGTTTCACTGTTGCGCCAGCAGCAGCGGATTGCTGTGTGCCTGTTGGAGTGCTTGTGTGAAATTGTCGCGTAGCCCCCCGGACCCGGAGGCCGCGGCAATAATGTGACACCAGCGGCAGCCGGTGAGAGACAGACACGCCGGAATGTGCCGTTGCTGCGGGCTTGGTCCAGCGGTCAGTGGAGTAATTACCCCCCGAGGTACTAGTACTCTCACGACCACTTGTTTCCACACTGATGTTGATGATTATCACCTGGGCTACCGACGTGCCAGATGCACGTGAGGGCGCTGCGCGGTTCGCGTGCTCAAAGTAGCCGTCCATCTCGCCTGTCAAAGAAGTGCGCGTACCGGCCGTGGGTGGCGTACGCCGTCGCCTACCTGCTGCTTTGTGTTGGTGGCTTGGTGCTGCTACCAGCGGCCAGCGCCGTGGGTTGCCGGGCCACGTACACACAGTTCCCTGTCCGGTGAAAGCACCCCACCTAGCAGTCAAAATACATGCAAAAATCGTAATTTCTTAGTTTAAAGCACGCATTATGATACGGCCATTCTACTTTAATTCACGAAAAACGACATGTTTTAAGTCACCTAAAAGCGGGCCATTTTTACGTGCATCAGGCGGAGCTGTTCGTCGGCCGCCGCGTGAGGCGAGCTGTGCACATCTGGTACTGTTGTGGAATAGTGTCAGGGAGAGGGAGTAGTCACGCTGAGCCCGTGTTGACCTGTTCGGTGCGGCTCGCAAATGATTTTGGGTGTTGGCGAACTGCCACGGTGGATAACTATGGGCAGAGGCAATAAGATCCTCAGCAGTTGTGACCTCAACAGTTGAGTGACTGACATGTGAATTTTAAAACCTGTTTGGTCCCCAGCCACCAACTGTCACGGGGAAGGTGTGGCGCCGCCGCAGTTGAGGCGGGGGGAACGGCGTCACAAAATGTGGCGAGAATCCTACTGCGTTCCTTTGTTTTCTGTTGTGGCTGCCAAGGATTCGTAACTAGCAATCATGGCGTGGCGAACCGTGGCTCTAAACCAAACAGCCTCTTATTATGATGGAGCTTACATGTCAACCGCTCTACTGCAGAGGAGGCTCTTCCGACGTACTCCCTCCGTTCCTTTATATAAGCATTTCAAGGGTTCAAATTCAACAAACAACATTGGAAGAAAATGACATCTATACTCTTTATTTTACACTACTCACCAACTCTCCACCCACCCACTAACCACATCCAACTTTGTCCTATCCCTAGGAATGATTATATTTAGACAAAAATTTTGAACCCTACAAATACTTATATATAGAAACGGAGGGAGTAGAAAGAAGGTACTGGGATTCGTCAGCGAGGGAGGGGGACCTGAGCGGCAGGACGGACGGGCACGGCTAGCTAGCTACTGTACTCGGCTGGATCATTTCGCACAAGCTAGAGGAATGCTTGTCGCGCGCGCGCGTCCCTCGGCGACGAAGCGCGCACTACGGCCCAGACCCCATGGGCAGACCGGCCGGGCAGTGCTCAAATCATCACTCCAGATTCTGCTGCAGCGTCAGCCGACGGAGACAGGCGGCGGTCGAATCTGTTTCATGCCGGCGCTGAAAGCGAGAAGACACACTGCCCTGCCGGCTGCCGCCTTCGAGCGCCCTTCCATGATCATCAAGGAGAGAAGGCAGTTCAGTTCTCTTCTCTACTCCATGCAGCAAAGGCAGCAAAGCAACTTTGCAGAGCAACAGCCAACAGTAGTTCTGTTCTCGAATGGTCAGTCAGAATACTCGGATTGCTCGGATCCGTAGCATGTCTGGAAAGGGCAATGGATAAAGTCTGGCGTCCATTTTGTACTGCTACTTTTTTGAGAACTTTTAGTGAAAGTGGTGAAATTTTTACATTGAAAAATATGTTTTGTGAGAGGTGACACAATCTGCAATGCGAAAATTTTAAGAATTTTTGGAGAACTAAACAAGGCCTAG
Organism: Cenchrus fungigraminus; assembly: GCA_036936925.1. Taxonomy (NCBI): domain Eukaryota; kingdom Viridiplantae; phylum Streptophyta; class Magnoliopsida; order Poales; family Poaceae; genus Cenchrus; species Cenchrus fungigraminus. Next base: position 26,088,889 of record CM072779.1, on the reverse strand, counting down.
CACACCGGGGAGTTTAGGGAGAAATAACCACACTGCGCAGCAAGGCTTTCTGCGTAGTAGAGCCATAGAGGGGGTGTGGCTCATGCTGCGTACGCTTAGGTTCATGTGCTGCTGAATAATTAAACTTCCCTACTAGTTTTAGAAAATGTATTCACAAAAAAAGCATGCATGGGGGGCCAGTCGAATCTAAATTGAAGCCTTCTAGGTCACTCAATCCCTGGCGCACCACATTTTCCCTATCAAATCCTAACCACCACCCCCACCACAATTTAGTATACTTGAGAATCTCCTTTTCTCCAACAAGCTTTGCTGGTGGATAGACACCCAACTTGATGTACTTCTAGTGCACTAGTAGCTACGTTTTCCATCACTAAACTGCTACATCTAGTGCACTAGCTAGCTGTGATGAAAAGTTAAGGAGTAAAACACTTGCACTAGCTTCCATCCCAACTAAGTGTTGACACTCAAAATTGGCAGCTAAGCCAGATCAGGCTGGACCAGGCGGTCAGACCGTGATACCAGGCGGTCTGACCGCGGTCCCTATAGCCGGTCTGGCAACAGGAGGTCTGACCTCGTCCCTGGGGCGGTTAGACCGCCCTGGTCAAAGTTATCAAAAGGCAATTTGGACTTCACCATTGGATAGGTCTCGTCGAGTAGATCGAGATTCATATATAGAACGTCCAAATCAGAGTCCGGATGAGAGAGTTATGGCTTCCGGAAGATCTGCACGTCACGCAGGCGGTTAGACCGCCCCACTTAGGAGGTTAGACCGCCCTCCCTGTAGCCGGTCCGGAAAAGGGCCCAGGCGGTCTAACCGCGTGCCCTAGGCGGTTAGACCGCCCTCCCCTGAGTCCGACTCAAATTGAGGAGTCCTTGCAGATTTCGAGTTGTAAAGGATTTCCTTGCGGGGTAAGACCTCCCCACCTTATATTATGAAGGGCCACAGCCGATTGAGGACCTATCACCCAATCGATCAAATATTTATCTTACTTTTATCTCCAAATCCTACTTTTCCATCCCCTTTGCTTCCTTCTTCGTCTCTACGGCGATTTAGGGCGTTCTAAGTGGCCTGCCGACCTTAGAACAACCCTAGGCGCGTTACTCCCGACGGGGTCCCTCCCGGAGCAGCGATCTTAGGTTTTCGCCGACGTCTCTGACCAAGGCGGTCAGACCGCCCTCCATAGGCGGTTAGACCGGCCCGTGCCCGGGACCTCGACGAGGAGCGATTTCGACTACCGCGCGATCCAGCGCACTCGTGTGTTCGACCGGAAAAAGCGTCAACACACTTTTGGCGACTCCGCTGGGGACAAATCTGGTTTTATAACCATTTTGTCAAATGTCATCATGTCAAGCATTGAAGAACTCAGTGAAGAGGATCAGAGGAAGTATGCAGAACTTCAAGAGTACATCAAGCAGCAATTCCTCTCTCACGCCAAGAAAGATCGTTCAGGTAAGGTGACGATGGCTCAAGAATTCGAGATGCCGGCGATCAAGCTGAACAACGACAAGGTTGAGGTAATCACCACTGTAAGCAAACCTGAATCTGATATATCTACAAAGCTTGCTGCATTATCTGATAAATTCGAGCATGCTTTTAGTAATCAGCATAGTCAGGTTGCTAGTATGATTACTCGTCTAGAAAAAGTTGATGGTAAAAGTAATAGTTTTAATATTCCTGATAATTTTATCCCTCAATTAGATTCACAAGGGTGTTACAAACAAACTTGTCGGCAGCGCCAGGAACCTCAATTGAGACACCTGTGTACGGCATGCCAACTGGTTTTTATCCGGGACAATCATCATTGCTAAAGCCGACCCCGGTCAGACCGCCCCCCATGGCCGGTCAGACCGCCCTGTCTGGCCAGATGATGAGTGTTTCGAATTTTAATCCACCCCCTGTGAATAGAGTAGATATGTCAGCTACAATGCAGTCCCAGCTAGATGCTATGAATGAATTAAAAAAATTTAAGGAAGAAGTAGCTAGCATGGTGAAAAACAAACTCGGCGTTGATATGGGTAATTCTAGATTATATCAAAAACCTTATAAAGCCGAATTTGATCTTGTGGCTTGTCCCCCTGGTTGGCATTTGCCCGATTTTGTTAAATTTAGTGGTGATGATAATCGTACAACTTGGGAGCACATAAGCCAATACATTGCTCAACTAGGTGAAGCGAGTACCTATGATGCTTTGAAAGTCCTCCCTGTAGCCGGTCTGGAAAAGGGCCCAGGCGGTCTAACCGCGTGCCCTAGGCGGTTAGACCGCCCTCCCCTGAGTCCGACTCAAATTAAGGAGTCCTTGTAGATTTCGAGTTGTAAAGGATTTTCTTACGGGGTAAGACCTTCCCACCCTATATTATGAAGGGCCACGACCGATTGAGGACCTATCACCCAATCGATCAAATATTTATCTTACTTTTATCTCCAAACCCTACTTTTCCATCCCCTTTGCTTCCTTCTTCGTCTCTACGGCGATTTAGGGCGTTCTAAGTGGCCTGCCGACCTTAGAACAACCCTAGGCGTGTTACTCCCGACGGGGTCCCTCCCGGAGCAGCCATCTTAGGTTTTCGTCGACGTCTCTGACCAAGGCGGTCAGACCGCCCTCCATAGGCGGTTAGACCGGCTCGTGCCCGGGACCTCGACGAGAAGCGATTTCGACTACCGCGCGATCCAGCTGTCGGGGACAGCCATAAGGGTCCCCTAAAAAACCGGGGGAAACCCATTCACTTTCGCAAAAAATAAAACACAAACGAATTCGCAAACCTAAAACACGCTCAAGATAGTCACGGCCCAGCGGCCGGGCCCACAGCCCTGGTGGCCCCAGCGGCCCACCAGAACAGTCGGCCCAGCCACCCCCGGGCGAAACTCCGCTTCGCTCGAGGGGCGCAGCGCCGCGCTAACGAGACTCCGCCTCGCTCGAGGGCCGGTCGCCCCCTCGGGTGAGACTCCGCCTCGCTCGAGGGCCGGTCGCCCCCTCGGATGGGACTCCGCCTCGCTCGAGGCCCTCACGGGCTCGCCGCCCCCGCACCTGCTCCCCCGACAGGGGCGTTTAATGTTCTGACACTTGCAGGCGCCCGGGTCAAAGACGAATCCACGCCGTGCCGTCCCTCTGACACGCCCGGGAATCATATTCCGGCGCTGTTCTGCCAACTCTCCCGGTGAGGCCATCCCCACCACTGTGCGGCAAGGCCAGTGTCAGCTCCGTGACACTGCGCCACCCACTCTCGTATGGCCAACGCGCCGCACCCTCGAAAGAGGACGGCGGAACCCTCGAAAAGGGGACGGACGTCTGCTCCACGCCTGCCCGGGGCCACGCCATGACGTCAGACCAGTGAGGCGCGTCACCTCCGTCACCGTCGGTCCTGCGCGGCCATCCCCGCCATCACGACGCCATCCCGGGCACTGCAGCGCCATCCCTGACGCTGTGGGAGTGCGGGGCGACAAGACACCGCCACGCCCGCGGCTGTGCCCCTTACGACCTCCCGTCAGCCGCACCCTTGAGTCAGCGTACGGACGACGACCACACGGGAAGCTCCTACGCCGCCACCCTCGAAGCCGCTCCTGGACGGATACAGGGCACGCCATGACGCTCCGCCAGAAGCAAGATTCGCCAGGACGGCCGTCCACTCCGTTGCACTGTCCGCCATGCCATCACACGTAGCTAGAACAGTGCGGCACGCCTGTAAACTGCCTCCTCCTTGGCATATAAAAGGAGGGGCAGTCCCCTGGCCGCAGGGGGACGACGGAGAGCACTGACCCACACGCTTTCTGCCTTCACCACGATATTGGCACTCGCCTCAATCAAAACCTCAGGGACCTGGAGGTCCGGCCTTCTCTCCCGCCCCGCTTGTAGCTCCCCTCTGCAAGCACCACGGTGCAACGCAATATAGTGCCTCGAGCACGCCACTGCTGGACGTACGGCCCCGGCCGGAACCAGGATAAACTTGTGTCCCCTGTGTTGTCATTTGCACCGACCATCGAGAAGTTGATCACAGCGTAACTTACTAGTTAGTGTCGGGACTACTTTCCACACCGACAGTTGGCGCGCCAGGTAAGGGACTCCGCGCTGTGATCGACCCCTCACCAGCATTCTCGATGGTGATTAGTACCGAGATGACGTCCCAGAGGTACGCCATGGGCAGCTCGGACCCTCTCCCCGCTGGATTCGAAATCCGGTTTGGGAGCCTGAACTTTCAGGCCACAGGGAACGGCTACCTCATGCGCCTCACCAACTTCGACGAACTCCACCCGTGGCGGTCGACTAGGCCGGGCCCAATACCCGTCACGCCTGCTGCTGACGCTCCGGCACCCACCCGGGTGGCTGCCGCGAGCGCCTCGACATCCCGGCGCCGCAAACGCCCAGGTCAGCGCTCGCGCCAGGCGCGCACGGAGCGACGCCGGGCAACACGCGAGGCGGCCCGGAACGACGCGCCCCCGCCGAGCGACACGGCGGCACACCCTGCGGGGGAGCACGTGGCCGCGGGACCGCAGTTTCCCCACGGGATGCGCAACCCTGCTGCGGCGTACGCCTCATCCGTCAGCACCGACATGGCCGCGTACGAGGATCTCCCGGGCCATCACTTGCTGTCAGTCCGGAACCTCATCGCCACCACCAACGACGAGTCGTACCACGGCTCACCCAGCGAACTGCCGCCCTCAACCTCGCATGGCTACGCAGAGTGGGACTTCTCCGGCGTACCGGACCCTGTGGTCTTCCGGCGATTCCTTGATGCCGCGGACTAATGGTTCGGTTGCTCCGACGACTCCAGCGAGGGGAGCTATGATCCCTCGCGCGAGTGCTTCGTTGTCGCCGCCAACGAGCAAGCTGACGGCGCAAACGGAGCGGGCGACGGGAACGCGGCCCAGCATCCGGAGCCGAACCCGCCACCGGCCCCACCAGCGGGCAATGCGGATATCAATGCGCAGCTGGCCCAGGCACGCGAGCTCGAGGCGAAACTCGCGGAAGAGTACCGGCAGGTGCGGCTCCTGCGTGCAACTATCGCAGGGGAAGCCTCGGCGCGTGGCGAACGCGCCCGAGAAGCCGGGAAGCAAGCCTGCGAGCGCATCAATGCCAACTTCAACGTGGACGACCCACACACGCCACTTCGTGCCAGCCAAAAACTCATCGCGGCGGCAACACTACTTCGGGCCATACCCGAGCCATCGACACCCGAGGCACGTAACCTGCGCCGCGAGGCGCAGACTCTCATCGAGCAAGCGGCCGTGCAGCAGGCCGAGAGCTCCGCGTCCCGCATGCACAACCAGTCCAGCGCGCGGGGTGACGGCGACACGAAGGACCAGGAGGCATCCGTCCACGCGGACGGCGCGGCGGAACAGCCGCCAAACCGGGGCAGGACGCCTGTCAAGGAGCGGATCCTTGACACGCGCGGCGAGGCCCACAACGGAGACGCCCGCAACGTCCTGAACGCCAAGAGAAAGGGCGACGCGGAGGCGCGAGTGGCGGCGGGCTACCACCCTCGACGAGGTGGTCGCTACGACAGCCGGGAGGACCGCTCGCCAACACCGGAACCCCCGGGAACCCGAGTGTTCAGCCGGGAAATCCGTGCGGCGAGTTTCCCCCAGCGTTTCCGCCAGCCCACCACCATCGACAAGTACACGGGGGAGACGGACCCTCGTGTGTGGCTCAACGACTACCGTCTGGCTTGCCAGCTAGGCGGAGCCACCACCGATGTGGTGATCATCCACAATCTGCCGCTGCACCTTGCGGACTCGGCCAGAACGTGGCTCGAGCACCTACCGCCCAGCCAGATCCACAGCTGGGATGACTTAGTCCGCACGTTCGTGGGGAACTTCCAGGGCACATACGTGCACCCTAGGAACTCCTGGGACCTGCGAGCGTGCACCCAGAAGCCCGGCGAGTCGCTCCGGGACTTCATACGGCGCTTTTCAAAGCGCTGTACTGAGCTCCCGAGTGTTGCTCAGTCTGAGATCGTGCACGCCTTCCTCGAAGGCACGACCTGTCGGGACCTCGTACGCGAGCTCGGGAGGAGCCCGCCGGTCGACTCCAACGAGCTGTTCGACATCGCCACCAGCTTCGCCTCCGGAGAGGAGGCAGTGGGGGCCATTTTCGACGGCAAGAAAGGAAAGCGCTTGGACGACGCGCCCGCGGAGGGCAGCAAGTCCAAGGAGCCCGCGAAGAAACAGAAGCGGGGCAAGAAGGGCAAGAAGCCCCACCATGACGCACGTACGCACGGGCGCGGCGAGGACGACGAGGCCCTCGCCGTTGACCCTGCCCGTAAGGGCCCTCGAGGGGCCCCTCGAGGCCCCGGCGTATTCGACGATATGTTGAAGAAGCCCTGCCCGTACCACAAGACCCCAGTCAACCACACCCTCGAGCAGTGCGACATGCTCAAGAAGTACTACCGCCGCGTCGCCGCGAAGGAGGACGAGGCCAAGAAGGACGGGGGTGGCGGAGACGCTGATGGCTTCCCCGCGGTGGAGAACGTCTTCTTCATCTTCGGGGGACCGACGGTGGACATGTCCACCAACCGGCGCAAGCGAGAGCGGCACGAGGTCCTCGCCGCGGAGAGGGCACCTCCTTCCTTCCTCGATTGGTCGGAGGACGCCATCACCTTCAGCCGCGAGGACCACCCGAACCGCATCCCCAACCCGGGCCAGTACCCGTTGGTCGTCGATCCCATCATCGGCAACGCGTGATTTTCCAAGGTGCTGATGGACGGCGGCAGCAGCCTCAACATCCTCTACGCCCACACACTGCGGTTGATGGGGATTGGGTTGGACCAGCTGCGGCCCAGCACGGCGCCGTTCCATGGCGTGGCGCCAGGCAAGCGCGTCCAGCCCCTCAGGCAGATCGACCTGCCGGTCTGGTTCGGCACACCGGACAACTTCCGCAAGGAGATCCTCACCTTTGAGGTAGTAGGGTTCCGGGGCGCGTACCACGCCATCCTTGGCCGTCCGTGCTATGCCAAGTTCATGGCGGTCCCAAACTACACTTACCTCAAGATGAAGATGCCGGGGCCAAAAGGCGTAATCACCGTGGGCTCGTCGATCGAGCACGCATTCGACTGCGACGTCGAGTGCGTCGAGCACACTGAGGCCCTGGCGCTCGACGAAACGCTTGTCGCGGACATGGAGAAGCTGGCCAACGAGGGCCCCGACTCCTCCGCCAAGCACGCGGGCAGTTTCGAGGCTGCCGAACAAACGAAGGAGGTGCCCCTCGACCCTGCAGCCCCCGAGGGCAAGGTGTTGAGGGTCAGTTCTACCCTCGACCCGAAATAGGAAGTGGTGCTCGTCGACTTTCTCCGCGCCAACGCCGATATCTTCGCGTGGAGCCCCTCGGATATGCCAGGCATCCCGAGGGAGGTCGCCGAGCACTCCCTTGATATCCTACCTCACTCCCGAGCCGTGCAACAACGGCTGCGCCACTTTGACGAAGAGCGGCGCCGGGCGATCGGAGTAGAGCTGCGGAAGCTCCTCGAGGCCGGGTTCATCAAGGAAGTTTTTCACCCTACGTGGCTAGCTAATCCTGTACTAGTTAAGAAAAAGAATGGGAAGTGGCGGATGTGTGTAGATTACACTAGTTTGAATAAAGCATGTCCCAAAGTTCCTTTTCCTTTGCCACGAATCGATCAAATCGTTGACTCAACTGCAGGGTGTGAACTATTGTGTTTCCTCGATGCCTATTCCGGGTACCACCAAATAAAGATGAAGGAGTCCGACCAGCTTGCAACTTCGTTCATCACGCTGTTCGGAATGTTCTGCTACGTAACGATGCCGTTTGGCCTCCGAAACGCGAGCGCTACATACCAGCGATGTATGCAGCACGTCTTCGGAGACCACATCGGGCGAACCGTTGAGGCTTATGTAGACGACATAGTCGTGAAAACCAGGAAGGCGGACGACCTGGTTAGCGACCTGCGCGTGGCATTCGATTGCCTGCGAGCCAACGGGGTGAAGCTGAACCCCGAGAAGTGCGTCTTCGGAGTGCCGCGAGGCATGCTGCTGGGATACATAGTTTCCCAGCGGGGCATCGAGCCTAACCCCGAGAAGGTCGCAGCCCTCGAACGGATGGGCCCGATTCGAGACCTCAAGGGGGTCCAGAAAGTGTTGGGGTGCCTCGCCGCCTTGAGCCGCTTCATCTCGCGGCTCGGCGAGAAGGGATTACCCCTCTACCGACTCCTGAAGAAACATGAGCGCTTCTCCTGGACCATCGAGGCCCAGGAGGCGCTTGACAAACTCAAGGCGACGCTCGCCCACGCGCCAATCTTAACGCCACCCCAGGACGGCGAGCCTCTGTACCTCTACGTCGCCGCAACCACTCAGGTGGTCAGCGCCGTCATCGTGGTGGAGCGTACAGAGGAGGGGCACGCCCTACCAGTCCAGAGGCCCGTGTACTACATCAGCGAAGTGCTGTCCGAGACCAAGGCACGGTACCCACAGATCCAGAAGCTGCTCTACGCAGTAGTGCTCGCGCGGCGCAAGCTCCGGCACTACTTCGAGGCCCACCCGGTCACGGTGGTCTCCTCGTTCCCGTTGGGTGAGATCATCCGCAACCCGGACGCGGCGGGCAGGATCGCCAAGTGGTCTGTGGAATTGATGGGCGAGACGCTCGCCTATGCGCCGCGCAAGGCAATCAAGTCCCAAATCCTGGCGGATTTCGTCGCCGAATGGACGGACACACAACTGCCGCCGCCGCAAATCCAGGCCGAATGCTGGACCCTCTACTTCGACGGGTCGGTGATGAAAATAGGGGCGGGCGCGGGCCTGCTCTTCATCTCACCCCTCGGGGAGCACATGAGATACGCGGTACGCCTGCATTTCCCCGCGTCGAACAACATGGCGGAGTACGAGGCCCTTCTTTGCGGCCTCCGAATCGCCATTGAGACAGGCATCAAACGCCTCGACGTCAGGGGGGACTCGCAGCTCGTGATTGACCAAGTCATGAAGAATGCGAGTTGTCACGACGACAAAATGGAGGCCTACTGCAACGCCGTACGAGCCCCCGAAGACATGTTCTACGGCCTCGAGCTTAACCACGTACCCCGCAGGTACAACGAGGAGGCGGACGAACTCGCAAAAATCGCGTCGGGGCGAATCACCGTCCCCCCGAATGTTTTTGCGCGGGACGTCGCCAGGCCGTCCGTCAACCTCGAGTCGACACCCTCGAGTCAAGAGGAACCCTCGGGGGCTCCCTCGAACCCAGCGGGCGCGGAGCCCATGGATGAAGACCCCTCGAACGAGGCGTTTGTGCTCTCCTTGCTCGAGGGCTACGGTGCGGACGAGGCCGAGGCCATGGACACGGAGCCAGCCCCCCGCGCGGAGGACTGGCAGGCCAAGTACCTCGCCTGGATGGAGCGAGGGGAGCTTCCCTCAGATCAGTCCGAGGCCAGACGCATCGCCAGGACGGCCAAGTCGTTCACCCTTGTCGACGGCGAGCTGTACAAACGCGCTGCGTCAGGCGTCCTGCAGCGGTGCATACCCATCCCCCAGGGGCGCGAGCTCCTCCGGGACATCCACGCGGGCGTGTGTGGCCACCACGCGGCGCCACGCACCCTCGTGGGCAACGCGTTTCGCCAGGGCTTCTATTGGCCTACCGCGGTTGCTGATGCCAGCGAGATCGTGCGCACCTGCGAAGGGTGCCAATTTTACGCCCGCAAGACCAATCTCCCGGCGCATGCCCTCCAGACGATCCCCATCACGTGGCCTTTTGCCGTGTGGGGGCTGGACATTGTCGGGCCCCTGCGAAAGGCGCCCGGGGGCTACACGCACCTGCTAGTCGTCATTGACAAGTTCTCCAAGTGGGTCGAAGCGCGCCCAATCACGAATCTCAGGGCAGAGCAGGCCGTAACATTCTTCACCGACATCATCCACCGGTTCGGGGTGCCTAACTCCATCATCACCGACAACGGGTCCCAATTCACCGGTAGGAAGTTCCTGGAATTCTGCGACAAGCACCACATCCGCGTGGACTGGGCGGCCGTCGTGCACCCACAGACCAATGGTCAAGTGGAGCGGGCCAATGGCATGATCCTACAAGGCCTCAAGCCCTGGATTTTCGACAGACTGAACAAGTCTGGCCGAAAATGACTTCAGGAGTTGCCGGCGGTCGTGTGGAGCCTCAGAACCACTCCGAGCAGGGCCACGGGATTCACCCCGTTCTTCCTCGTCTATGGCGCGGAGGCCGTCCTCCCCACGGACCTGGAATACGGGTCGCCCAGAGTCAAGAGCTACGACGAGGGCACCAACCAGCGAGCCCGCGAGGACTCACTGGATCAATTGGACGAAGCCCACACTGTGGCCCTGATGCATTCAGCAAGATACCAGCAGGCTCTGAGGCGGCACCAGGCCCGGAAGATACGACGCCGAGACTTCGACGAAGGGGACCTAGTCCTAAGGCTGCGCCAAGACAATCGAGGCCGCCACAACCTATCGCCCCCATGGGAGGGACCCTACGTCGTTGTCAAAGTGCTCAAGCCCAGCACCTACAAGCTGGCCAACGAGGACGGCGAGGAACTCACCAACGCTTGGAACATCCAACAGCTACGTCGCTTCTACCCTTAGAAAGGATTTCCAAGTTTTTCTTGTCATTTACATACCCAACACCCCAGTTGGCTGTAATTTCCATCAAATTAATAAAGCTAAAGGGCGACTCGGTTTTCCCCCGAAAACCGAATCTCCCTCGGGGGCTACTGCGGGGGGCGTCCCCCCCCCCCCAAAAATGGTCCCATTTTTTTTCGCAAAATTCGCCGCAAATGTGCTAAGTATGCCTCGACCCAAACTTTGGGTGGACTCACGCGGGACGCGAGTGGCCAAAGGGCGAAGAAGCGCGAGTCGGGGATAGCCCACGCCTCCGGCAGGATACGGCCCTTCCCCCTCGCCACTTTGCCTATAAGCTACTCGTGTGAACGAAAACCTTCCCAGCCAAGGTTCGCCCAAGAAAGCGGGGAGGCAGAACAACACAATTGCCGAAATAAACAACGAGTTTTTCAACTTACAAACATCGAAGTGTTTTAAACAGCAAATGCTTATTACAACAGCCGCGCGGCTCGAATTCTAACATCAAAAACATAAAGGGCACAAACGCCCAATGGTCTTCAGGCTTGGGGGCCACCAGCCGGGGGAGCGTCCGGGAAGAGGAAGTCCATGAATCCTCGGCGAGGATGTTGGCGGCAGGAGCAGCGAGCGCATCCGCACGGTTCATTGCCACCTCGTCGTCGACGCCGACGGGAACGACGTAGCCCGTGGAAACGGCCTCGAGGTCGACCTGGTAGTGGGAGGCCACCACGCCAAGAGCTTTCTGAACTCCCAGGTGAAGGGCACGGCGCACGCGCTGGGTAACGTGCCTGCCGAGGGCGCGGAGGCGACTCGCCATCGAGCTCCCAGCCTGCACTTCGCCCTCCTCAACCCCCTGGCACGCCTCGAGGGCAGCGGCCCGCAGCTCCTCCAGCTCCTGTTGTGAGGAGTTGTAGGCCGTCTGGAGGGACTCTGCCTGGGTCGTCGAGTTCCCAAGAGCGTTCCGCAGGCCTGAAACCCATGAACGAAAAACAAAAATTGGGAGCGGATCCCAAGCAAACCAAATCAACAAGCAAAATGCGAAGAGAGGCGACTCACCTTCGACCTATTTCTTCTCGAATCGAGGGCCTTGCGCGCGACCTCGGCCTCCTGCTGCAGGCTAAGGACCATAGCTTCCTGCTCCACGACAGCCTGGCGCAGATCCTCGTGGGAGATGCTGAGCTGGTTCAGCTCCCCGTCGAGCCGCGAGACTTCTTCGTCCCGTTGCTTGAGGGTTGCCTGCGCCCCCTCGAGTGCGGCGCGCTCCTGCTGAAGGAGGCCCTGGGCCTCTTCTCGAGCCAGGCGCTCGTGCTCGAGGGCGGCCCGAGCCTCAGCAAGGGCGGTTCGCTCCTGCTGGAGCTGAGCGTCCGCCTGTTGGCGCGCGTCCCGCTCCCGCTGAAGCTGCTCCTCCGTCGAGGCGAGGGAGGCGGCCTTGTCCGCCAGGCTGGTCCTCAGTTGCTCGGCCTCCTTGGCCCTTTCCTCGGCCTGGCTCCGCCAAGATCGTGCTCCCTCGAGGGTTGCACGGTCCTGTTCGAGCTGGGCGCGAATCGAGGCCACCTCCGTCTCCCACTCCGCCGCCACGGTCCGCATCACGGCTGCGTCCTCACGCGCCTTCTGCAGCGCCTCGTCCCGCTCCAGGAGCGCTGTCCGCACCTTCGCGACTGCAGAGGTGTCTTTCGCAGCCTGGGCGTCCTGCCCCAGGAGCTCGTCCCGCACTGCCTGGAGCCGGTACTCCAGCCACCAGTTGTCGGTCCGCAGGGCCTCGACAAGGGCGTCAAGAGCGTCGTATTGGTCCCGGTACCAGTTGCGCTCAGAGCTCAGCCGGTCGAGGTGGTCGTACTTCTCCCGGGCTCGACCCTCCAATTCCTGTCACCGGCAGACAAGGCAGAAGAGAATTTGAGTCGGAAAAAGCGTGAACGCGGGAGAGACGAGGGGGGAAGAAACTCCAAAAACCAACAGAAAGGACGCGTACCTGGAAAATCCGCCACGCAGGACCCCCGTGGATCCGCAGCGCCTCGTCCAGCGCGTTGTTGAGCGAGGTGCCGTGGTCGCGGAACTCTTGCCACAGCGCCTGCTCGGCCTGGGCCTCGTTGCAGAGGGCTGGCGGCGCGCTGGCTTGCTCCCACTCCCGCTCCACACGCGTCACGGTGCCATCGGGGGCAGAAGGGCCGGCATGAGACGACGAGGCCTCGGCGCCATGCGCCGGGAGCTGCGGCATCACGCAGCCATCCTCCTGCATCACTAACACCCCCGCCGCGGGCTCGGGGGCTGGCGCGGGCCAGTTCTCCCATTGGCCCCATCCAGGCGGCGGCGCGTCGTTGTCGGGGATCTCCACCACGGCCGCCTGACCACCCACCGTCGGGACAGGCAGAGGTCGGACCGTCGGCGCGGCGGTTGCCGCTGTCGTAGCCGCCGCCGCGGCCGTCGCCTCCTGCTGCGGCTCTGGGGCCACAACCGCGCTGCGCGGTGGCTCGCCCGTCATCGCCGCGCTCCCGGCCGCCCGTGGCGCCCTCGACGAGCGCCGCCTCGTGGGTACGGACGCGTCCGACCTGAGCGCTTTAGCGGGCGCGAGGGCGGGGACGGTCGGCGCCACCCTGAGAACACGGAGACAAAAAACTGAGCTCCAGCCCCTCGAAACCGGAACGTCTAGAGGAGGGACTGCTTACCTCAAGGTGGAGAAGCCTCGCTTCTTCTTCCTCGAGGGTTCGGCAGGCGCTGCTGTGGCGCCCGTCGTCGCCGCTGCAGCGCTCCCAGACGCTTCCGCGGCGCGCGCCGCCTCTTCCACGGACCGCCCGGCGGCGGGCGCTTCCGCGCCCCCCACGCGCGCCTGCTCCTCTGCCGCCTCTGCGGCTCTTGGAGAGGGGGGCGAGGGATTCCACCTCTCGAGGGGGGCCCGCCCCCCATCGCTCCTCTTCTTCCTCCTCTCCCGACGACGAGTTCTCCGGAGTCGTCGGGGAAGAGAGTCCCTGCTGCTCGCGCAGCCGGTACTCCTCGTCCCGCTGCTCCCGGCGCTCCCGCCGCCGGATTCTCTTCTCCTTCCTGCGCGCCGCCCGCTCCTGCTCCCGTCGCTGCGCGGCGCGGGCAACCGCTCGGGCTCGGGGCGTGGGCGGGTCGGACCGCGAGGCGTCCACGGTCACCCTCTGCTAAAAAGCGACTGTCAAAACCATGCTGGTACGTTGCAAGGGAACGAGAAAGGGAGGAAGGCCTACTCACCGCCGGGGCGTCGGGGAGCATAACGAACGACCAGAGGTCGTCGTTGCTGTGCCGGCCGGCCTTGAGGCTGATGGCGCGCCTCGCCCTCGTGGCCGTGTATTCCCGAGCGAGGCGCTCATTCAGGAACCGCGAGCGCGCCAACGACGTAGGGTTGGCCGCCTCGCTCATCTCGTGAATACGGAGCTCCCTCTCCATGAGGGGGACGATCCGCCGGTGGTGGATGTTCGCGAGGACCGAAGCCGCTCCCAACCCGGCGTCTGCCAGGCTCTTCAATGCGGTTAGGAGCGAATCCAACCGCGCCTGGTGCGAGGAGGGAGACACACCGTGGTGCCAGGAGTCGGCCTTCTCCTTCAGCACCTTGCCGGTGTAGGGGGGGAGGCCGGCGCCGTCGTTGCGGAGGTAGAACCACCCCCGCTCCCATTCTGCGTTGTTAGATGTCATCGTGCAGGGGATGTATAACTCCTTGCGCGAATCCCGCAACGAGATCGACAGGCCGCCGGCGCGCACCGCCCGGCGCACCCGTGCCTCGGGCGTAGCGAGCGTGTGCAGCTCCGCGCGGAAGAGGTGGACCCAGAGATCCCAGTTCACTGGGATCCCCAGGAATCCCTCGCAGACGCCAACGAAGGTGGCCGCCTGCGAAATCGCGTTGGGGGCGAAGTTGTGCAGCTCCACCCCGTAGTGGTGGCACAGTCCGCGCATGAAGCGGCTCGTCGGCACGGCGAAGCCGCGCTCATGGTGCCGGATGAAGCTGACGACGTAGCCGCACGGCAGGTTGGGCTCCCGATCCGTCGCCGGCGGAACGATCCACACCGGGGGCTGCCCCTCCACGTTCGGCGCCAGCTGGCCGCTGTTCACGAGCTCGCTCAGGGCGAGCTTCGTCACCGTCGAGCGGCTCCACGGCAGCGGATCCAGCACCGTGATTGGCTGGGGGGGAGCCATTGCGGTCGGCAGCGGCGCACGAAGACGAAGCTAGCGGCGGGCGAAACGAAAGGGCGCACAGCCGAGAAGCGAAGGCAAGGAGCAAAGGGCGGCGGCGCTAAGTGACGAGGTAAGGAGCTTCCGCCTCCCTCTCCTTGGATTTATAGATCTAAGGGAGCCACGCTCCCCAAACCGCGCGCCGCGCGCATTAACTGCAGGCGGCTGCATCTGCCACTGACAAGCGGGGCCCACCGCACCGAAACGGCCGGCCGCGCGCGCATGCGCGATCATTACGGCGCGGCAACCGAAGAGCCGCGGCGGCCCATCACGTCCGCCCCCCACGTCGCCCGCTACGCGCGCGGCCGCGACGCCTGAAAAGGCGCGCCCGCGACGCACGACTGAAGCCACAACTGTGGGCATTTAACGGCCTGGTCCCTTACTAAGTAAGCGTGACCCTCGCGCGGCCCGAGCCCAGTGCTCGAAAAACCAGACCCTCGAAGGGTGCGATTACTGACCAGTGGCCTCGAGACCCGCTCGGTGAAAGCGGGCGCCACAGGTGCCCTCGATTCTAGAGGATTACTGATCAGCAGCTCGGGGGTCGGCTCGACCGCGAACCCATGAATCCTGCAGATGCAATCAAGACGGGGGCACTTAGCTGCCACCCCGCAACGGCCCTACTGATCAGGGGTTCGAAGCCTGACCCTCGAAGGGTTCGAACAGGCGCCCCAGATCAACAGAGTCAGGGACGACGAGGGCGCGCGCATTCGAGCCTATCCTCGAGCTCACCAGCTCGAGGGCGCCCCACATGTCGTATTCAAGAGCCAACGAGGGCAGCTAGTCGAGGGATCCCATCGAGGGAGAGCTTCCGCGCCCTCGGTCCCCAGCGAACGGGACCGAGCCCTACCTAGCAAACCCACGTAAGCGCTTTCATGGACGAGTCTCCGGACCACGAGCCAACCCTTATCGAACAGGGCATGGGCGTCCACTTGAATCACCCGGTAACAGCTCAATGAGGAATCCGCGATTCGCGACCCGCTCGATGGGAGTTGCGGAAACCTCACCCCCCATCCCGCGGAGGGACGGCGAGGGAACGTACAAACAAGTCGGAGAGCCCGCCCCGATCGCCTCGAACGGGCCCAGGCTCGGGGGCTCGACGCGTGGCTACACCTCCTGGATATGCACCGAACGCACGCGAATGTCGGCACATGCGTACGGCACCGCCGAGGCCGGCTGAAACACCACCGAGGCCGGCTGAAATAAACGCCTCGCACAATGACGACGCTGTGAAAAAAAACCTTGAAGGAGTACGCACACTCCTCCAAGGCTTCGGGGGCTAGACCCGCGGGTCCGCTAGCGCGCCCCCACGGAATAGCACAGCAATCAGGAGGGAAGAAAGTCCCATCAGCAAGCGTCAGCATCTGCGGGATCCTAACGGATACACCCGCAGATGCTCGGGGGCTACTGTCGGGGACAGCCATAAGGGTCCCCTAAAAAACCGGGGGAAACCCATTCAATTTCGCAAAAAATAAAACACAAACGAATTCACAAACCTAAAACACGCTCAAGATAGTCACGGCCCAGCGGCCGGGCCCACAGCCCTGGTGGCCCCAGCGGCCCACCAGAACAGTCGGCCCAGCCACCCCCGGGCGAAACTCCGCTTCGCTCGAGGGGCGCAGCGCCGCGCTAACGAGACTCCGCCTCGCTCGAGGGCCGGTCGCCCCCTCGGGTGAGACTCCGCCTCGCTCGAGGGCCGGTCGCCCCCTCGGATGGGACTCCGCCTCGCTCGAGGCCCTCACGGGCTCGCCGCCCCCGCACCTGCTCCCCCGACAGGGGCGTTTAATGTTCTGACACTTGCAGGCGCCCGGGTCAAAGACGAATCCACGCCGTGCCGTCCCTCTGACACGCCCGGGAATCATATTCCGGCGCTGTTCTGCCAACTCTCCCGGTGAGGCCATCCCCACCACTGTGCGGCAAGGCCAGTGTCAGCTCCGTGACACTGCGCCACCCACTCTCGTACGGCCAACGCGCCGCACCCTCGAAAGAGGACGGCGGAACCCTCGAAAAGGGGACGGACGCCTGCTCCGCGCCTGCCCGGGGCCACGCCATGACGTCGGACCAGTGAGGCGCGTCACCTCCGTCACCGTCAGTCCTGCGCGGCCATCCCCGTCATCACGACGCCATCCCGGGCACTGCAGCGCCATCTCTGACGCTGTGGGAGTGCGGGGCGACAAGACACCGCCACGCCCGCGGCTGTGCCCCTTACGACCTCCCGTCAGCCGCACCCTCGAGTCAGCGTACGGACGACGACCACACGGGAAGCTCCTATGCCGCCACCCTCGAAGCCGCTCCTGGACGGATACAGGGCACGCCATGACGCTCCGCCAGAAGCAAGATTCGCCAGGACGGCCGTCCACTCCGTTGCACTGTCCGCCATGCCATCACACGTAGCTAGAACAGTGCGGCACGCCTGTAAACTGCCTCCTCCTTGGCCTATAAAAGGAGGGGCAGTCCCCTGGCCGCAGGGGGACGACGGAGAGCACTGACCCACACGCTTTCTGCCTTCACCACGATATTGGCACTCGCCTCAATCAAAACCTCAGGGACCTGGAGGTCCGGCCTCCTCTCCCGCACCGCTTGTAGTTCCCCTCTGCAAGCACCACGGTGCAACGCAATATAGTGCCTCGAGCACGCCACTGCTGGACGTACGGCCCCGGCCGGAACCAGGATAAACTTGTGTCCCTGTGTTGTCATTTGCACCGACCATCGAGAAGCTGATCACAGCGTAACTTACTAGTTAGTGTCGGGACTACTTTCCACACCGACACCAACGCACTCGTGTGCTCGACCGAAAAAAGCGTCAACACTAAGCTATGATCACCATGTGGTTAAGTTGTGGGCTAATGCCAGTATATAATCTAGAGCGGCCATAAACAAACAATCTAGCATAAACTAGAGCAGCCAGCCCCTGCCGTAGGCAGAATCTTGCATAATCCCGTCGCGGCATAAACTGAGGGTGTGTTTAGAAGCCAACTTCCCCCAAAATTCACTATGCAAAAAGAAGATTCTCTATTACATCAAACATCACATAAAAATGCCGGTACATGCATGGAGTACTAAATATAGATGAAATCAAAAACTAATTACACAGTTTGGATGTACTTTGCGAGACGAATCTTTTGAGCCTAGTTAGGCCATGGTAGGACAATATTTACCACAAACAAACGAAAAGTGCTACAATGCTTTTCAGTTCGGAACAGTGCTTTTCAGCCTAAAATCCGTGCAAAATTCAGAATTTTGCTTCTCAATTCAGGGATCTAAACACACCCTGAGTGTTGAGAGCAAGAACTTGGGAACCAGAGCTCCAATCAAACAGCGCTCGATGGCGGACCCTGCATCGTGTGCGCCGCCGCACAAGCGCTTCTCCCATCTCCATCCACATGCATCTGGGCATCTGGCCCGGACAAAAAAAAGTAGCTTTGCAGCCAGAGTACAGGCTTGAGTTCACTCGCGCCAGTGCCCCAGTGCCGAGGCTTTTTGTTCTTCGTAATCGTTCCTGAACCCTGACCCCGCCTGGCCGCCCTTGCCATTTTGTGGCGGGGCTTTTGGCTTTTTGGCTACCTGACCTGATCTTCAGATTTTGCACGTACTACTGTTTTCCTGCAAGGCTCCAAGGCGCACGGGTGGGCAGCACATTTGAAATGTTACCGTGTCAGGAGCTGTTGGGCATCTTTCCAGTACCGTACGGTACTATTTTGTGGGGTTTTCTCTTTTCTGTGTCTAGTTTGTGAGTACCAAGTGTTTATAATGCGCGTCGTGGAATCTACTTCTGGCAGCAGTACTAGACAAAAGATTAATCCAGTCAGCCTTCTTGTTTTGCTCAGCATTTTGGCTGAACTTCTTCCAGTCTCTGTTAAGGGAAATGAAGCTAAGAACAACTCATAAACGAGACTGCATTTAACGTGTCCAAAATACTTCTTAATGCACGAAGCATCAGGTCCAGTGGACCCCCGGATCTCGGTTGCATACTGCTACGGATCACTCTACCGAGCTTCTACAACGTAATCCAATCCAACCCGCCAGCCCAAAAAAAAAGCCGAGCTCATGTGACCGGTCGTGAAAGAACCTCGAGCCGAACCCGGATCTCAGATCTGGCACGCACGCAAAGGTCCCAGCTGTGCTAAATCACCTGGCCTGCTCCCAAACCCCAAATGAAAGCCCCATGTTTGCCCCCTGTTTTCTCCCCCTCCGCCCCAACCACAAAGCAAGGAGGATGCTGATGCCCGTGAATGAATCAAATCGGAAGCCAGCAGCAGCAATCATGAACGCCAGATGCACCCCTCTGTACTGATGCTGGAAAATCCTCTGAATTACAACAGAGATTGAGAGGGACATGCCAATCTGTCGGTACTCGGTACAAGTCATCCCAACAAGGAAGGTCAGATAATTGAGCCCTCCCTAAAATTATCCATGCAGAGATTCAAGGGTAACAGCAGACAGTGAACGACAGTACTGGAGGTCAGAGTGTCAAACGAAAGATCTTGTTAGGTGCAGAGTAACCATGCAGGTGATGGTTCAACTAATAAAACAGCAGAAAACGAAGGCCAGTGCCAAACTGACTTTCCTCTAAATTGCCAGCACCATTCACAAATGCCACAGGTGATGGATTCAGCACTGCCAGCCGCCAAAGCTTTAACAGAAGATTCTGGTGCAGAAACCCTGAGAACAGACAACACTTGAAAGCCAAGAATAGGCAAAACCACAAGACCTTGAAATGTCCTTCAGAGTTCAGACTGTCGACCGGTTGAGACAACTAGTTGCTACAGTAGGCTAAGGTTTATGGAATTATGGTTATTGCATCTCCAAGGTACGACCGTATGAGAGTTCAATGCGCTACAATCCAGCGAGAGTGACTGGAAGGAGAACAGCTGAGATCGACAATTTGGTACATAACTTTATTGCAGTTCCAATCAGTTCAAGATTTGTGTCAGTGAATAAATGTGATTTACATAATTTACATTGGACCATTTACTTTCTATGAATTTAACCTTCCCGAATCAAGTTTGTCGGCTCACTTAGAACATACTTTGGAAGTTCATATTTGGCACCTGCAATATGGTGAACAAGGACATTAATAATTTGGAATCACCATATTACATAAAATGATATGCAGAACAAGAAAATACAAAAAAAAAGCATATACAAAATACCTCTTTCATCATAACAAAGTGTCATGTCAGAATTTGATACGATGATGCCAGCGCTATCCACTATGGTCTGTGCAAGTGCTAAATCAGAATCTGCAGCAGCTCTAAGTGCATCCCAAATCTCTGAAAGAAATAGAAATGTTAACTTTGAACTAGAAGACACCGCGACACCGCCACTAATGCTTCTTTAACTATTTAGTAGAATATATCATGTTTATTGAGCATCATCACCAGAAAATAAACATTGATGTGAATAAGGATGTACACTTCAGGAAATTCACAAACATCTATATGTTATACTGCAATCTTTTCCACATAACCAAGCAAAATAAGAAGGCGCTAGGTTAAATATATATTTGTGGTAAATTTTCATGGCAATCACAAATTCAAACCCTCAAAAAAAAAGTTCATTCCACGGGCAGCACAGCAGATGTCAATTTTATTTTGCAATTACTCTTGTTACAAGATCAGTTATAAGCTTATGGTACCTAATATACTTTTTTCCCTTTTAAGAGAACAGTTGATATGTCAAATTTCCTGAATTGCTAAGACAGCAAAACCAACATTATTTGGATGTGAATTCAAAGTAACGTGCTGCATGCATTTATTTAGCAAAGCTTCGAAACAGACTGGTCCTACATCGCATGAGGGGGTGGGGGGGATCGAGTGGTCCACGGATCACTATAAATGCATCACAGATTCACTAATAAATGTCAGTAGTAGAAAGCTGGAATTGCCATTCAGTAAATACACAGTGCACCTTTCTGTCCACCATAGTGAGGAGCTGTGTCCCAAAATTCATCACGCATCTGTCTGAGTTGTGCCGGAGTTATTGCTTGGGTGTGCTTCCAAGGCTTTGGTTTTTTCAGCTTCTTTCCATTATCTGAGACAAAGAGAAAGTGTTGAGCATTGGTGAGTATACCAGCAGCAGGAATACTTCACAATATATAAGCAAATGCATTTTTGCCAATAAACCAAAACAACTTGAACATTGTACCAAAGCTAATGCCATCAATAAAAGGTGACAAATAACATTCAAGTACCAAGCATCGAAAAATAATTCATGACATTACGCTCTTTCTAAACAAAGCTCCAAGCATGCTGATGAAATACTTGAACATACTAGTATAAAATAAACTAACTAGTGCCTCTAGTAAAGAAAATGAGTACTGATTTGGATAATGACACTCTATCCACTTTTTCTTTAATATTAGTTTCATTTGTAGCATATTTATAGACATTATAATCTGACGAAAAATGTTTTTTTCCACAAATCTACATGCCAAGTCAACATCTATAATGAAATGATAGTAAACTGTGAAATGTTTGACTGCATGCTTTCCAAATTGGCACTATTTTTGTCACTTGGGAGTGGTCTACAAGCTTGATTGTGAAGACACTACTTTTATACTCCACAGCTTCTTCACATGCTGAACAGGAGAAGATACAGATTTGACCTCACTATCAAGATTCAAGAATTAAAGTGATTGGCCCACAGAACTGTCACAGTTTGATGAACATTTTAAAAATAATTAAACTAGCACACGAAGGATGGACCGGGAGTCCGGGACAAATTGAAAGAGTCAAATCATGCCCCTTGGTTTAACAGCATGCCTAAAATTAAACAAACAAGGGAAGGTAACTGCACAGACAAGAATGCTTCCAATCATTTCTTCAAAAAGGAATGCTTCCAATCTGATATTGTCATCTTGCTCCTATCTGATCTGGGTCTGATGGATAAGGTAGCTGCAACCAAACAAAACTATCTTACATAGCAAATCCGCTTAATCAATCAATGTCCTCCTATGCGTATATAAAAGTATAAAACCATTAATTATATTTGTCTTTCTTAGTGCCATATATTTGATTATGCTACACTGTAGAAAGCAATTTTGCTAAACCAGTGAAACTGCTTCCCCCCAACAAGAACAAAGTATCATTTCAGTTAGCACTCTAGTGTCACATCCTTTTAATATTTTGCTAGGAATGGACAGAGCTGCAGAAATGCATCTGCCGTACGAAGAATAAACCATCAGTCCCGCTTCCTTTCCTGAAAATCAGTCATATCCTCCTCCTCCCATCAACTGTATGATCTACCTTTTTGCCCCCAAAAAGAGGATATATCATCCCTTCAATTGCCTCGTCGTGCTACCAATGTCTTCTCCCTGCACCTGTTGTGCGCGAAGCTGTACTGCAGCTAAGCCGATCACGGCCTGCTACTAACTCAGTGTAGTGATGATCCTGCAGCTCAACTAAACATTGATAGGAAGCTCAGCTAATTCGAGTTACGAATCACTACTCAACTTATACAAGAACCAACCAAGGCGCTAAAATTCGGTTGTGGAACAAAATTACACGAGATCCCAATCTGAACCACACAAGACAAGGAAACGGAAACAGCAAAGGAGCCGTGAGAGGTTAGGAAGCAGAACAGACCGTCGGTCTTTGGAGTGGATCCGGCGCATCCCATGGCGACGGCCGATCAAACGGTCATCGGCCGCGGCCGAACCCCTCCAGACGCGTTTCTGGACTGGAAAGCGGAGGCGGGCACCGCGGGCGGAGGGATGAGACTTGGGAGGACGTGCGAGAGAGCTGCGGAGAACTGAAAAAGCGGACGCGGAGCAGGAGTGGGGGGCGGTGGACGGGGCGGAGGCATCGGTAGGTGGTCGCGCACGCTCGCTGCTATCCAACAAACCGCTGCGGGTCACGGCGGCGGATACGCCGACGAGGCGACGACGACGGTGAGGTTGGGCCGGCCAAGAGTGGACGGCGGACAGGGTACAGCCTAGCTAGAACCCTATGAATGTGGTCTAAATGGCGGCCCTATAAGAATCCAAGTCCGTGCCGGGCTGCCGGCTCTGAATTTTGCCCATTTATCTACATGTGCAATTCAGCCAGAGAAAATGACACAAAACAGTAGAATTTTTATCTCAAAATGTGATTTACCCTAGCGCATAAAGCCCC
Organism: Cenchrus fungigraminus; assembly: GCA_036936925.1. Lineage (NCBI taxonomy): Eukaryota > Viridiplantae > Streptophyta > Magnoliopsida > Poales > Poaceae > Cenchrus > Cenchrus fungigraminus. Next base: position 26,066,059 of record CM072779.1, on the reverse strand, counting down.
CGTCATTTGTCGTTTTCATATGGATTTTCCAAAACAACTTTAGCGACATTATATATTTGTCAATTTTCTTTGGAAATTTTAAAAGTTCGTTTTCGGTGATTTTCCCTATTTTTAGCCAAAGCTGCACCCAACCAAAGTACTGAATTGGACCAGACATTTCTAAATTTTAAGTAGGATTGGAGACATAGGATCTTAAACGTAAAAACCGTAGAAAGGCGTCTCAATGCAAAACGTATAAAGACATAAAATCGTGCCAGAGTTCAATGCGTTCATTTTTTCCCAAGCCAAGGTGATGGTCGTCTGTTCCGTACGTGGTATTGATTAGTAAAACAAGCTGAGACTTCACGCGTCAATAAATCCAAACTTATCGTCGTCGGAGCGGTGAACGTTGCTGTTAGAGTATATTTGGTAGTCGTAGATATACGTATCGTAGACTGCCATATGTATCCAGAGGAGTTTTGCCTCTCAAGCCTTGTACTCTCATATATACCGGCCGAAGCCTCAATGCAATACATCGATTCAGTCGTACCAATCCCACATTTCTACGTGGTATCACGAGATTAGGGTTTGAGATCCTAGGCTCATCTTCTGCTGCCGCCGGCCGCGCCTCTGCCTTCCTCGCGCCGCCGGCCGCCCTGCACGGGTGCCTCCAGCGCCCCTCGACGGCCACCTAGCGCGCCCCCGGGGAGATCACCCATGCCGATCTCCGCCGGGGGCAGCGCCCTCGCCGATCTCCGTCGCGGCGGATCAAGTTAATCCGCCGCCTCTCGAGTGTCCAGTAGTTGCAGATCGGGAAGTACCTCGTCATCCACCGCGGGAGCCGTCGACGACACCATCGACCCGCGCTGCCATGGTGGCAGCCACGGACTCCATGCGTCGCCCATACCCTGTGCTGCCGTGGTGGCAGCAAGGGCCACTGCGCGACGCGTCCACCTTGTCGCTGACGGACGCCCCGCGACTCACCTCCCCGCCCGTCTCCTCGGACCCGCGCCGCCGGTGATCTGCGCAGCCCTGGTCGCGATCTGCCGCCGCCGGCTGGATCCGCACTGCCCTGGTGTCGATCCATCGCCGCCGGCTAGGACCTGCACCATCGGACTCGGCGGCCACCTGCTCCACCAGCCAGGATGCGTTGCACGTCCCGGTGCTGGCGTGCTGCTCCACCGGCGTCAGCGAGGACGGCGTGGCGGAGGTGGTCGCCGCGCTCCGCGCCGACGTGGCCGGCCTCGCGTCGACGCCCATCACCACCACGTCCTCCTACTTCTACGGCAAGGCGGTCGCCCGCGCGGCGAGGCTGGCGCTGATTGCGGAGGAGGTCGGGTGCCCCGACGTGATCCCGGCGGTGCAGAGCTTCCTCCGGACCACCGTGACGCCGTGGCTGGACGGCAGCTTCCAGGGGAACGGCTTCTTCTACGACGCCAAGTGGGGCGGGCTGGTGACGCAGCAGGGCCTCAAGGACTCGGGCGCCGACTTCGGGTTCGGCATCTTCAACGACCACCACTACCACCTGGGCTACTTCCTCTACGCCATCGCGGTGCTGGCCAAGACGGACCCGTGCTGGGGCCGCAAGTACATGGCGCAGGCCTACTCCATGGTGGCCGACTTCATGACGCTGTCGCGCAACAGGCCCGGCGGCAGCTTCACCCGGCTCCGGATGTTCGACCTGTGGAAGCTCCACTCGTGGGCGGGTGGGCTGACGGAGTTCGCCGACGGGCGGAACCAGGAGAGCACGAGCGAGGCCGTGAACGCCTACTACTCGGCGGCGCTGGTCGGGCTCAGCTACGGCGACGCGCACCTGGTGTCGGTGGGCGCGACGCTGACGGCGCTGGAGGCGCTGGCGGCGCAGACGTGGTGGCACGTGCGCGGCGCCGGGGACGGGATCTACTACGAGGACGACTTCGCCGGGAACAACCGGGTGGTCGGTGTGCTGTGGGCGAACAAGCGAGACAGCGGGCTGTGGTTCGCGCCGCCCGAGTGGAAGGAGTGCCGGCTGGGGATCCAGCTGCTGCCGCTGCTGCCCGTGAGCGAGGCGCTGTTCCCGGACGCGGCGTTCGTGCGGGACCTGGTGGCGTGGACGCTGCCGGCGCTGGCGCGGGACGGCGTCGGGGAAGGGTGGAAGGGGTTCGTGTACGCGCTGGAAGGGGTGTACGACAGGGAGGGCGCGCTGGCCAAGACCCGGGCGCTCACGGGGCACGACGACGGCAACTCGCTGACGAACCTCCTGTGGGGGCTCCACAGCCGCGGCAGCGTCGTCGCCGGCGGGGACGGCAGGTGCTGCTGGTACCGCCAGTACTGCCACTGAAAGAGTAGAAGCACAGGAAGAAGAGAGCTCGAACTGCACGATTGTATTCATCTCAGAGTTGGACTCTTATACAAGTACACGGCCAACGGCCTCGGACTGACAGTTGCTATCTCGATGACACCTTGGATGGATCTTTTTCATCGGTGCAACTTCTTTTCTTTCCGAATCAATGGGGATTGCATTTCACTTTCCACAAACTTTAAGCCGGCAGACAAACCATCTTTTCCACAAAGCTGATATTATTATTGCTACAAGGCGACGCATTCCAACAACGAAAGAGCAATCAACAAACACTACCACTATTCCACTAACACTACACGATCAACTTATTTTTTGTTGTTCAAAAACGAATATTACACGACACGATCAACTTCACTTTCAGGCTCGTTACGTTCTTCTTCCCAGGAGTCCTTCCAGTGTCCAAATTTCTTCTGATCACGAAACACAACAATTAATGCAGTACAGTACAGTACCGCGGTGAGGTTCATGGACCCTGGACACGATTTTTATTCGCCAGGCAGCTATCTCGGTTGGCCTAATCAGTGATCGATCACTGCGGCTTACCGGAGCTGAGAAATGGGCAGGCTGGCGGTGGCGGGTCAGCACCCGACGCCGACGCCGACACGGTAGCGGCCTCGCTGAGCCTCTCGGCGAGCGCCACCTCGCCGCGTTCTTCCTCGGATGAAGCCACCTTGGGGCCCTTGAGGAGCCCACCCAAAAGCTCCCCCGGGTCGTAGTACACCTCCACGTCCTTCGCCCGCAGCTGCTCGTCCACCTACACGCACACAGTAGCAGCAGTAGCAGGTCGTCAGTGAGTGGCTGAAAACTTTTGAAACTGTCCAATTTCGGCTTCTATTCCTTTGCTTGATTTGTGGTGGAAATAAGGAAGAGATAAGGATCGGCGTATTTATTACTTTGCTACTACTAGTATATTGGATTCGATCGATCAATTTGATTTTGATCACCATCCAGAGCCACAAAAAGGCGCTCAAAGAAAACTGGGGAAAAGGAGACGAGAGTGGTGCGAATCCCATAAAGAAAGGAGGCGATCATATTTCTACTAACACGTGATCCGGACTGCCGATTGCTACGTCTACGTGTGCGTTGCAGGTGTGGTAACCTAGTATTAGCCGTATGTAAACTGATCGATGAGGCAAAGGAAAACACAGCAGCTAGCAGCAACCTTGAGGACGGCGACGCCGCGGAACTCGACCTTGTCGCCGGTGGCGGCGTGGCCCTTGTAGGGCCCCTCCATGTGGCCCCAGTGCCGGAACTTGAAGGCGATGACGGGCGGGCCGGAGTAGACGGCGAGCACCTGCACCTCCCACGCGAACCCGCGCGGGAACGCGGCGCGGAACAGGTCGTGCGAGGACGCGAACGTCTCGGCCGCGGCGTCGTAGGCGCCCGCGGCCGCCAGGAGCGGGCTGTCGGCCAGCAGCGCGTTGTAGCTGCCCACGGCCAGCGTCTCCTCCCCCGTCCGCGCGCGGCCGCCGTTCACGGACAGGGTGAACCGCCCCGGGCTCACCGACTTGAAGTCCGGCAGCCGGGACTTGTGCGACAGCTCCATCTCCCACGTCTTGATCGCGTTCTGCACCACCTCCTCCAGCGACCCCGGCGGCCACTCCTGCGTGCGTAAATTTTGTTTGCAAAGGGATCGAGACGGATCGATCTATCGTTATGGCGGGACGAAACCGCCGGCTAACAACGTACGCATGCAGCGGAGAAGAACGAACCTGTGTGCGCTCGGCCTCGAAGAGGGCGTTCACGGCGTCGTACGTGGGCGGCGCGCCGTGCCGCCACACGGTGTTCTTCTCGCCCTCGCCGGACAGGTGAGACCTGTAGCGGTCGCCGCCGGAAGACTCCATCCTCGCTGTTGAGTGTCTTTTGTCTATCTATCTCGTTTCTCGTGTGCGCTTTCAATCTGCTCGGCCGTGGAACGGAACGGATGCGGGCGGGGGGTGGTTTTAAAGGGGGTGTGCGTACGTCAGTAGGTGCGTGTGTGCTGTGAATTGAAATCGTTGGATCAACGTTGTACTAGCGCAAGTCTACGTGACCGTTTCATTTGGACTTTGTGTACGTGTCAGGTGCAAAGTGCGGTGCATGGGCACCATTTGCTAGTGGTTGCCGCATTCCACGTGAGGCGGAAAGTTACTTTGTGACCGGGAGTGGTTGCAGTATTCTTCCTCCTACTGCACCAGAGTTCATCTATTCTACTGTGGGGATGGACGGATGGATTGTGTGCGGCCCTAAATGACTAAAGGTGCATCAATTATTGGACAAGCAGTGATATTATTTTGGTAGTCCAGCGGCGATGACTAACAGTATAGTTTTCTCATTGCTAGTTAACTTATTCACCCATGATAAGTTTTTTGATTAATTATTCTTTTAGGAGTAGAAGATGTGACAATCGATAGCAAGGAGCCTGTGGTACTCAGCTCAATAGTCTGAACGAAGGTGCTCATAAAAAAATAAAGATAAAATGTGCATATGTATATTCATATATTGATAAGTAAGTGGCTAAAAAAAACTAATTCTAATAAAAGTACCTTGTGTCACAAGAGACAAACTTATTAATCAAATAATCGTTAGTTAGAAACTTGTTCTAACCGAACACAATACACTTTTTACATGTTGAGAGATAGATGGATATAAAGTTCTCAATGCAAACCGGCTGACTTTTCCTTGTGAGCTACGCGTAGTGTCGAAGGTCGTGAGAAATGTACCCAGTGCCATCGCTGTCGCAGCTTCGTTCATGAAATCAGATCCGTCTTCAATGACAGTATTGTTTACTTGTACCATCCCCGGTGACCTAGTATCGTTACACCACCCACACTCGTCGTCCTTTATATAGTCCTTCAAAACAAAATATTTCTGTCTGGTCAGCAAGATTCTCTCCTTTATATTCACTTCCCCGCACTCGTCATCATTTATATCTCCTACTCTATTCAAACTACCAACAACAGGCCCACCTGTCACTCCCTCACCCTCTTTCTCCTTTCTTTTCTTCTCCCGAGCACTGTGCCGGTGCCTTGCCACTCCCTGCGCGCCGTCCGCTCCAAGATCGACGGTCAGATTAGTGTGTACAGTACCAAAAACACTGCTGGAAATACTGTGCCGATATCACTGTTGATGTTACTGTTTATGATACTATTCCGATATTTACTGTGCTCGACGGTGTTGAAATACTGTTCCTATTGTTCCTGTTCACGTCGATCTGACTGTCGATCTTGGAGCGGACGACGCGCAGAGAGTGGCAAGGCACCGGCACAGTGCTCAGTACCTTGGCTTCAGTAAGTTACCGAATCCCGGTCCCTCCCGCCTACCCCTCCCATACCCTTTCTCTCCGCAATGTTGAGTTAGCTGTCGTCCGCTTGTTTCTTACCTTCCGGTCGATGAATGCCCTTCACACCGGCTTCTCTTTTTTTGCAACTGCCGTAAGTGGTGGGACCCTGTTGCCTTACCCGTTCCCATCCATCTTCTCTATCCTTGCATTCCGCAGCCTTTTTTTCTCCCTCCCTTTGACTTCCGGCGGGAGAGCAGACGTTGTGCAAGCTTGCCGATCCGGGAGCAGTCGCGGTCTCCAGCAAGTTGCAGAGAGCCCCACCCGCAGCCGCCCGTGGGGGATCGCTGGTGCTTGCTCCGGCGAGCTCTGCCGGATCGGCGCGCCGTCGGAAGCTGCGAGCAGCGGCGTGGGCGGCGGAGCTGGCGAGCAGCGGGAGCTACGACACGGGTGAGAGCGGGCGAGCTCCCCGGCGAGCAGCGGCAGGTTCCGGTGAGGAGCGGCTGATCTCGTGCCTTTTGGATTTTTTTTTTGAGTTTTGTTGTTCCAAAAGTTCCTGCAAAAACTTTATCCATTTTTTCCATGTTTGTCGATAAACTTTTTTCAAAATCTTTTTGCAACTTTTAAGAATTTTATTAATTATTCGGAAAATTTGTTGTAAAGTTTTTTTCAGAAGTTTTGGCCTCAAAAGTTTTTTTAACAATATTTTCCTCAAAAGTTTTGTGTTGGGATTTTTCTCTAGATATTTTTGCCAAATTTTTTTGTTTCAAAACTTTTTACAAAAATTTTCCATGTTTCCTAATAAACTTTTTAAAAAGTTTGTGCAATTCTTGTAGGAAAATTTCTTCAAAAGTTTTTATTTAGAAGTGTTTTCTTTTTTTTTCAAGTAGAATTTTTTCAGCTAGAGTTACCTTAAAAGTTTTGTGTTGGGATTTTGCTCTAAAAGTTTTTTGTTTCAAACTTTTTTACATAATTTTCGTGCATAATTTTTAAAAAAAAGTTATCACAATATTTTTTGCGTTTTCTTTAGTGTTTTGTTTGGCGGCGGATCGTATATGTGTGGCGGATGCAGTGGGTCGGGACTCGGGAACCACGACCACGTCAGGTCGTCACCAGGTAGGAGCAGGCGAGCAGCAGGACTGACGCACGTGGGCAGACTGGCTGACATGTTGTCTGATCGACCGCTAGTTGCTTTCCGTGCGGGCGCCCGCAAACTAGCGATCCCCGCTCCACGGCCTCCATGGAGAGAGAGAGGCGGCGGCCGGAGAGGAGCTGGCCGGCGCGCGCTGGGAGAGGGCGGCGGTGGAGGAGCAAAGGAAGGGGCGTTGGAGTCCTCCCCGACACCGGCCCCTTCCCCTGCTCGCCCTCACCTCCAGCAGGGCCGCCGCAGCGCCCGCCTCCCTCTTCCCCCTGCTCTCTCCTCCTCCCCTGCCTCTCCCGACAGATCTGCGCCGGCGGAGCTCGATTCGGAGCTCGGTGGTGGCGGAGGTCGACGCCACTGCACCTCTCCGCGGCGGTCGACGGCAAACCGGTCCTCTCTCCCCTCTCCTCGGTGCGGCTTCGACGGAGGCGGAGAGGATGCGGAGCAAGGCGACGGTGAGAGCAGCTCCTAGGCGTCGGTGGTGCTGGAGCAAGGCGGTAGTACTCTTCTTCCCTCCAGCTCGGCCACCAGGGGAGGACGGCCCCTCGAGCTCGTCGCTGCTGGAGGGCGGCGACCTCCGCGACGACGATGATAGCGGGCGAGCGCGGCGAGGTGAGGTAGGCCTGCGGTGGAGCAAAGCAGCTCCTCCGCCTCCCTTCCGGCTCAGATCCGGCGGCGGGAAAAGGAGCAGCTCCGCCTCAGAGCTGTGCGTGGTGGTTGGCGGCGGCTTGGCCGCGCCGCCGCCGACCCCATCCTCCCCGCACCGGCCTCCTCCCTCCGCGACGGCCCGCCTCCCCATCTCTCGCGCGGGCTCGCGGCTCACCGGCCTCCTCCTTCTGCGCCGGCTCGGCCGGGCAGCGGATGCCTCGACCACAGGCGGAGGCGTGCGCAGCCTCGCCATCTCTGCCAATGGGGCGTCGCCCGCCCTGCTTCTCCTCCGGTGGCGACTCGTTCCCTCCCCTTGTTCCCCGACGGTGCTGGTGGCCCTCCTCCCCATCTCCGGCTCCTCCCCCATCTTCTCGTCGTCGGCGCGCACGGGACTGCATCAGCGGTGCGGGCTCCAGGATGCGGTGGTGCGAGGCTGCAGCGGCGCGGGCACAGGCAGTGGCGGCGCGGAGGAGCAGCAGTGGCGACCGGACGGAGGTTCCAAGGGCGGGCGGGAGGCGTTGAGCAGTGTGGGTCCCGCGCCACGGTGGCAGCCTGGAGGAAAGCCGCGATTCCTCTGAATACAGAGGAATCGCGGGGCGACGGGAAAACCGCGTCCCTTTTCCTGTCCCCCGCTGCGGGCCACTTTCCTCGATCCGGCGACAGGAAAAGAGATGAGATTATTCCTTATTTGACCCTCAAAAACTTACCCATGCCTTTCTTGACCCTGAAAAACTTTTTCTTCCCTATTTGGCCCTCACTTCAAGTTTCATTCCCTATTTGACCCCGCCATCCATTCTGTTAGCTTGTACCGTCAAAAACCATATCTAACTTGTCAGTTTTTTTGCGGTCGGACAAAAATACCCCTGGGCTAAATCGATCTCAACTCCCTGCGGTACAGACCGACGCCACCCCTCCCAAATCAACGAAGCACCACGCGCAGTAAAAAAACAAGACACCCTAACCCTAGCTGTGCCGGCGGCGGCGGCGGCAGGTGACAAGCTGGGCGCGGGCCGCGCGTGATGGAGGAGGCAGCGGCTTCTGCGACCCCACTCGGCGCGGGCCTGGCGCGCGGGCGCGGGAGGCCGCCGGTGGTGGCCAAGCGCGGGTGCGGGAGCCGGGCATGGGCCGCGACGGTGACGACCCCGAGCTTATAGCAGCAAGTGCCTCTCGCCAAGCAGTGCTTCAAGGGTGAGTCACATCCATCTCTTTCATGGCGATTTACACTGAACATTAGACTGTTGTTTCATGCATCTAAATTCGACATTTGAGTAGCAATGTTGGTTTCATATGTACAGGATGGACCTAAATTCAACATTTACACTGAACATTAGACTGTTTGGCAACAAGAAAAAAGTTAGAAAGGATATGATATGTTGGACATTTGATATGGTTATTGATTCTGACTTGACCAATTACAAGGATTTAGTTGAGGAGATAGTAAACAAGTACCCGCCAGGTTATTTGGAAGTTGCACATGTTCAGTACTATGATTATGTTATGAATACCTTTCCAGAAGTAGTATCTGACCAAGAGTTGATGTCTATGTTTGAGAAACACTCCAAGGCAAAGGTTGTGGACATGTTTATTTCATATTGTGATCCATCTGAGCCGTTTCAGCCTTTCCAAGAGTGGCCTAGTGGGGTGAGCAGAAGTAATGGACAAGATGAGGAGGATAGTTATCTTTGCAACCCATTACCAGAAAATGAGCATGTAGGTGTTGATGAGGAGGTCATGTACTTAGAGAAGGAACCTGTTCAAGCACCTGTTGAAGTTGTGGCCGAGGAGAAGGACAAGGAATTTTGTTCTGAGGATGAGGGTGACGATTTGAGTGAAGATGAGAGTGAGGTGGAGATTGAGTCTGGATCTGAATTAGAGTCTGACCAAGAGGTGGTTGAGGAAATTTCACATCTGGAATATGATAAAGAAGACCCTCCAATGACTGTTGGATCCACATATCCAAATATGGCCGAGTTTAAGCTGGCACTGCAAACACATGCAATCAAACATGAGTTTGAGTTTAACACAAAGAAGAGTGCACCATATAGATTCACGGCATATTGTTCAAAAAAAGATGAAGATAACTGCAAATGGAGGTTGCATGCATCTGTAAAAGATGATTTATGCACTGTAGTGGTAATTTCTTTTGCTGATTTCTTGTCTTTTGCTTTGCTGATTTCTTGTCTTTTGTTTTGCTATGCTAATGATTGATGTTCATATTTTGCAGGTGAAGAAGAACGAAAGTCCTCATTCTTGCTTTAGTACAAGAAGGAAGAAGAAGGTGAAGAATGCCACTAAGCATTGGGTATGTTCTAAAGTGAAGGATTGGCTCATTGCTGATGGTAGTCTTACTGCAAGGGTGCTGCAAAAGAAGCTTAAAGAACACTACAAGGTGAGTATTCACTACAAGAGGGTGTGGATTGGTAAAGAGCTAGCATTTAGGCATATTTATGGTGATTGGGACAGCAGTTTTAACAATCTATATCGGTTTAAGGAACAAGTTGAGAGTACTTGCCCTGGCAGCCTAGTAGTGATAGACCATCACAACGTAAGTGGAAAGATTAGATTCAAGAGATTTTTCTTTGCCTTGAAACCTTGCATTGATGGGTTCATGAGTGGTTGCAGACCTTATTTGGCCATAGATAGTACCTTCCTGACAGGCAAGTTTCGGGGACAGTTAGCTAGTGCTTCGGCTGTTGATGGACATAATTGGTTATTTCCTGTTTGTTTTGGGGTTTTTGATTCTGAGACAAATGAAAATTGGAGTTGGTTCATGAATAGGGTCAAAGAAGCCATAGGATCACCAAGGGGTTTAGCCATATCCACTGATGCTGGGCAGGCAATAATGCATGGGGTATCTGAAGTGTTTCCAGAGGCAGAACATAGGGAATGTATGTTTCACTTGGTCTCAAATTTTAAGAAAAAGTACCATGGCAAAGTTTTTGATGACCACCTTTGGGCAGCATCCTACTCATGGAATCCATATTTGTTTGAGAAGCATTGGGCTGCAATGGAGCAAGCAAAGCCAGCTGCAACAAATTATCTTAGAAAGAGTCACACAAGGATGTGGACAAGGAGCCAATTCTCAACCATTTGCAAGGTGGACTATGTAACCAACAACTTGGCAGAGTGCTTTAACAATTGGATTAAGCACCACAAGTCCTTGAACTTGGATGACTTCATGGACAAGCTAAGGCAAATGCTAATGATCAAGTGGAACCAAAGGAGAAAAATATCAAGAAAGTTAGATGGTCTAATTCTGCCCCATATAATGAAGAAGCTATATGAAAAGAGTAGAGAATTAAACTTAGAGGTGGCTGAATGCTCAGAAAATGTTGCTGAAGTTACAGCATTGGGGGGTAGCGGTTTTAGGTTTGTGGTCAACTTGCTTGACAAGACATGTTCTTGTAGACAATGGCAAGTATCTGGCATGCCTTGCAAACATGCCATAGCATTTGTCACATCGCTTACTGATGCTCCTCTAGAGAAGTATGTGGACATGTATTACTCAGTTGACAAATTTAGAACAGCATATGCAGACCTAATCGCAGCTATGACTGACAAACGCCATTGGCCAAAGTCTGGTCATGGATTTTTCATGCATCCACCTCTATTGAAACCAACAGCTGGTAGGCCTAAAACTGAGAGGTATAAAGGCTGCAGCGAGAAAACAAAAACAAAAGGGAAACATCAGTGTCCCATATGTTTAGAATATGGGCATCATTGGCCCACCTGCAAGAAGGGTAACCCAGATGATATTGCTGCTTTTAAGGCTATGAGGTAGTAAAATTCTGCTGTGTTACTCATCTTTTTTCTTTGGACAGCAAGCATTATGTATGCTAACTACATTATTATCTTTTATTATGTAGAGGTCCACCAAAGAAGAAGGCAAAGAAAACTGCGGAGTCCTTTATTGTGCCATTCGAGGATGATGCACCAGCAGCCCGCATGTCTTTTCCACCACCAAGGTTAGCTGACCTTATTCTCATGATTTCTACTATCAGTCATTAATTATCTTTCTTTTCCCAATTTAGTAGCAATAGCTTGGAGATCACTAGCAAGCCTCAGGAAAAAAAATAAGCAGTCCAGTTCTAGTTCTCTACCATCAAAAAGGTAGGATTCTCACTTTATTCCCTATTTGACTGTATTTGAAGTATCTTACATTTTATAATGCCTGAGGTTCTCAAATTTGCAGCTTGGAGACTACATGCAAGAGAAAGGGAAAAAAATGCAACTCCAATTCTGGATCAAAAAGGTTCAAATTGGCTGTTGTATATATTTTTATATGCTTGCTGCACACATATCAACAAATGGCATCAATTTTTATATGCTTGCTGTACACAGATCAAGATCCGGTTCAAATCAACCCGAGCCCCTCTCCATTGAGTTGCCAAAGGTCGATTGCCCTCCTGTCAAGCAAAAGACTAAAAGGAAGGAGCCTACTAAAAAGCAGACAACCATTCCCATGGCGCCACTTGACAGCCCTGCAATGGGCACAAGAAGCAAAAGGATGGATCCTGGTAGCCCCGCAATGAGCACAAGGAGCAAAAGAAGGCTGAGCTTATGAGTGAACTTAGTCTCTCTTTATGTATATGTGAAACTTGCTATCACTGTGTGAACTTGATTTATGTGTGAACCTTTTGTGAGCTGTTTGTGAACCGTGTTCTAAGTGGCTTGTGAACCTTGTTGTAAGCTGCTTGTGAACTTATTTTATGTGTGAACCTATTGTATGATATTTGTGAATCTTAATGTAAGCAGTTTGTGAACTTATTTGCTTAGCTCAAATTTGCCTCATGCATTTTTAGTTCGGCTACTGTACAAGTCAAATTTGACTGCTCAACACGTACTTTTATGATATTTTCATGCTTCTGTACATGAAAAAGTCAACATAATATTTGAGTAATATTTATCATTACATGTGCAAAAATTTAGAATTGGACAAAAATCTGGGTACCAAATATCACTGCATATGGATCAAAAGGCCTTCACGTTCATTTATACATGAGGGGCAAAATTGTCTTTTCAAGTAGCTGTTAACGCTGTTAGCTAACAGAATGGATGGCGGGGTCAAATAGGGAATGAAACTTGAAGTGAGGGCCAAATAGGGAAGAAAAAGTTTTTCAGGGTCAAGAAAGGCATGGGTAAGTTTTTGAGGGTCAAATAAGGAATAATCTGAAAAGAGATAGGGGTGATGCCGTCGACCGGTGCGGGTAGTCTTATCTATCTCCTTGGATCACGCCGTGCCTACTGATCTGCCATGGATGGAGCAGTTATTCTTCTCGCTGGAAGGCTTGGAAGCAGAGAGGCTCCCTGTCCTAGCCCCTAGCTCTTTCAGATTGTGTTTAGATTAACCGGATTGCTGATAGCTTTTCGTTAGCAGCCGGATTAATTAATGATGGCTCATGTGGGGGGAGGCGGCTAATCAAACGCAGTGGCCGGTCTTCGCTCCTCATTGGTGAACTGAGAATCAAAGCATCTCTAGGTATAGATCGAAGCAGGCTCAGGCTCGCTGTAGCTTCAGGTCTAAGAAGCCTATCTTTATAGAACTTTGTCTTGTACTAGTAAAGTGTACGTGCGACACGCACGTGTTTACGAAATAAGTTTTTAAATTAAACAAGTTTGGTCATACATTTTTCAGCAAACCATCAATTGTATGTGGACATGTTCATTACACAAGTATTACATCAAATATTCATTATCTGTGTTCCATATTCTCTTTAGTACGTATTTCTTGCAAATTCTTTGGGATGTTCTCTGTTGCTTCATTCTTTTTGTATTTCAGCATGTCAATCAAGAACCACTTTTTGAGAATAAAAGCATCCTATTGAAAAAAATTGCATTATGATTATTATGAACTTTATTAACCGTAGGAATATCATGAAATTGAATAGTAGTTCAAACTATTTTTATCCTTGATCCAAAGAAATATCAATCCCACATGCGCATTAATATAATTATTAAATACCTTGTTATATTGTTGTAGGAAAATGTATTGGCACATGTTAGTATGTAGACATATGTGTACTATTTAAATCATGAAGGATGTTACCTGTGGATTGTTTTTGGGACACAATCAGGAATCCTACGACGTCAGTCATAAACATTATCGTTCCATGTTTGGTGTGTTTCTTCCAAAGCAAAACCAAATGTACGCCAATTTTTTTGTTCTATCCAGATAGTACTATAATGGATCATCTTTCGGTGCCCAATCAGGCATAGTCATTGGGTCAATTATATGTATAGCTCTATCTTTCATGTCGTTGAGAACATGATATATCTTCCGAACATGTGTAGTGGAGTAGTGGTATTATAACCTTCAATTAATTTTTTTTACTATTACAATCTTTGTTACAATTAGGTAGTTGCTAACAAATACACCAAATAATGTGCTAAAGATCATAATTTTGTGCCATCTTTTTTCCAGATCTATAAATGAGCATAAGAACAACACATTAAAAATTCAGCCTGAGATCAGTTGTGATTTACTTCAAATGATCATTTGAATCTAATTTTAAAACTAAACATCAAAAGTATACATATGCTTTCTAGAGATTGAACTAATCATTAAAAGGAGCACATAGACACTGATTTTGCATTTTTATGTGGGTCAATTATATGTATAGCCCTATCTTTCATGTCGTTGAGAACATGATATATCTTCCGAACATGTGTAGCGGAGTAGTGGTATTATAACCTTCAATTATTATTTTTTTGATATTTCAATCTTTGTTACAATTAGGTAGTTGCTAACAAATACACCAAATAATGTGCTAAAGATCATAAGTGCCATCTTTTTTTCAGATCTATAAATGAGCATAAGAACAACATATTAAAAATTCAGCCTGAGATCAGTTGTGATTTACTTCAACTGATCATTTGAATCTAATTTTAAAACTAAACATCAAAAGTATACATATGCTTTCTAGAGATTGAACTAATCAATAAAAGGAGCACATAGACACTTATTTTGCATTTTTTGAATTGTCTGTGATTTTTAATGAAAATTTTAAGTTCTCAGCCTTTGAAAAAGAAAAGAACAAAACCAACTTCGCGTTTAAGACCTTAAAAAGATACTTTTCTTCTCAGATTAGCCCTCCCCTTATATTTAGGCCCCGGATCTAGCGCTTAAGCCCCTGGAACTTTTCCACTTTAAAACATAACTTCGAAATTTTATTGATGACCCCCTAAACGTTTTGTTTTCTTCACACTCACGCCCTCGGTCTTCTTCCACCTCGGGCCAGATCGTGGGCACGCACGGGAGGGCACAAATATGAGATCTATATTGAAATTGAATGCACAAGTAATGTTCTTTCTGGAGTGTGTACAAGTATTTTAGCACTACTTTTTCTTTTGCAATGGTACTACAAACAAGCTTGAAAATAATTGAGGCTGAAGGTGCATTATCGTTCAGTAAAAAAAATTCTAACAAACAAACATATCAGGCCAGCACTGAGGATGAAGACACTAATACCCACCAGCCCACCAATCTATCAGTCACAGAAACAAACAATGAGAGCATGGCATCCAAATTACAGTGTTCTGTTAACAGGACTACACAGAGAAAAATGTTCCTATCTCAGTGGTAGTACAATTAATAACAATGTGACCTCCCAGCCGCACCACAAACACAACGCATGAACAAAGCAATCACAATCAGAACCCTACTACATCAGTACCATTGTACCAGGACATGAATAAAAGGATTATCCATGTTTGCAACGCCAATATATTCACTTTACACTAATATATAGAGACATGTACACAGTGACAACCTACAACATTTGGAACTTCCTGGTGACAGCAAAGTCATTGCTTGTCATCACTCGTCGTCTATAGTAAATAAAAGCAAACAACAGCATTCAATAGCCATGAAAATTACAATGTTAACCAGCCATTTTGTTGCTAAGTATACGTTTGTTTTCATAACAGAGATATTCCTTCTAAAAATCATATCACTCAGTCAAATCAAGCAATTAATGATCTTGAGATTCAAGCAAGACTCACCTCCAATGCCCCCAGCTTGCGACGAACCAACACGCCGGCAGCTTTTCTCAGGCGTGGCGAGCCGCAGGGCTGAAAGGACCTTGATGTCGCCTAGATGGGGGGGTGAATTGGCGTGACGACCAAATTAAACTTTTCTTCCCCGATCACTTGAGCTGACAGTGTTCCACCGGTCAGACCGGTGGTGATGACCGGTCAGACCGGTCAAGCACTGGACTTCACAGGAGGCACCGGTCAGACCGGTGCACCTTACCGGTCAGACCGGTGTAGCACAGAGCACCTGCAAAAACAACTTCAAGCACCTCTTGACTTCTAGCACGAACCAAACTTGGTGAGTGGCCTTTGTAGATGATCACAAGCAAGGTAATGAGCCCTGCACACACAAGTAGCACACCCAAGTAGATCGAAGCGGAAGCAAAACAAATATGCTAGAAAAACAACTTAGAGAGTCAAACCACACGAAGAAGCAGAGGATTTGTTTCCCGAAGTTCACCACCCACTAAGGAATGGCTACGTCTCCGTTGAGGAGCTTGTAAGGGACAATTCCCACAACAAGCCGGGTCTCTTTCAACCACTTTCCTCCTTTCCACTAAGGGGATCTTTTCCACGAAGAGGCAAGATCGCAGCCCTTACAAACTTCCCGCTGCTCACCACAACGTTGGGAGCTAGCCGGCGACGTCTAGCCGTCTGGGAGGCAAACCTCCAAGAGTAACAAACGCTTCAAAGCTTGTAGACGCGAAACCAAAGTGCTCAAGCTATGGAAATGCTCTTGTTAGCTCACAAGGTCGCTCTTGAGGTCACTCTCTCAACCCAACACCAAGGATATGGCTTGAATCCACAAATCTCACAAAGAGAGGGTTGGGGAGAGCCACTAAGGCTTAGAGCTTGTTAGGAAAGGCTTGGGACCTCAGCAATGTCACTAGAAGCAGCAACCTTCAACTGAAGAAAGCTTGGGGTATTTATACCCCTCAAAGGAGAAAACTAGCCGTTGGTCCACGGGCGGCACTGGTCAGACCGGTGCCACACACCGGTCAGACCGGTGTTCGAAAAACTAGCCGTTGGGGCTAGCGGCACCGGTCAGACCGGTGCCCCTGACCGGTCAGACCGGTCAGGCCCGAGACACCCCCAAAACCCTTTCTATGAAACTAACACGTCACCAAAGAGATGAAGTGGCTCAGATTAGGTTAGGAGGGTTTGTTAGCACACTCTAAGGCTAGATCTCACTTAGGTCAACTAATGAGCACTTTGACTTGGTCAACTCGCTAAGTTGCATCCCTCTTGATAGTACGGCATACCTATACTCAAGAATAACTAAGAACACTTTGTTGATCTCTTGAGCTTGGATATCTTCAATCTTGCCATACTTGATCAATATTCACTTGAGGGCTTTCAACATAGCCTTTGACTTGAGCACGTCCATACTTGAGCTAATGACTTAGGATCTTTCCATCTAGCATAGGAATGCACACTTGAATCCATAAGTCACTCCATATTGCCAATCTTAATCATGGTGACGGCTTGCATTGCTTCCCTCAGTTAAGGTTTGGATATGATACTTGGAGACCCCACGGATGCTAGAACTTCACCTTAGCAAAACACGAAATGGCGGCTTAGCTACGGCCCCAAAGATTGCTTAGTCCCTCACCCTAGACATCTCGGTTGATCTCTTCATCACTTATCCAATCCACTTTTGAGTTCCACTTGCTTCATACACAATTAACCTTCATTTGAAAACCCGCTTCAAATGCTTGATCTTGATTGACAACGAATGTGCAAGCTTTCAAATTAGAACCATAATGTGTACACTCATCCTTATGTCCTCTTTCAACAAACACATGAAGCCTTGCATTTGACTTAGAGAATTACTATCTTCTCTTTTATGATCCTTGTAATTTTAATCAAGCTACGTCTTCATATGGGAGACCATGAATTGACCTTCTCAAATTATCCCAATATTTGTCTTCATTTATTACTTGATATTTGTCACTTATGCAATAGGATCATCCATATATTTGTCTTCTCCAATGTGAGCCATATAACATTCATCCATAAATAAATACTTCAATAATTGCTCATGAATATATAAATAAAACCTGCTCACAATCTTAAACAAATACATTAGTCCTTTAATCGCTTTGTCATTCAATTCACCAAAATCCACTTAGGGGCCTAGATGCACTTTCAATCTCCCCCTTTTTGGTGATTGATGACAACTCGATTAAAGCTTACAAATAAAATATTAAAGCGTATTTTAGATTCTTAGATATAGCTAGAGCTCCCCCTTAATTTGTGGTTAGAGTTGAATTTCAAAAAAATTGGCCTTAAATGCCAATTGCACAAATTTGGGAGAAAGCACGTGTGAGCCCCCCCTATATCTTAGAATCAGTGGAGTGCAACATGTGTGAGCGATAAAATAAAAACCGTGATGCGTATGACAAGATATGCACAAAGCAAAGAACAAGAGTACTGACTAGGCAGCACCGGTCAGACCGGTGCCCCCGACCGGTCAGACCGGTCAGGTCCAGCCAGCACGCCTGACTAGGCAGCACCGGTCAGACCGGTGCCCCTGACCGGTCAGACCGGTCAGGTCCAGCCAGAGCACAAGGTAAAAGGTGTGCGTGCTATTTGGTCCAAGGTGATCAGGCCGGGGTTGCAAGCCGGCTTAGATCACTTTGCTCCATTTAGCCAACACAAACAATACATCATTCAATACATGCATCACAATCTAGCAATAAAGTCGCTTAATTATTACAATAAAGGTTCAAACACACAGTAGCACTCACACAAATGTTCTCAAGTCCACAAAGATAAGATTCTAAATTATTACACAGCTGCTCTCAACAGCCAGCCAGCACCGGTCAGACCGGTTCCCTGCACCGGTCAGACCGGTGCAACACAGACAGCAACTCTGTGTTTAAGTCTTTAATCCAAATCTTCTCCCCCTTTGTCATCAAGCATCCAAGAAGGGCCTGGAGAAGAAGTAGCCGTCGATCACTGTCCCTGAGATCCGTCTCCTGGTTGAGAGCTCCCTCCTATTTGAGAAGTGTCAAAAATCCAATGCATAGGAGAGTTTAGGTAAATGGAATCAGAGATAGTGATTTCAGAGGGATGAGCTATAGGGGCACTGTCTTTACCATAGTAATATGGATTATATCCAAAGATCTCGGCAGAGAAGCGAGCGCCCCAATCTTGTCCTTGCTCGGAAGGTGGAGGAGGTGGAGGAGCTTGTTCTTGTTCCATGGAGTGAGAAGAACCAGGTACATCCGGGTGAGGGGGTACAAACGGTGGAGGTGGAGGAGGAGCTGATGATGAAGACCCTTGTTCTTGCCCGGACTCAAAAAACATAGGTCCATATTGATTAAGCATGTCGGAGTTGACCCAACCTCTCATCCTATCCTCGAAGGAAGGTATCTCAACCTGTGGAGACTCAGGAGAGGGAGGAGAGCGGGGCGGTTCAAACCCTTGAGCGTTGTGCATCAACTTCATCGTGTCCCTCATTTGCTTGTTTGCCCTCCTAGACCTTTGTTGCTCCACCTGGATGTCATGCTGACTCCTACACATGCCAAAAATGAAATTGAGGAACTTCCTCAATGGAGAAGAGGACCTGCGGGGCCTGTGCTGCTCCCAGCCTCCCCACCGGTCAGACCGGTGCTCAGCACCGGTCAGACCGGTGACGGCCTGAGGGCCTGACTGTGGCTGATCTGACTGAGTAGTGCCCTCTTCTGTGATTCCTTCCCCATGGCCAGATGCTTGCTCTACTCTAGGAGATGGAAGCCTTGGACTCTTGCTAGGATTGAGCTTCAACGGCTTGTGTGTCACATTTTTGGAAAACTCCGTCTTTGCAACCTTTTCAATCATATACATGATATAGGGACTGTAGCTGCAAATCTTTTTGGGGTCCTCTGATAGATGCTTGATTTCCTGCCAAATGAAATCCCCAACACTAAATTCCGGAGCTCCCGGCCTTAAAGCAACCATCAAGTTTTTCTGAAATTTTGTGATCTCAGAGGGATTCCCATCTCTCGGTGTAATAGACACCCTAAGGAGTCTATTAAGTGCAGCATAGTAGGTATAGAGATTCTTCACCTTCCCATAATAAGCATGGTCACCTCTCGGGTACATAAGGTGCAAGGCACTTTTGTCAAGCTCCCCTTCATCATGGAGCTGCCTTAAGTCCTTGTCTCCCGCCATAATCCCAAAGCACCTCAAGAACCTGGGGAAAGTGATGGAATACCTCTGGGCATTGGTCATCCAAATCATAGCCCTCTCAGTACCAATGTGTCCAAAGTGCACGGTGGCATAAAACTGGGCTATTATCTCCCTGTTCCAATCTTGTCGGAAACCCATAAGTTCCTTGACCCTTTGCCTCTCACAGTTGCTTATGACTTCATTAAAAATGGGGTCATTCTTCCTAGCCATATGCCCCCAATCCACATATTGTGCCTTATGAGTGATTTTGGGCTTTTTGATGATCACCGTAGCATAATAATCTTGCTGAAACTTAGCCCAAAACCTTGGATCGGATGCGGTCCTTGCCTCCTCATAAGGGTTCTTATCCCTCAACTTCTTTAGGGCTTTAGTCATGCCCGAACCATGGTACTTTACTGGCCTGTCAGGATAGATATAGGTGGGTGGCATGATTTTCAATCTACCCTGGTCATCATCATCCTCATCCATGGCATCCACATCCTCTTCTTCTTCCTCATCCTCCTCATCCTCATCCATTGCCTCGTCGAAGTCATCATCATCAGACCCAGCCTCCTGGTGCCTCTTCAGCTCAAATTGTCCCTGAAAGGTCTCATCCTCAACATTGTCATCACTGCTAGTACCGGTGTCACCTCCAAGGTCAGGTGCCTCTGCACTCTCTCGAGCTGAACGACGTCTCAACCTTTTGCCGCTGACATTTATGGTGCTGCCCCCTTCCCCAAAGTCACCGGGGGCAGTCCCTCTGCGAGCATGCACCTCTTCTCTTCTCTTCTTAGCACCCTCCTTTTCCCTAACCATGACTGCTGTCCTGAGTCACAAAAAGGATGACAAGAGTGTATTAGACTCTAGGAACCAGATTGAATCGATATAGAAGAATATTCTTGAAAGTACAGACCAATTGGGTCTGCTCTGGGCCACACCGGTCAGACCGGTGATGGGCACCGGTCAGACCGGTGCCACCCAGAACAGAGCCAATTGCCCCAACATCCAATCTGAGTAGCTATGACTCTAAGATTTGGTCTAGATAGACATGAGATAACCTAATACAGATAAGTGTTGAAAAGCATGAAGAAAACAAAATTTGGGACTGGACACGCGCCACCGGTCAGACCGGTGACGGCCACCGGTCAGACCGGTGAAGGCCGTCCGACCCCAAATCTTGGGTTCTCACAATGTGTCCAATGAATTCACTTTGTCATTCAATTCACCAAAATCCACTTAGGGGCCTAGATGCACTTTCAAGGGCGCGCGTGAGCACCGCGGGCTCGCCGACGCAGCATCCAGCGACATATACCTCGAAGGCCGAATCAATAGATTACTTGTAGAGTTGTAGTACTAATGCTATCCCCCTAATCTAACCGCTCATCATCAACTGAAGAAGCTAGTTGTTTGGTCCCCAGTTGCTGAGGTACATGACCGTCCGGAGCTCCTCCTCCTGCTGCCTCGCTTTCCTCCTCGCGGCCGCCGCCCCGCGACGCCACCACCGGCGGAGGAGGACGGAGCCACCGCGCGTGCGTTGC
Source organism: Cenchrus fungigraminus (assembly GCA_036936925.1). Taxonomy (NCBI): domain Eukaryota; kingdom Viridiplantae; phylum Streptophyta; class Magnoliopsida; order Poales; family Poaceae; genus Cenchrus; species Cenchrus fungigraminus. The sequence goes on along the minus strand of CM072779.1, from coordinate 26,044,967 downwards.
CGCCGGAGCCGCCAGTTCCAGCAACGGCGCCCCTGGCACACTGCTGGGCGGAGCGGAACGCGTAGTTCCAACGGAGCCCCGCCTGGTCCTTGAGCACCTCCACCGTGCCCACGCTCATCGCCGCCGCCCATGACGACGCTGCCTTCGCCTTGCCGCCCCCGGTCGCCATGCGTGCATTTGTTCAGTTGCTCTTCACAGGTCCGTCGCAGCTACGATGTGTTCGATCGGTGCGAGTCGATGCGCTTGGCTGTTTTTGGTTCGTGTTGGGATTTGTTAGGAAGATGGTGCCGTGCGGCTGGTGGTTTTATAGGTCGGGGGAGTTCGTCGGCCCCAAAACTTTGCCGGGGACGGGAGTAGGAGAGCTGGGAGTGTGTCGAGTGTGTCGTCGTTGCCGCCGAGTACGTGGCGCGGCGCGCGTGGTTTTGGGGTCGCAGCCTCGCGGGCGCGTGCAAAACAATGGGGGGAGCTCCTGAAAACCGGGTGTGGGTGCAGGTGCAGGTGCAGGCGCGACGAAGAGATTGCGGATGAAGTTACGGCACGGAAACCGAGGATGAGGAGTAACGCGGCCGAGGCGGAGGGGGGGGAACGGGGATCACGGGTTGGTGGGCCCACTGGTGGGTATACCAGGGTGGGTAAGGCGACCGTGGGTAACAAAAATATTATGATTTTGGCAGAAACGCTCTCCAAATTACGATTTTTTGGTCCTTTTATAGTCCTTCCACCCTATCCACACCTAAAAACACATGACGGGTGGGTCCGGCGTGAGGGGTACGATGAACCCGACTTGAGTGAGAATTATTTTCAATTGTTTTCGCTCCTTATAGTATAGATAAGCATTGAGGGCACTCCTAACCCAGACTCTACATATAGAACTCAAACTCTATACATAGAGTCTAAGTGTTCAAGACTCTATCATAAGAAACTATGATCCCCAATGCAAAAATTGTAAGAGTAGTTTCTATAGATAAGATCATTTATTTCTAATACAAAAATAAGTGGATCAGCTGTGGCATTCCGATCATGTAGTCGTCTTCTCGACTCGACGACGGATGCGGATCCCGCACGGGCGCACACGGAATCTGGTCGTGCGAGCAGCGGTTGAGCTCCGCCGCGTCGTGCAAGCTGCATCGCCGATCGGGCGCAGGAGCGGCCATTCCGCGCGAGAGCTCCGCCACCGCCGTGTGCAGGTCAGCAGCTGACAGGGCAAAACAACACCGGCAACGGCATGCGCAAGCTCTGCACATAGAGATATTTAACTATTTGCCACTCTTAACTATGGTCAATTAATCCCTCTCATATTCACTCCTCTCTGTAGAGTAGCAAATCTGTTGCCACTCACCCCGTATGATGGCAACAGGTTAAATATTCCCTGCACAGAGTAGCTGTAGCCATCGTGAAAACTGGAAACAAACTGATGTGAAAAGTTAAAATTCCAAGTTTCCCTTCGATGGATTTTTGTAGGCGGAAAGCAAATTGGATTCGCAACATCAAGCAAGCTTCCAGTGTGAGCAATTGAAAAGAAACTAACCATGCCTAACGAATTTGTCTGACAAGTATGAGGTTGACTTCTCCAATGGAGGGCGAGAGATTTGGCGCAGGTTCTCCAGGGGAAACCGCGAGGACCTTCCTCTCGACCAGCGGGAGGTTCTGCAGCAAGCAGCCGCGCGAGCTTACCCGCAGGTGGACGTGCCTGCTACTCCGGCGGGCAGCAGCGCGGGCTGCCAAGATCCCACCCCGGGCCGATGCGCCTACTCCTACAGCGGGCGGCCGTGCTCTCCCCGCGGGTCGGCGCAACGAGCAGAAGAGGCAACGAGCAGAAGAGGCGCGGCGGACGGCGGCGTACGGGATCTAACGACTCCACGTAGTTCGCCCCCAACGCGAGTCAGCTGGTTTCCAGCGGCCTCCAACGAACCGAGGACGTCGAGTCCTATCAAGAAACGAAGTCTCGTTTTTTTTCCTCTCTTCAATCGCCCGATTCGTCTGGTTTATCACCCGCCAGCAGTACTTTTCTCTCAGAAAAAATCAGTCATCAGCAACCAGTCAGCAGTACTTTTCTCTCAGAACAAACCAGCACCAGCCACCAGCCAAGCGAACAGGCCGAATAACTAGAGTGCCACCTCAGCAAAAAAGTAATAAATAGAGGGTAAATAATATACTTAGACTCCATGATAGAGTCTGGGTTAGAAGTGCCCTGAGAGGTTTCATTGTGATCGATTATGATGGCATGAAACGACAATCATGACGATTAAGCGTTGTTAGTTTCCCTCTCAACCAAGGTAAACGCTGCTTCAGTCTATATCTTGTAGCGTGTGAGGGTCAGCACTCAGCAGAAGCGTACAAGGTGATGAGCAAAATACTACTACTAGCAGGTTCGCCTGAATCACACGCAAGATATCAAATGCTAGGACAACAAAGAATGTACGTTTAACACATTTATTTGTTCAATCATTAACTTAGCGAATTAAACCAATAACAAACAAATCTATCAATGTACATTATGAAAGAATATATGCGTTATATATGACAACGCACTTGTACTATCAGTATGTAACTTATTAGACAGCTAAGAAGGCAACCAATACCAAGCAAATTCCTTAACCAAGGCAGACTAGAAAGACGTAGCAAATCAAACGTACTTATGAAACCATATAGAAGAACTATATATGCACAGACAATAAGGGATACTGTACATATCCCCTGAAGTTTCACCCTCAAATTGAACTGATGCAGCATCAGTTCAATTTGGTAGGACTGTCTGTCACTAAACTCTTCCCATTTGTAATTCACTCTGATGCTAGCACACATTCTTCTCATGATTGGTATTGCAATCAAGAAAACATGGAAGATTGTTTCAAATGATCTCACCTGTGTACATGAAGCAATGTTTTAGAGGATGTGTTAATATAAGGGGGAAAAGTCCAAAAGTTGAAATAAGGTGCCACAAATTGAAAATAATGCAGCTCCGTGAGACTGATCCTGCCGGTTTGTCCTACCTAGTTAAAAAATACACGAAGCTTATCAGTCCTAGGCTAGTACCATGATGATGTGGATTAGCATGACACATGACTGTTTGTCTAGACTATCCCATTCTTTTTCATGTATAATTGATCATTTGTTGCCCATCTTTCTGCGTCTGGTTAGTGGCATACATCATACTGCAATAATAATTAGAAATGGTTCACTTACATCACGATATCATGAATTAGAGAATTGACTATGATGATTAAGCAAACTGTGATAGAACCATTCACATTGAAATAATTGTTTTGTTTGCAGTAATTAAAAATAATGTAAAACGAATATGGTGGTTCCAAATTGCAAATACTACAAGATGCACTATTCAATCCTCTTTAGATCACTCCTCTAATGGCTACCATAAGCTTGAGCAAAAATGAAGGCTATTAACTGACTCAGTAGATGCATAAGAAAGAGCAGGTATCTGAACACAGGTTAATAAAGTTGTCTGCAACCTTTAGGTATTGCTTAAGCGTGATGATTGTGCTCTGGAAAACTGTCCATCAGCTACAACTAAATATGCTGGTTGGAATTTGGAGCAAGGCACAAAACTTGCAATCTCAATGCCATGCAATATACCTATATTTGACCTATAAATATAGTGTCTTACCAAAATTTAGTAGACAAATTCAAGTCAGGAACAGAAGATAGATACTGTTCAATAAAAGCTGTAGAATATAGTGTTCAATAAAAGCTGTAGAATATAGCATCATATGTTTTTATATGGAGGTATCTCAGGAGTGCATGATGATTCAGGACTCAGGAGCGCAACCAGACTTTTTTTTTTGAGAATCGGAGCGCAACCAGACTTGAGAGGGGCAATAAGTAGTACTAAGGGTTCTAGTGCTACCAAATTAACCAATCGCATGGTTTGGATTGATGAATGATTCATTTTTGTTGCTTCTTTTTAAACAGCTCCCTATTCTGTTTGGGTGGGAAAAAAATGTTAGGCTTAATGGTCAATTGACTGAATTATAAGAATCAGGATTAACGTTATGACGCAATAAGAAATAAATCACTTGTGTAAAGATGGTGCACATTAGTGACTTACTGAAGATTTCAGACATCGATCCTTGCACACAATAAGCAAACTATCAAAGGGAAGGGATGAAAAACAAGACTGCATACTTTTAAAGCAGATACTTTGTATGAGATGCCAGTCGGAAATCATTTTTTTAAAGGTGACTTAATAACACCTCTTTGTAAGTTGAGCATTCTGATAGCTGGAGAGTTCTTAGCCACCTTTACTGATAGAACATTTCATGATTTGTGACTAATTGTTGGGATTATTTGAGAGTAAAATGCAAATACCTGTTGGTAGATGACAAAAAAAAAGCTATTCAAGAAAAAAAAAAGCATGCCTGCATTTTCTTGATTTACAACCAACATGGGCCATGATTTCATTAAAAAGAGAATCCAAAAGGGACAAAGAAAGTCAACATGCTTAGGTAAGGCATTGAAAAATTGCATAAGATTTCATTTGGAATTACCATAGTCCCAACTTTCTGGTTAGGGAGAGTGACATTTGGATTATATCTACAAGACTACAACTCCCTTTACCTCGCTTTCAGAACAAAGATGATCTTTCACTCGTGTCAGCAATGAAGATAGAATCCCAGAATGAAAAAATCAAGTCATAGAAGCAAAGTAAAACACAACAAGAGCAGGTCCTTTGAAGTAAAAATATGTCAGATTCATAATATGTAAGGTGAACAAGTCAGTTGGACAGGACAGTCCATTTGACCAAACATACAAAAAAACTTACAGCGATGTGATATGGGATTATATTCATTGGTTAGACCCTTATTGCCTGTCCAACGACCTGCAAAAGCCCCTGAATCCATGCATCTCTTCGGATATTAACCTGTATCCTCATGCATACAGAAAAAAAAGTAAATCAATGGAGATGGCAGCACATCAACAGTCAGTGTTTCTGAACCTTACAGAACTCCTTGGACCAAAAATAAATTACTTAGTGCCCTGCTTTTATACTACCGGAATTCTTCTCTCAGTAATTATTGTCCTGCACTTTATTTTGTTTATAAGTTCATGACCTCAAGCGTTGAAGTCGAAGTAGTCTTGAGTTGGTTAAGCATCAAGGAAAAATAATTATATAGAAAAGGTATCAAAATGGGGGAGATTTCAAAAATATATATTTCAGGAGCTGTGCTGTGGTTCTGCCTACAAACATCTACACAATCCATCCTTTGAATGGTAGCCAGGCTAACAAGCCATGAATTCACATGACCCAATAGTGGCAGCAAAGTCAGAACAAATTTACACGGAGAAACCAGGGTAGCATGAAAATAATCAGTATGCTTGCTAACAAGAAATTACAGAAAGGTTGCTGTCTCCAACAATGACTTTCTCTCTCCTGTGTTGTTTGGATGTTTGCCACTCTTCGGCCATGCCATTGCTCCATGAATTTTTTCACTTCCAACCCAGTAATGTTTTTGGCATCTGAACCACATATTTCGCAGCGCCTGCATGGCGATTGAAAGATTTCAATTCTTAGTTACTTGATACAAATTGCAGACATTGGACAAGAAACTAGTAATACAGGACTATGAAAATAAGAAGATTATAAACAAAGGAAAGTGCTGCTAGTTGCTAGAAAGTAAACCTGGCTAGATCAATTGGTTTTCTAACAGTGGCAGGATACTCCAATGTCAAAGGAAAGCAACTCACATGAGGTGACATAAAAGCAAAAGCTTGAGACAGTCACAGATCACCGACACAACTGCTGAAAAGCAGAGGTTCAGCATCTGAGCACGAATAGTTCTTTGCTTTAACTCTGCCATCTACCCTTTCCCAAAAACAAGGACACCACCTTAGGTATTCAATTTTTTTTAAGATATGCAATTGGACACTAAGCAATGTTTTTGAAAGTAAATGGACACTAAGCAATGTTTGAATGCATGCTCCATACCTATCCAGAACCAGTTCAGATAGTCAAAGTGACAGTTGATCGTAAACAAGGCATGTCAATGTTACAGCAGTTAGATAGCAGCATTGTTCAATTCATGGTCGAACTTACAAGAAAATCGCTATGATCCTGTAAAACCATTCAGAACAACTGAACAAACATACGAACGAGACTCCAATGCAAACCTGCAGATCACTAACAAGCGCAACTGCCAGGATATCACCAGGGAATCACAACAAGAGTATGCTGCATTACGAAATGGAACCACACTTATCGCAACAAGCAGGCGTCACAGGGCCGGAAAATAGGAAAGAGCGAGAGATAGTAGTATAATACCTGTCGCCCTTGATCCTAAACCACGCCTCGGCGCATTGCCGGTGCGCGGCGCCGAGCTCGTCCTTGCAGCCGCAGCCGAGCCGGATCACCTCGGACCCCGGCGCCGCCGACACGCCGTCCTCGGGGCCGAGGTGGCAGATCCGGCACCCCGTCCCAGGGGACCCCGCCGCCGGCAGCGGCGCCCCCTCGACGTAGATGACCACCGCATCCGTCGGGAGCACGGGCGCGGCGATCGGCGGCGAGGCGCCTGCCGCCGTGGGCCCGGCGGCGACGGCGTCTCGCCGCATGCGTGGGGGTCGGGGTCAGGCCAGCGGGCGCGTGTCGGCCGCGGCCGTTTCGGACGGAGGCTACGGCAATGGGCTGGGCGGGCGGGTGGAGCGGAGGAGGCGGGCGGTATAAAAGAAGGCGAGGGGCGCGTGGTTGGCGCAGGTTGGGTCGGCCTGGCTTCGACGACGCGGGCGCGGGAAGAACCGAGCCACCGGCCGCCGCGGCGCACTCGGCATCCAATACCGGGCGGCGTGTGGACGTTTGGGACAATGCCGACGAGCGCAAAGGTTAACCAGCGCGTATCATGCCGACCGCCGGCCTGGCACGACGCGCCGCACTCCGCAGGATGTTCCCTTGTCGTGAAGGGAAAAGTTTGGACGAATTTTCGCTTTTATCGGTGAGTGCCGAAATAAAAGAAGATATTGATAAGCTATTATTATTTTTATTTTTAGTGCAAATTTAATTAATTTTTAAAAATGCTATAATCATCACCAAAATTTCCGAAAATCCTGAAATTTCGTATTTATCGGCAGGTGTTGGATTTTTTTTCTGTCGGTAAAAAGAACCCTCGCGATCGATGAGATGCTGTTCGTCGAGTTGCAAAGTTGCAATTGCACAACGGGGTACGGGCGTACGGCGCGTAGCCTTTGCATGTGATTTTTGGGCCGTCGCCTAGTAAGGCTTGCCTTGCCAAGCAAGATTAGCAAGTAAGCTTGGGCAAGTTAACCAAGCCGACATGTAGCGCTCTCTCTCCATATCGGCAATCGAGAATTTGAATGTATGTTTATAGCAAAAACTGGATATAGTTTCATTTTTTTTTTAAAACTCCTGTTCAATGTCCATGTGTGTTTCCCCGATTGAAAAACATTTCACCTAAAATGTTATGTGAGCTCGAAGTTGTAAACTGTATGAGTCGCCATTCTCTTTCAGAAACCATTTAGCTAACTCAACCTACATTCTTGCTAATATATAGACTGTTCATCCAAGCTTGATCCATCTGCGAAGCTAGCAATACGAAGATGTGCAAAGCTAAAAACCAATCAATTTGCAAACATATAGGAAAATGAAGAGATGCCGCTGTTCTGCAAGGGCTGGAGATATACTAAGAATTTCACATGAATCAATTCGATCTCCCAAGAAATGGAAAAGGTTCTCATGTGCCCAAACAAAGTTGAATTATAATCCTTGAAGTCCTGGGAGGGCAACAACATCCATTGAGAAGCAAATATCTGTGATTGGATTTTGCTAGAACCCAGAAACATAATATTACATGTCAAATGTGAAAACTGAGGCATCTGTAGCGTCACCACGAAATCATCACATGGGTGATAACAAGTGAACGAAAATCTGTCCATCCCGAAACGAATGGTGAGGCTTTGGCATGTGGAATTCTCGCAATAAGTGTGAAGGCAAACAACAGATCGTTGTTGATATGTAGAGCTCCAAATGGGTTTTTCGCGAACGTGCCTTGGCACGTATTTCATTAAGAGGAGAAGAGAATACAACCTAGGGGCCTCGTCATCACAAGAGATGACGATCCCAAAAGAGCTACCACACAATAGAAAAAACGCTACAAAACATTACAGGGCTGTCAATTGGCGACCTTGAAGAAGCTGGCCAAAAGGCCTTAAAGAATGAAAGCGAGCAGCAATCCAGACTAACATCTCCTGAATCACCTTCTCAGAGACCTCTGCCGCTGAATTACTCAAAGCATTGAAGGTCCTTGCGTTGCGTTCTAACCAAATCATCCAGCAGACAAGTGTGACCAAAGAGTCTAAAGCTTTTCTCCTGACTTTATCTAGTCCTCTCCTGGCAGATAGCCACCAGTCGGCCATGCATAATTCAGAACCCACAGGCGTACGAGATGCCAGCCCCCATCGGCAGAGCAGGTTGTGCCAAACTTCTCTACTGAAGGAGCATCCAACGAGGAGGTGAGTGATTGTCTCAGGCTCTTGGTCACAAAGTACACAAGTATCCTCAGTCTGTAGATGGTGTTTCTTCCTCCTCGCAGCAGTCCAGCAGCGATCATGTAGCACAAGCCAAATGAAGAACTTGCATTTCCCTGGGGCGCTCGTCTTGTGCAGCAATTTGGCCCCTGGAATGGCGTGTTGTGCACTGAAAAAGACACGATAGGCTGAGGCTGTGGAGAACTTTCCGTCCTTTGTCCATCTCCAGATAACCTGATCTTGTGAATGGGTGAGGGTAACGTCTTCAACGAGCGACCAAATCGAGAGGAAGTCAAGGATAACCTGCACAGTAAGCGCTCCAAATGGATCAAGATAGTAACAACTCACAAGTATCCAATCAATTTCCAAGATTTGGACTCAGAACCCCTTTATCTCGAACTCAGTGGTACAGCTAAATTGAGATCGAACTAGATCAGACGGGAAGGAAAATGGTAAACATACAAATACGTATAGCAAGAACTGCAGGGCTAAATTACAGCAATCGAACGCGCGCGCCCCTGCGGCGCGACCGAGGAGCACCGGACGGGAATCAATCTGGCCGGCCTAGATGGGGGAGAGGAGCTGGGCGAGGCGGGGCTTGGGCTCGGAGTTCATGCCGACGACGATGACGAAGGGGATGAAGCCGTAGTGGGCCACCACCTTGGCCTTCTTCATCGCCCACGTGGTCCACTCCCGCGCCCGCCGCGCCGCGCTCTCCGCCGCCGACTCCGACGCATCCGCCAGGGCCTTCCCCTTCTCCGCCGCCCCAGATGCCATCTCCGCCTCTGCCAATTGAGAAGACGCGAGGGGAGACAGAGGGGTGGGCTGGAAATTGTGGACCGAGGACGGATGAGACAGTGTGATTACTACATTTATCGAGGTGCTCATTGCAATTTCTTAAGCCCGCAGCTTTGGAGGTGTTTAGTTCAAAAAAATTTTAGGGTGCTCATTGCACTTTCTTAAGCGCGCAACTTAGGAGGTGTTTAGTTCAAAAAAAAATTGGCAAAAATTTTTGGAACTAAAACAACCCCTATTAGAGGACTAAACATAGACTAATTTGAGCATGTCATCTCAGTCCTTGTACTTACAAAACCAAAAAATTGGGTCCTCAAACTTATTAGATTATATCATTTCAGTCCATGCAATAGGTAAAAGTGGTTTTGAGCCGTGACATATTTTTCAGTTAAAACAATTCAACAAACACTGATATGATTTTTAAATCATAAAAAATATCTATAAGTCTTCAAAAATTTCAAAAAGATAGTAGTGGAGCACCGGGAGCCTAAACAAAATAATTGGACCTCATGAAAATATTTTTGGAAGCTTCTAAAAATTAGATTTAACTCTAGAATACTGAGAAAATATATTTCACTGGATATTTTCATGAGCTCCAACTATTTTATTTAGGCTCTCCTTACTCTGATGTTTCTTTAGTATCTTTTTTTGGAAGTTTTGAAGAATTTTAAGATGCTTAGAAATATTTTTTTGGTTTAACACTATATTCAATATTTGTTGGATTTGTTTTCTTAACTAGAAACATAGTTGAAAAACACATTTAGTTCTAGTATGGATTATGATGGCACCCTCTAGCAAGTTGGAGGATCTTGATTTCTAGTTTATAAGTTTAGTGACCGAGATGACACACCTTAGCATGTTTAAGACTCGAATTCCTTGTTTTATAAGTACAAGGACCAGGATGACACACCCAAACACGTTTGAGGACAAATCGTGTATTTTACTCAATTATAAAACCAATTACACGAATGAACGGAAAATCCAAGACGAATCTATTAAACTTAATTTATCCATCATTAGATATTGTTTATTGTAGTACGATGTTGTCTAATTATGGCATAATTAGGCTCGTTAGATAGGTCTCGCAATTTGAGTCAAGAGTTATGAAATGAGTTTTTCTCATTAATTCATGTTTAATACTCCTAATTTGCGTCATTTAGTTCGATGTGAAATGAGAAATTTTTGAACTAAACACCCTCTTAGTGTTTCATAATCCACAGGCCTGCAAAGGGGCCGCATTGTTACGCTCTTATTCGTGACCCGCTTCTCCACAGGTGGTGAAAGAGGTTCTCGGGTCGAACTGCTCCGCTGGAATATGTCATCAGCCAGACCCGCAGGCAGCCGAGGGTCGACCCTCTCATGCTACTGCGTGATCAGTTATCGCTAGCTAATTACTACATGGCTGCCCACGTGCCAATGACATGCCAGTAAATTAATTTATCTTCTTCGAACGAACTGCCAGCAAATTAATTTTTCTTCGAATGAACTGCCAGTAAATTAAATAAGTTCTGAGCTAGATGATCATGTCTTGCTACTGCCGTTATTAGCCTTTTTATGATTATTGGCCTAAATATAAATGATATAAAATGAACTAAAAACCTGGTTTGAATCTTAGCACTCAAAATTACACACAGTATTCTCAATACTAAGTTTTAGGTCATATGCTAATATAAACTAAAGCTAGCTCATAGTCATCCGCTCATTGTACTATATATTACTAGTTCATTGCTAGACAACTAGAATGATGATACATCAAAAAGGACACTGTTGATCTCCTTTATTGCCTTCTGTTGTTGCTTCTCCGTCCAGTCCTTCTCAAGCTAAGTCCAAAATAAAACCATTCCAGAAACACAATGATCATGTAACATTTGAAAAGATCATCAAAATAAGCTTCACAAACATAACTACGGATTGTCACTGCAGGAAATCTCACCATGGATCGATTCCATGATAAATTAAGAAAACCAATAATACATCTAATTATAAAATAGATGCCATCAAGGAAGCTACAAGTATAACTGTACCGTATGAGAATAACAGTTTCTTAAAACAATAATGTCCCGGTGCAGATCAAGATTTCATAATATATTGACAATCATACAAAACATATTGCTTAGGGCAAGCATGTGTCAAACAGTTAAGTGCTGATCATTTGTTCTCTCTACATTTGCATGTTGACATGAGCGCTATGCTGGAAGAGGCAGTACGTCAAGTTTCTACACCTACAAATAAAGTTCTTTTCCATGTCTTATTTAAGTCAGATGGATAGATTAGCTAGTGATTATTGATTAGCTAATGATCATTTGGGATAGATTCTATCTCTAATTTAAACATGGCAGAGATATTAAAACTTGAGATTAGGCCAGAGAGCGCGAGAGTTTTAATTTTGCGTCAGATTTGACTAGAAGGGTGGTTTAGCTTAGATTTAATATGGTAGAGTTGGTTAGTTGTATTAGCTACCGACCCTTTGGGATATATTATTTCTCTTATTTAAGTACCGAATAGAGATTAAAGACCACGAGATTAGGTGAGAGCGTGAGAGTTTTAACGGGTGATAGCATGAGAGATTTTTTGGTTTAGAAATTAAGCTGAGATGACACATAGTTTTTCCTTCAAAATTTGGGAAAGGACATACGATAATTAGATGTGGTCGGTAGGATAAGGTGGGACATAATTTTTTAATAATGGTAGATGTGGTAATTAAGACATAGAGTTGGTTAGTTGTATTATTATTTCTCTTATTTAAATATGAGATAGAGATTGAAGACCATTAGATTAGGTGACAGCATGAGAGTTTTAATGAGTGGTTGCGTGAGAGATTTTTTGATTTTTGATTTGGTGGTTTAGAGATTAGGCGAGTGTTGACGGTTCAAAACCGCGTTCAACTTCACCGCAAGTACACGGAGTGACTTAGTGCCTTTTTCACCAAGGGAGGGGACCCCCTAGGTTCTTGTCAATCCACGGAGCAAGGGAATTACTTGCGTTTAACCTAACACAAACTTAGTTGATTAAGGACTTTATGATGTGTCGGTGTCCGGATTAGTGCCGGCACCAACTAGTGATTTGCGCTGGGATCTGCTTCTGGATGGGCGGTGCTAAGCTAAGGCGACACGGGGTTTATCCTGGTTCCGACCACGCGGCCGTACGTCCAGAAAGGTGTGCTTGCACACTGTATTTGCTTGCACCGGTGGTGCCTGTAGAGGGGAGCTACAAGCAAGACGGGAGAGGAGGAAATCCCCCCAAGTCCCTACTAAGGTGATTGAGGCAAGTGCTAATATCTAGAACAGGGTGATGTGCTGTGTGCTGGAGAATGTGTGTCGTCCCCGCGCAGGGGGCTCTGCCTCTCCCTTTTATAAGCCAAAGGAGGGCAGTGATAATGATGGCAGCCGGCACAGTGGCTGCGTACTAACAAGTATGGCGCCAGCAGTCTTGTCCCGCACGTCATGGTTCCTGGCGCGAGTCGGATGGCGCCCTCCGGCTTCAGCGGGCGGCATGGCGGTTACTGTGACCTGTCCTGCTTTGACTTCGAGGGGCTGCCCCCACCGAATCGAGGCCTGACCGCCGGGGGTTGGACCGGAGTTGGTGGTGCGGGACCGCGGCGCGTCACCGGCCTGTCCGCACAGTGCTGCGCAGTTTATCGCACAGCGCCGGGGATGGCGGCACAGCGCCCGGGACGGTCGCGCTGCGCCGGAGTTGGCGGAGGAGACGCGGCGCATGCCGCCCGTACGGCGACGCCGGTCGAGGCGTACGCCCGCACGTCGCCCGTACACCTTTCGAGGGTGCCCCATGCCCTTTCGAGGGTCTCGCCGCAGGGGGAGGACGGGAGCAGGTAGCACAGCGTCGTGGAATGACACCCGCTTGTCCGCACAGTGCCGCGCAGTGCCTGCACAGGGCCAGGCATGGCTGCATAGTGGCGGGTTAGGCCGCACTGTGGTGGTGTCAGGCGCTTCGGCTGTGTCAGTCGCGCGGCGTGGGGGAAGATTCACCCTTGACTTCGGCGTTCCGCCGTGGGGCTGGACATTAAATGCCGCTGTCGGGCGGGATGGAAATGGCTGCCCGCTCGAGGGGGGCCGAACCCTTCGAGCGAGGCGGAAACCCGCTCGAGGGACCGAAGCCCCCGAGCGAGGCGGAAACCTGCTCGAGGGACCGGAGCCCCCGAGCGAGGCGGAAACTTGCTCGAGGGACCGGAGCCCCCGAACGAGGCGGGAACCTGCTCGAGGGACCGGGGCCCTCGAGCGAGGCGGAAATTCGCTCGAGGGACCGGAGCCCTCGAGCGGGACGGAAATCTGCTTGAGGAGCCGGAACCCTCGAGCGAGGCGGTCAAGTGGGCCTTCTCGGTGTGGCTGCTGCCAGGCCGTAGCAGGTCGTGACCCCGTGATGTCCCGCGACCGGGGCTCGAGGGACGGTCCTTGGGCGGATTGCGTTTAACGAGGGTGATTATCCCCTTAGTTAGGGGACCCCTAATGACCGCCTCGATAGTAGCCCCCGAGCCTTTGCCGGAAAAGGGACCGTTCCGACAAAGGATGTCGTTCTCGGGCGCTATGTGCGAGTTTCATCCTCTTTTGATTGTGCATTTTTTCCTGTGGGGGCGCGCTAGCGCACCCGCGGGTGTAAGCCCCCGAAGCCCTGCAGGAGTGCGTGCACTCGTGCAGGGGTTAAATACGTAGGGTGATGTAGCTCGCCTTGCGTTTGTTTCAGCCAGCCTCGGCGGTTTTTCAGCCGGCATCAGCAATCTACGCAGGTGGGAAGGCATCGTGTTGACCCTAGACGTTTCGGGTAGGCTGACCATTTTCGAGAACGCAACCCTAGGTAGGTTGATGCAGCGATCATCGGGGTGGTCGTGGTGCGAGGAGCCCCCGAGCCCTGGCCCAATCAGGGACGATCAGATGAAGACTCTCGGCTTTATTATGACCCTCGTTGCCCTTCCGCAGGGTAGAGGAGTGAGGCAAACCGTGCCACCCTCGAGCGGGTGATGAGCAATGGTTGCCTCGGTGAGGTGTTAACGGATAGTTCAAGTGGGCGTCCGTGCCCCGTTCGATAGGGGTCGGCTCATGGTCCGGAGACACATCCATGTAAGCGCTTGCAGAGGTTTGCCAAGCAGGGCTCGGCCCCGTTCGCTAGGGGCCGAGGGCGCGGAAGCACTCCCTCGATGGGATCCCTCGATTGGCTGCCTCTGTCTCGGCCTTGAACACGATGTGTGGGGCGCCCCTGAACTTCGCGTTCGGGGACAGGCTCGATTGCGCGCGCCCTGATCATTCCTGACTCTGTCGATCCGAGGCGCCTGTTCGAACCTGTCGAGGGTCAGGCTCCGTACCTCTGATCAGTAGGGTATTTGCGGGGGCGCCGGGTGCTCCCGTCTTGGCGGACATGTGGCGCTCGCCGATCCGTTATCGAGTCGAGCTTCAAACCACTGATCAGTACATCCCTGAGTCGAGGGGCATCTGCGGCACCCGTCGCACCCTCAGCGGGCCGGGCCTCGAGCCGCTGATCAGTAGAGCCCTGCGGGCCTGAACCCTGGGCTTCCTCGAGTTCATCTTCGAGGATATGCTGATAGGCCGTGGCCCTGTGGCCTCAACCTATTTCGGATTGGGGCGCCAGCCGCATCCCTTCGAGGGATCAGACCTCGAATCCCCGACTCGGGGTTTCCTGGGGCTTTCGTTATACGAGAAGGGATCCCCAGTGTGCGAAAATCTGTCCACAGGATGGTTGGCTGCCGCGCCCACTCGATCGTGGCTGACGTGGCACGAGGCAGGCAAGGCGGGCGCGCCTTTTAAGGTGACACGACGCGGGCGATGTGCGACGACAATAAGACGGGACACGGCGTCCCTTGGATTACCATGCGGTAAACATGGCGCACGCGCGTGTGCGTGTTAGTTTCGGCGCGGTGGGGCCCTGCCGTCAGCGACGAGCGGTACCCACCGCATTAACTGTCGCTGCCTGCTGCGTTTCCAGGGGCTCTGCCCCTTCCTACTCTATAAAAGCAGGGGAGCGCGGGGGGAGCTCCTCACCTTTGCCATTCGCATCCGCCTCTTGCTCCTTGTCTTCCCCATCGCCGCGCATCCCGCCGCTTCGGATTCGCTCGCGCTCCGTCGCTCCGCATTCGCTCGCGCTCCGCCGCTCCCGTCATGTCTGCGGTTCGAGTGCTGGATGCTCATCCGTGGCCCCGGTCGTCGGTGGACCTGCAATCCATGGAGGGGCTAGTCGCCGGCGGTCAGTTGGCACCGGCTGGTGACGAAGCGAACCCGGCGTGGATCATCCCGCAGGCGTCGCACCGGGAGCCGTCCCCTCCGCCGGGCTACGTCGTGAGTTTCGTGCGGCTGCACGAGCGAGGATTCAACGCCCCCGCGAGCAAGTTCATGCGGGGGTTGTGCCACCACTACGGGGTGGAGCTTCACAACTTCGCCCCTAACGCCATTTTGCAGGCGGCTTCCTTCGTCGCCGTCTGTGAGGGGTTCCTGGGGATCCCGGCGCACTGGGACCTGTGGATCCACCTTTTCCGAGGAGAGCTCCACACGCTTGCCGCCGGGAGAGGAGGACGCGCCGGGCCGTACACGCCGGTGGCCTTACATTTGCAGTGTGTGACTCCCGGAAGGAGTTGTACCTGCTCTGCACGATGACGACGAACAACGCCGACTGGGAGAAGGGTTGGTTCTATCTGCACAACGGCGGCGCCGGGCTCCCGTCGTATACCGGGAAGGTGGTGAAGGAGAGGCCGGTGTCATGGGCGCATGGGGTGTCACCCGCGTCGAGGCAGGCGAGGCTCGAGCCTCTTGCCAACGCCCTGCACCACTTGGCGAACGCCGGGCTGACCGTGGCGGCCGTCGTCGCCAACTTTCATCTCCGGCGGGTGATCCCTCTCATGGAGAGGGAACTTCTCATCTTCGGGATGAGGAGCGACGCCGACCCCACGGCCCTGGCGCACTCGCGGTTGCTGGAGGAGCCACTCCCTCAGGCGTACGCGGCTACGAGGGCGAGGCGCGCGGTGAACCTCAAGGTGGTTCCGCACAGCGACGACGACTTGTGGTCGTTCGCAATGCTCCCTGACGCCGACCTGCTGCCAACCGCGCCAGGCAGCAAAGGGAGAAGGGCCTGGCGGACCAGGCGAAGGAGAAGAGGATCCGGAGGCAGGAGCGCCTCAACAGGTACAATGAGGAGTACCTGGTGCGGGAGCAGCAGGGTCTCTCCCCTCCGCCTGAGCCGGTGAACACGTCTTCGGACGAGGAGGAGAGCAAGGGGGAGCGGACCATCTCCGACTGGTGGGAGGCCACGCCGCCCCCATCGCTGAGAAACGAAGAGGTCCTCGCGGAGCCCGTTCAAGGGGTGGATACGGTGTCCCTCGATGAGGGAGCGCCGTCGGAGGTGCCGGCCGGGTCTGGGGTGGCGCCCCTAGAGTCCTCGAGGAAGCGCAAGCGGGGCCTCTCCGGCATAAGGTGAGTCACATTTTGCTCTCCGTGTTCTTGATATCATGTATCGGACTACCCATTCTTATTCTCTTCCGTTGTTAGGACGGCACCTGCTGTCCCTGGCCTTGCGCCCGTCAAGGCGCTCAAGGTGGGGGCGCAAGACGCGCCGCGCATGACGAGGCCCCACTCGGCGAGGACCTCACGGGCGACGGCGGGTACGGCAGGGGCGGGCGAGGCGTCGCGTGTCGTGGCCGCGGCCATAGGGCCGCAACGGCGGGAGGAGGTAGCGGCAGATGCCCTGCGGGCGGCGGTGACCCGCGATACCCGGCGGGGGCGAGAGCAGGCCCGTGCCGCAAGTCGGGGAGCAGAGGGCCGCGGAACGGCCGGGGCTCCTGCTGATGGTGGTTCGGTCCCCAGTGGGGGTCGAGCGGCGGTGGCGGCCGCGCCAGCCCCTAGGCCCGCGCCCGAGGTGCTGGTGGTGCGGTCCGATAGCTATGTGATGTCGCAGGCTCCGGCGACCGGTGCTGGGGTGTCGACGTCCGACATCGTGGCCCCGACGTACAGCGCCAGCACGCCGCAGTGGGAGCAGAGGCTCCGGCTTCCTGGAGTTCCACCAAGTCTGGTGGAAGAGGCGAGGTCGGAGGGGGAGCTGTGGCGGGAGTTCGGCGGCCTCGGCGCCTCCCTTCAGAACGCCCTCGTCGACGCCCTCCAGCTTCACAGGGGCAGGTCACTCCAAGTCTTTCGAGTAAGTGTGTTTGCCCAAGGGCCGCTTGGTTCTCTTTCCTCGTTTGCGTGCCTTTCGTTTGACTTTCTTTCTTCTTTCTCTCCTTCCTCATCCGTAGGAGTTGCAGGGGCAGGCGGGCGAGAGGTTCGCCCACATTGCTGAGCTAAGCTCGGACCTCGACTGGTACCGAGTGCAGTACGATGCCCTGAACGCGATGGTGGAGGCCCTGCGGACGGACAACGACTGGCTCGAGTACAACCTCCTCCGCGTGGAGGAGGAGCGTGACTCGCAGCAAGCTGCGGCGGCGCAGAGGGCCAGGGAGGCCGAGGGGTTGAAGGTCGCACTCCAGAGGAAAGAGGATGCGCTGACAGTGGCGAATGAGGAGCTGCGGAAGGCGCGCGTGGCGCACGCCGAGGTCCAGGCTGCGTTGGCGCAGAAGGACCCGGCCCTCACCGAGGCACAGGCCCAACTCCAGCAGGATCGCGTCACCCTCGAGGGAGCGAGGTCTTGGCAGACCCAGGCCGAGCAGAAGACCCAGGAGGTCGAGAAGTTGGGCGCTGCTCTGCAGGAGAAGACCAAGGTGCTCGCCGTGGTGGAGGGCCAGCTCCAGCAGGAACGCGCCGCGCGCGTGGAGGCGCAGACCCAGCTTCAGCAGGAGTGTGCTGCGCTCGAGGATGCTTGGTCCGCCTTCCAGCGCGAGCGTTCAGTGCGAGAGGAGGCGCAGTCCTAGCTCCAGCAGGAGCGTGCCGCACTCGCGGAGGCCAGGACCGCGCTCCAGCTTCGAGAGGCGGAAGCCGAGCGGCTTACCGGGGCCCTGGTTCAGGAGAGCGTCATCGTCGAGGCCCTGAGGTCCGTCGTTGGGGAGAAGGACGCCTCGATTCTGCAGCTACGGCAAGAGACTGGAGCCGCGCGTACGGAGCTCGAGACGGAGAGGAAGCAGGTTGAGGGTAAGTTGCAGCCCCCGAGCCCTTATTTATCATTCAGGCTCGTCGAGATTCGCTCTCGACTCACCTTTTCTCATCCCAGGACTGCGGAAGGCTCTGGGGGAGTCAGCGACGCAGGCGGAAGCGCTCCAGGCGGCCTACATCTCGTCGCAGCAGCAATTCGTGACCTTGGAGTGGGCGGCCCTCGAAGCGTGTCAAAGCATCGATGAGGGTACCGGCTTGTTAGGGAGTTCGCTGGCGAGTCGCCTTCGGGCTCTGAGCGGCCGCGTTGTCGAGCGCATGAAGGGTGCTCTCCGTCTCGGTGTTCAAAAGACCCTCGGCATGGTGTCAACGCACTATATCGTCGACTTCGCAGCACTGGCCACGGGGTACGTCATCACGGATGGCCTTGACGATGATGGAGTGCAGGACGCCCTGGAGCAGGCCGATGCTACCACCGCTGATCTCGCCGACGTGTTCGAGGAGGCCCTCTTCCTGAACGCTGCTCCTGTGGGTCCCCTCGAGCCCTGAAAGTAGCTGGGCGCCGAAGCCCTTAGATCGTGGTCGAGATTCGAGCCAGGTGGCTCATGTAATTAAACAAACCATCTTTTGAATGTTTGTGACTTTAAGTGTGGCTTGTTTTATGTATGCCATTGCGTCTTTCCTGTCACCAAGGCAGATTTCAGCTGGGATCGATCGTTTTCGCGAGCAACTCGAAGGTGAAGTGGTGAGGGGGAAGCTGTATCCTGCTGGAGGCGTAGGCCATCCCTGGCTCGTCCGGCTTTACCTTTTAGCTACTTGCGCCCTGCCTTTGTCTGCCTAAGCTTTCGAGGCGCGAGACGCTTAGCATTTTCAGAAAAAGGTTCTTTGCGAAAAAATGGGACCATTTAGGGGGGGTGCCCCCCCATAGTAGCCCCCGAGGGGGACTTGGTTTTCAAAGGAAAGTCGAGTCTCCCTTGTCTTTATTCTCAACCTTAACGTATATACAACCGACATGGGTACCGGATATGCACAAAACGATTTGGAACTTAAGGGTAGAAGCGACGTAGCTGTTGGATGTTCCAAGCGTTGGTGAAGACTTCACCCTTCTCGTTCGTGAGCTTGTACGTGCCGGGCCTGAGGACCTCGGCGATGATGTACGGCCCTTCCCACGGCGGCGTGAGTTTGTGGCGTCCCTCGTTCTTCTGTCGGAGTCGGAGCACCAAATCCCCCTTGTTGAGGTTTCGAGGCTAGACTTTGTTCGCTTGGTAGCGTCGCAAGGATTGTTGGTACTTCTCGGAGTGTAGGAATGCCACGTCTCGGGCCTCGTCGATGCAATCCAACACGTCTTCGCGATCTTGTTGGTTCTGCCCCTCCTGGTATGCTCTGACCCTCGGGGACCCGTAGTCCAAGTCCGTTGGGAGCACAGCTTCCGCGCCGTAGACCAGGAAGAACGGGGTGAGACCCGTGGCCCTGCTCGGGGTGTTCCTGAGGCTCCAAACGACTGACGGCAACTCCTGAATCCACTTCCGGCCAAACTGGTTGAGCTTGTTGAAGGTCCTTGGTTTTAAGCCTTGTAAAATCATGCCGTTGGCACGCTCTACTTGGCCATTAGTCTGTGGGTGTGCCACGGCAGACCAATCCATGCGGATGTGGTAGCTGTCGCAGAACTCTAAGAATTTCTTGCCGGTGAATTGGGTGCCGTTGTCCGTTATGATGGAGTTGGGTACCCCAAAGCGGTGCACGATGTCTGTGAAGAATAGCACCGCCTGCTCGGACCTGAGGCTGCTGATGGGATGGACCTCGATCCACTTTGAGAACTTGTTGATGGCCACCAGTATGCGGGTGAAGCCCCCGGGCACCTTTCGCAAGGGCCCGACCATGTCCAGTCCCCACACGGCGAACGACCATGTGATGGGGATGGTTTGCAGCGCGTGAGCCAGGAGGTGGGTCTTCTGCGTGTAGTACTGGCACCCTTCGCTGGTGCGTACTACCTCGTTGGCATCGGTGACCGCCGTCGGCCAATAGAAACGCTGGCGGAATGCTTTGCCCACGAGGGTACGCGGGGCAGCATGGTGACAGCATTCGCCCTCGTGGACGTCCTGGATCAACTCCCGTCCCTCGGGGATGGAAATGCAACGCTGCATGATCCCTGAGGCGCTGCGCTTGTAGAGCTCGCCGTCGATGAGGACGAATGACTTGGCCTTCCTGGCGATACGCCTTGCCTCGGTTCAGTCTGGGGGGAGTTCCCCCCGGTCCAACCATGCAAGATACTCGTCGCGCCAGTCCCGCGGAGGGGGCGGGAGGTTGTCGATCTCCATCTGTAAGTGCAATCAAGCCCTAAGTGGGTTTTGGTGAGTTGAGTGACAACTTGATTAAATCACTAACACTCTTGTAAAGAATGTGAGCAGGTTGCTAATTATTGATAAATGATATTTATATGTAAGATCATGTTTTTGGCTCATATTGCAAAGAATGACAAGGGTGGATCATGACATTATACATGGAATATATGCAAACTACTAAAGATGAATGTCATGAGTTGGTTAATGTGTTCTTCCCATTGGAGTCTATATAAGACATACAACAAGTGATCCTAAGCTAAAGAAAAGCAAATATAGAGGCATGATTATATATGGTACTTAGTTGGCCTCTCTATGTCAAAGCAAAGCATATTGTGAAGAAAGGAGAAGCTTGTGATGTAAAAATGGGAGAACTAAGTTAAAGATGAGTATGGCATCAAAGGGATTTCACTATTGATACAACATGGAACTTGATGAGCTATACAATGAGTTCACCGAGTATAATATCAAATGGATTTCACTCTTACATCAAGTGGAAGATATTGACTCTTACAAAGAAACTAGTTGCAAGACTTCAAATATAGTGTTGACAAAGGTCATGTGGTTACCTCTATTGTAATGGACCTAAATGGAAGCTTGCAAGGCAAGGATGTTTGTTATCAATCAAAAGGACAATTATTTGAGTGGCATCTCAAATGGAATTCTCTCTATGGTGCAAGGCTTGACTCAATAGTGGCAAGGATAAGTGATGAAGAGATCAAGATAGCTAAAACGAGGAACTAAGCAAAGGCTATGGATAGCGACCATAAGCAAGGTGCTAGGGTGAAGTTGAGAGCGTTAAGGATTTCGAAGTATCATATCCAAGCCTACCGAGGAAAGTGATAAATTACATCTAGTGTCATGATTGATAATTTGGAGTGGCTCTAGAATTCAAAGTGATTGATTCTCTACTCTATGGAAGAATTCTAAGTCACTAGCTCAAGGTGGATATGCTCAAGCACATGCATCTATTTATATCTATAACATGTGCTCAGTTGGTATACAACATTGGAAGCCCTCGAATCATTGAAGATCAATTACCGGCGTACCTTGATGGTTCAAGCTCAAGTAGATTAATTAGGGTTTATCTTTTATCTTGAGTTTAGGTATGTCGTACTATCAAGAGGGATGAATCATTGGTTGGACAAAAAACATCAAAAAGTGCTCAAGTGAACCCAAGAGAGACTAACCCTGGAGTTCAAACCTTAGTAGAGCTCTCTGGCCCAAACCGGTCTGACCGGTTTGGCAAACCAGTCTGACCGGTTTGGGCACTGACACCGTCCAACGGCTAGTTGGTTTGAAAACCGGTCTGACCGGTTTGGCAAACCGGTCTGACCGGTTTTGTCTAACAGACTAACGGCTAGTTTTTGGGAGGATGGGTATTTATACCCATGAGCTCCTCTTTGAGGGGCTGCTAGTTCCCTGCGCCTCCTATGCTTTCTTGAACCCCAGCTAAGCTCTCCCCAACCTCTCTAAGTGAGATTCAAGCCTTTAGTGCCCTATTCTTGTGTTGGGTTGAGAGAGTGACTTGTGTGAGAGCTTTAGAGAGCTTTGAGAAGCCTAGTGAGCATCCCATACTTGAGCACTTGCTGATTTGTGTTGAAGATCCTTTGAAGCATCTTTTACTCTTGGAGCTTTGCTCCTAGACGGCTAGAAGTCACTTGGAAGCTCTCCAATCCGAGATTGTGGAAGCTCCAAGAAGTTTGTATTACCCCTGTGTTTCTAGTGGAAACCTTCTCATCTCAAGGGTTCATTCTCTTGACTTGAGACCGAGGTCAAGGGCATGCCTTGTGTGGCGAGCCTATCCTTGTGTGGATACCTCAACAACGTGGAGGTAGGCTAACCTTAGTGGTGGGCCGAACCACGGGATAAATCTTTGTGTTCTTACTTGCTTTACATTTACATGCATTACCTCAAGTTGTTTCTAGCTAAATCTTTGTGCTTCCGCTTCGATCTACTTTGGTGTGCTTGTGCTGTGTGCAGGGACTTCATTGACACTCTTGGAAACACCTTTGGAAGTCATACACCAAGTTTGGTTTGAGCTAGAACTCGTAGAGGGCATATACTTGTTTGTTGGTTTGCTGCCTAGCAAAACCGGTCTGACCGGTTTTGTAAACCGGTCTGACCGGTTTTAGTACTAACAGAGGGTTGAAGTTTTTAATAAGTGCAGATTCGTCTATTCACCCCCCTCTAGATGACATCAAGATCCTTTCACCATCGCCTCGACCTCGTCCGCCTGGGACCCTTCGAGGCCCGAGGTCTCGAGTTCCCCATTCGCGGGGTCCTCATCCATGGGCTAGGTGCCCGTGTGCCCCGAGGGGCCGGTCCCCGAGGCCCTTCCGGAAGCTTCGGCGGGTTTGTCGAGGTCGATAGAGGGCTTGGCAAGGTCACGAGCAAAGACGTTCGGGGGAACGGTGATCCGCTCTGAAGCAATCTTGGCCAGCTCGTCTGCCTCCTCGTTGTACTTGCACGCGATGTGGTTGAGCTCGAATCCAGAGAATTTGTCCTCAAGCTTACGCACCGCGGCACAGTATGCCTCCATCTTCTCGTCGTGGCAGCTTGCGTTCTTCATCACCTGATCAATGACCAGCTGAGAATCTCCCCGAATGTCGAGGCGCTTGATGCCGAGCTCGATGGCGATGCGTAGGCCGCTGAGGTGGGCCTCGTACTCTGCCATGTTGTTCGATGCGGGGAAGTGCAAGCGCACCAAGTACCGCATGTGCTCCCCAAGGGGCGAAACGAAGAGCAGGTCCGTGCCTGTGCCTGTTTTCATTACTGAACCATCAAAATACATGGTCCAGCACTCCGCTTGGATCTGAGGGGAGGGCAGCTGAATGTCGGTCCATTCAGCCACGAAATCCGCCAAGACCTGCGATTTGATCGCCTTTCGTGGTGCGTAGGTGAGTGCCTCACCCATAAGCTCCACAGACCACTTTGCTATCCTACCCGAGACGTCCTGGTTGTGGACAATCTCCCCCAAAGGGAAAGAGGACACCACGGTGACAGGATGGGCCTCGAAGTAGTGCCGCAGCTTGCGCCGCGCGAGCACCACCGCATAGAGTAGCTTCTGGATCTGGGGGTATCGCGTCTTGGTATCCGACAACACTTCGCTGATGTAATAGACCGGCCTCTGGACAGGCAGGGCATGGCCCTCCTCCGTTCTCTCTACCACGATGACCGCGCTGACCACTTGGGTCGTAGCGGCAACATAGAGATACAGCGGCTCGCCTTCCTGGGGCGGGGTCAGTATCGGAGCGTGGGCGAGTGTTGCCTTCAGCTTGTCGAGGGCCTCCTGAGCCTCGGTGGTCCAGGAGAAGCGCTCGCTTTTCCACAGCAATTGGTACAGGGGCAAGCCCTTCTCGCCGAGACGTGAGATGAAACGGCTTAGAGCTGCTAGGCAGCCCAGGACCCTTTGTACCCCCTTCAGGTCGTGTATCGGCCCCATCCGCTCGAGGGCTGACACCTTCTCCGGGTTAGGTTCTATGTCTCGCTGGGAAACAATGTAACCCAAGAGCATGCCACACGGCACCCCGAAGACGCATTTTTCAGGATTTAGCTTAACCCCGTTTGCCCGGAGGCAATTGAATGCAACGCGCAAATCGTTCACCAGGTCGTCTGCCTTCCTGGACTTAACTACGATGTCATCGACATATGCCTCAACGGTCCGCCCGATGTGATCCCCGAAGACGTGGAGCATACATCGCTGATATGTTGCCCCGGCGTTTCGGAGACCGAATGGCATCGTCATGTAGCAGAACATACCGAATTGTGTGATGAAGGAGGTCGCGAGCTGGTCAGACTCCTTCATCTTGATTTGGTGGTAACCGGAGTACGCATCAAGGAAGCATAGCAACTCGCACCCCGCGGTGGAGTCAACTATTTGATCAATTCGTAGCAAAGGAAAAGGAACTTTGGGACATGCTTTATTTAAACCGGTATAGTCAATGCACATCCGCCACTTCCCATTCTTTTTCTTAACTAGTACAGGGTTCGCTAGCCATACTAGATGAAACACCTCCTTGATGAACCTGGCCTCTAAGAGCTTTCGCAGCTCCTCTCCAATCGCCCGGCGCTTCTCCTCGTCAAATCATCGCAGACGCTGAGAGACCGGCTTGGAGTTGGGCAGGATATCAAGTGAGTGCTCGGCAACTTCCCTCGGAATGCCCGGCATATCCGCGGGACTCCACGCAAAGATGTCGTCGTTTGCGCGGAGAAAGTCGACGAGCACCACTTCCTATTTCGGGTCGAGGGTGGAGCTGACCCTCAGCACCTTGCCCTCGGGGGCGCTGGGGTCGAGGGGTACAGCCTTGGTGTGCTCCGCGACCTCGAAGTTGCCGGCGTGCTTGTTGGTGGAGTCGAGGGCCTCGTTGGCCAGCTTCTCCAGGTCCGCCACGAGGGCCTCGTCATGCGCAAGCGCCTCAGCGCGCTCAACACACTCGACGTCACACTCTAACGCGTGTTCGAATGATGGGCCCACCGTGATGACGCCTTTGGGCCCCGGCATCTTGAGCTTCAGGTAAGTGTAGTTTGGGACCGCCATGAACTTGGTGTAGCAGGGCCGGCCAAGGATGGCGTGGTACGCTCCCCGAAACCCCACCACCTCGAAGGTGAGGACCTCCTTGCGGAAGTTGCTCAGTGTGCCGAAGCAGACGGGCAGGTCGATCTGCCCGAGAGGCTGGACTCGCTTGCCCGGCGCAACGCCGTGGAACGGCGACTTGCTGGGCCGCAGCTTGTCCAAGCTGATCCCCATGAGCTCCAAGGTGGAGGAGTACATGATGTTGAGGCTGCTGCCTCCGCCCATCAGCACCTTGGAAAACCGTGTGTTGCCGATGATGGGGTCGACAACAAGCGGGTGTTGTCCCGGATTGGGGATGTGATCCGGGTGGTCTTCACGGCCGAAGGAGATCGTCTCCTCCAACCAGTCGAGGTATGATGGCACGGCCGGGTGAACGGAGTAGACCTCTCGACGTTCATGCCTGCGTTGCCGCGACGTCATATCGACCGTGGGCCCCCCCGAAGATGAAGAACACATTCTCCACCTCCGGGAAGCCGTTTTTGCCCCCGTAGCCCGCATCCTTCTTGGCGTTGTCCTCCTTTGCGGTGACGCGACTGTAGTACTTCTTGAGCATGTCGCACTGCTCGAGGGTGTGAGCGACAGGGGTCTTGTGGTACGGGCAGGGCTTCTTCAGCATGTCATCGAAGACACCGCCTCGAGGGGGGCCTCGAGCCCCCTTGTTGGCGGCGTCGATCGCATTGACCTCTTCGGGGCCCTCATCTTGTTCCATGGGCTTCTTGCCCTGGTTCTTCTTGCCCTTCTTGCCCTGCTTCTGCTTCTTCGAGGGCTCTTTGGGCTTGCTGCCCTCCGCGGGCGCCTCCTCGGCCCGCTTGCCCTTTTTGCCGTCGAAGATCGCCCCCACCGCCTCCTCCCCGGAAGCGTAGCTGGTGGCGATGTCGAACAGCTCGTTGACGCTGGTGGGAGGGTTCCGCCCCAACTCGCGCACCAGGTCCCGGCAAGTCGTGCCTTCCAGGAAGGCATGCACGACCTCGGACTCACCGACGCTCGGAAGCTCGGTGCAGCGCTTGGAGAAGCGGCGGATGAAATCCCTCAAGGACTCACCAGCCTTCTGGGAGCAACCTCGGAGGTCCCAGGAGTTCCCGGGGCGCACGTACGTGCCCTGGAAGTTGCCCACAAACGTCCTGACCAGGTCATCCCAGTCGTGGATCTGATTCGCGGGTAGGTGCTCGAGCCATGTCCGCGCGGAGTCCGCCAAATGTAGCGGCAGGTTGCGGATGATCATGGCATCGTCGGTGGTGCCGCCCAGCTAGCACGCTAGGCGGTAGTCATTGAGCCAGACCCAGGGGTCCGTCTCCCCCGAGTACTTGCTCACGGTCGTCAGTTGGCGGAATCGCGGGGGAATCGAGGCCGTGCGGATCGCGCGGTCGAACACACGCGTGCCCGGCGGCTCCGGCGACGGGCTCTTGTCCTCCCGGCTGTCGTATCGCCCACCGCGCCGTGGGTTGTAGCTGTGCGACGGAGTGGCATCCTGCCTCTTCTTGTTCAGGATGTTGCGGGCATCACCATCGTTGAGCGTGCCGTGCGTATCCCGAATCCGTTCCTTGGCAGGGGTCCTCTGGTTGCCTTCGTGGACGGTAGGCGCTCAGTGCGGAGTATGAACTGACGCCTCCTGGTCCCTGCTGCCCCCACCAGCCTTTGTAACAGACTGATGGCGCATGCGGGACGCGGAGCTTTCGGCTTGCTGCACCGCAGCCTGCTCGATGAGGGCCTGCGCCTCGCGGCGCAGGTTACGTCCCTCGGGCGTCAACGGCTCGGGCATGGCTCGAATCAAAGTCGCCGCAGCCACGAGCTTCTGGCTGGCCCTTGCCAGGTTTGGCATCTCATCTACGTCGGCGTCGGCGTTGATGCACTCGCGGGCCACGCGTCCCGCAGCGCGCGCCCCAGGTGTCGAGGGGCCGGCCTTGTCTTTTTCGAGCGCGGCCTTCAGCTGTCGCAGCTGCTCGCGCTCTACGTTCAGCTTCGCCTCCAGCTCGCGAAGTTGGGCCATCTGCGCAGCGCACACCGCGTCAGGTGGCGGTGGTGTCGCCCCCACTAGTGGTGTTACTGCCACTGTGTTGTGGACCGCAGCATCGCCCGCTCCGCCTCCCTCGTCTTCGTCCTCGCCGAGGACGACGACGAAGCATTCGCGGGTGGGATCGTAATCCCCCTCGCTGGAGTCATCGGAGCAGGTGAGGTAGTAGTCCGCCGCGGCCTGGAACCGCCTGAAAACGTCGGGGTCTTACAGTCTGGAGTAGTCCCATTCCGGCGCCCCACGCCCATACCTGTACTCCTGGTCGTCGGTGTCGCGGTAGGAATCGTCGGGCGAGGTGGCGATGAGGTTCCGGATGGACAAGAAGTGGTGGTCCGGAAGGCCCTCGTATGCAGCCAGGTCGGTGCCGACCGACGAAGAATACGCCATGGTGGCGCCGCGCATCCCGTGGGGGAATCGTGGCTGCGCAACCACGACCCCCTCCGCAGGGTGTGCCGTGGAGTTCGCCGGTGGAGGTGCGTCTCCTTGCTCTGCCCCGACGGGCGGGAGCTCACCGGCTTCGACCCCCTAGGGGGAGCCAGCGTCCGCCGCTTGGTGCCGCGCCGTGCGCGCTCGTCGTGAGCGCTTCCCCGAATGCTTGCGGCGTCGGGGTGGCGGTGGGAATACTGCGGGCATCGGAGCAGCCGACGTTCCGGGCGGCGCCGCATTGAGCGCTTCCCGGTTGAGGATGCGCATGTGGTAGCCGTTGCCAGTCGCCTGGTAATGGATGCTTCCAAACCAGATTTCGAACCCGGCCGGGAGCGTGTCAAATTCGCCCCAGGCGGGCCTCTCCGACGTATGCTTGGTGACAATCACCATCGAGAAAGCGGGCGGACGATCACAGCGCTCCCCTACCTGGTGCGACAACTGTCGGTGTCCGGAATAGTGCCGGCACCAACTAGTGATTTGCGCTGGGATCTGCTTCTCGATGGGCGGTGCTAAGCTAAGGTGACATGGGGTTTATCCTGGTTCCGACCACACGGCCGTACATCCAGCAAGGTGTGCTTGCGCACTGTATTAGCTTGCACCGGTGGTGCCTGTAGAGGGGAGTTACAAGCAAGACGGGAGAGGAGGAAATCCCCCCAAGTCCCTACTAAGGTGATTGAGGCAAGTGCTAATATCTAGAACAGGGTGGTGTGTTGTGTGCCGGAGAATGTGTGTCGTCCCCGCGTAGGGGGCTCTGCCTCTCCCTTTTATAAGCCAAAGGAGGGCAGTGACAATGATGGCAGCCGGCACAGTGGCTGCGTACTAACAGGTATGGCGTCGGCGGTCTTGTCCCGCACGTCATGGTTCCTGGCGCGAGTCGGATGGCGCCCTCCGGCTTCAGCGGGCGGCATGGCGGTTACTGTGACCTGTCCTGCTTTGACTTCGAGGGGCTGCCCCCGCCGAATCGAGGGCCCGACCGCCGGGGGTTGGACCGGAGTTGGTGGTGCGGGACCGCGGCGCATCACCGGCCTATCCGCACAGTGCTGCGCAGTTTGTCGCACAGCGTCGGGGATGGCGGCACAGCATCGGGGATGGCGGTATAGCGCCCGGGATGGCAGTGCAGCGCCCGGGATGGCCGCGCTGCGCTGGAGTTGGCGGAGGAGACGCGGCGCATGCCGCTCGTACGGCGGCACCGGTCGAGGCGTACGCCCGCACGTCGCCCGTACACCTTTCGAGGGTGCCCCCATTCCCTTTCGAGGGTCTCGCCGCAGGGGGAGGACGGGAGCAGGTAGCACAGCGTCGTGGAATGACATCCGCTTGTCTGCACAGTGCCGCGCAGCGCCTGGACAGGGCCACGCATGGCTGCATAGTGGCGGGTTAGGCCGCACTGTGGTGGTGTCAGGCGCTTCGGCTGTGTCAGTCGCGCGGCATGGGGGAAGATTCACCCTTGACTTCGGCGTTCCGCCGTGGGGCTGGGCATTAAATGCCGCTGTCGGGCGGGATGGAGATGGCTGCCCGCTCGAGGAGGGCCGAACCCTTCGACTGAGGCGGAAACCCGCTCAAGGGACCGAAGCCCCCGAGCGAGGCGGAAACCTGCTCGAGGGACCGGAGCCCCCGAGCGAGGCGGAAACCTGCTCGAGAGACCGGAGCCCCCGAACGAGGCGGGAACCTGCTCGAGGGACCGGGGCCCTCGAGCGAGGCGGAAATTCGCTCGAGGGACCGGAGCCCTCGAGCGGGACGGAAATATGCTTGAGGAGCCGGAACCCTCGAGCGAGGCGGTCAAGCGGGCCTTCTCGGTGTGGCTGCTGCCAGGGCGTAGCAGGCCGTGGGCCCGTGATGTCCCGTGACCGGGGCTCGAGGGACGGTCCTTGGGCGGATTGCGTTTAACGAGGGTGATTATCCCCTTAGTTAGGGGACCCCTAATGACCGTCCCCGACATGATGTAAAGATTAATCTATAAAGTAAAGACAAACTAACCCTAGATTATGTTAGAGAGAGAGAGGTGGTTCACGAGTATGAAATACGTATGCCCATGGAGTCTAGGTACTTTAGATGCAATTACCCAAAACATGGTAAAACCCCGATCCAATCTATCTAAGGATGTGAACAAAGAGTTAAGTGTTTCCCTTCCCTCGTACATGTCACTACACGAAGGTAATCATCTCTAATCCTAATGAACACGGTATGTTGACGTGATCTATGGGAGCAACCCCGATGGCAATGGTAGCTAACCTTAAACATTAAGCATCATCAAAAAGAGGTATGATAGATAAAAATCCAAACAAGAGAGTGGGTGACTACATGTCAAGATCCATTACAACTCCATGGACAAACGATTACTTTACCCCATCAAGACGCTAGCCATGGCACCGTTGAACATGGTGGATGCCCCCGATGGAGTTCGTCTCTCGCTGTCCTTCAACTCCGGTGGCGCCGTGGCAAGGCCTCGGCGTCCTCCTTCCTCGTGGTGGTCTCCGTTGACCTAGCTGATGATCCTCTTGAATCTTCACTCTCTCGATCAACCCTCTTCCTTGTGTTTGATCTCCCGAGGCTTCTCTGGTCGTCTTTCGCGAATGGCTCCCCTCCCTAAACAATTAGGGTTCCGCGAACTTATCACCGAAGAAAGGCGGCAGCGAACCTGAAGAGTATCTTGGCCCCCTAAGTGGGTTTTGGTGATTTAATGACACACGCATAAGTGGCTAATGATTTATCTAGTGGATGAGCAGGAATTAAAATTGTATGTGGCATCAAATGTTGATTCATTGAGTAAGCAAAAAGGAAGTGATGCTACAAAGGGTTCCTATGAAGGCTTATTTATTTTATATTTTGAATTTGAGTCCTAGGAACGCCGTACTATAAAGAGGGACAGGAAATGTATCTTCCAAGAGTCAAACAGGTGCTCTAGTTGTCAAAACAAAACCTATGAGAGACACCTTTGCACCAACACGTTCACAGGGTAAACTTTTTGGGTGCTGACCTTGGAAGGCCGGAGTTTCTGGGGTTTTTCCCGGAGTCTCCGGTCTTCCCGGAGTTTCCGGGGTTTTCCCGGATATTCCGGGTCTTAGAGCTGTAATGGCTCTTTTCTGTGTGAGGGGGTATAAAAGCCCCCTCCACCCTTTCCTTTCTCTCTCTCTCTTGCCTTTTGCGAACTGCAACAACTCAGAACCCATTCACTCCCCTCTTTACTCCCCTTGGCCTTGGTTTGGTGAGATTTGTTGGGGATTTAAGGAGGGTTTGAGAGCAAGAGCTTGGAAAGTGCTAGTGAGCTGATTTCCCATCTCTAGAGCACCTCGTTCTTCGCTTGGTTGGCACATTTCATGTTTGTTACTCTTGGAGCCTTGAGCTCCTAGACGGCTAGGCGTTGCCTTGGAGCATCCAAAGGTTTGTGGCTGCCCAAGGAAGTTTGTATCACCCCGAAATTGAGTAAGTAACTCTAGCTTGATCTTTGTGGTCGCTAGAGGGAGGAAAGTGACCTAGGTGTAAAGGTCCACCCTTTGTGGGTTCCTCAACGGAGACGTAGACCTCAAGGTGTGAGGTTGAACTCCGGTAACAAATCCTTGTGTCTCTTGTGCTTGTTGCTCTTGTTGTATGCTTGTATACCTCTTGAGCTCTATTCTAGGGTTTGGTGCCGATCTACTCCGTGTTGAGGTTTCTGCAGGTTCTAGGTGGATAAACAGGCTTGTCTCATCCCACTGCATAACCTATTTTCGTAGATCTATGTTTGAGCAAGTTTAATTTCTGTCGATTTGAATCCCCCCTCGTAAGCCCGGACAATCCAGACATTTTCCCGGATTCTCCGGATTTCCCGGAGTATCCGGAGACTCCGGACTTGGACTGACAGTTGGTTAAAAAGTGTGTAAATTTCAGGTACGACTATTCACCCTCCCTCTAGTCGACATCTTGATCCTTTCAATTGGTATCAGAGCCAAGTGCTCCGAATTTGAAGCTTAACCGCTTGGAGTCAAGAAGATGTCGGATCCAAATGCTCAAGCTCCACCTCTTCCCGAAGGAGGAGATGCCGCCAACAATGTTGTTGGCACACCTCCCGTTCTACCTCAAGGAGGTGGTACCCTTGGAGCAAGCACAAGTCATCAAGCACGTGGAGATGGTGTGGAGTCCTCCAGTAGTGAGGATGAAGAGTTCGATGATGCAAGGTCCAACCGCTCCGCTCGACGCACATCATCATCAAGGGATTACACTCGAACCTCTTTCGATTACTCTCGCTTATCTTTTAACCATCCATCGGGTTCTAGCCACATTGGGAAGATACCCCAATTTGATGGAACCGGCTATTCCAAGTGGAAGAACTTGATGGAGGAGTATTTGATGGCGGTAAATCCCTCACTTTGGACTATTGTGAACAGGGGTATCACATTCCCTAGTGGTGATGCAACGCTAACTCAAGATCAAGCGAATGAGATACAAAGAAACTATCAAGCCATAGGCATCATCAAGAGTTCACTCACGTCCGAAGAGTATGACAAAGTGGATGGATTGAAGTCCGCCAAGGAAGTGTGGGACACATTGTTCATCAACCATGAAGGAACAAGGCAAGTGAGAGAAGGAAGAATCCGCGCCTTAGAAAGTGAGCTCAACCGCTTTGTCATCAAGGAAGATGAAACTCCACAAGACATGTACAACCGCTTAAACAAGATCATTACCAAGATCAAGTCCCTTGGAAGCACAAGATGGGGAAGAAGAGAAGTGGTTGATAAGATCCTCTCCGCATACATGGCAAGGGATGTCCAACTCCCAACACTCATAAGAGAGAAGAGAGGCTTCAACAAGTTCACTCCGGCGGATGTGATTGGAAGAACTGAAGAACATCTTATCACCGTCAAGGAGTCAAAGCTTTCACAAGAAATGTCCAAGATGCATGAGCAACTTGAGAAGAACAAGGGAGTGGCCCTCAAGGCATCTAACAAAGAAAAGAAGTCAAGCTCATCAACCTCCAAGACCGTGGTCAAGGAAGATAGTGATGAGAACATGACTCCCGAGCAAATGGCACTCTTCATAAGAAAGTTCAACAAAGTGATCAAGAAGGGTGGCTTCTTCAACAAGAACAAGGACAAAGACAAGGTCAAGACCAAGAGGACTTCCAAGAGGCCATGCTTTGGGTGTGGCAAGGAGGGTCACTTCATTGCCGAGTGCCCCAACATCAAAGTGAGAAGAAGGGACACCAACAAGAATGACAAGAACAAGAAGAAGGAAGTTGGTGAAGCACACTTGGGTGAAGAGTGAGACTCAAATGATGATAGCTCCGACTCCGATGATGAAGTGGGTCTTGCTACTATTTCGATTGGAGAACCAATCAACAAGTCATCACTCTTTGAAGATCTCACCGACGATGAAGATGACTTCACCCACACATGCCTCATGGCTAGGGGCTCTAAGGTAGACACTCCCACCCCGCCCCTAGATGATGATAGTGAAAGTGATCTTGAATTTGAAAAAATGATAAATGGCTTTGGTAAAAAGGCAACTAAGAAAATCATGTTTTTAATGAAAGAAATAGAGAATAGAGATGGGACTCTAGAGGTGCAAGAAGAACTCTTTAGGCTTGAGCGAGAGAAAACCATTGCCCTTGAGAATGCCCTTGTAATTGAAAAGAAGGGTTTCAAGGTGCAAGAGGACTTGCTTAAGGAAAAAGAGCTAGAAATTCTTAGCCTCAAGAAATCCCAAGCTAAAGAGGAGTTGATAGTAGATAAATTAACTAGGGAATCGTTCCTAGCTAAGGATGCTTGCAAGAAACTTGAGGGTGAAAAGCTTGAACTTCAAAAGAGCTTTGAAAGCTTAAGGACTAGTCACATAGCACTAGAAGTTCAACTTGACAATCTCAAGAAGAATGCTACAACAACCTCTAGTGATGCTCTCTCAAACTCTAAAGCCTCAACAAGCAATGGTTGTTCTCGGTGCTATAAAATTGATATAAATGCTTGTGCTACTAACATTGCCGAAATGAATGCTATGAAGAAAGAGATTGCTAGGTTGTCCAACTCCCTCATTGATGAGAAGAAGAAAGAACCAAAGAGAGGTGAGTTTGAGAACCATACCAAAGGCTTTGGGTCAAGCTATATGAAGAAGTTTGGCTTTGCGGATGGGAAGGGTCTAGGTAAGCAAGAACAAGGTACAAAGGACCCCATCCCATTCATCAAGAGCAACCACACTCGAGGTGTGGGAACAAGGAATGTGGTGCACGGCATGAAGCAATTGGGTGCTAAGAACTATGACAACCAAGTTAAGTACAACACTCCTATCAAGTTCAAGGGCACTCAAGACACAACACATGCACCACAAACAAAGGCAAAGGCTAATCCAATCAAGTCAAACAAGAAGCCCAAGCCTTATGCCTCACAAGACAACTTCTATGCCGATTATGTGTTGACTTGGGACCACAAGGGTAAGGTGGTTGCCAAGTATGTGGGACCCCGCACAAAAGGAACATTGGTCAAAAGGAATGTGTGGGTGCCCAAGGTTCTTGTGACTAATGCTCTAGGACCCAAACCTATTTGGGTACCTAAAACAAAAGCATAATTTGTTTTGTAGGCATACTCCTCCGGTGGAACCAAATGGGTGATTGATAGTGGTTGCACAAATCATATGACCGGAGAGAAGAAGATGTTTACCTCTTGTGACATGATTGAAAATCCTACGGAAAGAATTGCCTTTGGAGGCAATGGTGGAGGAACGGTTGTTGGTCTTGGTAAAATTGCTATCTCAATCAATCATTCAATTTCCGATATTTATTTGGTTGAATCCTTGGACTACAATTTGTTGTCCGTTTCACAACTTTGTGAGATGGGCTACAATTATTTGTTCACCAATGAGGGTGTGACCGTCTTTAGAAGAGGCGATGACTCCGTTGCCATTAAGGGTGAACTCAAGGGAAGACTTTACTTGGTGGATTTCACATCGGATAAAGCCCAACTTGATACAAGCTTATTGGCAAAGTCTAGCTTGAGTTGGCTTTGGCATCGCCGGCTAGCTCACGTTGGGATGAATAATCTCAATAAGCTTCTAAAGGGGGAACACATCCTAGGACTAACAAATGTTCATTTTGAGAAAAATAGAATTTGTAGTGCTTGTCAAGCCGGAAAACAAGTTGGTGCTCCTCACCCCGCCAAGAATGTACTTACCACTACAAGGCTATTGGAACTACTTCACATGGATATCTTTGGTCCCGTGGCTTATGTTAGCATTGGAGGGAACAAGTGTGGCTTTGTCATTATTGATGATTACTCTCGGTACACTTGGGTATTCTTTATGAAGGACAAGAGCAAGGTTCATGAAATATTCAAGAAGTTTGCCACAAGAGCCAAAAATGAGTTTGAAGTAAAGATCAAGAGAGTAAGAAGTGACAATGGCACCGAGTTCAAGAACACCAACATTGAAGAGTATCTTGATGGAGAAGGCATTGGTCATGAGCTCTCCGTCCCATACACTCCACAACAAAATGGGATAGTGGAGAGGAAGAATCGGACTCTCATTGAAGCCACAAGAACCATGCTTGATGAGTACAAGACTTCGGATAGTTTTTGGGCGGAAGCAATCAACACGGCTTGTCATGCTATCAACCGTTTGTATCTTCACAAGCTTCGACACAAGACCGCCTATGAACTTCTAACCGGTAAAAAGCCTAACGTGTCTTACTTTAGAGTTTTTGGTTGTAAGTGCTTCATTCTTAACAAGAAGCCCAAAAGCTCTAAGTTTGCACCTAAAGTTGATGAAGGTATCTTTCTTGGTTACGCCTCAAACGCTCATGGCTATCGTGTCCTAAACAAAACCACCGGTTGTGTTGATGTCACGTGTGACGTGACATTTGATGAATCT
This sequence comes from Cenchrus fungigraminus, assembly GCA_036936925.1. Lineage (NCBI taxonomy): Eukaryota > Viridiplantae > Streptophyta > Magnoliopsida > Poales > Poaceae > Cenchrus > Cenchrus fungigraminus. The sequence continues at coordinate 26,009,471 of CM072779.1, read as the reverse complement.
AATGGCTCTCAAATGGAGCAAGTTGATGAATTGTGTGTAGGCAAGGAAGTATCTGCCGAAAAGGCTATAAAGAAGATGGCCATTGGAGAAGTAAAGCCTCGAGAAGAAGATGATGAGGACTGCGAGATCTTAGAAGAATCACCAAGTACACATCCCGCTGCGAACCCCGGAGAGTCCGGAGAAAAACCCGGAGATTCCGGGATTCCCGAAAACTCCGGAGAAAACTCCGGAAACTCCGGACCTCCTGCTGATGATTCTCAAGGCAGTCAAGAAGATGAGGATTTGATTCAATAAGGAGCCTTCGACCCACATCCAAGAGTTCGTCAAAGTGTTCAAAGAGATCATCCTGTTGACAACATTCTTGGAAGCATCCGTAGAGGGGTAACAACTCGTTCAAGATTAGCAAATTTTTGTGAACATTACTCATTTGTTTCCATGTTGGAACCTCTAAGGGTCGAAGAAGCACTTGAGGATGCTGATTGGGTAATGGCCATGCAAGAAGAACTAAACAACTTCACACGGAATGAAGTCTGGTCCTTGGTGGAACGCCCCAAACAAAATGTGATAGGTACTAAATGGGTCTTCCGCAACAAACAAGATGAGAATGGCGTGGTGACCAAGAACAAAGCAAGATTGGTGGCAAAAGGCTACACTCAAGTAGAAGGCTTGGACTTTGGAGAAACCTATGCACCGGTGGCAAGGCTTGAAGCAATCTGTATACTCTTAGCCTTTGCCACACATCACAACTTCAAGCTGCACCAAATGGATGTCAAGAGTGCCTTCTTGAATGGCCCAATCTCTGAAGAAGTCTATGTTGAACAACCACCGGGCTTTGAAGATCCATAATTTCCCAACCACGTCTACAAGCTCCATAAGGCTCTCTATGGGCTCAAGCAAGCCCCACGAGCATGGTATGAATGCCTTAAGGAATTTCTCTTAAAGAAAGGCTTTGAAATAGGCAAAGCCGATCCTACTCTCTTCACTCGTAAACAAGGAAATGATTTATTTATATGCCAAATATATGTCGATGACATTATATTTGGTTCTACTAACCAAGTTTGGGTTGATGAGTTTAGTAGAATTATGACCAAAAGATTTGAGATGTCTATGATGGGCGAGTTGAAGTTCTTTCTCGAATTTCAAATCAAGCAACTCAGAGAAGGCACATTCATAAGTCAAACCAAGTACACCAATGATATGCTCAAGAAGTTTAACATGAACAATGCCAAGCCCATCAAAACACATATGCCATCAAATGGACATCTTGATCTAAATGAAGAAGGAAAAAGCATCGATCAAAAGGTATATCGCTACATGATTGGATCTTTACTTTACCTTTGTGCATCTAGGCCCGATATCATGCTTAGTGTGTGCATATGTGCAAGGTTTCAAGCTGATCCTAAGGAGTGTCATCTAATGGCCGTTAAGAGAATCTTTAGATACTTGGTTCATACTCCTAACCTTGGTTTGTGGTATCCTAAGGGCTCCACTTTCGATCTACTTGGCTACTCCGATTCGGACTATGCTGGTTGCAAAGTAGATAGGAAGAGTACATCCGGGACTTGCCAATTTCTTGGAAGGTCCTTGGTGTCTTGGAGTTCCAAGAAACAAAACTCTGTTGTCCTTTCCACTGCCGATGCCGAGTATGTTGCAGCCGGCGCTTGTTGTGCTCAACTACTTTGGATGAGGCTCACTTTGAGAGACTTTGGTTGTAAGTTTAGCAAGGTACCACTCTTGTGTGACAATGAGAGTGCCATCAAGCTAGCTAACAACCCCGTAAACCACTCAAGAACAAAGCACATAGACATAAGACACCATTTCTTGAGAGACCACGAAGCCAAAGGAGATATCACTTTAAGCCATGTGAGCACCGATAAGCAACTAGCCGATATCTTCACAAAGCCTCTTGATGAACTAAGGTTTTGTGCTTTGAGGAGTGAGCTAAATATCTTGGATTCTCGTAACTTGGCTTGAGATCATGCACATATTTGAGTGACCTAGAATAGTCTTTTGAAAAGAAAATGATTTGCAAAACTTGTGTTCATTTGTTTTGAAATATTTGGATCTTATTGGTACAACACTTGGACTATTGTTCTCATTGCTTGATTGTGGCTAGTCCCAAGTGTTGATACCACTCAGGCTCACATATATTACATGTATAGTCGTCCAAATCTATCCAACATCAAATTCCTTGCAAATCTACTCGCTGGTCTCAGGGGGAGCGGATACTCCGGATTATTTCCCGGAAACTCCGGGTTTCCCGGAGATTCCGGACTTAGTCCGGACATTCTGGGTCTTTAGGGTATAGATACCCTTTCACCGCGGTCATTTTCTCTTTTCACTTCTTACCGCGTTGACCGGCCGCCCGTCGCCTTCATCCCCTCTCCCCGTCACCCTCCCTTGGCAATTTCCAAAATCCAACCGACCAAATCAAGTGAGAGTGAGGGATTGAGGGCTCCAAGGGGTGGAGAACAAGGATTTACGCTGCATTTGAAGATTTGAAGCTTCTTCCCCTCTCTCCCCAAGGTATCCCATGAGGACCAACCCCGATCTATCTCCCTAGTCATTTTCTTTCGATATCCTCTTAGGGAATAGATGGAATAGACTCTATAGGCTCTAGATCTGCAACATCTCTCAGTTTCCATGGTTGATTTGTGCAGCATTGCGAGTTAGGGTTTCGGCTGTGAAACCCGGAAACTTCGGAAATCTCAGCCCGGAATCTCCGGACATTCCGGAGTATCCGGACTTTTTCCCGGAGTCTCCGGGGTTCACACTGAAAAACTCTAAGTGGCAGTGCTTCGCACCTCTCCTACGACTCATCTCTCATATCCATATCCTTCTATATCTTCAGATCATGAGGGTGAAGATCCGACGCGACACGGATGAGCCCTCCACTCAAAGGAGAACCAAGGCAAGGCATGACCCCGCCACCTTGAGGGTCGTGCAAGAGACCTTGGGTCAAGAGTCCTCTCAGCGCAGTGACAGGCCAAGAAGGGGTGATCCCCCTCCATCTTATGCTGAGGGAAGTGAAGAAGAAGAGATTGAGGAGGAAGAGGGGACCGAGAGTGATGATGATGATGAGGTCGAGGACGACACCTATGAGCAGCCCCCTGAGCCTCCTCGCCGCCATGGGAAGGGGCTAGCTAAAGAGAAGCCTAGCTACAAGCCCCATCCCAAGAAGAGCCACAAAGCCCCCTACATCCAACAAAGCAGAGCAGCCACTCGTTCACCTCCCAAACATAAACAAGGAGTAGCGGCCCACATCTGCCCTAAAACACCCCCAAGGCTCATCCCTTCTCTCCCATCAAATGTGCAAGTAGTGAACACACCTATCAAACTCCGAGAGCCCGGATCGGTCCTTGGATTTGCTGAGCATATGTTTAGAGACTACTCCAAGAATGCTCTAGCTGTGAGGGAGCAAAGGGAAGACAATGTTTATCGCTATCACAAAGGTGAAGGTCTAGAGGCAAGGTTTTGGTGTGACTTCCATCGGGATTTCTACCAAACCGTCATAAGGAACTCCAAGTTGGTTGCTAAGAACATGGTGCCCATTGTGAAGATGAGGTACATTGATTGGAAGTACTATGAGGACCTCAACAACACTGTGTTCAACTCCGTGATTGAGAAATGCAAAGAGGTGGGCTTGTATGACATCATGGGCTTTCGCTATAATTGGAACAAGGAGATCCTTGCCCAATTCCATTGCTCTTACTACTACAATCCATATGACAACACCATCACTTGGACAACTCAAGGCAACAAGTGCACAATCGACTACATGACCTTCTCTAGGTTGTTGGGACTTGGCTCTAAGGATGAAGACCGCACTCCTATCCATAATGAGATCAAGTACAAGCCTAGGGACCTCCCCTACATGTTTTCAAGTCGTGCCTTAGCCATTGAGGGCAAAGCGGACCAACTCAACCCCTACTACTACTATCTCAATCAATTCTTCCGAGCCACCATTGATCCTAAGCAAGGAGATGCTACGTCACTAAGGTACTTTGCTCCAAATCTACTCAATAGGATGGCACCGGACGAGGAAGGGTTTTGCATTTTTGACTTCATTTGGAATGAGTTGAGGAGAGCCATGAATGATCCAATGAAGTACCTCCCCTATGCTCCCTATCTTATGTACATGATTGAGAGAGTCACTAATGTCCGCTATCCAAAGGATGTTGTCCATGAGCCTTTCCGTCACCTCCGTGATCGAGCCAAGAAAGCTCCCAAGGCTCCTAAGTATGTTGGATCTTCCAGTGCAGCTCCTCGCCATGATGACATGCCCGCTGCACCCTCTCCACCTAGGCCTCCCCGTCGACACCGTGGCTCCATGATCAAGAGGGTCTTAAAGAGCATCTTCAACATGTGCAAGACCATGACCACGGAGACTAATGAGAACCGCTGGGACATCATTGAGATCAAGTCTCATCTTGGCCTCCCCACCGATCCCTACCGTGAGCTCCCCATCTTTGATAATCCATTTGCGGAGTGGGACGCCCAAGATGAAGAAGAAAGGCAAGAAGAGGAAGAGGAGGAGGAGGACAACAACGATGAAGAGGAGGAGGACGACGAGGACTCCGAGTGATCCAGCTGCTGCCACACTTCCTTTTTGGTGCTTGATGCCAAAGGGGGAGTGAGACATTTATCTATCTATCTAGTATCTATGTAGTGTGGAACTATGGATTTGAATTTGGAACAATGGCTTGTAATAACTTTAATTTCGTATGCGTGTAAGACTATGTGAGCTTGAAACTGATTGGTTGTGTGCCTGTGGTCGTTTGCTCAGTTTTTACTTACTAAGGATGTTGTTTGTTAGATTGAAAATACTTGATGAATGTTGCTTTTCACTGGTGTTCAGAAAGCCCGGAGAGTCTTGACTTTTTCCCGGAGCTTCCGGTTTCTCCGGAGATTCCGGGTCAGGCTCGGACATTCCGGACTTCTGAGCATCAGATTTCTTTTGCATCCTTGTTGAGTGCATGGTCTGTCATATGCATTTCACTATTACCTGTTGCACATCACAAGCACCCCACTGTTGTAATACTCTCATGTTTTCCTTCCTTGTGCAAAATTTGGCCCTAATAGGACCATTGATATTCAAAATCTATATGCACATATTAAGGGGGAGTATTACAAATTGTTTTTAATATCCATTGATTATCTCTTGTAAGACTTAAATGTGTTGTCATCAATCACCAAAAAGGGGGAGATTGAAGAGTATCTTGGCCCCCTAAGTGGGTTTTGGTGATTTAATGACACACGCTTAAGTGGCTAATGATTTATCTAGTGGATGAGCAGGAATTAAAATTGTATGTGGCATCAAGTGTTGATTCATTGAGTAAGCAAAAAGGAAGTGATGCTACAAAGGGTTCCTATGAAGGCTTATTTATTTTATATTTTGAATTTGAGTCCTAGGAACGCCGTACTATAAAGAGGGACAGGAAATGTATCTTCCAAGAGTCAAACAGGTGCTCTAGTTGTCAAAACAAAACCTATGAGAGACACCTTTACACCAACACGTTCACAGGGTAAACTTTTTGGGTGCTGACCTTGGAAGGCCGGAGTTTCCGGGGTTTTTCCCGGAGTCTCCGGACTTCCCGGAGTTTCCGGGGTTTTCCCGGATATTCCGGGTCTTAGAGCTGTAACGGCTCTTTTCTGTGTAAGGGGGTATAAAAGCCCCCTCCACCCTTTCCTTTCTCTCTCTCTTGCCTTTTGCGAACTGCAACAACTCAGAACCCATTCACTCCCCTCTTTACTCCCCTTGGCCTTGGTTTGGTGAGATTTGTTGGGGATTTAAGGAGGGTTTGAGAGCAAGAGCTTGGAGAGTGCTAGTGAGCTGATTTCCCATCTCTAGAGCACCTCGTTCTTCGCTTGGTTGGCACATTTCGTGTTTGTTACTCTTGGAGCCTTGAGCTCCTAGCCGGCTAGGCGTTGCCTTGGAGCATCCAAAGGTTTGTGGCTGCCCAAGGAAGTTTGTATCACCCCGAAATTGAGTAAGTAACTCTAGCTTGATCTTTGTGGTCGCTAGAGGGAGGAAAGTGACCTAGGTGTAAAGGTCTACCCTTTGTGGGTTCCTCAACGGAGACGTAGACCTCAAGGTGTGAGGTTGAACTCCGGTAACAAATCCTTGTGTCTCTTGTGCTTGTTGCTCTTGTTGTATGCTTGTATACCTCTTGAGCTCTATTCTAGGGTTTGGTGCCGATCTACTCCGTGTTGAGGTTTCTGCAGGTTCTAGGTGGATAAACAGGCTTGTCTCATCCCACTGCATAACCTATTTTCGTAGATCTATGTTTGAGCAAGTTTAATTTCTGTCGATTTGAATCCCCCCTCGTAAGCCCGGACAATCCGGACATTTTCCCGGATTCTCCGGATTTCCCGGAGTATCCGGAAAAATATCCGGAGACTCCGGACTTGGACTGACAGTTGGTTAAAAAGTGTGTAAATTTCAGGTACGACTATTCACCCCCCCTCTAGTCGACATCTTGATCCTTTCAGAACCGACGTGGAAAGAGGGTGGGCTGGCCGGCCTGGGCCGGCCGGCCTGGCCCATTCCCGGCCCGGTTCGCCTCCGTCTTTTGCCACGTGTCATTTCTTGCACTTTGGGGTTTTTCCTCCTTCGGATATGGGCTTTGGACGTCGTTATCTCCGCGACCAAGTTAAGGGGTATTCACGCATGATCTTTCGGTCTTTTCATCTTGGTCCTCGGAGATTCTCCATTGAAGCACGTTGGTCCTTGCCACCTTTGGAGTCAAGTTCACGCACGGTCGGAGTCTCTTGATCATCATGTAAATCGTCCTCCGAACTGAGTGCATCTCTTCTCATTTAGTGCGTGAATTCCTGCGTAAACATTATACTCCAAAACACACATCCAACAATGAACTTGTTATATCATTAGTATGCCTAGTGGTGGGTTAGTTCTAAAATGAAATCAAAACTATAACATAACAAGTGTTCTTGGTTGACGGAAATCGACCGCCAACAGTGACATTATATATATTTTTTCCTTTAAAATTTTGGAATACGAGTAGAGTAATTAGATGTGGTTGGATCTAATTTTTTTCATAGTGGCAGATGTGGTAATTAAGAGATAGATTTATAGGGTTATTTAAGTTAATTATTCATAATGATATAAGTGGGTAATTCTACTCTCTTTTATACCGTGTCCACCTAGGATCTTAGGTGGCCTCATGTGGAAGCTCCTTTATTTTTTCTTTTTTTTAAAATGTCCACCTACGATCTTAGGTGGCTTTACGTGAAGGCTTCAAAAGGAGTCTTCAATTAGTTATAGTAATATGTTTAACGTCAAAACGAAGCTTCTTCAAAACCATGGAATTAGAAGCTGAAAACAACCTATATCAGAGTCATCTATTAAGGGACAACAGTGCAGTCATGTGCACTTCAGTTCTTTTTTAGGAACATGCTCGTTATCTCTTATTTGTTTTTAACTTAATCGCATGCTAGAACTTACAAGCAAGCTTTTGGATTTACATTTATTTTTTTTACACAATTACAACACTGATATACCATATCTGCAAATATTTTCATATTCGGAACATGGTTATGCTAGTAAACAAAGGTTACTGTGGAAATATATTTTTAAATAAAAATTTCCTATTTTCATCGGTCAAGATGACCAATCGAAATTAAATGAAGTTCTACTTGCTTTTACTTTTGTAGCACATGCAAGATGAGGATGCGGGAAGACCATTCAGGGAAGTTCTTGTACCTGAAGAATCATGCTCATTTTGTTTCAATAAATAAATGTTTTGGCCAGTTCTTGAGAATTTCAGCATGAGAAACATAATATACTCGGTTTTCTATAAGCACTTTTTACATGCTTACGGGCATCCATTACTCTTTTCCTCACAAAAGGAGTAGGAGTATGTAATTGTGTGGTTGTGCTTGTTCTGCTTCTTCAGTAAAGCTGGTGCACCCGTGTTTTTGTAAAATCAAATAGCCTCACTGACCCTGTCCTGTGGAGACTGATTTTTTTCCTAAGTGGATTATCAAAGCACACATGATTAAACTTCATGGAAAATTTCGATAAAAAAAGCATGTTATATGCTTTGAGATTCCTGTGCTCTGAACTTTTTTCCAGAAGTCGTTTTGGATTTGAAAAAGACTCTAAATGTATACTTTGATCACCAATTTCTAAATGCATATTTTGTACACTAATCCTGTGTATAATTTGACTAATTGTTGTTAAGTTTTTTCAAATAGGTTTTTAGCTTTTGATACAAATATTCCTAAGCACTTTTATCTCTAATAATAAGTTTGTGACAAATCTAGTAACTCTTATCTAGTATAACGTTGTGACAAACCTAGGAATTTTACCTAGTGCAATTTGGTACTTCCTTCGTCTCAAATTGTAGGTAGTTTTGTCTTTTCCAGGTGCATCTATGAACTTATAAAAACTAAATGGACCTAAAATTTTGAACTTGGAACGGATGGAGTATTGTAATTTTAAGTCCACATCCTAATTTAGAATACACTTTTTTAAAAAACAAAGGAATTGATTATTCTAGAATCAGATAATGGTCACGTATAAGAAGTTTGTCGTCAGGTGAAAGGATCGATCAAGTTCAGCTCCATGAATTACATATATAAGAGAGTATATGTCAAAGATAGAACATATTAAGTTTCAACATGTGAAGAGAAGTCAAAATTCAGTTTTTTAGGACATTGATTAAGTAGGGCTATTACAATCACCAAGCAGGCAAAGTTGCAAAAAGTTGGGGAGTTGCTCAACCCAAACCGAAAATAACCTAAAGCTAGAGATACGTCTAGGCTTCTAGACATAGATGATCAGCGAAATAACATAGAGCTAGAGATACTTCTAGCACATAGATGAGCAGCGTTATTGGCGGATCTCCGCACATGATCGATCAAAAAACCTCAAGCTCCGCCGAGAGTTATTGGATGTCCTGGAGAAATCCTCCACAATGGAAAGTTCCAAGTCAAAATTCAGTTGCACATGAGTTAAGTCAACACGCTCGACGAGTTAACTCAACAACATCGTTGTTAAGAGGTACTAGATGACTCCCCGCGCGCTGCTGCAAAACTTAAGAGAACTTTCTGAAACTATAATCTAATAATGTTGGTGGCTGCTTGGGATGGTAGGACCAATTTTGTGACAACTATGCTACATATGAAAATAGTTTAAACCTAAGTTTCAAGTTTGTTAATTATAAAAAACTGAGAAAATAATAAAATAGTACTCCCTCCGTATCGAAATACTTGTCGCGATTGACTTTTTCTACAACTTTGACCATTCGTCTTATTCAAAAAATTGTGGAAGTACAATTTATTTTGTTTGCTATATGCTTTATTGTTGTATGTATTTTAAGCTTGACTTATCGTTTTGCATGTTTGCGATAATTTTTTGAATAAGACGAATGATCAAAGTTGCGAGAAAAAGTCAACAACGACAAATATTTTGATACGGAAGGAGTATGTGATATGGTTTAATTTTGATCCATTGAGATTAGCAAGCTTCTCCTTGGATTAATGGCAAAGGGTCACTCACCGATAAACAAACAGAGAAAAATTGCTATAATTCTTTTTTTCTTTCTTTCCTATTTTATTTTCGTTCCTTCCATTCACTCGACGACCACGCCACCGTTTCTGCCGTCCGCTCCTCTGCTCCACGCCAGCGCCGCCGTTCGCTCAAGGCCTTCTTCACGGCTTCGCGCTGCCGATGACATCCAGCCCCACCGCGCCTGTGCCCGCGTCCGCGCCTTACAGCCCTATCGCGCCGGCGCTGGCGCTTATTTCCCTACTGTCAGCACCCTCCGGCCTCGATTCATCCCCACGCTGCAGGTGACCGATTCCTCTGCGTCGACATTGCTATGCCCATCCTGGTTCCCGCGCCGCTGTCAAGCCCCGCGACCTCGACTCGTGCGCGCGGCCGTCGAGCTTCCTGCCGCTGGTGTCCCCACGCCGTCGAGGTCTGCCCCAACTTCCCAGCCGCACCTGCTCCTCCACGCCTCGCCATGGAGGGGTGAATCGGAGACGACATCACAAAGGTGAGACGGAACCGCGGGGACACCTGGGACACCACAGGCTCGAGGAGAGGTAGAGGAGGGGCGCAACCGGGATCTTGAGGCAGGGTACGGAGGGAGGCACTGCCCGGGGGCAGTTTTATGGGAGCAGGGGGTTGACGGTGGTGGTGGGGAGGCGAGGCGACTGCGGTGAGAGGCGAGACAACTGTGGTGGGGGAGGCGATGGAGCGGCGACAGTGAGGAGGGATGGAAACGACACGAGAGGAGATGAGGCGGTGTGGAGGCGAGGGGGTGGCGATGGGGTTCGATGCTGGATGGGGGGGACGACGTGGGGTGGGGTGGGGGTCGCGGTGGGTTGGGATGACGTCACCAGATGATGTGGATGACTGTGGTTTGAGAGATTTCCATAATGGGGTGTTCTTATTAAGTTTTGTATGATTTCCGAGTGTATCGTGCAACCTGTGCTCCGGGATTGTAACTCTTCCATGACTTAATCAATGAAGGTTCTCTTTACTTGAAAAAAAGATGTAAAATAATTTTTTGAAAGAATAATGCAAATAGAACTTCCACCAAAAGATTTGTCCTCAGATTTCCGATCGGACGGCTTCCAACCGTCTCCTTCCCGGTCCACCCAATCCATTTCCCAAGCAATTCACTCCACTCTCCTCCCCAAACCCCCACCGACCGCCGCATACCTCTCCCCCGCCTCCAAAAACCCCCGACCGCCGGCGGCGGCCATGCTCCTCCACCACCGCCTCCTCCCCCGCCTAGTACTCCTTCCTTCCACCCATACCTCCTCCTCCACCCTCCTCCGTCCATCGCGTTTGCCGCGCCACCTCTCCGTCTCGCCCCGCTTCTGCGCGCTCTCCCACCTCGCGGTCCCCCAGATCGTCGACCAATCCGACAACGAGGCGGCGCCCCGCGGGGATGTGCAGGTCAAGCTCCCGCTCGACCGCCTCTTCGTGCCGCCCGGGGCGACGGTGGATGCGGGGGACCAGGAGGCCGTGAGCGCGCGGGTCCTCAAGGGCTCCAACATCGTGCTGGGCCCGTACGCGCGCGGCGATGCGCAGGTAGTCAACGCGGATTTCGTGAAGAGCAGCGTGCGTCCCGACGACTGTCCCCGGGACGGGCTTCCGGAGTTCGCGCTCGTTGGGCGGTCCAACGTTGGCAAATCGTCGCTCCTCAACTCGCTCGTCCGCCGCAAGCGCCTCGCGCTCACCTCCAAGAAGCCTGGTAGGTTTTGCTTTGCCTGTTTGCCAGGGTTATTTCCTTGTTAGGTGTTGCCTGTAGCGTTATCAAGCTTAAGAATTCGGTAGTGGTTAACATAGGTCCTACTTGGTGAGGAGGTGAATCTGAAGCTGATAGTGCATTGGTTTCGCTAGTTGTAGGCTTGTAGCTACTGTCAGAGTTGATAAAAGGTTGGGAGAATCTGTGAATTGGCGCATTTGTGTTCGAGCGAATTGTTTTTTTCTTTTGTGTGGAATTGAGATAACCCTTTGTCCCTGCAATCTAAATAGTGCATGTTTCTTTTTTGTAGTTATTTGTAAGCAGTAGGTTTTTTTTTCATTTTTCTGTTAACAGATTGTCGTTAGCAGGTATAACTGGTTATGGGTTACGATTATCCTGTTGGGCTCCCTTTAGTTTACTATGGTCAATTGGGCATATGTGTTGTAATGTCCTTATCTAAATATAATTTGCTTCTACCAATCTAATGTTAATCTTTTGGAAGGTTTGGTCAAACCAGGTACACTGTTGTTCACTGTTTAACTCTTACAAGTTATTATATTGTTTAAGATAGAACCTGAGACTCCTTTTCCCCTATTTTATTCTTTCGAAGAGCTATCTTTCAATGTGAGAGTATAAAACTGTCTCATTAGGGATAATAGTCATATCTAGAATCCATGAAATTCTGCTCTCTGGCACCAATTTTATCTCTAAAAAATACCTCTTCAAATTCATGACCTAGTCTTCTTCTGGTTGAGCATTTGTTCACCTTTGGTTTTACACTTTGGAGACATACTGCAGCTGTACAGCAGGATCCTGATAGTTAGCAGCAGTAACTGTACAAAGAAGCTTGATTAATTTTGTTGTTTTTTATAATTGCAGGGAAGACCCAATGTATCAATCATTTCAAAGTAAATGACAGCTGGTATCTTGTTGACTTGCCTGGTTATGGGTAAGCTACTGACTGGCACACTCACAGTTTTACTAGTAGATGCCCAATTGTTTTCCTGTAATCATGTGGATGAATGTATTTAGATAGGAACGAATTAGGTAGCTACTGATTACATGTTTAATTCACAAGTTACTATTCCATGCCTTGCTACTGCAAATATTATTGAAATGGGCCTGGCAACAGAGTAGTCCATCCAAGAATCTAGTAAGATAGAGTTTCTTATTGGATAAGCTTATGAAGAATCCAGGGGTGGAGCCAGGAATGCAAGGAGGGTACTTTGTGCCTGTGTTTATGCATAAAGTTCAGGGCTCAGAAGTCAAGTTGGTTTAATGGCATGGTAGGTGCTGATGTGCTTAAGTTTTGCTGCCTAGCTGTTTTAGGCATAATACACAGGAGGGTTTGCTTGAGGTACACAGGCGCGCCACAGGGGTGCTGCAGCCTGGCAGCACCTGTCCTGGTTTCGCCCCTATAGGCATTGCTAGTATTTGATGGAGGTGATACGATTTGATACAAAACACTACATCATCTAATTGCCATTTGCATGTTTAGAAGCTGATTTACAGACTCACGGTATTAACCGAAAATGGGTACCTCTAATATTTTTACTTTGCTTTGATCTGTATGTGAAAAAACATTACGCCACTTTGTTGCTAGATTTCTTTATCTGCAAATTAATAAAAATAACTGTCATTTGCTACATATATAACAGTTATATATGAATTTACAACTGTAGAAAACAACTGTGCATCCCATGAGTTGGAGCATATATTTTAGGTGAAATATTCTCCATCTTCTCACATTAACAAGAGCTTGTGTTGAACAGATATGCTTCTGCGCCACATGAAGCTCGTACGAATTGGGATGAATTTACTAGAAATTACTTTCTCAGTAGGGAGAATTTGGTATCTGTTTTTCTCCTTATAGATGCAAGTATACCTGCCAAGAAGATTGATCTTGACTATGCTAGTTGGCTTGGTCAAAAAAAGGTAAGCATACTTCTCAAATGACTGAACCCCAATTATGAAGTAAAAGTAATCATACCATCCTTATTATCCATATGCGTTAGGAGTGCTCATTGATATTGTTAGGAGATTATCTAGTTAATCTCAGCAATAGAAAACAAGGCTGCTGCAGTTTGTCTAGTTGAAAATACATGCATGATTCTACAATAAGCTGAACCAGATTTGGTGACAATCTTTTTAGATTTTAGCATTGCACTGTGTATGGATGCTATCTGTTTGTCTTGTTACTTAAAGTTAGCTTTGATTTGGTGATTTATTTGCCAATCACAATTGAAGACGCGTACCTGTCCACTTGAATCCTTTTTGTGTTTCAATAGAACAAACTACAACACTGTACTAGACTTTATGCAACAACAATCAATTCTTTTCTTGAGATTTCAGTCAGAACCCAGAAGGCATGTTTCTGTTCTGGCACAAGTAAAGAAAGATTGCTTACTGATTAATTAGGTCACACAAGTTCTTAGCCTAGCAAGTTATAAGGATATTTGTTATCATGAAATCATTCCGTAATTTAGGGCATAAAATGCAACGGGCTTCCTTTGTTTCTGCATTTTGCCACTGGGCTTATGATGTAGCTTGCTGTTGGGCTACCCGTTTCAGGACCCAACCAAGTCTGCAGAGTGCAGCTTAACTCTGGGTCCCCTAGCTCATTCGTGAAACTTTTCTAAGGCTACACAAAGTAAAAAAGGTTCTGGAAACAAGTCCTGCATGTAGGTTAGTACACTGTACTAAAAAGGTCTGAAAAAGTATTGATTCATTCTTTTTTTATTTTCCTGTCCTCGACATAGATCTAGTTCATTCTTTGTGTAATACTGCAGTGCTGCCGTGCCCACACTGAGCCACCAACCAGGCCTGAACTCAAACCCTGGACCGCATGTCCTACCCAGTCAATATCAATCAACAGTCCGTCTTTAAGCTCTTCTGTCCTTGCTGCCTTCCATTCCACTTATCCACGATCCATTATTTTGCCTACTTGCTAGTTCTGTTTTGCTGCAATTTGCTGCAAAATTATCCTCTTTGGACTACGACCTATGTTGGTCCCCGGAACACCAACTAACTTATAGCTTTTCTGACATACAGTAATGGAATGGACCTGTGTATGGGTAATAACAGGCAAGATCCAAGATTGCAGTATTGTTGAGCTTCTTCTTTACCTTCAGTGCATTCACATCTGAAACTGATCTAATATGTCAGAATTTGTTTGTTGGTGTGTTTTCGAGCTAGCAATGCGCTTGCAATCACTTGTGCATGAAACAAGCATTACTGTTTTTCCATGTGAGGATTTAGGAATTTGGAGGTTGTTGAGCAAAAAATGATAAATCTGGCACTGTTCAGTTTTAATGAAATTTATACGCAATCTGTTCAGGTCCCCATGACACTGGTGTTCACAAAATGTGACAAACGCAAGAAGAAGAAAAATGGAGGGAGGAGACCAGAAGAAAACGTGGAAACCTTCCAGGGTCTGATCCGTGAATACTTCGAGGCGGCACCTCCCTGGATCATGACAAGCAGCGTGACCAACCAAGGCCGCGACGAGATACTGCTGCACATGTCTCAGCTTAGGAATTATTGGCTCAAGCATTGAGATGCAATGACAAGAAAAAAAAACCTAACCGAAGCAACCGAAACGGCATACAAAGCCCCTGTGGTTCATTGATGCATCTGCAGCCGGCACCTCTGCAATCAGGCCTGCCACCTCCCCCCAACTAATCCGCCTTTTGAGCTGTTGATTGTCCAATATGCCCCCCTGTACATGATTACCCAATCAACACTCTGGGAATGCAGTGGGTTTTCTATTGTGTACACGTACATTCACAATGTTTCCCCTTTGTTCTCTCGTGATTATAGTCTTGTGTATGATGTGGAATAATAAACCTTTTTGGTGTCAGCTTGTAATCATCAGCGGGAATCTCACTTTTTTGTTTGCTACTCTTGTGTGCTCCCTTGGACCCTGCAGCGTACAAATGGCAGCAGATGCAAGGGCCTTGACCTGTTAAGAGATGTGGCTTCGTGGTGTACAGAATGTGTTGAGAGCGCCACATTATTGGGATCCATTATTCTGTCCTACAGTGACTTGTTTATCTCGCAACAGAAATGGTTTACTATAGTTTGCCTGGCGACACAATGCTGGCCATACAGTTACAAACCAGCTTCGCTGTAACTTGTTGATTTTGAGGATATCATAGGCTTTCAGTAGTCCATCTGTCCAATGTAATACTACTATTATACTAGTTTGTTAGCCCTGACACTCGTGTCTTCCTCTAAACAAACACCCGTTTGTCCTCATTAGGGCCAGGCCAGGTCTTAAAAAGCCGTGCGCCGTCTACGCGATAGATGCATTGTATAATCCAAGAAGAACAGCTCGGCTGCCCAAACCACAGCTGGAGCACGCATTCGCCGCCTAAACAATGCCATCAGCGCGTACTGACGCCATGGAGCCATGGAGGAGGAACAGCATTCTCCGGTCGCGGCCGTGCGTAAGCGATCAGTTTCTGTTCAACGCTGTCAGGGGTACGTAGTATTGGTAGCTACGCGCCAGTATAGTAGACAGTTGTACCGGGGGCAGTGGTGGTGTTGGTGTACAGTTGCGAGGGAGCTGCCGCAGTCAATGCCCCGGTACTCGCCGGCTTTCGACGCGGTCATGCACAGTAACTGCTGGTGCTGGGGCAGTTGCAGACTTGCAGGAAAAAGGGTACTAGTTGGCCGCACGGAGAGCATGTAGCTGATCTTTTGTCTTTCCCCAAACTGTGCTGCTGCGACCCAACTCCTCCTGTCTCTCTCGACACCGTGTTCGGTTTGGGCGTTTGGCAATTGGCACCACCAGCACTCCGATCACAGAGCTGTATGTACGTGTAGTTCTTTCACAAAGGAGTACTCCTACTTTCTACTGTCTCACGAGCGTTCCACGCGCACGCGGCTCGGGCGGGCGCTCACGAGTGAAAGTGAGCCACCACCCACACACACACATACACCGTGCGACGCAGCACAAGCAACAAGGCGACATTAGCGTCGCACGAACCAATCTTGTTCGTATTCCTTGTTCATCATAAGCTAAATCCAGCAAAGCATCCGGGATACAGCGAGCTCGGCATCCGGGCGCCGCCCGTGGACGACGTCGTAGCCGTACGGGAGTCTACGGAGCCGTCCCGGGCCAACTCCCTTCCCCCACTACCTCGTTACGTACCGACGCCTGTCCCCATCGCCCATCTCTCTCTCGCCAGAGAGCGAGCGCCCACGACACAACCCCCGAACCCCCACCACCACACGACCCGCCCACACCACAACCCGGCCGGGACGGCCGGACGGCCCGGACCTGGCAGTTTTTTTGTTCCTAGCTCGCAGCGCGGGCGGTTAAAGCCGCGCGCGAGGCCGCCGCATTAGCCCGGCACGAAGACGATAGACCAACAGCAACTCCCGCGCGCGCCCCCGCCGCCCTCTCTCCATCTCCAGACTCCAACTCTCCGATCTCCATACCCACGCCGCGCGCGCACACTCTGTTCAGGCGAGCGCGATAGACAAAAGCGAGCGCGCACGCGTGTGAGCGGGCAGAGCAGAGAGCGCATGCACCTCCGCGAGGCGATGGAGGAGGGCTCCGGCGCGGGCGCCGGCACCGGGCGCAAGAAGCTCAAGCACCGCCTCGCGGCGATCCTCTCGGTGTTCTCCCGCCGCGCGGGGGGCGGCAGGAAGCGCCGCGAGAACGACGATGCGGACGTGGCGAAGCCGCCGCCGCCGCTGGCATTCCCGTCCTTCTCCCGCATCGGCGGCGTCGGAGGCGGGGGCGGCAAGAAGCCCGGGGGTGGTGGGATCGTGGAGCGCCGGCTGTCCCTCTCGGCCCCGCGCCCCGCGCCGCTGGTCCACATCACCATCGACTGCGCGGGCCGCCGCTCCGTCGACGCCGCCGACCCGTCCGTCCTCCCGCTCGACGCCGCGGACAGCAGGAAGGCGGAGCGTCGGCTCGGGGCCGGCGGCGACTGGGAGGGCCGCAAGTGCCCGCCGCCCTCGCCGTTCGTCGCGCACCTGCCGCCGCTGCCGCCCGTAGCGCGGTGGAAGGAGCGTGCCAACGGCTCGTCGCGCCGGCTGTCGACGCACTCGTCCCGCAGGCTGCTCGTCAGCAGCTCCTCCTCGGACGACGAGTACGACGAGGACTCGAGGAACCTCTTCTCGTCGCGGAGCTTCTCCTCCGACTCGTCCGACTTCTACAACTGCCCGCGCAACAACAACACCACCACCACCAGGGCGGCGGCGGCGGCGCGCGCCTCCGTCTCGGGCCCCCCGTGCCGCGCCCGCGCGCCGCCGGCCCCCGCGCGGCGCGGCGCGTCACAGAGCTGCCGGTACAGCTTCGAGCTGCCGCGGGGCTCGACGGCGTCCGCGTCCGCGGCCACGGACGGCGGGTTCGCGGTGGTGAAGCGGTCGGCCGACCCGTACGAGGACTTCCGCAAGTCGATGAAGGAGATGATCGCCGAGTGGCCGGCGGGCGGGGACGACGGCGGCGAAGAGGCGGAGCGGCTGCTGGAGACGTACCTCGTGCTCAACTCGCCGCGCCACTACCCGGCGATCCTCGCGGCGTTCGCCGACGTGCGGGAGACGCTCTGCCCATGAGCTCTTGCTCTTGTCGTGCCCGCGACGGATCGGCCGGGCCGGCGCGCCGGTGGGATGTTGTTGATAGGATTAACCCTTTGTCAAACCGAAGTAATGGCACTAGAATTGTGCGTGTGATCTGTGCATTTGGCCATTTGGCTCTGTCGTCCTTGGCCTGCTAACCACTGCTAAATTCGACTCTGTTCTGCAGAATCTGTCTCCGCGATGGTAAATCTTTGTTAGTCTCGTTAATGTTTGTGTGAGCTTGTTGAGCGTGTTAGCATGTAAATACTCCTCCATTTGTGGATAATGGACTTTGGAGCATTCTGTGAATGCTCATCACGTTTTGAGAAGCATGGATTTGCCTTTTTGGATTAGTGACGCTCTGTGCTGTGCAGTCTGTACCACCATGTCATCGTAGCCGTCGACTTCTGACAAAAAGAACCATTTCCTGACAAACACGGTCCGCAATCCTTCCCGGCATTTGACTCGATTTTCTATTCCATCGCCGCCCGCCTTCCTTCGCCAACTCGAGAATAAACAAACACAAACAAACCCCTCTGCAACGAAATGCGAATGATTCACGATCCCTAAGTGCATGTGGCATCATTGGCGACGAAGCGTACTAAATTCATTTCTTGACAACTTAGAACATACTCTGACCCTGCTTCAACGCAGGAGTTGTATACCAAAAAAAAAAGAGAAAAAAAACGTGGACGAGTACCCGGCAAACAAAACCACCAAAAAAGTGTCAAACTGGCCGGGAACCTTACCTCACCGTCTCGATCCCCAGGCGTAGCCGCCTAGGCGTATGCCTGCCGCGGGCATTACCGGAAATGTGATAGTCCCTGGAGGTCTCTTCAATTCCCGGCCGTCGTGCGTGCTTGCTCCCTCGCTCGCTCGCTTGCTCTGCGACGGCAAAGGAGGAAGGACCGACCGTGCTCGGAGCAGCCATGTGCGCGCGCGCGACGGTTGGCGCGGTTGGTGACCACCACGGCATCGGCAATCGGCATCCCATCAGTGTGCGCGCGATGGTTCTCTCAATGGTTGGCGAACCGCGTTGCACCAACCAACCAAGCATCCGGCCGGCGCGCGGCGTGACCGCCGCCTCGACGCGATCGGGATTTTCCGCCCGTCACTCGGCTCTGGCGCTGGCAGCCGGGGACACGACGACGTACGTACGGGGATGGGTTGCTTGCGCTTGTCCGCGCGCGCCCGTGTCTGCCTGGTGCCACACTGCCACTGCCCACTTGATCCGCCAGTGCGCTCGCGATTCGCGCGCAACGCGACCACACGGCGTGGAGCGAGCAGAGAGAGGCCAGGGAGCCCAGGACACCGGCGCCCCCAGCAGGCCACGTCCCGTCCGGGCGCTGCCCCATGGATCGATCGATGATCGAGTGGATCGGCCGGGACGTGACGCGCCCCCAGCCAGAATGTTGCCAAACTCCGTCGCGTCTTGTCGCCGCGCCGCGTGCTAATCCGCGCCCTCCTACGGTCCTACAGTACACTCCTACCTCCGTCCCAGCGCCTCGCCGACGACGGAGGAGCACGCAGCTAGCCACGTAGGCTTCGTCCTCGTCGTCGTCCCATGCATGCATTCGGTGTCGCGACGTCGCGCTGCTACAGAGGCTATCACTCAGATACGGTACGGGGGGATCAAGTGCAGCGGTTAACTTGCGTCTCTCCTGCAGTCCTGTAGCACCTACGGCGACCACAAGGCAGCGTATGACGGCGTGACCGAGTCGTCACCTGAGATTTACACGAGAAAAAAGCGCTCTGCGTTTTCGGTTTTCCGTGTGCGCGGGAGAAAAGACCGAGGAGGAGGGCATGACATGAGTGACGTCTCGGAGGAGCAAAGGCCCTAGCCTGCCGCCCGTGCCCTTTTCGGCGACCTGTGTCGGACGGGATGTATTTGGCCCCGGCCGCGCCCCGGGTATCCCGACGCCGCGCGCGCAGTCACGTCCTGTCCATAGCTCCGGCCGTCGAGCATCATAGAGCGCCGAAAGCCTCCAAAGGCGCACCAAACTCGCCGCGCGCTGCATGCTCGCTCGTCGCCGGGCACAGGGAAGCTAGTTGTACCTGCTAGTACTACGGCGCGTGCTACAGTGTGCCGATGCGCTTGCGATCTCTCTCGCTCCACGACGACGAGCACGTGTACATACGTGCATGCGCAACTACTAGCACAAGATTAATTGAAGCATCGACGCTCGATCGACGGTCAGAAACGGCTGCTTCACCACCCCCTTGTCGCGTCTAACTAGTACAGTAGGATTATAGTAGTAGCACGCGTGTCTACGGCGGTGGGAACAGCTGGCCCTAAAACACTTTTAGACCTCCCTAACACACACTAAAAAATCTGCCTCGGAATTTGTGGGCGTGCGGATGCATGCATGTTCCGGCCGCAAGCGACGCAACAAGAACGCCCCGGCGCCCAACAAAGATTCCTCCACGGCATGCAGGGCAGGCGATCGCGATCGAGCAGGGACTGGAGGCAGCAGAGCTGGCTCGGCGGCGGCCCCGGGCGAAATTTCCCCCCTCGATCTCGATCTGCCGTCCGTGGGCGCGCGACGAAGCCGGGCACGAAGCTCGCTCCACTTCAGCGCCCAACACATGGCGATCGACGCGCAGGACCGGGCGCCGGGGAGAAAACCACGGTAACGTACCCTTCCCTCTTAAAAAATTTGCCAACAAGGGGAAAAACACGGCAGCTGGCTAGTATAGTATATATAGTATAGTATAGTAGGAGAGAATCTACGGATTTGGTAAGCTAATCTAAGCTAGCTACGCGTGTTTAAATTTGGTCTAGCTGTACGAACACACGGTTCAGTGCAGTGGTTGTGTTTCGTCTTTTCTATGTTGGGGGATCGATGGTGGATCATGAGCATGAGTTGTGTACTGTACTGTACGCACGCACGTACGCCGACGTCGTGACACGCACTTACCGTGGCCGAACCACCGCCTCTGTCCTTGTTCGTCGCGGTCTGCATGCAACTGCATATGTTGTTGCGTTACCAGTGCCCAGCTGTTCGGAATTCTGCAGCACAGACGATGACCGCCGCCTCATGACTATTCTAATAAGATCGACGCATCATCCATTATTGGTATCGAGGGTGATAATAAACAAGCTGGTGCCGGAAGATTCATCAACGAACGGAACTCATCTCGTCCGGTTTGATATTGCGATGCGTAGTGTTTAATTTCTTGTG
This sequence comes from Cenchrus fungigraminus, assembly GCA_036936925.1. Lineage (NCBI taxonomy): Eukaryota > Viridiplantae > Streptophyta > Magnoliopsida > Poales > Poaceae > Cenchrus > Cenchrus fungigraminus. Next base: position 25,988,491 of record CM072779.1, on the reverse strand, counting down.
AAATCGAGATGCTGAAATTGCTGATTAATTGCTTTTTCATTCTCGGTGCAACAGATCGTAGGGAATAAACATCTTGTCTCCAAGCCACGCGTGCCAAGGACGGTCGATAACAGAGCACGTACAGCGGTTGTCTTTTTACCGTCCGCGTGTTGGAAGTTTTGCAGAAAACTCCCTCTCCGAGCCGAGAGACGAGCGTGCCGTCGTCTCACGAAAGGATGACGGGGCTCGTGCTCCCAAGTCTTATCGACGCTCCCAGCACCGATGTATACTGCAGCTCTTGTTCTTGAGGATGGAAATCGATCCCCTGCAGCCACAGGGATTTGGCGCGGCCACACGCTGTCTTCCATCCGCGGCGGCGGCGGCGCCCAGACGCGAGGAAGATGGCCGCACGCAAAGCACGACAGCCACGAGGTGTGGCACCCGACCGCCGGGAGAAGCTAGCTGCTCCGCGTGAATCTCCAAACCTGCCTTCCTCTCGTCCCTGAGAGATTCGGCTTACTGCCATGTGTTGGAGAGAGTCGGTCTCCTGGAGAGAGATGGAGACGAGAGAGGAGAACGAAAGAGATGGGATTTTTTTAATTTTAACCTTTTTTTAAATTTTTTATATTAAAAACCCGTCGGGGAATTTTTTTACACTAGGTGACCCCTTTGCCCGCGCCTAGCGAAGTGGCGCGGCAGGTAGCCTCTGTCGCGCCACATGCGGTGGCGCAGTAGGGGTGACACGCTGGCCCGACGAGGGCCTTTGGGTCAACGAAGCGGTGACGTGGCCTATGCGTTGCCGCGCCACATGCAGCGGCGTGGCAGCGCTGCCGCGCCACGCTGCCTGGCGCGGCAGCGCTGAGTCAACAGCCGCGGCGCGGCTTTCCTTTCTTCCTCCTCCTCCTTTCCTCCTCAGACCCGACCGCCACCTCCACCAGACCGCCGCCGCCGGCCGCCCCCCCTCCCCCCCGGATTCCACCCCCAAATCTGTTGATTTGGGGTTGGAAAAGTGGGGGAAATCGATCCCCGCAAGTTTGGGAAGGTATTGCCCCTCTCTTCTTTGTCGTTTACCGTTTGATTTTAGAGATCGGAGTTGATTTAGGTGACCTAGGGTTAGGTATTGAATATTCAAATTTAGACTCATTGCAATTTAGTTTAGTGTAAATGATGATTAGCTCATACGTAGTAGTATCTCTGCCAGTGTTGTTGACGTGTAGAACATGTTGCATGTTTCCATTTAGTGTTGTTTGTGGTGTAAATATATAATGTACATGATGATATGTGAAGGTACATGGTTGCATGTTTAGTAGTGGGAAAACACAATAATTTTGACAAATAATATAATATGCTTGGATTGTTTGTTAGGTGTGTTTGTTATTGACACTAACATTTAGGAGTTTTCCACAGTCACCCTAGTTATTCACACTCACCCTAAACCGTTAGGAGTTTTTTTATTCACACTCATACTCACCCTAAATTTAGTTTAGGAGTTGACAATCACATTTAGGAGTATTTGTTATTGACACTCACATTTAGGAGTGTTTGTTAGGCATTTTTATTTATAAAAAGTGTAGTTCAATTATATGTAGTTATGAGACATCAGGTTCATGAAGTTGTTTAAATTTTGTAGATGGATTGTTTAGTTCGCATGTTTCATGGGGGCATAGTTAAAGAAAATGGAGAGTTTGAGAATATGACAGAGGTAGTGGAATTATTTGATGGTCCGTCAACCTTTAAGGATTTAGTTGATTGTGCAATAGTGAAGTATGGAGTTGGATTGCATGAGGTGACATTTAGAGGCCGTTTTGATTGTGGGAAGGCTAGAGCTCATTATGTTTTCATGAGCTTGTCTAGCGAAGGAGATTGGAATCGGTATAAGAAGGTAGTTGGCCAAGTTAATGTGTCATGTATGGAGGTTGTGTTACATATTACTCGTGGACCTAGTGGCAATGTTAACATGAATGAGGAAGTCCCATTGGAGGTTCATAATGGCACACAAGAGTCTACAATTGTAGAGAACGACTTTGGTGCCGGGGAATCTCGTCAGGAGCTTGGGATGTTGAATGATGATTTCCCGAACGATTCTTTTGAGCGGGAAGAAGAAACCATGGACGAGGATGATTTATCTGACAGCTCTGAAGAAGGTGAGTCTGAAGATGAGTCTGATGAGGAGGATGTGGAAGTGCAAATAGATGCCAATGCAGCAGCGGCTGAAGCACTCCTTGGTTTGCGTGTTATTGACGTGGATAGTGTTGAACATGAGGATGTTGGAGGGTCACATAGAACCGTGCCAAGAGAAGTGCACATAAGTAGGTCACCGGTTCACACTAGAATCGGTGACAATGGGCAAGAAGTACCTAGGCCGCCTTTGAACACTAGAATGAGTGATAGTGATCAACACAACCTAGCTCAATATGATGTTGTGATCCCTTCTGTTCGCAATGATAGAGACTTAAGCAGAATTGATAGAGCCATTTGTGACTCTACTATGTTGTTCACGGAAGGATTACCGTTTACTATGCAGCCTGTGATACGTAAGGGAATGATGTTTGACTCACTTGAGGAGCTGAAGTTTTTCTTAGCTGACTACGCAGTGAAGCATTATAGGCCTTTCATTGTTGTTCATTCGGACAGGAATCTTAGGTATGAAGTCATGTGCAAGCAAGGGTGCATGTGGCGTGTATGGTCACGTCTGCAAAGAGGGAGAGGGAAATAGAAGATTACATCTGTTTCGGAACCTCACACATGCCGTTCGAGTCAGGTGAAAGGAGTTCATGCACAACTGACAGCTACGTACATTGGAAGGCGTATCTTAGGCCTTGTTCGTGCTGACAGTGATGTGATGGCCACTAGTCTCATCGAAACCATATTGCTTTTCTTAGGATATCGTGTTAAGTATTCTAAGGCATGGCGGGCTAAGCAACATGCTATTGCTCTGCTTTGGGGTGACTGGAAAGAGGAAGGAGATGGAAGATGACTCGACCAGAGAAGCACGTTTGAAGAAGGAATTAGATGCCATGAAAAAGAAACGTGGCGAATGATTCATGTTATGTATCGCAGGTGCCATTGCTAGTTTATTATTCAACAAGGCATGTTAGGATTAGTATTGGCACATGTGCCGTACATGCCACTGCAAACTTGTGTGATTTAAATTCCCTAAGGCGTGCTAGGATTAGTATTGACACATATGCCATGCATGCCACAACAAACTTGTGTGATTTTAATTCCCTAAGGCATGCTAGGATTAGATTTGGCACATGTGCCATGCATGCCACTGCAAACTTGTTATGTGAAGGCACTGTGAAATGAAGTAGCAATGGCGACGGTGTTGTCAAAACAATTGTCATGGCAAATGTACATGATATGATGGCTCTCTGAAAAGCCTAGAGATTCGTACTCCCATAGACTTTTCAGTAATGTCAGTGAAACGATGGCTCACTGCTGCTTGCATAAGCTTTTTTCAGGGTCGTAGGTGTAGGCGTATACTAGCAGATAGCACCTGACTAGGAGAGACGCATAGATGCTTTCTCTCGCCTATGGATATGCAAATGTTCATGCACTAATGAGCAACCACGAGAACCCTATGGATATAATGCTTCCCTCATGTTGTTGTAAAAAACGCTTCTCTCATGTCAACAATTCTCATTATGTAGACGCAAAGATGCTTTCGGACACTGCAGTGCACTTGTAGTGGGAGAAGTACACTGCCAAAGTGACCAATCGTTTCATTTGGCAATGTCAGCACGGGTACATAAGCTTTTTTCAGGGTCTTGTCAAATCAAAATGGGTACATGACATGATGCATCACTGAAAAGGCTATGGATTCCAAGAAGGCTAGGGTTTGACTAGGGTGGCACGGTTACATAAGAAACACAACGTTGAAAATGGCACATTACAGCAAAGCTAATAATCTTCCTAAACATGCGTCGTTTGCTAATAAAAACATGCCTTACGAAAATTAAGAAAACGATTGAAACACTCGTAATCTACTGCGATGAGAAATGTCCAGACATCATAGAGCCTCCCGAATGCTGGGACGGCATGTAGTAGTACCCAAATGGGGGTGGAGGTAGGGGTGAAGATGGTGTGGATGGAGTTGACAGTGGAGTCTTCTTCTTGTGGCATGTGCAGCTGCATAGCGCGTCGTCGCTAGATGGTGGATCGGGATGACTCAGTGCCTCAGCGAGGTCATGCTTCAGCTTCTCGACGCGTCCTTCTAAGTACGTGATGTACTCTTCATATGGATGAATAGCTGGCGGATCGACCCATGTAGCGAAACTGCAGTTGTTTGGGTCATTGGAGTACTGCAAATACCAATACTATGTAACATATCAAAAAAATTTGATTCAAAAACTAATGACACTGTGTTGCTTACCCACGCACGTGGACAGTGCCAAAAGCGACGACCGGAGTAGTAAAGCCCAACTCCCTCGTAAACTTGCATTACACACAACTCATTATGCATGCATCTGGGCCACTTCACTGGTTTGTTGGAATCATACGGCCTCACATCACGCAAGGATCGGAAAGAACTCTTCTCTCTTGGTGGGAAGTACTCCTTACACTCTGGGTCCTGTTCGGTCCACAAGTCTGGACCAAGAGAAGTATCCATTGCTGCTTGTTGTGAGGAACAATGCTGGAACTGAAGAGTGACATATATAGGAAAAGAGAAGTGGTGGGCCATTCGATCCATGGGGGAACACATATCCAAAGAAACACACCCTACCCTATGATATCCCCTACCCTACTACATGACTTCTGAGTCCGAGAAAACACAACCTACCCTACTACATAGCCTGTCAGGTTTCTCATCGTTCAGTGTTCTCTGTGAATATCCGTACATTGCAATTGATTTCATAGGGCTCCCGTCTGAAGTGCCAAAAAAATTTCGTACAGATGACCATCACCATTGCCACCAACATGAATCATAGATAAAACGTCCATTCATACAACATTGGCCAATTTCAAATTGTCACAACTACATCAAACATAACAAAGTATTCAATTAATACAACACAACGAAACACAAATATTCATTGACAAATAGTCCACTACAGCACATGCAATTAACACAATGAAGCTGCACCAATAGTCTCCTCATCCTCCCACGATCCTCTTACCTTTTCTGTCCGCCTGTGCCTGTCTTCCCGCTTCATCAGTTCCCTCTCCAACGCCTGCATCGGCCTCACCCCCGGGCGCATTCACCCTCTGCCTCGACCTCTCTGTCAATGCCTTCCACTCCTCTTCCTTTTTCCTCCTCTTCTCACTCTTCTCCTCGGCAGTCAGCGGACGTATCCCACGATCCAAGAACTTCTGCCGGTTACGACGCCAATATGCCACAACCTTCTCGTAGTTGTAGTAACCAACTACAAATTCCAGCTGCACTCCTGTTTCATGAACCATTTCATCACAAATTGGACCACTAAGATCCTCAGCTTCCGGTAAGGGGACACCGTGTTTTGCTCTTATCTTGTTTCTAATTTTTTCAGTATGTAACCGCCTCCCAGGTTCAGAAGTGCGGCTCAACTGTAACATTAACTCATGTCGACCACTAAATTGCTCCCAGTCACAAGTCCTTCCCTCCTGAAAAAACAAATGTCGTATCATACATAATGAAATCACAATGAAGACAACATCAATTGTGCTAACAAAACGAAATAATGAGACGAAAAGATGCTCACCCAATAGTCTCCATAAGTGTTGCCACAAAACATCCCAAAACCAAGCTCGGATGGCACAACACCTTCTGTGGCTAGTATCCCGCACTTGCACCGTGAAGGTGGATAGCTCAAGCACGGCCAAGGCACCGTCCCGGACTCGAAGTCTTTCACTTCAGCTTCGGTTGGCCACTCAGATCTTCGCCCATGTATGTACTCATTGAAGCCACAACTAGGCCACCCACTCTAAATTTCAATAATAAGAACTATAATTAGCAATGCACAGATATACAACTCAAATCATAAGAAGTCTAATTAGCCATGCACAAATATATAACTCAAATGATAAGAACAATATGAATTTTACTTACAAGAGTCTTTAGCGAGCAACGAAAGAATGGTGTAAACTTTCTCGGGGCTTGAATGTTTGGCCGTTGAAGATAGGCACGCACTCCATAATGACACAATGGAGGGTTCTTAACTCGCTCGATGGCAGCCAACTTCTTCTCCTCATAGCTCATCGGTGGAGGATTGGGTGGAGGGGGAACCCATCGCTGAAACTGATCATATGGCTTCAACACATGTCTGGCATATGGGAACAAACGTATCCTAAGATCAAACTTGTCAGGCTCATCTATCCACTGCAAGAAACAACAAGGAGCTGCCGGGGGTGGTTCCTCCCTAATCCAACAAACAGTAGAACGCTCTACCAGCAGTTGTAGCACACCTAGACTGTTTCACATAAGCTGGCACACCACATAAACAATTGGGCACAGGGAGAGCTCGAGGCACAAGAGCGTCTTCATCCCACTCTTCGGGAAACCTTCCCTTACCCTTTTTAATGGCATAATAATGTGGGTTCTGGTGGCTCATGGCTACTTATCCTGAAACAAAATACTTGAAATTAACATCGACAAACTTAAAAATCTAACCTACACTTAACAATCCACACAAATATAAGAAAATCTAGTAATACAACTTATTCTCCACGTAACAATATACGGCAGAACGAGTATAACAACTACATAAATCATCACTTTCAACTCATCGAGCATCTAGCACATCAAATTTTCAATTTATTACCAAACCCTAGCTCACCTATATATGCAAAAACCTAACAAATCAAGCGGGAAAACAGAGATTAAATAGGGGGAATACCTTCCTAAGGATGTGGGGATCGATTTCCCACACTTTTCCCACCCTAAAACGATGGGGTTGGGGGTGCGGCGGCCGGCGGCGGCGGCTTGCCCGGCGGTGCAGCTCGGGCTCGGGCAGGGGAAGAAGGAAGGGAGGAGGAAGAAAGGGGAGCCGCGGCGCGGCAGCTCTGCCGCGCCGCTGCATGTGGCGCGGCAGAGCCGAGCCACGTCACCCCGCGGTTGACCCCCCGCGCCAGCGTGTCACCCCTGCCGCGCCACCGCATGTGGTGCGGCAGAGGCTACCTGCCGCGCGACTTCGCTAGGCGCGGGCAAAGGGGTCACCTAGTGCAAAAAAATTTCCCGACGGGTTTTTAATATAAAAAATGAAAAAAAGGTTAAAATTAAAAAAAAATCCAAAGAGATGAGACCGAAGAGAGATGAGAGGCCGCAAGTCTCACACGGGAGAAGAGATAAGATCAGAAGGGTAATTTGGTCTTTTGTATCTGCTTTTTAGTATTTTTCCTTCTACATATGGACACAAAAGAGATAACAGAACTTCAATGTCATAGTTCTAAATATTAGAGGATATTTGAATATCTGGCAATTGTGTATTTTGAATTTTTGATGCCCATTTCACTTCTTCACTCAGTAAGAATATTTTGTATTTATTATGTTTTTCATATGACTTATTTAAATATATCATGTATCTTATTGGGTAAGCACAAATAAAGCTACAGAGATCAACTTTTTAGTTAATCACCATGATTCATGTGCACATAGATGAATTAAATGATTTGCAGACAGCAGACAGCTCATTGTATAAGTTGTCTGTTTAACTGTCTGTGTATGACAAATAGACAACAACTGTCTACACTGTTGTATATGCCGTCAAGTGTGAGATGAGAAGCGAAGTTTGAAGTTTGAAGTGATCTCATTAAGCTGCTAACGGTCATGCATAGCCTGGGTAACAGCACACCCTTTTAAAACGTTAGTTGCGTGTGCGCGATGCAACACGCTGAAGTTCAAACAAATCCTGAAGTCCATGCCTCCATGGTGGACGTACTTTGGGACTTTGGTAGGGGAGGACGAGAAGAATAGATGTGATAAAAATACCCAACTAATTAATCTTTTAACAAATCCAATCAGTATGCTCCTTGAGACGATTATACTCTTGTCTACGTGATTTATTTTTAACTTGGAATCTCACACTGGAAAAGAGAAGATGTACCGCGCCACCTTTGGTGAAACCGTGAGAGAAAAGAGAGAAAAGGAGAGGAATCATCAGCGGATGCTGCAGTACGTGTACCGCCGCGGCGCCGCAGACAGGAGCACCACGTACAGCAACAGCACCACGCACGCATCGCAGCGGGGCGGCCAGTTTTTAAGGGACAAGACACTGATTTATCCGCTATGGTTACGGCCCTACTGTACGACTGCGAGGGTACAGGGTGAGTGAATGACCGGTCCCGTCTGTCTGTGTGCAGTACAGTACACTACTCTCTCGTACTCCTATACGTTCGGCGGCGTCCGTGTTTATTATACAGTACTTGAGTACTATACTCCGTAATCCGTATACATGAGCTCTTCGTCGTTACTCGTTTCTCTCGACCGTATACTGCCATTACTCGGCAGACATGTACTCTCTGCGGTCGGTGTCCCTGTGCCATACAGGACCCCCAAATCGTACAGGCTGTTTATGTGTGTGAGCGTGTCATTGCATCGCGTGTTATGTTACGTACCCGTACTACCTGTAGGGGTGGAGCCCGTCTCATGTACGTTGATCCATCATCCCGTCAAATGGGACTGTAGTTTGGTTTACAGTTGCCGCCGTCATTTTCTGTCTGCTGCGCGGCTTTTGACACAGCGTGGCTCGAAAAGACTTGGCACACGGTAGGTGTGACATGCCACGATGTTTTGAGTACGGGTGTGTTTACATCCAAAAAGTTTAAAAAAACATTTCATTATCTATCGTATCACCTCTTACTATTTATCTGTATTTACACTAATTCTTTTTCAATTCTTCTCCAGTTTAGTCAATTCATCTGGATCTAAACACACCCTACATAGCACGACAATAACAGAATCATGGTCCATGGGTTTGTTTGATTGCTCTAACGGGTTTCACAAAACTGTATCCTATATTGTGAATTAGAGAACGAGCTAGGTGAACCATAGGTTTTTTTTTCTCGTATGGGTACCCCCCAAGTGACTCTGATCCAAAGAAGATGCAATGCATCCTCGAGCTTGCATGGCTATATATATGGTCAACTATGGGATATATGCTCATGCAAGCAATAAAAACTGATATTATATATTTATATGAGTCAACTAGTGCAAAACGGTGTTATGTGAGCAACCGAACATAAAACCATGCATCCAATTTTAAATATGTTTAAACTATAATGTTCGTTGGAACTAATGCAACGCAATGAGCTCTAATATGTTAGTCAAATTTTATAATTTATTATTTCACTATTTGAATTTATCTACTTCAACATTATTTATGTACCCGTTAGACAACGTTTTAGTTTAACTTTTCAACAATATCTAATATATCGCTTCAACATTTTTAATAACTACTTTTTATGTATTGTTTTAAATTTTTTATTTTATACTTCTAATGCACCACTTCAATATTTTTTTATAACTACAAACATTGTAATATAAATGTTGATGTTGTTATATCCAAATTATTGAATTAAGATTTAAAAAATGTTGACATGAGTGATTGGTTGACGACTCGAGCATCTCCGACAAATCTCATTTTTCGACTCTCTACTTGCTTCTCAATAAAAATTATATTTTATTGAACAGCGCACTCAAATAGATTCTTCATTTACCACTTCTTAAATCTCAACTCCACACACTGACGTATGGGTTCCACATGCCATCCCACACTTGGTAAGTCAGTTTGGACAGCCAGACTGGCTAGTCAAATTTGACTAGCAAGAGTCCAATTTGGAAAGTCAGATTGGATGGCTAGTTCATTGAAAAGAGTTATTTTGATGTTGACTATAAAAATGAACAATGCAGCGCGTCCCGGCAGATTGAACTGTTCTACTTCTACACGCGCTGCAATGTCACATGTTCGTCCGTCGTCCGGCGAGCGAGGATATCGTTTTAATGGAAATTTTGTCCTGTCGTAAATTGGTATAAAAAAAATGCAGGATCCTCAGCTCAACACTGGCAGCCCATGGGCCGTAGCCTAGCTATATGTATGTTGTATGGTCCGTCCGTCGTCCTCCTCCTTCCTCCTCCTCCTCTCTCGAATTTTTTTATATTTAATTTTCGACGATTTTCTGAAAATAAATAGGCGTTTTAAACTTTGTCAAAAGTAGCCTCGAACCGCCGGTTGAACTGGTGGCAGGAACCTGCCGCCTTTTCAAACGGCGGTAAGGACTTGCCGCCAGTTCAAGTGGCGGCAACCCTAACCGCCAAACAACGAGGCGGTTCCTCTTAAGGTAGCGGGCGGCAGGTCGGCTGGGGCTGGCGGCTGGGGTTGGCGGTCAACCGCCATGTCACCCGGCGGTAGGTCAGGGCCTACCGCCGTGCAAAACGGCGGTAGGTCAGGGCCTACCGCCGTGCAAAACGGCGGTAGGTTTTTTTATGAAATGGAAATGACATCATCTAAATTAAAGATAAATCACCGATGAAATTGCAATGGCATGCACGACACAACTCTAATCCTAACATGCCTTAGGGAATTTAGATACTGGATTACATTCGAAAACTAGTTGTACGAGAACTGGCCAGAGAGCAAGGAGCCGACGCCTGAGGACTGCTGAGACGGCATGTAGTACCCCGGTGGTGGTGGTGGAGGTGAAGGAAGAGGAGACCAATCTCTCATCTTCGCGTGGCATTCACAAGTGCAAGTCGCACAAGGGCAACACTGGTTGTCGGCGGGACGATCTGGGGAAGCAAGTGCTTCGTCCAGGCGCCGCTGCAGGTTGTAGATGACGATGTCGCGAAGGTAGTTGATGTAATCCTGATAGGGGTCAATGGCTGGGGGATCCACCCATTGCGAGAAGCCACAGTTGTCATCATCATCGGAGAACTGAAAAATTCCCAAAAAAATGTTAACAAACCAAGCATGGTTGATGAACAAATATCATTTTCATAGCTTACCCTTGCTAGTGGGCAGTGCCAGAAGCGACGACCGTAGTTGCCCCAGCCCTCGTAGACTTGCATCACGCAACGCTCACCGTGTGAACATGTTGGCCACAACACCGGTTTGTTAGGTGCGTAGCTTCTAACTTCACGCATGGAACGGAAGTCCCTCTTTTGCAGGACTGGAAATTCCCCCTTGAACTTTGAATCTTGCTCCTCCCAGAACTCAGGACCACACCCATATTCACCTCCACTCCCGGAAGCCATTGCAGTTTGTTGTGAAGAGGCATCGTAGAGAAGGGTGATATATGTAGAAGAAGGGTGAGTGGTGGGTCCTTCGATCCGTGGGAAGGGAATCAAAGCAGTGACTCTGAGGAAACACACCCTAGCAGTAGGGTACTGTAGCGTTGTGGGCCCTTACATCCATGGGAGAGGAAATTTGCTGTGACTCAGAGAAAACACACGAACCCCATATTCAAGCTCCACGAGGATGAGAGGTACTTTCCGTTCTACGATTTCGAGTTCACAGAGAAGCTCCTCTGGATGAATTCGTGGTTTACAATTCATACAATCCGACTACGCTGCTACTACTCTAGGTCTACTGAGTACAACGAGGGTATTTCCCCTTCCTAATGGCATCGGGTCCAGCTTCCTTGGCCCGTCGGGCCCTCTCTCTCTTCCTCTCTCTATCTGCTTCGCGGGCCTGGGCCTCTTCACGCTCTCTCATCTGCTGGCGAACGCGAATTTCCTCCTGTTGTTGTTTGCGTTTTTCCTCTTGTTTTTCCGCCTCAATCATGCGGAACCACCTCTCTCTTGCATCACGGGCCGTTGACTCGACGTACTTCTTGTCGTCGTCAGACTGCTTGGTATCGAGCCACTGCATGAAATCACAAAGAGGAGGTGGACTCTTTTTGAAAAAACATGTTAGTAAAAAATTAAAAAAAATTGAAGAATGAATAATCGAGAATTGCACGAATTTGTTACTTTGGGTCTATCATTGCGGTTCAATGGCTTGATCGGGTCGTGCGCATAGTTGGCGCATATGAAAAACCGCATCCCGTAAGCGTACCCGAGAGCCTTGCACTTGACAACCTTGCAATTGTCACCGCAGTAGCACATAGGAGTGTGGATCTCCTTAGGCACCACAACCACCTCTTTACTCGTAGTGAGCAACTCCAAGTCCAAGTCAGGACCTGAGGCAGCCATTCCCAACCTACAAAACAAGTTATTATTTGGATGTTAGCACATGAGGAAATCCAAATATTGTAACGAAATTAAAAAAAATGCAGTAAAGAAATATCAAAAGAAATTAAGGAATACTGGTTCAATTATTACAACACAATTAAAATAGGATCCAGTTCGTACAGAACAATTACACTATTATTACAACACCATGATTCAAACGACTCAGCGAAATAAGACAACTAAACTCATTGCATTCCTTCATTGCGGCGGCTACGACGTCCACGTCCACGTCCAGAAGGTGCTGTTCCACTAGCCGAAGGTTGGGCAGCATCATCTGCGTTTGACGAACTAGGTGCATTGCAAGCGTACATTGTTGCAGTGCATTTCTTATAGGTGTGTCCTGGGTTGTTGCACTTTGAACAGAGCGCCACTGAACGACCAGCTTCAGCTTCATCCATGTTGTTCCTGATCCTCTTCTTCTTCCGTCGACCAACGCCCTGGCACAATTCCGGATTTAGATCGGGTATGTATGTTGCATTTCCTTTGGGATCTTTAATGAACGAACTGATGAAAAGATGGCCCTCCAGAGTGTGGTTCCAAGTGTCCAGGATTGTTTGCTTCAAGTAGTACCTAGACACGTACCGACCCCAGTGCCAACCTTTAGTTCTAAAACATGCAGCGAGCACATGACTGCAAGGCTTGTGTAGTAGTTGTGGTTTGTAGCAGGAGCATGAGCACGTCGTGTTGCCTAGAACCACAATTTGCCTCCTTCTCTCATTGCCTGTTTTCTGTGATTTGACTTTGCACTCGACTAGATACTTCCACCTAGTATCAGAGGCACTTGCACAGTGTATAGGCTCAGGCTTTGCTCGGTGACTCAGAGCCTTCTTTTGTTTTATGTCCAGGTACTCAGTCATTGCTGTGGAGTACAACTTCTGACTATCAGCCATTGCTGTGTGTGTTTTATTTGCACGCTCATAAAAGTACTTCATTGTGCGGTACAGGAAGAACTCAATGATGCCAACTAAAGGATAACACCTGGCCCCACGCAAGACTGCGTTGTATACCTCAGCAAAATTAGTCGTCTTAATCCCAAACCTTACACCTCCTGTGTCGTGCAAGAGATACCATTTCTCCTTCGGCTCGTTCTCAATCCACTGGCTGAAGGTCTTGACTGCACATCCCCTTCTCCTTCTCACATTAGGAGCATCTAACCCAACGTCCTCAAGAGAAATTGGCTCTTGCCCCGGTTCAGGATTGACTGGTTTCTTTGCTATTTCTTCTGATGCTTTCTTTGTGAGTTCATCTAGTTTTTTCCATATCTCATTGAACTTTCTCTCCTGATTCTGCGAGCATAACTGTTTGAACAGTTCAGTCAGTTGCTTGTTCTTGAATTGGCTGTAGAAGTTTGCTCCCATATGCCTAATGCACCACCTGTTATGAACATCGGGCCACTGGGCTGCTCTGTTTCTTTCTTCGCTACCCTCTTTGATGTCATTCATCGCCTGCAAAATTTTTTTGTGCCTATCGTGTATGACACACACGTTTGGCACCTCCTTCACCACCATCTGCTTTAGCCTCTCCAGAAACCAGTACCAACTATCACCATTCTCTCCCTCCGCAAATGCAATAGCCAATGGAAACAACTGATTATTGCCGTCTACTGTCACCGCTGTCAAGATTGTGCCCTTGTATTTTCCTGTCAAGAATGTGCCATCTATGCAAATGACGGGTCTACAATGTCTGAATACCTCAATGCAGGGCCCCAATGCTAAGAATGACCGCTGAAGAACAAGCTTGTCTGGCCTAGCTACCAAAGGATATGTCTTGATGTCATAGTAGGTGCCAGGATTTAACACAACTATTGTGTTCAGCAAGGCTGGTAAATTGTTGTAGGATGCTTTGTACGTACCCCACCTCATCTCCATAACCTTCTTCTTCGCCCTATATGCTTTGCCATAGCTGATCCTGTACCTAAATTTCTCCTCAATGGCACAGATAATAGACTTGGGCTCATAAGCTGGATTCTCCACAATCTGAGAGTACATGTGGTTAGCAACAAATCCGGCAGTCAAATTCCGGTGACTTGCATCTAACTGATCAAGTGTACATGTGTGATCCACAACTATACTGATCTTCCAGTAATCTTTCCACTTGCCCTTGTAAGCATGCACTCTAAAAAGACAGTCGAGTTTCACACAACAAACATCATACACTGCTGGAGAACTCTTCAATACCCTAAACTCCCTATTCAAGGTCAAGGTGGACCACCTCTTCACTGCATCCTTAAGCTCTCCTGAATTTGCATACAGAGCTCCTTCGCACACCTCATTCTCCCGGTACTCCCAAGCCACATTCACACCAGGATTTACAGTCAGCTGTGAGAAATCATAGCTCTCCTAGTCACTTGGCATAATGGATTCATCCTCATCATCTGAGGAGTCATCTTCCAATGCACGTTCATAGTCATCGATCTCTGCATTGAACTACCTCATTACTTCAGGGTATTCTTCTCCCCCATCAACCACACCAATTGCTTCATCCCTCTCTTGTTCTTCCTCCCCACCCTCTTCCTCCTGTCCTCCCTCTTCCTCCTCTCCACCATCTCCCCCCTCTCCCCCATGATGGCTACTCTGGCCTTGACCCTCTGCTTCCTCATTCAGTTGTACATTCGGTACAAACTGGACAAGCAAAACCACCGGAGCACCAATTGTGCATGCACTCCTGACATAACGCCTCTAATTTTCAGTACCTTCTAAGTGCATAAGCTCCCAAAACACTGGTTGACTTCTGTTGAACACAGCCATCACCGACAGTTTCCATTGCTCTTCATCTTTCCTGAATGCCTTGTACAGCCAGTTGGTTATGACCCTCCAAGGTCTTTCTTCAGCTCTTCTAAGATCTCTTGTCACTGTTTTAAACAGTGACAGATCAACTCCTTTGGGATCATATCTAATTTCCCCAGATCCATAAAACAATTGAATCCGGACTGTCTGTGACATCCCTGATATCATATAGTGTACAAATACTTGGATTAACTACTAATAGTACTATGCAAGTAATTAAAGTAGTTTTCAGCAATAAGGTGTTTCTAAATTAACTACTAATACTACTATGCAAGTAATTAAGGCATTTCCTGAATATCTACGCTAATTAAAGAATTACTAAACTATTTTCTGAATTTCTACGCTAATTACAGAATTTCTACGCTATATTCTGAATTAATACGCTAATTATACTATTTGTAAACTATTTTCCGATTTTCTTCGCTAATACTACTATTTCTAAACTATTTTATGAATTTCTAAACTATTTTCTAAATTTCTACGCTAATTCTACTATTTCTAAACTATTTTCTGAATTTCTAAACTATTTTCTAAATTTCTACACTAATTCAACTATTTCTAAACTATTTTCTGAATTTCTACGCTAATTTTAGTATTTCTAAACTATTTTCTAAATTTCTAATATATTTTTAGTATTTCTAAACTATTTTCTAAATTTCTAATATATTTTCAGAAGTTCTAGAAATATTACCAGTGGAACGGAAGAGCTTCTCTGCCGGATGCTGCTTTCTCTTCCGTCGAATGACGAATGGGATGAGGAGTGAGCCGGGAGGAGTTGCAGCAGCTGGGAGGAGGTGCAACTGCTTTTATAGGTGGAGGGGCACCTACCGCCTTCTGATTTGGCGGTAGGCCGTCGCTACCGCCGAATGAACTGGCGGTTGGACCTGCCGCCCGTTCACACGGTGGTTGGTCGGTCAACCGCCATTTCCTTTGGCGGCTGCTCCAACCGCCGAACCACCTGACGGCTGGTTCACGCGCTCTACGGCCACGTCACTACCGCCGTTTCAAACGGCGGTTACAGGGCTTGCCGCCGGTTGAACTGGCGGCAGGTTCCCGCCAGTTCAACCGGCGGTTCAAGGCTAGTTTTGACAAAGTTTTAAACGGCTATTTATTTTCGAAAAATCGTCGAAAATTAAATATATATATATATATATATAATAATCTCCTCTCTCAGAACTCAGAGAGCCCATTCATACGACCAACGGCCCAATCTTCTCCCTAGATCCTCCTCAGGAATTTGGCGGGAGGCGGCGAGGAGCCTAGCAAATTCGCGGTTCCTCCGCCTCGTCAGTTCCGTCACTTGTCTCGGTTCCTCGTCCCCGCAATTCTCCGGCAGCAGCGAGTTTCGGGGACCGATCGTAAATGGCGCTCGAGCGCGATGGAGGCCTGGCGCGGTCGGAGGCCCCGGAATCCTGGCATCCGCGGTTGGGCGCGATCCCGATCAGGTTCCCGAGGCTAGGGTTCCGGGAAATTCTCCAATCCTTGCGAGGAGAGGTGAGGCACCGAAACCTGCAAGTTTTTCTGTTGCTAGTGGTCGCCACGGCTGATTTTGCGCACGATTCCGTTGAAATCTCGAGCGGTTGCTGGGGTCGTTCGAACATTTATGTCGTGAAGTGGTCCGCCGGCGCGGCCGGATTGGATTGGGGTAGATTATAGTGCGGGGGAGGTTCTGATCCAAGTTGAAACGTCAGGAGTAATTTATGTGGTTGTGGTGGATTCGCTTCCAGAAGGTGGAACCGTGGAACTTGGTGCATGCATGGTGTGGTAATGGGAATTATATTCAAAATTACACCTCCCTATCGTTTTGGAGGGACTTGCGGTGCTGTCATTCCTCAAGGATGTACTACACGCGTCATCCATGATGAGTTCCTATTTCTGCATAACTAAGGAAGTCCTGCCTCTCACAGGCCTGCTTACTGTTCACCACATTCCTCTTGCTGCTGGATACTGATTAGTTGTACTTCATGCTCTTGCCTTGCTTCTGCTATGTTAGCAACCTTACAGCTTTTGGAGACAAATCATAAGCAATTTGATACTAGGTACTTTTTTTAAAAAGGAAAATGCCTCTGCTTTTATTGAAAGCATATGAGTTTTACACTAAGTTTGGATTGAGATGTGGTGTTGATCACTCACTTGTCACTGCACTTCCTCCCTTCTCACAGTAGGCTTACCATACTCTAAACATACTCATGTACATGAAGCTTACAGTCAATAGTAAATGTGAAAAGCATACCATAACAATTTTCACTTTATGCAGCAGAATATCATCCATGTATGTTACAATATTAGCAATAGTCTGTCATGCATTATCTGAAAGTCGTCTCTGTTGTCTTCAGATTGTTGATTTTTTTTGTTTCTAGTTTCGAGAGTACAATTTACCTATGCTATTTATACCAACTCTCAGGCGTTTCACACTGAGGATTTAAACGGACTTCCTATGTTGGAATAGCTCTGGCAACTGAGATTTATGTGCTGACAAGTGGCATGACGTAAATGCTTGCATCTTAGGCAAGTGTGCTTTCAAGCTCATGAAGTTTCTGTGCTTCTGATATATGACTTCATGCTTGACACTATCCTCTAATGTGGTACATACCACCATAACGGAATTATATTTAAAGGAACACAAAAGGCCATAATAGCCAAGTTCTAGCCTTACTTTCCACAAAATGCACCACACTAACAATCATTCCTTTTTGTCACCCTCCAAGGAATATAATACATACCCATATGTTGTATGTTTGTAAGTTCACTATTGTCAGTTTCTCACTCAAGTATAAATATTTTGCACATATCTTTTTTAAAAGTAAAGTTATTTCCAATTTTCTAATAGAAATCATTAACTCATTATGATAAACTGACGGAGCATGCTAGAGTCTTCAACACTTGGAATAATAAGATTGCATTCAAGCATTTTTTTTAGTTGTATGATAGCTGCAAGGACACTATTTTGGGTCAAAGTCACATTGGTAAATCTGAAATGCTTATTTGTCATATTCCCCTTTCCATAAAGGAAAAGAGGCGTATCCAGTGTGGAATATGGTTCTTTACCTTTCTTGCCATATTTTTTCAGTGATGGCTTTAAACAGAGATGCCCTTATTATTGTGCTCATGCAGTAATCTTTCCCTTAGAAGTACAATTTGGTTAATATACAAGGAACTTTTGTAGTTTCTATACTTGTTTTGTGATATTTTTATTTTTCAAGAAAGGCAAACTTCATCAGCCATTAATTCCTGCTTTAACTATAATTTTGCATATCCAGTCAGTTCAACATGACCTAAACTATTCATGAAACGACATAACCTTATGAACTTTGATATTTAGTAGGAGTTAACTTTTGTTACCTTAGTATATATCATACTTGCAGTATCGCTAAACTTTTTTTTTCAGGGTCCATTGCGAGTTATGATTTTTTTCTTTATGTAGGTTTTTGCTCCTGCAAGCAGTTTTACAATGTAGAAGGACAGGTGCAGCTAGAATTTTACAAATTTAAAAACCCACCGAAAAATTTACTTTCAGCTAGTTATGTTTTATGTTTTCTAAGGTTTTAGCCGTAGACCCGTAGTAGATGCTTGGGTGGTAACGATGCATCCATGCATGTTAATGCCCCTCTACAAAGTAGATTTTTTTCGGCTATTATTAAATGTGTTAAATACAAATTGCCTTGTGTTACTTACTTCTCATAATGACTCCCTTCTCTTAATTTCAACCATACATGGTTGGGACAATGAAGTTAAAACGAGGATTAAATTCAGTACTTAAAAATAACTATATATTTATTTTTTTTGTCAGTAGTTTCCTCCCCTACTGTTCTAAGAAACAAGCATATTTGTTAGTTTGTTGACACAAGAAATCATTTTTAGATGAACACTACATAATAAGTGGGACTTCAAAGCTGAGTCTTTATGCATTAGATGAATATGAAATCTCCATTATTTTGCTTAGCTAATTCCACATATATACCCTATACCGTTTCCATATATATATTGGCAGTCAAACTCTAGGCTATTACCTGAAGTGTTTTCTTTTTTTATGCAACATTCTACAATAAGGATTCACTTTTGTCTAAGAGTCAACAATGGCCAAAAAAAAAAGGTTGGCAAGTTCCTCATGTGCTCCTCTTAAAGTTATTTAATATAAACTACTTCACAAGATAGATTCTAAAGCTTTAAAGGTTGCATTTGTTAAAAAAACAAGACCTGCGGGGGGTATGACGGCCCCTGGGCATTTGCTTAAGAAGAAGATGACCTTCTCACCTAGGTCTAGAAAACCCCCGAACCCTTGCCCCACCCTTACATGGTGGCACCTGCGCCCGCGTGAGTTTAGGCCGGGCCTTGCATTATGCTTTGGCACGGGACAGATGAGGAGGTGTTTTTAACCCCAACCTGAAATTCGCTCCCCACGAGGAGTCGAACCCAGGACCTAGGGAGGTGCCATTCGGCCCCCTAACCAACTCGACTAGAGGACCTTAGGCATGGTTGCATTTGTTTATTTTCAGGCTACATGAACATGCACCTTTGCTATTAGTATAATCAGTTATCAGAATCCAACAAGCAAAAGCACTGATCATGAAACTCATTCTGCTTTGTTAGTGGCTCTGGCCTCTTTTCATAGTTTACAGTGGGGATACTCCAAAGGTTTCCCTTTCCATAGTGGTTTATTTTGACACCATTGTAATGGAATATAAAATATGGCTGTATTTCCTAATAAAAACAAGTTGAAGATTCTGCTTCAACTGTCTATTTTCGTGAAGAAACTTGTAGGCATGTTTGAGCTTTAACTTTCTCATCAGACTGTCATGCTTTAATAGGCTGCCTTTTATTCTGAAGGTGCCTATACTGAACGACCAATACTTTTTTTTACATATTTTTAGTACAAAATGGAGCACAATGCTCTGCACTTTAGAATGGAAAATGACAAAGAGACATCAACCATACTGTTGTTTTTAGCAAAGTGGCATTTTCTAGAAAGAAACTATGCATAAATATGAGAAAATTATGAATTTACCACCCGAAGGAGTCATCTTCACAATTTTTCCATCCAAATATGGCAACATAATCAAAGTGATGATATTTAGAATGTCATTTAAATGTGCAACAATGTTCAGCATAATCAAATTGCGGAGTCCACTCTTTGGAGGGGCCAATTTCCAGTTTTCTCACATAAATACAGATTAAACTCTGCAATCTACTAAATGAAAAGTTGTATGTGTCTATGGCAATGTGCCGTTCTATGAAGATTCTTATTTGTCATTTTGTTTCTATACCTGAAGCAAATGGAATCTTTTGTCGGTGATTGCATTATGTGTTTCTTTTGCAGCAACCTAAGGAATTCACAACTGTTTGAGATACGTACATTATTCTTTTTCTCAGTGTAAGCTTTAATCGTGAAATACTACTAATATGCCTCCATTTGATTGATGCTGACTACTAATAGAAGCATTTATTGGTAAATTTGCTCGGACAAGCATTTATTGTGCAATGATTTTCAGCCTAAGGCTATGGAAGCACCTTTTTCTGGATACTGTTTCAAATATCAAGATGGAGAAATCCTACCACCCCTTATGTGCTCAAATAATTCATTTCGAACTGTGAGGTAGGATTTCTATCGCAGTTATTTTCACATCTGTTTGTAAATGGAGGTCCTAATGTTCCATTATTGTTTTACGTAATGTTTATTTCATATTATTCTCCATTGTGCTAAATGCTGTTTAAGCTGTTGCTGTATGTCACAAGCAATGAGCAAAAACTGAACTCCAGAGCGGTATCCTCTTTTTAGGGCATAATGATAATGATTGATCAATTCTGGGAGCATCAAAAAGCTCGATCAATCTACGAGGATCTAGGTGGTTTTTTAAGTAAGAAGAAATAGGCACCCAAATTCGCCTTGGTGAGGACTTGAGCTTGGGTGGTCTGGGCATAAATCAAGTATGGCTAGAAATAACACTGTGCACAAACATTAGTAAACATGGGAAGAAGTGTTATAGATGTTCAGAATATCTACACATGTTTGTAGACCATATAACTTATATCACAATTTGGAACTGAACCCTTGCTGTATATATATTTGGTTCGTGTTTAATGACTTAGGACTGCACTCAACTTTGACCAGGAGTAGATGAGCATAGTTTTGTCCATCCATGCATGGGTCATCGAATCCTCAAGCAACCACACGCATTAGAAATACCTGAATAACATGCACACGGCCACAATTATATTTCTTATTTCTTCCGAGAGAAGTGTGTTTTGTATGATTGTGTATGGAAATCAGGAAATCTGGTCAGGAAATGATATCAGGTGTGTCGGAAACGAAGCAGTTCGATTGGGAACATGCCGATACCCATCATTTGAAATCGTGAACGCTAAACCACATAACCTGTTAACTACTTTAAACGCTCAATTCAGAGAAACATATATGTTCATACATACTCCCTCCGTCCCACGAAGACCGTTCGTTTAGAAAATTTAGGGCATACTAGTAGTTGTGACAAGTGGCCATACAACCCCTAATTACTCTGCTTGGTTTCCTAGATTGTGAATAAATACAGTGCATTGGGATCGGAGAAAAAACACCAATTGATCATTTCATTGGCTCCATGCACTTCTCAATGCACTTTTGATTGGGATAAGTATTGTTTTAATGAGATTAGTTTTACTATAAGCTGAATGAACACTCTTTGTGGGGCAAAATTTGAAAGCTAAATGAACACTCTTTGTGGGACGGAGGGAGTACAGCAATCGCCAATACCATCCTAGTACATACCACATAGTACTGTAGTAGATACAGATGGACTCATAGACAGATACATGACAATGACATAACCAGATAATTAAGTTGGACGACCAAAGTTCATAGACTGACATAAAACTAAGTCTTAGATTCATAGTTGACTGTACCGCTGTCTGCGCAGGCCCCAGACAGCGGGCTGACTTGGGCTCGGCAATGGAGAGCCCATCAATTGGAGACTAGAGAGGCGGCGTAGTCAGGAGCGGGCTTGGGCAATGGAGAGGTGACTAGAGGGATGGTCAGATGGAGCATGGGCGTGAGCCATCTCTGTGTCACCGGTGCATCGATGTCTTGGATGGAGAGGATCGGGAGGCAGTTGCTACAAAGAGTGGTGAGAACTGAGGAGACAAAGTGCGGCCGTGCAGGAACTACAATCTAAAGTTTAGTTGGATATACTTGAGTTTATAATAAACACCAGGTGGCAGGTGTAGACTAGAGTGCTCCATGGGTCATTCATAAGGTTGGCCTTTGAGATGTAGGTTTGCTGGCCTGGAATAGGGGAATTCCTGTCAGAAATTTCACAGCCAGAAAACCCTCCCCCCGATGTCGGATTTTTCCAAACATGTTTCATCTGTTTTCATAGCATACCCAAAAATGCTAATAACGGGTGGATACGGCTAACTGCGATGGTGAGGTGGGAATCTTCCCATCCCGCTTTCATCACTGACTAGGATATTCCAAAACTCTCATCTCTTTATAGAATAAGTGAAAAAACAGTCTGGTCCTTACCTCTACTTGCACCATGAGTTTCCGTTGTTTCAACCTTGACTTATCCAAGCCACGTCTGCTCTACCTGCAAAAATGCTGGGATGAGTCCTCTCTGAGTCCCGGAGATGATTCATGGCATGTAAAAGGACTGTACACTACCTCAACGGTACATTGGGGCTGTTGATTCACCAAAATAAAGGCAATAACATTCTAGAGTGCTACTACTGCAAGAATCCCAAAAGCTATGGCGCAAGAGATCGCAATGCACGGTAGTGGGTGGTAAAGACTAAAGAGGAATCCAGTGGGAATCCTAGAGCCAGTATTCTGGGAGAATGGCAGGCATGAGCTACATCTCAGGAGTCAGGATCCTCCATCATTGGAAGATGGATCCTTGTAGCATGCGGTGAGTGTGCAGCAGGAGTGACTTCTGTCTGATTGGCACCAGCTGCTGCTCTTTTCTAGGGCATAAAATGCTACAATTTGCTTGCACACCCACTGAGGAAGCCAGTTGTTGGGTTTGCTATTTTTTTGGTGCCCCACAGCAGGTGAGCTTTAGTTTGCCAGGGTGAAAACTGGGTTTTGTGCAAGTTCTATTGTGTATGTACCCTATGCATGTCTTGTTAATGCTAGCAGCATATAAAATGGTGTCAGTGGAGAATACAGAAAGTTAGGTGAATGGTGAACCCATTTTTCTATTGCTACATTGCTGCACAGGGCACACCACACCAAAATTGCAGCATTAGTTTTAGTCCTGCTGCACACCTGGCCCTGTTTGTAGGATATCGTCTTGCCTTTTTAGCTGTGATCTACCTGTATGGCTTTGTAAAGCAAATGCTTTTCTTACACCTGCAACTTACCAGGTTAACACCACCCATGACGACATTTCCTTACTAACCTACTTAAAAGACAAAAGTATATAGTGCCTCCTATGTTCCTTCTTGTTTATATCTCTAATCCCAAGTACAGATTTGGCTGTGCCGCATAAAAGCAGGAGGTGATCTGGAAAGCAAATTACCAGTAGTTTAATATAGTAAGATAATGAGGGCATCCTATTTCTCCTGAATTCTAATTTTTTGTTCAAATACTCAACCCTATATCACAGTGCATTTAGATTCTTTCTGGTCTTGGCAAATTTCGGCTTGATTCTTTAGAACATGGGATGCTAGTTGAGTGCAGTACCAATTCTGCTTATTCTGGTTTGTTTGGAGTTGACATTTCAAATTGTTAGGCCCTACCAATGAGAGATGTGGGAACAGCACTATTTTGTAGAGGTCTTCTGAATGCCAAAATGAAATTAGGTACAATACTTGGTCAGGTGGTTTGTAGGGGTCATTTGTCAGGGGTGGTGTGGTTATGTTCAACATGGATTGCTGACGGCTGGCAAGATGTGTTGGAAACGAGATGGTCCATGAACAATCATTGCAAATGTTCAACAATGCTGAGATTTCTGATTTACGTAGGCCCTGTCATTTAGTGTCTCAATTCAAAGCATCATGCTTAAGTTTATTCTTTGCTAGAGATTTCATGGTTACTTGACAATTGACAGTAATGTAGCTACAATCGTGCCAGATACTATGTTTTTAGGTCAACAAATGCTTATGGAGTTATGGTTTGTTGATGCTTCTAGGATGTCGTTTGCAGGCAAGCAGTTTTGTGGATTCTGTTAGGTTAGCTTCAGGAATAGGACTCACATTTCCGAACATAGCAGCTTGCATAACTGTAGGTGCCTGAGAATCATTCATATTTAACTGCACGAGATCATTACTAAGTGTTAGATAGGGCAGAATAAATCATGGCACGCGAGGTCATCAGTTGCAGTTGCTTTTGGTAATCTATTAACTTCTATCCTTTAAAAAATCTTACTTTAGCAAACTTAGCTTTTACAGTTTAATATTAGCGATGTACTTAATTCCTCTTGTGATGAATTAAGTACCATCTCATGATGATCTATCTGCTTCGTGAGGGCTATTACACCTCATGTACAGTTCTGTGATTAAACTATGCCACTAGGGTCTGATGTCCTAGGCATGTTCTCCTTGCCACACGTCCACTGAGTCGCTAAGTGACTCCCAATGACTCACCTTTCTATATTATTTTTTTTCTGATGGACGTACTTGATCTAAATCAAAATATGAGACTACTTACATGAGGCCATATCTAGGGCACATATTTCAAAAGCTGTCATATAGAACTCTAGAAGACAGCCACCTTCAGTGCCGCCACTCTACTACTCATATTTTTCCAAGTCTCTTCTAACTCAAACACCAAAGAATCCCATTAGGTTGCTCTGGTCCTAGCACCAACGTCAAAACAACCAGGATTCTTATATAATGTTCACATCGGTCTTCAGTCTTCCTGAGATACACCACAACACTTCGCTTCTTCTCTCTCGTCCATGCCTTCATACACATCAAAGTTGGCTAGTTATCCTTGTCACCATGAAGTTTGAAGCCAACACAGCCATGCCTTGCTAGCTGGATCAAGAAAACCCCATTGAAGCCTACCTTCTACCTACGTCTGCATGGACCCCTGGAGTGAAAGTGAGGGCAAGAGAGCCCATGATCCCATCTTCCAATGTTTCAACCAAAACCAAAATCACCGCCAATCTGTTGAGAACTGCTGGAAGGAAAGGAGCGTGGATGCTGTTGTTGGCCGCTCGGAGCGCACATGCTTCTGGGTTTCAGGGCCAATTATCGTGGGTGCAGGACCATCAGGGCTCGCTGTTGCTGCATGTCTCAAGGAGAAGGGGATCGGTAGCCTTATTCTTGAGCGCTCCAACTGTATAGCTTCACTCTGGCAGCTAAAGACATATGATCGTCTCAGCCTTCATCTTCCCAGGAAATTCTGTGAGCTTCCTCTCATGCCTTTCCCTGCAGACTACCCTATCTATCCCTCGAAGCAGCAGTTTGTAGCGTACCTGGAAAGCTATGCTGCACGTTTCGTCATAAATCCTATGTACAATTGCACGGTGGTGCGTGCAGAGTATGATGAACAGCTTCTTCTATGGCGTGTGACTTCTCAAACTTCTGGCGCAATTGGAGTGGAGGTCCAGTATGTATCCCGGTGGCTTATTGTTGCAACTGGTGAGAACGCTGAAGCTGTGCAGCCTGATATTGATGGCCTACAAGAGTTCCCGGGAACAGTTTTGCACACCAGTGCATATAAAAGTGGCAGTGCATTCACAGGAAAGCGAGTTCTTGTCCTTGGATGCGGAAACTCAGGAATGGAGGTGTGCTTAGACCTCTGCAATCACAATGCAGAGCCCCATGTTGTAGTAAGAGATGCTGTACGTGACTTCTCTCAACTTCTCAATTCGTTTTCTTTGCTCATATTATTAAGCATTCTTAAGTACTTATACTGTAAAGTAAGTTCTGTGACTTACATCTGTCTCCTACTCTTAAGCATACAAAGTGATAGAACTGTAATAAGGAGGTGCCCGCTGCTTATTACTATTTTTGTTAAGTGCTGGTTTCAGCTGTGGCAGATATCAGTGACTTGAATGTGCTTTTCTCTAGCTCATGAACTTAAGGAAGGCTAGTGTCCTAAAAAATCAGCAGCTCGCGCCAAAGCAAGATCTTTCATGCCCAATTTTTTTTTCATTTGCAGAACTATTAGGATTGAGTTATTTTAGTCCAGGGTAGTTGGCACTTAGGAAAGGGAGAGATTCCTGAGATGGAAGGCTTCTGTGGCTGCTGTTCATCCTTGAGTTCTTTCTTGGGATTCATTTCCACGCATGTGTACTTGCATTGTAGCTCTAAACCATTTGTGTGCCTTCACGTCCATGTTCTTTTGGTTCTTTGATTAGTCTCTGCTAATAGTTTTCTTGCCCCCAAGGTAGTGCAAAGAGCTTTCTCGTCTATACTCTATGATTTGCAAGCATTAGCCATGGACCCCCTTCAGCACCACGAGAGCATAGCATAAGTCTGTCACTTTAAAAGAAACATTAACAAAATGGCTTGAGAACCTACCTTTCACAATTAGGTGCATTCCTTTCTCACAGCTCTTTCAGCTTTGAAAGAGCTTAGTGTGATCAAAATAATCGCAAGCTGGGCTTACATACTATACTATGTTGGAGATAAGGGAATAAGTTTGGTCCAGGGTCTGTGTTCCAAAAAAAAAAAGGGTCCTGTGACATGCTGCAGCTTGTAGCATGCAGAAAGTAGCCTTTGGTGGGGAGAAAACACGATCTATTTCTGATTAATTGTATGATCCAATCATTAGTCCAGATGTTGCATTACCTTTTGTGAGCCCTTGCTAAGATTGTGTTCATCATTGGCAGGTACACATCTTGCCCAGGGAGATGCTTGGTCGCTCCACCTATGGTCTGTCAATGTGGCTGCTCAAGTGGCTCCCGGTCCACGTCGTGGATTGTATTCTACTGTGCATAGCACGAGCCATCCTTGGGGATACTGCTCGGCTTGGGCTAAAGCGGCCAACCTTTGGCCCTCTTGAGCTCAAGTCACTCTCAGGGAAGACCCCAGTTCTTGACGTTGGCACGTTTGCAAAGATTAAATCTGGTGATATCAAGGTCTGTTTCACACCACCAAAGTACAAAGCATGTGAGATTGATTGTTCGGTCGAATCCATCAGTCAATCTCTGTCTTGATTTAGTCCTGACATGTATTTCCCCCCCATTGGTTCAACTGTGCAGGTACGACCTGCCGTAAGACGGATATCAGGAAGAGATGTAGAATTTGTGGATGGTCAGTTGGAAGGTTTTGATGCCATTGTGCTCGCAACTGGCTACAAGAGCAACATTCCCTTGTGGCTGAAGGTACTTACTAACTGTTTTACAGACATTTCCGCAGTTTATTGTGGAGAACATCAAAGTATGAGCCACCATATCTGATCATGTAATGAAAATGCTGTGACTACGCAGACAAACGTGAAGTTGGATGATAAAACATAATTACAATGTCTTTATAAGATTGACTGTAGCTATTAGGAAAGCTGGTAAGTTACTGTACTTATGCATCCTGATATCTAAATGGGCAGGACCGAGAGTTATTTTCCGAAAAAGATGGCTTGCCAAGAAAAGCATTTCCAAACGGGTGGAAGGGTGAGAATGGCCTCTACTCGGTCGGATTCACCCGGCGTGGGCTGATGGGGACATCGCTCGATGCCAGGAGGATCGCTCACGACATCGAGCAGCAATGGAAGGCCAAAGGGACGCATCCGGACGTGCTCTTCTAGCTCTCGTCGTCGCTGTTTGTTTGCCATGATGACCGGGAGCCGTGTGAATACTTAGTGGTAGGTTTGGTGAGAGTGATACGACGATATTTGCCGACTCCTCGGGGGTGCGCTCCGAGAGGCCAAAGGTTGTATGTAATGATCTGCTGCTGCTCTGTTTGCTTGCTTGTAGTGCTCTGTATAGGGTATTGTACTGTCAAATTTTTGTGTTTTGTTTGGTGCCGATGACTAACCATCCTATAGGCATCCTCGAGTCCTTCAACAATCGGGCTCAGTTTGACTTGGCCTCATCAGCTGGTAATGAATGAAATCTTTGCTTGGTTTTGTGTATGGTTTCCTGGAACTTGCCAATCCAAATCAAATGATGCTCTGATTTGTTGCGGTGGTCGCCTTCGCCTACCATGTTGTTATACTATAGTACCTCCGATCACTTTGCTCCATCAAGTTACTTTCGGCAAGGAGCTTTTGGACGCTTTGGAGTTTGGAGGTCCCTCACTCCAGTACCCATGCCCTACATGCTACAGCTTAGGCCTGATTGCCTGAATAAAGGACAGGATCCGCTACCTACTGGGAATCCGTTTTTTTGCTTTTGGGCGGCCGTGCACACCCAAAGTTTTTGGTTGCTGGGCAGCGAGCGGCATGAAAAAATCTCTGCGCTGCGCGTATCGCCGGCGGCGAAATGACAGTTCGACGTGCCTGCCTTCCAGGGGAACGGCCGGGAGCTCCGCCGCTCCGGCCTCGGCCTCGGCACAGAACATGCGGACCTACAAAGAGTCACTTGGGCAGAGAGGAGGACGAGGTCATTCACTCATTCTTGGCGGTGGAAAGGCACCGAGAATATTCCGAGGATTTCACTTTCACTGTGGGAAAAAGACAGCATTGCATTGCGACACTAATATCTGTCCTTGGCTTTGCTCACACAACCTTTTCTCCGTTGGCGCTGTTCATCCTGATTCTTCCAGCAATTCGACTGCGCTACATGCTTGTTTAGTCACATGGTAGACGATATAAATTTCCAAACAATTTGGCTGTGAATATATGCAGCCATGCATACATGGAGATTAACTGGTGGCTACTGGCTAGCTGCTAGCTTTACACCAGTGGATGAGTTGGGAACCACGCGTCAAGCGACTCAAGGAGATGAGCTAGCCTAGCTACCATTCAGTCAAGGCTAATGATTGCTTAATAAACTATGGACTATGGTGGAGAGATGAGATCTAGACTGATCGAAATGGGCCGGGGGATAAGCAGCTAGGAGCGGATGATGGAGGCTGTACGTGAAGGCTCACGAAGCGGCCGGGGATTTTTAACGTCAAGGGCACAGGGGCAGGCACATGCGGCCTCGTCTGACGATCGATCGATGCACGGACGAGTGACACATCCGCTCAAATGCAAGCACCAAGAGCTAGCAGCTGGAATAATGCTGGGTTAATTGACCCCCTGTAGCTGTAGCTCATGTAGTGTGGCGTCATGTGGCACGATGAGCTAGTTATATTAGCTGGTCGATGGCAACGTCTGTGATCGGTCTCTCGACACACCACACCACGGTCACGTTAGCGAGACACGGCACCCGGCCGGCTGGTCAGTCGAGTCGTCGGGTCACGTACTCTCGACATGATGCGTGATCTCCTCCCGATGGAATGCCTCACACTTGGAGAGCCGCCGTGTGCATGCACATCGTCGCGAGAGAGAGGGAGAAGATCTCGGTTATGGGACGGTGGTGCACTCGATCGCGGCGGCATGTACATGCACGTGTCCATGTCCATGCCTGGCGTCCAAGGGGAAGCCGACGGGAAAGGTAGTGCATCCATTGTAGCGTCGTCCTACGTCTCGAGTTATGGACGGTTGCAATCAGCCTATAGGTAGCCAGTTGCAGTGGCTTAATTAACTGGGCGAATGAGAATAATCATCCCTGACGTTACAGGCCGGCCATCATGAGGCCTGATGGCCTGCTGTCACGGCAAAAGCTATAGGCTAGCTAGCGCGTGTGTGCGTCGCGTCGCGCGCGC
Source organism: Cenchrus fungigraminus (assembly GCA_036936925.1). Classification (NCBI taxonomy): domain Eukaryota; kingdom Viridiplantae; phylum Streptophyta; class Magnoliopsida; order Poales; family Poaceae; genus Cenchrus; species Cenchrus fungigraminus. Next base: position 25,958,890 of record CM072779.1, on the reverse strand, counting down.
GCGCGACGTCCGTTTCGTTTGACGCGCGCGCGCGCGCTGACCGGACATATGCAAAGCACTCGCCACCGAACAGTAGTGTGGGCGCGCACGCACGTTCGCGCAATCATGGCCTGCGCCGGCCGGGCGCGCGGGGCGGGTTCATTCTCTGCCGGCGCCGGCGGGCGATGATTGCCCCGACGGCGACGTGCTCCTGTAATGTAATGGCTGTTCTACACTTCTACGCCGGCCACTGTGCGGTGACGGCACGTCGACGTCGAGCCGCGTCGTGCGTCGTCGGTCGACACGCGCGCGGTTCGTTCCCGGGCCAGCAGGGCACGGGCAGCCGCCGTTGCAGTCGGCAGTCAGTAGTGCGTATCGGATCCATCCGTTGTTTCTCGGACACGGCCGGGACGCGACGGGACGGGACGCCGCAGCCGTCCGGCCGGTTGAGGTGAGCCCACGGCGCGCGACGGATCGAATTGGACTAAACAAGGCAAGAAAAGGGCTCGAGGCGAGGCCCCCGCTAAGCTACCACAGCTAGGGCCCCGACGCGACCGGGAAAGGAGTGGACGACGGCAGCCGGCGGATCGGAGCACCACCCGGCCGGCGAGCACATGCGGCCCAGCAACAACTTGCAAAAGCGCCCCGCCCGCCGTGCTAGCAGCTAGCCGCATGTAGCCGATCGATCGAGCGGAGCGGAACCCAAGGACCCGGCGGCACATGCGCGCGTGCAAGCATACGCAGCAGGTAGCTGGGAACGAGATGGGTCGGTGCGCGCCGCGCGCGCGCTCTCTGCTCTGCATGCCCATCGCGTCCTATCGCCGGCGGCCGGCCATGCCCTTCGATCTCCCGCCTCCGATGCGTTCCCTTTTGGGCTTTTTCCACCAGGCGTAGTACCACCGCCTGCGCTGTAGGATGATGGCCGGCGGCCGGCAGCTACCTAGCCTAGTCGCCCACTCGCGCGCAGCTCCCAGGTCCTTGGAACGCGACCCCTCTCCATGCAGGGCCGGGTTGCCTTGTCCTCTCTAGCTCGCTGGTTCTCCCTTTGCCTTGCCACGGTACGTGCGGTAGAAATACACGTCCTCGCCCACCCTACTTGCGTACTAGGCAATGATGGCTCGGTCGGCCGGCGGTAAAAGGCTCTCTCTGCTGCCCGGATGCGCGCTATGATACGATCTTCTAGTATCTCTCCTGAATGACAATGCCCCCGGCCGGATCGGATCCTGATCTGGGGAATGGCCTTTTGCTGCCGATTTGTCAGGGCATATGCACCGGAGATTCTCTTCGCGTTCGGTAGCCGGCCGTCGTGTCAGTACTCGATCAGTAGGCGCATGCAGTGACAGTGATCAGTGTGAGTGCGCACTAGTACAGGTTTGGGGCGCGCTTTGGTCTGACATTTGCCTGATGTGGCTGAAAAGCGAGCATTGCCTTGTGGACTTGTGGTAGCCCGATCACGGCCGTGAAGGGTCAGTGACAGAACTAAGCAAGTCTTGTCTGTGTTAATAATCGACGTGCGCCCTAGCTTTTGGGGGGCTTCCAGGCCCAATCACCTCGCTGATCGAGTAGATGGATGATGCGTGCTTGGTCTAAATGGAGTGGCCGCCAGCCCAGTAGTGCGTACGTACGTGCTCGATCGAGCAATAGCCATCAGTGTCCATCGTCACATGCATTGCAGTGCTCCATGTCCTCACTGTGCATGCTCCATGGCTGCTGGGTGGTGTTGGGTGGTGCCCCTCCACGTACATACAGCTCGTGTCTTTTCGGTAGCGTCTCCTCCTCTGATCCTCCTCCCTTCCTGGGGCACGTCCATCGGTCGTGCCAGTGCTGGCAGCTACTAGCTGGGTATCTTGCTAATGCGGTGTAGAATCTATGTCGGCTGGATTGCATGCTAGCATCCACTAGCGTGGCCATTAGCGCGCGCCAGGTGATCGATCTGATGCATCCACGCACAGGTGGTAGGCTGGGAGCAAGTGGTTGACGGTTCCGACTGCCTTTATTCCCCAACTCAGGTCAGGTGGGCATGAATCTAAAGATTCCATGGAAGCGGTTCGTGCTGTTTTATCTCTGTCTGGGAACGCAACCCTGGGGAGACGCAACGGCTTGCGTCACACCCATGCTCTTACTGACCATTTTGGTGTGTTGAGCTCATGCATAGGCGCATAGCATACTTGCATGCGGCATATTGGATCGTTAGTTTGCAGGAAGGGAAAATAAACTTTGCTGCATTGTCCTTGATCCTTGAATTTTATTACAAATTTCACCCCATCCTGAAATTTTGTCCTCTAGTGACTGAAATTTGTTTTTTTCATATGAATTTTTACAAAAGTTGTTTGAATCTCAACTTTTGGAACAATGCACATCTTATTTGGTAATATTGGTGTGCAAAATTTTTAAAAATTTCAAAACTTTTAAGTGAGACATGCAACACTATTTCGATAAGCTCCGCGGTCGCTTATACCTGCGGTAATGCATTTCTGGTCTGCGAACGCAACCCTGGGGAGACGCAACGGCTTGCGTCACGCCCATGCTCTTACCGAGCATTTGGTGGTGTTGAGCTCATGCATAGCATACTTGCATGCATGCAGCATATTGGATCGTTAGTTTGCAGGAAGGGAAAAAATAAATTTTGCTACATTCTGTTTGATCCTTGAATTTTATTGCAAATATACGCAGTCCAGTTATACTCTAAATTTAGCTATCATTTTGTCCTGTGCAGTATACAAACTTATAAACGAAGCCCAGAAAGGCCCATATGGCAAAGCAAAAAAAAACTGTAGGCCCAAATAGATTCCAGGTAGTAGTAGTAGTGAGTGAACTCGACCGAACAACTTAGCGGCTGCGGTCCGTGAAATGGGCCGTGCCTTCATCATTCTTGTTTTTCTTTACCAAGCAACAGCGTCAGCGTGCGCGCGTGCGGCAGCGGGTGAGCGCGTTGTCCGCGACCCAGAGGTTTTGCCTTTGCTTGTTCGGCATGCGCAATTGATTAGAGCGTGCCGGCGCCACGCATCGTCATGTTAGGGTTGGACCGTGAGTCAGAAACTCGTGCTCGTGACTCGACTCGACTCGGTTCAGCTCGGTCAAATTTGTAATTGTTAGTGTGTGTATTTGTAAATAGATGAACTATATGAGACTAAAGTGTAAAATAAGAGGAGTAAAAAGATAGAAGCAGAGAAGGATCGAGAGATAGATCGATCCATTCAGTTCCCCCAAATGTTACTGTTCACGTTCTTCTCCTTACTCCAGATCCAAAATCCCTCCTATATCCACCCATAAATCTTCAAGATGGTATCAAGAGCGGGTTAATCCTGCGGATCTCTTTCCATTTTCATCGATTTGGGCAGTTTTACGGCATCTTGAGCTGCAATTTCTTGGGCATCGAAGTCTCTGTTTATTCTTCAGAACGGCAGTAGTGGTGCGTCTCCAGGGTCTGCTGCTTCTTGGCTCGTTGTCTCCTGCTTGGTGGTGCAGTTTTTGGTGCGTCTGCTGGTGTTGGTCTGGTACAGACTGGGGGAGATCGGTGGCTTTTGGTATTCTGGTGTGATTCATCTAGTGTGCTGAGTTCTTTATTCCTTGATCTAGCTACGTTATTTTAATTCGGTCAGCCCGTAGTGCTACTTGCATTTGAAGTTGAAGTACTTTTTTTGGTGAGTTTCTTGTCAACCGAAACTTAGTGATTTGAGTAATACATAACCATGGCTGGGACTAGCGGAGAAAAGGAGGTTGATTCTAACATTGGAAAATTATGTGAAATTCTTAGCAAAATAATGGAGCAGCCTAAGTCAGTTTCAGAAGTTGCCAAATATGCTCTTGAACCAAATCCCATAAAGTTACAGGGACAAGAAAACTATATGAGTTGGGCTCGACATGCTCGATTAATTTTGAGCTCTAATGGATATGAGAGGCTATTGGTTCCTGTTGGAAGTGATGTTAAGGGTGAAATGGATGCCCAGACTAAACATAGTGCTTGTGTGGTTGTTGGGTAGTATGGAACCAGTAGTGAGAGAACAAGTTGAAACTATGGCTACTGCAGCAGAAGTTTGGGATGCTTTGCAGAATCAATTTACAGGTAAATCTAACAAGATGCAGGCTGCTCGCATTATGCATGAGCTATTGCATTTGAAACAGGCACGAAATCAGTGACTGAGTATGCTGGTGAAATGAAAAAGCTATATAGAGAATTACATTATTATCATCTATTTGAGCCGGTTGATCAGCAGGATATGTCTATTCATCATATATGGTTTCAGTCATTTGTGAGCAAACTTTTTCTGGATGGTTTGAATCAAGAGTTTGACCTTCGTCGGCAGCTTATCTTTTCTAAGTCTGAATAGCCAACTCTTGATGAGATAATTTCTAGCATCATAGAAGAGGAAACAAGACTATCACATCCCAAGGTGGATGATTATAAAGCACCTGATGCTAGAGCTGCCTTATCTATAAAGAAGAGCAGCACAGGCCAAGGAAGAAATAACTTTATTTGTGATCATTGTGGTGATGAAGGGCACACCATAGAGAGGTGCTTTAAACTACATGGTTTTCCATCTAGCAAGGTGGCTTGTGATCATTGTGGTGATAAGAGACATACTATAGATAAGTGTTTCAAGCTGCATGGTTTTCCACCTGGGTGGAAAAAAGGAGGGAAATCTCAGCCAGGGGGAGTTCGAGGTAATAATCGGAATCGAGCCAATCATACTGCATCCGAAAAGGAGCTTCCAGTGGTAGATGCTTAAGCTCTTGAGACATACAACTCCAAGCTCAAGCTCTCTGAAGGCTCATCTTCCACTCAATGTTCCTCTACTAATTCCAGTTATCACGCCACATCCCAAGGTATAAAACCCATTCAAGCCTACACACATAAACCTTGGATTATTGATTCTGGAGCCACTAACCATATGACAGGAGCATAATATCTTTTTAATTCCTACACTCCATGTTCAGGTAAAGATAAGGTGTGTGTATCAGATGGATCCATGGTACCTATAACAGGACGTGGATCCATCAGGTGCACCAAAACCCTATCCTTGTCACCAGTTTTGCACATTCCTGATTTTCCCATTTACTTATTATCAGTTAGCTCTATCACAAAATCCCTTAATTGTAGAGGTTGGTTTGATCCTTCTCATTGTGCTTTTCAGGAGCTAAGGACTGAGAGAATTCTTGGGACTGGGACCGTGCATAATGAACTCTATTATCTTGATGAAGGGAGTGATGAAGTTGCTTTTGCATCCAAGATGTCCCCATGTCAAGAATTATTATTACTTCACCGCAAGCTCGGACACCCCTCTTTTGTTTCTATGTCCCGTAGTTATCCCTCGTTGTTTAATGCATGCCCAAGGGAAACTCTTATATGTGATGCATGTGAGTTTGCTAAACATACAAAAGTTCCCTATCCTAGTTTGGGTCTAAGAAGTAATAAACTGTTTGATGTGATTCATTCTGATGTTTGGAGACCGTGTGAGGTGCACTCTATTTCTGGACATAGATGGTTTGTGACTTTTATTGATGGTTTTAGTAGGTACACTTGGCTTTATTTGTTGAAACATAAAAGTGATGTTTTTGTTGTTTTTAAAGATTCATATGCTCTCATTAAAAACAAGTTTGGCAACACCATTAAGGTCTTACGCTCAGACAATGGTACGAAGTATGTTAACCAGGAGTTTGAACAGTTTCTTGTTTCTAATGGTATTGAACATCAGACAACCTGTGTTAACACTCCAGAACAAAATGGTGTTGCTGAACGAAAAAACAGGCATTTTCTTGAGGTTGCTCGGTCTCTTATGTTTACAATGAATGTTCCTAAGTTTCTTTGAGGGGAAGCAGTGAAGACCGCAACATATTTAATTAATCGCATGCCTCTTCGGGTTCTTGACAACAAATCTCGTGCTGAGTTACTTTTGAATTCAAACGAATTTGTTGTTCCTCCAAAGGTCTTCGGATGTGTTTGCTTTGTTCATGATTATAGAAAAAATGTTAGAAAACTTGACCCTCGTGCTGTTAAATGTGTGTTTGTGGGTTACTCTCCTACTCAGAAAGGTTATCGTTGTTGGTGCCCATCTGAACATCGATTCTTTGTAAGTATGGATGTGACATTTCGTGAATATGAATCCTATTATGAGCCAACCAATGATACTGGAATTACTCTTTCTCCACTTGAAGGAGAACAAGAGGGGGAGAGTAACAGTGAACGTATTCATATGGGCTCAATTCTTGTTCCTCCTTCAGTGGGTTCTTATGGGGACAATTCAGTTCATAGTCAGGGGAGGAAATTAATAATGATAGTGAGGGTAATAATCCTTGCCATGGAGGTATACAGAATAATCTCCCTTCTCAAGATCAAGAATCCTTTATGCATGAGGATCTAGGTACTAACTTGAACTCTCTTAGTCCTAATGCTCCATCTAGCACTCTAGAGCAAAGAGATAATCAATTGTCTACTCAGCTTCCTCCCGTAAATGATCAACCTATAGCCGTAAGAAAACCGACTAGATCTTCCAATATTCCAGCCTATCTTAAAGATTATAAGCATGTCATTTCCAATTTTATCTCTTATGAGTATTGTAGCCCATACTTCCAGAGTTTTGTTGCATCTCTCGATTCTGTATCCATACCCACTAACTGGAAATTAGCTAAAGAGGATCCTAAGTGGAAGGAGGCAATGCTTGAAAAGATGAGAGCTTTGGAGAAGAATAAAACTTGGGAGCTTACGGATCTACCACAAGGTAAGCAACCTGTTGGGTGCAAGTGGGTTTTTACCATTAAGCATACACTTGAAGGGAAGGTTGAAAGGTACAAAGCCTGCCTTGTTGCAAAAGGATACACACAAACTTATGGGATTGATTATGATGAGACTTTTGCACCTGTTGCTAAGATGAATTCGGTAAGAACACTTATATCTTGTGCTATCAACTTTGATTGGGATATTTATCAGATGGATGTTAAAAATGCTTTTCTTCATGGTGATCTTAACGAAGAAGTATATATGCATATACCACCTGGCTTTGAAATAGATAAAACAAATGGGAAGGTGCTTCGATTGCATCGATCTTTATATGGATTGAAACAATCGCCAAGTACTTGGTTTGATCGTTTTAGACGATCAATGATTAAAAGGGGCTATCGCCAAAGCAATGCTGATCATACACTATTTTATAAACATGTTGCTAATAAGGTTGCAATTCTCATAGTGTATGTGGATGATATTGTGATCACTGGTGATGATTGTGTTGAGATTTCAAATCTGAAAAACTATCTTGCACAAGAGTTTGAAGTGAAGGATCTCGGTCAATTGAGGTATTTTCTTGGAATTTAAATCTCCCGTGGTTCAAAAGGAATGTTTCTCTCTCAAAGGAAATACGTGTTAGATCTTCTAAAAGAAACAGGTATGCTTGGATGGCATTCTGCAACCACACCTATTGAGCAAAATCATCACTTGGTTAAGAATATGGGAACTCCAGTGGATCGGGAGACTTATCAAAGACTTGTTGGGAGGCTCATTTATCTCTCCCACACTCGTCCTGATATTGCATTTGCAGTTAGTGTGGTGAGTCAATTTATGCATGATCCTAGATCATCACACATGGATGTTGTCTATCGCATTTTGAGATATCTCAAAAGTTGTCTAGGAAAGGGCCTTTTACACACGAAACAAGGAAATTTGAAAGTTGAGTGTTATACAAATGCTGATTGGGCTGGTTCCTTGGATGATAGGCGATCCACTTTTGAACATTGTTCCTTTGTTGGAGGTAATCTGGTTGTTTGGTGTCGGGGTTTGTTACCGCTGGCAAGTAAATTTATATGAGCGTGTGTCGGAATCCGCACGGTTGCACAAGAGACACGTTATACTGGTTCAGGCCTCCGGAGAGTAATACCCTACGTCCAGTCTGAGGGGTAGTGTTTTTTATGCTCAAGTGTCTGTAGTAGGGGTTACAAACTAGTCGGGAGAGGGTTTCCATGCCCAAGTCCCTAGCGCGTGTGCACTGAGTTCTTGTAGCAGAGTTCTGCGTACACGGGAGGGTGTGGATGACTACGAGATGATATGAGATGAGATATCGATATTGAGTGCGTGTGGGGCTGAATGTGAACGTGTTTTACAAGTGTTCCCCTCCTCCCCTTTTATAGTCGCAAGAGAGAGGTCTGTGGGGGTAAAATCGAAGGTGTAGACTAGATTACAGCGTAGGGCGTCCTTCTCTGCATCAGTCAGTCATGATGGTGCGCCGGGAGCAGCGAAGAACTGTTACAGGGTGGCTGGCGACGGTGTAGGCCTCCTGGAATCGTGGGCCCCGAGTAGTTTCCTCCGAGGCTTCTCGAGCTCTCCTTCGAGTAGTCCGTCGAGTGTGGGGTGTAAGCTTCGTACCCTACCCCCGTCAGTAGAACAGGAGCACGTCTTTCCCGGATACTGTGGGAATGGAGTGGCCTATGCCACGCCGTTCGAAGTTTAGGGGGGCGTACACTGTGCCGTTCGTGGCACAACGCACCCCGTGCCATTCGTAGTACGACACACACTGTGCCGTTCGTGGCACAGTAGGCGGATACGCCCTCTGTCACCAGATCGGCCTGGTCAGGGCGGCCCGACGCGGAGGGGTTGGCACATGGCGGCGCGTGGGCTAGCGTGCGCAGATATCCCGGGATATCGGCGGGGGGCCCACGTCACCGTTGCCTTCGATGTGAAGCTTTAAACTTGTTGGGAACGGAAACTACCCGTGCGAACGAGTAGTCTACGCCACGCCGTTCGAGGCTTAGGAGGTATAGCGCACTGTACTGTTCGTGGCGTAGCGTGCACTGTGACGTTCGTGGTACGGTGCGTACTGTGCTGTTCGTGGCATGTGGACGGATCCGCCCTCTGACACCAGATCGGCCTGGTCAGGACGGCCTGTCATGGAGGAGCAGGCACGTGGCGGCGTGTGGGCGAGCGCGCACGAATATCCCGGGATATCAACGAGGGGCCCACGTCGTCGTTGCCTTCGATGCGAAGCCTGAACTAGTCGGGGACGGAGACTACTCGTGCGAACGAGTAGTCGGAGAGGAAGATGGAAACTCGTTGTGTGAACCACCACGTGGTCGTGGACTCGTCATGTGGGTCGTCATGTAGTCGGAGAAGGAGGTAGTGGAGCACATGGGCCGCCCAGCTCCTGGCCCATGATGGAAACTGGTCGTACGGGCTGCCAGGTACTCGGAGACGTAGTACTCGTCGTACTAGCCGTTAAGTATGCTATATGTGAGTTCGTACTGCGTTTTTTGGTGGTCGTGGTGGGCCCTGGTCTAGGGCCCCGTCAGTAGCCCCCGAGCCTGGTGAGGGAGTCAAGGACTTGCTCCTAGGTTCAGTGGTCGTGAAGGTGAAAAGGTTAGTTCTGTTTTCCCGGCGGGTGCGCGCGAGCGCACCCGCAGGTGGTAGCCCCCGAGCCCTCAGACAAGTCAGAGACTTGTGCGTGGGGTAAATGTTTATTATTTCGAATTCGTGAGAGTTTTGTTCTGTTGCACGTTGCGCAAAATGCGCGTCGTGGGGTAAATGGCGAAGATTTCGCGCCGGTTGTAGGATTTGTGGGCCCGCCGCAGGTGACGTGGCAGCGTGCTCATGCGTGGTTCGCGTCAGTGGGCGCACCTTTTGAGGAGCAATGCTTCGGTGCGTGGGGGACGTGGTCCGAGGCGGGTCCGGGCTATAACTGCTGGGAGCACAGTTGTTTTCCCCTTATATACCGCGGCCGCCAGTTAGGCTTTTTCCCCTTCTTCTTCCTCGCTCATTCTGCCGCCGTCGCTTCTTCCTTAGTCTTCGCATCCGCCGCGCTCTTGCTCTCTCACCTTCCTTGATTCCAAACGCGAGCTCGCTTCTCGTCACCGCCGTCATGTCGAACCGGGCGCCCTCAAGCGTGACCTGGTCCAAGCTCGACCGCCTCGCCGCTGATGGTATGCTCCCGCCGCACACCGAGGTGGAGGAGTGGAAGCTTCCTGGGGCCGAGCGCGCCCCCAACCCTCCGGAGGTGTATGTGGTCTCGTTCGTGGCTTTCCACGAGCGCGGCTTCTCCATCTCAGCGGGACGGTTCATCCGCGCCGTGCTTGAAGAGTACGGCCTTCAACTCCACAACCTAAATCCGAATGACATCCAGCAGATGGTGGCGTTCGAGGCGCTGTGCGAGGGGTATCTGCGCCAGGGGGGCCATTGGGACCTGTTCAGGTACTTCTACAAGTTTGTGTGCTTGAAGGACGACGGCACCGCAGCGATGATTGGATGCGCCGGACTTCGGGCGAAGCAGGAGAGGACGGACGTGTACATCAGCACCTCCCTCACGAGCTCCAACAGCGGGTGGCACCGGGACTGGTTCTACCTCAAGAACGACGACGAGCACCCGCTCCCGAAATATACTGGACTCTGGTATGACCGCGCGCCGGAGAAGTGGAAATGGGGATCGGAGAAGAAAGACCAACCCCGGTTCCTCCCGGACGCCCTCGCAGCCCTCGCGATGCTCCGCGGCCGCGGTGTGGATTTCGTAGCCATCATCGGCGGCTACCATGCGAGGGGGATCGTTCCGCTCCGGCGACGCCCCCTGCGCATTTTCGAGATGATGGATGACCGGGCTCCCTTCGTGGGGACGGTGACGGCCAATCCTCTGCCTTCGGAGGAAGAGGTCTAGCGCCGGGTGTCGCAGGCGACCGGAATCTACTACTTGTTCTGGCCGCCACCGGACCTGCTGTCGATGCTCCCTCACCCGACCAGCTTGGCCCTGGTACATTTTTCTTAGCATCTTTCGACTTGATCAGCGCCGATATTTGTTCACAAGCATCAAGATAATAAGTATGGAATAAAACATATGCAAGCCAACCACTGGAAACATGTAGAGCAAGCAGAGCACGAATTGCTGAGTTTGATTTCAAAGGATAGGAATTGAAATTCAAACAAACTCATGGATAGGATAGAGTGAGATAGAGGGTGCACATACCATCACTTCTGAAGGATAAGAGATCAAGGAGGACCAGTAGTGATTTGGCTGACCAGAGGGTAGCCGGGTCACTCTAGTTTACCCTGCTCTTTTCATGAAGGCGTAGTCAATGTTGTGCAGCGCCTATGTGAGAGTTCTCTAGTGGAAATGTCGATGATGAGCTTAAGAGAACTCCCCCACACTAGTGGTTGAACTTGGTGCTGTTCTTCAAATGACAAATGAAAACAAAGGAGGGACTCTACTAGTTCGAGAACCATAGAGCCTTTATTCAAATTCAAATATTTTTGTTGTTTTTATTTTTATTTTTATTGTCACCGTGTCATTTGCTCGAAAGGGTTAGACCAAGATTACACTTCGTACACAAAGGGGAATATACTTACCTTGGACCTTTGAGAGGTCATATGTACCACCTTTGCATGATGTGCAACATGAATCTGACACCTCATCTCACCTTCCCATTTGAATTTAGCTCAACGACTTACCCATTCAAATTTGACAATTCTCTGCAGGGGTTAGTCAGGATACATGCAACCAACATCTATGAGGATATAACTCTAAGGTTCATCAGTCAAAACTCGACACCATGTCTTGTTTTGACTGAAGGAGATAGTTTTAACCTAAGCACTATGCTTAATCTAAAACAATCTACAAATGCACATCCAGGACTTAAGCATTCAAACCAGAGCATATGGACAAAGATAAAGGAAACATGCATGCATGATCAAGCTGTCATCAACAAGGGACATAAGCATGAGCATAAGACGGTGAACCTCGGGAACCTCCTGGAAGGGCTTTGTTTAATGTCAAAATCAGGACTTACCTAGCTAGTGGGCAAAATGCAAGAGTTGACATCATTGCCACACCAGGATAAGATTTGGTAGAGGAGGAACTTTACTCAAGATGCTTACATACCTCCCCCACACTTGAAGTTTGCATTGCTAGGCAACAAAACTCAAGTGTGTGGAGATCAAGCTTTCTTTTGTAAATGTTCCCTCACCAGAGCTTACCTCTGGTGTTGCATTTGATGCAGCTCACATGTTCGTCGGCATCACCTGTTCATCTTTCTTCTCAATCTCCACCTGAAAGGTTAGTGACCAAAAATACCCGAAGGACAACTTATCCTAAAAACATGTTCTTGCTTTTATTCGAAAAGGGAAATAAAACTAACCTAATCCAGGCTATCTCCTGGGAGTGCTTTGTTTATTTAAGGTCATAAGCTCAACCATGGGAACTTCATCTTGCAGCTATCATTGGTGGTGTCATTCCCGTCTCACCACCAATCCTTGATGTATCGGTGAAGCTTTAGCTACAAGGTTAGTGCCACAGTGCACACACGAAATCTGATATGCTTATGATAGACATATACATCTACAACCAACCTTCTGAACTTTCTAGAAAAGAGGACCATAAGGTGGTTGCAGCCCTCATGCGTGCTCAACGCACTAAGCATGTCTGACTCTGGAGGGACATGATGCGAGCATGGTCTGTATGGTGAATCAACAATGAAACTACCATGCTCGTGTGTGGAATCCTTTCCTCCGGACTCCAGAGTCAGTGCCTCGGAAGGTTCCATGTCCCATGAATTCTCCATCTCAAGAGAGGCATCGTGGAAGCTCAATGTTGACTCTTGATCATGATCGAAAGCAACATGATACGGGCCAGCGGGAAGAGGCTGAGACTCGGTCGAGAGTGGTGACGATCGTTCGCCTTCACAAAGGTGAAGAGAGTCTCCCGAGCCACCCTGATGAGGGGTAGAACATTCTACAACCTTAATGAGAATGGGCTCGGATGATGCGAACGGAGATGTATGCGTCATGTTCTCAAGCGGGTTTTTCTGGGGAAAAGGCCTTGCCATGGGATGTCCCGGACAAGGAGTAGCAGTGGTAGAAGCGACTCCCCCAAGCTTATCATCTAGGCTCCCTAAAGATGTATCGAAGAGCTGCTCTAGAGGGGAGCCTAGGAGAAGATCGAGATCAAGGACATCGAAGATGTGAAAGTCTAAGCTAGCCTCGATCCCGTCTATGATAAGCGGCACGGCACTTGCGATCCCCTGACATTCAAGAACACGTCCAAACGGACAGGTCTTGAGGAGCATGTCGGATGGTGCTAGCGGGACTCTGCCCAAAAGAGTTTTCGCTAAGTGCCATGGCAAAATGTTAACCTCCATGATGGGGTTACAATGGGCCTCTATGACAGTGCCTCTAATGGAGCAAGGGACAACCAGAGAAGGTGAGCTATTCCAAGTTGCCTCAGAAAATCGTGTCACTCCTTCTGACCATTCCTCTCTCGTAGCCTCCTCAGGATATGCTTCGTCAGGAGGATCAGGAGGTCGAGGAGGCACCGCAGGCCTAAGGGAAGGTTCTGTCGAAAGATTTCTAGAATGATCGGCATGGACAGAATGAGGTTCCTCCCCTAATTGGGCATCAACAGAATTCGAGGTGTCTGAAGGATTTCTAGATGGGTCATCCTCGAATTTGCAAGTGAACACCGAAAGTTGAATTTCTTCTTCCTTTGGTGTTCGGGGTTCAGGAGAGGGCTCAACAGACAAGTCTTGGGATTCGGAAGATGAAGGCTCGGACTTGGATGTTGAGGGACTCTCATGGCTCGACTCGGATTCCTCTCGGTAGGATCTGGGATCGACTTCGAAGTAGGAGTTCAAGAAATCCATACCTTCAGCTAGTCCCCTTTCAAGAAATGGTTTTCTGCGGTCGAGACGACAGACAGACCTTTTGTCGAGACCATCATAAAAATTGCGAAGCAACTGAGAATCAGGTATCGACAAGGGCGGTCCATAATACACTAAGCGTGTAAATCTAGCCCAGTCCATGTCTATCGTTTCCTTCTCTTTCTGTCGAAAACAATGGATATCTTCCCGTAGAGCAGCTACACGAGATGGAGGGAAGAACTCAAGACAAAACTTGTCTCTAAGCTCTCCCCAACTATCGTTCACGCTACCTACGGTGTATGTGTACCATTGTTCCGCCTTCCCTACAAGAGTACGGAAACAACTTCCACTTGAAGGTATCCAACGTCATACCCATAGTGTAGATAAGAGAACACAAGTTCTCGAAGTCACGAAGATGGTCATATGGGTTTTCACTCGATACACCAGAGAAGATAGTGTACCGAACGACATCGATAGTCGCAGGGAGGGGCTCACAGCCGGATGTGAGGAAAAGACGCACAGAAGGTGATGGCTCTGGGAGCTCATCCCTGGGGGTAGTGATGCATTTACAGGAAAGCTTCACCATGGGTAGCGGAGGTAAAGGTAGAAGAAAAAAAACAAAAAGGATATCTGATGGGTAACAGGGGTGAAGGTAGAAGAAAACGAAAAAGATAAATACGAGGACCACTAGGTTCGAAGATAGTTATAGCAACTGTTCCCCGGCAACGGCGCTAGAAAACTTGTTGGGTATTTTAGCGTCACACGAAATAAATCCGCAAGCGCATGGATACCATTGTAGCTTTCACCTCAGAGTATTCCAAGGGTATCGAATCCAAGGGAACAGTGTGCACTAACTTCGTACTAGTCAGTCCAAGGACACACCCAGATAAAAGGCAAGGATATAGAGGATTCCTAAAGATAGCACTATAGATGAGATTAAAGGTCGATCTCTAGATAGAACTTGGCTTAGGGTACTACTAGCCCTGACTTAACAGGCGACTCCGGTACATGGATCTATGTGGAATGGAGCTCTGACTATATCCAGCTGCGGAGGATCAACGAGGGCCAGATGGGTTGTCACCACCACCTGGATTGCCTCTACCTAACCTTGGGATAAGCCGAACGAATGATAACCAGTAGCGTGGCACACCGTCTACGCTGTGGTTACTGCCGTAGCCAACGGACTACGACACTCTGTACTTATAGAACTACGACCACGGAAGAGAACTGATCTCACTCACTATAGGTACTACTAGCTTATACTAAAGGCATACGAGAGAGCACTCGACCCCGTACTGTGCTTCCAACGTATACGAACGACTTGCAGCAATCGAACGCATAAACCCAGGATCTACACACTAGCAGAGGAAAAAGTCTACTCATGTAACCTAGCATAAACTAGTAGAAAGGAATCACGAACACACTTTATTCTAATTAGAGCATGCAAGCACATCCACTTTATTCTAAAAGACTAGTCATACAAACAGGATACAAACTTGTGCACCTAATCAACTAGATCGAGGGGGCGTGTTCGTGAAGAACACGTGCCTCTAAATGATGAACATGTGAAGAGCACAAGAACATATCACTTGCACTTTGGTCTAAATAGAAAATGCAGAAATACTCACTTTACTCTAATTGAAGAACGAGCATCCATAGAGGTACATCCCTTTCACTCTCTCCCTAGCTTTGATCTAATCAACTACTCCACACTTACACTCTAGAAGGAGGAGAGGAGAGCCTCTCCTCTCAAGAGAGAAAATGAGAGAGGAGGAGAGGAGTTGTGTGTCCCTATTCTAGCCTCCTCCCCTTCTATTTATAGGGGGAGTGAGCATCCTTGAAGAGCACTTGGGAGGCATGGTTTGCCTTGGGAGAGTGGCTTTACTCCTTGCTTTTGTGGACCCAAGCATGATCCGGGGGTTTAAGGCGGTAACTGAGTGGATAACGCCCCAAACCGCCTCTAGGAGATCACCAGGAGTTGACACGTGGAAGCTGGGCTCGAACGGTGATAGGACAGGGTCGGCCGACCCCCTTTCACCGCCAAATGGCCCCAGCTTTCTCTGGGTTGCTCCTTAGTGGGTCCTTGGTCCTGTCCTAGGTGTACGCACAAAACTAAGGTGGTTTGCCTCCTCTGGTGGGCCCTTTGATCCGTGTGCTCTCTTCTGATTGGCTAGAGTTGTGCTTCTTCGCTTGGTGGGTCCATGGATCCATGTGAAGCCTATGTGGCAGCCTCTCATTGGTTGGTGCTGGGTTGCTTGGATCCATAAGGTGTGCTTTCTCTCATCTAATGAGCTGAAACACCTGCATTCAAATATTCATCTACACTCGTGGAACTTGTCAGTATAAAGCCCTATTCTAGTGTTGATGATGACTTTTCATTCATTTTATGCAGGAGTTGACGGCATAAAAGTAGCACTTAACAGCCATCAACAAGGACGGAGACTACTCGTGCGAACGAGTAGTCAGAGAGGGAGATGGAAACTCGTCGTGCGAACCACCACGTGGTCGTGGACTTGTCGTGTGGGACGTCATGTAGTCGGAGAAGGAGGTAGTGGAGCACATGGGCCGCCCAGCTCCTGGCCCATGACGGAAACTGGTCGTACGGGCTGCCAGGTACTCGGAGGCGTAGTACTCGTCGTACTAGCCGTTAAGTACGTTATATGTGAGTCCGTACTGCGTTTTTTGGTGGTCGTGGTGGGCCCTGGTCTAGGGCCCCGTCACTTGGCGTAGTAAGAAGCAAAGTGTAGTTGCTCGCTCTACTGCCGAGGCTGAATTTCGTGCTATGGCTCATGGTGTATGTGAGCTGTTGTGGCCGCAGATTCTCTTAAGAGAATTAAAATTGTTGGAGAGAAGGCCACTAATACTATATTGTGATAACAAAGCGGCTATCGATATAGCCAACAATCCTGTTCATCATGATAGAACCAAGCATATTGAGATGGATCGTCACTTCATTAAGGAGAAATTGGATGCAGGAATAATCTGTGTACCTTATGTTAAGTCAGCTAGTCAGGTGGCTGATGTATTGACCAAAGGGTTGCTCGAGAAGACCTTTTCTGCATTCAGTAGCAAGATGGGTCTATATGATGTATTCGCCCCATCTTGAGGGGGAGTGTTGGTGTGTGTATTTGTAAATAGATGAACTATGAGGACTAAAGTGTAAAATAGGAGGAGTAAAAAGATAGAAGCAGAGAAGGATCGAGAGATAGATCGATCCATTCAGTTCCCCCAAATGTTACTGTTCACGTTCTTCTCCTTCTTACTCCAGATCCAAAATCCCTCCTATACAAGCAACTATGTTTGCTCGTTTTGTTAATAAGTTGGCGAGCCAACTTGTAAGCTGCTCGCGATCCAAATGAGTTAGAAAGCGAAAAATCCAACATACAAAGTCGAGATATCTAAGTCAAACCAAGCTTAGATTTGCATGATGCATATAGAGATGTTCCATACACTGTGAAATTTAACATTTAAAAGATTATAATTACTACTTTTAAAAATATTTTATACTCCCTCATATCGAAATACTTGTCGCAATTGACTTTTTTCTACAACTTTGATCATTTGTCTTATTCAAAAAATTATGTGAGTACCATCTATTTTGTTTGTTACATGCTTTACTATTGTAGGTATTTTAATCTTGACTTACCCTTTAGATATTTGCAACAATTTTTTGAATAACACGAATGGTCAAAGTTGTAAAAAAAGTTAATGACGATGTTGACGTTTGATTATCGTTGCAAAGTTCATTTGGACTTGCAAGCGGACAAATCCCTCGTCGTAGTTAAGGAACCCTTCTTCCCTTGAGTGGTGAACCCAAGGTATCGAATCCGTGGAACAATATGTAATGTAAAATCAATCTAATAACCGAGAAACACTTGCTTCTTTGAGAGGTTTCGAATTGCATCTAATCTACTAAGATCAAAAGAGGTAGCAAGAGAAAGCATTGAGGTACCGATCTAGAGAGGGATCTAGATCGTGTTCATGTCGTCGTTCCGAGCAAGATAAAGAGAGAGTAAAACGAATCTCATTGAAAGCTTCTTTAAACCATGACCTTCGGTCAAACCCCCTAAGTCGCCCCGCCGTACTCGGTGTCAACATCCTGTCACGATGTTCCCCTTTCTTCGCGGTCGAATCTTAGAGCACACCCGTAAGGAGTGCATTGAACTACTTGGTAGATCGGGTATGCACCTCTAGCCACCGCTGCTACAAGAACATCCCATGCAATCTATCTCAAGAATAGATTGAGGAGGAAAACACCCAAGCAAGAACAAGAATTGCAAACAAAGGTACTCGATCGCTAGGAATCGGATCCATTAAAACTCCATCAAAAGTATGAATACATGAAAAAGATCCAACCGGGATCCTACCTTGACCTTGATTCACGCCTCCGGAACTCCGACATGGTCTTCCTTGCAAGGTTCTCACGTCGGCTAGGCAAACCCTAGACGACTAACACGACCCTCCTCTCCGGGGTGGTGTCCCTCAAGCTCCTCTGCTCCTCAACGGCGAATGACGAATTGCTTGATAGGTGGCTCGAGGCACGGGGCTATAAATAGCCCGAGGAACAGCTAGGTCAAAGGGGGCAGCGAACAGGGCCCAGAATGGGCTAGGCCGACCGGCCTGGGCCGGCCGGCCTGGGCCCATCCTGGCCTAGTTCGTTGCCGCCTTTCTTCCGGATGCTTCTCGCGACTTCTTGAGTTTTTGCCGAGTTGCATGTGGGCCCTTGATGTCATTTTCCTCGCGGTTTAGATAAAGGGGCTTTGCGTATGAACTCTCGCATCTTCCGTCTAGGTCCTCAGCATTTCTCGGCTTCACGCTTTAGTCCTTGGCTTGTTTGGAGTCATGTTCACCTTGTATCTTGACTTGTCCCGGGGTCCATGATCACCTTGTAAATTCCTTGATGAACTTTACCCGGAAGTCCTCATTTAAGCTCTTGATTCCTGTGTAAACAACAAACTCCAAAAACCGTGCACGAGTGCGAACATAACAAGTGGCTAGGTTGATGGAAATCGACCGCCAACAGACGACAAATATTTTGATATGGAGGGAGTATATATTGAGATGCTAATCCTAAATTAACATCCAGCTCGTGAGCCTAACAAGCTAGCTCGAGCTACTAACGAGCCAAGTCGAACCATCTTTTTTGCTCGTTTTGTTAACAAGCCAAACCAATCTAGCTTGTTAGACTAACGAGCTGGATCAAGTCGAGTCAAGCCAAACCGAGTTCGCTCGGCGTCCAGCCCTAGTCGTGTACTACGAAGCGGAGCAATACTGTAACAATAACAACCCCGGGCAAGGCCGCAGAATTTTTTCTAATCCTTTTAAAAATAATATAAAATAAATCACGCCAATCTATATTTTCAGAAAATAACTTTTTTACAACAACTTTGTCATTGTAAAAATCAACAGATTGAATATTTCCATTTTCTGTGTATATGCCACCTCGAGAAGGCATCTAAAATTTTTTGAAGTGACAAAACTAAATTAGAGATGCAAAAACTGATGTAAAGCGGACAATATCATCACCATGTCACCTATAGCAAGCTATATCATATTGATTCGGAAAAAAAGAGAGGAGCGCCACAAAATACCTTGGTAGTATGGTCTAAAATTCATTTCACGCCAAAGATATTGATATGAAATTCACAATAAAAAAGGAGTTTATACGAAACTATGATATGCAAAGTAAGGGGTACAAAACGCACCTAAATCACAGAAAGGCAAGGTACTGCAACTAGGGGCTAGATATTTGAAAATGTAGAAAATCTCTCGTTTCTCCCATGATGAAAATGTAAGAACACTACAAGAAACTATTTAATCTGTGACGAACTTTCTGCGACGTTCTCATAAAACATCACGAAGAGCACTGCGTCTACGACGTATTCCTGTTTTTCGTCACGGATGTGCACTGATGGATATTGAAGCCCAGAACACTGTGACGATTTGTTAAATTCGTCGCGATTCTACGACGTATTCCTATTTTTCGTCATGGATGTGCACTGATGGATATTGAAGCCCAGAACACTGCGACGATTTGTTAAATTCGTCGCGATTCGGCCCACAACGCTACGACGTTACAACACATTCGTCGCGATCAACAAATTTAAAAATAGTCATATTATGAATGGAAAATCGATAAATTGAAAAAAAAATCTCAAAAAAACAACAAAAAAGAGAGACAAAGCTAGGAACCGAACCTGAGACCTCAAGTAGACCTAACACCACACATACCATTGAGCTACAAGTTTTACTATGTACTCTTTTGATCTCAAACTTATTTGTACACATATTTCTTCCCTGGCCGCCATATCCCTGCGACATCACCTGCCCACATACGCCACGTCAGTGCCGATTCACCCCAGCCAGCCACGGCCGCGCCCCAGCCAGCCCCGGCCGGCCGCGCCCCGGCCAGCCAGCCACGGCCACGGCCGCACCCCAGCCAGCTGCAGCCGGCCGCGCCCAGCCCGGCCAGGTCACCAGCCACGCCAGCCAGCCACGGCTGCGCCCCAGCCAGCCCCGGTCGCCCGTGCCCCGGCCATGGCTGCACCCTAGCCAGCCGCGGCCGGCCGCGCCCAGCCCGCCCTGGTCACCCGGCGGAATATAAAAAAAAGAAAAAAATTGCGCTACAAAGAATCGAATCCGCGACCTCAAACTTAGGGAGCACGACTCCCACCACTAGGCCACTCCACCAGTTGTAGTCACTTGGGGATAGTTTTCTTTCTATACAGTTTTGTAACCAGGACGCAAAAAATGGAAAACGGGGCGTGGGTGGGATTCGAACCCAGGTGGCGGAGACAAGGTTGCAGTGCCTTACCACTGCGCTACGACCAGGTTGGTGATTTATAATGGCAAGTTTCCTTCATATACAATGCGATGGAGCTTCAGGACCATGTGGCAGCACTGGGTTGGTCGAGTTGCTTCGCAGGGACCACGTGGCGCACGGTGAGCTCGTTTCCCCATCATTTTTTCTTTTTAATCTACAATTAAAATTTGAAACTAGTGTTTCTCGGTCATAGTAACTCCAAATTCATTTTTTCTATTTTTTTTGTAAAATCACGATCTTTCATGTAATATCGTTCGTTTGCATATTAATAGCTATTTCATTAATCTTTTTTATACAACTTCTTTTCTTGTACTGAAAGAGAATAAATAAAAGATATTTTTGCATAACAAATGGTAACATAAGTTATTATTTTCTAATGTTATGATACACATAAGGTTGTAGCCAAGTTTGAGATGCACACGACTTTGAAAATGTAAATCACCACTCAAATCTCAAAGTTTGTGTTGAGTTATTAGAAACTATGTCAGAGATGTATCCATTTGTGAGTAGTGTATGTCGTCACTTCCTTGAAACCACTTAAATTTTTTATGGCAAGATTGTGGACCAAAAACATGTTGTTATGCCAATTTGTAGAATTTTTTGACCAAATTCAAATATTATGTGAATTTCTCATCAATCTCCTAGATGTGGGCTAGAATGGATCTTAGGCGCCTAAATATAGTTTTTTTTTGAATTTTTTTGAATCTTATTAGAGGTACATATAAGTCAATTTGGAATTACTTTCGGTAAACATGCAGAAATTCATTTAAATGATAGAAATAAGCAAATCTTCTTGAAAATTCTTGAAACTCCTTGGTGACAACTTATATGTTGTCTTTTACATGTGAAAAATGTGTTGGGGGTATATAATGTAAATAATTTTTGAGTTGTTTGAAAGGGTGTGTTACTTAGTTGTTTAAAAAAATAGAAAAACAACTTTTTTGCACAATAAGTGGTAGTGTAACTTCATATTTTATCATACTAAGACCAAAATAAGATTGTGACCAAATTTGAGGTGCATATGACTTCAACAATATTATGAGGTGTTCAAACTTCAAAGATTTGAGTATAGTTATAAGAAACTATGTGAGAGATGTTACTATTTGTGAACATCTATAATATCATTTTATTAAAACCATCTGAATTTTTTATAGCATCATTATATGCTTGAAATATGGTTCTATGTCAATTTGGAGAATATTTTGAACAAATTTAGATATTATTATTATTTTATAACAAGGTGACTAGTAGAAGTTCGAGTTTTCCCTACAAGTCAATTGAAGTTTTCGTCAATCTCCTAGATGTGGCCTAGAATGGACCATAAACACGTAAATATAGTTTTTTTGAATTTTTTTTGAATTTTATTAGAGGTACATATAGGTCAACTTGAAAATACTTTTGGTAAGCACGCAGAAATTCAATTAAATGATAGAAAATAGAAAATATGTTTGAAAATTCTATAAACTCCTACAATACAACTTATATGTTGTATAGTGTGTATAAAAAATTACTTGGTGTATATATAATCATTACTTTTATGAGTTACTTCACAATTGTGCAACTAAAAGAAAAGAAAAGGAAAAGGATATTAAACAGTGAAGAAATGAGAAGGCCCATTCCAGCCCAACTTTATCCAACCGTCCATTCCAAATCGATGGTTCAGATCGCACGTCGATGGTATATAATCAAGCACTCCCCTCAGATGAAACCCTATCTGCTGTCGCCCCACCCTCTCACTCACTCGGCCTCCGCCTCCACCTCCTCTCTCCCTGGCGCCCAAATCTGCTCCACTCTGCCACCCAGCGCTCCCGCCGGCCTCCAAGCTCTCCTTCCTCGCCGCCGGCCTCCCCGCTCCTCGCCTCCACCTTCCCGACCCTCCTCCGTGCGCTCCCCTTGGCCCTGCTTGCCAGGCGCGGCGCGGCGCCGCCTGGCCGCAGCCAGCGGTGGCCGGGACCAGTCGGCCTCCGTCCCCACGTGCGAGCCCTCCGTGTAGTGGCCATGAGCAGCGAGGGGGCGAGGAGGATGGTGCGGCGAGGCACTGGAGCCGCCTCTCCAGATCTGCGTGCAGGAGCCGACAACCTCCCCATCGACCCCTTCCCATTTTCTGAGATCTCTTTCATTCGTCAGTTTGAGAGCTTTTTCTTTTGCAGGGTCAGATCAGAAACAACAGCTTGATTTTCGAACTGAAACAGGTTTGCTGTTCCCTGTTAGAAACTCGATTTGGGTAGCTGTACTCATCTCATGGGAAGTGTCACTTTCAGCAAATAGTGATCTTAGTAATTGGTGGTGGGTTTAATCTGTGAGCAGCAGTAGCTTTGTTGGAGAAGTCCCTTTCATGGAATAGAGCACACTCATTGTTTATTCTCAACTTTTGCTAGTCTGCTCCTTTGTTTATTCATGGCAAGTGGTTGACGTATTTCAGTTTTGCACTGTTTAATAAGCTTAGCTCGTCAGTTTCACTTACATGCTAGCTATTCTGTTCTACGGCCACTGCAATGTAATTATATGAGCTTGATATATATGCATGTGTTAGCTCTTTGGTCACCAGGAACTCGCACAGAATGGCTGCATGGTGTAGCTTGCATCCTGCTTCTGATAAATGATAAATGTGAACCAGCGATTGAGTTGTCACATACAATTTGCTTGTTTATCTGTTATAGGAATAGCTCTTATGTTTAACTAAAAAGTCATCTGAATCTGTCCTGACAAGTTCTTATCTTAGCTGCTCACAAGGAGTTCTTGTGCCAAGTCCTAAAATGCATATTTGTATGTCCTTCAATTTATGTCCTTCAATTAATCTCACAACATATATTAATTTGTCAGCTTGCACGCTTTGCAAATCAATGTTTAGACAGTTCAGAGTTGCACTTGCCTGACATGGATATCTTGATCCTTGTGAGGGCTTAGACTAACCCTTGTGTTAAAATGATAGGCCTGACTGGTTAATCCATTAAGTTCTTCATGCATATAGTCTCCCATGTTAATTGCTATCGTAATTTGGAAAACCATGTCTCAGTTATTGGCAACAAAGTTAACTTTCATGAGGCAGTAAAATATTACAGTTTTGCATGTTACACATATCAAGCATGCATATGAGCAGTAAAATAATGGTGAATTCTTTCTCCTGGTACTTTTGTCTTGTTTTCGGTTTCAGCAAACAACCCAACTTTTATTTATTTCTTTTTGAGTTTTGATCTCTGCTTCCATTGCAGCCAAGTACCAGAGGTGCTGCTTGTCTCACACGATGGAATGGAAGGACAAGAATATGTTTGTTTCTGAAGTATGTGAAAATCTTAAGTATTTTACAATTATTACTGGAAAAAAAGGTTTAAATTGTCATGTGATTCTTTCATGTATCTGTTAGTTCACCATTTACTCATGTTCCATGTCTTGGCCTTGTTTACTGCAGTCCTGGCTCCAGTAGCAAGGAGTACATTTGTGATGCAAGCAACCTGTTCAACCTATAATGCTAGAAAGGTATTGCTTCACTCTTGCACTTCACTCTTGCACCTATAATTTAAGGCATAGTTCTTTCTGAATGTTCTTCGTGTTGTACTACAGTAATCATTGTTAGTGCTATTCTTTGCCTGGAGTGTTAATTTATTCTTTGCTACATTAATCTCAATGCCAAGTATTAATTTAATCTTTACCTACAGCTTTGGTTTGTCTGAATTGTTCCTAGACCCAACAGTTTAAAGTTTAAACAGTTGTCATGTGTCCTAGTGTCCTGTTGAGATATATGGTTTAATAGTGATTATAGATGTGGTCACTGAGCACTGATAATGCCATTTGTGGATATGCATGTTTTTCGGAGTTGGTAACTTTTTCCATGTAAAATTGATATTTCTTTAAGTTGATATTACATTGACCTGTTCAAATTCGATACTACTTAGAAGCTATTATTTGCTGTTACAGTTTGATAGTAGTCTTCTTTTTGTTGCAAATATTGTTGGCAGTATTTGATATTTTGACAATGTTTTCTTTTCAGGTTGAGGATCATATGCAAGGAATAAAGATGTTTATCTCCATATTTTAATAATGCTTCTAAGTCTGACATGTATTGCTAGATCTGTCTGTGTGTACCTGTATAAAAAGTTTGAAGTGATCTGTTGGATTTGATAATGTCATTATGGCCTTTTTTTGCTAATTTTATCTTGGAGTTCTGAATTTGATTTTCCTTTCGGCTGAAATGGCTGTTGGGCTGAAGTGGATTAAATTGTGATGAGCATTTTTGGTGGGCTGAAATGGTATCAATTGAAATTATATGGGTTGAACTTTTGGCCCACAATGTGGTCCACTTCACGTCGGCTGCCACGTCATCGTCCACGTTGGCTGCCACGTCATCGTCCACGTAGGCTGCCACGTCATCGTTGTCCATGTAGGCTGCCACGTCATTTTCCATGTAGGCGTCCATATCAGTAGCCACGTCAGCATCAGCATCCATGTTGGCAGCCACAATGATCCATGTCAGCAGCAATCCGTGACGATTATTTTCGTAGCTAAAACTGGGCTTTGGGTTGGGTTGCATGGGCCTTGGGCTGCTCCGTGACGATTCAGATACGTCACAGACCGTGACGTTTATTAAGGAACGTCGACAGATTTAATCAATGACGCCCATTCCACCACGAAAATTTAAATCGTCGCGGATGCTGATTTGCGACGAATTTTATTTAATCCGTGACAGAATGATTGCGTCACAGAATAAATAGTTTCTTGTAGTGGAAATGCAACGACAACTCGTGGCTAGATATTTCAACTAGATAACAAAATAAATGCCGGAAAAGCACAATGTAAATGGAAAGGGAAAAACACACATCATCAATGAAAAATCAAGTGAAACATGCAATTAAGTAATGATTATATACTGCAAACCTATGGCAAATATGAGAGGGTGGAAAACTAATTTAGAATAACAAGGAAAGCAAATTCAATCAAGTGAAACATGTACAACTGCTTAAAGTAAATAGTCATCGAACAAAAACACTTTCACCTCACAAAAAATCATGACACCCTGACCTTTTACATGAAGTCCTAAACTTGGAATATGAGAAACAAATGAACAACGAAAGGCATAATACAAAAGGATGTCGAACCGGAGAAATAAACCACAGAGATGAGGCAAAATTTAAAAATTAGATCATAGCTTAAAACTAAACACTGCATATTCAATGTCATAGAATAAAAATTTGTATTGAAAGTCGTACACGGTTTAGAACCGTTTCATCTAATAGAGGGTAACCAGTTTTGACCTAATATTCTTAAATTAAACAGTAACAGGAAACATATAAGACACAAATGAATGAGAAATTAGTATCTAGTAGTCTCCAGATCGATCATCCAGCAAAATAAATCGATGAAACACACATATGCACGAATTGAAACGTCAACAATTAATAAATCGATTGGTACGTACATGCGGTTCTCCGAGTGTTGTCACCGTGATGCATTTATTATTTCATGACGAATGTAGCTCATCCGTGTTTAAAGGCCTAACGACGACAACCACTTTGATGTTGTTGTCGTCATTGTGTTGCTGCACGCCTGCGCCTGCGTGGCCGCCGCCTCCGGTATCTCCACCATCGGAACCCTAATTAACCACGCAACTGATTATCAGAGACCACGTACACAGATGAATTGAACCCGAACATGCATGCATTCATGTTGCGCGGATCGGATCGGGGAAGAAATTAAGAATCACCGTACCTGATCGAACTTTTGTGACGCTGCTCTGTGAGATGATTACTAGGTTGATCGAATTGGGTTGTGAGGGAGGGAGAGAGAGAGAGTGACGAAGCAGAAGATAGAGGATGGGAGGAGCCCGATATATAGGCCACGGCCAGCCAGGGATCGGAGCAGAGAGGCTAAAGTTCACTCTTGTTTGAATCGCTCCGTTATTGTAACAAGCTAAGAATGCGCCTAGTATGTTGTAGTGCCTCGCTGGTCCATTGATAGCAACAAACAATCCAGATTCAGGCGTAGTACATCTGTTATAGAGACTTCAGGCGTAGTACATCCGTTATCAAGACGAGCACGCGGCTAGTAGATATTAGACGTGTACATACGCGTCAAAAATGCTCCATCGATCAGCGGAGGAAAGGCAGGTGGTGTGCGTCGACAACCAGTGGCTAGATATTTCAACAAAATAAATGCGGGAAAAGCACAATACAAATGGAAAGGGAACAATTCACATCATTAATGAAAAATCAAGTGAAACATGTAATTAAGTAATCATTATATATTGCAAACCTATGGCAAACATGAGAGGGTGGAAAACTAATTTAGAATAACAAGGAAAGCAAATTCAATCAAGTGAAACATGTACAACTGCTTAAAGTAAATAGTCATCGAACAAAAACACTTTCACCTCACAAAAAATCATGACACCCTGACCATTTACATGAAGTCCTAAACTTGGAATATGAGAAGCAAATGAACAGCGAAAGGCATAATACAAAAGGATGTCAAACCAGAGAAATAAACCACAGATATGAGGAAAAAATTAAAATTAGATCATAACTTAAAACTAAACACTGCATATTCAACATCCTAGGATAAAAATTTGTATTGAAAGTCGTACACGGTTTAGAACCCTTTCATCTAATAGAGGGTAATGAGTTTTTGATCATTTATCTTAATTGTTCTTCAAATAAGAACGTAGAGTTGCAGCAACATCTCACGGAGTAAGTAACATATTTTTACATAGAACATCATATCATCATTTCTAGCATAGTTGCACCAAATAAAATCCCACAAATATAAATTTCAAATCCTAACATAATTGACCTGTCAAATTTCACACAAGTTGGCCTAAAATTCTTAAATTAAACAGTAACAGGAAACATATCAGACACAAATAAATAAGAAACATACCAGTTCTTTTTTGTTATGTTCTCCATGTCCTGAGTGTACCTTACATCATCAATCCTGATGCGAGTGTCAGTGTTGGAGAATAGCAGACACTGAAATGCAGCCATTGAAAACGCTCTCAGGCCCAGCTTCCTAGTGAGAGTCATGTTCTTCAATTTAGAAATGATGACATGAACACTGATGCAAGCATTGCCACATATTTGAACTCCGAGAACGTCCCGTAATGCACGAGCATCTGCATCAGACATGGAGGGTGGGTCGCTGCCAGAATTTGGTAACATGAAAGAACACCAAACACTATGCTCAGTGACAGGAATCTCTTTGCCACCACCAATCTCTAGTTTCATCACCTCTGGGTTGAGCTTCCGCATCAGCCATCTGAGCAATTTTCTAGACAAATAATTGGGCTTGAAGCTCAGTAGGCCACCTAAGCCCTTGGCAACGACGTCAGCTTTCATGCCATCAGACAAGGCATCAACAAGCTTTAAGAACTATGCAGGTGAGCATCACATAGAAGCATTCTTATTTTTGCCCTTATCCTCATCACCCACAGGCCACAGCGATAGCCACATCCTCGTCACCAGACCGATCGCCAACAGGGGCGAACTCTGGATCTTGCTCATCATCGTCATCATCACTTTCTGCAGCTTGAGCAGGATGGCGGGGGGGGGGGGAGTTCTCAACCGTAACCTCTTTCTCTTCTCTTTCAATTCATTTTTGTCAACTTCCTTCCGCTTGTTCTGTACACAGGCTGAACGACGGCTAGTGTCAGCGCCTTGCTGACCTGTGACATTCTGTTCTTGATCCATTGTAAAAAAGCATTGAAAAAAGAGGAATGAAAAAACATGAGGACACAATAACATGATGATCTCGTAAAACAAAATTGTTAATCATCACTCACTAAAAATGCACCAACACATATGCACTACACACTAATGCACCAACACATACACATTATATTTTGTGATTGAACTGTGCATGAGTGCATTAGCAACAAAACAACAGTATGTGTGATTGAATTCAAATAATGAAAAAACGGCCACAGTGCCCCAGATTGCAACATGCACTATGATGAGGCCATGGACCAGGGCCCACTAAGACCCCTGAAAAACGCGGTACGGACCCACGTATGGCATGCGCCGTCAGCTAACACAATGAATGTTACGCTGTCCGAGCACGTGGTAGCCCGTACGACCAGTTTTCGCCATGGGCAACAAGGCAAGCGGCTCCCGGCCATCCGTACCCTCTTCCCCGAGTACATGGTGGTCCATACGACAAGTTCCCGCCTCCACTCCCGACTACTCGCTCGCACGAGTAGTTTCCGCCTCACGGCCGCGGCTACTCGCTCGCACGAGTAGTCTCCGCCTCCAAGCCACGACTACTCGTTCACACGAGTAGTTTCCGCCACCGACCCGCGCGGGCTTCACAGGGAAGGCACGGGGCGCGTGGACCCACCAGATCGAGATCCCGGGATCTCCGCGCACGTTCCTCCGTGCACCGCCACGCATCCGCCCCGCCGCGGCGGTCCTCCCGGGCCCGACCGATTCGGTGTCAGGGGACAGATTCGTCAAACCCTGCCACGAACGGCACAGTGACCGTCGTACCGCAGACAGCGTAATGGGCACTGGACGGCGTACGGTGCAGTACACACTACGCCCTAAGCATCGGGAGACACGGCATAGATCACCTACTCGCACGAGTAGTTCTCCGGCTCTGACTAGTTCAAAACTTGGCCGTCAAGGCCGCAGGTACGCAAGCCCCGTCGGCGTCCCGTGATACCCCGGTACACAGCCCGCCACGTGTCAGCCTCCCTGCACGGGTCCACCCTGTCCAGGTCGATCCTGTGTCAGAAGACGGATTCTCCTGCCGCTCCTCTGCAGGGGCGGTGCGCATCGTACCACGGAGGGCACGGGAAACGCTGTGCCACCAACGGCACAGTGCAAGCCGTCACCTATCCCTTGATCGTCGTGGTGCAGGCTACTCCGTTTCCACAGCACCAGAAAAGACAAGCCCCTGATCCACTGACGGGATCAGGGCCAGTACTCTGCCTCCTGTACCCGACTAACTACTCGAAGGAGGGCGCAGGGGGCCCCGGGATGGCTACTTGGGACGCACGGGATCTGCACCGTCACCCAAGGCCCCGTAATAGTGCTTCGCTGCTGCTGCTGCCTGATAGCCTGATGTAGAGAAGGACGCCTCGCACTGTAGATTAGCTCAACACACTCGATGTAAACCGCCCTGAGCCTCCCCTTGCGACTATAAAAGGGAAGGGCAGTGGCACATACAAGACACGTTCGTTTCCACCCCCACACGCACTTAGCATCGATATCCCATCTCATACAACGCAAGCATTCACACACACTCACTCACGTACGCAGACTTCTGCTACTTGAACCACTCGCACACCAGGGACTTGGGCTCTACACCCTCTCCCGACTTGTTTGTACCCCCTACTACAAACTCCCGAGCATAAGGAACACTTCCTCTCTGACTGGACGTAGGGTATTACTCTCCGGAGGCCCGAACTAGTATAACCCCGAGTGTCTCCTGTGCTACCGTGCGGATCGGAACACGCGCTCTTATATAAATTTACTTGCCGGCGGTACCGAACCCCGACAGTTGGCGCGCTAGGTAGGGGCCTTCGCGTGTTTTCGACGTTCCTTTTAGGGTCCGCACGCCCCTCTCATCATCCGCTTTGACGAAAGCCTTCACCAAGCCACTGCTGATGGACTCCCCCGTGGGGTCACCAGAGTCGCTCATGGCTGGACTCGAGATCCGGTTCGGAAGCCTGAACTTCCGAGCGACTGGAGACGGCTACGACATGCGCCTCGTCGACGAGGTCATCGATGCACCTGCGCCGACTCCCGCTCCGTCCGCCCCGCCACGCTCACCCTGGCGCAAGAGGCGCTCAGGCAAGCGCTCAAAGCAGGCCAAGGCGGAGCGGCGCAGGGCAACACGTGCTAGCTCCCCTCCGCGGGTCGAAGCTGGTACACCGCAGCCCGCTAGCGCAGCCGAGGACTCCCTGCCGTCAGACTCGACGGAGCGTATCACCAGGGAGGGCGCCCCGTTACCACCTCTTCGTGGAGGGAGGTCCTACGCAGCGGCAGCGTGTTCCTCTTCATAGAGCACAGACTGGGCTATGTATGAGAACTACCCCAGCCATCGCCTCTGCTGCAACATGGGGCTTGCCGCGACCTCGCCCGATGAGCAGTACCTCATCACTGACGGTACTGATGACATCTCGAGTCCGGAGTGGGATTACTATGGGCTTCGCGACATCGACGCCTTCCGTCGTTTCCAGACAGGGGCGGACTACTGTTTTGGCTACTCTGATGACTCTGACGATGGGGGTTACGACCCCCGCGAGTGCTTCGTCATTGGCAACGCCCCGGTCGCTCTAGTACCAGCTCACACTCCGGATAGAGCACTTCACTCCGCCCATAGCTCGACGGCGGACAGTGCGGCTGAGGCCCAGGTTCCACCCAACGCCGCCGCACAACACGCTCGACTGGACGAGTTGGAGGACGCCCAGCGCCAGCTCGACAATGAGCGGGCCCAGCTTCACCAACAACTCGGGCAGGACCCGAACCCGACTCCCGCTCGCGCATGGGCAAGTGACGTTCAGCAGCGCATCATCAACGACGACCGAGACGTCGTTGATGGCACGCCCGTCTTCAAAAGAGCGTCGCAGAACCTGGCGGCGGCTGCGATCCTTCTCCGGAAGGTACCAGAGACGGCCACGCCTCAAGAGAAAGAGATGCATAAGCAAATCAAGACACTCCTCGAGACTGCCGCTGTGCAGCAGGCGGAGAGCTCTGCTTATCGACAGCGGGGCTCGCAAGGTCGCGGGCACTCCGAGCCGCGACAACCCGCGGCACCATCGCAGCAACCCGCGGCACCGTCGCAGCAACCGCGACGGTCCGAGGAAGTCAACGTACCTGTCAAAAGCCGACTGGGGCCCCACCGCGACGCACGTGACACCATCAAGGCGCGGCGGAGGGTTGACGCGAGTCAGCACGACGACTACGAGGAGCAACCTCGTAAGGAGTACAACTGGCGACGCGGAGGCCGGTACGACAGCGACGAGGACCGGTGCCGGAGTAGCTCACCTGATCCCCAAGGGCCTCGTGCCTTTGGGAAGAATGTGCGTAGCGCCCGCTTCCCTTCGCGTTTCAGGGCTCCGACCTCCGTGCCCAAGTACGACGGCCAGACCAACCCCAGCGTCTGGTTGGAGGACTACCGACTGGCATGCAACGCCGGCGGAGCACGAGATGATCTGTTTATCATCAAGAACCTGCCGCTACATCTCGCGGACTCGGCCCGCACGTGGCTCGAGCACTTGCTGTGGGGCAAGATCGACAGCTGGTCACAACTACGCGACGCCTTCATCGGCAACTTCTAGGGCACGTACGCCCGACCAGGGAACCGCTGGGACCTGCGCAACTACAAGCAGATGAAGGGCGAAAGCTTGCGCGACTACATCCGACGCTTCTCCAAGTGGTGCACCGAGTTGCCCAGCACCACCGACACGGATGTCATCTCAGCTTTCCAGAATGGCACCACGTGTGCCACGCTGATCCATCGGATCGGGCGGCGGAAGCCGCTGTCTACTCGGGAGCTGCTCGACATCGCGACCGACCACGCCAACGGGGAGGAAGCCGTAGCCGCGACGCTCAGCTCTGTCGCAAGCAAAGGGAAGCAGCCAGCCGAAGCTGGCGACGGTCCGTCCACACCAATCAAGAATAAGAAAAGCAAAGATAAGAGGTACCGTGAGGATACCTTGGTAGCCGCTGTCGACCGAAAGACAGCGAAACCTAGAGGCAACCCTCCTGCGGGTCACTTCGAGAAGCTGTTGGATGCCCCGTGCCCCAACCACGAGGGCCCAGTCAAACACGCCTTCAAGGATTGCAACCTGATGAAGGCCTACCTCGTCGGCACGCTGAAGAAGAGGAGTGATGCTCCGACCGGCGACGGAGGGAAGGACAAGGGTAATGACGAGGGAGGGTAAGACGGAGCTGTGATGATGATCTTCGGAGGCTCGGAGGCGCGGCAGCCCAAGCGTCAAGAGAAGGTGGTACGCCGAGAAGTCTACCAGCTCGAGCATGCGACTCCGACCTACCTGAAGTGGTCAGAGATGCCGGTTACATTTGACCGGCACGATCATCCTGATCACATACCCCGACCGGGTAGCTACCCACTGGTCGTGTCACCCTTGTTCGGCACCAAGCGTGTGCACAAGGTACTGATGGACGGAGGCAGCGGCCTCAACGTCATCTAAATGTCGACCCTGGACGACATGGGGATTCCGCGGTCCCGACTGCGGCCGTCAACGGCGCCTTTCCACGGGGTCGTACCCGGGAGGGAGGCGGTCCCACTCGGGTAGATCGATCTGCCCGTCATGTTCGGAACTCCGAGCAACTTCCGGACAGAAACCCTCACCTTTGAGGTGGTGGGATTCTCGGGGACGTATCACGCGATACTCGGAAGGCCAGCTTACGCTAAGTTCATGGCCGTCCCCAACTACACGTACCTCAAGCTGAAAATGCCCGGTCCGGAAGGCATCATCACAACTGGTACAACTTTCCAGTACGCATACGAATGCGATGCTGAGTGCTTCCAGT
Source organism: Cenchrus fungigraminus (assembly GCA_036936925.1). Taxonomy (NCBI): domain Eukaryota; kingdom Viridiplantae; phylum Streptophyta; class Magnoliopsida; order Poales; family Poaceae; genus Cenchrus; species Cenchrus fungigraminus. The sequence goes on along the minus strand of CM072779.1, from coordinate 25,926,004 downwards.
TCACTGAAGCACTGATCCGGTCTGAGAAGCTAGCTGCCGAGCCCCCCTCCGAGGAGCAAGAAATCCCCGAGTCGTCCAAGCGTGCGGCCTGCTCTTTCGAGCCCGCCAAGGACGCCAAGGAAGTGCCTGTCTCCGACGACGGCCGCACACTCCGTATCGGGACGGCGCTCGGTTCCAACTAGGAAAGCACGCTCGTCGACTTCCTCCGCGCGAATCTTGATGTATTCACATGGAAACCCTCTGATATGCCGGGGATTCCAAGGGAGGTCACCGAGCACAAGCTTAACATTAAGCCCGGCTCGAAGCCGATCAAGCAGCGTCTGCACCGCTTCAACTCCGACAAGTGCAAGGCTATCGGAGAAGAGATCAAGAAGCTTATTAGTGCAGGGTTCATTCGTGAAGTCTACCACCCCGAGTGGTTAGCAAACCCTGTACTCGTTAAGAAGAAGAATGGCAAATGGAGGATGTGCGTTGATTACACAAGCCTGAACAAGGCATGTCCAAAAGATCCATTTCCTTTACCGCGCATAGATCAAGTAGTCGACTTGACGGCTGGGTGCGAAACCCTCTGTTTTCTTGATGCTTATTCAGGGTATCATCAGATCGCAATGGATCTGATCGACCAGCTCGCTACCTCGTTCATCACCCCGTTTGGCGCGTACTGTTACGTTTCCATGCCTTTCGGGTTGAAAAATGCAGGGGCCACATTCCAGAGATGCATGCGTTGCGTCTTTGGGGATCTCATCGGATGGCTGATCGAGGCCTACGTCGATGATATCGTGGTCAAGTCAAAGAAGGTAGGCGACCTGATACCCGACCTTACCGCGGTCTTCAAGAAGCTGAGGGAGCACGGCGTGAAGCTGAACCCCGAGAAGTGTGTCTTCGGGGTCCCCAGGGGCATGCTACTCGGGTTCGTCATATCGGAGCGCGGCATCGAGGCAAACCCCGACAAGATCTCTGTGATTACTGGCATGGGGCCCATCAAGAATCTGAAGGGGTGCAGCGTGTCACCGGATGCCTCGCTGCTCTCAGCAGGTTCATCGCCCGACTAGGAGAGCGCAGCTTGCCGCTGTACCAGCTCATGAAGAAGTCGGAGCACTTTCAGTGGACGCCAGAAGCACAGGAAGCACTCGACTCGCTCAAGAAACTACTCGAGAGCCCACCAGTGCTCACCGCGCCGGCTGAGGAAGAGCCGATGCTCCTATACATCGCTGCGACGACCCAGGTCGTGAGCGCGGTGCTGGTAGTTGAGCGAGACGAGCCTAGCAAGACGCAGAAAGTTCAGCGCCCCGTCTACTTCGTGAGCGAAGTCCTCTCCGACTCGAAGACACAATACCCACAGATACAAAAGCTGATCTATGCTGTCCTCATCACCAAGCAGAAACTCCGGCATTATTTCGACTCACATCGCATCACGGTGGTGTCCAAGTACCCGCTTGGCGAAATCATACGAAGCCCAGAGGCAGAAGGCAGAATCGCTAAGTGGGCCCTTGAGCTGATGGGGCAAAACATCGAGTATGCGCCCCGCACTTCCATCAAGTCGCAAGCGTTGGTTGACTTCGTCGCTGAATGGACGGAGATCCAAACACCTCCTGCTCCCATCGAGCACGAGACGTGGCTCATGTACTTCGACGGATCCCTCATGAAGGAAGGAGCTGGGGTCGGACTCGTGTTCATCTCGCCTCTGGGCGTGCGAATGGAATACATGGTCCGACTACATTTCGCGGCCTCCAACAACGTCACTGAGTACGAGGCGCTCATCAACGGTCTCCGGATCGCCCTCGAGCTGGGAATTCGACGTCTCGACGTCAGGGGAGACTCCGACCTGGTCGTGGGACAGGTTATGAAGGAGAAGAACTGCATAAGTCCGAAGATGGCCGCCTACTGCCGGGCGGTGCACGAACTGGCGGACAAATTCCACGGGCTCGAGCTCAATCATGTACTGCGTGAGTACAACAAGGCGGCTGACACCCTCGCAAAGGCGGCGTCAAATCGAAAACCCGTTCCACACGGGGTCTTCGCCAACGACCAGCACGAACCATCCGTTCACTCCAAGAAGGGCAAGTCGCCAAAGCCGTCGACACAAGAGGTCATGGAGATCGATAGGGCGCAAGAACCCAACCTCGAAAACCCCGACTGGAGGATTCCGATCCTCGAGTGGATGGTGGAAGGAAAACTGCCACCCGACAAGGAGACGGCTCGACGCATCGCTCGCATGGCCAAGTTGTATAAACTGGTCGACGGCGAGCTCCGTCGAAAGGGCGACAAAGGCATGTTCATGCGGTGCATCCTGGCCGACCAGGGCAAGGAACTGCTGCAAGAAATCCATGCGGGCATTTGCGGACACCACGCCGGTCCGAAAACCATCGTCGGAAAGGCCTTCCGACAAGGTTTTTACTGGCCCTCCGAGGTTGCCGACGCAACTCAGATCGTGCGCAGCTGTGAAGGCTGCCAGTTCTACGCACGACAAACCCATCTCCCGGTGCAGGCTTTGCAGACCATTCCCATCACCTGGCCATTCGCGGTCCGGGGGCTGGACATGGTCGGGCCACTGAGGAAAGCACCCGGGGGCTACACCCACGTGCTCGTCGCCATCGACAAGTTCACGAAATGGATCGAGGCCAAGCCCATAACGAATGTCCGTTCCGAGGAAGCCGTCGCGTTCTTCACCGACATCATTTACCGCTTCGGGATCCCAAACTCCATCATCACCGATAATGGCACGCAGTTCACTGGCAAGAAATTCCTCAAGTTCTGCGACGACAACCACATCCGTGTGGATTGGGCCGCCGTCAGTCATCCAAGAACCAATGGGCAAGTGGAGAGGGCCAATGGCATGATTTTGCAAGGTCTAAAGCCGCGGATATTCAAGCGTCTCGAGAAGTTTCGGGCAACGTGGGCCGCGGAGCTCCCGTCAGTCCTATGGTGCCTGCACACCACTCCGAGTTGGGCTACTGGCTGTACGCCTTTCTTTCTCGTCCACGGGTCGGTAGCGATCCTCCCAACGGACATTGACTATGGCAGCCCGCGAGTTCAAGCCTACACTGAAGAGGGCAACCAGGTCGCCCTCGAGGACGCTATCGACCAGCTAGATGAGGCACGCAGCGTCGCCCTCCTCCACTCAGCACAATATCAGCAAGCTCTACGCCGCTACCACGAACGCAACATACGGGAGTGCGAGTTCCAAGTCGGCGACCTCGTCCTCCGACGAGTTCAGAGTAACGAGGGGCGACACAAGCTCTCACCTCCATGGGAGGGGCCGTTCATCGTCGACCAAGTACTCCAACCAGGAACCTTCAAGCTCAAGTACGAGGACAGCAGGGTCATCTCCAATGCCTCGAACATAGAGCAGCTACGCTGTTTTTACCCTTAAGTATTTATTTCGTTTTCATCTTATGATAATGCAAGAGCTCTGAGCTACTTTATCTTTCATGAGATGATATCTTCCTTAAGCTTACATCTTTACTCAAGTAAATTGTCTTTATGCTTGTCTCACCCCATGGGCAAGTCTCCGACTTGTCCATGGGCTCAGGGGCTACCCGAGGGCTGCGCCCCCCCCTCCCCTGAGCATTGCGAAACCTTTTTTTCGATCAAAAACCATCCATGGTTTCTCGTATGATCGACGCGGTACGCTCACATTCCTTAAAGGGAGATGAACGACGACTCCAGCGGTCATGAACCTGCGCTCGTCCGGGCTCCGAGTACTTATGCCCCCGCGGCTACGGTACAAAGACCCACGAGCAAAGTTTGTGACCTCAAGTTATCGATCACTCGCCCCTTCGAAGGGATTCTGAGTAACCGTCTCAAACTCTCAAGAGTTTTCTTGTTTGCAAAAACATGAGCACACATGCCTATTTTTCTCCGAAGTACTCGGGGGCTGCCCGCTCGAGTAGTAACGCTTCTAAACTAAGCCCGGTCGAGTCGCCTAGTTCCTACGCCTCCACGGCTACGGAGCAAGACACCATCAGCAAAGTTTTAAGTTACGCTACTCGGCGCACAGGTCCTCTAACTACTCGAGAAAAGGGCAACAAACAATCAAAATGCTTAAACTTGAAATAAGAACAGGTTCTTAACCCACAAGTTCGCCATAAACATTTGGCCCACAAGTTTTTACAGGCATGATTAAAAAGCCTCGGTGAGGCAACCTAGTTTTTCTTTACAGGCCCAGGTCGTAAAGGGCATGCCTCAGCATAGCTTTGGCGAAGTCGACGGTGCCTTCTTCGATGCTGTCGTACTGCTCGTCGGTGTAGCCCGGGCACCACCCCTGGCCAAGCAGCGCCCTGTCCAGGTCTGGGAAGTGCGACAAGAAGATGGCTACCACCTTGCGGACGACGTCGCCAGCCGTATCCATTGCCTGTTGACGAGCTGTCGCAGCGGCCAACTCCAAGCGGTCCTTCAGGTGGTCGGGAGGAACACCGAGTTCGTCGCACATCTTGATGATGGCCGCTCCCATCCCGTTGCGGATCGACTCCAGCTGCTTGATATCGGCTTGGGCTCCCGCGAGTGATTTTCGCTCCTGCTCAAGCTCAGCCACGACATCTGGAGAAAAGTGAAAAGACCAATATCAGCAAAGAATGAGCCAATCCAAAGAAGGCAAAAGACGAAGAGGACACGTCTCTTACTGTTGAGCTTCTCGTTAGCCTCCTTGACCAGCTCCACCAGCTTCTGGTTCTCGACGAGGCGGGTGGTCGCGGCGCTCTCGTGATCCGCGACCTGCTTCTGCAAGTCGGTACGGGCCACGCGGAGAGCTGTACGCCCCAGAAGAAAGATGGTGCCTCGAATCAAGAAACTGCACGGAAGCAGAAAGCAGAGATGACAGGTCGCAAGGTACTCACCGATGATCTCGTTCTCACGTTTTTGCGCAATTTCCTCGAGGCGGACCTTCTCGGCGGTGACGCTGCCGACTTGGGTCTCAAGCATCGTCACCCTCTCACGGGCCACCTGGAGGTCGGACTCGGCCCGGCCCGCCCTGGTCTCGAGCTCCGTCTTCTCTTGATGGGCGGTGCGGGCAGCGGCCTCAGTGTTGGAGCGCAGCTCCGTCGCTACCTGCTCCGCCGCGGCCAGCCTCTCCGCCAGGGCGGTTTTCTCTGCCTGCACCGCGGCCGCGCGGTCTTCAGCAGCCTTCGCCCTCGCCTCAAAGGACGCGCGCTCCATCGATCAACCGGCCTCGCTGTCTGCCGCCGCGAGGCGGGCCGCGGCCAGCTGCGCCTCCAGCTGAACCTTCTCCGCGCGGAGCGCCTCAAAGGCCCGCGCCTTGTCCTCGGAGTGCCCAACGAGCTCCTAAACCACGTATGAGTCGCATGATTGAGAAGAAAAGAAAAAATAAGCATGAGAAAGGAAGAGGAAGGAAAAAGACTCACCCTCGAGGCGGGGATCAGGTCCCTGATTGCCCGCTCCGACTGATGCAGCGCCATCTCGCTCAGGCGCAGGCTACGCTCTCGGCCGTGGCGTGCCGCCAGCTCTGCGTCGCTCTCGAGGCCCGGGCCTACTGAGGCCAGGACCGGCGACATGGCCACCAGCCAGAGCGGTGGAACTCCCGACTCCTCCTCTTCTGCCATCGAGGTGGTCGGCCTCGACACCCTCGAGCTCTCCCCGACCTCCGCGGTCGAGGGGGGCATCTGCTCGTCTGCCGACCCGACGGGAAAAACGGCCGGAGAAGGCGACGCCGGGATGACGATCACCTCAGCTGGAGCAGCATCCGATGCGGCGACCGACGAGATGGGAACGATCCCCTCGGTCACCACGATCATCACCGCGGTGGAAGCATCCTCGGAGGCGCGGTCGCCTGCCTCCACCATCTCAACACTACTCTCTGTTCCCCCCGCCGACTCGGGGGCTGGGGTCTCGAAGTCCGCAGCGGCAGCGGTCGTCCCCTCCAGCGACTCGGGGGCTGGCCGCTCGGTGTCAGCATCGTTACCCGCCCCCATCGATGACTCGGGGGCTGGCTGTTCATCATCGCCCGCTTGCGCCTCGGGAACAGGGTTCTCCTGGTCCTGCTCCTGGGCCCCGGATAGGCACCTTGCCAACTCGGCCGCGTGGGCCGAGAGTGCTTCTTCAGTTGGGGCCTCGCCCCCCAAACCCATCGCCCCCATCGACAGGTCGCTGCGAGTCGGGCTCGCAGTTCTCTGAGGGGGGACGGTCACCACCGGGGTCCCCGACCCAATTGCTTCTTCAGCCGCCGCCCCCGACTGAAGGGAGGACGGCGGGTCACTCGACGACGGCGCGTCCCCGCCCACCTGAGCAGGGCGGCGCAATGCCTTGACGGGCGCCGGCCTCATGGTGCGACGGTCGGGCGCCCTGAATCAAGAAAGATGTCACGGTGACAAACGAAAATGCGCTCGCTAGAAGCACAAAGCAAAAACCAGAAGATTGCAACTCGGAACTCACCCCTCTGCTACGCGGCGGGGCCGCTTGGAGCCGATCGTGGGTTTGCGCGGGGACGCCGTCCTCTTGCTCCCCGATGACGGAGCAGATGTCGGAGGTGGCGTTGACCCGCCTCTGGCAACGACGACCGATGCAAGCCGCCGTTGGGTCGGGGGCGGCACCCCTCTCTGGGCTGCTGGTGGCGGGGAGGCCGCCGGCACGCTCCGCGGCTCCCGAGACGGGCGCGTGGAGGGCGAGTGAGACCTCCGGTGCGAGGAATGGCGGCGCAGGCCGTCGCGCCTCGACTCGTGGCGGCCGGAGTCGCCGCACCGCGGAGAGCTCCTACCCCTCTCGCGGTGATCCCGCCGAAGAGCACGGCTGCTCGTTCCGGGCTGATCAGCCCGGGAAGAGGAGGGAGGCGCCTGCCGGCCTGAACTGGTGCCAGCTGCGGCCGGGGCGGGCATCAATCCACCGCGTGGCCGTGAGGACGATGCTGTCTCCTCATCAGTCCACTCGAAAGGGGACTCGTCCTCATCCGTGTCTGCCGGTGCCGACGAGGGATCCTCATCATTGGAGACGTCCCTCTCCCCATTGCGCTGGCGCGAGGCGCGTTTGTCGTTTCTCTCCCGCTTCCCGATCTCCTTCTGTTGGTGGGCCCTCCTGCGTTCCCTTCGCCGCTGCTGCCGCGCGGCGGTCTCGCGGGTGATCATCCGGTCCTCCCCCAGCGGAGGACGAGAGGTGAGGACGCGCACATCCTTCATCTGCGCAAGCACAAGAACAATTACCACCCGCGACCACGAAGGACAAATCAAAAGGAAGTCGAGGGAAGACATACCAGCTCCGCAGTGGCCGGAGAGGGGAGCATCTGCAGCAGGCCCGACGGCGGCCAGAACGTCCAGGTGACCCCGGTGGCCTGGGACACCCAGCGCTGGACCTCGTTTAGCGAAGGCAGCGAATGAGCGGTCACGGTCCCCTCAAAGGGAGCGTGGTCGTCCGTCATCTCCCAGAGGAGCAGCGCGCGGCGACGGAGCGGGACGACCCCCCGGGTGTGGTAGCCGCCGATCAGGGTGATGAAGTTCACCCTATTGTCGCGGAGTCTTGTGAGGGCGGCGAGGGCGCTGTCGAGGAACCGGGGACGATCTTTCTTCTCCGGCTCGTAGCTCCACTTCGCCGGCGCCCGATCGTACCACCAGTTGGTGAACTCCGGCAGCGGATTCTCGGGGTCGTTCTTGAGGTAGAACCACCCTCGGTGCCACCTGCTATTGGAAGTGGTCAGGTAGGTGGGGATGTACTCCTCCATCCTCTCCTGCTTCCTGCGGAGACCGGCGCACCCGATTACCACCGCAGAGTTGTGGTCCTTCACGACGACGAACTTGTAGAAGTACCGGAACAAGTCCCAATGGGCTCCCTGCTCCAGGTATCCTTCGCACAAGGCCTCGAACGCCGCCATCTGCTGGACACCGTTCGGGTTGAGATTTTGAAGCTCCAAGCCGTACTCCTCGAGCACGGCGCGGATGAACCGTCCCGCCGGGACGGAGAAACCTCGCTCGTGGAACAGCACGAACGAGACCACGTACCCCGCCGGGGGCTGGGGGCTGCTCTCTGGCCCAGGCACCCTCCACTCTTCCGCCGCGATCAGCGGTGGCAGCATGCTGTCGGAGGCGAGGCGGTCGAGCTCGGACCAGGTCATCGACGAAGACGACCAGTTCGACATCGCGTCGGCTGTGGTGGCGGCGGTGGGCGTTCCTGGCTTGCGAGAGAAGGCGGGGCGAGCTCTGCAGTGTGCGCGGTGAGTGCGAAGACGGAGGCAAGAGACGACGGCGGCGGAAAACACAAGGAAGCAGAAGGGGAAAAACCGGCCGATGCCCGCGGTATAAAAACGGGGGAATGATTACATCTACCCCCGCAGTTAATGGCCGCGTTGCCTCAGGCCACGTCCTTCATCTGCCGAAGCGTCGCCCCTCAAAAGGCGTGCCCCACCACTGCGCGCCGCCCATGACCGAGCCGCCACGACACCCGGAGTGGGACCCGGCGATCCCACGATCGGCGTGAGATCTCCGCCAGTCACCCCACGACTAGCGCCACGTGACAAGACACCAGTCTCTGACTTGTCCAAGATTCCAACATTTAACCCCACGCACAAGTCTCTGACTTGTCCGTGGGCTCGGGGGTTACTACCCGCGGGTCCGCTCGCGCGTCCCCGCTAGAGAAAAACACAAGTCTCCTCGTCTCTATGACAGTTGATCCTGGGAGCGAGTCTTCGACTCCCTCACCAGGCTCGGGGGCTACTGACGAGGCCATGGACCAGGGCCCACTAAGACCCCTGAAAAATGCAGTACGAACCCACGTACGGCATGCGCCGTCAGCTAACACAACGAATGTTACGCTGTCCGAGCATGTGGTAGCCCGTACGACCAGTTTTCGCCATGGGCAACAAGGCAAGCAGCTCCCGGCCATCCGTACCCTCTTTCCTGAGTACATGGAGGTCCATACGATAAGTTCCCGCCTCCACTCCCGACTACTCGCTCGCACGAGTAGTTTCCGTCTCACGGCCGCGGCTACTCGCTCACACGAGTAGTCTCCGCCTCCAAACCACGACTACTCGTTCGCACGAGTAGTTTCCGCCACCGACCCACGCGGGCTTCACGGGGAAGGCACGGGGCGCGTGGACCCACCAGATCGAGATCCCGGGATCTCCGCGCACGTTCCTCCGTGCACCGCCACGCGTCCGCCCCGCCGCGGCGGTCCTCCCGGGCCCGACCGATTCGGTGTCAGGGGACGGATTCGTCAAACCCTGCCACAAACGGCACAGTGACCGTCGTACCACAGACGCCGTAATAGGCGCTGGACGGCATACGGTACAGTACACACTACGCCCTAAGCATCGGGAGACGCGGCATAGATCACCTACTCGCACGAGTAGTTCTCCGGCTCCGACTAGTTCAAAACTTGGCCGTCAAGGCCGCAGGTACGCAGGCCCCGTCGGCGTCCCGTGATACCCCGGTACACGGCCCGCCACGTGTCAGCCTCCATGCACGGGTCCGCCCTGTCCAGGTCGATCCTGTGTCAGAAGACGGATTCTCCTACCGCTCCTCTGCAGGGGCGGTGCGCATCGTACCACGGAGGGCACGGGAAACGTTGTGCCACCAATGGCACAGTGCACGCCGTCACCTATCCCTCGATCGTCGTGGTGCAGGCTACTCCGTTTCCACAGCACCAGAAAAGACAAGCCCCTGATCCACTGACGGGATCAGGGCCAGTACTCTGCCTCCTGTACGCGACTAACTACTCGAAGGAGGGCGTAGGGGGCCCCGGGATGGCTACTTGGGACGCACGGGATCTGCACCGTCACCCAAGGCCCCGTAACAGTGCTTCGCCACTGCTGCTGCCTAACAGCCCGATGCAGAGAAGGACGCCTCGCACTGTAGATTAGCTCAACACACTCGATGTAAACCGCCCTGAGCCTCCCCTTGCGACTATAAAAGGGAAGGGCAGTGGCACATACAAGACACGTTCGTTTCCACCCCCACACGCACTTAGCATCGATATCCCATCTCATACAACGCAAGCATTCACACACACACACACTCACGTACGCATACTTCTGCTACTTGAACCACTCGCACACCAGGGACTTGGGCTCTACACCCTCTCCCGACTTGTTTGTACCCCCTACTACAAACTCCCGAGCATAAGGAACACTTCCTCTCTGACTGGACATAGGGTATTACTCTCCGGAGGCCCGAACCAGTATAACCCCGAGTGTCTCCTGTGCAACCGTGCGGATCAGAACACGCGCACTTATATAAATTTACTTGCCGGCGGTACCGAACCCCGACACACTACAACCCAGTTGCAACAAAACTGTTAAAATAATTACTACTGGACCAGTTCCAATAATGAGTTTTAGCCAATAACCAAACAATGTCTGTGGGTTGAACTCGGATAAGTCAGTTGCAACTTGTGTCATGGACCAATTACAACAACAAATCTGAATGAAAAAATAAAATTATAACTATGTACACATCTAGATTGCAAACAGATTACAACAAATACTACCGTGCAATTGCAACTCTGTACACATCTAGGTTGCAACAAGCGGAAAATAACAAAAACTACCATGCATTTGCAACTCTGTATACATCTAGGTTGCAACCGAGAACAACAAATTAACCACACAATGCTAATCATAATTACAACCGTTTTTTAAGTATTGGGGCATGCCTAATACACTGAATGTGTGAGAGAATGAAGATGCTATGAATCTACCCAAAAAAATTGTGATTAGAAAACCACAAAACACTACGAAAACCAAAACAATAGGGCAGCGCAGCGAAGTAATGAAAAAACCTAGAAGATGAAATTGGAGCAACGACGGGTAACTGAGAGAGGTGATTTGGATTGGAGGCGAAAATACCTCGAAAATGATGAGGACGATGACAACCGAGCGAACCTCACGACGGTGATGCAGAACGACGAGCGGACTTTCCGAGGATGCCTCCGCGAACCTACCAACACACAATTGAATGCGGTTGAGGAAAAATAGCAGCGAATCAAAACCCTAGCACATGAAAATCAGAGCAACAACAAGAATGGGAGGGGGGTTAATCAGATGGGCGACGCGAAATACCTCGAACGGACGAGGTTGGAGCCGGCGGCAGGCGAGCAAATTGCAAACCATCGGCACGAGGGGCGGCGCTTGTTGATCCTCCGCTAAGCTTCCGAGGACGCCGCCGATGCGCGAGAGATAGGTCGGACGACGACCGTTGGCCGCTGCGTCAAGCGCGTGCGGAGCGATTCCCACCGCAGCAAGGGGCGTCGACGACGTGCGTGGAGATCCCGGCGACCGGAATCCCAACGGGCAAAGAGCGGCGAGCGGAGAGTGGAGCGGTGGCGTACGAGAAGTGGAGGGGGGAACTGAATTGGAATGGTGGTAACAGGTGGGAGAAGTGGAGTTAATAGTGGAAGGGGTGGTTTTGCGGGGCGGTTTCGGCGGAACGGTCTGGAGGGGGCACAAGCGTCGGTTGCTGGGTCGGAGTCGTGCGCGCCGGTTGCTGGGTTGGGGCACCCAGTTGCATAATATATATATATATATATATATATATATATAGGCGCGTACATAGAAAAATATATTAAAAAAAGTCAAAATGATAAGTATTATAAAATACATGGAGTGTGTCGAGTTTGACACGTGGAATTCGATTTTAACATTTAAAATTTATATATTATTTTTATTTTTGTGGCGAAACATGGTCAAATAACATCTTGTTTCGTAGATTTAATTACAAGAAATATTAATGTGCAATCGGATTCTAATTTAATTGAGCCACTATCCATTCTTAAATTTTGTGCATCCATTTAGAGCCATCCACGTGACCACCGCCGGGACACACGGTTGCCAATATGAATTTCTCCACTCGACGTCCCCAAAGCAGCAAAGGCACAGAGCGGCAGAGCCCGTCCCGTCGGCCTCATCACGCTCCACAGGCTACAGGTAAACCTGTTGTTCAAGAACCAAGTCAAACTCATATCAATCCATTCACATATACTACACTTCAAAAACCAAACCAAATCAAATTATTGACACATTCATCCGAACCAATTCAAACAACTTCAAACCATTTAGTCGTTTTCTAATCTCAAAACTAATAAAATTAGTTCAATTCTTTAATATTAAGGTCTAACTTTGGGTGTGGGTCTCACATATAGATTTGACTTCACTGATTTGCACGAAGTAGCGGACAATCATATTGAGCATCTGTAGCAAATGTCGGTCATATCTACTAAAATTTTATAGGGTTAATTGGATCTGTGCCATTATAATTTCCATGTTTTTGAAGAACGCCATTACTATTCAACTTACTATGACAGTGACATTACAATTTTGCGCTTGTTTGAACAATGCCATTTTTTACGCCCGAAGCCGCCCATGGCCCACTTGCAGGCGTATTAGAGGGGCCGTATATTCGTATAGACAAGATTGCCGTTCTCATTCCATCTCTCTCACTTCACTGACGTGCGGGACCTACACGTCAGGTCTTCTTCAACCTCCCGCCCCTCCCCTCCCATCGATTCTCTCTCTCCTCTGTCCCCTCCTCGCTCCCTCCACCAGGGCGCTCGCGGCCAGCGGAGCTCGCCCGCGGCTGGGGTCGCCCGCGGCTGGCGGAGCCCGCGACCGGCGGAGCTCGCCCGCGGCTGGCGGAGCCCGCGGCCGGCGGAGCTCGCGGTCAGCCTTCCGCAAGAGGAATCCGTCGCCGGGGACTGGAGCTCGCCCGCGGCCGGCTGGCCACTGGGGCGGACAGGAGCTCACCGGCGGACAGGCTCCGTCCCTCCCAATCTCTCTCTCTCCCGGTGAGAGGTTGAAGAAGACCCTGACGTGCGGGTCCCGCACGTCAGTGAAACGAGAATAGGGAATGAGCAAGGGCAATCATGTCTATACGAATATATGACCCCCTCTGATACGCCTGCAGGTGGGCCACATACGGCTTCGGGCGTACATAATGGCATTCTTCAAACAAGTGTGAAATTGTAATGGCACAGGCATAGTAAGTTGAATAGTAATGGTGTTCTTCAAAAACATGGAAATTATAATGGCATGGATCCAATTAACCCAATTTTATAATGTGAATGCGAGTTTTTAATTATAGGGTCCGGCTCTGGACGTGAGTTCCACATATAAATTTGGCTTCACCGATTTGCACAGAGTAGTGGACTGTAATATTAAGTATCTCCAGTAAATTTCGGTCATATCTTCTCAAATTTTATAGTGTGAACGCGAGCTTTTAATTCTAGGGTCCGGCTCTGCACATGAGTCCCACATATAGATTTGACTTCGCCGATTTGCACGGAGTAGCGGACTATCATATTAAGCATCTCTAGCAAATTTTAATCATATCTGCTAAAATTTTATAATATAAACGCGAGCTTTTAATTCTAAAGTCCGGCTCTGGACGTGAGTCCTACATATAGATTTGACTCTACCGAGTTGCACGGAGTAACAAACTGTTATTACGAGATATCTCCAACAAATTTCAGTCAAATTCGGTAAAAATTGGATATGTTAACATGGGTTTTAAATTTTTAAGTCCGATTTTAATTTAACTTATACTTTACACAAAACTATAATATTGTTAGACCATTCTTATTCATTATAACTATGAAACCAAACTAAACTAAAGCATTGGCAAACTATTTTGAACCAAACAAAATTGAACCACGTCTAAAACCAAACTGAAACGAAAAAACAGGAGAAACCAAATCATTAACCGTTTTAGCTGCAGGCCAGTGCACGTCGAATCCGTCCAATCCCGCCGCTCCCGCACCCAAAACCAAAAGCGAGCCGAGCGAGAAGGAGACCACGACACCCCCGGCGAGGCGATTGGCTGGCTGCGCGATGGCGACGCCGCCGCGCGCCCCGCGGCGCGGTCGCTTTCGGCCGCCTGCCTCTCCGCACGCTCCGATCGGGAGGACGACGCCGAGGGCCCGAGGCCGACGGGCTCGCGCAACGTGGCCGCGCGGACCAGCGCCCGCGCGCGGCCGGTTGCTTTCCATTCCCCCAGCCCGTGTGCCTGGCGCGGTGGCGCCTGCCGCGCTGCAACTGCAAGCCTGCCGCCGGGCGGGTTGCTGTCGATCGGAACAGCGCCGAGCACACACGGGCTCCGCCGATTAGCTGGCTGAGGCTCCCGGCGGGGGGCTTTTGACGAGCACGGCGGCCTCACACTGAGCCGCACAAGTCCACGTCTCGACGATGCATCCCTTTCGGTGACGCGATCTCCTGGCCCAGCTCAAAGCGCGACGTGGTGGCCTCGCGATCGCCGGAGGGGGAGAGGGGAGGGCTTTACTAGAGTGGTAAGTACCCCGCTAACCATTCTCGGCCGTGGGGATCGGAGTGGATTATGTTAGGAAAGAAAAAGCGACCGAAGCGAATGCCTGGACCACTGAGACGTGATGCTATTCGTATCCGTTTCCAGCTTGGTGCGCCGCTCTCTTTACTCGTACTCCGTCTGTCTCAAAATAAATACAATTCTAGGAATCAAATTTTATCCCACAAAGAATACAACTTTGACTAGCTAACTACAAAAGACAAGTAACTCTAGAACCTTCTCACACAAAAGACAACCCAATATATAGATCTTTCTCATAAAAGACAAGAGGTAATTTAGTTATTTTGCACCTCACATTGGTTTGCGTACTTGGTGTTAGAATTGCATTTATTTTAGGACGGAGGGAGTAGTGCTTACCTTTGACTTTCAACCGCGAACGTGACGTGACACACGGGAGCTGCTGCCACCGCCTTCTCCTTTTTCACCGCAGTTGAAAGTAAAATCCTGTGATTCGAACACCAAACTCCGGCGACAACAGGTTAAACAAAAGCGCAACGCCTGTAAACGGAGATGCCACGACCCATGACACGGGAGACAGCGCGACACTTTTTATACCAGTTGCCGCGCACACGTGGCCCGTGCGCGACGAGCAGCGAATCCTCCCAAAATCCGGCACAGCACCAGCGCCACATCACAGCGCGAATCACATGCCTCCATTTGTTGCCGCCGATCGCCGGAGCCCGGCCGGGACCGGGCCACCTGGCCCCCGTCCCCGACGGCCGGACACCGCCACCAGCAGCGACCTGAACCGAGGTCGGCTCACCCAGATACATATAGGGATAGGCGGCAGCTGCTTCCTTTTACCGCCTCCCGGACACAAATATCTGCGTGGGCTCGCCACGACCCCTCAGTCCCTCACCGACGAAGGAGACGAATAAACACGCAAAGGCCGCCACACCAATCGGCGACAGGGAGAGAGAAAAAGGGAGCGGCTTTCTTATCCGAGTCTTCCTTCGCCGGCCGTGCGCGCTCTGCAGAGTACGGGAACTGGGGGCTCTGATCTGTTGTTCTAGTTCTAGTTGTAGCTAGTTCATTCGCGACATGGGCAGCGAGTGCAAGGAGCACCTGCAGCTCCACGCCGGCTTCGGCGCCGGCGGGGGACGGTTGTCGCCGCCGCCGCCGTCGCAGCAGCAGCAGCAGCAGCAGCAGCAGGAGGCCGGCGCCATCGCGCCGTTCGTGGCCAAGACGTTCCACATGGTGAGCGACCCGGCCACGGACGCCGTCGTGCGCTGGGGCGGCGCCTGCAACACCTTCCTCGTGCTCGACCCCGCCGCCTTCTCCGACTACCTGCTGCCTTCCTACTTCAAGCACCGCAACTTCGCCAGCTTCGTCCGCCAGCTCAACACCTACGTGAGTGCGCGAGCCACCTCCCCTCCCCTGCTCTGCCCTGTTCACTCTGCTTGCACTCTTCGTGTCGTGGCGTCATGTGATAACAGTTCTGGTGTGGTGGTGATTTTCAGGGGTTCAGGAAGGTGGACACGGACCGGTGGGAGTTCGCGCACGAGTCGTTCCTGCGTGGGCAGGCGCACCTGCTGCCGCTGATCGTGCGCAAGAAGAAGAAGGCGTGCGGCGGCGGCGGCGGCGGCGGCAGGGAGCTGTGCGAGGAGGGGGAGGACGTGCGCGGCACGATCCGGGACGTGCGGCGGCTGCGGGAGGAGCAGCGGGGCATGGAGGAGGACCTGCGGGCCATGGACCGCCGCCTGCGCGCCGCAGAGAGCCGCCCGGGGCAGATGATGGCGTTCCTCGCCAAGCTGGCCGACGACCCGGGCGTCGTGCTGCGCGCCATGATCGCCAAGAAGGAGGAGCTGGCCGCCGGCAAGGGGCTGCCTCCTCCCAGTACGACGCTGCCCGTGGAGGCGCCGGGGACGAAGCGGCGGCGGATCGGGGGAGCCGAGGCGCCCGGCGGCGGCGCGGGCGCGGGCGAGGCCGCGGCGGCGGAGCTGGCGCAGGGCAGGGGCGCCGTGCCGTTCCCGTTCTCTGTCCTCGGCCAAGTGTTCTACTAGTAGGGTAGATAGGGACAGGTGGACCGTGGACTGTAGTACTGTAACAGTGTATGTATATACGGAGTAGATGACTGGTAGTCTCCATCTCGTAGCATAACTTTGCCTTTGTTTTATTGGTTATAGTACTGTAGTTTTTGTATAAACCGTGAACGGGTTGGTTATGCAGAGTTGAGAAGAAAAGGATTTGTGTGTTGATTATGAAGTTAACAGAGCCCGGTTAGTGCTTGATAGTAGTACTCCGTAGTTGGCTTCGGTGTTAGACGGGTGCATTGTTGGCTAATATAACGAACGTTTGTTTTATGCGTTGTGAAACCTGTAATGGGAGGGAAGTGTTCTTTCTTTTCTGTTCTTGAGGAAGAATGAGCATGTTGCATTGAAGTCCTGACTAGAGAACAGAGATACTCCCTCTGTTTTTCATTTTTAAATATATGATGTTTAAGATAAATCGATTAGTTTGAATTAATTAACTTATCCTAGACATCATATATTTATATTTAAAAACAGAAGTAGTATGTATACTTGTTGAGACGATCATAAGTGATGCGCGTGGAAGGTAAACAGCAAACAAAACAAATTTGTCTTACAAACCAATACATAATATTTTTTTTTCAAAATAAATATATCGTACAAATCAGTACAAGATCTGTGGAAAGACTTGCAACATTGAGCAGACCGGACCGGAGCGACGGATTGTTGGATCCGGTGCTTCCGTCTCGCGAGTCAGCTCAGCTGTGGGTCGGCTCAAGGCGCGATCCTGCACCTGCTTCTCCTACCCGCTGTGGCCTGTTCAAACGTGGCAACATGTCACGGTGACATCGCACACCATGGCATATTCGGCTTTTCGGAAGATCTTTTTGGTGCTTTTTGGAAGAATATTTCCGGAGAACCAGACTTAGCTTCTTCTCCACGTCTCCTCGAAAAGATAATTTGACAACCCAGAGACCGCCTTTTCCATATTTTTGTTGTCGAGAAAAAGATAATCATCCTGGGTCACCCTCCCGCGGTCAGTAGCGCCCTCCACTAAAAAAGCAGGAAAAGAAGTTTGTTTTACCTTCTTGAACGCAGCAACGAGTCCATCTTTCCTCCCTTGAAAACCGGGTGAACTACCTCCCTCAAGTTTCAAAAATATTTACTTTACCTCCCTGTCCGGATTATAAGCGGGTTTCAAAACAGGTTTTGTTTTTTCAATTTAAAGTAAATCTTGCAAATACTTTTTAAACCACGAAAATATCTCTAAGCTTTTAAAAAAATATTAGAAAAAATTCTACAGATGAATTGGGACACAAGAATCTAAATAAAATATTTAAAACTAGCAAAAATGTCTATAAAATTTTCTAAATTTCAAATATAGCTCTAGAAAAATGAAAATATGTCGAAAAAATTAAATCATCATAAAATTTTCTAATCGCATCTAAAGTGTTTTTCGCAATAAAAATAGGAAATGAAGCCGACATGCCAACATGAATACATTAAGCGTAAAATGCAGTCAACCATCATACATATAACATATATTAATGTTAAAATGCATTTTCGATGAATGTATTCATGTCGTCTTCATTTCATGTTTTTAGTACGCAAAGTATTCAAGATGCAATTATATGTAGGTTAAATAATTTAATACAAGTTTTAATATTTTTGGATATATTTATCCATTTTGCTAGAGCTAAATCTAAATTTTAGAAGAGAGCGTATCAGGTGAAAACCAGGGTACCGTGCAAACTATAGAAACTCCAATCAGAAACGCTCGATCTAGATCCGATGGCTAACACAACAGGTGGGAACAATTTGCAAATCACTGCCCGCCAGCCCCCACTAGTCGATGGTCTTTTGCAATAACCCCCCTCTATTCCCAGCGCTCAACCCCCCTCCCCCTCCACGCCGCGTTGCGGATCCCCATCGCCGCCTACCCCTCCACGCCGTGCCGCGGATCCCCATCTGCGCCGCCTCTCCCTCACGCTGCCATTGCTCCTTTGTAGCGCCGCCTCCCTCACGCTGTCGCCGCCCCCTCACCCCGCAGCTCCTCCCCCAGGCCGGACACACCTTCCCTGCTGCTCCAAGTGGTCGCTAGCTCCTTCCCGCTCCTTGGTGTCGTCGCGACTCGCGAGCTTCGGCTGCACTCTTCCTCGGCTCCCCAGCAGTCTATTCCTGCCACGACGGCCATCCCCACCCCGTCCCATGTGTGTGCGAGCCGCGAGAGGGCTGCGAGTGGCGAAGGCTGAGGGCGGCACGTTGGGGAGGGAGTGGAGCAAGATGAGCACGTCTGTGGTGAGAAGGAAGAGAAGGCCATGGCTATTTACCCCGTTCCACAACTAGATGCGACTTCAAAGTTCTATCCCGTGAGCAGCGAACTCCATGGCTTGTTACACTGTTCAACAACTAGATGCGGCTTGAAATTGAAAGTTCTATCCCATAAGCAGCGAACTCGATTTCGCATTAGAAGCGGAAGCAGCTCGATTCAGCGTTGTGGGTGATTTCGTGCTCCATCGAGCTGTCGGCCGGCTGGTTCATCAGATCGGAAGCAAACACTTTCTTGTCGTGCCTCTGCTTGCTGTGCATTGCTCTGTAGGCTTGTCCAGTGCGACGAAGTGCGGAGGGCCCTCGATATGAGCCCCGCAAGCTGAACACCATGGACAAGCGCGGCGACGCAGTCACGCATACGAGCGGGGGAGGCGCAACCGGAAGAGCAGGGAGGTGCAGCCAATGCGGAGAGGAAGACGCGGCCGGCAAGAACGGGGCATTTTACATATTTACCATCCTTACGGATGCGCTTTACACGAATACCAGGTTTACGATGCGTCTTACAAATTCATCATCCGTGAGTTCAACCTCTTACATCTATACCACATTTGCCTACGTGGCTTGCCATGTCACACTGAGACACTCACACACAGTCAGCAGTTGGACGGGAAAAGACCTCCCTACCCCTGCCCTTTTCTTCCATTGAGCACCCACGCTCACAGTGAGCACCCAGATTGGACAGCCATTCAACAAATATATAGTCATCTCATTAAAAAGAAAAAATAGACAAATTCAAAGGAGCCTGATACATCGATGTTCACAAGAAAATAGGGGCTAATTGTTTGCCATCACATAAGTCATAAAAGAGGCAAAATGTTTAATGTTTTTTGCCCGGTACAGACTAGCATCAGATATATTACATGCCATTCAAAAGACAAGTTCATGGGCCAATTGCACAACACAAAAGTCACATCTCTGTGCACAAAAGATATGTTTTTGCCCAACTACCCAACACAAAAGCACAAGCACCCTCCAGTTTCTTCACTTGCCCTTTCTTCCTTGCTTCTTTGCTGGAGATTTCTTCCTGTGTTTAGTTGCTAGCATTTTCCTTCTTGGTGTCATTTTCTTCACTTGTTCAATTTGAAGTTCATCTTCTTGGAATAGTGCCCTGTTATGGTTAAAAAAAATTAGTAGTTGTTCAATTAAACAACCTGTGCACTTTGTTTGGTTTGGATGTCAATACCTTCTAGTTGGTGTTTGTGGAAGAACAACTTCTTGCCTTGCTGTTGTAGTGTGAGGCACAAGTGCAAACTCATTTCTAATAGCTTCCATTTCTTCCCTTGCTGCTGCGTCTGCTATTTCCCTTGCTGTTGCTGCCTTGAGCTCTAATTCTTGAGCTTCACTCCTAGCTTTTGCTGCTGCTTCCCTTGCTAGTGCACCTCTTGTCCTTGGAGTTGGTGCTTCATCAGCATTATCACCTTTCTTGGCCTTCTTCCTCCCAACCTTTGGTGCCTTCTTCCTAGTACTTTTCCTACAAAAGTGTAAAAGGAGTTAGTTAGTTAGTTAGGAATGAATGAATCCTGGCAATGAATTTGAATAAGTCAAGAAGTATCTTTTCTTTGTCCCAGTGTAGGAGCACCTCCAGCTATTTGCCCTGTGACCATACTCTTTACAGTTAGGACACATGACTTGCCTTGTAGACTTGCCCCCTTCCCTTGCTGGTTTCATCCTATTTTTCCTCAATCTTCCACCAACCCCCTTCTTTGACTCATCCCCTGGTTCTTTCTTTTTTGGCGCTGGAGGCTCCACTTTGAAGCCCTTGTCAACCTTAGGCCACTGGTTCTTATCAGTGATACTAGGAATAATGCCTGCATAAGCTGCCTGAAACTTGGCCACCGAGTAGTATTGGTCAACAAAGGAACCCATGTCAGGTTGCCTTGTGCTGCATATCACAGTCAATGCATGTGGGCATGGTTTGCCAGTCACTTGCCACTGCCTACAAGTGCAAATTTTCTGAGGTAAATACACCACATGCCTTCTAACTTCTTCATCTTTGTACTCCTCTGTTACCTCAGCTTCATTAGGAAGGCCCTTGGAAATATGTAAGTGTCCCAATCCGTTGGAGGCAGCATTGAGTTGGTGGATGGCAGCAGGCAATATTTCATCAGGCAATGCTAAAGATATCTTCCTCCTTTTGCCAAACAACAGCATTATCTTCTCTCTAATAGCATCTACCATGCAATGCAGAGGCAGATCCTTGTGCTCTTTGATCCAAGAATTCCAAGACTCAGCCAAATTATTGTTTATGTAGTCACACTTGATGTCAGGAGAGAACTTACTTCTTGCCCAGAGAAAAGGATGATCTCTATCCAGCCAATCCTTGACTCCTGGAGAAGCTTCTAACACCCTTTTAAAAAAAAGTCATACTTATGTTCTGAGTATGCTCTAGCTGCAGGCCACATGTTCTTGGGATACACATCACCACTGTAGTGCCTCTTCATGTTTTCCATTAAGTGCCTGAAACATTCCCTCCACTCTGCTTGAGGAAACACAAGTTTCACTGCTGACTCTAACCCCTTACATGCATCTGTATAGATAGCTAAACTTTGCATGGGACCAATAGCTTTGCTCAGTTGCTTCAAAAACCACTCCCAACTGTCCTTTGTCTCTGACTCAAAGAATCCAAAGGCCACAGGAAACATCCAATTGTGGCCATCCAAAGCTAAGGCTGCAGGCATTTGGCCATTCCACATGCCATTCAAATGTGTAGAGTCTACACTAATATAAGGCCTACAACCATTCACAAAACCATCTATACAAGCTTTGAATGCACAAAAGAACCTGCTGAATCTTTTTACTCCATTTTCATCAGTGACAGTGTCTATCTCTACCACACTGCCAGGTGATCTCAATTCAATTTCTGCCTTGAACCGGTACAAGTAATCAAAAGAATCACTCAACTTACCATACAACTTGTCAGATGCTCTCTTTGTACCATTGTACACAGTCTGGTAGGGTATATCAATGCCATATTTGAACTTCAACTCCTTTTGCATTTCAGTAGCCCCCATTGTTGGTTTCTTCTTCAAAAATTGAGGTGCTCTTTCTGCAACCCAGGCTATTGATGCCATTGTATTATTTTCAACCTTTTGCCTAGATGCATAATTATGTACTTCTGTATTAATTTGTATCTGCATGGAAAAACAACTTTCATTAAGTGCAAATACTTGAACAACACATCAGCTGTGTCATCAACATTAATAGCTGCATCATTTATATCTTGCTGCATGCACCTTGTCATTGCTGGAATTGGCACCTCTTGTGCAGCAGCACCTTGAGGTATTGGATCAGCTTCCTTGAATCCCATTGCCTCATAGACTTGACCTCATTGACAAGCTGTACAGCTGTACCATCATCATCAGGGTTCTCTTGTATAGTAAGAGTGGTCCAATCAACTACTGCCACAGGCTGTTTAGTAGGCGGAGATGAGGAGCTGCATGTGTCACCACAACCTTCAACATCATTTGCCCCTGCATTTGGTTCATTACCACTAGTAACACCAGACACACATCTAGCAGAGTCATCATGGTCCCTATCTTTCCTCACAACTTCAACAACAAGAAAAGTCAATCTGTCATCCCATCTGTCCTTAATCATCTGGTGCACATGCTCATCCCTCCTAAGCTTCCACTCAAAGCCACTTTGTTGGTCCAAAACCCAAACTGCAACTGTTTGAGCAGGACCCCATATAATCTTTGAGGCTAAATCCTTATGTAAGTCATCCAAAGAGTACTGTTTGTTCCTATCAAACCAGATGTCATGATGTTGCTGCTCAATGTGCACTAGCCCATAATCACCATCAGCAACGTACCCAGAAACCTTAACAGCTAGTCTAAACGCACTGCCAGGATCGATCCTAACATCATGATAAACAGTGGAAAACACATGAGCAACTACAATGTTACTCATACCGAGGGGGGAGACGGGAGGTGGAAGGAGTGCATACCAAGGAGGACAGTCACCATCCATTGCCGTCGATCCGGTGACGATGTACTACATCAAAACCTACGAATTCCCAAAACAGCAGAGGATTAACCCTAACCCTAACCTCAATCGATGTACCAACAAGGGAGAAGCAAGGCCACACACCTGGCCGGTCGCCATCGATCTAGGGGGAGGGATCCTGGCGCGGCGTCGATTTGGGGAGCAGGGCCGACGAGCAGAGGGGCGGCGGGCGTGGGGTCCGCCCACTCTCGCGCGGCGCTCTGTCCGCTCTCGCGAGAAAGAAGCGAGCGAGGCGAGGAGTCCCCAGCCCGGGGCGTTGTTGCGGGCGCGTGCGGCCACCGAAGGGAAAGGGCAGGGGCGTGGAGGTAATTTCCTGTCTGGCTGCTGACTGTGTGTGGGTGACTCAATCTGACATGGCAAGCCACGTAGGCAAATGTGGTATATATGTAAGATATTAAACACAAGGATGATGAATTTGCAAGACACATGGTAAACCTGGTATTCCTGTAAAGCGCATTCGTAATAATGGTAAATATGTAAAATGCCCGCAAGAACGGCAGCGCACCAGGGAATAGAGGGCGGGGGGTTTATTGCAAAAGACCATCGACTAGTGGCCCGGGGGGGGGGGGTTGGCGGGCGGTGATTTGCAAATTGTTCCCACCTGTTGTGTTAGCCATCGGATCCGGATCGAACGCCACTAATCAGAGTTTCTATAGTTTGCACGAGTACCCTGGTTTCCACCTGATACGCTCCCATTTTAGAAAAGTTAAGAGACATTTGCACAAGTTTAAAAGTTTTATTTAGATTTCTTGCATCTCATTCCATCTCTAGGATTTTTCTCAAAATTTTTAAAAGCTTAGAGATATTTTCATTATTTAATAACCTCATTAAGTATTTATAAGATTTATTTTTAATTGAAAATGGCAAAACCGGATATGAAAACCGCTTATAACAAGAATAGGAAGGTAAATTGAATGATTTTGAAAGTTAAAAGAGGTAATTCACCTAGTTTTCGGATCTGGGGAGGAAACATAGATCGGTGTTGCGTTTAAGAAGATAAAACAGACTTTTTCCAAAAAGCAGACTGCGCTCAAAATGTGCCAAGCTCATACTGTACATATAGGTAGGCCTAGCCGGCTAGCCCGCCCCTAGTCTGTCTCGGCCTGGTGTGGGTGGGCAGACAATTTGGATCCAGAACAGTAGTTAGTTTGGGGTTTCTCTCTGCCTGGCCCGGAATTTTTTTTACATTTTTTTCCTTTTTTTGCAAAAATAAATGATCCGCCAAAAAATTTGCAAAACTACCCCACGGCAGTAGCTACAGTACCTCACGCGGGAGTACTGTAGCGACTGCTACCGCCGTAGCCCACAGCGGTAGGGGTACAGTCTGTTTTATAAAAATTGTAACTTTTTTGTATGAATTCGGATGGAGGTAAATTTTATATGAAAATTGTAGCTTTCGACGAGATCTACAATTTTATAGTTCAAAGTTTTTTTATTTGAAGTCAACTTCATACTCAAATAGTCGATATACTATCCAGATCTCAGTTTTCATATCAAGATCTCAGTTTTCAGTTTATGTTCAAAAAATTGTAACTTTTTTGCATGAAGTCGGATGGAGGTAAACTTTATATGAAAATTGTAGCTTACGACGAGATCTACAATTTTGTAGTTCAAAGTTTTTTTATTTGAAGTCATCTTCATACTCAAATAATCGATATACTATCCAGATCTCAGTTTTCATATCGAGATCTCAGTTTTCAGTTTATGTTTAAAAAATTGTAACTTTTTTGCATGAACTCGGATGGAGGTAAACTTTATATGAAAATTGTAGCTTTCGACGAGATCTACAATTTTGTAGTTTAAAGTTTTTTTATTTGAAGTCATCTTCATACACAAATAATCGATATACTATCCAGATCAGATCTGGATAGTATATCAATTATTTGAGTCCGAAGATGGTTTCAAATGGAAAAACTTTGAACTACAAAGTTGTAGATCTCGTCGAAAGCTACAATTTTCATATAAAATTTACCTTCATCCGAATTCAAACAAAAAAATTACAAATTTTTGAAAACAGACTGTACCCTACCGCCGTGGGCCACGGCGGTAGGAGCCCTGCCGCTGTGCCCCACGGCGGCAGATGTATAGTTTTGCAAATTTTTTAGCGGACCATTTATTTTTGCAAAAAAAAGAGAAAAAAAATGTAAAAAAAATTCGCCTGGCCCGCCCGAGTCCGGGCCTGCCCAGCGGCCCAGCTCATGTTCCGTTCTCTCTTAAAATACTCGATTAGACTTCATTTTTGAAAATACTCGATTTTAGACTTCATTGCGGCACCTAAAAGTGTACTCTTATTTTCAATCCCATCTACAGACTACAGCTCCGATTCGAGACCCTAGGCTCGATTTCAAACCTGCAAAATTCTTGGCTCCAGTTTTAAACAAAGCGTTCGGCTGGTAGATTGAATAATGTTCGGCTGGTAGATTGAATAGTTTGTGTGAGAGAAAATAAGTTGAGATAAACCGAACAGAGATCTATCGAACAGGCTGCTCAATACTGTCGAGTGGCCCATCCTTTTTGTAGTTGCTTCAGGGATCGACCGACGTCGACCCCTGCTGCTCCCCATTCCTTGCTGAAAGAAAGCTTCATGCATGCAACAACCGCCCATAAAGGTGCAGGGAGGCCGATCTGTTCCGCATTAAGCAGCATCAGCACACGCCTGCCATTAGGTGCACCGGCATCGGTACCACGGCGGAACTGTCCGTGTCGTCGGCAATGTGATGCTGCTGCTCATGCTCTCGCTCGAGAGATTTGCAACCAAAATTAAAATTGGCTCGAAAAGGTGCTTTCCGTGCCTTTGTTAATGGTAACAGTGCTGTACGTAACGTCGCCGTACCATCCAACGGCCAACCGCCGGCCGGTTGGAAATCCTTTATTAAGGCAGGGGGAGCATCAGTGGCGTGCTGGCTTCCCGCCACTGAACTGATTGATGGCATGGCGATACCATACCCTCGTTCTAGCCGTGCGCGTTGATCCGACTGTCGTGTGTGATTAGGACCTGCACGTCAGTGAGAGCCTCTCGGCAATCTTGCTGGGGATGCTACTGCAAGCTTGGGCAAATGTCAATTTCGAGTCAAGAACCGGTGGATGAATGCATTAATTTAACAGCATTCATGGGTGATTGAAAATGCACGGAGCAATGGGGGCATGCGTTGTTCCTCCCTTACTGGTGTGTTGCCTCTGAGTCCCTGACTCTTTGCCATGTGTACAATACCGTGTGGGATTCTTAGGCTCTGTTTGGTTCTCATAAGTAGAGTAACTTAAAGTGTAAAAATTGCAAAATAAGTCACTAGTGAAACCAAACAACCCTGACTTAAATGGTCTGACTTATAAGTTGCATAAGTAGCTCCACCCCTACTTAAAGTGACTTATTTCCACTTTTCCTCTCTCCTACCCTGTGTGGAGTCCACTGACTTATAAGTCACTGCAACCAACAGGACTGACTTAAATCCAACTGACTTATAAGTCGAGTGACTTATAAGTCAGGTGACTTATGGGAACCAAACATGACCTTATTACGGGATCCCTGTAATGGATCATGGATGTCATTCATTCAAGTGTCAACTGGAAGGTGGTGCCCGCAGCTCGAGACCTGTCGTGTTGCATTCTAAAAGGAAAGGAGCAATGGGAGCCGGCCGGAGCTTCTGGAAATGAAATGGCATGATCAACACTACTGTGCGAACTAGGAGTGCTAATTTGTCGCCAGTCATCCCTTTTTCTGCTTGGGGAAATAGTCCAAATCTCAGTCGTCAGCATCGCTTACCTGAAAGGCTGGAGCGTAATAACCTTTGTACTGTTTCCGTATTCATACCTTTTTTTTTACCTTAATGGAGTAAAAACTACCAGAGTAGTATCTGTATAAAGAGATGCAGTTTGTGTATTTCCTCCAATCGTATGCGTGCACAATGCAAGAAATGCCTTGGAATTTTCAGTTGCTCAAGTTTCAGTTCCACTCGCAGCAAGAGCCAAAAGAGGGGCACCAGGGTCCAGCCAATCCAGGGGTTCGTCATCCAGTCCAGCACGGCAGGTAGTAGTGAACGCTGCCGCCGTTGTAGTATCTTTCGGGAGGTCCGCTGTTGTTACGGTTGCCGGTTGGGGGTTGCGCGGCATAGATGCCTGCCGCCGAGAACCACACAGACGATCGCCACCTCAGCCCAAAGGATCGCCTCAAGCCGAGGCAGAAGAGAAGAGAAGGAACCGAGCCAGGAATGGAGAATGGCTTCGATCCCTGCCGGCCCAAAGATAGATGAGCGAATGGCGAAGGAATTGACCCAAATTGATTGCAGTTTAGCATCTCTGATGGGGGGTAGCTAGCATTCTTTTTTCGTGCAGTTGCCAAGGTCCCAATTCAAATGCTTGCAATCGTATAAATAATGCAGTGACTCGATAGCGATTCTTCTCTAATCTTCTTTGAGTGGAAGAAGTAGAAATAATGCAGTGGGACATTTTTGGAACAGTGCCAGTGAGAGCAGCACTCGACCTGTACAGTACACCCGGCTTCATTTTTGGATGTTGGAGCCTGGAATCGGATCGGATACGAACGGATACCGCGGATACAGATATAGATAATTTTTCTTTCTCTGACCGAATTCGGATACAGATAGTATATTTTGTGTCCAACAGTGATATTTATCATATTTAGATCATAAAAATTCAACTTTGAATTTCCGGATACTAATGCGGTATGGATAGTTACGGATATTAAATGTCCAGATTCGGATACGGTCTTATCATTTGAGTGTCTGAACCCTTTCGGTGGGTCGGTGGGATGGATAATATCCGTACCACTAAGCACCGACGACAGAGCCGAGTATTCACACGAGCCTACTACAGCGATACTGATGAGCGAAACCGAGGAGAAATTAAAGATACCAAGAGAATACTCTGGTCATGGCATTCCCATGGATAGCAGCTCCGCTCCCTCGTGTCCGGACCACGAACTTGTGAATGAACGAACCGTGGTCCGGCGGCGGCGGAAAGGTGGCGGATCGGATGCGGTGCACGTACGTACACTTGGAGGTTGCAAGTGAGTTCGTGCTCGTCGAACCCCACAGCCAACTCCCAACCAGAAGGGAGACGAACTGGCCATGGCCCTGGCCCCCGAGTTTCCACGCTCCATTACTTGTCCGCCGGCCTTGAGTTCGTCCTGTTGTTTACTTTGTTCCGCTCAAAGTCGCAACCGCGCGACCGATGTACGTATCGCATCACCCGATCAGAGCACAGATGACGCACCATACCTTGCAACCACCGGACAGAGACCGGAGTTATTTTGGTCCTGGATCTGGTTCATGGATGGCTGCATTGTTCGTATACTACGCTATCGAAATGATGCGTTCTACATGCACACATACTCTCTCTCTCTCGACGTATAAGAAACGTATAATTACTTCGGTCGGTCGACAGCGCCACGGGCCTGTCCGCGAGCAGGCGGTTTCGCAGCGCAACCGTCTACGCCGCCCACGCGCAGAGGCATGGAGCCAGACGGCCGGAGCCGTCGCCCGTCGTCAGCATGGGACGACGGCGACGGGCATTCAATGGCGCGAGGCACGCAGTCAGGCGGGGGGTGGTTGAGGGGCCGCCGCCATGGGGGCCATGGCCGCCCGGCGCCGTTGCCGGTCTCATGTTCTAGCTAGGCCTACGTCCTCCGCGGTCGCCGTGCCCGAGCACGGCTCTCTGCCACACTACCACCACCACTGTCCATCCACTGTGATGTGTGTGATGAGTGCCGAGCAGGATCGCTCTTGGCTTTGTACCCGGTGGTTCAGTGGTAGCGCTCCATTACTGCGGCTGGCCGAGCCTCCGGCCGGCAGCAGTGAAGTTATTGGTTCCTTTCGTGCCAATTAATTCCCCCAATCCCGATCTACCTCCTGGTCTGGGTTATAAATATTGTCCAGTGCCACCTGCAAGGCCATCCATCGTCTCGTCTGCATCATCGTTCTCATCGATCGGCTTCCTCATTGGTCACTCTTCATCGGCCATGGACAGACTCCTCGCCGGCCTTCTTGGCCTCCTGTTGGTCAGTTCCTCACTACCACGCAGCTCATCCTGATCTGTTCATCTTCTACCATTATTTTATATACTCACATGCATATGAAGCTGCGTGGGATTTTGCAGAACATTCAGAAGCGGTTTACATCAGCTACTAGTGATTCAGAAGTGTCTGTTCAAACTTGAAACCATGCAGAGAAGTTGTATGCTTGTCGTGGGAGTTTTGGCTGTCGTTGTTTACATTCGAACCATTCAGAAGACGATGTTTACATTCTTTTGACCCTAGTATTAGGGATCATACACGGTGAAGATCTCTGATGCATAGAGGCTCTTGTGACTTGCATGCAGATTGCGTCAGTAGGAAGCCATGCAGCTCGTGCTCCGGATCAGTACTGGACAGCGCTCTCCAACACTCCAGGTCTGCGTATACCCTCTCGGTACATACGTATATAGTCTTGGGCTTGTCGACCGGACATAACTACATAAGTAACACTTCTCTTCCCCTGCTCGAACACACAGCCGGAGGCACGACCGTGAACGTTGGCTGGGGCGGTGTCCATGTCGACGATGGTCACGGCAAGCCCGGGGGCACGACCGTCGACGTAGGCAAGGGCGGCGTCGGCGTCAACGTTAATCCTGGCAGCGGCAAGCCCGGCGGCACCACGGTCGGCGTCGGGAAAGGCGGAGTTGGCGTGAACGTCAAGCCTGGTTATAGCAAGCCCGGCGGCACCACGGTCGGCGTCGGGAAGGGCGGTGTTGGCGTCAACGTCAACCCTGGCTACGGCAAGCCCGGCGGCACAACGGTTGGCGTCGGGAAGGGTGGCGTTGGCGTTAATGTCAACCCTGCCAAGCCTGGTGGCACCACCGTCGGCGTTGGCAAGGGCGGAGTAGGCGTCAACGTCAATCCTGGCTACGGCAAGCCCGGTGGCACCACCGTTGGTGTTGGCAAAGGCGGCGTCAGCGTCGGCGTCAACCCCGGCTACGGCAAGCCGGGCGGCACCACGGTCGGCGTCGGGAAGGGCGGGGTTGGCGTCAACGTGAAGCCCCGCGGGAAGCCCGTCCACGTCAATGTCTCTGCTTTCAATTACCTCTACGCCGCAACAGAGACGCAGCTGCACGACGACCCCAGCGTGGCGCTCTTCTTCCAGGAGGAGGACCTCCACGCCGGCAAGAAGGTGACCGTCCAGTTCGCCGACACCGCCGGCGCCGGCACGAAGTTCCTCCCACGAAGCGAGGCCGAGGCCATCCCGTTCTCCTCCGAGAAGGTGCCCGAGATCCTGAGCCGCTTCTCGGTGAACCCGGACTCCGTCGAGGCCGCGGAGATGGCTCAGACGCTGCGCGACTGCGAGGCGCCCGCGGTCAGCGGCGAGAAGAAGGCCTGCGCCACGTCGCACGAGTCCATGGTCGACTTCGCCACGTCCAGCCTCGGGACCAGCCACGTGAGGGCCGTGTCGACCGTCGTGGCGAAGCCGGGGTCGCCGAAGCAGGAGTACACCGTGGCCGGCGTGAAGCGCGCCGCCGGCGACGACGGCCAGCTCGTCGCCTGCCACGCGGAGCCCTACGCGTACGCCGTGTTCATGTGCCACCTGGCGCGGCAGACGCGGGCGTACTCGGTGTCGATGGTCGGCAGGGACGGAACGGCTGTGGACGCCGTCGCGGTGTGCCACGCCGACACGTCCGGGTGGAACCCCAAGCACGTCGCGTTCCAGGTGCTCGGAGTGAAGCCCGGCACCGTGCCGGTCTGCCACTTCCTGCCGCAGGACCACGTCGTCTGGACCCGCAGCGGCTGACCGCTGGATGGCCGCCGTCTGCTCCGGCCGCCGTGCACGTTCGCCGCGCGTGCTGCCTGATGGTTTCATTTACGTTTAGTACGCTCTAGGCGTACTGTCATATGGTATCATGAGTTTGCTTATGTTTTCAGTACTTGATACTTGTATGGATGGTGTTGCCAGCCAGTATCGATCACCTGCTAGATTCTGATGTATAGTTCTAAATAAACAGATCTTTTTATCGTTGTTGTTCTCAGCCCAAACAAACTTCTCTACCAGATTATAACGTCAATCTTAAACTTCAGCGGCCAATCAGGCATGAGCTACTCAGCCCATTCATGGCACAGATTGAAAGAAACTACAAGAGAATTGATGGAAGGATGATGAAAAGAAACTACAGCGGAACGAGCAGTACAAGAGCAAAAAAGTACCAACTAGAAATAGAGCTGAACGCGCGAACAATTGCGCACAAACACTTAGCTATGGGAGCCTGAGGTAATGCATTTCCTACACATCAGTAACAAACAAGCATGAAGCAAACGGTTCAAAAGAGACAGGGATTGCATCAAGATATATCTGTTGAAACGAATCAATAAATAAACTATAAGCTACGACTAGTAGTGGAATTTCAGACTGATCATTAAATAGCAAAAAAAAAAAAAGTTTCAGTGTCGAACTTCAGACTGATCATTAGATAGCAAAAAAATGTTTCAGTATCTCAAAAAGGATGCTCCACAAGCTGAATGGGCACAGAAATGGAATCCCACGAATGCTGATGTAAATATACTGCTGGCACAAAATTTCAAATGAAATGGCCTTTCTGATAGAGTAAGAGGGAAGTTGTTAAGTCATCCTCCCATCATTTCTCTCTGTAATAAATTGTTTGTATTTATGTGCACATGCATGCTTCTGCGTCGTCCACACCAATGATTTACAAATTACACTATCATATTTTCACACCCAACAAATATTTGTGGAATCCTGATAGTATGTATTTTCTTGCCCGATTCAGAAGCATCACAACTATGACCAAGTCTCAATGTTAAATCTACCAACCCTTTCTAGGTCTCTCAGCCATTTTGAGGCGTCCTCTTTTTTAACCCCATGTTCTTTACAGATAACTTCCTCTAGTGCAGCCGTAACATCAGCAGGCATTTTTGTTGAAGAGCCGGCAATGTATACAGCAGCACCAGAGAGTAATAAGTTCCAGATTCTTGCACTTTGTTCCTTTATCTTATGTTGTACATAGACCTTTTGAGGCTGATCCCTAGAAAAAGCAACAAACAAACCGCCACCTTTTTTTGAGGAAAGCACCCCCTCGTCCTGGGCATGAGTTAACCAGAAATCTTTGTATAGAAAATCATTGTCTTGATTCCTACAACCAAAGAAGAATAGAACTGGGGCCGTTGGTTCGGCTGCAGTCTGTGCAGCCCTTTCCTCCACAAATGCACGGAATGGTGCACATCCTGTTCCTGGTCCAATAAGCACAAGAGGAACCGATGGATGTGGAGGAGGCAGGGATCCTTGGTGTATCCAACATGGGATAAGATTGTCTGCAAATAATTGTAATGTGTGATAAGAGTTCATGAGCTGTCATGTCCAGGTAAATGACAGAGCAAAAAAAAAAACAGAGCTAGGATATTAACTGCCACTAATTGATGCAGAGCATACCTTTACTTGGGTCGAGCCCAGCCAGCCAATTAGAGCAGAGTCCGTGCCGTGTTCTCCCGAATGGAGTAAGCCATGATACAATGCTAACAGTCAAGTGTATTTTATCCGGATGTGCCAATGGGGATGATGAGATGGAAAAAGCTCTTTTCTTCAATGGAGGTGTTAGTTGCACCAACCATTCGAAAGGCATTTGCACCGAAGGAAAATCGTCCAACACCTAAGAACAGCACGAGACCACATCCAAATGTCACTTCTGAACCATGAAAATCAACTGAAGGACAAAAAGGCATATCATTGCCAAAATAATTCTGGACACTAGGGCATGTATTGCATGAAAGTTGCTAAAAAAGAATCTTAAGTGCAAACGAGCTCACTTCTAGAACAGTCCTACTCTCCTTCTGATTGTACTGGTAAAGGTCATCTCTTCCCTCAGGTGAAGCAAATTCCTGAAGCCTCTTTTTTTCATGTTCAGCTGTTGCGAAAAAGCTCATGACCTATCATAGAACATAGGGCTCATGTGAGCTATGGCAGTTTGGCATGACATATCAGAAGAACACTGGAGTAAATATGAGACAATAAAAAGTTAAAAAGGGGTTCAGGAAAAGAAATAACATTCAAAATAATGGCTCACTTGCCTCAAAGAAATATCGCCGAGGGGAAGCTGATGCAATATCCATTGTCAAAGCAACAAATGTCTTCAATTTGATGCGATCCATCAGGCTACTCTCAACTGAACCCTTGGAAATTTTATCCCCACTTCTTGCTTGAATCTGGGCAAACAAGAGGAAATGCTTCCTCATTAGTCAACTAGATAATTGGAAACACGTGAGAAGATTTTTTTTTTTAAAAAAGGAACAACTGATAAACTCATAATTTCAAGAAATAAAGGTCTAATTATCTAAAACAACTCAGACGGTGGGGGTAAACCGCCCGGTTTTCAATGAAGGAGACTGTCTCCCGACCAAGAAAATTTTCTTGTAAAACAAAACTATAAACCCAGTTACTGCTCCTAATGGGTACAGGTAGGGATGGAAGCGATCGGAAGAGACTTAAATTGTTTTCAATTACAGATTTTTAGGCGGAAACGAAGTCGACAATGATATTGTCGGAAACCAAAACGACACGATATTGTGGTAACATCGGAAACGAAACTATCCGGTCAAAAATATATCGACATCGATCGGGAATAGATAATTCATTGTAGAATAAACGATAACACAATACCAAACAAAATGACATACGACCACATGTCCATACAGGACAGCCTAACATTTAGCCAAGTAGCAAGTTGACATAATCAGTGTAACCCAAAGTAGCATGATGCAAGTTCAAATACCAAGTTTAACATAACGAAAGTTCACTAATACTTTCTCACTAAAAAAATCATAAATATTAACCATGCATAGCTGATAGGTGAACATTCAATGCACATCATCGATGACCCAACGTAGTCTGCTGCAATAAGCGGATGCGCCACAGTTGATTGGGCTTGTGGTGCCTGGTGGACGTGGGAGGGCTGCTAGTCTGCTACATGGGCTTGGTCACTTGGGCCAGATGCACAGCACTCGATACAGACTTCGGAGATGAGCTGCTATATACAGTAAAATACTGCCGGAAATTACCGGGCTAATACGGGAAAAGATGGAAACGATCAGAAGGAAGTTAAATCGTTTTCGTTACCATTTTTGCATTTTTTAGCGTTATCGTTTCCGTATTTGCGGTTATTGTTTCCGTAATCATTTTGTCAAAAAAAAGCGAGAAAAGCCCGGAAACGAGGCCCGGTAAACGGGAATTTCCGTTTCCACTTTCATCCCTAGGTACAGGATAAGTATTATTAGAAAAATAACAAAAGTTTGCTGCGCCTGCGGCAGGAGATGAACAACACAGAGTTGTAAATAGATAACCCTACTAAAAACAGATTCACATACCGTTATGTAACAATCTGGATCCAAGTTACAGCGTTCAATGAAGGCATCAACAGCTGATGGATTTTGACTTGGTAGGATTTCTAGAGCATCACCAGTTTTATAACTGATGGCCTAACATGAGAGAATGCAATTATCTTCCCATTCATTAAGTACAGAAGATGTCATAGTAATTTGTGAGACAATTAATTACACATGGTACTATATAAAAAACACGTACAGAAGATGGATCTTCGAATTCAAAGTGGCGAACATCTCTGTCAGAACCCTCCTTAGTTAGACGCTGATTTGTTACCTGAAAAGGGTGATAAATATCACCAGCAACATAAACAATATACAGATTAGAGCTACTACCTCCGTTCGGAAATAGATGTCATTTCAGACAATCAAAATGGCCTGCAGCTAATACGTTTCTTATGTCTGAAACGTCAAACAAACGTCAAACAAATGAGAACGGAGGGAGTAAATCATATTACATTGGCCATAACAGATGGACTATCAACACAATGACCATCACCTTTTGTTGTCTGCCAAACTAGTCTTTTAAAAGGTTATGTTCATTAGATAGTTATAAGTTGGGTTTTATTTATGCATGCATGGTAAACATCTTGCTGCAACTGCAATCATGTTTACCAGGCATAAAATGCACTCTCTCCTTTTCAAATTGTAGGTCATTTTGGCTTTTCTGGATACAGACTTTGCTATGTATATAGACATAACTTATATGCATAGCAAAAGATATGTATCTAGAAAATCCAAAACAACCTACAATTTGAGACGGAGGGAGTATGAACTTATGACATGGCACTCGAGTTGTGCTCAGTACAGCAAAGATAGTGGCCAACTTCTCACAGTAAATTTGACTGCTTAAGTGTCCATGGAACAAGTAGTGAATTGTAGTTTGTCAACTTGTATTATAAAAGTTACCTTGCAAGTAGGGTTGACTACGATCAGTACTTGGCGAAATGGCCACAGAAAAGACTAACAGCTAAGAGAAGCTAACTCCAGCATACTGTGTTAACAGAATATATGATCCATGGGCTTTACATAGGTTACGATGAGTACTTTGCCACTGTCACACTTGCTACTTTGATCACTACTTCGAGGTTTGCACCTAAATGAATCAGGGTAGGAGCTTAGGTGTGTCGTTCGTCATATATCCCCCTCTTCGAATTCTGTAACTCTACTCTGGTATTTCCATTTTATGTAATGGAAATAGGGGATGGTCTGGATTCGTAAAATAATGGTAAGAACATATTATTTAGTTTATGAGTCTCGTGTACCACTATGACCAACTATTAAATTATGCTAACTTCAAAGTCAAATACTAAAAACAATTACATAGCTGTTTAATGGCGGGTATGCAGTTATTTTGGTGGCACTGCCTTTGGCCCGCAATGAATTGAGTACTCCAGATTAATTTTTAATAGAAAATAACTGCTCTACTATGTCATTCAAGAAACAATAGCAAATAACTGAGGTACCTCTTTATAACTGATCACTAACAACCCCACAGGAACAAAAATTAAATAATACCCATCAGTAGAAATAGTCAGTAATCTGTGATTATAATGCTTTCAAAGCAAAATAAAACTAGTGAAATAAGAATGAAACTGTAAGAACATGCAGAGCATACCATTTGAAGCATGTACGGTGGCCCTCCATCATCATGGAATTGTAGCGCAGGGGACATTGACCTTGCACTATTTATTATCTTATTGGGTTCTGCAGAATAGAGAATGGACAATAACCAAAATCGTGAACAAATACTGCAAAATAGAGTTAACCAGTAAATTAGCCAGCTCATACATACATACCTGAAAGTATAGAATCTTGTTCAACCTCATTGGAAGAGTAATAAATGACATGAACTTTTGGATCCCCCAAAGTACTCAAATTAGGATCACTGATATCAGATACTCTAGGTAAGAGTGACGGATTAGTTTCATTCAGAGATTTCCACAGAGACAGCAACCAAGGATCTAAAGCCCCTTCATATCTGATGTTACAGCAATGAAGGAAATTCTTCATTAAAGTTGAGAAATATACTTCTGACTAAAAGGAAATGATATAGTGCACAAAGTTTACAACCACAGTATCACAACTAATTTATTTAGTACAAAACAAACAAGATATTAAAATCATACCCTGAAGGATGCTGGTCGTCTCCCAAGCCTATCTCTACAACTTGTTCTGCACCAAGATGTGAAAGCCTTCTATCAAGCTTCTTTGCAGCAAACTGCAGTAAACACACTAATGAAGGACACACAGAAACAAAAAAAGATTGTACATTACGACCGTACAGCTTCCATTTGATAGAAATAAGACATCAATACGGTTGAGAATACATGTTTGCAGTATACAAAAGGAATTACAATGTGATATTGGGGCTTGCAAATGTTCTCAAACTGCTGTACAGCTGTACTGGTTATATTAGAACTTTGCAAGCATTCACCAAAGCAGCACTAAGATCATTCATCGCAGCTAACAAATCAAAAGGAAAAGAGCATCTAAATTGTATATGCTGTTATAACCCTATACTTTTTTCCAAAGTTGAATGTTCTTCCAACAATAATTCGCCATAGTGTACGCGAATTACTGCGATTGATTTACATAGTGATGGCAGCATATAATGCTAGCAAGGTCAATTACTCAGACAGAAGCCTCACATTGTACTTCTGGTAGCCTGAATCCCCGAGTCCAAACACTGCATGACGGACCCCCACAAGCCATTGGGCGCCCAGATCCTTCCGGAGCAGGAATCTCCAAAACCCCTGCCGCAAAATCCAACCCACAATCCCAATAAGCAATCAGATAACATGGACATAATCAAGTGGATGAAGAATTCCAGACCTTCATGGAATCCGGAGGGTCGCCCTGCCCCGTGGTAGACACGACGAAGACCACGAACCGCTCGCTTGGCAAGCCACTCTTCACAACAAGCAGAGGCGTCACATACTCGCATGTAAGGGTCGTGTGGCTGGGGACTACAGGTTTTTAGAGCTTACGGGATCGAAACTGTCCATAGATTGCACATCGACGGCCGGGCAGCCACCGCGCTCCGCCTCGCGGCCGATGCGCTCGGCGGCGTCCATGGCGTTCCCGGTTTGCGAGGCGTAGAGCACGAGGAGGTGGCCGCTTGCGGGCGCCGCCGACTGAGCCTCCGCGGCCGAGGGCACCATGGAGTCAGAACTCAGAGAATCCGCGGCCTGCAAGTAACCTAGCGGCGGCCAGCCAAGAGGCAGCCCCAATCGCCCTGCCCTGTGGTGGTCACGCTCACGCGAGCTCCTGCCACCGCTGCAGCCTTGCGCCCGCCTGACCGTGACACCGAGAAGGCGATGCGTGAGCTTGGATCGATGTACTCGGAGCTCCCCGCACGCCCGAGCCTCCCTTCGTCGGCGGTGAGCGGCGGCGGCGCCGGTTGCCAGCGAGAGAAGAGGAGAGATGGAGTAGGTGACTTTCGGGAATCGAATATATCTTCCGGAACATAACTGTAAACCCAACAACAGCCCACCACTATTTTCGAGAGTTAGAGAAACACCATTACTATTCGCGTATTTTGAAATTTGCCATTGCAATTCTTGACTCCCCTCAAATATGCCACAAAATACGTATGAAGACGACACGGGCCCAGCTGCAGGCGTATACAAAGACGTACATCTCACTGTATTTACGCTCTCCTCTCAATGACATGCGGGCCCCACTTGTCAGCATCTTCTTCCTTTCATCTTCTCATCTCCCTTGATCCTCTTCTCCATTGTCCTCGTCTGGCCCGCCGGCCACCACTGCTCCACCCCGCGACCATCCCTGCTCCATGGCCTCTGCTCCATCGGCGACCCTACCTGCTCCATGGATGACCGCCCCTGCTCCACCTGGCTCGCTCCATGGCAAGGAAGACGAGGATGCGGACCGCCGGAGTGAGCAGGGGAGGGGGCCATGCGAAGGGAGGGCTCGATTCCTCCGGAGAGGAGGCCGCCTGAGCTCGATTCCGCCACAGAGGATCTCGCCCAAGCTCGATTTACCAGAGAGGATCCACCCCGTGTCGGTCCTTGGCTCCTCCGCCGGGGCCGCGGCCGGCGAACTCCGCCCCTGGGGCCTACTCCCCCGCCGCCGCCGGCCGCACCACTCGAGCTCCGTTGGGACCGCGGCCTGAGGCCCTCGCCACTCCGCACGGATCTTGGGAGGCAGCGCCACGCGCCACAGCTGGCCGCCTCGCCTCCCAGATCCGGCTGCCACGCCTCCCAGCTCCAGCCGCCGGACCCGCTCCCTGCACTGCACACATGAGAAGAGGAGGAAGGGAGATGAGAAGATGAGAGGAGGAAGAAGATGCTGACAAGTGGGGCCCACATGTCATTGAGAGGAGAGCACAAATACAATGAGATGTACTTCTTCGTATACACCTGCAGCTGGGCCCGAATCGTCTTCGTATGTATTCCGTGGCATATTTGAGAGGAGTCCAGAATTGTAATGGCAAATTTCAAAATACACGAATAGTAATGGCGTTTCTCCAACTTTGAAAATTTGTAATGGCTTGGTTCCAAATGACCCAAACCCAAAACACCTAAACCCTACCTGCCTGCTTCTTTCCTCCCCGCTCCGTGCCTGCCGAATTTTTTTATTTTTTATATTTTAATTTTTACGATTTTGTGAAAATAAATAGACATTTCGATATTTTGCAGAAATAGCCGCGAACCGCCGTTGTAAATGGTGGTAGGGTCCTATCGCCACCGGGAACAGCGATAGGGGTGCTACAGTACCCCCTACCACCATTTCAAATGGCAGTTGCTATAGTAACCCCGCCGCGGGTACTATAGCGGGTTCCCGCCGCCGTTTCCTTTAAACTGAGATCTGGATAGTATATTGACTTTTTGAGTCCGAAGATGACTTGAAATGAAAAAAGTTTGAACTACAAAGTTATAAATCTCGTCGAAAGCTATAATTTTCATATACATTTTATCCCCATCCGAGTTTATACCAAAAAGTTATGATTTTTTGAATAGACGCTGTCACTGCTGCCACGGG
Organism: Cenchrus fungigraminus; assembly: GCA_036936925.1. NCBI lineage: Eukaryota > Viridiplantae > Streptophyta > Magnoliopsida > Poales > Poaceae > Cenchrus > Cenchrus fungigraminus. The sequence goes on along the minus strand of CM072779.1, from coordinate 25,887,080 downwards.
AAATGGCGGCCGGAACATGGTACAGTACCCACAACGGGGTTACTGTAGCAATGACCATTTGAAATGACGGTAGGGGTACCGTAGCGCCCCTACCGCCGTTCCCGGTGGTAGTAGGTCCCTACCGCCCTTTACAACGGCAGTTCACAGCTATTTTTACAATATTTGAATTCGACTATTTATTTTCGAAAAATCACATTTTTAAAAAAATCGTGCTTGCCACTATAGATGGCAGTTTTACTCGCTGACGTGGATCTCTGCGGATACCCGACCCGACGGGTAAGGGTACGAGCAAAGAATTTCGGCTGCTGGTAGCTAACGAGCATAATCTTTCACCCACGAATAATATCTGCTACCAGTTTAAATACTAAGTCCATCAAAATATGGCACAAAATATGGCTCAAGCTCAGCAGAAATACTAGCGCATTATGTGTGTGGTTGGACATTTATTTTATCATTGTGCATTTCTGTTGTAATTAATTATCTTGTATGACAAATCGATACAATGAGATTTTATATTGCATTATGACTGTTAAATTGTTGTTGTTCTTGTTGAAATGAACATGTTGATATGTTATTTTTCGGCAGGTACAGGTAAACCCGATATCTGTCGGGCACGGACACAAGTCAAATTTTTTACCCGCGGGCAGGCTTGCGGACGGATGAAAGAGGGCAGCGCGGGTATGCTCGCAGGTGGATAGATGCATTACCCACACTTACCCGACCCGCTGCCATCCCTACCAGTCGCCGCCAACCCGTCGCCTGCCCTGGCGCGGTACGTCACGTGCGGCCCCCCGGTGTGCCGCCGCGGCCTCCCCAGCGACCGGCCTACGCGCGGACGGTTTTTCATGCGCGCCGCCTGGAGCGGCCAGCTCCTCCGCCGCCTCTCATCCCGAGTCGCCGCCGCCGGGAGCTCGCCGACCACCACCGCGTCGGTGCGAGGCTCGGCCGCTGTGCGGCCGCTGCGGCCGCGCGCGCCGCCGCTCTCGGGAAGAATCGATAAATGTTGAAAAAAGGTTAATTGGATTCATGTCATTAGAATTTGCACAATTCGGAGATATACCATTAAAAATCACCTATTCGCAAATATCTATTGCAATTTGTTGATTGGTTGAGATGTGCCATTTTGTACGTATTTGACGCTCTTGATTCGTCTTGGATTCCTTTGGATCCATCCTGAGATCTTCGTATTTTCGTACGGTCCAAAATACCCCTGCTACCTCTCTCCTTCTCACTCCCTGCGTGTGGGACCCAGACGTCAGGGTTATCTTCAACCTCCAGTCGTCCAGGAGTCCGTGCAGTCGAGCACCCGACGCGATAGCCTACCCAGTGAGCTCCGCCCATGGGGAGCAAGCGGCGGCGAGCAGCGGCTGCAAAAGCAGCGACGCCGACCCTCCCTCTGCTACTCCTGCTCGCCGCCGGGGGACCTCTTCCACCTACATGAACATCGGGGGACCTCTTCCACCTACACGAACGCCGGGGAACCTCTTCCACCTACACGCCCGCCGACCTAGAATGGGCCCCGAGACCTCCAACGAACCCTTGCAACCCCAACAGCAACAACACCCACGCGCCGCCGACCTTGACGAGTCTAAGCACAAAAGCGAAGGGGCCTCTTTGCAAGAGCTTGGAGGCTTGCTCCAATGGCGGATGGGAGTTCCTGGAGGTTCCAATCGACGGTGCTCTGGGCGGCGAGGGGCTCAAGCTGGTGGCGCAAGTAGGGAGGAGAGGAAGCAGAGCTCGGGAAGGTCTTCCTTTGGCATATCTCCAAACCGGTGTTGGAGATCAACAAGGGCGGCCGGAATTGAAGCGACATTGACCAGCGACGGTGGCTCGGCCTCCAAGCCGTGACGGCGCTCTGGTGACCGATTCACGACGGGAACTAGCTGGTTGGGTGCGGCTTGGCGACGGGATGCTCCTAGCGGGCACGATTTGCGGCAGGTGGAGCTCCTGGCGGGCACGATTTGCAGTAGTTAGAGCTCATACGCACGCGTCCATAGATGGGTGGGGGAAGAAACGAAGGAGGAAGAAATGATGCTTGGGCCCACACGTCAACCAGATTGACAAAGAGATATGGTGGCGGTATTTTGGGCTACACGTAAAAATGGTGGTGTGCGAGTGGACCCAAGAGCATGAAATACATAGAAAGGCACGGTTCGAACAAAGTAAGAATTGTAATAGCATAATTGCAAATAGGTAATTTTTAATGGCATATCTCTAAACCGTGAAAATTGTAATGGTATATATCCAATTAACCCTTGAAAAAATTCAACATTTTGAGAAAATGTTGAAACATTTTTGAAAAATGTTGATCAACATTTTCATGAAAAATGTTGATGAAACGTTTCGTAAAATGTTTTTTTTCTCCGAACAAATGCTGGTGCAACTCTTTTCGAAAAATATTGGTTCAACTTTTTTATGAAAAATGTTATTTCAACATTTTGTTTGAAGAATGTTGCTTTTTTAAAAAAAATGTTGAAACATTTCGTAATCCATGGTCATGAGGTGGGCTAGTGAGAAAATAATAGCTAGCAAGTTAGGTAAGCTTTAATGGGTGGAAGTTTCAACCCTTATCCACCTTGGGTAGCCATATAGGAGCTCCTGCTGACTTTACCTGCCCGTGCTCAAGCCATATTGGTTGGGTACCACGCTGACCTTGGGCTTGACGTCGGCCCATGAAGGCCCACATCCAGCCTGCTACAAATGTGGCCCGCCAACATGACTCTAAATTGTCGCTTTCCAGCGCCGCAAAAGTCAAGTGTGCGTCAAAAATGTACTTTGACTTGCAACAGTCCTTAAAACTCGATTGTGATTTGTACACCAGCACACCACACTGGGAATTCCTATATATCTTCCGGAAGATAGTTTCCTATGTAACTATAACCCAACAAAAGCCCAACAACCAGCCTATGTAGCCTAATAACAACAAACCCTAGCACCTTCCTCCACTTCCCGCCACCGCCCCCGCGACCTGACGGCCGGCAAGCCCCTCCGCGCGCCGCTGGACCGCGAACCCGGGAAAGAAGGTGTTGAAAAATTTTCAACATTTTTAAAAAATGTTGAAACATTTTTAAAAATGTTGATCAACATTTTCACAAAAAATGTTGGTGAAACATTTTGGAAGAATGTTGGATCTAATGTTTTCTCCGAACAAATGTTGATGCAACTCTTTTCGAAAAAATTTTATTCAACTTTTTATGTAAAATGTTGGTTCAACATTTTGTTTGAAAAATATTGCAACATTTTAAAAAAATGTTGCAACATTTTGTAATTAATAGTCATGAGGTGGGCTGGTGGAAACTAATAACTGACAATATTAGGTGGGCTGGAAGTTTCAACCCTTATCTATCTTCCGCAAGATGTATAGGATCCTCCCACCACACTTCACCGTTGCTGCACAACACACCACAGCTGGGTTGTGGGCTGCGATCAAGGAGATGGACGTGTCGCAGAACAGGGCGAGGGCATGAACACACGACTCGTGCTAACCACGACGCAGAAGGGGAGGCAGACCATCACCGAGTACGTTGGCAAGATGCGTACTATAGCAGATGAGATGGCAGCAGTCGGGAAGCCGATCGAAGATGACGAGCTCCTAATGTACATCGTCACCGGCCTCAACATGGAGTTCAACCCCGTCGTCACCTCTCTCCTAGCAAGCAAGGAATCTGTAACTGTAAGTGAAGCATACTCTCAGCTTGTTGCTTTTGAAACTTGTATGGAGATCATGGGCAATTGTGGCAATGGTAAATCTAGATCCTCAGCCAACACGGCGAATCGTGGGGGTTGCGGAGGCTTTGGTTGTGGTCGCGACAACTCTGGTTGCGGCCATGACCAAGGAGGAGGACGGGGGCGCAACAACTCCAGCTTCAACAACAAATCCACCAACAACCAGGGCAACAATGGAGGTGGCGCTGGTCGCGGCAACCAGAGCCGTGGCAACTCCAACAGCTCCAGGCCAATGTGTCAAGTCCTCCTCAAGACTGGTCACACTGCAGATTGGTGTTGGCACCGGTTTGAGGAGGACTATGTCCCTGGAGAGAAGCTTCCAAATCTTCGTGTGGAAGCTCCAAGTAGTTTGTATTACCCCTTTGTGCTAGTGGAATCCTGTACTTATTACTTTGGTGATAGGTAAGAGAGAGGAGTGGATTGAAAGAGATCTCAAATCCTTTGTGACTTACCTCAACAACATGGATGTAGGCCAGCCTTTGTGGCGAGCTGAACCACAGGATATATCAGTGTCTCTTGTGCTTTCAATTCATACACATATTGATTACTTGTTCTTCATTGCATCTCTACATGCTTAGCTAGGGTTTGAAATATATCTACTTGTTTTTAGTGTTCCAAAGGAAGCTAAGTGTTTAGTTCTTAAATTCATAACCTAGCCAACCTCTCTACTGCTCTAGGTCTGCTTTACATCTTGTTATCTGCAATAGTTCATGTGCAGGTTTAGTTCCCGGAAGCTGTGCGAAAATTCGCAGAGGTTCTGCGGAAAAACTCAGAGGTTCTGCGTTCTAACAGTGAAGTCGCAGAAAAAGTTTGAAATTGTTTTGCAGGCCTATTCACCCCCCTCTAGGCCACTTGCCTTGATCCTTTCAATTGGAATCAGAGCCGGTTTCCTCGATAACACTTAGTCGTGTGAGGGATATGGCAAGTGGAGAAGAGATGCCCGAGGATGAAGAGCATTTCAAGGATATCCCTGATGGAGATGACACTGAGTCATCCGAGGTGGAATCTACCTCAGCTCGTGAGAAGCTTAACAAGCTCAAGGAAGTCATGAAGGAAACTCCCAAGGAGGATTCCAAAAACAACAAGAAAGAGAAGAAAAAGGAAGCGAAGAAAGAGAAGAAAGAATAGAAGAGAAGAAGAAAGAAGGAACCATCTCCTCCACCATCGTCGTCATCATCATCATCATCATTATATCCTCCTCTAGTGATAATGGAGACGAGGATGATGAGTACTACGCAGCGAGAGTGCCCAAGAGAACTCTCAAGCAAAAGTCCAAGAAGGCCTTTGCATGTGTATCCTTTAACTATGATTCTTTTAACACTTCATCTAAGGACAACTTCACAGATCTCGTTGGCAACTTGCCTTCCTTTGAAGGGACCAACTTTGCAAAATGGAAGCATGTGATGAGGGCTTATCTAACCGGCATGAATTTGGAGTTGTGGAGCATTGTGTGGTAGGTTTTGAAGATTTCAAAGATTATGAAAAGCTTATACCTAATGATTGTTGCAACATAAGAAGAAATGCCCAAGCCACAAACATCCTCCTAAGCTCTTTGAGTGCGGAGGAGTACAACAAAGTGAATGGTTTGTAGATTGCCAAGGAGATATGGGACACACTTCATGTTGCTCATGAAGGAGTTGACAAGGTGAAGAAGTCCAAGATTAGTATCTTGATGACTCAACTCAACCGTTTGTTATCATGGAATGTGAAGGGACTCAAGAGATGTTTGATAGGTTGATGGTCATAGTTGGAAAGATTAGAGGATTTGGGTCGTGATGAGTTGGATGATCGCCACGTGGTGAAAGTGATGTTGGAAGCATTTGCTCCTAGAAACTCCACTCTAGTCACCTTGATTAGAGAGAAGAAGAGGTTTGAGAAGTTCTCACCAAGTGATATTCTTGGAAGGATTCTTACTCATGAGCTTATAAAGATGGAGATACAACAAAGGAAAAGGTTTGGAGAGTTAGAAACCAAGATGAATAACTTGAAGGTCAAAGATGTTGCTCTCCAAGCAAACAAGTTAATCAAGCCATGTACATCTAGGTCATCCAAGTCCAAGTCAAGAAAAGTTGAAGTAGAGAGCTCCGCAAGTGATTCAAGTGAAGATGAGGATGAAGGTCCTCCGGTTGAGATTGGAGATGTGGCCTTGTTTATGAAGAGATATAGAAGAGGCTTGAAGAAGAAAGGTTACAAGTTCTCCAAGAGAAAGTATCCCATCAAGCAAAAGAGGACGTGCTACAATTGTGGAAGCACAAAGCATATCATTACGAATTGCCCAAATGAGAAGAGAGAGAACAAGTATGACAAGAACAAGAAAAACTTCAAGAAATATCAAAAGCCATTTCACAAGAAGAAGAACTATGGAGGAGAAGCTCACATTAGTCATGAATGGAACTTCCGTGATGAAATCTCAAGTGATGTAGAGGAGAAGAAGATTGCAACCGTTGATATCAAAAAGCCCTCCTCTACCACAAGGCTATTCATCAACTTGACTGATGAGAAGAGAGTACAACCATTCATTGCCTTATGGCTAAGTGTGAGAAGGTAAAACCAAAATCCAAACCCTCTCCTCCACCTAGTGATAGTTCAAACATAGACACTAGTGATGAACCTAGTGATGAAGAAATAGACAACTTGGTTAGTCAAATGGGTAAACAATCTAGAACTTTTATGGCCAAGTTGGTGGAGGAACTAGAGAAGACTCAAGCAACACTTGCCAAACAAGAAAGTCTCTATGTTGCTTGCAAGGATGCTCTTGCATCAGAGGGAAGTGAGGTTGAGGCTTTACGCTTGGAGGTTGACCAAGCGGAGGACATCATTACTACTTCAAGGAGGATCTCATTGCCTCTCAAGCTCAATGTAATTCTCTCAAGTCGAGGAATGAAGAGCTTGAGGAGCAATATAGTCTCATTTGGAGTAGCACCTCAAATTCTCTAGAGGCACATGTTGGCTCTAGTGCCTCTACTAGCAAGGGATGTGATAGATGCTATAATGTTGATTTGAATTCTTATGCAACTAACCTTGCTAACATGGATGTAATGAAGAAAGAAATTGCTAAGCTCAACTCAATCATAACTAGTGGATGCATGAGTGATGAAAACAAGAAAGATAAGGTCTACACGAGAGAAAGAATGCCCAAAAAAAAGAAGCTTGGTTTTGGTTACATTGAAGGTGGCAAAACCGGAGAGAGGAACATCATCAAGGGTAAAGAATGTCTCAAGTTTGTGAGCAAAGGATTTCTGTTTGCCCAGAATGCAAAGTTTTCATGCCAGAAACGCGGAGGTCCCGAGGTCTGGAAGCCTAAAGACGCCCAGATCGCGAAGATTCTGCGAAAATCCCCAGAAGTTTTGCATTCTGATCACGGAGGTTCTGGGGTCTGACAGTGCAAAGAAGAAGCCCAAGGTGCAACCCTAATCAGCTCCCAAGGCATCTAAACACTTGTTTGCAGGCCACGGATCATCCTATCATGCCAAAGAAGAACAAGTATGCTCACAAGAACAAAGCTCTTGATTAGGCCTGTGTCACAAGCTCGACACACAGAATTGTCCATAAACTCCCAAGACAAGATTCAAGCACTGGACTCAAATCTTGGGGAGAGGCAACCAAGACAAGGACCAAGAACTCCTCCAGATCGAGACCAACCTGAACCAAACTTGGGCAGAAACTCCCTCTGGACAAGTCTAGCACACCTCTAGCAAAACCCTCAGGAATCCCACTGAAGGCTCGACACCGGTCAGGCTGGTGTCTCTGACCGGTCAGACCGGTCAAGCCTGGGAAACCTTAAGGACCAAAAGCTAGAGCAAGCAAAGGCAAAACTACATGAAACTTGAATAGCAGCAACCTCTGGATTGGGAGAGCACTCTACCAGCAAACCACTTGAGAAACCCACAAAGGGCCGGCACCGGTCAGACTTGTGACCTCCAGAAAGCTCCCAAGGAAAGATCCAAAAGTAGAGCAAACAAACTCCAAACTTGATAAAACTTGAACCCTGGCCTTCTCTGATCATGACCAACTCATCCCCAAGAAATCTCCTGAGAAATCCACTGTTGACCAGGCACTGGTTGGACCTTTCTCCTTGACCGGTCAGACCTTTGTCCTCCAGGAAGGTCCAAGAAAAGATCCAAAACTAGAGCAAATGAAATCCAAACTTGATGAAACTTGAACCATAGATCTCTCTAGTCCCACCTCGGCATAAACCTTTCGCGCTTGTTCTTCACCTGCACCAACACAAACCAAGCCGCAACCTACACCCGCAATGCTAGGCCAAGAGAGTCCACACAACATTGTCAACCACTCATCACGAGTGCATCGACAACACACCACTAAAATAATATGAGAAACACACACACAACACATGCACACAAAGCCTCAAATCATTCGGTTAATCACTCATCATATACAAACTAAGGCACATCTCAACTTGGTTTCTCACACTCCTCTACACCGGCTACACATGACATTGTATTGCTCTTCTTGCACCATGCGGACCGCACTTGATCCCGTCATCCATCGGGTCCCTCGATCTAAGCCTACTTGTCTCTCCATCGCCTGGAGGCCACTCTGGCTAAGACCTTTCACACTTTTCTTCACCTGCAACAACGCAAACCAAGCCGCATCCAATACCTGCAATACTAAGCCAATGCAAATGTCAAATAACACAAAGTTATCAATCACAAATCACGAGTGCATCGACAACACACCACTTCACATGTAAGAGTTTACACACACAGACACACACACACACATACACCACAACACAATGCACACAACGCAACACAACACAAAACACACAAACACAAAGCCTCAAATCATTCGGACAATCACTCATCATATATAAACCAAGGAATATCTCAACTTAGTTTCTCAATCTCCCCCTTGATGAATGCACTAATAAAAGATGATTCGAAAGCAAAAGAAAAACCCATTCAAGTGCCCAAAAGTTAAGTAAAAGCAAACACAAAGCTACTTGAAATGAGAAGGGAATAATGCATGCTCCAACCAAAAATTCTCGGAACCAAAGGAAACACAAAGGCCAAACACAATCGAATAGTCAAGCAAGAACCACAAGAGCTACATGCAATCTCGAAAAGCCATCAAACCAAAATGCTCCTCACCACAAGAGCTACATGCAATCCCAAGAAGCCATCAAGCCAAAATTCTCATCACTACCAAAACAATTTTCTCCCCCTTTGAGTAACATTTGTCAAAACTCTCATCACTACAAAATCAAGGTTCACGTCAAGTTGATTTTCTCAAACTCCCCCCTTGATGAGTGAAGGACCGGATTGGCGACCAGAGAGGGGGGAGGGGAGTGAATGGGAGTTGATAAAAAATTCTTCGAAAGAAACTCGACCTACATCCCAAAATCACTTACAAAGGGTCCCACCACAAAACTTGCCAAGATCACGTAGTCACTGGAGTACTACTGACGCTAAAGCAAGACTTGAAAGGCTAAGAAGCAAAAAAGAAGCAAACACGGAAGAGGACGAACTAAATCGAGACCAACAAAACACTACCGGATCATTCGGGCACATATTTTCGGATCATCCGGGCCAACTCAGAGACGTATCAGATCTTCCAGCCTACACTTGCCGGATCTTCTGGCCCTACCGGATCATCTGGCCACAAGTTCCTGGATCATCCTAGACAACATAGAAAACAACCTGCTGATGAATAAAGAAAACTTCGAAACTCAATCAAACGACTTCCTAAAATCATGAAAATTTAACCACAATTTCACCACAACCTAGAGGGTCTTCTCCTAAAAATCTCTTCAAAAAGATCACCAGATCATCCGAGACAGCCCAGAAAAATTGCCTGCGGGCTCGAACTCAATTCAATTCAAGCGATCTTCCGATTCACGCAACGGATTCAAGTGAAACTTTGGAGATAGTAGATTTACCTCATGGGCAAGCCATACCTAGAAGATCAAGTCCCTAAACCCACTAAATCTTGATGTATCGCGAATCAAAGTCAAGAACACCAACAACTTGTGTTCATCTGAAAATCTCCAAATCGAAGGCGATTCCCGGTGTTTGAGGGTGCAAGATCACCAAGAAAAGATTCACCAAGTACTCATGTGTGATCCCCTCAAAGAAATCCGAGAGGAAACACCCTCAAATCTGATGAACAAAATCCCTACAAAAAGGCTCCGAAAATGCAAAGAAAAACACACGGGAATTGAGAAGGAGATAGAGTTAATCCACCAAATCTTCCATACATTCAGGGGAAAGATTCTTTACAAAATAGACTAGCCTCCTCCCTTCATCCTACCCCTAGATGGTGCTCATGGCTAGCTTATGGTAAAGAAAATGAGAAGCAGTCAAAAGAGATGATTTGCCTTCCACCCCTAGAGTCTTATTTATATCAAGTCACCCGATGGAGGCGAAAGACTAAACTACCCCTACAACTTGAAAGAAAGGCACACACCCCACATGGGTTGAACAGGAAAGTAGTAGGTATCTCCATCCAGCAGACACACATCCACTACAGCCTTGCTTCCCTCCGACGCAAGCTCCGTGATCACACCGCATGTCCTCCGCTTCGAAGCTTCCCGTCTGGATCACGTCTCTGTTGCGGCGGGCCCTCGAGCTCGGCTTTGAGGCCCAAACCGAGAAACTGTCGTGGGCTGGTTTTGTGGTCAAACCAACAAACCCCGCGTACAAGGCACGGCATCACCACTCTAACCTTCAAGCACTCCAAGCCTTTCACCATACCTCCGGTGCCCAGACGGTCTACTCGGTCTTCCCTTGTTCCTTGACTTGGCCTCCACTGTTGTACCGGGCCAGTACACAACTTCATCTTGATCTTCGTCCACCATACGGACCGCACTTGATCTCGTCGTTCATCGGGTCCCTCGAACCAAGCGTACTTGCCTCTCCATCACCTGGAGGCCACTCTGGCTAAACCTTTCGTGCTTATTTTTCACCTACAACAATGCAAACCAAGCTGCATCCAACATCTGCAATACTAGGCCAAGAGTCAGGCCACACAACATTGTCAATCACTCATCACTGAGAAGCGACCAACCACTGGTCCTCGGACGCTTCTAGTCCTCAATGAGTGTGTTGACAACATATGAGCACAAAGAACCGATTTGACAGGCAAAGACCAAAACATTCATCCATGTGAACTAACACCACACAAGGGCAAAGAAACAAAGTCACTTGGCATGAGAAGAAACACAAAGTACATATCAACTTGGAAAAATCTTGGTCCCCAAAGACACGGGCAACGACTTGACACAACCGAGACAAGAACATATGATCCCTCAAGAAGAGGCACAAAGGGCTCAACACCGATCATGTAACTACACATGAGCCCTCAAGAAGAGGCACAAAGGGCTCAACACAAATCATGTGACGATCGAAAGCTAAAATCAATCGCCGGCTCCTCAAGAAGAAGCAAAAGGGCTTAACACCACCGACAAAAGAGCAAAGCACAAAGCACGAAATCAGGTAACATAGGAGCTCCCTTGGACAAATGCATACTCCCCAGAACAAATGCATGCAACAACCATTTTGAAAACAACCAATGTAGGAACTACTGCACAACCCGGTGCCACCGGTTTCAACAACTCGGGCCACTAGATTGGCAAAACCGGTACCACTAGAATGCTGAAAGGTAGCACCGGATTCAAAGTAGCCAGAGCCAAAAATGCATGGCTCCCCCTCGACAGCTGAACTAGATATTTCTCCCTCTAAAAACATGCCACACCAAAAAGTATGCTCAAGTGCAAAGAATGAATGCTGCCCCTCAAATGCAAAACTCCTCCTCATATGCAAGACTCCCCCTCAAAAGTAGAACTCCCCCTTGGATGATGCCAACAAATAGAAACTCCAGAGGATGGAAAATGCATGCCATGGAGTGTACAATCTACAAAGCTTCTGAAATATATCACAAAGCACTTACAAATGCTACAAGTGAGATAATGCACAAAAGGTAGATCATAAGTAGCAAAAGCATTGACATCAAGAGGATATTATGATATAAGCATGAGACAAAGAAAATGTCAAGTTTTAGCATTTTACAGAAGTATCACCACATGAGCAAGCACCTAGCCATGAATTACTCAAGCAAGAATAAACTAGGCCTAATAAAGCTCATACGAGGAAGATACATTCTTGACAAGTGTTGATGGTTGAATCTCGTAAAAAGTTTTGATCCGCAAGCATACGGATCACCTATAGCCTTTTTCACCCCGGGAGATCCCAAGGTTCTTGTCAATCCACAGAGCAAGGGATATACTAGCATTTAACCAAGTACTAATCTAGTTGATGCAAACCTTTGGATGAGAGATTAACTATAGACTAAGGACTATCTAATCTATGAACTAAGACAAGGCAAAACCAATCTAATCTAGGTCAAACGAGAGTCGTGAGATACACATGTTATGGAGAACATTTTCCCATGGAGTCTATGGGTACTTGAAGATGCAACCGCCAAGCACGATAAAACCGATCTAATCTATCTAAACATGTGAACTAGGTTTAGCCTTTTCCCTTCCCTTGTACTGTCACTACGCGAAGGTAAAGTCGATGCTAAGCCTAGACAAACACAAAATGTTAATGCGATCTCCGGGAGCTCGGGCAAACCCAAAAGCATGACGGCCAACCTTAAGCATTAAAGCATCATCAATGAGGAAGCGATAGATTAAACTCCAAACAATAGTCGGCGATTACAAACCAAGATCCATTACAACTCCATGGACAAACGATGAATCTACTACATCAAGATTCTAAGCATGATACCGTTGAACGTGGTAGACGCCTCCGATGAAGATTGATCCTCGCCGTCCTCCATCTTCGGCGGCGCCGTGGCAAGGCCGCGGCGTCCTCCTCCTTGTGGTGATATCCTTGGGGCCTTGGACTTAGCGAATTATTGGCTCTCCGGCGGCTCTCATCCGCCGCCTCTCCAACTCCCTCTTGTGGTCGACCTCGGAGGTATTTATTAGTGCCTCTGGCGAATGGCGGCTTCGACAGGAAATTAGGGTTTCATCAACTTCACGCTCGAGAAACGGGGGCCTTAACCGACGCTAGAAGGGGGTAGGCCGGCCGACCTGGGCCCTCCTTAGCCCGGTTCGGCCCGGCCTTCCTCTCCGCAGCTCCTCCTGTCATTCTTGCTTTTTACCCCTTCATAGGTGGCTTTTTGGCGTCATTATCCCTGTGACCAAGTTAGGGGGTCTTGTCGTATTAAGTCCAGTCTTTTCGTCTTGGTCCTCGGGAATGTTTTGTCATAGCTCCTTGGTCCTTGCCACCTTTGGGAGTGAATTCGACTTGCACTTGAGCACGAACGGAACTCCTTGATTAGCCTTTTGAACTTGATACGAATCCGTCCTTTAAGCTCTCGTTTTTCTACAAATACAACATACTTCAAAATACACATAGGAAGATGAACTTGTTACATCATTAGTATGCATAGTGGCGGGTTAGTTCCAAAATAAAGGTCAAACCATAGTGTAACAAGTGCTCTAGGTTGACGAAAATCGACCGCCAACATCCCCCCATGCTTAGATCTTGCTCGTCCTCGAGCAAGTTGCTCACAAAAATTATTCATCCGTGGAGTTGAAATGCGCTTCGTCAAATCTTTCCTTACAAGTTAGTCAATCCTTCATCTTTAATTAATATAAGAAACATGAGACAAAGATCACAATGTAAACATAGGTGTTTAGAAATTTACCAATTCAAGACTTACCCCACAACTCATACCTTTCACTAGAGATCCTTAACTTCAACCATACTTACTTTCTTACTTCCATTGGAGGGGTTTCATGGGTTTTCAAAATAAAATTCCTGCATTAAGTATTAGACAAAATTCTTCTCCAAGTTCTCACATGTCGCTCATTTAAAGTGGTTATCCTAGATAGTTCATAAACTCTCACCACAAGTCTCTCATTTATAATGTAAGGTGGAGCTATGGGTATGGCTAGTGAAGTTAACACAAGTATTATCAAGCTAAGAAAATCCTCTGGTGGTCATTCACCTTCCGAGCCAACGATCATGAGAATAAACCATAATGTAGGGGGTATCAAGGATGAGAAGATTTAGAATGGTGGACATGTGCAAAGGGAAAAATAATGACTTCAAGGCACTAATGATGTCCTCGATGTCGGATTGCACATGGTTGGAATATTGAAGACTCGTTCTCAACATCATCTCCTTCCTTGCACTTCTCTTGATCTTCACTTGATTCAACACCCCCTCTTCATATATTCCTTGCTTTGCCTTGAATTTATCCTTTCTCTCTCTCTCTCTCTCTTTTCTTCTCTCTTTTTTTCTTCTTTCTTCCACATTTTTATCTTCTTTTCCGAAGCCTTTTGCCCATCTTTTTGATATGAATAACAATCTTAATTTTAAATAAATCCTTACCTAAAAATGGAACGAATCTTCGGACATGGGTTGTGTTCAAGAAATAAGATGATAAAAAGATGTTTATGGTTTTGGGTATGGAATCCGACGATGTACGGGGCTTTGAATGTGAAAGTCTCATTACCGAATGTATGACGAGGCTAGCAATAAAAGATATTACATCAAGGACATGCTCATTGCTCGAAATTAGATCTCCCAAGAGAGAAAAGTCCTAACTCAATTCATCATGCTAACAACACTTATGGTGGAGGATATATATAATGAGCTTTGTATAGGATAAACTTGTCTCTCAACTTGGAAAAAGAAATTGCTAACCTTTATTGCGAGGGGGTTTTCATAATTTTTCAAAAATAAATACCTCCAATTTTAGTATTAATCGTAGCATAATCAAAGCGAGGTCCTAGATCAAAGTTGAGTATGGAAACTTTCAAAGGTAAACTTCCACTAAGCACCACGGTAAATAATTATTCACAATGCTCAAGCTCAAATAATAAAGATAAAAGAAAAACTTAACAAGTAAAAACAAGAAAATAACTTGCACGAGCTAGCTCCCCCCATGCTTGGATCATACGACGTCCTCGTCATAATTTTACAAAAAGTACAAGAGGGGGAGAACAACCATTACGTCGAGGTGAACACATGGTCATGCTTATTTTATTCAAAACAAAAGAAAATCTAGGTTGTCCTCCTAGTAGCATGTTATTATTGATAGATAAAAACAAAAATTGCACCGAGTTGAGGTTTGAAGGAATACTTACAAGTGTTTGTGTCTGGAAAAGAGAAGGTTCATGAAGGTGTTACCATCTTTTGTAGCTCTTTGTGGTCTTCTCCCAACATGTCTATCTATTGAATGTGACTTTGCTTTTGTCTTGATTTCAATGCTCCTAAACTTCTGAATTCGATCATGTATACTTCATGGAACCAATAGTCGCCCTTCTCTTTAATGTTGTCATCACCATCTCCTCTTTCTTGTTCTCATCATTTTCTTACTGTATCTTCTTCAAGGATTTTCCCCTCTATCCAGAACAGAACATATATCGAAATACAGATTTATTGAAAAGTTTATGAAATTACGTTTCCAACATGTGGTCATTCATCGAAAACGGAGTTCAGACAAGGGAAGGGAGTTATGTCCGTTTTACTTCAGCACTGTGTGCTGTTCAGAACTAATTTCAGGACGTGTTGCACTTGGTGATTCGATCATAACCGCTTGTAGGAACCTCTGATTGCCTTGATTCTTGGTTCATTGGAATTGTAACTTCGTGGAGTTTCCAAATATCCAAAAATATTCTGTGTTTTCCTTTTGAGACCATGCAGGATTTTGATAAGATCATTAGCTTCTTGTTCATTGATCCGTAGATGTTGATGATTTTGATCTTGTTATCCCCTAGAGCGTCATGTTGCACTTCCATGTTGATGGTTCAGGGCCTCCCCCATGCTTAGCACTTTGCTAGGCATGGAAGAAGACAAAGCATTATCTTAGTGGCCCTTCAATTTTCTTGTCGTGAGAGTCTTTATCTTGCCTGTAAAACATTTTAAGCATATATTCTACTCCCAGGGTGACGCTTGGGAGTAGATAGAATTGCCAACAATCCAATAATATTTCTTAAGATTCTTAACTTGTGGCATATTTAGTCTAATGCGAATAAAACAAAAACCTAATGGGTGTATGTGGGTGCAAAGTGTGGATGCACATGAGAGGAAGGCATATAAACAAAGACAATGATTACACATAGTTCTAAACACTATGTTTACAACTAGGGCAGTGTTTGGAAACAGATGAAAATTTTTTCACCCCTCATTAAATGCAACTTTGACCACTAATTAAGGGTATTAAATAAAGTCAGATTCAAAATTACTTTCACAACCCTAAGTAAATTTCCAAGACGAATCTAATGAGGCATTTGACCGCATGATTAGAGAATGATTACTGTAGCAAATCACGGATTAATTATACTCATTAGATCCGTCACGTAAAGTTGCACTCGTCTATGAAAAGGTTTCGCAAATAGACTTTATTTACTACTTCATGCATTCAAGATTCCTTTTGAGTGAAAAAAATTTCTGTCCGTCCAAACACAGTCCTAGCCATAAAGATTTATTTATCTAGGGTTAAAACATCATGTCTATCCTTAAATAAACAACTCCTTATAGCACAAAAAAAATAAAGCACAATGCAATATTTATAAACCAACCAATGCAGCATGAAAACATATGGAAATCTAGCAAGGTATATTGGACTTAACGATGATGGTCCGCAATCGTGTTTCAACACCACGTTTACACAAAATTGCAAAAATGGAAAATAATCATATGAAGCATTAACATAGAAAATGAAGCATTCATTTATAAAACAACCAAGCCAACTATATGCAAAACAGGTATATGCAAGAAAGAAACATCACGTCGATGACAAAATGCAATGCATGCAAATAAATAAATATGATCATGAATATGATGGTGATTCTAAAAAGAAAATTAAACTTAGATTAATTAGCCACAAGTTAATCATCATAGGATGATGCCATTCTTTAGTCTCACTAAGGGAAAAAATATAAAAACACAAAGGAACGGGTTGCCTCCCGAAAAGTGCTTCATTTAAAGTCATAGAGCTCGACTTTCTAACATACCTTCTCATTGTCGCAAGCCATGGACCTGCATGTAAGAAATAGAGGTTCCCATGCACCTTTAATTCACTTCCCATGTCGTGCATGATCACATTTGTTCAATAAATGACTTATAGTTGACGGTCGATTTTCGTCAACCTAGCCATGAGTTTACCTTCAATGTTGGTATTAATTTGATATTCACACTAACGATCCTAACCCTCATTATATGTCAAGTTCGCACTCGTGCATGGTTTTTGGAGTTTATTGTTTACACAGGGATTAAGAGCCCAAACAAGGACTTCCGGATAAAGTTCATCAAGGGTTTTACGAGAAGATCATGGAGCCCGGTACAAGTCAAGACACAAGATGAACATGACTCCAAATGAGCCAAGGACTAAAGCGTGAAGCCGAGAAGTATCGAGGACCTAGACAGAAGATGCGGGAGTTCATGCACCAAGCACCCTTATCTAAACCGTGAGAAAAATGACGTCAAGGACCCACATGCAATTCGGCAAATAATCAAGAAAACACGAGAAACATCTGGAAGAAAGCCGGGGCCGAACTAGGCCGAGGCCGGTCGGCCCAGCCCATTCCGGGCCTGGTTCGGCGCCCCCTTTGACCTAGATGACCCTCAGACTATTTATAGTCCCCGTGCCAGGAGCCACGCAAGAAGCCATTCGTCATCCGTCGCCGAGGAGCAGAGGAGAGAGGGACACCATTCCGGAGACGAGAGGGTCGAGATGGTTGACTAGGGTTTCCCTAGCCGACGTGGGAACCTTGCATGGAAGACCACATCAGAGTTCTAGAAGCTAGGATCAAGATCAAGGTAGGATCCTGGTGGTGATCTTGTCCATGTATTATACTTCATGTTGAATTTGCAAGATTGAATCCGATTTCTAGCGATCAAGTGCTTTCACTACGACTTTGTCTTTGTTTGGGTTTTTTTATTCTCCAATCTATTCCGCTGATAGATTGCATTGGATGTTCTTGTAGCCATGGTGGCTAGAGGTGCATACCTGACCTACCGAGCATTTTCAACACATTCCTCGTGAACGTGCTCTTTGGTTCACCTACACAATAAGCGGGACATCGTGACAGGATGTTGATCACGTGTATGGTAGGTGCCTTTGAGGGTTGGAACGGAAGCCAGGATTTAAAGAGGCTATTAATGAGATTCATTTGCTTTATTCTTCTTGGTTTTGGAACTTCAACAAAAGACTCGATCCAATCTCTAGATTGGTTTTACCTCCCCTCTCTTTCTCTTGCTACCTCCGGTGTTAAGTAGATTAGATGTGTTTTCATGGTTCTTCCATAGATTAGATGCAAAAAACCCTTGTCAAGATCAAAGTGTTTTCCACTTATTAGATTGGATCTTGCGTTACACATTGTTCCACGGATTCGATACCTTGGGTTCACACTCAAGGGAAGAAGGGTCCCTTGACTATGACGGGGGATTTATCCGCTTGCAAATCCAAACGAACTTTGATACAACTATTAACCATCAACAAGCCCCTTTTTCTGGTGCCATTGCCGGGGAACAAGTAATCAAGATTTAATGTAGTATTGCGTTTGTGAATATTTTCAGTTTTTCTCTTGATTTTTCTTTTGCATCTCTTGATTTTGATCATCCTCAATAAAAAAAATCAATCTAATCTAGGGTTTTGCTAAACCCTAGTTTTCTTTTAGTTTCTATATATATTTGGCTAACCCTAATGGGAGGTGGATGGCTACATCTCCAACCAAAAAACATATATTTTGTGGATGGTCTAGAAAAATTTTGCAGGCAAAGGTAACGTGCAACACGAAGATCTAAAAGCGGAGGTCGGACATCGTCAGAATCCCCAAGGGAAACTCCACCTCCATGATCAAAAGGGGATCAACCTCATCCGCCACTCATCCTAGGGAGATCGTTCCTCAAGACCGTCGGAGCAACAATCGACGTCGGCAAGGGGGAGATCAAGTGATGGCGAGAGGAGTGCATTCAAGTTAACCACGATTCGAGGTATGTAACATGGTCAATATAAAATACATTCTACCTCATCATTGCATCGGAAGGGAGGAGCCTAAGGAGAATGAAGCAAAGAAGACACAAAAGTTGTTGCATCCGTCAAGACCCAGAATCAACGCCCACCTACGAAGACCAAAAAGATGACTAAGCCGAAGAATAAACCTACACCCAAGCCACGGATGGTGTAGAAGTGGGGTCCCCAAGATTGCAACACCTGCAAAGAGCGTTGATCCGAAGTGACGAAGAGAAGAAGTCTAGCTATAGACTATAAATGAAGCGCTAGGTGGGAGGCAACCCGTTCGTCGAGTCAAGAATAAGCTACCGGGCGGACAACCCGTTGAAGAGTCAAGCTACCGGGAGGGCAACCCGGAAGATTTCTGAATTTCAAGTAAGTGAGTCTTAGAATTTGCTACGCAAAACATTTTATTAACTCTTAAGTGGTTGAACAAGTTTCGGAGAACCTTTTTATTTGCTCAGTCGTTTTATTTGGATTTTTCGATCATAAACCAATGACATGAGCCATCCTATGTTACCAAAAATCCAGTTCCTATCCAAGCCTTTCATCCTCTCCATGATGTTAAGGTTGGCTTGTTTTGCATGCTAAAAATACACGAGCAGAGCCTCGCGTTGTCCCTTAATGGTTTTTAATCTTTGACGCATGGTCGGACTTGTGTGAACCTAGGAAACTTGATTTTTGGTTTCTTTTAACTCGACATCCATCAATTTCTCTTGATTTAGAATTTTTCTAAGCATCATTGACTTTATTTTTATTCAAAATCTCTCTGTCTCTCTCATATTTGGCCAAAATTAGAACCTAACCCTATGCCCCCACGGTCAAGTCGGAGGAGCTTGCTATCAATTAATGAAACCAATCGATCCCGGTGCAACCAAAGTAAATTTTACAATTGTTTCAGATGCCTAAAATCTCCTCTAATGATATATTTGGACTCGTCGCTAGTGTTGAGTTAATTTTTAAATTTTCAAAATTAAAGGAGTAATTAGCATCTAAACATGATTAAGGGGAGGTTTTTTAGCTTGATTAACATATAGTGCCCCATGATGCATCTTAGGAAAGCATCAGTCATTTGGCATCTTGGGCACATGCAAAGGACAAGCATGGGGAAGCAAGGGCTTTGTTTTGCAGGAAATTAGTGGAAGCACATGAGGTAAGGGAGCAAAGAAGTGACACAAAGCAATATAATGGAGGTGGAACCCTAAATCACGCAAGCAAAGAAGTGGTTGTGAATGTTTGGGCGATGGAATCTCATGAGTCACGCGGACACAAGGCAAGAAGGGAGCAAGAAGCATCTCGAAGAAAACTAGAGGCAAAAGGACTAGGAGGTCCCCTAGGCTGATCGGCCTAAGGCGGCCGGCCCAGCCTCCACTTATGGCCCCCGGTGCTCCCCTTTGCCTGGTAAGTATTTTATCCATTTGTTAATTTGTGTTCTTGAGTTCATAGCCCATAAGTTCCAGAAACAACCTAGAAAAAATTTGGGTTCCATGGGGTTGAAGGATCTTGTCATGTAATCGCCGATTCTTTTGTTTCAATCTTTTGTTCATATTCTCAATAGATAGGTTTAGCTTCACCACGATAGGCGGTTGCATGTTCAAGTATTCATAAACCCCATGGGCAAACATCCCTTCTATTTTGTGCACCTCTCACTCCACCCTCCATATACTTCCCTTGTGTGTTTTCCAACCGGTAAACAACCCCCGGTGCACTCGTTGTGAGTTAGTGCAGCAACTATGTGAAAGAGAGCCGCCAATGTCTTCACCAAGAAGACACATTCATCATCATCAAAGGTCATCATTGAGCTCTTCGAGGAGGCACTCGATCTCCGAGTCTCCCCGAAGCATGGAGGAAGACATGGCACCACCGAGGAGTGGCAGCTGCCCCTTGGTGGCATAAGGAGTACACGAAGCTCGTCCATGCAGTACACCAAACCACTAAGACACACGGAGGAGCCACTCGTTCCACCACGACGCTCAACTCATTCATCCACTCCACCACCATACACTCCGAGGCATTCCAATGGATTCATCATGAAGACGGGGGAGGAGGAGAGGCTTGTTCGTCTTGAGAGGAGGCTTGTGCCAAATGTTGACTTCGATGATGCCCTCCAAGTGTAGGATTCTACTCGGATATCAAATTTTGAGCAACCTTGGATGGGTGCAATTCTTTAATGGAGTTGGTGTGACTACTCACAAGGAGCTTGCCTTGGAAATTCTTATACATTGGCACCGGTCATTAATGAAGGGGTGTCGAGCCTCTCATTCCGCCTTGAAGATAAAGAGCAACTAGTTCCTTATGGATATATTGGAGAACTACTCGGTTACAAGAAGGAAGCCCCGGAGCAAGTTGATGTCCAAGAAAATATGTTAGAAGGATTTTTGGGGAATGATTTCGGGAGAAGATAACAAGGAACCCAAAATTTCTCCTTGTCGGGATTTCTTTGGGATCGAGTACATGAAGCAAGGAAAATTTATTAGTGGATATAAGAGGAGAAGGCAAAGAAGATTAAAAAGGAAAATTGTGGGAGAGGGATCATCATCCGCAACCCAAGATGAAGGAGGGGCTGCACATCAAGCTAATGAACAAACACATGGAGGGATCCATATGCCACCACCTTATGGAGGAATACCAATGCCTCCACCATATTATGAAGTGTGTCAATGCAAGCATGGGGGAGTAGGGCAGCCATGCCGCCGCCTCCTCCACCATACATTGCCTATCAAATTAGTCGCATTCACATATCACCGCCGGAATAATTTCGAGGAGGACTGGTGCAACCATGCTACAATCATGATCATCAATATCAACCACCGTAAGATGAAGAATGGAGAAGGAGGAAGAAGAAAAATAATAATGATGCCTTCAACTTCGGTTCGATTTTCCCTCTTTCCTTTTCTTTATTTTCAGCTTTTATGCAAATTTGTGTGTGCGTAGCATTTTCTGTTTTTATTTTATTTTCAGCATGTGTGTTAGTAGTAGTGTTTGCTTTAAATCAACATGAATAAAGTGTGTCGCCAAGTTTATCACCTTTAGTGAAGATAAAAAGTTGATGCCATGTTGATATATGATGAAAGTTGCCGCTTTGCTCATCTTTGTGCTTGATTTATGCATGATTAAGCTAAATGCTCTCTATAAATGCAAATCTGAAATTAATTTAAATGCTAGCTTAATCCTTTGCAGAGGTTATGGTAAAGATGAGACCCATAGTTTTTCTCATACTCTCAATTTTGGATGGGTTAAAGATGATTTATTTTTGTTCTTAAAAGTAATGCTAACCTTGTCATTAATACCTCTTGCATGTTGCTCTACCTATCCAAAGCCTTATATTTGATTGAGTGCAAAACCTTAGTGTACAAGATTTATTTTTGGATGCATTGATTCAAGGCTTGATTTCTCTGGCCCGAGACTAAGAAGCTGGTCATTCCGTTTTTGTGTACCTATCTTGTTGCTAGCCTTTTCTATCTGTGCATTATAAGTTTCCACATTGGAAATTTTGCAAACCTCGCCGGATATCCACCCACAAACCCAAAACATCCTTTTTTGTGTTTACCTCCTTGACCACAACCCAATTCTTGAGTATGGATGAATATTTCGAGGAAGGTCACAAGAATGAAAGTGCCGAAGATTGAAGTATGATTTTGGGAGACCTCTAAGACAACATAAAGGTTGCGTAAAGGATCCCTAGAAGATTTCAAGTGTTTCTCTCCAAGAAAATAGGACTTTTAGTACCTACCTTGGCACAAAATTTTCGCCACCTCTTTGCCTGAGGACGTGCAATCGTATAAGCATGGGGGGAATTGCCAAGAAGGTTGGTACAATGTAATCTAGAGTTCAAGGGGAGTATATAAAAAAATAAAAAATGAAAAAGAAGTATGAAAGAAAGAAAAAAGGAGAGAAGGAAAAAGTATGTGTATATAAAAAAGGAAGAGAAAAGGAGAGAAAAAAAAATAAATAAATAAAGCTTCCCAGCTCTCTAGATGCATTAGAATTTCAAGTCAAGAGGATTCAAGATCAAGACCCATACTCATCTTTCCAACCATGTGCAATCCGATAACGAGGACTTCGTTTGCGCCTCGGGATCACTCTTTGTCACTTGCACATGTCCACTTATCTCAAAGCGTGTGTATTTTTCTCTTCCCCCTCCTTGAGAACATTATTTTTCCAATGACCTTTTTGACGAGTCTCAGTAAGACCATGAGAAGCTAGTCTTGTTTTAATAATATCTCAATTATAATATCTTGGTAGGACTAAACTTTTCCCAAAAGCTCCAGATAAAGCCTTCCACTTATATATATTTTGAGAGGGGAAAGGAGTAGAACAAATAGGCTTGAGAGACAAGATGAGATGAGAGTTCATGAGCAAGATGCAAGGTGGTTTAAATTTTTGAACTTGGTTTAGCTCTTTTCTTCATCTTGAACTTTATTTCAAAATTTCTGAGATTCATTTGAAATTTGGGAGCATGACTAATTACTTGTGCGAAGAGCTTAATTGATATCCACCCTCCGTAGGGATGAAGGCTCGTTACATTATGAAACTTTACCAAATATAAATTTAGAGAGCATTATGTTTTCTCATGTATGATCAAGTGCAGGGTATGAACATTGAAAGGAAACACTGATATCCATTGAAGGCTTACTCAAGGATGAGTAAGGTTTCAGCATGGGGGGATGTTGGCAGTCGATTTCCGTCAACCTAGCCATGAGTTTACCTTCAATGTTGGTATTAATTTGATATTCACACTAACGATCCTAACCCTCATTATATCTCAAGTTCACACTCGTGCATGGTTTTTGGAGTTTATTATTTACACAGGGATTAAGAGCCCAAACAAGGACTTCCGGATAAAGTTCATCAAGGGTTTTACGAGAAGATCATGGAGCCCGGTACAAGTCAAGACACAAGATGAACATGACTCCAAATGAGCCAAGGACTAAAGCGTGTAACACCCTAATTTTACAAATTTGAGCTTTGAATAAAATTTGTTAGAAACCTTTATTTATGCTCCTAAGGATCATAGGGTTGCATTTAATTTCTTTTAGGCATTTAAGAATTTCTAAAATAAAATAAATGAACTATAGGAATTTATTGTTGCATTCATGCCGACGCATTGCTTTTGGTTGTTTGAATTCAAATTTGAGTTTGAATTCAAATTCGAGTTTGAATTCATTTGTTTGTGTCTTTTCTGAAAATGCAAAACCCTTTCTCTTTCTTCCTTAACCCCTCCCCTCTTCTGGCCCGTTTCGGTTTTGCGGCCCAGCTAGCTAAGTCCGCCGCCACCCCTCTATCTCTTTTGCCAGCTCGCCTGCGTCGCCGTTCTTTCGGCCCAGCCGGCCCAGCTGCCGCCGCCAGCCCGCTCCGCTCCCTCCCGCCGCCCGCTGTCGCCGACAGGTGGACCCCACCTGTCATCCCCCTCCCCGCACCCGTTTCCGAGCCGGACTCGAGCTCGAGTCCGACCGCGTCCCGCGCCGCCCCTGCAACCTGGCCCGCACGCCAAGGCCGAGTCCCTGGCCTATTTAAGGCCGCCGCCACCTCTTAGCCGAGCTCGCCAAAACCCTAGCCGCCGCCTGTGCTCTTGCGCCCGAGCTCGCGAAACCCTAGCGCCGCCGCCGCTGACCTTCGCCGCCGTCTCCTCCCCGCCGACGAGAAGCTGCCCCGGAGCCGCGCAAGGAGGTGAGGAGTCTTCCGGTGCCGCTTGTCGTCGTTCTCGAGCCCTGTAGCGCCTAGACGCCGTCGCCGGAGTTGCGCCGCCTTGCTGTTCCGCCTCGCCGAGCCCGGCGCCGTCTCCGTCGAGTTTCAGCCGACCGCGCCGCCCCAGATGAGTCTGCCGCCTCGCGCGCTACCTCCCGGTGCAATCCGTGCACCAAATCGAGCACCCCAGCTCGATCCCGAGCCGCGCTGGCGAACCCGCCGCCGTCCGCCGCCGCTCGCCGACGCAACCCGCCGCCGCTTGCGCCAGCAGCCGCTGCCAGCCGTTGGATCGAGATCCAACGGATCAGATCTAGTCGGCCGGGTCAATACCGGTCAAACCCGAGTCTTGCCCTGCTGTTTTGCTAGCAAGCCCCTGAGTTTCTTAGATTTACAAATAGGTCCTTCTGCAGTGGAAGTTTCTTTGCGGTTTAGTCCTTTTCTTCCTGTTTTAGCCCTGAATCTTTAGTTTTCTTTACAGATTAGTCCCTGTACCTTCGTTAGTGCATATCTTGGTCGTTTTAGCTCCGTTTTAGCGTTCTTTATGTCCACGCGATCGTCTCGAAGCGTAGATTAGTTTTATGCCTCTGTTTTATTCTGTTAGTACTGTTTGATGATTGTTTCTCATTTATTCTTGTTGTATGCTTGTATGTGAATGTTGTGGAGCGTAGAGAGTGAAGCGTTCGAAGGCTTTGAAGATCAAGACGCGCCAGAGTTTGAGCAGCAGAGTCTTGTTGAAGGCAAGTCTCCCTTGATGCATACCCACTTGTCCTATATAACATGCATTCAATTCATTGTATTTACTTTTGCTTGCATTAACTTTGACGGGAACCTACTAAGGATCTTGCCTAGTCTTTATGACCTTTGCCTTGTAACCGGGTTATTGAATTAAACTTGATGGTAGCTATGGCTTAGCATGCTTAACTGGGATGGTATTAATCAAACTTGGATACCTTTACATTCTATGTTCCGGTTTATGTTACTTTACTTTGCAAGACCACTTTGTTATGTTAATCGGAACATGGAGAACCACCCAGGAAAACAGTACAACCACAAGAACTAACGGGCAATGGTCTTGGCCAATTAATTAGGAACTTTAGCTTGGGGTGATCTTACCTGATAAGGACAAGGGATCGGCGGTACTGCGGGGTATAGACTCGCTCTAGCAGGGGGCTGGGTGAGTTATTCTTTTTATGGTGGGGTATCAACCTGCTAGGGGACTTTATACCTTGCTAACTGATCCAGACCTTGTGGGTCATAACTTGCTAGGGAACCTTTGTAAAGGCCATGTAGCGTCCCTATGCAACCACACCTCGGTAGTGTGGTATGGTGCCTTGCAAACACCGCATGGTTGGGTTCAAAGTTCTTCGGAGCTTTTACGCTGCTTGTGGTGAAAGTGTACAACCTCTGCAGAGTGTAAAACTAATCGATTAGCCGTGCTCACGGTCAAGAGTGGCCTGGACCCTCACATGACTAAGTTATGGAACTTAAATGTTAAATCGTTGCTCTATCTTTATTTATGATGCTTATGTTTTATTAATTGCGGGTTGGTATAAACTTACACTCTTTAGTAAATATGCTGCTAATAAAACTTGACCAACTAAAATGCTAAACTGCTTGAATCCTAGCCAAACACCATATGGCCATTCATGTTATGTTGTTTTCCCCTTGCTGAGTACGGCACGTGCTCACGCTTGTCTATTTTCTTGTATCTACAATACTCGGATTGCTGCTCAGACTGGGAGAGATTTGAAGACTACCCCGGTGACTTCCAGGAGTTCTAGGTGTGCGTGTCTTCAGTCAGCTGCCTGTGGAGACATCTTTATCCGCTGCGAGAACTCGTTATTTATGTTTTGTTTAAGACTTTGGTCATGTAATAACTCTTTATTCATGTGGCACTGATTTTGGTATTCACAATGTCATTGCGTGTGTGTAACTTGATCCTGGCGCACACGTGATCTATGCATTCGGTTTTGCCTTTAAAACTGGGTGTGACAAAGCGTGAAGCCGAGAAGTATCGAGGACCTAGATAGAAGATGCGGGAGTTCATGCGCCAAGCACCCTTATCTAAACCGCGAGGAAAATGACGTCAAGGACCCACATGCAATTCGGCAAATAATCAAGAAAACATGAGAAGCGTCTGGAAGAAAGCCGGGGCCGAACTGGGCCGAAATGGGCCTAGGCCGGCCGGCCCAGCCCATTCCGGGCCTGGTTCGGCACCCCCTTTGACCTAGATGACCCTCAGGCTATTTATAGTCCCCGTGCCAGGAGCCACGCAAGAAGCCATTCGTCATCCGTCGCCGAGGAGCAGAGGAGAGAGGGACACCATTCCGGAGAGGAGAGGGTCGAGATGGTTGACTAGGGTTTCCCTAGCCGACGTGGGAACCTTGCATGGAAGACCACGTCGGAGTTATAGAAGCTAGGATCAAGATCAAGGTAGGATCCCAGTGGTGATCTTGTCCATGTATTATACTTCATGTTGAATTTGCAAGATTGACTCTGATTTCTAGCGATCAAGTGCTTTCACTATGACTTTGTCTTCGTTTGGGTTTTCATATTCTCCAATCTATTCCGCGGATAGATTGCATAGGATGTTCTTGTAGCCATGGTGGCTAGAGGTGCATACCTGACCTACCGAGCATTTTCAACACGTTCCTCGTGAACGTGCTCTTAGGTTCACCTACACAATTAGCGGGACATCGTGACAGGATGTTGATCATGTGTACGGTAGGTGCCTTTGAGGGTTGGAACGGAAGCCACGATTTAAAGAGGCTATTAATGAGATTTGTTTGCTATATTCTTCTTGGTTTTGGAACTTCAACAAAAGACTCGATCCAATCTCTAGATTGGTTTTACCTCCCCTCTCTTTCTCTTGCTACCTCTAGTGTTAATTAGATTAGATGTGTTTTCATGGTTCTTCCATAGATTAGATGCAAAAACCCTTGTCAAGGTCAAAGTGTTTTCCGCTTATTAGATTGGATCTTGCGTTACACATTGTTCCACAGATTCGATACCTTGGTTCACACTCAACGGAAGAAGGGTCCCTTGACTACAACGAGGGATTTGTCTGCTTGCAAATCCAAACGAACTTTGATACAACTATTAACCGTCAACACTTACCCAAGTTATCTCACATTATCGCTTTCTCCTCCTTTGTCGCCCTTCGATGCTGCCTCCACTCCACAAATTTTTTTTCTTTAATGTCCAGAATAGAAAGTGTACCAAAACTTTACTCCATTGCACAGTTCACAAAATATCCTTTCCAACAAGTCTTTAGTTTCCCAAATCGGACTCCGAACAAGAAATTTATGTCCATTTTACTCCGGTGATGCAATCTGTCCCGAGCTGTTTTCAGCACGCGCACCGCTTAATGTTTTCACCATAACTCCTTGCACGGGTCTTCAAACTCGTTGGTTCTTGATGCGTTGGAATCAAAACTTGATGGAGCTTCTAATCATCTAATTTTCTTCATTTGTACACCTCTGAACAAGTGTACAAAATTGATGAAGACAGCAGCAACCATCGTGAGATTTTGGAGATGTTGATGATTCATCTTGCAAGTTTTTGGGCATGACGTCTCTTTGCATTAATTGAACCTTGTGTTTATGCATGGTTAGCGAAAATCGGGCCTTCTCCCGACATGTGCTTCTTTAAGGTCATTAGCTTGACCAAGCACAAAGCATGACCGAGATTTACAAAACTTATTGTAAACATATGTATCCATAATTAACACTGCATGCAAATTGTGACAACAAGTCGAGGCGTAATTGAAAGAAGCATACATTTCATGCAAAGCACTTAGCTCATCCTTAGGCAAAGGTTCTTTAGGCATAGAATAAATTTGTTCAAACATAGACATTGTATATCCTATCAAGATGGTCATCATTGGAGCAAGGCATAAAATTTAAAATATTATTCATACTATTGGTCGAACACGAGCATTTGAATTTATCATCAATAATACCAATAATATCTTGAGATTTCAGCGTGTACCTTGGCCTTGGAGCTTTTTCAACAAGAGTGGTCCTTGGTTCATCTAGCGGTGTTGAAGGCAAATCAATCTCAATGAGTGGAGGTGTCTCTTTGTTACCTTCTTGCATCCCCTCCATATCATCATGTGGAACTTGTAATTCATCAACTACATCTGCATTTGGTTCTTCTTTAAAATCTTCATTATCACCCAAATCTTCATCTTCAAAGTCTTGTATGTTGTTTTCTTTATCCTCCGTGTACCACATGTCGTCGAGATCGCAAGTCGCGGACTTACTCTTTTCTTTATCCTTGAGCACTTCCATGTATTGATTTGCTAGTGTGTAAGCTTCAATAGCACACAAGCTATAATCTTGTGGAGAGGGGCCTTCTTGGCGTGTTTGCTTTATGTCATCTTCCTCCATCATATCTTCTAGCTTGAATCCTATTTTCTCCAATTTATCCTTCAAGTCACTAGCTCTTTTCTTTATTTCCCTCATCTCCTTAGCAATAAACTCTTCATCTCGAATTGGTGCACATGTTGTTGTGGAGACAAGACTTTTTGGCTCTTCATGGCTGCACTCTTTTCTTCCTTCGTCATAAATCTTCGAGATGTCATATTGATCGACCCATTCTTCATCTTCTTCTTCTTCAAATATCTTTTAGATCGATTCTCCACTCATCTTTTGATCAAAATTGTCTTCAATTCTTTTGGCGACGCATCGGTGTTCCTCCTTCCTTCGGTGGTTGATTAGGGGGGCAAAATCAACTTGAATCCAATCGGATTGATTGAATTTCGCCAATGGTTTAGCATTCCCCATACTTCGGCCTTTATTCATGTTATTTTCAACTTTTTTATTATCCGAAATGGCATCTCTTACCTTAGGAAGTGGTTCTTTAATTTCTTGTATGGTCGGTTCACCTTTCTTGACCCCCGGTTCATCTTTTTCAGAAATTTCAGCAAGCGTTTCCGACTTGCTTTTGTCGTTTTGCTCCTCCCGACATTGTCTTCGCCAATCTCTTAACAAGGCCGCCCGATTGCTGATTTTTTGTAGGAGTTGGGCGGCTTCTGTGAGTGTTTTCTCCATGAGATCCCCTCCTGTACACATTTGAACATATTCCATGCAACTAGGGGTTAGTGAAAAGAAAAATGTATGTAAAAATTACATCACCGAGAAATCCAAGTCTTGGTCCTTGCTCAATTAGCTCATTGAAACGATTCCACGCTTGATCTATCCCTTCTTCTTCTACTTGCTTAAAAGTAATCACTTGACTCCTTATATGTTGGATCTTGCTTATAGGGAAGAACTTGGCACAAAATTTTTTCATCAACTGATTCCAATTTCCCTAGACTTCGAAGGACGCAAATGAATACCACTTCATTGCTTCATCGGCAAGTGAGTAGGGGAAGAGATTCCATTTAAACCAAGCATCGGGGACTCCGTATTGTCGTACCGTATTGCATAATGTTGTGAAGCGTTGGATATGTCTATATGGGTTGTCCGTCTCCACCCGTCGGAGCGGATTAGTTGCCGCCATCTCGATGATTCAAGCCTTGATCTCGTACCTTGTCGCTTCGAGCCTCGAATCTGACTTTTGTACCTTGATATCCTCACATCGTGGGCTGGCATAATCCCTTGATTTCTCCGGTTCCTCCAAAGGATGTCCGACGAATGCCATCTAGACAACAAAAACAAAAAAGGTTTTTTTTCTAGAAAAGTAGGGTTAGATGTTAGTGATCAACAAAATTAATACAAGACTAAACGTAGCAAACTGGCTTGCTCCCCGGCAACGGCGCCAGAAAAAGGGCTTGTTGATGGTTGAATCTCGTAAAGAGTTTCGATCTACAAACGTACGGATCACCTATAGCCTTTTTCACCCCGGGAGATCCCAAGGTTCTTGTCAATCCACGGAGCAAGGGATATATTAACGTTTAACCAAGCACTAATCTAGTTGATGCAAACCTTTGGATGAGAGATTAACTATAGACTAAGGACTATCTAATCTATGAACTAAGACAAGGCAAAACCAATCTAATCTAGGTCAAACGAGAGTCGTGAGATACACATGTTATGGAGAACATTTTCCCATGGAGTCTATGGGTACTTGAAGATGCAACCGCCAAGCACGATAAAATCGATCTAATCTATCTAAACATGTGAACTAGGTTTAGCCTTTTCACTTCCCTTGTACTATCACTACGCAAAGGTAAAGTCGATGCTAAGCCTAGATTAACACAAAACGTTGATGCGATCTACGGGAGCTCGAGCAACCCCAAAAGCACGGCGGCCAACCTTAAGCATTAAAGCATCATCAACGAGAAAGCGATAGATTAAACTCCAAACAATAGTCGGCGATTACAAACTAAGATCCATTACAACTCCATGGACAAACGATGAATCTACTCCATCAAGATTCTAAGCATGATACCGTTGAACGTGGTAGACGCCTCCGATGAAGATTGATCCTCGCCGTCCTCCAACTCCGGCGGTGCCGCGGCAAGGCCTCGACCTCCTCCTCCTTGTGGTGATCTCCTTGGGGCCTTGGACTTAGCGAATTATTGGCTCTCCGGCGGCTCTCATCCACTACCTCTCCAACTCCCTCTTGTGGTCGACCTCAGAGGTATTTATTGGCGTCTCTGGCGATTGGTGGCTTCGGCAGGAATTAGGGTTCCATCAACTTCACGCTCGAGAAACGGGGGCCCGAACCGGTGCTAGAAGGGGGTAGGTCGGCCGGCCTGGGCCCTCCTCGGCCCGGCCTTCCTCCCCGCGGCTCCTCTTATCATTCTTGCTTTTTACCCCTTCATAGGTGGCTTTTTGGCATCATTATCCTTGCAACCAAGTTAGGGGGTCTTGTTGTATGAAGTCCAGTCTTTTTGTCTTGGTCCTCGGGAATGTTTTGTCATAGCTCCTTGGTCCTTGCCACCTTTGGGAGTGAATTCGACTTGCACTTGAGCATGAACGGAACTCCTTGATTAGCATTTTGAACTTGATACGAATCCGTCCCTTAAGCTCTCGTTTTTCTACAAACACAACATACTTGAAAATGCACATAGGAAGACGAACTTGTTACATCATTAGTGAGAGACATGGGTACCCATGGGTCCCCACCGGCCAGAGTCCCAGGGGCCCCTGACAAGTGGACCCGACCTTCCAGAAGACCCGCCGACCTGCCAAGTGCGCCCAGCGACCTTATCCGCACTCCCGACGACCGCAGGCGACCTGATCAAGACTCCGGAAGACCCGCGATGCTTGGCGTGCCAGTCAAGAACTCTAGGACCTGGCGCGCCGCCGCCTGTAGCTCAGAGTATCACGGGATACTCCTTGTAATCCAGGAGATAAGCCTCCCACAGTTGTAACTGACCCCGACACGAGTCAACCGACCTGGCATGCAAGCCCTAGCCCGTCCTCCCATTATAAGGCGGCCTAGGGCTCCATGCACAGGGACAACTCATCCTCGCATAATCCACCACCACAACTGGACATAGGGTTTTACTCTCCGGAGGCCCGAACCAGTATAAACCCTTGTCTCCCTGTTCCTCGCCGCCATACTCGCCTAGTTCCGTGTGCATCCCGTGCATAACCACCTACGCTCTTAGGTCTCATTCCTCCATTAACCTGCAAACCTCTAGGGTAACCCCCTAGCAGATCTGTCCAGGTCTCACCCCCTGACAGTTGGCGCGCCAGGTAGGGGCGATCGGGAACTCGCTGTGCAGCATGGTGGCCCAATCTGGTGTCGTCTTCCCAGCGAGCATGGCGGCCTTCCTCGCCGACCCCGTGGAGATCTGCTTTGGATCCTTCACGGCGACCTCTCCTGCTCCGGCAGCCTCGACTCCTTCAGCGACCTCCGAGCAGGTCGTCACGGCGTCCGCCACCATCTCCGTTCCCGATCTAGTATCGGAGACCCACCCACCCAGACCCTGTGACCTTGTCCAGGGGATGGAAAGCGTCATCAGCTCGATGAGGGAAACCCTGGAGATCTGCGAACGAGCTCAGTGCTCGGCGCAGACAGCGCTACGCCACGACACGTTCCCCTTCGGCCTGAAGTCTGCGCCTGGCCTTCGCCAGAGCCAACTCTCCACGCCTCCCCAGATCCAATCTGGGCGGCGACCTCCTCGCGACCCAAGGCCAGCACCTCGCACAAGGCGCGACCCTCTCAACGTGCCCTGCACCTACCACAAGGGTGCGAAGCACACCCTTCGCGGGTGCCGCCTGCGGAAGAAGTTGGACAACAAGCTCCCTCACCGAGCTAAGCGACCTACCCAGTCTCCGGACTGCGGGGAGTTCCAGAAGGTCCGGGTTCGAATCTCCCCCAATGATTCGGACATCGTCTTTCGCCAAGTCCTCGTGATCTCGGAGAACGAGCCACCCCGCGTGGGCGCGACCAACTCTGAGGAAGCGGCCCGCATCCAAGCCAACGCCCGCCACGCTCAGCGACGTGCGGAAGAGCAGCAGCGCGTCTTGCCCTGCGCTCGCGACCTGCGCCTGGAGTTCGAGGAAGCTGGGATCCCGACCTTCAACAGCCCCCAGGCCAACCTGGGTGCGGCCATTAGCCAGCTCCAGCAAGCCCAGATGACGCCTGAAGCTGAGCAGGCCCTCGCGTACCTCCGGGTCACCAACGCCCTGGTGGAAAGGAAGAGCACGACCTCCAAATCCGTCACGCCTTCATTGACCCGTCACTCGCGCAGTCGATCTCATCGACCTTCGCGCAGCCATCTCTTCCCGATCCGGGAAGAGGTCGCTCAGCACAACCCTGAGCAACCCGCGCAGCAGCCTGCTGCTGCCCGGGACCTTCGCGTCAACCTCGACGCTAATAGGCGTACTCGCGACGCCCGCAGCTACGTTGACCAGCGTCACTGAGAGCGCGAGGAGCGCGAGCTCTGCCGCCGCCTGGACTACGACCACGAGTACGGTGCACCCGACGGCGTTCACTGCATCATGAAGCGCGAGCTCCGTGATCAACACGACATCGAGAACAGGCGACGTGCCAACTACGACGCCGAGCACGGTGACCCCGCCATCGTCCAGACCAACCGGGATCGGCAGCCACGTTCCCAGGTTGTTGTCCCGGAGCGCAGCGTCCACTCAGCGCCGAGAGAGGCCGCCGCGGCCAGAGGCACCGGCGACGACCTTGCCCTCAATGCCTTCCCAGTGCTGGATGCCCGTTTCAAGACGGTGGAGTACCCCGACAACTTCAAGCCTAACATCAAGCCGTATGATGGGCGCTCCGACCCTAACATCTGGCTGTCGACTTACTACGTCGCCGTCAAGGCGGCCGGTGGTAGCTTCAACCATATGGCGGCCTACTTCCCGCTGGTGATGGGCAAGGCCCCTTCGCTGTGGCTCAACAACCTTGAGTCTGGCAGCATCAAGACCTAGGCCGATTTGACCCAGGCCTTCACGTCGAATTTCCAGGTGACCTACGATCGCCCTGGAAACGCCTTCAGCCTGGGACGGGTCGTGCAGAAGCCTAAGGAGCAGCTCCACGACTACAACACCCGGTTCTTCGAGAACCGGAACGAGTGCGCTGGCATCAGGGACGACCAGATCGTCGACAGCTACAAGAAGGGCATCAAAGACCACAAGATCTTTGAGAAGATCCATGAGTCTGGCCCCACCAACGTCAAGGA
This sequence comes from Cenchrus fungigraminus, assembly GCA_036936925.1. Lineage (NCBI taxonomy): Eukaryota > Viridiplantae > Streptophyta > Magnoliopsida > Poales > Poaceae > Cenchrus > Cenchrus fungigraminus. The sequence goes on along the minus strand of CM072779.1, from coordinate 25,853,074 downwards.
GCTCATGATCATCGTCAACAAGCTGATGGACACAGAGGACGCGCTCCAGAACCAGTTCGACGTTGATGCCGCTGGTACATCTGGCACTGCAGCTGACAAGCTCCGTAAGCGACCTTCCGAGGTCCTAGCGGTCGATGGGCACCGAGGCTCGACCTTCAACCAAGAGGAGTTCGACCTGGCACTCGACAGCATCTGCGGGTTCCACGAAGGAGCTACCCACACTCTCCGCGAGTGTTCCCAGTTCAAGAGGGCCTTCAGTGCCCCCGCGGACCCCAAGCGGCCCAGGAACGATGGCGGGCGCCGCGACAACCGCATCTACAGCAACAACTGCCACCGCGACGACCGGCGAGATCGACGCGATGACCGCCGCGAGGAGCGATACGACGATCGCCGCGAGCCTCCTCGCAGCGACCCTCCACGCAGCGACCCACCTCCAGTTGCTCCTCGCGACGAGACGAACCTGCCCCCTCCACCAGCATCAGGCAACCCCAATGGGCCTTTCCAGGTCACAACCCGCGCGATCAATATGATCGTCGGCGGCATCAAGTCCAGCGCCAGCAGGAGGCGCTACAGGAAGGACAAGCGCGACGTCCACCTCATCCACACTCAGCCAATTGTGACTCTACGTTGGTCTGAGCAGGCGATTACATTCTCCAGGGACGATCACTGGGTACACATCCCAGACCCTAGGTCCTACCCGCTCGTCATCGAGCCCACGGTGGACGGGGCCTTCCTCTCCCAGACCCTGATCGACGGGGGCAGTGGGATCAACATCATCTTTGTTGAGACCCTCAAGAAGATGGGCTTCGACTTCGACAAGATCACGGAGTGCAACGAGCCCTTCTACGGCATCGTCCCCGGGAAGGCAGCCTACCCCCTGGGTAGGGTCTCCCTCCCTGTCACCTTTGCTACGGAGGCGAACTTCCGCACGGAGTACCTCAGCTTCGAGGTCGCCAACTTCAAGTCCTCCTACCATGTGATCCTAGGTCACCCAATGCTGGCCAGATTCATGGCCATTCCGCACTACACCTACTTGGTGTTGAAGATGCCGGCTTCACATAGGGTCCTCTCCATTAAGGGGGGCCTCATCGTCTCCTTCAGGTGCAACACGGAGGCCCTTGACCTCGCCGTGACCTCTGCTGCTGCCGACGCCTGCGCGGTCTTGGTCGCTGAGGCCAAACAAGTCGACCCTGTCGACCAGTCTGTCCCAGAGCAGAAGCGCACCGACACCGCCCTGGATGCGGTTCCCTCCACGAAGAAGGTCTACCTTGGCCTTGCCGACGCAGAGAAGACGGTGGTGATCGGCGATGGGCTCGACCCCAAATAGGAACTCGCGCTCACCAGTTTCCTCCGGGATAACGCGGACATATTCGCATGGAGTCCATCGGATATGCCGGGTGTCCCCAGGGAGCTAGCTGAGCACTCCTTGGATGTAAGCAACACGGCCAAGCCTGTCAAGCAGAAGCTTCGCCACTTTGCGAAAGATCGCAAGGACGTCATTAGGGTAGAATTAATAAAGCTCCTAGCTGCCGGATTTATCCGCGAGTGTAAAAACCCGGTTTGGCTCGCCAACTCGGTCCTTGTACCCAAGAAAACCAGTCAATGGAGAATGTGTATCGACTACACCGACCCCAACAGGCACTGCCCTAAGGACCCCCTCCCTCTTCCGCGCATCGACCAGGTCGTGGACTCCACGGCCGGAAGCATCCTCCTCTGCTTTCTCGACTGCTACTCAGGGTATCACCAGAATAGCCCTGAAGGTCTCTAACCAAGATAAGACGGCATTCATAACGCCCCACGGCATCTACTGCTACACGACCATGACCTTTGGCCTCAAAAATGCGGGTGCAACCTATCAAACGGCCATCCAGAAGTGCCTTGCTAGCCAGATTAGTAAGAACGTAGAAGCCTACGTCGATGACGTGGTTGTCAAGACCACCCACGAGGACAAGCTCATAGCTGACCTCGCGGAGACCTTTGCCAATCTCCGCACTTACCGCTGGAAACTTAACCCAGAGAAGTGCGTCTTCGGTGTCCTGTCTGGCAAGCTCCTGGGCTTCGTGGTTAGCAACCGGGGCATCGAGGCCAATCCCACCAAGGTGGCTGCCATCCTCAGGATGAAGCGACCTACCGGCAAGAAGGACGTCATGAAGGTCACCGGCATGATGGCGGCCTTAGGCCGATTCATTAGCAAACTTAGGGAGAAAGGCCTGCCCTTCTTCAAGCTGCTAAAAAAGGCGGACAAGTTCGTCTGGACTGCGGAGGCGGACCAAGCTCTTGAGCAACTCAAGACCTTCCTCATGACACCCTCGGTGATGGTACCCCCGGTGCCTAAGGAGGCTTTACTGCTCTACATCTCGGCGACCACCCTGGTGGTCAGCTCCGTTCTGGTGGCTGAGCGACCTGAAGAGGGGTGACCTCACCCTGTCCAGCGACCTATATACTACGTCAGCGAGGCCCTGTCTGACAGCAAGACCAGGTACAGCCAGCCCCAGAAGATGCTCTATGTGCTACTCATCACCTCCCGCAAACTCCGGCATTACTTCCAGTCGCACAAGATCAAGGTCGTCTCGGCCTTCCCCCGTGGCGAGATCCTGCGGAGTCGTGACACCACTGGGCGCATCCTCAAGTGGTCCATCGAGCTAGGCGAGTTCGACCTAGAGTTCTACTCCAGGCAGGCCATCAAGTCCCAAGTCATCGCAGACTTCGTCTCGGAGTGGACAGAGATCCAGCAGCCTCCGCCGTCGGAGCGACCTGAGCACTGGAAGATGTACTTCGATGGTTCCCTGAACTTCGATGGTTCCCTGAACCTCGAAGGAGCCGGCGCAGGCGTCTTGTTCATCTCCGCCAGGGTGACTACCTCAAGTACGTCCTGCAGATCCACTACAAGGCGTCTAACAACAGTGCTGAGTACGAAGCCCTCATCCACGGGCTACGCATTGTTGTCTCCCTCGGGATCAAGCGCCTTATGGCCTACGGTGATTCTAAGGTCGTCATCGACCAAGTCAGCAAAGACTCTGAAACCAAGAAGGACACGATGGATGCCTACTGCACCGAGGTGCGCAAGCTCGAGCGTCACTTCGAAGGGCTCGAGTTCCACCACGTCTGCCGCAACAACAACGTCGCAGCCGATGTCCTCTCCAAGTTCGGCTCGAAGCGTGCACTGGTTCCGGCCAGTGTGTTCGTTCAGGACCTACGCAAGCCATCCATTAAGCTCATCCCCGACTCAGAGTCGCCTGATGACGATAACCTCACCAGCAGGTCGTGAAGTCCTCATGATCGATGCAGAAAACGACTAGTGCCTTGACTTCATCGCCTTCCTCCTCGAGCATCGAGTACCCGAGGACAAGGCGGAGCACGAGAAGATCATGAGGCGTAGCGCTAACTACATCATCATTGGCAGCGAACTCTACCGGAGGTCTGCCTCCACAGGGGTGTTGATGAAGTGCATCCTACGATCCGAGGGCCTCAGGCTCTTGGATGAGATCCACGGCGGTGAATGCGGCAATCATGCCGCATCTTCCAACCTGGTGGGCAAGGTCTTCAGGTCTGGCTTTTACTGGCCCACGGCCATGGCTGATGCCCAGGAACTTGTACGATGATGCAAGGGGTGCCAGTTCTTCACCAAGTAGCAGCACGTCCCGGCTCAGGCCCTGAGGACCATCCCTCCATCATGGCCCTTCGCAGTGTGGGGTCTCGACTCTGTGGGACCTTTCAAGACCGCCCCCGGCGGCTACAAGCACATCATCGTGGCGGTGGATAAGTTCACCAAGTGGATCGTGGTCCGTCCCGTATCCAGCGTCACATCGAAAGAGGCGGCCAAATTCATCGAGGAGATCACCCACCGCTTTGGGGTACCAAACAGGATCGTCACCGACCTTGGCACGGCATTCACAGGAGCCGATTTCTGGGACTTCTGCCAGGACAACCTGATTGATGTATACTACTCCTCGGTGATGCACCCGCGGTGCAATGGCCAGGTCGAACGGGCCAACGGCATGGTCCTACAGGCCATCAAAGACCGCATCTTCGACGGTTCAGCGCCTTAGTCAACCAGGTGGCTCTTAGAGCTACCTCACATTCTCTGGGGTCTCAGGACCCAGGTCAGCTCGTCCACAGGGTACTCACCCTTCTTCCTGGTCTACAGGTCAGAGGCCATCCTCCCCACCGACGTTGCCTTCGGAGCTCCTCGCATCCAGAACTTCGATGAAGGAGAAGTAGAGCAAACACGCAGGCTCGACCTCGACAATGTCGAGGAACATCGTGTGGCCACGCTCATGCGCCACACCCGCCAAGAGCAGCAGCTACGTCGCTACCACGACCGCAACGTGCAGGAACGTTCCTTCAACGTTGGCGACCTAGTCTTGCGGCGGATCCAGAACACCAAGGACATGCACAAGCTCTCTGCGCCTTGGGAAGGCCCCTTCATGTTAAAAAGGTCATTAGATCGGCGACCTATCGCCTCCAATGGGCCGATGGCCAGGGCATCCCAAACCCCTGGAACATCGAGCACTTAACGTCGCTTCTATCCTTAAGAGCCTTGTATCAATAAAAAGCTATGTACTCTATCCTTTGTACTTCGATATATATCAAAAGTTTACCTTTTCGACCTGCTTTTATGAGTTTTTATCTGTTTCCCCCTCCCCTTCGACACGCTCGGGGGCTTGGTTTAAAACTGGACCCCTCACGCTCGGGGGCTTGGTGTTAAGCTCAGCCCTTCACGCTCGGGGGATTGACTTTGCCAACTTAAGGGTCGCTTGACCTGGGGTTTCTACCTTTCTTTTTTACCAGTGTTCCCTTACCACAACTTTTTGTACGCCTTATAAGTATTCCTAGGTCGTGGGGTTGCTCGACCTTGGGTCCCCGACCCCCCCTCCGTGCGCCGGCTGCACATAGGCCTCCACGCCGAGCCGTGTAGTCGGTAAGCCGTTCCTCCACTGAGTTGGGTTAGCGGGGGGAAAGGGTTCTTGCAACCTCATTGCTTTTGCATCCTTATGAGTATATGGGTCAAATAAGGGATCACACCAACGTAATTAAACATGCCTTTTTGATTCATGCAAAAGTTTATCTTACATCAAAAGGGTCCACGACCCATTGTTTCTAACCGTTTGCCATGCCCTAAGTTACATCTCCAGGTCTATTTTTTTCATGATCTCCTCCGCGACGGCCTGAATGTCTTCAACGCCCACCAGCTGAAACAGGTCTAGCTCCTCCTTGACCTTCTCAAGGTCGAACGTTGGCACATGGTGCCTCACCGTTGCCAGCGCCATAGCAGCGGCGAGCTTGCTGCTTTTTATCAGCAAGGTCTTCACGCGACCTTCCGCCTCCTCTAGCCGCGCGACTAGCTCCTGTGGCTCGCCCTCAACCTTGGGGGCGTACGCATCCACAAGGTACTCAGTGGCCTCCTTGAGGTCGTCTAGCTCCTTCTCAAGATCTGCAGTCATCTCTTGATGATCAATAAGGGTTTGCATTGCCCGGCCCAGGTCGATCTCCAGATCCCTGCGGACACCAAATTCATATGTAGTCTTACGGGTATAGTAATACTCACTGGCGATGACCTCCTTGTTCTTCTCCTTAAGGACCTTCACCTGGTCCTTCGACTCCTTGAGGTCCTTCCTCAAGGTGGTCTCCTTCTTCTTGGCCTCTGCGATCAGCAAGGTCAGGATCGGTTCATCATGACGTAAAATTCAAGCATCAAGCATAAGGGTCCCCAGACATACCCGTAGCGGCGACCTTCAGTTCGTCCCCCACTTCCTTCACCTTCAGCTTAGCAGCCTCAAGCTCCTGCTTCAAGGCCTCCATCGCCTTGTCCTTCAAGGTTGCCTCGTCCTTGAGATGCTTTATTTCTTCTGCGGCCTCAACCTTGGCCTGAAGCATGGCCTCCCGCGTCATGGATAGCTCCGCATGAAGCTTGGCGCCCTCCGTAAGCAGGTTCGCCCTGCCCTGTGCCCGCTCGGCAAGAGTCTGCACCCACACATTATGAAAGATCGTCAAGTCAAGGCGCCTAAGTGAATTAAAGACTTAGCCCCAAAGGCAATGTTGACTCACCATGAGTGTCCTGCCGATCGTCTTCGCCGCCTCCGTGATTGTCGCCTGCGCTGCCTTGAAATCTGCAAGGTCACGACCGTCGGTGAGAATGTCCTCCTCCCACGGAGTGCCGGCATAGAGGCACCGGTCCTGGTCATCCTCCTCGCCTCCTCCTCTGGTCTCCGCCAATTGCGCCTGCGGCAGGCTCGACTCGGGCGGGTCCTGCTGGTGAAGGCCTCCTTCCTGCTGAGCGCTATCAACAGCGACCTTGGCCGCCACCGATGATGTTGCCCCCACGGTCTCAGGGACCTTGCTGGTAACATCCCCGCCTGAGGTCGCCAGTGACTGCCCCACCGGTAACTTCTTAATCTTCCGCCCAAAGGCCTCTTGGCCTGAGGCGTTCTTGCTGGTACCCGATGCAGCAGGAGTCCCCCTGCCTAAGGTGCACAAGTTCATCAGCACCGACGTACTCAACAAGCCACGAAGATGAAGGAAAGCACAAAATCAAGTTCAATAACATACCCGCTGCCGGTCTTCAATCTAAACGACATCGGCTTGGGTGGCGCCCGCCTCGGCTTCTTTTGCGACCCTTGGTCGCTCACACCCTCCGCGCACGGCTTCGGCTGCTGTTCGCTGGTAACCACGAGCGGAAAGTCGCCTCCTCCTGCGGCCGCTGTGTCGCCCGACCCTACGGTGATGTCATGCGACTGCGCGTCATCATGCTCCTCGAAGACGACCTCGGTGCTAGTTGTCGCCGTCTTCGACGACGCAGTGGTGTCCTTCCTCTTTCTCTTCTTCTTCTTCTCCGCCTCAATGGTGGCGGAGATGATCTTGACGCCCTTGTGCGCCGGGATCTTGCCAGCGACCTGCCGCGTGCGCCGGGTCGTTGGTGCCGAACTCACCGTGGGTGGATCCTCATCATCACTACCTCCCACCGATGAGTCGGAGAGGTAGTTCTCAAATAACTCTGGCGGCGGAGCCTGCACGTCCTCCGCTGCGCGGACCTTGAAGCTGCGCTCACCCTCGTCAGCGAGGGGAGCCGGGCTCCAGAATAAGCCTTCACATCCCTGCAACAGGCGACCTTCATCTTAGATCGGGGGAGAGTAAATTCAACTCAACACGAATCAAGGTCGATCAGTGACTTACCACTTCGGCGGGCCGCTTGAGGGATAACGCCTTGGGGCACGTCCAGTTCCGGATCACCCCATTGAAGAGTTCCCTCACCCGCGCTACCATCTCCTGCTTGGAGACCTTACGCTGCACCACGCGGGTCGGGTCGGTCTGGCCCCAGTACTCGTAGGCCGGGTGCACCCGATCTTGGATCGGTTGCAGCAGCCTCCGGCTGAAACTGATGGCCACCGCGCCGCACGTCAGCCCCTCTTCCTTCCGCGCCTTGAGGTCTTCCAGCAGCGGCTTGATGGCGTCCATCTCCCGCGACGCCAGCTGGTTTGTCCACTCTGGCACCGGGATCAGCACCAGCCCCGACCTGGTGGCCAGCGCCGGCTTCGGGTTGTCGATGTAGAACCACCCTCACCTCCAGCCCTGGGTGTTGTCCAGTAGCTCCATGTCGATGTACACCGTCTTCATGTGACGGCGTAGCATGAAGCTGACGGCCCCGACGATGCCATTCTTCCCTATCTTCTTCACCTCGAAGAAGTACCGCCACAGGTCGAAGTGTGGTGATATCCCCAAATACGCCTCGCACAAATGGATGAACGAGGAAACAGTGGTGACGGCATTGGGGACGAGGTGTACCAGGTCGACGCGGTAGAAGTGGAGCAGGCCACGGAAGAAATCACCCACTGGAACTCCAAATCCGCGCTCCACGTGCGCGACGAAGGTGACGGTGTCCCCGGTCCCCTCGGAGGGGAAGGCTTCGCCGACGGCTGGCCTCCAGCCCACCTGCTCCCTGGGCTTCAACAGCCCGCGCTCCACCAGACCTTGGAGCTGCGCCTCCGTCACTGTCGAGTGCTCCCAAACCTTCTCCGGGGCCGGCACAAGCTCTGGGGCCATTTCTTCTTCGCTGAAGCTGGTGGATTTAGCTCTAAACACTACCAAGGACTTCTGGCACATACGGCGGCGCTGGGCGCGGTGGATCTAAGCATGGCAGCACCGGCGAATCTGCGCACTAAAGCTCTTGGCGGCGGATCGGAAACCCTAGCCGTGGCGTGGAATGGAAGTGAGTGGGGTCCCCGACCCTTCACTCGGCCTTTTATAATCAGGCCGCATCAGTGCGGTGGGCTGTGATGCCCTAAATGTCCCTTCGGATTCGGCGATATTTCCGGCGACCCAACAGATACATCGCCAACGGCTCTTTCGGCCTAACGGCCGTAGGCAGTAACGGCTCGTGCCGTACGAGAATCCATACCCGCTGGCCTTCTGCCTAATGGCCCGGCGTCCATGGACTCGTTATGCCATACTTCAAGCCTCTTCCCCATCATTTTCTTCAAGGTCTCCTGGCCTCTGACGACCTCCGGGTCTATGATAACACCTTCACAAGGTCGACAGGTACTACCACTTGGTAGGTCGCCTCAGCTTTCATTAGTGGGTTCACACTCCTGGCTCCTAGGTCCTGCTACCTATTGGATCACCTTAGCCTTCATGGCTGGTTTATACCAATGGCCCCGTGCTTAAAGGCTCCAATGCCCGTTGGCGACCTCCGGGTCAAGTAGCACCTCCCTGAGGTCGCTAAGGTCCTGCTACCTACTACATTGCCTTAATGTCTATACCAACGGCCCTGTGCTTAATGGCTCCACTGCCCATTGGCGACCTCTTCGTCAAGTAGCACGTCCCTGAGGTTGCTAAAGCCCTGCTGCCTCCTAGGTCATGTAGACCTAGAATTCCCAGGCTGACTACCTGTGTTGTGTCACTGCACAACGGCTATGTCGATCCAGGTCGACACGGGCTCCCTGTCTCTACGAAAGGCCTCCCGAAGGTTGGCGTGCTATATCTGCCCTGTCGGGACCTTGGTAGCCATACCATTGCAGCCCGGGCGCCCTTACAACCACTGAAATCATGTTATTTCTCATGCAAAACTATATTTACAGCTTCATAAGCTACAAGGAGTTTGGCCCTTGGCCAATTACAAGATACAAAGATATTAAAGGTCCTGAATTACCTTCCAAAGTGCTTACGACTCAATCTACACTAATAAGGCTTGTCGCAAGCTTTCATCTAGCTTCAGGACCTACTCGATGACCTTTACAGCCACCGTGGAGGCAGCTGCCACACAGCCACCTCTACTCACACACCAACCGGTCTCCTGCAGTGCCCTGGGTCAAGTCTGAGCTTCCCCACAAAATTGCAGAAGGTCCGAGCTTTAACACCAACCTCGCCGGGTGGAGCGCCGCACCCACCTGCATCACCTCAGGCCTGAAAGTGTCAGGGCCGATGATGCAGCTGCTGCTTCATACTCCTCCTGGGTTCCTCGGCGGGACTGGGAGAAGAGGTCAATCGAGTTCTTCGAGCCTTGCAAGCATTCTTCTAGCTCCAAGCATGGACTACATTAACTCTACACTCTGGAGGGCGGACACAAGCCCCTGGCTTGGCAATATTACTACACTGGATCATCTTGCTTCACCCTTGAAGATTGGTGCGGCTTGCTTCGAGGTTTGGGTGCCTATTTATTCTACAAAGCACCTGCCATTCGGTCTTATCCGCAAGCCAACTTGTGTGGCGTCCTCATCCTCAAGGTCACTGTACACTCATGGAACACGAGGCCACTGTTCGCTCGTGAGGGGCATTGGTGCGTCGGACCCCTATCTGACTACACCCTGGAGCACGTTTGTCTTTTGCAAGTGATTGTGACCTGTGCTACATCTGCAAGCTGGCCTGTGACCGTACAGTGTACTCGTGATTCTGGTTGCACCAGACCTGTCGCCTGCTGACCTCTGCAAGATTCTGGAGCTTTAGTCCTATAGCGTCGGCATTACAAGAGCATCTGTTTCCTGAATGGAAGGTCGTAGGTTCGGATTATTTTCTCTTCTTCTTCTTTGGAGCATCAAACCGCCCATCCTGGTTGCTTTACTGCTCGGGGGCTACTACACTAGTGCGTCTTCGACACCCTATTTCCTTCGGGTCACCTCGACCTAATGGAAGCCCGCTTCCATCACATCTCTGCTCGACCTACCCATGGTAGGCTTGTTGACCTTTCTGAAGGTCGTGGCTGTCAGTGTTTTAGACACCGAGCCTACGACGGGGTACCCGAAGTAGTAGTTTGTGTGGTGGGGCTCGCCGAGATCAGGAACACGATGGTGAGACACGGGGCACACAATTAGACAGGTTCGGGCCGCAATGTGCGTAATACCCTACGTCCTGTATGCTGCGTGGCTCTGTATTGATTGCGTATATTTTGAGAGGGGTCCCTGCCTCGCCTTATATGCCACGGGAGGCAGGGTTACAAGTCGGATTGGTACAAGGGTACTATTCGAGTAGGACCCGGAGTAGCCTATACAAGGTATGGAAAGCTATCCTAGTCTTAGTACAAGTCCTTGTCCGCCTTGTCTTGCCTTGTGGTCCACGGTACTAGCACCGTGGCCCACTAGTCGAGTAGTCCAGGTGTACAGGAACTCATCTCCCGGGTATGGCCCACAATGTGTTGGTGAGCCCAGGGATGCCCGGTCGACAAGCCCCCGAGTACTTTGTAGTCGAATGCAATGCTCCAAGTAGTCTTGAAGGTCTCCACGAGTAGTTCCCAAGCGTCCCCGAGTTCTACAAGCTTCAATCTTCAATAGTACTTGAATCATCATGAGGCTGGAAGGTACTCCAGCTAACTCCACGAGTAGTCTTGAAGTCTTCTCGAGTTGTTCCCAAGCGTCCCCGAGTACTTCCCTTGAAGGTCTTCAATAATACCCGCTTCATTCTTGAAATCTTTGCATCAAAGATCCATATGGAAATGCGATTACTGAAATCGCATTCCATATGGAATGTAGCCCCCGAGCCTTAGGTCAAATCCAGGATTCAAGCTGAGGGTCAATCATCTATTCTTTGATCTTGCTCCAGAAAATCCTCAGAAAATCCAAAGAAATAATATAGGAATGCGATTTGCAAAAAATCACATCCTATATGGATGTAGCCCCCCGAACCTTAGTTCGAATTGACAATTCAAGCTGAGGGTCAATCTGTAGTCTTCGTCAAATAATCCCGTAAAATCCTAAGAAAAACTGAAGGACATGTGGCACGGAGCCCCCGAGCCTTTGAGCGTACTCCAGAATCTTCTTCGGCGTATCTTTCAGCCTCTCCACAAGTGGACGAGGCTGAACTCCAGCGATTCTGGGCTCGAACAGATTTGCTACTGGCTCGGCCGCCTCTGTCAAGGCCTTCAGCTCTGAGCGTAGGCCCTCGGCTTCTTCAATCTTTTCCTTGAGCGACTGCATGCAACGGAGCAAATCAGTCCAGCCGGCAATGCGGATGTCCATTTCGTGCTCAAGTTCGAAGCACCGCACCTTATAGTCTTCCTTCAGATCCATATGAGCTGCTTCTTCATGGTTGAAGGCTAGCTGCCAGTCCAGCGCCTTGTTCTTGAACTTGTCGACTTCTTCCGTCAGCTCTGCAAAGGATCAAGGCTACTTATCAGATGTGGTGCGCAAGAGCAAAAGTACTCAATGATGATTTCAGAAGGGAGATTACCTTTATTCTTCAGGCGCAGGGACTTGTTCTTACCAACAACTTTATCCTTCTTCGCCGTCAGCTTCTGGATCTCGTTGTGATACTCGGCGGCGTTGGCATCAAGTTTCTCCTGCAGCTGCAGAGACAAGGCTTTTTGTTGCTTCAGTTCTTCCCTGAGCCGCGAGACTTCCTCAATGTCAGCCGCGTGTTGCTCAAGTAGGCGAGTCTTGCGTTTCGACTGCTTGACTACCTCCTGCAAGGGCAAAAACAACTAATGAGTCAGAGACAAGATATCTGTGACTACAAGTATTCTACAAGAGACTACACAACTTACTGCAAGGAGCTTTTCTACACCACGGAACATCTCTGCATGAGCATGCAAGTTGTCCTCATCCAGGCAGGAGTCATCATATGGCATCAAGTTCTCTACCATGGACTGGGTACTTGTGCTAGCTGCTGAGTACCTTGCAGCACTGCGCAGAGGAGCTGGGTCTTCGATTTGTGGCTTGTGTGGCACCATGCGATTCTCGGGGCTCTCTTCCAGCGCCAGATGTGCATCAACATGATGCACGGGGGCTTCAGCTGCTGGGACTTCTTCGTGGCGCAGCATGGCTTCAGGATCAGCCTCCAAGCCTTCATTCACCACGGCTTCGATATCTTTAGGATTTTCAGCCCTTGGCTTGGAAGCTGCCTCCACCGCTGCCTTAACCACGTCACTCCAAAGGAAGCGCAGTGCTTCAGCCGCATCAGCTTCTGCGGGTACTTCTTAGCGCTCTGGAAGTACATCTTCTAGTTGATCTTGAGGAGTCTGGTCTCCTTCAGCAGCACCACTTCCAGAGGCGCCCCACTTGACATCAGTGGATTTTCTACATCAACAAGTTGGTCAGCAAAAGTAGGGTACATAATCATATTAAGTACTCAAGTACTCGGGTACTTACAAAGCAGCACGAGGCACCGTGACTCTCGGTCCCAGCAGGTCGAAGAAAGAAGGCGCCGCCGGCACCTCTGGCACACTTTCCACCGGCGGCACATTTTCTGGTACCGCGGCCTCTTGTTGCTCATGCGCCATCATCTCCATGGTCGACGCTGGAACCACCTCGGGTTCTATTATTCTTGGGGGGCTACTCGAGGGTACATTGGATGCACTCTCGATAACCTGCGCAAGACAAAAATAAGCCATTACAGCAGAGAATAAGTACTCAATGCAACATTGACTACTTACAAGGTTCTCAAACACTTACTGTAATGGAGGGGAGGCTTGTCATTTTCTTTACGGCTCGCTTCCCCACCGCGGTCCTTTTCTTCCGCGGCGGCAGAGTCACATCATCTGTAAGAGACGATGCCGGCCTCTTCGATGCTCCTGCGGCGAGGCCACTGGGGATGGACGCCCCAGAGTACTCGTAGCGGCTTTTCACTTCAAAACGCTGTTGAAGTGTTTGGCCGTCTTCATCGCATGAGGAGGCGTCCTCCACCAAGACTTCTTCTTCCCCTTGAGCAGATTGACTACTCTCGGGGGCTTGAGCCTCCACTTCGGTTGGCTCTCCCTCCGGTGTTTGTAGTGGGTCTTGAGGACGAGGAGGGGGAACGGACACAAATTTCAAGACATCCTCCTGCGAAACAAGGCAATTGTTAGCTACACGACTACTTATAATAAGTACTCGGGGGCTAGTTCTTGGAAACCTACCATGCGCGGAGGATTGTCGGCACTATATTCACGGATGGCTGTAGGAATTCCGTGAAGATTCTTGAAGATCTTCTGCAGCCTCTCCATCACAAGATCATCGCTGATCTCTTCAGCAGAAAGCCTGGAGCCATCATCCGCTCCAGTGTACTCGAACCCGAGATGCTCCCGCTACATCAAAGGTTGTACCCGTCGCTTCATAAAGCTGAAAGCTACTCTCTCAGCAGTCAAGCCTTGCGCCTTCTTCTGTGCAATCTTCGCCAGCAACTCAGCGATCTGGATGCACTCCTGCATTGTGGGTTCATCTTTCCAGAGCCGATCGTATACTGGTGCGAACATGCTGGGCTTCGACAGCTGCGGCGGGGCGTTCTCTATGTAGAACCACTTGTTCTTCCAGTCTTGATTTGAATATATCAAATTGTACTTGAAGTATAACTCTTGTGCCTTCTGGTGCATCTGCACACCGGCTCCACCGACTACAATTGGGAAGTTGGCATTGGGCTGCGGCTTCAACCGGAAGATCTTCCTGAACAAGGCCCAGTGAGGGCGGATACTGAGGAAGGCTTCACAGAAGTGCACGTACACTGCAATCTGGAAGATGTTGTTGGGGTTCAGGTGTATGTGCTCCAACTTGAAGAAGTCGAGGAAGCCGCGGAAGAAATCCGACGACGGCAGCGTCAATCCACGCTCGACAAAGTGCCCTAACATTGGAATTTCATCCGGGCTCTTCTCCATTGGCCACGCATCACTAGTGGCAGAGCTCCAACCAGCAATGGCCTTCTCGCGCAGCAACCTGCCGGCTTCGAGGGCCTTGATATCTTCCTTCTTCATCTTGGACTTCTTCCAAGAGACAGCCTGACTCAGGGGCTTCGTGATGACCACCGTCTTGTACTTGGGCTCCGGCAACTCATTTTTGCCGCGGCCGAATTTCCTCTTCTGTCCCTTGGATGGCGCGGGTTTCATCCTTCCTGTCACGAGGGTCTTCTTTCGCATTGACCGGAGGACGGCGAAGGGATGGAGGTTTGCACTCTTGGCACTTTGGGCGCTCGAACTCTGCGGCGGCTATGGATGCTAAGGCGTTATGGATCTAAGGGCGAATGGAAGTAGTGAAAACCCTAAGGGATACCCTTTCGGGTATTTATAAAACCAAAACCCTAAAACGGTTCGGCCTGGTGACCCTTCGAATTCAACAGATTGGTTTCACTCAGGCGAAATTTTTGGCTAAGTCAGAGGACTAAAATCCAAGACCTGCTCGGCTCTATCTCGGGGGCTCGACTACTCAATGGAATTGGATTTCACTCAGCTAATCCAAGACCTGCTCGGCTCTATCTCGGGGGCGCGACTACTCGATGGAATTGGATTTCACTCAGCTACAGTTCACTGAATTCAGGCCACTATTCTATAGTCAGATTGGATCCTTCAATTTGAGAAAGTACTCGACTCAAGGCTCGGGGGCTCCGTGCCACGTGTCCTTCAGTTTTTCTCAGGATTTTATGGGATTATTTGGCGAAGACTACAGATTGACCCTCAGCTTGAATTGTCAATTCGAACTAAGGCTCGGGGGCTACATCCACATAGGATGCGAATTTTTGCAAATCGCATTCCTATATTATTTCTTCGGATTTTCTGAGGATTTTTTGGAGCAAGATCAAAGAATAGATGATTGACCCTCAGCTTGAATCCTGGATTCGACCTAAGGCTCGGGGGCTACATTCCATATGGAATGCAATTTCAGTAATCGTATTTCCATATGGATCTTTGATGCGAAGATTTCAAGAATGAAGCGGGTATTATTGAAGACCTTCAAGGGAAGTACTCGGGGACGCTTGGGAACAACTCGAGAAGACTTCAAGACTACTCGTGGAGTTAGCTGGAGTACCTTCCAGCCACATGATGATTCAAGTACTATTGAAGATTGAAGCTTGTAGAATTCGGGGACGCTTGGGAACTACTCGTGGAGACCTTCAAGACTACTTGGAGCATTGCATTCGACTACAAAGTACTCGGGGGCTTGTCGACCGGCCATCCCTGGGCCCACCAACACATTGTGGGCCATACCTGAGAGATGAGTTCCTGTACACCTGGACTACTCGACTAGTGGACCACGGTGCTGGTACCGTGGACCACAAGGCAAGACAAGGCGGACAAGGACTTGTACTAAGACTAAGATAGCTTTCCATACCTTGTATAGGCTACTCCGGGTCCTACTCGAATAGTACCCTTGTACCAATCTGACTTGTAACCCTGCCTCCCGTGGCATATAAGGCGAGGTAGGGACCCCTCTCAGCTGCAAAAAGAGATACGATACACGAGTAAAAGTACTCAAGTGTAAACATGTTCCGAAGAACGTTAGCTTAATCATGATGAGTTGAACACCTTAGCTGTAGCAGCGTAAAAGAAGGCTTTGTCATGAAATAAGCTAATAGTAGTAACAAGTCGATGTAGAGTAACGGCTTGTACTAAACACATTGTACAGAGTTTACAATGTCTTGAGTACCTCTGAGGCTAACTAGCCTAGTGAGGGAGTAGTGGAAAAGAACTTATTCATAACGAGTTGAACACCTTAGCTGTAGCAGCGTGAAATAAGGCTTTGTTATGAACAAGTAAAAAGATAGTAACAAGTTGGTATAGAGTAGCAACTTTATTACTGAATACATTGTATAGTGTTTACAATGTCTTAAGTACCTCTGAGGCTATGAGCCTAGTGAGAGAGTACTCGCAAGAATGTTCCGAAGAACGAGTAAGACCGTAGGGGATAGTGTGATGAACTCATCCTTGCTGTAGCAGCAACTTGTATGAGAGTTCCACTGAGACCCTACCAGCAGGGTGTTACTCTAGGCTGCAACCTCTTATTGAAAAATAGGAACATGGACAACATGTGCCACTTATTGCCCTACACGATACAGGATCGTCTGGAGAGAGTTATCATGACTCCATACAAGGTCGCAGAATGAGACTGCCTGGAGAGGGTTGATGAAGCCCCCTGTGGGTGCTTGTTGACGGTCAATATTTGCCATTTTCAAGACCGTCAATCCCTGCAAATCTAAGCATGAATTAAACATCCACACTAGAATAGGTGTTTAAACTCATACTTTCCACCAGTGTCGATGTCTATTTGAATGCAGGTATTTAGCATAAGAAATGAGAGAAATTCATGCACTTTCACTCCACTCCAATCCAAGGCACTCAAATTCTGGCCAATCAGGGGCTGCCACATGGATTCTCCTGGATCCATGATGTCACCAATCCATGTGAAGAACTTCCGACGAATCACACGCTACCACGTCAGCATCACATGGATCCATGGGCCCACATTACCAACTAAACCGTCAGGAAATGTGCCATGCACGGAGGAGGGGCATTAGGGCCCACATGGAAGCGAGCAAGAGGAAGCACTGGCCAGGAGACCACCCGAGGGGGTCGGCCGACCCTAGGTTCGGCCGAACCGACCTAGGGTCGGTTCATCCTGACCCTCCACGTGTTGTCCTCCCATTGGCTCTTGGCTGCATTCTCGGGTGTTTAGGGGCACTTTGAGCCCCGGAGCAAGCCTCCTCCTTGTCTATAAATAGGAGGGGAGGGGCTCCATTTCACACATACCACCTAGCTCTCAAGTTTCACTTTCTCTTGTGTAGCTCTCTCTCCCTCTCTCCAATTCTACCCATGAGAATTGATTCTCACCTCTTTGTGGTAGAATGGTGATGAGGAGGGATCTAGATTAGGATGAGTGTGAGGTAGAGGAGGGAGTTGATGTCCTCGTGGATGCTTGTTCTTCATTTAGATCAAAGTGAGTATTTCAGCATTTCTTATTTAGACTACAGTGGACATCATGCATGGTTGCTTTGTTCTTGTGTTCTTGGCTCGTTCATGAGTTAGAGGCTTGTGTTCTTCGTGACACAAGGCTTCGATCCTTTAGATCTAGAACCATAGTTCATTTACTTGTTTAGCATGCTCTGATCCTGTTTAGTTAAGTAAGTTTGTTGTATCTCGTTCAGCTGCATCCATAGTTTCCTTTCTGCTCCCAGTTCAATGATACGATCTGATTCGGATCTTTCCCTTGTTCGTGGGACCGTATTTATACGGTTGCTATAGTGTAGTTAGCGGGCTAGCACACGCCGCACTATACTGTTTATCTGGGGTACAGACGTGGTGTCTGGGCCTTGGGTTTCCTACGGAGACCACGTACGATCGTAGCGTAGGGGTAGGCCGCAGTGGTGATAGCCTGTTGGACCCTTTGTAACCCTCTACGTCGCGTACCGAGTTGGGCTCGCAGGACATCACCTCTGAGTGTTGTCGCCCCGCGGGGACGACTGAGATCTGACAGGAATACATCTTGAGAGCTAAGTCCCTTAAGGAAGTGCTTCTTATATCCCGACCTATCCCAGCGAAAGCTGGTGTCCTTGGATAGACCCTCTCTGGTTACTCTCCGTCCTAGGAACGAAACCCGACGGGAATACTCATTCTCCTAGGGAGAAGTGCTACAGTGGTGTATCCGTGCGCTTGCAGATTCATTCGCACTCGTCAGTGTACCCGGGAGTTTCTTACATGCTCACGCTACCACGGCGTCTAGTGTTGAGATTAAGAAACGCCAACAAGCATTTCTGGTGCCGTTGCCGGGGATGGCTGTTGTTGACCTTCGAGCCCGTCTATCCTCGTATTTATCCTTTTCCTTTTTATTCTACCTTTACCCCCGTTACCCTTTTTGAACTATCCCTTTTTGTTTTCCTTCTACCTCTACCCCCGCTACCCATGGAAGGTTATCCTTGTAAACACCTTCCGCCTTCGAGGAGTGAACCCTCAGAGCCATCTTCGTCAAGACCCACTCTTACATCTGGCTATAGGATTCACCCCTCTCTCATGAAGCTAATTCAGGACCTATCCTTCTTGGGGTTAAGTCATGAGAACCCTTTTTATCATGTGAGAGACTACGAGCGTCTGATTGAAACTCAGGGTAAAACTGGAGAGTCACCGGATGCTCGGAAAAGAGAGTTTTTCCCGCTATCCCTCTCTGGGGAAGCTCGGGATTGGCACCGTTGTTTTGGTAGGGACTACCTTACTTGGGAGAGGTTGAGAGCAGCTTTTTGCTCCCGCTTCTTCCCAATACGACGTGTCATCTCGTTAAGGGTAAAGATTCTTTGTTTCAAGCAATGTGAGGAGGAATCACTAGGAATGGCATGGAATTGTTTCGCCTCCGCGATGGAAGATTGCCCAATCCTCCGCATTCCCGATTAGATGTTGTTTCAGCACTTCTGGTTTGGATTGCGGAAGAATGATGCCATGAGGCTTAATGCTCTCTCGGGAGGATCCTTTGTGCACCTAGATGCTATCAAGGGAAGAGAGATCTTGGATAATCTCCGAGATTTCAGCTGCCCTTGCATCCCGGTCAATGAGGCACCCACCAGAGAAATTGTTGAGCCATCCAGATCCATCGTCAGCAGAGTTCGATACTTCATCCGCTCTTTCTGAGCTCTGGCTGAAGATGTCATTCCTGAATAGTAGGAGTCTAAGGGAAAGATTTCGTTGCACGAGATCTACCCTTGGGTTCCCCACTCGTGCATCTTCTTAGACCTTCTCCCCGAGACTTTGTCTCGTGGGAGGACGAAGAGAGTAGTTCGGAGAGAACGACCATTCCCGGCCAGGATGATTTGTTCGATCCTCACTACTATCTTCTGAGAAGGGAATGAGAGGCCCATCGTGTTTCTACGTCGAGGTTTGAGCTGAAGTGCCTTGCACTAAAGTTTCGTATAAACCGAGACATCAGTCTCTGCTTATTAATCCATTGGATTCATCCGTCAGACCGAAGGAGCACGATCATTCACCGATCGAATGGAATGCATTCACTTTTCATCTTGAGCACATCGATCGATGCCGATCAATCAGGAGAAGCTTTCACTTCGTATTTTATGCTTGATTTGATCGATGCCCAATGGGAGGTGCGCTTTCCAGTTTATCCATAATCCCCCATTGGAAGCTTAGGCCAGACCCGGGAATGTTTTTGTCACTTTGATGAGAACATCGAACCCTCTGCCTAAGGTAAGAGTGAGTAAATCTTGCTCTTCATCCGAACTCTAGTTCCTGATCGTACACTGGCCTCTGGAAGTCCACGCTTTACCCTTTTGAGAACCGGGGTGTCCTTCAGAGCTTGAGTTCACTCGGAGATCGGTACCTATTGATGAAGCACTAGCTTCAGTGGTCGATCTTTTCATCTCCGAGTTCCACAACCCCAGTGCTATAGTCCTCGAGCCCCATGACCACCTCAGGGAAGGCCTCAGTCTCTCTGGGATGATCATGCTTGCTCTCAGCTTCGATATACCTTTCAGGGCTCGAGGTCGTATACGCACTACCCTTGCAGAGCAGAGCTTATCGTCATATCAACATCATCTGCAAGGAGACGGTCATAAGTTGAGACAGGAGATCACAAGACACCCACACCCTGAGTACTCCGGGGACTCCTCTCGTTTCCCCCGGATGAATTATCTTTCGGGTATCTTGTGGACCGTGGTCATGCTGGAGAAAGATTAAGAGAAGAGGGCAAAGGTCCACGGGAAGGCAGCACCTTTGTGGTGACACGGACACTTCGTGACTACCGCCGGAAGTGCCTACACTTCTGACGAACCTAGTGTGTCGCCAAGGTAATTTCCCCCAGATTCTTTTGGACATATCATGGTCTGGCCAAGGTTGGTATAAAGTTGAAGGTGAAATTTTCAACCTCAACCTTATCTTAGCCTTAAGCCTAAGCCAATCCTTCCATCTCGGGGAATCCACCTGGGCCGTCGATCCTGAGACCTGCTTGAGCCCACGCGAGAAGGGGAGTACCAGAGGGGCCCACAGGGGGCCGGCCGAACCCAGGTTCGGCCGAAACCCTAGTGTCTCCTCTCCCCTTCTTCTTTCGCGTGTGCGCCTCATTCTCCTCCAGAACCCTTCTCTCTGCCGCCCAACGAGTTTTCGCATCACGAAACCCATCTCCTCCACCTCAACTCCTCAGCATCGCTGCATTCATGGCCGGCCACAGTTTCGCTCAACTCCGTAGGGAAGCCTCATCCCTCACTTTAGGGGGAGGGAGCCCCTCTCATCTCATCGACCTCAGCAACTTGGATGAGGTGATGGGGTCGCCGGAGGCCATGACCCCCGAGAGAGGTAGGAGTGTGGAAAGCACTCGCAGGATGCGCACTAACTCTCCGGTGCAGTCATCTCGGTGAGGCTCCTCCTCCCCGCCTTCGTTCCCGGCCAGCATGGCCACCATGGGGGACAAGACCGCTGCCAAGCGCGTCTTGTTCGATGATCCCCCTGGGCCACCCTTGAAGCCAGGTGACCGCTACGTCGGGTCTGACTTCAACAGCTACGGAGAAGCCTTCTGCCATACTTATGAGCAGGATGTGTGGGACGAGTTCTCGCTTCTGCAGACCCGGTGCAAGATCTTCGGGGTGAAGACAGCCACTAGAGGCTATGGTACACCCTACCATAAGCCCCCTCAGTGGGAGCGGATCCTCGTTAAGATCATTGCAGACATCTGGGCGAATAGCGCTAAAAAGACCCCAGCCCTAGCAAAGCTGGCAGACAGACTAGCTGAACTGTTCTTAGAACATGAGAAGCTAGTCGAGGAGCTAGCTAAGCAAAGGGACGAGTACCATGAGCTTAGGCTTGAGTACCGCCAGCTGGAGGAGGACATGACCCAGAAGCTGCAGAGGCTGGCAGTTGCTGAGGGAGAGGAGCAGATCCTCTCCGAGTAGTGGGGATTAGCCCCAGCTTTAGTTCATTAGGCGCTAGTCTAGGTCTAGGTTGATTTTCCCTTTGTTTCCCTTTATTTCATTTATTTCTTTTGCATGTGTGTAAGCGCCTAATCATTTGGTTTAAAATATTTTGAATTTGAATAAAGTGGCTCACCGGTCATGTAACCCGGTTTAGCCACCCTTTGTGTCATTACTTTGGTCTTTTTGAATTCAAGGACATCAAGGTTCGAGACAGTGTGGGGGAAGAGCCACGACTCTCCCAATGCAAGAGCGACGTTTTTGTACGTACCCACTGTGAGCACTCCGTGCTAGCCGATCGATCACCTACCGAGAACTTGAACGGGACCCGCACGAGTTCACTCCTGTGGAGAGCCTCTCACGGTTCACCTTCTATGCATAGCGCTGGTTTGCATCTCGACAACTCACTCTCTTTCATTCCTGAGTTTTATAAGCCATATCTTCTATCTCTAAACTAAAACTCGAATGATGATGCTAAATATCACCCAGCTCATTTGTACCTGAGTAGACTTACATATGTTTTATTCCTTGCCTTCTACCTGATGCTTGTGAACCAAAATCTCCTTAAGGACAAGCATGTTCATCTAAGTAATTGATGAGTATGATATGGCTGGATGATATGATCTTTTGCTCTGATGACTAACTCTCTTGGGGAATTTATTTTTGAAAACTCAAAACCTCTTGGAAAGGCTCCTCTTTGATATGCCTCCATCCCATTAGAGCCACATGATCTCTGTAGGTAAAACCTTCGATTCATGTGTTGCTGGTCATTACTTTGAGCTTTGTCAAATTCTGTGACCCTTGTAAGAATTCTTATCATTACTTTCATGATCAAGATTTATGTGCACCCACCTATTTTCCCCTTGCTATGCTTCTACACTGGGAGTTAGCATTGTATCATTTATCCATTCCATAAAAATAAAACTCCATATGTGGTGTGACATCTCTCTCCAGAAGTGTCCTTCAAAAAAGAGACATGGGCTATAAAATATATATATATATACATGCTCAAGGCATGATGAAAAAAAAGGGAAAGAATAGCCCATGTCCAAAATAAAGGAGGAATAGGGGAGAGATAGATCATGCAAAAAAGGAGTTCCATATCATAGATGGTAATAACTAGTGTCCATTCCGGGGCTAGTGTCCACCTTACCATCAACCCACATTTTCACCTTATATGTATGGTAATATCTAGCACCCATTCCGGGCCTAGTATCCACCTTACCATACACACCATAGCCATACCGGTGCACATCTTGATCTGATAGTATGATTTGATTTTCTCTGTGGATCCAGTCTTTGACTTTGCAAAATATGTGATGCAAGCATGCTTTCTCTTTATCCTACCCTGAGCTCCACATATAGCCATCATTAGAAGTAGGATGAAGAAAGGCAAAATGCCTTAGTGAGGACATATACACATTGAGCGATTTGAGAGAATCAAATGAGAAGCCACCAAGAGTTTTGTTTATGAAAATCTTGCAAAACCCCCAAGGTGTTTATCATCAGGTGCATTAGTGACTTGATTCACAGTTGTTCTACTCTTCAATAACCCAAGGGAACATGATAGCCACTACACAGAGGTTCACAGGATCAAGGTATGGCTTGGAATATCTCTTATGTCTGTCTTACTTTCCGGTATTTATGACCCGCTTGGCTTTGTTTCCCCTTCACTCGGGACGAGCAAAGGTCAAGTGTGGGGGTGTTGTTGACGGTCAATATTTGCCATTTTCAAGATCGTCAATCCCTGCAAATCTAAGCATGAATTAAACATCCACACTAGAATAGGTGCTTAAACTCATACTTTCCACCAGTGTCGATGTCTATTTGAATGCAGGTATTTAGCATAAGAAATGAGAGAAATTCATGCACTTTCACTCCACTCCAATCCAAGGCACTCAAATGCTGGCCAATCAGGGGCTGCCACATAGATTCTCCTGGATCCATGATGTCACCAATCCATGTGAAGAACTTCCGACGAATCACACGCTGCCACGTCAGCATCACATGGATCCATGGGCCCACATTACCAACTAAATCGCTAGGAAACGTGCCATGCACGGAGGAGAGGCATCAGGGCCCACATGGAAGCGAGCCAGAGGAAGCACTGGCCAGGAGACCACCCGAGGGGGTCGGCCGACCCTAGGTTCGGTCGAACCGACCTAGGGTCGGTTCATCCTGGCCCTCCACGTGTTGTCCTCACATTGGCTCTTGGCTGCATTCCCGGGTGTTTAGGGGCACTTTGAGCCCCGGAGCAAGCCTCCTCCTTGTCTATAAATAGGAGGGGAGGGGCTCCATTTCACACACACCACCTAGCTCTCAAGTTTCACTTTCTCTTGTGTAGCTCTCTCTCCCTCTCTCCAATTCTGCCCATGAGAGGTGATTCTCACCTCTTTGTGGTAGAATGGTGATGAGGAGGGATCTAGATTAGGATGAGTGTGAGGTAGAGGAGGGGTAAGGAGTGAGTTGATGTCCTCGTGGATGCTTGTTCTTCATTTAGATCAAAGTGAGTATTTCAGCATTTCTTATTTAGACTATAGTGGACATCATGCATGGTTGCTTTGTTCTTGTGTTCTTGGCTCATTCATGAGTTAGAGGCTTGTGTTCTTCGTGACACAAGGCTTCGATCCTTTAGAGATAGAACCATAGTTCATTTACTTGTTTAGCATGCTCCGATCCTGTTTAGTTAAGTAAGTTTGCTGTATCTCGTTCAACTGCATCCATAGTTTCCTTTCTACTCCCAGTTCAATGATATGATCTGATTCGGATCTTTCCCTTGTTCGTGGGACTATATTTATACGGTTGCTATAGTGTAGTTAGCGGGCTAGCATATGCCGCACTATAGTATTTATCTGGGGTACAGATGTGGTGTCTGGGCCTTGGGTTTCCTACGGAGACCACGTACGATCGTAGCGTAGGGGTAGGCCGCAGTGGTGACAGCCTGTTGGACCCTTTGTAACCCTCTACATCGCGTACCGAGTTGGGCTCGCAGGGCAGCACCTCTGAGTGTTGTCGCCCCGCGGGGACGACTGAGATCTGACAGGAATACATCTTGAGAGCTAAGTCCCTTAAGGAAGTGCTTATTATATCCCGACCTATCCCAGCGAAAGCTGGTGTCCTTGGATAGACCCTCTCTGGTTACTCTCCGTCCTAGGAATGAAACCCGACGGGAATACTCATTCTCCTAGGGAGAAGTGCTACAGCGGTGTATCCGTGTGCTTGCGGATTCGTTCGCACTCGTCAGTCTACCCGGGAGTTTCTTACACGCTCACGCTACCACGGCGCCTAATGTTGAGATTAAGAAACGCCAACAGTGCTCACAGCTGAAAGCTACGAGAAGATACAGTCGAAACTGTCTGGAGAGGATTATCTTGATCCCCTACGAGTGGTGACTACCGTAGCTGTCTGTTGAGTGGTTGCAACCGAAGCTGCCTGGAAAGGGTTGATGAAACCCAATACGAGTTGTTTTACAGCCGTAGCCGTCTGGAGAGGGTTGTTGAGACCCCCTACGGGTAGAAGCGACAAAGCTGGTCAATATTCCAAGAGTTGTCGACTTCCTCGCCTTCTAGAGTTTGAAGATGATATGAGCCTGGGCCAGTAACCTCTGCAATAGAGAAAGGACCTTCCCATGGCGAGTTGAGCTTGTGTAGTCCTGCCGTATTCTGGATGCGACGAAGGACTAAATCACCAACGTTGAAGGAGCGTTCCTTAACATTGCGGTCATGATAGCGGCGAATCTTCTCAAGGTATCGAGCGGATTGAACAAGTGCGTTGCAGCGAGCTTCCTCGAGACTGTCGACATCTGTTTGTCTTGTTTCTTCAGCTACGCCTTCTTCGTACTGATCAACCGTCGGAGAACGCCACATGACATCGGCAGGCAAAACGGCTTCAGAGCCGTAGACCAGGAAGTAAGGTGACTGCCCTGTGGGGGTAGTAGGCTAAGTGCGTAGCCCCCAGAGTGCATTGGGTAGTTCCTTGATCCACTTGCCGCCCTTGGAATTTGCTGCATCATACAGTCACTTCTTGAGAGCATCTAGTATCATCCCATTAGCGCGTTCCACTTGGCTGTTGGCACGGGGATGAGCGACGGAGACGTACCGGACGTCAATTCCACTGTTCTCACAGTACTCCCAGAACTGGTGATTGTTGAAATTCGAGCCCATGTCTGTGATGATGCGGTTAGGGAAACCATAGCGATGTACGATTTCATCCAAGAAGTCAAGGACTCTATCAGCCTTGGGCATGTAACAGGCTTGACCTCAATCCACTTGGTAAACTTGTCGATAGCCACCAGAACTCTGTTGAATCCTCCTGGCGCATTTGGGAGAGGACCAATCATATCCAGCCCCCAGCAAGCGAAAGGCCAAGTTGGTGGTATCGTGATGAGCTTGTAGGCAGGAACGTGTTGTTGCTTGGCGAAGAATTGGCATCCTTGGCATTTCTTGACTAGTTCCTCTGCATCAGCAAGAGCTGTAGGCCAGTAGAAAGCACGTCTGAACACTTTTCCCACCAAGGTGCGGGAAGAAGCGTGATTGCCACAGATTCCTTTGTGTGTCTCCTCCAAGATTTCCTTGCCTTCTTCGCGAGAAACGCACTTCATGAGTACATCAGAGCTTGCGCCTCGCTTGTAGAGTTGATCTCCGACTAGAGCATAAGCCTTGACGCGGCGTAAAATGCGCTCGGCTTCTGGCTTGTCTTCAGGAATCAACTGGTGTTTAATGTAGTCGATAAAGGGAGTTCTCCAGTCCACGTCAATCATAAGCACTTCTCGATCAGGTTGAACTGAAGTAGTCGTGGGTGCAGATGATTGCTCCGGAATTGATGGTTTGTGGAGTTCATGGACGAAGATCCCAGCTGGCACATGAGCTCGTGTAGATCCCAGCTTCGACAAGACATCCACAACAACATTGTTGTCGCGGACCACATGATGGAACTCGAGACCGTGAAATTTGTTCTCAAGTTTGCGTACCTCCTGACAGTACGCATCCATATTCTCAGCATTACGATCCCATGAATCATTGACTTGATTGATGACCATCAAAGAATCATCATAAAAAAGTAGTCGTGTGATGCCAAGAGAAATTGCTAGGCGAAGACCATGAAGCAGAGCTTCATATTCAGCTTCATTGTTTGAGACCTTCCAAAAGATCTGCAAAACGTATTTGAGTTGCTCGCCCTTGGGAGAAATCAAAAGTACCCCGGCACCAGCGCCTTCCAACTTGAGGGAACTGTCAAAGTACATGACCCAATATTCTCGACGCTCAATTGGAGTTGGGACTTGATTTTCCCGCCATTCAGCCATGAAATCAACCAAGGCCTGAGACTTGATAGCAGTGCGAGATTTGAATTCGAGTGATAGAGCGCCAAGCTCTACAACCCACTTAGAAATCCTTCCTGTGGAATCCCGGTTGTGCAATATCTCGCCAAGCGAGTAGCTAGTGACCACAGAAATCTTGTACTCGTTGAAGTAGTGGCGGACCTTCCGTGAAGTAATCAGAACTGCATAGAGTAGCTTCTGCACCGGAGGGTAGCGAGCCTTGGACTCTGAAAGAACTTCACTGACGAAATAAATAGGCCTCTGGACAGGGTAGCCATGGCCTTCTTCCTGCCGCTCAAAGACGATAGCAGTGCTGACGACATTAGTAGTCGCAGCAATGTAGAGCAAGAGCTCTTCAATGGGCAGAGGAGCTATGAGGACTGGAGGCTTGGATAAGAACTCCTTGAGCTGAGAAAGAGCTTGATCAGCTTCAGTTGTCCATGTAAACTTCTCCTGACGCTTTAGTAACTTGAAGAAAGGAAGACCCCGTTCTCCAAGTCGTGAGATGAAGCGATTGAGTGACACCATGCAACCAGTAAGCTTCTGGACATCTTTGATAGTAGTCGGAGCTTGCATGTTGGAGATGGCAGTAATCTTCTCGGGGTTTGCTTCGATGCCACGATGGCTGATGATGAACCCGAGTAGTTTTCCTGAAGATACGCCAAAGACGCACTTATTGGGGTTGAGCTTCCATTGGTACTCGCGCAGTGAAGCAAAAGTTTCCTCAAGATCCGTGATGAGCATGTCTGGATCCCTAGTCTTGACAATGACGTCATCCACGTATGCTTCCACGTTCTTGTGAAGCTGCTTCTTGAAGCACGCTTGAATAGCCCTTTGATATGTAGCACCAGCATTTTTCACCCCGAAGGACATTATTGTGTAACAATAAGCACCAAACGGGGTGATGAATGCGGTCTTCTCTTGATTAGATTCCTTGATTGCAATTTGATGATAGCCAGAATAACAATCCAGGAAACAGAGTAGAGCACAGCCCGCCGTAGAGTCAATGACTTGATCAATCCGCGGCAAACCAAAAGGATCCTTGGGGCAATGCTTGTTGAAATTAGTGTAGTCGACACACATCCTCCAGTCATTAGAATTCTTCTTTCTGACGAGCACAGGGTTAGCGAGCCACTGCGGGTGAAAAACTTCCTTGATGAAGCCAGCCGCGAGTAGTTTAGCGAGCTCTTTCTTGATAGCAGCCCTGCGGTCGTCAGCAAAGCACCGAAGGTGTTGTCTCTTGGGGGTAGAATTAGGATCGACGTTGAGTGAGTGCTCGATCAACCTCCTGGGCACACCTGGCATGTCAAATGGTTTCCACGCAAAGATATCATGGTTAGCCCGAAGGAAGTTGACGAGCGTGTCTTCCTATTTAGGATCAAGCTGTGCACTGATCATGGTCGTCTTGCTGCTGTCACCAGTACCGAGGTCAATGGCTTTGAGCAGGACGTCACTAGACGGTGCAGGCTTGGTGTTGTTGTCAGTCTTCTCAGGAACCTCCAGCTCGCTCGGAGCAAGCTTTTTAGCGGCAGTGAAGACCTCCATCATTGCATTGGGTACTTGAGTAGTAGAGGCAAGTTCTACGGCTTCTGTGTCGCAGTCGTAGGAACGCTTCAGATCCCCTTGCAATGAAAGAACTCCCTTGGGGCTCGGCATCTTGAGAATCAAGTACACATAATGTGGGATAGCCATGAACTTAGCGAGACCGGGCCTGTCGATGATGGCATGGTAAGAAGTCTCGAAGTCAGCAACCTCAAACTTGATGTACTCGGTGCAATAGTGATCCTTAGTCCCAAAGGGAACGGGTAGTACAACTGAACCCAAAGGAACAACTACGTTGCCCGGGATGATACCATAGAACGGTGAGTTGGTCTTGGTAAGCATATTGGTGATATCCAGGCCCATCTTCTTCAAAGTTTTGGCAAACAAGACGTTGAGACCGCTGCCACCATCAATGAGAACCTTGGTAAGCCTGGAGCCTGCCACCACTGGATCCAGAACGAGAGGATATCGTCCTGGCTCAGAGAAACTAGTCTATTGATCCGCCCTTGAGAAGGTAATGGGGGTTTCAGACCACTTGAGACAAGTGGGAGCTCCTGGTTGGATGGACATAATCTCCCTGAGAGCTAGCTTTTGCATGCGCTTGGTTGGAATTCCACCAAATATGACATTAACAGTATTGGAGGGGTTCTGAAACCCCATGTCTTTGTCTGTGTTAGCCTTCTTCCCCTTGTGTTTGCGATATCGCGGGTTTGGGTGCGTTGGTTCGGGTGTGTTCTTCAACGCATGTCGAAGTTGGTAACACTGCTCTGTAGTATGATCACCCTCCGAGTGCCATGGGCATTTCTGCTTGGTCAAAGTTGCCCAGTGAGGATCATCTTCAGGCTTGGCAGTGGTTTCCATGGCAGCAACAGTGTTGTCGGGCTTGCGCTTGCGATTGGGATTACTCGAGTAGTTATTCCCTTGGCAGTTGCCCTGCTGTTGCTTGCCACTATTGCTTCCTCCAGCGTTATTATTGTTGTTGTTGTTCTGATTGTTACGAAGATGCTTGAACCGATTCCGAGCTTTGTCTTCCTCGTCCGCCCAGTGAGTGATCATCTCCTTGAGTTTGGTGATGTTGGCTGGGCGAGCACGACCAAAGTTTTGGAAAAGTCTATCATCATAGAAACCATCTTGAAAGGTGTCTATCACTTCTTTTTCAGTGACATCAACAACAGTAGCCCTTTTCTCAAAAAAAGCGGCGCATGTACTCGCGAAGAGTCTCGTCTTGTTTCTGCTTGATCAGGGCAAGATCCATCCTGGTGCCATGACGACCCAGAGAACCCACGAAGTTGCTGGTGAAGCGGTGTTTGAGTTGTTCCCAGTTGTCGATGGAGCCACGTTTGAGGGACTCAAACCATGTGAGGGGCTCTTGCTCGAGAACAAAGGGGAAATAGATACATTTAGTATCATCATTGCCTCCGGCATTGGAGATGGACAGAGCATAACAGCGCAACCACTGCCTTGGATCTTGCTTGCCATCATACTTGGAGATGCCGTAGGGCTTGAACTTCTCCGGAAGAAACAGATCTTGAAGTCAAGCAGAGAAAGCAGGAAAAGAATCAGAGTCATTATCCTTTTTCTTCTCACGCTCAGCGCGTCTAGCGTTGATTGTTGTGCGAGCATCGTAGCGAGAGTCTCCTGACTTGCTGTTGACACTGCCATCATCGCCCTTGCCCCTGTTGCTAGCTTCCGGACGTGTGCGGTTAGGAGTAGGAGTAGTACGATGAGCACCCCCACTGCTGCCATGGTGACTAGGAGCACTAGTATTCTGTCGTAGCATAGTATAGGCTAGTTCAACCAGCTTCGCTACTTCAGCAGCCACCCTGTCACGAGGCATAGAGCGACCGAGTAGATTGATTGCGTTGATAGCTTCCTCTGGAGTGCGATATTCACGAGTAGCAACCGCCTCCAGAGCCTCTTGAAGATTACGGGTAGGTAGAGCTTCCGTGAGTTCCCGACGAAGAGTTGCACGATCAGCATTGCGTTGGCGACGTGCAGCCTTGACCTCCGCGGTTTCATCAGCAGGAGCATTAGCAGAGAATTCATCATCAAATACATCATCCGGATAACGATAATTGGAGAGATGCCCTTGCGGAGTAGATGCATCAACGACGAACACTTCTCGATGTGATGAATAAGTACCCGTACTCTGGATGAGCTCAGTATCAGTATCGTAATCAACAAGCTTGACGCCTTCCTGGAAGGGCAAGTTGTCGAGACAAGCAATAAAGCGCTCCTGATCATCCAGTGTAAGATCAGCAGGCACATGCTCAGGCCAATAGACGAATCTACCCTCAGGTGTCGATGTGATCACCAGTCCATGAGCACGGCCAGACAGTTGTTGTACTTCAGCAGAATCCGAACCATAGTCGAACTCGAACTTAGAAGAATCTGAAGAGTAGTCTAAGTTGTCGTCCGAATCTGAAGAGTACTCGAGCACGATCTTCGGGCCAGGGCACATGAGGCGCTTCAGTGCAGCTTGGTAAGCGGCACTGACATGGCGATGACCGAAGAGAGATGGTGCTGGAATGTTATCCAGGCTGAGCGCAAGCTGTGAAGCTGAAGAGGGCAACCCAGGCTGGATAAGAGGCGAAGTCGAGTTGTACTCGGACTCCGACTCGAGTTCTCTGAGCGGGTCAGAGATCGAAATTTCGCCGAATTTTTCGACGAGATTCTCCATCGAAGCTTGCGTAAGCGTCGAGGACTTGAACTTTGACTCTGGAGTTGGCGCTAAGAAACGCAGGAACGATCCGGCGCCGTCAGCAATGCAAACCTAGGAGCCGAAAACGAAGGGGTCACCTTGCTGGAAAGCGAAGATCGGCTTGATGGTGACGAGAGCCATCGAGTTCGCCAGTGGATCAATGATGAGATCCCCTACCTGGCACGCCAGTTGTCAGTGTTTTAGACACCGAGCCTACGACGGTGTAACACCCGCGTTTTTAGCCCCTAATAAATCACCTGCTAAATCACGCGTGTTTTCAAAATCTTTTCCGCTGAGCTCAATCGTTTCCCCAAAAACCCCCGATCATAATTTCTTTTCCCTCTCCCCGGCGCACACGACGCGAATCCCGCCGGCACCGCCAGTCTCGCACGCCACCACTCGCGTCGTACTGCGGTCGGCCACCGCGCCGGGAATCCCGGGCCAGCCACGCCCCGCCGGCCGGCCTGCCTCGCCATCACCGCCGTCCCGGAAATCCCGCCGGCACCCGAAAACCCGGAGATCCCACCAAAAATCATTTCCCTAATTTTCCTGTTTTTCCCAAAATTTCCCCAATTTTCCTTTTCCCCTTTTTCCCTCTCTTTTCCTTTTCTTTCCCCTTTTTCTTTTTCCTATTTCCTTATTTCTCTTCCTTTCTTTTTTCCATTTTCCCTTTTTCTTTTCCTTCCTTCTTTTTCCCTTCTCATTCTTTCTCTGGCCGAGGCCTCTGCTCGGCACGACGCGGCCGTACGCCCGACCTCCACCCCGCAGCACGCCCCCGCGCCCTGCTCAGCCTCTGGCCGCCGCACGGCCTTCCCTTCTCCTCCACCGCTGCGCCGCGCCTCGCCGTTCCCCCTGCCCGCGCACCTGCACGCTGGCGCGGCGCGCCGAGCGCACCGCGCTGCGCGCGTCGCGCCAAGGACCGCCGGTCGCAAGGGCGCCTCGCAGCTCGGCCCCGCACTGCCGTCCGTACGCCGGCCCCTCCTCCTCGAGA
Organism: Cenchrus fungigraminus; assembly: GCA_036936925.1. Lineage (NCBI taxonomy): Eukaryota > Viridiplantae > Streptophyta > Magnoliopsida > Poales > Poaceae > Cenchrus > Cenchrus fungigraminus. The sequence continues at coordinate 25,821,463 of CM072779.1, read as the reverse complement.
CGCCGCGCCGGCTCTGACGCGACCACACACTGCCAACGCCGCGACCGCATTAACTCCGCCGCCCCATCACCTCCGCGCCACACCGCCGCCAGCCCGCACACCACCAAGCTCGGCCCCGCCGCGGCCGCCATAACTCGCCTGCCCGAGCCGTCCCGTCGCCCTGCTCGAGCCGTCCCGTCGCCTGACGACGCCAATTAAGGCCGAGATTCCGGCCGGCCACCACGGCCCCGCCAGAGCACCGCCTTCACCGGCGAGCCCACCGCCGGAAATATCTCCCCCGAACCACCTTACTCCGGCTATAAATAGCCCCGCGCCGCTCCCGCCGCACCACCAAGCCATCACCGCCCCTCCATTGCCTCGCCGCGCTACCGCATCGAGCCACCACCGCGAGCCCCATCTCCACCACCACCACCGCCGCGGAGCTGCCACCACACACCACCTCAGCTCAAGGTAAGTGGGGGAGCAGGACGGTCTCGTTCCCCTCTCTCCAATCCCCCACTCCCCGGCCGCCGTCGCTGCCCGGAGGGCCGTCACCCGCCGCCGGACCGGCCGCCCCCTCACTGCCTCTGTCCTGAATCGAGCAGGGGGGAAGAAAGGGCATTTTGCCCTTGACCCCTTGCCTTTCCTTCCTTTACACCGAACCCCCTCCCTCTCCTATCCTCTCTCTCTTTCTTTTCTTTCAAAACAGCCCCTGGGTTAATAGTTAATCATGAACTAAACGCTGTTCATTCTTAAGCAGATTACAACCAGGCCCTTAACCAAGTTTACACTATTCTAATCAAGTCTTTTTTCCATTAGTGGAAATTACCAATAGGTCCTTATCTTCTTAATTAGCCCTAAACACCCCTTTAACCCATCATTTCATGTGTGATTTTATCTCAAATCGTGCCCAAACTTCATCACACCCGTCCCGGGTATACCTCCACCGATCCATCACCCAAACCCCCCCTAATAATATTTATTCCTCCATTTTCTATTTATTCTCTCCTCGAGCTCAGTCGGTAAATCTTGTGCGCTTGTCTTGATTGTGTGCTCGCTTGTGTGTGCCGTAGCCGACGGAGTGAACGAGGAGGAGTACCGCGAGCCGGAGCTTGGAGCCGAGTACTACGAGCAGGAGACCGAGGTCCCGAACCGCGAGCAGGAACTCCCCGAGGACTTCGAAGATGGCAAGTTCAATCTCATCCTTTGATGCATGCTTTGATCCCAGTTTTATAAATACAACCCTATGACCCGTTTTATAAATTGCATATTGTTTTACTGTTAAAACCTGGTAGGATAGCCACCCTTGATTACTATGATTGATCTTTGATTGCCCTAAATGATTTCTTTAAAATGTGTGAGTGCTTTAAAAATGGGAATGTGGTATTTTGGAAAATGAGTAAAGAACTGGGTAGACGGGATGGACGTGTGTGTCAGGAGTATGGGTGAGCTCGTACCTTTGTGGTTGAGTGTGTTGGAGATGTCCATCTTGTCGTTAAGGACCGGGTTGCATGACATCTCACCTGGCCCAATTGTCGTACTACCACTCGACCGTTGTATGTGGCAACGGCTTAGCATAAATCCCACCAGTTAATCTACTTGCCATCAGGAGTGCGGGTGAGCAGCGGGAGATCAAGGAGTAGGGGTACGATCTGTGTGAGGTACGCCTTGGTTATATAACCCCTTGGTTGCTTCCGTGGTGGCTAGTAGGGTTAGCTAAGGTGGGTAATGGCTTTGATAGGATCCGCGCCGGCACTAAGGTGTTCGTGTGGCGGTACCCTACTTGTGGGTAAAGATGTACAACCTCTGCAGAGTGTAAAACCTATTCGAATAGCCGTGTCCACGGTATTGGATGAGTCACGGTGTGGTCACAAAACTAGTGTTTGGGTTTGGATACTTTTCATGGCGTGAGTTGATTTCTGTTAAAGAGAGGCTGTGTGCCTGGGCTACTGCGGACGGGGAGTCCGGTAGTCCTCAACTGGTTTTCTCAAAACAACTGACTTACTTGGATTATAAAAACTGTTTGCGAAAACCTTTTTGAAAACAAACCCCTGCATGAGTAAATGTGTTTGTAAAATAAACCTTATCCTGATCCTTGATATATCCTGTGCATGATCTACTTTTTAGCCCCTCCGTGGGTGGGGTTGAACTTGTCGAGTACGTATGTACTCACCCTTGCTTGATTAACTGTTTTTTTTCAGAGGAGGATCCCGACTTTGTCCCTGAAGACGTCGAGTAGGTTGCTGTCCTGCACCCAACCCGTGCCTGTGGATTCAGGGTCTCCACAGGAAGCTTCCATGGCGCCAGACTCTGAAGATATCTTAGATGCCTTTGTTGTTGTAGTTTGGTCTGTAGTGCTTATGTTACTTCTCGTGGCAGTGGTGCTCCCATGCCCACAGCCTCGACGTGTTGTACGGCAATGAACCATCTGATGTAATAAATGTGTTACCAGCCTCCTGGGACTGGTATTTGTATCACATTTAGTCACCTCTGATGAGGGGACGCTTCAGACGGGGTACCCGAAGTAGTAGTTTATGAGGTGGGGCTCGCCGAGATCAGGAACACGATGGTGAGACACAGGGCACACAATTAGACAGGCTCGGGCCGCAATGTGCGTAATACCCTACGTCCTGTATGCTGCGTGGCTCTGTATTGATTGTGTATGTTTTGAGAGGGGTCCCTGCCTCGCCTTATATGCCACGAGAGGCAGGGTTACAAGTCGGATTGGTACAAGGGTACTATTCGAGTAGGACCCGGAGTAGCCTATACAAGGTATGGAAAGCTATCCTAGTCTTAGTACAAGTCCTTGTCCGTCTTGTCTTGCCTTGTGGTCCACGGTACCAGCACCGTGGCCCACTAGTCGAGTAGTCCAGGTGTACAGGAACTCATCTCCCGGGTATGGCCCACAATGTGTTGGTGGGCCCAGGGATGCCCGGTCGACAGTGGCTGCTACTACAACGTGCCTGACTCAGGTCAGGTTCGGCGGTTCTACAAGATCTACGCCTCGTCTTGACTTCGACCTTATGTCCTTCGACCCAGAAGCACAGCGTTCAACTTCGTGCTCGCATCGGAGGGATTTTTCTTTTTTTGATCCCCGTGCACCCTTCACGACCTCGACGGTGCCGCGCCTTGCTACTCTTCGGCACAACCTCACCTCGGCCGCTACGCCTACACGTCGATCGGGGGCTTGAGAGACATGGGTACCCATGGGTCCCCACGGGCCAGGGTCCCAGGGGCCCCTGACAAGTGGACCCGACCTTCCAGAAGACCCGCCGACCTGCCAAGTGGGCCCAGCGACCTTATCTGCACTCCCGACGACCGCGGGCGACCTGATCAAGACTCCGGAAGACCCGCGATGCTTGGCGTGCAAGTCAAGAACTCTAGGACCTAGCGCGCCGCCGCCTGTAGCTCCGAGTATCACGGGATACTCCTTGTAATCCGGGAGATAAGCCTCCCACAGTTGTAACCGACCCCGACACGGGTCAACCGACCTGGCATGCAAGCCCTAGCCCGTCCTCCCCATATAAGGCGGCCTAGGGCTCCATGCATAGGGACAACTCATCCTCGCATAATCCACCACCACAACTGGACATAGGGTTTTACTCTCCGGAGGCCCGAACCAGTATAAACCCTTGTCTCCTTGTTCCTCACCGCCATACTCGCCTAGTTCCGTGTGCATCCCGTGCATAACCACCTACGCTCTTAGGTCCCGATCCTCCATTAACCTGCAAACCTCTAGGGTAACCCCCTAGCGGATTTGTCCAGGTTTCACCCCGTGACAATTAGTATGCCTAGTGGCGGTTAGTTCCAAAACAAAGCTCAACCCATAGCGTAACAAGTGCTCTAGGTTGACGGAAAGTCGGAAATCGACCGCCAACAACAAGAGATCATTGCAAACACCACATATGCACCACAAGTCATGTCAAAGCTTATTGAGACCATGTGTCTACTTCTAAAAAGAGACTTCTTTTGATAGACAACATGTAACAACATAAGCACCCAAGCATATAAAGCATTAAGCATAAAACACATGGTGATTTTGCATATAAGATATCATTTTTCAGTTTTGCACTTTTACCATGGTACATGAAGTGCCTTTGTGGCACAAAGAAGCCATGCTTCCCCAAGGAATGCATCATGGGCTAAACATTCACAATGACAAAATATATTTGACCCGAATGAAAAGAACATGAATTCCAAACAAAAGTTAAGTATAAAGTAGGCATCCAGGCAAGAATAACGCATAGCCAAGCATCTACTCATGGGTGATAAACATTTCAGAATTCATAGTTCATAGTTTAAGCATTCCATTCAAAAATGGTTATCTCATCATGTTTATAAGACAATATCATCAAGAACATAACTCTAGTACGACAAGTAATATGAAACGGAGGGTTCATTTTGTTCCACCATTGTGAAGTAACATATACAAATAATTACCTTATATATAGTAGACTCGGTAGTAGTTGTTTAACAGTTCAAGCATTTTTAACAGATTTAGTATTTTATTCCTTTAATTGAATTAAAAAATTATAAAAAATTCTATGTTGAACAGTGTGTACCTTAAATATTATTTTTATAAAGTCATATAAAATATATTTTATCTCATGCATTTTATTCTAGCCCATTTCTTATAGGTTAATCGAAAAAATCAATTGCATTATATGTACAATTTCAAACACCTACCTCCAAGTTAGTACATAATAATTACAATAATATGATTTTTCGGAATAATCTAAATTTTTATAGGGGCAACATGTTATTGGTGAATAACCTTGTCATAAAAAATTCAAACACAATTTTAAGAAAATAATATTATACATTATTCACAATTGGACACATCACTACCATAGTTTCAAATAACTGAAGTAGAACTTTGAGATTGGAACACCTCATAATAATTTTGAACTCATATTCATCCCAAATTTTTATGTTAATATAATACATCAAAAATATGTTGTCATGAAAATTTTTAGATTTTTGTCACAAAATTTAGATATTATTACACTTACTTTGTGTTAGTTTAGATATGGAGTATTGAATTATCTAGAGCAAACAAATGAGTTTTTCATCTATCTCTGGAGCAATGACTAGAAAGAATGTTTTGCTCCTAAATATATTTTTAATCATATTTTCTGAAGTTATTATAAGTACATGCAATTCAATTTAGAATTACTTTTGATAACTACACATAAATTCATTTAAAGCATGAAAAATAGTATATATGTCCAAATATTGAGCTTGAACTATTATACTCGGCGTCCGGTCTGGTTAAGTTCAGGTGACGCAGGGGGCTACTCTAGTCTATGGCCCCTTTTTTAAATAAATAAAAATAAAAAATGGTCTTCTCTCTTAATCCAAGCTGTTTGAGAAACATCACCTGAAAGTTCTACGAAAGCAGTATTTTCCTTCTGTTGCAAGGTCCAACTCATATTTAATCGTAACTTCCAATATGGGTTCGGAAATGGAGCTAACATGACAACTGAAGAAAAAAAATAAAGGATCGAAGGGCATATATCCTAGCTGTTTTTCATGGATGATTGATCTTCATGGCGTCAATGTTCTTCTTTCCCTCGAGCTTGCTGGACTGCACAAGCTTAACGTAATCCTCGACGCCGATAGTCCTGTAGCGCTGCGCCTCCCCGGCACCGACGACGATGTCCTCCAGCGGCCCGTACGTGTCGCCGAACTTGGCTTTGTGGAAGGCGGCGACGGATACCCGCTCGTGGCGCGCGTTGACCACCGCCCTGTGCTCGATGCTCTTGTACCTACCGTTGGTGAGCACCTCGATGACGTCGCCGACGTTGGCAACCAAGGCGCCCGGCAGCGGCTCCACCGGGATCCATGTGCCCTCCCGCCTGATCTGCAGGCCGGCCACGGGGCTCACCTGCAGCAGCAGCGTCAGCCCGACGGCGTCGGAGTGCGGTGACAGGCCCAGCACCTTGTCGTGCGCCGGCGGGCACGGCGGGTAGTAGTTGATCCGCATGGCCTGCGCGGCGGCGACCCTCGTCATCTTCTCCGCGTCCGCCACGCCCAGGTTCAGGTTCCTGGCCATGGCTCCGAGCAGGCCGGCGGCCACCTGCTGCACCTCGACGGCGTAGCGCTGGAGCGAGTCCCTGAACGTCGCCGGGCGGGAAGGCCAGAAGTTGAGGGACCGGTACTCCGGCGGCAGCGTGGTTAGGAAGAGTATGTCGGCCCAGTCCAGCTTCTGGTCCTCGGAGACGACGAAGGCCTGCCCGTAGCCCTCGATCCCGCCGGGCTCCTGCGCGAGGGCCTGCTTCTCCGAGAGCGGGAGCTGGAAGAAGGCCTTGAGGTCCTCCTTGACGTCGTGGATGACGTAGTCGGGCACGCCGTGGTTGACGACCTGGAAGAAGCCCCAGTCGGCCAGTCCTCGCAGGCGGCCCTAAGCCTGCCGGCCTCAACATCCATGGACGACGGGTCGAGCAGCCTGGCGAGGTCCACGACGGGCACCGAGGCTGCGGTGTTGTCGGCGCTGACGACGACGGTGGCGGCAGAGAGCGCCGATGCATCGTCGTCGTCACCGCGGAGGTAGCGGTGGAGAACGGCTGGCGTGAGCTCGTCGGCGGGGCGCGCGGCGAGGTCCTGCACGTTGGGGACGGGCAGCGAGCCGCCCAGGTTGCCCGGCTTGGCTGATGTATCCATGGTGATTTTCTTTGGCTGTATGCAGTGGTATACGGTACTTGGCAACTTGCAACTACTGGATGGCTAGATGGTAATCTGTGGCTGAGCTCGATCGATTGACGACGCAAAGGTTCATGAACTTAGGTACACTACCAACACCATCGTTTCGATCGTGTATGAACCACAATAATTCAAATGATATATCGATCGTGTACCAACTATATAAAATATGATGGTCACAGATATGGATGCTGACGGGGCTATTAGTAAGAATCACTTAATAAAATTAGCATGTCTGCTGCGCGTGCGGCACGCTATCATTTGAGATCCCAACAGGTGGCACACACGTGCTTTTTTAATTCTGATATATTCTCATCTTTATTTAATGATGGTAAAATGTAAATGTGGCACTAGTAGGGTTCTAAATATCATTCGCTACCGGCCGGAATTCTGCAGTATTCGCTAATACCAGTTCGGTAGCGAAATCGACCGGTTAACTGCTCCCTGAGTGAACTAAAAAAACCCTACAGGTTAACCAGTCGGTTTCACAGGTTAACCGTTCTGGTTTTTTTTGCCTTCGGCAAACCGAGCCGTTAGTGGTTTTGTGAACCTTGAGCACTACCGGAAGACATGTGTATGTCTTGAGCTCAAGATTTTGCTGAGAGTTTCGAGGCGGGCTCACAGCAAAATGCCTTTGTGCCGACGACCACGACAAAAACTCACGGCAAAATTCGTCTTAGCCGAGAGCTTTGAGTCTGGCTCACGGCAAAATTCAACTTTGCCGAGAGCTTTAAAGTCGGCTCACGGCAAAGATTTATTTTGCCATGAACTTTTGTTTAGACCGTCGGCAAAAAAAACCCTCTTCCCACCTTAAAATGTTTCCATAGCTTTTTCATACAACTTCTGATGAAGAACAATCTTATATCACAATTGTACATCTCGGAAACATCTACAACTTTTAGTAAGAGTATTTCAAAATTTTCAATCTAAATAAGTTTTTTCTTTTTTCGATTGAATATAGAAGGAACACTTGTGAATCAACTCATCGCTATACTTGTCTTCTATATCCTAAACTTTTTCTACTCTTCTCATACAACATGTGGTACTCTATGTTAAAATTTGGTATATTTTTGTATTTATTTTTTATATTTAAATAGTTAATCGAATTCAGGCAATTTTCTGAATCGAATCAAATTTGAATTACAAGTGATTCACATAATAAAATAAAACGAGTGAAATAAAATGAATAAAATAAGAATTTTGACTGTCGTGGAAGCTATCGAGTCTTGAACTGCCGCATTGAACTGTTAAAGACATCTAAGATACGGCTTGCCTTTTATTAAGATGATATCTCTGTGTGTGATAATTGGTTGGAATAATCATTAATCCATTAGAGAGGATACAAGATCAGAGGAAAATTACACATTCTTTACAACCACCTACATATTACGATGGTAGAGAACCATACTACTCCCTCCATTCTAAATTACTTGTCATTTTGAATTTTTTAGATACATTTTTTTATGCATCTAAATATATATCTACGTCTCGGTGTATAACAAAATAAATATATCTAAAAAGTCAAAATGATAAGTAATTTAGGATGGAGGGAGTACCTAGCAAAGCACTGACCAAGCAATAGAAATAAACATCTTGCAAAACCCAAGATCAAAGCATCCATCACTTCTGTTGTGGTATCTAGCGGGAAATTCAGCAGTGTCTACACAAGCAACATCTCCATTTTGCCAAGCTTTTACACCAAGAACTAGTTTCGCCCGTTCCTCGACTAAAACAACCTTCCGTGAGAGCAGAACGTTGCCATCAGTCTTGAATGTTACCTTACGATCCCTAGAATCAAGGAGCACTATATTTTCTTCACCCATATACTCATAAAACCTTCCATGAAAATCAATAGATCTTTCTTTTTTTTCTCGAATACGCAGGAGAGCTGCGTATCATTGTATTAAGTAGAAAGAAAAAAATGTTTACAATGCACGCAAGCGTGCTTCCCTCATGCGGATTACTCACAAAATAAACGTCCTAACTTGCACACTCCCGCAACAACCCACAATTCGGCCTCTGCCTTGATCCTATCTATGATTACACTTGTGGTTGTCGTGCAGTGCTCGAAGAGTCTAGCATTACGCTCCTTCCATAGGTGCCAAGCCACAATCATGAAGAGAGTAGAGGTCCCTTTGGTTCTCCACGGTTGTTGCATGGCGACGAGGTGCTCCCACCAATCCCGGATTGTGTCCTCATTGCCAAAGTTGCAGGCACACCGGGCCCAAGTGAACACAAGCCAGTAAACCACCTTGGCGATCGGGTAGGTGACCAGCAGGTGATCGGCATGCGCTTGATCACAGAGCCAACAAGTGTCATGTGCGTCAAGGCCTCGCCGGCGACGGTGATCTGCAGTCCATATCCTGCACCGGCAAGCCAGCCATAGAAAAAGCTTGACACAGAGTGGTGCCCGGGATTTCCAAATTAGATCATCACTTTGGAAGGCGCTACGACCCTGATGTTGAAGCTGGTATGCCGAGTGCGCGCTATAACGACCATCCGCAATAGATCCTTCTGAATGCCACATCTCAATTGTTGCCTCCAATGGTACATTCAGTTCTGAATACTTTACCTCTATTGTGCTACGCTTTGATGACTCAGTCCAATTTTGAACTAGACCAGCCTTGCTTGTACTGAAGCGACTAGTGTATTCAAAATATACATCACTTACAATCTTTCTTTCTGATGGTATGTTGCCCGGAACTCTGAGCTCCACCTCAAATTCTGGAGTGTCAATCAATGCAATAGCACGACTGGGACCCGTGAGCGCCAAGTATGAATCCTGCAAGAAGGGTTTTATTCGATATGAGATGCTACTTCATATTTACAGCAGACAAGGTAAGGCACAAAAGAGAAGTTTCCAGTGAATAGAAACTGCACAGAGTCATTGCAATGTTACAAGTGCACAGAAAGTTTATACAATGATGCAGGGGGTGATAATACCATAGGCAACAGAAATTAGTTGGCGAATTAGCCAAAGTTAAAATAATGAACCGATACAAAACAAAAAAGAAATACAAGTGACAGTGGAAAGGAGAAATAGATAACATTTTAATGTAAACATCTGTAATTATAGGTCATGATCAGACACATACTTTTATCCAAGATATACTTGTAATTTTTTTAGATAATGGATAATTAAATTCGGCCTCTACGTCCGAGGATGTACACAGCCACTTATTACAGAGTTCAAACAAAAGTCAAACAGAGCAGACAGGCAGCTACGGGCAACATGCCCCCACCTAAGGTAAACGATAAAAATTATTCCATCCTTCATTGGCAAACTGTAGAGTAATGACTTCCAATCTCCTGCTCATAGCGATGAGGATGTCCTTGGCCTGCTCCTTACGCTGTAACTGGACCCAGAAGCGTAACCAATAAACTCCCCTGAAAATAACCTGCATAATCGAATTAAACTTCGTCTTTTTGAAAACTATATCGTTCCTGCATTTCCAAATAGCCCAGCAGACGGCTGCGACACCGACCCAAATCAGTTGCTTAAAATCTTTATGTTGATTATTAAGCCAGTTACCAAACATATGGTTAACAGATCTAGGTTGGCTCAAATTAGTCGCATAGAAAATAAACCTCCAAATCATCTTAGCTAAGGGGCAATCTATAAAGAGGTGCTGTATAGTTTCATTCAAATTACAGCAGACACACTTCTGACTCCCTTTCCAATTTTTCTTCGCAAGGTTGTCTTTTGTCAAAACGACACCCTTCTGAAGAAGCCAGAGAAAAATCTTGATTTTAAGAGGTATTTTCCACTTCCAGATCTTCCTATGCTGAAACGGTGGATGAGTATCTAAAGCATCAAGATACATTGATCGGACAGTGAAAACACCGTTTTTCGTCAGCGGCCATTTAAAATAATCTTTACCATCCACCAGAACAACATTAGAGACCCGAGCTACTAGGTGAAGCCACTGTCTTAGGTTATTGTCCACCAGAGACCGCCTGAAGGATATATTTAGAGGTATAGAGGACATGACCTTAGAAATCGTTACCTTTCTATTCCGCGCAATATGGTATAAGAAAGGGTAAGTATCCTTGAGCGGCTTATCGCCTAACCAGGTATCCTTCCAAAATCTAGTGCTGGTTCCATCATTAATATTGAAACAGCCTTTAGAAAGAACCTCATCTTTAATATGCATGAGGCCTCTCCAAAAGTGAGAGTCATTTGGTTTGGCAGATACTTGCGTCAGGGTCTTGGTTCTCAAATATTTATTCATTAGCAAAGATTGCCAGGTCCCTTCGGTGTTCAAGAGGTTAACTAACCATTTGGCCAAAAGGCATTTGTTTTGAAGCTGTAAATCCAAGATCCCGAGGCCACCCTGATCCTTTGGCCGGCACAAGATGTCCCATCTGGCAAGCCTGTACTTGTGTTTTTGATTAGAGCCTTGCTAGAAAAATCTTGATCTGAAATGATCAAGTTTTTTAAGAACTCCCTTAGGGATCTCAAAGAAGGACATCATGAACATAGGAAGGCTACTTAACACCACGTTAAGCAGAACCAACCTCCCCCCATAGGATAGGTTTTTGCTTTCCAACAAGAGAGTTTTTGCTGAAAGCGCTCTTCAACTTTACTCTATTCAGAATTGAGGAGTTGTCTATGGTGCATCGGGATACCTAAATACCTGAATGGGTAAGCCCCCGAATTACATCCAAAGAGAGAAGTATAGAAAGGCTCCATCTCTTTGGCCGCACCATAGCAGAAGATTTCACTCTTGTGGAAATTAATCTTCAGCCCCGAAAGCTGCTCAAAAGCGCACAAAAGGAGCTTAAGATTTTTTGCTCGCTCAAGGTCATGGTCTAGAAAGATAATGGTGTCGTCTGCATATTGCAAAATCGATAGGCCATCATCGACTAGATGGGGTATCACACCTCTAACTTGTCCAGCCACCTTCGCTCGATTAATAAGTAGAGCTAGCATGTCTGCGACAATATTAAACAAGATAGGTGACATAGGATCACCTTGTCTTAGCCCCCTTTTCGTTTGGAAGTATGGACCAATATCATCATTAACCTTGATTCCCACACTCCCTCCCGTTACCATGTTTTGAATCCATCTGCACCATTTAGGTGAGAAGCCTTTCATGCGTAAAGTCTGCTGGAGAAATGACCATTTAACCTTATCATAGGCCTTTTCAAAGTCAATCTTAAAAATAACTCCATTAGATTTTTTGGTATGAAGTTCATGGATGGTCTCGTGTAGAATAACAACACCTTCCATAATATTCCTACCAGGCATGAAGGCAGTTTGAGTTTGGCTCACCACAGTCTTTGCCACTTTATTCAGCCTGTTAGTTCCAACTTTTGTAAAGATCTTGAAACTAACGTTGAGGACACAAATGGGTCTGTATTGCTGAATCTTAGTGGCGTTCTCAATTTTTGGAATTAAAGTAATGATCCCAAAATTGAGGCTAAAGAGATCTAGAGTCTCCTTGTGGAACTCATGAAATAGAGCCATAAGGTCCTTTTTGATCACCCCCCAAAAGACTTGGTAGAATTCAGCCGGGAAACCATCTGGTCCAGGAGCCTTATTATGCTCCATTTGGAAGATTGCCTCTCTCACCTTATTTTCAGTGAAGTCGGCAATGAGGCTTTCATTTTCCTCAGGAGATACTTGTGGGATATCACTAATCTGATCCTCCATTAAAGCGATCTCCATCTGTTCTGGGTCCCAAACAGATTTTTGTAATAATTAGTAATGTGTCTTTTGAGGTTGTCAACGCTAACAACAACGCCTTGGTCATCTTCAAGTCTATAAATATGTTATTTCCGGTGCTTGCCATTGGCCACAAGGTGAAAAAACCTTGTATTAGCATCACCTTCCAAGAGCATTTTGACTTTAGCCCTCTCATACCACTTAAGCTCCTCCTCCCTCAAAAGGGAGACTAAACGCTCTTTAAGATAGTGCTTTAAATTGATCTCCTGATCAGTGAGCATATCGTTTTTTGCCTTTTTATCAATATTGTGCAAAAGAGCTAGGAGAGTTTTTTTCTCTTTTTTATAAGAGCCAGCCGTGTTAGACGCCCACCCTCTAAGATATTGTCTGAGTCTAGGGATCTTGGATTGCCACCGCTCTAGTGGACAAGATCCCGAGTCCTCTGATCGCCAAATATTTGCAACCATGTCATAGAAACCCTCCCGTAGGAGCCATCCCCTTTCAAATCTAAAGGGTCTGGTTACGGACTGGTGAGTGGAAGCGCCTGTGGAAACAACTAGGGGAGTATGATCTGAAATGTTTCGATCTCTAGCTTCAACCCTGGTCAGAGGGAAATGAGCTTCCCATTCCGTACTGGCTAAAACTCGATCAAGTTTTTCGTAGGTCGGATTATCCCCGGAACCCGCCCAAGTGTATTGGCGTCCTGTCATGACAATTTCCCTAAGATCAAGGGACTCAATAACAGCATTAAAAAGGGATGGCCATTTGTGATCAAAGACTCCACTGCTTTTGTCCTCGGGCCTTCGCATAATATTAAAATCCCCACCAATGAGAAAAGGAAGGTTCTCCTTAGAGCAGTTATTAGCGATTTCGGCTAGAAAAGCACCTTTGTTTTGTAATTGTGCCGGTCCATAAATAGAATATAGGACAAATTTAAAGTCAGTTGGCTTGTATCTAAGGGTGAATTTCACATAGAAATCCCCCTCATCAATGGTACCAATATCAAATGCACTTAGATCTACCCCTAGCAAGATGCCACCTGATCTACCATGGGGTGCCATAGCATGCCAGAGAAAATCACGTCCAGCACAAAGATTTTTGAGGACATGATCGGGAAAGGACTCGCGACCAGTTTCAGAGAGAGCAATAAAATTAATCTGCTCCTCTTTAACTAGTTCAGCCAAAAATCTGTGTTTAGCCAAGTCTGCAAGACCTCTGCTATTCCAGAATACCCCTTTCATTTTATAATAATCTTTGAAGGAGTTTTTGGCTTTTTGGGAAGTTTACCTTTTCTTGGATTTTTGACATTATTATATTTTTTCTTACGACTGATAGGAGAGAGATCTAGTATATGATCATTCTCCGCATCAAGCAAGCTCTCATTAAGATTTCCACAAGTGTGGTTGAGAACTTCCTCCAGTCTTTCTTCCCTTTCGTCATCACTTAATAGATTCGTAGCTTTTACTTTAATATTTTTATTTGCGCTAAGAACTACTCTATCTACCTCTAAGTTTTTAATAAAAGCAACATCTGAGGTAGCTAAGTTGATGACTATCCTACCAAGGTTTGAAATAATATGGGAATCTGAAAAGCTAGAAAAGGAATTACCTTCGAGGTTCTTTTTCTTTGCCAGTCATTCCGTCTTGCATAGGATATGTTCGTCCGCATTTCCCGCATTCCTGCTGCTTCGGCGAAGTGTCTTAGGTGCGCCCACCTCAGGAGGAGTAGGAGTAGGCGGCACCACCAGTGGTACCGGCAGCACGGGCGCAGTGAGGTTGTCCACCTCATTCAGTGGCTCCCCCACAGTAAGTGGGGCGGCCCCCTCAAAGGTAGCAGTGGCATCAACCGCGGCCACCTCCTCTATGCGTGCATTGGAGAGGGAATCATCCCCTCCAGCGGCGGCATCGGGGGACGGCACCTCCTCCGAGACCGCTGCGGTCACCTCTCCCGTAGCGTTTGTCTCCCCCTCTCCAGCGTGGAGGGGGACAGAAACCACCGCAGGGTCCCCCGCAGTGAATAGCGGGACGGTCGCCACCAGAGTCCCTGCATCCTGTACCGAAGATAGAGGGGGCGTAGGCGCAATACCCCCCTCCACCTGAACGGGGTGAGCCTCCGGGTAGCTGAAGAGCGGAGTTCCACCTACTGAAGCAAGGGCACAAGATTTCCCAGGGTCCTGTTCAAACTCATCAGAGAAAAAATAGTGAGGGTTAATAGGAGGTGTCACCCTGGCATTGTACAACCTCCGCTCTTCATCAGTCAACGGGCTGTAGGATTTCCACCCCACAGAATCCTTCTCTAACATGACCTTGATGCTAATCTCATCTAATAGCTGCTCACATGCCATATCCAGTGCCTCTTGGATCATAGTAGCCTGCCTGTGAGATTTCCCGCTCTGGGGAGCAGATGGCTGGGGGTTTGCAAAAGAAGACTCCTTGTCACCACCCTGTGGGTTCAGAGAGGGGTTAGCATCCCTCATCGTCCGATCCCCATCCGCGTCATTACCCTTCTCATCATCTGTGAGCAGGTCGTCATCATCATCCTGATCTGCAACTTTCAACACCTCCTCATCGGGCTTGAAAAAAAGGCGGTACATGCAACCCTTCACACAAACATCAGCGAATTTTGGGATTTTTTTGATGTCCAAAACTGCTACAAGGATTCGTACCTCCCCAGTACGCCGTAAGTGGTGAACATCCACCTTCTGAGTAGCTCCGATCATAGTACCAACAGCCCACAAAGGAAGGAAAGAGCGAAGTGCTCGCGGTACCTTGGTGACAGTCACCCAAACCTGATCCAGGACTTTAATTGGCTGAACATCATCAACAAATTCTTCAATCGAAAAGGTACCTTCCTTATTTTTTGTCGTGATTGTTCCAACAGCCACCATACGGGTCAGCTCCTCCTTGCTCGGAAAGGGCACAATAAAGCACTTGTGCCCCTCTTCTTGTGCTTCCCAGCGCCAAGGGACCGGAACGATCCGTGCTAGCGTAGCCAGTAGCAGCTGTTTGGAGACATCACCAGACTCCACCTTGATGAGGGCGGCGGCAGGAGAGAAATCCGTTGAGACAATGTCATGCTCGTTTGCTGCTTGAATATGGAAAAATCCTCCATTGTCATCTGATGCGGCACAATATGCAACAGACGGCTTCGGACCACGGAGAAGAGGGCACTGGTTGGTGTAATGGTCATCCGTGCAAATCACACACTCTACAGTGCGTTTCCGCTTCCCTTTTCCTCCATCTGCTGTCGCAATTTCCGTCTTTGCTACGGCATCAGGGGCGTTGGGGACAGTGTCGTCGCCACGACCACGACGTGGCTGCTCCTGCTCAGCACCAGACCCCTGCGCTCCTCCACCAGCAGCGTTGTCACGAGCACCGCGACCGCGACCACGGCCCGGCCCGGCGCCCCGCGCAGACGCACCGCGCTCTCCCGCCGGCTTGCGGTCGCCGTCGCCCAGAGGTTGGGCAACTGCCCCACGGCCTCGCGGCACCCGGCGGCCACTTGTAATATCTAGCATTTTTCTTCCATTTGGAAGAAAGATTGGTGATTCGCAAGTATTGCAGTTTTGTTTATGGATAGTATATGAGGTACTCAATCCAACCCACATGCACAAATGAACAACACAAAAATTTGGTTCCCAACACAAATTCCACGAAAGCAAACTGCCATCATGAATAAAATAATCTTGATGTAAGAAACAAATTTGATCAGCCAATTGTTTAGACGTTGAAAAGAACTGCAAATGACCTTTTCTTTTATTTGCGAGGAGAACTGCAAATGACTTGATAAACAAACATTTTAGCTTCTAATGAAATGCAAAAAAAAAAAAGAACATAGCATGCATACATAAATTTCTTTCGGCGCTGTGAATGCATATTTTGACTGAGTCGATTTGCAAAACAAGTTAATTCAAATATTCTAATCTATTAAATTGAATGAGTTATAACTTGCATACACAACTAGCAATCAAAGATTCAAATTTGCAGTGGATTTGACTGGACATGGTAATGTAAGCACGTGTGTGGTCGAGGGCAGGAACTTGTGTCTCGCTGCATAAGGTAAACTGGTCACAACCATTGCATCAGCGCCATCAGGTCTATCACATACCTCCGCAGTGCGGGTTTGACAGTTCTCCTCGGATCGATCAAAGAGGACGTTTCGCTTGTGATCCATGGAGTCACGTACGACAACTATGCCATAGACCCGGATAGGCCACTCGAGACCATTGAGTTTGGTCACCTTAATCGAAAAAATTTCTCAAGGCGTCGTAAGGGATTACCACTGAATCGTGGTCCTGAATCCGTGTAGCGCATGGGGCCAATGTCCGACCCGGCTGCAATCATCAAACCGCGGCAAGTAGTCAGTTAATTCCTCTCTTTTTCGCTATACCAACAAGATCAAGATCGGGTAGAGCAGCAATAAACTAGGTAGACGTAGGGATGGCAACGGGTCAGGTTCGGATCGGGTGGAGTGTCTAGGCACCCAAAACCGAAACCCGAACTTAAAACCCGAAACCGACCCGAACACCGATTCGGGTGAAAATTCGTGCCCAAAACCGAACCCGCGGATATCCGAAACCCGATTGGATACCCGAAACCCGCTTCGTATGGCAACATATGAAGAGTAATGAGGACTTTTATAAACATATGCACATATATATACATATTCACATGTATAAATAAGAGGCAACAAAATAGTAAATAATTTCATGACTCAACTTAAAATAGTATATAAGTAAACAAGTTATTATTAATATATTATAAAACATGAGTTTTAGTTCATAATGATTTATTTCGGTTATCCATTGGATATCCACGGGTGAAAAACCAGACCCAAAACTGAACCCAATAAGTTTCGGAGCTCTGAATCCGAAAACCGTGGGCGAAAAATCCAACATAAACCCAAACCCGCTAGACCTGAAACCCGCGGATATGCGATCCGAAACTGCTCCATTGCCATCCTTAGGTAGAGGTACGTAGCCGTCAATGGTCCAAAGTGTGGGGACATGATCTCCTCCCAAAATTCGCGGAATGGCTTCAGACCTTCGAGTTCCTCATCTTCGTTCTACGCGTGGCCTCCTCGTCACGGTGCCGTCACCGTGATCTTCCTCAATCATCTCGTCTCTCGGAGAGGGGGAGGGCATGCCGGCTTCCATCGCCGCGACCGCGTCTCTCTTTTTCGACCTTTTTTTTTGTGAGTCTGTTTCGTTTTGGTCCTTTCCGAGCTGGTTGGGCTGGAATCGACCCAGCAGGCCAGATGATAGGGACTCCTAGCAGGCCCAAGAATTTACTATTCCCGTTCTTTTTTTGGGCCCAACCAGCAAATGCATATTGGGCCCGCAGCCGTTCGGTCCAAGAATCCAAGATTAAGAGAAATAGAAAAAAAGTCTACTTCACCCCCAACCTATGAAGGGTGGAACACATCACCCCCAACCTATGAAATGGATTTTTTACCCTCTGAACTTTCTAAAACAGAACAAATCAACCCCTGAAGCAGTTTTGAAAAATCATAAAATGAAAAATCAAATTGTGTTGGACTTCAAATTAGTAGTTCTACGCAGTGAACATACAATATGGAATGCTTTAGTACATATTTTTTGCTATAACTTTAGATCTATGCTTTTCTCCATAACTGTAAAAAAATATACTAAACATACCATATTATATGTTCATTGTGTAGATGTACTCATTTAGAATCCAACACAATTGGATTTTTCATTTTATGATTTTTCTGTGATTTACTATGATTTTTCAAAACTGCTTCAGGGGGTGATTTGTCCTGTTTTAGAAAGTTCAGGGGGTAAAAAATCCATTTTCATAGGTTAGGGGGTGATGTGTTCCACCCCTCATAGGTTAGGGGGTGAAGTAGACTTTTTCCAAGAGAAATAAAACCGCTGCTAGCTTTTTTCGAAGGCGATGTGATGGGTAAGGGCGTGTTTGGAACTGCTCTGCTCCCGTTTTTCTAATTCTGCTCCACCAACTCCACCATGGAGTAGCTACACTGTGGAGTTTCTGGAGCAAGAATTATGTTTGGCACGCATCATAGCTCCAGCTCCAGAAACACATGATTTATTCGAGAAATGTCAAATATGCCCCTGGACGTTGGGCCCACATGTCTGCCTCTTCTCTTTTCCCCTTCATCTCTCTTTTCCATTCACACCAGCACGCAGGGCAAGGGGCAGTGGCGCCGGTAGGCCGGTGCGCATGGGGGAGCGGTCGGCGGGGCTTGGCAGGCCGCCACACGCGGAGGAGGGCCGCGGTCGGTGGGCAGGCTCGGCCTCGGTCTGGCGAGCGCGGCCCCGATCCGGCGAGCCACCGCAAAGGCATGACATGGCCTCGATTCGGCGAGCCACCACAGGGGTAGGGCAGCACGGCCTCGATCCGGTCAGCCGCCGTAGGAGCAGGGCGGCGCGGTCCCGACCTCGCGAGACGGAGGCCTCCTGCACTACCACGCGAGCTGCTCCTTTTGGAATTGCAGCAGCGGGAGCACCACCTTCAGGGCCGGGTCAGCGGGTCGGCACGGCCGCCCCGATCACAGCGGCCTCGGCGTCTGGGGCCTCTGCGCCACTGTCGGCCGCTCGTCAAGCCACATGTTGTTGGCCTCCTCCCACACCTTCCACGGCAGAGGTGGCCCCGATCTGGCGAGTCACCACAAGGGTGTGCGGGGCGTCCTCGTCGGGTCCTCGGAGCCTGCGACGCGGCCTCAATTCGACGAGCCGCCGTAGCCCGTAGGGGCAGGGCGGCGCGAGCCCTGATCCACCACTGCCCCGCACAACGGCGGTGATGCTCGGTGGGGGACGCGCAGAGGAGCGTTGGTGGGAGAAAGAGAATAAAACGAATCGTTATGTTATGTAATGGGTGGCAGTGGTGGGTAATTATCCCACAACTCCATAAGAACATAGGAATCTTTGATTTCTGGAGTACCTCTTGAGGTGCTCCCTAAAAAATGTAGAGCTGGACCTAAACTCTACCTTTTTCTTAGAGCAGAGTTTTTAGCTGGATGGTTTGGGAGTGGAGTTGTAAAACATAGAGCATAGCAGTCCCAAACAAGCTCTAAAATTCGCGTGCGAACGAAAACAGCACACCACTGCGCGCATTGTTTTGGTATATTCATGCTTACTTATGGCAGATAATAGACAGCGCGCCGGCTTTCAAACATTTTCAGCAATTTTTTTTGATCCATTTGTTTGCGAAACCAGTCGCTCTCGTAGAATCTAGAAAACCAGCCCTCCTGGCGTTTAACCGCTTCAACCTTCCTGCTTCCTGCCTAGAAGCAGGCAAGCTGCTTGTAAACAATCCTACATGGATGCATCATGCATAATGGCATGGTGATAGTGCCACTTCCATATGGGTTTCGTACCTGCCCCTAGATGTCGTGTAAAACAGAGACCTGGTTTGCCGGGACACGTAATCCCCAGCTGATATTGCGATTAATCTAATCCACCACGCCGTCGAAGCACGCACGCAGTGTGTATCGGACAAGCTGCACTGCACGCACGTATACTCATTTCCTCTAGCTTCTTGATGACGACAATGCCACCAGTACGTGCTAGCACAGAACCTAATTAAGGGTCTGTTCTTTTGGTTAAAAATAAACAGTGAAAAGCAATATTTATCTATTATATCTATTCCATCTTCTCTCACAAGAAATACTATTCTAACACTATTTATTTGCAACTTTACTATTTTTTTCACTCAAAAGAACGAGCCCTAAGAGGCGCACGTGCGTATCCGTACGGATCACATCTGCTTGAGCTACTGCGTGTTGTGTTATCGTGTTAGCTTCTGTGTGTTTGGTTGGAGAGCGGCAGGAGCGGAACGGAGCTAACCTTCGTTTTGGGGACGGCTCCAACCCTTCTCATGTTTGGTTGGAATGTTGAGTTGGAGTGGCTCCGACCCTTTTTTGTTTGGTTGGATGAATGAGATATGGAATGGACGAGAGAGAGGGGGTAGAGGAGAAACGGGAGCGGAGCGGCTCCGTCCCTCGAATTTTGAGAGACGGAGCGAACCCGCATCTTGTGAGTATATTCTCCCGGGAGCCGCTCCGCTCTCGCCGCTTCCCATCCAAACAGCCGCTGGAGCGGAACGACTCCGCTCCGCTCCCACATCTCTCCAACCAAACAAGTGTTTGTCAACACCTAGAGATGTGTTATGTGTGTGGGAATCTGTACATGCCACTAGCCGCGAATTTTTTTTTGATCGCATGGACAAGGACCGTTTGTATATGCTGCGCGCGTACGTGCGGCGGGCCGGCGGCACCTGTCACCAAACACGAACTACCAGTCTGCAGAATGGACCCTTCCATAGTTCCACGCCATCCCTTTTGCAGATACGCATATATACAAAGGGTGTGTTTAGAAGCTCAAATTTTTTCAAAAAACATCCTATCATCTGTCACATCTCATCACATCACCTCTCACTATTCATCTGACGCTACAGTGTATTTTGCATCAATTTTGGTCAGAATTGTCAAACTTTGCCCAAACATTTAGACTCTAAACACACCCAAAGATGATGCACTAATCATCGATCCAGAAAAGGTGAGAGGGCCGGGAAACGGCGGCGTTCTCGATCATTTGTTTGCACGGCCTGTTCGCTTGGCTGATTGCTGGCGGCTGGTGCTGGTTTATTCTGAGAGTAAAGTACTGCTGACTGGTTGCTGGTGACTGATTTTTTCTGAGAGAAAAGTACTGCTAACTGATGGCTGATAAGCCAGATGAACAGAGCGGCAATCGGTCGCTCGGAAAAGTAGTAGTAACGACGATACCGCCGGGAATAGCGTACGGCTGGCTCCAGTCCCGTGGCCGTTTCACTCAGCTTTACTGCTTGGTGAGTGGTGACCAAATTAAAGGCCTGTTTAGTTCCTTAAAATTTCACTACCTACCTGTCACATCAAACTTCAGATACTAATTAGGAGTATTAAATGTAGATTAACGACAAAATTCATTTCACAACCTCTACCTTAATTTTCGATACGAATCTAATGAGCCTAATTATGTCATGATTAGGTAATGTGTGCTACAGTAAACAATCTCTAATGACTTATTAATTAGACTTAATGGATTCGTTTCGGAATTTCTCGTCCATTCATGTAATTAGTTTTATAATTAGGACTTGTTTAGTTCCACAAAATTTCACTACCTACCCATCACATCAAACTTCGGACACTAATGAGGAGTATTAAATGTAGATTAACGACAAAACCCATTCCACAACCCCTACCTTAATTTTCGAGACGAATCTAATGAGCCTAATTATGTCATGATTAGACAATATTATGCTACAGTAAACAATCTCTAATGACGGATTAATTAGACTTAATGGATTTGTCTCGGAATTTCCCGTCCATTCATGTAATTAGTTTTATAATTAGTCGATGTTTACTACTCTAATAGAGCTGAAAAGACACCCCTAAAATTTTGACCCCAAAATTTTAGGGAACTAAACACACCTTTAGTCGATGTTTATTACTTATAATAGAGTTGAAAAGACACCTCTAAAATTTTGGCTCCAAAATTTTAGGGAAAAACACACCCTAAGGTGAAACGTGAGCCTGTGCTCTGAGAGTTTTTACAGGGACAGCAGTGTGGAGCAAGCATCCGTGCACCAGAGTGGGGCGGACGGGGCGGTTGAACAGATTTCAGCGGGGGTGGTTGGGATATATATGGTCGCTCACTTGCTCGATCACCTCTCTCTCGCTCTCGTATCCTGCGGGGGGGCTTTAGCTTTGCGCGTGCACGTTTGCCCAACTAAATTTCCTCGCGTCTTCCGGTGACTTCTCCTTCACTCACACTTCAACCCGGGAGGCCGGCCGTGTCGTAGAGTTACGCTAGCTGCTTCTCTTATCTATAAATCCACAAGACATGTCGTCTCGCTGCTGGTGCCCACGTCCGTCCGTTGTTGTCCGTCGTCCTCCACCTCCTGGAACGCACGCGGCGCTCATCAGCTAGCTCATCCCGACGACGATGGACAACCTACAAGGCGGAGGAGACGACGGCGGCGAGTCGCACGCGCTCTCCGGCGGCTTCCCCTACTTCTCCGTGCCGTCGACGCCGATGCTTGACGCGACGCCGCCGAGCTTGTCGTCGGAGGATGACAACAACCAGCACGGTAGTACCCTCATCGCCGCACTCCAGCAGGCGGCGGCCGCGGCGTGCAACAACGGTCTGCTTCCTCCTCTGGGCGGCAACGATCATCAGCTGGCGGTGCCGCCGCCGATGATTAATCTCCCGCCGATGGTGGACTGGTCGTCGCTGCTCCAGCAGGCCAGCCTGATGGGGGTCGTCCCGCCCGTGCCGGGGCTGCTGCAGCAAGCAGCGGACGTGTCGCAGTTGTTGGACCAGAGCGGGGAGAACGACGGCGGCGGCGGCGGAGAGGGTGCGGGGAGCAGTGGTGGCGGTGGTAAGGAGAAGGCGGCGAAGGGTGGCGGTGGCGGCGGCGGCGGCGCGGGGCGGTCGGGGAAGAGGAAGGCGAGCAGGCCTCGGTTCGCGTTCCAGACGCGGAGCGCCAACGACATCCTGGACGACGGCTACCGGTGGAGGAAGTACGGCCAGAAGGCCGTCAAGAACAGCGCCCACCCCAGGTTTGGATCGGTCTCCCCGACTATCCATTTGCACTGATCATGCATAAGCTTGTTATGCATGCATGGTGTGTGCATGTAACATGAGTGTTTCGATCGGCATGCATACCATGTTGTTGCATCCAAATATCATGACATATGTGCATCATCTCATGTCGTTAAAATTAAGAAAACGAATGGAGGGAGGTTCAACGCTCCCGAACTAACATGCATGGGTCTCGTGTGTGTGCATATATATTAATTAATTAGTGTGAGCTCTAAGCCGTGTACGTACTCGTGTGCACGCGTCACGTCATCAGCTTGCATTGTCATCACATAATATCCCAGGCCTGATTACTAATTTAGTCGGGTATGGTTGCGCATGCATGATGCCGTTGTAGCTATGGCTACGGACACACGGCCGCCATGTGGCTCGCCAAATTTCTATCTACACATGGTTGTCCATATGTTAAAGTAATAACCATGCACATGTCGTCGTTCATCGATATGTAGCTAGCTGGTCGCTGGAAAGACGATGTAACCGATCCATCCATAGTTTCATTCATTTTCATACAGCAAACGGACTACGTATATGCAACTAGTGGCGGAGCGAGACTGGGAGGTAGGAGGCTCATTCACCCATCTATCTTCTTTTACTTTCTCTTCCTCCTCTCTCTTTTCTTCCTCCTCGTCTTTATCCGTGATAAGAATAATTGTAGGAGAGGGATTCCATGGGGTTTGCAGTGGTAGGGGGGAGGGGGGCTTGAGCCCCACCACGGGATCCACCCCTATATGCAACCCACGTACGCTGTGTAGGTAATGATAACACATGTCTTACAAATAAGAGACAAAGACTAAAATTAGAGAATTACTCGGTCAATATCACACACCTGCGGAAAAGAGTCAAAGCAGCTGCTCGCTCGCCCCCGCTCGGGCGAAGCGGGCGGCGACCCCCAACCAGCCTCTCCCCGCGCCCCCTCCCCGGCTCCCCTCCTCTGCCGCCGCCGGAGGGGTCTGCCGTGGCCGCTCAGCCCCCCAGGATGGCGGCGGCGGGGCCCTCCTTCGGCTGGCGGCGCTGCCTCCGGGGCGGTGGAGCAGCGCGCGGCGGCTTCGCCGGCTATGGTGACGGCGGCGTGAGGCGGCGGATTCGGCACCCCTTTGGCCGGATTCGGCCCTCCCTGCACCGGATCTGTGGCCTGCGGCCCTCCCCCTACCCTCCCTCTCTTCCTCCCCCCGCACTCCTTCGGTTGCTCCCTTGGCGTCGGCGGTTGGTGGTGGGTGCTGCTGCCGGCCGACCGCGGCCTGCTCCGCCCTGTGCGCGGCCTGCTCCGCCCTGTGCGCGGCCTGTCTAAGGCCTCGCCCGCCGGATCTGCTACGGTGGCGGTGGGGCCCGACCGGGACTGGCGCCGGACTGCTGCAGCGGTCTGCCCGTCGGTGCCCGGTGGCCGCGGCGCGGCCTGCTCCGCCCTGGCCGCGGCCTGATCCGCGGCCTCGCCCGCTGGTTCTGCTGCGGTGGCGGTGGGGCCCGTCCGGCGCTCTGCCCGTCGTCCGTGGCCTGCTGCGGCCGGCGCCTGGGTCCCTCGGTGCCCGGTGGCCCCCGCCCTGTTCGTACGACACGGAGCTTGGAGGTGGCGGCTGGGCCTTGGTGGCCTTGCCGTCGGCGGTCCACGCCGGGGTCTGCCTGCGGCATCAAGGTGATGCTAATGGTGGCTTTCTTGCAGTGGCTCCCCACTGCACCATGGTGGTGCGGCGGGTGGTGCCAACCGTCTCGCGGTTCGCGGTGAAGGTGCGGGTGAAAACCCTTCCCTCTTGGGACGATGTCGATGACGCACGGGCGTCAACTCCTTCCTGAAGGCGACGTTGAGCACCTCCGGCGCGGACGCTGCCTCCTGGGGGTCCAGCGGTGCCGCCAGCTTCTTCGACCAGGGTCTTCGTCAAGGTTGTGTCTGTGAAGGTGTTTCTTTCTTCCTTTTCCTTTCTGCTCTTTTCGTTGTTTAGGTGTTTCCAGCTTGGAAAAAAATAGAGTAGTCAGTAGTTTCCCCTTTGAGCGGAGGAGAAGAGAGGCTTGGTTCTTGGCAGTGTGTTTGTGGTGGCTCGAGTCGACGACAGAACTGAGTTGTGGAGGCCCGGATCGATGTTCCTTTCCGACTGGACCGATCCTTTTAAGTTGTTTGAGTTGATCGTGTTGATGTCCCAATCCGACCGATGAGTTGTGAGGTGCGCGTTGATGTCCCAATCCAACCCACCCGAAGTGCTTCCTAGTTGTATGGTCTGCGGACCGGAGTCGTTCGGGGTTTGCTGCTCCTTAGTTGTGCGGTCGATCGACCGGAGTTGTATGGTTTTCGGGCCCGGTTTTCCTTATAAACAGGTCAATTCTCTTCTTCTAATAAAAATTCGGGAAAGCATAAGGTTTCACCGTCCGTTCAAAAAAAATATCACACACCTGCAACGATGAGTCCAAAGACGCTGACCAAATCAAAGTTTCCATCTTCAGCTTGAGTGCCCTACTTCACCGCCACTTCTCAATTCAATGCAAAGCTTGTGGAGCCCTCCCTCCTCCGTCGGAGATGACGGAGGCCACAACTATGTAACATAGCAACATTATGTAACTGGTAGAAGCAAATTCTACCAATCACTCCGGCCAGTTGGGGTCAACAACGAGTCAATGAAAAATCAGGTGAGGATCCTCTCTCCTTCTGTTGACTAGAAAACAAAGCTCAGGGAGTTTTTGACACCCCTACCTCCATCACCCGTTCCTCTCCCACCCCACTAGTGGAGCCCTTCCCCCTCCGTCACCACCTTCTTGACAGTTCTTCTATTGATGGAGGTCACACTCCACACTATGTGTTG
This sequence comes from Cenchrus fungigraminus, assembly GCA_036936925.1. Lineage (NCBI taxonomy): Eukaryota > Viridiplantae > Streptophyta > Magnoliopsida > Poales > Poaceae > Cenchrus > Cenchrus fungigraminus. The sequence continues at coordinate 25,795,707 of CM072779.1, read as the reverse complement.
AGTTGTGATCCAAATTAAGTTGCACATATTAAAGGCTGATTTGTGGTGCGCCCCATGCCCAGGTGCCTGGGGTGCGGAGGGGCGAAGCCCCTGCGGTACGGTACGGGGCATATATCCCGTTAGGGTTTTCCCTTTGAGACATCATTCTCATCTTCTTGTAAGCCGCTATCTCGGCATTGTAATCCGACTCTCGACATAGTAAAGTTTTGTTGGCTGGCGCTCGTGGTTTTTCCCTCTCATTAAGAGGGTTTTCCGCGTTAAATCTCGTGTCCCCTTTTGCGGTTTGATCTGTTTACTTTCATCGTTTATTCTCACTATTTGTAACACTATGAATCTCGAACCGTAAGTCGATCTAGTGGTATTGCTTCGTGACCAGCAATTAGGGATGAAAACGGATTGTATACAAATCGATATATATGAATACGAATACATGTAGATATTTTTTCCTCGAATCGATTTGAATATTGATATTCATCCTATTCGCATGATAAATATTTAACTTTGAGTATGCAGATCGGATATAATATGGATATTGAAATTGGATATAATATGGATATTCGTGACCAGCAGTTTACTTTTATTTGAGTGTTCGAACCACTTCAGTTGGATGAATGGACCATTTTCATCCCTACCGGCAGTGATCAAGTTGAGCCATATCGTTGGTGTTTCTTTTTTTTCCAAAATTTCCCTCAAATAAAAGCATCAACCACTAGATAAAGATCTAATGTCCAGGATAAACTAATTAGTTTAGAATAAATTAATTACAAATTTATTCTAAATGTTATATATTTGATACGGACGTGGTAGCTACTCCTCCTGTTTCAAAATACTTGTCATTTTAGGTTTTCTAGATACATTCTCTTTATTAGTATGTGGACATACTAACTATTTAGGTACATAATAAATGGAATGTATGTAGAAAAGTCAGAATGATAAGTATTTTGAAACGGAGGGAGTAGTATAACAAAACGATTGCACGTGAACAGATATGCATGCACCCACTCCTGCAACATTCTCGCATCAAGCGAAATGTCAATCCATGCATGTACGCTAGCTGTTCTGGCAAACTCTAACATCGGAATATCTCTACACCTGCTGCATACAATTCTTCAGTTAAATTCAGTTCTACTACATATAATAATTAAGGTCGAGATGCACTAATAATTACCGGTGCTGACGGTATATACATGCAGGAGCTACTACCGGTGCACCCACCACACGTGCAATGTGAAGAAGCAGGTGCAGCGCCTGGCTAAGGACACGAGCATCGTGGTCACCACGTACGAGGGCGTCCATAACCATCCCTGCGAGAAGCTCATGGAGGCGCTCAGTCCCATACTAAAGCAGCTCCAGTTCCTCTCTCAGTTCTAATCTATCGATGCTTGCTTATAATTAGCTCCCTGGCCATTACATGATGGACAAGCAGCCTCTCCAAACGGCCAAAAACAAGCAAATAACCCACAAAAATGCACATATGTGTATTGTAGTATTGCACAAGAGTAGATGTATAATTAAGTAAGCCAACCGTGGAAGGGGGAAGAAAAGGAGAAAAAGGTGCCTATCTCTCCCCGGCCCAATACTACTGATCAAATACATGATGTATACACATGTTTAGTGTGAAACAGATCGTATATGTAACCCAATGTAAATGTGTGTGCATCGTGTATACTGAATCTCACAAATATATGTATACTGATGAACAAAGTATCCAAAGTCATTTTTATTGTAAATCTTGTTTAGATGTTCTGCATGTATATTCGCAAAAAAATGATGTTATGCATGTATTATTTTTAAAAATAATTCTTAAGTGTGTAATCCAATTTTTAGATGTATATATGTGCATCATTTTCTGATTAACATTACCTAGGGAAATTATAGCTCTAAAAAACAATAATCAAATGAGTATGAAGTAGAACCCATCTTCTGTGTACTGAAAATTTACGAAGTCCACTTATAAACAAAAAAACCTCCATCATTTGGACTGATCTTCTTGTCCTAATAAATGTCATATATTTAAGAACAAGGGAAGTGCTATTTGTAGTTTCCTTTCCACAAGCTCGTCCTGGCATCTTCCATTACCATGAAGATGCATGTGGTGTCATGGGATAATGATTTGTTAGAAAGCAGACATCATATGAAAAGTTGAAAAATTAAGAAAAAAAATGTACTAGTAGTTAGGAGTATATTTATTACTCTATTTATATGCGTATTTTTCTTATAAAAAGGGATTTTTAGGTTTTTTATATTTTATTTTGTTACTTATATATAAATATATAAAAATTATAGATAGGTAGATATATACGAAAGCTTAACATGTATGTGATCGTTTGCGTATGTATTGGTGATTTGCAAAACAATATTATTCTAAAAAAGAGAACTTTTCTATGGAACATCCTATTTATTTTGGCCTTCGGGCCTAACCATGATGGGCCAGATTGGTCTTGGACTTCAAGGTCGGCCCAAAAGTAATCCAATCTCTCTCGAGAAAATTTTTTTTTACATTTTTTTTCTCTTTTTTGCAAAAAAATAAATAATCCATCAAAAAATTTGCAAAATTATACAACACGGCGGTAGCAGTCGCTACAGTACACCCGCTACCGCCGTGGACCACGGCGGTAGCTACAGTATAGTCAGTTTTTAAAATTTTGTAACTTTTTTGTTTGAATTCGGATGGAGGTAAACTTTATATGAAAATTGTAGCTTTCGACGAGATCTTCAACTTTGTAGTTCAAAGTTTTTCCATTTGAAACCATCTTCGAACTCAAATAATCGATATACTATCCAGATCTCAGATCTGGATAGTATATTGATTATTTGAGTATGAAGATGACTTCAAATAAAAAAACTTTGCTCTACAAAATTGTAGATCTCGTCGAAAGCTATAATTTTCATATAAAGTTTACCTCCATCCGAGTTCATGCAAAAAAGTTACAATTTTTTGAACATAAACTGAAAACTGAGATCTCGATATGAAAACTGAGATCTGGATAGTATATCGATTATTTGACTATGAAGATGACTTTAAATGGAAAAACTTTGAACTACAAAGTTGTAGATATCGTCGAAAGCTACAATTTTCATATAAAGTTTACCTCCATCCGAGTTCAAACAAAAAAGTTACAAATTTTTGAAAACAGACTGTACCCCTACCGCCGTGGGCTACGGCGGTAGATGTATAGTTTTACAAAATTTTTCACGGACCATTTATTTTTACAAAATTGAGAGGGGAAAATGTAAAAAAAAATCATCTCTCTCGGACTAGCGAGCGTTGCGTTCTCCCCCTTCTTCAGAGTCCGCCGCCGCCGCTGCCGCCGCGACGACTACCCTACCTCCAGTCTGCTTCCTCCCGGCCGAAGCAGGCAGCCGCGGAGCCACGCCGAAGCGATTCTCCCTCTTAATCGTGGACCTCGTCCTCCTCAACAGCCGCTCTCTACCGGTATCGTGTTGCCTTGGAGTGGAGATCCATCCGTACTTGCCATTTCTTTGCGGGTATGTAATCCAGACTTCCTTGGACGGATTTTTCAGTGTGTCTGTGACTGTGAGGTGCCAAATTCAGCGTCATACTATACGTGTAGCGACCCAATGTGTAGGCAAAAAAGATTGGGGTTCAACTAAACCCTCATTGACCCCACGCTGCGCGCCTACGCTACCGAAATTTGCCCGGATGCAATTTATGCATTCAATCTCTGGCCTGAATTCAGGGCTTATGATGTCTATTGGATTGGGATGTTGGGTTCGGACCAGTATCTCAAGGGGTGTGAATTTTAGTTGATGAACTGCATCGTGCTAAAATCTCATGTTCTTAGTAAAAACGAAATTGCTTCATTTGTGGACCAGAGTGATAACTAATTGATGGTTTGCTGTTCCCCAAGCCAAGTGAGTATATTATCTGGTAGTTTTCTGAACCTGTGATTCAGTGAATCACAGTATATAACATCGTGGATTACTTGGTTTGTAGGGCGGTGAAATGAATTTATATGTGGTGATGCTATAATATGTATGAAGCTAGTAATGCATATGAACTCATGTAGTCATGTTATCATCTGATTCTTCTGATGGGTTCCTAACTGCAGGATAGTGCACTCAAATTGCTTATTTGCTTACTACTTATCTTTCCCCATCTTGCAACGTCGCAGGAACGGTAAAATTATTCTGGAGATTCCGTAAGGAAATGAACAAGGGAAAGATTTTCAAGTTAGCTAAGGGATTTAGAGGAAGGGCAAAAAATTGCATAAGGATAGCAAGGGAGAGGGTTGAGAAAGCCTTGCAATATTCCTACAGGGACAGACGGAACAAGAAGAGGGATATGAGATCGCTTTGGATTGAGCGCATCAATGCTGGTACACGATTGCATGGGGTATGTATCTTTTGCAGTCAACTTGTCAAAAGGAATGGAACTGTGGCATTTCAAGGAGCATATAATCACCAAATTTCTGTACATATTCATATTAGGGCATCTAGTTCAATGCAATACTAACAACCTTGCACTTTGCTGTTCAAGTAGAGTTTCTTGCATCTGATTTCTTCTATTTGACTTCCAGGTGAATTATGGCAACTTTATGCATGGATTGATGAAGGAGAACATCCAACTGAACAGGAAGGTGCTCTCAGAGCTGTCGATGCATGAACCTTACAGCTTCAAGGCGCTTGTTGATGTATCCCGCACCGCATTTCCAGGGAACAGGCCTGTCAAAAAGGAGGGTCTAGCAGCTATCCTATGAACCAATCTTTCCAATAAGTCACTGAACTCATGATGGTTGTTCCTTCCTTGCAGTTGAGAGTTACTACTAAATTTGCTAGCTACTTAGCTTGTATACCCAGCAACCTCATGTAATTTTGCATTGCAAGAATTTATGCTATTCCCTTTGGTACTCACATTGATGGACAGAACTGAAACAGCAGCAGCTTGGGTTATATGTTGTTATTTGTTGCACATGTCAGTTTCTTGCTGGAGATAATCCTCTATGTACTGTTGACAAATTCTGTGATCTAAATGGTCCCATGACAAAATAAAAGAGATTTGACCATTTGGTGTATCAAAATATGCAATCTTGGTATTTTCTGATGTATACCAAGTTCTTTGCAAAGCTACATCGACCAAGCAACCCTTCTAGATGTATATATACATTACTTTGCTTTAGACAAAAAGAAAGGAATATTTCCTTTTTGCCGTGTTACATTGTATGCTGGTTAATAACGTCCTTTGAGTTCCACTTGAAAGACTTTGTGGAACATTCCTGCTCGGTATGTATGGCTAGCTGTTGCTAGGTAGGGATGGGTTTCTCTAATCTCAATTTCTTTCCTGGCAAACAGCTATAAGCTGATACAATTTTCCTAGTATATTCTTTGCAGCCATCTTCTTTGCTCAAAATGATGTGCATATGTGTGTTTGCCAGATGTATATTTTCCCAGACGTAGGGCTCAAACCTAGAAACCATTATGCCATTATATTGCCAGAGCTGCACCGCCAGAACTGAATAATTCCACTACATGTGCCTTCAGTTTCAGAAATTGGCTATCAAGCGCCAGGCTGCTCAAATCGAATATGCATCCAGGGCATTTCTCAACGAAGATGTTCTACTGATCACAATGTATCTTTCCCTGCAACATGCAAAGTGTTGTAGTGTGTACAGAAACTAGGCTAACTTTTCTTTGCTGGCGACATGGCACAAACCCTTTCTTTTTTATTGGACAGAGCAAGACGAGAACCAGAGACATAAATTCTTATTCGCGGGAATGTGCTTCTTCCCACAGATTACATCAATCCCTTTTGTTCTGTTTCCTATCAAATCTGAACACCCCTTTTGTCCCCATGCAGGTGAAGTGAGAACATTGCATGTTTGATCGGAGCAGCAAAGCCGGCCATGCCGCTGGTGCGCTTTGAGCTGCTAGTTTCTCTCTAGCTGGAATGCACTACTGATTTTGATCAATCTGGAGAATAAAGTCGCAGCGCATCGTTGCATTATCGATAGTATCTCTTGAAAATTGTTAATCCATAACTTTTTTTTGCGTCTTTACAGGTTACAGAAAGGGACCTTATTATAGTGTTTGTAGTACTGGAAGCTAAGAAATTGTGTGAACTGTGGAGGAAGTTCACTGAGGTCTTTCTGCGCTGCTCTCTTGCCATTCGCCCGCGTGGCATATGTCATTTTCTTTCTCTGCTTTTAGAATGAAGTATATTTATTTACTGTATGACGCAAACATAAAACATATCTTTTGTCGTGTTTGATATCGGATTTGTTCCCTTAACAATATATTAGAAATACTGTCTTTGCAAATAGAATCTCTAATAGATATGATGCTTAGTGTCGTATAGCACTTTTTTTTTGTTTTTGCGAGAACAAATTTGTTCTGATGGACTCTATTGCTGAGGTCACAAGTTGTGGCAACAGTTGAATTGGTGTGGAATGTGGATTACCAATACTAAATATCATGTTCATTCTTTTCTACCAAGACAATAACAGGAGGTTAGGTGAGTTCATATTGACCATACTACGCAACCAGACGACAGAAACCTCAACTAGGCGAAGTCTTCGCGGAACATTCATGAAGGGTCTAGTAGACGAGGACATGTAGCATATCATGTATCGAGAAGCTTTTCACTGAAGTTCTTGTAGGGCAAAGTCGCCCATACTGTTCCATTATTCCACTGAGATTTTTTTTTTTTTGAGTAGAATTATTCCACTGAGATTCAGCAGGATGCGCTTTGCTTTGTAGCCTCTGTAGCCATAAATCTCTTTCACTTTTGGATGCATAGTCTACAACTCTAGTGAAGGAAACGAATATTTGTCAATGGCCTCTTATCAAGTCTTCAGGGTACACATTTTTTGCCATGCACCAATCAGTTATCTTCAAAGGAGAGAAAATGAAAGGCTACCAAAAGCTGAAGTTCTAGCTTCTGTTTCAGCTCCTGAAGCTCTCGCTGCTGACTATTTTCAGGTAAAAGATAGGGACTACGAGGCCATGTAAGTTACCGGCATCAAGATATCTGTGAAGCAGGTGGGGTTGTTCATCGCCGGCTAGGATGGGTGGCCATCTTCGGAAAAGTGTGCGGCACCTGAGCACGACAGGCAAGGCAGCTTGACACCCTCATGGTGTTTCAGGTCGCAAACGAAGTAGTTGGTGCCCGTACTTCTAGAAGCGCAATATTTGAACGTTTAGCATGACAGAAATATGTCCAATTTTTTGCAGCCTTACTACTAAAGTGATTGCCTTGGTGCAAGTTCTCTGTACCTATTTAATTATTCCGCTTCCTTTCTTCTTCTTTTTTATTATGATTTATGAATAGTCTTCATTAAGTCTCAGCAACCGAAGGATAATGGGGGAAAAAAGCCCACAATATACCCACCTAAAACATGTAGGTAGTGAGACTACCATACTGCTGAAGTAGGAACTATATATGGTTTTGTTCATCAAGTAGGTGCATATGTGTAGAGTTTTCTTTGGTCAAGTTGAGTCAGGAGAGTTCTACACTCCTGGCCCTCCTTTTTTACTCTTGTACATTTTACACTCCAATCCCTTACATAGTGTTATATTACATACATACACACACTCTCAACACTCCCCCTCAAGATGGGCATTGTATATCTATCATGCCCATCTTGTTACATGAAGACATACAATCTTTAACACTTAACCCTTTTGTTAGACAATCAGCAATTTGTTTTCCAGAAGTTACAAACCCTAGACTTAAAGTCCCTTCATCAATTTTCTCCCTAATGAAGAAGCGATCAATCTCGACATGCTTGGTTCGATCATGCTGCACGGGGTTGTTAGCAATGTTGATAGCCGATTTGTTATCACACCAAAGCTTCATAGAACTGTCCTTCATGAGCTTCAATTCTGATAGAAGGTTTCTCACCCATAATAACTCACATAGGCTCTGTGACATAGCCCTATATTCTGCCTCAGCAGTAGAACGTGACACCACAGGCTGTTTCTTGCTTCTCCAGCTCACTAAATTATCACCAACAAACACACAATAGGCTGAGGTGGATCTTCTGTCATCAAGACAGCTCCCCCAGTCTGCATCACAATAGCCTTCTACATTCAGATGCCCACTCCTCTTAAACAACAATCCTTTGCCTGGATTCCCTTTTAAATACCTCAAGATTCTATAAACTGCATCCATGTGACCACTCCTCGGGTCATGCATGTATCTACTTACCACACTCACAGCATAGGTTATGTCGGGCCTTGTATGACATAGATAGATGAGACGCCCCACAAGTCTTTGATATCTCTCCTTGCTTACAGGATATCCAGATTTAGCACATAGTTTATGATTTTGTTCTATTGGTGTAGCGGCTGAACGACACCCAAGCATTCCTGTCTCGTCTAGTAAATCCAGGACATACTTCTGCTGTGAGAGTATGATCCCCCTAGGAGATCTCACCACTTCAATCCCCAAGAAATATCGAAGCTGTCCTAAATCTTTAATTTCAAACTCCCTTCTCAGATTCTCCTTCAACTTCTCAACTTCCACAGCATCATCTCCAGTGATGATAATGTCATCAACATAGACAGCTAGGATAGTTATGTGCCCTTTAGAATATGCATAGAATAAGGTGTGATCTCCGTTACACTGCTTATATCCCATAGTGAGCATAGCACGTTTGAACCTATCAAACCATGCCCTTGGCGATTGTTTTAATCCATATAAAGATTTCTTTAGTCTAAGTACCTTACCTTTTGTTTCAGTAGTGGAGAATCCAGGTGGGATTTCCATATAAACTTCTTCCTTAAGATCTCCATAGAGGAATGCATTTTTAACATCTAATTGATATAAAGGCCAATCAAGGTTAGCAGCACAAGAAATCAAGGTTCTCACTGTACCCATCTTTGCAACCGGTGCAAATGTTTCATCATAATCAATTCCATATGTCTGACTATATCCTTTCGCTACTAACCTTGCCTTATATCTCACAACTTCTCCTTCAGGATTCTGCTTCACAGTATATACCCATTTGCAATCAACCACTTTCTTGCCATGAGGAGCAGGTACAAGCTCCCATGTGCCATTTTTTTCAAGTGCTGCCAACTCTTCAAGCATTGCCTCCTTCCATCTTTGATCTTGCTTTGCTTCCCTCCAGTTTTTTGGAATTTGAACTGATTGCAAAGTTGTCACAAATGCTCGATACTCAGATAGTAGACCCTCATATGTCACATAATTACTCACTTCATCACTATGTTCTCCCTCACTCTCATCCTCAAAACCATATTTCACTGCAGGCTTACCTGCCTTACTTCTTGGTTCTCTTCTCAGAGCAATAGGAAGATTAACAGAATGATCTACCATCTCTCCCCCTGACTCTGATAATTGTTCACTCTCATCACCACCAGAGTGAACTTGATCATCCTGACCGCTCTCAACTTCATCAACAATAGTAGTAGGCTGCACATGGGTTTTTCTCCTTTTTCTCACATACACCTGTAGATTTTTCTTTGGAGGAGCATCTTGCTCTCTCCTTTCTTGTTCAGTATCATTCACCTCCACTGGGTTTGAAACTAAACCATCCACAACCCTTTTCTTGTCCACTTGAGGTTCACCTTCAGACTGCACTTTACCATCATCTTCTACTGTGACTTGAGAATCCAGATCTTCAAATAGAGAACTTAAATCTGTCTTTTCACCATAAAAGGGAATCGACTCCTTGAAAGTCACATCCATACTCACGAACATACGACGTTCTAATGGGCTCCAACATTTGTACCCCTTTTGTCCAGATGAGTACCCCACAAAAATACATTTAATAGCCTGACAATCTAACTTCCCGACCCCTGGTCTATGATCTCTAACAAAGCATGTACATCCAAAGACCTTAGGTGGAACTAGAAATTCATTCTTCCCAAATATCATCTCACAAGGAGATTTCATATCAAGTATTCTCGAAGGCATACGATTTATCAAATGAATAGCAGTCAAAACTGCCTCACTCCAAAGAAATTTAGGCACATTCATTGTATACATAAGTGAACGAGTTACCTCCAGGAGATGCCTATTCTTTCTCTCAGCCACTCCATTCTGTGGTGGGGTATCGGGACATGAAGTTTGATGTAGAATTCCTTCTCCTGAAAGAAAACTCTGGAATTCCTTATTCACATATTCAGTTCCATTATCACTCCGGATAATTTGAATAGGAACACCAAACTGGTTTTTCACATAAGCATAGAAAGCCTTAAAGCATTCAAGCACCTCACTTTTATGCTTCATTAAATATACCCACGTCATACGAGAGTAACAATCAATAAAGGTAACAAAGTATTTTGCACCACTTATAGAAGTAACTGGGGAAGTCCACACATCTGAGTGAATTAATACAAAAGGTGATAAACTTCTCAAACCCCTGCTCACATATGAGCTCCTAGTGTGCTTCCCATACTCACAAGCATCACACATTAAGTTACTCTTGTTCACCTTAGACATTTCATGAGGAAACATTTTTCTCATGATATCAAAAGATATGTGTCCCAAACGACAATGCAACAACATCACCTTAGCTTCATCTTCAGTAGCAGATAAGGCAAAATAGATTTCTTCTTTTGTCTTGCTCCTATCAAGATACCAGATCCCATCATGCCATGTTCCAATTCCAAGATTTCTTCCCGTCTTCCTTTCCTGAATTAAACAATTTTCACGATCAAGAAGCACCCGACAATCCATTTGATCAATTAAAGAGCTTATTGAAATAAGATTTACAGGAAAGGATGGAACATGTAATACTGATGACAAGGTAATAGATGGTGTGCATTGAACTGTCCCAACACCTCTAATAGGGTGTGAGGTTCCATCCGCAGTTTTGATCACCCCCTTATGAGAATGTGAATATGGTATATAAGATGTAAATTCATTTACTCTGCCCGTAACATGCCTTGATGCCCCTGAATCTAATATCCAACTGGACATATGAGTTTGATCATAAATACCTGAGTCTGAGTGAACCATATTAGCCATTGTGTCACTTGAGGATGTTGCTTCTTGAGTGTTCAATTGAGAGCCTTTTCCAGCTTCCTTCCATCTTCTGAACTCATCTAATTCATTTGGTGGGATTGTAACTAGTTCTGTGGCACACCCATCTACCATTGCATGGTTGGCTCTAAAATTTGTCCTTCCACCCCGACTAGCACCTCCTCGGTTAAAAGCCCCTCTTGGCACACCTCTACCACGACCCCTACCACGAATTGATTTGATTGGCTGTGGACAATCACGGATCAAATGCCCCTTTTCACCACAATTGTAGCAAAAACGGGTCTCTTGGGACCTAGTTGCCACATACGCTGGACTAGGTGAACTTGAGGTGTTACCCTTTATCACCTTGAGTTTTGTCTCCTCTTGTGCCATAGCAGCAATAGCTTCCTCAAGACTAGGAAGTTGAGGTAGATGGAATATGGCATCACGCCTCCGTTCAAATTCAGGATTTAAGCCTCTCAGAAATTGAATGACCCTCTTCTTCTCTATCCATTTCTTCACCCAAGCAATACACTCAGGGTGAGGCAACTCAATGGGATCATAATGATCCAAATCAGCCCACAACCTCTTCAACTCTGCCACATAATCCATCAAGGCCAGCTCCCCTTGTTTCAAGTAATGTATTCTATCATCGATGTCTACCAGCAACATCACATTCCCAACACCCGAGTACGTGCTTGCAAGACTCTTCCAGATGTCCGCAGCAGAGGTAATGGTGTCAACTGAACTAGCAATTGTAGGAGTCATAGAATGAAATAACCAAGTAACCACTAATGCATTAGTTGCATTCCAATTTTTCCACTCACTGCTCAGCTTATCTTTGGGTTCAGTTACCTCCCCATTGACGTAGCCTTCGAGTCTCTTTGATTGCAGTTCTACCAGTGCTCTCCTTGACCAAGCCAAATAATTTTTCATGCCTTCCAACTTGATATCAACAGGTGTCAATTCTATTTTTTGCGCCATACCAATATCCTTGTTTGAGGATGAAACCTCCTCCTTCTTTACAGTGAGCAGCTCCAGTAACTTCCCAAGAACCTGCTCAATCCCTTGATTATCTGCCATAATTCTGCCTTCTTCAATTAGTCAAACAACCCTCTGTTTCACAAGAAGACTTCACCTCTGCAAGAGCCGCTCTCTACCCGAGCCGCTCTCCTTTTTCCTGCCTCAACCAGCTAGATCACAGCCCCAAATTCCTTCACCAGCAGCCCACACACACACGCCTCACCTCTTCTCCTCCAGACGACGCAGCACGCCGCCCGCCTGGAAGCGCCGCAGGCTCTCCTCCGTCTCCACGCAGCACGCCAGGCCTCCACCGCGCAGCACGCCGTCGGAATCTCCTCCTCCACGGGTGCTTCTCTTCTTCCTCACCTCCTGATCCACTCCTTGCGCCGAACCCACCTCCTAGGGTTCCGCCCGCGCAGCATGCCGCCGGAGTCTCCTCTTCCCGATCCAGCTGCCTCTACGCAGCCACAGCTCGGACTCCTCGATCCGCCGCCCTCTCCTCGAACTCCTGCACGTCGGCCAACGTCAGCACTCCGGCGCCGACGAGGTACGGCCTCTCTCCAGCCCTGATACCATGTAGAGTTTTCTTTGGTCAAGTTGAGTCAGGAGAGTTCTACACTCCTGGCCCTCCTTTTTTACTCTTGTACATTTTACACTCCAATCCCTTACATAGTGTTATATTACATACATACACACACTCTCAACAATATGTTAGGCTAATTTTGAACTCTTCCACAAATCACATTATTGATAGCATTTGCTTGGTCCTTAGTGACGCTGTGATGGTACGTACTGACATATTCAGAACAGGGGTTTCTTCCTGTTGTACACTATCTGCTATGGTCCTCTTCCGTCTTTGGATTCCATCCTTCCTTGCCATCTCCATCACCATGGAAACGGCGAGCTCACTTAACATTCTGAGGTTAGTCTAGAGTGTTAGGTGAGTCGATGGCTACCTCAGGATCAGGGGCGTACTTATTTATAAATTATAAGCACCATTTCAGTTTTCTCACTTCACGGTAGTTGATCTCCCGTGCATTTTTCAATCACGATCGCATTGTGCATGTAAGTCACCCCCAGTTTAGCTTTAGACTTAGTCCGGGAGTGCTGAATCAGTGAGCTATTAAAGTCGGTTTGTCAAATTTCATCAAGTTGGAGTCAACAAATCAAAACCATCTTTCTGTCTTCAACAGTTGGAAGTTCCTGGTAAGATGAATCAGAAAGGGCAGGTCAGCAAGTGGGTTGATCTTCTGTGTTAAAGTTGCCCAAGCAAGAGAGAATGTCTTGGATTATTGATACTCAAATTATGTCTTCTTTTTCTTAAAGAAGTTAGAAGTAGTATTTGTACTAATGGTGGATAGGTTGTCAAGGAATTCTTTTGAGGGGATAAACACTTCTTCGTGTACAAGTAACCTACTTGCCTTCTAGAGCAATTATACTCTTCAGACTATTTGGACATTTGCAATTTCCTCTTTTCTCGATCGCATTCGCCACTTGGCCATTTGTACAAATAATATATAGGACAGGGAAAAGGCATTCACCTCGTGGCGAGCAAGTTAATTTGTGGTGTTCTGCAGAATGCCATCATAAGATTTTATTTTATTCCACACAATCTCTCCCATGACTCTGGACTTCACCCAAAGGCGGTGTAAGCTGATTACCTGCTCTCTGGTGATAACAACTTTCCGGTAACGTGTGCTGGATCTCATGGCGACCTACCACAGTTTTATTGTGCTGAGTCCGGTTGAGAATGTGATGTTTAGCTTTATCCATGGTCTTCCTACTTTGCATTGCAAAGTCAGACAGGGAAACATGCACGACAGCTTAGTCAATTATAAATTCTGCTTTACTCATCATTTTCCTTCGCCTGCAGATTGTGTGATGGACAACTTGATCGTTCCTTTTTTCCCCCAGAGAAACATACATTCTGCCGCCACGCGCCACGCCTCAGCTTGGAATGCACCGAATCTATTGTTGAAATGTATCAGTGGCGGACCCAAGGCCCGGCCAGCCTGGGCAGCTGCCCCGGCTCCTTGCTGGCCGGCTTGGGTGTGTGCAGTTGACTTTTTTTAGGACATGTGTTCAGTGGATCTTTGTAGTTTAGCGCAAGCAAAAATAAATATGGGCAGCCGCTTGCAACCCAGTTCGAATACTTAGCCAATTAGCCTAGTATGTAAAACTCAAGACTGAACTCCTAATTCAAGGACGTTTTGCTAAAAAAAATCTAACAGCATTCTGAATTCTAGTTCGAGCAAGACAGCAAGTCTGCAGCAGAGATCCTGACCTTGTGCTTGCGGCCTGTGTGAGGGTGTTGGGCGCTAAGCGAGCACACTAGCTTGCATAGTGTGTATCTCCTTTGGAGAGATACTATTGGAACTTTTGTTGTTAGATTGTTAGTGAACAGTTTTATCATTAGTGTTCTAATGAGACAATTTCCATTGTATTTCTATTTTCATATTTTATGGTGTCTCGAATGGTGATTTTAGTTCCAAAATTATCGTAATTATCACCTATGCTTATGTTAGTGATTGATATGTAGCGCAAACTTGTTATCCGTCGCGACGATGTTCGCCCAGGCTCCACAAAATCTCTAGGGCCGCCACTGAATGTATGCATAGGAGATGAACAGGTTAACCACTGAACTTAAGAAGAAGTCGCTCTAGTTGAAACTACGTAATTCTTTTTAAATTTTGATTTGATCTCGTGCTATATCCTCCAACTTTCGCAAGAAGATTGTTCAGGCCCGTGGAACTGATCGAAAAGCACACAGCTGAGTATTCGATACCTCTCCAAGACACAGATGAAACCAGCTGCCTGCAAAGAGTCTTTCGCCGACACTTGGCTTAGAAGACACTTCTGCATCTGCATGCCCGCCGCAGGTCAAACGCGCACCGCAGCTTACTGTTTCAGCGCACCGCTGGAAATCATCCCCTAGTCAACTAGCTCCAGCCTCAAATCATTCCTCCCACAGGCCCCAGAGGCCCCGCCCCCCTACGCTATGCTGCCCGTCTCCCGTATGCTCTCGCCATGGCACACCGAAATCATGTCACTTTGCGCGAAAAAGGCTCGCGCGACGCCGCGCCTTTTGTCATCGTGGCTCGCGGCCGCCGGAACGAAGTGGTGCACAGGTGTTGCCCGAATTGGGATTCCCAGACCCAGAGCCAGCCAGCCCCACCACGAACGAGCGCGCATGCGCGCGGCGTCCCCGTCCCAGCCAGCGCGCCCGGCCCGCTCCGCGCTCCGGGTGTCGGCCTCGGCGATCACACAAGGTGCGCGACCCCGTTACGTGCCATCGATCCGTCCCGGTCGCCGCGGACGCCAAGTACGCGACGCAACGCCAACGCCAACGCCAACGCAAGGCTAGGGTACGGCACGCGAGGGGGGGAGGTTGTTGACGGGTAAGCTAAGCTAGTGGCGTCGAACGCGACCGCGACCGGCGGCAGCAGCAGGCCAGCAGCAGATGGTGGCCGTTCTCCGTCGGTATCTGTAAAGTGGGAAGGGCGCGCGTCGCGCCATCGCCTCCGCTGCGCCTGTGGCTGCCGCCTACCGGACGGCGGCTCTCTCTCTGGATCGGAGAAAGCGCTCTGGAAGCATCTGAAACCAGCAGTTTGTTTTGATTTCTCCTGCGAATCATATACGTAATATTTTTTTTTTCAGTATCGATGCGAGATTAGGATATCAAATTATTACTGGGAGCACTTCGCGTTGGTAGTGGTATCATGTACGGCTGCATATGAGTATTAAATTATGGAGATCGTAACGAGTCAAAGCCCTGAACAAAGCTCTGCATCGATCATACCAGGTTTGATCTGCAGTCTGCTGATTGATTCTTTAGCCCGACGAACACACATTTCCAGGAGCTCCAGATCACTCCCTGCTGGGATTTCCTGGCGTTGCATGTCAAGTGGGCCTTCCGGGTTCGGTCAATTCCTGTTCGTGTATCAAGGAAACGTCCTGTCCCGGTCTAGTGTCGTTTTGAACGCACTGTTGTGTCAGCCTCGTTCGAGCTCCTTCCCTGCAAGGCTATTACAGTACAAGAGTGCCGTCTCTCTTCAGCTTCTCTTCGTGTTTAAGGCTGTCGTTCGCACTCGGATTCTTCTAGTTTAGGAGCTTGTTTTAAGGTTTGGGTTAGGTTTCGATTCTCTTTCTCTTTTCCTGGGAATCGGTTATGATTTTGCCCGGATTAATAGGGCAGGTCAACATTCCTCTACTATTAGTTGTTCAGCTTATCTCGGTTTGTTTCGGTTTATCTTCTCTCACACAATACTATTCAATCTACCAATCAGGTACTATTCATTCTACCAGCTGAACAACCTCTAGGGGCCGACGGTTTTGCGGGGCACTACCCGCTGGCGCTGATTTGAGCGAGCTTTTCGTTATTTTGACCATCCACTGTTTTGCTTACTACAAAATTCTCGAGGACCCTTGATTGGATTTGGTAGGATACCATACCAGTGAATTCTGTGGAGTGCATGGTATCTTGGTGGCGAATAGCGAAGGAAAGCATATACTACATATGAGACCGAACCGAACCTTGTGATGAAGTCAGTCGGTTGTCGTTTTATAATGTTATATAGCTCTAAAATTCTTTCGCTTCTGGACTGTGTGGTGTGTTAGTTCAGGAGGTTAACTTATTCATACGATTAATTTTCCTGAAAGAATGAAAGTTACTATTTCGCACTTTCGGCACCTTGTAATTCCATTTTTGACGATTTGAGTCTTTAACTACTTCCTCCGATCATAAATTATCAAATTAAAACATTGCATTGGCACGATCTATAATGCAGCACTTAACATTTATAAGAAGCATTTTATCTCAAATGTATCATGGTGAAATGCCAATCTTGTGTTGTTGTAATGTATTAAATTTCAGACAGTAGTGGTCAAGGTTTACTCAAATATGCATAGTGGCTTATATTTTGGATCGAAGCAGAGTATATTTCTCGGAAACGTGAAAGCAACTTTAATTTACCCTGTGCGTGTATACACACACATACGCCTTGAATTGCGCATCATGTGTGTAGCAGTAGCGTTGTTTTTGGACACATGCATGAGTCAAATACTCTTCACGTACGCATCGTGCAAAGAACAATAAGATTCCGAACAGAAAAATAAAACGATTTTAAGAGCACGCGTGCAGTTCTGAGTTCTGACCAGTCTTCCCTGCGCGGCTGCGCCAACAGCCATAACTGGAAGAAACAAGCGGAAATTTGCTTGAAGCAACGGCGGCAAAGCGGGCGATCGTGTCCATCGGCCATGCATCATCGGTCCTGGCCTCCTTGGGTAAATTAAAAAGTAATTAGCTTATATTCGTTCCAAAATATAGATCGTTTCTTTTTTAAACTCAAATCTGAACGTTGTCTTATTTAAAAATTTTGTGCAGATATAGTCAAATTCAAGTTATTTTTGAAGATTTTAATTTAAATCAAGGAAAAGAAATGATATTTTGCACCAATTTTTTTCGAATTAAACAAGTGGTCAAATCTGAAGTTTAAAAAGTAAAGGAACAGAGGAAGTATAAGAACTTAAAGCAATTAGTACACAACCCGGATAAACACGAGAGGACCGTTGCTTTATGAAGCTATTTGCTGTGTTAATGATCGTGTTCCGATTCGATTAAAAAACAATGATCGCGTTCGTGTCAGCTCTACGTGCCATATTTGTTATGTGTGATAATAGCGTCATCAGCGTGTATCAGCCTTCTGTCATTCTGTGATCACGCTACGCTGCAAAGTTGGTGGTGATCATGACGTACGGTATCTATTAACTAACCTGGACGTCGCACGGCGCATGTAACTCGTTTTCCAGACTGATGACTGTGACATAGTAAGTACGTATATAGAGTAGTTCTCCCATATATTGTTTTGAAATGTAAGCTACTTTAATTTCTTTAAATCAAAATTTTTTGGTATTGTAATGTTAATATATTTTCACATAATATTAGTTACGGTATTTTTTTTAAGCGTGTGTTTATTTGGTATTGTAATGTTAACATATTTTCCATAATATTAGTTAAAGTTAGAATAAAATTGACATCACATGTGACACGAGCATGATTCGGGGGTGTGGAATGGATCGTGATATCCATGTCTACGTGAGCAAGCTGTCTTCTCGACCCCCTTGCTAAAATATGTCATGTGGAAAAAATATATGGGGTTCCAGGTCTTTGCATTCTACATTATTTAAAATGAAAAAAGATCACAGACGCACTTCATTTAATTTCCTCTCTCTAGGAGGAGGGTGTGATGACGCTGCATGTAAACTAAAACATGCACCCTGTTTCTTGCCTTTGGAGCCAATAAACTCCCGAGACACACAAACACGATGGCTTCGTCCCGGCGGCAATGCTTGTGTATACATTAACAATCCAAGGCATGAACACGAAGGAATCAACGGTAACCATACATGCATCTCGCCTCTTCCGTGTAGGCAAACCTTGCATGGCCACCTACTCACCACCCTAGTAGGTAAAGTGGCATGTCGATCAGATACGCCACATCTTACATACGAAGGCAGGCAAGCAGTTTCTTTTTTCTTTCAATGTAGAAATAGTCCTCCGTAGACCGTAGGTGTTCCTCCTTTAGCAGCCCAATGTAAAACGACGTGTGTGAATAACAAAGCACACCTCTGTTTTTCGGTCTTTCCAGCACCACCAGATTCTCTGCTCGATCAGTACTACTATCGATTGACCAGCGACACTACCGGTCTTTCATACCAAACGAAGTACTAATGTACTACATCCCCTTAGAGCGTCAGCAATGTAGAGGACCGGGCCTGTTCCTATGCAGCAGTGGTCTTATCTAGTGAAAAATCTCATAATGTAAAGGACTGCAGTCATCATTACGTCTGACTCATTTCCAAACAAAAAAAATCGATTCTACAAACTACGGCATGAGATAGAGTAGAGGGTGGGAGAGATAAATAAAGTTTTTTTATTACAAAGGACCAGGTCCTTTGCATGAAGTCGGTCCTTCGTTTTCATGCTATAGGATCAAAGCTGCAATGTTTAGGACCAGCTTTGATGCTTCATAGGAACGGGTTTCTGACAACATTGGAGAGGCCCTTATGGCCTGATCTTTCCCCGGATGAGACTCCTCTGCAGTAGATGATGGAGCTCTCGAGTCCCCGATGTGTGGGCCCGATCTCACCTGTCACTGACTTAATTGCTCTCTGCAGTGTTGTAGAGGATCCACTTCCCTTTCCCCCACGTACGCTTTCTCTACTTAGAGCATGTGTAGAGAGTAGAGACTAGCTAGAAGTCCAACGGAAAGCGAATGACGAAGTACGCCCATATAGAGTGAAGAGTTTCACAGAAACAATATGAAAACTTATATTGGTTCATGTCGAGCAAGGGTAAAAAAACACATGCCTTACATCCCGATCACAACCCCAATTCATCAAGTTACTACAATGTTGGTGTTCATGTAATGCACCGTGTCAGCAAGATCACACAAAATGTGATATCATAATTCAAGGGTTAAGTAGACGACGCATCTCAGTATCTCGATGGTTTGTGTAAACTTCCGTTTCAAAAAAATGGTTTGCCAAACTCATCCCTATTTGTGTGGTTCTACTTTTAACACGTTGGTTTCGTGCACAAATTTTATCGCTTTTAAAAAATATTGCACAAAGTTTCTCTATTTTTTCATCGACTCCATGTCATGGAAAAAAAAGAAATCCTTTGGGTGTGTTTAGATCCAGATGAATTGGTTGAATTGGGGAAGAATTAATGTAAATGCAGATGAATAGTGTGAGGTGATGTGATAGATGATGGATGTTTTTTGTAAATTTTTTGGATCTAAACACACCCTATATAGCATGCATAACGTGGCTTTGTTTACTTCACCAAATTTTCACCAACAACCCGTCACATCAATCTTCTTTTCACTAATTTGGAGTATTAAAGGTAGATTAATGACAAAACCCATTCCACGACCCCTACCTTAATTTTCGAGACGAATCTACCGAGCCTAATTATGTCATGATTAGACAATGTCGTGCTACAGTAAACAATCTCTAATGCCGGATTAATTAGACTTAATGGATTCGTCTCGCAATTTCCGATCCATTCGTGTAATTATTTTTGTAAATAATCTACATTTAATACTCCTAATAGATAGACCCAAAATTTTCCGTTCGCGAACTAAACGGGGCCACAACGTAAAATGCTGCTCAGGTGAGTCAGATGAAATGGAAATTGGACCACGGCATCTTTGTGAAGCACGCGAATTGACTGATCTATCCCTACGATTCTACGAATTTGCGCGAGGCTAGGCAGAGGTAGAACTCAGGGTGTCCGTACTACCCAGAGTAGTTTTCAGTGGAGTTACTGTACTGTACTAAAACTTTTGTTAATTATTGTCGCTGTGCTTGTGCGTGGGCCGGCCCGCCTTGGTCGCCTGCCTACTCGCCTCCTCATATATGCTCTCCCGTTGCGCTTCCTCTTTCGTCGTCGGCTCGGCTCCCGCTCGGACGCGTCGCGGGCGCCTTTCCCCAGAGATTCCGAAGCCACCCCAAATCCATCCATCCAGCCAGCCGCCGAGCGCGTCTCGCTGCGCCTGCGAGGCATTGGACTCTTCCGGGAGCCGCGCTGGAAAGCGGCTTCTGATTCGGCCCGGCGATGAGGGGCGGCGCCGCCCCCGCAGCGAGCGCGGGCCACCACCACCAGCGATGGAGCGGCTCGGCGGGGACGACGCCGCGGTCGCTCAGCACGGGCTCCTCGCCGCGGGGCTCCGACCGCAGCTCCGACGACGGCGAGGAGCTCGTCGAGGTCACGCTCGACCTGCAGGAGGACGACACCATTATCCTGCGGAGCGTCGAGCCGGCCGCGGCGGCTACCGGCGGGGAGCCGAGGCTGCCACTGGGCGCGCGCGGGGACCATGCGGGCGGCGGCGCGTCGTCGTCGTCGCGGTCGAGGTCGCCGTCGATCAGGCGGACCTCGTCGCACCGGCTGCTGCAGTTCTCGCAGGAGCTCAAGGCGGAGGCCATGTCCATCGCGCGCCAGTTCTCGCA
Organism: Cenchrus fungigraminus; assembly: GCA_036936925.1. Classification (NCBI taxonomy): domain Eukaryota; kingdom Viridiplantae; phylum Streptophyta; class Magnoliopsida; order Poales; family Poaceae; genus Cenchrus; species Cenchrus fungigraminus. The sequence continues at coordinate 25,774,724 of CM072779.1, read as the reverse complement.
GGACCTCACCAAGCGCTTCGGCCGCACCCACAGCCGCGCCGAAGGGCAGGGGCACCAGCAGCAGCAGCAGCCGACCTCCGGCATCGAGTCCGCCCTCGCCGCGCGGGCCGCGAGGCGGCAGCGCGCGCAGCTCGACCGCACGCGCTCCGGCGCGCACAAGGCGCTCCGCGGCCTCCGCTTCATCAGCAGCAACAAGGCCAGCAACGCCTGGATGGAGGTGCAGGCCAACTTCGACCGCCTCGCCTGCGACGGCTTCCTCTCCCGCGCCGACTTCGCGGAATGCATAGGTACCAACACACGGCGCGCGCGCGCGGCCTCCTCCCTTCGACCCGCCCTCCATTTTGCTCCCGCAGTCATTGAATATATCGGCGGGGTGAGCTTGCAGGGATGACGGAATCGAAGGAGTTCGCGCTCGAGCTGTTCGACACATTGAGCCGCCGGCGGCAGATGCAGGTCGACAAAATCAACAAGGAGGAGCTGCGCGAGATCTGGCAGCAGATCACGGATAACAGCTTCGACTCCCGCCTCCAGATCTTTTTTGACATGTAAACCACCTCGCAACCATGCTCACCATTACTCCACTCCTAGCTCAGCTAGCTACTCTGCTATTTGTTGATGCTATTTTTTTTAATTTCTCGTTACTGTTATTAGAAGAACAGCGTCATCAGCAATAGTATTGAATTTCTCACATGTTCTTGGTTGATTCAATCAGGGTGGATAAGAACGCGGACGGCCGGATTGGTGAGGAGGAGGTGAAAGAGGTAAGCAACAAACACTGGCTGTGCTTGGACTCGGAGTTGGTGGTCGCGCAGTACGAGCGGTTTCTTTCCCTTTCTCCTTCGCCCTTTTTGGATTTGTTATTTGGGCACTTTAATCGGATTACTTAAGGTGCCCTTTGACGGCAAGAGTTTTTATATTTGATCCATTGAGCTGTCTAATTCCTCGCCCCTGCCACAATCTTAAAAAAAAAAAAACATCCATGTCGCAGACCTTAGCCGATTAGTATGCTTTCTTAATTATGTTTGAGTGGAGGAGAAATCTTAGTAAACCAGTGATAATCCGACAAGAAGGGGTTTATTGGAAATGTTCATAGGGAAAAGAAGGGTATGCGCGTAAAGTATTGGCATCTAATCGTAGTGGGTGAGCGAAACCGGCGTGGAAAGCATCACGCTATTACCCACTCCTACCTGCCAGTTTTCGGACACTCGTTTATTTCCCCTAGCCTTCAGGGAAGGGTTACCTTTCTTTCTAGAACGTGTGAGGGCACTCTTGTAATTTTTCAGCGGATGGGAGTCTGCAGTCCAGGGGTAGTAGGTGAGGGGCATTTTCGTCACGCCAGCTAATCTTTTTTCTGTGATCCGCTGAAACAATGCGTAGAAAGGTGACTTGAGTAAGCAGCTTTTGGATTGGAGCTTGTGTACAGTGTACGTAGTTGTCACTGTGTAAAGAATTGAGTCAGCCATTCGTGGGTTACTTTCTAGTGGTTTGGTAAAATGTGGTGTCACCTGGATATACTAACTTATATTCCCTTTCTACCATTCCAGATTATCATGTTAAGTGCATCTGCCAACAAGCTGTCTAGGCTTAAGGAACAGGCTGAAGAGTACGCCGCTCTAATCATGGAAGAGCTTGATCCTGAAGGACTTGGCTACATCGAGGTAAGTTTACCTTTTCTGCTCGTAATCATACTGATTTTATGCAATGTAACAATTTGGCTCTTGACCACATGTTTAAGTCAGCAAAAGTTCGAAATAGCATAGCTAAGCTGAAAGGAAATTGACTTAGTATTCGTTCAGGAACATAGAGGAGACTGCATTTTTGGCAGTAAGTTGATGAATGCAGACTTCATACGTAGTTGACTGGGGTTCTCTCTTCACCAAAGTAGTGGATCGGCACCAGTATAGGATTATAAAATGCCCGTATCCTATATACTTGATTTTTCTGTCCTTTTGCTTGGTGATGGGTGCACTTCTACCGGCCAGAGCCTATCCATTACTATGGTAGCAATAGAACTTTGCCCCTGCCGAACTCGAGTAACATACAATGAATGCACTATTCATAATAAAAAAATACTAAAGATTACATATAAAATTCTCGTTCCCATCATCATTTAAATCGAAGTTGGTGAGTAAATGTGAACCACCTTGCATGCATTTCTTATGCTTCATTGATCTGCCGAGTTCAATGTCATCCTTGCCGCTCACAGTTCACAACTGCCCCACCACCTCCTCATAGCCTTTGACCCTCTTTTTTCCTTTGAAAGGGCGTTGTCATCTGCCTGAGTATAGAAGAAATGATGATACTACACTCCAAAGGTTAGGCATGCTGATTTCAGCATATTAGCAACCACAACTGGCTAGTTAACGCTATTATGAAAGTTGATTGCAGAGTTTCAATGCTTCCTTTTCTTCTTCTTCTTCTTACTCTTGAGTTTTGACATAGTATGGGGGTATTTTGCTGGGCCGTGATGCTCCCATTGGCCTTTTCTGCTGTCATTTATGTGTCATGTTAGACCACATTCATAGGGTGCAGGGTTAGACCAGCCGAGGCCATGCTACCAGGGGTACATTCATAGGGTGCAGGGTTAGACCAGCCAAGGTCACGCTACCAGGGGATTCGAGTTCAATCCCCACTTTCTCTAGACATAATTATTGCATGTGCATCACAAATACTTTGAATACCAGATGCTATTAGAAGTTGAAACCAGTTGGGGCTACGCTGCAGTCTTGGTAGGCATTATGTTTCCACAACTTGTTCATTACAATGACGTGTAATTTTAACTCATGTTGTATTTTTATCCAAGCAGCATGAACATCAGAACTTTACTACCTTTATGTTTCTAATCTGTAATGCTGTGATAGATCACAAAATGTTCTGTAACTTAGTGAGCAGCCATTTAGTAGCTATTTGAAGATTGTCACTTCAAATTGAGATAGGATCAGATTATATTCCTATGTAAGGTGATGAATGTCTACAAACAAAGAATTTATCTTTATATTTAGTTGTCTCCCATAGTGACACAAGACATGCCAATACTAGCATGTCTAATTTATCTTTAAATTGAATAGTGTTACAATAATACTGTGTAGATTAATTTGAATTTTGTTCTAAATAGTTGTGGAATAACTGCACTGTTTGAAAACATCTTTAATCTTATGTTGCTTTGGTTCCTATTGCATGGTAGTACATCTTACTTTACGACATGCCAATTATAAAGTTTCTTTTTGTAAATGACATAACATATTAGTTTTAACAATGTGACATACTCCCTCCGTCTCGCAAAGACTGTTCATATAGCTTTCAAAATTTGTCCCACAAAGAGTGTTCTTTTAGCTCGTATTAAATGCTCTTCTCATTAAACTAACACCAAGTACCAAGGAAATATTGCATTGAGAAACACATGGAGCCAATGAAATGCTTATTTGATGCCTCTTTTCAAGTTCCAATGCATAATTAATTAGGGGTAACAAAGTCATTTGTCACAACTACTAGGATGTTCTAAATTTTCTAAACGAACAGTCTTTGTGGGACAGAGGGAGTACTAATATATTCCTACAGTAAGCAAACTTTAATATTTAATGTCTGTCAAGGGAAACTTCCCTCACTAATGTGCATAGATTCTTTTTTCATACTTGTGCATTTGCTTCTTTTTGCAGAAATATTCGAACTATATTTGTGCATAATTTTTTAGGCTGCTTTATGGATGTTCTTATGCACGGAAATCTTGTTTCTCTTGAGCACAAGTTGTTCAGCTGATGAATTTTGTTTAATAACAAAACACTGTATTTACCTTGTATACTTATGCCAACCTTGGTCATCTCCAGATGTGCACTTGGCTAGTGTGCCCATCAGTTTGTAACAATGTGACACTCCTCCTTGACAACTTGTATGAAATAATGGCCTATTGTTTATTCATAGAATATCAGTTTTTTTCCCTGTTTTAAAAATGCTAAGCTGTTACTGACACAAAGTGGATTTTGGTAACAACTAGTTCTAAAGAATACGCTGTTTGTTGGTTTTGCAGTTGTGGCAGTTGGAGACACTTCTATTGCAAAAGGATACCTACATGAACTACAGCCAGGCACTAAGTTACACAAGCCAAGCACTAAGCCAGAACCTAGCAGGCTTAAGGAAAAAGAGTCCAATTCGCAAAATAAGCACCACACTTAGTTACTACTTGGAGGATAATTGGAAACGCCTGTGGGTACTTGCATTGTGGATTGGGATAATGGCTGGACTGTTCACTTGGAAGTTCATGCAGTATCGCAACAGGTATGTCTTTAATGTGATGGGCTACTGCGTGACAACTGCAAAAGGTGCTGCTGAAACTCTGAAGCTGAACATGGCAATTATCCTTCTGCCAGTATGCCGAAACACCATTACATGGTTGAGAAATACAAGGGCTGCACGGGCATTACCATTTGATGATAATATAAACTTCCACAAGGTTAGCCAGTTAACCATTAGTTTGTTATCACCTCTTTTTATCCATATAGTTATAGATTTTAGCATTACTGTATTTTGTACCTTATCAATCAAGTTAGGCTGAGTCCCCGTCTGTTCATGTAGATGTAGGCACTTTCAAAATTATTTTCATGGGTTTAACTTTTTTTTTCCTTAAAAAAGGAACTATGCGCTCAGAAAAGTTGAATTAGAATACAAGAATTGTTTTTATCGTTCTGTTCATTTGATGTGTGTATTTATGTACCAATGCATCGTGAGCCACAATAATTTACTCAGTGATCCATAAAAATGAAAAAAATGTATTCAGTAGGTACTAAATTCTGTTAAAATTTCTTTATGAATTGAATCATAAGGAGAGAATAGCATGTACACAAAAAGCACAAAACACACTGTCCACCTGCTCGAATAAGTTGGCATTCTGTGCTCCATCTTATCTGTACTTCTGTACCGAAACACAATGTATGCCTTTTTTCATATGCTTACTCACCTGCAACGACCAAGGATAACTTTATCATATTAGTGTTGTAGAAGAGAACCTACATTTAACAACTACGGGAATTTGAGTTACATGGGCTGCTTGTTGCCACATATGAATATTGTTACTGCTTTGTCCATCTCAGAAAACTAACAGCAAGAATTTTTTTGTTGTTCTAATGGGCAGACTATTGCAGCAGCAATTGTTGTTGGTATAATCCTCCACGCTGGGAACCACCTTGTATGTGATTTTCCGCGGCTTATAAATTCATCAAATGAGAAGTATGCTCCTCTGGGCCAGTACTTTGGAGAAATAAAGCCAACATATTTTACATTGGTCAAAGGAGTGGAGGGCATCACCGGTGTAATTATGGTCATCTGCATGGTTATAGCTTTCACTTTAGCAACACGGTGGTTCCGCCGTAGCTTGGTGAAGCTTCCAAAACCATTCGACAAACTTACTGGCTTTAATGCCTTCTGGTACTCTCATCATTTGTTCATTATTGTGTATCTGGCGCTCATTGTTCATGGCCAGTTCGTGTACCTCATTCATGTCTGGCACAGAAAAACGGTGAGATTTTATTTATTTGTCTTCATTCTCTGTACATGAAACAATTGAAGTTTGCATCCTAAGGTATTTGTTTTTTTTTTTGATACAGACATGGATGTATCTGGCGGTGCCTGTTTGCTTGTATGTAGGGGAGAGGGTGCTGAGGTTCTTCAGGTCTGGCAGTTATTCTGTCAGGCTATTGAAGGTCGATCAAAAAGACACAAGAAACTTGAGCGTATATCCTGTATTTTTTCCAGCAACTAATCTAGTATTTTCCCCTCTTTCAGGTGGCCATATATCCTGGTAATGTGTTGACATTGCAAATGTCGAAGCCTCCTGCTTTCCGGTACAAGAGTGGGCAATATATGTTTGTTCAATGTCCAGCGGTGTCACCCTTTGAGTGGTAATTGGTACTTGCCACACTAGATTTTGATTGAACCATACCATTGCTAGGAGCCTAGGACTGGAACAAATTTCATGAATATTTTTTAAAATGCAGTTTTGATGCAGCCCATTGCATATTGAGCATTTGCATTTCCTTTCTCTTCGCAGGCATCCGTTCTCAATTACTTCAGCGCCCGGGGATGATTTTCTCAGCATTCATGTTCGACAACTTGGAGACTGGACACGAGAGCTCAAGAGGGTATTTGCAGCAGCTTGTGAACCCCCAGTGGGTGGTAAAAGTGGCCTTCTTAGAGCAGATGAGACAACCAAGAAAGCGTATGAACCCCAATCCCCACCCCACAACGAGCATCATTAAAAAGGGTTGAATCTGTGCATTATATCTCCTTAACAAACCACGGGTTATAATATTTGCCTTTTGACAATGCAGGTTACCAAAGCTTCTGATTGATGGACCTTACGGTTCTCCTGCTCAGGATTACAGCAAGTATGATGTTCTTTTACTAGTTGGATTAGGAATTGGTGCAACTCCTTTTATCAGCATACTGAAAGATCTGCTTAACAATATCATCAGAATGGAGGAAGAGGAGGTAAAGTTACTGTTTTCCATATCTTCACTTGTCACCTTCCTTCATCTAATTTGTTATGGACCGAGGTCCATTAAGGATAACCACCGCCGGGAAGATAGCCGGGCGGAGTCGGCTTGGAGGGAGACTAGACTATTTGGGGATTTGGGAATAATTCTTCATTGATTTTCTGATTGCCCCAAAGGAGATACAATCTCCATCCTTATATAGATGGGAAGACTTGACCCCGAAGAAACTAATCTAACTTGACCCTTAAGAAACTAACCTAATCTTATCTCTAATTGATCCTATCCCTTGACTCAGGTACTGTTCACGCGTGTACTATTCACGCGTGTACTATTCACGCGCTACAGTACGTGGGCCCAGGCCTAGCTGCTGGTCCCACCCCCATGACACTCCCCCGCCCTTATTGAGCAGCTCGCCCTCGAGCTGCACCAGAACGACCGACTCGACACACGATTAGCCTTTTACATCTCGGCTAAAAAAATGAAAAATAAAAGAAGACTCTTTATTTGTGGTGTAGGCTGGGTCGTTGCTGGACGGAGCGCCTCCTGGATCCCACGGAAACAACTCAGCTTTTGACTGCAAATGGGCTGACAACAGAAACACGTGGCAGCCTACCAGGCACGAACCGGTCGGTCCAGCCCATGGCAACCAACCCAACTCAACGAAGTCAGCCCACCCTAGACCTTCCTTCCGTGCCAGAACAGAGGAGCTGACCGCTGCAGTTCGTGCCGAAGGATGCACCGCCAGCTGCGTCGGCGAACTAGAACCAGCCCCTGGCCAACGGCAACGGAGACGTCCCCTCGGCGGGCGGCGACGAGGAACAGCAGAGCTCCACGAGGCTGCAGGACACCGTCGTGGTGGTGGTGGCTGTTGACGAGGCTGACCGCGGATGCCTCGAGCGGAGCCGCTCGACGCGGGTGGCTGTGGCGGCACCGGAGGCCGCGGTTGGCGACGAGCGCCCACGGCGCGGTCGATGTGGATGGCCGGGGTGGCGGCTGCGCCCAGCGCCATCGCTGCCCTTTGGAGCCGCGCCTCCCGATCTCTTATCTGGCGGCGCATCTCCTGCACTCGTCGGCGCGCCACGAAGCTGCGGGCTGCGGTCTGCAGCCGCATTGCCGCCTCCTCTCGCTGCAACCGCAGCGCCGCCGCTCTGCGCCGTGCGAGCAGCGCGCGCGCCCCAGCCTGGAGTCGCACCGCCGCCTCCTTGCGCTGGAGTCTAGCGAAGAGGTCGAGCAGCTTTTCGCAGTCCGCCCGTGCATCGCGGCACAAGTCCACTATCGATGCGCATGAGTCCGCTAACGACGCGAGGGCAGCAGAAGCCATGGAATCGGATCGAAACCGAAGCTAACTGATACCAGATGTTATGGACCGAGGTCCATTAAGGATAACCACCGCCGGGAAGATAGCCGGGCGGAGTCGGCTTGGAGGGAGACTAGACTATTTGGGGATTTGGGAATAATTCTTCATTGATTTTCTGATTGCCCCAAAGGAGATACAATCTCATCCTTATATAGATGGGAAGACTTGACCCCGAAGAAACTAATCTAACTTGACCCTTAAGAAACTAACCTAATCTTATCTCTAATCGGTCCTATCCCTTGACTCAGGTACTGTTCACGCGTGTACTATTCACGCGCTACAGTAACGTGGGCCCAGGCCTAGCTGCTGGTCCCACCCCCATGACATAATTAGTGAAATAACAGATACAGATTACATTTGAACAATGTTCTTTCTGTAGTATTCTGGCATCTTTCTAACAACAATTATGTGTTTGCACATGTGTTGACAGGATGCTTCCACTGATCTTTATCCTCCAGTTGGCCCAAATAAGCCACACATTGATCTGGGAACACTTATGACAGTCACCTCGAAACCAAAGAGGGTTCTAAGGACCACAAATGCTTACTTTTATTGGGTTACACGTGAGCAAGGTTCTTTCGATTGGTTCAAAGGAGTCATGAATGAAATTGCTGAATTGGACCAAAGGGTACATAGTACCAATTGACCTCTTGTTTTGTTTGAACTGTGACTTGTTCTCATCAGAATCTTATGTTCCCTTTCGTGGGTTTACTAACAGTTTACCCTTTGCTCCATTCTAGAATATCATCGAGATGCACAACTACCTCACTAGTGTTTATGAGGAAGGGGATGCTCGGTCAGCACTCATCACCATGCTTCAAGCTCTGAACCATGCCAAGAATGGTGTTGACATTGTCTCTGGGACTAAAGTAAGTACTGTAGGGCAATTAGCAGCTCCACATAAGTCAACTATATTTAGAATGTGAGTTTAGTACCTGACATCTATTAGCATAAATGATCAAAACAGTGTCCAATCACCTTTTTAAGATATCAAGCTAAGAGTCACATCTCATCATCCATATGCTGATTTTGCAGGTACGGACACACTTTGCGAGACCAAATTGGAAAAAGGTCCTATCTAAAATTGCCTCTAAGCATCCGTATGCCAAGATAGGTTAGTCTACATTACATTATCTAATTAAACTTCTGTCTTTTCGATAGAGTCATGCACAGCCTTGTGAATGAGTTGTGTCCTTTATGAAACTTCATCTATTTATTGTTTCATAAGGCATACCACTACATAAATATGCAAAAATGCACCAGCAGTTTAAAGACTGAAATCAAAATTCATTAAGGTTTGACCCCTATGATTGAGTGAAACAGTGAGAATAGCTAGGTCAAGCTGATCTGGTATTTAATTTCCATTAACAACTTCACCCAGAGGAGCGCGTGTGACCGATGCAATCAAACTGTTTTCTATAATGATATAGTTATCTTGTGTAATCCAGAAAAGAAGATGAATTAAAGTTATACCATCTATGCATTTTGTAAAAGAACTTGTTTGCACACAGGTGTATTCTACTGTGGAGCACCAGTTCTTGCACAAGAACTAAACAAACTGTGCCATGAATTCAACGGGAAAAGCACAACGAAATTCGAGTTCCACAAGGAGCATTTCTGAATTCAAGTAAATACCTGGCGCCGAACAAGGATAGATTATGTATGTGTACAGCATTTTTGTCTTGGTATATTCATATGGCCGAAGGACATGAGAGAGCAAAGGGAGAAGCCACCATGAAATGATTAACACCTGAGCATCTGACGCCCTTGCTTGTTTCTGGTGGCAGCTCTCAAATGCATAATAAAAGAGCACAAAAAGAGGTGATTTTGTGTACAGTCATGGATGGTACATTTGTCGTCCAATCGTCCATCTACAGATTGGATTTGAACCCCCAATTCCCAGTGGAACTGTGAGGAGTTCCCTTCCAGTTGGTCTCCAATGTACAGTGCACACATAAAGAGGTTGGGGTCCTTAATTTAGTTGGTATTGTTGGTAGCATGGTATAGGACATAGGAGGGGATACCACTAGTCACAAGGCTATTTAATTGTATTTTTTTCATGCAGCTGAGTGTCTGGCTAAGGCCAGAAGCACGGATATATTTTACATTTGTACTTACATACAGAAAAGCAAAACAAAAAGAGGTGAAAGGGAAAATGGTATACTCAATTTGAGCGTTTCTTATTGCACAGTGTTATTGATACTAGTGTACTACTACCTTCCTCCCATACTCCTTTCATCCCAAATAGTATGTTGTTTTAGTATTTGTAGGTTTATAGTTTCTGCTTACAAAAAGTATGAATTTATAAATGCTCGAAACAACTTATAATTTGGGATAGAAGCACTTTACAGACTCTGAACATCACCTGCATTCTGTCGTTCTCACAGTGAATGGGGAAAAGACAAGCGTATAGGTATTTCCCCGTTACTCCAATCTTTAGGGACGCTGTACTGGATGTTAACTTTGAGCGAAATCTCCCGCGATCGTTTAAGCTACTGGTGCACGTCAAAGTATCGCTGAACTCACCTTCCGCACGTAGCAATTGGAGCAAAGCGACGGTAAACCTTGGCAGTTGGGACTTGGAACTCTCAGCGAGTGATCGAAGGCCAGGCTGGCGGCGAGGCGAGCAGCGTGGACGCTAGGAGACGCCGGTGATGGACGGAAAGGCAGCTACCAGAGGCGGCGCCGGTGTGACGCAAGATGAACGAACTGTCAAGGCAGAAGCGGCGGAAGGAAGGTAGTAGTGCGGGCAGTGGATCATATAGTGGGCTCAGATTATTGGGCTGTTGACGGTTGTTGGGCCTTTGAGCTGGAACAAAATCTATCTTTCCGGCCCTTGGTGGTAGATCGGGCTGATGACGTCCGTGCGCGCGTCATCAATCTGGTCCGACCGAATGCGAAGGGAGCGTACTTGGATTCTTGGAAGCTTCATCCTGGTCTCGTCACCAAGCACAAGTAGACTAGCAGGCATGGGCAGCAACGTCACGGCCAACGTCAGGCCAACTACTTGAGATGGTTCTTCCCAGATACCCACGAGCCACGACTAATCGATGGCTTTGGAATCCCGTGTCGCTGAAAGATTGGCCACAGGAGCGTGCAAAAGAGTCCTTTTCAGTAGAGAGCTAGTTAAGATTCTGGTCGACAAATCTACTGCGGTACATTTATTCAGAAATATGTACTGATTTATACGACATATTTGTTTTGAGAGAAAAATAATGTAAGAAATTGAACGGAGCCTTCCGAGCCAGAGAAATAGAACTTCTCTCTAATTGGCAATGAGCGAAGCAGCATGCCGCTTGTCCTTGCGTACGTATTGTAGTGGGGATGGTTCTCAGTTTTCGCCATATATATACCTCGCTCCCGGCACCCCTGCCATTGCACGATCACACAAAGGCACATCAGCAACACGAGCCAAGGCAAAAGTCGCGCCAAACGTTCTCGCGTCTTCCAAGTTCCACTACTTGCAGCTTCCACCACTCCTCTCATCACCTCTGTTGAAGAGATGGACAAGACCGTCGTCCTCTATCCGGGCCTCGGCGTCGGCCACCTCACGCCGATGGTCCAGCTGGCCAAGCTCTTCGTCCAGCAAGGCGTCGCCGTCACTGTCGCCCTCGTCGAGCCGCAGGTCGAGTCGGCCAGCTTCTCCGCCGTTATCGCCCGCGCCGCGGCCACCAACCCGTCCGTCACCTTCCACGTCCTGCCGCCGCCCGCGCCGGCCACCGCCGAAGCCCGACTTGGGATGCTCGACTACCTCCGCCTCATGGACGCGCCGCTCCGGGACTTCCTCCGCTCGCTGCCCGCGGTCCACGCGCTCGTGCTCGACATGTTCTGCTCTGGGTCACTGGACGTCGCCGCCGAGCTCGGCATTCCGGCCTACTTCTTCTTCGCCTCCGGCGCCAGCTTCCTCGCCGTCTTCCTCAACCTGCCCAGCGTCGCCGCCAGCATGGACACGAGTTTCGCGGAGCTCGGAGACTCGACTCTCCGTCTCCCCATCGCTCCTCCGTTCAAGGCTACGGATCTCCCGAAAGTTATCCTCGACGACGACGAGGGCACCAAGGCCTTTCTCCGCATGGCCGAGAGAACCGCAGAGTCCAACGGGATTCTTATCAACACATTCGAGGCACTGGAAGCTCGGGCTGTGCGTGCTCTTAGAGACGGGCTGTGCAACCCTGGCCGTCCGACGCCGCCCGTCTACTGCATCGGGCCGTTGGTCACGGAAGGCGGGGACAAGAAGCACGAGTGCCTCGAGTGGCTCGATGCGCAGCCGGACAAGAGCATCACGTTCCTCTCTTTCGGGAGCATGGGCACGTTCTCCAAGAAGCAGCTCCAGGAGATTGCCGTCGGCCTGGAGAAATCGGGGCAGAGGTTCCTGTGGGTCGTCCGGAGCCCGAGCAGCGACGAGCAGAGTTTTGGTGACGCGCTCCCTGAGCCAGACCTCGACGCAATCCTCCCGGAAGGATTCTTGGAAAGAACAAAAGAGCAGGGGCTCGTGGTCAAGTCTTGGGCGCCGCAGGTGGAGGTGCTCGGCCACAGGGCGACAGGTGCCTTCGTGACGCACTGCGGGTGGAACTCAACGCTCGAAGGGATCATGGCGGGTCTGCCGCTGATATGCTGGCCATTGTACGCAGAGCAGAGGTTGAACAAGGTGTTCATCGTGGAGGAGATGAAGCTCGGAGTGGTGTTGAGGGGTGATGACGAGGAGGTAGTGAAGGCTGAGGAGGTGGAGGCGAAGGTCAGATGGGTGATGGATTCTGACGGAGGAAGGGCCCTTCGTGAGCATGCCGCTACTGAGAAGAGCAAAGCCGTGCAAGCACTAAATGAAGGAGGCTCATCTCAGGCTGCTTTTGTTGAGTTTCTAGATAATCTTTAGAATTTGAACCTTACATGGTGTCACATAGTACTACTTTTGTACCATTGTCGTGTTATTGAAAAAATAATTGAGTTCCATTTGTGCAACTCCGTTTGTTTCTAAATATAGATTATTTTATACTTATTTAGTTTGGTCTTAATGTTATATACTAAAACAAATAGAGTATTTCATATACTCCGTTTACTAGGAGTTTACATATTTTTGACCCAAAAAAATGTTGCTGCTGACTTAAATAAAAAATGTGATATTTCACACAAAATAAAGATTTTTATTTCCCAAATTATATTAGAAAAGTTTCACTCTTACTAGAAGGTTGATAACAACTTATTTTTTATTACCATTGATTCTACTTATACATCAACCCTTGCGCTTGCTTAAATTGGTATTTTAATAGAGGTTCCTAGAAAACTTGACTGCATTGTTGAGGATTTCGATTTGAGTATATAAAAATTGCTTCATCTCATTTCTATGTTTATTTCACACATCATGCATATTGTTGAACATAGTACTAGGGTTCTACTTTGAGGCCTGACTTCGAGACTTAACTTCGAGTGGGGGTTAAATGATATGACATTTCTCTACAAATCATGTGTCCATTTTCAAAATTGTTTGCACCATCATGTTAGTTGTAATTAATGCAACAAAACAAGGTCACATATGATATATTTATATTTTTAAATAAAGATTTACATTTCCTTTTATAGAAATAGAACATTGTAGTGTTTTTTTTATTAGCCCAAAACATTCTAGTACAATCTCTAGTCTTCATCTGAATATTTTTGCTTTGCTCATATCATTTCTTTTTCTTCGAACAATATTATTTGTTCTAGAACCACATGTGCAGTCTCTAAATGATACTTTACCTTTTCTTTTTATAAATTCTAAAGGATTTTCAAGTGTAAATGGTCCTCGTAGATAAATTCATCACCAAGCTAGCAGGCAACCGCCACTCACCAACATCGCTCGTCAGCCCGGCCTGAGCTGATACCCACTAAAAAGCTCTTCAGTAGATTGGTCAAAAGTAATGAAAACATTAAACTTGACCACCATAGTCAAAACCTCATTTCCCCTCTCGTACCCCAGAGGCATTTTTTGGTTCGTGCTTGCGTACCCGGACGAAGCGAGGTTTGCCCCGTATGTATATATATAGCCAACCCCGATGTTTTAAATCATGCGCTAAAAGATTTAGCATCCGGCGGCCTCCTAAAACAGCCGGTTAAATAGAGCTATAGCCGCAAAATAGCTGGTAAATTATGCACGGGAGCAAATAGTTGGACCTTGCTTATAATTAGGTGCATCCAGAGAGATAGCAGACGCATAGCTGACTATTTAAACCATTGCCTAGCTCCGGCCAGGCTCCATTTCCATTGTCACCACCACACGTGAAATAAAGGAACCAAAAGCAAACCATCCACCAAGCGGTTATTGCGTCTTCCAAAAGCTCATCACCTCCACTCAGACGCGAAAGGCCGTTTGGGCGATGGAAAAGACCGTGGTTCTGTACCCAGGCCACCTCATCGGCCACCTCAAGCCGATGGTCCGGCTGGCCAAGCTCTTCGTCCGCCATGGCGTCGCCGTCACCGTCATCCTTGTCGAACCTCAGGTGGAGTCGGCCAGCTTCTCCGCTGTGGTCGCCCACTCCATGGCCACCAACCCGTCTGTCACCTTCCATGTGCTGCCACCGCCCAACCCCGTCGAAGAAGATCCACGCAAGATTTTCGACTACCTCCGCCTCATGGACGTGCCGCTTCGGGAATTCCTCCGCTCACTACCCATGGTCCATGCGCTCGTGCTCGACATGTTCTGCGCTGGGTCACTGGACATCGCCGCTGAGCTCAACATACCCGCATACTTCTTCATGGCCTCCGGAGCTAGCATCCTCGCAATCTTTCTCAAACTTCCAAGTGTGGCCGCCAGCACGGATAGAAATAGTCTTTCCGAGCTTGGAGACTCATCACCGCTTTGTTTCCATGGTACTCCTCCATTTAAACCTACGGATCTCCCACATGTTGTAGTCGACGAGGGAACCTCCCAAGGCTTTCTTCGCATATTCAAAAGGTTGCCAGAGGCCAATGGAATTCTTATCAATACGTTCGAGTCACTGGAAGCGCGTGCAGTGGGTGCTCTCAGGGATGGGTTGTGCGTCCCTGACCGCTCGACACCACCGGTCTATTGCATTGGGCCATTGGTTACGGAAGGTGAAGACAAGAAGCAAGAGTGCCTCGAGTGGCTGGACACACAGCCAGACAATAGCGTCATGTTCCTCTCTTTTGGGAGCCTGGGAACGTTCTCCAAGAAGCAGCTCCACGAGATTGCCGTCGGCTTGGAGAAATCGAGGCATAGGTTCCTTTGGGTCGTCCGGAGCCCGAGCAGCGATGTGAAAAATATTTTTGAAAAGCTTCCCGAGCCTGACCTTGACGTGCTCCTCCCTGAAGGATTCTTGAAAAGAACGATGGACCGGGGACTCGTAGTCAAGTCTTGGGCGCCGCAGGTGGAGGTGCTCGGCCACAGGGCGACAGGTGCCTTCGTGACGCACTGCGGGTGGAACTCAACGCTCGAAGGGATCACGGCGGGGCTGCCGCTGCTGTGTTGGCCGATGTACGCGGAGCAAAGGTTGAACAAGGTGTTCATCGTGGAGGAGTTTGAGCTTGGAGTGGTGTTGAGAGGTTATGATGAGGAGGTAGTGAAGGCCGAGGAAGTGGAAGAAAAGGTCAGGTGGGTGATGGGTTTGGAGGGTGGAAGGAGCCTTCGTGAGCGTGCCGTAGCTGAGAAGAGCACTGCGGTTGAAGCGTTGAGAGAAGGAGGGTCGTCTCATGTTGCTTTTGTTGAATTTTTGAATAGTTTGTAGACTAGATATTGCTTTGGTGTGTGCTCTTGTCATGTTGATCACCATCTATTTGAGGTTTGCGTTTCATTTGTCATATACTTCCATTCATCCAAAATAAAATGATGTTTTGGCATTCAAACTTTGTCCTAAAATAATGTTTTAGGATTCAAATCTTATGCATGTATAATTTGGTGCGTTGATCTCATTCATGCACGATCAAAATGGATATAAACTTTCTTCATTTTCTATATGCAACAAGAAACAAATAACTGAGGGTAAATGTACCCCCAATCCATTTGAAAAATTCAAAAGTCATTGTTTTTCGAACTTAATCTGTTAGAAAAATTCAAAAGTCATTGTTTTTAAACGAAGAGAGTACAATGTTGGGCACTTTTGAGTTGTAAATCGAGAACCGTACCGACACCAAACTATTGAAAGTGTGTTTTTTTGCATACATTGTCGACATCTATTGTTGTTTTTATGCGAGTACTAACGTGTGTAGGATCAACTTTTGTTTTAAGTACATGGCCACCGAAAATCTGAACTGCACTGGCACCGCATACAACGTGGCTTCAAATGGTCGTTTCTAGTGTTTCTCACTAAATTTGTAAGCCTTTTAACATGTGACAATCATATCGCAATGACATGTGAAATCACTTTTTTAGTAGTAATTGAGACAGGTAATGGTATCAAATCTTGGAAGGCATGCGAATTCAGTTTTTTTTTGAAAAAAAATGTCTCTCGTTTAGGGGCCGCACGGTGGTAAAATTCTCGGTGCAAGCCGCAAGCCGTCGGATGGCTGATCGACGTTCTTGCAGCGTCGGACGCCCCTCGGAGGGTCTTGTTCCATTCCTCTCCGGCTGTTGAATTTTTTCTTTATTTTAACCCTTTTTAATTTAATATTTTAAAAATAACCCACACCGAACTATATTTCCAAAAAGTAGCCTTTTTGGTCACACCACGCTCCGTAGCGCGACTAATACTTGAGTCGCGCCACATCAAGTGACGCGACTAATGTACACGGTGGCATTGAAAAAAAATCGCAACCATACAGCTTAAGGGGTTCCTCCCACTCTCCTTTAGCCGTGTTTCCTTATTCCTTTTAATTAGCAAATGAGCTTCTAAATTTATGAAACTCGAGATGTATGATATATATAGTGCATATGTTCCATTTTAACTATGTGCACTCGAAACCATGGTGTATAAAATGAGAAATCTAATTTTGAAATAGCCTAAGTGTTATTAGATCAACACATGAAAATTGCTAAGTCTGAAAATATAGTCAACTAGTCAACTTCGGGCATACTTTTTGACAAATTTTACACAAAGACCTTAAATACTTTTGGGCACAAGTGAATTTGGATGATCATAGGAAAGTTTAGAGAAGTTGTTGGTCAAATATAACAAAGAATTCATAATTTAAGGGAGGCTTAAAGTCGGAAAGTTATGCTGTTTTATACTTAGCTGACAAACTTAGAAAACAACACAACTTTCCAACTTTAAGCCTCCCTTAAACTATGAATTCTTTGTTATATTTGAACAACAACTTGTCCAAACTTTCATATGAACATCCAAATTCACTTGTAGCCCAAAAGTATTTAAGGTCTTTGTGTAAAGTTTGTCAAAAAGTATGCCCGAAGTTAACTAGTTGACTATATTTTCAGACTTAGCAATTTTCGTGTGTTGATATAATAACACTTAGGCTATTTCAAAATTAGATTTCTCATTTTATACACCATGGTTTTGAGTGCACATAGTTAAAATGGAACGTATGCACTCTACAGATCATGCATCTCGACTTTCACAAATTTAGGAGCTCATTTGCTAATTAAAAAGAACTAGGTTCGTGCCCATGCGTTGCTACGGGCTATAATATAAATCTAATTCATTCATTCAACAAGTGTACAACATCTCAAAATAAGGTAAAAAATATCAAGATTATTTTATTTATGTAAAAGTCGAATGAGTATTAGTGTCAAGATATAGCACCGGATGAGTATCTGATACAAAAGCGCTCTGGAGCATCTGGAGCACTTGCAAGTATCCACACATCATAGCTCATCACTTCCTATGTTAATGAACAAAATCATACTCCTTGCTTCTTACTGAACTCTAAGCAATCCAGAACTTCTTGATAGCATTTTCTATGCCAATTTTTCTTGCTTGCTTTCCTTGAGATAGCTCTAGTGGTTCATTTTCCACCTTCAACAGTTACTTTGGTGACTATCTAATTCAAACACCTTATCCATATATGAATCACTGCATTCACTGGGATCTACCTATAAGTAAATATGTCTAAGATCGGCAAACAAATAGCGAAGACATGTAATACTTTCCAACAGCTCACTCGTGCAAACCGGAAGATACCTGCAGTGTCATGGCATAAGAGACATGTTTTAGAGGCTCTTATCTTATCAGTAGCACTTTCCAACAGCTCACTCGTGCAAACCGGAAGATACCTGTAGTGTCATGGCATAAGAGACATGTTTTAGAGGCTCTTATCTGCTAATGAGATAAGAATGAGTAGAAGGAATGCAGATCAGAATACAATTTGTACACCAATTTATCTAATTGCACAGCAGCTGAAATGTATTCGTATAGAAATAAGATGTAATCAGCCAATCTTCTCAGATTTACCACCAATTGATTGATCCACATTGATGAACCTACGATATAAAAGTGGGTAAATAATAGGGTGATTGCAAGACAACAACAATACGGTAGCGGCCAGGCATAGTATCTATTATTTAATATATACAAGATTTAGAAGAACCATGAAAACCCTGATTTTGTAGATCAATCAAGTGGACAACCTGAGCTAAAACAACAAAACAAAGTTTGCTTTCAGAACTGAAATCATACAATCCTGTTGCGAAAGTAAACAGCTAATTAAGGAAAAGTCATTCGCTAAAATGGGGTGGTTGATTATATTTATTTACCTCTCTGGAATTTTGAATGGATAAGCCTTCTATTGGACCCTGACTGGATCAGGATATAGGAAGAAGGAAATATTTGGGGCAAAAATTAAAACAAAATTTGCTTTCAGAACAGAAATCATACAATCCTGTTGCGAAAGTAAACAGCTAATAATTAATGAAAGGTATAAGATACATTGGTCACTTGCAGCACACATTCAGGTCTAATACTACTCCTATTCTAAAACAGAAATTCATTGGGCTCTCATGACAAACCTTATTAGCATCTCCACAAACGAAAATGACAGAATTTCCACAAAAAATAAATACGAAAGAAGAGTGAGTAAGCACCTGGAACATTCCTAGGGTACTTGGGTCTTTCATTCAACTCTCCCCTATGAAGTCATTGACTATTTTCATCCACCTCCATGTGTATCTCCTCTTCTACACATTAAAGCCAGGCCATTGAGGAACTGCTCATGTTCATGAACTGGATATGGACATAAGAAATAATACCTTCACCATGCACTTGTGAAAGGCAGAATGATCTGCATGATTTCAGTGCACTAACCCATCAGGAAGATAAAGCATACAAAAGCTTGCATTAATTGAATTAGCATAATCAATAAAATGTAATGAAAGCTACTTGAAAGCAAAAATAGTACTTACTTTAATTGAATTGTCAGCAGTTGAGCTCATCAGAATAGGTTCGTTGGCAAAAAAAATGAAGCGAAACTATAGATTGATCATGGGCCTCCCTAATCACAGAATGCAACCATCTCTTCTCAAGATTCCAAATGCTAATAATGCCAGAAGCCCAGAAGAACCTCCAGAGGCCAAAAGGGGTTGCCCATCTGGGGGAAGATAAATTTAGGAAAGAACACTTTAGTTCGAGACATGAGAGCGGTAATAAAATGGTAGGCCCAAGACACCCATTATCAAAAGAACAAGAAATAAAATTCTTGATGGCCTGGCCACATTTTGTTTGTTGCCAAACATTGCAATGCCAGTTTAGTCATGCCACAGTATCTTAGCTAGTTTGTTTGCTTTACTACCGCCACAACTTTGGTGCACCAAACCTTCTTAAAATGCATGTCAGGGGCTCAGTTTCTTCGCCACAAAAAAAATATTTGGCATGGGACACTTGCCTAATCTTAGTTATGACATGCTTATACATGAACTAAACATGTGCAAAGCACCTAGGCGATTTATCAAAAAATGCAAGTGATTTATAGGGAGGAGATTTTAGCAGAAATTGTATTGTTACAAGCTTGTTCAAGCTTAGTAGTCAATAGTAGAAAGTATAGTTACTGAGCTGGATCTCAGGTATTAAGGAAGTGGGTGGCGCCTGTGTTTAGCTACAAACACACATTAGATTTGAACACACTATTTGTAGACCTTCCAGTCATGCAGGACTTTTTGAGTAAAATTTAGCTAATATTAAACTTGACACCATATGTTGAAAAAGTAAAAAGAAAAAAAGCACGTATAACAAATCTGAGTACAAAGTTGTAATGAGAACAAGATGTTGAGAACAATACAGAACCAATTTGAAAGAAAGAAATGATTGCACAATGCAAGGTCGCCCCTTTCACACACATAGGGTCTAGTGTCCTTGGTTGATTCATGTTTAGCGATTCACACATAGAGTCTAGCGATTCGTGTTTAGCTACAACAGGCAAGTAGCCTGACGACACTGGTGATCCAGTGCTTCATCTGCTCCTCAAAAGACGCGAGTGTGAAGGCATACCTACGTATGTCTTGGGTTGATGGTGGGTTGGTGAGGTACGGTGGTCCACTGGTCTCCAATCCTCATCTGGTTAAATTAAAAAAAAATCCCCATCTGGTGCCCCATGGTAGACGAGCCTGTGTGCAAGATGACCATAAAAGATGACATGAAAATTCTGAGAAAAATTGTCTACCAAACCAAGACTACACAGACATTTTTGTAACCTGTGTAGTTTAGAATTGTGAAGGTTGAAACTTAGGGATTTGAGATCAAAGAAATATGAGATCAAGAACAATTGGGGATTAAATTATACATAGTTATTTCTATGCACATTAGTGGTTTGAAATTTGAAGTCATTCATTCCATTGGGCATATATTTTGAACAGAGGAAGTGCAAACCTTCAATTACGTTCAGTTGATGCAGCAACAGCAAGAGATATTTGTGTATCTCAAGCCTTCACCACACTGACAAGTTTCATACCCATATAACTATTTCTAATCTAACTATTTCTAGGAGGTAGCATGACAGAAAATATATCACCAAAACACCAAATCTCGCAGCACCATTTTCATGAAAGAATCCTAAATTGTTTCATTGAAGAATAAACAATTCACAAGATAATATACAGAAATCCATAAGTCCTATTTTTTTCTTGCAGGGAAACTAAAAATAAGCCAAGAGTAGAACATAGTTTTGAATAATAAAACAAATATATACCGACACATACCATCTGTATAGGAACCCAGTGTGAAGTTGAGAAGCTCATAGGGACGAAATACATCTGAAAGAGTATTTTCCAAGCCACCAAGTACATGTCTGAGTCACACAATCTCAATTGGGATAAATATAACAAACTTAAATTACTTGGAAATAACTTCATATGCATATTTAGCCAGCTTGAACCAACTTACCATATGTAATGCTCAACGCTTTAGCTGATAGAGAAACAATTGCAGCAAAGAGGTTAAGTTGGTATCAAAGGCTTCATTGTAAGTTGATATCCCAAGAGAGTTCCACAAAGGATATGCGCCCCTACAGGAATGCATAGATTCAATTTTTCTGGATCAATAAAGAAACCACAAGGAAGGCAATTGTATTGGCCACATCCATTTGGACTGCTTTAACATATGTGCAGCAACAAATCCTTGTTGGAATGCAATGGAGAAACACATCTGAATTTCTTACAATTTTAACAGAAAAGGAATCTGCATTTTAATAAATGTCAAATGCAGGTTGTTCACGAGATGGAGGAGAGATGTCTGACCACAAATCTCGTATAAGAATTCATAATCGGAGAGGAAATTGAGGAGAGAACTCACCTCGAGAAAAGATTGGACTGGGACGAAATCAACGGTCTCCACCCTATGTGCTCCACAACTGCATCAATCCAAAATGTCACAAAGATGTATGCGAGGCAAATATGAGAGAGTGAATACATACCTATGCGCAGTGACGATGTCGACCCGGCGGTGTCGACCCAGAGACGCGGCGGCAGCGGAATGACCTGGAGGCGCGGTGGCTCCGGCGTACAAATGGAGACACGTCGACCCGGATAGGCACGGTGGTGGCGTCAGGTGATGGAGTGGCGGGCTGGAATGGGTTCCGCCACAGGCTAACTGCCGCCGCCGCTGCACATCGATGAGAGGAGAGCCGCCACCAGCTACTGGCAAGTCTGGCACCATGTTGTAGATTCCCGATCCGGTGGCGGTGTTGACCTGGATACGCGGTTGTGCGGCGGCGGTGGCGACCTAGCGGCAGCGTCGATCCGAAGATGAGAGGTGCGGTGGCACGGCGACGACATCGACACAAATACGTAGATGGCGTCGATCTGGTGGAGGTGTTGACCCGGAGACGGCGTCGGGCGGCGACTCGCGACGGGTGAGCTGGCGTTGCAATGGAGGAGGGGACAACATGCGGGGGCGGCGGCGACGAACGGGGGTAGTAGAGAGGGTTGGGGATGGTGGCGGCGGAGGGGAGCAGGGACGGCGGGGGTGGGGAGGAGCGGCATCGGCAACTTGCCCGCGGTTGGCGTGCATCCAGCCGCTGCCCTCAAGTGCTCCGTCGAGGTCGGGGTCGATGCATCGGAGAGGACGGAGGAGGCAGGGGCGCAGGTAGTGGGGGTGCGGTAGGGTTTCGGTGAAGGGCAGGCGGCGGCGGGCAAGGATGGAAGTGGGACGGGGGTGTCGCGCGAGGAAGGGCAAGAGATCGAGCGGGGCGATCGGACGGATAAAATCGATTGCGAAGCGGAGAGAGAGGCAGGGCGGATGCGCGGACGTGGGGGCGGACGCACGGGGGGGGGAGCGGAAGAAAGTACCAACAGATTTTTTTCTCCACTTCATACTTTTTAGGAGTAGAGATAAGGAAACGCGGCTAAATGAGAGTGGGAGGAGCCCTCAGCCAGTACGTACTGAGTTGTCGCTTCTGAGTCGCGCCACAGCGCTTGGCGCGACTCAGTCTGCCCCGTAAGCTATGACTTTTTCCAATACCATCGTGTATATTAGTCGTGCCATTTTATGTGGCGCGACTCAAGTATTAGTCGCGCCACGGAGCGTGACGCGACCAAAAGGGCTACTTCTTGGAAATATAGTTCGGTGCAGATTATTTTTAAAATATTAGATTAAAAAGGTTAAAATAAAGAAAAAATTCCTGGCTGTCCCTCTCCTCCCCGTCCCGTCGGCATGCACGACATCGGCCTCTCCGCCCGCGCCGCCGGCGCGTCCTCTTCCTCCTCCTCCCCCTCCCCTTCCGCCGCCGGGGACGACGACGACGAGTCCAAGACCCGGAAAGCGCACCCCGCCTTCGTCGCCGCTGCCTACACCCGCCTCCACTCCTCGCATCGCGCCGCCGCCTCCCTGCTGCTGCTCCTCACCGTCGCCGTCGCCGCCTTCCTGGCGGGCCGCGCCCGCCCTAGCATCGACTGCGCGACGCCGCGCCTCGACGCGCGCTTCCTCGCCCTTCCCGATGCCGCCGCCGCATCCGACTTTGGCTCCCTCGGCGTCCCCTGGTGTAAGCACTTGCGCCGCTCTTGCTTCCGTAGATCCGGTCTCTTTCTTCAAGCACTCTGGTTCTTCTTCGTGCTTTGACCAACTAATGATTCGTCGGGGAAAATTAATAACCTTCAAATGCCAATATAATCTGCACTTGCCAGTCTGAGTGTTAGATCCCGTTATCATTGTTGTTGTAGTAGACTTATATATAAGGCAACTCAGGCCCTGGCTGGATCTAGTAGTAGTAGTACTGATATTAATTTATTCTGCGCTCCAAAGATTCAGCTGAAATCCTGCCTGATTTTATCATTTGAATCATCACTTCTCACGATGGCTAATTCGTTAATAATTTTATAATTTGTAGGGGTCAAGTGGTACGAATTACCCACTGATTCCTATTACATGGCGTGAAAGAAATTATTTGTTTTAATTGTCCTCAACATTATTCTACAACTATTGGCAATACCTTGTTCTATTCATTTGTCTTCCTCCAAAAATAGACCACCTTGTTGGCAATAATGAACTGCTATAGAAATTGGATATGATCCAGATGACAGTGATGTTGTTTCAACATATTTGGATTATTTATGTGGAATAGGTTTTTGCTGCTATTAGGATGTGTGTACATGTTTTTTTTGTGCATAGTGAACTTGAGTTTTTCTTTGGAAGCTGTCACCCACCACTGCCTTCTTGGTAGAAAATTTTATTTCATGCATTGATTTGCATTATACGGAATGACATCAATCATCAGACTATCTTATCCGTTTTTTTTCTTCACAAAAGGCAGATCAAAAACAGGGAAGACAGTGGAATGGACTTCTAAAGACCTACTTAATGGATTGGAAGAATTTGTACCAATATACGAGACCCGCCCCATCAAGAATAACATGTATGGAATGGGCTTTGATCACAGCTTTGGGCTTTGGTTCATGACTCGCTGGCTTAAACCGGATCTGATGATTGAAAGTGGTGCTTTCAAGGGGCACTCTACTTGGGTTTTGCGGCAGGCCATGCCAAATACTAGGATTATATCACTCTCTCCAAGGCACCCTGAGAAATATATGAAGAAGGGACCTGCATATGTTGATGGGAACTGTACTTATTTTGCTGGGAAGAATTTTGTCGATTTCGGAAGCGTTGATTGGGAAAAACTGTTGAGAAATCATGACATTTCTGATCCCAGTAGGGTGCTTGTTTTCTTTGATGATCACCAAAGTGAGTTGAAAAGGTAAATTCTATTTGTAGAACTTTCTGTTAGTTTTTTTAATCTTGGTAAACTATAATTCTTATTCCGTGTACCATGTTTGTTGTGTTTGCTTACTGCTCTTTGCTCACCAAATCCTAACCATCAAAATGGCGACAGATCAAGCACTTCAACTTTTTAATATTGTTACTTTAAACTTGTTATGCGTAGGTTAAAGCAGGCATTAAAAGCTGGATTCCGGCATCTCATATTTGAGGACAACTATGATACTGGTACAGGTGACCATTATTCGTTGAGGCAGATCTGTGATCAACCATACATCAGAGGTTTGTCGCCTGTCACCTTCATAGATTCCTTGTGACAAAAAGTATGAATCTGAAAGAACATATGTGTATCCAGGTGGTGGACATAGCTGTTTTTGGGATAGTGATGAAGCAAGATTAAGGTCGAAACGGAAGAAGCTTTGGGAGAAGGCCGTGGAGATAGATGAACTATGTGGAGAGGGTGATGCATGGTGGGGTGTTAGAGGTTACATGCGAGACAATTTCAACCATAGCAATAAGGTCATTTCATATGAAGAGCATTTCCAGAACAGTAGGTTTGTTGAATCTGTGGTGGATTTGTATTGGGAGCTTCCTCCTGTTGCCGGTCCATCCTTAACACATCAAACAAGGTATGACCCAGCACGTGCAGCTGACCCTATCATTGAAGATGGTCGCTATGCCCTTTTCCGAAGAACCGGTCTAGAAAGATTGGATGCATCAGTGTTCAACGGTTACACCCAGATGGCATATGTTGAGATATCAAGTTCAAAGTTGAACACAAATGATGTTTAACTATTATTTTGCTTGCTGGGTTTATTTTCTTATGATGATAAATGTTGATAGACTTTGTACAGTATTGGTGCGTGATTCCTTGTACCACACTCCACATGTTTGCCAAATCAATCAACGGAGGGCTGTATTTGTTGGGTGAGGTATTATTTTCTGTGAAAATTGTTTGTGACTAATCACAAGGTCTATTTCTAGTGCCTGCACTACATTAAAACCACAAGGGTGAAAACAAATGGCTTGTGTGCTCTTGTGCATGTATATTACTCATATTAATCACTAGTAGCAATATGGAATCAGTGTAACCAATTAATCATATTGCTTTGGATATAGCAATCCAAAAAAATAAAGAAAACAAAATCAAGATCCAAACTTCCGTGATGACTCTAAAACCTTATACTAAGGAAGTTCAAGATGAGCTTCGCAGGTATACATGCGTTAAAATTTCCTAGATTTTAGATTGCTAGTAAATAGTTCAGTCTTAACGAGCTTGATCTTAACTAGTAAATAGTTCAAAACCGGCTCGAATTTGGTTTCTTCTTAATAAAAAGTGGTCTAGTTCCTCCTAGGTAGATCTTATTACTACTCCCTCCGTCCTTAAATATATGACGTTTAGGACAAGAAAATTAGTTCATTTTGAACTAATTTTCTTATTCTAAACGTCATATATTTAAGAACAGATGGAGTAGTAAATAGTTAGGTAAAAAAACTTGCATACCCCTAGGCCCCTAGATTAACTGGGTGCTCAACGAGGAATTTTTTAGATACATAACTGGGTGCTCGCCGATGGATATTTTTTAGACACACCAATCAACACGCCGTTGTATCAATATTTAACTAAATTGGGGAATTTCACATTTGTGCCTTGTTTAATTACCATGGCAACACGTAGTCGTAGGAGTCGTACCTTTGCATTCACAGACTACCAAAGGAACTATGACAACTCTGGTCTGTTCTGTTTTTTGCAAGGTCGAAGAGAACCGCCGCACTGAGTCACCAACTCAGCACACAACGTTACTTTTCTCGCACACCAAATCAGGCCTCGTTTAGTTGAAGGAAATTTTAATGAAATGAGTGAAATTTTTTACATTAGATTACGTGCACAGAGACCAGAGGTAGATAAAATTTTGATGACGGGGCCTCAGCATCCGCACGGGTAACCCAAAATCCAAAGCGGTATTCGTCTATTCGAGCATCATCCACTACAGGCCACCTAGGGTTAAAAAACCGGTGGGAACAGGCCGGCTAACCGCGGTAACCGGTCCTACCGGCCCGGACCGGTTCCGGTTCCGGCCGGTTTCCAACCGCCTAAATTTAAAATGTGAATTTGAATTAAAAAAATGAAAAATTCTCAAAAATACTTCAAGGTGTGTAGAATCTAATGGTGTCAAAATTTTTAAAAAATTCGTTCATTTAGTATACTAGTAAAGTGCACGTGCCGCAGGCACGTGTTTAAAAAAAACTAAAGACTTATGATGAAATACTCTAATTATTTTTAAAAACTTAAATTATAGTATACAACAGCATCTCACTTTTATGAAGATCAGTTTAAACAACTTTATTTAGTGAAAAAGATTTGTTTAATAATCAACTGAAAGCAATATTTACTTACTATTAAAAAAATATCATTTAATAACAAGCAACAACAGTTGAAGAAAAGGGTAAATGGTAATTTTTTTTAAATAAAAGCAGGAGCACTACTATGTCATATAAGAAGAAGCAACATTGGTACGTAACGCGCCGAAGCTGACACCACCACAGTAGCACACAATGACACAACACAAACCCTGAACAGAAACAAACGCACCCGACACAACACACGACCATCCTCAACCACTTGGGAGAGAAGATCGAAACAAACCGCCGAAACCTGCGTCGTCGTCACCAATGATGTATCATGCCGAAGTCGCAACCCACTGCAGGCTCGAACAGCCCCTGAGCTCCTCCACCATGGGACTGTCACCCTCAAACTGACGAGGTCCTTTTTTGTGGTGAGAGCGCACGCTCTTTTATTTGTTCTTGTTCCTGTTTCATTCAGAAACCACAACCAGTTTTGTCTTGCCAAACCAAGTTCCTGATTTTACTGCCACTCAGTGATTAAACTGGAGAGCCATATGTGTAGGCCACACAAACATGAAGATGGACCAATGTATAGGCAGATCTTGCTAGGCGTCAGAGGGATCCACTATTTCTATCATCACTTCTTTGGCACAGGTTCACAACACATTAACACCTAGAGAGAATTACCAGGATGACACCAGAAAATATAACAGTTTCTTATTTGATATCCAATCTCAAAAACTTTCCCATATGTTCTCATCTCCATTTTTTCTTTCCTATATGACACTACCGTCCATTTTAACCTCCACCACCGTTATCTGTCTACATAACGCGACGGGAAAAGACGGAATGCCCCTGGGCTGCACATAAGAAATCCCCGTAAGGCCCGTATGTTCGTTCCCGTGCGCTCGTCCGTTCCCCTTCGTCTTAGAAAAATCCCGCTGCTGGAGGGACGGAACCATAGATCGGCATGGAGGATGGCGAAGCAGGCTCGGAGGAGGGACTCTCGGTGGCATCAGCGGAAGGCGCGACCTCGGCGGCGCTTCGCGTGAGCATTGCGGCGCCTGGCGCTGTCACCGCAGCGCCTGGCTCTGTCCCCGCGACGCCGGAGCGCGATGAGCAGCTGCACGACACCGGCGGCCTCCCTGGACTCCGGTGGCACGCGGAAAGCCCGGCCGCCTTGCCTGCCGGACATGGCATGCGGGAGCCCGCCTCCCCGCCCTCGGCGGCGCTGCGGAGCGGCGTCCAGCAGAGACGTCGGCTCCCTGACCTCCCACGGCGCGCGGGGAGCCCGCCTCGACGGTAGCAGGCAGCACGCGGTGGCCTGCCTCCCACGCAAGAAGTGGCGCCGACGGCCGTGGCGGTAGCCCCATCGCCGGCGACGGGGATCCTGCACAGGCAGCTGATGCGCGGCGCGTGGGAGGAGCCCTGCCTGCCGGTCGTCACGGCCCTACCGCAGGCGACAGGGCGCTGCAGAGGCAGCCCAAGCACGGCGTTCGCCCGCACCCGAGCCCTGGCCTCCTCTGGCGGCGGTGACGGTGGCACGATCTGCGATGACGGTCCAGCGCGCTGTCTTGTGCCCGTTCTTATTAGGCCGGCGCGACCGCGCGAGGCACAGCGCGGCCACCTGCGCGACGAACAGAGGACCGGCGCCGGCGTCCGCCAGCGGCACGCGAATGAGACCTTCAAAAGCAACCAAAACCTGGGGTACAATGGTCATTTTGCAAGAGAGTTAACGGTGTTAAACACTCAAATGGATGGGAGTGTCAAATAAGAAACAAAAAACCAAAGTAGGGACATATAGAAAAGTTTTTGTGATTGGGTGTCGAATAGGAAACCATCATCTTTTCTGGTGTCATCCTGGTAATTCTCTCTAACACCTACTGTTCCATTATAGCTACCTGAAAATTGAGAATAGACAATTGAATTCTTCAGATGGCAAGCTGTTTTATGTCTTCTTTAATGTTGCAGAGAAACCTATTCCTCTTGTTTTTACTTGCTGATTGCACATGATGCATCTTACCATTGGTTTCTGAACATAATTCTTGTGTTTCATAATCTGAAATCTATGCATAATTGATAAATTGGAATTGTGCATCCTCCTATTGGATTGAAATGTCGGCACTAAAAGAAGGAAACTATGTTAAGAGTATAACTTGATCTGTGTTAGATTAGAGTACAGCTTGGCCTGACCTGTACCTCAACTGCAGTATACCAGCCACCAATACCCCTTTTAAAGTATGCTTTAGCAAATCCCACATTTGCATTTTGTATGAAAGGCTTCACTGGCTCTGCACTTCAAAGCTGATTTTCAGCTAAAATGATTTGGATTTTTAAAATAACAGCTGCATGTATCAAACTGACCATAGTAATATCGTACATGTTCACAATAGTTAGCTATAACTGTTATATAACCGATCATGCAAAACAAATCAGATTAAAAGAGGAGACAAGAAGACTCCATACCTGCAACCTTTTACGCACATCTAGATTAAGATGTGCTCTTGGTACCTGCTCCTTCCTCATCTGCCTGACCTTCATCTCTTCATCCACCTGCAGAAGAACGTATTGTAGCATGAGCTGGCTACAGGCCATTTGCTCTGGCAACAGTTAACGGAAAAATAAATGAGCAATTGATGAGTCATGAATAATTCAGTCCGGCAACAAGGATATGAATTTCGCGCCTGAGAAAAAATCAGCCCCAATATGCCTTAGTGCCAAACTAAATTAGTCTGACAAAAAACAAAACCCATTTAAACATTTAGTCGAATGTAATTGATGCACAGGTGAAAGCTAAAGAAACATAATCAGTTTTACAATTCAAAAAGATGTCCATGACAACGTGCAATTTTGTCCATACTAATGCAGGCAGCTCCTCTAATACTCGATTTCGGTATTGATGTTGTGCTGATGCCATTATACAAGTAATTAATACACAATCTTGCAGTTTCACACAATAAGCATCCCGCTGCGCATGTCACTGGTCCGAGATGTGCATAAAGCCATAAACCATGCATCACTTCAATGCAATGTCATTGCAGCCTAATGGAGCCAATTAAGCAACCCAATTTAAAATGTATACCTTTTTTTTCTTTTGATGGGTGTTGTGCACAATGGTCATGAAGCACACATCATCCACAAAATTTGCAGCCGATGGCAATGTCAGAAACTTTCGTCTGGAGCAATGCCGGAGACACCTATACGGTTATACCAACCACACCAGGATTCAACAGATGAACATGAATGATAGATAAAAGGCTATTCAGTATTCAGTAATCAAAATTCAGAGAAGTCAACTATCAATGTTTTCTGAAATATCAAATTTGGCGCACAGTATCGATAGTAACTTTGGATCCACAAAGAGAAATTCAAATAGCACCATATACTGAAGACCATTGTAGAAGAAATCTTTATATTGTAATTTAGCGGTTCCCTAATTATAAATAATTGGTGCGCATAATTGATAACCTCACTCAAGATGATGCCTTTCCTAAAATCCTAATAACCTACACACACAAAAACATGTTTTCCCTATGAAAATTATTTGCAACGATGTGCAAAAAATCAAGTAACCAAGTGTGTATCCAATTTATATATATATACTATAAGGAGCGAAGACAATTGAAAACTTTTCTCACCCAAATCGGGTCCGCTTTACCCCTCACGCCGGACCCACCCGTCATATGTTTTTGGAAGTGGATAGGGTGGAAGGACTATGATGTACCCAAAAATCACAATTTGGAGAGCGTTTCTGTCAAAAACGAAATTTTTTTCTCACCCTACCCGCGCATACCCGCCCACATGTACCCGCGACGGGCCCACCCGACCAGACACAGTGCCGCGGTGAAAGAAAAAGCTGCCGCCCCAGTTCGAACCCCATAGAGCTCATCTCAATTTTCTCCGTCGCGCAAGCCCGTCCGATCCTCCCCACCGTCGGCTGCCTCCGTCGGGATCCCTGGGCCGTGTTGGGAGCTCACCTCCCCACCTCCGAGCCGCCGGAGAGCTCTACCGCCGGCCGCCTCCGTCGGGATTGGGGCCGAACCCGAGAGGGCTGCCTTCGCCATCGGGGATTCGAGTCCCCATGTTCCTCCGCTTCACACAGTCGCCGCCCTGTCCGGAGCCCCGCCGAGGCCGGCCCGACCCCCGCCGCCGTAGTGTGCCCCGAAGCCAGCCCGTGCGCCATGGCAGCTGGCCCGACCCCACCGCCGTAGTGCGCCGCCGCAGCCGGCCTGCGCGCTGCCGTGCGCAATGGCAGCCGGTTCGCACGCCGCGCGCGGCCATGGTTGCGCGGCTGGCCGCTGCAGCGCCCTCGCTCGAGTTCGCCGCTGCTATCCCGCCGGCGTCCGACCCCTACGCGCACGCGTGCGCGGTTCTGGGCCGAGTACGCGGACCAACTCCACCTCTGCGGGAAGTGGCTGCGTCTGTCAGCGGTGCCTGGTGGGGAGGCGGAGCCTAGGACGCGGGCGGAGGTGCGGTTGTGCTGCGCGCACTGGAGGCCGTTGCATCTCCATCCCGCCGCCTTCCTCGCTGCTCCACCTCTGCGGGAAGCGCCTGCGTCCATGGATGTTTGCCAAGGCCGAGATCTCCGTGCATCAGATTTCAGATGATGAGGATCGCGCGCGCTAACCGGTGCGCCGGATGGCGAAGGCCTCGTATAGCCCAACCGTCCGCGTACATAGTCCAACATGCAACAGATTCAGAATCCAGACACAGGGTCCTCGCAGTCACTACGTTGCAAGTAAGCACACTTGAGTTGTTATTACCATATAATAATCGTAACAGTCGCCTGGTCCATCTCTGAATTACATGTACTGATGATAATTCATCATGTTCTAAAAACCAGGATACTAAAGAGAACTGGTAGGGTCTGGACACGATTTGAGACTTCTGAAAGCATGGAGCTATGAACAAAACTGAAGCTAAGTTAGACTTGCAGTCTTACAGAGTTGCACATGAAGTGTGGAGGTTGCTACTGCCCCTACATTGCACAAAAGGTACTAACTACTAAGTCATGAATAAAACATCCTATGAATCTGCTAGCTTCACTGTTAGCAGAACGAAATTCTAATACTTCTCCATGCCAGCACTAACAGCAAGACTAGCAGATGGAGGTGGAAGCCCCAAAGGGTGAATTAGGCACTACACTGCTGCACTGTAAAACCAAACCCACATTAGTACAGACAGAGTACAAACTAAGTATAGCATTTGGTCGATTGGTAATTTATTGAGACCTCAGTTGTGCAAGGGATAGAATCCCAGGGCAGTGTCATCCTCCAGTCATCAGGCAATGCTCCTTGCAGGTTGAAAGGGAAGTTGATCGACCGTGCATCGCTATTGGCACTGTCGCCAATGTCAGTCAAATCAACCGTGCATCTATTGGCCATGATAATGCTGTTGTTGGGATGGTGTGGTTGGCCAAACTCGATGTTTGTGGGGATCCTGTCTAGGTTCTGGAGTGTATTGGGCATTGAGGACCATTGATGCGATGTCCATCCCCGCTGGAAGATCAAGCGGGATTGCGGAGAGGACACTCATGGTCTGATGCTCTGCACCTGATGGGGGAAGCACAAGGGATGCAGCTGGCCTATTGCTGCTGCTGCTGCTGTCAATGATGCTCAGAGGGTTGCGACCAGAGGAAACTATTGAAGGCATGTAACCGCTACTATTGAAGGCATGTAACCGCTGCCATTGAACTTGATGGTGGAGGAGACGATGTTGGTCATTGTAGATGTGTTCTCTGAGCTGTGCTGACTTTTTATACCTACTCAATTATGGTTACGGGTTATCATATGAACCATGATTGAGTAGCCATTAGTTCTTTATGAGTAAATGTGTGTGTGTCTATATATTCTGAAGTTGCACTGCTTAATGCAAACAGAAAATTGATGTACATTTATTTTTAATAAATACATAATATTTACTTATTTTTAAAACATGTGATCATTTATGTGTTGATCCAGATCAAATATTAACTATTTTATAATATTAACTTGTATGAAAATCTTAAGTATATATTTTTAAGGTTGAACCAAATGCTACAGTTGAAGCCAATGTTATACAAAACAATAGAATTTTAGAAAAGAGAAAGTTCCCTTGTCTAAAACAATATGATTTGTCTTTGATTTTTGTGAACTGGTTTGCTTGAGTGGTCAATTCTAGGATTCCAGCCTTTTCCTCTTCTATGGGTTGTTGTCACTTTCACTAGAAATTATAAATATGCGCCAGCACACAGCCATTCAAGTGAATTTGGAGGAGTTACTCTTCAATTCAGTCTACATTCTTTATTTACCTATTTGTGGATAGCAGAGTTATGATATACATGGTTGGGATGGTATCTGGTGGTACTGTCTTTTATTATCACCATCGTCCTTTTTGTCTTAGTGCTTGTGTGATTTGCCTTCTAACTATTGCTAATTTTGTGAGGTGCAGAAAGCAATAATGAAAAAAATATGGAGGAGCATTGCCCAGAAAGATTCCACTTATATCAAAGGTCATAAAATAGTGTTGCGATTTCATTGTTTTTCACGCTCTTATGCTTTATAAAAGGACAAACTTATCTAAATTGTGTAATTTTTCCTAAACTTTTGCATACTATACTGACTGGTCTTTAATTGAAATGTTATTTCAGTACCATGAACATACTTTGATTTTACTGATTGTCCTCTAGGAAATATAGTAGTGTTCTTCAATTCAAGTTGTTTTGATCGAGTTTCTTGCATTTTACTGTGGAGCTCAAGCCTTAGTTTTCCTGTGTCGTTGCTCTGTCCTACAAGTTCATAGCAGCTGGAGCCATTTCTTGTGCACAGGATAGATTCGGCAGGCACATCTCTGCGTCACAAGCTTGACTTGTGCAGTAGCACTGCATTTTGACTCCGGTGGTAGAGGAATAGGGGGCAAGTAATGTTTTTTCTGGAGCTGGGTAAGAGAACAATTAATTTTTAGCACCTTATTAATCAAGTTGTTTTTACATAATGGCAACTTCATGCTAAGGATTTTTGTCTGCAACCTGTAGGTTTGGGAAAGCATCCTCTTGCATCAAATGGTTGATTTATTTATTTGCCATGTTTTTCTTTCTTGAGCTCTGACAATTTGCTGAGATAGCTGGATTGAACATGATTATAGTGCTTGATCAAAATATGTGAATGCTTTAAAATAGCCACATTTTAAGGTTCTGTAGTTCTGTTACACTTGCCTATTAATGTTGCTTTACGCCTTACGGTGATCGATAAGTGTTTATTTGGATAGGACTGTTTCAGAATGGTGATCAACACTTTTTGAGAATACGGGCACCATTTTATAATTCTGACATTTGATGATTGCTGATATTGTAGGATGGCCATCCACCTCTCTTAGTTGGTCAGACACCTTGGCATACTTTCAGCATGAGAGAAACAAAAGATATTGCTACAGGGTATGTCAAAGGTGAGTAATTGCCTTGACTTTTCTCTGATATATGATTGCATTGGAAGCTTTTTAATTAGTGAGTAGTGATTCAAATTGCTCTAATGTGGATGTCATTATATTTTCTGAAAAAAAACAAAGGATTTGCTGACAGCAAGTACATCACCCCACTTTGTTGTCACCGATTAACTAAATATAAATATGAGTGAAATGCATTTGCGGTCCTTAAACTTGTCCAGTTGTGTCACTTAGGTCCCCATACTCTCAAAATGCATTTTTGGCTCCCTAAACTTGAGCTCGGGTGTCATTTAGGTCCATATACTCTCAAAGTGCATATTTATCCCTCTAAACTTGGCTTCGGGTGTCATTTAGATCCACAAACTTTGTAAAGGCATTGTCATCTCAATCAAATTGATAAAAACTTAATTTTACACATATATAATTTAACTATAGTAAAATAAAATGTGTTTCAAATCACCGTATGTGTAGAATATTGATATGATAAATCCAAATAGATTGATATTCTTTTACTTTGGAGGAGGTAATATCATATAGGTGCACATGACAGACATGCTCAATTATTTTTGAAAGATTATTCAAATCTGAACAACTTGTGGTTGCACATTACTAAACTTAAATTAGGGATTTGTAAGATAAATTACTACTAGAAGGGTGAAGCTAAAGAAGCAATAAAACAAGTAAGAAAATATGCTAATGAAAATGATGGTTTGCTTTAAAATATAAAGTTTGATCTTATCATATTAAGTATATTAGTGGGATGATAATGCATTTCAAGTTTAGGGACCTATATGACACCTGAAGACAAGTTTAGGGAGTTAGATTTGCACTTTGAGAGTATATGGACCTAAATGACACCCGAGCCCAAGTTTAGGGAGCCAGAAATGCATTTTAAGAGTATGGGGACCTAAGTGACACAGCCAGACAAGTTTGAGGACTGGCCATGCACTTTACTCTATAAATATTATGGTCTGGTCCTTGTATGTAAAATTCATGAAGTATGTGATTGTTTTGTCTGTGGGTGCATGAAAACTAATGCATGCCTTCTTGTCTTGCTGTGTAGAGGTGAAGCTAAATTTGAGGGCCTAGGTAGAGTGCACCAAACTGCTAGCAGATAACACCCACTATAGTTGTTATTTAAAAGGATTAAGTTCAATTATGTAAGTTCTTATTTTTGCAATTGTAGCACAAACAATGCTATATAATTCATCTGTGTTGTGACAAAATTATAGTGATGTGTGCCTCTTCTAATACTGAGATTACCAAAGAGACAATAATTGGCTAATTGATAAATGTCATTTGGCTCCTGACTTTCTGGTTCTTGTCATGAAAATGGATATGAAACCTACTTAAATATGCAGGAATGAACTTCAGAACACCATCTCAAGTATAACTGAATATTACATTTTAACACCCTCTTAAGGCATCTCATGGCTGTTGTCCAGATTTTTGTTTTCCTCACTCCTGACAAATGGCTTGACCTTGTTGTGATGTGCTGCCCTCTGTTAAGACTAACATTTTAAGCCCTCTGCTGCAGATCAATCAGTCTCTCTGGTAGACTGGGGAAGAAGGCCAAGTGGATGCTTTCCAGCAAACGAAAACATGACGTAGTCATCATGTCTAACAGAGAGATTTGCCTTGGTTCTGTCTATCGCTCTATAGGGAAAATGATTCCGTTCTGTCTCCATTAGCCTTTACTTTCTTACCTGGCTGCCTATAGTTATATATACTAGCATTACTGCAAAACTAATGTTGATGAAGCCTTTGATTGTAATAAAGGGAATGGTGGGATTGGAGAAGTATTCCGAAAGTAACCTAGACAAAGGTTACCCGCGTGGAAGGTAGTCCATATGCGAAGAGAGTGTAATAGTGCTGCACCTGAGCTCGCACAATTGGCAAAGTATACAAAGCACTCTGCAGTGTGGTGTTTCACAGGTCATGTGTGTTGAGCAAATTATTGCTCATGATTGTAATTTAACTTCTGAGTAATAATAAAGCTTTCTAGTGAATTGAATGCATTGAAGAACTTTTACAATAGCAACTGGATGGTCCTAAGCTTGCTGTTCGGAGAATCTGATGTGCGAATAAGCTGGGTGTTTGGCAATTTTGATTATTTTTCGCGGATTGTCTGTCGTGATGGGTAAAATGACCTGAATGCCTCTAAGGCTGATAATAGCTCTTTTTTTTGTTGTAAATGCGAAAACAAAGTCAATGATTCTAATATCCTCACATTTTTTTGGGTTGGATCCTGATTTAACTATTGAAAAAAATGTAGAGTCTTTTGGTGTGTTCTTGGTAGTGGTAGCCTTTATCTGTAAAGAAATGCTAATTCAGGATATTTGTAATTGGGATCAGAATAAGTCAGTTGGCTGTCTTTTATGGAGCTTTGCAGATACTCCCTCTATTCCAAATTATAAGTCGTTTTGACTTTATTAGATTCATAAATTGTGTTATGTATTTAGATATACACTATGTCTATATGCATAATAATATCTATGAACCTAGGAACCAAAAAACGACTTATAATTTGGAATAGAAGAAGTATGAAATATTGAAGCTCCAACTACATGTATGGTCTTCGCTTCTCTTCTCTTAACGTCTTGTTGGTTGAACCATTTGTCTCTTTAAAATTATTTATTTTAGTTCAAAACAATTTCAAATAATAATCCTTATCAGAGCTCCAAATCGTGAATTCTGAACATCACTTTTGCTTTATCCTATGATATAGGACTATTGTTCCTAAGGTAGGTTTTGATCGTGTAGGGCTTCTACGTTAAGGATGATGCATTGATATTTTATAATTAAGTTTATTTTAATATTTTTTATTTTTATATCACGTGCGTGTCGCACGTGCCCTTTCACTAGTTATCATAAATGGCTAAGAAAATTCGATCGAAACTAATCGAAGTGCTAACTAATGGTCTTGTGTAGAACCAACTGCTCAGCTAATCTAAGATTTCAACAGAACCGAAACAGTACCTGCAAGCGTCGAGAAAGCTCTTGAAACCCTTGCAGCCGCTGTCCTTGTGGTCGATCACATGTCTTTTGTATCTACAAAAGATTCGAGATAGCCAATGAGTTTTATTTTTCTCTACAAGGCATATGCTTGCATGATCACATTAGGTTTCCATTATTCATTACACCAACGGACCTTTGTCCCAGCGCCTTTGGAAAGATTCACAGTAGTGTTATGAGAATAATAGTTTGAAACTATACTTGACATGTGCCCAAAAGTAGACCTAGCATCATTTCCCCCTGATCTATCTATACCATTTTTCAACAACTGCGAAACTAAAATTAATGAATTTAGGGCTCAATGTACATTCAGTATTAAATTATCAATTACATCCTGAAAATATTCTTTTCCAGAATCACAATAGTTAAGTAATAAGCACTAAGCACTGCATTATCCAGCCATGCATGTAGAGATCATCTCATTTTGCAACGATGCCAAGATTAAGCTCTGGAAGGATATGAAGCACGTGCAGAAGGATCCAGATGCAGGAGAATTACAAATAGGGAGAGACGGCCAACGCGAAGACCGGCCCACGATGCGCCACCCACGCGTGGCACTCTCCGGCGTCCGGTCCAGGATGGGGTCCGCCACGAGGCAGAGCGCCTACGGCGTCCTGCACGAGGCCGCCTCGTCGGCGTCGTCGCCCCCAGCGCTGCAGAGACATCGACGAGCGGAAGGCATCAGCGATGTCGCCCTGAGCCCCTAACGCCGGCCTCGGCCACAGCCCACAAAAACAGACGGGGACGGTCGCGCCGCCGCGGGAAGCATCCTCTGCCCCTGTCTCCACCTGCGTTACTGATCCGACCCACATTAGTCCCAATCGTGATGGGGAATCCGTTCTCACTATGGGGGAGGAGGAATATGAGGAGGTCGAGCTCAGCCTTCCGCGCTTTGTCGGCGACGGGAAGGCTGACGCTGCCGAGATTTTGGCCCTCCCTCAGCCACCCTTCCCTTCGCCACTTCCACCACAGCCCGCGTCCAGGCTCGCCGCGGCCCCGGCCAGCACAAGGGCCGACGGGGGCTGGGGTCTGAAGGGTGTGGATACGGAGGTCACACAGACCTCGCTGGTGGACGGCGCGGGAACCACAGGGAGTCTGGAGCCGACAGCAGAGGAGTCCAGCGGCGGCGGAGTCCAACGACGGCGTCACGTGCGCGCTATCGGGACACGGAAGGGGAAAACAGATGTGGTGCAACGACGTGTGGGCGAGCCGGCGGTGCGGGTGGGGGCGCGGGTGGGTCAACACGGCACGGCGGCAGAGTGCGGGTGGGGCCACGGGCGGTGGGCCCAAAACGGGTACAATACGTGGGTAGACGCGGGGTGGGTGAGAAAAACATTACGTTTTTGGCAGAAACGCTCTTCCAAATTGCGATTTCTATAGTCGTTCCACCTTTTTGGTCATCATGCAACCTGACGGGTGGGTCCGACGTGAGAGGTAAGGCGGGCCCGATTTGGGTGAGAAAAGTTTTCAATTGTCTTCGCTCCTTATAGTATAGACTTTGCGGGTATTAGAAGTTCAATCAAAAAAGAAAAAGGAAAAAAATTGGCCGGTTCAACTTCTAATGCCCGAAAATAATACTAAATGCACTAATATTTGAAATTTTTTGACACCACTAGATTCTACGCACCTTGAAATATTTTTAGAAAATTTTCTTTTATTTTCTAATTTTTTAATTCAAATTTGAAGAGACGCTAAATTTTTCACTACGCCGGTTTTTTTGCCAAAACCCCGGTAACCGGCCGGCTAACCGGTCCAAACCGTTTGAACTACGGGTTTTGATTTGAAATTCGAACTCAACAGGTTTTTTCCGTTAACCGGTCAAACCGGAACGGTTAGCCGGAACCGGAGGACGGCGGTTCGGTCGGTCCGGTCGGATAAAAAAAACCCTGAGGCCACCCCGAGTAGCAGGGACGTCCAGGCGTCACGGGTGACGTGTTTTGATGCTCTCGCTGTCTGGCAGCACACTGGCTCACAGCCACAGGTGCACCCACGAAAGTGGCTTGTCCCTACGTGCCGGACCATGTGGTGGCTGATGTGAGGCGCGCGGTGGCGCCGAGCGACGAACGCCTAGTGAGCCATGAACCACGCTCTTTTGTCCATGACTTTCACTTCAAGTCTTCAACCTCTTTCGTTCACTCCCCAGACCGCAGCCCAGCCAATGGGCCAAAGCTTCACCGTGCCAAGATCTTCTTTCGCCGCTCTTTCCTACCTAGAATTGACTCCAAATGCAACTTGGAGTGTTTCTTTCAACATCCGCGCGCGCCGTCTGAGAAGCGCCATCTCCTGCGTCCTTGTCGATTCCAGATTCCAGAAACATATAGACTCTCACACACCATACGTTTCAATCCAGAGCTCTCAAGCACATCACCGCCGGCACCGCAGGTCCCCCGACTCCCCGAGCCGCCGACGCCGAGGCAGCGATGAAGAATAGCGTGGTTCTGTACCCGGGCTTCGGCGTCGGTCACCTCACGCCGATGGTCGAGCTGGCCAAGGTCTTCCTCCACCACGGCGCCGCCGTCACCGTCGCGCTCGTCGAGCCGCCCGTCAACTCCCCCGAATTCTCCGCGGCGGTCGCCCGCGCCGCGGCCTCCAACACGTCCGTCACCTTCCACGTCCTGCCGCCGCCGCCGACGCCGCCGCAACAGCCTGCTCCTGCTCCGGCTCCGGCTGGCGATTCCTCCAGCTCCGGCGGTGACGGCACGATCGCGGACCGCATCGTCAACATGTTCGACTACCTCAGGGTCATGTGCGCGCCGCTCTGCGACTTCCTCCGCTCGCTGCCCGCCGTCGACGCGCTCGTCCTCGACATGTTCTGCGGCGACGCCCTCGACGTCGCCGCCGAGCTCAAGCTGCCCGTCTACTACTTCTACGCCTCGGGCGCCGGGGCCTTGGCCGTCTTCATCAACTTCGCTCGCACGCCCGCGAGTTTCCAGGGGCTCGGCGACTCCCCCGTCTCGTTCCCCGGCGCTCCTCCGCTCAAAGCTTCGGACCTGCCCAAAGAGGTCGTGGACGGCAGCCCGTCAGCGAAGGCCATGCTCCACCCGCTCTACCGGATCCCAGAGGCCGACGGGATTCTCGTCAACACCTTCGAGTCCCTGGAGACGCAGGCGGTGCGCGCTCTGAGGGACGGCGTGTGCGTTCCCGACCATTCCACGCCGCCGATTTACTGCATCGGGCCGCTTGTCTCCGGGGGTGGAGAGAAGGAGCACGAGTGCCTCCGGTGGCTGGACACGCAGCCAGACAAGAGCGTCGTGTTCCTCTCCTTCGGGAGCGTGGGCGCGTTCACCAAGAAGCAGCTTGACGAGATCGCCGTTGGGTTGGAGAGGTCGGGGCAGAGGTTTCTATGGGTGGTGCGGAGCCCGCGAGACCCCGAGGCCAAATTCCCCCAGTCACTCCCGGAGCCGGACCTCGACGCCATTCTCCCGGAGGGATTCTTGGCGAGGACCAAAGGCATCGGGCTTGTGATCAAGTCCTGGGCACCGCAAGTGGATGTGCTACGCCATAGAGCGACCGGCGCGTTCGTCACGCACTGCGGGTGGAACTCCACACTGGAAGGCATCACGGCGGGGCTACCCTTGTTGTGCTGGCCGATGTACGCGGAGCAGAGGATGAACAAGGTGTTCATCGTGGAGGAGATGAAGCTCGGGGTGGAGATGAAGGGATACGATGAGGAGGTGGTCGAGGCAGAGGAGGTGGAGACGAAGGTCAGGTGGGTCATGGAGTCTGAAGATGGGCAAGCGCTCAGAGAGAGGGTGGAAGAGGTGAAAGAAAGAGCGGCCGAAGCACTGAAAGAAGGGGGCTCATCTCATGCTGCTTTCCTTCAATTCTTGAAGGACCTCGACACATAAGCTTGTCTTAGCTTGCGGCATGTTTAAATTCTTCGAACAATTTGAGCCTCACATAGGCATTGTTAACGCTTGATTTCTATAGTAATCAAAATGATCAACATGGCTATGGATTGTCTCTGCTCATGTTATTTTAAGCTTCTTTTATGCGCTTCATTGTTTGTTCTAAGAACACCAATTGCTTTTGTTCTTCTGTGTTGGTATGCTCGTGAAAGCAGAATGATGAACTGAATGGAAGGATCATATGGTTTGTTTGGATTGGATGGAGACCGGGAGAGAACTAAGAACAAACTTCCAGGCGTTCATGCTTCTGTGCTGCAAGAACAAACTTCCAGGAGTACCTTGTTCAGTTTGACATTAATCAGACAGTAAGAAAAGGTATAGTTGGGTTGGGTTGGTTTGGGTGGGTGGGTGGGGCCGTGGGGGATGCATCCACGGCACTCTGACGAAACAAATAAAAAAGGGTAAAATGGTACAACAAACGGTAGCAATATAATCAGCACAAGCAAAAGATCATCGGGAGTGGTTTGCTTTTGTTTTTTCCCTGTCGTGGGTTTCTTTCTGGAGTTGCTCCTTTTGTTTTCGTTCCGCGCCGGCTTTGTAGTTGTCTTACTTGCCGGTCTTTTTCTTCTTAGTTGCTGAAGTTGTGATCATTTCTTTTTGCTTTGTACTTATCTTTTACTTCTTCTAATAAATTTTACGGCAATTCTCTTACCGTTCCTTAAAAAAAGATCATCAGAATCTTAGAGCATATCAAGGTAAGTAATAGTATTGCGTACCGTTAAGGCTCTGTTTAGTCTCAAAAATTTCACCAACTATCCATCACATCAATCTTCAGATACTAATTAAGAGTATTAAATATGAATTAATGACAAAACTTATTCCGCAACCCCTACCTTAATTTTCGAGATGAATCTATAATTAGACAACATCTGCTACAGTAACCAATCTCTAATGACGAATTAATTAGAATTCATGAATTCTTCTCGCGATTTCTGGCCCATTCGTGTAATTAGTTTTATAATAAATCTATGCTTGGTCCTTCTAATAGGTCTTGAAAAGGGATCCAAAAAAATTTGCTATCGAACTAAACGGGGTCTAAACAAGGGCGGAGTTAGAGATGAAATAGAGGGGTGCGGCACCTCATATTATGTAGTATAAATATTCAAGCAATACATGGTGAAAAATTAGAAATGATAAGAGATTGTAAAAAATTTGTGGGTGCGGCCAACGTAGCTCCGCCCCTACCGTTAAAGATATGGAAAAGATCTCATCTACATAATTCTATTTTTGTTAAAGAAAACATTTGATGATGTACTCTTTACACTCCGAATTACTTGTCACTATTAATTTTTATCATAATTTTTAATCATTGATTTTATTCAAAAAAATTATTACAAATATACAAAATGTTAAGTTATACATTATATACTTTTGATGATAAAGTAAATTAAAAAAATGAAATATACATAATTTTTTAATCAAATGTGATTAAAATTCAACCGTGTGACTAGTAATTTAGGATGGAAAGTACCGTGTAACACACCATGTGATGAGTCCACCCCATGGATCCAAGTTTCCATCCTTCTCACTATCGTGTGTGTCGCATCCATGATGCAAAGCTTCCTGCTCAATTAATGCATCTCGTCCATTGCACCAGGACACGACACGAGTCAACCTCTCGCATGTCGCATCCATATACAAAGCTGCCTAATGGCATGGCTTCTTTATAGATAGGCAAGTTTTTATTATTCATCTATCACATTCATATATTTTAATGTTAATTATAAGTATTAAATATAATCTAATGACAAAATTTATTTCATAGCACTCTTTTACGGTGCTCCATACCACCAGGTGGCGGTATAAGGTATAAGTCTATTTTTGAAATGGCTAAATCTATAATTATAAAAATATGTTATTTTCGGTACTATGATTTTTTTTCTCTGAACACTGTTTACCCTGTCGCGAGACGAATCTATTAAGCTGTCTAATTAGACAATGTGGTGCTATAATAAACATATTCTAATGATGATTTAATTAAACTTAATGAATTGGTCTCGTGATTTTCAATCTATCTGTGTAATTATTTATGTAATTAGATCATATTTAGTTCTACCAATTGACATCGATAAACTCCATATAACATAAATTACTATTGTGAAAATAAAAAAAATAGTGTAAAATCAGTGAAATTAGTCTATTTTGACTTAAAAATTGGTTATTTGGCTTTCCTTATGGCTAATTGGCCCCCCAATGTTTGAATCCCGGCTACGCTCCTGATTTTCAGCAATTTTTTTTAGCCAACTAAACAACTCGCTATCACTTTGAGGAGAAAGAGTTTTGCAGACGTGCAGTTTGGAAGCTTCGCTCCACCGGGCGAGTGGATGCTCAGTCAGAGCCCCGGTCCGCGGAAGCAGCGTCATGGATGACGTCCGTGTTCGGACTTTGGAGTTGCAAACCTGTAATGTAAGGCTTGCGCACCCTCTCCAACCATAACTATGCGTTGTCAAAAAAAAAAAAACCATAACTATGGATTTGTCATTCATTCGTGATCCCCGCCCATTTTTATACCCAGCCTAGCTCCCGGCTTTTCTTCCAGAACCAAATCGACACCGACAAGTTCCACGTCGTCTAGACTCTAGAGTGCCACCACACCGGCAGGAGTCGTCGAGCATGTCAAAGACCGTGGTTCTGTACCCGGGCCTCGGCGTCGGCCACCTCACGCCGATGGTTGAGCTGGCCAAGCTCTTCCTCCAGCACGGCGTCGCCGTCACCGTCGCCCTCGTCGAGCCGCCCGTCAAGGCCCCCGACTTCTCCGCCGCGGTCGCTCGCTACGCGGCCTCCAACCCCTCCATCACCTTCTACGTCCTGCCGCCGCCGCCGCCACCACCACCGGCCGGTTCCAGCTCCGGCGACGACGCTCCCAAGCACCACGCCATCCAGATGTTGGACTACCTCGGCTCCATGAACGCGCCTCTCCGCGACTTCCTCCGCTCGCTGCCCGCCGTCGACGCGCTCGTCGTCGACATGTTCTGCGCCGACGCCCTCGACGTCGCGGCCGAGCTCACGCTGCCCGTCTACTTCTTCTACGCCTCGGGCGCGGGCGACCTCGCCGTCTTCCTCCACATGCCGAGCATTCTGGCCAACATGACCATGAGCCTAGAGGAGTTCCGCGACTCCGTCGACCTCTCCTTGCCGGGCGCTCCTCCGTTCAAAGCTTCCGATTTGCCGTCGGAAATTCTGAAGGAGAGCAAGGCAGCCATGGCTGTCCTCCGCATGTTCCAGAGGATGCCGGAGTCCAGTGGGATCCTCATCAACACTTTCGAGTCACTGGAGACGCGTGCGGTGCGCGCCCTGAGGGACGGCCTGTGTGTCCCAGATCGCGCCACGCCGCCTGTCTACTGCGTCGGGCCGCTGGTCTCGGGAGGCGGAGGAAAGGAGCACGAGTGCCTCCGGTGGCTGGACGCGCAGCCAGACCGCAGCGTCGTGTTCCTCACCTTCGGCAGCTTGGGCACGTTCCCGAAGGAGCAGCTCGAGGAGATCGCTTCTGGCCTGGAGAAATCAGGGCAGAGGTTTCTATGGGTGGTGCGCAGCCCACGCAGCCCCGACCAAATAAACTTCAACGAGCCACTTGGGGAGCCAGACCTGGACGCCCTGCTGCCAGACGGATTCTTGGAGAGAACCAAGGGCAGAGGGCTCGTGCTCAAGTCTTGGGCGCCGCAGGTGGACGTGCTGCGCCACAGAGCGACGGGAGCTTTCGTCACGCACTGCGGGTGGAACTCGACGCTAGAGGGCATCACGGCAGGGCTGCCGTTGCTGTGTTGGCCATTGTACGCGGAGCAGAGGATGAACAAGGTGTTCATTGTGGAGGAGATGAAACTTGGGGTGGAGATGAG
This sequence comes from Cenchrus fungigraminus, assembly GCA_036936925.1. Lineage (NCBI taxonomy): Eukaryota > Viridiplantae > Streptophyta > Magnoliopsida > Poales > Poaceae > Cenchrus > Cenchrus fungigraminus. The sequence continues at coordinate 25,729,781 of CM072779.1, read as the reverse complement.
AGGCTACGACGAGGAGATGGTGACAGCTGCGGAGGTGGAGACGAAGCTGCGGTGGGTGATGGAATCTGAGGACGGACGTGCGCTTAGAGAGCGTGTGGTGGTGGTGAAAGATAGAGCTGCCGAGGCGCTCAAGGAAGGGGGCTCGTCTTATGCCGCTTTTGCCGAATTCCTAGAGGATTTAGAGACTGTCAATCGATCATGAACGGAGTTTGTTATCTCACAGAATGTATGCTAAATTGCTGAAACATCTCGAAAGGATCTTCTTCATTTTATTTTTTTCTTTTGCTAAAGTTCAAAGAGAGAGTGTTTTGTATACAGTATATTGTTTATGTGGCACCGTATGATCCAAGTATCCAACATCTAAACAGACAGCACTATTCTACAGCAGTACAGCACGTGCAAGAACATGCCACGTGGAACCCTTGTTTATCAGGATTTTCAGTCTACCGGTCAACATTATTTTTCTCTCACAACAAATCATTATCAGCCATCTGTCACCGGCCAGACGAACAAAAGTACCTAAAAACCACTGGCTGAAATAACAACTGATGAATAAATGCTCATTTGCAGAGAGTACAATTGCAAATTTCCAAAATCATGTTCTTCCGACGCAACAATTTCTTGTGTTCGGAAATGCTAAGACACATACGTCGGGATGAGGAAGAAAAATCACACTCTAACATATCTTGCAATTTGCATTAGTTAAGCATAGATGTTGCAACAATTGTTTTTCATGTTTCACGGTGAATGTTACATGAAGTATAGTGTTCATGTTGCGGCGAGACTTTTCTATCTGAGTCAAATGACTTAATTATTATTTTTGCATATTTGTCAATGTTTCACCTATAAATTTTCAGTGTTGCATATGCTTTCTTTTGATGTTGCAACACAATTTCCGATGGGAAAATTTTAATCGGACAACGCCCAAGTGTTAGCACTACCGTCTAATGTTTACCCGCGAGAGAGAAGGCACTACATCGAGATTACCAAATCATGCTTTAATTACTTTTGGTTTACACCAAGGTTTCCAAAGCCACTTGAACCGAAGGGAGGCATTGCAGTCAACAATGATGCATGAATAGGGTTTGTTGCTCAAGAAAGAACCATTTAATTTACCGAAATGTACCACCCATCACGGTCAACATGAAAGGCCTTCGGCAAGGAGACCCGTTATCACCGATTCTTTTTAATGTAGTGGCGGATATGTTAGCTATATTCTTCACTAGAGCAAAAGAAGATGGCCAGATTCAGGGTTTGATCCCACATTTGGTAGATGGTGGCCTCTCAATTTTATAATACGATAATGATACTATACTTTTTCTTGGAGCATGATTTGGAGCAAGCAAAGAATTTAAAAATTATATTATGTGCATTCGAGCAACTTTTTGAATTAAAGATAAACTTCCACAAGAGTGAATTGTTTTGCTATGGAGAGGCACTTGAAGCCAAATCCTTCCATCGCCGATTGATACATCACAATTGGACTACAACGAGAGGATTATATGGACCAGTACTCACAAATTTTTGAATGTGAAATGGGACATTTTCCTTTCCGGTACTTGGATATTCCCATGCATCACAGAAAGCTCAGCAACAAGGACTGGAAGGCGGTTGAAGAACGATTTTAGAAAAAATTGAGTAGTTGGAAAGGAAAGATGTTGACCTATGGTGGACGGTTAGTCTTAATAAACTCTGTTTTGAGCAGTCTGGCCATGTTTATGATGTCTTTTTTTTTTGAAATTGCAAAAGACTTTTTTTTAGAATGCAAAAGACATTCTTAAGAAACTGGACTTCTATAGGTTTACATTATTTTGGCAAGAGGATAACCATAAGAAGAAATACGGACTTACAAAATGGGAAATTCTTTGTTTACCAAAAGACGTAGGTGGCTTAGGAATCCTGAATCTTGAAATTCAGAATGTTTTCTTATTAAGTAAGTGGTTGTACAACTAATAAATAGAGATGGTATTTGGCAGGAGCTTCTTAGGAAGAAATACTTGAAAAATAAGGCTATTGGTGAAGTTCAATGGAAGCCAGGAGACTCACACTTCTGTTCAGGCCTTATGAAGGTTAAAAATCGGTTCCTTGAACTCTCCACTTTTAATCTTCACAATGGTACTCAGGTCAGGTTCTGGGAGGATAAATGGATTGGAAACATTCCTCTCAAAGAACAGTATCCTTCCCTATATAACATCACAAGGAAAAAACATTTAATAGTAGCAAGTGCTTTTAGCACTGTTCCCCTTAATATCTCTTTTAGAAGAGCACTGATAGGGGACAAATTACTCAAATGGAATGAGCATATCACAAAAATTGCATTTGTGCAATTAGATGACAATCGAGACTCTATCAAGTGGTCCCTTTTCAAACAAGGATCCTTTAATGTACAATCAATGTACAAAAAACTTGTAAACCAAATAGTGTTGCTCTCGAAAAAAATCTTTATGGAAATTTAAATTACCACTTAAAATTAAGATTTTCATATGGTTCTTGTTAAAAGGGGTAATTTTAACAAAAGACAATATACTAAAAAGACATTGGAAGGGGGATTACCGTTGTTGCTTTTGTGACAATAACAAAACTATCCAACACTTGTTCTTTGATTGTCATGTAGCAAGATTCATTTGGAGAATCTTTACAATAGCATTTGGTTTGGAATCACCTAAAAGCATAGCTGATTTATCTGGAGTGTGGCTCAATCAATTAGGCCAACAGATACGCTCTCAAATTTGTGTGGGAGCAAGTGCAATTTTTTGGTCTATTTGGCTCTGTCGAAATGATGTGATATTTGATCAAAAGAAATTATACTCCTATTTGCAGGTTATTTTCAGGGCAAGACACGTTTCTGGAGTGCAATGCAAAAGGAGCACAACAAACCACTACTGAAGTGGGCTTGCCGCATCCTGGAGACTATGGCCATAGAGATTTTTGCCAAGCATAGGTGGTCGTCTTTTAAAAGGATTTGCGCCTGAGTAGTTGCACTTTTGCTTAGTTCGCTATTTGAGAGTTTTGGTTTCAAATGTTTGCTTTTAGAATCTGTAATAAGGATTGGTTGTGTACAAAACTCTTGCAGAGGCCGAAATAAAAATTCCTTTATCTAAAAAAATCACGATCAACATGTATATATCCAAAAGAATTAGAGTTTGATTTAGAACAAACTATATGGACAGGTGTTGACCTCACAACTCAAAAATTGTTCATTGACACTATGAGTGCCCCATGACGCGGTCTCTTCTATAGCCTCTGCAAGACCATCTTAGCCATTTATTGCGATCGCTCACTGTCTATCGTCTCGTAGCGATACCTCCACGCGGGGAAGTTCAAACGTCCATAACCACCCTTAGCCACCGGTATCTTCTATAGCCTCTACAAGACCATCTTAGCCGTTTATTGTGATTGCTCACTGTCTTTTTTTTAGGCAGTGATTGCTCACTGTCTATCGTCCCGTACCGATACCTCCACGTGGGGAAGTTCAAACGTCCATACGTCCATAGCCACCACACCTCCGCAAGCCGCCAAACGCTTGTACCTACGCCAAAAGCACCGTGGCCAACTCCTACCAAGTCGTCTACCCACCTCATGGCCCCACTGTGCCCCTACTACCCGCCCACCGTTGCCCCTCCCCCACCCCCAACCACCAGCAGCCAGGGTTCACCTTATCGAACCGAGGGCGGTTACCGCTGGCCCTCGGTAACGGTAAACCGAACCGGTAAGGTCGGTTACCGCTAGAAACCAAACGGCTTCAAATTTTCAAACCAGCAGGCCAGTTCATTCGGTACGGAGTGGTTAACCGGTCGGTTTGACCGGTAAGCCGAACCGGTCAGACCGGTTAGCCGCCGCGGTTTCATGATTTTTTTTTGCTTTAGGCCAATGGAAAATTTGGCATGACCATTGTAAATATTTGTACAAAATGACCACAACAAATCAACAATACATAGTTGTCCATACAAATTATGAAATAGCGTACGAAAGTCGAATAATAGTGCATAGTTAGATACAATGATACAAATACCAAAGATACAAATTCATCAAGTCTTCATTCACCGAAACAAGCTCAATACCGGTTTACCGCTGCAAGAATGGGAAGACCCCCATTTGGGACGCCATCTCGTACTCGGCGTTGGACATGACATTCAAACCTTGCACTCGAAGTAGGTCGGCCTTGTAATCTTGCCAAGTTTGGCCCGTCCACGCCGATGTTGATTGCCATTGTTGAACCAACATAGCGTAAAAATTCGGATCTTCCCATTCATACACCCATCTGGTAGGGGGCTGCATGGCAATGTCAGGTATGGTATAGGTAAAGGACTGGGACTGGGAGGCATCGGCATCGCTGTAGGGGGAAGAATACTGTGGACTGTCGTAGTCGGTAGGTCCACGTCCAACCGTTCTCCTCTGCGATTCAGGTGCTCCATGGTCACGGTCTTGAGTAGCATGTGTGAAGTCAGTCTCCCCTGTAGTCAACAAGAAATCATAATTATTAGTCATAGTCAAAAAATGTGTGGAAAAAATGTAGGTGCAATGTATACCTGTGAAACGAATACCAACACCAGCTGCAACATTACCACCATCACTAGGCGGACTATCATCACCGTCACCGTCACCATCACCGTCACCGTCACCATCACCATCACCATCACCGTCACCATCGCCATCACCATCATCAGCAGAGCTGCTATCCTGAGACTCCTGGTAGGGTGGACTACGCTCAGCCTCCTCATCCTCAGTGGAGGTGTCGCTGGTCACTGGTTTTTGTACGACTTTGGCTTTGCCTCCTCGTGCACGCTTTGGGTCACCTTTCGTAGGCCCCTGCTGGAACTTCCTTTTTCCTAGGTGAGTATGACCAACATTTCTACGTGCCCAATCACTGATGCAATCATCACCCGTAGCTTCACGTAGATCCTCGGGGTTTGTCTGATCTCTCACAATATGGGACGGTAAAGGGATGTCTCCTTCATCATCATCCTCATCTAGCACTGGAGGCCGGTTAGATCTACCATATTCTATCCATTCCCGAACAGGATTATTCTCATCATAGAATGAAAGATGTGCCAGCTGATCAATAAAATCACCTTCCTCACGCACCGGCGGGCCCGAGACCTCCGCTAGTCGCAGCCGGAGGTTGTAGTTCACATAGACAAGCTTGTTAAGTTTGCAGTGAGTCAATTGATTCCGAACCTTCGTATGCAGCAAGGAAAAAGTACTCCAGCAATGTGAAAAAATTTTGACCAAGCTTTACCAATAGCTTCCTTTGCATTCTTGCCCTTTTGCGTCCACCGGCCTGTATCAATCCTTAGCTGCGTCATTCCCCTACTCCCACCGGCAGCCAAGTTATAGTCTTGCACCACAGGGCTCTCCCTCTGCGAAGTAGCCCTTTGAAACAACCTCGAAACAGGATTCGCCCCCCTCGAAGCACCACTACCACCTCCACGCTCGTAAGTACCTCCTCTTTGCTGCACCCCTGCTGGAATTCTGCTTCGGCTCTAGAGAGGTTCAATGCACGCTGCAACTCAGCCTCCTCATCATAATTACCACCTACTGGATTGTTCCCCTCCGCTGCAGCTGCCTCCCTATCCAACCTCTCTTTAGCCCGTGCAGCAGCATCTTTCTTATTCCTTTCAAGAGCACGCTGAAAATACGCCCGCACATCTGGTGGCACCTTGTTGCAATGGACCACCTGCGTCCCGCGGCCAGCCAAATGTTGTTTCAATCGAGTCGAACCACCACCACCTTTCTGCGTGCCACAATAGTTGCACCGAAATCCTGGGTACAAGTTTTCACCATGGTTCCATACAGGATCCTTCTCTCTTCCCCCGGACATTGTCTACCTGCATAATAAGTGAAGACAAGTGACACACAAACAAATCAATCCCATGGAAAAAATGTGCATCATTCAATAATACATAATTTGTGACACAACCTAAATCGGTAAACCCTAAATCAAAAGTTCAAAACTACCTAAATGATATATGCCTATTGACTAAACCCTTCAACATTCAACATTCTATCTAATTCATACATTCTATCTATGTAAATCCTTCTATCTAATTCATACATTCAACATTCATAGCTAAATCGGTAAATCATTGATAAAATCCTACCTAAATCCTATAGCAAATCATACCTACATCCTGCAAGTTTATACTACCTAAATCCTAAAGCAAATCATTCATAAACCCTAAAGGAAACACCTACATCTAATAAATTGCGCTTACCGAACCAGAGCCCCTACCGGGGCGGAAAACCGCCCGCCCGCCCCGGCTAACCGCTCCAACCGAGCGGTCGGCACCAGATCCGGTGCCGCCGCGGTTAGCCGACCATTCGGTTCGGGAAACCGCGCTTCGGGACCGGCTAACCGAGGCAGGCGGCGGACTGAGGAGGAGAGGTCGCGGATAGGGGAGAGGAGATACTGAGCGGCGTGTCTTGGGGGTCCTTGCATCCCAGTATTAGGTCTAGGGGCTTATGGGCCTTAATGGGCCGCGGGTTTTTTTTTTCTTTTTCTCTTGAACTTCCGAAGCCAACAAAAAATAGTGTATGCAATCAAATTTAAAAACTTTTGACACCATTACATTCTATAAATCTTGAACTATTTTTATGAATTTTTATAACGATTTTTTTAAATTTCAAAATTTGAACTCCACCGGTTTGAATACCGGTCGGAACCGCTACCGTGCCGGACCGGTATTGCCGGTATTCGCGGAATTCCGACCGGTATCAAACGGTATTTAGAACCATGCCAGCAGCAGTCCATCGGTACCTTCGAGTGGTGCTATGGACTGCAAGTCCGCAAGTGACTAGATCCACCACCCTAACACCAGCTAGAACCTCAGAGAAAGAAGCTTGGGCGAATTTCTTGTGACGCACTCGGGTGGTGGCAAGGGCACAAGGGAGGTGAGAGCTCAGCTAGCGATAGCAAGAGGTTTGAGTCAAAATGACATGTAATAACATATCTTATAATTATTTCTTACATGCATAACTCTACCAATAGAAGTATAAATAATTGTCGATATATATGTAGAACTGTCACTCAAAATTTTGAAACTAAGATATTATTATCAATTTCCCCACATGTGTTAAGCATGTAAGAGTTTGCCAAATTTTACTTGGCAAATCTAGTGTTTTGCCAACTTCTAAAACGATATGCCAAGTAAAAAAAAGAGTTCATCTCCAACATTTTGGCATAATTCACTTGCCAAATGTAGATTTAACTTACATCAGGAACCCTGAGAGAGAAACAAAAATATGTTTGTACCCTTCCACCTCTTAAAACTTAAATTAGGAACCCTAAGAAAAAAATAAAATTATTTTTATACCCTTCCCCCCTCTTCTGTTACGGGAGGATGCGCGGCGGTAGCTGCGCGCATATATGCGCGCGACGACAGAAGGGATGCCAAGTTGCCATTGATGTCAAGTTGTTTTGCCAAACTGTTGGAGGCTAATTTTTGATGTTTTGCCAAAATTAGATGGATGCCAAACTAAGATAACAAATTATTGGAGTTGCTCGTAGCTTTTAAAGTGTGCCTCACTAAAAAATATTTCTAGATCCGCCCCTGATTGTTAGGGAAATGAATTAACGAAAATGATACTATATGAAACCAGATGAGTTATTTAAAAGCGTGCATACAATAATACAACTGCATATGTATCAGATTATCAGCTGCTCGTGCTCAAAAAAAAAAAGATTATCAGCTGCTCTGACCAAGTCAATGAATATAAAGGATAGTAGTATATAGTAAAATATAAAAAGACAAACATTTGCATCGAATCGAACCGGTGGAAAACAGTGGAACGGTTTTTCGTTAAAACCAAGGAACTTGGGGTCCGAATCTGGGTATTATTCAACGAGGACCAACCAACCACCGACAACCACCCCTTCCCTCCCGCACTGCAGTGGTTTTCGCTGCGTTGTGTTCACACCTCTGTTTCTGTCGCCTCTTTCGCTTGCGGCGACGACTGGGCGAGCGCCGCCACCCGTCGCCACGTTTTCGCCGGCGACGAGCACCGACCACCACAAGGTAGGCCCGCCCCCCTTCTCTCCCCTTCCCGCCGTGCGAAACCGAACTCCCCGAGCGCTAGCGTCAGTTGTTTGTATTCGGATCCGATCCGATCATAAGTACAGTAATATATATGTTTTACCTGCGTTTGTTGATTCACAGGTCGGTTGGCTTTGGCAGTTCAGACCGGCGGCGCGGCCATGGCTTCCAACGGCATCGCCCCCAGAGGTATTAATGCTTCTTCTCTTCCTCTCTTCAAAAGAGACTTCAAAGCTGCGGGGAGGTATTGTGGGGAGATCTTGGCAATGAGCACATCATTGTAATTTCAGCGATCTGACATTTCAGTAGGCGGGGTTCGGCCATGCTGGGCCACATTTTGGTTCATTTATCTTGCAAGGGAGGCATCGGTTGCTTTTCATGTAATTCTGGTGCATTTGCCTGCGGCCATGGGGAGTTTTAAGTGCTCCATGCTCCTGCTCTCATTCCCTCATCTGTTCTCTTGGTAGCATCCATTGGTGTGCAAAGTTTGTTGCCATTAAAAATTTTATGATTTCACTGCGAAATACATTTATGTTAGCACAAGTTCTGTTTTTATCAGGATGCTACACATGTACTTGGCTATAGCAGCTACTGGGATTATTTTTGTTCTATTATAGTGCCAACTGGAATAGGTGTTTCACCAGTAGTGCAGTATTTGCTTTCCATGTTTGTTTGTACCATTAGACAGGAGGCATAAGCATGGTTTAAAAAAAAAAATAGATAAAGTAGGATTTTTTTTCCGGAATATGTAGGAGAGCTGCGTATCATTGTATTAAGAAGAAATAGATTGTTTTGTTACAACACGGGCCAACCGGGCACACGCACACGGGTTACATCTCCTAGAAGATTATACAGAAAAGAGACAACCTAAACCCTTTCAGGGTATAACCACTTGGCTCAAACGATGCTGCTGGCCTTGGTGACCTGCTTGGCCGCAGCCAAGAGATCGGCGTCCGAGAGAGCGCGCGCTGTCGGGAAGAGATCACGAAAAGCGGCAAAATACTCCTTGTCGACCGGCCTAGTGAAGATCTCGGCGAGGTCCTGGTCCGCCGCAGTGGCCGAAGCGGCCGCATCCTGAGGGTCTTCAGTAGGGCGCGTGCCCAACTTGCTCAACTTGCGCATGAGTAGCACCTCGCCCTTCTTGGAGGCACGCACCGTGGAGTTCAAAGTCTGCTGAGCGAGCCTGCTACTCCGGCGAGTCGCCGAGGCAGTGGCAGGTGAAGGCACGGGCGGTAGCACCGCAAGCGGCACCTGCAGCGCCTGGCGGACGCTAGCCAAGAAGGCCGCAGCGTTGGTCTTGGCAGCATCGAGGTCATCGTTGGGCTGAATCCTCGTCCCCTTCGATGGGGTCATGACCTTTTCCTGCCGAGCTCTCCCTTGCGGCTTGAGAGGGCCAGCTGCAGAGCCCAGTACGAGCTCAGCACCCGGCTCGAGGGGGTCCGGCTCGCTGAAGGTACTAGACCCGTCCTCGGCTCCCAACTCCTGGCAAGCGAGCAGAGAGGAGTCGACAGCAGGGGCCTCCAATGCGGCACAGGCCGGGGGCTGTGATGCGTCGCTGCGAGGTCGTCGCCGGTAGGTCTTGAGCGGTGTCGTGGTAGCGGTGACGTGTGATGGGGTCTTCCTTGGAGGTGGTGCTCGGGCTTCGCACAACATCGGATCCACACAGGGGATCGGCGTGGGCGGACGGGACGGGAGTTGTGACTCAAAGGCCACTAACTCGGTAGGCATTGGGGGCGGCGAGTTTGAACGAGTCGGTGCCGCCGCCGCCGCCACCTCGGCAGTCTCCACCACCGCTGGAGATGGAGACGCTCGGGAAACCGCATCCCTGGTCTGCTGCGAGAAGGTAACCAGGAGGCACTCCGGCGTCACGCGAAGGACAGACAGGCCGGCATCGCCCACGACCGGAAGAGTGGAGATGGCTTGACAGACGGGCTCGATGGAGCGGAGCAGAGGACGCCCAAGCGGCAGGTCGTCGTCGTCCGCCGGCGCCTGAACCTTCGGTGCCAGCCCATCCGGCGGAGGAGAGCGTGGAGGAACGCGTGGCTCGCCGGACGGGCCAGCAACAAGGCGTCGGGGAGGCGAGGACGACCACCGACGGGTAGGGGGAGGCGGGGACGACCGCGCCGGTGAGCAAACACGACCGGAGGGTGGAGGAGGTGAATCCCCCGGTCACGAAGCACGCTCTGCTGAACACCCGCGAAAGAGGTGGCTGCACTGACCCGGCTGCGCGACCGCTTGCAGTCCCGAGCAAGGTGCCCGAAACCATGACAACAGAAGCAGCGAGGCGGACGCGTGCAAGTTGCCACCTTGTGCTTGTAGGACAGGCAGTTGAGGCAGCGACCGGAGAACGCAGCAGGGATGCGGGGAGGGGCGGGCGGAGGCTGCCGCTCCGGTAGCGCCCGACGCTGACGACGCCTGCGGCTGGACCGCTTGCCGCGGACCTCGGTGAAGCCGTCGGCGTCGACACGTGGGAGGCTGGCCTCCCGCTCAGCCCGGACCACGATGGAACGGAGGCGACGTGTCGCCGGTCGCGGACCGCCATGGGTCTCAGGCCGGAGAGGAAGCCCGTGAATCAATCGTGTCTGGCCGCGGCGCCGCTGCCGGTGGCGGCCAGAGCGAGCATCGACAGGTGGCCCCAGGCGGTCGTGGACCGGCCGACGGGCCTGGGTGGAGGAGCGTGTTGTCGCCGCGGCTGAGGGGAATGGGAGTGGTGTCTGCAGCAGCGCGTCGCGGTATGAGGCGCGAGGCGGGGAGGCTCCGACGTCGTCGTCGTCCGGCGGTGGCGTGTTGTCGCGCCACCGAAGCTGTTTCCCCCGTCCCCCGAAGGTGCCGTTCGGGCTGAACGGCGTCAGACTGGGGGAGAGGGGGCTGGGGGACGGACGACCTGGAGAGGGCGCCGGCCTCGGCGTCGGGGCGGAGCGGGCAGCGGCAGCCGGCGCGGGGGATGCGCCCGACGCGGAGGTGGTCGGCGCGGAGACGGCCGACGCGGCGGTGGCTGGGACGGAGTTGCCGGCCGGCGCGGAGGTGGCCCGGCCGGAGGTGAAGGTCGGCGCGGAGGTTGGCGGCGCGGGAGAGGCGGCCGGCGAGGAGGAGGCGGAGGCGGCCGGCGCGGAGGTGGCCGGGCCGGAGGCGGCCGGCGCGGGAGAGGTCGGCGCGGGGGCGGCGGCGTTGGCCGGCGCGGAGTCGGGAGTGGCGGAGGTGGCAGCCAGCGCGGAAGGAGCTGACGAGGAGGAGGCTGAGGCGGCCGGCGTGGAGGTGGCGGCCGGTGAGGTGGACTCGCGCAGATCTAGGCTTTCGTGCTCCATGGGAGGGGTGGGGAGGAAGTGGAAGGAGAGGAGGAAGGAGGAGGAAGAGGAAAGAAGGGGCTGTCGGAGGCAAGCCGGCAGGCCCGGCCGCCGGCGGGTGGCCGGGGCGGAGGCTAGCCGCCGGGGCGGGCGGGCGTCCGCGTCGCCTCCCGCATCCTCTCCACCCGCGCACACGCTCAAGTCTTGTAGCACTCCTTCAGATGTATGTGTGCATTCATGTGATTTTGTTATGTTCTGCAGTCGATAACTTTTTTTTCCTTCCTCGCAGATGTATGTGTTGTTGGGGTTGCACGCACCCCTATGGGTGGTTTCCTTGGTGCCTTGTCTTCCTTGCCTGCAACAAAACTTGGCTCTATAGTAATTGAAGGTGAGATCCAAATCTTCTCTGCATGTACATCTCAGCTCTGAACAAGGTATAAATATTTGTTTTGCCTCCACTCACGCTGACATGACCATGGTTCGGGCCATTAGCTGCTCTGAAAAGAGCAAATGTGGATCCGGCCCTTGTGCAGGAGGTCTACTTTGGAAACGTCTTGAGTGCTAATTTGGGACAAGCTCCTGCAAGGCAAGCTGCGCTGGGTGCAGGGATACCAAACACTGTTGTCTGTACCACTGTTAACAAAGTCTGTGCATCTGGCATGAAAGGTTTGAACCTAATTCATTTCTTCATGCTTGTATGACTCCTCACAGTTTACACGAGTCATTTTTATCTTACCATGCTCTTCCTTTTTCCCTCTCTGCAGCTACTATGTTTGCAGCACAGTCAATTCAATTGGGTATCAATGACATTGTTGTGGCAGGTGGCATGGAAAGCATGTCCAATGCCCCAAAGTACATTGACGAAGCTAGGTATGCAAAGTGCTATTTTGATATGTCCAATATCGTTCTGCATAACTGAAGCTCAAGTTATTTAGCGGATACATGCATGTTTACTTATTTAAAATGCATTATCTACACTAGTTTGTTATTGATATGTCCTTGCGCTATTGGCAGGACAATTAAGTGACCTGTTTTATTTTTGGAAATTATATTATGTTCTTGGTTAAAATGGATTCCAGTTGCTATAGTCTGGTTATCTTTCTAATTACAAAATGCAGGAAAGGTTCTCGTTTTGGACATGACACACTTGTCGATGCCATGCTTAAGGACGGCCTTTGGGACGTATACAATGATTGTGCCATGGGAATGTGTGCCGAGCTTTGTGCTGACAATCATGCCCTTACAAGAGAAGATCAGGTCTCTCACTACAAACTACATATCATATTAAATGCCATCTGTTAATATCTCTGTATTTGTCAACACATAGTGGTGGTATTCATTGTATTCGATTTGGCAATTCTTTTGAGAGTGCCCTGTTTTTCCCCATTACCATAATGTTCCATATTATTTAAACATATATATCATCCTGAGTTGGGATCATCATCTGCATTCCGGTATCGTGTAAAAATAGCAGTTCGGACCATGAAAGGCTATGAATATCGAATGGCTTCATAGGACTTTTCATCTTCCTGTAAATAAGTTTCAAGAGCAATGCCTTTTTGATAAGGATTGCCGCATTATTGCTATGGTGGTCTTATGTGATGCTCTGGATCTGTAGATGAACTGTTTATTTTCTTGCTTCCAAAGATGAAAGTTGATGTGTCATAAAAGAGTTCTATTTGTATCCTAAGCTCTTAAAACTGTTCTTCAGTACACAAAATTGCACTACTGTACCTCAATTATTCTCATGTATCCTATTTTCAGTTTTCTTGTCAACCATTTTCCTGTTTCAGTTCATCAGTTGCCTTGGAATCTTATTGTATCTGATGCAATGTATTTTCTTCTATCTTGCAATAAATATTATTGCCACTTCTGGCAAATTTGATTAAACTTATTCATGCATAGGATGCTTTTGCTATCCAAAGCAACGAACGTGGAATTGCTGCTCGTGACAGTGGTGCTTTTGCATGGGAGATTGTTCCGGTGATTTTCTTTCTCTTTGCTGAAAATAGGCATTATATGCCTTATTCGGTTTTCTTATGCTCATTGTTTTGTCAACCAGATTGAAGTTCCTGTCGGGAGGGGAAAACCACCAGTACGTATTGAGAAAGATGAAAGCCTGGACAAGGTAATTATTCTCATGTAACAAATTATAATTAACAAAAAGATGTAGTTGGTTAAAAAAATGCTTGATCAATATTCATGCTTCCTACAAGTAGAGCAAACCTTCTCATAAAGAGCTTTGTGAGCAGTTATTATAAGATCACTGCACGTGACAGTTTCACTTATGGCTTGTGTTATTTCTTTGTCTCTTAGTTCGACCCAGTAAAACTGAAGAAACTCCGCCCAAGTTTCAAGGAGAATGGTGGTACCGTTACAGCTGGAAATGCTTCTAGTATAAGGTCTAGCTGCTTGGCTATTATTTTATTTTTGAAACCCTTAAGTTTTCTGCAATATGTTTTTTTACTGACAGGTCTCAGAAAGAAACTATGTCATTGTTGACATTTGAATTAATTTATTGTATTATGCATTCCTTTTGTTCGTTTTGTTGATGACATGTGCATGTCATTCATTTTCTGTTTGTTCTTAAAAATTGCTTCTCCTATGTCTAACTGCTTCTTATGTTCTACTTTGTTAAGTAAATTGTAATTTTTTCATTAGGATCAAAAACATAAATTGGTGTAAATGATTTGCCACATAATAATGTAAAAACATTTTTTGTAATGCCTTATGCCCATTCAATCAAGGAAACTTTGCCAGCCTGTATGATTTCTTCTTGGTTCTTTTAGACACTCTTTCATCTCACTATGCCCTTAGCCATTTTTCACTGGCTTGTACACTCAGGTGTGCTGCAACCAGTCATATCTAACTTTTTTTTTACATGGATCAGTGATGGAGCTGCTGCGTTAGTTTTGGTGAGTGGGCAGAAGGCTCAAGAGCTTGGCCTGCAAGTCCTTGCAAGGATCAAAGGATACGCAGATGCAGCTCAAGTAAGCTTTACCTTACTTAAGAGTAGAGTATGCTTCTAGATATCATTGTGATCTAAACATTGAAGGATATATGAAGTTATTTTCTGTGAAATAGTTTTATGTTACTGTTTTAGATATCAAAATTCATCAACTCTTAAAATTAATATTGTGGAAAACTAATGTTTTAACCACGAATATTGTTTATACAGGCCCCCGAGCTTTTTACAACCACCCCAGCACTTGCCATACCAAAGGCCATCACAAATGCTGGATTAGAGTCATCCCATGTTGATTTTTATGAGATTAATGAAGCCTTTTCGGTATATATTGAGTTTCTTTTACTGATTACTTAATTTGTTTGGTAGTAATTTCTATTTTTATTTCTCGATACAGGCTGTTGCACTTGCCAATCAAAAGCTTCTCGGGATTCCTTCAGTAAGTGCCACCTATATTAAATTATCATAACTTGTGAAGTTTAAAAGTTAAAACATCATTTCAGAACGAAATAAATTTGCTATGCAGCAGCAACATACAGTAGGATACAATAATGTTTTATGTGTTAACAATACATGGGCTTGCAGGAAAAGATTAATGCCCATGGAGGAGCTGTATCTTTAGGCCATCCTCTTGGGTGCAGTGGCGCTCGGATTTTGGTCACCCTTCTTGGTGTAAGTTTTGTCCTAAGATGCTATGTTGGTCTGGTCATCTTATCTGTAACCCCTTTTGTTTAAATTTGTGTGATGTTTTCCCTAGTAGAAAAATAGAAGCTGGTCAGTGATGAGTTCTTTCAAATGCTTGTGCAAATCATAGGGTTTGCCAAGAAGGGTAAATCATCCTGCTATTGCTAGTGGGTTCTGTCAGTGATTTTTCAAAGAGTAAAATATCTGCAATTAGGATCTTAGATAAACTTGCATATCCAAATTTCACATTCATACTTGTCTCACAGATTATAATATTTCCCCTTGTTTCACTTCCTTCTGTTGATCGTTTTTCTCACATTCATACTTGTCTCACAGATTATAATATTTCCCCTTGTTTCACTTCCTTCTGTTGATCGTTTTTCTCTTTTTTTAAAAAAGAAAAATGGTAGGTGTCTTCTTTAGTCATCATTTTGGGATATCATCCCTTTCCTCATAGTCCTAGTTTCTTTCTACCAGGTTCTTAGGGAGAAGGGTGGCAAGGTCGGGGTTGCTGGTGTCTGCAATGGTGGAGGTGGAGCATCAGCGCTTGTTCTCGAGCTTGCATAAGGAATACTGACCTTGTAAGACTCAAAATACTGAATATATTCAATTCAATTTCATAATTCATTACACGATGGAATATTAGAAATGACGGTAGGCTATGCCAGGCGCTATTGTCTGCATATAGTTCAACTGAATCTGGTTGAGTAATTTACAAATGTTGTCCCATTTCACTAACAATAGCAACTTAACGTTGCAGGTACAACCATTTCAGTAGCTAGCACCAGCTTCCTGAGGCAATCTTGTACTATCATGTTGATGTTTATTTTTGTGTTGTAGCTCGTCTACCATTCTTAGCATAATTTGGCAATAAAGTATGTAGTGCTTCTGTTACTTGCGTAGTATCCTGCAATAAGAGAAATGGAGCAGGCACATAGATGTAGGATTAAATGTTTGGGTAAAATTTACCGAAACTTTATGGATGCTACAATGAACATAGTCAAGACTCGAGAGCAGGGCTGCTGGTTACTGGCGACATGGTGCAAGCAAATCGTTAGGGTGGCTGCTTGAGCTGTTGTTGGTTACTCTTGTTGCCAATTGCCTACGCCACACAGATCATAGATGTGTGTGGAGCTTTTCTCAGTAGGCATCCTTGCTTTCTGCTGGTTCGTGTTGAAACTGGAGTGCGTGAATGTAAATGAACTGGAGATTAAAGTATGGATTCCACTTATCGATCATTCTGTTTGTTACATACATATATGCATGCACAGTATAATGATGAAAGGGCATGTTGAGGGCTGTTCGGAAACCATGCACGACGACGACGGGATTGAGAGTTCGGTTATGTCCAAAACAGACAATTCAAACTTCCGTGCTACCATTTTAATTTTATCTGTCATAGCGCAGGCGTAGGGAAACGTCACGGATGACCATTCAGACTTCGTGAACATGTTTTCATGTCGCGTGCAGGTACTGAAAGCAATACTAGTAGGAAGCATCCTCCGTGCTGCGAAGTGCGTATCCCAAGTCGAGGGCTCGAGGCTTCATGACGCGTGCCTTGACCTGTGCGCTAGGTGAGTCTAGGCTTTCCTTGTCGACACTGTAAAAGCCAGCGCACTCGTAGGTGAAGTCTACTGATCGTATCCCAGGTAGCCAGGCAGAGCTTCCAACTTCGATTTGTTTCCAGACAGCATCCGAATGGAAGCTGACAGGAAGCATCCTCCTCCCTGGCTCCCCACCACGCCTTGCGACAATCGAGCACGTCGAACGGTCGAAGATACCAAGGTGTGATTCTTTGGATCCAGTGGAATATGAGTAAGCTTTTATAAAATATGCAGTGATTCTTTTTAGCAATATAAGTCTTTAATTGTTGTCCCCTCTATTTCTGGAAGTAAATCCTCTGCAGTACATCTCTTTGCAGTTGGGTCGCTGATGTGTGGGATCAGGCACGCGTCAGTGACCCAACATGTAACACAAGTACCGCAGAGGATCCCAACGTCTATTTCTACGTATTTCTCACCGTTAAATTTTTGACATGACCATTCCTCTCATTTAAAATTTGATATAAGTATATTAAAAATATAACTCACGCTTAAAGCATTTCTTTAATGGTCGGTTAAACAAGTCAAAGAATGATAATTTTTATTGAATAATTTAATACACATCACATATTAAAAAAACCATGCTTAAAGTACATTTAATGGTTAAACAAGCCAAATAATAATATTTACTTCATTGCATAAGACAACAAAAGTTAATGCTGGCGAGTACTCCTATTTAGGAAAGGATGAAGTACTAGTTAAAGGGATTTACAAATTATATGCTGTTTGGACACCACGTTTGGTTGCAATAACATGCAGCCTAATAAACTTCACATGCGCATGCATCCAGCAGAACTCCAGGAGTTGAGGCTGTAAACGTGTTTTTAAAATCTTTTTTTTTATAAAACTTTAGACTCCAATTCGGATCTCGCCGGAGAAGTAGTGGCAAAAAATTAAACCCTTGATTTGACCAACAAGAACAACTAACAAGTCATCTGCTTCACTGTCAAGGTAGTTCGCAGCTATAAGAAGAAGAACAAGTTAGCAACTAACAAGACTAAAGTCATCTGCTTCACCGTCAAGGTAGTGCGCAGCTATAAAAACTGAACCCTGCAAACAGCCGTTTCAACAGCAACTCAAGAGCCACACAACCACTGTATTTTCTTAGCTTATCTTCCTCGTTTCTCCCAAGTTGACCCAGCCACCGCTCACATCATGGCCAACGGATCCGCGAAGCAGACCGTTGTTCTGTACCCCGGCGGCGGCGTCGGGCACGTCGGGCCCATGACGCAGCTTGCCAAGGTCTTCCTCGACCACGGCTACGACGTCACCATGGTGCTCATGGAGCCGCCCATCAAGTCCACCGACTCCGGTGCCGGCTTCATCGAGCGCGTCGCCGCCTCCAACCCGTCCATCACCTTCCACGTCCTCCCGTCGATCCCTCCCCCCGACTTCGCTAGCTCCCCCAAGCACCCTTTCCTCCTCATGCTTGAGCTGATGCTCCTGTACAACGAGAAGCTCGAGAGCTTCCTCCGCTCCATCCCCCGGGAGCGCCTGCACTCCCTCGTCCTCGACATGTTCTGCACCCAAGCCATCGACGTGGCCACCAAGCTGGGCGTCCCCGTCTACACGTTCTTCGCGTCGGGCGCTGGGGTTCTCTCCGTCCTAACCCAGCTGCCGGCGCTGCTTGCCGGCAGGCAATCGGGCTTGAAGGAGCTCGGAGACACGCCCCTCGAGTTCCTTGGCGTTCCGCCGATGCCGGCGTCCCATCTGATCAGGGAACTGCTCGACGACCCGGAGGACGAGCTGTGCAAGACCATGCTGAACATCTGGAAGCGCAACACGGACACCCAGGGCGTGCTGGTCAACACGTTCTACGCGTTGGAGAGCCGGGCCCTGCAGGCGTTCAGGGATCCCCTGTGCGTCCCCGGCCAGGTGCTGCCTCCGGTTTACTCCGTCGGGCCGTTGGTTGGCACGGGCGGAACGGACAAGGAGGAAGCCGAGAGGCCCGAGTGTCTGGCATGGCTTGACGCACAGCCGGAGCGCAGCGTCGTGTTCCTCTGCTGGGGGAGCAAAGGCTCGGTGTCGGAGGAGCAGATCAAGGAGATCGCTGCTGGCCTGGAGAAGTCCGGGCAACGTTTCCTTTGGGTCGTGCGCACGCCGGCCGGCAGCGACGACCCCAAAAGATACCTGGAGCAACGCCCGGAGCCAGACCTCGACGCGCTCCTGCCAGAGGGGTTCTTGGAGCGGACCAAGGGCCGTGGATTCGTCGTCAAGTCGTGGGCGCCGCAGGTGGACGTTCTGACGCACCCAGCTACCGGCGCTTTCGTGACCCACTGCGGGTGGAACTCGACGCTGGAGGCCATCGTAGCGGGCGTGCCGATGCTGTGCTGGCCGGTGGGCGCGGAGCAGAAGATGAACAAGGTGCTCATGGTCGACGACGACATGGGCATCGGGGTGGAGCTGGAGGGGTACACTACAGGATTCGTCAAAGCCGAGGAGATCGAGGCGAAGGTGAAGCTTGTGCTGCAGTCCGGGGAGGGGAGGGCGGTCAGGGAACGAGCGGCGGAACTGAAGAAAGAAGCGGAGGCGGCGATGGAGGACGGTGGCTCGTCGCGGGTGGCGTTTCTACAGTTCTTGTCGGATGTCAAGAATCTTAGGGAGTAATTTTGACGAATTTGCAACCACTCTACCCTCTTCTTGTATTGTACACGTTTTTGTCAATCGGCTCTGTTCGGCTCGCTTCTTGCACAGTATTTTTCTCAGAATGAATCACTTATATAAATCAGTTCGCACCACTTTTCTTTCAGAACAAATCCGCCGTACAGATCAGCAGAAGATATGCCGAAAACACTCGGTCATCAACTTTTATCTCAGAATAAATCAGCACAAGTCACTAACTAGACAACAATATTTTCTTGCAGAACAAACCAGCACCACCCACCAGACAATCAATCATTTTGATTTGCCCTTCACAAAAGTGAAGAGGATTGAAAATGTTGCCGGTATGCATGCCTATACATACTATTGAGGGTATCTGAAAAATCAAGAACTGCACAATGAACTAAAGCGATACATACCAAGAACTTGTTTAGGGTAAGATATTATCTGAAAATGTTTACGAATGTTGATTAGAAGGACTAAAATGCACACAAATCTGGTTTTTAACCTTAAACTACAAAATCAGACATAAAAGGTCATCCAACTATCGAAACAAGACAACTTTGGTCCTTTGAGTGGTTTTGGAGGTGGTTTTCCATTTTGTGAAAATGTTAAAAAAATCATTTTTCATCTTACAAAATCATAACTGATTCATTTTAAATCAGAAAAATACGGAACTTATACCCAGATAGGTGACATTTTTTATAAAACTTTAGGTATAAGTTTCATACTGTTCTGATTTAAAAATAATTAGTCGTGATTTTTTAGATAAAATCATATAAACCACTCAAAGGGTCAAACTTGCCTGATTTCAATAGTTGGATGCCCTTTTATGTATGGTTTTATAGTTTAAGGTTGAAAATCAGACTTGTGTACTAGTTCAAGGGTGAAAATTAGTTTTTTCTCCAAAACTAACTATACAGATGGATTGGAAATCACAAGACGAATCTATTAAGTCTAATTAAGCTATCATTAGAAGACATTCATTGTAGCTTCATAGTGTAATGACCTAATTAGGTTCAACAGATTTGTCTCACGAATTTATCCAAAGGTTATGAAATGAGTTTTGTCATTAGTTTATATTTAATACTCCTAATTAGCATGAGAATATTCAATATGACGGATGAATAGTAGAAATCACGAGACGAATCTATTAAATCTAATTAAGCTATCATTAGAAAACGTTCATTGTAGCATCATAGTGTAATGACATAATTAGGTTCAATAGATTCGTCTCGCGAATTTATCCAAAGGTTATGAAATGAGTTTTGTCATTAATTTATATTTAATACTCCTAATTAGCATGAGAATATTCAATGTAACAGATGAATAGTAAAAACTTGTCGATCTAAACAAAGTCGGAGTAAACTGCAGAATCAGCATGCTCACTATGACTTGGACAGTCTCATCAGGATCAACATCAGCATGCTCACCATGACTTGAACTGCAGCTCTGCATCAGCATATGTTACTCAAGGAGTTCTATCACAAGGACAGATAAAATGTGTTAAGTGGTTAGCATTTTTCATGAACTCCGTGTAACTATTGACACTGGACAGTGGAATGGTATCATAATAAGGACTCTGTGTAACTGTAGACACTGTACAGTGGAATGGTATCATAATAAGGACCTAGTACGTCTTTATTCCTTAACAAGTTTCACAATGATGCGGGTACCGGAACTACAGCAAACAAAAAAAAAAGCAGATGAGACAACTGAATAACAATATTTCCATATGTAGTCCAATTTCTTTCTTATTTTGTCCCCTTAAAAATCAAACTAATCTGTTGCTAATTATAATCAACAGAATATGACGTTGTGTTCATAGTGAGCTTAGTCCATGATTTTTCTTTTTCGTAAAAGTAAATTGACAACAAAAAAACTAACTAACAACAAACGAATGCTAAGAACAATCACCTCTCCTCAAGCTTTGCAACAGATTTATGTAGCCGTGAGAATCTGTTGCCAATTCAATTCCAAGTCAAGTAACTGGAAGAAGCATACCAGTGTGTGCTCGCTGTCGCCGGTAAGCTAGGCCGGGAGGCGGGCAAAGAAGGAGGTGAGCCATGGGGACGGGAACGCCCCCACGGTTTCCGACACCGACGACCCAGGGGATGTAGGCGTCCGCGACAAGTGCGGTGGGAGGCAGTAAGGCGGGCCCTCGAGCCTATGGAGCAGGCGCTCGAAGGGCGCCTCCATCTCTGTGGCCACTAGTAGTTGTCAGTGGTGCAGCTGTGCTCGAAGTGGTCGGCGGTGCGGCTGTGCTCGAAGGCGGACGCCGGCGACTGGGGACGAGGAAGATGAGGAGCAGAGGAGGTTGAGACAGTGAGGCACTCCTTGTGACGATGAAAGTCACCACCTTCGCTTCCGGTTGGACATCACATAAATCCTCAAAATGCTTGGCCCTGTGTTCGATCCTTGTGGTTGCAATGTTTTCTACTTTTTTTGTAGTATTTATTTTTTTTAATTGCATTTATTATTTGAGGAAGCAAGTATTTTTTCCCTAGGTAACATATGAGTCTCTTCAGCAGATCTTCTAATGATTTGTACGGTTGATTTATTCCGAGAGAAAAATATACACAAGAAGTCGAAAAAAGAGAAGCTGATCGTAATCATTTCCCATTTATTGCTTTCAAATTCCATAGTATACATTATTTGCCTCACTGCATATCCAACTATGCATACACGCTATTTGCCTCACTGAACATGCAAATATACATACATGCGAGGTGCGCACACACATACATCTCTCTTTTTCTATACATTCATGGACAAGAATAAAGATCGATGATGAAGACTAGCTACAATGTGACATAAATATCTCTTTACATCGTGATATAAATATATGTGTTTGTGTTCACAAACTATAAATATCTCTCTTTTTGTTATATATGTATTTGTCTTCACTCCATATAAATGATATGATGTATCTTATGAGAAAGAAATTACCGGGGTGTTCAACTTGGGGTAGGACTTGTGTCTTTCAAACATATTGAGTAGGATAGAATGTAACAGAGTAAATACATGGTTTGGTTAGGATAATGTTAGGAAACATATATTTTTGGAGATTGTTGATATCTTATTGACAACAAAATTGTCTCTTGAAACCTTTTAGCCTTTTTATTGTGCACCCTCTGACTTAGAATATGCGGGCTGCATTAGACAACTTTCTGAAAAGATTAGTCTACATTGTAGTCTTTGGATGCTTTATGAAATTGAAATATAATTTTGTATCATCAAACTTAATCTGATGTATCTTTTCTTTGCATAAAACTGTTTGAGGCTTGTGCTTCTGGAGTTCATGTCTATTCCCATGAATTTGGTATGGTGTTAGCTATAAAACTTCCATCTGTACATGACACTAATTGTATAGTTTTTTGTAAATATACATTAATGGACTCCACATTATTTGTATATTATTTTAGAAGTAAGACAAACATAAAGATACACCTCCCACTACATTTGATCTTTTTAAGAAATTTTACTATAGTAAGAATAGAGCTATTAGCGAGCTTGTTAAGGAAGCAATTGTAAGTTCAATTTGCATTTGCCATATTTGATAATCTTAGTGAAAACTAATTGGATTAGTATTTCATTTTGTAATCATTTATATAAAACCAAGGCATACATACTTTTTTAAAATTAATTATGCATAAATCAGTATGATGAACAATCTCAATTATGCATTTTTCGTAACATATTGTTGTACCTAACATTTTTGTATTCATATGTAATAGATGATGCTAGACTGCGAGCATATATTTGCATGTTTGAAGTTACATATTTTCTCTGAAATTGACATATATACATTTTTACATTTGTACCCATTACTGATGATTGAATGGAAGCCTCTCTCATGTAGTCATTTATGCATGTTGTTATTGATTAATTATTAAGCTAAATTCAGCTTATGTATTCTACATCATTTGTGCCGGTGTAATCGGTTTATAGTGTTGATTTGGTTTTGTTGGATCATGTATTTATGTTAGGAACACATGAAAAGTATCATGTATGAGTCTACAAAAGAAGGGCAAGCGCAAAAGACTACTACTAAAGATGTTGCGCTAGTCTTACCATCGACAAAGTTTCTACAAATGTTGGTTTTGAAATAACAACCCAAAGAGGAGCATCTCATCTGATGTTAGTGTAAGAATACAAGAGTTTGAATATGAAGTTCAAGTTGAGCAGCAAGTAAGATCAAATGAAGAAAACATGTGAACGTATTAGAAGCCATGAAGTTGAAGATCCAAGAATTAGAAGCATCAAAGTAGAAGCAGTTTGGACAAATCACAAGTCTGAAGAAACAAAGAGGGGAGATTAATACTCTTCTTCGTAGTTTGTTATGCCTCAACAAACAAGAGATAATTTCTTGCCACATATTCATATGGTAGAAACATTCCTATATGTAACTCCCAACAAGTTTGTGTGGTTGATCATTTTGCTACCTTTAGGTAAGAATTATGCTTATATTTTCTTTACTAATTGGCTGCTAGTTGTGGATTTGAGATTAACTTGTTGGACCTGATACTATCTGTAAGACTATAACCTTTCTGAATGCATGTCACTTGTAACCTTTCTGGATGTGATCCTGAGTGTGTACTTGGCAAGGATACATGAACTTAATATAACTTTGCTGAAACTTGCGACTTCTGTTGGTGAAGTGATGAATATGAGAAGAGAGATATTTATATGGGTTGTGATGATTTGAATTTGCATCTGGATTGAGATGTGATGTTGAAAGTGCATCTAGGCTCCTAATTATTTTGGTGATAATGACAATACAATTTGGATGGATTAATGCTTTCAATGCGATGTGTGCAGGGATTAAAATGAGTAAATTTGTATTTAATCAAAAGAAGCCCCTCATACCTTCTATTCGGTGTTGAAGCTCATTTGGAGGTTTAATTTGATTTATCTTTCGAATTTGAGTATAGGAAACACCGTACTATAAAGGGGGATGCGAATTGACCGTCTAGAGATGCTAAAAGTGCTTAGAAAGGTGAACCAAGAAAATCTAGAGAGACACAAAGCCTACACGTACACAAACCCTTTGTTTCTCCAAGTTCTGGCCTTTGTCGATAGTACCGGCACCAGGCCGGTAGTACCGATAAAGGCTTACTGTCTGGTTTTCTCGAGGCCCTCGGTAGTTCCGACCCCAGGTCGCTACTACTCATAAAGCCGTTCTATCTCTATTTTCGGAGACCCTCGGTAGTACCGACCTGAGGTCGGTAGTACCGATAAATAGCGTACACAGCACAATAACGGCTAGTTTTGGGGAGTGGGTATTTATACCCCCACATGGCCACACCTCCCCCTTCATTTGCTGCTGACCTAACTCGAGACAAACACACACAAGAGCATTCACTCCCCTTCTCCACTCCTCCCTAGAGCCAAGTCTTGATCCTTTGAGCTAGGGATTGAGTGAGGGAGATATTCAAGGTGTGAGATTGAGAAGCTTTGAGTGACCTATCCATCTCCTTCATCTCAAGAGCACTTGAAGCATCTCTGGGCATCGATTCGCGTTTGTTATTCTTGAAGCTTGCTTCTAGACGGTTAGGCGTCGCCCGTTGAGTGCCCTCTTTGTGTGGAGCACCCGGGATCGTTTGTATTACCCTCTCCTTTGTGGAGAATTCTTAGTGAGCACCAATCTTTCTTTGTGGGGATTAGGTGAGGCAAGAGGCTCTTGGTGATAGCCCTCTCTTTGTGGGATCCTCAACGGAGACGTAGCTTCCTTGGTGGAAGTGAACTTCGGATTAAACCTCTTGTCTCTTGCTTGTTTGAGTTCTTCTCATTTCTCTAACCCTAGAAGCTTTTTTTTGGCACGATCTATATATTTGTTGTGTTACAACTTGTATCTTTGGTTGCAGGAGGTTCTTAGCATCTAAACTCAACTCTTGATTCAAGTAGAATTGCTAGAATCGCTTTCATTTTCGAATTTCGTTTTAGTAAACTCTGCCCAGTCGGTAGTTCCGCCCCTGTGCCGGTAGTACCGAGCCCCCTCGGTAGTACCTACACAGCGTCAGAAGTACCGACCTATGTTTTAACCGCTGCATTTGTTTCAGAAATTCGAAGTGATCCTATTCACCCCCCCTCTAGGCATCACAAGGTCCTTTCAGATGTGCGTATTGTCAATGAATTGGGTTTTTCATAATTTCAGACTGGTATAAGTATAAATAATGAATTAGGCTTTGAAAATTTTTAGCTTATACATAATAAATTGAGTTTTGAGCAATTTCAACCCACCATACAGTTGTGCTGCAATGCAAAATACATAATTGAATTCAAAATGGGTAACAAAAGTCTAAAAATTGATAAATGAAATGGGTTTATAGGTGGGCTTAGCCCACGAATAGACTGCTCACTTTAAAGATCTTGTTGGGCCACAAAATACTTTCTGACAAACTAAATCATCACAATCGTAATGCCACGTCACATCCTAGTCATTGCCCCCCCCACATCCAAGGTTTTGTGATGTTTTTTGAGCTGATAATGACAAAAATCAAAGTGAAACGAACCGGATTTCCAAGAAAGGAAATCCGATCCCTGCCTCCTGGGACTATCATCTGAGTACAGCATTACGGCACATACCGGGTACAAGTCCAACAGGACTGAATCAAACAGAGTAAACATCTACGCAGCGGCTCTCATGTAGCAAAGTAGACTCCATGCCCAAAGGCAGCTCGAGTGTAGAATGGCCTCAGTCCTCCCATCCATCGTGCTCAAAGTCGTAGTCTGGCTCCTGGTCTGAAAACCCGTCATCTACTCGTTAAGCGAGTAGGTCATGTCAGCTTCCCAACAAAGAGCATAAGCAAAAGAGAATAATTCTAGTATGCATGGATATTCCTATATATGGCCGTAGAAGGTTATGCAAGCAGCGGTAGCAACATCAAGAAATGCAGAAATGCCGAGAGGTCACCATCTCCGAGGAAATCCACACCTCCGAGGCCAACGCCTCCGGGGTCAACACCCCAACCAAGGAAAGTACACCAAACACTGGATCTCATCCGAGTCACAGCATCCCACTCTCATCTGCGTTGTGGGGTCACCAACTCCTATCCCCACATCTCAACAGTACGAAACCGGGCTCACACACATAGGGGAGAGAAAGCAGCACAAAAGAATACTAGCTAGGTGAGAGATCAAAAGGGCTATCCATACCAGTGGACACGGACTATAGCTATAGGTTTAACACTCTGCAGAGGTAGTACAACTGGACCCGCCGAGTAGAGCAGAATCGGATGCCTCCGATCCACCTCTCTACCTAACGGCCGGAGACCTAGTAGTGGATGGCACTCTCCTGCCTCTCCGAGCCTGACTCGTCCTGACTGGGGCGCGAAACTTGCCAGCAGGGCCTCGAAGCTGTGAAACCATCCCTGGAGGAGCCGGGGCAACGTCTACTCGAGGGGTATAACCCGTCCCCCTCACACGATCACACCGATCCGCCTACAGGCTGGATGCCATCCACCTACTAGTTCTCGGACCGAACCCCGCCCATAACAAGGCGAACGGTCTGTATGAAAATAGCCCAAAGATCAAGGTCGCACAGTCGATCGGTCCTTAATTGCAAGAGCGAGCACTCACCAACTCCATCCGAACGACACGCCGCTAGGGCTGGAGGCCAGGTCACATCTCCCGTAGACAGGCGTTCAAAAGTAACCAAAGCAGCTCGCTCCCGCGGTAACACGTCAAGGATACACACTCACCCAAAACACACGCTAGAATACCGAGATATCCCAATCTCAGTCCAAACCAGATATCCATCCATAACTAAGGGTAAAATATATGGATAGATATAGCCGGGAACTAGCTAGGGGTCTGTAACTATTTCCAAAAGTAGGTAGTTCAAGGACAGGACAATGAAAATCAAGGTACGGCTAAAAGATTGTCTATGCAATTCAAAGGCATTCATAAAGTAATAATTAAGCACTAGCAACTAAA
The DNA here is from genome assembly GCA_036936925.1 of Cenchrus fungigraminus. Taxonomy (NCBI): domain Eukaryota; kingdom Viridiplantae; phylum Streptophyta; class Magnoliopsida; order Poales; family Poaceae; genus Cenchrus; species Cenchrus fungigraminus. The sequence continues at coordinate 25,702,675 of CM072779.1, read as the reverse complement.
AGCATGCATAGGATCTATATGGTTGGGAGTGACATGAGACCTGGCTGGTGTCCGTAGTCCTGGTCTGGGTTGAAGTCGGGGTCGTAGGCCTCCTCCGGATCGTAGCTCGGGTCTGTGCAGCACGAGATACGAGATGCTAAATTACCGGCAATCAACTAAGATAAATCCAAAGAAACTAAATTTTAAAAGATCCATTCTATCTACAATCAGCACTGTCTCATTTTTAGAAAAATTATGAAACTGGTTTCTTATTTTTCGGAGTTATAAATAATTAGTTATGAATTTCCAAAGGTTAAAGGATTTCTAAATTAGTTTTCAAATTCATTTATAAACAGAAAAGGATTTTAATTTTGAAATTAGGTGATGACATCAGCATGACGTCATCGTGACGTCAGCGTCACAGGTTAGTGGGCCTTATTGGGCCGAATGGGTTAGTGGGCCGGATATGGCCCAGTGGACTCAGCCTAGTGGCCATCCCAGCTAAGTCCAACGGACCACCCTGAACAAAAAACAGAGTTCGCAGAGAAAAAGAAAAAGGGGCCGGTGCATGGGATGTAATGGGCTACGGCCCATGTGGCACCCTTTACATTCACAGCGAAGAAGTCCACAGCCGCCCCCTGATGTCTACTGGAGTGCAGCGGTACACCTTGCCACTCACGCGCGCGTCGGCGTGCTCCGGCGCGCGTCCGGTGGCGACGGGCGAATGGTGAACGGCGGTGGTGATGGCTCTGGTGCTCGTGCAAGCGCTCGGGGTTACGCGCTAGGTTTTGGCTGTGAGGTTAGGTCGGCTTTGGCCCTGGGGTTGGGCGCGCAGGGCCGATGCGCGACGCGCCATGGCGTGGTACCCGACGCGGTGCGTTGTGCGAAGGTGACAGCGCGTCGTGCAGCAGCAGCAGCAAAACCATGCGGTGCTGCAGACACGCACGAGGGTGTGCCCAACCGGGCACGCATGCGCGTGCACAGGCCCAATCTGGCCGCGACGAGGCTGACTGGCGTGCGAGCTCCCGGCGAACCAGAGCCGCGGCGCGGCGCAACGGCAGCGGCGGCGCAAGGCCTGCACGTGACAGCACTCGGCTCAAAGGCCGGTTCACAAGCAAGGTTAAAACGACGATGTGCAGAAGAGATGGCGAGGCACGGCGCAGCGCTGGGGTGCGCTACGGCAGTGAACTCGCGGACAAGCACGGCTCGACGGCCGGCGGCGCGGCGCAAGGGCGTGCTCCCGATGCAAGGTATGGGAAGGAGCGAGGAGGATGGAACGGCGGCTCACATTGGGGCGGAGGTGAAGACGTGGCCGTGACGAGCGTTGGGGAAGCGGCGGTGAAGTTCACAGCTGCGCGACGAGTTGAAGCGGCGGCGTCTTCCTCTGCTCCGGCTCCTGCTCGGCGCGGACAGCTTGCTCCTCAGGCCGATCAGCTCCGGCTTCTACGGCTCCAGCGACAGTGAGGTGGTGCAGCGGTGAAGCGCGCTCCCCTTCTCCTCTCCCCCCTTCTCCTCCTCTTCCCCCTTCCCCACTTCCCTCGGCGACGGAACAGAGGAACAAGGGGAGAGACCCCAAATGCGGTTGGCTTGCGATAGGGGCCTCGCCCAGGGGTTTAGCTACTCGAGCACGTCGAGGCGGGGGCAGAAGGGTCACGGCTGGTGCTCCTATTGGCTGCTACGGTGCGGATGCCGACGTGGCGGAGCCGGAATGTCTGTCGGGCATACGGCCGTGTCATGGCGCAAGGGCAAAAGGGGTAAATCCCCGGGCGGTACGCGGGCGCGGTTGCCTGGCTCGGCGTCCATGCCACAGGCGCGGTCAGGGACCTGTCCCCTCGACCGGTGCGGCGCGGGCGCACGCGGCTGTGCAAAAGGGGCGGCGTGGTGTGAACGCGAGGACCAAGCGGGTGGAGACGACGACCGAGTAGCGAGCCCCGCTTGTCAGCGAGACAAGGGAGGCGCAGCACGGAGCAGGCTGTGCTGGGCCGCCTTGGTGGGCCGTGCGGAAGAACGGGGTGGAAGGATGTTCACGGGCTGAGAGATGAAGGAGGTTTGGTGGACTTCGGAAACTGTTAGCTGGCCCAAGTGTTAGAGAAGGGGTTTGAATATAGTTTTGAATAAAGTTTAAACTTTATACTTGAATTTGATTTAACTCAAATTCAAAACACACTCAAATAAAACCAATTAAAATCCATAAACTCCAAATCACATATTTATACCATAAGTTGAATTTATATTTTTATATTTAGGTTTTATTTATATAGAATTTAGGTGAGAGGCTAGAAATAGGTTTAAATTATGGGGACACTTCATCAAATAAATAAAAGTTCAAATTTTTCAGCATATTCTTACTTTCAAATTTCCGGGATGTTACATTCTCCCACACCACTGGGAATCTCGTCCTCGAGATTTAAGCTCCATCCTCACCCTCGAACAAGTGAGGGAACTCTCTCCTGAGGTCGGCTTGCTTCTCCCATGTGGCTTCTTGCCCGGTGTGGTGGCTCCACAGTACCTTGCAGTAAGGAATGGTGGTCCTTCTGGTCTCCTTTGTTGCCCTGTCCAAGATCTTCTCTGGGTACTCTGCATACTGCATGGTGTTCTGCAGGTCGAGTATCTCAATCGGGACTTGCTTTGCTTCCACTTCCTTCTCACTCTTCTTCAGCTGTGACACGTGGAACACAGGGTGTACCGCGGACATCTCCTCTGGTAGTGCGAGCCTGTAAGCGAGCTTCCCAACTCTCTGAGTGATCTGGTAAGGTCCTACGTACCTCGGGGCAAGCTTCCCCTTCACAGCAAACCTCCTGGTTCCTCTCATCGGTGACACTTTCAGGTAGACAAAGTCACCCACCTCAAATGACAAGTCTCTCCTGTGTCGGTCGGCGTAGCTCTTCTGTCTGCTCTGGGCAATCTTTAGGTTGTCTCGAACCTTCTCCACTTTATCCTCAGCTTCCTGTATAGCATCTGCCCCGAAGACCATCCTCTCTCCTACTTCTGACCACATTAAGGGTGTCCTGCACTTTCTCCCGTAGAGTGCCTCGAAAGGTGCCATCTTGAGACTTGCTTGAAAGCTATTGTTGTAAGAGAACTCTGCATAGGCCAAACTACCCTCCCAATCTGTGCCATAGGTCAAAGCGCAAGCTCTCAGCATATCCTCCAACACTTGGTTTACTCTCTCTGTCTGCCCATCCGTCTGAGGGTGAAAAGTTGTACTGTAGCTGAGTGTAGTCCCCATCCTATCGTGAAAGCTCTGCCAAAACCTTGCTATGAACTGGGGTCCTCTGTCGGACACTATGCTCCTTGGTGCTCCGTGTAGCCTGAGTATGTGGTCCACGTACAAGTCTGCCAACTGGTCTGTCGTGTATCGGATCTTCACTGGTACAAAGTGAGCAACCTTAGTCAACCGGTCCACTATGACCCAAACGGAGTCATTGCCTTTCTGTGTCCGGGGTAGTCCCACCACAAAGTCCATGGAAATATCATCCCACTTCCACTGAGGAATATCCAATGGTTTCAACAGTCCTGCAGGCCTTTGGTGCTCAATCTTCACTCGGCTGCAAGTGTCACAACAAGCCACGTAGTAGGCTATGTCCTTCTTCATATCCTTCCACCAGAACCTCTGTTTCAGATCTTGTTTGTGCTTCCCGGGTGAATGGAGTACCTTGAATCATGGGCTTCCTTCAGAATTTGCTCTCGAAGTTCCTTGTCCTGCGGGACACAGATCTGATCTTTCAACCACACGGTTCCTTGTTCATCGATCTGGTAGTCCTCAGCTTTGCCTTCCAACATCAGCTCTCAAATAGATCCAACCTCTTTGCAAGCTTTCTGTGCCTCCCGAATCCTTCCCTCCAGGTCGTAGGTCACTTGAAGTTCGTTGAGTTGTCCTTGCTCCACAATCTCAAGCTGAAACTGCTCTAGCTCCTCGTGAAGTGTGTTGACATTTCTTAACGCAATCACCTAAGAACAGGTTTGGAACCCATCCTGGTAATAGCGCCAGAAATGATGGTTGGTAAATTTTAATGTTACAGAGATCCGCAAGCGCACAGAAGTACCATTGTAGCATTTCCCCAAAGGAGTATTCCAAAGGGTATCGAATCCAAGAAAGGCATTGGCGGAATGACAAGATCAACTCTATTGCAATGAGTATAGATCATACACAGAAATAAATCAGACACTCAAGTGCAGGGGTAAAGATATGATAATGGGGGTAGTGTGATCACACACACACTCACTCTCTCTCTAAGGGTCCTAGGTAGAGGAGGCGACACACGAGTTAGTTCTAGGTTCTTATGTACTATACACATAAAGCTGGTAGGAACGAGTTAGATACACTAGCGTTGAAGAACATTGACTTAAGCACCCAGGTACCACGGGGAGATAACCTCCCGTGTTGCTTCCGCACAACTCTGGTTGTTATATTTTAGACTCCTACAGCTTATCCGAACGTGGGGGATTTCAGAGGACCAACGGCTGTCACTACCGCAGCTGACCCCAAGACAAACCGTGGGATAAACTCATAAGTAAGGTAGCTACACAACCCAAGCACCATGCTTACGTTGTTAGCCGGACTTGACCGGCCCGAGCTATTGTGACCCAGGTCAAGCCACCAGATAAACCAGCCAATTACACCGAGTACCGTAGCTCAAGCACAAACTTCATACAACGCAATCATGTCATCTAATTAGATCAAACCAGGTTAGGTACACAAACGGATTCGTGTTTTCCTATGTCTATTCAACTGGATCAAAGGGTCGTGTTCGCGAAGAACACGAGCCTCTAACTTATGAACAAACACCAGAAACATGTGAAAGTCACCCGTCAAGTGGATCGAAAGGCCTTGTTCATGAAGAACATGAGCCTCTAAATGATGAACAGGTGAAGAACACATGAACAAATCACTCATGTATACTAACACAACTTTATATGAAATAGATAAATAACTGAAGTAGATCAAAGTCATACAAATGAAATAAGATACAAGAGAACTCATACCTAGATCCCAAAGTAGACTTGGAACCTGAATTAGAACTACTCTAGCCTACCTCCTAGCCTTGAGACTAAAAGTGAGAGAGGTGTTGCAAGTGTGGATGTCTCATAAGTGAGCCCCCTCTCCTTCTATTTATAGGCTCGTGCACCGGCGAAGAATGAAGGCAAACACCACGGGGAACGCGCCTAGGACCAATAGGGAACCACCACGTGGAAGCCCCTGAGTGGCGGCCACAAGGTCGGTTCGGCCGACCTGTGGGGTCGGCCGACCCCCTGTGGGCCCCACTCGGGGTGTGCTTCCTCCTGGAGGCTGCCTTGTGGGTCCTTAGGTCGGTTCCCAGTGTCCACCCTATTTTGGCGCGATTTGCATGCCTTTGTGGGCCCATGGATCCATATGAAGTCCACATGTCACACTCTGATTCGTCGGAGGTTGCTTCACTTGGATTGCTTGCATGGCATGCATGCATGGCTCCCTAGTTGGCAGGTTTGCATGCATGTCATCCTTGTTGGCAGCCTACCTAGGATGAGGTGATGTGGCATGGACCATAGAAGGTGAGTTTGGCACTCTTTTCCTGCTTATTTTCTTGCAATCAAATAATCTCCAAGGACAAGTGGAACTACATTATTCTTAACTAAATACATGTAAGAAATGCCTTATGCTCCTTTATTCATGAGTATATTGACAGCTAAAGTAGGTACTTAACAGCCGTCAATAACTCCCCCAAGCTAGCCTCTTAAGGACTTAGGTTGGTTGATCAGGAGTTGCTACGATGTTGTATTCCTAATGTATAACAAGATACAGCTAGGTACTCTATCAAGAGTTGAAGAAGTTGGCATTGATCTTACCTTACACTCGATTGATATGGGGCATGTAGCTTCACCTGCCTTGGGCGGTTGAAAGATAGAATGGTTGTATAAAGATTACTATTCATATGTACCTTGATCAGTTATCAATCCGGAGGTTTTGCAGGTTTTTCAAAAGAAATCAAAGTTCCTCAAATGATACTCTCGGATCACTCAATGTGTACGATTCCTCACCAAGGCTTTGGTTTGCCTTCTTTCACTACCTACTCCTAATAAGCTGATATGTGGAGCTGTAGGTAGAGAAAACATGTGGCATACCTGTTTCTCATATATTGTTGAGTCGAAAACCGGATCCTTGGAAGAACAAGTCACACACCCTGATCAAGATGTGCAAAAGTGTGTATGGTGGATGGATAATGAACTCCTCTTTGCATGATTTTTACTCTCCTCCTTATTTGAAATTTTTGAGACTTGGGCTATGTCTCTTTATTCTTTCTTTTTCTTTTTTTATGCATGCCCTTGAGCATGTTTCTTTTCTCTCTTTTTTTTAACATAGCCCATAGTCCTTGCTGAATATTTTTGGAGGGAGAGTAATCATGGAACATGCGCGGAGCTTTATTTTGTGGAATGGATGGGAATGGATGAAATGATGGTTGCTAACTTCTAGTGTAGAAGTTTAGCATATGGTGGTGTGTACGTGATCTTGATCATAGGAGTATGACAAGTTACTCGCCGAGGGTCACAACAATTCGACAAAACTCAATGAAGAAATCAAGTAGCATATGTGGAGGTTAACAGAAGCTAAGATCTACATATGGCCTTGGATAGGAATTGCTTATCATTGAGGAACTTATCATTTTAACATTTTTCAAAAGAAAACTCCGGATATCAAACATCACTTAGTATTAGCTCATAGCAACTCTATTATACCATATCATATCTCGCAACAACTTAGGCAAAGATCATGCTTTTTGCTACCCACAAATTTCAAGCTCAGGTTCGATCATACTAGCCAACAAACTTAAAACTTGGATAGGATACTAAGTTGTAAACAAGGCATACAAGAGGAATAAACAGAGCAACTATTCATCATTTCAACCATGGAGAATAAGAACACTCTTACCACGCATATGAAAACAAGCTAATTTAAGAAAGCAAATAAATATTTTTGGTCTTTTTCAACTTTTTTTCAGATTTTTATGTGTTTTTAGCATATGGGGTTCTGAAAACAATGAAAGATACAAGTTACCTCAGAATGGGGGTCCTCCCCCAAGCTAGCTTCAGGCTCACTGTTGTGGAGGGTGGTATCCCAACCACGCGTAGTGAGCCCTCTGCTCCTCTATCTGTCGCAGTTGTCTCTGCTCCATGGTGTGAATCCTCTCGCCAGTCATACGCTGCCAGTCCCGAGTGGACTCAGGCTGCTGGTGCATCGTCTCCTCCATAGTACCGACACGGATGTTGAGCTCGCTCATCTGTTGAGTGAGGGTGGCCCCACGAGATGACGAGCGCAACCCGGACGATGAGGACGAGTCCCTGTAGGTAGCACCGGCGGGCCGAACCCACTCGCCACTCCCTGCACTAGCCCTGGTCGAGCTACTCACACCCGGCTGACTCATGGGTTGGTCCCAACCGGGGGCATATCCGGGTGTAACTCCAGACATGTACCCGGCTTATTTTCCTGCTTGGCACTCTTTTCCTACTTATTTTCCTGCAATCAAATAATCTCCAAGGACAAGTGGAACTACATTATTCTTAACTAAATACGGGTAAGAAATGCCTTATGCTCCTTTATTCATGAGTATATTGACGGCTAAAGTAGGTACTTAACAACCATCAACAAAATGCTGGCTGCTCCTGCCTCACCATCAAGTTGTTGCAATAGGACTTTCTGCTCAGCGCATCTGCCACAACGTTCGCTTTGCCTGGGTGGTAGTGAATCTCCAACTCGTAATCCTTGATCAGCTCTAACCACCTCCTCTGCCTCATGTTTAGCTCTGGCTGGGTAAAGAAGTACTTCAGGATCTTGTGATCGGTATACAGTTCACACCTGTTGCTGATCAAGTAGTGTCTCCAAATCTTGAGTGCGTGAACAACTGCTGCTAGCTCCAAGTCGTGAGTATGGTAGTTCTCTTCGTGCTTCTTGAGCTGCCTTGACGCATAAGCAACAACCTTTCCGTCTTGCATCAACACACACCCCAAACCTTGCTTCGAGGCGTCACAGTACACCACGAAATCCTTCTTGATATCTGACAGGGTAAGAATCAGAGCTGTCGTGAGCCTCTTCTTCAGTTCTTGAAAACTCTTCTCACAAGCCTCTGACCACACAAACTTCTTGTCATTCTTCAATAGCTCTGTCATTGGCTTTGCTATCTTGGAGAAGTTTTCTATGAACCTCCTGTAGTAACCTGCCAACCCGAGAAAGCTCCTGATATCTGTCACTGTGAGCGGTTGCTCCCACTTGGTAACTGCTTCCACTTTCGAAGGGTCGACTGCAACTCTATCAGCTGACAACACGTGTCCCAAGAAAGCAACTTCCTCCATCCAGAACTCACACTTGCTGAACTTTGCGTACAACTTCTACTATCTCAGCCTCTCCATCACAATCCGAAGGTGCTCTTCATGTTCTTCCACTGTCTCGGAGAAAATCAGTATGTCATCAATGAACACAACCACGAACTTGTCCAGCTCTTCCATGAAGACCTTGTTCATCATGTTCATGAAGTAGGCCGGGGCGTTGGTCAGCCCGAAAGAAACCACTACGAACTCGTACAGGCCGTACCGAGTCGTGAAAGTTGTTTCCGGAACATCCTGCTCTCGAATCTTCATCTGGTAGTACCCTGACCTCAGGTCAATCTTTGAAAAGAACTTGGCCTTCCGCAGCCTGTTTAGCAAGTCGTCAATCCTGGGCAAAGGATACCTGTTCTTGATTGTCATTGAGTTGAGAATCCGGTAGTCCACACACATCCTCTTAGTGCCATCCTTCTTATCCACAAACAGAACTGGTGAACTCCAAGGTGAGGCACTCGGCCTTATGAACCCTTGCTCTAGTAACTTCTTGAGTTGCTTCTTCAGTTCATCGAGTTCATCCGCGGACATCCTGTACGGGCTCTTGGCCACTGGTCCAGCTCCTGGCATAAGCTCAATCACAAACTCGATATCCCTGTCTGGTGGTAGCTCGGTCAACTCCTCTGGAAACACGTCGGGGTACTCCCTCACCACCGAGATCTCCTCCAAACTCTTTCCTTTCATGTTGCACAATATCGGCATCGACCTCTGGCCCTGTGGCTTGATCAACACTCTGGCTCCGTTGGGGTGCTCCAACTGCACGTACACCGGGTTGCAGTTCACCAATCCTTTGTGCTGTGCTAACCATTCCATCCCAAGTATCACGTCGATCCTGGTCGACTCCAAGACTGTCAGGTCTGCTGGAAACAACTTCTTCTCGAACACCAAGTTCACTCCTATACACTCCAGCGTACTCCTCTTCTCCCCTAGCGAGGAGCTAGTCACTATAGGCCGTGGTCTGGGCTTAGTTGGTAAAAACCTTTCCTTTACAAATTTGGTAGAAATGTACGAAAACTGAGCACCGGTGTCAAACAGAACAGTTGCCATAATTGAATCGACTAAAAACTCATCGAGAGCCACGTCTGGTGCTGCGGCTGCCTCCTCTGCTGTTAGGTGCTTCAGTCTGCCTCGAGTGAGCGGTGGTGCACTCTTCTGCTGGTTCTGCGTGGGATGTCCTCCTGGAGCTGGTGTCTTCGCTGGTGTCTGGTACTGAGTGTTCCTGTTCTGTCCTCCCTGCTGAAGCTTCTGGGGACACACGGTGGACTTGTGGCCTAGCTGACGGCAGTAGTAGCAGGTGATCTGAGAGCTGTCGTAGGCTGGCGGCTGCTGCGGCCTGGGCCTCCACTGTCCCGAACCTCCACTACCTCCGGCGTAACCTCTGCTCTGCTAAGAGTACTGAGTCTGCTGCTACTGCTGTTGCTGTGAGTACGGCCACTGCCTCTGCGGTGGGTACTGTGGTGGAGCTGACCTCTGTCTCTGGTGTGAACCCGAGTGCCCAGACGGTCTGCACGCGGCCTCTTCTCACCTCGGACCTCCACGTAGTCCAACCTCGACTTCTCCACAACCAAAGCCTTGCCCACCAGGGCGTGAAGAGTAGCACAATCCTGAGCAGCCAGGTGGTGCGCCATCCCTCTGTGAAGTCCCTTCTGGTACCAGTACATCTTCTTCTCTGAGTTGGAGTCGTCTGGCGCGTACCACATCAGCTCCTGGAAGCGGTTGGTGTACTCCTGCACTGTCATCTGACCCATCTCCAGGCTCCTGAACTCGTTTGCCTTCTTGTCCATCACCGCCTCCGGGATGTGGAACTCCCTGAAAGCCTCCACAAACTCCTCCCACGTGATGTGGGTCGGGTCCTCGTGTGAGTCACAGTAGCTGTCCCACCAAGCTCCTGCGGTGCCGACCAGCTGGTGTGCTGCAATTGACACACACTCCTCCTCTGAAAGGTCCGTGAGCTCCAGCTTCTTCTCGATCTCCCTCAACCAGTTGTCGGCCACAAGTGGGTCTGCTGAGTTGTCAAAGGTCGGCAGGTGCAGCTTGGAGAAACCCTCCACCCTCTTCTGCAAGCTCTCTGGCTGGTTCCTGAAGTTCCTCAGGTTGTTGTTGTTCTGAACCACGGCATTGGCGATCGTCTGCATCAGCTGGGTCTGAAGTGCCATCACTGCTGCTAGGTTAGGCGGTGCCGGCTGCTCCTGTTCCTGCTCTGGCTCAGGCTCGGCCTCCTCCTAGGGCTCCTCCTCCTCTGGGTCAGGGTTAACTGGCACTCGGCCTCCTCGACCTCCTCGCCCGCCGCGGTGTCCACCACGGCGTCTGCCACGTGGGGCACGGCCTCCACAGTGGCCACGACCTCGACCTCCTGCGGGGAGAGGGACGTCCTCCTGCTCGGCGTCCTCCCGGTCTGCCTCCTCAAAACGGTGTAGGAGCCGTCCTGACCGTCTCACCCCCGACATCTGTTCCAAGAATTGAGATCGTGAGAAACGAGTTGTCGGAAATTAACTTTAAGGTACTTAAACATATAAGGAGTATCTAGCTAACAACAAACAATTTCACATAAGCATATAAGAAGCATAAACTCTGGAAAAAGATCGATAACTCCAATCACTCATGCAAGTTCACCATACAAAAGGTGTGTATCTCGAGGCCTACTCCGCAACCTTCGAGATTACACAGAAGCTTGAGAGCTACTACGCAATACATATGGGGTGGTCAACTAAACATGATCATCATGAAGAACTCTACTCTAGCTGATTACAGGATCCTCCCCTCAAGGTGCCTGCCTCTGAATGGTAGTTGGTGAGTATGGTGGCGACACTGTCTTCGGACTGGGTGGAACCGAGTAAAACGGTGGGTCGTTCACTCCTGGGTAGTCTGGAATCTCAATCTCTGGTAGGTTGAAGTAGTTTGCCAAGCTCTCCATGGCCCTGTTCATCTCTGGAGTGTCGGTACTGCCTCTCGGGTATGGCGGCTGTGCTGGAAGCTGAGTAGGTGGTAGCTCGAACGTCTCAGTCCTCAACTTAGGGCTCTTCTGCGGTGGTACTAGCTCTGCAACCTCTCTGAGCTCTGTCACCCGCCTCTGGTCTGTGTCTCTCCACGCTGAGCTGGTCCTGCTAGCTGTGTCCTGTGCCTCATACACTCTGCCTCCCAAGTGCACAAGTGGTTGTAGTTGTGAGTCAGCCTCTCCTCGAGTCCCCACAACCTCAGCTGGTAGTCTGTGCACGCGGTGCCCAGTGACTCGACCAAGTACTCCTTCTCTCGGAGCCTCAATCTCTCCTCTCTGGCTGCTGTCTCTGACTCCCTCAGTGCAGTCTGTGTATCTTCTAGTCTTGCTTTCAAGGTAACAATCTCCAAGCCATCCCTTTCCGTACTTGCTCTGGCAGCTGCGAGTCCCCATTCTGTGATCTGTATGTTCCTGCTTTGTGCCTCATTGAGAAAGAACTCTAGGTGGCTGTTCTCTCTCTCCAGCTGAGCGTTCCGTCCCAAGGTGTCGTCCCACTTACGCCTCAGAAACACTATCTCTGAATCAGCCCAGTAGAGTGCCTAGTCTTGAGCTTGAATGAACTTGCTGGCCATCTGCTCCTTCTCATCCTTGCTCTTTGTGTCCTCCTCGGTGTAAGCTGTCTGGTCCTTGTGCCACCTGATGGGGTCGTACACTGCTGACGGTAGGACTCGGAAAGGTGTATCCTTCAGCCTCTGCTCCAACTGTTGGCACACTTTCTTCAGCGCGAGTCTGGCACAACACTAGTGAGCTTCCAAGGTGGAGTTGTCGAAACACGAGACCTTGACTTCCTCGAACTCCGGTACACGAGGATCCACTGGTATCTTCAGGGTCAGCTCTGTCGGTGACTGGTCAACAGCTGCAGTGGTGCATCCCTTGTAGAGCACCTCACTGGTCTCTACTCCGGCTGTCTCCAAACACTCCTTGAGGATCTTGCAGAACCCTCCGGCCCACTGGCCGTCGGTCTTGAGGGGGATCCACGTCAGCTGGTCCATCTGCACGTTGTTAGGGAAGTTAGTAAGAGTTAGTAAAGTTAATCAAGGTATATGTAATAAAGATCAAGGTGTTTATATAGAATTTCACGGATTGTATATAAAGCACAAGGTGTTAGGCTTTCGTATACTATCGTCCGTTCCTAGGCTCGTCCTACGGTCAAGCATGGCTCTGATACCAACTGAAATGAACTGGATTTCCAAGAAAGGAAATCCGTTCCCTGCACCTCGGTGATAGTCCCAGGATGCTATCACGTGCAAATTCTTGTCTCAGAAAGTAACGAAAACCGCACAACAGAAGGAAATATATGAAGGTCCACATAAATAATATTATAATGATTAATCATCTGAGTACAACATTACGGCACATGCCGGGTACAAGTCCAACAGGACTGAATCAAACAGAGTAAACATCTACGCAGCGGCTCTAATGTAGCGAAGTAGACTCCATGCCCAAAGGCAGCTCGAGTGTAGAACGGCCTCAGTCCTCCCATCTATCGTGCTCAAAGTCGTAGTCTGGCTCTTGGTCTGAAAACCCGTCATCTACTCGATAAGCGAGTAGGTCATGTCAGCTTCCCAACAAAGAGCATAAGCAAAAGAGAATAATTCTAGTATGCATGGATATTCCTATATATGGTCGTAGAAGGTTATGCAAGCAGCGGTAGCAACATCAAGGAATGCAGAAATGCCGAGAGGTCACCATCTCCGAGGAGATCCACACCTCCGAGGCCAACGCCTCCGGGGTCAACACCCCAACCAAGGAAAGTACACCAAACACTAGATCTCATCCGAGTCACAGCATCCCACTCTCATCTGCGATGTGGGGTCACCAACTCCTATCCCCACATCTCAATGGTACGAAACTGGGCTCACACACATAGGGGAGAGAAAGCAGCACAAAAGAATACTTGCCAGGTGAAAGATCAAAAGGGCTGTCCATACCAGTGGACACGGACTATAGCTATAGGTTTAACACTCTGCAGAGGTTGTACAACTGGACCCGCCGAGTAGAGCAGAATCGGATGCCTTCGATCCACCTCTCTACCTAATGGCCAGAGACCTAGCAGTGGATGGCACTCTCCTGCCTCTCCGAGCCTGACTCGTCCTGACTGGGGTGCGAAACTTGCCAGCAGGGCCTCGAAGCTGTGAAACCATCCCCGGAGGAGCCGAGGCAACGTCTACTCGGGGGTATAACCCGTCCCCCTCACACGATCACACCGATCCACCTACAGGCTGGATGCCATCCACCTACTAGTTCTCGGACCGAACCCCGCCCATAATAAGGCGAACGGTTTGTACGAAAATAGCCCAAAGATCAAGGTCACACAGTCGATCGGTCCTTAATTGCAAGAGAGCACTCACCAACTCCATCCGAACGACACGCCGCTAGGGCTGGAGGCCAGGTCACATCTCCCCTAGACAGGCGTTCACAAGTAACCAAAGCGGCTCGCTTCCGCGGTAACACGTCAAGGATACACACTCACCCAAAACACACGTTAGAATACCGAGATATCCCAATCTCAGTCCAAACCAGAGATCCATCCATAACTAAGGGTAAAATATATGGATAAATATAGCCGGGAACTAGCTAGGGGTCTGTAGCTAGTTCCAAAAGTAGGTAGTTCAAGGACAAGACAATGCAAATCAAGGTACGGCTAAAAGATTGTCTATGCAATTCAAAGGCATTCATAAAGTAATAATTAAGCACTAGCAACTAAAAGCATGCATAGGATCTATATGGTTGGGAGTGACATGACACCTGGCTGGCGTCCGTAGTCCTAGTCTGGGTTGAAGTCGGGGTCGTAGGCCTCCTCCGGATCGTAGCTCGGGTCTGTGCAGTACGATATACGAGACACTAAATTATCGGCAATCAACTAAGATAAATCCAAAGAAACCAAATTTTAAGAGATCCAAAAAGATCCATTCTATCTACAATCAGCACCGTCTCATTTTTCAAAAAATAATGAAACTGGTTTCTTATTTTTCGGAGTTATAAATAATTAGTTATGAATTTCCAAAGATTAAAGGATTTATAAATTAGTCTTCAAATTCATTTATAAACAGAAAAGGATTTTAATTTTGAAATTAGGTGATGACATCATCATGACGTCAGCGTCACAGGTTAGTTTGCCTTATTGGGCCGAATGGGTTAGTGGGCCAGATATGGCCCAGTGGACTCAGCCCAGTGGGCCATCCGAGCTAAGTCCAACGGACCACCCTGAACAAAAAACAGAGTTCGCAGAGAAAAAGAAAAAGGGGCCGGTGTATGGGATGTAATGGGCTACGGCCCATGTGGCACCCTTTACATTCACAGTGAAGAAGTCCACAGCCGCCCCCTGATCTCTGCTGGGGTGCAGCGGTACACCTTGCCACTCACACGCGCGTCGGCGCGCCCCGGCGCGCGTCCGGCGGCGACGGGCGAATGGCGAACTGCGGCGGTGATGGCTCCGGTGCTCGTGCAAGGGCTCAGGGTTACGCGCTAGGTTTCGGCGGTGAGGTTAGGTCGGCTTTGGCCCTGGGGTTGGGCGCACAGGGCCGATGCGCAACGCGCCATGGCGTGGTACCCGGCACGGTGCGTCGTGCGAAGGTGACGGCACGGCGTGTAGCGGCAGTAGCAAAACCATGCGGCGCAGCAGCCACACACGAGGGTGTGCGCAACCGGGCACGCATGCGCGTGCAAAGGCCCAACCTGGCCGCGACGAGGCTGACCGGCGCGCGAGCTCCCGGCGAACCAGAGCCGCGGCGCGGCGCAGCGGCAGCGGCGGCGCAAGGCCTGCACGTGACGACACTCGGCTCAAAGGCCGGTTCACAGGCTAGATTAAAACGACGACATGCAGAAGAGATGGCGAGGCACGGCGCAGCGCTGGGGTGTGCTACGGCGGCGAACTCGCGGACAAGCACGGCTCGACGGCCGGCGGTGCGGCGCAAGGGCGCGCTCCCAATGCAAGGTATGGGAAGGAGCGAGGAGGTTGGAACGGCGGCTCACATTGGGGCGGAGGTGAAGACGTGGCTGTGACGAGCGTTGGGGAAGCGGCGGTGAAGTCCACGGTGGCGCGGCGAGTTGAAGCGGCGGCGTCTTCCTCTGCTCCGGCTCCTGCTCGGCGCGTACAGCTTGCTCCTCAGTCCGATCAGCTCCGGCTTCTACGGCTCCGGCGATAGCGAGGTGGCGCGGCGGTGAAGCGCGCTCCCCTTCTCCTCTCCCCCCTTCTCCTCCTCTTCCCCCTTCTCCCCTTCTCTCGACGGCGGAACAGAGGAACAAGGGGAGAGACCCCAAATGCGGTTGGCTTGCGACAGGGGCCTCGCCCAGGGGTTTAGCTACTCGAGCACGTCGAGGTGGGGGCAGAAGGGTCACGGCTGGTGCTCCTATTGGCTGCTACGGTGCGGACGCCGACGTGGCGGAGCCGGAATGGCAGTCGGGCATACGGTCGCGTCATGGCGCAAGGGCAAAAGGTGTAAATCCCCGGGCGGTGCGCGGGCGCGGTTGCCTGGCTCGGCGTCCGTGCCACAGGTGCGGTCGGGGACCTGTCCCCTCGGCCGGTTCGGCGCGGGCGCATGCGGCTGTGCAAAAGGGGCGGCGTGGTGTGAACGCGAGGACCAGGCGGGTGGAGACGACGACCGGGCAGCGGGCCCCGCTCGTCAGCGAGACAAGGGAGGCGCGGCGCGGAGCGGGCTGTGCTGGGCCGCCTTGGTGGGCCGTGCGAAAGAACGGGGTGGAAGGATGTTCATGGGCTGAGAGATGGAGGTTTGGTGGACTTCGGAAATTGTTAGCTGGCCCAAGTGTTAGAGAAGGGGTTTGAATATAATTTTGAATAAAGTTTAAACTTTATACTTGAATTTGATTTAACTCAAATTCAAAACACACTCAAATAAAACCAATTAAAATCCATAAACTCTAAATCACATATTTATACCATAAGTTGAATTTATATTTTTATATTTAGGTTTTATTTATATAGAATTTAGGTGAGAGGCTAGAAATAGGTTTAAATTATGGGGGACACTTCATCAAATAAATAAAAATTCAAATTTTCCAGCATATTCATACTTTCAAATTTCCGGGATGTTACACAAAGTGTCACACATTAGTGAAAATAGAAGAATCGTCCTAAAAATGAGGATGAAAAAACTTATTTTTATTGCATATCACCTTTTATTACAAAGTATAGGCGATAGAGGAATTCATCATGCTAGCGTTACAAATTATGAAACATGACAATAAAGTTAGTTTTTACGACATAATTGAAACATTACAAAAGGCCACGTATGTTGTCTCTATAATTATTTTTATATTCGTAATTAAAATTGAAAAGATTTTAGTAGTTGACTTTAAAAAGTCTAGACATTTTGCTATATTATGAGAGGGGGCAACTTATTTGTATAATATATATAGAAGCATTTCACTAACAATCATTAATTGTGTATCTCATAACATGCAAGATATCCACATGATCATCCACTAAAGCTTTTCACCAATTTTCTGTGACTAAATACATAGAAGATCAATTGTTTAAGAGATGTTCTTTCTCAAATAACGAATATGTTTTCATGTTTAATGTCGTGTACAAGTAATTAGACAAGCACACTGGTTCATAATTTATCAACAAAATTCCTTAGCAACAATTAGTATCCATAATAAGTAAACTCTTCGGCTTGACGCCTTCACCTGTGCATTCATGATTTTTAGACTTTCACAGGCACTACTGCGTTCAAGAGAAAATGAAATGAAAGTGGCCTCCTGCTCTCACAGGCAGACTATTTTTCATATAATCTCCCACCAATATGAGAACATCTATCTCCAGCAAGAAAAATATAGTATCAGAAGTGGCGCAAGCAGCAAATCGTCAAGAAATTAAATATAAAGACATCATCAACTGCTTCTCCAATCTCCAGAAGAGTAGCACGGCGCAACCAGAGGCAGCCTTCCACGGCAGTCGATTTCTTACCTCCCAATTCACCAGCCACCACTCAAATGGACAACGGATCCGTGAAACAGATCGTCGTTCTGTACCCCGTCGGCGGCGTCGGGCACGTCGGCCCCATGACGCAGCTCGCCAAGGTCACCACGGCTACGACGTCATCATGGTGCTCGTCGAGCCACCGATCAAGTCGACCGACTCCGGCGCCGGCTTCATCGAGCGCGTCGCCGCCTCCAACCCGTCCATCACCTTCCACGTCCTCCCGACGGTTCCACCCCCTGACCTGACCAGCTCCACCAAGCACCCGTTCCTCGTCATACTGGAGCTGATGCGGCGGTGCAACGACAAGCTCGAGAGCTACCTCCGCTCGACCCCGCGGGAGCGCTTGCACTCCCTCGTCATCGACCTGTTCTGCACCCATGCCATCGACGTGGCCACGAAGGTGGGCGTCCCCGTCTACAAGTTCTTCGCCTCGGGCGCCGGGACTCTGGCCGTCCTCACCCAGTCGCCGGCGCTGGTCGCCCGTAGGCAAACGGTCTTGAAGGAGCTTGGGGACGCGCCCGTCGAGTTCCTGGGGGTCCCGCCCATGCCGGCGTCCCATCTCGTCAAACCGCTGCTGGAGGGTCCGGAGGATGAGCTGTGCAGGACCACGATGCAGATCTTGAAGCGCAACGCCGACACCCACGGCGTTCTGGTCAACACGTTCGAGTCCTTGGAGAGCCGGGCCCTGCAGGCGCTCAGGGATCCCCGGTGCGTTCCCGGCGAGGTGCTGCCTCCGGTTTACTCCGTCGGGCCGTTGATCGCCAAGGGCAGCGGGGCGGACGAGGAGAGGCACGAGTGCCTCGCGTGGCTCGACGCGCAGCCAGATCTCAGCGTCGTGTTCCTCTGCTGGGGGAGCAAGGGCGCGCTACCCAAGGAGCAGCTCATGGAGATCGCCGTTGGCCTGGAGAACTCAGGGCAACGGTTCCTATGGGTGGTGCGCACGCCGGCCGGCAGCGACGACGAATCCAAAAGATACTGGGAGCAGCGCGCCGAGGCGGATTTGGTTGCGCTCCTGCCGGAGGGATTCATGGAGCGGGTCAAGGGCCGTGGCCTGGTGATCAAGTCGTGGGCACCGCAGGTCGATGTGCTCGGCCACCCAGCTACAGGCGCGTTCGTCAGCCACTGCGGGTGGAACTCGACGCTGGAGGCCGTTGCAGCGGGGGTGCCGATGCTGTGTTGGCCACTGGCCGCAGCGGAGCAGAAGATGAACAAGGTCTTCGTCACCGACGGCATGGGGATCGGGGTGGAGATGGAGGGGTACAAGGCGGGTTTCATTAAAGCAGAGGAGATAGAGGCGAAGGTGAGGCTGGTGTTGGAGGGTGAGGAGGGGAGGGAGCTTAGGAAACGAGCAATCGAGCTGAAGAAAGAAGCAGAGGAGGCGGTGCAGGACGGTGGCTCGTCGCGGGCGGCATTCCTGCAATTCTTAGCAGACGTTCCGAATCTTAGAGAGTAGCTTCCGGAATCCGGCGAGACGGATTTGCAACCGCTCTTGGCGTTGCTGTGTTGTCTCTACTGTCCAACTCTTTTGGTCAATCTTCGTGTACTCTGCCCTGTTTGTTGGCCGAGGAACAAGCAGCTTGAATTGAAGGAATGATGGCCAGTGGTGTTGTACTTCGACCATGATACCGCTGTCTCAAGCATATCTTTACAAAAAAAAAAGGTCTCGAGCACATTAACACACGCTCACATAAATGATATTCATAGGCACATCATTTTATTGTGCAGTAGCAGTGCATGGAGTTCAGAAGTGTGCCGTTTAAAATCGTCATGATAAGTAAAAGAGACATCGTTGGATAGTTTGGCGCGAAGCCGTTTCTTTCATTTCACCGGAGAAAAAAAATAATAGTGGATTTTTTTCTCTTTTACGGTGGATCATACCACCCTATAACACTATTGCAAAATGACCAATGAAAAGATCTGGCGGTTTGATTAATTGTATACCATTATAACTTACACCTGTAGTGATACACATAGGTGGTATAGATATATTATTAAAAGTTTCTCGGTGACATAAATGAAATATATGATTTCTTCATTTCATTTTTTTTCATTTCCCTGATGGGGGCAGGTGGAATTGGAAGATTGCAAAATTACCTATTTACCTTACTAAGTATTGTCATATACTGCATACCATACCACCTGGTGGTATGATCCGTACTAAATGTACACTCGAATTTTGGACAATTGCGACTTCATCAAACTTATTTTGAATGGGGATATATATTTTCTGAAGGGCATCAAACTCCCATCCACCAATGACGGACAAGGAGATGCATGCACCGGCAATGGATAAAGACAAGGAAATAAGTCATGCATGATGTCACGTAGTTATAGCAGCTGATTTCAATTCAAGAATAGAAAAGTCACCTCCTCTTGTCTTTTTCCATCCATCGTTAGCATTTCTTATGTGGAATTTAAGTTGCCAGTGCGGCCCTCTGTTGACTTTTGATGTTCCACCTTTGCCTTGATCTGAACCCGTAATCTAGGTGAGCTTGGTTAGTCAAGCTCCACCTTTGCCTTTATCAACCTTTTTTTATTTTTTTTAGGACAGCTTTGGTTATTAAACTTAAAACTCCTAGTTACTGCTTGTACCGCAAGCACAACCATATGTCCATAATCTTAGGCCCGTCACAATGGAAATTTCACATAAGGTTTCGTGAATATTAATTATCATGTCACTTTTCTTTATGAACGGAAAAAATTGAGAGTTTCATTATGTATAAGAGGAGTTTCATCCCCATGACCATGAAACTCGTGTGTCACAGTTAAATTTTCAGTTTATGTAACTATGCAATAAAACTGTGTATTGAGGCTGGCCTTAGTGGCAAAGTCTCACCTTTTCTACAAACAAGAAAACATACAAATTGAAACAGATAGCTGCTATGAAGCATCCTTCCCTCTCCATCACTTGCCACACAGACTTATACCATGGTAAGAAGGGGTCGCTCCTTTGCCCACCAAACAAGTCACCAGCTGCTTCTCCGGCAAGGAGTACACAGCTACAAAATGTTGCCTGTCCATCCAGCCAGGCATCACTAGACTCGAGCAAAACCAACCTCATCCTTGTTTGTTCCGAGATATTTGTTCCTAGTTGGGGGGAGCCACATTAGTTTCTGTGGACGAAAATGAAGCAGACCGTGGTTCTGTACCCCGGCGCCGGCGTTGGCCACGTCGCGCCCATGGCGGAGCTCGCCAAGGTCTTCCTCAGCCAAGGCTACGACGTCACCATGGTGATCGTCCCGCCGCCCTCCATGTCGCCCGCACTGGGCGCCAGCCAGAGCCAGGCCGAGCAGATTGCCGCGGCCAATCCGGCCGTCTCCTTCCACGTCCTCCCCCCGATCCCGGCCCCTGACTTGGCCGGCTCCGCCAATAAGCACCCGTTCCTCCTCGTGCTCCAGATGCAGCGCCGGTACAACGACGAGCTCGAGAGCTTCCTCCGCTCCATCCCGCGGCAGCGCTTGCACTCGCTGGTCATCGACATGTTCTGCGCCGACGCCATCGACGTCGCCGCTAAGCTCGGCGTCCCTGCCTACACGTTCGTCCCGTCGGGCGCGTCGTCTCTGGCCGTCTTGACCCAGCTCCCGGCGCTGTTGGACGGTAGGCAGACGGGCCTGAAGGAGCTGGGGGACACGCCCCTCGAGTTCCTCGGCGTTCCGCCCATGCCGGCGTCTCACCTGGTCGCGCAACTGCTGGAGCACCCGGAGGACGAGCTGTGCAAGACCATGGTGAGCATGTTCAAACGCGGCATGGGCACCAGGGGAGTTCTGGTGAACACGTTTGAGTCGTTGGAGAGCCGGGCGGTGCAGGCGCTCAGGGACCCCCGATGCGTCCCTGGCAAGGTGCTGCCGCCGATATACTGTGTTGGGCCGTTAGTCGGCAACGGCGACGACGGCGCACGGGATGGTGAGAGAGCAGAGAGGCATGAGTGCCTCGCATGGCTCGACGCTCAGCCGGAGCGCAGCGTCGTGTTCCTTTGCTTCGGGAGCATGGGTACGCTCTCCGAAGAGCAGCTCAAGGAGATCGCCATTGGCCTTGATAAGTCTGGGCAACGCTTCCTGTGGGTGGTGCGCGTGCCGTCCAACATCAACGATGGCTTCCTACCGGAGGGGTTCTTGGAGCGGACCAAGGATCGAGGCCTCGTCGTCAAGTCATGGGCGCCACAGGTGGACGTCCTCAACCACCCGGCGACGGGCGCATTCGTGACCCACTGCGGATGGAACTCGACCATGGAGGGTGTCATGGCAGGGGTTCCAATGCTGTGCTGGCCATTGTACGCGGAGCAGAAGATGAACAAGGTGCTCATGACAGGGGATATGGGCGTTGGGGTGGAGATGGAGGGATACATGGCGGGTTTTATCAAGACCGAGGAGGTGGAGGCAAAAGTGAGGCAGGTGATGGAGTCGGAGCAGGGGAGGGAGCTCAAGACACGAGTGGCGGCGCGCAAGAAGGAAGCGGAGGCCGCGTTGGAGGAAGGTGGTTCGTCACGTGCGGCCTTTGTTCAGTTCTTGTTGGACGTGGAGAACCTCCGAGAGCAGCCCGCCGAGTGATGGATTAATTTTTCTGTGATATTCTATCTTTGTTTCATGAACCATATTCTATATCTTCAATGAATATAATATCATTCTCTTTCAAAAAATGAATAGAGCATCAGCTATAAACTTTTTTTTACGGTCAAGGGGGAGAATCCCCACCTGAATTCATTAAAAGACCTTGAGTAGGTCAAAACAGTACAACATTTTCAGCAATAAAACAAGGGAAAGCATACAACATAGACATCACACACTTCTAGAAGTTCAAGATCCAAGTCAACTAACAACCACCAATCGCCGACTAGAGCCACCAAAGAACAACATACTCGCCCAAAAAGCCATGGCCATTGCACATCCAAACCACCCCTCGTAGCTACGCCACTTCGCTGTCACCCTCCATCTGAGGGCCAGACCAACAGAGTAGGGACTAAAGATGGCAGGATGTGCGCAAACCAAAGCTCACAAGACACAACGACCCCCCTTGATGTTGAAGGCGACACCTTCCACGCATCCGAGATCCACCCACCGCCATCCAACACCGTACAAGAGGAGGAATGCTCGTAGGGAAATGACGGAAGAGATGAAAACACCACCCCGGATAAGATTTGATAACACCATCAACCAGAAGAGCGTCGACGGAGCAGAGGCCCCGAATGGAGGGCACTTTGCCGAACCACGATGAGAGTCAGTAACATGTATCAGAAAATCCTAGAGTGCACGCCGAACAGGAACGGAGGCACCTGATATCACAGAGAGCATTGAAAATGCCCCCGAGAGCATCAGAGGAGGCGATGACAGCATGATGAGATCTTTAAAAATGATGCTTTCACCAAGGGAACGACGTCAAATTGACGCCGACATCGGTGTATCAGAAGATCGAGAAGGGGTTTCACCCAAATCCGCCATGGTATATCTAGAGCAAGGATGCTAGCGTACCACACCACACACCAGCACATGGACGAGACGCCTCCAAGGTGGGGAGCGGCACCACAAGGTGTCGCCATTGTCAGCGTTGACACAATGTTGTGTTGTGCTAGGATTTCTCCTGGTGGTCCCCCGTCCACTGACCTCGGCGCACCTGCCATGAGGTGAGCCAGAAGACAACATCTGATGTGCCCAACAGACCACTGTCATAGTGCCCCCGTGCGCGTCCGTCGCAGATGCTGACGTCTACACAGGCCACCTTGCCCCAGTGCCTAGCGGAAGCCCCACCAAGGAGCACCGCGCGAGAACGCAACACCAGAGAAGGGGGAAAGGCCCGGGGCGCACGCTGGGTAACCCGGCCTGTGCACCAGCACCGCCCCCAGGCGGGGCCCGTTCGCCGGGAGGGCCGTCTTCGCGCCCGCCGCCCATCGGGCCGCTTGAGCCACGCGCCCTGCTGACGCGGCGGTCATGAGTCCGAACCCGTGCCCGCTCTCGGGTGGCCGCCCACGCCGCTGCAGCCGCGACGCAAGCTCAGGCGACAGGACACTACAGGGACATCGCACGGCTTTGGTGGCACCACAGCACAGGAACCCGCCACCGGAAACGATGGAAGTAGCGGAACCCTGGCGGGGCAGCTTGAACGGCAGGCCAAAGCCCGATCTGCAAGGCCCCCCACTGGATCTACGCCTCAGCGTCCAATGGCGAGCACCATCGGCCGGAGTTGGACGAGGTAGCAGATCTGAGCTTGAGAGAAGAAAGTAAACAGAATGGAAAAAACTAGTCAGAAGCAGGGGATCTAGCTTTGGCTTAGCTCCTCCACTAGCCACCACCGCTGTGCGCCGTCCGGCTGTGACAACCCGCCCAGGAAAATACCGTACTATCGCCTAAACCAATCCACTTTGGTCATTAAGCAATAATAAAGTATCATCCTGTCGTTAGTTGCCGGGTTAACGCCCGGTGAAATCACTTTACGTAGCAACAAGGATCGACATATATGCATTAAAACTCACGCGAAGGCGAGTCCAGAGAACAACACATGATTAACATCCGAAACTACCCCGAAGGGTTTAATTGTTACAAACCGAAGTTTTTGACATGATAACGAAGTTCAGAGTTTTGAAAACAGCGGAAATAAACTAAACGGCGCGAGGAACATCACAGGAGGCCTGCCATGATGCCTTCATTCATCGTCTTCCACCCACTCCAGCTCCCAGCCAGGCGGGATCTCTCCAGGCCACACATCACTGAAAGCATTACCTGGAACAACAGATTACAGCAAGGCTGAGTATACTAATACTCAGCAAGACTTACCCGTCGGTGACAGCTACATCACCAACTCTAGACATGAAAGGCTTTTTGGCCAATGGGATTTCTTTTGCTGAAAAGCAACAAAGCGTATGTCCTTACTTTCAAGATTTTAGCACAAGTTCTAGTTGATTATTCTTTTCTAGGTTGGCAAGCTATTGCAAGCATAAGTTGTGCAAACAATTAATCGAGCATACATATTCATCAACTTCCATCATTAGGGATCTCATGGCCAGTAGGATAAGTAGTCTCAGATAACGGTGAGAGGCCGACAATCGATTGATTTAAACCTTGCAAGGTAGACCTAAACACACGGTAGGATGCCCCCGAGAGGACAACCATCAGGCGGTTCCCGAAACTCTTCGGATCAGGATCGAATCTCACAGTCTTTGGTACAGGCTATCTGGTATACCCCGCAAGGCACCCAGAATCACCATGCACCACCGGTAGCTAGCCGTGAGACGCATCCCAAGATGAGTAATAGTAAGATCCCTCACCGCGTCGTTAAGGTACTAGGCTTACCGTACCCATTTCCGACAAGTGTTTAGTACGTTCAAACACTTAACCCACGAAAGCCATTGGACCGGAGCCCACATCCCATGCTCTTACCACATGAGCAATCCATTTATAAAGATCTTATGATTCTAACATAAGAACCTATTCTCGCGAGTGACAAGTATCACTCGACTTGTAACGGTCCTATAGCATAGCAGCTATCGCCCAACCTACTATTAAAAGACATAGGTACCTAGGGATCATGCATCTAAGGTTTCATTCAACTCCTGAACGTAAATGCACAAACATCCATAGATAGTTATGTAACTTTTCAAAAACACGGGGGACAATGCACCGGGGCTTGCCTTCGTTAGCAAAGTTAGCCTGAGGGTCCTCGGTGTCCTCGCTCACTTGCACGTACTGCAGCTCCGCGTCAGCTCCTCCTTCCTCGGCTTCCGGCACGAGAGCGTAGTTACCGTCAGGGAGTTCTACACGGAATGCAATGCAAGATTCAGGTGGAGTGAGAGGTTATTAATTTTGCCCAACTCTTGTTGGCCATATTCACCTAGATAAACATTCAATTACTAATTCTTTTTCATTAAGGTTATTATATATATACATGAGAGCTTATTATCCTTTTAATCTGTTTAATAGTGATTGTGTGCACATCTATGCAATTAATTTCATTTAAATACACCAAACAGCAAGGGTGAATTCATAAACCCTAAATAAGCCAAGCAACCATTTAGTGGGATTACAAGATTACAAAGATTAATTTTTCCTAATTAAATTCTAATAAGAAGCTTATGTGCACCCTAACTTTTAATTGCACAAAGCAATCATAAAAACAAGGACAAAGGTCCTTGCTAGCCCCAAAGATTCTAAACATGCCACTGGACCAAACTTCAAGTTTAAAAGAGCCACAATTTAATTATACCCAAAATAACATTTCCTAGCTACCAAAATGGAAGAAAAGCACAATTAATTAAATAAGGTGGTCCTGCACCCTAACTCAACCCTACAGCTTCTCTGGCCTAAAACAAGTCTAGAAAACCAGCATGTTCATCACAAACACATTTGAAATTTGAACTATGCATTTAAATGTAAATCTAAGCATAAATCAAGATTAAATATTTCTAGCAGAGATAAAATCATGATACATTTAGGAAAGTTGAATCTAGGCATAACATGAACCTAGCCACAAGCTGAGCTCAAAAGTCAATATACATTTTGCTACAAAAATAAATAAGACAGAAATGGCATAAATGCAAAGTAATTCATATAAAAAGATCTACATAGTAACTTTGTGCAAATTTTTGCCCAGACCCTACAAAAGATATATCTAGAAACATATCCAAAGTTCAGCTCCATAGCTCTTCTAGATTTTGAACTACAACAAAATGAGTTCAAACTGACTTTAAATTTTAATTCAAAATCCTTGTGTCAAAACTATGGTTATGCTTTGAAAAAGTTGTAGGTCTAGTCTCCCTGAAACCAAAAAAATAGGTTTTGCAGTTTTCTGATTTTTCTACGATTTTCTAGGATTTTCCTAATTCACTGGACTAATCTGCTAGAAAACTAAGTTTCAAATCCTTACATCTAGGTCCCTGGGTTCACAACCATGCCCTCGGCTTTCACAGATGTGCCCTTGCCGGCGGTGGGGAGTTCGCCGGCGGTGATCTACGGCCGGGGGTGGTCAACATGTTGCACAGGGGTGTGATTGGACTCACTGCGGACCGAATGACGGTGGTGGCGTGGTCGGAGGTGCTGCCGGCGAGCGGCGGCGGCGAGGCCGCGGCGGCGCTCCCACCTCGGCTCGGATTCTGGCGAACGGCGGAGAAATGTGGATGAACAAGCGGCCGTGGAAGCTTCCCTAAGTCCTAGGCGAGGTGCTCGGTGGCTTGGCCGGCGGTGGGAGCGGGCGGAGGAGCGTGCTCACCGTGGCGGCGGCAATGGCGGGCGGCGGAACGGGGTGCGCGCGCGGGGAGGCTCAAGGGCGGCCTTTTATAGGCGGGCGCGTGCACGGGGGTGAGCGGGGCGTGTCTCGGTGCCCGTGGCGGTGAGTTAAGGGGGTGGCGCGCGGCGACCAACGCGCACAGGCGTCGCCGGCGGGGAAAGCGGCGGGGGGTCCGGCCGGCGGGGTCGGCGGGCGGCCACGGGGGTTTGGGGTGCGGCCCGAGGGGGATCCGCTCGGGGGACGCGCGGGAACCTCATCATGGGCCTCGGGCGCGCGGTCGACCGGCCGGGGGGCCCAGACGCCGAGGACAGGGCGGCGGTACGTCGGGCATCGCGTGGCGCGACGCGCCAGCACGCGCGCACGCTCTGGCCCTGGCCCCTTTCAAACTGCCCAAGTTTGAATGCTTCAAACTTTTGAATTTCGAACTACACTCAAAAATCTATAGATAGGACTATTGTAGACCGATCATAGCTCTACACAATAGACCCTAACCGAGCTCAAATTGCTTTCGAATTGAGGGAGAAAAATGGATGCCAACCTGAGGATAAACTCGGCCCTGGTGAACAGTGGCCGACCGCGTTGACTTGAAATTTTGAGCCATTTTTCTTTTGAATTTCAAATGCCAACCTTGTGATGAAATGTGTCCCTCACAATTCTGCACAACTTTCGTATTGGTAGATTTTTGAGTGTTTAGACAAAATTTGGAGAACGTGGACAAAGTTCCCGAATGACATGTTGACATCAAGGGGTTTGTCCCCCTTAGCTAGGGTTTTGACCTATGGGACTTGTGTTGGCTTGTGTAAGGTGCTCAAGGGGGTGTGTTAGGGAGGTTTTCAAGGTGATGGCCCAGGTTGACCATGATTTGACCACAGTCAACTGTGTTGACCAACAAATTAAGGTTAATTAAAAACCTGGGACGTCACAGCCTACCCCCCTTAAACGGAATCTCGTCCCGAGATTCGATTCAAGAAAAACAAGGTAGGTAGAAGAACTTACGATTTCGAGATTGCAGAAAACCCGAGTACTTGGTGTTGAGATATTCCTCAGTCTCCCAAGTGGCTTCTTCTTCCGTATGATGACTCCACTGGATCTTGTACATCTTTACGGTGTGCCTTCGGGTCTTTCTCTCATTTCAGTCTAACACCCTCATAGGATGCTCGATGAGCGAGAAATCCGGCTCAATCCAAGCATTTGCTTCTGTGATTACTTCGGTTTCAGGCACAGGCACGCCTTTCTTCAATTGGGTCACGTGAAATATGTTGTGGACTGCGGAGAACCGCTCCGGAAGTCGGATGCGATAAGCCACTGGCCCACACACTTCAATGATTTCATAAGGTCCGATATAGCGGGGAGCTAATTTTCCCTTAACACCGAACCGTTGCACACCTTTGGTTGGTGAAACCTTTAGGTAGACATAATCACCAACTTCATACTGGCGGGGTGCCGTGCCTCTATCGTGATAACTCTTTTGTCTCATTTGAGCTAACTTCAAATTCTCCCTGATCACTTGCACCTTTGCTTCAGCGTCCTTGACTAAGTCGGGACCAAATAGTGTTCTCTCCCCGGCTTCCGACCAGTTCAAAGGAGTACGACATCTCCATCCATACAGAGCGTCAAACGGTGCCATCTTCAAACTAGCCTGATAACTGTTGTTGTACGAGAACTCTGCCAAGGACAGGCATTTGTCCCAACTCTTATCGAAATGCAATATGCTTGCCCGGAGCATATCTTCCACAATCTAATTTACCCTCTCCGTCTGGCCATCAGTCTGCGGATGATAGCTGGAACTACGGATCAACTTGGTTCCTAGACACTCATGTAACTACTCCCAGAAGCGAGCCACAAATTGGGTTCCTCGATCAGAAATTATGGTCTTCGGAACTCCATGCAAGCGGACTATTTGATCTATATATAACTCTGCATATTGTTGCACTGAGTAGGTGGTATGAACTGCAATGAAATGGGCAGTTTTCGTGAGTCTATCCACGATCACCTAGATGGAATCTTTCTTTCTAGCAGTCGGGGGTAAACCCACAATAAAGTCCATACTTATGTCATCCCATTTCCACGTAGGTATCGACAAGGGTTGGAGTACACCTGCCGATTTCAAATGACTGGCTTTCATTCTGTGGCATGTGTCACATTCTGAAACATACTTTGCTATGTCGACTTTCATATTGGACCACCAGAAATTCTCTTTCAAATCTTGATACATCTTGGTACTTCCGGGGTGAATAGAGAATTTGGACAGATGAGCTTCATCGAAGATTTCCTTCTTAAGGTCCGGATCAGCAGGAATCACAAGGCGCTTCCCAAACCATATCACATCTTTTGCATCCTTCTGGAAACAAGTGTACTTGGGATCTCCTTCTGCTAACCTCTGCTTTATTAGCTGTACGCCCTCGTCATTGCGTTGAGCAGTGACAATCCTATCATAGAGATTAGACTCTGCCACTATAGCATAGAGATTCCCTTGTTCCACGACTTCCAACTGAAGCTTCCTCATGTCTTCACATAAAGTGTCATTATACGGCGCCACCTCTACGTGATTGCAGTGAACCTTGCGGCTAAGAGCATCCGCAACCACATTGGCTTTACCGGGGTGGTAATGCACTTCTAGGTCATAATCCTTAATCAACTCAAGCCATCTTCTTTGTCGCATATTCAGGTCCGATTGGGTGAAGATATACTTGAGACTTTTGTGATCGGTGAAGATATTGCAACGATTGCCCATCAGATAGTGTCTCCAAATCTTGAGGGCGTGAACAACCGCTGCTAACTCTAGATCATGGGTGGGATAATTGATTTCATGGGGTCGAAGTGCCCGTGAGGCATAGGCAATGACTCGGCCTTCTTGTATAAGCACGCAGCCGAGGCCAGTACCTGATGCATCACAGAAAACTTCAAAAGGTTTGGAATTATCCGGTTGTACTAACACTGGGGCTGAAGTTAGGTGTTGTCTCAACGTGTGGAAGGCTTTCTCACATGCTTCACTCCACACAAATTTTACCCCTTTCTTGAGCAGTTCGGTCATAGGTTTGGCAATCCTGGAGAAATCCAGAATGAATCGGCGATAATAACCCGCCAGACCTAGAAAACTGCGAATTTGGTGTACGGACTTGGGTGGTTTCCAATCTATCACCTCTTGTACCTTGCTAGGGTCTACGTCTATTCCCTCTTTGGAAATAGTGTGCCCTAAGAATTTCACACTATCCAACCAGAATTCGCATTTGGAGAACTTAGCATAGAGCTTGTGATCTCTCAAACGCTGTAGAACAATTCGAAGATGTTCGGCATGTTCCTCCTCATTTTTGGAATAGATCAGAATATCATCGATAAAGACCACTACGAATTTATCAAGCTCCGTCATGAATACGGAGTTCATGAGATACATGAAGTAGGCTGGGGCATTTGTGAGACCGAAAGACATGACCAAGAACTCGTAGAGACCATAACGAGTGGAGAAGGTAGTTTTGGGAATGTCACAAGGTCGAATTTTGATTTGATGATAACCAGAACGAAGATCGATCTTGGAGAAAACCTTGGCTCCAGCCAATTGATCAAAAAGAACATCAATGCGGGGAAGAGGATATTTGTTTTTTACGGTTACCGCATTGAGAGGTCTGTAGTCAACACATAACCTCAAACTACCATCTTTCTTCTTGACAAAGAGTGCGGGACAACCCCAAGGAAAAGAACTTGGGCGGATATAGCCCTTGTCTAATAATTCCTGGAGTTGAGTTTTCAGTTCAGCTAGCTCTTTGGGAGGCATACGATAGGGTCATTTGGAAATGGGCGCAGTGCCCGGTTGGAGCTCAATCACAAACTCGACATCCCGGTCTGGTGGCATGCCAGGTAACTCATCGGGAAAGACATCAGGATACTCACAAACTACTGGAATTTCATCCAGGTGAGAAGTAAGGGTCACATAGGCACAAGGATCTGCACCGTCCTTGAAAGGTAGGTACAAGGTAGTGTGCCCGACAGTAGGTGAATTGATTGCTACAACTCTACCCGAGATATCTAGAACCACCTTATGACGGGTCATCCAATCCATACCCAAGATAACATCCATACCCTCTAAGCCTATGACAATGAGGTTTGATTGAACTGTCTTACTCCCCAATTGCAAAGGCACCCCGAAAGCTACGGTGTGAGAAGAGATTTTTCCACCCGGAGTGACAATTGTAAAAGCCTCCTTAACATGTGAACCACTTACACCCAGTTTTTCTACCAAGCTTCCACTAATAAAACTATGAGTAGCTCCAAAATTGAACAATATCTTAACGGGAATGGCATTGATAGAGAAGCTACCCGTAAGCACTGAAGCTCCCTCCGGTATGTCACTCATGGTGGTGAAGTTCAGCTTGCCCTGACGGACTTGCACCATCGACTTCTTAGCTGGGTTGACCGGCTTGGTCCCTGAACTTTGATTCTGCTGATTGGGCTTACTCTGCCTCGGCTTTGGGCATTCACTTATATAATGCCCAGGCTGTCCACAGTTGTAACAACGGCATTCACTGGCGTTACGTGGGGGTGCATTAGGCTTGGGAGCCTGCTGCTGAGTGTTGCGGAACTGCAAGTTCCCTGAAGGCTTGCTCTGTGAAGGCTTCACCGTCCAGCGTCCAGTTGAAGATTGCTGGGACGAGTGAGGAACATTCTTCTTCACAAAGCGAAACTTTTTGTTAGTCCCGCTGCCTGAAGCAAAACCAGCCTGCCTCTTTTTGTCTCTTTGGGCCTTTTTCATAGCATCCTCTTGGGATATAGCCTTGTTCACCAGCTCGTGGAAGTTGTTGGGCTCAATCAAGTTCAGCCGCTCATACAACTCACCATCCAGGCCATCACGGAACCTCTCCATCTTCTTTGCGTCGATATCCACGTGATGCCCGCCATACTGGCACAGGCTATTGAACTTCTGCGCGTAGTGATACACAGTGTCACTTCCCTGCTTGAGGGCCAACAGTTCCCTCATCTTCCGATCCATTAGTCCCTTAGGAATGTGATGGTTTCTGAAAGCTTGCTTGAATTCATTCCAAGTGACCGCATGCCCCTGCTGCATGGTCTTGAAATGATCCCACCACATTAAGGCTTCACCCCGCAGTTGCAGAGCTGCGAAGTTGGCCTTGTTTTCCTCTGAGCATGGCAGCACAAAGGCAGAGAACTTGGCCTCAATGGCCTTGATCCACACCTCAGCTTCAAGGGGGTCTTCCGCCTTAGTGAAGGTCAGGGGCTTCATCCTGATGAACTGAGGGTAGGTGGTGACATGATTTGGCCCCTCATTATTCGCTCCATGGGGTGGCCTCTGGTTCAGCTGCTGGGCTATCTGCTGCTGCGTCTGCAGGATCTGGCACAGCACCTCGGTTTGGGTGGCCATGAATGCTTCCGACGGCGTCATGGGTGGTGGTGGTGGTAGTTCACCACTGCCCGATGCTCCAAAGCCGTTGGGAGAGCTGCGCGTCGGTCCCACCATCTGAAAATGTGAGCCCTCATTAGACACATAGCCATAATCTTGCTTAGGAAGAAATGACAAGTGTAAAATATGCATGACAAGGCTCATTTTTGCAAAGTTCTCAAAATTGCAGCAACACGTCATATTAAACATTTCGTATCCAACAGCTCAGTCACCGAAAACTTCTCTCATTTCTGGTCGGTAGGTGGAGGATTCCATGCCTTTCAAAGTTGGTATTCAATTCCGCAGCGAACTTCCAAGTCTGTACGCCCGAAGAATCGAATTGCGAAGATTTGCCTAGCTGTCCTGGCAGCAGGCTGTGACTTACCGAAATCCTCGTAACTCTCAGTACTCTCATGCAAAAATGCTGAAATTTTGTGATGCGGTCATCACAATATTCCGCCCAACTTTGGTATTTGACGCATGGAAAGATTTCGACGTTCGACGGCTCAAAAAATTGCATTTCACCGATTCGGCCTGGCTGTTTGGACAGCAGACAGAACGGGAGTAAAAATTGCATAACTCTTAGTAGAAAAATGCATAGGTGCTGAATTTTTGCGAGCGTGATCGTCATAAAATTCCGAGCAAGTTTGGTATTCAACACAGGACTCGAATCTGACCACAAACATCTTAACACTTTCTTTACAACAGACACTTCAGGAATGGTGTTCGCCAAGCATTACACGGATGCCAAGTCTCGGAATCACCACATACATCAAGGGTTACAATGCAGTCGAGCTGCACAAAAGAATACCCCTACGTTAGCCTACCACAAAAACCAACCAACGGCTACACACAGGAGTATGGAAACCCTACTACAACACTACGGCAACCTAGTTGCCGACTGAAGCGTCACTCGCGGCAGGTGAAGCAGGTGGGGTCGGTGGCGGTGGTCCAGCCTGACTCTCCTGGTCGAGCCCAGACTGACCCTGCTGCTCCTCTGGTGGTGCCTCCACTGGGGGTGGTGGCTGCAGAGTCACGATGGCCTGCAGAGCTGCCACCTGTACCTCAGCCTCCTCAACCTGCTGCTGCATCTCGGCGATGTTCTGCAACAGCGTCAACCTCTCGATGTCCCTAACGTCCACGTCCTCCTGGAGGGTAGTGGTCTGCGCCTCCAGGTCAAGGATCCTCTGTAGGTGGTCTCCTCGCTCCAGCTCCAACTGGAACCTCCTGGTACGAAGCCAGTCGTTCTCCTGCTGGGTCTGGAAGAGTGTGAAGTTCTGCTGCTGGTAAGCTGCTGAAAGACTGTACCAGGCCAGCCGAGCAGACTCCAAGCGCTGGCTAACTATCGACGCGGTGGTGTAGCGCAGCCCCTGGAGTGTGAACAAGACGTCGAGGCAACGGGTCAGCGTCCTCGTGACGTCCAGTGGCTCCGCTAGCAAAAGCAGCTCCTGAAGGTGGTCCACACGGTCCAGCCACGCTGGCCGTGCGGGCTCACTGCTGGAAATAGCCCAAACGGTGAGAGGGCTACCACTGTCGGGTTGTGGTCGCAAAAGTCCGTCAACACCTGAAGGGCGGCTGACTCAATGGACTCGTGCCCACGGAAACCCCAATACACAAAGCTCAAGTCGAACCACTCGGGGTGGACCGGGTGAGGCGGCACGGTGACAGTCACCCTGCAACGGGGAACGCCAAGGCGCTCGAACTCGGTCACCTCGTAGACCGGTGGAATGGTGTAGCCGGCAGCGCTGAGTGCTTCCCACGCAAGGCGTGGAAAACCCTCCCAGTGCAACCCGTTGGTACGGATCGTACCGTCAGCGTTGTACTCGAGAAACATGGGGGCAGCCATCTGTACAAAAGATGTAACGCATGTCAGGACTCAAAAGAGAACAACATGTCAAATGGTGCAAAATCTGGCAGCTGTGAATAAAAATTCATAACTCAAAATCCAGAACCCCAAAAATTCTCAAATTTTACCAGCTACTCCGTAATGTTTTTATGCACAATTTTGGTATTCAACGGTTGAGCTAGATCATTTAGGAACAAGGTCGAAAGATGCAAAGTTCAAGGCTCTGTTCTCTGAAAAACAGCAGGACCTAGGTTCACTAAAAAGGGTACAACTCAAGATCTACAAAAGCTATGACCATGAATTTTTGTGAGCAAAAACTAGATTAGGTATGGAGCAACTTTGGTATAGATCAACTAGTCTATTTACTCCTAGATCATGGTGCAAAAATTCAAGCTAACAGCCATACAAAAATTTTTACTGCACAACACCTACACATGAGAGGTAAAGCTAGAACACTAAAAACCACACACTAGCAAGATATTTCCTTAGAGAGCATACAAGTCGTGTTTTGGGTCCATTTTTAAGTTGTTTTCGATTTTTAGCATGATGCAAAACGTCCTAATCGTCCTCACTCGGCGATTAAGCCAAAAATCGCAGTTAGTGCCGATGGCAAGGCTTTTATTCGTCTCTCCCTATAATAACTAGTCGAGAGCTACTCGGTACTCACTTAGCGTCTAGCAAAGTGCTGTTATGTACCTGCAGAAAAGAACCTTCCGTGCCAGCACGTCACGGAAGCGTCCACATACAGTACCGTTCACTTATAGAAACGGTATCCATGCGTCAAGCCGCTGCATGGACAGCGTCCAACCTCAGATACGCTCCTTTTCGAATGAAGCGGATCCTTGCCTCGCATATTCACAATGCGGAACGTCCACGTATGGCAAAACGTGGCGAGACACAGACGCGACGGTGGGTTCCCTTTGGATTAGGTCCCATCCATCCCTCACATGACTTCCATGCGGTACCACCACGTATAGCAAAACGTGATGAGACACAGACGCGACGTGGGTTCCCATTAGAATAGGTCCCATCCATCCCTCACAGGACTTCCCTGTGGTACCACCACATATGGCAAAACGTGATGAACTAGTATGGTTGTACATAAAGTAAGTTCTGACAGGAATAAAATGTGCTGGAAGTTAGCAAAATAAACCATAGGTTAATAAGCCACCTGAAAGAACCCAAAAATTCCCTCTAGGGCCTCTCGGTCTAATTCATCCTTAACGGACCAATGTATTTTGCAAAACCAAACAATCTTGGCAAATTTTATTCAAAAACCAGTGATTAAGGTTGATAATTAATCTCTGGTGCATATAATTGCTCTGATAC
This sequence comes from Cenchrus fungigraminus, assembly GCA_036936925.1. Taxonomy (NCBI): domain Eukaryota; kingdom Viridiplantae; phylum Streptophyta; class Magnoliopsida; order Poales; family Poaceae; genus Cenchrus; species Cenchrus fungigraminus. Next base: position 25,667,628 of record CM072779.1, on the reverse strand, counting down.
CAGCTGTGACAACCCGCTCAGGAAAATACCGTACTATCACCTAAACCAATCCACTTTGGTCATTAAGCAATAATAAAGTATCATCCTGTCGTTAGTTGCCGGGTTAACGCCCGGTGAAATCACTTTACGTAGCAACAAGGATCGACATATATGCATTAAAACTCACGCGAAGGCGACTCCAGAGAACAACACATGATTAACATCCGAAACTACCCCGAAGGGTTTAATTGTTACAAATCGAAGTTTTTGACATGATAACGAAGTTCAGAGTTTTGAAAACAGCGGAAATAAACTAAACGGCGCAAGGAACATCACAGGAGGCCTGCCATGATGCCTTCATTCATCGTCTTCCACCCACTCCAGCTCCCAGCCAGGCGGGATCTCTCCAGGCTACACATCACTGAAAGCATTACCTGGAACAACAGATTACAGCAAGGCTGAGTATACTAATACTCAGCAAGACTTACCCGTCGGTGACAGCTACATCACCAACTCTAGACATGAAAGGCTTTTTGGCCAATGGGGTTTCTTTTGCTGAAAAGCAACAAAGAGTATGTCCTTACTTTCAAGATTTTAGCACAAGTTCTAGTTGATTATTCTTTTCTAGGTTGGTAAGCTATTGCAAGCATAAGTTGTGCAAACAATTAATCGAGCATACATATTCATCAACTTCCATCATTAGGGATCTCATGGCCAGTAGGATAAGTAGTCTCAGATAACGGTGAGAGGCCGACAATCGATTGATTTAAACCTTGCAAGGTAGACCTAAACACACGGTAGGATGCCCCCGAGAGGACAACCACCAGGCGGTTCCCGAAACTCTTCGGATCAGGATCGAATCTCACAGTCTTTGGTACAGGCTATCTGTTATACCCCGCAAGGCACCTAGAATCACCATGCACCACCGGTAGCTAGCCGTGAGACGCATCCCAAGATGAGTAATAGTAAGATCCCTCACCGCGTCGTTAAGGTACTAGGCTTACCGTACCCATTTCTGACAAGTGTTTAGTACGTTCAAACACTTAACCCACGAAAGCCATTGGACCGGAGCCCACATCCCATGCTCTTACCACATGAGCAATCCATTTATAAAGATCTTATGATTCTAACATAAGAACCTATTCTCGCGAGTGACAAGTATCACTCGACTTGTAACGGTCCTATAGCATAGCAGCTATCGCCCAACCTACTATTAAAAGACATAGGTACCTAGGGATCATGCATCTAAGGTTTCATTCAACTCCTGAACGTAAATGCACAAACATCAATAGATAGTTATGTAACTTTTCAAAAACACGGGGGACAATGCACCGGGGCTTGCCTTCGTTAGCAAAGTTAGCCTGAGGGTCCTCGGTGTCCTCGCTCACTTGCACGTACTGCAGCTCCGCGTCAGCTCCTCCTTCCTCGGCTTCCGGCACGAGAGCGTAGTTACCGTCAGGGAGTTCTACACGGAATGCAATGCAAGATTCAGGTGGAGTGAGAGGTTATTTATTTTGCCCAACTCTTGTTGGCCATATTCACCTAGATAAACATTCAATTACTAATTCTTTTTCATTAAGGTTATTATATATATACATGAGAGCTTATTATCCTTTTAATCTGTTTAATAGTGATTGTGTGCACATCTATGCAATTAATTTCATTTAAATACACCAAACAGCAAGGGTGAATTCATAAACCCTAAATAAGCCAGGCAACCATTTAGTGGGATTACAAGATTACAAAGATTAATTTTTCCTAATTAAATTCTAATAAGAAGCTTATGTGCACCCTAACTTTTAATTGCACAAAGCAATCATAAAAACAAGGACAAAGGTCCTTGCTGGCCCCAAAGATTCTAAACATGCCACTGGACCAAACTTCAAGTTTAAAAGAGCCACAATTTAATTATACCCAAAATAACATTTCCTAGCTACCAAAATGGAAGAAAAGCATAATTAATTAAATAAGGTGTTCCTGCACCCTAACTCAACCCTACAGCTTCTCTGGCCTAAAACAAGTCTAGGAAACCAGCATGTTCATCACAAACACATTTGAAATTTGAACTATGCATTTAAATGTAAATCTAAGCATAAATCAAGATTAAATAATTCTATTAGAGATAAAATCATGATAAATTCAGTGAAGTTTAATCTATGGATAACATGAACCTATCCACAAGCTGAGCTCAAAAGTCAATTTATATTTTGATACAAAAATAAATAAGGCAGAAATGGCATAAATGCAAAGTAATTCATATAAAAAGATCTACACAGTAACTTTGTGCTAATTTTTGCCCAGACGCTACAAAAGATATATCTAGAAACATATCCAAAGTTCAGCTCCATAGCTCTTCTAGATTTTGAACTACAACAAAATGAGGTCAAACTGACTTTGAATTTTAATTCAAAATCCTTGAGTCAAAACTATGGTCATGCTTTGCAAACGTTGTAGGTCTGGTCTCTCTTAAACCAAAAAAATTAGTTTTGCATTTTTCTGATTTTTCTACGATTTTCTAGGATTTTCCTAAGTCACTGGACTAATCTGCTAGAAAACTAAGTTTCAATTCCTTACATCTAGGTCCCTGGGTTCACAACCATGCCCTCGGCTTTCATAGATGTGCCCTTGCCGGCGGTGGGGAGTTCGCCGGCGGTGATCTACGGCGGGGGTGGTCAACATGTTGCACAGGGGTGCGATTGGACTCACCGCGGACCGAATGGCGGTGGTGGCGTGGCCGGAGGTGCTGCCGGCGAGCGGCGGCGGCGAGGCCGCGGCGGCGCTCCCGCCTCGGCTCGGATTCCGGCGAACGGCGGAGAAATGTGGATGAACAAGCGGCCGTGGAAGCTTCCCTAGGTCCTAGGCGAGGTGCTCGGTGGCTTGGCCGGCGGTGGGAGCGGGCGGAGGGGCGTGCTCACCGTGGCGGCGGCAATGGCGGGCGGCGGAGCGGGGTGCGCGCGCGGGGAGGCTCAAGGGCGGCCTTTTATAGGCGGGCGCGTGCACGGGGGTGAGCGGGGTGTGTCTCGGTGCCCGTGGCGGTGAGTTAAGGGGGTGGCGCGTGGCGACCAACGCGCACAGGCCTCGCCGGCAGGGAAAGCGGCGGGGGGTCCGGCCGGCGGGGTCGGCGGGCGACCACGGGGGGTTTGGGGTGCGGCCCGAGGGGGGTCCGCTCGGGGGACGCGCGGGAACCTCATCATGGGCCTCGGGCGCGCGGTCGACCGGCCGGGGGGCCCGGACGCCGAGGACAGGGCGGCGGTACGCCGGGCGCCGCGTGGCGTGACGCGCCGGCGCGCGCGCGCTCTGGCCCTGGCCCCTTTCAAACTGCCCAAGTTTGAATGCTTCAAACTTTTGAATTTCGAACTACACTCAAAAATCTATAGATAGGACTATTGTAGACCGATCATAGCTCTACACAATAGACCCTAACCGAGCTCAAATTGCTTTCGAATTGAGGGAGAAAAATGGATGCCAACCTGAGGATAAACTCGGCCCTGGTGAACAGTGGCCGACCGCGTTGACTTGAAATTTTGAGCCATTTTTCTTCCGAATTTCAAATGCCAACCTTGTGATGAAATGTGTCCCTCACAATTCTGCACAACTTTCGTATTGGTAGAATTTTGAGTGTTTAGACAAAATTTGGAGAACGTGGACAAAGTTCCCGAATGACATGTTGACATCAAGGGGTTTGTCCCCCTTAGCTAGGGTTTTGACCTATGGGACTTGTGTTGGCTTGTGTAAGGTGCTCAAGGGGGTGTGTTAGGGAGGTTTTCAAGGTGATGGCCCAGGTTGACCATGATTTGACCACAGTCAACTGTGTTGACCAACAATTAAGGTTAATTAAAAACCTGGGACGTCACACCGGTGTCGCCGGCAGCGGCTGGAGAAGGCCGGAGTCGGAGGTTCTTTTTGCGGCAGTGTTGGGTCGCCCCTCGCGTCGCCCATGAGGACGACGCGGAGGCTCAATGGAAAATCGATTTAGCATTCGCGCGCTCTGAGCGACCGATCAGACAGGAACGCGCACTGCTGGTTTGGTGGGTCCCGCATCGGGTTTGCTGCTGCCGCACGTCATCCTGATCAGCTGGCTCACACAGGGCTCCACGGGCCATGTGCAGCTGGCCCACATGGAAACGACACGCAGCACTTGACCCTTGCGCGTAATTTTTCTTCCTGTTTTTTCTTTTCTATTTTGTCTATTCTATACCAAGTATTATACAAATGTATAAGATATGCGCATAACTTGTTGTAGGAAAAAAACGTTATGCATATAAATTATTTTTAGAAAAAAAATTATGCATATAACTCTTCTTTAAGAAAAAAATTTATGCACATAACTCACCGTTAGAGAAAAAGTTATGTGTATAACTTGTGTGTACAGAAAAAGTTATGCACATAACTCGTCTTTAAGAAAAAAAAATATATGCACATAATTCATCGTTAGAGAAAAAGTTATGTGTATAACTCGTGTGTAGAGAAAAAGTTACGCACACAACTCGTCATAGAGAAAAATTTATGTGCATAACTCGTCATTAGAGAAAAAGTTATGTGCATAACTCGTTGTTAGAGAAAAAGTTATGTGATTAACTTGTCATTAAGAAAAAAAATATGCACAAATTATTGTTAGAGAAAAGTAATGTGCATAAGCTATGGTAGAAATAAAATTATGTGCATAAATTATTCATAGAAAAAAATTTATATATCGAATTTATATAAGTATAAGTTATGATAGTTCAAAAATAAAAAAATTATAAAATATATGTGCATTTGAGTTTTCAATGCATTTTTTATTGTGAAAGAGAATGGAACGACCTCATCTCCCACACGCGAAGACCAACTGAAGAAAAACAAAAAAAAAGGAAAGGAATACACCGCGGAGATTGCTCGGTGGCCTCCAGCCGGACGCCTGGGTCGTGCAAGCCTACGTGCCGTGGTCTGACACCATAAACAAAAGAGCGTTACTGTCGGAAAACGATCGCTCCGAACGTGCGCTCACTGATTAGTCATGTCCGGGGGCTCAGGTAAGAACTTAAAAATGAGCAAAGAAGTTTTTCTCATTGAATGTGGATGGGTGTACTCTGAAGAAGCATCCTGAAAAACTCTCCAAAATCGGTTAGTTCCCAGGATCGGGCCGCGGCGGACTGCAACAAGAAATTTTGCACTAAGCCCATTGAAGGCCTCAATCCAGAAATGAACCTAGCTGGGCCTAGCCCAACCGACTCTATTGGGCTATACGCGCTGACTGTTGCAAAACCGGCGGCAATCTCCATTCTCCATTTCTCCTGCTCAACGTTCAGCATGTTTGAATTGAAAACAAAAAAATAATAACATTACAAAACTGGCAATGTCCAGCTCAACGTACAACTTGATGAATTGGAAGTGAAAACACATGGAAACAACGGCAGCCATTCAACGACAACAACCGGAGAAGCCATTCAAAGACCCTGCTCCTCCATGTTTATGTTTATATATAGAACGGCGGCCCCGTATCTGTATCTCGTGCTCCATTCCCACGCCGAGAACGAGAGCCGACTCACGGCCGTCATGGCGGCGCAGAAGAGCGTGATCCTCTACCCCTCCCTGGGCGTCGGCCATCTGAACCCCATGGTGGAGCTGGCTAAGCTCTTCCTCCGCCGTGGCCTGGCCGTCGTCATCGCCGTCGTCGACTCGCCCGACAAGGACTCCGTGTCGGCCGACGCGATAGCGCGCCTCGCCGCCGCGAACCCGGACATCGCGTTCCGCCTCCTCCCCGTCCCGTCGTGCGGCAGGGAGGAGGACTACCCTCACGCCGTCATGCGCATCCTGGCCGTGATGCGCGTCGCCAACCCGGCGCTCCGGGAGTTCCTGATGGGCGCGCTCCCCGACGTCGAGGCGCTCGTGCTGGACATGTTCTGCACGGACGCGCTCGACGTCGCCGCCGAGCTCGGCATCCCGTCCTACTTCTTCTTCGCCTCCGCGGTCGGCTACCTCGCCATCGTGCTCCGCCTACCGGACTACTACCCCGCCGCCCCGTCCTCGTTTAAGGACATGCCCGAGACCGTACTCCACCTCCCCGGCGTGCCGCCGATCCGGGCGCTCGAGATGCCGGCCACGCTGCAGGACCGGGACACCGACATTGCCATGGCACGGCTTGCCCAGTGCACGCGCATGCTCGAAGCGAGAGGCATTCTCGTGAACAGCTTCGACTGGTTGGAGTCGCGGGCTCTGGAAGCGCTCAGGTGTGGCCTCTGCACGCCCGGGCGTTCAGCTCCGCCAGTCCACTGCATCGGGCCGTTGGTCCTTCCTGGGAACACGGGAGGAAACGGCGAGAGGCACGCGTGCCTCGAGTGGCTGGACACCCAACCGGACCGGAGCGTCGTTTTCCTCAGCTTCGGCAGCTTGGGAAGGTTCTCCAAAGCGCAGTTGAGGGAGATGGCGCGTGGGCTAGAGAACTCCGGGCAGAGGTTCCTGTGGGTCGTGCGGAACCCACCTGAGCACCGAAGCAACTCCGCCGCCGAGCTAGACTTGGGATCGTTGCTTCCCGAGGGTTTCTTGGAGCGGACCAGGGAGAGGGGTTTTGTGGTGAAGAATTGGGCGCCGCAGAGTGAGGTGCTGCGGCACCCATCCACCGGAGGGTTCGCGACGCACTGCGGGTGGAACTCAGCGCTAGAGGGTGTTGCGTCTGGCGTGCCGATGATCTGCTGGCCGCTGTACGCGGAGCAGCGGATTAACAAGGTGCTCATGGTGGAGGAGATGAAGGTGGGTGTGGTGATGGAAGGGTACGAGGAGGAGCTAGTGAAGGCAGAGGAGGTGGAAACAAAGGTGAGATTTGTGATGGGATCTGACGAAGGGGAGGAGCTTCGGCAGAGGGTCATGACGGCCAAGGAGATGGCTATAGACGCTCTCAAGGTAGGGGCGTCGTCTGACGTGGCGTTCGACGAGTTCTTGACAGACCTGCACAGGAGCAGGACCTGTACGGAGGAAAGCATCGCGTGAATTGTGACGAACGGGGTATCCACAACTTCCGTAGCTGTTGCTGTTGTGGCGACAAGATTTTGGAAAAAAAATTTGGGCTCCTCTTTCAAAACTTATTATGATGACTAAATATAAATTAATTACAAAATCAATTACATGGATGAACAGAAAATTATGAGACGAATCTATTAAACTTAATTAATCTGTAATTAGAGGATGTTTACCGACATTGTCTAATCATGCATGTTTAATGCTCATAATTAGTGTTCGTTCATTCGATATGACGGGTAGATGGTGAAAATTTTGAGAATAATTTTCAAAGTCATCGTTTGGACTTTGAAAATGCTAGCTACCGATGTGCAAGGAGACCTTTCTGCTATGAGTTCTTATATATATACAAGAGTAATATTGGAAGAATTGCCCTAAAGTCAAATTTTCAAATATGTTCTTTTGAATACTATATTGTATTGATGCCAACGTATTGCTACCCCAGCGTGGCATATATACGGGCATAGTGGCATGTAGTATGCATATAGGCCGTGTCCTTGATGTACTATGACTACCATGTAAATGAGAATCGAGGCAAATGGCGAGATGAATATTTCTTTAGCAGAGCAAAACAAAATAAACCAGAATAGCACTTTTTTAAGAGGGCTACGGTAGACAATAAGCAACACTTCATTGGTATGTTAGGTTCTTGTTTACAATCTCTACCTAATATTAAAACTTGTTTCTGCTCAAAATCTTGGTACGTCACAAGAACCGGCAAAAAAATCGCGTGAACCGGCAAACAGCGCACGGAACCAAGGAAAAAACCCCGTGAACCGACTGCAAAGGGCACCGAACCGGAAAAAAACCACCTCCCTAGCGAACCGGAAAACCGCTCGGTCGCTAGCGAACCCGGAAAACACTCGAAAACCGAACCTACCCTCACCCCCACCCACATAACTTTTTTTTTTCAATCTACCCCCCACGGAACATAAGTAGGCTTCAAAAATTCACCAATAAAATAAAAGAAGCATTGAAAAGTGGATTCGAACTTAGGCCTTCAATTTCCAAAAAAAAAGTATCTTAGACTATCTCCAACAATAATTTGCATCTTCATGCTGCAAAGGGCTCTATGAAGAAAGGAGAGAGAAAATTTTTTGCCTCAAAAGAGAGCCGCTTCCAATGGCCGATGCGCATCCCTTCGCGTATCGACCGCGACGGTTGGCTCCCGTCTTTGCCGAGCGGAGGGGAGGAGCAACGCGGAGGAGGGAGCCGGTCCTCCTCCGCCGTCGGATTCCCTTTCCCGCCGAAGAAGGAGTAGCAGGGCGGTTGCCGTCGAGCTCGCGTCTGCCTCCAAAAGTATAGGAGGCGCTGGATCTGCGCCATCGGGGAAGGAGGAGGACACGCAGGCCGCCGTCCGCCGCCGGGGAGGCTGCCTCCTGAAGGTCAACGCACACGTGCCGAGGAAGGACGCGTCACTCGCTAGATCTGCGTCGCCGTGGCCTCCGTCGAGCTTGAGGCGCCTCCCTTCTTCTTGCTCTTGGACGGCGGCGACTATGGCTTCTTCTTGGCGGGAGTCGGGGCCAGCGCCTCGGTGGGCTTCGTCTCCGACGCCGGCGCGGCGGCCGGGACCTCGGTGACGGGCATTGGGGGAGCGGACGCCGGGGCCTTGGATTTTGGCTTGGTGGTAGTCGGCGCCGCGACGGGGGCCGGGGTGGTGGTGGTGGTCGGCGTGGCGGCCGGTGCCGGGCTGGCCTTGGAAGCGGACTTGGGCGCGGCCGCGGACAGGGTGGTGGTGGTCGGGGCTGTGGCTGGCACTGGCGTGGAGCCGTGGACATCGAGGACTTGGGCGGCGACTTGGTGGGAGCGGCCGCGGGGCACTGCGTGAGGGGGAAGAGAGGGCGTGGTGGAGGGAGGAGGCAGACGCGAACATGCGGTTGTTGCTGCGCCGGATGCGGCAAGGAGAGAGAAGCCCCTGAAAATCCCAGGAATGCGGTGCGTCGGAGTACTCCGCTCATTTTGCAGAAGCCGCTGCGGCATCTGTTGGAAGGGCTACGGTAGCGCTTTTTTGTCTCATTTTGCAGATGGAGGGAGGATACAGATGTTGCTGGAGATAGTCTTACCATCTAAACCAAGCTCATCTTACAACATTGGATCATATTTCCTATTATACGTAGGATAAAAAATGTCAGCTAGCCAATTTTATTTTATTTGTGGATGTACTAATAGGATCAAAACCGCCAGCCAGCCAAGCACTACAATTTTTCTCACGTTAGGTGTGACAATAACTATAACCACATTCCTTTTCTCACTCGGATATGAAAAAAAGTTCCCCGCCTCAACAAGAATGCACATGTATTCACACATGATACTAAACTTTACTATAAAAAGATTTAGCTAGATGTTTAGTTTTCAAACTTTAAGGATCATATTTGTCAGTTTGAAATGAGCATAATGAATATACATAACCTAATATACTAAAGTACAAAGTTATATTATTATGTTTCCAATTACAGGTCATTTTAGTTTTTCAAGGTTTATAAGTGTGTGTATACATCTAGATATATCCTATATTTATGTACATACAAACATCCATGCCTCTACAAAAGTCAAAATAATCCACAATTTGGGATAGGAGTACAAGACAATGTCACGTGCTAATTAGGTTGTATGGACCCGATAATTGTTGATTGGGGTGCTCTCATGCGCTAGAGCGTTTGCATCCATTGGATGCCAAATCCACGCTACACCTTTTTTTTTTTGGAAAATCCCCGCTATACTTAGCTAGCAGATCGATGTGCTTCCTAAACTAGACCATATATGAAACATAATTCTCGTCAACTCAGATAAGAGAGTACAATTAGATGATGTCGTATTGTATGGTACACTATTGTCGTACCTATTTTCTTATCTATAACAATTCTCTTTCTTAAAGATAAACGAATGATTATTTGAGTATAAAAAAAGTTAAGTGAAAATTTTATGAGTTTCCTAGAAAATGGGTATAAATGCACCGACTACAATAAAATCATAGCTATACAAATAGAAAAAAAAACTATAGTTCAATGCATACAATTAACATTACACCGTAGCAACGCACGAGCATCTTGCTAGTATTTGTCAAAGTATGGTGAAAAGAAGTACACAAGAACAATTATTATACTACGTTTTTGGCGTGCAGTACTACATGCACCGATAGGCAAGGCCCATGTAATCGCGTGAGTGCTGGAGATAGATATAGCCTAGAGAAGCAGTGTAGAGGGGTACGAAGAATTGTAACTGAAGTCTGAACCCTGTCAATCTTCTTCCTCTGTTCAGACTCCATTCTGGATCTGTCTATTTCTCGTGTTACTCTTGATTTCCAGCGATTCTTCTCTCTGCAACCCTTTTTCCTCCTACTGTTATCAATCGCTAACACTGTTGCAGCCACATGCGGCTGACTCCGTAGAAACCAACCGGAGAGGGCACATGGGCTGTTCCCCCAATTTGTACTCCTGTCACATTAAGTCACACCTTTTCTATGTGTTTCAACGTGTATTTTTTCTACAATTTTTTATCCTAATATACTATTTCAGCATTATTAATTTACACAAATTTGTTGAACTATGACCCTGTTTAGTTGGTTGAAATTTTAGTGAAATAAGTGAAATTTTTTGCATTAGGTTGTGTACAGAGAGAAAAAATGAACTGACACAGTCCTCTAATTAAGAATTTTGGTGAGATTTCAGAGAACTAAACGGGACCTTAAACACCACCGGAAATGGTGAGTGAAATGAACTGTACATTGAGTGGTGAGGATCGCACTTGGCACCTGGTTCAGCAGGACGATGAGTTGCTGCTGAATGCGCTAGCGCGAATGCTGCAATCCTTTGCAGATAAGATGGCGACCACACGTTCCCCTGTTCTCTCCTCCAGAATGAGGAGCCAGCCAGCTTTCAAGTGTGGTCAGCCTTCAATTCATGCTTCTAAGAACAGGCAACAAAGATGTAAACAAAATTGAAACGCCATCGATCTATCCCGTTTCCGTTTCAATTTTGTTTACGACTTCTTTGTTGCCTGTCGACGTGCAGCGCCAGCCTTTCATTCTAGAAAGTGGAAACACTGGAAAGACGAGACAATGATGGCACCACGGCTCCTTTTTGTGTGCCCGTCGGCCTGCGGCCAACGTTTCCTAGGTGCGCCCGCCGCCCGGGGCTCTGCTGCACCCATTCCTTCTGTCGTCGCATACCATTGGTTCACTCCTCGCGTCCATTGATCTTGTTGGATTCTGCCGTGAGCTCGGTGAGAAGAGGAAACAAACAAAGGCCATGGCGGAGAAGACGGTGGTGCTGTACCCCTCCTTGGGCGTGGGCCATCTGAACCCCATGGCGCAGCTAGCCAAGGCCTTCCTCCGCCGCGCCGGCGTCGCCGTCACCATCGCCGTCGTCGACCCGCCCGAGAAGGACGCGGTGCTGGCGGCTGCGCTGGCGCGCCTGGCCGCGGCCAGTCCCTCCATCACGGTCCGTCCCCTCCCCGTCCCGCCGCCGTCTCGCGCCAGCACGGAGTACTCCCACCCGATCATGCCCATCCTGGAAGCGCTCCGCGCCGCGAATCCCGCGCTCCGGGAGTTCCTCCGCTCGCGGGCCCCCGCCGTCGACGCCATCGTGGTCGACATGTTCTGCACCGACGCGCTCGACGTCGCCGCGGAGCTCGGCATCCCCGCCTACATCTTCTACCCGTCCGCGGCCGGCGACCTCGTGGTCTACCTCCAGGTCCCGGACTTGTGCCGCCGCGTGGCGCCAACGTCGCTCAAGGACATGGCTAAGGCGCCGCTGGACTTCGCCGGCGTGCCGCCGGTCCGCGCCCTCGACATGCCGGACACCATGCAGGACTGGGACGGCGATGTGTGCCGGGTACGGGTGCGGCAGCTCGCCCAGATGCCGGAAGCAACAGGCATCCTGGTGAACAGCTTCGAGTGGCTGGAGCCGAGGGCGCTGGAAGCGCTGCGGGGAGGCCACTGCCTGCCCGGCCGCTCGACGCCGAAAATCTACTCCGTCGGGCCACTGGTCGACGGTGGCGTCGCTGTGGAGGAAAACGGCGAGAGGCACGCGTGCCTCGAGTGGCTGGACCGGCAGCCGAAGCGGAGCGTGGTGTTCCTCTGCTTCGGAAGCATGGGCGCCTTCTCATCGGCGCAGCTGAAAGAGACAGCGCGCGGGCTAGAGCGTTCAGGGCACAGGTTCTTATGGGCCGTGCGAAGCTCACGCCGGGAGCAGAGCAACTCTCCCAAGCCTGATCTGGCGGCGTTGCTTCCGGATGGGTTCTTGGAGGGAACCAAAGGCAGAGGAATGGTTCTGAAGAACTGGGCGCCGCAGACAAAGGTGCTCCGGCACGAGGCTGTGGGAGCGTTCGTGACTCATTGTGGGTGGAACTCGGCGCTGGAGGCGATCATGTCCGGCGTGCCGATGATCTGCTGGCCGTTGTACGCGGAGCAGAGGCTGAACAAGGTGCACATCGTGGAGGAGATGAAGGTTGGGGTGGCGGTGGAGGGCTATGACGAGGAGTTGGTCACGGCTGACGAGGTGGAGGCCAAGGTGCGGCTGGTGATGGAATCCGAGGAAGGGAAGAAGCTCAGGGAGAGGACGGCGGCGGCGAAGGAAAAGGCTGCTGATGCCGTCAAAGAAGGCGGGTCGTCTGACGTTGAACTCGTCGAGTTTTTGAAGGATTTAGGTAAGAAGTAAGATCGAATTATAGAAGGAACAATGCAAGTGGTGGATGTTATGTAATGTAATAGATAAAAAAAATTTGATGTTTTATAAGACATGGTTGAGGGTTCTTGGCTGTTTTTCTTTTTGGAAAAAAGTCTAAATTACTATCCTTACGTAAAACGTAAGTTTGAATAACCTTCTAAAGTATTTTTTTTGTTCAGTTTGCCTCCTGAACTGCATAATTTGGTTCAATTTACTTTTTAACATAATTTATCTTTTTTTCTCTATACACAAGTTGAATTTTAATTTAAGACTTTGCAAGATGTTAGTGGACATCTTAATCTATATCAGAAAAATATTTTATGATTTTTGTATCAATAGTTTTTAGATAATTTTGTATCTCAATGATCAATTTTATTATTAAATATTCTGTCTTATCAAAATAGTGATGAAAAATCCATGATATTTTTTTAAAACATGCCATATGTTGTCTTCTATCATCTTGCAAAATTTGAACTTAAAACTCCACTTGTGCATGGAGAAATAAAAAAGACAAATTGTGTTAAGAGTTAAATTGAACCAAATTGTATAATTTAGAGGGTGAATTGAACCAAGAAATACTTTTAGAAGGTTATCCAAACTTTGGATATACAAGAGGGGAGTAATTTGAACTTTTTCCCTTTATTTTTTATGTTCTTAAAAAAAATCTACTTTTGACACTGGCTTTGCTTGGCACCTCAAGAAATCAGTTTGGTTTCTGACCCCCTACAAAAAATCTCTCAAGAGAACTGTTTCTGGTGTGTCCCTCCTTTACTGCACGGAGAAGCAAGACATACCATAAACCCAATGCGAGATTCCGTGCGGAAGATCTTCCAACCGATTTGGAGTCTCCGATTTAGACTATGTTTGAGCTTCATGGCACCTTCTCAATTAAATGGCAAACTTCTAATACATCTTTCAAAAAGCTAAAATGTAAAAAAACTGAATTTATATGGAAGCTAAAAATATGTCAGTTTCTGAGGTTTTTTTTAGCTTTTTGAGTGCAAAACGCTAGACACATCTTATAAACATTGTTATTGGCTTTTCCAAAAAAAAAAGGCAGCAGATGCTTAGACCAACTCCAAGAGACTAGCTAAATTCTACTCTTTATAGTCTTATTTATTAGCTAGCCATTTAGAAAAGATCACTCTTCAAATTACAATCAACTCCAACAGATTATCCAAATATACAATACTGGGTGAGCCCTGTGTGTCATTCCAAATCTTCTTTTTTTTTTGCGAATATTCCATATCTTCTTCCTCCCGTCGTCTTCATTCCGTCACGCGTGGCTGGCCGGCCCTGCCCACACGTCTCCGCCCGCTCCGAGCCTCCGACCGACCATCCTGCCCTCGCGCCTCTGATTGGCCCTGCCCTCGCACCTATGCCCCGCTTCCTCCAGCGGCCGCCCTACCCCCGCTCCCACATGCACACCTCCGATCAGCCCTGCTCACTCGACCGGTTGCCATGGCTGATGGCGCACCTCCTGCCCGATTTCTCCAACTGACCGCCCGCCAACGCTGCTCCACAGTGGCCACCCTTCCCGCGCACCTCCACCCCGCTCGTTCTGCTTCGCCATGGCCGCCGACGACATTTGTGCCCAAATCCGGCGAGCTCTGGTTTGGCTATGGCCGCTGCATCTTGACTTTGCGCAGGAGCAACTCACCGTGGGCAGAGAGAGAGGACAACGAATCCGGCGGCCGCATGCGAGAGGGGCCATATTGCGAGTAGCGCGGCGTCGCCAAAGATGACGAGCGAGAGCTCGATTTTTCCGATCCGGATTGCGAGCCATCATGATGACAAGTCTGTTGGAAGGTGGTTTTCTGAGTTTTTTTTTTCAAAATTTAGCTAGTCATATATATTTACAGAATCTGTTGGAGTTGCTCTTATAAAACTCAAAACACTGCAGCTTAAAAGCAACTTCAACATCCTTTTTATTTTTGTTAGCTAAATTTGGAGATTTAGTGCGTGTTTGGCATGGCTCCAGAGCCGAACTCCATGCCAGAGTCGGGTGGAGCTAGCCAAACACCCCGACTCCAGGACTCCATGGAGCAGTTCAAACTCTGGAGCTCTAGTGCAAATGGGACTGGAGTTCTGGAGCACCTCTTTTGCTACTCCACAGACAATTTGAAACTAGACATGGAGTTGGTGGGAAATTATCCACCACTACCACTCTTAAGTGGAAAAAAAATGTTTCGCTGCCTTCTATTCCTCCCGTGACTGTCTTCGGTCGGCCCTCCTCTCCCATGCCGGCGTCGCTGTTCCTCTCTCCCCGGCCGGTGTTGTCCCCCCTCTCTTCCCTAGCCGGCGCCGCCCTCCCTCCCTCACGCCGGCACCGCCTGGCCTCCCTCTCTCCCCCAACTGGCGACACCATTTCTCTTCCCCAACCGACAACACTCTTTCTCTTCCCCCCAGCAAGCGCCGTCCTCCCGCTCTCCCCACGCCGGTGCCGCCCTTCCTCTCTCCTCACGACGGCGCCGCCCTCCATCTCTCCCCCAGCCGGCGCTGTCCTCTCTATCTCGCCCAATGGACATCGTCCTCGATCCACCGGCCTCTCTATCTCGCCCAATCAATCCACCATCCTCGATCCGCACGGGGCGCGAGGACGGCCTCCCGTCGCTACCCATCCCCACCCTCCGCCGCGCTTGGCTCCGCCTGCCGGCCTTGTCCCCGCCGTCCGCCGCCCGCCAAGCTGGGCTAGAGTCAGGGACAAGCGCGGCATTGAAGAGGATGCGTCAGGGACCAGGGCGGCGTCGTGACGCTCCACGAGCTCGACGTTGGCCGCGCCAGGGACCTCGGCAGCGACCGCGCCCTCGCCGGCGGCCGTCGGCCACCTTCCTGTCAGCTCTCCTACCATCCATTCTTTTTTTGCACAGAGAGAAATCGAAAAGCGGAAGAGGAATGCTACATGTGAGATTGACGGGTGGGATCCACATGTCATTGTTTGTGTTGCATTTTATTTCTGGAGTTGGTTGCCAAACACTCACTTTGGTCAGCTCCAACTCCACCCAGAGCTGAATCCACCTGGAGTTTTGGAGTGGAGCAGCTCCATCTGGAGTTGGAGCCATCCCAAACAGACCCTTAACCTTTTATAAAAATAGAAAACTCTATAATTCTACAAGACAATCCAATAGACTAGCTAAACTAGATAGTATCTGTTTGGGCCACGAGACAGAAAGCTCAGGATGTATCAGCTCCCTCCTAACGTCGCAGCCCGCGACCTGTCCAGGGATCACGACGGCTCCAGGGATCACGACGGAAATCCTCGGAGGAGCGTCGCGACTCCGTGACCGCCGGCGACACAAGGAGATCGACGTCGCCCCGATCCTGTCCACTGCTCCTCCTTCAATCAAATTGATTTGAGGTACTTGACTCTCTATATCTAATTTGTATTCCTGTATGATTCATGATCTGATTCATTCTGGTGTGTCGATTTGTATTTAAAAATCAAAGCAATTGATTATGAATTCCGAAGATGAATTCAATCAATTTGTATTGGACGAAGTGATCAATTCGTCCTCTTCGGATGATGAGCTATATGATGGTGCCACACAAATGATCATTGAGGATGAGGCTAATCATCTGGGTCGTATTGGTTCTGTTGAGGGACACAAGGTAGTCTAGCGTGAAAGACTTTTATACAATGACATTCTTTACAAAGACTATTTCTCAAAAAATTCTACTTTCAACGCAAGACTTTTAGACGGAGGTTCGCATCTGTACCTTAGTTTTTATCTAGTTTTCACTGTGCATGTACTTTAAATTTGCTAAACTTTTATTGCGCCGTGACATAGGTTTCGGATGAGACGATCTCTATTTGTTCTCATAGTGAAGGCCGTTGAAAAACATGACACTATTTCATGCAGAAGAGGAATGCAACCGGTGTGCTAGGGCTATCTTGTCTGCAGAAGGTTGTTGCTACTTTTCATATGTTAGATTATGGCACACCAGCTGATGCTTTGGACGAGTACATTTGTATTGGTGAGAGTACTACACTAGAATCTTTGATAAAGTTAGTAGTGAAAGGACCTTGATGTCGCCTAGAGGGGGGGTGAATAGGCGAGACGACCGAATTAAACTTTTCTTCCCCAAAAATTTGAGCTGACAGTGACCACCGGTCAGACCGGTGGTGGTGACCGGTCAGACCGGTCGCTCACTGGACTTCACAGGAGGCACCGGTCAGACCGTTGCCTAGCATCGGTCAAACCGGTGTAGCACAGAGCACCTGCAAAAACAACTTCAAGCTTCTCTTGACTTCTAGCACGAACCAAACTTGGTGAGTGGCCTTTGTAGATGATCACAAGCAGAGTAATGAGCCCTGCACACACAAGTAGCACACCCAAGTAGATCGAAGCGGAAGCAAATCAAATATGCTAGAAAAACAATCTTAGAGAGGCAAACCACACAAAGAAGCAAGGATTTGTTTCCCGAAGTTCACCGCCCACTAAGGAACGGCTACGTCTCCGTTGAGGAGCTTGTAAGGGACAATTCCCACAACAAGCCGGGTCTCTTTCAACCACTTTCCTCCTTTCCACTAAGGCGATCTTTTCCACGAAGAGGCAAGATCACAGCCCTCACAAACTTCCCGCTGCTCACCACAACCTTGGGAGCTAGCCGGCGACGCCTAGCCGTCTAGGAGGCAAACCTCAAAGAGTAACAAATGCTTCAAAGCTTGTAGACGCGAAACCGAAGTGCTCAAGCTATGAAAATGCTCTTGTTAGCTCACAAAGTCGCTCTTGAGCTCACTCTCTCAACCCAACACAAAGGATGTGGCTTGAATCCACAAATCTCACAAAGAGAGGGTTGGGGAGAGCCACTAAGGCTTAGGGCTTGCTAGAAAATGGCTTAGAACCTCAGCACAAGCACTAGAAACAGCAGCCTTCAACTGAAGAAGGCTTGGGGTATTTATACCCCTCAAGGAGAAAACTAGCCGTTAGCCCTCGAGCGGCACCGGTCAGACCGGTGTTTGAAAAACTAGCCGTTGGGGCTAGCGGCACCGGTCAGACCGGTGCCCCTGACCGGTCAGACCGGTCAGGCCCGAGACACCCCCAAAACCCTTTCTATGATTTTAACACTTCACCAAAGAGATGAAGTGGCTCAGGTTAGGTTAGGAGGGTTTGTTAGCACACTCTAAGGCTCTCAAGGCTAGATCTCACTTAGGTCAACTAATGAGCACTTTGACTTGGTCAACTCGCTAATGTTGCATCCCTCTTGACAGTACGGCACACCTATACTCAAGAATAAATAAAAACACTTTGTAAACCTCTTGAGCTTGAGTGTCTTCAATCTTGCCATACTTGAGCAATATCCACTTGAGGGCTTCCAACTTAGCCTTTGACTTGAGCTTGTCCATACTTGAGCTAATGACTTAGGATCTTTCCATCTAGCATAGGAATGCACACTTGGATCCATAAGTCACTCCATATTGTCAATCATAACATGTTGATGACTTGCATTGCTTCCATCGGTTAAGGTTTGGATATGATACTTGGAGACCCCACGGATGCTAGAACTTCACCTTAGCAAAACACTAATGGCGGCTTAGCTACGGCCCCAAAGATTGCTTAGTCCCTCACCCTAAACATCTCGGTTGATCTCTTCATCACTTATCCAATCCACTTTTGAGTTCCACTTTGCTTCATACAAGATTAACCTTCATTTGAAAACCCGCTTCAAATGCTTGATCTTGATTGACAACGAATGTGCAAGCTTCCAAATTAGAACCATAACGTGTACACTCATCCTTGTGTCCTCTTTCAATAAACACATGAAGCCTTGCACTTGACCTTCTCAAATTATTCCAATATTAATCTTTCTTTATTGCTTGATATTTGTCATTTATACATTAGGATCATCCATATATTTGTCTTCTCCAATGTGAGCCATGTAATATTCATCCACAAATAAATACTCCAATAAATACTCATGAATATATAAATAAAACCTGCTCACAATCTTAGACAAATACATTAGTCCTTTAATCGCTTTGTCATTCATTTCACCAAAATCCACTTTAGGGGCCTAGATGCACTTTCAAGTAGCAGCTGTTGTTGAGATTTTTGGACCAAAGTACATGAGAAACTCTAATGAACAGGATACTCCTAGATTACTTGAGATTGGAGCTAGCAGAGGATTTCTTGTAATCTTGGGTTCATAGATTGTATGTATTGGCCTTGGAAAAATTGTCCTACTGCACATCACGTGATATACAGGGGACATAAAAAGGAGCCTACTATTATACAAGATGGATCTCCTGAACATATGGATCAACACAGAAAAATAAACACTAGCTGTAGCACTCTAGATTACTCAACATATTATCCCAGAGATCATGTCCTCTTGATTAATCAAGAACCTGAGATGCAGTACATAATAAACAAGCACATCTAGCACTCTTGAAAGATTATTTGTGAATGAACTAGCCCATTTTGAGGAGATAACAAGCATCTAACTGATAACTATATATGAGTATAACATGAACTTATTTTTCATGCTGAAGTTAATAACATCAACCATGTGTTGTGGATCTATGTAATTACCTTACCATAACTATATTTCTTAAATAATGTTTCACCCCTTCCTGAAGCGAAAAACAAAAAGAAATCTGTATTAACAGGAACATTGCTGCACAATTGTGTATCGGATGCCTAAACCTAAATTAATAGGAACATTACTACAAAGGAATGGGACAAATGATCAATGTTTTAGGGTAATGAGTGCGGGCTGTCACCTCAATTCCATCCAATTCCTCCTCTGTCATTTACATTCACAACATGGTAAAATGAACAAAATTCAAATTGTTGAACAAAGGATCCACGATCTCACCAGTGTATGCCTCCTCTCCATGGAATTGCTCACCATCGAGAAAATCTTCAGGCGACCGGCGGCGTTGTGACTCATCGAGATCTCCCACTGCCTCTTCCCTTCCTAGCGCAACCTGAGAAAAAGGACGAGCCTCCATGGATCCATTCCACAACCCCTGTACCCTAGTCGCGGTGGAACGAGCTCGCAACGACCTGTACATGGCAGCGGCGGCGTGGCGCGGTAGAGGTGAAGGCGCAACTACGTGGGTGCGAGGCAGGAAGGCGGGTGGATTTATTGGCGTGAGAAACAGATTTTGGCGCGAGGAGAAGGGCGAGAGGGATCGACGCGGGGATCCCGGGCACTTTGGCGAGGCGGCCGCACTCGCTAATGTTTGTGAGCGGGAGAAGAAGAATGACGAGGGGGATTCCGAGCCTGGACTCTACCGAGGCCGTTGGAAACAACTTTTGGCGTTTTTCTCTAAATTTTACCGATGGAAAACAATATAAAGCATCTATTGGAGTTGCTATGAGAAAACATACCCTTAGGAACGGTGCTCACAAGGGTACATGTGTGTTGAGTTCTAAGTGGTGAGCTTGTGTATCAATGTGTGTAATGGTGAGACAATTTTTTTTTAAATTGATATGGCCAGACAAAGATAAACATCTGAGAGACATGAGTACATCTAGGTCCCCACCCACCAGGGTCTCAGGTGTCCCCGACAGGCAGGCCCGACCTGCTGACCTGACGCGCGGGGCCAAAGACAAGAGAGAAGATATCTTGGCGTGCAAGTCAAGGAAGTCCACATGGTTTAAGGCAGTTCGGATAAGCCTTCCATGTTGTAACCGTCTAGGATAGATGGAAACCGACTTGTAGTCCAAGGTCGCCGGTCAATATAAGGCGGCCTGGGGTGCCCCCCCAAGGGCAACCCATCGCAGACCTCCTGCAGGTCGCCACCATGTTCGTCTAGCCCTCTCGCATATAGCAATACAACACCAACAACTAGATGTAGGGTATTACTCTCCGGATGCCCGAACTAGTATAAACCCTCGTGTCCCCTGTGTCTCGCCGAGTTCCGCACGTTCCTCGTGCAACCATCCACGTTCTTAGCTCCCTGATCTCCTCTTTAACCTGCAAACCACTAGGGGGTCTACCCTTAGTGGATCTGTCCAGGTCTCGTCCCCTGCTAACATCTCATTATATATACTATATAAAAATATTCCTTCTACTTGTCATTTTGGTTTTTTTAAATACATTTATGCTAGCTTTTTTTTGTTATTTATGCACTCACCCTGGATACTTCAACCCAACTATCGTTAAATGCTACTCTCTCCGTCCCGATATATACGGACGTGAAGGATTCAAATTTTGTACCAAAATATAAGGGCTTGAAGAGATAAGACAAAAGTAAATGAGTTGGTGAGCAGGTTTGGTGATTTGATGAGTAGTGTAAAATGAGAAGTATATATGTCATTTTTTTTGTTTTTTGAGTTTGAATCCTTGGGATGCTTGTATTGTGGGACGGAGGAAGTAATCTTTATTTTTCAGTTACATGTAGCGAGTACCCTACCCTCCCTTGGCAGTACCACAAATGACAAAACACAGGCGGATGCAGGGGGAGGAATCAAGAGCTCAGGTGCAGAAGAGTTCAGCAGAAATTCCTAAAACATTGTGCTCAGCCATATCAAGATGATGGTTTCATCAGCTCCAATAGATCATTTTGTTCTGCTAATGCCAGTGGTACAGCACCATACTCTGGATGAAATTACAGCAAGAAAGAATTACTTCTTTAAGAATTAACTTCGGGGAGCAAAATAACTCTAGCGTCATTTCTTCAGTTACCACTTACCAAAATTTTCACCAACTACCCGTCACATCAATCTCCGGATATTAATTAGGAGTATCAAATGTGGATTAACGACAAAACCTATTCCACAATCCCTACCTTAATTCTCGAGACGAATCTAACGAGTCTAATTATATCATGATTAGACAACATCATGCTACAGTAACCAATCTCTAATGACGGATTAATTAGACTTAATAGATTCGTCTCGCAATTTCCAGTTCATTCGTGTAATTATTTTTATAATTAGTCTACGTTCAATACTCCTAATAAACCTCTCCAAAAACACAAAATTTTCACCCAAAATTTAAACAGGGAGGCAGGCGACTAGGCGAGCAAGCATCACTGCTTGAATTTGGACTCCATACTACAGAGGTCAGGTGATGAAAGCCGGTAGCCGCCAACGACCGCCTTGAATTTGGAGCACGGCTGGCTGCTAGCAGCGCAACGACCGCCACCAAACATCACATCATCTTTAGCCTGCCACTGCATATAACGCTAGCTGCTTGATCTGCCATCTGCCTAGAGCGAAGACACGCCACATACAACAAATGGGCGGCGCTGTAGTGCTGTACACATGGCTGGTCCGGGGCCACCTCCACCCCATGGTTCAGTTCGCCGGCCGCTTGGCCGGCCACGGCGCCCCCGTCACCGTGGCCATCGCCGACGTCCCGTCGTCCGGCGACTCCCTTAAGACCGTCGCGCGCCTCTCCGACTCCTACCCGTCCGTCTCCTTCCACCTGCTCCCGCCGGCAACCGCCCGTTCCGGCGACGAGGCCGACCCCGACGCCGATCCCTTCATCACGCTCATCGCCGACCTCCGCGCCAGCAACCCCGCCCTCGTCGACTTCGTGCGGTCCCTCCCCTCCGTCAAGGCGCTCGTCCTCGACTTCTTCTGCGGGTGCGCGCTCGACGCCGCCGAGGAGCTCGAGCTCCCGGCCTACATCTTCTTGACGTCCGGCGCCTCGGCGCTTGCTGCCTACCTGCATATCCCCGTCATGCGGCTCGACGTCTCGTTCGGGGACATGGGCCGCTCCTTGCTGCACTTCCCAGGCGTCCACCCGGTCCCGGCCTCCGACTTGCCGGAGGTCCTGCTGCTTGGTCCTCGCAACGAGCAGTACAAGGCAACCTTTGGTCTCTTCGAGCAGCTGCCCAGAGCGAAGGGCATTCTGGCGAACACGTTCGAGTGGCTGGAGCCCCGCGCCGTGAAGGAGATCCAAGAGGGGAGCCCCCGCCCCGGCGAGCCGGTGCCGAGGCTGTTCTGCGTCGGCCCGTTGGTGGGAGAGGAGAGGGGAAGCGAGGGGAAGCACGAGTGCCTGACATGGCTGGACGCGCAGCCGGCGCGGAGCGTGGTCTTCCTCTGCTTCGGGAGCGCTAGCTCCGTGCCGGCGGAGCAGCTGAGGGAGATCGCGGTGGGGCTCGAGAGGAGCGGGCACGCGTTCCTCTGGGCCGTGCGCGCGCCCGTCGCGCCGGACGCCGACTCGACGAAGCGGTTCGAGGGCCGGGGCGAGGCGGCGCTGGAGGCGCTGCTCCCGGAGGGGTTCCTGGACAGGACGCGCGGGCGCGGGCTGGTGGTGCCGACGTGGGCGCCGCAGGTGGAGGTGCTGCGGCACCCGGCGACCGGCGCGTTCGTGACGCACTGCGGGTGGAACTCGACGCTGGAGGCTGTCACGGCGGGGGTGCCGATGGTTTGCTGGCCGATGTACGCGGAGCAGCGGCTGAACAAGGTGTTCGTCGCGGAGGGGATGGGACTCGGGATCGTGATGGAAGGTTACGACCAGGCCATGGTGAAGGCGGAGGAGGTGGAGGCCAAGGTCAGGCTCGTCATGGAGTCACGCCAGGGGAAGGAGCTCAGGGAGAGGACGGCGGTGGCGAAGGATATGGCCGCCGCCGCGCTGGAGATCGACGGGTCGTCAACGACGGCGCTCGTTGACTTCGTGAACAACCTGGACATCTCGACGCACGATTGAATCTCAAGGATGCGTCTCTGTTCCTCGTGTTCCTCGTGGAGTTGGAATGTACACTTTTTTTCAATAATAAAAAGAGAAGTCTGGATCTTTTTCTGTCAAATTTACTTATAAGCATATGTTTTATTCTGAAATTGTCAAATTTACTTGATTAAGAGAAATTGTCAATTTGGCAAGGAGACAAACGCTGCTCCTTCTGTCATGAAGATGAAAGTACTCTCATCTTTTCTCTCCCTAAATATAAAATATGTGTGGAGCCTGGTGGCGGGATCAAATTGTAGACCTTCTTCTTTTAATCAGTACTGGCTTTGGGTTCGAATTGTGTTACCAAAAGCCAGACAAATCACATGGTTGGCCTAGCAGCCATTTGCTGGGCTCCATGGTTAGCTAGAAATAAATGTTTTTTTGAACCAAAGAAAATCAAGTCTCCTATATAGATTTTTTGTTCAGAATCCTCCTTCATTTTGTACTCCCTCGGTTTCAAGAAACGAAGGTTCAAGACTGTTGGGAGTTGATTCAGAAGTCCAGGACTCCTTGCGTTCAAGAGTGCTTTTGCTAGTAGTAGTAGTTGAGAGGGCTTGCAAACCTTGGGTCTCTATTTTGTTTCAAGTTTGTCGTGGTTTGACAGTGCGGGTAGGCTGGGCGCGCACCTTTCAGAGAGCCCTGGTGCTGATATGAAAGGTGTTGTGCCAATGTTTAAATTCTCTCTCAAATTTTTTTGAGAAATTTTTTTATGCATAGAGTATTAAATGATGTTTATTTGTAAATTTTTTTCGCAGATGAGTGCAACTTTGCACGATGAATCTAATTAGCATAATTAATTTTATGATTTACCACAGTAATGTTACAGTAACCATGCTCTAATCATGTGGTCAAAGACCTTATTAGCTTCATCTTGCGAAATTAGTGCAGGGTTGTAGAAGTAGTTTTGTAAACTGATTTTATTCAATACTGCTAATTAACGGGGTTGAAATTTTTTTCAACCCGTCTAAATGTCGTTGTTTCTGGCTTTCCGGAGGTGCCCTGTTCTGACCACTACGGTTTCGGTTACTGGTTGAATTGGCTCTGTAATTTCGTCACTTTTTGAAATGAAATTCGGGGCACGAGCCCTGAGTGGAAAAAATAATAAAAAGAGAACTCCAAGAAACTTTCAAATTCAAGCTCCTACCCGAGTACCGGATGGGGGACTGAAACCTTTGTCTAGTTCGCGAAAACTTTTGGGTGAAATATTTTGCTGTTTTTTAACACTAATTAAGAGTATTAAAATAGATTAATTATAAAATTAATTTGCGAGACAATCTATTAAGTTTAATTAATTTGTCATTAGAAATTGTTTACTATAACATGATATTGTCTAATCATGATATAATTAGACTCATTAGATTCATCTTGCGATTTTACCCGGAAGTTATGAAATGAGTTTTGTCATTGATCCATATTTGATACTTCTAATTAGCCTAATCCCAGTGGATAGTTTTATTTTTTATGTTTTCAAGATGGCCATATAAGCAATATTAAAATGTAATTGTGTGTAAAACTCCCTTTACAATGAAAAATTTCATGATGTAATTTTATATGCACTACATGCAAGATACTGTTGACACCCAAAAATGGCAGGTCTGGGCTAACCCGGTTGGACCGCCTTGTACCCCGGTTAGACCGCCCTAGCCAAAGTCCTCAAAAGGTAATTTGGACTTCCCCATTGGACAGGTCTCGTCGAGTAGATCAAGATCCATATATAGAACGTCCAATTCGGAGTCCGGATGAGAGAGATATGGCTTCCGGAAGATCTCCACGTCACCTGGGCGGTTAGAACGGGGGGTCTAGGCGGTTTGACCGGGTCCGGGCTTTGTAAACCGAGTTGGAGTTGTATTTTAGCACGAGATTTGTTAGGCTTTCAACTCCAGCAGGGGCAAGACCTCCCTACCCTATAAATATAAAGGGTCGTAGCCGATTGAGGAGCTATCACCCAATCGAACATATCAAATTTACCTTTTTATCTCCAACTCTACTTTTCCAACCCCTTTGCTTCCTTCCTCGTCTCTACGGCGATTTAGGACGTTCTAAGTGGCCTGCCGACCTTAGAACAACCCTAGGCGCGTTGTCCCTGACGGGGTCCCTCCCGGGGCAGCGATCTTAGGTTTTCGGCGATGTTCCTGTCCAAGGCGGTTAGACCGGCCCCCCTAGGCGGTTAGACCGGCCCGTGCTGGGAACCTCGACGAGGTGATATTCGACTACCGCGCGATCCAGCGCACTCGTGTGTTCGACCGGAAAAAGTGTCAACACACTTTTGGCGACTCCGCTGGGGACAGATCTGGTTTCACAACCGATCATGGTGAACATCGAAGATCTCAGCGAAGAGGACCAGAGGAAGTACACCGAGCTTCAGGAGTACATCAAACAGCAGTTCCTCTCTGGCGCCAGAAAAGATCGCTCAGGCAAGGTGACGATGACTCAAGATTTCGAGTTGCCGGCGATCAAGGTCAACAACGACAAGATTGAGGTAATCACCACTGTAAGCAAGCCTGAAACTGATCTATCTATGAAGATTACTGAAATATCTGATAAATTCGAGCGTGTTTTTAATAATCAGCATAGTCAGGTTGCTAGAATAATTACCCGTTTAGAAAAAGTTGAGGGTAAAAGTAGTAGTTTAAATTTTTCTAATGATTTTATCCCTCAATTAGATTCACAAGGGGTATTGCAAACAAGCTTGTCGGCAGCGTCAGGAACCTCAATTGAGACACCTGTGTATGGCATGCCGACTGGTTTATATCCGGGACAATCATCATTGACAGAGCCGACCCCGGTCAGACTGCCCCCATGGCCGGTCTAACCGCCCCGTCTGGCCAGATGATGTGTGTTCCAGGAAACACACCTCTTGTGAACAGAGTTGATTTATCAGCTGCAAGGCAATCCCAACTAGCTGCTATGGATGAACTTAATAAATTTAAGGAACAAGTAGCTAGCATGGTAAAAAACAAATTCGGCATTGATATGGGTAATTCTAGGTTATACCAAAAACCTTATAAAGCCGATTTTGATCTTATGGCTTATCCCCCTGGTTGGCGCGTACCTGATTTTATTAAATTTAGTGGTGAGGACAATCGTACAACTTGGGAGCACATAAGCCAATACATTGCTCAACTAGGTGAAGCAAGTGCCCATAAATCTTTTAAAGTGTGATTGTTTTCTTTATCTTTAACGGGTACCGCCTTCGCTTGGTTTTCATCTTTAGCCCCCAACTCTATTGATTCTTGGAATCAATTAGAACAAAAATTTTATGATCACTTCTTTAGTGGGGACTATCAATTAAAATTGACAGATTTAACATCGGTTAAGCAAGGTAAAGACGAGACGGTCTCTAATTACCTTAAGCGTTTTAAAGAGGTTAAAAACTGTTGTTTCAATTTGTCAATTTCTGATTCCGACCTAGCTAATCTTGCTGCTAAAGGTTTAAAATCTGCTCTTAGAGAAAGGTTAGAAGGTGTGAACTTTTATTCGCTTGATTCTGTTCTTGTGAGAGGCAAGGCACAAGAACTGAAATTAAATAAAGAAATAGAAAAACTTGAGTCTCATCAGTTTGATGTTCATGTAGTTGATTATGTTTCTAATAATTTGAACGATGAGACTGAAATTTATAGTGCTGAATTTGTGTGGTCTTCTGAAGATAAATCTTTTTCTTGTGCATCACTTAAGCCGGCTAGTAAAGGTCGGCAAGAAGAATTAAGATTTACTTTTGATGTTTCTAAGTGTGATCGCATTTTTGATGAATTGCTTAAACTTGAAAATATTAAAATACCTCATACCATGCCTCCACTTGATGAGATAAAGCGACGTGCATATTGTAAATATCATCATTCTTATTCGCATGCTACTAATGATTACAATGTGTTTCGTCGCAAGATTCAATCGGCCATAAATGAAGGTCGTTTGGTACTTCATGAAAAGCAAGTTGAGAAGCATCCTTTTCCTATCAACACCATGGAATTGCAGCAGCCCAAGGTTCTGGTTCGGCCGCATCAAGTCGAAGCAACCAAGGGCAAGAATGTGGTGGTCGGGGAAGCAAAGCCCGATTTGAGAGGAAAAGAGTTAACAAGAGAAGTTGCTTATGTGAAGACCCCTGATGGTAGAGAAACATTCAAGATCACCGTCAAATCTTCTGGACTTGGGGGGCAAGGGTCGTCCGCGCCTGTCAGTCGGCAACCACTTGAGCCTGAAAAGGTTGGGGCGGTTAAACCGGCTGGGGTAGGCGGTCAGACCGCCCCTGCCCATGGTCGCCCAAAGATGCCTATTCTGAAGCGGCCGGAGATTGGAAATTGGAAGCTCAACGTTGCAAAGAATCAGGGGAGTGTTCCGAAGCCAAAGGTCGCATTTGACATGCTATTCGACAAATACTCCAAACAAAAGACCGTTACGAGCGATCGGCCATTTAAAAAAAGGATGAGGTCACCCACACATCAAGAGAGGCCGTCATCGCCTCCCAGGGCAGCTGTCAGATTCAGGGGTGAATCATCACAAAGGCGGCACTTTACTCCAGCTTGGACTCCAGATCCGCTTCGTCCGATCTACGATGACAATGGAATGATGTGGGTGCCATATCAACAATCCTTCCATCCTGGACAGGAAGGATCAAGGAGACCAGCTCTGGATCGGATTTCACGACCTACACGAGATCGTTGGACGCCACGTCAGTCTGGACAGGGTCACCAGGACCACCTGGTTAGACCGTCCCCTACAGGCGGTCAGACCGCCCTGCCCAGAAGAGTTCAACTTCCTCCGAAACAGGTGTACAAGCCCAAGATCAGAAAGGAGGAGATTGAAAAGATGGATGTTGACACAGAAAGGACTACTAGTCAAGATATCATCCAGATTGGGACGATGGACGTTCCCGTTGAGAAAGATAGCAAGAGACCGGTTGTTTTAAATGATCAGGTTGGAACATCTACTCAAAAGGGATCTATTGCAACTAATGATCATGAGGCCAATGGAAGTGGTTCCAACTCCAAGTACTTTCTACCGAGATGGTGTCCTCTCGGTTTGACTCACACTCAAAGGAGGAAGCTTCAACGCTTGAGGCTGCGGGAGAAGAAGGAAAAAGAGTTGCAAGAACAGAGGGACAAGATCTTCAATAGCTACAGGCCCATGGTACCGCAAAGGAAGGAGTGGAGAACCAAGACGACACCTCAGGCAGAGGCGGTCAAACCGCCAGAGGAGGCGGTTAAACCGCCTGAGGCGGTCAAACCGGTTGACCAGGCGGTCAGACCGGGTTCACCAGAGACGCCGCTCAGTTTCGCTTCTTCAGTCCCCATGGCTTGCGATGATAAGTTGTTGTCGGTATCTGCTCCAGAAGACGACGAACAACTTATTGATTACAGTTCTTCTCCAGAGAGCATGGATCTTGAAGACAATTAAGAAGACATTGCCGATTTCAATGAGAATCGCCGTTAGAACAAAATGGCCAGTGGAAAGTGTTACATCGACCTTGGAATTGTTTTTTAGTACGCAAGCTTTACTAAAAAACAGGGGGGCATATGTTGACACCCAAAAATGGCAGGTCTGGGCTAACCCAGTTGGACCGCCTTGTACCCCGGTTAGACCGCCCTAGCCAAAGTCCTCAAAAGGTAATTTGGACTTCCCCATTGGATAGGTCTCGTCGAGTAGATCAAGATCCATATATAGAACGTCCAATTCGGAGTCCGGATGAGAGAGATATGGCTTCCGGAAGATCTCCACGTCACCCGGGCGGTTAGACCGGGGGGTCCAGGCGGTTTGACCGGGTCCGGGCTTTGTAAACCGAGTTGGAGTTGTATTTTAGCACGAGATTTGTTAGGCTTTCAACTCCAGCAGGGGCAAGACCTCCCCACCCTATAAATATAAAGGGTCGTGGCCGATTGAGGAGCTATCACCCAATCGAACATATCAAATTTACCTTTTTATCTCCAACTCTACTTTTCCAACCCCTTTGCTTCCTTCCTCGTCTCTACGGCGATTTAGGGCGTTCTAAGTGGCCTGCCGACCTTAGAACAACCCTACGCGCGTTGTCCCTGACGGGGTCCCTCCCGGGGCAGCGATCTTAGGTTTTCGGCGACGTTCCTGTCCAAGGCGGTTAGACCGCCCCCCTGGGCCGTTAGACCGGCCCGTGCTGGGAACCTCGACGAGGTGATATTCGACTACCGCGCGATCCAGCGCACTCGTGTGTTCGACCGGAAAAAGTGTCAACAGATACAAATTGTGTTGGTAACTGTGCATACATTAACTTACTGCTGCATCATAAAAAAAATGCTGACAATGCCCCTCGGCATGAAGTTTCTTTTGTGAAAAGTCAATTTTACTCTCTTTATCTATTCACTTTATTTACTTAAACCTTTTGAACAAAATTCTCAGTAACTTTGCTCTTCGGACTGTTTTATTTGGTTCAATTTACCCTTTAAATAGATTTTTTTATTTTGTTTTTTCTATACATGTTAGGTTTCCATTTCAAATTTTGACACTTGACTTATACCATAATGCTTTACGATAGAAAAGGATATTAGAATTTTCTCTGATCAACTTTTTATTATATATTTCTAATCTATGAAAATAACCATGAATTTTTTCGAGAATATTTTTTAAACGTAAAGCATCATGATTTGTAATTTGAACTCAAAATTCACCTCATACAAAGAGGAAAAAAGTGAAATCTAATTAGAGGTAGATTGGACCAAATGAAATAGCTGAGGGAATAAAATGGTCAAAATTTTGTGAGAAGTGGTTTAGTGGTATACACGTAATATAATATCTAATTGTTTATTAATACAAATAAGTTAGTAATTATTACATTATAACAAGTGATATTTCTAATACAATGGTCTTTTAAACTTTATGTTAATGTCAAAAATAAAACTATAGTGATGTCTTTTGTATTGTTTTACCATGATACTCATGACATATGTGCCTATGTGAATATGTGAACACAAGTGATCATTTTGGTAGTATTCAATTAAGTTTGCTCGTCAGATATTTTTATACTAATATATTTCAAGAACCTGTATAATAAGTATTATTTAGAGCTTTTGCGTAAGGTTAGACTCAGTGAAGAGTGCCGGCGGAATGTCACGGTGATGATACTCCTCTCTCATTCTATGACACTTTCTCTCACCTCTCTTCATAAATTTGATGATGTAGCGTGACACTGCTATGATATCTACCGGACCACCACTGAGATTAGCCTTAAGAAGGACGGACCGCCGCCGGCCCCGAAGGTCCGGGGCATGCTGCCGCCAGGCTCCATCGGTGCGAGGGTGTGGGACAGACCCGCCACCACCACCGCCCCTTGTTGACGCGAACAGGGTAGGCCGTAGGCCGCCGCCTGAAGGACCGAATAGGCGACCAGAGAGGGGGGAGTGAATGGGAGCTGATACAAATTCTTCCCGAAGGTCAAACTTAGCCTATATCCCGATTGCCACTCCGAGTACTCGCACACACCAGAGAAGCTCAACCCCAGACAAAATCTTGACCCGGCGGACTGTCTGAGAACCCCTTGCGGACTGTCCGCAAACCGCCTGCAAACAAACCCTAGGCAAGAAACAGATCGAAACGCGGACGCGCACGAACACGTGACGAACTGCGACGAACACAAGTCCTGCGGACTGTCCGCCCCAGCCACGCGGACTGTCCACGGCTTACGAACACAGCAGAAACAGCACGACCCCGCGAAGTCAACCCTCCAAATCCATCACGGATCTCCCAAACGGCTAGAGCTCTTGAGACAAGACTTTGGGGAGATGTGAAGCGTGACTAGATGAAGCTATGCCCCAAAAATCTCGACCTCTAACTCTCTAAATCACCGAGAATCGCGGATCACATGAACCAAACCAAGAACTCGGGCTCCGACCAAAAACTCACGAATCGAAGGTGTTTCCCGACGTTTGAGGGGTCAAGATCACACACAAAGATGCGTAAGGCATCCACCCATGATCCCCTCAAAGAAATCCGAGAAGAAACACCCTCAAATCTACGAATCGAGCGAAGAACAGAAACCCCCAAAAATAGTCCCGAAAATGACACGAAAATCACAAAGAGCTAGGAGATCACCGCAACGCCGAATGCTTCCATACATCCAGAGGTCAGAGTCTATACAAGAATCTAGTCTAAGGAAAGCAGAAGAAAAGAAGCAGTCCAAAGCGATCTACCATGGGAGGAAACCCTAGAGTCCAAGAGAGAGATGCCATCCACCTCTCCGCTATTTATACGAAGTCCACCGGAGAGAGGTAAATGACCACGCTACCCCTACAACTTGAATTGAAGATACAACCTCAGGGGCATTTTGGTCAAGTCTTCATCGAGCGGACACGCTTCCACCGCAGCCTTGCTTAGCATCGACGCAAGCCCTGCGATCACGCCACGTGCCCCCCGCCTCGAAGCTTCCCGACGCTCCCGGATCACCGTCTCCGTCGCATCGGGCCTCCGGACTTGGTTTTGCGGCCCAAACCAAGAAATCCTCCACCGATGGTTTTGTAGGCAAACCAATAAACCCCGCATGCAAGCTTCAGTCTCGATCCGCTACCTTGCACCGACCCATGTTCACGACTTCAGCCCGCCAGTTTTGCACCGCACGGCTCGCACTTGACCCCATCGGCCACCGGGTCCATCGAACCAAGCCTACTTGCCTCTCCATCATCCGAAGGCCGCCACGGCTAAGACCTTTTGCGCTTGTTCTTCACCTGCATCAACACGAGTCAAGCCGCAACCTGTACCTGCACACTTAGCCAAGCATCAATCCACACAACGTTGTCAATCACTCATCACTAAGGAGCGACCCTCCACTGGTCCTCGGACACACCTGGTCCTCAATCTCCCCCTTGATGAGTGCATTGACAACACCCATAGTAACCATCATAGAGAAAAAGAAAAGAAAAACAACCACGAACACAAACCTCCAAGCAGGTGATCCAAAGCCAAAGAACAAGCGAAAACAAGATCACTCGCCAAACCAAGTCTCGGCCCCCTAAGGCAAGGGCAAAGGCTCAACACAGCCGAGACAAAACAAAGCTCACAAGGAGCACACCACAAAGCACAAAACTCAGGCAAACCAAAGGAGCTCCCCCTGCACATATGCAAACTCCCCCTGAGCAAATGCAACCTTTTCTTCTCAATTTTTCTCCTAACATGCAACATCTCACAAAAGCATACCAAATTTTCCACAAAATCTCCAAAAAGCATACAAATTCTCCCCTATCGTACAAATCTCACAAAACTCTCCCCCTTGTTGACAATGCATGAATCAAGATATATGAAACTCGTCCCTTTGTTTTCATGAAAAATGCATGTCAAAGCATACATACAATCTACCAAGCTTCTCAGATATACAAAGAGCACAATAAAATGGTACAAATGAGACATAGAGCAAGCAAAGTAGACATGGTGTAGTTAGCACATTGCCATCAAGAAGGTAAAGACATATAGGCATGTGACATGACCAAAAGCAATTTTAAGCAATTTTTTCAAAGAACCATTCATCTCATGAGTAAAGCCCTATCCATGGCAATTTGAACAAAAATGCACCACATCATCCAAAGTTTATACAAGATCACAAATTCTCATCACAAGATCATGGTAAACGCCCACAAGCTACTCAAGTCATGTTAAAGCCACCGAGCCATGTGTCTACTTCTTAAAATGAGACTTCTCATGGTAGACAACATGCAGCGGTTTAGCACCCAAGATATGAATATCAAAACATAAGAACATGATTAAGAGCTTATTTTTCAAGCATAAGGCAATTCATACACCAATTTTTATTTTCAAGTTTAAACATGGTACATGAAATGTCTTTGCGGCAAAAAGAAGCTTATGCTCCTCCACAAGTGAACAAATGGGCTAAACATTTACAATGACAAAAAGGTCTTTGACCCCAAGCAAAGAGAACATGATGCTCAAGCACAAACTAAACATGATAGAGGCATTTGAGCACAAATTGAGCACAGACAAGTATCTACTCATGAGAGAAGTAATTTTCTCATTTTCACAAACATAATGCTATCTCATCATACATATATGGCAAAACCATCAAGAGCATAACATTCACATCACCATTTACCAAACATGCATATATCACACATATAGCACATCTGTTATCAAAGTATATAAGAGAAGCTTTTCCTAGCACAAGTGATCCAAAGATGGCTATCCTACCAGGTTTTGTACAGAAAGTAAAGTGCATGCATGGAATGCAACAAAATGAAACATATATCACATGTATACATGAGAAGCTCCAAGACCCAGCTAGAAAGGAAAGCACACTCCAAGTTCACCCCGCATGCGAGTGAAAGTGACTTGGTCAAGTGGTTTGGTGAATATGTCGGCTAGCTAATCTTGGGTAGGTACATAGGACAAGGATATGTTTCCATTCTCAACATTGTCCCTCAGAAAGTGGTATCTCACTTCTATGTGTTTCGTTTTGGAGTGAAGGACTGGGTTTTTGGCTATACTTATGGCACTGGTGCTGTCACAAAAGAGTGGAACCTGGGAGCACTCCTCACCAAAGTCGCTCATAGTGTAGGTCATCCATAAAAGCTGGGAACAACACTAGCAGCAGCTACATACTCGGCCTCTGTGGTGGACTGGGCTACACTGGATTGCTTGCAAGATGACCAAGAGACCAAAGAAGAACCAAGAAACTGGCAACACCTAGAGGTAGACTTGCGGTCCAATCGACACTCAGCAAAATCAGCATCGGAGTACCCGTGAAGTCTGAGTGTCGAGGAGGCAGAATACCAAAGACCAAACTCAGGAGTGTAGTTTAAGTACCTGAAAATCCGCTTGACGGCCTGCCGATGTGAAGTCCTCGGTGAAGCCTGAAAACGAGCGCACAGACACACACTGAACTGTATGTCCGGCCTCGTCGCCGCCAAGTAGAGGAGGGAGCCGATCATGCTCCGGTACTCCTTCTGGTCCACGGGTTCACCATCCTCATCCGCGTCCAAAGCCGTAGTGGTACTCATCGGTGTAGTCAGCGGCTTGGAGTCGTTCATGCCAAACTTCTTCACCATGTCCCTGGTGTACTTCGCCTGATGTACAAATGTCCCGTCCTTGCACTGCTTGATCTAGAGTCCTAAGAAAAACTGCAGCTCGCCCATCACGGACATCTCAAATTCCCTGCTCATGTCATCTGCAAATCTAGCAACAAGATCATGAGAAGAGCCACCAAAGATTATGTCATCCATGTAAATCTGAACAATCAAAAGGCCATTCCCATGCTTAAGGAGAAACATGGTCTTATCACCTGTGCCCATCACAAATCCCTTACTCAGCAAAGAGCCTCTCAACCTGCCATACCAAGCTCTAGGTGCCTGTTTCAACCCATAGAGCGCTCTCTGGAGTTTGTATACATGGTGTGGGTATCTCTCACTCTCAAACCCAGGGGGTTGCCTCACATACACTTCTTCCTCTATCACCCCATTCAAGAAAGCACTCTTCATGTCCATTTGGTACAACTTGAACCCTTTAGCCACGGCAAAGGCTAGAAGGATCCTAATTGCCTCCAAACGGGCCACGGGAGCAAATGTCTCCTCATAATCTATTCCCTCTTTCTGGTTGAACCCTTGAGCCACCAACCTCGACTTGTTTCTCACAACCATCCCATTCTCACCCTCTTTGTTCTTCCATACCCACTTGGTACCTATGGGACGGCAATTTGGTGGTGGATCGACTAACACCCAGACTTTGGTTTCTCTCAAAATTCTCCAACTCCTCATGCATGGAATTCACCCAATTCTTGTCAGACAAAGCGTGTCGAATATCTTTGGGCTCAAATGACGCAACAAAAGCAGAGTGAGAGAAATGAGAAGTGTTTCTTGACCTCGACCGTGTGGTGCGTTCATGAAGGTCACCTATGATCGTCGTCGGTGGGTGATCCACTTGTACATGCTGGGGAGCCTCTCGCCTGGACACAATCTCCCCCTCAGCAGCAGCCTCCACTCGAACAGCCTCAGTCGTAGTGGGTGTAGGGGATGGACCATTCTCGATCGTCGTCGTCGTAGTGGAAGTAGCATGTACACGATCAGCCACGGGAGCATCACCACCATCATCGTCGTCGTCTCCATCTCCATCCTTCTCATCCTCAAAGATCCTTGCACCAATCTCCTCGTCACCTGCACACTCAAAAGCAGAAGAGCTACATGGTTGTGTCTTGTCGAAGGTTACCTCGCAAGTCTCCATTATTCGGTTAGTGTCAAGGTTGAGCACACGATATGCTCTAGAATGAATCGCATAACAAAAGAAAATACCATCCGAACATCTAGACTCAAACTTATCCAACTTGCCCTTCTTCAGAATGAAACACTTGCAACCAAAAGCTCTAAAGTGACTCACCTTGGGTTGTCGCCCATGCATCAGCTCATAAGAGGTCTTCTTCTTAAAGGCACGAAGGAAAATGCGATTTGAGACATAGCAAGCGGTATTGACCGCCTCAGCCCAGAAACGCCTAGGAGTCCTATGCTCATCGAGCATCGTCCTGGCCATCTCACAAAGGGTCCGGTTCTTCCTCTCCACTACGCCATTCTGGCAAGCGACGTATGGAGAAGAGTACTGATGATCAAGATCAAGATCACTACAAAAGGCATCAAAATGAGAGTTCTTAAACTCCATGCTATAGTCACTTGGTATAGCTCGAATGGCATCACCATGTCTCTCATTCTTCAACCTCAAGATCAAGTCCCGAACAAAGCCAAATGTCTCGCTCTTATCCTCCAAAAAGAAAACCCAAGAGTACCTCGAAAAATCATCAACCACAACAAGAACATACCACTTCCCACCCGCAGAGCGAACACGAGCTGGCCCAACCAAATCCATGTGCAACAGCTCACAAGGTCGCTCGGTCATGACAACAGTCAGAGGGGCGTGAGAAGTAGCAACCATCTTTCCATGTCGACAAGAAGCACAAACCAAATCCTTCTCGAATTTCAACTTAGACAATCCTCGGACAAGATCAAGACCACTCAAGCGGGAAAGAAACTCAAAGCTCAAGTGTCCCAACCTCCTATGCCATTTCCAAAGCTCGGTCGAAATGCTAGCAATAAAGCATCGAGGAGGACCAACAGACTGGGAAAAATCGGCACGAAATATTTGACCCTCGGGGACGATCGTACAGACAAGATCGCCTCGAGAATCAAGCACACAAGAAGCGCCCGACTTAAAACGAACCTAAAAACCTTCGTCAAGTAACTGAGATACTAACAACAGGTTAAAACCAAGTGACTTGACCAAAACCACACTTCTTAAGGTCACCTTGCTACTCACCTTCACAATACCTTCAGCAAGCACTCGCCCTCTCCCATTGTCCCCGAAAGTGATGTGCTCCCTCGTACTCACCGGGGTGAGGCTGGAGAACCACCCACGATCTCCGGTCATGTGTCATGAGCAACCGTAGTCAATCAACCAAAAGTCCTCCAAGCCTCCCACCTGCAATAAAAAACGAGGACGAGAATGAGCAAGTGACACAACACTGGGGTTAGTACCAAAGGAATTAAACCAGTTTCGAGCCAGTTGCTCAAAAGATGGGTTAGCAAACTCCATCCTCCCAAAACCTCTAGGTGGAGCCCTCTCACGCCTACCACCAAAGGACCTGTCACGTCTCACTGGAGGAGTACGCGCACCACGAGGGGGAAAACGTGGCCCGTAGTCCATCTGAGACCCAAAGCTCCGGTCGTGCCTCCCAAACTCGTAACGGTCACGAGAAGGAGCACGTCGAGCCAACTCACCACGCCCAAACCCAACACGCCTATCTCTCTGAGGAAAACTACCTCCACCTCCACGAGTGGGAACTGTATGCACAAACACCTCACCCCTAGGTAGAGGCCCTCTACGAGGCTCAGGCACCCCATGGGATGGGTGGTACCTGTCCTTGTTTGCCATCTCCCTAGCAAACCTCTCATCTCTCTTCCTTCTGAAACAAAACTCATCCTTATGCCCATCCCTCCCACAATACTGACAATGGAAGCGGATCAGCTGTGGCTTAGGCTGTGGCTTCTCTACAAGCTTCTCAACAGCTTTCTCTCCTGACTTCCCACCAAAGACAATCCCCTGGGTGCTCACAAACTTGATGGGTTTTTGTTAGTTTTCAGATTTGTGGGGGAACACTCGTGGATCTGGGGTTGTGTCTAGCTTGTTTCTGAGATGGTTTGGCTTGGGTGCAAATTTGTTCATGGGTGTGGTATGCGGTGGAATTGGAATCTCTCCAGCTTTCTCTTCTCTCTCACCACTCTTCTCACCACACTTGTCAGCCCCCAACGCCTGACCATCAAACCTCTTAAACTGAGCCAACATCAAACTCAATTGTGGCTCATGCCCAGACAACCACCCCATCATTTTCCTCAATTCATCATTCTCATCCTGCAGACGATCAACATAGTGTGCAAGTTCCATGTTTTTCAAAGCATGCAATTCACAGGTAGAGCATGATGTAGGAAGAGGAGCTTTCAATGCTGCCTCAAGAGAAACTATTCTAGTGTGAGATTCGTCTAGCCTAGCATGCAACACAGGACATGAAGTGCAAGCACCTAACAAAGTAGGTCTAGATTTCAATTCATCACACTCAACCCTAACCACATCTAGTTCCTCAAGAGTAGAGGCATGCTTCTCCTTGAGAGCAGTCAAATCAGGAAGAAAAACAGTGCAATCACTACAATCAATCTCATCAGACACAACAGGAGCAGATTTCAAAGAGCCTATCTCATTTCTAGCATCAACAAGCAAGGACTCGAGCTCAGCTATCTTGTCCTTAGCATCACCCAACAGAGACCTAAATTCCCTCTTCTCCTTGTTGGTCTTTCTAAGCACATCATCACGGTTATCAAGCAACTCATTGAGCCTAGCATTCTTCTCTAGCAAGAAGTTGGGATCATGTCGTACCTCTTCCTCGGAGTCAGAGTTCGAATCTGAGCTATGCTTCCCACCCTTCTTGGAGTGCGCCATGCCGCAAAATCCACCTTGTGCGACGAAGCTCAGGCCGGTGAAGTTCTTGCCCGTGTGCCGCTTGTCCTTGAGCCGTTCTTGCTCTTCCTCGCTGCTCGAGTCGGAAGAAGCATCGCTTGATGTGGAGTCGATGTCGCTCGCTCCGGCAACCATCACTCGAGCCGTCTTCTTCTTGTACCCGCTACTCTTCTTGGGCCTTCTCTCGCCCTTGTCCTTGCGCTTGTCCTTGTAGTCGTTCCGGGAGCGGTGCTTGTTGTAGTCGTGCTTGGGCTTGTCCTTGTTGTCGTTCTTGATCTCCATGGCTTCAGGGCATTCGGCGATGAAGTGCCCGTGCTTCCCGCACTGATAGCACATCCCCGAGCTCTGCCTTGCATTCTTGCGGTTCTCGTACATCCGCCCAAACCTCTTGCTCAACAAGGTGAGATCATCCTCGCTTAGCACCTCAAAGTCCTCATCTGGCAAGGACACAAGACAAGACAAAGAAAAACCAACAAAGTTAGCATTAGTCCTCGATCCTGAGACAAGAGCCAAACTATGAGGATCAGTGGGGCTCTCGCTCTTGGCTCTCAAGCCACGATCAACCTCCGAAGACCTGAGCTTGGAAAACAACTCATCAAGCGTTAGCGTTTCATACACACTCGACTCCTCAATGGCCTCGACCTTGGCACTGGCCTATCCAGGGTATGCAAAAGCTTGATAGCTTGATCATGATCCGTGTATGGGAGCACTGTCACATTGGCCCTCATGTTGTTGACTATGCTAGTGAAGCGCTGAAACATAGCATCGATCGACTCACCGGGGAGATGAGTGAAGTTCTCGTACTCTCTCCGGTAAGTGGAAAACAAACGGGCTTGCACCTGGGCATTGCCAACATGAGTATTTCTCAACTTAAGCCAAATCTTTCCGGCCACATTCTCTCCGTACACTCTCTCAAACTCCGAGGCACAGAGAGCACGAAACAGGTAATCAACGGGCCTTGCTGTTGGCCTCACACATGTCCCGCGATTCTGGAAGCAGAAAACTATCTGGGATGACATAATGAGGATTCTGAGTGACCTCCCAGATCAGAGTTCCCTTCCCTCGCAAAAACGCGCCCATGCGCCTCTCCCACATCGGGTAATTCTTGTTATCAAAGTGCGGAGGACCCGACCCCTTGCCATAATCGCTCATCTTTGGATCTTAGACTGGTTAGAATAAAGAAGATCTGTAACCGGCTCTAATACCAATTGAAGGACCGAATAGGCGACCAGAGAGGAGGGGAGTGAATCGGAGCCGATAAAAATTCTTCCCGAAGGTCGGACTCAGCTTATACCCCGATTGCCACTCCGAGTACTTGCACACACCAGAGAAGCTCTAGACTAGGCACACACAAGTCCACAAGTCCTAGAGACAAGCTTTGAAACAAATCGCGAAAGCACAAGACAAGAATCAAAGCGCTTGGCCAATTCTGGAAACAGCCAGCGCGGACTGTCCGTGCGGTACGGGCGGACTGTCCGCTATGCACAGGCGGACTGTCCGGACCGACCTTGCGGACTGTCCGTAAAAGGCAACAGAACCACCAGAGACGCACTGAGAAAATCGGACTGTCTGGCTGAGCCACGCGGACTGTCCGCCAGTGTCGCGGACTGTCCGTGAAGGCAACGCGGACCGTCCGTCTAACTCGCTGGAAACCCCAGACAAACTCAGCTCAACCCCAAACAAAATCTTGACCCGGCGGACTGTCCGAGAACCCCTTGCGGACTGTCCGCAAACCGCCTGCAAACAAACCCTAGGCAAGAAACAGATCGAAACGCGGACACGCATGAACACGTGACGAACTGCGACGAACACAAGTCCTGCGGACTGTCCGTGGCTCACGAACAGAGCAGAAACAGCACGACCCCGCGAAGTCAACCCTCCAAATCCATCACCGGATCTCCCAAACGGCTAGAACTCTTGAGACAAGACTTTGGGGAGATGTGAAGCATCACTAGATGAAGCTATGCCCAAAAAAATCTCGACCTCTAACTCCCTAAATCACCGAGAATCGCGGATCACACGAACCAAACCAAGAACTCGGGCTCCGACCAAAAACTCACGAATCGAAGGTGTTTCCCGGCGTTTGAGGGG
Source organism: Cenchrus fungigraminus (assembly GCA_036936925.1). Lineage (NCBI taxonomy): Eukaryota > Viridiplantae > Streptophyta > Magnoliopsida > Poales > Poaceae > Cenchrus > Cenchrus fungigraminus. The sequence goes on along the minus strand of CM072779.1, from coordinate 25,627,318 downwards.
TCAAGATCACACACAAAGATGCGCAAGGCATCCACCCATGATCCCCTCAAATAAATCCGAGAAGAAATGCCCTCAAATCCACGAATCGAGCGAAGAACAGAAACCCCCAAAAATAGCCCCGAAAATGACATGAAAATCACAAAGAGCTAGGAGATCACCGCAACGCCGTATGCTTCCATGCATCCAGAGGTCAGAGTCTATACAAGAATCTAGCCTAAGGAAAGCAGAAGAAAAGAAGCAGTCCAAAGCGATCTACCGGGGGAGGAAACCCTAGAGTCCAAGAGAGAGAGATGCCATCCACCTCTCCGCTATTTATACGAAGTCCACCGGAGGGAGGTAAATGACCACGCTACCCCTACAACTTGAATTGAAGATACAACCCCTCAGGGGCATTTTGGTCAAGTCTTCATCGAGCGGACACGCTTCCACCGTAGCCTTGCTTAGCATCGACGCAAGCCCTGCGATCACGCCACGTGCCCCCCGTCTCGAAGCTTCCCGACGCTCCCGGATCACCGTCTCCGTCACATCGGGCCTCTGGACTTGGTTTTGCGGCCCAAACCAAGAAACCGTCCACCGATGGTTTTGTGGGCAAACCAACAAACCCTGCGTGCAAACTTCGGTCTCGATCCGCTACCTTGCACCAGCCCATGTTCACGACTTCAGCCCGCCAGTTTTGCACCGCACGGCTCGCACTTGACCCCATCGGCTACCGGGTCCATCGAACCAAGCCTACTTGCCTCTCCATCACCCTGAGGCCGCCACGGCTAAGACCTTTCGCGCTTGTTCTTCACCTGCACCAACACGAGTCAAGCCGCAACCTGTACCTGCACACTTAGCCAATCATCAGTCCACACAACATTGTCAATCACTCATCACTAAGGAGCGACCCTCCACTAGTCCTCGGACACACCTGGTCCTCACCGCCGCCGGCTCCCGACGACGCAAGGTCTGACGAGCTCCTAGAAGTAGGAGGCGATGATGTGGGAAGAATGAGGACATCTCATCGATCGGGACCAGATGAGGGATTTGAATGAGCATCAGCGTGGTGCCTCTGACTGAATTTCAGAATTGTATTTATTTTGGGACGGAGAGAGTAACACATTAACAAACCTGTGGGGGTCATTTCCCCACACCTGCACCCTAATAGAGTTTTTACCCGCGTGTAAACCGGTGGCGAATAGTGTAGGCCATAGGCCGGAGTAGGAGGCAACATTGTGGTAAGTATTGAGTTGCATGCATCAACCAGTTCAACCCAAAAGCTTAAGCTGATAGGGAAAGATGGGCAATTCACTTATACTCCAACAGGAAGACTGAGGGTGTCTCATCGATCAGGACCAGATGAGGGAGAGTTTTTTTTGCGGTTTAGCTCTCAAAGCTGATGTAGAAAAAGATCTCCGATGACCATTGGAGTTGCTCTCACGCACGCAGGCGCGTGTCAAAACCAAACCGCAGTGAGGATTAAAAAAAAACTGCAGTGACCACAATTTTACCAGCGTTAGCTAATTTACGGACACCTGATTCCCGTCCCAATCGTCACAGACACGCAAATAATAAAATCAACTGGCTGGACATTCCATATTGAACAAAAACTAATAAAAGTTACAGAATCTGATGGAAATTATTTTGTTTTACAAGCCATCCAGAGAAATACAAAGTACTACTGCTGTAGTAGCTAGCGTACTGGCTGCAGTGCCATGTAGCTTGATCCTGGTCAACTCCTACAATGCTCCGTTGCTCGTTAGATTACCAACGGAAAAAAAGTACTCCCTTGGTTTTATTTGCCAACCACAGAAACAGACGAACAACGACAACAAACAGACAAACAACGACGACGACGAACAGATCGAGCAAATGCAGGATGGGCCCGGTGGTGAGATCTACCACTACTACTCGCAAGAGACAGACGCGACGTTAAGCTGGTAGGAGAAGGAGTTGGAGTACTGGAAGGAGACGGTCTCGCTGGGCTCCAGAGACCCGCCCCCCTTGACGACGCAGTCGTTGAAGCTGACGCGCTGGAACTTGTCGGGGTCGACGAGCTCCGTGGAGGCGAAGTCGCCGCAGGAGACGTGGACGTCGGACACGGTGCAGCCGCCGCAGACGTTGACGATCTGCACGGTGTAGGCCGGGATGCCACTCGGCAACGGGTTGGCGCTGCTCTGGTACACCACCACGTCCTCCTCCGAGCAGTCGTCCGGCCCCATCCGCTCCGTCGAGTAATGGCGCCCTCCGGCACCGCGCCGCGACGGCGACGGCGACGACGAGCCAGCTGATGCATGCATGCGTGAATTGTACACTGATTAATTGGAGATCAGCACGTACATATACGTAGTAGGCAATAAGATGCAGATGATGGTAGGTTCTGAATCTTACTGCTGTTGAGCAGCTTGCGCGCGTGCAATGCGGAGGAAGACGATGCATCACGGCCACGGGAAGGCGCAGCAGCTGTCCGGCGGTGAAGTATAAGGGTTGGTCAATTTGTGACGAGACGAATGCGTTCATGCAGAAATCAAGTAGAGAAGTCAGCGTGGTGCCTCTCACTGAATCTAGCTAACAAACTTGTTAGAGCATCAGCTGCATCAGCAAGAAAATACGTACGAAGCTGAGCAAAGCAAGACCCGTATACCTGCAGCAGTTAGCAGCAGCAGGAGGTTGAAAACAACCACCAGAGAAGCACATTTCTGGAAGCACCCCATGGCCTCTGATCCCTTGTCACTCACACTATCGCCGGCTCTCAGCTTTTCTTGTTTTTGGGCTTTCAGCGGCGAGAAGAACAGTTCGTAGTGCAGGAAATTACGCTGCTTCAACCCTTCGCTAGCATTCGGGTCTATTTATACGACTCCAATTAAATAGGACGCGCTCCAATTGCTTTGGAAACCGAGGCTAGGAATCCTTGGACACTGTGTCATTAGCCGCCCCTTCAGATCAGCCAGGTCCCGGGCGTCCCTACCAGCGAACCCAAGTCATCCAGAGGCAGGTTTATACATAAAAAAGTTAAACTCATTACACATTCCAACACATACTACTTTCTCGTTTGTGAGAACCCAACCGTCAAGCTATACTGCCATCTACTTCCTTCTTCAATGCACAGGCGAACCGACCCACGAGCTGCAGCAAATCTGCAAATGAACCACATGGCAAAGTTCCGCGCCTTCGCTGACCATGCTGATCACAAAACATTCTTCCAGCCGAACCAATGATACTTTCAGTGATTCAGTTCTATCTCATCAGTTTATGCTGTATGCCTTCATATTGCTCTTTTGTTAGTACTATTGTTTAGTTGTTTACTTGTTATTGTTTACGTGAAATTAGCATTCAAGGTTATGTTGAGGGGCGGGCAAAGAAGAAGTTGTTCATCACACTACCAAAATTGTTATATCAGTTTTTCAACAAAATGAATTTGTCACACCCAAGTTAATTCCAATGGGGAGTTTCATGTTAATATTTTCAAGATAGCCACATTCTCCATCAAATGAAATGATGTTTGAAACTATCATTCCAAGTAGCCACATTCTCCACTTGTCCGCACAGTGCCGCGCAGCGCCCGCACAGGGTCAGGAGTGGCCACACAGTGGCGGGTCAGGTTGCACAGGGGCGGTGTCAGGTGCCCAGACCATGTCAGTCGCGCGGCGTGGAGGCGGATTTGCTTTTGACTTGGATGTCCCGCTGCGAATCGGGGCATTAAATGCCGTTGTCAGATGGAATGGAGAGGCGGAGCGCTGTTGGCGAACGGTTGGCCTTGATCGAAGCGGAGCTGGTCACTCGCTGGAGGGGGGTCGGGACCCTCGAGCGAGGCGGAAATCCGCTCGAGGGGCCGGGACCCTCGAGCGAGGCAGAAATCCGGGGCAGGTGGGCCTTCTTGGTGACGGGCCTTGGGCTGCTACTGGGCCGTAGCAGGCCATGGATCTGTCGCGTACTCTGTTCCCTTTTGGGATTTGTGGGGATTAGTCCGTACGTGGTTGCGTTTAACGAGGGTGATTATCTCCTTAGTTAGGGGACCCCTAATGACCGTCTCGGACAGTAGCCCCCGAGCCTTTGCGGGAATAGGAACCAGTCCGGCAAAGGGTGCAGGTCCTGAGGCAACGTCCTTAGATGCTACATGTGGGACTTTCCCTTTGATCATGCGTGTTTTTCCGTGGGGGCGCGCTAGCGCACCCGCGGGTGTAAGCCCCCAAAGCCCTGCAGGAGTGAGTGCACTCGTGCAGGGGTTAAAAGCGTCGAGTGGGGGGCTTGCCTCGTGTTTGTTTCGGCCAGCCTCGACGGTATTTCAGCCGGCATCGACAATCTACACGGGCAGAGCAGCGCCTAGTTTGCCCGAGGCGCCTTTAGACGGGTTTGCTTGCTTGTTCGCGGCTTAACCCTCCACAGATCAGCGTGGCTAAGTGAGATGATCATTGGGATGGTCGTGGTGCGAGGAGCTCCCGAGCCTTGGCCCTATCAGGGACGATCAGGTAGAGTCCTCGGCTTCATATTACGACCCTCGTCGCCCTTCCGCAGGGAGGAGGGGTGAGGCGATCCATGCTTCCCTCGAGCGGGCAACGAGCCATGGATGCCTCGGCGAGCTGTTAACAGATAGTTCAAGTGGACGTCCATGCCCCGTTCGATAGGGGTTGGCTCGTGGTCCGGAGACACGTCCATGTGAGCACTTGTAAAGGTTTGCTAAGCAGGGCTCGGTCCCGTTCGATAGGGGCCGAGGGCGCGGAAGCACTCCCTTGATGGGATCCCTCAATTAGCTGTCTTTGTCTTCGCCTTGAACACGATATGTGGGGTGCCCCCGAACTTCACGTTTGGGGATAGGCTCGATCGCGTGCGCCCAGATCGTTCCTGACTCTGTTGATCTGAGGCGCCTGTTCGAACCCTTCGAGGGTCAGGCTCCGTACCTCTGATCAGTAGGGCTTTTGCGGGGAGCGTCGCACGTCCCCGTCTTAGTAGATCTGTGGTGCCTGTCGAACCCTCACTGGGCCAAGCTTTGAACCACTGATTAGTAAGCCCTCACATCGAGGTGCATCTGCGGCGCACATCGTACTCTCAACGGGCTGGGCCTCGAGCCACTGATCAGTAACGGTTTGGGGTGTGAGCTCGGGGCGCCCCTCGAATCCTGTTTTTGAGGGTATGCTCGACCGAGTGCATCCGCTGCTTTTAATTTCCTCGACCCGGGGCGCCCATCGAACCCCTTCGAGGGGCCGGGCCTCGATCCCCTAGTTTGCGGGCTCAAGGGGTCTTCCTTATGCGAGAGGAACCCCTTGGCGTTTGAAATCCGGTCGTGGACCGGTCGGTTGCTGCGCCCGTGCGGTCACGGTCGCGGCTGACGTGGCACGGGACAGGCGGAGTGGGCACGCCTTTTCAGGCGGTATGGCACGGGCGGCGGGCGGATGTGAAACGATGTGGCACAGTCCTCCCTGGTTTACCGTGCGGTGATAATTACACCCGCGCACGCGCGTGGCGGTCTCGGGGTGGTGGGGCCCTTCCGTCAGTGATAGGCGGCACCCACCGCTTTAACTGTGGACGCCCGCCGCGCCATCGGATAACCCATCCCCTCCTACCCTATAAAAATAGGAGATGGGGAAGAGGGCATCGTTACCTTAGCCATTCGCAAACGCCGCTCCCACTTCGCCCTTTCCGTCGCCGCAAGCTCCGCCTGTTCTACTCCGCCCCAGCATCTTCCTCCTCCTCCCACCTACAACCATGATTAGGATATTGGAGGCCGCGCCGTGGTTCCCATCGTCGGTGGATGCGCAGACCTTGGAGGGGCTCGTCCTCGGCGGGCAACTGGCGCCGGCCGGTGACGAGGCGAACCCGGTGTGGATAACCCCACCGGTGTCGCACCGGGAGCCGTCTCCACCACCGGGCTACGTTGTGAGCTTCGTGCGGCTGCACGAGTGCGGATTCAACGCCCCTGCGAGCAAGTTCATGCGGGGGTTGTGCTACCACTACGGGGTGGAGCTCCACAACTTCGCCCCTAACGCCATCTCGCAGGTGGCATCCTTCGTCGCCGTCTGTGAGGGATTCCTGGGAATCGAGACACACTGGGACTTGTGGATTCATCTCTTTCGAGGTGAACTCCACACGGTCGCCACTGGGGAGAGGAGGACGCACAGGGATGCGTTCAACAAGGAGTACCGGCAGCGCGAGTAGCTGGGCCTCTCCCCCCCGGCAGATCCGATACACTCGGATTCGGACGAGGATGACAGCGACGGGGAGCGGACCGTCTCGGATAGGGAGGAGGGAGCACCAGCCTCGACGTCAAGGGGGAAGGAAGCCCTCGCCGTGTCCACCTCCACAGCAGACTCGGCGTGCCTCGACGAGGACGCGTCGTCGAGGGTGCCGGTCGATTCGGGGGCCGTGCCCCCAAGCCCTTCGAAGAAGCCCAAGTGGCGTGTCTCCGAACTGCGGTGAGTCGCATTTTGCTCTCCGTGTTCTTGATATCATAGATTGGTTTGCTGACTTTCACTCCTTGTTTTCGCTAGCCGGGCGCCCGCCGTTCCTGGGCTTGCGCCCACCAAAGCACTCAAGGCGGGGACGCTAGATGCACCATGAACGACGAGGCCTCGTTCGACGAGGACGCCACGACCGACGGCGGCTGTGGCGGTTGCGCCGTCGATAGGGACGACGCCGCGATCGGAGGCAGCGGCTGCGGGATCACTGCAGTGGGAAGAGGCGGCGGCAGAGGCCCTTCGCGCGGCGATGATTCACGGGTCCCTGCGGGGGCGGGAACAGTCTCGCATCGCTAGCCGAGAAGCAGAGGACCACGGGAATGATGCGGCTCCCGCTGATGGTGATTCGACCCCAGCCGGGGGTCAGGTGATGGTGACAGCCACGCCAGCCCCCAGGCCCACGCCTGAGGTGTTGCTGGTACGGCCCGACGGCTGTGTGGTGCCGGAGGCGCCAGCGACTGGTGCCGGGGTGGCACCGGGGGCGAGTATGGTGATGTTGCGCCGCCCCGACCACCCCGAAGGCTACTACCCGTGGTCGCTGAGGTTCGACCGCCCCGGGGTCCCACCAGAGATGGTGGTGAACGCGGAGAAGGAGAGGGATCTATGGCAGGAGTTCAACAACCTTGGCTCCTCCCTGCAGAACACCCTCGAGATCCACGCGGGCAGGTCGCTCCAGGTTTTCCGGTTAAGTGTCCTTGCGCGAATGTTGCATAGCTCCTCTTCTTTCGTTCATGCGAGTTTCATTTGGTCTTTTTTTCTCCCCTTTCTGCAGGAGCTGCAGATGCAGGCAAGAGAGAAAATCTCCTATATGGCCAACCTGTGCGCCGAGATTGACAGGCTCCTGGCAGAGAACGAGGGTCTGGACGCGATGGTGGAGGCATTGCGGATAGACCTCGGCTGGTTCGAGTATGATCTGCTCTGCGTGAGAGAGGAGCGTGATGCTCAGCGGACCCCGGCGGAGCAGAAGACCAAGGAGGCTGAGGAGCTAGGCACTGCGCTCCAGGGGAAAGAGGAGGCGCTGGCCACGGCGAAGGAGGAGCTCCGGCAGGCACGTGCGGCGCTTGCCGAGGCCCAGTCCCTGCTCATGCAGAAGGACACGACCCTCACCGAGGCGCAAGCTCAACTTCAGCAGGATCGTGCGACCCTCGACGGGGCGAGATCCTGGCAGACTCAGGCCGAGCAGAAGACCCAAGAGGTCGAATAGCTGGGCGCTACTCTATGGGAGAAGAGCGTGGCGCTTACGGGGGTCGAGAGCCAGCTCCAGCAGGAGTGCGCGGCACACGAGGAGGTGCAGACCTAGCTCCAACAAGAGCCCGCAGCGCTTGAGGAGGTCAGGTCCACGCTCCAGCTGTGGGATGCGGAGGTGGCGGCAGCGGGCACCCAGGTCCAAATCTGACAAGTGGCAGCCGAGCTGCTCACTCGGGCTCTGGTTCGGGAGTGCACCACCACCGACGCTCTGCGGGCTGCCATTGAGGAGAAGGACACCTCGATCCTGCAGCTGCAGGAAGGGGCCGGAGCCACGCGCGCAGAGCTCGAGACGGAGAAGAGGCAAACTGAGGGTAAGTCATAGCCCCTAGGCCCTTGATCATCTCAAGTTTGTCAAGATTCGCTCTTGACGCACCTTTCCTTATTTCAGGATTGCGGAAGGCCCTAGGGGAGTCGTTGACGCAGGTGGATACTCTCCAAGTCGCATATGCCTCAGCTCAACGGGAGCTTGAGGACTTGGAAGGAGTGGCCCTCGAAGTGTGCCGGGAGGTCGAGGGGGGGGCTCGAGCTCGTCGGGAAGCTTGTTGGCGAGCCACCTGAGGGCTCTGGGTAGCCGTGTCGCCGAGCACGTAAAGGGCGCTCTTCTACTTGGCGTCCAGAAGACCCTGGGCGTGGTGTCGACGCACTACATTGTTGATCACGCGGCTTTGGTGACAGGCTACATCGTCGCGGATGATCTTGATGACGACGGGGTGAACGCCACCATGGATCAAGCTGATGCCACCGCTGCTGGTGCTGCCACCGAGCTCGCTGACATGTTCGAGGAGGACCTCTTCCCTGGCGCTGCTGAGGGCGGGGACGCCGCCGCCGCAAGCCTCCGTGCACCCTGAAAGAGGCTGGGTGCGAAAGCCCGTAGGTTGTAGTTAGGATTTGAGCCAAGCGGCTCTTGTAAATGAACAAGTTGTCCCTATGTGAACTTATGCACAATTTGTTTATGTGTGCTATAGTGCTTTCCTCATAAATTAGAGAAATTTTAGCTGGGGATGACTGTTCTCGGGAGTAACTTGGGGGTAGAGTGGTGAGAGAGAAGCCATATCCTGTTGGAGGCGTAGGCAGTCACAAGCTCTGTTGGCCCTAGCCTTAGTTATTCATGCCCTGCTTCCTCTTTTCGAAGTGTTCGAGGCCTAACACGTTTAGCTTTTTTTAAAAGAAAAGGTGTTTGCGAAAAAATGGGACCGTTTAGGGGGGGTGCCCCCATAGTAGCCCCCGAGGGGGACTTGGTTTTCAAGAGAAAGCTGAGTCTCCCTGACTTTTATTCACAACCTTGGTGTATCTACTACTGATTTGGGCGTCAGGGATGTACAAAACAACTTGGAATTTCAAGGATAGAAGCGACGTAGCTGTTGAATGTTCCAAGCGTTCGTGAAGATTTTGCCCTTCTCGTTTGCGAGCTTGTACGTGTCGGGCTTGAGGACTTTGGCGATGATGTACGGCCCTTCCCACGGCGGTATGAGTTTGTGACGGCCTTCGTTGTAACACCCTAAAATTCCATCCATAAAATAATGTAGCAACATGGTGTTTTAGTTTTTGTTTTCTAATGAAATAATAATTTATCAATTAAATTTGGCTCTAAAATATTTAAATATCATTTTGAATAATTTTAGAAACAATAAGTGCTTGTGCATCATATTTTGGTTGCATAGTATTTTTATGTGATGGTGTGAAGTTTTAAAAGTTTTTTTAAAATGATTTGAAAATTTTGAAAAGGTTTGGAAGTGTTTAATGTTTGAAAAGGGTTTGAAAAAGGAAAGAAAAAGTTTTGAACAAAAAAACAAAACCCTCAAACCCCCTTCACTCCCTCCCTTTCGGCCCGGCGGCCTGCTTTCTTCCCCGCCGGCCCACCTTCCCTCCGCCGGCCCGTCTTTTCTTCTGGCCTATCAATGCCCGCCGGCCCAGCACTCCCCTTCCCCCTTCTCTCACCGCCAGCCCGGCCCTACCTGGCAGATCCTCCTCCCACCTCCGGCTCCCCTCCCCTGCTCCACACCGCTGTGCGCCTGCCGGCCGTTTCTCCGCTTCCTCTGCACCCGGCCTTCAATCGGGGCAATTAAGGCGCACTGGAGCACCGGCCGCCCCTTTTCCCTCCTTTACTTCTCCTTCGGTTACCCCTCCGCCATCAAGCGCTCTTCCCCTCTTGAGGACAGTAAGCCACCGTGCGCCATGGCCATTGATGACCCTTACCCACCCGGCTGCCGGCCTCTCCTTTCCCCTCCTTCTTTGCCCTTTAAAAACCAAGCTCGACCCCCCTGCCTCGCCCTTTCCCTCTCCCGAGCCCCTCATCTCTCTGCACCCTCGCGTGCGCGCCGCCGCCCAAAGAATCCCGCCGCCGCGCCATCGCCGGTGCCTGGAGCCCCCTCGACGCCGGTGGACGCCTTCCCCGGGCTCTCTTCGTCCTCGCCCATCGCACGTGCTGCTCACGGAGACCCCGCACCCCGGAGCCGGCGTCTTCTTCTCGGACAAAGCGTCGAGCTCCGCCCGATCCCGGAGTCTGCCGCCGCAGTTGTCGTCGTCCGGCCCTCCCTCACCTGGCTCTCCCTTTGTATGACGCGCAGGTGTTCTGAGGAGAACATCCCGGCGCCCAGAAGCAACAACCCAAGGCTGGAGTGCCTTCCTCCGTGTGTGCCCGGCCTCCCGTCCGCCCCTCATCGGCGCACGTCCTCTACGGTGCCCCTCTGTCGCCCACGACCCCCCGGTGAGGTTCGCGCTGTTCTCCTCTTCCTCCTGGTCCAAACCGCGCTCGAAACAGAGCCTTGTAGCTTGAGATCGAGCGAGCTCCGGCGAGCTCTGCCGCCGGTGCCGCCGCCCGCCACCGCCCCGCCGCCGCTCGACCGCTTGCCGACGCGCCAGCCGTCCGTGCACGGATCTGCGGTCCAGATCGTCCCCAGCCCCAGGTCAAACAATCCCATATCGGTCAACCTCGGCCAGCCCCTGTAGTTTTGCAAAAACGCCCCTGCACTCTTTAATATCACAAGAATACCCTCCCACCAGTATAAACCCTTTCAATCAGGTCCTTTTCTTTACATTTTGACCCCTGAACTTTTAGTTTTTCCCCGGCCGTTCACTCCTTGATCGACGGCCTAGATCTGTTCGGCCCGAGTCAACCGGCCAAGTACCGGTCAACCCGGAGCCGTCGCCGGCATTTTTGCTTAAAAGCCCCTGAGCTTCTCCTTTTCACAATCAAGCCCTTCCACCTTATAAAACTCTTACAACCAGGTCCAGGTTTTCTTGTTTTAGCCCCTGTTCTCTTAGGTTTTTCCACCCGAGGTCCAAGCTCTGGCTTTTTACGTTATAAACCTCTGGTTTATACACGTAATTATGTTTTAGATCCCTGGTTTCTTGCAGTTAAGCCCCTGGAAGCCCTGTTTCTTCACGGAAAAGCCCCTGAACCTTGTTTTGGCCGTATATTTTGCGTTTTAGCTCCGTTTCCACCGTTTCAAGTTGCGTTAGGTTCATATCAACTCAAACTACGTGATAGGACCAATGTTGAACATGTTCTTTATTTTATAATTTATTTAAATATTAAATATGATTAAATTCTTAATACACATGCTTTTCTAATTAAAATCTAATTAGAGTTTAACACGTGTTTTCATAAGAAAGTTAATATGATTAATACTAGTTAAATATTTCTTATAATTAAAAGTTAATTAGATGTACACCTCGGTTTTCATAATCAAACTTAATTTGATTAATGTTTATGCAATTTGCCTTCTAAATAAAAGCAACATAGGTCTATCCCGAGTTTTCTTAATTAAATGTTAATTTGATTAATATGAATATAAATGTGATTTTAAATTATAATTTGATTAGAACAACTCGAAATATAAAGATAAATGTTTAGATGCTTCACATGCTTCTTTTAAATTAAATGTTTAATTTGCATAAATCATACTTGAATATTTATAAATAAAATTGGACTAAGTTCAACATCGTTCTTTTTCTTCTAAATATAACTTGCTTAATTCTAAATAGGGTATTTCTCTGAAATAACCTATGCACATGATTTTACTTAATTAAAAGATACCTAGCACATAGCTAGCTCTTGTATGTGATCATCCAAATCTCCCGATAGTTCCGAGTGTTTTGAGTTCGCGTTCCTAGAGCCAAACCTTGCCCTCTCTTTAAGCTCTTTATGCTTGGTGTATTGTTTTATTTATTGAATGTATTCTTGTGTGCTCATAGACATCGTGCCAGTTTTTGAAGAAGAAGAACCCCAGTGTTTAAGCAAGGAAGGCAAGTGGACTTCTCCCTCTGCATATTCCTCTTTGTCCTAAATAATTGCATGATAACTAAGTTTACATTTAAATATTGCTATGCATAAATTTGATCGGAAATCACCTTTTTAAGGACATGATTAGATTTTTATTCCCTTTACCTTGGACAACCCCTTTTAAATAAATGTTTTGGGTAGAAATGCTTAGTTGCTATACCTTGAGATGGTTTTAATTGAATTTTACAATATGATGAATGTTGATCATGATAACTTTGGTGAAGATAATGCTATGTTGATAACAAGATCATATATTTTAATCGGAACATGGAGAACCACCCAGGAAAACAGTGCAACCACAGTCCATATGGCTCTGGCTTAGCCAATTAATTAGGTGCGTGAATGTACTGATGACCTTATCCAAAAGGAGCAGAGGGGGATCGGGGTTGCAGGGGTATAGCCCGGTTCTTTTGGGGTAGCAACCTTTGCTAAGGTGCTGACCACTAGGGAGGGTTATGGTCCGCCCTGATCTGTAACTATGCGGGTAGTTGGTCTTTTGTATGCCTTTGTAAAGGCTTCGTAGTGGACCCCTAGCCACTCACCTCGGAAGTGTTTAAGGGTCTGATCAACCCGGGCAACATGGGGAACATGAGCTGTGGTGAAGGTGTACAACCTCTGCAGAGTTAAAACTGATCGATCAGCCGTGCTCACGGTCAAGAGCGGCCTGGACCCTCACATGATTAATGAACTTGAAGATGGAATTAAATTGTGGTTTATGTATGGTTTGAGATGGAAAGTTTTCTAAATTCTTTTAAGTGGGATGGTATGAACTTACACCTAGTAAGTAGGTGCTTGCTAATAAAATTTGACCAACATTAAAAATGCTAACCGCAGCATAACCTTAGCCTATCCTTGATAGCCTTGCATGTTTTCCCCCACTTGCTGAGCTCCAACCATAAGTGTGCTCACCCTTGCTTACCCGCTGTTTAGTGGAGAACACTGGAGAAGAGTACTTCAGCGACTTCGATGAGTTCTGAGGCTTGCGTGCCCCCAGTCATGTGCCTGTGGAAGCTGAAGACGGAGTTGCTTCGTCTAGTTATCATTTGTTCGTTTTAAAGACCTTCGAGTCTACCGTCTGAGTGTAATAAAAGATAATGTAATGGTTTAACTCTTGTACGTTTTTAATGCTGTTTAATGATATCTCACTCATGACGTCTATCATATGTGTGTAAACTTGATCCTGGTGCACAAATGAGATGCATTTGGTTTTCTTCGGAAAATCAGGTGTGACATTCGTTCTTCTGCCGAAGCCTGAGCACCCGGTCTTCTTTGTTGAGGTCTCGAGGTCAGACCTTTTGCGCTTGATACAGCTGCAGGGATCGCTGGTACTTTTCAGAGTGTAGGATCGCCACGTCCCGGGCCTCGTCGATGCAGTCCAACGAGTCTTTGCGATCTTACTGGTTCTGCTCTACCTGATAGGCTTTGACCCTTGGGGATCCGTAATCCAAGTCCGCGGGGAGGACGGCCTCGGTGCCATAGACAAGGAAGAACAGGGTGAAACCCGTAGCTCTGCTCAGGGTGTTTCTGAGACACCAAACGACCGACGGCAGCTCCTGGATCCATCTCCGGCCAAACTGATTGAGCTTGTTGAAGATTCTTGGCTTTAGGCCTTGTAAAATCATGCCATTGGCACGTTCTACTTGACCGTTGGTCTGTGGGTGTGCTACGGCCGACCAATCCACGCGGATGTGGTAGCTGTCACAAAATTCCAGGAACTTCTTGTCGGTGAACTAGGTACCGTTGTCCGTTATGATGGAGTTAGGTACCTCGAACCAGTGGATGATGTCCGTGAAGAACAGCACGGCCTGCTCAGACCTGAGGCTGCTAATGGGGCGGACTTCGATCCACATGGAGAATTTGTCGATGGCCACCAACACGTGGGTGAATCCCCCGGGCGCCTTCCGCAGGGGCTCGACCATGTCCAATCCCCACATAGCGAAAGGCCACGTGATGGGGATGGTTCAGGCATGGCCCGAATCAAAGTCGCTGCAGCAACGAGCTTCTGGCTAGCCCTCGCCAGAGTCGGCAGGCTGTCCACGTTGGCATTGGTGTTGATGCGTTCGCGGGCTACGCGCCCCGCGGCGCGGGCCCCGTGCGATGAGGGGCCGACCTTGTCCTTCTCGAGCATGGCCTTCAGCTGCCGCACCTACTCGCTGTAACATCCCGGAGTTTTCCGGAATGTTAGTTTTTGCAAAAATATGGATTTTAAAATTTTTGGTTGGATTTGAGTGCATGGTTAAAATTATAAGTATGCCTTCTTTGATTTCTCCTCTAAATCCTAGATTTATTTTTGTCAAAATATAAATTTAGGAATTATAAATGCTAGTGCGCTAACTTTGGAGTTGATGGTTTTTATTTGGATCTTATTTGAGTGTGATTCAAATTTGAATTCTAAATTCAAATTTGAATTGAAATAGTTTAAGGAATAGGAGTAAGGAAAAATAGAAAAGAAACCCTTTAACCTCTGCTGGGCCTAGCTTCTTCCTCCTGGCTCTGGTCCGTCGTCCACCGGCCCACTTAGCTCTTCCGGCCCGCTAGGCCTGCCTCCCACCTACCGCCGCCTTGTGAGGCCGACACGCGGGACCCACCCGTCAGTCACACCCCTCTCACCCTTTTTCCCCTTCCTCTGACGCACAAAGCAAAAGGGCACTGCGAGCTCGGGTGGGACCTCCCATGGCCGCCTCCCAGATGCCGTCCGCGCCCCGCCCGTGCATCCCAGCCGTCCGCGCGCGCTTGCCCTCACGGGTGCCCCCTTTATAAACCACCGCCACAGCCGCAGCCCCAACCCTAGCCGCCCCTTGGGGTTTTCTTCCCCAAATCCACCTCTGCCGCCGAGCAAAGAAGAAGGAAGAAGAAGAAGGAAGAAGGGAAGAGAAGTGTCCGAGGGAGCTGCCGCTGTTCGCTGCGAAGACGGAGCCGTCCGTGTTAAGGACGTCCAGGAGCCGGAGCTGCTCGGGCCAAGGACGCCGTGGACCTGTTCTGCTACCCCTGCTCTTCCTCCCTGGCTTCGACACCGCCGCGTCTCTGACCTGCTCTGCCCCACTCTGCCTCTTCACTGCTGACCCTCCGCTGTCCATCAACTGCAGGTGAGCCCTCTCTCTCTTCACCTGATGGATGTGGTTGTGGCCTTCGAGCCACCGGTGAGCCGCCCTCTTGTTCTCGCCCTGCTCTGGCTGCTCTGCATCGCGCTGCCACGCATAACGCCGATGCTTGTGACGCCGACCTTCGCGCCATGCTAGAATGCTAGCAGGTGCCGCTGCCTACTCCGACGCGCGAGCAAGCCCGCCAGACCGCCCCCCTTTTCTGTGCTCCGCCAGCCTGAGTCGCCGCCATGATCACCGTGCCGCCATGGCCAAGTCACCGGTGATCTCACGCGCGCGCGCACTAACAGGAATGCAAGGCCCCGCTTTTGGATCTTTTTCCACACCTAGCGCACCTGTGCACGCCCCAATGCGCCCGCACACCCTCGTGCACGCGCCGGTGATCGAGACGTCGCCCTCGCCGCTGGTTTTTGCTCGTCACCAACCTGTTCGTGTCGCCGTCTTGTGCGTCGCGCCACCGAGGGCCTTTTCTTGGCACCTTGCTCACGCACGCTCATGCCACCGGAACCCATCCGCGCCGCCACCGGCTAGCCGCCGTGCCAATCCGGCGTCAAGGCCAAGCCCTGCCACCATGCTTGCGCACGAGCACCCTCCACCGCCGTCGGACCAAGGCCAACTCCTCGCTCCCTGGTTCACTTGCACGTGCACGCCTGGCTCCTTCCCAAGCCACTGCCTTACACATTTGGAACTAATCCGAGGTGCACAGATCGCGCACCGGCGTTCGCGCCTGCGCAGCCACGCCGCTGACACACTTTTCTTCGCCGTCGTGCACGGCTGAGGCTATTCCTCATGGACAAACGCATGCTCGCGCGCAGGCCAAGCCTCTCGTTTTCCCTTTGCACCTCTGTCTGTCGCGCACGCACCCGATGCGCATGCGCGCACTCGTCGCGCCGCCGTCCTCTGCCTTCGTGCGCACGCCTGGCCGAGGTGCCGCGATGGCCAAGGCACCTGTTTGCATGCGCATGCCTTCTCCTAGGGAGGCAAAGACCCTGCCTTACTACCCACAGGCCCCGCCTGGCCGGCGCGTGCGCGTCCGCACCGCCGCCGTGCTTTGCTCCTGATCACCGCGCCGCCGCACTCGCGCGCGCACCTCGGGAGGTCAAACCCTAGCCCTTTTTGGGCCTTGACGAAGCCGCTCGCACTCCTGCACACACGCTAGCACACCAGAGCCCGAGCACAAACCAGCGCCGCCGTCTTCTTGCCATGCCGCCGCTCTGCTCCTCGTCGCCGCGCACAACTCCGTCAAAGCCGGCGAAGGGGTCGAGCCCTTCCTCGCCTGTGCATCTCTTGGACGTCCTGAACCTCACCGCCGTTTCCTCTTCGCCGGTCGTTGGAAAGCTCGCCACCGGCCATGCCTTGCCGTGCCGCAATGTCTTCTCGGGCATTTGCTCGAACACATGGTGCCCGCCCAAGAACCAGCGGGGGGTTTTGTTGCACACCCCAGGCCACACACCACCGTCTGCCACACCGGATCGCTAGGATCCTTTGCGCCGGCCAATCCCCACTGAGCAACACCACCGGCCACACCTGCCCCTAACCGCACTGGATCCCTCCGGATTCCGTGCGCCCGCCACGCCAGCAGCCACCTAGGCTGCCACCTAGCTTGTAGCCCTCTTACAGCCGGCTAGAGCTATCTGCATGGCAGCCACCTCAGCCATAGGAGCCGGTCTGCTGCTAGTTTAGAGCCAGCCTAGAGCTAGGAAGAGCTAGCCTATAGCTGGCTTATAGATATATATATTGTGGATGCGCAATTTAATTTCAGAAATGGTTTTAAGCTTCAAAAATTCATAACTAATTCATACGAGCTCCAAAAAATATGAAACCACTTTTATAATCTTTCTAAAATCATGACGCACCTGTTAGTTAGGTGTTTACTCCCTTTTGGCTCTTAATACTTCTTCTTCTGGTGTTATTTGCAATTAGCACTGGTAATTTATTTATGTTTGCGAATCTAGGAGCTACCAGAGCCGGACAGCCGACCCAGGACTACGATGACGACTTCGCCTTCGACGGCTATCTGCTCGCAGGTTCACGCCCGATCAATTTTGAATTCCTATTAGGCATTCCTTATAGAACTGCTAGAGCTTTGCTTTATGCATGATGATGGATATAAATTGAACCTTGCACTGCCTTCTTTATATACCCTGTCCTTGATTGCCCTACAACTACTATATATATATGTGTGTGTGTGTGTGTATACGCTGAGCCTCGTTGTGCATGTGTATGGGAAATATGGTTAGATTCTTGGCGTGTGTGGGGAAAAACTGGCAGGAGAAGGTGATTTTGGGTGACTTGGCGGGGGTGAGCTCAAGACAACCCGATCCGGGATCGGGGGCCAGGGTTTCATCTTCTCGGGCGTTTCCCATTTCGTGCCTATGGCGGGTACGCTGTTTTTGGAGCACAGGTGTTGGGGTTTTGTGGTACTTTGTAGGATAGGAGCTCACCCCGGTCTAAAACTGTGTGGGTCGCTTTGTTTTCACGGGACTTTCGTACACACCACCTCGCCGAGAGTGGGGATAGGGCCGGGTCGACCCTGGCAAGTGCGATTCCATACCTGCTAGTAGGATAGAGGGTATCAGTGGGAGGGAAGTGGGCGAGGACCGCTTCCCTTTGCAGTCGCTCCCCGTGTGGCCACACGGGGGCATGTTCACAGTTCTGGGGTGGTCTTCTGCGGGGGACTGCAACGAGACCCGGATGCAAGGTGGAATCGTAACTCCTAGGTGTTCGTCCGGTAGGATGGGCTTGGTTGGATGATCACCGCTGGGTGCCATTCCGAGTTGGGTACAGGTGTACACACTCTGCAGAGTTTAGATCTATACATATAGTCGCGTCCTCGGTTATGGACATGCCTGATGTTTACTCTGACTCTCATGTTTTGGGATTTCTACCTCCCCTTATAGGATTCGAGTGTGTGGTGAGCCGTGGTTGCATTCGGGGAGAGGAGAGTTGCTCCCTCTGCCTCGCGGATCCGGGTGCAACCATTGAGGTGCGAGGAGTGGGAGTTCTCGCACCGACCCTAGATGGAGATAGGATCTGGTGACGGTGATCTGGGTGACCAGGTGTAACCGTATGTGGATGAGAGACTTGGGATTTGGTGGGATATGGAGATGTTACTCTTTATATGTTGTTGCCGCTGCTTAGGAAAACTCTAGCCTTTACCTTGATCATTTTTATACCATTTGAAGTAGGCCACTTAAAGCTTGCATACGGTTGGTGACGTGGACCTATAACGATCCTTGGGGATAGCCCCTGAGCTTGCAGGGTACGAGTCAGACTTCAACAACAACGCCGACGGATGGTACGACTGAAGGGCGCGACGCTACGCTCAAGGATGCCTGTGGGAGAGAAGAATAATGCTGGAGACATCTTCTGGAAGCTAGCTACCGCTGCGTAGGCTCTTATTCATGTTATTCCACCATGAGGCGTGTAATGATGTACTCCTTTAATGGATTTGTAATAAAATTAATACTTTTTTATGCTTATTTCCGCTGTATGGTTGTGTTATTTATCTGTGATGGAATTCTATACGTGAGAGCGTCTGATCCAGGGACTATCGCAAGGTACAGGGTGACGGGTTTTCCTCTCCGAAA
This sequence comes from Cenchrus fungigraminus, assembly GCA_036936925.1. Classification (NCBI taxonomy): domain Eukaryota; kingdom Viridiplantae; phylum Streptophyta; class Magnoliopsida; order Poales; family Poaceae; genus Cenchrus; species Cenchrus fungigraminus. The sequence continues at coordinate 25,608,663 of CM072779.1, read as the reverse complement.
ACCCGGGTCGTTACAGATGGTATCAGAGCCATACTTGACCGTAGCTCGTGCCATTGGACATGGTCATTAGTGAATAAGGATTCTCTACGTTTCCTTACTTTATATAAACTCTTTGAAATATTTCATAAACACTTTCCTCTTTTGAAAAGCTTCTTTCTTACCTACGAGGCTCCACCATTCTTACGAGGACATGACCATTTGGTCGAGAACATGTCCAGCACACTCCGAAGTGGAGAAGTTTTGTGACACCTTGATAGGCACTCCCTTTTTAAGCTAGTTTCCCGACAAACTAGACCGTTGAAGTGTTGTAACCTCCTAGGCCCGAGTCAGCCTTGGGGAAGCATATATAACTATAATGATTGCTGAATGATCGGATCTTAATGGAGTTAGTTGTGTTTTATTAGATCTTCCCATTGAGTGTAGGAATATATATAATTAGTAGTATTTTCATGCTTGCTTATGAGACTCAACTTGTTGGTGAGTGACGTTTTCTAAAGTTTTCTCTCCTTGATCGAGTTTTCAGAAGGATGTTGATCAGAAGGTCAGGATGCTTGCTGGCACACTTTGAAGAAGCTGCCGAGGAGGAAGAAGCCCCACCGGTTCGTGGCCGTGGACGTGGCCGAGCTCCCACATGTGGGTGTGGACGCATTCCCGCTCGTGGCCGCGGACACGCGCCTGTTCGTGGAGGGGGTCGAGGCCGAGGCCGAGGCACTGAGGCACTACCGCCACCGCCTCCGCCTATCGGTCAAGGTGATGTTGAAGAAGATGAAGAAGACGCTGAGGGTGAGCCTGAACCTGATCCCGCACCAGCTCCCCAGGGGCGTGGTCATGGTCGTGGCCATGGAGGAGCACCACCACTGCCACCACCTAACCTGGCTGAGGTGATGGCCGCTCAGACTCAGCTGCTGCAGAGGATGGCTAATGCCGTCGAGAACCGAGTCAACGGTGGGAACCGTAACGTTCCACCGGAAGAAGACTTCGCCAAGAAGATCGAGAGGTTCCTCCGCCTGAAGGCCCCTACCTTCTGTTACTCGGATGACCCCCTCGAAGCCGATGACTGGCTCCGGGTGATCGAGACAAAGCTCGACCTCACCACCTACACTGATGAAGAGTGTGTGGCTCTCACCGTCCACCAGCTCGAGGGCCCTGCCAAGTCTTGGTGGGCAACTACTCGGGCAGCCACCCGAACCCAGCATTCATCACTTGGCTAGAGTTCTGCGAGGTGTTCCGCGAGCAGTACCTACCGAAGGAGCTCATGACTCAGAAGGCCCAAGAGTTCCGCACCATGACACAGGGTGCGATGAGGGTGGAGGAGTATGAGAGGCACTTCATGAAGATGATGCGCTATGCCCCAGATGACACCAACACCGATGACAAGAAGTAGTTCTGGTTCATGCGAGGCCTTCACCATGGCCTCTGCCAGGGTTTGAAAGGAAGTGAGCACAAGTCCCTACGCCACCTGGTGAACCACGCCATCGCTCTTGAGGAAGAGAGAAGAGGCCATGAAGATCGTATGAAGGACAAGAACAGAATGGGATACCACCAAGACCGGTCAATCCAGAGGCCGAGGGATGGACACAGCCAGCCTGGAAGCAACTTCTCAGGAGGAGGAAACTACAGCTACCGTCAGCAGAATGGAGGATACAACCGCCCACCCCAGTTCGTGTCAAGACAGAACACTGGAGGGTTCGGGCCCACGTGTTACACCTGTGGCAAGCCAGGCCACAAGTCGTACTTCTGCCCCGACAAGAAGACCGTCGCTACACCCGTCAAAGCACTGGCCCCAGGAGGAGGACCTCCTCAGTCTGCTCCTCAGCAGTCTGCTGGTCGTGGAAGGCTTTACCACCTGAAGGAAGGAAAGGCCGCTGATGCTCCTAACACTGTGGTTGGTGAGTTTTAGTTTTCGGTGCATCAGTTTTACCTCTTTTTCGATGTTGACGTAGCTCGTTCTCTTTTATCCTTATCCCTTTGGAAACGGGGGGTAAGCTCTTAATCTCGGGGATGAGATTCTTGTGAGGAGGGGAGTCTGTAACATCCCGGAGTTTTCCGGAATGTTAGTTTTTGCAAAAATATGGATTTTAAAATTTTTGGTTGGATTTGAGTGCATGGTTAAAATTATAAGGACGCCTTCTTTGATTTCTCCTCTAAATCCTAGATTTATTTTTGTCAAAATATAAATTTAGGAATTATAAATGCTAGTGTGCTAACTTTGGAGTTGATGGTTTTTATTTGGATCTTATTTGAGTGTGATTCAAATTTGAATTCTAAATTCAAATTTGAATTGAAATAGTTTAAGGAATAGGAGTAAGGAAAAATAGAAAAGAAACCCTTTAACCTCTGCTGGGCCTAGCTTCTTCGAAGAAGTCCGCCGGACCCCCTCTTTCTCCTGCTCTGGTCCGTCGTCCGCCGGCCCGCTTAGCTCTTCCGGCCCGCTAGGCCTGCCTCCCACCTACCGCCGCCTTGTGAGGCCGACACGCGGGACCCACCCGTCAGTCACACCCCTCTCACCCTTTTTCCCCTTCCTCTGATGCGCAAAGCAAAAGGGCACTGCGAGCTCGGGTGGGACCTCCCATGGCCGCCTCCCGGATGCCGTCCGCGCCCCGCCTGTGCATCCCAGCCGTTCGTGCGCGCTTGCCCTCACGGGTGCCCCCTTTATAAACCACCGCCGCAGCCACAACCCCAACCCTAGCCACCCATTCGGGTTTTCTTCCCCAAATCCACCTCTGCCGCCGAGCGAAGAAGAAGGGGGGAGAAGAAGGAAGAAGGGAAGAGAAGCGTCCGAGGGAGCTGCCGCTGTTCGCTGCGAAGACGGAGCTGCCCGTGTTAAGGACGTCCAGGAGTCGGAGCTGCTCGTGCCAAGGACGCTGTGGACCTGTTCTGCTACCCCTGCTCTTCCTCCCCGGCTTCGACACCGCCGCGTCTCTGACCTGCTCTGCCCCGCTCTGCCTCTTCACCGCTGACCCTCCGCTGTCCATCAACTGCAGGTGAGCCCTCTCTCTCTTCACCTGATGGATGTGGTTGTGGCCTTCGAGCCACCGGTGAGCCACCCTCTTGTTCTCGCCCTGCTCTGGCTGCTCTGCATCGCGCCGTCGTGCATAACGCCGACGCTTGTGACGCCGACCTTCGCCCCATGCTAGAACACTTGCAAATGTCGTTGCCTACTCCGACGCACGAGCAAGCCCGCCAGACCGCCCCCCTTTTCCGTGCTCCGCCAGCCTGAGTCGCCGCCATGATCACCGAGCCGCCATGGCCAAGTCACCGGCGATCTCACACGCGCGCGCACTAACAGGAAGGCAAGGCCCCGCTTTTGGGTCTTTTTCCACACCTAGCGCACCTGTGCACGCCCCTATGCGCCCGCACACCCTCGTGCGCGCGCCGGCGACCGAGACGTCGCCCTCACCGCCATTTTTTTCTCGTCACCAACCTGTCCGTGTCACCGTCTTGTGCGTCGCGCCGCCGAGGGCCTTTTCTTGGCACCTTGCTCGCGCACGCTCACGCCACCAGAACCCATCCGCGCCGCCACCGGCTAGCCACCGTGCCAATCCGGCATCAAGGCCAAGCCCTGCCGCCATGCTTGCGCACGAGCACCCTCCACCGCCGTCGGACCGAGGCCAACTCCTCGCTCCCTGGTTCACTTGCACGTGCACGCCCGGCTCCTTCCCAAGCCGCTGCCTTACACATTTGGAACTAATCCGAGGCGCACAGATCGTGCATCGGTGTTCACGCCCACGCGCCGCTGACACACTTTTCTTCGCCGTCGTGCATGGCTGAGGCTATTCCTCACGGCCAAACGCATGCTCGCGCATAGGCCAAGCCTCTCGTTTTCCCTTTGCACCTCTGTCTGTCGCGCATGCACCCGATGCGCACGCGCGCACTCGTCGCGCTGCCGTCCTTTGCCTGATCTGCCTTCGTGCGCACGCCGGGCCGAGGTGCCGCGATGGCCAAGGCACCTGTTTGCACGCGCATGCCTTCGCCTAGGGAGGCAAAGACCCTACCTTGCTGCCCACAGGCCCCGCATGGCCGTGCTTTGCTCCTGATCGCCGCGCAGCCGCACTCACGCGCGCCCCGGGAGGTCAAAGCCTAGCCCTTTTGGGCCTTGACGAAGCCGCTCGCACTCCTGCACACGCGCTAGCACGCCGAAGCCCGAGCGCAAACTAGCGCCGCCGTCTTGTTGCCACGCCGCCACTCTGCTCCTCGTCACCGCGCACGCCTCTGCCAAAGCCGGCGAAGGGGTCGAGCCCTTCCTCGCCTGTGCATCTCTTGGACGTCCTGAACCTCACCGCCGTTTCCTCTTCACCGGTCGCCGGAAAGCTCGCCACCGGCCATGCCTTGCCGTGCCGCAACGTCTTCTCGGGCATTTGCTCGAACACATGGCGCCCGCCCAAGAACCAGCCGGGGGTTTTGTTGCACACCCCAGGCCACACACCGCCGTCTGCCACACCAGATCGCTAGGATCCTTTGCGCCGGCCAATCCCCGCTGAGCAACACCACCGGCCACACTTGCCCCTAACCGCACTGGATCCCTCCGGATTCCGTGCGCCCACCACGCCAGCAGCCACCTAGGCTGCCACCTAGCTTGTAGCCCTCTTACAGCCGGCTAGAGCTATCTGCATGGCAGCCACCTCAGCCATAGGAGCCGGACTGCAGCTAGTTTAGAGCTAGCCTAGAGCTAGGAAGAGCTAGCCTATAGCTGGCTTATAGATATATATATATTGTGGATGCGTAATTTAATTTCAGAAATGGTTTTAAGCTTCGAAAATTCATAACTAATTCATACGAGCTTCAAAAAATATGAAACCACTTTTATAATCTTTCTAAAATCATGATGCACCCGTTAGTTAGGTGTTTGCTCCCTTTTGGCTCTTAATACTTCTTCTTTTGGTGTTATTTGCAATTAGCACTGGTAATTTATTTATGTTTGCGAATCTAGGAGCTACCGGAGCCGGAGAGCCGACCCAGGACTACGACGACGACTTCGCCTTCGACGACTACCCGCTCGCAGGTTCACGCCCGACCGATTTTGAACTCCTATTAGGCATTCCTTATAGAACTGCTAGCGCTTTGCTTTATGCATGATGATGGATATAAATTGAACCTTGCACTGCCTTCTTTATATACCCTGTCCTTGATTGCCCTACAACTACTATATATATATATATATGTATATATATATATGTATATGTATATATATATATATGCGTGTATATACGCTGAGCCTCGTTGTGCATGTGTATGGGAAATATGGTTAGATTCTTGGCGTGTGTGGGGAAAAACTGGCAGGAGAAGGTGATTTGGGTGACTTGGCGGGGGTGAGCTCAAAACAACCCAATCCGGGATCGGGGGCCAGAGTTTCGTCTTCTCGGGCATTTACCATTTTGTGCCTATGGCGGGGACGCTGTTTTTGGAGCACGTGTGTTGGGGTTTTGTGGTACTTTGGAGGATAGGAGCTCGCCCCGGTCTGAAACCGAGTGGGTCGCTTTGTTTTCACGGGACTTTCGTACACACCACCTCGCCGAGAGTGGGGATAGGGCCGGGTCGACCCTGGCAAGTGCGATTCCATACCTGCTAGTAGGATAGAGGGTATCAGTGGGAGGGAAGTGGGTGAGGACCCACCCCTTCCCTTTGCAGTCGCTCCCCGTGTGGCCACACGGGGGCATGTTCACAATTCTGGGGCGGTCTTCTGCGGGGGACTGCATCGAGACCCGGATGCAGGGTGGAATCGTAACTCCAAGGTGTTCGTCCGGTAGGATGGGCTTGGTTGGCTGATCACCGCCGGGTGCCATTCCGAGTTGGGTACAGGTGTACAGGCTCTGCAGAGTTTAGATCTATACGTATAGCCGCGTCCTCGGTTATGGACATGCCCGATGTTTACTCCGACTCTCATGTTTTGGGATTTCTACCTCCCCTTATAGGATTCGAGTGTGTGGTGAGTCGTGGTTGCATTCGGGGAGAGGAGAGTTGCTCTATCTGCCTCGCGGATCCGAGTGCAACCATTGAGGTGCGAGGAGTGGGAGTTGTCGCACCGACCCTAGATAGAGATAGGATCTGGTGACGGTGATCTGGGTGACCAGGTGTAACCGTATGTGGATGAGAGACTTGGGATTTGGTGGGATATGGAGATGTTACTCTTTATATGTTGTAGGCTTGTTGCCGCTGCTTAGGAAAACTCTAGCCTTTACCTTGACCCTTTATACCATTAGAAGTAGGCCACTTAAAGCATGCATACGGTTGGTGACGTGGACCTATCCTGATCCTTGGGGATAGCCCCTGAGCTTGCAGGGTACGAGTCAGACTTCGACAACAACGCCGATGGATGGTACGACTGAAGGGCGTGACGCTACGCTCAAGGTTGCCTGTGGGAGAGAGGAATAATGCTGGAGATATCTTCTGGAAGCTAGCTACCGCTGCGTAGGCTCTTATTCATGTTATTCCGCCATGAGGCGTGTAATGATGTACTCCTTTAATGGATTTGTAATAAAATTAATACTTTTGGATGCTTATTTCCGTTGTATGGTTGTGTTATTTATCTGTGATGGAATTATGTACGTTATAGCGTCTGATCCAGGGACTATCGCAAGGTACAGGGTGATGGGTTTTCCTCTCTGAAAATCCGGGTCGTTACACTCGCGCTCCGCGTTGAGCTTCGCCTCCAGCTCGCGGACCTGGGCCAGCTGTGCAGCGCGCGCCGCATTGTGTGGTGGTGTCCCCATCGGCAGGTTCGCCACCAGGTTGTTGAGAACTGCTGCGTCGCCCGCTCCTCCTCCTCCGTCTTCGCCTTCGCCGATGACGACGACGAAGCACTCGCGGGTGGGATCGTAATCCCCCTCGCTAGAGTCGTCGGAGCAGGTGAGGCAGTAGTCTGCTGCGGCCTGAAACCGCCTAAGAGCGTCGGGGTCCCGAAGTCCGGAATAATCCCACTCCGCCCCCCGCGCCCGTACTCGCATTCCTCGCTGTCGGAGTGGCGTTACGACTCGCCGGGCGAGGTAGCGATGAGGTTCCGGATCGACATGAAGTGGTGACCTGGGAGGTCCTCGTACGCGGTTAGATCAGTGCTGACCGATGAGCAGTACGCCATGGACGTGCTGCACATCCCGTGGGGAAACTGCGACCGCGGCTTCCCCGACAGGACGCGCCGTTGAGTTCGCCGGTAGAGGTGCGTCTCCTTGCGTCGTGACAACTGGCGGGAGCTCGCCGGCTTCGACCCGCTGGGGGGAGCCAGCGCGCGCCACCCTGCGTCGTTCCGCACGCGCTCGCCGCGAGCGCTTGCCCGAGCGCTTACGACGTCGGGGTGGCAGTGGAGCTGGCGTTGCTGCTGGTGCAGCTCGTGTCCCTGGCGGTGCTGCCATGATTGCGTCCCTGTTAAGGATACGCATGAGGTAGTCATTGCCAGTCGCCTGGTACCAGATGCTCCCGAACCAGGTCTCGTATCCGGCCGGGAACGAGTCGGGTTCGCCCCAAGCAGGCCTCTCCGATGTGTGCTCGGTGACGATCACCATAGAGAGAACAGGCGGATGATCTCAGCGCAACCTCCTACCTGGCGCGCCAATTGTCGGTGTCCGGATTAGGTCTGGCACTAACTAGTGATTAGCGCTGCGATCAGTCTCTCGATGGTCGGTGCTAAGCTAAAGGGAGACGGGGGTTTATCCTGGTTCCGGCCACGGGGCCGTACATCCAGCAGGATGTGCTTGAGCACTATATTAGCTTGCACCGGTGGTGCCTGTAGAGGGGGGCTACAAGCAAGGCGGGAGAGGAGGCAAATCCCCCAGGTCCCAACTACGATGATTGAGGCGAATGCCAATATCAGGAGCGGTGGAGTGTGGAGCGTGGAACGAGCGGGTGTGAGCCGTGAGTATGCGTGCATCCCCCGCGTAGGGGCGTCTGCCTCTCCCTTTTATAGACCAAGGGAGGGCAGCTACAGTGGAGCGGTACAGTGATTCGTATAGTAGCCGCGTACTAGCAGGCATGGCGCCGGGGGTCTTGTCCTCGCACGTCTTTGCTCCTGGCGCGAGTCGGTGACGAGCTCCGGCTTCCGCGGGCGGTGTGGTGACTCCCGTTGCTTGTCCGGACATGACTTCGAGGGTGTGCGCCTGCCGATTCGAGGGTCCGGTCGCAGGGGAGAGGACGGGAGTTGGCGGCACAGGAGTGTGGCTCATCACCGGCCTGTCCGCACAGTACTGCGCAGCGCCCGCACCGGGCCAGGAGTGGCTGCACAGTGGCGAGGATGGTGGCACAGCACCAGGGACGGCTGTATGACGTCGGAGTTGGCGGAGGAGACGCGGCGCACGCCGTCCATACGGCGACGCCGGTCAGCATGTTCGTTCGCACGTCGCCCGTACACCCTTCGAGGGTTCCCCCATGCCCGTTCGAGGGCCTCGCTGCTAGGGGAGGACGGGGGCAGGCGGTACAGTAACACAGAATGACGCCGGCTTGTCCGCACAGTGCCGCTCAACGCCCGCACAGGGCCAGGAGTGGCCGCACAGTGGCGGGTTAGGTGCCAAGGCCGTGTCAGCCGCGCGACGTGGAGGCGGATTTGCTTTTGACTTGGATGTCCCACCGCGAATCGGGGCATTAAATGCCGTTGTCATATGGAATGGAGAGGCGGAGCGTTGTTGGCGGAGGGTTGGCCTCGAGCGAAGCGGAGCTGGTCGCTCGCTCGAGGGGGGTCGGGACCCTTGAGCGAGGCGGAAATCCGCTCGAGAGCCCGGGACCCTCGAGCGAGACGAAAATCCGGGACAGGTGGGCCTTCTTGGTGACGGACCTTGGGCTACTACTGAGCCGTAGCAGGCCATGGATCTGTCGCGTACTCTGTTCCCTTTTGGGATTTGTGGGGATTAATCCGTACGTGGTTGCGTTTAACAGGGGTGATTATCCCCTTAGTTAGGAGACCTCTAATGACCGTCCCTGACAAAATTCGTCTCGCGAATTTACTCGAAAGTTAAAAAATAAGTTTTATCATTAATCTACATTTAATAATTCTAATTAACATACAAACATACTACAGTACTACATATACTATATTCTTCTGTCGTATATGACAGATGAATATAGTCGAAACCTATCAATCTAAAACCCGACTCATCACACACTCCAACACATACTTTCTCGTTTTTGTGAACTCAACGGCCAAGCTATATACTGCTATCTACTCCTGTATGGCTATATCCCTTCATATATGATACAGTGCACGGGCGGGACCCACGAGCTGCAGCAAATGAACCACATGGCAATGTTCTGCGTCTTCGGCTGGCCATGCGACCCACAAGCATTCGAGACGAAGCAATGATACTAGTAGCAGTAGGCAGTAGCAGTAGCTTTCAGTGACTGTCATTTCTATCTCACCAGTTTGTGCTCAATCCTTTCATGTTGCTCTTTTTTTTACGGGCAAAGAATACGTTGTTCATCACATTACTCCCTCCGTACCATTATAAATGGACGTGTAGAGTTTGAATGAACAAATTAGTGTTGATGAGAAATTACATTTCTACCCCTAGGTGAAGGTAACAGCAGGGCAGAGGGCAGCAACAACGAGAAGGCTGGAAGAAGCTAGAAGGACTGAGAGCACGCAGGATTGCTGAGCTGCTACGGTGCTTCAATTTTTTTAACAAATGGGATCGGAGGTGGACCCACATTCTTCAGCTTTTTAACACTGGCGCACAGCGTGATAGGGATCAGCGCAGGCTGAAATGTGGAAACAATGGCGTTTAATTTGGGACTTTTTTTAATGCTACAAAAGCAGATATACTGGGACGGAGGGAGTATTCATAAAAAATGTCACGTCAGCTTTTCAACAAAATAGTAATACTTAAGAGGTGTTCAAATTCAAAGGTGAAAAAATTTACGGTATTGCATTAAATGTTTCATGAGATGTCGGAAGAAGTGTTCGTGTACAAATAAAAATACTAATTACACAACTCGCTTTGAACTGTGAGATGAATTAATTAAGCTTAATTAGTTCAGCATTAGCACATATTTACAGTAGCATGATATTATCAAATCATAGATTAATTAAGCTTAAAAAATTGTCTCGCAAAGTTGTTGCAGCTTCTATAAGTAGTTATTTTTTCATCTACATTAATACTCCACTCTATACATCCAACATCTGATGTGATGGTTGAAATTTTTTTAATGAACTAAATAGAACCTTAGCACAAAGTTTTATTGCAAAATTTAATACAGACGACAACATTTAATATTCAACAATGATCAAATGTGTCATGGATGAAATGAAAAGGGTCTTGGTGGGAGTTTTATCCAGTTTTCGAGCCTGATTGGTTTGATGTCAATTCTTGCCAAGCCAAAATCAGGGCATACCAAAATCAAGGCTTGCCAAAACCAGGGTATGCCAAAGTCAAGGCAAAAATTTTTGGTATCTACTTGGTTTGGTGCCAATGTATTGGCAACCAATACTTTTCACTCTTTTGAGGTTGAAGAAGTTTCTAGTGCCTTACCCTAGTTTTGGCTACAAATATTGGTCTGACAAGTTTTGGTAATGAACCAATTCGTAACCAAAATTTTCTAGACTTGCCATGATTTTGGTTGGGCACAAATTGGAACCCAACCAATCAGGCCCTTCATGATTTTGATAACGGTACCAGAGGAGTGTCGTTGTCATGATCATAGAACTCTATTTTTCTCCTCGTAAAGATCATGTCAAGTCACCAAATCTTTTGATGTATCCAACAATTTATTAGTATGAAACTCACTGTGACAGTCTAAGGAGTTGCCCTCCGAACTCTGAAGTGCCAAGAGTGTCCAAGCGGAGCCCTCCGAACTCTGAAGAAGTGCGGGAGCCCGGGTGTCCAAGCGGCAATAGAAGAGCACGATGTGCAACTGTGCGAGCGACAACAGGTCCACCGGATCTGAGGCATGCTAGGGGTTTGGATGACATGTGGTAAAGTTCAACACTTGTTATATTCAGTGTTCAGATACATCATCTTGTGTTTTCCAAAAAAAGAATTCAGTGTTCAGATGCTAATTAGAAAAATGAAATGTGAGCTAATTATAAAGCTGATTAAACAGATGAAAGCTAATTCGCGAGAAGAATCTATTAAATCTAATTAATTCATCATTAACATATGTTTATTGTAGCATCATATTGTCTAATTATGATTTAATTAAGCTTAATAGATCCTCCGTATATTCGTTTAGCGAATTAATCCGAGACTTATGAAAAAGTTTTGTTACTAACCTACATTTATACTTCTCATTAACATCAAACATCTGATGTGACATGCTAAATTTTAGCACATGTCATCCAAAGAGGCCCTTCATGTGTTGTACGATGAAAATGACCACGCGGAGCAACGGCTCAAAAGAACGAATTAGAGCATCTTTAAGAGACTCTTCGTATCATTTTTAAATATCTAAATGGAGATTTTGATGAAAAACTACCCTTCAACAGCTTATTTAACTGATCATCCAAATATAACTACGAGTATCTTCTATTCCAGATTTTTTGGTAATAAAAAAATAGAAAATATCGCGATTTCCATTTTGTCCTCTTCCCCTTGCGTCGCCCCTCTCGGGTGGCTCGGGGGCAATCCACTCGCCGTCGCTAGCCCTCTGCCCCGCGAACCTCGTCGGCCGTCGCCATCACCGCCGACGGGCGGGCGACGGCGGCAGCCCCGTCCCCCTCCTCCCCTCTCTTCCCTTGTTCCCTCCCTCCCCTTCCCCCTTCCTCTCCACCCGTCACGCCTAACCTAGATCTGCGGTCACCGCCCACCTCGCCGGCTGCCTCCCGGTCTCCAGCTTTCGCGGATCCGCGACCGCCGGGTGCGGATCGGATCTGCACGTCCCCCGGCCGGATCTGCTGGTTCCAGGCCTGCCACCTCGCCGGCTACTCCCCGGCCTTCGCTCTCGGCGGATCCGCGGCCGCCGGGTGCGGATCTGCGCTCCCCCGGGCCGGTCCGCGGCTTCCAGGCCTGTGACCTTCGCCGACCGCCGGAGCTCCTCTCCGCCGCCCGTGGACGGATCCGCCCTCCCCGCCGCCGGATCAGCGCGTTGGGGCTCCACGGCTTCGGTCTCCGCCGGCGTGCGACGTCGCCTCCCTACGGTCGCGCTGGCGCGCCTTCGGTTGCTGAGGCAGCCGTCGCTGCCTCTCGGCTGTGGCACCGGGCACCGGGTCGCCGCGTCGTGGTCCTAGCGTCGACGGGTTGCCGGGGCCGCCTCTGCCAGTGGTCAGGTCTCTGCCGGTGGTCAGGTCGTCGCTTTGCCGCTGGCCGCTGGGGCTGCTGGTGGCTGGCTCCGGGCTCCCACCTCCGCCGGCCCCGCCGGTGGTTGCTGGGGGGCGTAGCCAGTCGCTGCTTGGGTGGGCCCACCCTAGGCTTCGGGTGAAAGCCCTGTCCGGCGATCTGCTGGGTCAACAGCAGCGGTGTCTGCGGGCGTCGTTCCCCTTCATGAAGGTGTTGTTGTGAAGTCTTGGGCGCCCGTCCTTCCCGTCGGTGCGGCGGATGGTGACTCGGCGTGCTCTCCGGGTTGGGGCGGAGGCGAAAGTCTTTGCCTGCTTGCAGGCCGATGATGAGGATGCCTGCGGGCGCTCTTTCTCCTTGGAGCATCACTGGTTCGCCCCCTCCTGCGGCTGGTCGTCTTGGTCGGTGTGGTGTCCCTTCTCTGGTCCTGCCTGCAATCTTCTCTTCGCATTGTCGCTCTGGTTGCCTTGGTTTTGGCGGATGCTTTGCCACCCTGTCGTCTTCGTCGCGGTTGGTGGTTGTGGTCACTATGGATGCTCTGCCGTCGCTGTTGCTGGCGGGTTTCTTACCGTCGTGGTTGTTCTGCTTGGTGGTTGCTTGGCCACCTGGTCGTGCTGGCGGATGCTTTGCCGTCGTGATTCCGCTCTGTCGAATGCTTGCTGGCAGGTCTTTGCCGTCGTGGTTGTCTTCTTCGTTGGCGGATGCTTTGCCGCTGTGGTCGTGTTGCTTCGTGGTTGTTTTCGCTCTCGTTTGTGGTGGTTCTTCCTCGGCTTCTATGGCGGTAATGTGACCTCTCTCTGCAGGATCAGCCCCTTGGGTGGCGTGTCAGGTGGCGAGGTTGTGGTGTCCTTTCCCTCGTGCCTCTTCTATTGCTTTAGTGTGTTGTGTTTGCGGCTTCGTCCGCTCTGTTTGTGGTTGTAGGTCGTCCGTGTTGACTCTTGTACTTCCACATTTTGGGTGTTCTTCTAAAGTTGCGTTTATGTAATTCTCTTCTTCTTTTTGATGAAAAACGTGCTATACACGTCTTACAAAAAGTAATAAAAAAAGAAGATAAGAATGACTCTCTTAAGTGCGCATAAGATATAAAAACTGTTGGAAAGTGAAAAGATATAGAAAATGATTTTTATGCAAATCATTTAGAGAGTAGAATTTAGAAAGATTTTTAAAGATGTTTTTATTGCCAAGCTACACACGAGCCTTGTATAATCCCTCTAGCTCGTCCTTGTGGTAGCAGTTTTGTTTGGTCCTTCTGGACAGCAACCAAATACTAATGGATTCACTATTCAGGTGCCCCGGGGTTGAATGACTGACACAACACAACACAACACAAGTACTACTCCGTATCTTGTATTCTTGTTCACCTTTTCCACTGCCTCACGAGCTCCAACAGCGAAGTTGTCGACTCCCCGCCGTCGCTGATCGCCTCCTTCGCCTGGCGCATGGCCGCCCGTGTCCGCTCCCGGAGCTCCCTACCGCCGTCCGACTCCATCAGCCACCTCACCTTGGCAGCCACCTCCTCATCTTCGACCATCCCCTTGTCGTACCCTTCCAGCGCCACGGCCAGCCGCAGCTCCTCGACCAGGAACACCTTGTTCAACCGCTGCTCGGCGTACATCGGCCACGCCAGCATCGGCACGCCGCCCACGACCGCCTCCAGCACCGAGTTCCACCCGCAGTGCGTCACGAACCCACCGACCGCGGCGTGGGCCAGCACCTCGCTCTGCGGCGCCCACAACTTGACCACAAGCCCTCTGCCCTCGGTGCGTGCCAGGAAGCCGTCAGGGAGGAGCGCGTCGAGGTCGGGGTCGTCATCCGGCTTATCCCGCCCGCCGTCCTCGCCACCAGGCGGGCGCCGCACGACCCACAGGAACCGCTGCCCGCTCGCCTCCAGCCCGCGCGCCACCCGCCTCGTCTGCTCCGCGCTGAACCGGCCCATGGTGCCGAAGCAGAGGAACACGACGCTGGCCTCAGGCTGGGCGTCGAGCCACGCCAGGCACTCGTGCCGCCGGGTCGCGCCGGGCTCCGCCACCTGCTTCACCAGTGGGCCGATGCAGTGCAGCGGTGGCGTCCGGCGCCCCGGCGGCGTGCAGAGGCCGTTCACGATGGCGTCGGTGGCGCGCGGTTCCAGCGAGCGGAAGCTGTTCACAATTAGACCCTGGGATCTGCACATCTGTTCGCTTAAGGCGAGGAAGAGTCTGTTGCCGAGGCTGTCGCGGTCGAGGTACGACGCCGGGAGGTGGTCTGCCGGTATCGGGGGGATGCCCGGAGCGTGCACAGGGCTGCCACCGAGGTCTCGGAGGCTCAGAGTTGTCTGCTCGTGGATCAAGGGGTGGTACATCAGTTCCGCCAGGCCGGAGATGGACGAGGTGAAGAAAAAGTACGTCGGGATGCCGATCTCGGCACCGACGTCCACGGCACTGCAGCAGAAGAAGTCGAGGATGACGGCGGCCGGGGGCGGGGAGGCGGCGCGGAGGAAATCACGGAGGTCGGAGTTGGAGGCGCGGGCGAGCTCGAAGGCCTGCAACACGGGATTGTGGGCGGGCACGTCGCGCGGCGGCGTCACGCACGGTAGGCGGTGGAAGGAGAGCTCGGGGTGCGCGGCGGCAGCACCTTCGGCGGCCGCGTTGCCGTCGTCGGTCCGCCCGCCGTGCACGACGGTGACCTCGAGGCCGTGCGCCGCGAGCAGGTCGCCGAGCCCCACCAAGGAGACCAGGTGGCTGCTCATCACGGACGGCGGGGCGTAGATGACCACGTGCTTCTTTGCCTTCTCGTCGTGTCTCGCCATTTCAGTTCAGGGAACACACCGCTGGCCGCTGCCTCCAGGAGATTGAGCGAGAAGATGGCGCAAATGCTGTTGTTTTGCTTCTGGTGTGGTTTTATTCTTTTTTTGAGAATTTTTTTTTGAGAATTTGGTGTGGCTTTATTCGTGTGTGCGCCCGTGGCTTGTTTTATACCTTGACGCGGCTTCATTTTGGTCCACGAGTCCTAACTACCCGATCGTCTCGCGCACAATAGCAAATCTACACGTGCTTGTCGAACGAACGGCCACGACGGCAAGTTGACAATACTGGTGGAAAGACGCCATTTAGCGAAGGAGAGCCTTTGAAGCCAGACGGTACTACGACGCGACCGTGTTCAGCCGTTGTTCGAGTTTTCTTTACTCTTGAGCACGTGATTTCGTTCGATCCATTCATAGTCTCGTGACGGCAGAGAAAATCATCGCCGTGTTCACTATTTATCGTGTCCACCACCAACACGTCACACGTCCAACGATCTCTTTGGGGTGCCGGTCTGGTGCAACTTCATTCGATTGGAGCAAAGGAGGAACAAAAATCTAACCTTGGGTCCGCCCACGGAGTACAACGGAAAAAACATATACTACGCACATTTTCCATGGAACTTTTCTCAAGTTCTTTGTCTGAGACCAGAAATTTCAAATGTCTTTTGCTGAATTTATGAAGTTCACTCAGATCTTTCTACGCCCACGATTCCAGCCTTCCGGATTTCCAGCCCAGTGTCACACGGGACGTGGAACGAGACAGAGTACAAGGTCCCGGGAACATCGATCCGAAACGCTATGTGCGGCAGGAATGCGAGGGGACGAAGACAGATGGGAAGAACGACAGCTTGAAGGTTTCTTTTCGAGTGAATTTTATCATATGTTCAAATTTTTTTTAAGATCTCATCTAGATCCACAAACTAAAAACACAACCATTTATATTCATAATTTTTTTCCAAAATCTGATCTAGACTTGCAAACTAAATAAACAGTCATATAGATACATGAACTTTTAAAGAGCGGTCGTCTAGGTTCAAGGTGGTGGCAACAAGCCCCACACGCGACCGCAGGTAGGGGCACGATGCAGCCCGCTCCATCATCGAGGTAGCACCACCTGCACACCTCCCGCTGAGGCTCGTCGCCACCGTCTTGGACCTAGATGACCTCTATTTAAAAGTGCATAGATCTAGATGACCACTTATTTAATTGCGGACCCAGATGAGACCTGGGAAAATTTTACAGACCCATATGATCATTTTTTTTATTTGCAAATCTAGATGAGATCTTGGAAAAAGTTTATAGACCTACAATGAAATTCACACTTTCTTTTATTTCTAGCAAGCAAAGGTAGGCCTCTCGATTAGTCATAAGCACTCTTTTTCGTAGTTTAATGGTTTCGTGTTATTGTTTCCAAAATTGTTGGTTCATGTTTAGGATGGCAACGGATCGGATTTGAAGTGGATATCCGCAAATTTTAGATTTGCGGCTTGCGGTTTTGGGTTTAGATTTTCACCCACGGATTTGCGGATGACAACGTATCAGGTGCAAACCAACCTCCTTGTGAAAACTCGTGGCAAACCAAGGCAAAAAGTTGTCTAAATTCAATGTAAAAAATTACAAATGTAGATGGTATGATGATACACAACCTTGTAAAATATTGAGGACCAGAGTGTTCGATAGCTAGTGGTTGGCCACTCTCTAGTGATGAGTGATGACAACGTTGTGTGGACTGACGTTGTGCTCTATCTTGTGATGTAGGCTGCGGCTTGATGTGTGTTAGTGCAGGTGAAGAACAAGCGTGAAAGGTCTTAGCCTTGCGGGGCCTCCGAAGGACTGGAGGGACAAGTAGTCTTGGTTCGATGGACCCGGTGGCCAGACGGGATCAAGTGCGAGTCGCATAGTGCAAGAAGAACAAGTCGAAGTCAAATATAGTGCGTTCGTTGGTTGATCCGAAAGCCAGCATCGAGCCAGAGCGGACGTGGCGGCCAAGTCGAGGAGCTCGGCGTGGAGGCTGCACCAAGCTCACAGGGTTTGTAGTGGTTCACCAGAAAACCACTGGGTTTCTTGGTTGATCCACAAAGCCAAGTCCGAGTGGTCGGCGGTTCAGCTCTGCGCGGCCCGGTCTAACCGGTGCATCAGACCGGTCTGACCGGTGGGGAGCACCGGTCTGACCAGTGGAGGTCGAGGAGCGTCGGGTGACTCGAAGCGAAGGACACGCTGTCGACCCGGCATCCCTAGGCCCACCACACATGTGGGCCATACCCGGGAGATAAGGTCCTACATACCTGGACTACTCGACTAGTGGGTCACGGTGCCGGTTTACCGTGGACCACAAGGCAAGACAAGACGGACAAGGACTTGTACTAAGATTAGGATAGCTTTCTATAACTCGTATAGGCTACTCCTAGTCCTACTCGAATAGTACTCTTGTACCAATCCGACTTGTAACCCTGCCTCCCGTGCATATAAGGCGAGGCAGGGACCCCTATCAAAACACACACAATCAATACAGAGCCACGCAGCATACAGGACGTAGGTTATTACGCACATTGCGGCCCGAACCTGTCTAATTGTGTGCCTCGTGTCTCACCATCATGTTCCTGATCTCGACGAGCCCCACCACACAATCTACTACTTCGGGTATCTCATGGTAGGCTCGGTGTCTAAAACACTGATAGCTGGCGCGCCAGGTAGGGGATCTCGTCGCTGATCCACTGGCGAACTCGATGGCTCTTGTCATCATCAAGCCGATTGTCGCTTTCCAGCAAGGCAACACCTTTGTTTTTGGCTCCTGGGTTTGTGTTGCTGACGGTGCTGGACCGTTCCTGCGTTTCTTAGCATCAACTCCGGAATCAAAGCTCAAGTCCTCGACGCTTACACAAGCCTCAATGGAGGAACTCATCGAAAATTTCGGCGATATTTCGCTCTCTGATCCGCTCAGAGAACTCGAGTCGGAGTCCAAGTACAACTCGACTTCGTCTCCTATCCAGCCTGAGTTGCTCTCTCCAGCTTCACAGCCTGCACTCAGCCTGGATAGCATTCCAACACCACCCTCTTCGGCCATCGCCATGTCAGCGCTGCTTACCAAATTGCATTGGACATCCTCATGCGCTCTGGTTCGAAGACTGTGCTCGAGTACTCGTCGGATTCGAAAGTCAACATCGACTACTTCGATTCAGATTCATCTGAGTTCGAGTTCGACTACGGTTCGGATTCTACAGAAGCACAACAACTGTCTGGCTCTGCTCAAGGACTGATGATCACATCGACACCTGAGGGTAGATTCGTCTACTGGCCTGAGCATGTGCCTGCTGATCTCACCTTGGATGATCAGGAGCGCTTTAGCGCTTGTCTCGACAACTTACCCTTCCAAGAAGGTGCCAAGCTTGTTGACTATGACACTGATACTGAGCTCATTGAGAGTACGGGTACTCACTCATCCTATCGAGAAGTTTTCATCGTCGATGCAACTAATCTGCAAGGGCATCGCGCCAATTATCACTTTCCGGATGATGTATCTGATGATGAACTCTCTATCAATGCTCCTGCTGATGAAACTGCGGAGGCAAAGACTGCACGTCGTCAACACAACACTGATCGTGCAACCCTTCGTCGTGAACTCGCGGAAGCTCTACCTACTCGTAACCTACAAGAGGCTCTGGATGCGGTTGCTACTCGACAATATCGCACTCCAGAGGAAGCTATCAACATGATCAACTTGCTTGGTCGTTCTATGCCTCGTGACAGGGTGGCTGCAGAAGTCGCGAAGCTGGCAGAACTAGCCTACACTATGCTACGTCAAAATACCAGTACTCCTAGTCACCATGCTAGAAGTGGGGGTGCTCATCGCAACACTCATACTCCTAGTCGCACACGACCAGAAGCAAGCAACAAGGACAAAGGCGGCGATGGTAGTATCAATAGCAAGTCGGGAGACTCTCGCTACGATGCTCGCACAACAATCAACGCCAGGCATGCTGAGCGTGAGAAGCACAAGGATACTGACTCTGACTCCTTTCCTGCTTTCTCTGCTCGCCTTCAAGCTTTGTATCTTCTGGAAAAATTCAAACCCTATGGTATCTCTAAATATGATGGCAAACAAGATCCAAGGCAGTGGTTGCGCTGTTAAGCTTTGTCTATCACTAATGCCGGAGGCAATGATGATACTAAATGTATCTATTTTCCCTTTTGTTTGAAGCAAGAACCCCTCACATGGTTCGAATCTCTCAAGTGAGGCTCCATCGACAACTGGGGACAACTCAAGCAACGCTTCACCAGCAACTTCGCGGGTTCTTTAGGCCGTCATGGTACTCGGATGGATCTTGGGCTGATCAAGCAAAAACAAGGCGAGACTCTTCGCGAGTACATGCACCGCTTCTTTGAAAAGAGAGCCACTGTTGTTGATGTTACCGAGAAAGAAGTCATAGACACCTTCCAGGATGGTTTCTATGATGATAGGCTATTCCAGGACTTTGGTCGTGCTCGCCCAGCCAACATCACCAAGCTCAAGGAGATGATCACTCATTGGGCGGATGAGCAAGACAAGGCTCGGAACCGGTTCAAGCATCTTCGCAACAACCAGAACAACAACAACAACAACAACAACAATGCTGGTGGAAGATCGAGAAGTGCTTATGATTGACATGGACTGGAGAACTCCTTTCATCGACTACAGTAAAAATCAGTTGATTCCTGAAGCCAAGTCAGAAGCCGAGCGCATCTCACGCTGCATCAAGGCTTATGTTCTAGTCGAAGATCAACTCTACAAGCGAGGCGCAAGTTCTGATGTACTCATGAAGTGCGTTTCTCGCGAAGAAGGCAAGGAAATCTTGGAGGAGACACACAAAGGAATCTGTGGCAATCATGCTTCTTCCCGCACCTTGGTGGGAAAAGTTTTCAGACGTGCTTTCTACTGGCCTACAACTCTTGCTGATGTAGAGGAACTAGTCAGAAAATGCCATGGATGCCAATTCTTCACTAAGCAACAACATGTTCCAGCCTATAAGCTCATCACGATACCACCAACTTGGCCTTTCGCTTGTTGGGGGCTGGACATGATTGGTCGTCTCCCAAATGCGCCAGGGAGATTCAATAGAGTCCTGGTGGCTATCGATAAGTTCACCAAGTGGATTGAGGTCAAGCCTGTTACCTGCCCTAAGGCTGATAGAGTCCTCGACTTCTTGGATGAAATCGTACATCGCTATGGGTTCCCTAATCGCATTATCACAGACATGGGCTTGAATTTCAATAATCACCAGTTCTGGGAGTACTGTGAGAACAACAGAATTGACGTCTGGTACATCGCCGTCGCTCATCCACGCTCCAACGGCCAAGTGGAATGCGCCAACGGGATGGTACTCGACGCTCTCAAAAAGCGACTGTATGATGCTGCAAACACCAAGGGCGGCAAGTGGATCAAGGAACTACCCAATGCACTCTGGGGGATACGTACTCAGCCTACTACTCCCACAGGGCAATCACCCTATTTCCTTGTCTACGACTCTGAAGCCGTCTTGCATGCTGATGCATGTGGCGATCTCCGGCGGTTGACCAGTACGAAGAAGGTGTAGCTGAAGAAACAAGACAGACAAATGTCGATAGTCTCGAGGAAGCTCGCTGCAATGCACTCGTTCAATCAGCTCGATACCTTGAGAAGATTCGCCGCTATCATGACCGCAACGTTAAGGAACGCTCCTTCAACGTTGGTGACTTAGTCCTTCGTCGTATCCAGAACACGACAGGACTACACAAACTCAACTTGCCATGGGAAGGTCCTTTCTCTGTTGCGAAGGTTACCGACCCTGGTTCATATCATCTCCAAACACTTGAAGGTGAAGAAGTCGACAACTCTTGGAACATCGACCAGCTTTGTCGCTTCTACTCGTAGGGGGTCATAACAACCCTCTCCAGGCGGCTACGACTGCAACAACTCTCTAGGCAGCTATGGTTGCCACAACTCATAGGGGATCATGACAATCCTCTCCAGGCAGTTTCGACTGCGACTACTCGTAGGGGATCACGACAATCCTCTCCAGGCGGCTTCGGTTGTGATTACTCGTAGGGGATCACGATAATCCTCTCCAGGCAGTCTCATTCTGCGACAACTCGTAGGGAGTCATGACAACTCTCTCCAGACGACTCCGTCTCGTATAGAGCAATAAGTGGCACATGTTGTCCATGTCTCTATTTTCAATAAGAGGCTGCGGCCTAGAGTAACACCTTTCATAGTAGGGTCTCAGTGGAACTCTCATACAAGTTGCTGCTACAGCAAGGATGAGTTCATCACATTGTCTCCTACGGTCTTACTCGTTCTTCGGAACATTCTTGCGAGTACTCTCTCACTAGGCTCATAGCCTCAGAGGTACTTAAGGCACTATTACTCAATAGTGTATCCATACATTGTAAACTCAATACAATGTGTTCAGTAATAAAGTGATTATTCTATATATCGACTTGTTACTGTCCCTTTGCTTATTTCACAACAAAGCCTTCTTTTACGCTGCTACAGCTAAGGTTTTCTACTCGTTGTGATTAAGCTAACGTTCTTCGGAACATATCTAGACTTGAGTACTTCTACTCGAGTACCGTATCTCTTTTTGCAGCCGTACACTCATTGATCATGAACTCGAGTACATGGCATTCACACAAGCAAACAAGAGATCCAGATAATTGACTAACTCAAGTTTTCAATTATATTACATAAACACTTTTTTGAAATTACACTTATTTTTCCATAGTGTTTCTATCATATAGGTTCATCTAGCGCAGATCTATGAACTTGGAGACGGCTTCTGTGATAGGAGATGTCTGCTGCATCAACTCGTTCAGCCTATCATCGGAACAATCTCCAGATCTTCCGCCCATGATGACCGTCAGATCCGCGTCTGCGTAAAAGGACTTGATGAAGCTCAGCACTTGATTGGGAATCGTGCAAGCCAGCCGCTGAGCATACTCCAGTATCTTCTTTGGCGTGTCTTTCAACCTCTCCACAAGTGGACGGGGCTGAACTCCTGCTACTCTGGGCTCAAAGATATTGGCTACCGGCTCGGCTTCCTCCATCAAGACCTTCAACTCGGCACGAAGACACTCGGATTCTTCAATCTTGATCTTGAGCGACTGCATACAAGTCAGCAAATCATTCCAACCGTCAAGACGAATCTGCATTTCACACTCAAGTTCCATACACCGCACCTTATAATCTACCTCAAGGTCAAGACGAGCTGCCTCTTCATGGTTATAGGCCAATTGCCAATCAAGAGATTTCCTCTTGTGCTTCTCAACCTCTTCAGCCAGCTCTGAAACAGACCAAGACAACTCATAAGGATGCAGTTTTCAACAAATAAGTACTCGAAAAGTAAGTTCAGAAAGGGGGAATACCTTTATTCTTCTGGCGCAGTGACTTGTTTTTCCCAACAACATCATCCTTCTGAGCCGTCAGCTTTTGGACTTCATTGTGGTACTTGGCGGCATTGCTATCAACTCTTTTTTGCAGCTTCAGAGATAAGGCTTTTTGGTCTTTGAGTTCTTCTCTGAGCTGCGAGACCTCTTCTATGTCCGCCGCATATTGTTTAAGTAGAAGAGTCTTCCGCTTCGACTGCTTGACAACTTCCTGAAAAAGCAAACAACTCAAGGGTCAAAGACAAGTTATCTTTGGCTAAAGTACTCTACAAGAGACTATGTTCTCGAACTTACCGCAAAAAGCTTCTCTACACTGCGGAACATCTCGGAGTGCACTTGCAAGTTATCCTCATCCAGGCAAGAGTCATCATATAGCATCAAACCTTCAGCTCTGGATTGAGTACTTGTGCTTGCCTCTGAGTACATCGCAACACTACGCAGAGGAGTCGGGTCTTCAATTTCTGGCTCATGCGGCACTATGCGACCCTCTGGGCTATTCTCAAGCACTAGTCGTGCATCTATCTAACGCACAGGGGCTTCAACATTTGAGACTTCTTCATGGCGCAATATGGCTTCTAGATCAACCTCCAGGCCTTCATTCACCACCGCCTCTATGTCATCGGGTTGTTGAGCCCTTGGTTGGGAAGCTGCATCCACTGCTGCCTTGACTACATCACTCCAGAGCAGGCGCAGTGCTTGTGCGGCATCAGCTTCAGCAGCTACCACTTGGGGTTATGGAAGCACATCTTCTTGTTCTGCTGGAGGGTTCTGATTTCCTCCAACAGGACTACTTCGAGAAGCTCCCCACTTCACATCAGTGGATTTACTGCATCAACAAGTTGGTCAGCATAATCAAATTCAACAACTTCAAGTAGTACTCAGGTACTTACTGTAACACCCTAATTTTCAAATTTTTGCTTAAATAAAATTTGCTAGCAACATTGCTTGAGTTTAAGGACTATAAGGTTGCTTATTCCTTCTTAGGCATTTATTTGTTTATTAATTAATTAAATAATGAATCATAGGAATTTATTGTGGCATTCATGCTGGTGCATTATTTTGATTGGTTGAATTTAAACTCAAGTTTGTATTCAAATGTTTGATTCAAGTTTGAAAATCTTTTGTTTGAAATCCTTTTCAAAATGTTCAAAATCATTTTTCCTCCCTCCCACTCTTTTCTCTTCTTTCAGCCTGTGTTCTACTTTCGGCCCAGGAGCTTTGCGTAGGCGCAGCTTCAGTTTCGGCCCACGCCGGCCCGTGGCGCGCCTCCCCCCTTTCCCTTTCCTCACGGCCGCTGACAGGTGGGGTCAGGGAGTCATCCCCAACCTCCGTCCCGTGCCCGAGCCGGACTCCGTCCGAGTAGGAGTTCGCGGCCGCACGCATGCCTGTCTGCCTCGGCTTCGTGACCCGCACGTCAAGGCACGGTGCTGGTCTATTTAAAGGCGCCGCAACCCGCCCTAGGACCCTAGCCGCAAGAACCCTAGCCCCTGTGCCCCTCTGCGCCGCCGCGAACCCTAGAGCGCCGCCGCCGTGTGGATCCGCCGCCTCGCTGCTCGTACGTCATCGTGAGACTTCCCCGGAGCACCGCACGAGGGTAAGGAAGTTTCCGGTGCTACACGTTTTCGTCCGGATGTTCTGGTTCGCGCACGTGAGCTCGTCGGAGTCGGCTTCTAGCACCGCCGCCGCTGCGCCGAGCTACACGTCGCCGTCGCGCCCGTCTTCCATCCCTAAGCCCCTGGTTGTGTTCGCCGCCTCGCTAGCTGCAGCCCGGTGTGAACCGCGTTGAAATTGGAGCACCCCAGCCCCAGATCGATCTGGCTCGCCGGAGTCCCGCTGCTGCGTCGCCGCTCGCCGTCGTCCTCGCCGCCGCTCACTCCTGCACGCATCTGTGGCCGTTAGATCTGGAGCCAAGGGCTCAGATCGGCCCTGACCGGGTCAATACCGGTCAACCCGGTGTGTTTCCCCCGCGCCCCTGCAAGTTTTGCAAAAACACCCCTGTGCTTTCTAAATTTGCAAGCCGGTCCTTCCACCTCACAAAGACCCTTACCAGTAGGTCCTTTTTCTTCCGTTTTAGCCCTTGGCCTTTATAGATTTAGTAGTCGAGGTCCAGTCCTTTAGATTTTCACCCAGGCCCTTAGGTTTTTATGTTTAATTATGTTTTGGCCCCAGTTTTCTTATAGTTAGGCCCCTGGAACCTTAGATTCTTCACAGATAGACCCTTGCACCTTCTTTTAGCCATATCTTTTCCGTTTTAGCTCCATTTTTAGTGTTCTTTATGTCCAAATGATCGTATCGAAGTGTAGATTAGTTTTATGCCCCTGTTTAGTTCTGTTTGTATTGATTGATGCTTCTTTCTTAATTTGTTCTATTGTGTGATTGTATGTGATGGATGTGCTGCGTAGAGAGCGAACCGTTCGTGGAATTCGAAGAGCAAGACTTCCAAGTGTCTGAGCAGCAGCACGATTCAGTTGAAGGCAAGTCTACCTTGATGCATTGCCATTTTCCTATATAACATGCATTTAATTCATTGTATTTACCTTTGCTTGCATTAACTTGATGGGTCCCAATTAAGGTTCGACTAGATGCTTATACCCTATACCTTGATCAACTGGGTTTACTTTATTGTTGGGTAGTTCTCGCTATGCTTTTCCTAGTTACATGGTGGTATTAATGAAACTTTATTAATCTTGATTTACTTATGTTATATCTTCATTAATATAAGACCATATGTTAATTGGAACATGGAGAACCACCCAGGACAACAGTGCAACCACAAGAGCTAAATGGCTCTGGCCTTGGCTAATTAATTAGTGACCCTGGTTAGGAGTGGCTTTACCTGATAAGGACAAGGGGCGGCGGTACTGTGGGGTATGGACTCGCTCTAGCGGGGAGTTGGGATTTGCTAAGACACGGTACCCGCTAGGGGACTTTATACCTTGCTAACTGATCCGGTAACCTTGTGGGTTGCAACTTCCTGGGGAAGCTTCGTAAAGGCCTCGTAGCATCCCTATGCGATCACACCTCGGTAGTGTGGTATGATGCCTGATCAGCATCGTGTGGTTGGGTTTAAAGTTCTATGAACTTTTATGCAACTTGTGGTGAAAGTGTACAACCTCTGCAGAGTGTAAAACTAACCGGTTAGCCGTGCTCACGGTCAAGAACGGCCTGGACCCTCACGTGATTAAACTATGGAATATGATATTAATCTGATGCATTCTATCTTTACTTATGTTTAGGATCTCTATTTTATCTTAAGGGTTGGTATGAACTTACACTGCATAGTAATTATGTTGCTAATAAAATTTGACCAACTAAAATGCTGACTCACTTAACCATCAGCCATCCACAAAAAGCCTTGCATGTTATATATCTTTTCCACTTGCTGAGTACGGCATGTGCTCACGCTTGTTTACTTTATTGCAACTACACTACTCGGATTGCTGCTCAGACTGGGAGAGGTTTGAAGACTGTCCCGGAGACTTTGGCGAGTTCTAGGCGATCGTGTCTTCAGTCAGCTGCCTGTGGAGGCATTCGTTCTGCTGCTAGAGACTCTATTTTGTTTAAGTTATGAGACTGTCAGTCTGTAATAAGTTTAATACTCTCTTTACGTTTGAGACACTATCTTTTGGTATTCACGATGTCGTTATATGTGTGAAACTTGATCCTGGCGCACATATAATCTAGCATTCGAGTTTGTCTTTAAACTTGGGTGTGATAAAGTGGTACCAGAGCCGTGTTGACTGTAGGACGTTAGCCTAGTTAGAAAATGGTCGTAATTAAGGATTTATATATTAGAAGCCACACTAATGCTTTCTTTATAAAATTTATTTTTAAATCTGCTTACTCTTGTTTCTCCTCATCCTTGAATTATCTACTTGTGTCTTAACCTTGTTTTATCATCTGTAGCTATGTCTTAATTCAGCACTTGTCTTCTCTTTCTTTAGATGGTTCGTCGGTTGCAGACATCTCGTACAGGCTCTTTCCAGTTTCCCCGCCACTTGGAAGATCAAGACTATTACTACTATCCTATTGAGAGTAGAGAGCATGAGGGGGACACTGACGAGGAGATAATGATGGAAGCACCACCTGCAGTGCAGTCTCCAACACCTGCTCTAGTAATCATCCAAGTGTCAGATGATGAAGAGCCAGAGGAGGAGCCAGCTAAGGAGGCCGCTGCAGAGCCTGAAGAACCAGAGGAAGACCCAGAACAGGTGATTCCGGAAGGAGAACAAGAGGAGGTAGAAGAGGAGCTAGCTCAGGCTGCTGAGGAAGTGGCTTGGAGGGGATGTATCCATAACGTGGATGGACGAGGCATTCCCATGGCTGACAAGCTGAGAGCAACAGTGTTCCGTCTGGGGCACAATGTGGCGCCAGCCTACCAATGCAAGCTATGGACACATTCATGGTTTGAACCCCAGTGGGTGGTGACTGCTATCCTGTATCAGGAGGATCCTATCCATGGTGACAGAGAGGTATCAAGGCACCCAGATGTTGCTCACAGGACTACCAGGGATGCTGGGATTGCTGAAGCTGCAAGGAGGGCACTTTATGTACTCTCCCATGACGCACGTGCTGATCTGGAGGACACTTCCTACAGATACATTCCCTACAGAGCTAGTGGGGAAGCTAAGACCTACATCGCTCCAGCTCCAGCTCATGAAGGAACCTTGAACCACGATCGAGAGTTGTTGGCTGCTATTAACACTGCTCTGGATGACGCCAACAACACCCTTGCTGAAGCTCAGGAGAAGGTCTTCGACCTGGAGATTCAGAACCGTGTGTTGCAAGCTGCTCTGAAGAACAAGGAGGAGCCAGTGATCCTTGAGATTGAAGAGCCCAACACCTCTCCATCACCTAAGAGGCCCCGCTACGACTCTCCAGATGCTTGCACTGAACCTCTTCAAGAGAATAGGAGTCCTTAGGTGTTAAACAGAGTTTTTGTAACCATTAGTTTTTGAACGATCGTTTAGAGTGTGCTTAGCTATAGGAGTGTGTTTGGTTTGCGTGTGTATGCAACATTGGTTGATTTGGATATTTGTTTGAGTGCAATGTATTGTGGGGTGATGACCACAACAACATTGGTTTAATAAAATTGGTTAGTTGGGTTTAAGTTTCTGTTCCATATCTTTCTTTATCATATTATATATGCTATCTTTACTCAATCTTATATCAAGATCAGTGAGAATCAAATCTGTTCAAGCTGCTTTTGACCTCGCAGTAATGTTTATTTAATATCTCGAGCTACAAAATTCCTCTTAATGCAAATCCAATTGGGTTAGTTCTAGAATTTCATGATTGTGTTCCTGTTAAAAATTGAGCATCATTCAACTTATATTCTGGGAGTTGTGCTTAAACCTTTACTGCCATCAGAACCTGATAACTCTGCTGATACAGTCGCCTTAATAATTTTATATCTTGGGCTAAAGACATCCAAATAAGGTGATTCCTGTTGGGTTGGATCTGTAATTTTGTATAAGTGACATCAGAAAAATTTCAGAATTTTTGGCTACTCATACAGAGAGTTGTAACTAGTTCTTTGTGATCAACAGAATCTGTCATAATCTGGAAATCTGCCTTGCATTAACTTTTAAGCTTTTCTCTTGATTCAATCATCTAAATCAATGTTCCTAACACTCAGATGGTGACAACCAGGTCAGGATCAGGAGTTGATCAACCGGTAGTGGTTCGTCCAGGGAGAAACAATAGATCTAGCAACGCACCTCGACAACCACAAATGGATCCAGTCATGTGTCAGTTTCTGGAAGCCCAGACTCAGCTCCTGCAGAACTTGACCAACACAGTGGCCAACATGCAGGCTCAAGGCAACAACCAACCACAGCAGCAGGCTCCAGTAAACAAGCATCGGGTGTTTATAAGCCACCAGCCACCCAGTTTCTCAAATGCAGCAGATCCTCTAGAAGCTGAAGACTGGCTGAAAACTATAGAGAAGATGCTCACGACAGCCCAGTGTGATGATAGAGAGAAGGTCCTATACGCTGCAGGAAGACTACAGGGATCAGCTTCGGCATGGTGGGATGCTTTTGTTGCTACTCATGCCAATCAGAATGCCATCACCTGGCAGGAGTTCACCACTAACTTCAGAAGCCATCATATTTCTACTGGTTTGATGAAGTTGAAGAAGAAAGAATTTCTTGCTCTTAAGCAAGAAGGGATGTCCGTGGAAGAATTCAGGGATAGGTTCACAGAGCTGTCACGCTATGCTCCTGAAGATGTTGACACAGACAGGAAGAAGCAGAAGTTTTTCCTGGAAGGACTAGCTGGACCACTCCAATACCAGCTTATGTCCCATACCTTCCCGACCTTTCAAGAGCTTATTGACAGGGCCATAGGCTTGGAGGCCAAGCGCAAGGAATTGGGTGATCAGAAGAGGAAGGCTACTAGCTCTGGACAGTCTGGGAGTATCACTCGTCCTCGCTTCAACTCACAGCAGGGGAACTATGCACCATTCCGCTATGGAGGTTCGAGTGGGAACTTTGGGCAATAGCAGTACCAACGCCCTATGCAGCAGCAGTTCCAGCGTCCCGCTCAGCAGCCTCAGTAGTTCCAGCAGTCTGTTCAGCGCTCAGCTCCGCAGACACCACGTCCCGCCTTCCAGCAGAATCAGCAGAGAGCTCCAGTTGGCACCCCTGTGAG
Organism: Cenchrus fungigraminus; assembly: GCA_036936925.1. Classification (NCBI taxonomy): domain Eukaryota; kingdom Viridiplantae; phylum Streptophyta; class Magnoliopsida; order Poales; family Poaceae; genus Cenchrus; species Cenchrus fungigraminus. Next base: position 25,579,644 of record CM072779.1, on the reverse strand, counting down.
GCCCAGTGCACACCCCAATCCTGCAACTACCACTTGCTTCAAGTGCGGAGAGCTTGGTCACTATGCCAACGCATGTCCTAAGAGGCATTCCCCCAACACTCCAGTGCAGAATCAGCAGATGCAGCAGATGAGGAATGGGAATCAGACCCCGCAAGTTAACAAGGGACAGCAAAGCTATTCACATGGCTGGGTGAATCACGTTGACGCGGGTGATGCTCGGGAGGATCCGCGAGTAGTGCTCGGTATGTTCCTAGTCAACTCCACTCCCGCCTCAGTTTTATTTGATTCTGGAGCATCCTATTCTTTTATTACTTCCCAGTTCGTAGCTCAACATAATCTACCCATTAGTCCTATGCCTCGCAATATGGTAGTTAGTACACCAGGGGGAGAGATGAAAGCCACATATCAGTGCAATCATGTCAGTCTCAAGATTATGGGCAGGGATTTCCGGGCAAATCTTATAATACTGCAATCAAGAGGGATTGATGTGATACTGGGAATGGGATGGTTGACAGCATGTGATGCAGTGATTCAGTGTGCTAAGAGATCAGTTCTTCTCACTAGTCCAGCTGGGAAAAGGTTTGAGTTTGCAGCAGATCCACCTCCAGCTATAGCTAGTACAGTGAATCAGCTTGATGGGAAGGCTTTGGAGGATATCAAAGTTGTGTGCGAGTTCCCAGATGTCTTTCCTGATGAGTTACCAGGTATGCCTCCTGACCGTGATGTCGAGTTCGTTATTGATCTACTTCCTGGTACTGCTCCTATTTCCAAGCGTGCATATAGAATGTCTAGTGATTAGTTGCAAGAATTAAAGGCACAACTTAGAGATTTAATGAGTAAAGGGTTTATTCGAGCTAGTTCTTCACCTTGGGGAGCACTGGTTATCTTTGTGTGAAAGAAGGATAGTACACAGAGGATGTGTGTGGATTACAGGTCTCTTAATGATGTTACTATCAAGAACAAGTATCCATTGCCTCGTGTTGAAGATTTATTTGATCAGATGAAAGGAGCCAAGGTGTTCTCTAAGATTGATTTGCGTTTCGGTTATCATAAGATGAAGATCAGGGCTTTGGATATTCCTAAGACTGTGTTCACCACCAAGTATGGGTTATATGAGTACACAGTTATGTCCTTCGGATTGACCAATGCACCTGCCTACTTCATGTACCTGATGAACAAGATCTTTATGGAGTATCTGGACAAGTTTGTTGTGGTGTTTATTGATGATATCTTGATCTACTCCAAGAATGAGGAAGAGCATGAGGAGCATTTGAGGCTTGTGTTGCAGAAGCTTAGGGAGCAACAGTTGTATGCCAAGTTCAACAAGTGTGAGTTCTGGCTCAAGGAGGTAGCTTTTCTTGGTCATATCATTACCAACAGAGGTATTGCAGTGGATCCAAGCAAGGTCAATGATGTGTTAAAGTGGGAGCAACCTCGGACAGTGACAGAGATCAGGAGTTTCCTTGGACTAGCTGGTTACTATCGTCGGTTCATCGAGGGATTCTCTAAGATAGTGAAGCCACTCATGACACTGCTTGAGAAGGATAGAGAGTTCAGGTGGACAGAGGCATGTCAGGCTAGTTTTGAAGAGTTGAAGAAGAGATTGACCACAACCCCAGTGTTAGTGATGCCAGATCTGCAGAAGAGTTTCGATATCTATTGCGATGCTTCTCTATAGGGTTTAGGTTGTGTCCTTATGCAAGAGGGACATGTTATAGCCTATGCGTCTCGACAGTTGAGGAAACATGAGCAGAATTACCCTACGCATGATCTTGAGCTTGCAGCAGTGGTTCATGCATTGAAGATTTGGAGGCACTATGTCATGGGAACTAAGTGCCAGATATACACCGATCATAAAAGTCTAAAGTATATCTTCACTCAAAAGGATCTCAATCTGAGATAGCGTCGTTGGTTGGAACTGATCAAAGACTATGATCTGGAGGTTCATTATCATCCTGGGAAAGCAAATCTGGTTGCAGATGCCTTAAGTCGGAAGGGGCATGCTAATATGGTTCTAGCTTTTCAACTACCTGATGAGTTGATGAAGGAGTTTGAGAGGCTTAATTTGGGGATTGTTGCTCACACAGAGGGAGTGACCCTAGAGTTGGAATCTACCTTGGAACAGGAGATACAAAAAGGACAGTTGGAGGATGAGATGATTAAAAAGATTAAGGAGACTATGGAGAAGGGTAATGCTCCAGAGTATACATGAGCATTTTAGGCCCGGCCCGGGCTCGGCCCGCGCCAGGCCCGCCCACGGACCTTACTGGACGGGTGTGGGCAGAGATCTTGAAGCCCGCGAAAAAAATCTTGGCCCGAGCCCGGCCCGACATGCTGTTTTTAGCTATTTTACACTATAAAATGCGCGGGCGGCCCGCCCAAGCCCGGGCCCGACCCGAGCCCGGCACGAAAACTGAGGCCCGACACGTCCCATGGGACGGTCATGGGCAGGATTTTCTCGGCTCGAAAAACCCGGGTTTTTTCGGCCCGGCCCGAACCCGGCCCGGCCCGTGGAATGCTCAGGTCTACTCCAGAGTTTAGAAGGGATGATCAAGGAACCATCTGGTACAAGAATAGGATTTGTGTGCTAGATGTGAAGGATCTCAGAGAGACCATCTTGAGGGAAGCTCATGATTCAACCTATTCCATTCATCCGGGTAGTACAAAGATGTATGAGGATCTTAAGTAGAGGTATTGGTGGTATGGAATGAAGAGAGATGTGGCAGCACATGTAGCACTGTGTGACACTTGTCATCGAGTTAAAGCAGAGCATCAAAGGCCAGCCGGATTACTTCAACCATTGAAAGTGCCTGAATGGAAGTGGGAAGAACTCGGCATGGATTTCATTGTTGGATTGCCTCGTACCAGAGATGGTTATGACTCAGTATGGGTTATTGTGGATCGGTTAACTAAAGTTGCTCACTTTATCCCAGTGAAGACCACCTATACAGGAGCAAAGCTAGCTGAGTTATACATGTCCAGAATTGTGTGTTTGCATGGTGTACCGAAGAAGATAGTGTCAGATCGGGGTACTCAGTTCACATCTCGCTTTTGGGAAAAGTTTCATGAGTCCATGGATACGAAGTTGAACTTCATCTCGGCTTATCATCCTCAGACAGATGGAAAGATTGAGAGACTCAATCAGATCTTAGAGGATATGTTGAGAGCTTGTGCACTGAAGCATGGAGGCAGTTGGGATAAGAGCTTGCCATATGCAGAGTTTTCTTACAATAATAGTTACCAGGCAAGTCTCAAAATGGCACCCTTTGAAGCTTTATACGGAAGGAAGTGCAGAACACCGTTGTATTGGAGTGAGACGGGAGAAAGTCAGCTGTTTGGGTCTGATATCATAAAGGAGGCAGAGAGGCAGGTTCTAGTGATCAGAGAGAATCTGAAGACTGCTCAATCTAGACAGAAGAGTTATGCGGATCAGAGGAGGAGAGATGTGACCTTTCAGGAGGAGACTATGTGTATCTGAAGGTTTCACCAATCAGAGGGTTGCGCAGGTTCAAAGTCAAAAGAAAGTTGTCCCCTCGTTTCATCGGACCTTTCAGGGTTACTGAGAGAGTTGGAGAACTGGCTTATAGGTTGGACCTACCCGCTCAGCTCTCAGATGTGCATGATGTGTTCCATATTTCATAACTGAAGAAGGGATTAAAGCCTTATGATAAGGATCCGTTGCCTATGGATGGGTTGATATCAATCATAATCTTACTATTACTGAACACCCGATAAGAATCTTGGATACTATGGCACGAGTTATGAGGAATAAGGTAATCAGAATGTGTAAGGTACAGTGGAGTAATCATGCAGAGGATGAGGCAACATGGGAAAGAGAAGAGGAATTGAAGGCAGAATTTCCCGGTCTTTTCACCGATCTATCCGAATCTCGAGGACGAGATTCATCCTAAGGGGGGTAGGATTTTGTTGGCGTTTCTTAACGTCACCACTAGGCGTCGTGGTAGCGTGAGCGTGTAAGAAACTCCCGGGTACACTGACGAGTGCGAATGAATCCGCAAGCGCACGGATACACCGTTGTAGCACTTCCCCAAGGAAGGAGAGTATTCCAAGGGTATCGTTCCAAGGAACGGTGTGCACTATCTCCTACTCTAGTATAGATGATCCAAGGACACAACACTGATTGATAGGATAGGTAGAAAGGATCTGCTCGGACCGAGCGCAGAGTCTAGTTACGTTCTCTCAGGTATAACACTCACTTAGGGCACCAAGCACAAGGCCTTTGTGCTGGCTCGAGCCCAACTCGGCACGCGATGTAAGAGGGTTGACAAAGGGTCCAACAGGCTGTCACCACTGCAGCCTACCTCTACGCTACGATCGTACGTGGTCTTCGAAGGGTAGCTTATGGTCCAGACACCTCGTCTACACCACTCACTATTCCTATGAATCCGCGAGGGAGATACTGGCACTAGCTCAAGGTATGCTCTATCACTCATGCAAGATCACGAATGCACTTTGATCTAACTAGAGACATGCAGGAGCTTCACTTTACTCTAATAGACAAGCTGGCAAACTAGATGCAAGCTTATGATCTAAGTCTACTAGATCGAAAGGGTTGTGTTCGAAGAACACAAGCCTCTAAACCAAGAATAAACGAAGAACACAAGAACACAACATTCTAAGCATGCATACGACTTTAGTCTAAATAGGAAATATCGAAATACTCACTTTAGTCTAGTTGAAGAACAAAGGCACCACTGAGGATCGTTCTTGAGGAAGATGTCATGAATCATGACATGGCCTCAAGCCTCCCACCTCACTTCCTAGCACTAATCCTATACAAAGAGCTCTCCTCTCCTAAAGAGAGAGGCTTCAAGCCAAAGTGAAGAGGAGGAGGAGAAGAGTGTGTTCCAAATGAGAGCCCCTCCCCTCCTATTTATAGAGGAGGGAGTGGCTTCCTCGGAGGCTCAAAGTGCCCCTAAACGCCCGAGATCGCAGCAAGTGGCCAATGGGAGTCCTCCACGTGCAAGGCCAGGATGAACCGACCCTAGGTCGGTTCGGCCGATCCTAGGGTCGGTCGAACCCCTAGGGCGGCCTCCTGGCCTGTGTTTCTCCAGGTCACTGACCAGTGGGCCCTGAAGTCACTCCCCCGTGCATGCCAAGTTTCCCGACGGTTTTGGGGGATAAGTGGGCCCTTGAATCCATGTGATGTCCACGTGGCGATGCGTGATTCGTCGGGCTTGCCTCTCTTGGATTGATGACGTCAGTGATCCAGGGGAATCCTAGGTGGCATCCCCTCATTGGCTGAGCTTGAAGTACTTGGATCAAAGACTTGTGCTTTTACTCCTCTTTCTAGTGCTAATCACCCGTATTTGCATAATCACCAACACTTGTGGAAATGGTTAGTTTAAGCCCTATTCTAGTGTTGATGATCCTTTTACACTTATTTTATGCAGGTATTGACGGTGTAAAAGCAGCACTTTTCGACTGTCAACAACACCCCCACACTTGACCTTTGCTCGTCCCGAGTAAAGGGAGTCAGGTCAAGGTGAGACATGATATCCAAAGGTATGAAGCGAGCATAAGAGACATTCCAAACCATACCTTGTACTTGTGAACTCTGATGTGTCTATCATACTATCTTGAGCAGTTGAGGAATGGAACGGTCATGAATCAAATCACTCCTGCTTATCATGTTAAGTAACTTGGGGTTTTGCAATAAATTTTCAAAACAAACTTAGCTCCTCATTTGATTCTCTCAGATCGCTCAATGTGTATATGTCCTCACCAAGGCATTAGATTGCCTTTCTTCACCCTACTTCTAATGATGGCTATATGTGGAGCTCAGGGTAGGATAAAGGATAAGGCATACTTGCATCACATATATTGCAAAGTCAAAGACTGGATCCACAGAGAAAATCAAATCACACAATCAGATCAAGATGTGCACGTGTATGAGTATGGTGAGTATGGTAAGGTGGATACTAGGCTCAGAATGGGTGCTAGATATTACCATACATATATGATGAAAGTGAGTTGATGGTAAGGTGGACACTAGCCCCGGAATGGACACTAGTTATTACCATCAAAATTATGGAACTCCTTTTTGCATGATCTCATCTCTCTCCTATTTCTCCTTTATTTTGGATATGGGCTATTTTTCTTTTCTTTCTCTTTTTTTCATCATGCCTTGAGCATGTGTCTCTCTTTTTTTTTCTTCTTTTTTTCTCTTTTTTTTCATAGCCCATGTCTCTTTTGAAGGATACTTTTGGAGAGAGATGTCACACCACATATGGAGCTTTATTTTTACGAAACGGATGAATGATACAATGCTAACTTCCAGTGTAGAAGCATAGCAAGGGGGATATGATGGTGTGCACATGAATCTTGATCATGAAAGTAATGAAGAGAATTCTCACAAGGGTCACAGGATTTGACAAAGCTCAATGCAATAACAAGAAGCATATGAGTAGAAGGTTTTCAACTATGAATATCATATGGCTCTAGTGGGACAGTGGCATATCAAAGAGGAGCTTTGCAAAGGGTTTTCATGATTTTCAAATAAAATTCCCAAGCACTCAGACATCAAGAGCGAAGATCATATCATCAAACCATATCACAAACGCCAATTACTTAGATAAGCATGAGGTCCCTAATGATATTTGTTCACAAGCATCAAGATGATAAGTAAGGAATAAAACATATGCAAGCCAACCACAGGAACCATGAGAGCAAGCATAGCACAAATTGCTGAGTTTGATGTAGATGATATGAATTGAAATTCAAACAAACTCATGGATAAGGGAGAGTGAGGTAGAGGGTGCATATACCATAGCTTCTGAAGGATAAGAGATCAAAGAAGACCAGTGGTGATTCGGCTGACCAGAGGGCAGCCGGGTCACTCTAGTTTACCTTGCTCTTGTCATGAAGGCGTAGTCGATGTTGTGCAGCGCCTGTGTGGGAGTTCTCGAGTGGATATGTCAATGACGAGCTTGAGAGAACTCCCCCACACTGGTGGTTGATCCTGGTGCTGTTCTTCAAACAAAAAGTGGAAACAAAAGAGGGAATCTACTGGTTCAAGAACCATAGAGCCTTTATTCAAATTCAAATATTTTTGGGTTTTTTTTATTGTCACCATGTCATTTGCTCAAGAAGGGTTAGATCAAGATTGCATTCCATAAACAAAGGGGAATATACTTACCTTGGACCTTCGAGAGGTCATATGTAACACCTTTGCATGATGTGCAACATGAATATGACACCTCATCTTACCTTCCCATTTGAATTTAACTCAATGACTTACCCATTCAAATTTGACAATTCTCTGCAGGGGTTAGTCGGCATATATGCAACCAAGATCTATGAAAATATAACTCTAAGGTTCATCAATCAAAACTCGACACCATGTCTTCTTTTGACTGAAGAAGACAGTTTTAACCTAAGCACCATGCTTAATCTAAAACAACCTATGAATGTATATTCGCGAAACACACATTCAAACCAGAGCATACGATCAAAAGATAAAGGAAGCATGAAAGCATGATCAAGCTATCATCAACAAGGGGCATAAGCATGAGCATAAGACGGTGAACCTCGGGAACCTCCCGGAAGGGCTTTGTTTAATGTCAAAAGCAGGACTTACCTAGCTAGTGGGCAAGATGAAAGAGCTGACATCATCCTCACACCAGGATAAGATTTGGTAGAGCAGGAACTTTACTCAGGATGCTCACATACCTCCCCCACACTTGAAGTTTGCATTGCTAGGCAACAAAACTCAAGTGTGTGGTGATCAAGCTTCCTTATGTAAACGTTCCCTCACCAAAACTTATCTAGGTGTTGTTGCTGATGTGGCTCACATGTTCGTCGGCATCACTGTCCATCTTTCTTCTCAATCTCCACCTGAAAGGTTAGTGACCAAAAATACTCGAAGGACAACTTATCCTAAAAACATGTTCTTGCTTTTATTCGAAAAGGGAAATAAAACCTATGCTAATCCAGGCTATCTCCTGAGAGTGCTTTGTTTATTTAAGGTCATAAGCTCGACCATGGGAACTTCATCTTGCAGCTATCGTTGGTGGTGTCGTTCTCGTCTCACCACCAATCCTTGATGTATCAGTGAAGCTTTAGCTGCAAGGTTAGTGACACAATGCACACACAAAATCTGATATGCTTATGATAGACATATGCATCTACAACCAGCCTTCTGAACTTTCTGCAAAAGAGGACCATAAGGTGATTACAGCCCTCATGTGTGCTCAGCGCACTAAGCAAGTTTGACTCTGGAGGGACATGATGCGAGCATGGTTTATGTGGTAGATCAAGGATGAAACTACCATGCTCGTCAATGCAGTCTTTTCCTGCCAACTCCGGAGTCAGTGCTTCGAAAGGTTCCATGGCCCAAGAATTCTCCGTCTCAAGAGAGTCATCATGGAAGCTCGATGTTGACTCTTGATCATGATCGAAAGCAACATGATATGAGCCAGAGGGGAGAGGCTAAAACTCGGTCGAGAGTGGTGATGATCGTTCATCTTCACAAAGGTGAAGAGGGTCTTCCGAGTCATCCTCATGAGGGGTAGAACATTCTACAACCTTAATGAGAACGGGCTCGGATGATGCAAATGGAGATGTATGCGTCATCTTCTCGAGCGGGTTTTTCTGTGGAAAAAGCCTTGCCATGGGATGTCCCAAACAAGGGGTAGCAGTGGCGTAAGTGGCTTCCCCAAGAATACCATCTAGGCTCCCTATGGATTCCTCAAAGAATTTCTCAAGCGGGGAGCCTAGGAGTAGATCAGGATCGAGGACATCAAAGATGTGAAAGTCTAAGCCAGCCTCAATCCCGTCTATGATGAGTGGCACGGCACTTGCAATCCCCCAACATTCAAGAACATGCCCAAAGGGGCAAGTCTCAAGGAGCATGTCGGATGGTGCTAGCAGAACTTTGCCTAAAAGAGTTTCCTCTAAGTGCCACGGCATGATGTTAACCTCCATGATGGGGTCACAAAGGGCCTCTACGGTAATCCCTCTCATAGAACAAGGAATAACCAGAGAGGATGTACTATCCCAAAATGCTTCGGAAAAGCATATTGCTCCATTTGGCCATTCCTCCTTCATGGCCTCCTCATGAAATGCTTCGTCAGGAGGATCGGGAGGCGAAGGAGATACCGTAGGTCTAGGGAAAGGATCTGTCAGAGGATGTCTAGATGGTTCAGCATGGACAAAAACGGTTTCCCTAAGCTCTTCTTCCGAGTTTCCTTGGGATTTATCAAGAAGTTTTTCTAAGGGGAAACCTAGGAGAAGATAAAAATCCATGATGTCATAGATGTGGAAATCTAACCGCACCTCTATGTCATCAATGGTGATCGGCACATCCCTAGCAATCCCTTTACATGGAAAAACACAGCGCCACCTGGGGCTATGGAAAAGTCCATCAGTCGGGATCAAGGGCACGTCACCCACCAGAGTATCCAAAAGGGTCTCTGGTATGATGCAAGCCCCAATAGTAGGGTCATGGACATCATCTACGGTGTCTCCTCTCATGGAACAGTGGATGATCGTAGAAGTCGAGCTAACCCGAATTGCTTTGGATGTATGCTTCTGAGGTGACCAATCCACTATCGTCCCATGATTCCAAACTTCATCGAGGACCTCATAAAAGTCCAACGATGCCGTAGGCTTCTCGTGCTAAGAGTGATCTGAGGTATTTCTGATGTTTTGAGAAGGATCATCCTCAAATCGGGAAGAGAACTCCGAAGGTTGAATTTCTTCTTCCTTCGATGTTCGTGGTTCGGGAGAGGGCTCAACAGAGGAATCAAGGAATTCAGAGAATGAAAGCTCAGATTCGGCTATTGAGAGACTCTCATGGACCAACTCAGACTCCAGATGGGGTTCGTTGTAAACGATATGAGAAGAAGAGGTTTCTAAGAAGAATTCTAGGATCTCTCTTCTTTCCACTAGAGTTTGGTTTTCGAACGAACCTCCAGCTAAAAGGTCGAGCTCTCATGCGGATTCCATGTCTATACGAGTATAAAAGGTGTACATCGCTATATCATCGGGTATAGACATGTCTGGGATAGATGTCATAAGATGTAGGAACCTAGCCCAAGCTGCACCTATGGACTCACCCTATAATTGCTCAAAGTCAAGGAGTTCACATGGCAAGAGCTCTATGCGTTCACAAAGGGAGAACAAGACACAAAAGTTTTCTCGTAGTTCTCCCCAATTATTCACATGCTCTGCTGTGTGGGTGTACCATTGCTTCGCTCTATCTACGAGAGAGAAAGGGAACAATTTCCACCTCAAAGTTTCATGTGTCATGCTTGGAATTACCAAGCACGAACACAAGTCCTCGAACTCCTCTAAATGAACATTAGGATCATCACTGATCGCTCCAGAGAAAGGTCGATTCCGAACCATGTCTATAAAGCCGGGACGAAGCTCGCAGCAAGATGAGGAAGTTGATGGTTGCTCTAAGACGAACTCGCCCCTAGGGGTAGAGAGGCTTTGACAGGAAGGCATCTCAAAGGGTAACGGGGGTAAAGGTAGAAGAAAAGAAACAAAAAGGATAACTCGATGGGTAACGGGGGTGAAGGTAGAAGAAAACGAAAAAGATAAATACGAGGACCACTAGGTTCGAAGATAGATACAGCAACCGTTTCCCGGCAGCGGCGCTAGAAATGCTTGTTGGCGTTTCTTAACGTCACCACTAGGCGCCGTGGTAGCGTGAGCGTGTAAGAAACTCCCGGGTACAGTGACGAGTGCGAACGAATCCGCAAGCGCACGGATACACCGTTGTAGCACTTCCCCAAGGAAGGAGAGTATTCCAAGGGTATCGTTCCAAGGAACGGTGTGCACTATCTCCTACTCTAGTATAGATGATCCAAGGACACAACACTGATTGATAGGATAGGTAGAAAGGATCTGCTCGGACCGAGCGCAGAGTCTAGTTACGTTCTCTCAGGTATAACACTCACTTAGGGCACCAAGCACAAGGCCTTTGTGCTGGCTCGAGCCCAACTCGGCATGCGACGTAAGAGGGTTAACAAAGGATCCAACAGGCTGTCACCACTGCGGCCTACCTCTACGCTACGATCGTACGTGGTCTTCGAAGGGTAGCTTATGGTCCAGACACCTTGTCTACACCACTCACTATTCCTACGAATCCGCGAGGGAGATACAGGCACTAGCTCAAGGTATGCTCTATCAGTCATGCAAGATCACGAATGCACTTTGATCTAACTAGGGACATGTAGGAGCTTCACTTTACTCTAATAGACAAGCTGGCAAACTAGATGCAAGCTTATGATCTAAGTCTACTGGATCGAAAGGGTTGTGTTCGAAGAACACAAGCCTCTAAACCAAGAACAAACGAAGAACACAAGAACACAGCAATCTAAGCATGCATACGACTTTAGTCTAAATAGGAAATATCGAAATACTCACTTTAGTCTAGTTGAAGAACAAAGGCAACGCTGAGGATCGTTCTTGAGGAAGATGTCATGAATCATGACATGGCCTCAAGCCTCCCACCTCACTTCCTAGCACTAATCCTATACAAAGAGCTCTCCTCTCCTAAAGAGAGAGGCTTCAAGCCAAAGTGAAGAGGAGGAGGAGGAGAGTGTGTTCCAAATGAGAGCCCCTCCCCTCCTATTTATAGAGGAGGGAGTGGCTTGCTCGGAGGCTCAAAGTACCCCTAAACGCCCGGGATCGCAGCAAGTGGCCAATGGGAGTCCTCCACGTGCAAGGCCAGGATGAACCGACCCTAGGGTCGGCCGAACCCCTAGGGCGGCCTCCTGGCCTTTGTTTTCCCCAGGTCGCTGACCAGTGGACCCTGAAGTCACTCCCCCGTGCATGCCAAGTTTCCCGACGGTTTTGGTGGATAAGTGGGCCCTTGAATCCATGTGATGTCCACGTGGCGATGCGTGATTCATTGGGCTTGCCTCTCTTGGATTGATGACGTCAGTGATCCAGGGGAATCCTAGGTGGCATCCCCTCATTGGCTGAGCTTGAAGTACTTGGATCAAAGACTTGTGCTTTTACTCCTCTTTCTAGTGCTAATCACCTGTATTTACATAATCACCAACACTTGTGGAAATGGTTAGTTTAAGCCCCATTCTAGTATTGATGATCCTTTTACACTTATTTTATGCAGGTATTGATAGTGTAAAAGCAGCACTTTTCGACCGTCAATAGATTTGTAACACCCTAATTTTCAAATTTTTGCTTAAATAAAATTTGCTAGCAACATTGCTTGAGTTTAAGGACTATAAGGTTGCTTATTCCTTCTTAGGCATTTAATTGTTTATTAATTAATTAAATAATGAATCATAGGAATTTATTGTGGCATTCATGCCGGTGCATTATTTTGATTGGTTGAATTTAAACTCAAGTTTGAATTCAAATGATTGATTCAAGTTTTAAAATCTTTTGTTTGAAATCCTTTTCAAAATGTTCAAAATCATTTTTCCTCCCTCCCTCTCTTTTCTCTTCTTTTAGCCCATGTTCTCCTTTCAGCCCAGGAGCTTTGCGCAGGCGCAGCTTCAGTTTCAGCTCACGCCGTGTAACATCCATGAAATTTGGATGTTTTTCCATGAGTGAATTTTCGCAAAATTTTAAAACTTTTTGATTTAACATGTGTGTCCCCCAAATTTTATCCCAATTTGCTAGCTCTCAACTCAAATTCCAAATAAAATAAAACCATATAAAATTATTTTCAAATTAAGGTGTAATTGTGATTTGGATTTTCTTGGATTTTATTTGGAGTTCAAATTGTGTGGTGTTTGAATTTGAAAGTGATTCAAATTCAAACTTATACTTCAAACTATTTTGCAAAAACCTATTTGTAGCTCTAACAACTATCTTGGGCCGCAACCCAGCGGACAAAGTCCACTAGGGGCCCCTCAACCCTGCAGCCAAGCCAGCCCACCAAACCCAAAGACGAGGTCTACTCGTCACCCCTCAACTCCGCCGGCCCGCTCACGCCTCCAGCCCAGCCAAACCGTCAAAGTCTACCGGACCACCTCCTTCTTTCCCTGCCGGCCTGCACCAACCGCCGGCCCGCCTTGCCTTTCGGCCCGTCTTAAACCGCAGCCCGCTTACCACCTACCACCACCGCCATGACGCTGCCATGTGGGCCCCGCCTGTAAGCGCCACCCTTGTCCCCTTTTCTTCCTCCTGCTGACGCGAGGCGATGGCGACCGGCGCGCCCCCGCACTACGCTCGCCCTTGCCGCCGGATGCCCGCCACGTACCCCGTGCACGGAAGCCAAAGATCACCGCCATCCAACAGGTGCTCGGCCGCGGCCTCCCTGCGAACCCTAGTCCTCAGGGTATAAAACCCCGGTGCCACAGGCCCTTCCTTGTTCTCCCTGGAGCCGCCGCCGCAAAGCCTCCTCAAGAAAACCCAAAAGCCCCTGCTGTGCTGTTGGTCGAAGGGAGGAGTAGAGGGCGTCCGCGGCGACGCCGACCGAGAGGACGCTCGGATGGGGAGGATGGAGCACCGGATGAGGATCGCGTCGTGCCGACGCCAGGGACCGGGAAGCAGAGGAGCTCTGGAGCGTGGCTGGACCGCGCACTCGCCATCGGGCATCACGGTGCCATCGACGACGACCTCGACGGCTGCGAGCACGAAGGAAGCCGAGCCGGGGACGACGCCAACGCCCGAAGCCTCGACACACTCGGCCTGCCAGCGTCGAACCGCCACTGCACCGACATCTTCCCGCCTCGCCGTGAACCTCCTCAAGCCCCTGGTGAGCACAACCCGTACCTGGCCCTGCTCTGAATCCCCGAGCCTTTCCCCTCTTGTTATGCTCTACACTGCTCTGTTCCTCTGCTGTATGACCCGTCGCACCGTGCGGCCTCAACCCGTGCCCATGGCCGCCGAAATCTGTGAGCCGGCCGTCGAGCCATGTGGGCTAAACCGCAACGACTCGGCCTCCGCGCCGCGAAATCGTGCAGGTGCTGCGCCGCTCTGCCGCGTTTTGCCACACCGCGCACTTCCCCTTTTTACCTCGTGCGCGCCGTCTTGCCGCCATGCCGCTTCACGCCGCGCAGCGTCGCGCCGTGGCCGACGCCGGGATGCGCGCTGTCTGAACGCTGGCCATCGAGCCATGCTCTTTTTGCAGGTGCTGCTCTGCGCTCGCCGAACCGCCGAGCAGAGCCCCTTTTCGCCGTGCCTGCTCTGTTTCGGCATGCCCAAGACGTGTTCGATGATATGCTTAGGGCCTCTGGACCTACCCTTGGGCGCCGTGGTTGCCGGATCGGCCTTCGCGCCGTGTTCCCTTGCTGGCGCCACCATGCCGCGCTCCTCGCCGCCCTGTTGCGTCGCGGCCCCGTCGCGCGCCGCGCTGCGCTGCAGGCCGTGCCGTCGCCGCTGTTTGCCTCGCCTCCGCTCTGCCGTGCCTCCGCCGCGCCACCTTGCTGCTCCGCACCGAGCGCCCCCTCTTTGCCACCGCAGGCCAAGACGCGGAACCAAGACCTTGAGCCGCGCACACCGCCGTCCGCCGAGCGCAGCTTTGCTGGCCGCCGAGTTGTCCGCCGGTGGAAGAAACACCTGGGTCTTGGACCTTGGCGGGGCTTGGATGGCCGCGCGTGACCTAGCCGACCCACCTTTAACCTCACCGTATCACCCATGATCTCACCTCCGCTCGCCGTGCGTCGCTGCTCGCCGGAGCGCTGCGCCAGTCCGCGCCGGCGGCGCCCTGCCGTGACAAGGGGGACCTGTGAACCCCAGTCAAGTCCAGGGTGCTGGACCGGACTTCTGCGAGAGACTTTAGGGAGTTCTGGGCCTTTTAGCCCATAAGAGCCCAAGCCGGCCTGACGAACCAGCCCGTCAAGCTTAGCAGACCTTAAAAGAGTACAGGGAGGTCTACCAGACTTGTTCAACTTTGGGCCAATCTGGGCCAGCCCATTGGGCTACTAACACTTTGGGCCCAACTCGGCCCACTAACCCACTGACCGCTGACGTCATGCTGACGTCAGCATTATTTTAATAAAATTATTTTCTGATTTTATAAATGATTTACTAAATGTTTTATAAATCCTTTTTCCTTTAAAAATTCAGAACTAATTATCCGGAGCTCCGAAAATTATGAAACCACTTGCGTTGGTTTCATAATTCCGAGACGCTCGCCGCTACCCTATCCTTATCTGCTCTCGCCCTTGAACCGAACTCCTTTTGCCCCGCATGCTTGGAGAAGAATTCGTGACCGATGCCTGCCACTGCGCTATTGTGGGTCTGGGACGCCGGATCCCCGCAACTAGCCACTGGCTTGCCACGGACGGGGATGACTTCCCCGAGACACGTTCACACTATTTTCCTTGCTTGCACCGCCTCCACCGCCTTGTGCCGCAACCCGCATACCCGCTCTCTCTTTGCCTTGCATCGAGCTGTGTAGCACGCGACGTACCCAGCGTTAGTAACCCGGAAGGCCGCATGTGATGGACGGTCGTGCCTTGAGCAGAGGCCACTGCTTCAAAGCACGGCAACCCCGTGTTGCAACCTAGTTACTACACCATGTGTATCGTCGTATTGTTAGCACTTGCTCCACCGTGCTCCCGAGCACGCCTTACTGCGTCACCATCCTTTTATCGACCACGAGTCGATCCTTTCCTTCTCTCGGTGTTGCCACCGCACGCCTTGTTCTGTTAAAGCCTTGCCTGACTCGATTCGCCTTACTCCTCTCTCTTCATCCTCTGAGTTTCCGCATCGTTGCACCTATCTGTTTCACTAACACCTTGCAGGCGCAACCACCAAGATCCTTAGCCTTTGACCGGCAACCCAACCTTGAACTAACCCTTCTCTCTAACTTGTTTTCTAGTAAACAAAACTAGTGGCTTAAAACTATTTTAATATAAAACTAATTACTTTGATTTCCTTAATTTAAGCTAGTGCTGCCTGTAGCTAGTTTGGATTTATTTGGTTCTTTAATGCTTCTCTTTGGAGTTTATTTGCAAATAGACCCTCGTTGTTTATTTATTTTTCCGAATCTAGGATTTCCCCGGAGTCGAGGAGACAAGTCAGAAGATCAAGTACGGCTACGGAAACTACGACAACTACTTTTACGCAGGTGTTCACGCCCGACCATCTTTGAATGCCCATTAGGCATGGCTATTTTAGAACTGCTAGTGCTTTATTTAATGCATAGAGATGAATATGATGAAACCGTGCATAGCCTCTTTTACATACTTGTCCTTGATTGACCTACTACTACTATGCTATGTATGCGTGATGATACGCTGAGCTTGCTATGCATGTGTGGGATTATTGTGGTAGTTTCTTGGCGTGTGTTGGGAAAACCGGCAGGAGAAGGTGTTTTGGGATATTTTGGCGGGGGTGAGCTCGAGACAACCCGATCTGGGATCGGGGGCCAGGGATCGTCTTCTCGGACGTTGCCCAGTTTGGTGCCTATGGCGGGTAGACTGTTTTAGGAGCACAGGTGTTGGGGATTTCGTGATGACTTGGAGGATATGAGCTCGCCCCGGTCTGAAACCGAGTGGGTCGCCTGTTACACGGGACTTTCGTACACACCACCTCGCCGAGAGTGGGGATAGGGCCGTTCGACCCTAGCAAGTGCGGTACCATACCTGCCAGCAGGATAGCGGGGTATCAGTGGGGGAGAGGTGGGAGTGAGTCCACCCTCTCAGTGCGACTCCCGTGTGGCCACACGGGGGCATTTTCACAGTTCTGGGGTGGTCTTCTGCGGGGGACCGCATCGAGACCCGGATGCAGGATGGAACCGTAACTCCTAGGTGTTCGTTCGGTAGGATGGGCTCGGTCGACTTGCTACCGTCGGGTGCCATTCCGAGTTGGGTACTGGTGTACACGCTCTGCAGAGTTTAGATCTATACGTATAGCCGCGTCCTCGGTCATGGACATGCCCGTTGTTTCTCCGACTCTTACATTTTGGGATTTCTACCTCCCCCTTATAGGATGAGAGTGTATGGTGAGCCGTGGTTGTATTCGGGGAGAGGAGAGTTGCTCCCTCTACCTCGCGGATCCGAGTGCAACCATTGAGGTGCGAGGAGTGGGAGTTCTCGCACCGACCCTAGATGGAGATAGGTGATGGTGACGGAGATCTGGGTGACCAGGTGTATCCGTTTGCGGATGAGAGTTATGGGATTTGGTGGGAATTGGAGATTCTATTCTTTATGAGATGCTGCTGCTGCTGCTTAGGAAACCCCAGCTCTTACCTCATACCTTTTTATACCATTAGAGGTAGACCACTTAAAGCTTGCATACGGTTGGTGACGTGAACCTATCCCATTCCTTGGGGATAGATTGTGAGTGTGCAGGACTGGACTTGGAGCGAAAGTCCACTTTCGAAGAATCCATGGAAGGAGGGTTCGTCGCTACGCTCAAGGATGCCTGTGGTGAAGATCGAGGATGAAGCCCTGAAGCCCTAGCTACCGCTGCGGAGTTTCTTCTTGTCGTTTAGCCCAAGGGGCATGTACTTAAAATCGTATACCGAGTTGTAATCGGTTGTAAATACTATGTTTTGTACTCTGACTTCGTTGTATGACTGTGATATTTATCTGTGATGAATGCCTGTGCGTGATAGCGTCTGATCCAGGGACTATCACGAGACAGAATGCTGGGTTTTCTGATTTTGAAAACCCAGGGCGTTACACGCCGGCCCGTGGCGCCTCCCCCCTTTCCCTTTCCTCACGGCCGCTGACAGGTAGGGTCGGGGAGTCATCCCCAACCTCCGTCCCGTGCCCGAGCCGGACTCCGTCCGAACAAGAGTTCCACGGCCGCACACGCGCCCGTCTGCCTCGGCTTCGTGACCCGCACATCAAGGCATAGCGCTGGCCTATTTAAAGGTGCCGCAACCCGGCCTAGGACCCTAGCCGCAAGAACCCTAGCCCCTGTGCCCCTCTGCGCCGCCGCGAACCCTAGAGCGCCACCGCCGTGTGGATCCGCCACCTCGCCACTCGTACATCATCGTGAGACCGCCCTAGAGCACCGCACGAGGGTAAGGAAGCTTACGGTGCTACATGTTTTCGTCCGGATGTTCTGGTTCGCGCACGTGAGCTCGCCGGAGTTGGCTTCTAGCACCGCCGCCGCTGCGCCGAGCTACACGTCACCGTCGCCGCCTGTCTTCCGTCCCTGTGCCCCTGGTTGTGTTCGCTGCCTCGCTAGCTACAGCCCGGTGTGAACCACATCAAAATTGGAGCACCCCAGCCCCATATCGATCTAGCTCGCCGGAGTCCCGCCGCTGCGCCGCCGCTCGCCGTCGTCCTCGCCGCCGCTCGCACCTGCACGCATCTGTGGTCGTTAGATCTGGATCCAGGGGCTCAGATCGGCCCTGACCGGGTCAATACCGGTCAACCCGGTGTGTTTCCCGTGCGCCCCTGTGAGTTTTGCAAAAACACCCCTGTGCTTTCTAAATTTGCAAGCCGGTCCTTCCACCTCACAAAGACCCTTACCAGTAGGTCCTTTTTCTTCCGTTTTAGCCCTTGGCCTTTATAGCTTTAGTAGCTGAGGTCCAGTCCTTTAGATTTTCACCCAGGCCCTTAGGTTTTTATGTTTAACTATGTTTTAGCCCCTGTTTTCTTATAGTTAGGCCCCTGGAACCTTAGATTCTTCACAGATAGACCCTTGCACCTTCTTTTGGCCATATCTTTTCCGTTTTAGCTCCGTTTTTAGCGTTCTTTATGTCCAAACAATCGTATCGAAGTGTAGATTAGTTTTATGCCCCTGTTTAGTTCTGTTTGTATTGATTGATGCCTGTTTCTTAATTTGTTCTATTGTGTGATTGTATGTGATGGATGTGCTGCGTAGAGAGCGAACCGTTCGTGGAATTCGAAGAGCAAGACTTCCAAGTGTCTGAGCAGCAGCACGATTCAGTTGAAGGCAAGTCTACCTTGATGCATTCCTATTTTCCTATATAACATGCATTTAATTCACTATATTTACCTTTGCTTGCATTAACTTGATGGGTCCCAATTAAGGTTCGACTAGATGCTTATACCCTATACCTTGATCAACTGGGTTTACTTTATTGTTGGGTAGTTCTCACTATGCTTTACCTAGTTACATAGTGGTATTAATGAAACTTTATTAATCTTGATTTACTTATGTTATACCTTCATTAATATAAGACCATATGTTAATTGGAACATGGAGAACCACCCAGGACAACAGTGCAACCACAAGAGCTAAATGGCTCTAGCCTCGGCTAATTAAGTAGTGACCCTGGTTAGGAGTGGCTTTCCCTGATAAGGACAAGGGGCGGTGGTACTGTGGGGTATGGACTCGCTCTAGCGGGGAGTTGGGCTTTGCTAAGACACGGTACCCGCTAGGGGACTTTATACCTTGCTAACTGATCCGGTAACCTTGTGGGTTGCAACTTCCTGGGGAAGCTTTGTAAAGGCCTCATAGCATCCCTATGCGATCACACCTCGGTAGTGTGGTATGATGCCTGATCAGCATCGCGTGGTTGGGTTTAAAGTTCTATGAACTTTTATGCGACTTGTGGTGAAAGTGTACAACCTCTGCAGAGTGTAAAACTAACCGGTTAGCCGTGCTCACAGTCAAGAGCGGCCTGGACCCTCACGTGATTAAACTATGGAATATGATATTAATCTGATGCATTCTATCTTTACTTATGTTTATGATCTCTATTTTATCTTAAGGGTTGGTATGAACTTACACTGTATAGTAATTATGTTGCTAATAAAATTTGACCAACTGAAATGCTGACTCACTTAACCATCAGCCATCCACAAAAAGTCTTGCATGTTATATATCTTTTCCGCTTGCTGAGTACGGCATGTACTCACACTTGTTTCCTTTATTGCAACTACACTACTCGGATTGCTGCTCAGACTGGGAGAGGTTTGAAGACTGTCCCGGAGACTTTGGCGAGTTCTAGGCGATCGTGTCTTCAGTCAGCTGCCTGTGGAGGCATTCGTTCCGCTGCTAGAGACTCTATTTTGTTTAAGTTATGAGACTGTCGGTCTGTAATAAGTTTAATACTCTCTTTACATTTGAGACACTGTCTTTTGGTATTCACGATGTCATTATATGTGTGAAACTTGATCCTAGCGCACATATAATCTAGCATTCGAGTTTTTCTTTAAACTTGGCTGTGACACTTACAGAGCAGCACGAGGCACCACGGTCTTTTCTCCCAGTATATCAAAGAATGTGGGCACCGCTGGCTCCACTGGGACACTCTTTACCGGTGGCACGCTTCCTGGTGCCGCGGTTTCTTGTTGTTCAGGCATCACCATCTCTACGATTGATGATTGAACCATCTCAGGTTCTGTCGACCTTGCCGGGCTACTCACGGGTACATGAGCAGTACTCTCGATAACCTGCGCAAGTCAAAATTACAAGTCATTACAAAGAGTACAAGTATTCAACAAGATATTGGCTACTTAAGTTCTCGAAACTAACAGTAATGGACGGCAGGGCTGTGATTTTCTTCACAGCGCGTTTTCCCACAGTGGTCCTCTTCTTCCCCGGCAGTTGTGTCACATCATCTGCAAGAGATGTAGCCGGCCTCTTCAACACTCTTGCGGAAACACCACTGGGGATCGGCGCTCCAGAGTACCCATAGCGAGCCTTCACTTCAAAACGCTGTTGAAGTGTCTGCTCGTCGTCATCACTCGAGGAGGCGTCCTCCACCAACACTTCCTCTTCCCCTTGAGCAGAACGACTACTCTCGGGGGCTTGAGCCTCAACTTGAGACGGCTCTTCCTCTGGTGCTTGTAGCGGATCACAGGGGCGAGGAGGAGGGATGGAGACAAATTTCAGAACATCCTCCTACAAAACAAGGCAAATTTCTAAGTTCACGACTACTTTTAATAAGTACTCGGGAGCTAGTTTGCAGATACTGCACTGAACTCTTGGACAACTGCTGGAATTCCATGAAGGTTCTTGAAGATCTTCTGCAGCCTTTCCATCACGAGATCATCGCCGATCTCCTCTGCAGACAATCTCGAGCCATCTCGAAGACCCGTGTACTTGTACCCTAGATGCCCCCGCTGCATCAAAGGTTGTACTCGGTGCTTCATGAAGCTGAAGGCTACCCTCTCAGCTGTCAAGCCTTGCGCCTTCTTCTGCGCAATCTTCGCCAGCAGCTCTGGAATCTGGATGCACTCTTCCATCGATGGCTTGTCCTTCCAGAGCCTATCGTACACTGGTGCAAACATGCTTGGCTTGGGCAGCTGAGGTGGGGCGTTCTCAATATAAAACCACTTGGTCTTCCAATATTGATTGGAATCTATCAAGTCATACTTGAAGTACAACTCTTGTGCCTTCTGGCGCATCTGAAGACCAGCTCCACCGACTACTACTGGGAAGTTAGCGTTGGGCTGTGGCTTCAACCGGAATATCTTCCTAAATAAAGCCCAATGTGGGCGAACTCCAAGAAAAGCTTCATAGAAGTGCACGTACATTGCGATCTGGAAGATGCTGTTCGGATTCAAGTGCACGTGCTCCAGCTTGAAGAAGTCGAGGAACCCTCTGAAGAAATCCGAGGCTGGCAGGGTCAACCCACGCTCGACGAAGTGGCCAAACATTGGGATTTCATCTGGAGTCTTCTCCATGGGCCACGCATCCCCAGTGGCGGAGCTCCAGCCTGCGACTGCCTTCTCGCGCAGCAAGCCAGCAACCTCAAGGGCCTTGATGTCATCCTCCTTCATCTTGTACTTCTTCCAAGAGGCGGCCTGACTTGGTGGTTTCTTGATCACCACCGTCTTGTATTTTGGCTCCGGCAACTGATTGTTGCCGCGACCAGATTTCTTCTTCTCCATCTGTCCCTTGGACGGCGCAGACTTCATCCTTCCAGCTACAAGAGTCTTCTTTCGCATCTACTCGGGAGCTGCGAGGGGGTGGAGGTGGAAGCACTTGGCGGTGTAGACGCTCAAACTCTGTGGCGGCTACGGGTGTTAGGTTTTTCTTTCTGGATCTAAGGGCAAATGGAAGCAATGAAACCCTAAGGGATACCCTCTCTGGTATTTATAAGCCAAAACCCTAATGGTTCGACCTGGTGACCCTTCGTATTCAACAGATTGGTTTCACACAAGGAAATATTTTTCGGCTAAGTCAGTGGACTCTGTACAATTTCCAAGACTTGCTCGGCTCCATCTCGGGGGCTCGACTACTCGATGGGATTGGTTTTCACTCAGCTACAGTTCACTGAATTCAGACCACCTTCTACAGTCAGATTAGATCCTTCAATTCGAGTAAGTACTCGACTCAAGGATCGGGGGCTCCGTGCCACGTGTCCTTCAGTTTTTCTCAGGATTTCATGGGATTATTTGACAAAGATTTCAGATTGACCCTCAGCTTGAATTGTCAATTCGAACTAAGGCTCGGGGGCTACATCCATATGGGATGTGATTTTAGTAATCGCATTCCCATATGATTTCTTCGGATTTTCTACGAATTTTTCGGAGCAAGATCAAATGCTAGAAGATTGACCTTCATTTTGAATCCTGGATCTTTGATGCAAAGATTTCAAGAACGAAGCGGGTATTATTGAAGATCTTCAAGGGAAGTACTCGAGGACGCTTGGGAACAACTCGAGAAAACTTCAAAACTACTCATGGAGTTAGCTGGAGTACCTTCCAGCCTCGTGATGATTAAGTATTATTGAAGATCGAAGCTTGCAAAACTCGGGGACGCTTGGGAACTACTCGTGGAGACCTTCAAGACTACTTGGAAGCATCACACTCGACTACAAAGTACTCGGGGGCTTGTCGACCGGGCATCCCTGGGCCCACCACACATGTGGGCCATACCCGGGAGATAAGGTCCTACATACCTGGACTACTCGACTAGTGGGCCACGGTGCAGGTTTACCGTGGACCACAAGGCAAGACAAGACGGACAAGGACTTGTACTAAGATTAGGATAGCTTTCTATAACTCGTATAAGCTACTCCTAGTCCTACTCGAATAGTACTCTTGTACCAATCCGACTTGTAACCCTGCCTCCCGTGCATATAAGGTGAGGCAGGGACCCCTCTCAAAACATACGCAATCAATACAGAGCCACGCAGCATACAGGACGTAGGGTATTACGCACATTGCGGCCTGAACCTGTCTAATTGTGTGCCCCATGTCTCATCATCATGTTCCTGATCTCGGCGAGCCCTACCGTACAATCTACTACTTAGGGTATCCCGTGGTAGGCTCGGTGTCTAAAACACTGACACACGCGTCGGGATCGCAGGCTTGGTGTCGAGGCTACGCAAGGTGCGGTTGCTGGACGCCCGTTCGATGGAAAGGCTGTCAAGTTTCCAAATATGCCATTCGAGGGGTTGTATCACCTAGAGGGCATTCTAGTCATTTACCCCTACCGGAGGACCTCATATAAAAACTAAGGTGGAAGGGTTGTTGGCAGCCATCTCTTGGGCTTTAGGGTTTTCATTTGCTCTAGGCAATTTCTCTTTTTAGTTTCCTATTTTCTCTAGGACTAGCTTGAGAGCTTCATGAGAGATCTTGAGAGAGGGATGGATGCTAGGGAGGCAAGCTAGACCTTGTATGAATTTTTCCTTCGATGTATAGAAGGTTCGGCGTGGTTCCTCTAGCTCTTATGGTGGTGATTCTCATTTTTCTTTTTGTGGATTTTCGGAGCCTTTTCTTGGCGATTTTCTCTTGGTGGATTTGAGGCCTTCACTTTGCGGATTTGGTTTTGGATGTATCCATGAGCCCCTTGTGGTTCTTTTCCTTGTGATCCCCCCTCTAAATCCATGGGTTTGGGTGCTCGATTTTGGGGTTTTGTTTTGGTTCCGGGAAAAGGTGTTCTTGGTGTTCATCCTCCGATTCCTATTGATTGAGTGGATCTTTGGAGCCGATCTCTTAGGCATGGCTTGTCCATGAAGTGATACACCTATCCCCAAAGTTTTACTTCAATTCGTGGCGCGAATCGGGAGATCGAGGCATCGGAAATTGGGAGTTGACTCGCGGGTGGAGTTCATCCCGAGCAGCCCAGGCGTGACCGGTCAGACTGGTGCATCCCACCGGTCAGACCGGTGTGGCCTGCTGTGGCTGTTTCTCGGGGAGTTCTTTTCCTGAGTGTTGGTTGAGATCTTGGCTTGTTGCTGTCTCAGTTTTGTGGAGTTTTGGCCCTTGGGAGATCGGTTTCTTGCAGTTGGGATTTCCTGAGCTAGACCGGTCAGACCGGTGGTGTGCATCGGTTAGACCAGTGCAAAGCTTCCAGTGGGAAAATCTCCTTTGCTGCTGTTGATGGTGCTGCTTGTTTGCAGAGTGCTTCTGGAGCAAGTTTAGCTGTAGAGAATTTTTGGTGTGCTCGGGTTTTGGAGTGTTTTCGCTTGCCTGGTAGATTTCAGGATTTCTCTCTGTTGCTCCACATCTTGGAATTGACATCTAGGTCTGCTGGACAAATTTGGGAGGATTCTGAGCAGGTTCCTCTGGACCGGTCTGACCGGTGTAAGCAGGTTGCTGCTCGAGGTGTTTTCCGCTGCGTGTTCGAGTAGCTTGGATGTGTGGCTAGCTCCTAGGTCCAGTAGCACTCCAGTGGCTACGTGGACTTGGCTAGCGAGGTGTCGAGGACTCCGGAGTTGTGTTTGGGACCATAGGCCGAGTTCGTCTCTTCGAAGAAGAATTTTTATCGGCTCCCATTCACTCTCCCTCCTCTCTGGTGGCCATTCTGGTCCTTCAAATATCTTGTCCAAACTTCACTTTGTTTGTGAGATATAAAAATAATAAATTTCTTGAAATTTATTATTTTTATATCTCACAAACGAAGTCGAGTTTGGACAAGATATTTTACAAGGTTATGTATCATCATATCATCTACAAGTGTGATTTTTTAAAAATTTAGACAATATTTTTGATGTGGTTTGGACGGGTTTTCACAAGGAGGTTGGTTTGCACCTAATATGTTTTTTTTAGAATTTGGATATCCGAAACTTTACGGGTTTGGGGCGGATTCCAAATTTCACCAGTGGAGGTCTATTGGAGCCCCGAAAAGATTTATTTGTGTTGTTTTCCACTTATATTGAACTTGTAGTCGTTTTCATTTGAAGTCATCTTGTGGCTCAAATAATTGATATATTGTACAGATCTAGATACCAAAAACTTAGATCTGGACAATATATCTTTTTTTAGTCACAGGATGACTTCAAATGAAAAAGTTTGAACTACAAAGTTATAGATCTCATCGAAAGCTACGAGTTTCGTATAAAGTTTACCTCCATCGGAGTTCATACAAAAAGCTACAATTGTTTGAAATCGAACTGACCTTACCGTCATGAAGCACGGTGGTTGCAGATGCTACAGTACCGCACGGAGGGTACTGTTCACAACCGTTGTACCCCACGGCGGTTTGACACTGCAGCACCTCCAACCACGGTGCCCCATAGCGGTTGGTCCCTACCGCCATGTGGTACAGCGGTTGTAGTATAGTCTTACCAAATTTGAGATCCATTGTATATTTTTGAAAAATCAAAAACTAGTATAAAAAATAAAAATTCCGCAAGTCTGCAACGCTCACTTGACCTGGGGACGGGAGGCCCAACGAGCAAAGTACCTAACTGTTATTCGGCTGTTTTCGTATTGGGCCTGCGAGCCCGTCTCTCTAGCTGGGCCCGCGTGCCAGCTCATGCTGCTACTTATATAACAGAACTTTTTTTAAGACATGCAAAGCACGTTTTTCATTAAGAGAGGAGAAAAAAGGTTTGCCGGTTTAGGCTACAACAGGGCACGGGGCCCAAAGAAAAGAAGGAAAATGGTTTACACCGCCCTCACTGGGCGAACACCTAACAGCCTCGCGAGCGGGAGAAAGCCCGTGCGCGCCCAAGCCATAGCCTCATCTAGGATCGCCGGCACGAGCGCCACCGGCATGAGAGCTTCCTTGTCATGAACGCGCCTGTTCCGCTCCTTCCAAAGCGACCAAGCGACCAGCCAGACGAAGGAATCGAAGCCTTTCCTTCGTGCCTTAGCGACCTATTTCCTGGCGGAGCACCACCATTCGGCGAACCTCACCGGACGATCCGGAGCCAGGTTCTGAAGGAGAATATGCCTGAGTGCCAAGAACCATGCCTCTCTAGAGAAGACACAGTCCACAATCAGGTGGTCCAAAGTTTCAGAATCCTGTGCGCAGAGCGTGCAGGTGTCCGAATCCCTTAGCCCGTGACGAGAGTCGGTCAGAGGTCCAGCAATGGCCGTGCAAGACTAGCCAGGCGAAGAACTTGCACTTCCCTGGCATGTGAACCTTCCAGATCTGGCATGCTCCGAGGATCTCAACACGACCAAGAAAAAGGGTGGAGTAGGCCGAAGTCGAGGAGTAAACTCGACTAGGCGACCACTTCCACATGAACCTGTCAGGCTCCGACGTGAGCCTAACCTCCTGCAGTAGGTCCCAGATGATAAGGTACTGCAGGACCACCTGCACAGTCCGTGCGTGGGTGACGTCGGCGACCCAGCGAATCCCGGTCGCCCCCACCTGCAGGGCCTCAGCGACAGTGCGGGACCGACGCACCATCGGCGAGACCGCTGCCCAGAGGTTGGGTGCCAAGGATTTAACAGAGCACCCGGAGATCTAGCTGTCCTCTCAGAAGAGTGCGCAGGTACCGTCCCCAACCTCCATAGAGATGGAGGCGTTGAAAAAGGCCTGAGTGGCCTGGTCCACTAGGAAACGGAATGCTGCCCACGTCCGGTCCGGGTCAGTCCTCGCCAGCCAGAGCCAGCGAAGGCGCAAGGCCGTACCAAAGGCACGGAGGTTGGGTAGGCTGAGTCCCCCGTAGCGAGTGGGGCAGGTGACATTCACCCAAGCGACCAGACAGCGACCGCCCGAGGCCACCTCTGTGCCGGACCAGAGGAAGCCGCAGATGAGAGTTTCTACTGCGCGTAGTGCCCAAGGGGAGATGGAGATCACCATCGAAATATGTACCGGGATGGCAGAGAGGGTGGATTTGGCGAGGACGAGGCGACCACTGCGGCTCAACAGTCTGCCTTGCCAAGGAGGAAGGCGCCTGGCGACCTTATCGACCAGTGGCTGCAAAGCCGCCTTGGGGAGGCTTTTGATAGATAGGGGTACCCCAAGGTAGGTGCAAGGGAAGTCGGCGATGGTGCAGGAGAGGATAGAGCGAACCAAGGATAGGTGCTCCTCGGAGCAGTTGATGGGGTAGACCTGGCTCTTGGTGTAGTTTGCCGCCAAGCCATCCGCGCTCTCGAAGAGCGACAACACCGCCTTGACGACCCGCAGATCGAGCTCGACTGGGGAGAAGAAAGTGACCACATCGTCTGCATAGAGAGAGGCGCGAAAGCGGATGCTCCTCCCTAGATCTAGAAGAAGACCACGTGATTCCGCCTTGTGGAAGAGGGTATGGAAGCATTCCATGACCAGCACGAAAAGCATGGGGGAGAGGGGGTCTCCTTGGCGCAGGCCTCGACCATGGCAGATCCGCTGCCCAGGGGCACCATTAAGCAAAACCCTGGTGCTAGCAGTGGACAGAATAACCGAGATCCAATCGTTCCATCTGCATGGGCAGCCGACTGCCAAAAGGAGCTCGAGAAGAAAGATCCAACCGTCCGAGTCGAAGGCTTTGGCTAGATCAATTTTGAACATGATCCTAGGAAGCTTTCGACAAGAGAGCGTTCTCGCCGTGCCAAGAACGTAGCGGAAGTTATCGTGGATGAGGCGACCTTTGATGAAAGCACTTTGGTTGGGCGAGATTAGAGAAGAGAGGTACGGGGCGAAACGGTTAGCTGCTGCTTTGGAAAAAAGTTTCCCAAAGCTATGGATTAGACTGATGGGGCGGAAATTAGAGAGAGCGACCAGGTCTGGTTTTTTGGGCAAGAGCATGAGGAGAGCACCATTCAGGTGGTGGAAGCTGCGGAAGTCCATGTCAGAGAGAGCGTTGAACGCCCGTAGCACATCACCTCTGATGATCGACCAGCAAGATCTATAGAATCGACCTGTGAAACCATCTGCACCCGGAGCCTTGTCCAACAGGAGGTCTTTGACCACCTCCCAGACCTCGACCTCAGTGAAGGGAAGGCCAAGGTCCTCCAGGTCCAGCCGCAGGAGGCCCAATTCCTCAAAGTCGAGGGCGTAGGAACGCTCGTGGTTGGTACCCAGAATTCTGTCGAAGTAGTAAAAGGCTGCCGTGGCCTTTTCCTCTTCTCAAAAAATAGGGCGACCATCGACCAGGAGTGAGGGGATGAAATTTTTTTCTCCTGCGGTGGTTGGCATGGAGGTGGAAAAGTTTAGTGTTAGCGTCCCCCTCACGGAGCCACCTGAGGCTAGACTTTTGCCGAGCGATCGTTCGCTGCAGTGAGGTCAGACCTAGGTAGCGGAGTTTGAGGAATCGCCGTAAAGAAAGCTCCTCAGGGGTGAGCGGCCGTGAATCCTGTGCGACCTCTAGACGGAAAATGACCTCCTTGGCAATCTGGATCTGCAGGCAAATGCTACCGATCGCCTTGGAGCTCCATTTTACCAGTGCCTTCGCTGTCTCACGGAGCAGGTGGTCGATCATACGTAGCGGGTCTGCATCAGGGCGCGGCCCCGACCAGATCGCCTTAACGGTGTCCAAGAAACCTTCAACCTTGGGCCATAAGGCCTGGAAGGTGAAGCGTTTCTTGGAGTGCACCCCATAGTCGAGAAGGAGGAGAAGGGGGGCATGATCGGAGCACCTAGAAGAGACAACATGCAGGGCGGAAGAGGGGAAAAGAAGTTCCCAGTCCTGGGAGACAAAGACTCTGTCAATATGCTCGAGCGTAGGGTGCGACCTCTCGTTGCTCCAGGTGAAGAGGCGACTCTGGAGGTGTAGCTCAAGAAGTTCGAGGTCGTTGAGAAAACGGCGGAAGCGACCCATCATTCTACGCGAAAGGCGGCCATTGTTCTTGTCGGCCGCCTGATAGATGAGGTTAAAGTCTCCGCAGAGAACCCATGGTCCAGAGAGTGTGGGACGAAGGGTACGAACCTCTACAAGGAAGGAGACTTTATCCTCATCTGATTGCGGGCCGTAAACAGACGAGAGCCACCAAGACTGAGAGGGTGCGGAGAGCAGTGCGACCTTCACCGTAACATGGTGAATGCCAAGGGAGGGGGAGGAGACGATCCAAGTGTCCTTGCGCCAAGCGACCAGAATACCACCGCGGGTGCCCACTCCCGGCAACGCAACATAGTCAATGTCGAGGCCTAACATATCAAGCATTAAGGAGGGGGGTACATCGGCGAGCTTAGTCTCTTGCAGACAGAGAAGAGAGACATGCTCAGAAGCTACCAATTCGCGGACCACTGAGCGTCTAGCACGCTGGTTAAGTCCACGGACATTCCAAATAGAAAGGTTTACATCCATTAAAACCTGAAAAGAAACGACCACGCGACTAACGCAGACTCAGGCCTGCGCGTCGACGACCAGCTGCTATTCGAAGAAGAGCTCTCGAACTGCCGCCTGGAACTCGTCGTCATCCAGCACAGAGCACTGGAACGACCCCTCGACCTGGGCACCAAAGAGCTCTCGGATAGCTCTGCAGTGCTCCTCCGACAAGCCCACCACGAAGAGCCTGGTGTAACGCTGGAACGCGTCAGTGTCGAGCACCTCGTCCGGCCCGACGACCCCCAGCTTCCGCATCAGCAGGTTCTGCCCTGCGGTGACCGGGTTCAGGCCCCGGGCCTTCGAAACCACGGCAAGACGACTGCTGCGGTGAAGCGTGGCGAGCGGAGGGCAGACCTTCGCTCGGCGACGGCGCGGGGCCCCCAGAACCGGAGGCGGAGGTGGCCGCTGCAGGGAGGCACAGAAGTCCGCTACCAGTGACTCAAGGTCATCCTGAGAGGGTCCCTCAGCCGCAGCAGTGGGTGGGGAGCGCGACCCGACTGCCGGGGGGGAAGGAGGCAACTCCGCGGCCACCGGGGAGACAGGCGGGTGCCGAGGAGGAGTGGGGCACGACCCGGAGGGGGCCGGAGAAGGCGACCGGAGCGAAGAAGGGGCGACCACAGGGGAGGAGCTAGACTGAGGGTCACCCGGCAACAGCAGTCGGGGGGCCGACAGGGGGAGAGCAACCTGCAGAAGACGTCCGCCACCGGCACCACACGTGCGGAGGCAGTAGAGCGAGCGACCAAGGAGGAGCCCTCCACCCTGCACGCAGAGGCTGACACAATGAGACCCCTGTCAGTGCCGTGGTAGGTGGCGGCCAGGCCGGTGCCAGCCACGGCCTGGTCGTGGCTAGCCGCAGCCGTGCCGTAGCCAGCAGTTGCCAGGCCGGGGCCAGCAGCAGGCCGGCCGTGGCCGGCCGCTGCCAGGCTGCGGCTGTCAGCGGCCAGGCTGCAGCCAGCAGCGACCGGTCGACGGCCAGCAGTGGCCGGGTCTTGGCTGGCAGCGGCCGGGTCCTGGCTGGTGGTGGCCAGGACGTGGCCGGCGGCGGCCAGACCGCGGCCGGCAGCGTCCAGGTCGTGGCCGGCGGCGGCCGGGGCCCCAGCATCGCCCACAGCATGTGAAGGCGAGGCACAAGAAGCGACCAAGAGCACCGCCTCAAGCAGCATCGGGTCGTCAGCGAAGTCCCTGGGCGGCGCCGACTCACGAAGAAGAGGGAGGTGCTCCGGCCGCGGCCTCTCATCACCGGAACCGAAGAGGAGGCAGAGGAGGCCCTAGCGAGCGGGGCCACCACCGTCGGCGTGCGTACCTCGGCCGCAGGTCGACGATCCGCCCGGGCGGAGGAAGGCGCGGTACGAGCGACGAACGGCGTAGTGGTGGCTGAAAGCCGAGATGACCAAGGCGGGACGACAGGCGGGCAGTGAATGCCCTGCAGCGCCCAGTAGGGGTAGGAAGAAGCCGGAGGGACGAGCGGAGGAGCAGAGGTGGGGGCCCCCAACAGGCGGGTCCCCGCCCCCTCCTGCGGCGCGACTAGACTGTCCGCCGGACGAGGGTGGAGGCCCCGCCTCGGGGCCTGCGACGGCATAGCGGTGCCTCCGGCAGCCGAGGGCCCCGGCTGCGGGGGATCAAAACAGCGACCAGAAGTACCAAAAGGGCCACCATCCGGCCCTCCCGACTCGGAGGCACCGTCAGCTGGGGGAGCCTGAGTGTCGATGATCTCGACGATGTCGATCGTCACCCGGTAGCGTAGGCAGGGCTGGGTGGTGCCCAACCCGGTGAACTCGATCGGCGCCAGCATGTCCTTCTGCACCAGGATCAAGTCCGGGTCGATGCAGCCTGCTAGTACGTAGAGCTCCTTGAGGTTGGCCTTCGACTCGGACTCTGGAGCCAGAGTGATGACCACACAGGAGGAGCCGAGGACGTCCTGCGCCGTGGTGTGCAGCCACAGGTGCACAGGCATGTCCTTGATGCCCACCCGCACCTGGTAGCACATCGGCGCGTCGACCGCCCAGTTCTCCCGCCTCCACCGGCGGAAGGTGAGGCGAAGGGGCCCATCCGGAATGGGCTCCTGGAGAACCCGTAGCATCACAGAGGAGTCCTGGAAGACGATGAGGAAGTCCTCTGGGTGGTAGGGGTAGGTCATGAACGACACCAGCTGAATGACAAAGCAACCGGTGAGGTAGGCAGCTACGTCCGCCATAGAGGCGAACGGATGAGTGCCCGCGACCATCGTGACCAGAGCGCACTCCAAAACGATCTCGTTTGCTACGACATCAGAGATGCGTGGGACAATGCACCTCTCCAGGTGCGAGCGATGCGAGGGGTGCCTCAGGGGCACCGGTGGGGAAGGGGGCGTAGGCGGAGGGCGGCGATCCGCGACACCGAACTTGGGGACACCAGCGGTGGCTCCCGCGGGAAGCGGAGGAGGGGGCGGCGCCCCCCAGGCCACCTCGCCCGCCCTAGCCGCGGGGTGACGAGACTGTGGTGGTGGTGGTGGTGCCCCCTCCCGAGGTGCCGTATCGTGGCGCACCGCGGAGGGGGGGGCACGCCCGCGGCCCGCCTGCGGTGGTGGAGACGGAGCGTCACGGGCCACCGGAGGGGGGCGACGACACCCCTCCGGCGAAGGAGGAGGCGGAGGGTCGCGGGCCACCGGAGCAGGGCGACGACGGGGCTCCGGAGGCGGCGGAGGCCGCGCCTCCCGCCTAGGCTGGAGCGGCAGCGGCGGAGGCGATCGGGCGCCCCTCCCCTGCGCAGCCAGAGGTGGTGGCCGGGAGCGGCCGGCAGGGCGCGAAGCGACCAGAGGTAAGGAGAGGGTGCGACCTCCAGGACGCGGGCGGGCGCCCTCCACCGTCACCAGGCAAACCTTCGGGCGCCAGCATGAGCTCTCGTGGTGGCCGAGCTGGTGGCACCGGAAGCAGCGCGGCACGTGAGGGCAAGAGGCGGCGATGTGATCTTCCCCAAAGCAGTTGAAGCAATTCCCCACGAGGTCTGAGGGGACGTCGAATGGGGGTGGAGGCGGATGTGGCGGCGGCGACCGCTCCGCACGCAGCTGCTTACGCGACCGTACCTCGACGAAGTCGTCAGCGTCCACCCGGGGCCCGGGCGGGCCCGCCGGGAGGAGGTGGCGGCCCAGCGGCCGCCCCCCAGCGCTTCGTGGAGCGGCCGCGGGCGGCCCAACAGGATGGCCAGCGCGGCCACCCCCCGCCATGGCACGCCAACGAGGGGGTGGCGGAGGCAGCGGAGGTGGGGACAGCGGCCGCTTGCCTAGGATCCCCCTGGCGGAACCGACCATGGGCCGCGGTGCGGCCGTCGACGAAAAATCAGCGGCGGCGGAGGCGAGCGGGGCGGGGGGAGCACGGAGGAGCGACCGAGACAGGTGAGGAGGCGGGGAGGGGGTACGCCCCGGCACGGGGAAGCCGGCCGCCCGCACGTGCTCCGAGAAGGTGCGGGAGGGGGAGCGACTGTGACGCCCCAGGTTTTTAATTAGCCTCATTAGTGCTAATGACCGAAATCAGCAGTCAAACACCGTTGACAGTGGTCAAACTTTGGTCAACCTGGGTCATCACCCCGAAAACCGAGTCAACAATCACTAATGACCCTCTTGATTAAGTCAACACCCACCCTTGGTCAAAACCCCGGTCAAAACCCCTATGTCTTTGAGCATCTCCCGGAACTTTTGCCGCGTTCTCCAAATTTCACCTAAACACTTCAAAATCGGCCAATACAAAAGTTGTTCGTCTTTTCGAGGGACACACTTTTCATAATTGGCGGCATTTGAGATTTGGAGTGGAAATTGGTGAAATTCTCAGTCAAACTCAGCTTTTACTATTCACCAGAGTCATAAAAACCAGCAACTTTGCGTGCAGTTTGTGCAAAATCCACTGCTCAAAACCCCTAGGAGCCTTTGTAAAAGTTGTAGGGGATTCATTGATCTACAACTTTGCTTATTTGCTCTTGATGCACTTCAGTTCAAAAAATTGGAGCTTTTCGCAGTTGAACAGGGGCAAACGGATTGGGGTTGGGCGACGTCGCGCCGCGTTCCTGTGCCGAGCGCACCCGCGCACACGCACGACGCCGCGTGGCGTCCAGGCCGCCCTCGGCGTTCGAGCCCTCTCCGCTGGCCGCGCCTGAGCCGCGCCCCGAGGTCACGCTGCCCGAGGCCGCGCGCGCCCCGAGAGCCTTGGGGTCGGCGCCTGCCGCGTGCCGCGTCTCCGCCGTGCCGCACCGGACCCCCACCCGGGCCGTCCGCCGGCCGACGTCCTGCGCGCCCACGCCCGCGCGCGTCTGGGTCCCCCACCCTGTGTCCTCTCCCTTCGCGACGAAGGCGCGGAGCCGCACCACCCCACCAGCCTATAAATGGAGCCCCGGTTCCTCCTCGCGCATGCAAGTCGCGCCGCCGCCCGCCATTAGCGCCGCCGCCGGCAAGCTGCCCCCTCTGCTCGATCCTCCAGCCTCGTGACCACCCCAACACCTCCCCTGGACCCCTTAGGAGCTCAGGCTGTCGCTCGTTGCCAAGCATTGCCTCGCCTCGCCGGGATTTCCCCGCCGCAGCGGCAGCCGCCGCTGAGCGCCGTCGAGCTCACACCTCCACGCCTCACCGCCGCCGTCCAGGCGTGCCTAGCACTTCTCCGTGACCCACCGCAGCTCCCCGAGCACGGCATTGGTCCGCTCCGCCGCGACCTCGCCGGGATTGCAGCTCGCCGCGGACGCGCCGCCCGTGCTTCGCCGCCAAGCGTCGCCGGAGC
Source organism: Cenchrus fungigraminus (assembly GCA_036936925.1). Classification (NCBI taxonomy): domain Eukaryota; kingdom Viridiplantae; phylum Streptophyta; class Magnoliopsida; order Poales; family Poaceae; genus Cenchrus; species Cenchrus fungigraminus. The sequence goes on along the minus strand of CM072779.1, from coordinate 25,545,648 downwards.
TCTCCCCGATGCCACCGACACCTCCAATCACCCCTAGGTGAGCTCGCACACCTCCCCCACCTCTTCCCCGGCCACCCGCGCCGCCGGCTCGCCGGGATTTCGCCGGAGCCGCCGCCGGCCATGGCCATGGACCTAATTGCAAAGATTTTGATCTTTCTAGGGACCCCAGTGTAAAGTAAGGGCATATATGTGAAACTTTAAAATTGTCCAGGGACCTGCCTGCAAAGTAGATTCTTAAATAGTATTAGCAGTTTTGCTGGATCTTGTAAATTCTGTAGAAAATTATAGAAAAATCATAAAAATGCAAACCCAATTTTGTTGGATTCCTTGTGAGGAGAACTACAACTTTTGTAAAGCATGACCATAGCTTTTCCTGATAATTTTTGCATAAAAAATAGAAGACTGAAAACCCTAGATCTGTTGTATCTCAAAGTCTGCAAGTGCTCTATAGCTGAATTTTGGATATGTTGTGTATCATGCCATGCCTAGATTTGTACCAAAAATTGCAGAAAGTAAGGACATACCCTTTGTTGCTTTTCAGCAAAAGAACTCCGCCGGCCAAAAAGCCTCTCATGTCTAGAGTTTTGGTGATGTAGTTATCACCCGACGGTTAAGTCTTGCTGAGTATTAGTATACTCAGCCTTGCTGTAAAACTGTTGTTGCAGGTGTTGTTGACCCGGTGGATGACGACAAGTGATGGCATCACGGATGACCTCCTGTGATGATTACCGTTGCACTAGATTATTTTATTTCCGCTGTTTTCGAACTCTGAACCTTTAGTTATCATGTCATGAACAATGGTTTGTAATAATTTAAACCCTTAGGGGTAATTTTTGAAATTAAATTGGTGTTGTACTCTGGACTCACCTTCGTGTGAGTTTTAATGCATATTTGTCGATCCTTTGTTGCTATGTAAGTGATTTCACCGGGCGTTAACCCAGCAACTAACGACAGGATGATACTTTACTGTCGCTTAACGGCCAAAGTGGATTGGTTTAGGTGATAGTACGGTATTTTCCTGGGCGGGTTGTCACAGCTGGTATCAGAGCGAATATATGCACCAGAGTTTAATTAACAACCTTAATCACTTGTTTTTGAATAAAACTTGCCAAGATTGGTTGTGTTTGCAAAATACGTTGGATCGTCTAGGATGGAAATAGGCCGAGAGGCCCTAGAGGAAATTTTTGGGTTCTTTCAGGTGGCTTAATAATCTATGGTTTATTTTGCTAACTCCCAGCACATTTATTTCCTGTCAGAACTTACTTTCTGTACAACCATACTAGTTCATCACGTTTTGCCATACGTGGTGGTGCCATAGGAAAGTCCTGTGAGGGATGGATGGGACCTATTCAAATGGGCACCCACGTCGCGTATGCGTCTCATCACGTTTTGCTATACGTGGTGGTACCGCATGGAAGTCATGCGAGGGATGGATGGGACCTAATCCAAAGGAAACCCACCGTCGCGTCTGTGTCTCGCCACGTTTTGCCATACGTGGACGTTCCGCATTGTGAAAATGCGAGGCAAGGATCCGCTTCATTCGAAAAGGAGCGTTTCCGAGGTTGGACGCTGTCCATGCAGCGGCTTGACGCATGGATACCGTTTCTATAAGTGAACGGTAATGTATGTGGACGCTTCCGTGACGTGCTGGCATGGAAGGTTCTTTTCTGCAGGTACATATCAGCGCTTCGTTAGACGCTAAGTGAGTACCGAGTAGCTCTCGACTAGTTATTATAGGGAGAGACGAATAAAAGCCTTGCCACCGGCACTAACTTCGATTTTTGGCTTAACCGCCGTGTGAGGACGAATAGGACGTCTTGCATCATGTTGAAAATCGTGAAAACTTAAAACTGAACCCCTGTATGTTGTATTCTCTCTAAGGTGAAATTTTGCTAGTGTGCTTTGTCTTTGCCTAGCCTCTCAGGTGTAATTGTGTTGCTGTCCAAAAATTTTGATAGGACTGTTTTCTTGATTTGTGCACCTTGTTCAAGAATCAATTTGCCTAGGTGATCTCTACCAAAGTTGCTCCATATCTAATCTAGTTTCTGCTCGCAAAAATTCATGGTCATAGCTTCTGTATATCTAAAGTTGTGCTCAGATTAGTGAGTCTCGGTCCTGTTGTTTTCCCAGGAACCAATCAGAAACCTTGCTTAGTTGAAGCACCTTCCTAACCTTTCTAGATCAACCTTTGTTTACCAAATATGTGCCTCATAATCTTGCTGAGTTGCTACAAAAATTTGAGAATTTTTGGAGCTCTGGTTTTTACGTTAATTTTTGTTCACAACTGCCAGAACTTTAAGTCATCGTGTATGTCTGCTCGTTTCGAGTCTAACATACGAATGTACATTTGTACATGTGACTACCCCAGTTTTTGCTCGGCATGAGGAAATAACTTTTTCTGTCCTGCCATGTCAATTGGGTAATGTCTTGATCTTAGAGTTCAATCTTCAGTTATCATCTTTCCCTGTCAACATGTTATCTCCATCGACATGTATCTTTTCCCCCCTTGTATCTATACATGATGAAGCACTAAGCGATTCCTCATATTCATATCCTCGTCTGGATTACTTCAATCTTTCAATCATGAACTTATTCTTCTTGGTCTTGCTCACAACATTTTGAAAAAAAAACAAAAAAAAGTGTCACTTATTGGGTATGCATTTGCATAGCATGTGCATTTGGGAACCTTGGGTGAACTAACGTGCATACGCATGGAAGATTTCGATATTCCTACTCTATCCTTCTTATGATTGGTGATGTTGTTGTCCCATAACCGAAGGTGCCGCGACGGAACCTAGGGCATCATGTGCGCTACAGCCATATGATTGCCACTAGGAGCGCGCTAGGTATCTTGGTTGTGAGAATACGACTCGCCACGCATATACTCCTTCTCAATCCCGTGGGTAGCCGAGTTATGCTAACTTGCATCATGAGCACCATACCGCATGAGCATGTGCATCGTGTCTTCAGGAGCATGTGCATCACGCAAACTTTTAAAAATCATTTCACCGTAATGTAACGAGTCGGTACCACCCAAATTCACAAGTTAAATAACGTGTGAGCAAGATTGTTCCGAATTTCCCATACTAAATTGTCTTCCGTACAAAGAAATTATGGAAATCGTTTACTAGCCTTCCTCTCTTCTTGGAAATCTGTTTTGGTAATCACTTTCAACTGGGTTGCCTTCCGTCCACTCTCAATGTTCCCTTAGCAGCAAATCAATTCAACCAGTTAAGTTGAAGAAGTAGAAGTAGAGTTTTCTTGAGCAATCAAGGTTCTCGAAAAGTCAATGTTTGAGAGTCCTCCATCGCTTATCCATCTATGATCTGTGATCATACCCTCCAAATCCTCGGAATCGAGAAACGAGCAAACCCAGGATCGGTGGAAGTTCTTGCTAAATTCTCCTTGTTGCGTCCTCGAGCCTAGAGGACGGGTGTCGTGAGTTTTCCTCGTGATTCCCACCGTCACGGATAACCCTGGAGTTCGCCTCAGAGTTAAACATCCACTTTAGAGTTGTGAAATCCTACACCTACTGACCAAAAATGGGTTTCTTTCGGTGCATGAGCAGAGATGTATGAACCTTATGCTTATGACCGCTGTGCTGTCCGGTTTCGCAACACTTACCATGAATGAGTTTTCGTCGTGCATGTTCCTACTTGTCAATTTTATGAGCAAGATTACGAATGTGTGTTTAATGAAAACTCAATTTTCAGATGGTCGGACCGACACGCAGTACCCTCAATGATGGTTTTGGTGCCTCGGGTAGTGGTGACCTACCACCGCCACCGCCCACGTCACTGACAGAGGCATTCGTGGCAATGCAAACCGAAGTGTTGTGCCAGATCTAGCAGGCACAGCAGCAGATGGCCCAACAACTACAACAGATGCAACCGATGCAACAGAAGCCTCGATCCGTCGAGCCTTGCTGACCCGAAGTACCTACCCAGACTGATATGAACACCATTGTCGGTGCAATTCATATGTTGGAAGGGCAAAATTCAGTGCTAAGTCAGATAGTGTGCGATATCATCCAAGGTCGTTATAGAGGACTATCTCAAACTAGTTTGGCAGACAGTCTCTCTCAGTCATTATCTGCATCCATGATTGAGCAGGCCCGCTTATTCCATTTGTTGGTCGATCATGTAAATCAAGGTCAACTTAATACCTCCGACTCTATATTACCACCCTCAAAACTACCAATGGACCTTAGAAAGGAAGAGAGAAAAAGTCGGAGCAACAAGCGAGTATTATCTGAGATAGATGTAAGTGAGTGGGGAATTACCTATAAGGAAATTCGTCCGTGTGAGAGCAAACAACGTTGCGACACCGGCAAGATCGACCAGCCCCTCGAAATGGAAACTCGCTCTCAAGCTGGGATATTAGAAGAAAGAAAGGGAAAGAAGCTCCGCTCCGTCAAGAAGGATCAACAACAAGTTTTGAAGCCCAAGGAACTTCCGCCCCGCCTTTGCTATAATTGTGGACAACCTGGGCATTTCATACGTAATTGCCCGAACCCTAAGCAGCCCAAACCCCAGCAGCAGAATCAGAACCCCGGAGCAGCTAAAGGTGATCACGACAAGAAGCCGATCTATCAAGTGAAGCCGGACCCGCTTAACTTTATGGGTAACATCTCTATCTGAGAACACCTCCCTACTTCGTCTTTTACTTTCGAATCTCGGGACGAGATTCTTCTTAAGGGGGTAGGCTGTGACGCCCCAGGTTTTTAATTAGCCTTATTAGTGCTAATGACCGAAATCAACCGAGTCAAACACCGTTGACAGTGGTCAAACTTTGGTCAACCTGGGTCATCACCTCGAAAACCGAGTCAACAATCACTAATGACCCTCTTGATTAAGTCAACACCCACCCTTGGTCAAAACCCCGGTCAAAACCCCTATGTCTTTGAGCATCTCCCGGAACTTTTGCCGCGTTCTCCAAATTTCACCTAAACACTTCAAAATCGACCAATATAAAAGTTGTTCGTCTTTTCGAGGGACACACTTTTCATAATTGGCGGCATTTGAGATTTGGAGTGGAAATTGGTGAAATTCTCAGTCAAACTCAACTTTTACTATTCACCAGAGTCATAAAAACCAGCAACTTTGCGTGCAGTTTGTGCAAAATCCACTGCTCAAAACCCCTAGGAGCCTTTGTAAAAGTTGTAGGGGATTCATTGATCTACAACTTTGCTTATTTGCTCTTGATGCACTTCAGTTCAAAAAATTGGAGCTTTTCGCAGTTGAACAGGGGCAAACGGATTGGGGTTGGGTGACGTCGCGCCGCGTTCCTGTGCCGAGTGCGCCCGCGCACGCGCACGACGCCGCGTGGCATCCAGGCCGCCCTCGGCGTCCGGGCCCTCCCCGCCGGCCGCGCCCGAGCCGCGCCCCGAGGTCACGCTGCCCGAGGCCGCGCGCGCCCCGAGAGCCTTGGGGTCGGCGCCTGCCGCGTGCCGCGTCTCCGCCGTGCTGCGCTGGACCCCCACCCGGGCCGTCCGCCGGCCGACGTCCTGCGCGCCCACGCCCGCGCGCGTCCGGGTCCCCCACCCTGTGTCCTCTCCCTTCGCGACGAAGGCGCGGAGCCGCACCACCCCACCAGCCTATAAATGGAGCCCCGGTTCCTCCTCGCGCATGCAAGCCGCGCCGCCGCCCGCCATTAGCGCCGCCGCCGGCAAGCTGCCCCCTCTGCTCGATCCTCCGGCCTCGTGACCACCCCAACACCTCCCCTGGACCCCTTAGGAGCTCAGGCTGTCGCTCGTTGCCGAGCATTGCCTCGCCTCGCCGGGATTTCCCCGCCGCAGCGGCAGCCGCCGCTGAGCGCCGTCGAGCTCACACCTCCACGCCTCACCGCCACCGTCCAGGCGTGCCTAGCCCTTCTCCGTGACCCACCGCAGCTCCCCGAGCACGGCATTGGTCCGCTCCGCCGCGACCTCGCCGGGATTGCAGCTCGCCGCGGACACACCGCCCGTGCTTCGCCGCCAAGCGTCGCCGGAGCTCTCCCCGACGCCACCGACACCTCCAATCACCCCTAGGTGAGCTCGCACACCTCCCCCACCTCTTCCCCGGCCACCCGCGCCGCCGGCTCGCCGGGATTTGGCCGGAGCCGCCGCCGGCCATGGCCATGGACCTAATTGCAAAGATTTTGATCTTTCTAGGGACCCCAGTGTAAAGTAAGGGCATACATGTGAAACTTTAAAATTGTCCAGGGACCTGCCTGCAAAGTAGATTCTTAAATAGTATTAGCAGTTTTGCTGGATCTTGTAAATTCCGTAGAAAATCATAAAAAATCAGAAAAATACAAACCCAATTTTGTTGGATTCCTTGTGAGGAGAACTACAACTTTTGTAAAGGATGACCAAAGCTTTTCCTGATAATTTTTGCATAAAAAATAGAAGACTGAAAACACAAGATCTGTTGTATCTCAAAGTCTGCAAGTTCTCTGTAGCTGAATTTTGGATATGTTGTGTATTATGCCATTCCTAGCTCTTTTACCAAAAATTGCAGAAAGTTACTATGTAGATATTTTTATATGATTTATTTTGTATTTATGCTGAATCTATCTAAATGATTTTTGTAGCTAAAAATAATTAGATTTTTGTACTCAACTTTTGCATGTCATCTTTTTATGCCAAAATACACCTCTGGTGAATTAATCACAATTTTATATATGACAGAAATAGTTAATCTTGTTTTATGCCTAATTTTCAATGTAATTGCATAACCCAAGATCTAGAGTAGCTCCAGGTGTATATATTGCATTCCTAGTTTAGTTTTGGACCACAGGCCATGTGTGAGAAAGTTGGAATCATTTTGATGTGTATTTATTTTTATATGCATTTATCTTGCTTTAGTAGCTAGCTTTTGTTATTTTCGGTATATTTGATTTCATAGCTCTCCTAAGTGTGCATGTGTGTGCAGTGGCTTTGTTTAAGTTTGTAGTACTTCAGAAACACACCCCACTAAATTTTATTAATTTATTTTATGAATAAAAGCATTGTAGGCCATTTAAGCTTAATATAAAGATTAATTGGAAAATCACCAACACTCACCTAATGACCTCCTGTTTGTGTGGTAAATCATGTTAAAGACTAAATGTCACCACCCCTTGCTGTTTTGTGAATCTAAACTAAATAATTTGCATAAATATGTACACAGTCACTATCAAAAAGAATAAATAATAAAGCACCACATGTTGTTCCTTTAATAGAAATAATTTATCAAATGTATGTTTATCTAGGTGATTGTGGTCAACCATGCACCCCATGGTTGTCATTTGTTGTTTGTAATTAATTAAATTAAAAACCGTCAAGTAAATCTTGTATTTGCATCCTCGTGTAGATCTTCCCGACGGTAGCTGTACGCTTGTGCCGGAAGGAGGAGACGGAGGAGCTGACGGAGACGTGCACTACGTCGCTGTAGAGCAAGACCTGGACCCAAGTCCAGAAGGGCCCAAGGCCAACCTTGCCAGCGAAGGCAAGCCCCGGATCATTAACCCTGTCTTTTAAAAAAAATTATGCAATTATCTTTGCTATGATTGTGCATTTACGTTTCAGGAGTTGAAATGAAACCCTAGATGCATGATCCCTAGGTACCTATGTTCTTTTACTAGTATGCTAGGTCGATAGCTGCTATGCTATAGGACCGGTACAAGTCGAGTGATGTTCGTCACTCACGAGAATTGGTTCTTATGTTGGAATCATAAGATCTTTATAAATGGATTGCTCATGTGGTAAGAGCATGGGATTTGGGCTCTGGTCCAGTGGCTTTCGTGGGCTAAGCTTTTGAACGTACTAAGCACTTGTCGGGAATGGGATCGGTAAGCCTAGTACCTGATGGACACGACAAGGGAACTTTTCCCTACTACCCCTAGGACACTTAATGTGTCCCCCTGCCTGCAACAACAACAGTGGGGTACCTGTGCGATTCTGGGCGGTCCGGCGTGACGTACCAGTAAGCCTTGTACCGAGGATTGTAGGTCTGATCCCGACCCGAAGAAAGATGGGAACCGCCTGGTGGTTGTCCTCGCGGGGGCACCCCACCGTGTGTTTAGGTTTACCTTGCAAGGTTATAACTCAATCGATTGTCGGCCTCTCACCGTTATCTGAGACTGCTTAATCAACTGGCCATGATATCCCTTAACGATGGAACTTTGTGAATATTACTGCTTGAATTAATTGTATTGTACAATTCTTGATTGAGCTAGTTGGCATACTTAGAAATGGTAATCAACTAGAATTTATGCTAAAATATTGAAAGTAAGGACATACCCTTTGTTGCTTTTCAGCAAAAGAACTCCACCGGCCAAAAAGTCTCTCATGTCTAGAGTTTTGGTGATGTAGTTATCACCCGACGATTAAGTCTTGCTGAGTATTAGTATACTCAGCCTTGCTGTAAAACTGTTGTTGCAGGTGTTGTTGACCGGGTGGATGACGACAAGTGATGGCATCACGGATGGCCTCCTGTGATGATTACCGTTGCGCTAGATTATTTTATTTCCGTTGTTTTCGAACTCTGAACCTTTAGTTATCATGTCATGAACAATGGTTTGTAATAATTTAAACCCTTAGGGGTAATTTTTGAAATTAAATTGGTGTTGTACTCTGGACTCGCCTTCGCGTGAGTTTTAATGCATATTTGTGGATCCTTTGTTGCTATGTAAGTGATTTCACCGGGCGTTAACCCGGTAACTAACGACAGGATGATACTTTACTGTCGCTTAACGGCCAAAGTGGATTGGTTTAGGCGATAGTACGGTATTTTCCTGGGCGGGTTGTCACAGCGACCACGCGGCACCGGGGAGTACGAGCCCGAGGCCTCAAGGTCCCAGAGCTCCCGGGAGGAGGGTATGGAGGGGCCGGGCTCCGCCGAGCCCAGCTCCACCATCTCCACCGGTGCGACCGGAGGCGGCCGGGAGCCGGAGGGGCCAGCAAGCCCACCCCGGTCGCCACCCGCCGGCACCGCAGCGCGCACCCCACCTGCAACAGCAGCAAAGACGAGCGGCAGCCGGCGAGCCCCCTCTCCAGGCGAACCCTCCCGCTTGGGCGAGGAGCCCGCAGCGGCGACGCCCGGGAGGCGGTCGCTGCCCGGCGCCTCCAAAGGTCGCGGCCAGGCGGAGGGCGTGGAGGGGGAAGACGGCACCATGCCGCCGCCGCGCCCCGCGCACGCCTCCAACACGCAGAGCGCGGAGGCAACAGCAGTCGGCCCGGCGGCGGCGAGCGCGGCGGCCGTAGCGGCGGAGAGGCCCGGGACGGCGGCGAGGGCATCCCCGTCGCACACCGGCTCCACCGCCGGGAAGGGAGGCGGCGGGGCACCAGGAGCCACCTGGCCGGCGACGGGGGGGAGAGCAGCGACCTGCGAGGGGGAGAGGGAGACCGAGGTAGCCGGCGGAGCGGCACCGACGCCAGCAGAAGGAGAGCCGTGGGGGGGGGGGCAGCCGGCTGCGGCCCGCGCACAGTCCGGGCAGCAGCGGCTGCAGCGACAAGAGGGGCCCCCGTGAGGAGGAGGCGAGCCGGCGGCGGGCCGGCGGCCGGCCGAGCAGCGGCAGCAGCCGCGGCCGAGGCCGGGCCCTCCGCGCCGCGGCGGCCGGCGGCCGGAGACGGAAGGCCGCGCGCGCGACCAGCAGGCGGGGGGCCGGCCGGCGGCGGGGCCGAGGCCGGCCGGGCGGGGCCCTCCGCGCCGGTGCGGCCGGCTACCAGGGGCCGGGGGCCACACACGACGGCCGCGGCCGGCCGGGCCGAGGCCCCCCTCTTCGCGCCTGGGCGGCCGGCGTGGCTGCACGCAGCGGCCGCGCCCGGCTGGGCAGCAGCTGCCACCGCGGTGGCAGCGGCCGGCCGGGCCGCGGCCCGACCCTCCACGCCGGGGCGGCCGACGGCCGAAGGCGCCTCCCCGGCGGCGAGGGGGCCGGGAGCGCCGAGGAGGAGGGGGCGGCGCGTGCCGGCCGAGTCGAGGAGCTCCTCCCCAAGAAGGTCGTCGTCGTCCATGGCTTCTTGGAGCTCAAGAAGCACCATTGGAGCACCACGCCGATCTCCCTGCAGAGGACACGGGAGGGGAAGGGAAGGAGGGGATGGAACGAGCGCGAGACGCAGAGCGCGAATCAGGCGGCGGTGGAGGCTGCGCCACCCGGAGCAGGGAGATCCTGCTCCGGCGGCCGGCGGCGGGGAGGGGTCGGGGGGAGATAGGTCACGGGAGGGCCGAATGCTGCACGCCTATATATAACAGAACTGTTCTTCTCTATCAAGGAACTGGCCTCTGTGCCGTGATCTGCTGCTCTTCTCCTTCCCCTTGCTGTTCTTCGATCCTTACTCCAATTCTTCCATTTCGATCCCCTCTACCGTGCTGTTGCTAACACAAAGCCACGGTACGAGAAATGTTCGGGCGCACAAGCAGCCTGCGGAGGTGCTACCGAGTCCACCTTGGCGCACGATGGATGGCCTAGATCAGATGCATTTTTGTACCTGAACTTTTCTCATACTGGAGAACAGCACAAAGGTCGGGGCCACCACTTTTAGAAGAGAGGATGGTAAATCTGCTGGAAATGGCACGTGACCCAAAAAAAACGAAAACGTACTGCCGCTCATGAATTTTTTAACGAACCATATATGATAATGCGTATTTTATTGATATAGCAAGAAAAAAAATAAGATTACAATCCTGGGAGATCACAGGCAGGAAAAAAAACGAACTATACTCGTCCAGTTAGATTGGGACATCAACACGAGTTACCACTCAATACTTGCCGGTTGGATTGAGACATCCAGAGGCGGACATGGGACGAGGGCCACGGTCCTAGGCATGATCAAAAAACCCTTCATAGTCTCTACTATTGAAAAGTACTGAAAAGAATGAAAAGTTAAAGAGTGGACAAAAACATCGGTTCACCGTTCACAAACCCTATTCTCGATCTCCCAGGTTGCCTCCTCCCCAGCCGGCCAGCCCCCACACAACACCGCCGCCACCCGTCGCTGCTGCTGTCCCCGCTCCTCTCCTTCTCCGTCGCCCCCGCTCCTCTCTACCTCCGTCATCCCTGCTCCTCTCCGCCGCCACCGTCCCCAACCCTCTCCGCTGCCCCCATTTGACGTCGCTGCCTCGTCATGTCGCCTCATCCATTGCGACGCTATCTCACCCGTCGCGAGCCGACGCCCGACGCCGTCTCCAGGTCAACGGCCTCCACCGAATCGATACCATCACCGCTCAGCTGCGTATCCACGTCGATGCCGTCGCCGCGCCGCCGCACCTCTCATCCCCGGAACGACGCCGCCGCTAGGTCGCCGCCGCCGCGCAACCGCGTCTCCAGGTCAACGCCGCCACCAGATCGGGAATCTAGGACATGGTGCCAGATTTGCCAGTGGCTGGTGGTGGCTCTCCTCTAATCGATCAGCGGCGGCGGCTCCCAGAAGAGGAGTGGTGGCGGCGGCAGTTAGCCTGTGGAGGAACCCATTTCAGTCTGCAATTGCTACGGCGATGGCTCCTATTTCGAGATGTGCACTGGTGTAAAGCCAAATGGTTAGTTATCCTCCTATAATCTTCTCCAATCCAATCCCCGCCACTTTATCTGGATGCATATTATGCATGTTTTCTCCCTCCTTTAATTTTACATGGATTCTTTTTCGATTTGAGATAGTATCTCGTGTTTTGTGTCGTTCAATTTGTATTTCCTGAATGACATACACATTTGCTGAGGCCGTGACTTACGGATGACTAGAAATACCATGTGAATATCAGCAACGTTTCTCTTATGCTTATGATCCTTCTCTGCATAGATAATAAACATCCGCAGTACTGTTGAGATGTGCACGCTATCTGTAAGTGCAATTTTCACAAAAGGAGGTGCTGCTTTTATATATTCTATCCTTCAGGCAATAGTGGATATGAGATGCAAGATCCTGTACGTGTTTTCAATATTGAAATTTACTTCCTTCTATATTAGTTCCACTTCTTCTAAAACATTTTCAGATTCACATGATTAATTCCAACTACAGGCAGGACATATCACCTTCTGTTTTTTTATTGGAGCCTGCCATTTCTTATCAGGTATTCTCTTTGGCCTTGATCTGTTGTTTAATTACAAAGTCAAGTGCAAATTATACTACTACTCAAATAAGTGATTATATTTGCAAAAAATAATAGTATGTTATTTTGGATCTAGCTGCTAAAAGTGTCATATTGACAATAACTTGAGTGTGCACACTCTGCACCATCCAATTCTGCAAAATGGTTCTTCTAGAAACTTGTAGAACTTAATAAAATAAAGTGAACAAACTACATTGCATAATATCTGAATTATATATGTTCCTTATACTCCTTGAGTGCAATGGTATATTTGAGTGCTTGTGCTTACACATTCTTGTGATCACTGATCAAATAAATGAATATATATCAAACAGAAAACTGTTTGATGCAAAGTGAACTTGAACGGAGGCTTCACTGTCAGGTAAACATGCTATTAAGTCTGTTGCTGTTATGTTGCATTGTAGCTAGATTCATGAATCGACTCACTACAGCTTGGTTATGGTTTTTTGTAGGCAGCTCATATTTTGAATTTTGAGTATGCTTATATTTGTACTAACGTAGGGTTTGGTTTCATACTTTCTAATGCACTTTGACGATAACTTGGAAATTTATAATGCCTACTCAACCCAGTCATCTGTATTAAAGAAAACTGAAGCAAGTCAGTCTGTGGGTGTGAATTGTATGTTTTAATACCCTTTTTCTTTATATATGCAGCTTGGGCTCCTTGATGTCTCTACTACTATGAGGAAATAGGAGCTGATATCCAGATAAAGTTTTGTCTCTGAATTGATTTGGACATTTATACTTAATATGTTTCTATAGACGAGGAAGAAGGTAATTTACTGAAAAATTCAGTTGTGCATGCCTGGGATAGTACTATTATTTTTGTCCAAAATATAAACTGGATCGACTTCGTTGACAATGTAACATACTATTGATTGTCTTGCTGAATAAGCATGTCATTGCAACCTTTCAGTGAAATGTGCATGTTTGGCCACTGGATGTATCTACTACTCTTAGGAAGTTCCAGCTGGTCCCAGGAAACTCCAAATAGTTAAGGTTTATTTCTCTGCAGTAAGTTGATTGTCCCAGGAAGTTGGAGCCACTTTATCTGCGTAGCACATCAGGGTGATCCTGTTACCAACAGTAAGTGGATAACTCTTTCTACTATTTTTGGTTTTGTGAGAATGCAGTTTCTGGATTACCAGATGCCATACATATTCAATTTTGGATGGCCATGGATGCAGGTGTTGAAGTTATGTGTGGTTTCAGTTTTCAGTTAGCTCCGTTTAGGCCTTGAGTGAGCAAGAAAGAGAAGAGGAGGGGTACAAAGGATCTGCTGCCTGCCTGGAGCATTCATCTACAGAGCCTCTTAGAGTCAATGGCATCTCGGTTTGTAACGAATGCTTCATATCTGATTTTACTATGAGTTGTATCTTGCCATGCTTAGGTACATCATAGCATATCGGTTATAGTTGTCTCATATATATAGTTTCTTATTATAGGTGTAAGGACACCATTGTAATCCTGGTGTTTGGTTTAGAGACCCTTTTCGATTTCTGAAATATGGCATTGTGACTTCATCTCTCTTCTTAGTTTACGTTAAAACTAGCATTAACAACATTACGTTGATAGCAAGCTTCATAATTCAATTTTGTAAGCACAAGTTTGTACGGATCAAAATGGAAGCAAATACCATGCACGATCATTCAGGACTGAAAGCTTATGCAAATTTTAATTTAGCTTATACATCTTGAGTTCATGACCCTATAGACATTTAGTGTATTGGATATTTGGAAGTATATCATGCAATTTTGGATATTTCATATTTTCATACTATTATTGTCACGTTAATCCAATATCTTTCGGTATAAATACTTTTGTTGCCCGTAGCAACGCACGAGCACTTTCCTAGTATTTTCAATTTTTCTTAATCCAACTATGTTTTATTTGAATTGGACCTAGTCCTCGGCCCAACTTCGCTTGGCCCAGCATCTCTCACACTCTCCATTCCTTGGCCCAGCGTCATCTCTCCCACCCTCCCTTGCTCTTTCCCTGCCCCGACCTCGAGCCACCCACCATCCCCGACTCCCCGAGCTCCCGCCGTGCCGCCTAACCCTAGCGCCCAGGGCTGCTAGCGCCACACCAGCGCAGCCAGGCTGTGCGCTTGCACCGCCGGGCGCCCCACCGCACCTGCTGCTTGCTGGCCTGCTGCGCGCCTGTGCCGCCGGTCGGTCGGCCCGCCGCACCTGCGCCGCGGTCGCCGCCTGCCGGAGCCCGGAAGGAGCTGTACTTTGAATTGAGATATACTCGAAATCATGATTTTAGTTACCTTTATGCGCTATCGTACCATATTACCGTTATATTGTCATGTGGAAGGATTTTGGTAGTCTAGTCGCTTTGACAAGTAGTCCTAGGCGTCAAAATGATTTATGTCCGCCACTGGAGACATCAACACGGTCACACCACCACTACACTCGACAGACGACAGCCGAGACGAAGCACAACCGCAGCACCCACCCCACATTCCACATTGTAGTAGGTGTCGAAAGCCACCGACGTGAAGTAGCGCCGAAAGAGGATTGAAGGAGGCACACACCATGAATTTGCTCTCCATGTGGAGATTATTTTGCGGAGAGGAGACATGCCTATAATTCACGAACAAAATGCTAGGTGATCAGTGATCACGATATACCAAGTCAAGTGCGCAAGGCCAAATTTGATCGCTCACTTAACGGATTAAACTTTCACAGGTCGTGCGTGCCTCGCGACTACAGTTCCGTTGACGAAAAAAGCTCATGCCTTCCGTGACCAAGTCGTCTCGGTCTACCCACTTGAATTGAACGGCGATCCAACCGCCAAGAGCGATCTACCTGGAGCTGAGCGCGAGCCGAATAGTACAACAACAACCAAAATGTTTCGCAAATCGTTTGAATAAAAACTTCGTTTCGTATCAAAAGAACGTTCCAAAAAACAAACGAACAAGTATAGTTCCACTCGTTTCATCATGTGATCTACCACGATGGACCAAGCCCCCGGGCGGGAGTCAATTTGTGTCAGCGGAAACCTGCATGGCCCATTTATTGGTGGCGCAGTCAAGTTCAAGCGATGGCAAAACTGGACGAAGTCAAGCTGACGTGTTTTGTCCCGCTCCGTCGCGAAGAACACGTACGCGATGCACGGCGGCCCGTCACAACGAGAACTTTTGTGTCTTCGTGCGAAAATGCACCTTGTATAAGACCGCGCGCGACCCAGAATCCGTTGCTCACACCAAACTCATCCCACACACTTTGATTTCCAGAGCCTCGTCCTCAGCTTTTTCGTTGCACCAGTCTCCACTCCATGGCGACCGCGACAGCGACCGCAGGGCCGTACAACGCCGCCGCCGCGGCGGCGGCGGCCGGGAAGGAGGATCCTACGAGGCCCCTCGCCGTCGCGTCCCCGACCGTCCACCCGGAGGTGACCGCCGGCGGCGGCGCCGGGGACGAGGAGGAGGTCGTCGCGACCACCAGGCGGCGCTGGCGCTCGATGCAGTACCTCCGGAAGCGGCGGTGCGCGATCTGGTGCTGCGGCTGCTGCGCCACCACCGTGGTCCTCCTGGGCATCGCCGCCCTCGTGCTCGCCCTCACCGTGTTCAAGGTCAAGGACCCCGTCCTCACCATGAACGGCGTCACGCTGGAGGGCGTCGACGGCGACCTCGGCACGGGGGAGCGGCACCCGGTGTCCGTGAACGCCACGCTCAGCGCCGACATCTCCATCAAGAACCCCAACGTGGCCTCGTTCCGGTTCGCCCGCAGCGAGACAGACTTCTACTACGCCGGGGAGACGGTCGGGGTGGCGTACGCGCCCGACGGCGAGGTCGGCGCCGACCGCACCGTGCGCATGAACGTCACGCTCGACGTGCTCGCCGACCGCATCACGCCCAACGTCAACGCCACCGACCTCATCTTCGGTCAGGACTACAACCTCACGAGCTACACGGAGATCACCGGGAGGGTGAGCGTGCTCGGCATCTACAAGAGAGACCTCGACATCAAGATGAACTGCTCCATCACGCTGGAGGTGGGGGCCTTCACCACCGTGCAGAGCAAATCCACTAACTGCGTCGCCAATGTCAGCTGATTTCGGTTAGCAGGTCGTTAGCCACCTCTATGGAGACACATGCATACATTGTGTCGCTATTAGTTGTGTGCTTATGCTTTCTTCTTTCTCCTTCTGTATGTATACCGTATACGCAAGGTATAGACTGTTGTGTAATTACATTTTTTGTTAGAGGCGAGTGACCGTCATAAACGTCTGTCTTGATGTTCAAGGGCTTGTGTTTTATGTGCTTTTCTGAATGCTGATGAGGGGATATAGGAGTATACCTGTAAGAGCAGGCCATAATTGATCAGCTTCAGTTTCTATCTGCTGCGAGTCTTGTGACACTGACACAATGACAGGACGAGAGGAAACCAACTAATCCATCCCTTTGATATCGACTCTGGTACTTGGTAGGCTAACCACCGTGCTTTATCACAATCCCTTTTCTGATGTCGCATGTTTTTTTTAATAATCTTATCGATCTCTGTAAAAAACAATGTTGATCAATTTTTCTTATTCGTCTATTAATGAAATCATACCATTCATTAAAAAGGACAAATTAAAAAAAAGAATGTACTGCCGAGTACTGGGAGCAACGAGGTACTTATGTATCAATCGACCAATAAAAAAAAAACTCTGAACGCTCGGCTAGTCGAGACATGTCAGCAGATAGTTCTTCACATTTATATTTCTATAAACAATACAGTGGCATCCATAGATGTGTGTTAGTAATAATATTATAAACAGTTAAAACACAAAACTATGTGAACTGATGCTTCTTCTTGAAAAAGGATGAAAATTACCTAAAAAAAAGTCAGCCGATCAGTGTAGTCCCATATGGATTATTGCTTGCCGCCATATTACCTCCGCCGCCACAGCAGACAGTGACTCTCAATCGGCCATCAAGTTTGTTTTCAGAGGTTGGTTCATGTAGCGTGACGTCGTCTAATCATGACATAATTAGACTTATTAGATTGGTCTAGAAAATTAAGGTAGGAGTTGCGCAATGAGTTGTCATTAATTCATATTTAATATTCACTACGTGAAAACCTCAAATAGGTTACGCAACATTTGTAACGGGCTCTTAACACCTGTTACATGGACCCCATCTGTAACGGTTATTGTTTGACGCCTGTTAAGCATAAGTGCGGCAGGCTCGACCCCGACCTCGCAACCACAACGCCCGTTACCAATGAGGACTTCTAGTAACGGACTTCTTAAACGCCTGTTACATGTTTTCTTTGTAACGGACGTTAAAATGCATCCGATACGAAAGTGAAACCTATCGGTAACGGACTTTTTAAGTCTGTTACCGATGACTTTCCTATTGGAGACGCGTGGTTTTAGGACGCGTCTCCTTTTATGACGACCCAATTAGCGATGCTTGTTTGGAGTTAGCATCTCCTTTATTTTCTCACATCAGATACGCGTGTTGTTATTACGCGTCTTTGTCTTTGTGTTCCGACCACTCTGCTATCTCCGACAACTACACTTGCTCTCTCTTCTCTAAGGGCCCCACTCGCTCTCTCTCTCTCTCCGCTGTTGCTGCAGCAGCATGTGCGCGCGCTCTCTGAAGGCCCCACTCGCTGCGTGCGCTCTCTCCTCAGAAAGCCGGCGCTGCAGTAGGCCCGCCGGCCGCGTGCGCGACGGCGAAAGGGGCCGGCGGACGTCGACCGCGGCGTCCCTCTGCGTCGTACGTCGCCGTCCTCCAAAGCAGCAGTTGATCCTCCTCCTCGGGCTCGGCGCCGTCCTCCGCGCCGTCGCCGCGGCCGCGACGCCCTCATCCTCCTCCTCGGGCTCGGCGCCGTCCTCCGCGCCGCGATCGCGACGCCTCATCCTCCTCCTCGGAAGCGCTCGCCTCGTAGATAGTCCTCGTCAAGGTGGAAATTGCCCCCTTTTATTGAACTTCGCTGTCCTAATCCTCTTACTCATCGGTTTTGGTGATGAATTATGCTTATTTGATGTATGGAAATTGCACATGGCTGCTGCTACTCAGGCTTGAATGTACAGTAAGTTCCGAGATTGAGACAGTTTCTTAAGGGGGGTCAATGGTTTTCTAGATCAAGCAGAGGCGGATATGAGAAACCGTGGTGTTCAGGCAATGCTTTGCCCCTGTATAGATTGTCTCAATCAGAAGAAGTTCGGACAACGGGACAATATTTTTCATCATTTGATCACACGTGGTTTCAAACAAAATTACACGTGTTGGAATAAACATGGTGAGGAAGGCCTTAATGAAGTCGAAGCAGGATGCCTAAATGAAGGTGAAGCGCGACACCATGCTACCGGCCTTAATGAAGGGGCAGCGCTATGCCATGATGAAGAGCTTGATGAAGGTAAAGTTTTTGAGGAAAATGAACCATTCCCACCAATTGTGATGAGGCCTGAGGATATCACTGATCAAGAAGTTACAGGCTTCAATAATGGTGAGGTGTTGCAATGTGTGCACAATATTGATCAAATGTTGCGGGATGTTGAGTTTCAACGAGTGTATACAGCTTCTGAATTAGCGAGGCTGAAGCAGTTCGTTGAAGATTCAAAGAAACCCCTCTATCCTGGTTGCAAGAAGTACTCTCGCGCTTTCTGGTGATCTAAAACTTCTGTAGCTTAAGGCAGATCATGGTTGGAGCAACAAAAGTTTCAAACAACTATTGGATCTCCTTAAGGACATGCTACCCGAGGGAAACCAAATAGCCGAGTTTGTCTATGAGGCAAAGAAGATAATTTATCCTCTGGGAATAGAGATTGAAAAAATTCATGCTTGCAAGAACAGTTGTGTATTGTTCCGTGGAGATTATGAAGACCTTGACAAGTGCCCTAAGTATGGGTTCGATCGGTACAAGAGGAAAAAAGATGGTAGAGATGATAACAATGCTGATGATGATGAGAACGAGCCCGTGGAGATCACAGGCAAGAAGAAGAAGGTTAAAGGGGCTCCTGTGAGGGTGGCATGGTATTTTTGCATCATTCCTCGGTTGAGAAGATGGTTCGCTACACGAAAGGAGGCCCAACTCTTGCGTTGGCATAAGGCACGAACGAAGGAAGTTAGCAAGATTAAGCACCCCGCAGATGGCCAACAATGGCAAAACATTAATTCCCACTTTAAGGACTTTGTCGGTGAAAGCAGGAACATTCGGTTCGCTATGAGCACAGATGGCGTGAACCCATTCGGTAACCAGAGCTCAACACATAGCACCTGGCCCGTCGTGCTGTCACTGTACAACCTTCCACCCTGGCTATGCAAGAAACGGAAATACATGATGCTGACAATATTGGTCTCCGGGCCAAAGCAACCTGGCGACCGTATTGATGTCTACTTGAGGCCACTAGTTGATGACTTGAAGAAACTTTGGAAGCCTGGTGTGAAGGAGGTTTGGGATGAGTTCGGCCGTGAGGAGTTCACATTGCACACCATGTTGTTCACCACCATCAACGACAACACGGCTCATCGCAACCTTTCTGGCCAGAGTAAAAGGAAAGGTGCAGCTTGCCCACACTGCTTGGAAGAAACTTGTGTAGTGTGGCTAAGAAATTCAAAGAAATTCTCATTTATGGGGCACCGTCGTTTCCTCAGAAGAAACATGCCTACCGGGACATGGATTGTCAGTTTAATGGGGAAAAGGAGAATCGACAGGCGCCAATGCATGTGACTAGAGATCTGCTCCACTTGCAAGTCAAGGACATCAAAACTATCGAGGAGTTACCCAAATTGTCTGAAAAGAAACTTGGCAAAAGAAAGAAGCGAGATGGTGAAGAAGAAGATGGGTGAGGAATGGGGAACGAGAAATCAATTCTATGGGAGCTAGAGTATTGGCCGCTTTTGGATGTGCGTCATTCGATTGACAACATGCACGTCAAGAAGAATGTGTGTGAAGCTACTTTGGGAACATTGCTACAACAGAAGTCGAAAGGAAAAGATCATAAAAATGCAAGGGAGGATCTTAAAGATATGGGCATTAGGCCGGAGCTCTATACAGAGGAAATAGACAAGGGGATGGACCTTCCTGTTGCTGCAACCACCTTGTCAAAGGCAGAGAGAAAAGAATTATGTGAGTTTTTGCATGGTTTGAAAGTACCTTCAGGCTACTCATCGAACTTCAAGAGGCTAGTGTCGGTGAAGGACAGGAAAATGAATTTCAACTTGATGAAATCTCATGATTACCATGTGTTGATGACATCTATTCTTCCTATTGCACTAAGAGGTATCAAGACAGAACTGGTTCGCGACGCGGTCACGAGCTTATGTTTTTTTCTTCAATGAAATAGAATAGAAGGTGATTGATGAGAAAAAACTATTAGACTTAGAGAGGAGGCATTTCGAGACCCTATGCCTGCTTGAAGCTACCTTCCCACCATTATTCTTTGATCTCATGCTACATCTAACAGCACACCTCGCAAGGGAGATCTGGTACCTTGGCCCATCTTATCTTCATTAGATGTTTCCATATGAGTGGTACTATAGATTTCTCAAATCATTGGTACATAACAGGTCATTTCCGGAGGGAGCCATTGTTCGTGGCTATGAGACCATCGAAGCAGTGGAGTGGGCCATGGGTTATATGGACCCCCAAAACCCTATTGGTGTGCCTCGTTCATGACATGAAGGTAGGCTTTCAGGTGTTGAGACCCTGGGGAAAAAGTCAATCACTCCGGACCTAGAGGCCTTCAACAAGGCTCATTTCACCGTGATAGAACAGAGCGTAGAGGTTACACCATTTGGCAATGAGCACAAGCAACAACTACGTGAACAAAACCCTGGCTGTAATGAGGATTGGGTTACAAAGAGGCACATGCAAGGCTTCAATAGGTGGCTCCGAGATTATGTCCAGAGTGGCAGCGCTGCTATAACCGACAATCTGGTAAGAAAACTAGCAGTAGGGCCATTATTCACTGTTACAACATATCAAGCAATGGATATCAATGAATACACATTCTACACCATGGCCCAGGATGCCAAGAGCGTCTATCAAAATAGTGGTGTGCGTGTACGGGCCGTCGACAATAAGAACACAGCCACATATTATGGTCAAATAGAGGAAATTCGGGAGCTTGATTATGTAGGATTGAAGGTAGCATTGTTTCGGTGTAGATGGGTCACCAATGCGAATAGAGCTATGATCAAGGACAAATTTAGTTATGTTAGTGTTGATCTCTGGGTCTTTGGTTACAAAAACGAACCGTTTGTCTTCGCCAAGGATGTTGAGCAAGTGTTCTATGTACCTGACCTTGCAAAAGAATAACTGGAGTGTGGTTTTGCCTGAAAAAAGGATTGTTAGGGTTGAAAATATTGTTGAGGAGGAGGAATACAACCAGTTTGATGAAAGTCCATCCTTTCACACTTCATACATGCCCCGAGTCTTAGGAGCTGACAAAACACCATACTTCGAAGCGACCATCGTGAAAAGATCCATATACAAAAAATCAAAGAAGAAAAAGAAGCAAGATTGATTTCTGTTGAATCCGATCCTTTTTGTAAAATGCGGGGATGTCTATTGTTGGAAATGGAATCCTTTTTGTAATATATATAGGATGTGTATTGGTGGAATTTGAATCTCCTTTCTGTAATATATGATACATATATATTCTGCCTAAGATATTGTATATATTCGGTATATATTCTACCTGAAAAACTATGTGAGAAATGCAGCCTATATAAAAAAAGACAACCGTCGCCTGCCCGCCCGACAAAGAAGACGTGTGTTCACAAAACCCGTGTCGCCGATAACTCTCCAAAGAGTTTGGTCAAACTTTGAAGAGTTTGACTCCTCGATAAGCGAGATGTGCAATTAGTAGTACCACTCATCGGAGAGTATTGATATTATTTTGTCTACAATTGGTCAAACTTCAAAGAGTTTGACTCCTCGATAAGCGAGATGTGCAATTAGTAGTATCCACTCATCGGAGACGCGTATCCTGTATCTACCTCGCGAAACCACCACAGCCCCTTCATCTACCCGCGAAAAAACCACAACTGCCTACACTCCTTGTCGTGCCCCTCCTCCGCGCCCTCCGCTGTGCCTCCTATGCTCCACACCGCATGACTTCCCTTCCACGCTGGAACTCATGGCATCGAGTGAGCACCCGCGGTCGCTCGCGGAACTCCCAGAGGATGTGTTGGCGATCATCGTTGGCCGAGTCGGTGCGACATCGAATCGGCCTATGGAGGACCTCTCAGCCTACGGGCCACCTGCAAGAACATGCTCCGCCCCTGCCGCTACAGAGACGTTGGTAGGTGCCTGGAACTGGATCGGGTTCCAGTCGAGCAGATGCAGAACAACGACCCTGTCGGCTACGATGTCTTCATTCGTAGCCTAGCTGTAGCCGTCAACCCGGTGGCCTGCTTCCTCACCGGGATGGACGACATCTTCGACAGGAACCACAGCCCTCAGCCTCCCCTCGACGAGCTCCACCGCGCTGCCAAGGACGAGCACAGAGGGGCGGCCTATGTGGCCGCCGTCTTCCTCTACAGAGCCAACAGCGGGGCCGACGCCACTGCAATTGCGTACATGAAACAGGTTGAGGGCGAGGAGCAAGGGCAGTGGCATCCGCATTTGATCAGCAATGTGCAATCCCTAGATTTTCGGCATCGTAGGGTCAATCTGGCTTGGCAAATTAGGAGTGTCGCCCTCCGCCGTGGCCTCCGCCGGTCGACGCTGCCAACGGCGGTGGCACGAGGCAACATTCAACATTGCGTAGGCAAAGCATTCTACGGTACGGAGCCGAGCCGGAGGGGGTTTTGCATGTATTTCTGTAGTGATGAATGTAGGCTTCGTTGCGAATGTAATGTCTTCTTCTATCGTGTAAAGTATCATCCAATCGGTTATTGATAGACAAGATTTGATTTCTCACATTTCTGAGTCAAATCGAAGGTTGCGGCGCCCTCTGCTTCCTCCTCTGTTCTATTAGAATGAAGAAAAGTTTGTGTGGGCAAATGAGATGAGGATTAACCATCCCGCGTCTCTAATTAGGGTGGGGCCCAGTTCTATTGGAACGAAGAACAGTTCTCATTTCTCATTTTAATCTGCAGTCAAATTTTGTAACATGTATTTCTCTGTCGTGCTTAGTCCAAATTTGATGATTTTTTCTTATTTTTTCTAAAATCTCCATATTTTCATTAATTTCATTATTTAGTGTATATTCCGTTTCGTGAATAATGTTTATATGCCTTATCTTGTTCATTGTAAGTACAACATAGAAATAGTATTTGTTTTCCACAACCATTAGTAATTAAAACTTTGCATTTCGTAATCTCAAGGTGAACACAAGCTTGTGTTAAAATTTCAAATGCGTACGAGATCGAACAAGTTGCAAAGTGTGGAAAACTTCAATATTCAAGCAACATTCTAGGAAACTATGTGAGAGATGTAGTCATTTGTACACAAGTATATTCTTCCTTTATCGAAACCATTTGAATTTTTTATGACAAGTTTAGATACCCAAATTATGTTTCCACATCAGTTTGTAGAATTTTTGGAGCAAACTAAGATGTTATTAGAATTATTATATCACAAACATGATATGTATATTCGAATTATAAGAATGTTGGGTATACAAGTGTGACTGTTGATATTTTATTTAAATACTAAATGTCCAAATATGAATTGATGTTATTTTTAATAAATTTTTAGGTGTTGTTTTACCGGCTCTAGTATTTGATGGATGTGAGTTTCATTTCTAAAAAATAGTGTCGGGCCCACGCGTCAGTGTCAACAGCCATAAAGAAGATAACCGCCCGGACCTACCTGCCAACGAAGGCGACGCGGGTTTACTAACTAGCATCGGCGATGACTATCCATTGTCAGCGTCAGCAGGCAAACCTTGCTCGCGCTGTTCAAAAATTCCCACCTATATTGACTATATTCCCTCGGCGAGTAAACTTGTCATTACTCCTATGATCAAGATCACATACACACCACCATATGCGAAACTTCTACATTGGAAGTTAGCAAGCATCATTTCATCCATTCCCCATCCTTTCCATAAAATAAAGCTCTGCGCATGTTCCATGATTACTCTCCCTCCAAAAATACTCAGCAAGGACTATGGGCTATGTAAAAAAACATGCTCAAGGGCATGCATAAAAAAAGGAAAGAGAAAGAGAAGGAATAAAGAGACATAGCCCAAGTCTCAAGAATTTCGAAAAGGGGGAGAGTAAAATCATGCAAATAGGAGTTCATTATCCATCCACCATACACACACTTTTGCACATCTTGATCAGGGTGTATGACTTGTTCTCCCAAGGATCCGATTTTCGACTCGACAATACATGAGAAACAGGTATGCCACATGTTTTCCCTACCTACAGCTCCATATATCAGCCTATTAGAAGTAGGTAGTGAAAGAAGGCAAAAGAATACCTTGGTGAGGAATCATACACATTGAGCGATCCGAGAGTATCATTTGAGGAACTTTGATTTCTTTTTGAAAAACCTGCAAAACCTCCGGATTATTAACTGATCAAGGTACATGTGATTGGTAATCTTTATACAACCATTCTATCTTTCAACCACCCAAGGCAGGTGAAGCTACACACCCCATATCAATCGAGTGTAAGGTAAGATCAATGCCAACTTCTTCAATCCTTGACAGAGTACCTAGCTGTATCTTGTTATGCATTAGGAATACAACATCTTAGCAACTCCTGATCAACCAACCTAAGTCCTTAATCTCTTGCTCGGGACGAGCAAGAGGCTAGCTTGGGGGAGTTGTTGACGGCTGTTAAGTACCTACTTTAGCCGTCAATATACTCATGAATAAAGGAGCATAAGGCATTTCTTACACGTATTTAGTTAAGAATAATGTAGTTCCACTTGTCCTTGGAGATTATTTGATTGCAGGAAAATAAGCAGGAAAAAGTGACAAACTCACCTTCTATGGTCCATGCCACATCACCTCATCCTAGGTGGGCTGCCAACAAAGATGCCATGCATGCACACCTGCCGACAAGGGAGCCACGCATGCATGCCATGCAAGCAATCCAAGTGAAGCAACCCCCGACGAATCAGAGCGTGACACGTGGACGTCACATGGATCCATGGGCCCACAAAGGCATGCAAATCACGCCAAAACAGGGTGGACACCGGGAACCGACCTAAGGACCCACGGGACAGCCACCAAGAGAAAGCACAAGCCAAGGGGGCCCACCAGGGGGTCGGCTGACCCCACAGGTCGGCCGAACCGACCCTGGCTCGGCCTGTCCTGTGCTTCCACATGGTGCTTCCCTATTGGTCCTAGGTGCCATTCCAGGGGTGTTTCCATCCATTCCTCGCCGGTGCCCGGGCCTATAAATAGAAGGAGAGGGGGCTCACTTATGAGACATCCACACTTGCAACACTTCTCTCACTTTTAGTCTCAAGGCTAGGAGGTAGGGTAGAGTAGTTCTAATTCAGGTTCCAAGTCTACTTTGGGATCTAGGTATGAGTTCTCTTGTATCTTATTTTATTTGTATGACTTTGATCTACTTCAGTTATTTATCTATTTCATATAAAGTTGTGTTAGTATACATGAGTGATTTGTTCATGTGTTCTTCACCTGTTCATCATTTAGAGGCTCCTGTTCTTGATGAACAAGGCCTTTCGATCCACTTGACTGGTGACTTTTACATGTTTCTGGTATTTGTTCTAAGTTAGAGACTCGTGTTCTTCGTGAACACGATCCTTTGATCCAGTTGAACAGACATAGGAAAACACGAATCTGTTTGTGTACTTAACCTGGTTTGATCAAATTAGATGACATGACTGTGTTGTATGAAGTCTGTGCTTAAGCTACGGTACTCGGTGTAATTGGCTGGTTTATCTGGTGGCTTGACCTGGGTCACAATAGCCCGGGCCGGTCAAGTCCGGCTAACAACGTAAGCATGGTGCTTGGGTTGCGTAGCTACCTTACTTATGAGTTTATCCCACGGTTTGTCTTGGGGTAGGCCGCGGTAGTGACAGCCGTTGGTCCCTCTGAAATCCCCCATGTTCGGATAAGCTGTAGGAGTCTAAAATCTAACAACCGGAGTTGTGCGGAAGCAACGCGGGAGGTTAGCTCCCCGTGGTACCTGGGTGCTTAAGTTAATGTTCTTCAACGCTAGTGTATCTAACTCGTTCCTACCAGCTTTATGTGTGTAGTACATAATAACCTAGAACTAACTCGTATGTTGCCTCCTATGCCTAGGACCCCTTAGAGAGAGAGAGAGTGAGTGTGTGTGTGATCACACTACCCCTATTATCATTATCTTACCCCTGCACTAGAGTGTCTGATTTATTTCCGTTTATGATCTATACTCATTGCAATAGTGTTGAGCTTGTCAATCCACCAATGCCTTCCTTGGATTCGATACCCTTTGGAATACTCCTTTGGGGAAATGCTACAATGGTACTTTCGTGCGCTTGCAGACTCCTGTAACGTTAAGAATTACCAACCAGCATTTCTAGCGTTGTTACCAGGATGGGTTCCAAACCCGTTCTTAGGTGATTGCGTTAAGAAATGTCAACAAGCATTTCTGGCGCTGTCGCCGGGGAAGGGTTAAGGATGACATATCAACACTTTGCATATATTTATAATCATGACAGGAATAAAACAGTTCTCAATGCAGGCTAACTTGGATTGTCTTCTTTGTCTATTGATGATGAAGACAGGTAGTGCATGACTGGTTTCGACTTACCGCCGAATTTTACTGAAGATCTTGAGTCACTCGTAAGGAAGGCACAAACTCATTTCGGCTCTCCCTTGCGTGAACGTTCGGAAGTTGATCCAGCTTCCTTTGTGCCATCCGCATCAACTTCCATGGCCAACCTTGTCGAGAAGACTCTCTGCAAGTACTCCGCTCCCTCTGCTGACCAGGTGCCAACAGGCCCTGCGATCAACACCGGGAATGGAAACTTCGAGATCAAGACTGGCTTAATCACGATGCTACAGGCTAGCCTATTCTGTGGCAAGCCTAACGAAGACGCGTGCGCCCACCTGCAGCAGTTCCTAGAACTGTGCAGTACCTTCACTATACGAGGAGTGGAGGAAGATGCTATTCGTCTGCGACTGTTTCCCTTCTCACTCCTGGGAAAGGTGAAGCAGTGGTTCTATGCTAACCGTGCCAAAATCAACACTTGGGCAAGGTGCTCCGCAGCATTCCTCCCGAAGTTCTTTCCGTTGGGCAAAACCAATGTCCTTCGGGGGCGAATTTCAAGTTTCCAGCAAGCGGCAAATGAGACTATCCCAGAAGTGTGGGAGAGGATCCAGGAGTACATCCTGGCATGTCCTTATCATGGGATGGACAACTGGCTTATTCTTCAAAGTTTCTATAATGGGCTGACTCTGACAGCCCGAGGCCATATTGATGCTGCAGCTGGAGGGGCCTTCTTCTCCCTTATTATTACTGAGGCTACTACACTGATTGAGAAGATGGTTACCAACCAAGGGTGGAGTGATGATCGACTCCAGCCACGTCAAAGGGGTACACATACCGTCAAGGAAGCGGATATGTTGCACGCCAAGATGGACCTAATGATGAAAAGAATGGATGATCTAGCCAATGAGAAGGCCGCCATGGCCACCACTACTCAAGCTGTGGATGCTCACATGACTTGCGAAGTCTGTGGTAATACTGGGCATTCAGGGAATTACTGCCCTGCTACTCAGGAGGATGTGATGTACATGAACAGCAACAACAACGGTTATCGTCCACAAGGAGGTCAAACGTGGAATCAATCACGCCCTTATTATCAAGGGGGTAATCAAGGTAATTCTTTCAACCCAAACCAACCTTCCTTGAAAGATCTAGTCTTTGGGCAAGGTAAAACTAATGAAGGCTTTAATAAGAAAACAGCTGCCTATGATAAGGCTTTTGAGAGCCTTAATGTTAAAATTGATAGCCTTTCTTCTGCTCTTAAAAACCAGTTGAGCTTTAATAAGATGATAGAAACCCAGTTGGCTCAGTTAGATACTTTGCTTCCCTCTGCTGAAGACGGGAAGATTCCGAGGCAACCCATATCTTCCTGTGAAAATGTTTGTGTAGTGTCCACCAGATGAGGTAAGCTATCTAGGTGGGCACAAGCCACTGACTATGCAGGAAAGCCTATACAGCAGGTACTTGACCCATGGGAATCTTCAACAATCACACACAAGAAAGATCCTGGTTATCCGGCTATCACCTGCAAGATATATTACCAGAAGATTAAGCATGCTCTCTGTGATCTTGGTGCAAGTGTTAACCTTATGTCCAAGACCATGTTTGAACAATTGGGATATCCAGCTCTAACTCCAACTGCGACGACCGTCCAACTTGCTGATGCATCGATCCAATATCCAGAGGGGATAGTAGAGAGCTTATTGGTATTCGTCCAAGGTTCATGCATCTTTGCGGATTTCGTGGTCCTTGATATGCAAGACGATGAGGGAATGCCTCTCATTCTTGGGAGACCATTCCTAAGTGACGCCAATGCAAGGATCAATGTCGGAGCCGGAACGATCTGATTCCGCATTGGGAAGAGGAACTTCATGTTTCGATTTCAGGCAACAGAAGAGAAATGCTATACACTGCAGGGCAAAAATGAGCAATCAGGGGTATGGACGGAGCCACAGCCCCAGCGACTTCCCACCACTCCAACAAAGCCTAAGAAAACAAGAAAGGTGTGGCAGGAAGTGCAGAGGTCATCTCCATCTATTTCTTGGGAATGGGATGACGATTGGAATTGATCGCCGAGAAAAGTCTCGCTCTCAGACTTAAAAAGATGAGTCCTTTTTGCCAAAAGATAAAATTGGTAGTTATCTCATATTTCCCTTTCAAAATTTTATTTGATTTTTCCAAATGCATATCTGAATTTTCCAACCTTGCATCTGCATGCTAGATTTTTCTAGCCAATTTTCCTTTTCAAATAAAAATTCTGAAAATAAATTTTTGAGTTGGAAAATCCTAGAAAAATTGTTCGAGCAAAATTTTGGGCGAATCTGGACCTAGACATCTGGGCAGGGCATCAGGTAACCGTTAGAGAGCTGTTGCAAAAAGTTGGAGGCAAGCGGGCCCGACAGGGGTTCGGCCGACCCCAGGGGTCGGCCGACCCAGGCCAACGGTCATGTGGGCCCCGCCTCCTCCAACAGCTCCTAGCCGTTGCCCTTGTCCTCTCCCCCGGTGCCTGGCTCGGTTGCCTATAAATAGAAGGGGGATTGAGGGGTTTCTTCACCCATTTCCATCACCCTCTCTCCTTCTTTCTCTTGCTCTTTGGTTTTCTTGGACTTCTTGCTCAAGTGGAAGTGTCAAGCACTCTCTCCAATTTGTCGCTGAATATTGAATATTGGTGGAGCAAGCTCGGTAAGGATTTCATTTCGATTTCACTAACCCATCACCGAGTTGCTCGTGTTGTCCCATTATTGTGCAAGATGAGTTAGATCGCCGGTGCGTACCGGAAGGTGACCCGCTCACGTCGTTCGAGAGACGGGGAGGGCTCGTCTCACCACTCCGGAGCTACACCAAGTCCAATGCCAACCGACTGTGAAGAAGAGGAAGAAGAGGAGCTACCCACGCCACAAGCCGAAGGAGTGTTCGACGCTGATGCCGCCTTCATCGACTTGAGGGACGACCGGGAGAGACAAGCCTACGCTCTCATTAAGGATCGAGTCTTCGCCAAGACCAAGGAGTTCGACTCGGCCCTTCTCGAGAAAACAGGTATGGACTCCGAGTTTGATTCCATTTGGCATGCTCGTGGTTGGGAGAACTTTGTTCTGGTGTGGGAGATCGGTTCTAGGCCTCTCACCATCCAGTTCGTCTGTACTCTTCGGGAGGATGAGACCGGTATTACGTTTCGTTTCCATGGAACGTCGTATCGAGTCTCATGGCTCGATCTTAGTCGCGCTCTCGGTTTTCATCATCATTGTGCTATTTCTCTCGATCAAGCTTGCAGCGATTTTATTCGAGATAGTTTTTGGGAAGAGTGTTGACGGTGGAAATTCACCATTTCCAACCCTCAATATTCTCACATAAATGGAGGCATATGCATTATTTACTAGCATTTTTGTTTGAATAATGTAGTTCCACTTGTCCTTGGATTTACTTGTGAAGTCTGTGGCAACACTGGGCACTCAGGCAACTACTATCCGGAGACTCAGGAGGAAGTGATGTACATGAATGGCAACAACAACGGTTATCGTCCACCTCAACAAGGAGGCCAATCGTGGAATTAACAACGCCCTTATTATCAAGGAGGTAACCAAGGTAATTTGTACAATCCTAAACAACCTTCCTTGAGAGATCTCGTTTTTGGGCAAGCTAAGATTAATGAAGGTATTAACAAGAAGTTAGCTACCCTTGATAAAACTGTGGAAAGCCTCAACGTTAAGCTTGATAGTTTTTCTTCTGCTCAGAAGAGTGAGCTGAGTTTCAACAAAATGTTAGAAACCCAGTTGGCCCAACTGGCTGCTTTGGTTCCCTCTCCTGACAACGGGAGGATCCCGGGGCAACCCGTATCCTCTTGTGAGAATGTTAGTGTAGTGTCAACTCGGTGGGGTAAGCCACCTAGGAAGACACATGCCCCTAACTATGTAGGAAAGCCCATACAACAAATTCTTGATCCATGGGAGGAATCAGCAGTGGTGCACAAGAAAGATCCAGGCTACCCGACTATTACTTGCACAATCTATTACAAGAAAATCAGGCATGCCCTTGTGACCTTGGTGCAAGTGTTAATCTCATGTCCAAGGCCATGTTCGAGCAACTGGGATATCCAGCTCTCTCTCCTACAGCACGGACTATCCAACTCGTCGATTCAACGATACGATATCCAAAAAGAATTATTGAGAGCATATTGATTAAGATCAAGAGTTCTTATGTCTTCGCGGATTTCGTGGTCCTTGATATGGAT
This sequence comes from Cenchrus fungigraminus, assembly GCA_036936925.1. Taxonomy (NCBI): domain Eukaryota; kingdom Viridiplantae; phylum Streptophyta; class Magnoliopsida; order Poales; family Poaceae; genus Cenchrus; species Cenchrus fungigraminus. Next base: position 25,514,726 of record CM072779.1, on the reverse strand, counting down.
GACGAGGGAGGAATGCCGCTCATTCTTAAGCGACCATTTCTCAGTGATGTCCGAGCTAGGATCAATGTGGGGTCCGGAATCATCCGTTTCCGCATTGGGAAGAGGAACTTGAAGTTCAAGTTTCAGGACAAAGAAGAGCAATGCTATTTGGTGCAAGATGGTGTTGAGCAGCTTGGGGAAAGGACGGAGCCTTTACCCCCGAGGAAGGAATCTCCGTCAAAGAGATTAAAGAAAATTCGGAAAGAATGGCGAAAGATTGAGATGGCACCACCCTCTACTTCTCAGGAGTGGGGTGCTGAATGGAATTGATCACTGAGAAGAGTCCAACTCGTCAGACTAAAAATGATGGGTCCTTTCTACCAAAAAGGTTAAAACTGGTACTTATCTCATATTTCCCTTTTCAAAATTTTATTTCCAAAATTGCATATTTGATTTTCCAAAACTCTGCATCTGCATGCTAGATTCATCTAGCACATTTCCCTTTTCCAAATAAAATTTCTGAAAATCATTTCTGAGTTTGGAAATTCAAGAAAAATCATTTGAAAAATATTTCGAGGGAATTTGGGCCAAGGCACTCAGGCAGGCCCCCAGCTAGCCATTGGGGAGCCACTGGCCAGGGCAGAGGGCAGGTGGGCCCGGCCTGGGGTTGGCCGACCCCAGGTTCGGCCGAAGCAGCCCAACGGCTGCTGGGCCCCACCTTGCTCCAACGGCTATGTCTGGATGCCCGACGCATTTGCCTATAAATAGTAGGGGCGAGGGGGTGTTCTTCACCCATTCAACATTCTTCACTCACACTCCCCTCTCTACTCCTTGGTCTCTTGGTTTTCTTGGATTTCTTGCACGAGATTGGATCATCAAGTGTTCCCTCTATTGTGTTGTTGAAAGTATTGTTATTGGTGGAGCAAGCTCGGTAAGAACTTCATTCGATTTCACTAACCCATCATCAAGTTGCTTTTGTTGTCCCTTGTTGTTGTGCTAGCATGAATTGGGCGGCGAACACTCTCCGGAGGGTGACACGCTCACGCTCCCGTTCGCGGGCAAGCACGAGTGCATCCACCCCCGCCGAGCCAACGTCGAGCCCATCGGCGATGGATTATGAAGAAGAGCAAGAAGAGCAAGCCGAGCCACAAGCCGCGGAGGAGGTCGTCGATGACACCCCCTACCTCAGCTTGCGGGGCGCTAGAGAGGAGCAAGCCTATGCTCTCTTGAAGGACCGAGTCTTCACCCACACCCGGGACTTCGACCCGATCCTCATGGAGAAAACAGGTATGAATCTCGAGTTCGCATCCATTTGGAATACTCTTGGTTGGGAGGAGTTTGCGCCGGTTACAGAGCTTGGCTCTCGGCCCCTCACCATCCAGTTTCTTTGCTCTCTTACCGAGATTCCAGATGGCATTGAGTTTCGTCTTTTTGGGACCGATTATCGTGTTTCTTGGAAGGAACTTAGTCATCTTCTTGGTTTTAGTCCTCGTTGTGCTGTTTCTCTGAAAAAGCTTGTGAGGGTTTTGTTCGAGACTCTTTCTGGTCAGATATCTCTGGTTTTATTTATAGTGGCAAGTTTGTACCTCGGTGCAACGATATTGTGCATCCCACTCTCCGCCTGTGGCACAAGTGGCTCGCCATTACTCTCTTTCCACGAGAGGATGTTTGGCCCATGTGCAGCGATGAGATGATGCTTTTATATGCCGCTGTTAACCGGATCAAGGTCTCTCCCGTTAAAGCTATGATTCGGCAATGGTTGATGAATTTCAAGATGATAGGTCCTATTGAGTGTACGTCTTTGGTGACTCGTATCGCTCTCAGACTCGGGGTTCTTAGCGGAAATTCCGTACCCTTCATCGGGACGCCCCGAGTTCTCATTGATGAGGCATACTTGATCCAGGGGCATATACTCAAGAGGGGTCCAAATGATTCTTTGACTTTCTTCTTTCCGGGCTATGCAAACCAAATCCTGTTACCTAACTCGGGGTTTGGATTGTATAACTCGGAGAACCATTCCCCTTGTTACACAAGAGAAAAGCCGTCGTGCTAGTGTTTCAGGCAGGTCTACCAGAAGCGCGACGAAGAGAGCGCACATGCAGCAACAGCAGCAGTCACAGCCGACACCACCACCACAGCCTCAGCCATAGCCTGCTACGCCACCGGTGGCAGGAGGGGCCCCTGCGGGGTATATGTTCGGGGTTACCCCTGGATATACACCTGGCTGGGATCAGCCCACCTACCAGCCGAGTGCGAGTGGCACAGCTTGGGCGGGTGCGAGCAGTGCTCAGTGGGCCACACCCGCTAGTTCCAGCTCTGGTGGTCCACCTCCATCTTCGTCCTTCCGGAGGCACTCCTCAGCCTCTGCACGTGATGCTCAGCTCGCGCAGCAGATGGGAGAGCTCACCGTCCAGGTCACGGGATTGGAGGAGACGCTGAACACCCATGTCGATTCTACCTCAGTGTGGCAGCATCAAGCTGGTAAGAGGATAGCAGCCATGCAGCAGGATCAGCAGCGATACATGGAGGCGCAGAGGGCTTACTATGCGAGTCAGGGTTTCTTCTACCCTCCTCCGTAGTGAGCCTGAAGCTAGCTTGTGGGAGGACCCCCATTCTGAGGTAACTTGTATCTTACTTTGTTTTCAGAGTATCTTATAAATGAAAACACAAAAAAATCTGCAAAAATAAAAAGACTAAAAATATTTATTTGCTTTCATCATCATCGTTTGCTTAGTTTGCTTTGATATGCTTAGTAAGAATGCTTTGCCTTTATGGTTGAAATGATGAATAGTTGCTCTGTTTATTCTCCTCGTATGTCTTGCTTACAACTTTGTATCCTACCTAAGTTTTGAGTTTGTTGGCTTGTATGTTCAAACCTTAGCTTGAAAACTGTGGGTAGCAAAAAGCATGATCCTTGCCTAAGTTGTTGTGAGACATGATATGGTAGAATAGAGTGCTATGATCTTGTGCTTAGTGATGCTTGACATCCGGAGTTTTCCTTTTTGAAAAATCAAAACATGATGAGTTCCTTAATGATGAGAATTTCCCATCCAAGGCCATATGTAGATTCTAGCTCTTGTTAGCCTCCACATATGCAGCTTGTTCTCTCATTGAGCTTTGTCAAATTGTTGTGACCCTTGTTAGAACTCATACTCCCCTGATCAAGATCACATACACGTTCATGCTAAACTTCTACACTGGAAGTTAGCATTCATCATTTTCTCCATATTGCTTAGGCATTCTTCCACAAATAAAACTCTGTGTATCTTTGTATCATTCATCCCTCTCCAAATATCTCCAATAGAGACAAAGGGCTAGCTATAAAAAAAAGCATGCTCAAAAGCATGGCAAAAATAAATAAAGAGAGCTAGCCCAAGTCTTGAAATTTTCAAAAGGAGAAAAGGGATTGATATGTGCAAGAGAAAGAGTTCCACCATGTAGATGGTAATAACTAGTACCTACTCCGGGGCTAGTGTCCACCTTACCATCAATCCCTTATTCCCTCATATAAAGCATGGCAATATCTAACACCCATTTTCGGGCCTAGTATCCACCTTGCCATGCTCATTTCCATCACACACATATGCACATCTTGATCAGGATGTATGTTTGTTTCTTCCAAGGATCCGGTCTTTGACTTAGCAATATATGAGAGACAAGTATGCCACATTTCTTCCCTACCTACAGCTCCACATACAGCCTATTAGGAGTAGGATGTGAAGAAAGGCAACTTTGATGCCTTGGTGAGGAACCATACACTTTTGAGCGATCCGAGTGTATCATTTGAGGAACTCTGATTTTCTTTTGAAAAATTTGCAAAACCTCTAGATTGATAAGCTGATCAAGGTATGAGTGATTATGCACATGCTATATAACCATTCTGTCTCTCAACCGCCCAAGGTAGGTGAAGCTATATGCCCCACGTTATCAGGAGAAAGGTAAGAACATTGCCAACTTGTTCAACTCTTGGTAGAGTACTTTGCTGTATGTTCGCCATAAGTTGAGAATACAACATTGTAGCAACTCCTGATCGACCAACCTAAGTCTCTAATGTCTTGCTTCGAGACGAGCAAGAGGTTAGCTTGGGGGAGTTTGTTGACGGTGGAAATTCACCATTTCCAACCCTCAATATTCTCACATAAATGGAGGCATATGCATTATTTACTAGCATTTTGGTTTGAATAATGTAGTTCCACTTGTCCTTGGAGATTATTTGTATGTAGGTGATTTACCCCATAAAAGAGATGGAAACCCACCTTCTATGAAGAAATCATGCCAACTCAGCTGAGGAGGTGGCTGCCACCAAGGGAAACATGACATTCCACATCATCGATCCAGGGGAGGCACTCACCGACGAATCAGAGGACACCACATGGACTTCACATGGATCAAAGGGCCCACCTCGGATACCAAATCAAGCCATGCATCGGGGATGGATCAGAGGGCCCATAGGGCAGCCACCCAGTGGAAAACCACCAGGTGGGGCCACCCTAGAGGGCCGGCCGATCCTAGGATCGGCCGAACCGACCTAGGGGGCTCCATCCTGGCCCTCCACGTGGCAGCTCCCTATTGGTCCATTGCCTCACTCTCGGGTGCTTAGGGGCACTTTGAGCCTCCGAGCAAGCCTGGCCCTTGCCTATAAATAGAAGGGGAGGAGCTCCCATTTCTCACACACCACTCTCTCATTCTCCTCTCACTTTTAGTTTCCAAGCCTAGGGGGTAGGCTAGAGTAGCTCTTATTCAGGTTCCAAGTCCTCTTGGAAGTTTTGGTATGAGTTCTCTTTTATCTTTATTTCTTTGTATGACTTTGATCTACTTCAGTTATTCAGCTATTTCATATAAAGTCATGGTAGATCATATGTTTGATATGTTCTTGAGTTCATCCTCTGTTCATCATTTAGAGGCTTGTGTTCTTCGTGAACACTACCTTTTGATCCACTTGAAGGGTGATAAACTCCTTCCTTATGTGTTTGTTCATAAGTTAGAGGCTCGTGTTCTTCACGAACACGACCCTTTGATCTTATTGATTAGACATAAGAGAGTTCATATCTGTTTGTATGTCTAGCCTTAGTTGATCTTGTTAGATGGCATGAGAGTGTTGCATGAGGTCTGTGTTCAAGCTATGGTACTCGGTCTAGTTGACCAGTCTTCTGGTGGCTCTCACCCTGGGTCACAATAGCCCGGGCCGGGTGGAGTCTAGCAGCAACGTAGGCATGGTGCCTGGGTTGTCTGGCTACGATAGTTATGAGCATACCCCCCGTAACGATAGAGGTCGGTCCTCAGGTGGTGACAACCCTGTTGGATCCTTGGGCAACCTCCGCGCTGGGGTACCTGCTGTAGGAGTCTAAAGTCTAGTTTCGTAGAGTGCTGGTCGTCGCGGGCTAGCTCCCCGTTTGTACCTGGGTGCTGAACCTTATCTCTCTCATGCAATGCTCATGCCCATCTCTTGTATCTTCTAGCTTTGTATGTTTAGTACATTAGAACCTAGAGCTAACTCGTATGTTCCCCCTAAGCCGTAGTGTGCTAGAGTAGAGGTAGATTTGAGTGTGTGTGTCACACTACCCTTATATCTTTTATCTTACCCTTGTCTTTGAGTGTGTTGTTCCCTATATCTATCTCTTGGTTTACATTCAGAGCAAAAGCATAAGTCTAAGATATCCGCCATTGCCTTCCACAGATACGATACCCTTGGAATACTCTCCTTCCTTGGGGAAATGCTACAATGGTTTATCTGTGCGCTTGCAGATTCGTTCATGATCATTTAGATTAACCTATGGCAAGTCTCGATGTTCACGCTAACCCGCGCCATTAGTTGTGACATTGAGAGGTGCCTAAAAGGCGGTTTCTGGTGTTGTCACTAAGGACGGGTCCCAGATCTGTTCTTAAGATGACGACGCTACAAAATGCCAACAAAGAGCTTTCTGGTCGGCCTGTCCGTGGCAAGTTAGCACCTCGGTGCAACGATATCACACATCCCACTCTCCGACTGTGGCACAAGTGGCTCGCCGTCACTCTCTTTCAAAGGGATGACGTTCGACCCGTGCACACAGACGAGATGAGGATATTATATGCCGCGGTCAGATGGATCAAAATCTCCCCAGTGCAAGCTATGATTCGGCAGTGGTTGACAAATTTTAGGATGACGGGTTCTATTGAGTGTACGTCTTTGATCACACGTATCATTTCGAGTCTCGGGATTACACAAGGGGCTAACATTCCCTACATTGATTCTCCCCGGGCTGTGATAGAAGAGGCGTATTTAATTCAAGGACATACTCTTAAGAAGGGCCCGGATGATTCTTTGGTTTTCTTCTACCCTGGCCATGCAAACCAGATTCGGTTACCTAACCCAGATTTCTGTTTGTACAACCAAGGGCCACTGACCGTTCCTCTTGAGGAACCTCGTCATTCTAGTGTTTCTGGAGACAGGGTCACTAGGAGTGCATCGAGGAGGGCAGCGACAGCACAACAACCACCACAACATCCGCCGCCACAGCCGTCGCCTCAGCCACAGCCTCAGCCTACCCCACCGCTGTCTGGTGCATGGGCCTCGGCCGGGTACATGTCTGGAGTTACACCCGGATATGCCCCCGGTTGGGACCAACCCATGAGTCAACCAGGTGCGAGTAGCTCGACCTGGGCTAGTGCAGGGAGTGGCGAGTGGGTTAGGCCCACCGGTGCTACCTACGGGGACTCGTCCTCATCGTCCGGGTTGCGCTCGTCATCTTGTGGGGCCACCCTCACTCAGCAGATGAGCGAGCTCAACATCCGTGTTGGTACCATGGAGGAGACAATGCACCAGCAGGCTGAGTCCACTCGAGACTGGTAGCGTATGACTGGCGAGAGACTTCACACCATGGAGCAGAGACAGCTGCGACAGCTGGAGGAGCAGAGGGCTTACTACGCGTGGATGGGATACCACCCTCCGCAACAGTGAGCCTGAAGCTAGCTTGGGGGAGGACCCCCATTCTGAGGTAACTTGTATCTTCTATTATTTTCAGAACCCCATATGCTGAAAACACATAAAAATCTGAAAAGTTAAAAAGACCAAAAATATTTATTTGCTTCCTTAAATTAGTTTGTTTTCATATGCGTGGTAAGAGTGTTCTTATTCCCCATGGTTGAAATGATGAATAGTTGCTCTGTTTATTCCTCTTGTATGCCTTGTTTACAGCTTAGTATCCTATCCAAGTTTTGAGTTTGTTGGCTAGTATGATCGAACCTGAGCTTGAAATTTGTGGGTAGCAAAAAGCATGATCTTTGCCTAAGTTGTTGCGAGGTATGATATGGTACAATAGAGTTGCTATGAGCTAGTACTAAGTGATGTTTGATATCCGGAGTTTTCTTTTGAAAAATGTTAAAATGATAAGTTCCTTAATGATGAGAAATTCCTATCCAAGGCCATATGTAGATCTTAGCTTCTGTTAACCTCCACATATGCTACCTGATTTCTTCATTGAGTCTTGTCGAATTGTTGTGACCCTCGGCGAGTAAACTTGTCATTACTCCTATGATCAAGATCACATACACACCACCATATGCGAAACTTCTACATTGGAAGTTAGCAAGCATCATTTCATCCATTCCCCATCCTTTCCATAAAATAAAGCTCTGCGCATGTTCCATGATTACTCTCCCTCCAAAAATACTCAGCAAGGACTATGGGCTATGTAAAAAAACATGCTCAAGGGCATGCATAAAAAAAGGAAAGAGAAAGAGAAGGAATAAAGAGACATAGCCCAAGTCTCAAGAATTTCGAAAAGGGGGAGAGTAAAATCATGCAAATAGGAGTTCATTATCCATCCACCATACACACACTTTTGCACATCTTGATCAGGGTGTATGACTTGTTCTCCCAAGGATCCGATTTTCGACTCGACAATACATGAGAAACAGGTATGCCACATGTTTTCCCTACCTACAGCTCCATATATCAGCCTATTAGAAGTAGGTAGTGAAAGAAGGCAAAAGAATACCTTGGTGAGGAATCATACACATTGAGCGATCCGAGAGTATCATTTGAGGAACTTTGATTTCTTTTTGAAAAACCTGCAAAACCTCCGGATTATTAACTGATCAAGGTACATGTGATTGGTAATCTTTATACAACCATTCTATCTTTCAACCACCCAAGGCAGGTGAAGCTACACGCCCCATATCAATCGAGTGTAAGGTAAGATCAGTGCCAACTTCTTCAATCCTTGACAGAGTACCTAGCTGTATCTTGTTATGCATTAGGAATACAACATCTTAGCAACTCCTGATCAACCAACCTAAGTCCTTAATCTCTTGCTCGGGACGAGCAAGAGGCTAGCTTGGGGGAGTTGTTGACGGCTGTTAAGTACCTACTTTAGCCGTCAATATACTCATGAATAAAGGAGCATAAGGCATTTCTTACACGTATTTAGTTAAGAATAATGTAGTTCCACTTGTCCTTGGAGATTATTTGATTGCAGGAAAATAAGCAGGAAAAAGTGACAAACTCACCTTCTATGGTCCATGCCACATCACCTCATCCTAGGTGGGCTGCCAACAAAGATGCCATGCATGCACACCTGCCGACAAGGGAGCCACGCATGCATGCCATGCAAGCAATCCAAGTGAAGCAACCCCCGACGAATCAGAGCGTGACACGTGGACGTCACATGGATCCATGGGCCCACAAAGGCATGCAAATCACGCCAAAACAGGGTGGACACCGGGAACCGACCTAAGGACCCACGGGACAGCCACCAAGAGAAAGCACAAGCCAAGGGGGCCCACCAGGGGGTCGGCTGACCCCACAGGTCGGCCGAACCGACCCTGGCTCGGCCTGTCCTGTGCTTCCACATGGTGCTTCCCTATTGGTCCTAGGTGCCATTCCAGGGGTGTTTCCATCCATTCCTCGCCGGTGCCCGGGCCTATAAATAGAAGGAGAGGGGGCTCACTTATGAGACATCCACACTTGCAACACTTCTCTCACTTTTAGTCTCAAGGCTAGGAGGTAGGGTAGAGTAGTTCTAATTCAGGTTCCAAGTCTACTTTGGGATCTAGGTATGAGTTCTCTTGTATCTTATTTTATTTGTATGACTTTGATCTACTTCAGTTATTTATCTATTTCATATAAAGTTGTGTTAGTATACATGAGTGATTTGTTCATGTGTTCTTCACCTGTTCATCATTTAGAGGCTCCTGTTCTTGATGAACAAGGCCTTTCGATCCACTTGACTGGTGACTTTTACATGTTTCTGGTATTTGTTCTAAGTTAGAGACTCGTGTTCTTCGTGAACACGATCCTTTGATCCAGTTGAACAGACATAGGAAAACACGAATCTGTTTGTGTACTTAACCTGGTTTGATCAAATTAGATGACATGACTGTGTTGTATGAAGTCTGTGCTTAAGCTACGGTACTTGGTGTAATTGGCTGGTTTATCTGGTGGCTTGACCTGGGTCACAATAGCCCGGGCCGGTCAAGTCCGGCTAACAACGTAAGCATGGTGCTTGGGTTGCGTAGCTACCTTACTTATGAGTTTATCCCACGGTTTGTCTTGGGGTAGGCCGCGGTAGTGACAGCCGTTGGTCCCTCTGAAATCCCCCATGTTCGGATAAGCTGTAGGAGTCTAAAATCTAACAACCGGAGTTGTGCGGAAGCAACGCGGGAGGTTAGCTCCCCGTGGTACCTGGGTGCTTAAGTTAATGTTCTTCAACGCTAGTGTATCTAACTCGTTCCTACCAGCTTTATGTGTGTAGTACATAATAACCTAGAACTAACTCGTATGTTGCCTCCTATGCCTAGGACCCCTTAGAGAGAGAGAGAGTGAGTGTGTGTGTGATCACACTACCCCTATTATCATTATCTTACCCCTGCACTAGAGTGTCTGATTTATTTCCGTCTATGATCTATACTCATTGCAATAGTGTTGAGCTTGTCAATCCACCAATGCCTTCCTTGGATTCGATACCCTTTGGAATACTCCTTTGGGGAAATGCTACAATGGTACTTCCGTGCGCTTGCAGACTCCTGTAACGTTAAGAATTACCAACCAGCATTTCTAGCGTTGTTACCAGGATGGGTTCCAAACCCGTTCTTAGGTGATTGCGTTAAGAAATGTCAATAGCCGCTCTCTGTTGACACACATTAACGTATACTTTTACTTGTCGAAAAAGGCATAAAATGAATATAAACATAGACCTAGGGGTTTATCTGACAGATTTCCACAAGTTTTGGTGAAGTTATGATTTGCAGGGACTAAACAGGAAAACAGCGAGAGTTATCAAGTCATACGACTCCAAGACGTGTCCCAATCGTACTCCGATCCAACTCCTACAAAAGAACAACCTAGAAGTATCTCAAATGAAGAATTAAAGTGCAACATTGTGAAGAGCTCGTCGAGATGATCGAAACGGATATATCATTTGCCATATTCGGAGTCTAGAATCAGAAGATATCAGTCGCAGAGCGGGGTTCGGTAAAACAGGCATAACTTCCTCATCCGGACTCCGTTTGACGCGAATTATAACTTTTCAGAAATGGCACGATGACACGCACGCACCTGTCAAAGTTGGACCTGAAGTGCTATAGTGGGAGGCCGACCGGCCTCCCTACTGGGCCGATCGGCCTGCCACGGAGCCCGTCCCGGTCCAGCTTCTGGAACCTTCCTCCACCGCCTATGAGAAACAATCTAAACCGTATATTGAGGGTTGGTTTGATCATATGGCGGCGTGGCACCTCCTCCAGACTATATAAGCAGACCCCAGACCCCCTGGTTCAATCATAAATCAGATCATCAACTCCATCGATATGCCTCCCCTCTAGTCTCCTCACGAAAACTAGAGATCTAGTTCTAGAACTAGAAGTAGAATTAGACAAGATGTAGAACTAGAAGCCCTAGATTAGAGTTGAGAGCAGAGCATCAAGTTGAGAGATTAGATCTATGATCCTAGAGATCTAGCTAGTCTTGTTCGAGAGATTGCAGCGTGGTGATGGGGAAGAGTTGGAGGAAGCGCCGGACCTGTCGGTGTCTCCTCTTCGGCTTGTACCTGCGGGATCAAGTTCCTTCTGGAGCTTGCTTCTAAGATTCTACGGCATGATCAATCTCTTATTTGAGTAAGCACATTGTTCTTATTATTCTTATGGTCTGCAACTCTATTTTGAGTACTTTACTTTATGTGAATATGTGGAGTAGAGGGATAGTTTAGGTGTAAGCGTGGTGCTTAGATCTGGATTATCTGTGGATACCCCCTGCATTCCGGATCGTGTGGTAGAAGCAGGAAGTGACCTCGTTCCCATCTGTCTTTTGTAGTCCACCTCCCGTCTGTAGGGATCGTAGGCCTCCCCCCTTTGTTGTTGGGAGACTCCCTTTCCTAAGTGTGTCTCTTTGGCAATGTCCCCTTAAGGTGGTAAGAACATAGCTTCCAATAGTAAGAATTAGACAGCCGTAGCGCCTCCCTTAACTCTTATCTTCTCAAGTCCTTAGATACTTGCTCAGTTGGATTAGCTATACACCTCAATATACTCTCTCACCTTTCTCCCTGTGGATACGATATTTAAAACCCTCTTCCCGGGTGAAGTGCTCACCGGTATCCGTGCGCTTGCGGATTATTCTTCATAATATTTCTGTGGGCTTAACAAATACCAACAAGCATTTCTAGCGCCGTTGCCGGGGAGAACGGTTGCTGAGAGAACATTGAAAACCATAGCTAGATCTTGTACTATACTTTTATCTTTTTATCTTTTATCCTATCTTCTCACCTATTGCTATCTTTGTGGGATCATTTGATTCCACATTTATCTTATGCTGCACCCTAAAGCGGAAGCTCTGGCCACTAGAATCCTTAGATCCTATCCTTACATCTGGCCATGAGCTACGCCTACGGTTGATCAAAATGATCATGAAACAATCCTTCTTAGGAGCGACATACGAAAACTCTAGTCTTCATCTTAGATGGTCCGGACCTGAAGAGATGAAGCAAGAAAGAGCCTGGGAAACCATAAGTTCTAGACTTTTACCCCATAGTTCACCGCGGGAGCCGGATCATATCCTTAATAGGGTAAGGAATCTTTGTATCAATACCCTCTAAGGGTAGTGAATCTTTGGCCCCATCCTAAGAATGTTGTGTGCATGACCATCATGCAGTACCTAGAGGAACTTTTCTCTCCTTCTCTAAGGCAAGGTTTGTCTTTGACGAACTCAGCGGGTGGAACCCTTACACTAGCATTCTTTATGACCACCCAAAGGAAGAAAAGAAATCAACCTCTAGCCAAAAAAAGGAAGTTCCAATAGCTATATCACCATCACTCAAATCCCAAGACTTAGCTATCAACCCCAAACCATCAATATGATGAGTTTGGGAAGATCATGAAACTTCTAGCTTCACAAGAGACTTCTGAGCATACAAATCCCCTAAGGAGATAGATTCTTAGAAAGCATCCTTATTGCTACACAAGGACATTAGGGAAACCTCAAGGATGGCATATCTAATCATGCCATAGGAAGAGAGCAAAGCCATCAAGAAGCTATTTCTGTCTCTCTCTTTTTATGTTCAGATTAGATAACTCTTCGAACCCCTCTTTAACCTCATCCTTGAGCCCAATGAATCCTCTTGTGCCCTTTTCTTGCGTCTCCTCACGACCCTAAAAGGATCTAAGGAAGACCAAAAGGAGCACATTACCTGGAGAACATCAATGAGCACGAAAGCTACTTCACAAATGGAACTTTTTCCATGATCATTTGAGAAAACTCCTGAATTCAATTGCCATCTCTAATCTTGCCACAAGAGATCTCCAACCCCCTTATGCTTCATTTCTTAAAAATTTAGAAAGGGTGGTTGTCGATGAATATCCCAATGGCTTGAAATCTTGAGATTAGCAATATAAGGGAAACCACTTCACCATCTTGAACCATAATTTGAAGGTTTCCCAAGGACGAGCTTTTTGTCCTAAAACAAGCACGCTAGGGGGAAATACTATAAGACTTACATATACCCCTGCATAGTGAGCATAGAGGTATAATTATAAAAATATTCCTTCGGGTATTCTTGTCACTAACCATTCCAGGTTTGGAGCAAAGAGAACGAAGGATGACAATACAAGGTATGTCCAACCAGTCGTTACACAACATTGAATCACATGCATGGAAATATCTCTTGTCATGTTGCTACACTAGCTTGGTTATCTCTACCTTTATGACATGCTCACTCTGTTAAACACTGATCATGCTCTACCTTCTCTGTTTGAGTAAATCTCTATATCCTTTCATATCACCTTTTGTCTACCATAGTAAGCTTTGGTTTGGAAGTACGCGCATACTTTCATTGGCTTTTAAATTGAGTGTGGTGCTTAGGTTAAATAGCCTTCCTTAATCTGATTAGGCATGGAGTCTGGTTTGGTTATTGAACTAGAATTGGTTGTGTAGACAATGGTATATTTGCTAGACTAACCCCTACAGAAAAGAATAAACTCTGAGATAAGCTTGGGGGAGGTCAAGATGGACTCACTAGAGATGAAGCAAGGCACGTGTTCTAAAAAAAGAGAAAAAGAGAGAAGAATTACCTATGAACCAAGAAGAAGAAGAAGAGTGACGCAGACAAGATACACAATCAGAAGCACTCACTCAAGGAGGAATTCCTGGATGATGGATGCATAAAGGAAGGAGGCCAATTCCATTGAAGATGATCAAGCCATGCCTCCTCACATGCACCTGTCATTCCACAAGCTGTATACACTCAAGGGAGAGACCACCACAAGGTGTCATAGCGCCATCATACTTCCATAATAAAGGAAACACCTTGAGGACTCACTTTACGTAAAAAAGGAGAAGTCTTACTTCCCCAAATCCTACAAGTGAAAGTCCCCGACCTACAAACATGCACACTAAACGAGACGCCGTCAGCTACCACTATCCAAGCCTCCTTCAAGCAGCTGAATCAGCAAAGGACATGGGTGGCACCATCACTAAGTGGCTATCAAGATCAGATGATGTACTCAAGGATGACCAAGCTGACAAAACAAGAAGAACAGCAACACATGGAGGGAGTCTGGATGATCAACCCGATCAAATCAGACTATGAGCACCTACTCCCTTCACCACTACTGCCTAAGATGGACGACCCTGGAATGCCAACTATACACCGCTCCATCAACCAAAGAAGCTTCCAGAGAAGTTGTCCATAACACGGGAACGGGCATTAACTCAATGTTAAAGATGGCGGACCAAGCCCACTAACTCCAGGATATTGTTGTGCAAGACATCCTCATCAAAATTCAAGACCGTTCCTGAACACCAAAAGACCCAAGAAGAACAAGACGTGGAGACATTTCCAGAATTTACAAGCCCAGTTGAAACGGAGTTGACAAACAAGGAAGAAATTAAGAAGATTGAAGAGAAGTCCGCTCAACCCTGACCAACCGAACACTCAGTACCTGCCACTCCAGAAAGGTCTCCTCCAAAGAAGCGAGCATAAAAGTACACCTTCGGAAGACCTACTGCTACCCGCGTCACCAACTGAACAAACACCATCTCCATCGGCTACCTCATCTACGCCACTCGTCGAGATCATTGAAGGCACCATGCTAGCACAACATTCCGATGAGGTGTCATTGATGACGCACGCCATGGGAGTAAGTACCTAAACGCTCGCCGAGAGGTAACTTGGTATTTATCTGCATATTTATTTTCTGCATTTTTCATTCAGCATATTTACTTCCCCACACCTGCATTAGAAAAGACAAAAATATGTTTGCTGCATTTGCATCAGTTTCTTAAAGCCCCATGTAAGCACTCTTTATTGTGGTGGCATAAAAAAAGTATAAAAATATTGCATCCATATGTTTTTGCTTTATCATCCTTTTTGCATAAAACACAAAAATATGTGGGCACATGAAGGTCCATGCTTTTACAGAAAAATCCAAAAATATGTGAGCACATGAAGGCTCATAACATGTTCCTAGAATTTGCTCCTTCGGGTATATGCGGAATTAATATTTGCAGGGAAAACATTGAAGGAGGACCCGAAGACGACAAGTTCCAAGGACGAATCAAAGGACTACTTCAAGATCCAGCTTGGGGGAGAGCACCCCCAGTTATCACGATAAGTATTACTATCCTATCTATTTTACATATTAGCTAGTTTTTATATATGTTTGCTTTAATGAGTCTTAGTTAGAGTCTATATAAATAAGCAGAGTCTTAGAAGTTGATTTCTGCTACATGATGTCTAAAGTTAGTCCTCATGCTTGGAAATGATGAATAGTTGCTCCGCCATAGTTCCTCTTAAGTACTCAGTTTTCAGACTTAGATTCTCCTAAAGCTTTAAATGCTTAAATTGCTCTAAAAACCCAAAACCTGTGGGAAGCACACGCTTGATCTAAGTCTAGGCATTGAAGGATAAAGATTCATGAAAAGATGAGCTGTTGTTTATCATATTCCTAGAGATACTTGGTTCCTGGTTATTTATCTTTAGAAAATCATAAAGGTTTACATGATGAGTTCCTGTATTTATGACCCTTGAGAGCTTGTCATACACATTGAGATCATCCTACTCCACCAAATACGCTACTTCTAACCCGGAAGTATGCATCCCCATACTCCATCAAGCTACAAGCCATGTTACAAAATAGCTCATGCAATTCTTGGATACGTCTCTCTCAATGTTTGTGTCAAAAAGATTCTAGGGCTACATTAAAAAAAGGATAGAGAAAAAAGTGAGACGAGCAAGGGAGAGAAATGGACAAGTGTCATACTAGGCGAGAAGGGCCTACCTCCCTAATAAAAAACATTTTAGAGATGAATAATGGACGCGTGTCCGAGGGCGAGAAGAGCCCACATCTCTAAGGAGAGAGAAAAATGGACAAACCGGGGCGAGTAGAGCCCACCTCTCCAAGAATGTACAGCCCAGATCTTAAAAGTTTTTAGAAAGAGAGATGTAGTCCAAGAGCTTGAGAAGAGAAAAAAAAAGAGGCTAAAAGCTTACCACCTTTCACCCTCATCCATTTACCACTATCATCCCATCATACACATCTTACCACATCTGACTCCATTGCTTATACCATTTACTTGAGAGGGTCACACACAGAATCTCTGAGTTTTATTTGAAAATATTGCAAAACCCCAGGATGATAGTTGATCAAAGAACTTGATACATTTTGCTTGACTTGATTGTTCTGTCTTTTAATTGCTTAAGATTTATGAAAAAGCCAAGCAACATGGTTACAGGTAAGAGAGAGCAATCTTGTTGAGAGGAGAATTTATTTTTTTTGAAAACCACAGTATCTTTTTGAGGCGTGAAAGCGTAGTAGCAACTCCTGATCCATTGCCATTTCTTTGGCTTTGCTAGGGACTAGCAAAGGGTAAGCTTGGGGGAGTTTGTTGACACACGTTAACGTATACTTTTACTTGTCAACTAAACATAGAAAAAGGCATAAAATGAATATAAACATAGACCTAGGGGTTTATCTGACAGATTTCCACAAGTTTTGGTGAAGTTATGATTTGCAGGGACTAAACAGGAAAACAGTGAGAGTAATCAAGTCATACGACTCCAAGACGTGTCCCAATCGTACTCCGATCCAACTCCTACAAAAGAGCAACCTAGAAGTATCTCAAATGAAGAATTAAAGTGCAACATTGCGAAGAGCTCGTCGAGATGATCGAAACAGATATATCATTTGCCATATTCGGACTCCAGAATCAGAAGATATCAGTCGCAGAGCGGGGTTCGGTAAAACGGGCATAACTTCCTCATCCGGACTCCGTTTGACGCGAATTATAACTTTTCGGAAACGGCACGACGACACGCATGCACCCGTCAAAGTTGGACCTGAAGTGCTATAGTGGGAGGCTGACCGGCCTCCCTACTGGGCCGATCGGCCTGCCACGGAGCCCGTCCTGGTCCAGCTTCTGGAACCTTCATCCACCGCCTATGAGAATCAATCTAAACCATATATTGAGGGTCGGTTTGATCGTATGGTAGCGTGGCACCTCCTCCAGACTATATAAGCAGACCCCAGACCCCCTGGTTCAATCATAAATCAGATCATCAACTTTATCGACAGGCCTCCCCTCTAGTCTCCTCACGAGAACAAGAGATCTAGTTCTAGAACTAGAAGTAGAATTAGACAAGATGTAGAACTAGAAGCCCTAGATTAGAGTTGAGAGCAGAGCATCAAGTTGAGAGATTAGATCTATGATCCTAGAGATCTAGCTAGTCTTGTTCGAGAGATTGGAGCGCGGTGATGGGGAAGAGTTGGAGGAAGCGCCGGACCTGTCGTTGTCTCCTCTTCGGTTTGTACCTGCGGGATCAAGTTCCTTCTGGAGCTTGCTTCTGAGATTCTACAGCATGATCAACCTCTTATTTGAGTAAGTACATTGTTCTTATTATTCTTATGGTCTGCAACTCTATTTTGAGTACTTTACTTTATGTGAATATGTGGAGTAGAGGGATAGTTTAGGTGTAAGCGTGGTGCTTAGATCTGGATTATCTGTGGATACCCCCTGCATTCCGGATCGTGTGGTAGAAGCAGGAAGTGACCTCGTTCCCGTCTGTCCTTTGTAGTCCACCTCCCGTCTGTAGGGATCGTAGGCCTCCCCCTTTGTTGTTGGGAGACTCCCTTTCCTAAGTGTGTCTCTTTGGCAATGTCCCCTTAAGGTGGTAAGAACATAGCTTGCAAGAGTAAGAATTAGACAGCCGTAGCGCCTCCCTTAACTCTTATCTTCTCAAGTCCTTAGATACTTGCTCAGTTGGATTAGCTATACACCTCAATATACTCTCTCACCTTTCTCCCTGTGGATACGATATTTAAAACCCTCTTCCCGAGTGAAGTGCTCACCGGTATCCGTGCGCTTGCAGATTATTCTTCATAATATTTTTGTGGGCTTAACTAATACCAACACTCTCCCCGCCGTAGCCCTGCTCTTCTCCAGTCCCACCGGTCCCGGCGTGACGTCGGCGAAGCGGCTCCAGTCGTGACGACGGTGACGAGGATGAGATTACTAGAATGCGGACGGCATCCCGGCCAACCTAAAGACGGTGACGCGGATCCGGCATCCCCGGCCACGACGACGAGCCGTCCACCTCAGGCAACGAGGCGTCGCGGATTGGGCCTCTCCGACCACCATGAGAACAACTACTTCATTCACGACAGAGGTTAGTGCTACTTGAACCCCAACACCCTCTCTGCTCAGCCACCCAATCAGCTATTCTTGTCAAGGTGGATTAAGGAGACATGCTACTTTACAGTTGTTTAGGCCTTTAGGATCAGTTCACATAGGATTATTCTTCTGGAATTGCCTGCATTAGTACAACATGCCTTAATAGTTCATTTTTAATTGATTGGCTGTGGATTTGACAGATGAATTTTGTTGCTCTAAATCTATTTGAATAAATTGTTGCTAACAGATGAGCTTATATGAACTGTTGAAATTCATTTTCATGTTCCTGGTGCGCCAATTTTTGTTATGCTTAAATTCTGTTATGCTTCGAATGTACCAGATCGACAGATATGTTTTGGACCTGTTAGCATACTTTAATTCTGATTGCTTTGTCCTCTTGTTGTATGTACACATGGAACACACAATTCATTGCTGCTGAAGTTGGACAAGGAAGCAGTTGAAGGAATTTAGTCTCTGCTTTGATATATAATCATATTGCTTCACCCTGTCAAAATGGTTAGCACCTATCCCCAACCTGTATGCTAATATCAACTATTTTGCCTGTCAGAGAATAAGAATTTATCTAATTTTGTTTAGGTTTTCAGTCTAGCTTATGTTGCTCTACTAACAACCTGACATATCATCTATGCAGTCTCAGACAACACCAAACTCCTCTACCTCCAGTGCACCATCACAGCCCATCGACGGTGAACCTTGTTCACAGCCTATCGACGGTGATCCTTCTTCATAGGGTCACTCAGCACATACTGCTACGAGTAGTGCTTGATCCCGCGGGTCAAGGACACAAACCAAATGGCCAGAAGACAAGTTGACCGCAACTGGACTTGATAACAATTTTTTGCCTACCCCAGATGCTACGAGGGATAGATTTGTATTGATCTGTGGCTTCATTGCTCGAGAGAGGGTGTCAATCAACAAGGCAGTTAAAGATCTCTCACCAATTGAGAAGGAAGAGCTGTTCACAATTTTAGAGGAAAAGCTAGATTACCCAGCCAATCTGGCTGAATCTGTTCACAAGAAGGCAGTTAAGGCAGCTATGTCAGAGATTGCAACCTTGCAACGGCGGTTCAAGACCCATTTAAGAAAAACATAAGTGAGCCAAGAGGAGACTCCCTTTGTGAAGCATGCCTTTTTGCAGCCAGAAGACTGGACTGTGTTTGTGCAGGAAACCAATTCTCCTAGATTCCAACGATTGAGCCAAGGGATGAAAGAAAAGAGAGCATTGCATAATAAGCCACATAGGACGGGCAGAAAATGTTATGTTCGTAAAAGGAAAGAGTGGGAGGAGGGGGATGCAAAGCTAGCTGAAGAAGAAAACAGAACCCTTGGGACCAATTTCCTGGACGTTCGAGGCCTTACTGCGGGCAAGGGTAGGGAAGAGGAAGACCACTAGTGAAGGAAGCAGGGACATAACATTCAGTAACTCTGCGGTGGTGGGGGTAGCAACTAGGGTGAAAACACTTGCAGCTCAGGCTAGCGATGGTTTTTCCCATGGGGTTAGGGAGAATGATCCTCACCGCAGCACTTGAGACTCCAGAGCATCGAGGTCGGGTCCGAGGCGTGTCTAGTTCACTTGGCTGGGGTAAAGGGTTTGGTGAAAAGTTTGCTGGAATGTACAAGAAGAAGATGAACAAGAAGTCTATACCGGAGATGGAAGAGATAATTGGTGAAGCATTCACCAAAGTTGTTTCCATGCTAAGACAATCAGGCATGGTCCATATACCGGAAAATGAACTTCATCCTCCCTAATCACCACCTGTCAGTAGCAGCGAGGAAGAAGATGTGCATGGCCTCGAGGAAGAAGATGCGCATGGAAGCAAGGAAGAAGAAGCACGTGGCAGTGAGGAAGACCATTGGCATGTCAACGAGGACGAAGGTAGTCAATAGCACATTGATAGTCAATCACCTATGCTGGACACAATAGATAAGCTAACAGAGCCAACCAAGTGCAGCCTTTTGGATGGCACCGGGAATAAAGTGGAGCTCGCACTAGCCACTGTCTTTCCATTGCAAAAGACTCTCCATACAGTACCGGTGCAGGATGGGTATGCTGTGGTGCAACCTAGTTATGTATGGGGCAATACGGGTCACTACCCTCTGCATGTACCAATTGGGGGGGATGAAGTAACAACCCTAGCTGAGGCTCTCTGTCTAAGGATCCAATGGTCAAACAACAGGATCCATGTACCACCCATTACGAGAAATACCAACCCTGCACCCACATCAGGTAGCAAGGGTACAACATCAGATGAAGGTACTGCATCTCAGCGTCAGCAAGAGAAAGCTCAGCAGCAGGAGTAGCAGATCAGTACAACTACACAGCAGGAGTATCGACAACAGCAGGAGGAGCCCAGGCAATCTCCGCCTAAGCAGCAGCAGTAGATCAGCAAAACTACGCAGCAGGAGCATCGACCATAGCAGGAGGAGGACAGGCAATCTCCGCCCAAGCAGCAGCAGCAACAGCAGCCTCTGCAACAGGAGGAGGAGACGCAATCTCCACCTAAGCAGCAGCAGCAACAGCAGCCTCTGCAATAGGCGGAGGACAAGCAATCTCCGCCTGAGCAGCAGCCACCGCAGAAGAAGGGGGCCAGGAAACCTCTGCCTAGAGATGAGCTTCTTAACTGTATTTGGACAAAACCGGATCCAAAATACAAGCTTGTTGTGCCTATGTTGTCAGAAGCGAACTTACAGGCTGCTGGACCGAATTGTGCCAGGTTGCACGCTTACGCCATGGAACACAGTAAGGATAAACTTAGTTTTCCAGCAAAATTGCCTGAAGACTCCTTTCAGGGTGCTGGTGATTTAATGTTAAACATTGCATTCAGTGACGTGTATGACCTTATAACCCTGGTTGCTCTGGATGAGATCTTCTTGAGGTTGTGGACATCATAAGTGCCTTAAAACCAAAATAGATATTTCTTTAATTTTGACCACAAAGTTCATGCATGCTAACATTTGGATTTTTTGTAGGAAAATGATGGACAAGGCAGCGGAGATGAAGATCAGTGTTGGGTTTTTGGATCCACAGGTTCTCATGACTAAAAAGATTGATAAGGAGGCTACCCTTGTAGTACAAGCATTGAGAAATGCAATGACGAATGACTATGTGGCGGGTGCCTTCTGCACCGGTGGCCACTGTGTAACATTAATCATCTGTATGAAGTACAAAGAGGTTTGGTATCTAGATTCTGCTAAACATCATCCCGCGTGAAAGTTCGATGACCTCCAAGCGCTTGTGACATGGTCCATATCTTGTAGGTTTTGTTCACAAAATTCAATCTCCTAGTGTTTCTAATCGGTATTGCTAATCATGCAGGGCCTCTGAAAATATATGCCCAAAGGACGAAGTGATGAAAGGAAAGAAGAAAAAGCTAAAATCCAATCAGACATTCAAGCACAAGCCAAATACCACTGTAAGACTAAGGTTTTTTATGGTCCCTTCATACTAATTTGGTACTGCATTAACTTGTCATTTTGGTACCTCGATGCGCAGTGTGCTCAGCAGCCATCGGGGTCCTTTTTGCATGGATTCCATGTGGCATTCAATATGTTCAAACTACTCGAAGACATACCTCACATCAAGAAGGCTGCTGTAAGTAGATAATGCTCACCCATGTCTCTGCTCATATTCTCCATTTGATTTTAGAAACTGATTTGTACTTGTATTCTCATAATGATTGTATTTTGCAGGATTTCAAACCTGCCCTAAATGTTTCTACAGAAGATCTAAAGCCGATCCGGGAGATGCTGTGTGAGTACATTGTTAAGGAGATCCTCGACCGAAATGGCAACTTCTATAATGGTGCACCATGAGTTCATTGTACTACCTGACAAACTTGAAACTTGTTGCATTCAGGCTTGTTTAGTACTGCCTGAGAAACCTGCTTGGCTGGGGTCAGATGTTGTTGCCTGGTTTAGGCAGTTTTCTCAGGACTCCATCCAAACAAAGCACCGATGAGGAACTTGAAACTTTAGCATGCATGTCGATCTGATGAGGAACTTGATGTGATCTTGCATTGTGTATATATATCTGATCTTGCTTGTGTATATATGTAATGAGAATGTGTTTGTGATGTCTCCTTGCATTGCTGTGGTGGCTGCCAAATCCTGGCTGTTTCCAGGATGCAGCCCCTGATCTGGTGGCTGCCAAATCCTGGCTAGTTCCGGGATGCAGCCAGAAAACAGGTAGGTTACTGTAGGTGCCCTACGTATCGGTTATGGGCGTTAAGTAAGGCACGTTACAAAAACTGATCCGTGAGTAACGGGCTTCACTTGTAACGCTCGTTACAAGTATGACAACACTGTAACGGGCCGCATAAAGGCCCGTTACTAATACTGACTGGTGGGCCCTAGAAGTTGATGCTTTTGTTGAGACAGAGGAGACGCACGTCTAGAGCACGCGTCTCCTTTCGTCGAGACAGAGGAGACGTGCGTACAAAAAATGCGTCTCCTTTCGTGGAGACGCGTGTCCACAGCAAACGTCTCCGATATTGAGTTCATGTAACATGCTCGGTTTTTGTGCTCGTTACCAAAGGTCCATGTGGGCCCAGAGAAACAGACATTTCAAGTGACTGGTAACTAATTTCGGTAACGGTCTTTGTTAGACGCCCGTTACTAATACGTGTTATGAGTAACGGGCTCATTGTCTACACCCGTTACCAAAGGCCCCGGTGGGCCTGGAGAAACAGCCATTTCAGGTGACCGGTAAGTAGTTGTGGTAACGGTCTTTGTTCGACGCCCGTTACAATTACGTGTCATCTTTGTTGGCTCATTTGTAACGCTTGATTGGTAATGGGCGTTTTGCCCGTTACCAATGGCCATCTGCGCCCGTTACCAATGTCTGTTTTTCACGTAGTGACTCCTAATTAGTGTCCGGAGATTGACATGACGGATAGTTGGTGAAATATTTAGGAACTCCTAACTCACATTTAATCACT
Organism: Cenchrus fungigraminus; assembly: GCA_036936925.1. Taxonomy (NCBI): domain Eukaryota; kingdom Viridiplantae; phylum Streptophyta; class Magnoliopsida; order Poales; family Poaceae; genus Cenchrus; species Cenchrus fungigraminus. The sequence goes on along the minus strand of CM072779.1, from coordinate 25,491,659 downwards.
CAGAAGGGATCTCATGTCTATCACATACAAAGGAAAACAATTTCACATGGAATCATTTTTAAAGGGAAAATGTATTGTTCATCCCTTAAATATTGTGGAAGTGTGAAATTCATCATTCATATTTTATTTGGTACAAATCAATCTTTCAACTTACAAAATCGACGCATTTATCATCCGGCATACTCCCTCCGTCCCGTAAAGATAGTCGCCGGACAAAAAACTCTCAACCCAATGCAAGTAGCAAAAGTCACTAATACCCCTAGAACTTCGACAGCGACACAGAGAGAGAAAATCACCGCGGCACCAAAGAGAAATCCCGACCGAGCACATCGCCGCCGCTCTCGATTCGAGGATCCCCAAGCTCGATCCGAGGCGTGGGCGGAGCTTGGCCTCCGCCCGTAGGTGGAGAAGTCCAGCACTGTGAGGCTCTGCAGCCGGCCGAGCTCCGTGCGGACGCCGCCGGAGAACACGTAGTAGCCGAGGTAGAGCTCCCAAAGCATCGTGAGGTTGCCGAGCTCCGGCAGGATATGGCCCTGCAGGTCCGAACCCCTACAGCCCGCTAGCCCGCCGACCGCGGATCCTGTCAGAGCTCGCCGCGCCGGCCGTGCATCCCCACTGGAATTCGCCACGACGGCCGCTCCGCTGCTGACTGCTTCTTGACGGCATCGGCGTACACGGCAGTGTCGGTGTCGTGCACGACCCCCGCCAAGAGCCCGTGCAGCTGCTGCTTGAGCCCCTTAGCCTTCACGGCGGAGAGCAGCTGCTGGAGCAAGTTGAGGCTGAGTTGAACTCGACGAACGTCCGCGGTGACTTGAGCTGCGCTCACTGCAGGTCCTATGCAGCACCTGCACCCGCCGACCGCCGGTCGCCGCAGCAGAGCCCGTCACCGAAGCTGGGGAGCACTGCCTCGGGTCGGCCCTCTTCTCCGCCATCGGCTCCATGGTCGCTGCGGTCCGCACCACGCCGTGGACGGCGGTGTTGAGGACGTTGTTGCTGCGGCCATGAGCTGGTGGAGGCGTCGGTCGGCGTGCGTGACGCCGGCAGCGGGGATGACGGCCACGGCACCGGGCGCCTCGTCAAGGTCCCCGCAGAGGAGATGAATGAGGCAGCCGAGGATGCACATCACATGACCATTGTCGAAATCCTCTCCGGGCAGAAAGAGGACGCAGGCGAGGCGGCCACCCTCCCGCTGACGAACTGCGCACCGGCCGCCCTGCTGCTGACGCGCTGACGCAACCTCGCCGTCTCGCTTGCCCGCAGGCCGACCTCATGGCCCCACTCGCCGGAGATGGAGCCTGCGCAGGGAGTCAACAGAGGACGTTGCAAGGATCTCTCGCGCAAAGTTGAGGACGGAGGAAGAATCTCTGGGTTTGTTTTTTTATCAGAGAAAGTTGGGTGTGTGGCTTCTGTGAATTCGTGAGAAATAGGGGTGGCACGTGGTGGAGCGCAGAAGCTATGGGCAGTAGGCGGTGACAGACTTTGCAGGACACAATACTGTAGCTAAAACGACTATCATATAAAATTAGTTTGGACTGATTGTACCAATCCCATCTCTCTGAGTCTGCGAATCTTCCACCCCTTCTAATCTTTACCTTTCGTGCATGGCTGTTATCTTGTACGTTGTATCAGCAAACGTTGTGCATTTGGGACATAGAATGATCTGCGAACCCTTTGTCACATGCAACACCCGGTTTTAAAGGACAAACCGAATGCACCTTTTATGCATGCCCAGGATCAAAATTCATGCATAAAGTAATATCATCAGTGTAATATCACAACATATATCATTACAAGCGTATAACTATTACAAAATGACCAGAGGGTCTAAACAGAAAATTACACATCGTTATTCTATCACAGCGGAGTAGGCACCATCTTCCACAGGAACGTCGACTGGGGGCACGCCAACCTAGAACTCCAGGTCTTCACGATGGTCTTCACGATGTAACTCCTTCTAGCTTCTGTTTAACTGAGCAGCTGTGGGGAGAGTACGACAGGGGTTGAAAGGGAAAATGGTGAGTACACCTGGAGGCGTGTACTCCGCAAGTGGAGGAAAAGTATGCATAACATGCTGGCTTAAAGCAAGGAAGGCTTTATTTGGTGGACTGCAAAGCTCAAGTTTTAGTTGGTCAAGTTTTAATTAAGCACCTATGATTCAATGTGTATAAGGCTTCCCATCCCCTTCGAGGCACAGGCACCAACCTGTCCTGATCCTAGGGTTAAACCATCGTAGAACCATAACCAGCTCCCAAACCACAGTTACCACCACTGTGATCCACCCAAACCACCAACTAACCATGTGAGGGTCCAGGCCGCTCTTGACCGTGAGCACGGCTGTTATAACAGTTTTTAACACTCTGCAGAGGTTGTACATCTTTACCCACGAGTCGCGTAAACGTTCAAAGAACGTTAAACCCAACCATGCTGTGCGGATCAGGCACTTTCACACTTCCTTAGGTGCGATAGCATAGGGACGCTACGAGGCCTTTACATAGGTTCACCAGCGCGTATTAACCGGGTTATGGAGTGTCAGCGACACCCGAGGTTCGTTGCCGGACTCTTGGGAACTATGCCCTCATCCAGCCCAGATAGCTTAACACAGACCGCTGGCTTACCCTACTTAATTGGCCAAGACCATAGCCTCTTAGTTCTCGTGGTTGTACTGTATGTCCCGGGTGGTCACTCCACAGACTGGTCCTTATAAAGTTGACTCAGGCAAGACCAACATCAAGAAATCATAAACCACCATTCAAACCACTTGCCTGAGTCGCCTAGGGTGTTCATGTTGCTAACCATAACCCACATTAACATGTTGTATAATCATTAATCAAGTTTAATATTAAAACCAACCCATGTTGAGCAAACTAAGCATGAATCTACCCATATAGGTAATCTCTAAGGGCAAGCAAGGAATGATCATGAAAAATCTAGTAAACAGTCCTTACTAGGATTTCCCATCAAAATTAGACATCTAATTGAAGAAAGCATAAATAAAAGGTGATTATAATGTATAAAAGTAAAGGTACAAAATCGCAAGATGTCATGGACACTTGCCCGTTTCCCGATGTTCCACTGCTCAGAAGTGTTCCTTCACGCGCAGCAATCACTGAAACAACACAATGCTACACTAAGAACAAAGCACCATACAATAAAACCATTTTAGGAAAGCGTACTACTAGCTAACGCGAGCTAGCTACGAACGAGAGGGCACGTGAAAGGCTAAAGCGAAGCTACGGGTAAAAAGGCACAACTATCGGTAAGGATTGTATTATAAGAAGGGACTATATGCTTGATTTATTTTATTTATACAAAACATGTATGGAGGATATTCCGGAGAAATAACCTTTGCTGGAATTATTCAAATTAAATTTGATTCCAGAACACATGTTGATCCTAGTCATATTTTATTTATAAAAGTTTATTAGAATTTATACAAATTTAGCATTTATCTTAATAAAAGAAACTTTATGTGAGAGCAACTAACGAGTTTAAAGATGTGTCGGGTTGAGCTAAACAAGTTATAACAAAAACATATTTATGTTCGAATTAACCAAGTTAACATTTATTAAGAAAAAGGCGAAGGTTAAACCTATATTTGATTTTATTTAAAAGAGGTTGAATTGGACATTAATCAAATTAATATTAACTTTAATTTCCAAAAACATGAAACATGGTGGACGTTGCTGCTAACACGTGCGCTACGACGAAACAAAGCTAACGCAACTTGAACGAGTCGAAACGGAGCTAAGACAAGAAAGATATGAGCTTTTGAAGGTTGCAGGGACCTATTTGTGATTATGTGAAGATTACAGGGGCTAAAACAGAAGATATGCAAGACACATGAATTTGTGCTCGCGAAAAGATGGAAACCGAGGGCTAAAAGTGCAAAAAGGCTCGGCTGGGCAAAACTGTGAAAGGTGGGATCTTTCTGAGGGTTTATGTGCATAAGGGCTAAGACACATAGAAAGGTGGGTGGATTTCCGGGTTCCGCAGGGGGTTTTGTGCAAAGCTGCAGCTGACAGGGGCGGATGTGCTGACTGGGCACGACGTGGCACGCTGTGGTTGGCTGGGTCCGCTGACGTGGTGCTGACGAGGCGGTGACGCGGCTGTGGACCGGCCGTGGACCCGTGGTCCATGGGTCCACCGTGGACCAACCGAAGGGGTACCCCTTCATTTAATCAGGGCCGCCCGTGGGAGATCTGATGGCTGAGGAGCGCCGCTGGGATCTGGTCGCCGGAGCAGGCAGGCGACGGCGGCGGTTCGCCGGAGCTTCGCCGGAGATGTGGGCGCCGGCACTACAGGGCATCATTTCGCGTGGGGATTGGACCAGGAGAAAGAGGAGGATGGCGCGGAGCTCACCAGGGGTTCGTGGTCGATAGTGGGACGTCGGAGTGGACGTGCGGCGATAGGGGGCGGACGGCGGCTCGGGCGCTCGCGGGCGACGGGGTTCCGGCCTCGGCTTCGTGCTTTCGGGGGCGGGAGCGTCATCCTGATGTACCTGTGCGTGCATGGGAGGGAGAGAGGGATGAGGGAGGGTCGGAGGACGCGAAACGGGGGCGGCGGCCGTGGCTTACCAAGGTGGCCGGCAGCGACGATTCCCGGCGAACGGCGGCGCTGGGGCGAGAGGGAGCGAGCGGGGTGGCAAAGGAGAGGGCCCGGACTCGGTGCGGGTCATTTATAGGAGAGGAGGGCAGTTGGGATGCCGAGGTTGAGGGGCGGCATCCCCGGCCGTGAAGGACGCGGCGGCGAGCTTGCCATCCGAGGCACAGGCGCACCTGGACCGGATGTGGGGCAAGGGGCGACGCGCGGAGGGGGCAGGAGCGGGCCCAGGCGGCGGAGATTGCGGAGAGGAGTGCGGGATTTGAATCCCTGGCGACGGCGGCGTGCTCTGTTCAGAGCAGGGGAGGGGGAGGATGGAAGGTGGAGGGGATGACGCGTGGGGCCGGTTCGGCAGTGAGAGAGAGGAGGGAGGGGGTCTAGCGGGCCTGGTGGGCTGCGGTGTTGGTTGGGCCAGAGGCCTGGTGGGCTGGCGCAAGTGAGAAAGGGAAGGAGGTGGGGGTTCGCGGGCCAAGCTGGGCCGGCCTGGTTGGAAAAGTAGAGGGAGAGAGTTGGGCCGGAAGGATAGGTGAGGAGAGATGGGCCGGCGGGATTTGATGGGTTTGGCCTGAGTTGGGATGGGTGGTTGGGCTGAGTTTAAGGGGAGGGAGAGAGGAGGTGTGGGCCGAGTTTTAAATGGGATTTTGAGCCCAAAGACAGATTAGATAAATAGAGGTTTAGATTAAGAGAGAGAGATATGGTTTATGTTGAGAGAGAGACTAGGCATAGTTTTTAGAGAGAGAAGAGACGGCCTTTGGGTTAAGATGGGTTAGAGAGAGAGAGATTAGGCTAGATTTGATAGAGAGAGATAAAGAGACATGGGTCGGCTTGAATAATGGGTTTTGGGCCCAAAGAGATTAGATGTAGATTCTTAGATAAAGGTAGAGAGAGATTGGATCCGACAAGGATTTATAGAGAGAGATTTAGAGAGGGAGAAGAGATGATCCTGGGGTAGAGAGAGACAGGTCTTGTTTTTAGAGAAAAAACATTAGGGTAGAGAGAGACAGGTCTTGTTTTTAAAGATAAAGATTAGAGAGATACCAAGGTTGAACCTATAGACGAACCTATCCGAGCTTTAAAAACTCAAAATCATTTTTTTCACGTAAATAAACATTATGCATTTGCAGCATGAATGCAACAAACGAATATTTATAACCTATGATTCATTTATTTATTTCAAAAAATATTTTTTTGTTTTGAAATAATTGTACACACTCTCTATTTAATTCTAACAAATTTTAATAAAATTTTAAATCCTAGCCAAATTGCAAACTAGGGTGTTACATCACAACAGTAGTTGTTTCCTGCGCCCTTCCTACCTGCAGAAATTTCTGTGAATGATCGTGTTCCCTTGATCAAAAGTTGGAAAGTTGGTATTGTTGTTTTGGTGAGTCCACAGCCGTGCCTGAGGAAGGTATAGTCGCTGGAATGAGGAATCGTCTTCCTAGTGAAAAGGCCGGGTGGACATTCCCGGTCTAGGGGTTGCCGTTGAAAACCTTACTATGTGTCGGGTGCATAATGAACAGTTCGTCTTCGTCTTTCACACCGGCATCAACAAAAAAAGTACTACTCCTCTGGGGGCAAAGCCAGATGCTCTTATTTTACAACGGTGGGGACGATTACTCCCATTACTGACAAGAAAGACACCAAATTCACCTTTAGGTGCTTCAACTGCCGTATAGGTAGAAGGAGCTGGTACGGAAAAACCTTCTGTATAAAGTTCGAAATGGTGAATTGAGGTAGAGTAGACCGGCGAAAAAAAACGAAGCACTTCGTCTATTGGCATGGTGGTGGGAGGGTACTCCGAGTAGTGGGTACCTCGTAGGACCTGTGCTTCTCCCCCTTACCATGACAAGTCCTTAGGAAATAACTCCGATGGGCAGAAAAATGAAGGGGTTAAGAGACCTTAATCATCTTACTAATTTTTACTTAGCCACGTATAATGTTGAGTCAATTGCTATAATGGTTCAGCCGAATCAGTTTCGTTACTTTTTCAATAATTTTTATATGATAACCAATTTAGAGGATTTATTCATTGGTTACATAAAACATCATTAAATGGTATCGAACCATTGTTAAATTAAGGTGTAATAATAAATGCACTAGTTTAATTAGCTCAGGTGTTGATTTGTATAAAATAAAATGTGAGAGATGAATTTCACATTTTTGTAATACTCGAGGAATGAACAATACACTTTTTCCTTTCTATAGAGAGAATTTTTAAAATCTCTATAGTTGTCTTCTTCCTTCAATTATTCATTATCGATGCACAACTCTTGGATATTTAACGCCCTCCCGCTAACGGGGGCTCCTACCTTGCGGAAGGTAGATAAGCATTGAAACTTCTAGCCCACCAAAAGCTCATCTAACTTGCTAGTTACTATCCCACCAGCCCATCTCATTACTATTTTGTTTCAACATTTTTCAAAAATGTTGGCTTTTTCAACATGTTTTCGTCACCATTTTACAAAATTTTGCAACATTTTTCAAAAATGTTGGACACAATTCAATCTCTTCCAATATTTTTCAAATTGTTCCAACATTTTACAGAAATGTTAGTTTTTTTAACATATTTTCGTCAACATTTTGCAAAAGTGTTCCAATATTTTTTGGAAATGTTGAACAACATTTTTTGGTAGCATGCAGCGGCGGCCGGCGAGCTCGCACCGAGGCGCGGGCCAGCCGCGCGGTTCGGCTGCGCGCTACCCAGGCCGGCGGCGGCGGAGCTCTGCTCCGCGCGTGCCATGGCGGCGGCCGCGGAGCTCGCGTGCGCGCCATGGTGGCCGCCGTGGAGTTCGCGCGCCGCGCCCCGGGAGGCCATGGCGGGCCGGCGGGCAGCGTAGGGAGGCCGGTCGCGGCGGACGGTGGCGCAAGAGAGGCCGGCGAGGGCGCGCGGTGGCGGGTGACGGCGACGCGCTCAAGAGGAACGTGGCGGCAGCGCAGAGGTAGAAAAAGGGTTGAGGCTAGAGTTCCTTTATTGAGCTGGTGTGGGCTGTTAAATAGACCACGGGTGAATTATGGATTATTAGTTTCATAAGAAATTTTCTTTGGAAAGGTATATAGGATTTCCGCCCGCTAACGGGATCAGCCAGCACTCGGCAATCCGTCCAATGCCGTGGGGCACTTCCCCTATGTGGGCCTTTAGGTACAGCAGTATTTTTTTTATATCTGTGAAATTATTTTATAAAAGATAGAAAAGCATGTTCTAATGTTTCATCCATATTTTAGAAGACATTGCTAGTCAAAATTTTATTTGAAATTTAGGACGAATGATGTTCCGTAGAGGTTCCAAGTACATTGTGAATGTGTTGTAATAAAAAGCACTAACTTCATTCTTAAATACATGACACTATTAACTTTTTTCTTTGTTTAATTATTTGTTTTTTCTATAATTTTTTTGCAATCGATAAAGCAACCAGTTAAATTTAAATACATTAGATAATAGATATAATAATATACATTTTACTTCAGTTAACTAATTTATTTAAGTTGGAATAAAAAATTAATGGTGTCATATATTTAAAAACTGAGGGATATATTTAAAAACCGAGGGAGTACATTTCAAATACCATGAACTTCAACACCAAACAATCTAATTGCACTATCTTTTTTAGACCAAATCTAGTTGCACACACAACGGCTAAAGAGCATTTAAAAGTATTGACGTCGCTTGCTTTTCACTTGAAAAGTTTGATGGCTCGGATTCCAGGGAGTCGAGAGCTCGTGCGAAACAGAACAGGGGTAAAAGTGCTGGGAAAGAGAATTCATCCAAGTGTAGCACACTAGAACGCCGATCATTGATACAGAGTTCAAATACACACACATCATCACCACCCCTTTTTCTTTCAGAAAAGGGTCACCACGCCTTCCAAAATGTACAAATTTCCTCACCAAGGCACCTAGCAACACACAAAAGCTACACAAAAGTACAGCGTTGATGCATGCCCGCAAGGAGTGCCGAGGTTGTACCCCTCTCTTTTTTTTTTTACGAAAACGGAAACCCTCTTGGCGAGGTTCTACCCCTTTTGTCCTAAAATATTTCCACCCTCTCACAAAAAAGCAATGGTCAAAACGGGCCAAGATCCTGGTTGGCCTCTGCTCCATCTCCATGCATTTCCAGGAGCTGAAACTGTAGTACGTTCCCATTGATCCTCCGACTCTGGATTATTTGCTCGATCTTGCGCTGACCTCTGAACGCGTCACCGGGAGAAAGCCGTCCGGGTGAAGCACGCCGGGTCGCCGATCCCCTGCGGATGCATGCGCGCGGAAGTGCTGGTGCTCTTCTCGGCGGCGCCGCTCGGTTCGGCGAAGAAGCCGGTGGGCTCCGGTTGAGGGGCGGCGAAATCCCGGATCATCCCGTCCAGCATGGATTGGAGCTCGCCCAAACTGTACGCCGGCTCCTGCACGAGCGGAAAAATAAAGAAGAAAAGAAACGACCTGTCAGTTAACGATTCGACGCTGTACAATGCGAGGGCGGCATGAACGCGACGAGGTTACCTCTCTGCCCACGGTGGCCATGAGCGAGATCATCTCGTGAAGGAAGTCATGGAATCCCTGTAACACACGAAGCAGACGAATGGTCAGATTAACCTGCAGTGCAGTGCAGGTGCAGCAGCAGGGGAAGGAAGAGCCATGAGGACAGAGATTGGGCGGTTGCTCACCTCCACGTCCTCCTGGTCGTCGTCGAGCGGGTCGTACATGCCGGCGTCGTAGAGCGCCCTCCTCTTCTCGTCCGACAGCACTGCGTGTGGGCGGCGCAGGCAAGAAGGCGTTCACGTTAGCAGCAGAGTCCAATGCGTCGATCGCCACCAGAGAGAGGCGGACATGGGGAGCGAGGGAGAGATGGTTCTGGATGGGTACATTACCTTGGTAGGCCTCGTGTATCTGCTGGAACCTGGCCTTGGACTCCTCCGCCGCGCGCCCGCCGACGGCGATCTTGTCCGGGTGCCACCTCTGCATGCATCGCCAAGCTAGCACGTCAGTGCTCTTGTTCGCACCTAAAATTGGCACAAAGCCGATCAGGCTGACGCCACCGGTCAGACCGGTGTCCATCGACGGTCTGACCGGTCGGGCGTCTTGTAGCCGATCCGGCAACGGCCACACCGGTCTGACCGGTGGGCCCGACCGGTCTGACCGGTGGACCCCGAGTCCGAGCAGAACTAAGGAGTCCTAGCGAATTTCGATTTGTAAAAGGATTCCTTGCGGGGCAAGACCTCCCTACCCTATAAATATAAAGGGCCACGGCCGTTTGAGGGGGAATCACCCAATCGTACATTACTTTCTACAACTTTTATCTCTTCAAACTCTAGCTTTTCCAACCTCGTGCTTTTCTCGTTTGTCTCGACGACGATCAGGGACGTTCTGAGTGGCATTGCCGACCTCAGAACAACCCTAGGCGCGCCACCTCCGACGGGGTCCCTCCCGAGGCGGCGATCTTAGGTTTTCACCGCGCCTCTGCAGCCACCGATCAGACCGATGCCCCTGACCGGTCAGACCGGTCCGGGCAGGAGCTCGGCGAGTTCAGCGTTTTGACGTTCCGCGCGATCTAGCGCTCGTGTGTGTTGACCAGAAAAGCGTCAACACACTTTTGACGACTCCGCTGGGGAAGAAAGATCAGGTTGCTGAAACCGTTCAATCTAACCTCAGCCAGATGGGTGCTCGGTGTGAACTTGACATGAACAACATTGTCACCGCGTCGCTGGAAGATCTCTCTCCAGAGGAGCAGCAGAAGTTCAAGGAGCTACAAGAGTACATGCAAGTACAATTCCTAGCTGGCGTCAAGAAGGATCGATCCGGTAAGGTGGCAAGGTTGAAAGAGTTCGAGCTGCCGGCGATCAGGCTAAACGACAGCAATATTGAGGTAATTCCCACTGTAAGTAAGAAACCCCCGTCTGAAACTTCTCCTATGAAATCTACAGTGGAAAGTGATGAATTGCTTGCTTCTTACATTGCTCGTTTAGAACGATTAGAGGATCTTGAAAAAGATAGGAGTTTAGGTTTTAATAATAATGAAACTAATAGTAGTACTCCAAAAGCTAATCCTCAAGGGTCTCATCCTAACTTAGCGCCTTTGCCTGTAAATAATGGTAATCATGCATATGGTTTGACATCAAATCCAGCATCTGGTCAGTACCCTCAGTTTCAACCGCACAGGCCAAACATGGCCGCACCGGTCGAACCGATGCAGGGTACCGGTCAGACCAGTGCTATGGAGTTGGTGCCTGACCAGCCTTTGCCAATTTCTGTCGTGCCAAATCAGATGGTCCCTACTTTTTCTAATACAATCAGTAATGTTGGACCTCATTATAGTACGACAATGAATACATCGGCCTCCAAAAACATTATTCCGGACGATGTGTTTGAAAGTTACAGGCTAGCTCAAGCTAAGATAGCTCCTTACCTAAATAAGATGAATTTGGAGAATCTTCAACCACAACAGCCAAATAATCCTAATTGGGCAGAATTTAATAGATTTAAGGAAGATTTGGCTAATGTGGTAAAAACCAAACTTGGTGTTGATATTGGTAACACTAATTTGTATCAAAAACCATACGATCCCGAGTTTGATAGATTTCCTCTCCCACGTGGTTAGCGTATGCCTGACTTGATTAAATTTAGTGGTGATGATGACCGGACCACATGGGAGCATGTTAGTCAATACACTGCACAACTAGGTGAAGCTGGTGTCTATAATGCTTTAAAAGTGCGTTTGTTCTCTTTATCTTTGACTGGCACCGCTTTTGCTTGGTTTTCCTCGCTTGCTCCCGGTTCTATTATATCTTGGGATATGTTAGAACGTAAGTTTCATGATCACTTTTATAGTGGGAGCATACAATTAAAATTGACAGACTTAACATCGGTTAGGCAAGGAAGAGATGAGACTGTCTCTACCTACATTAAAAGGTTTAAAGAAACTAAAAACCGGTGTTTTAATTTGTCAATCACTGATATGGACCTTGCAGACATTTGTCTGAAAGGTTTAAGATCATCTATTAGAGATAAGATAGAGGGCACTGACTTTCTTTCGGTTGCACAAGTTCAAATTAGAGTTTTAGTTGTTGAAAACCGAATGAATAAAGAGAAAGATAATTTTAAATCACGTCGTTCTAATGTTCATATTATTGATTATGATTCTGATAGCTCGGACGATAGTGATAAAGAAATTTATGCTGCTGAATTTAATTGGCCCTCTAAAGAAAAAGCTTATTCTTGTTCATCTCTTAAGCCGGCTAGTAAAGGTCGGCAAGAAAAAATTAAATTTACTTTTGATGTTTCCAAATGTGATCGCATATTTGATGAATTGCTTAAATCTGGAAATATCAAGTTAAATCATACTATTCCTCCACTTGAAGAGTTGAAAAGACGTGCATATTGTAAATTTCATAATTCATTTTCTCATGCTATTAATGATTGCAATGTGTTTCGTCGACAGGTTCAATCGGCCATAAATGAAGGTCGTTTGACTTTTCATGAGATGCAAGTGGACAAGGCTCCTTTTCCAATCAACACCATGGATTTATAGCAGCCTAAGGTACTGGTTCGGCCACATCAAGCTGAAGCAACTAAAGGCAAGAACGTGGTAATCGGGGAGGCTAAGCCCGATTTGAGAGGAAAAGAGCTAGTTCGCAAAGTTGAGTATGAGAAGACTCCTGATGGCAAAGAGACCTTCAAAGTTACAGTAAGTGCCTCTGGACATGGGGGGCAAGGGTCGTCCACACCCACCGATCAGCGACCGTTTGAGCCGTCTCTGGCCAGACCGGCCAGACCAGTGGATGTGACCGGTCAGACCGGTGCGCCCCCAGATCGCCCGAGGATGATCAAGCCAAGCCGTCCGGAGAGTGAAAACTGGAAACTTAATGTAGCAAAAAATCAGGGAAGTGGTCCTAAGCCAAAGGTCACTTTCGACATGCTATTTGACAAGTATTCCAAGCAAACGGCCGTTACAAGTGATCGGCCATTAAAAAAAGGATGAGGTCACCTACACATCAAGGAGGGTCATCTTCACCTCCAAGGGCTGCTACAAGACTCAAGGGTGAATCATCGCAGCAAGGGCAACGTTTTACTCCACCATGGGCGTCATCAAGTTCAAATGCACCACGCCCGATTTATGATGACAATGGAGTGATGTGGGTGCCTTATCAACAAGCCTTTCATCCTGGATGGGGAGGACAGAAATCAGCTTTCGACAGAATCTCCAGGCCTGTCCAAGACCGATTGGCTCCTCGCCGTTCTGGTCAGGGTCACCAGACCCGACCGGTCAGACCGGTCGCTACCACCGGTCAGACCGGTGCTGCCAGAAAAGCCGTGCCACCTCCCGTGAAGCAAGTCTACAAGCCGAAGCAGAAGGAGGAGGTGCAGAAGATGAAAGTTGATCCAGAGAAGACTACGAGTCAAGATATTATTCAGATTGGATCAATGGATGTTCCTATTGAAGAAGATGGCAAAAGACCGATTGTTCCTAACAATAAGGTTGTGACATCAACTCCAGGGGTGTTTGTTGCTGCTAATGACCATGAGGCTAGTGGGAGTGGTTCCAACTCCAAATACTTCTTGCCAAAGTGGTGTCCTCCCGGATTGACTCGCACACAAAGGAGGAAGCTTCAACGCCTAAGGTTTTGAGAGAAGAGGGAGAAGGAGCTAGAGAAGCAAAGGGACGAAACTTTCAACCAGTACAGGCCTATGGTACCTCAAGGGAAAGAGTGGAGAGTCAAGACCAGCTCCCAGTCGACACCGGTCAGACCGGTGGAGGGGTCGGTCAGACCGGTCAGACCGGTGGAGGTTGACGGTCAGGCCGATGACCCAGAGACGCCGCCCGGTTTCTCTTCTTCGGTTCCCATGGTCTGTGATGACAAGTCCGCATCGGATCCTGCACCAGAAGATGATGAAGAGCTTGTAGATTACAGTTCTTCGCCCGAGCGCATGAATTTGGACATCAATGTGATCCATATGTCTATGGATGGTTATGTGCTCTCGGAGGAAGACGTTGCGCATCTCGACTTTGGGCCAAAGGAAGCTATTTTTCAGAAGCCTAACACTACTGAAAATCATCTGAAGGCTTTGTACATGAAAGGACACATCAATGGGAAGCCTATCTCTCGCATGCTGGTGGACGGAGGAGCGATCGTCAACTTGATGCCGTATTCTTTGTTCAAGAAGCTGGGAGGTTCAGATGATGAGCTGATCAAGACCAACATGACCGTCAGCGGTGTGGGAGGAGGCGAGCCGATGGGAGCTAAAGGCGTCGTCTCTATGGAGCTCACCGTTGGGAGCAAGACGTTGGCTACGGCATTCTTCGTCGCTGAGGCACAAGGTAACTTCAGTCTCATCCTTGGTCGTGATTGGATTCATGCAAATCAGTGTGTGCCTTCTACTTTGCATCAATTCTTAATCCAATGGGTAGGCGACGAGGTAGAGATTGTTCATGGTGATACATCGGCTTGTGTTGCAGTGGCCGATAGTCCTACTATGGATAATCATGAGAATCTTAAGTGCTTAACTGGTTTAGATTTATCTAATTTGAGGCTTATTGATTCTACCAAAGATGGCTTTGCTACTGTTGTCATGAAGCCGATCGTTGATTAGGCTAGAACTTCTCTGTCGATTTGATGGATGCAAATCTGGAGTGGTTGCAACAAAGGCGAGAGCACTATCAGGCGCATAAGAACGATATGTGTGAGGCCATTGAAGACTTTGATGATTTGAGCAAGTTAGGACAAGGGTTTACGTCGGCTGATCCTTTAGAGGAAGTTGATATTGGTGATGGCACTTTACCTAGGCCGACATTTGTAAACAAGAATCTTGATCCGTTGTTTAAATCTGAGTTAATAAAGCTATTAAAGGAGTATGTTGATTGCTTTGCATGGAACTACAATGAAATGCCTGGTTTAAGTCGTGATCTAATTGAGCATCGTTTACCTATTAAACCTGGTTTTAGGCCTTATAAACAACCTCGTAGAAACTTTAATCCTGATATTTATGACCGAGTGAAAGAGGAAGTCAATCAGTTACTTAATGCAAAGTTTATTAGGCCTTGTCGTTATGCTGATTGGATCTCTAATATTGTGCCTGTTGAGAAAAAAGGAACAAAAAAGCTTCGTGTTTGCATTGATTTTAGAGATCTTAATAGAGCTACTCCTAAAGATGAATATCCTATGCCTATAGCCGATTTTCTTATTAATGCTGCATCCGGACATAGAATTCTTAGTTTTCTTGATGGTAATGCTGGTTACAATCAAATCTTTATGGCCGAAGAGGATATATCCAAAACGGCTTTCATATGTCCGGGTTTTGTTGGCTTATTTGAGTGGATTGTTATGACTTTTGGATTGAAAAATGCGGGTGCTACTTATCAAAGAGCTATGAATTTAATCTTTCATGATTTGCTTGGCATCATAGTAGAGGTTTATATCGATGATATTGTTGTCAAATCGGCTGGAGATGATTCTCATTTAGCTGATTTAAGACTTGCATTTGAAAAAATGCGTCGGTATAAATTAAAGATGAACCCACTCAAATGTGCTTTTGGTGTATCGGCTGGGAAGTTTTTGGGCTTCATTGTTCATGAGAAAGGCATAGAGATAGATCCTAAAAAGATTGAGGCAATCCGGAATGTTAAAGCGCCTACTTGTAAAAAGGATTTGCAAAAGTTCTTGGGCAAGGTAAATTACTTAAGGAGGTTCATTTGTAACTTGTCTGGGAAGGTGAATGCTTTTACTCCTTTACTTCGGTTAAAAAATGATGTTGACTTCACTTGGGGGGCAAAGCAACAAGAGGCATTTGATGAGATCAAGAGCTATTTGACTTCACCACCCGTTCTTCAAGTGTCCAAGAGTGGTATTCCTTTCAAGTTGTATGTAGCGGCTGAGAAGGATGTCATTGGAGGTGTTTTGACTCAAGAGACCGAAGGCAAGGAGTACATTGTTGCATATGAGAGTAGAAGATTATTAGACGCCGAAACAAGGTACACTTTTATTGAAAAGTTGTGTTTATCACTATATCATACTTGTACCAAGTTGATGCATTATTTATTACCTAGTACTTGCATAGTAGCATGTCAAACCGACATAATCAAATACATGTTGCATAAACCAATTTTAAGTGGTAGAGTCGGCAAATGGGCTTATGCTTTAGTTGAGTATGATTTGCATTGTGAACCATTAAGTTCAATGAAAGGTCAAATTGTTGCCGACTTTATTGTTGGACATAGAGTAGATAAGCAACTTGATTTGAATGTCGGTTATGTTACTTTTACTACATGGAAATTGCATTTTGATGGATCGGTTTGCAAAGATGGTTGTGGTGTTGGAATTGTCATTATTTCGCCAAGTGGGACTGTTTTTGAAGCTCTTAACCGATTGGATCATGATTGTACTAACAACCAAACCGAATATGAGGCTCTTCTATTTGGATTGGAAATTTTACATGACATGGGAGTAAAACATGTGGAAGCATATGGAGATTCTTTATTGGTGGTGCAGCAAGTATCCAAGGTATGTCAATGTTTAAATGGTTTTTTAAATGCTTATCTTGATAAGTGTTTAGACATCATATCTTGTATGGATGAATTTGTTATCTATCATGTGCCACGAGAGGAAAATCCTAGAGCTAATGCCCTGGCCCAGCAAGCATCTGGTTATAATGTTCGAAAAAGAAATTTTCAAGAACACAAACCGTTGCTTACAGCCGAGTGTTTTGCTCTGGAGGCACCGGTCAGGCCGACACAGCCGATCGGTCTAACCGGTGACACCGGTCTGACCGATGTCACCGACCGGTCTGACCGGTCCCCTGGTTCTGGGTCGGCTAACGGCACCGGTCTGACTGATGCCCATGACCGGTCTGACCGGTCCCCTGGTAAAAGTTTCTCCTCGGTTTTTCGTGACAAAGATGAGGTGGAGGATTGGAGAAAGCCTCTGGTTGATTATTTGCAAAATCCTAGCAGTTCAGTTGATAGAAAAGTCCGACGATGGGCTCTTAAGTTTGTTGTTGATAATGGTGAATTGTATCGTCGGACTACGGATGATTTGCTTTTAAAGTGCTTGGGTCCTGATCAAGCTAGGTTGGCTATGGCAGAGGTTCATGAAGGTATTTGTGGTACTCATCAATCGGCTTCCAAGATGAAGTGGCTCCTCAGGCGAGCTTGCTTTTATTAGCCTACCATGATAGCTGATTGTTTTAAGTACTACAAAGGGTGTGAAGAGTGTCAAAAACATGGAGATGTTCAGTTGGTGCCTGTTGCGTTGATGCATCCGATTATCAAGCCTTGGCCCTTTAAAGGATGGGGTTTGGATTTTATTGGCAAGATTCATCTTTCGTCGTCAAAGGGGCATTGTTTTGTGATCATGGCTACTGATTACTTCACCAAGTGGACTTAAGCTATTCCTTTGAAGAATATGACACATAGAGAGGTGATTGAGTTTATTACTGGGCATATCATACATAGGTTTGGCATTCCACAGACTTTGACTACGGATCAAGGGACTTCATTCATATCCAAAGAGGTGCGTGAATTTGTTGATTCCTATGGTATTAAATTGCTCAATTCATCTCCATATTATGCTCAAGCCAATGGTCAAGTCGAGTCTAGCAACAAGACATTAGTGAAGCTCATAAAGAAGAAGATAGAGGACAATCCTAGAAGATGGCATGAGGTATTATCTGAAGCTTTATGGGCTCATCGTATTTCTAGACATGGTGCTACTAAGGTTACTCCTTTTGAGCTAGTGTATGGTCAAGAGGCCGTTTTGCCCGTTGAGGTGAATCTAGGCGCATATAGACTTGCAAAGCAGAATAATCTTGATGTTGACTCATATTATGCTTTGATGATGGACAATATTGATGAAGTGACCGACAAGCGTATGGAAGCTTTGGAGGAAATTGAAAAGGACAAAAGGAGAGTTGCTAGAGCATACAACAAGAAGGTAAAAGCCAAATCTTTTCAGGTAGGTGACTTGGTTTGGAAGACAATTTTACCTATTGGATCTAAGAGTAACAAGTTCGGCAAGTGGTCTCCAAGTTGGGAAGGTCCATACAAGGTTGTCAAGGTTCGTTCTGGTAATTCTTACATGATGGAGACTTTGCAAGGACAGCGACTTCCAAGGGCTCTCAACGGGAGGTACTTGAAGAAATTTCATCCAAGTGTCTGGCAAGATGCTTGATAGGATATGGCCGATTTAAAGCAAAAATCGCCCTTAGACCAAAAAATGGCCGGTGAAGTGTCATATCGACCTTAGAATTATTTTTTAGACAGCAAGCTTTACTAAAAAACAGGGGGGCATATGTTCGCACCCAAAATTGGCACAAAGCCGATCAGGCTGACGCCACCGGTCAGACCGGTGTCCATCGACGGTCTGACCGGTCAGGCGTCTTGTAGCCGATCCGGCCGCGGCCACACCGGTCTGACCGGTGGGCCCGACCGGTCTGACCGGTGGACCCCGAGTCCGAGCAGAATTGAGGAGTCCTAGCGAATTTCGACTTGTAAAAGGATTCCTTGCGGGGCAAGACCTCCCCACCCTATAAATATAAAGGGCCACGGCTGTTTGAGGGGGAATCACCCAATCGTACATTACTTTCTACAACTTTTATCTCTTCAAACCCTAGCTTTTCCAACCTCGTGCTTTCCTTGTTTGTCTCGACGATGATCTAGGACGTTCTGAGTGGCCTTGCCGACCTCAGAACAACCCTAGGCGCGCCACCTCCGACGGGGTCCCTCCCGAGGCGGCGATCTTAGGTTTTCACCGCGCCTCTGCAGCCACCGGTCAGACCGGTGCCCCTGACCGGTCAGACCGGTCCGGGCAGGAGCTCGGCGAGTTCAGCGTTTTGACGTTCCGCGCGATCTAGCGCTCGTGTGTGTTGACCAGAAAAGCGTCAACAGCTCTGTTCCATGTTCGGACTCCGGCCCGGGGCAAACCAGAGCGATCCGGAAGGAACCGGATCGATCGATCGGATTGTCGGAAGAGGAGTTGTACTCACCATGGCCAGGCGGTGGTAGGCGGCGCGTATCTCGGCGGCGGACGCGCCCGGCCGGATGCCGAGCACGGCGTAGTACGACGACGACGACTGCATCCTCCTCGATCCCCTTGCCGCCTTGAGGCGACGACCCCAAAATCTCTGGGCGCTTCGACCACCTTCCTCGACCTTCTTCGTTCTCCTCGGGTGCTGTGGTGGTAGCTAGAGCATGTGCTATACGGCAGGTACCGGACGGTGGCGAGGTGATGGCGATGGCGACGAACGAGGGAATGAAAGCAGCGGAGGCGACCAGGCTGTATATATAACGGGATCGGGGAGGCGCGGGTGAGACGGAAAATATCTTGGGCGAGGATGATTGATGGGAACAGCGGGAGACAAAGGAGGAGAGGATTGCGAAGCGCGGGAAGGGAAGAAGAGGGGGAACAGAAGAACAATGAGACAGAAGGAAAATATCTTGAACGTTCTGGAGCGGCCGGAAAAGGCCCAGCCTGCTGCCCCCGTGACGCGTCGTCGTCGTCTCGTCCTCCGCGCCTTTTCTCTGCGGGCCGGTGGGCGGGCCGAGATATTTTCGGCGGTCCACGACGGTTGTGTGGTTCCTGTGGGACTGTGGGCGCGTGCGTGGGCCCGGAATCTCCAGCTAGTATTATCTCTTGTGTATATTACCTCGTGAAAAATATTACTACGAGTATTATATTACACTGTTGCAAATAGTGAGTTATATAATTTTTTAACGGTATGAAAAAACTAAAATTTAGACCTGAACGCTAACAATTTTATGAATTCTAACTCATATTTAATAAGTTCATGCACACATTAGTGAAAACATACACTAATAAGCCGGATTCACAAGACAAATCCTAAATCATAATTTGTTCTTGATAAGTCGCAGCATATACGTTCGTAACTCAATCATAGCGGTGTTGACCGTTGTCGGGGTTTGTTATCACCGGCAAGTAAATTTGTATCGAATCGTGTGTCGGATACGGATGATCGACACGGGAGACACATGGGTTTTATACTGGTTCGGGCCTCCGAGGAGTAATACCCTACGTCCAGTTCCGAGTACTGGTATTCCTATGCCGGGGGTGTCTGTAGTAGGGGTTACAAACTTGGTGATCGGTCCTCTCTATGTACATCGCACCCCTCCCCCTTTTATAGTCACAAGGGCGAGAGGCAAAGAAGGAAAGCGAAAACAAGCTACAGTGCTATGGCGTTGTGAAGTCTTTTCCGTCATTGATGTCCGTTAGGTGTAGTGGGAGGGTGCTGAGCTGTGGTGTCGTCGGAGGCCGCCGTGTGGGCTGCTGCCACAGTTCGTCCCGGGCACTTGGCACCTCCTCCGAGTAGTTCATACGGTGACTCAGCCCTCTTGAGTACGTTTTAGGCTCGCACGTTACGGCCTAAGAGCTGGTAGATGGTAATCGAGTGCCTGTTCTGACGGGGTGGTGTCTAGCTGGCGTTTGATGTGACGGCATGTCAGAGGTCGTGGGGGTGCACTGTGCGCCATTACAGCCCCTGCCAGACCCTGCCGTCCTCCCGTCGCGTCAGCTGTGGTCTTTGCATGGCATGGAGAACGGTCTCACACGTGTCGTCGCGGAGAAGCTTGGGGGCTGGGGTGGCGCCACGTTTGTGTGGGGCCCTACCCCACGCTCTGGCTCCTCCGTGGGGGCTCCGCCTTAGTCGGAGACATAAGTTACTCGTGCGAACAGGTAGTCGGAGGCAGGGCGGCGCGTACTCGGAGCCGAGGCGAACTCGTGCGAGGCGGAGAGTACTCGAGCGAAACGGTGGGTACTCGGAGCTGAGGCGAACTCGTGCGAGGCGGAAGATACTCGGAAGTGGGGAAGTCTTGTCAGTGAAGGTCTTGACGAAGATCTGCATCCCTCCCTATTCTGGATCTTAGCCTTCACGTTGCCAATGGTGTCAGAGGACTCCATCTTCGAGGTAATTATCTCGTTGCTTAGGGGGCCCTAATCCAGGCTCTCGTCAGTAGCCCCCGAGCCTGCGGTGGGAGTCAAGGACTCGCTCGCAGGCTCTGCGTTTGGGGAAACATTGTTGTTGTTGTTGTTCCTTGATTTACTCGGTGGGTGCGCGCGAGCGCATCCGCCGGATCTAGCCCCCGAGCCCATGAAGGAGTTGTAGACTCGTTTATGGGGTTTTGAATTTTGAAATGTTGTCGCTTCGAGATCTCCGGTGATGGCGGTTGTGACTGTATCGGTAGCCGTATCCACTCCGCCGGTCATGGCTGATGTGGCGATGGTGACAGTTGGAGGGGACGACGCGTGGCTGATTCGGACCTGTGGCCCCACCCGGTATCGAACCGTCACGCGGGCGTGCCTCTGTTGCCTCGGGAGAAGAGACCACCAAGCGGGCGGTTTTACGGCGTGGTGGGACCGGCATTAAATGCCGACGGCCACATTTGCCCCTTATAAACCGCACGCCGGTTGAGCTCCGTACTTTTTTCCTAATTCCTTGCTTTTGCCCGCGCCGCTTGCTCATCTGCTCCTTACTCTCGCGCCGCCGCCGCCGTTTCTTCAACCTTTCTTCTCGCCCTCGAACTCGACAAGCGCCATGTCGAACTGGACGCGCTCCAACGTCTCGCGCTCGATCCTTCAGCGGCTCGTCGCCGCCGGTCAGCTGCCGGTCCTCACTGCCGCCGAGCAGTCGGTGCCGCACCCGCCGGAGGGCTACGTCGTCTTGTTCGTGGTGTTCCACAAGCGGGGCTTCTCCATCCCGTCCGGCCGGTTTATCCGCGCCGTCCTCTTCGAGTACCGGCTGCAACTCCACCACCTCAACCCCAACAGCATCCAACAAATGGCGGCGTTCGAGGCGCTGTGCGAGGGGTACTTGGGAGTGGGCGCCCATTGGCACCTCTTCCGGTACTTCTTCAAGTTCGTGTGCCTGAAGGACAAGTCGATCCCGGGCACCCTTGGATGCGCCAATCTTCGGATGAAGACGAAGAAGGGCGAGGAGTACATCTCCGGCACGCTGACGAGCTCCAACAGCAGCTGGCACAAGGGGTGGTTCTATCTCAAAGACTGCCCCGAGTATCCGCTGCCGAAGTATACCGGCTCCTCAATCGCCGAGGCGCCGGCGAATTGTAGTTATGGGGCCCCGGAGACGGAGGTGGAGAGGTTGCTCGGGGATTGCTTTCTGGTGCTGGCCAAGCTGCGCAATGCCGGGGTCGACCTGGCGACCGTCATCGGCCTGTACCACACGGTGGGGGTCATCCCGCTCCAGCGGCGCCGCCTGCGCATCTGCCAGATGACACTGGACCGCGCCCCCTTCGTCGGGACTGTGTGTGTGCCTCGGCTCCCCACGTTGGATGAGATCCAGCGTCGCGTGGGGCAGGCAATTGGGAAGGCCAGCTACTCGTGGCCGCCGCCGCAAGTTCTTCCCATGCTCCCCCACGAGGGGACCAAAAATTATGTAAGTCCTTCTTTCCTCTGATTAACACTCCGACCATTTCGCAGTCTTTGTGTTGATTCTTGTCTCCTTCCTTGCTTTCAGTTGGGGCCTACGACCCCTCTCCTCGCGAAGCCGCCTCTTCCTGAGGACGCGATACCGAATCGTGCCCAGGCAGCCGCGGATAGGAGGAGGGCCGCCCGTAGGCCCAGCACAAAGACAAGGAGATCACGAAGCGCAAGCGGAATGACCACCGCGCTAAGTGCAGGAAAATGAGAGAGGGACCCGTCTCCTCGGATGAGGACCCCTCGTCATCGCCGCCATGGTCTGGTGATGACGGTGGCGCCAGATTGGAGCGCGCTATCGTCTCCGTCGCCTCCTCCCCAGTGGCAGGCTGCGGCGTCTAGTTCGGGGCAGCGACCGGAGCCCGCTGCCCAAGAACAGGGAACGAGCTCCAGCTCACACCCGTCTCCACGTCCAGGCCAGGAGGATCGGAGGGTGACTCACCCCCGGCCGAGCTCCGGTGGCCTGGAATAGCGGAGGGAGAGGAGGAGGTCGCCGCGGCGAGACGACTCGCCCAGGCGTTCGGGGGACCGCAGCTCGTTTGCTCGCCGTCCTTCTGGTGACTCGTCGTGGCGGGGGTCGCACTCCCCGAGAGGGCGGTCGCCCCCTAAGGCGAGATCGACGTCGCCGGCGCCTGCTCCAATCGCGTCGCACGGGGTGAGCGCGGATGCTGCCCCACGACGTCTTCAGTCGTTGATCATCCGTGACGGCGGCACCCCGACCGTGCAGGTCCCTCTTGCCCAAGACGACAACTAGAACCCGCCCTCCGTTCAGCCGGGGGGCAAGAGGCCAACCCCCGAGTCGTCGGGTGCCGCCTAGAGGCCTGTTAAGCAGGCTTGCATCACATCCTCCGTGTAAGTGCCGTCTCGTTGTCTTATTCTTCGATTTTCATTCGCCTTGTTGATTTGCTCTTTTCGTGTCAGTCGCTCCAACGTTGGCGCGCTCAGCCTTGCACCATGAAAACGCGCGGCTCTGAGCGCGCGCACTTCCTCGTCCACTCCCCGCTCTTCAACCCCTCCGTCCGCGCCGGAGACAGACTCCGAGCCGGCAGCGGCGGCGTTGGAGACTCGTGATGCGGCGGCACCCCCACCGTCGTCGGGGGACGTAAGCGTGGTCGGGGAGCGAGCAGCCCCCGAGCGATCCGAGCCCTCGGCGACGCCCGTCGTTGATCAGGGCACCGTCGCGCAGGTGGCTCTAGAGGCCGACCAGCTCCTGACGTCGGGCGCTGGCGACGGCGAGACTGTGGAAATGGCGGCCCCCTCATCGCCCTCGCGGCTCCCGGAGGCCACGGGTATGAGGGGTCCAATTCTCCCAGGCGGCGACGCAGCCGCTTACGCGGCCGAGTTGGAGCAATGTCTGCTGGCGCCGGAGGAATTGCCGACTGAAGCGCCCGAACCGCTTGCTCCGGAGGTCGTCGTGGTGGTGGTGGAGGACGCGGCCGTCGAGGAGGTTGTGGCGAGCCCTGAGGCGTCCAGAACTCCGACGGTGGAAGCGGCGTCAGACTCCGTCGCACTGCCCGAGCCGCCGCGCCAGCCTGCCGCTGTCATTGCGGAGGTGGTCGAGATTGCGGACTCGCCACTCCCCGGCACACAAGCACCTTCTTCCCTCGAGGACACAACGGGCGGCGCTCCTCCAACCACTATCCGAGAAGTTGGCGAGAGCTCGGGTGCCTGTTCCTCCTCAGCCCCCGGGGGAAGTGGACATGGCCTGGGCCTCGGGCGCGTCACGTGGGCCGGAGCCCACGACGCCGAGGCGCATGACGACGGAGATGAGGAAGCCACGGCACGCCGCAGCTTCGTGTGGGGTCTGCGGTGGGCGGAGCAGGCGATCAACGAGCTTGTCGTCCCGGCTTTGTCGGTGAGTTGGCCGAGCCCTACTCCTTGATCTTGTGTTTCGATTTCCGAGTTGCTGCTGTGTTTGACCATTTTCTTGATCCAGGTGCTCGCCAGCTGCAGCACCAAGAAGATGCGCACCATCGAGGAGCTCCAGGCCGAGAAGGCCCTGCTGGAGATGCAGCTGGCCGCTGCCCAACTAACGGCTGTAGGGGCGGTGGTCGGCGAGGCGTCGGCGAGGACCGCTCTTGAACCCGCAGTAAAATCGGCGGAGGACCGTGCAGTCGCCGCGCAGTCTGCCACGGACGCCACCGTGTCGGAGAAGGCTGCCCTCGAGGCCAAGCTCGTCCAGGTGGAGGCTACCGCCGTAGAGCTGCGAATTGCAGCCGCCACTGCCGTCGAAACAGCTCGGAATGCGGCTGCCGCCGCCGCTGCTGCCTAGGCCGTGTCCCAGACCGCTGCCGAAGAGAAAGCAGTGCTTGAGAAGAGGGTGGTGGACCTGCAGCAGGACCTGGTGCACGCCGAGGCAGATCTGAAGACGGTGAATAATCAGGTCGGCGCCCTCTCCACCAAGCTGCAAGATGCCACCGACGAGGGAACCCGCCTTCGTGATGAGAACAGCCAGATGGTGCGGGAGATCCAAGGCGAGTATCTTCGCATTCTTCGACTTTCATGACGCTCTCTTCCATGTGTTAATCACAGCTGAGGCCGCTTTACTCTTGGGTTTTCACAGGAATCCGCATAGCTCGTGCTGCACAGGCGGCCAAACTGGCGGAGAAGGCTCAAGAGGTCGTGGCCGCGGAGCTCAAAATCCACGAGATGACTGAGACGGCCAAGAATTTGGCGGACCAGCTCTCGAGTACATTCTTCTTATCTTGACCCCTTCCTGCTCATGCTCGTGTCTACCTCGGCTCAACGCTGACTCATTCTCTGTTTCCAGAGTTCAAAACCGAGCTGGAGGATTCTCGGAAGGCCCAGCATGAAGTGGAGGAGGCACTCAAAAAGAACATAGTGGAGCGTGCCAAACTCGGACATCATGTTGACACGATCTTGACGGAGAGCGGCGTCCCGCCAGTGCAGATACCTCCCCACGTGCTTGGCGACTGGCTCAATCTTCTTCCGGGCTTCGTCAAGGAGAAAGAGCTGTCGACCTCTCGACAAGTGGTGCACCAGGTCCTCTCCATTTTCAGCTCGCATTACCAGAGGCTAGATTTCGAGGCGCTAAGCGGTGGTTGGGCCCCCGGCTACTCGAGTGAGGAGCTTGACAGGATCAAAGAGGATTGCACCGCCCCTGCCCGCGCCATGGCCGACACCGTGATGAAGGACCTGGAGCTGATGCCAAAAGACACACCAAAAGACGGCTCTGGGCCTTCACATTAGATGTATCAATTTGTATGACAGTTAAACAAAACTCGCATATGTGCCGTGTTGAACAGTTTTTTATTTTGTTTTGAAACCGTCATCTCCTGAAGCATTCCCCGAGTACTGCGGATGGCTGTAGAACGGAATGATGGCACTTAGACGCTCAAGCCGGTCGAACTTTTCTCTAGAGCTGCGGAGGCGTAAGAGTCGGAAAGCTCGACCTGAGCGACGAAGTGACGCCGTGCATTCGCAGCCCCCGAGTACTTAGAAACGCTTAAGAAAAGACTTATATGCTTTTTGTAAAGACGTTTTCGAGCCGGAGCTCGAGCGGTTACCCATGTTCCTTCTGAAAGTAGTCGGATGTCAACCTGTAGGTCCGCGCTGCGCTTGCAAGTTTTCGTACCGTAGCCGCGGGGGCGTAGGTGCCAAAAGACTTGGACAAGTGACAACATCGAAACACTCATAGATCGACGTCCTTTCCTCTTGCGAAGTACAAGGTGCTCCGCTAAAAAGAACCGTTCGCGCGTGCGATTGGTCGCGACAAAGTTATCGGAGAGTTTTTGTTTTGAAAACGGAAAACGAAAGGGGGGCATCGTGCCCCGGGTAGCCCCCGAGCGGCAAGTGTTTTTGCATGGGCGCAAGGACGCTTGCCACTCAGCCTTTAGATCGCGTTGAAACATAGGAAAGATGCCAACACAAGTATATCGAGAAGCTTATGAGACAAGAACAAAAACATATGGAATTATCCATTGATCATAAGATGAAACAGAGAACGTTACTCAAGGGTAAAAACATCGTAGATGTTCTATGTTCTATGCGTTGGTGATGATCGTTCCATCGTCGTGCCGAAGCTTGAATGTTCCTGGTCGGAGCACCTGGTCGACGATGTACGGCCCTTCCCACGGGGGCGCGAGCTTGTGTCTGTCTTTGTTGCTCATGACACGTCGGAGAATCAGGTCCCCGACTTGAAATTGCCGTTCGTTGATGTTACGCTCGTGGTAGCGTCGCAAGGCTTGCTGGTACCGAGCTGAATGCAGGAGTGCCACGTCGCGAGCTTCATCGAGTTGGTCGATCGCATCTTCGAGTGCGACTTGGTTCCCTTCTTCGGTGTACGCCCGGACTCTTGGGCTGTCGTAGTCAATATCCGTTGGGAGGATCGCTGAAGAATGGTGTTGCACCAGTGGATCGGCTCGGTGTGGTGCGCAGGCTCCACAGAACGGACGGCAACTCGGCGACACATCTTGCTCGGAACTTCTCAAGTCGTCTGAAGATTCGAGGCTTTAACCCTTGTAGAATCGTACCGTTGGCCCTCTCAGCCTGCCCGTTGGCCCTCGTGTGTGCCACAACAGTCCAGTCCACGCGAATGTTGTTGTCGTCGCAGAACTTGAGGAACTTCTTTCTCGTGAACTGTGTGCCATTGTCGGTGATGATCGAGTTCGGAATGCCGAAGCGGTAGATGATGTCGGTGAAGAACGCCACGTCTTCCTCGGAATGGATCTTGGCCACGGGTCGAGCTTCAATCCACTTTGAGAATTTGTCAACGGCGACGAGCAGGTGCGTGAAGCCCCCAGGTGCTTGCTTGAATGGTCCGACTATGTCCAGCCCCCATACTGGGAACGACCACGTGATGGGAATGTTCTGAAGTGCCTGTGCCGGGAGATGAGTCTATTGAGCGTAGAACTGGCAACCCGCACATCGTCGTACGATATCTTTGGCGTCTGCCAACGCCGTGGGCCAGTAGAAGCCTTGTCGGAACGCCTTTCCGACTAAGGTTCTAGCAGCGGCGTGGTGACCGCACGTGCCAGCATGAATTTCCTGAAGCAGGTCCCGGCCTTGATCTCTCTGAATGCAGCGCATGAGTATATCTGCCGCGCGCCCGCTTGTGGAGCTCGCCGTCGATGAGGACGTAAGATTTGGCTCGCCGTGAGATGCGACGTGCCTCCGTTTGATCTGAGGGTAACCTCCCCTCGACCAGCCACTCAAGGATTGGAAAGCGCCAGTCAGGATCTTCTAAATTTGGCTCTTGGTCAATCTCCATGACTTCTGGCTCCTCTGACTCTGGTTGCCGCTCCACATCTACTCGGACGGACGGCGCGTGCTGATCGCTGGAGAACACACCATGTGGCACGGGCTTGCGGCTTGATGCTGCCTTGGCGAGGATGTCCGCAGCTTTGTTGTTGTCGCGCAGCACATGATGGAGCTCGAGCCCATGGAACTTGTCTTCTAGTTGACACACCGTTCGACAATAGGCTGCCATCTTGGGCTCCAGCACAGAGGGAATATTTGTTTCAAAGAATTGTTCCACAAACTCATTTTGGATACATTTTGCATCACAAATCATAATATTACTCCCAGAACATGCTGATTGGTGTTGATTTATTTTAAGAGAAAAAAATACAGTTGGCTGTCTGACTGATGATTTGTACTGATTTATTCTGAAAGATGATTTGTACTGATTTATTCTGAAAGAAAAGTACTGCTGGCTCCTGGCTGGTGGCCGATAAACTAGACGAACAGAGTTGTTCTTATGTGCGAAAATATGTATAAGGAAATAGAGCTCAAAAAAAATATGTATAAGGAAATATCGAGGAAAATAATTAAAAATTGTCAGGGGTGATTTTGAGATACAACGCGATCCAACATTATGTCCTCCCCTTATCGTATGATGCACACGCACCTTCCCGCCTGCGACATGCTCGAGACTCATAGACGCGTATGGTACCAATAACATAGGAAGTTGTATGTATAAAATCATCCATATCATGTGGCATGATCGCATAATGCATCCATCATACTCCGTATGATCGTATATGCCCATGTTTGACAAGTTCATACATATGTTTGTATGTTTTGCAATTTTCGATTAAAGTAATGCAACTAAAGTCCGTCTTGCTCTAAATTTTATAAATATTTTTTTACATAACAAATTCATCTATGCTGGTGCCTCTC
This sequence comes from Cenchrus fungigraminus, assembly GCA_036936925.1. Taxonomy (NCBI): domain Eukaryota; kingdom Viridiplantae; phylum Streptophyta; class Magnoliopsida; order Poales; family Poaceae; genus Cenchrus; species Cenchrus fungigraminus. The sequence goes on along the minus strand of CM072779.1, from coordinate 25,463,493 downwards.
CTCATTGTCCCTTGAACTCTTTTCTCACTTTTAGTGGAAACATTTTTCATTACCCTTGCGTTTTTTTTAACCGACCCTTGCGTTTTTTGGCCTGCAATTTGCAGATAAAAAGGAGACCCAAATTCGTCTTCCCTCAATCCTCCGCTTCCGGTCTCAATCATCGAATCTCCCCCTCGTTACGGTGCTTGAGAGGAACCGGGAGGGCGGGAGGAACCTGGTTCCTTTATTGTTTTGACGGACCTCACAGTAATCTCGCACGGTATCCCACTCAAGTACGGCAAAATAGATCGGAGAGAAAAAAAAAACTACCGCCAGGAAGGCCACACCCTACCGTCGGTGATCTCGCCAGAGGCCACAGCCGACCGACTGCTGGTGGTGGTGCTGGCACGCGCGGCAGGCAGCGGCAGGTCGCGGACGACGCGGGCGGCCATGGCATCAAGCCCGGCCTAGAGGCGGCGCCACAGGGTCTCCCTGGGCGTGCCGCGCACGGGCTCACACTTGAACTCCCCCACCGCAGCTCGCACCCTGCGGCCCTAGCGGCGGAGCCGGCGGCCGGGACGACGCGTAGAACATGATACAAATTTCAATCAATTTTCTTACAATTACAATTCCCACGAGCCACGAAATACATGACCTGCTTGTGCCTACGTACAAAAGATCAGAAGCCAACATCAATAGCGAACTCTTCAAGAAACTCGAGTGCCATGAGCTTCACATCTTTCACTTGCTGGCCCGTGTCGTCATCCTTCCTTCATTTGCGATATCATAAGTTGCTGCAGAGGAAGTATCCTCAGCAGCTCAGCTTCCATCATACTGAACTTTGCAATACTCATAACATGTGTTCTCAAAATTGTCATCATCTCTCTGCACCTGGACGGAGAGGACGGTGTAGTAGGGTCTGAAGAGCTGGAGCAGGTTCTCGACGTCGCAGCGGCGAGGAAGGTTGCACACTTGCACACGAAGAGCTACCGCGGGCGCGGACAATGCCACGTCCAGCCTCGCAGGTCCTCGCTGACGCCCGCGCCCAGGTCCTCCCCGCGAGCCGCGTCGTTGCTGCCCAGTCCTGCTCCGACCGCAGCTCGGCGGGTCGATCCGGCGGCGCCAGGAGTCGCTCGAGACCGACGGACATGGACCAAAGCCCAAAAATACATCGCTTTCCCGGCCATCCTCACCGCCGTCTTCCATTTCTCCATCGGCTTCGTCACCGTGGGCTTCGTCGGCCACCTCGGCTCCGTCGAGCTCGCCGCTGTCACCATCGTCGAGAACGTCATCGAGGGCTTCACCTACGGCGTCCTGGTAATTAATTGTTAATCTATCGATCGAATTCGACGGGTGATGGATCGGCGGGAGCGGAGGTGCCGGCGGCGACGGGTCAATCGGCAACGACGATGGGAGTTAGTGTATTGGTCGGCAGGCATTTGGACCGATCGAACATTGGGCCGGTGATAATGGGCCAGCACCCAGCTACGGGCCGACGAGTGAAAATACAGATGTGCTCTTTTCTTCATTTTCAGAATCAGTTCCTGACTCTTAAATATTTTGTTCCGGTCCACTATTTTGATTCCTTGTAACAGGTTCCTCCTATTTCTAAACCATCCAATTTGAACCGATAGACGGCTCATAAAATCCTCAAGCATTGAAGAAAAAGTCAATAATAAAATGGAGAAAAATGGGGCTCTGGGTGAAGAGAGGAGTCGACGGCGGCGGCGGTGGCTCACGAGGTTCCCGGCGCCGACGGTGCAGAAGCCGTTGCAGAGGTCGACGAGGACGAGCCCCACCCCTCGCGTCGGGAGGACGAGCTCCCCGTCGGTCTGGAACGGGATCCGCAACCGAAGCAGGTCCACGGCGGAGGCGGCGTCCCCATTCGCCTCGCGCGCTCCTCTTCGAGCTGGAAACTTGTGGTTGACCTCTCGACGGCAAATGCCCGGGCGTGTGAGGAGGAACCTCAGGAGTCCGGGCCTCGGGAGCAGAAGAGGCGAGCAGCCGAGAGCCGAGAGGGAAAAGAATGGGTTCAGAGGGTCCCAAATAAACTGGGCAATATATCTCTACTCGTAAAAAGAACGAAACTAAAAAAAAACTGGTCCGTCTTTTTTCCGCTCCGCCCGCGCGTCCGCCCCCGCTCTGTGTGTCCGCCTCTGTTTCCATTTTTGCCCCTGCGACTATGCGAGGCTGCGACGCCCTCGCCTCTCTCTCTCCAATTTCTTCCGCGTCGCCGCCGTCCCCCCACCGAGCGCCCTTGCCTCCTTCTCTGCACGCCGCCGGAGATCCACTGTCCCCTGCCGCCGGAGATCCACCCGAGTATCGCGGAACCCGCCCCATACCGTGCCGCCGCCGCCACACAGGTCGACGGTCTCCTCCCTCCTCGCCGGCGCCCCCCCTACACCGCACCGCCGCCGCCACCACCACACAGGCCGACGGTCTCCTTCCTCCTCGACGACACCTTCCTACACCGCATCGCCGCGCCGCTCGCTCGGATCGATGCCACCACCGCCACACGAAGATCTGCCACTGCTCGCCCGGCGCAACTCGGCAAAGATGTGTGGGGATCCGCTTAAGGTTCCCAAGAGGCCGAGGGTGCAGCCAGCGGCGACGGGAGGAGGCTGGGGCGGAGCTCGGCCATGGTTGAGGAGCATGGCGGGATCAGGACGTGGCCGTCCGCGCGCGACGCAAGAAATTGGGGGTGCGGCCCGCCTCGCGGGGAGGAGGGAGGGCGGGGCGTCAACTTCCGGCGCGGCTGCGACGCTGGCAGGAGGATGAGCACGGCGCGGTGGAGCCTCGCGTGTGGCCTGAGCTGGTCACGGCTCCGACGATTCACAGACGCTTGGGTGCCGCTCCGCCGATGCATGCCGACGACGTCCGCGGGATGCTCACCGAGGGCGACTTCCATGGTGACGGCGCGCTCAGCGAGATGGAGTTCTGTGGATTTGGCTAAAGCTGCTACCCTCTCTCTGGTGAAAACTTTGTATGAAGAGTACTCCCTAATCATCATTTTTTGTTTCAATCTTTTTTTTCTTCAATTAGTATTTAGTAATAATTAATCGTTCACAAAATCAGAAAGTGCAGGTGTGGTAGTTGTGGAGAGAATCATACTGCAATGGCATCACGGAGTAGCAGATTTGATCGCAATGCTAGGTACTCAGCCACTTGCATCCATTAGGGCAACTGAAGAATTATGGTCTAGCAGGGTCAGGAAATATATGTTCTTCCTCTCCAGTCTTCAGTCGACAGTGCCTTCTCTTATTTATTATCTACACACGTCTTCCTGAGGTGATTGTTCCTTCAGTTACTAATTAAACTCGAACCAAGGCAGATGTCTTCTGAATATTTTGCATCGTGTGAAAATTTTCCAGTCATAGAACAAGGTAAATCACAGTAGTGTTGACACTTCATAGTGCGTGTATATGCATTTTGTTCTGCATTACTCAGTACAGTAGCAGATCTGTTACTGAGCATGTCGCAGATCTGTTACTGAGCATGTCACTATTGTTCAGGTGGCTAACAAAAACTATGAACTCTATCTGCAATTGAATCTCTCTTCTAGCGAAATCATAAAGTGACACTATACTTTCTGTTGCTTGGCATGTAGGTTTAGCAAGAACACGTCCATGTACCCTTGGAGAAATAAATTTGTGTGAAGAACGTGTGCTACACTTAAGAAATATGTTTAGGAATATCCAAAAACTTCATGGATATTGTTCTTAATTTCTTCTAGACATTTGTTCAGCAATCATCAATCCTAAATCTTATTTTTGTGCTCTGGACTTTAAAGTGTATAGTGATAAACTGATAAGTAACTTTCAAATCTCGTTGATGTCTAACCAAGCCATTCCTATATGCATAGAATCATGACTTTCATGTGGTACTACTGAAGCTTCTGAAGAGCAACATTTCCTTTTAAACATGGCTGCAATGATTTTTTTTATTTGGCTTGTTGGTACATGAGCCATACATTATTTTAAAATGATGTCCTTGTTTTCTCGTGCAAACTTGTACTTCAGATAACATGCAACTACAATGGGTCTGTCCAAATATACCATAAAGATGTCATTAGCAATTTATTATGCATACATAGCAACATTATGGTTAAACACCGATGGTGTGTTATTCTTTTTCATATTTCCAACAGATTTGCTTTGTGCAGGATGTTCTATGAACTTGGCAGAGTATATATCTGGGTTTATATCAATGTAGCTCAGGTACTTGAATTATCGGGAGTACAAGTGCTCACCAGCAACCTCCAGCCCTGGTACATATATAAGAGATATGAATCCTCTACTCGATCAATTTTAATGTGTTGATTTTAGTTGTGTAGTTGCAAAAGCAGTTGCAGCAGAAACTGAACCTTTAATGCACTGATCACGACATGGATAGTTAGTTCACTTTCCTTGTCCCTATTGCTAACATTGAGATGGTTTCTTGCAGAGTGCTAAAAGATGAATTCATGTAGGAGTTTACTAAGGAAATGAAGCACTGATCGGCTAGGCCGACTCATAAGAATATTGTCTATAAGCATGGGGTAATTTACACTCCGCATACATTTACCTTCTTTGATTTTTTTTTAACTTACATGTATGCAAATGTTGGTGACTGTCCATGGAGAATTGTATTCACGCAGGCTGCCAATTGACAAAGCAACTTACAGGTAAAGCGATTGTCCATGGAGAATTGTATTCACGCAGGCTGCCAATTGACAAAGCAACTTACAGGTAAATGTCACTGCTGAATGTTGCCACCGCTGATAATTTCACTGCTGAATGTTTACATGTGACTTATCTAAGATATATTGCAGCTGATCCCAGGAAAACCTCCAGATAGTGAAGGTTTATCTCTCTGCATTAATTTATCTCATCCACATTAAATTTACAGTGTTTCAATTTACATGATTATGTTTTAGAAATAAGTTAAGGTAAAAAAATGAATTTTCTTTGTTGTTGATAATGAATAGAGCTATGCTTGGATGTTAATTTGTTTGTATAGCTGAGGAAAAGTAGTTTCTTCTTTACTGAAAGGCTTCATGTATCGTAGACACAAAAAGTTGTGCTATATTATTTGTATTTAGTGTATGTGTGAGCAATCAATCAATCATTTGAGTATGACTTTATTATTGACTCCTTGGAATCATGTCCAATATGTCAAAAAAATAATGTGCAGAATGGAGCTGTCATTTTGAAAGGCAATTTATTCGATTCAGAACTGCAAAGCGACATGATAAAAGCATCAATTCTAGGAAAATAAAATATACTTGTGAATCCTCAGTTGGACATGCTATATGATTAGCTCCTATGTACAACTATACATGCCTACGTTGTACTTTCCTATTGAGAGAACACGTAGTTTTTGGTAGTGTTAGGATTTTTTGTTCTATTTTTTAAACCATAATTTGAATTTGTGCTCTTCTATTTCCTGGAGAAAATATACACCTTATTTTGCATGGTGTGTTAATTTGTACAAATGAGACACGACAGTGTATTTGGGACATCTAAACCATACCTGAGGATACTTTCTTAGGGTGATGATGATGGTTGGGATGCGCATGTTGCACCATAGATCATGAAAGGCATCTTCAAATTGCGACACAAAACCTCATGGGGTTGAAGAATATGTAACTCCGCTTATTCTTCAAATCGTTGTATCAAAAAGTGTAGATTGTGAACAAGATGTCCATCAATATATATTTTTAAATGTTCTTAGATTAAATAATTTTATTATTTGTTATTTATATTTTATATTGTTATTGTCTTATTGAGCTCTCCATGTATTGCAATATAAATATTGTTGCCCGTAGCGACGCACGGGCACGATCCTAGTATTCTTAGAAGACTCGACAAACATTTTCAACAGTCTAAAAAAAGACAAGTATTTTCCACGGTCACGCGTCCACACTGACCTCATGCGAACGTGTCGTCAAAACCACTACTAGCTGCACACTAGTGGAGTAAGCTAGCATCAGCGTGCTTTGACGAACCTACCGCAATCCCCTTGCTCTGCGTCTAGTGTTCAGCCAGCCTACTGCAGGTGAGATTGGTGCCAGAGAATTTCGCTCTATCTATGACCAAAGCTACACATGCTGCTGCTGCTGTAGTCATCCCAAAACACTGCCAAGTCGTATCAGGGAAAATATTCGGTGCAAATCACCTCCTACGTGGAAACATGAAAATCCCTTTAAAAATCATACTTTGAAATCTCTAATTTTTCTTTGAAATAATTCATATCCGTAATCCATCCATAGATGTACTTTGTTACAAACGTTTTATAATAATTCATATGCAAATAACAAAGTTTAAGTGCATGTGCACTAGGATACACATGCTCAGGAATTTTGTCTTCTAGTGCACATGCACTCAAAATTTGTCATTTTTGCAAAAAAAAATGTATGTTGAGTTTGCATCTCAACTTTTATAACAAAGTACATATATAGATACATAATAGATGTGCATCGTTTCAAAAAAATTTAACCTATAAGTATGATTTTTAGAGGGGTTTTCATGTTTCCACCGAAAAAGTAGTTTGCATTAGATATTTTCCCGTCATATCATGAGATGGATCTCCTTTGTTCTCTGAAAACATCCAAATTTTTACCAATCACAAGAGCTGCGCTTCATTATATTAAGAAGAAGAAAAGGAGGAAAATTCCGTAAAATACAACACCAAAACACACCCGACACAACCGGACACACACCACCACACAGCTTAGCGCGCGCACACTACATCCCGAGGGGTTCCAAAGATACAGACTCGCCCGGGATAGAAAAAGACGACCTAAATCCTTCTCTTTAATCCACAGATGTAGGGGCTGTTAAGAGTGAAATTCCTCGAGCCCCTAGCAACCACAACCTCCTCTCCTCTTGGCCAGGGTAAGCGCCAGTACCATATCAGGAGCGGCTCCATAAAAAACACACCTGTTTTGCTGAGTCCAAATAGTCCAAGCCCTAGGAAATGTGAGAGAGTTGGAACCTTGTAAAAGCAAACCATTTAACTCGTTACTAGCCCTTTCCCACCAGTCATATAAAGATGTATTAGAAAGCTGGGGGGGGGGGGGGGGAAGGGTTTGCAGGCCAATTTGCAAGAAGAAATGGAATCAGAATTCCCTTGCAAAGGTGCAGCCCACAAGGGGATGATTAATCGACTCTGGTGCCTGATCACACATAGGACAGTTTTCATGATGAACTAGGTGTGTTTCAGTCTTTCAGCAAGCACAACAAACAGAAACTAGGAAGCGCTACCGCTTCCGTTGCACAACAGGTACCACCACTACTGAACTGTGAATCCTACGTCACTCATCCACCAGAAAACATAGCTGAGGAAGAAAATCAGGTCTACTAGCATTCCCAGACACTACACGGACTGCTGCTCCAGAGCAGGCAGAGCCGCAACAGAACCACAACAGAAGCAGAGCTAGCTTTCAGTATCAGGGGCAGCTCGTCAGTACACTCCCAGCTGCAGGATCGCCGGCTCATCTCTCAGCTCAAACACAACCGCGTTGTTGTCAAGAGATGGGTACTGGTCAAGCTCATCATCAGTAAAAGAATCTTCAGCAAGTTTTGCTCTGTCACCTGCAGAGGACGTGCACGTTACATGCTAGTAAACTGAAATATTTCAAAGCCGACGGACGTACAAAAGAAACAAAAAATAGCTGCTGGGAGGGAGGATAACAAGCACACCAGGTAAAACAACATTGATAAAAACATGTCAGAGAGGAAGGGAGAAACCGACCTGAGTGAGAGAGACCCCAACTGATTTCTGGGAGAATCTCTGGTTCCAGCTCCAGCGCTTTCTCTTCTTCAAAGAACTTCTCAACCTCCTGAATCGTAAAGAGATGCATGGAATCACATTTCTTCTGATAGCACAGGAAAAAGAGAGTGAAAGAGATACATGTTGCTTATTTGCTTTAGTGTTTAGGCTGTGGATGAATTAGCTATATTATGTATTAAGAGCAAATCAAATGAGTAATGCATAAATTCATTTTGCTGTTGTGAACATACCAATAGCAGGGCATCTGTGTACAGATGACAACAAAAAAACACAAGAAATAACATGAATGAGCTGTAACTGAACTTCTGGACATGCTACATTTCAGTATTTGGCAACCAATGAGTTACATAGAATATGTTTTTCACCCCTTAGAGGAGAACAGTTGGTGAAATAGGTCCGGATTGATTTGCTTGCTAATACATGTGGCAGTTTCATACCTACCAAATGCTTCAGACTTCTTCTGATGTCACTACTCACTAGATATTACTAAGTGACCTAAACTAATTAACATACACTGATGGCGTATGATGCTAGACTATATACTAACAAGTGGATGTTATAACTTATAATTAAAGGGCCAGATTCAGGACAGAATAACTAATCTCACAAATGTAGCTTGTCAAAACTACTAATATTTTACTACTGGAGCAACCAAACATGATCAAGCTTATCAGTCAATAACAATCTTCTTCTCTTTTCTGAAATGAAACTACATATAATCTTCTATGATAGAAGACTGCATAGTTCCCGTTTCAAGACATGTGCATGGCTCTCATATTTTGTTCATATTTAAAAGTGAATATCCATTTATTGTTTGCTTCAGTGGTTTGATACAGATGACTACATATAACCAAATGGCAGGGGACATACTTTTACAGTTTCATATTTAAGTATAACATTTTGTTTGCTTGCCTACGAGTTTGCAAGGTCATGGTCAATGGAGACATGATTATTTCAAAAGTGAATATTCATTTATTGTACTTGTACAAGTCTCTCATAATGCACTTCAACCTTACAAACAACCTACATGAATTGTAAAAATATTGTGCTCTAGGGCCACTTACCGCAGCTGGAAACATCACACGATCATATACCACATTTGACCAGCCCTGCAAGGCTGTGAGTACCTTATCCACTTTCTTCTTGACGCCTATATAACATGCACAGCCAGCCATATGTAACGAAAAAGAAATACAATCCACATATTGAAGAACTAAAAAGAGCAATCATAAGATTTATTCTCACGTTTGTCTTGCAGATCCTTATCTGACTTCTGATGATCATGGAAGTGAGCACCCTCCGACCCATCCTTAGCCCATTCACGACACTTTTTGATCTCTTCATTAGTTAATATGTTCAGTGGATTAACCACTTCATGTTTGCCCAGAGCAGACCTTTCTTTCACGATGGAGCTCTGTTCTTTCAAGGTGGGCCTTTCCTTGCTTTGAATTGTATTGGTCAAATTCTGAAGAGCCTTCCGCTGTTGGGACCTCTCTTTCACGGACCTGTCCTTCAAAGCAGTGCCTTTGGAAAAGTTGGACACATCCTGAAGAGCCTTCCGCTCTTGAATTTCATGAAAAAGGAATCTTGCACGCATGAAGTACCAAATGAAGTTTATTTGCAAAACCTTTTCACAGATGAGTATAATTTTGTGTGACGAATCTAATGAGCATAATTAATTAGCGATTTGCTACAGTAATACTACAGTAACCATGCTCTAACACTCTGTTCGCCTGGCTGACGGCTGGAGGCTGGTGCTGATTTGTTCTGAGAGAAAAATACTACTGGCTTGTAGCTGGTAGTTGATTTGTTCTGAGAGAAAAATACCGCTGGCTGGCTGATAAGCCAGACGAACAGGGTGTAATCATGCGGTCAAAGACCTCATTAGGTTCGTCTCGCGATTTTGCTCGAGGTTGTGAAGGTAGTCTTGAAACTGACATACTCTTAATTAGTGGTCAAAGTAACATTTAATAGGGGGTGAAAAAATTTTCACCCCCTACCAAACACTGCCAGCCCTCTTGCCTGAACATGCAGATGGAACAAGTTGCTTATCTGCTTTTAAGAAAGTTCCTTTACAAAAACTAGTTTTGAGAAAAAAACAATCTCACCTCCATGTACATGAATGTTCTCATCCAGAAGAACAGCTGCTGGAGTTGCGAAAGCCATGACTGAGCAAAAAAGCTTCCTTTTCTACCTTGATGGCAGGGGCGGACCCAGCATAGGACATGGGTGTACACATGTACACCCAATAATTGTTGCAAAAAGATCGAATTAGTAAAATCATGCTCAGATCTGAATACAAATACCAGGTTTGGGTGTTCGATTTCGCACAGCAGGATGGGAAGGGAGGGGAATAGGAAGGCATACCCTTGTCGGATCTTCGTCGCCGGCAAAGCGCCCGTCGCTGGACGAAGGGTTTCAAAGGTGTCGCCAGGCGTCAAGGCGCTAGAACAATCCTGGTCGCCTGGCTAAAAAGCAGCAAGAATTACATAGATTTTTACATTATGTTATTTTGTAAAAATCTATGTGATTTTTATAGGATTATGGAATGGATAACTTTTAAAATTGGAACTGTTAGAATTAACTTAATCTAACCATTAACTTAAACAGGATCTTAGCTTAGTCTAAGCATGATCACTAATTAAACTTAATGCGGAAACTTAGATTAGACTAACCAGCAGAGCTCGTAGATGCCATCTGAAGTCGTGAAGAAGTTGAAATAGATGAAGTAGATCTTAATCTTCACCAGATTAGAAACTTGTTGCTTCTAGTTGATGAAGATCTTGGTCGATGACGAACAGCAGCCTTGCAAGTGTCACCTCTTGTTGAACTTGATGTAGATGCAGTTCACCTCTCAAGAACAGAGGTTCTTGATAGGTGAAGTCAGGATTTCGATCTTCCAACCCCTTCAGCACTCTAATTAATCGGTGTTCAGGCTAATTTCGAGAATAGAGGATTGGCATACCATGAGGCACCTCTCCAACTCTTATATGTAGTAGTGCTGTAGGGTCAGGGTCGAGTCCTAGTTGAATACAACTTAGGTGTACCTGCCGATCACGGTACTAGAGTCCTAATCACATAAGGAGGTGGAGTCCTTGTACGTGTAGTTGTTCTCTTAGTTGTTACACTGAGATCACAATATCTAACATTCTCCCACTTGATCGAACGGTAACAACTAATGCTCACTTTAATCTTATGTTCACACTCAGTACAACAGTAACACTAGACCAATGCGTCGTCAATAGCATTTAATTCGCTACCGGGACCCCATTACCCATAGTTCACTGCAATACCTTGATAGAACGTTTATTAACTTAATTGGGAGTTACTTATTCGACCTATTCCTAGAATCTTATGTGATAAAGTCTAATTATAAATCCCAAACTAATTTCGCGAATATTGGGATAAATAGTAAGCCTTTAGTAGAAAGATTTGCTAGTACTTAATATTTATTTCTTAACAAATCGATCCTGGGATGTATCTTTCACAACACAATATGAATGGACTTGACACCATTTATGAATATGTTGCTAATCGAAGTAATACAACAATACTGATATCAACTTATTATTATTGTATATTGTTTCTTAATACCAGAATATAATTCTTAAGCCTGCTTGGTTAAAACATGCTATATACACACTTAGCTTTTCATCAAGCTAATTTTGTTTAGAACTTTTCAAAAAAAAATCGCTCTTTATGCAAGAGTGAAGGATATAATCTAATTTTGCACTTTTATATCCATACACTTTTACAAAATCTCATCTGATTATTTCATAATAAATAAGCATGTATTTGGTGCCTTAAATTCTCTTTGCTCCATTTCAGTGGACCTTATCTGGATTAAACTAATATTTTGTCAAGCATCCTGGCTAAGTCGAATACTTATAGACTTTTAACATACAACTTTCAATGGTTGAAGCATAAGGAACGTCTTTTAATTTATCTTAAATTTAATCTTAGAGTATTTGGAATAAACCAAATTTTGCTACATAATGCAAAATAAAACAAGCATGGCTCTATATTCATAAGTATCACGTCACTTAAGCAATTATATCAACTTATGCTTTAGCGACGAAAATCCTAACACTCCCTTTGGTCCAATTTTAGTGTATAACTTAGTGCCCAAAACATAAAAGGCTTACACCAAAAACATCTTTATATATAATTGAATGATATCTCTTTTGCAGCTATACTTATTGCTACTTAAGAGTAACATTCACTTTGAGTATTAGGATAATAATTTTTTCCACCTTTAATAAATCTTAGGATAAACTAAACTGACCATGAGACTCTAAATCATGGTGAGCAACAAGCTTAATATCTTATTTTTCCTTTGGAATCACTATTAAAATGTAGACCCATTATAGTCCACTATGTTGACTCTATTGGAATTTTCTGCTAATAATCCAAACTTATTGATTTAAGCTCTTAGGCTCTTTTATTTTGTGCCTAATTAGTGTATACTACATTTTCTGGTGTGGTTAATCAACTAATGAGAACCCTCACCGGAATTTTATAGTTTGCAATGGAGGTAAACTCACTTATAGCATGAATTAAAAATTTATGAGAATTTTTCTCTTAATTCACTGATGCAGAAAACTAAATCCGCATCTCCTGAAGATTTCTCTTCCTCCTTTGTGAGCTCCCACTGATCTCTACATTCTTATAGAACACAACTAATTTGTCTCAATACTCTTAGTGAAACAATTTAGAATAGTAGATGTGGTATCCCCATAAACTTATTGGGGTATCCACAAATGGTAGCTCTTCTAATTTCTTAAACTTTAGCAAAACGTTACTTTTGTCTTGCTTAAATACCACTGATGAACTTCCTTTACTAATCTAGCCCACCACAGCGATGGCCAGAGAATGAACTAGAGTAATAAAGTTATGGTTAAATATTCACAATTAGCGATGGCCAGAATGATGAATATAAACCATACTTAAAAAAATCCCAGGCCTCATTGAACAAGTTCAGAACAGCGATGGCTAGAAATGAACCGGAACAACAATAACCTTGTGAACATGTACTCATTAATCAGCGATGGCCAGAAATAATGAATAAATGCCACACTAACTTATTTGAGATAATTGGTAATTTTGGAGTATTTCTCCTATCACCATGGTATTTTAGTGAGCATTCTCTCAATTTATTCACCCTATTATTTATGCTAATTTTTATTCCAACCTTTTGAATATTTAATTCAACTTTGTGGGCAAATAAGAGCAAGTGAGAGAACTTATAGCTCCTTTATGTCTTAGCGTTATTTTCCCTTAATACAAATAAGTGCAATATACTTAATGGATGTAGTATCTCTTTACTGATGAGACATTCCATTCTCCCCTTCGAATTGTGGTCTAAACGAAAGTGAGCCACAAATTCGACAAGGTCTCATCATTACTTTATGCATACATACCACATAATTATATCATCTAAGAGAGCACATAAAATTTTTATTTACCAAACAGCAAGATAAAAAATAATTCGGATAAACTTGATGATAAATTTCTTAATACCACAAAAACATTATGTGACATAATATGGAGACAAAACCAAAATCTCTCAGAAAACTATTTATTACATCATCAAGATAACTATTAAAGTCACTAGCTAATTCTCGTAAGAATCTCATAACACTTTGGACTTTAATTTTCTCCATTAGTCATACTTTTGCTCCCCTTCTTCTTATGGGTCTTTATGCAAAATCTGCAAGTGATGTGCACAATTGCACTTTAGTCCACCATTAAAGGAAAATAATTTGCTAAGAAACTTAGCCATAATGAAACAATAATATCAACATGATTTGCAGACACTTACTTAAGGATCTACTTCTTCATTATTTATGAAGCTAACGAGATCAAGAATGCTCCAAGTCTCCTTATTAGCATTGTAGCTAGTCTTGATTGGAGCATAATGAGCTGGCAAAGATGATATGATACTTTCCACAAGGAGACCATCAGTGATGTCAACTCTGAGTGATTTTAACTCATTTGCCATGTCAAAAATGCTCAAAATATGTCTCATGACTCCTCCTTGACCATCATACGAGAGGACATTTTCGTAATCAAGGTGTTGGAATACATCTCAAAGGAACTTTTACAATTTTCCTCAACTGACTTTAGTAGTTCCGCAGCATCCAACTCCCTTCCATCTTTCTTATCAGGAATGTCTTCCCTTATGCCTACTAAGATCGATTCCTTAATGATCATTTTGGCAATTCTGTTGGATGTTTCCCACTTCTCAATGTCAATAATGAATTTCACAAACTCGTGAGCATATTCCACATTGTTAGACAAAGTAGGAGCAACAGGCTTATCCTCACGTAATGCATAATCAAAGTCAAGAATCATAAGAACGTCTTGCACATCTCTCTTCCAAGCATGAACATTATTGCCATTTAGAGGAATGATGGCTCTTAGGACGTCTGCAATATCATCAACTGAAAATTATAATAATTTAATGTTTCAGTAATAGCACAATAAGATGCACATAAAAGCATGAAATTAACCCTACTTTGGTCTGATTAATCGCTTGCATATAAGTTTCAATTTGCATCACCTTTGGGGAAAACAAATAAAACTTATCATTAACTCATAATTAAAACAACGATGGTCAGAATTAATTACAAGTGTACTCTAATTGAACTTCTCGATGGTTCCATTCAATTAGAGAGCATCTTAATGGTACTTGGTGGGAAAAATAATTGTTAGCTCAAATATAGCAAATAATGCAATATTTAACATAATGGAAATGATAAATTTAAATAACTTATTCTGAATTTAAACTTAAACTTATATACGATGGAACATACCAACATAGTGCAAAATATTAATAAAATAAATTGCACTATATTTTAAAGGCTTATAAAACTTAAATCTCAAATTAGGAACAGTGCAAACATAAAAGAATTAAGTTGCACTAAAAATTAGTAAGGCTCAAAACTTATAGCCAAAACTTCTTAATTGAAATTTCCCAAACTTATTCTTAAACATTCCAAACATTATAGGAAATAACATTACTCATAATGAGAAAATCTACTATTAAATAGCAATAAACTTATTTGCACATGTAAATAGTAGATTACTCATATTTGTGAAATAAACATTAAATAACATAATACTTAATAGCTTATGGGAAATTAAATGAGCAGAAAACATTAATTATAAAGGCAAAACTGAATTCCGGGTACTCATGACAGTAGCAGCTTGACAAGCTACTAACTAATGCACGCTCACATTTGCTTACGGCCTGTCTGTCTGTTGTCCCCTTAATGGCCCAATTCAGTCGTGCGTATGCACAGTCGGCAACAACCCTCACAGAGAGTAGTAGTTCGACTTATCAGCAGCCCGACCTGCTCACACCGCTCAGACTGATGTGCAGGCGATCGGACTGATGAGAGTCCAGGCCAGATAAAATCGAGCTGACCGGAGTAAACCCTAATCGTCCCCGACTACTATCAGCCGCCTTTGCTCTCACTCAACTCCGAGCAGCACCGCCGTCGGCCGTCCGCGTGTCGCCCACGCCAGCTCCGCCTCGGATCCTCTCGCCGACGATCGCGTGTGAATACTCGCGTGCAGCGTCGTCGAGGGAGTCCGAGAGCGGCGCGCTAACAGCGAGGCGAGCGCATCTGCAACCCGATGGCGGCTCGGACCTGGTGACCCAACATCAGTGCATTGGGCTGATGATGCGTCGTGCGGGTCACTGAAGAGTCCGGCAGCGGCAGCCTGATGCCGCGAGCGTTCGAGACAGTGACCCGGAGGCCCGTTGGTTCGGCTGCGGCAGGGAGCGTGCACCTCTGCCTAAGCGTCCCTTGCTAATGCAGCAGCCGGTCAGGGAGCAGCCGTCGTCCACGCACGGCGGCCTCATGCCATACGCGGACGGCAACCTTGCAAGTCGGGTTAGGGTTCATCTAATTTTGGGGATTCGAGTTTTGGGAATCTTTTTTGATGAATTTTGCAATTCAATTCGATTCCCCTCCTCCTATTTGCTTATGCACTTTCAATTATGCAAATTCGAACTTTAATTTCGCATGATTGAGTACTAATAGCGCCTATTTGGGGTTAACAGGGATGAACTAATCCTAATTACTTAACTTAAACCTGAAACTGAGTTTATTGGGGTCTAATCTGCGTACTTAATCATGGAATTAGGCCCAAACAGAGACTAATATGTTAACTCAACACTAATTTGAATCTAATTCGGCATCACTTATAAGATCAAGGTTTCAACTTAAACTTGAACTTAACTGAACTAGATTTTGAGACATTGCTTCTGTAAACTTGTATATTCTAACTTGCAGTACACTAATTGCACGAGAACAAGCACACAGAGGTCTAATAGCATTGACTAGTATTTGTCACCGAAACATGATGATGACAAGTACTAGTTAATCTAATTCTAATGATACATAAAAGCCTTATCTACACGTGACCATTATGGGGAAAACAGATTGCAATTTAACTTAGGCATACATTAATCAATCTGCCTTATGATAACAACTGATCACGCATAAAAAAAAGGGTTGATCCTTAACTTTGATAACACGAAATAGATCCAATGTAGGACTAATGGCACGTGAAAGCATACTTAAAATAAAACTGATCTAATCTAATTGCCATCTAAATCATGCTTAATTGATGCTAATCAACTTAACAGAGGCATTAAACTGATTGGCTCTGCATTAAGATCATGTCAGAACTAAGAAGGCTCTTGATACCGATTGTTAGAATTAACTTAATCTAACCATTAACTTAAACAAGATCTTAACTTAGCTAATCATGATCACTAATTAAACTTAATGCGGAAACTTAGATTAGACTAACCAGCAGAGCTCGTAGATGCCATCTGAAGTCGTGAAGAAGTTGAAGTAGATGGAGTAGATCTTAATCTTCACCAGATTAGAAACTTGTTGCTTCTAGTTGATGAAGATCTTGGTCGATGACGAACAACAGCCTTGCAAGTGTCACCTCTTGTTGAACTTGATGTAGATGCAGTTCACCTCTCAAGAACAGAGGTTCTTGATAGGTGAAGTCAGGATCTCGATCTTCCAACCCCTTCAGCACTCTAATTAATCGGTGTTTAGGCTAATTTCGAGAATAGAGGATTGGCATACCATGAGGCACCTCTCCAATTCATATATGTAGTAGTGCTGTAGGGTCAGGGTCGAGTCCTAGTTGAATACAACTTAGGTGTACCTGCCGATCACGGTACTAGAGTCCTAATCACATAAGGAGGTGGAGTCCTTGTACGTGTAGTTGTTCTCTTAGTTGTTACACTGAGATCACAATATCTAACAGGAACATCATCCTTGTTTAGGTTCTGCAGATTGGCTTAGTTTGTGATAACTTTTCTGGGAGATGGTCACCTGTTGTATCATTGTATGAGTATGCTGCCGTAGGTGTTGTAGAAAAAATGCTTACCAAAATTCAATGCAACATGAAGAACCTTGGTAATGTTGTCATCATTTGCTCATTCTGTAAGCATCTGGTCTAAGCAACAAATAACAACTATAAACATTCCTTGGATAGGTGTACTTTTACTTTTTGTTGCATGTCCATGTAGTATTCTGTCATTCTTGACCTTCTCAAGAAACCTTACTCAACGTCATAAAAAGAAAAGAAACTATGCTCATATTATTGCTTAACATGCCGAGCTTTGTGGAGATACAGACAGCCTTTTCACTTTTCAGTACAAGTAGTTTAAAATACTGATTGCTGACTTGGCATGACTTTCAATATTATGTTCCATGAAGTTCCCTGCCACCTGGCTATTCTTTAGAGTAGAGCTAAGTTTGAGCTGTAGAAAGAATGATATGTTTTTGTTGAATGAAAGCAATTGCTAAGACAGCACTGTTCACATTAGATTTGGCCATGTGGGATGCATCGTTTCATCCTTTGGTTATTTCATAAAAATATGTGTTGAATGATAATTGATGAAATTGGAATGTCATTCTTGCAAAGATTCTGCAAATTGATTAAGTTAGGCTGGTGTTGTGTTAGGTCACGTCTTGCAAATATTTTTGTGTCACATGATGTAATTTGGTGTGTAGGGACAGCTCTCCTGCGTATTCGAGAGAAAAAAAGTTTCACAAGGCCCAGAGAGCTTATCACCTGTTTGTACACACAGCCAGAGGTTTAGAAGAAATGCTTAACAAAAATACAATGCAGTACGTAACATGAAAAAATTGGTAATGTCATCACCATTTGCGCAACCTGAAAGCATCCAGTAAGTAACTGATATCAATCGTAAACAGTCTATTGGTGAGGTGGCCCGTTTGCTTTTCTGTTGCATTTCCATGTAGTATTCTTTGATATTCTGAATATACTATGCTCAAATTGTTACTTTGCTTGCCAAACTTTGTGGAGCTGCGAATGATTTGCCTTTGTCAATTTCATTGAACACTATTGGGACTAGGACCTTGGGATTCAGTATAAGTAGTTTAAGATACTGAATCTTTTGTTGATTAATTGGAATGACTTTCAATACTATGCTACATGCAGCTTCATATTATCTTGCTATTCTGTAGAGCTGTTTCTGTCAAACTGATGTTCCTTTCCCCTCTGAACTAGCATCAAGCTGAAGTGAGATGGATAGCTTTTATCAATGTAAGGATGTCCTGAAGATCCAGAAGTTTCGGCGCATGGTTTCTTATGCTGGATTCTACTGCTTTGCCACCCTCATTACATATGCTTATACAAGCAATACGTATATCACTTATGAATCAGATTACCAATCTTTTCACAATTCCATAACCTCGTCACTTGTTCAATTGTTCTCACCTGCCAGTATGCTCTGCTTGAGCTTTTCACAGGACAAGGGCTGGTCTCTCGAGAGCAGACCAGTATTAATTCCACTGCCATGGATACACATTTCAAAAAATCGGCGAGGAGGACCGCAGGCAGCTCGTGCCGGCCGACGATCACCGGGAGGAGTACTCCAGCGGCGAGGAGGAGGAGGAGGAGGGCGGCCTGTGGCAGCGGGCGATCCTGATGGGGGAACGGTGCAAGCCGCTCGACTTCCCCGGCGCCATCCATTACGACAACTCCGGCCACAGGCTCCCGGCCGCGCCCGCGCCCGCACCAGCGCCGCTGCCCCGCGGCGTCAAGGCGGCAGCGGCGGCGGGTCCCGGCGCGCTGCTCTGCCGCTCGGCGCGCGACGTCGACGAGGGTGCCCTGGCGTACAAGAGGGCTAGCTAGGCGAAGCACGCGCAGCCGCTCCCGATCGGCGGTCCGTGCTCGTCCGGCGACGCCCATGGCGCTGCGCTGGGTTTTTGCTAGATCGATTGCTAACTTCCGTGCACATGTTGCGTGCGTATGTTGTCATGGTTAATTTCTTTTGGATTTTGCAGTACATTTCTCAGTAAAAATGCAAAACGTAGAAGGCGATTACTCGAAATTATCTCGTGAATTTGTAGATGGTTTGAGCCTTTTGTGTGCATCTATACCAGCAGTGGTACGGGAGTTGCTGTTACAGCGAGGGCGTCGACGAAGAACATTCAGGCTGCGTGCGACAGGAATCCCATGCTGCTGCCTCGTCTGCGCTACTCCTATTCTCTCTGCATCAAACGGCTTCGCAAACTGATCCCCCGACGAGTAACGAAATGATCGAGAGATTCAACCAGGTCTGTGGTAGTATCTGTTTGGTGTGAAATTCATGGAGATTACTATGCAGTTTGTTGTGCGTCGTAAATGGAATTCATTAGCAAAGTGGTGGATTCCATTGATGCCATTTGAGCTGGTTGGTAAAGCTCAGGACAGCCGCAGTGATGGGGGAGAGGCAGGGGAGGGGACTGACCGGAAGTCGGATTGGTCAGCGACGCGGTGCGCCTTCCATCGCTTGATGGGCCAGCGGGAGAGCACGGCGTTGCCGTACTCGGGCGCCCAGCTCTCGGCGAAGACGTAGCGCATGCCGAGCCCCTCGGCGAGGTCCGACAGCGGCCGCATCCCGCGCTCCTCCTCGGCGCGCACGTTCTGCAGCCCGATGATGTCGGCGCCGGCCTCGCGGAGCACCTCCTCCACGCTCCGCCGCCGCGGCGCCGCCGCCGCCTCGGACGCCGCGTCCCGCCTCTGCTGCTGCTGCTGCTGCGGTGGCGGCGGCGTCCTCTTGCCGCGCCACAGCCGGCTCCGCTCCAGGGAGATCTCGTTGTCCTGGAGGTTGATGGACACGCGCGCCTTGCTCGGCGACCGCGCCAGGCTCGCCGCCTGCACCTTCAGGATCCCCTTGGACCGCCGCGCGCCGCCGGGGCTGCCCGGCAGCGGGACCCCAGCGCCAGCACCAGCGCCGCGCTCCGCACCCGCGGCCGCTCCAGCTGCCGGCGGCGGCTCGGCGGCCACCGCGGGCGCCATGGAGAACATGGCCGCGTTGAACGTCGCCACGCGTATCGTCACCTCCCGCCCTCCTCCCCCGCCATCCGCGCCGCCGCCGCCGCCGTTGCTGGTGCACGGGGTGGTGGCCTTGCTGGAGCCGAACCGTCGCACGGCGACGCGCGCCTTGGACGGCGGCGGCGCCCCGCCTGCACCCCCGCCGTGCCGCCGGCGCCGGCGCGGGTGCAGGCAGTCGAAGCCGTCGAGGACGCGGCGCAGCATGTGTGCCCCGGCTAGCGTGGCGCCGGCCGCGGCGATCGAAGGGTGCAGCAGCTCCGGAACGCGCCACGGGCCTTGCTGCTCCGGAGTTGCGCGCGCGCCGAGTGGCTTTTGCCCGCGAGGGGCCGAGGCCGCGCGTAATATATCACGCCACGCCACGCCACGGCAACGGCTGCGCGGGGGCGGCGACACCGACGGCTCTGGTTTTGCTTCGGCTGCGGGGCTAGAGGTGGTTACACGGGAAACTGGGGGTTTTCCGGGGGGTATTTGGGGAGTATGGGCATGTTTGGTTGCCCGCCACAGGTCGCCACCGCCGCAGTTGCTTCGCCACGCGACAGTCACGCCACGGAACAGTAAATGGTGGGAGAGGAGCTGGACTGCGGCGGGCAAATCATCCGCCACAGCCCGTGGCTCGCCACAGCGCGGCGTGGCAAGGAGTGACGGGGAAGCAAACAGCCCCTATGTGTGTACATCCGCGCGTCGGCGGGAGGGGGGGTTAGCTATCGCCGGAGCGATGATGAGCATTCCATCGCGCCAGCCCACAACGGCCCACAGGAGGAACCAGCCTACCAAAGCCCACGGGAGGGGCTTCTTCCTCCCCGCAGTGCCGCCGTTCCGACGCGCCGCCGCTTCTTGCTCCTCGCGTGCGTCGCAGCGCCCGCCCCCGCGCCGCCCTCCACCTCCGTCTCCGGCGGCTCCCGTCGCCGGATCCGGCGACCACTCCCCTCCCCCGCGCTAACCCGTCCGCCCCTCTCCTTGTTCCTCCTCGCGACTGCCCTCTCCCGTGCCCGCCCCCGCACCGCCCTCCTCCACCGTCTCCGGCGGCTCCCGCCGCCGGATCCGGCAACTGCTCCCCCCCGCACACTAATCCGGTGAGCTCTCATCGGAGAGAGCTCACCTTCCACCCCCGCCCGGTCCCTGGCCCACCGGCTGTCAAGCCGCTGGCCCCGGCCGGCGGCGTCCCCGTCGCCGGCCGCCCCGCCCTGCAACCCGCCTCCGCCGCCGGTCTTCCCTCCGACCCCCCACCCCCGATTTCCATAGCCGCCGGTGAACATAGCTCCCCGGCAACCCCCAAACCCTAATCCCGGCAACCCCCAAACCCTAACCCGGTGGTTGTTGCGGCGGCGGAGGAGGAGCCACGTCGAGCAGCAGCGCAGAAGGAGGAGGGAAGCTTCGGCGCGAGGAGGAAGAAGCCTCCGACAGGTGGGTCCCGCTCCCATGACGCTGACAGGCGGGACCCACCCCCCGCGCGATGGTGTGCAGACCATCGCAAGCGCGACATATAGTCGTCGCGGTCGGCGGGTGCCAGAATTGCAGAACACTGGTAGATTCCAAATTTTTGGTCCAGTGGCCCGTCGTCGGTGGTACTGATTTGGCCCTTTAATTTGGGCCGTCGTATATGTTTGCCATTGCATGCATTTTTACGTTTTTTTTTTACAAATACCACTTCATATATATATATTAAGCAGCAGGTTTACAAAATGACCCTTCAAAGAAGGTCAAATTACAAGAAGGTCCTTGGACCAGAGCAACAACAGATCCACCAGTACACAGACGAAGATGAAGTCGCCGGCGGTGAGCTGATTTCGGCGGCGGCGGCAAAAGCGGCAACAAGCTTCGGACCATAAGCCATACGGCTAAACCTACTACGTTGAGCAGTACTACAGGGAGCTAGATGTACAAACTACTACTACTACGAGGCGAGAGGCCCCGCTCCTTACCCGCTTCGGCGAGGCGAGCTCGCCGGAACCGGGAGGGAGGGGGCCGGGAGGAGGCAGCGGTGGGAGAAGCCTTCTAGGCGAAGGAAGAGGACGCCCATTTGTCCTCTAGGAACTTAGGCCTTGTTTAGTTGGTGGAAAAATTTGCCTTTTCAACGTTTCAAACTCCTGTAGCACACTGTAGCACGTTTTGTTTGTTTGTGGTAAATATTATCCTACCATGGCCTAACTAGGCTCAAAAGATTCGTGTCGCGAAGTACATCAAAACTGTGTAATTAGTTATTTTTTTACCTATATTTAATACTCCGAACATATGTCTTTTGACGTATTTAATGTGATGTGATGGAGAGAGATCGGAGAAAACGTTAGAATTTTTAGCAAACTAAACAAGGCCTTAGGAAGCCAACTGCTTCGAGTTAATGTGCAGACGTCGTTCTAGAGAGCTAGCCACGCGTGACGCGTACATAGTCCTTGTCATGAGGTACAGTAGTTCTAGAGACTAGAGAGCTACGCACACGTACGGAGTACATGTTTGACCACGATGTACTAGACTTCGAATTGAAGTAAATGTCACGAGGTAGATTTTGGGATATGGTGATATTGCCTTTAGTCTCTTTGTTACACGCATATTGGGATATGGTGATATTGCCTTTAGTCTCTTTGTTACATGCATATCAAAATTCAAACTTTAGATCAATAATTTAACTAATATGCAATCAAATGTACACTCAAATAATTATAAGTTTGTAACTATAAACGATACAATATATAATGAATTAATATTCAAAGTGCAATAAGGTTATAACTATAAACGATCTAATATATAATAAATTAATAGTCAAAGTGTAATTTGGGACGTATCACGCTTTATAAAAATAAACGTAGGGAGGAATTGTCAGTTTTTAGTGAACTTGTTTGCGAAAGCTGAAAGAACAATTAGAACTCGTGTGGGAGATTGATTTATCTGAGGTTATTTTGTTTCTCAAACAAATTATGAGATTTTACTATATCCCATAGCATCTTGAAAAAATGAAAACAAGGACAACATAGCAACCGCAAACTCGCACTTGGTCAGGTCTTTCGCCACCGTTTTACTTCACGACCCACGTATGCTTAACAAGTCAGCAACACTGCAGCCTTTTGTACAAGAACCAATCCAACGCAACCTCATCTATAATAACTCCAGTATACGAGCTCCTCACTAACAATCCTTAAGGAGTTCTCAGGCCTCTGATTAGCCCATCCACTGGTAACTGAAATATAGCAAATCGATCTTAATCACACGCATGGAAAAGTACAAGCGGAAATTAAGAGGGAACCTCCAAGCCACACAGCTCATCAACGCGCGGCGCCTCCCGGCCGCTTATTTATACGCTCGCAGCCAGTAGCAACCACCAGCAGGCCGGCCATATCCCAGTGAGAATCGCCCTCGACACCTGCTGGCTGCTGCTGCCACGTCAAGCATGCAGCAGTAGTAGACTTTCTCCGGCTCTCCACACAGTGAGAATCGCCCTCGACACCTGCTGGCTGCTGCTGCCACGTCAAGCATGCAGCAGTAGTAGACTTTCTCCGGCTCTCCACACAGAAATCCTTATAAATTCATATCCGGATCATCCGAAGATAATACCCCGGCCTCCTACTGTTCTGCAGGCTCTGCCCCTTCTCCAAGGCACGCACGCACATGGATGCTGCTGCTGACCTCCCATGATCTTCGATCTCCACACGCACGGTACGGCGGCAAGCGAGCGAGAGGCGTGTTTGCGTGGCGTCCATGGATACCTAGCTGCTGATCTGCACTGAGACAAATGTAATTAAGTTTTTCTACCGGATCCCATGTGTACTCTCTTCTGCTGCTGCTTTCGCAAGACTACTGGCAGACCTGCTTCCTTTACTTTATGCATGCTATTTTTGTCAATTTGATTTGAAACTACTCTAATCTAATCTATGCACAACATCATCTCGCTTGACGATTATAATATGTGTTGCATTGAGTGCAGCGTAGCTGCATCATGCATGCATTATGATCATTGCATTTTCTTAATTCCCGCAGCAACGCGCAGGGGAGATTCTCCTAGTTTTACTGACAATAGATGCCAGTATTGCAATGCTTTAACATAGGAACTACAGTTGAGCCTCTCAAATTTTTTTTGAAGTAAAACAAGTCATGAGATTAACCGCTTCCATCGAGCTGCCCATGAGAGAGGAGGTGCGCCATATATTGCTGATAGAATCATAGAAAGAAAAGGTAGTCATCAGGTAGATATAAAACATGCAAATGGTGCATGAAAACGATATACAGATAAATATGGACACAAGTATTTTATCTAGATAAAATAAAATAAAACCTGCGAACATTAAGAATGGTAATAGGACGTGCTAAATGAAAGACAAGAGGGCAACAACTCAGAACTTACAGCATGGTAGGCATATGGTGGCTTGCCTTGCCGGTCAAAATGCTTTGTCATGACGGAGAATTCTATTGGGCCCCAGTCATCTATTTCGAAGCAATTACCTAATGCCGCCTTGTAAAGCTGCCAACGATCAGATGAAATAAAACATTACTGCTCCCTAAAGAGAACATTTGATACATGCGAGAAATAAAATTGATACTTCAGACATCTAAATACTATTTTTCGGACTTGGATATTTGCAGTCATAGATAATCACAACAAATTTCAGTGCCCATATCCATACCTTTGCTGTATCAGTTAGTAACTCAGTACCAGCAGGGTAGGAAGCATAATACTGATCAGCTCTAGAAATCCCAGCCCTTGTCCTACAATAAGCCCAGAGAGGCAATACTGTCAGGAACGAACAAGAAGCTTGGAGATTCTGTAAACATGTACAAAGGAAGTGAGAGCATCTCCAAGAGTTTGTCAAATTTTACTTGGCAAACATGGTGTTTTGCCAACTTCTAAAATGATATGCCAAGTAAAAAAAGAGTTCATCTCCAACAGTTTGGCATAATTCACTTGCCAAATCTAGATTTAACTTACATCAGGAATCCTGAGAGAGAAACAAAAATATGTTTCTACCCTTCCACCTTTTAAAACTTAAATCAGGAACCCTGAGAAAAAAACAAAATTATTTTTATACCATTCCACCTCTTCTGTTACGGAAGGATGCGCCGCAGATAGCTGCGCGCATATATACGCGCGGAGAGGGGAGGGATGACAAGTTGCTATTGATGTCAAGTTGTTTTGCCAAACTGTTGGAAGCTAATTTTTCATATTTTGCCAAAATTAGATGGATGTCTAACCAAGATAGCAAACTGTTGGAGTTGCTCTGATTCCGCTGTGTCATACGTGTTGCTTGTGTAGGCATAGGTAATGAGGGTACTGAAGCAGTAAAATCCAACATAGGACGCTATACGTCGAAACTTCTGGAACCTCAGGATCTCCTTGCACTGATAAAGGATGTCCATCCCACAGCAACTTGATGCTGGTGTCCGGACAGAGAAAGAAAGAAGAGAAGTCAGTTAACTGAAAAAAATATACATGATTGCCAGCTGACAGGATAATGTCATCTGCACCTGTCAGCATGTTTCAACATTTTAGAGTGTTTAACTGACTCTAAAGAGCACAAATCCTAGGGTATGTAATAATTGCAATTACATAATCAGTGGAAAACGTTCAGAAGGAGGTGTAACTAAATAAAATTCGCAAACAGAAAAGCAAGATATAGTCTCATAGGGGCTGGATTATTGGACACTAATGGGCAGGATAGATCGGCTACTCGCCCTCCCGAGGGAGTCTCTGAGATGACTTTCTTGATCTATTTTCTGCTTACCCAAACCCTATGACTTCTGGCTGCCTTTATAGATTAGGCGCCTGTTAACCCTAATCCCCAGGCGGGTACTGTTCACGCGACTACAGTGCCCGTGAACAGTTCCGTGGCCTCCCTTTTGGGTTGTACTCAGCCTCTAATAGGCCCAGCCCACTACCATAACACTACTCCACCCTTCCAAAGCAGCACGTCCTCAAGCTGCGGTGGTGATTGGAGATGTATCCAGGCGCTGCTAATGTAGACCGATGCTGGAGCAGGTAGCAGCGTCCACGAGACCGGAGCAGCCAGGTACAAACAGTAGCCCATACGTCCCAGGTGCTCATGCGAGACCCGAAACAAAGGGGCTGGCAGCGCGAAACCGAAGAACGGGCCAACAAACAGGTTTGCCAGAGAGAGTTGCCGGCCCACAACGAGACGCCATGGACTTGGCCACATAGGAACAGTCGCAGCCCACGGCCTGTGAACAGACGGCCACCAGCCTGCCTGGCCAGGGATGCCTGCGGTGCTGCCAGGAATGTCGATGCCGCCTGAGTTGACAGCCAGAGCAGAGGAAAGAGGTGCGCCGCTCGTTAGAGTTCCTCCGGCAGCTGGGAGGCCCGCGCATGACGCATGAAGGACCCGTGCCGGAGATGAGGCTGCGTGCGGCGAGTGGGGGACCAGCGCCCTTGCGGGTTGCGGAGAACATCGAAGACGCACGCGGGGGAGGTGCCGCAGCCGGCGGCGAGTAGGCCGCGCAAGTAGTGAGACCCGCGACCATGCCGGCATGTCTAGCTGCACGTGGCCGAGTGGTGTGGCCGCCGTTGTAGGCTGGGCCCCGGACCACGGGCGGCGGCGGCGGAAGGCCTGCCGTCGACTTGGGGGCGGGCGCCGCCGAGACAGCTGGGGGCGAGCGAGACAGCCCGTGGCGTGGTGCGGCCGTGGAGTCGAGGTTGGCGAGGAACTCGTCAATGGTGGCCGGCGGAACCGCGCAGGATGCAGAGTACGGCACGGACGACACCAACACCCCCGAAGATGTCGCATTTGTTGGGGAGGTCGTAGAACTCGAAGGCGTTGTTGCTGGTGACGAGGACCACAGGGTGGTTGCCACGATTCCCGCAGATGAATGCCCCGCGGCGGCCGACGCGCACAGGACCGGTGCGACCGCAGAAGCCGAGTACGGGACCGCGTGTTGCCTGATGGACGCCGGAGGTGCTGTTGGCGCAGGAGATGCAGACGCCAAGCCAACCGGTGAAGGTTCGGTTGTTGCCAGTGGCGGCGACGGCTGTGGCGGGGAGGAGGCCTCGCGCGGCACGCGGGATGTCGGAAAGGCCGCAGGCACCGGGCATTGATTTGAAGGCGGTTGCAAGGGGCGAAGGTCCCAGCCGTGCCTGGCGTAGGAGCATCCACGCCCGCCGCCAGCCGATGGAAGACGGGCCACTGATAGAAGGTGGAGACGCGGCCGAGGCTTGGACGTGCTATAGGCCTTGGGCAGGAGCTGGCGCGAGCGACGGATGGGCCGGTGCCGGTGACGACGCGACCGATAGGGAAGACGTCGCTGCCGGCCACGAGGAGACGGCGCCAGAAGGGAGACCCGCGGACGCACCGGAAGTGGCACCAGTGGCAGGACCTGCGGGCGCGCTCGAGGCGGCGCCGACAGGTCAGCACACATGCGAGCTGTGGGTTGTGCCGTCGTCGGTGCAGACTTTGGAGTGGCCACTGGAGGAAGAGGCTCGATCTATGGCGGCGCGGCCAACGAACCCGCCGATGGAGCCCTGCTGAGCGCGAGTGGCATGGGAGCAGGTGCGGCGGAGGCCGAAGGCGCTGGTGAAGCCTCTCCGTCCTCGATCTGCTTTGACATTGGCGGCGGTACCGACCTTGTTGGTGAGGCTGCTACAGCAGTGGCCGGCGATGAAGAAGATGAAGCTGCCAGTGTGGGCGCGATGACCGGGGCTAATGCTGCAGTTGAGGGGTTCGTCGTCGATGCAAAAGGTGGCGATGTAGAAGATGCAGATGTAGACGACGACGGCAGCGGCGGTGGCGCTGCTCGTGACGGGGTGGTTACGGTGGTTCCCGCAGGTGGAGGGTGTGCGGCGGCTGCAGGAATCAGCAACGCTCGCTGCGGCTGCACGGCGGCGGAAGTCGAGTTCAAGACCGCCGGAGGTGATGCCGCGGCCACGGGGACAGACGGGGCGGCATGAGACGCAGGCGCCGGCTGCGTCGAGGACGATGTTGGAGATCCCGGATACGAGGCCGCACGTGGCGTGGGCTCGAGGCTGGCGAGGATCCTGTTGATGGCGGCAGATGATGCCGGCGACAGAGCTTCTTCCGCCGGTGTAGCCGTAGCCGTCGGAGGTGGTGACGACGGCGGTGGCAGCGCCGGGGAAGCCTCCCGCATCATCTTGTCAAGCACGGCAAGGATGTCACAAGAGCGTCTCGGAGGCACGATCTAGCCCATCGGAGACGCGATTAAGCCCGATGGAGACGCGATTCAGCCCGTCGGAGACACGATTTGCAGCATCATTCAAGTTGCAGACGTCACCCATGGCCCTGATTGGACGGAGACAAGCGAGCGGCGGCGCGTGGGAGACGGGTGCGCGGCGGCGCAGATGGAAATATGCGGCGACGCAGGGGCTGGTGGGTGTGTGGCGGCGCACGGTGCAGAAACAGGGGAGGGTTGGGTGGGAATTGCAGCGGCGCAGGGGAAGAAGATTGGCTCTGAATACCAAATGATAGGGGCTGGATTATTGGACACTAATGGGCAGGATAGATCGGCTACTCGCCCTCCTAAGGGAGGCTCTGAGATGACTTCCTTGATCTATTTTCTGCTTACCCAAACTCTAAAACTTCTGGCTGCCTTTATAGATTAGGCGCCTGCTAACCCTAATCCCCAGCTGGGGTACTGTTCATGCGGCTACAGTGCGCGTCTGCGCGGCGCAACGTCGTCCCTAGATGGGTCAGTAGCCTCGCAACTCGCAGGCCAGCGCCGCCGCTACCGCGGCGATCGTTGTTGTCAGCGTGTGGTGTGAGTAGTAGAAAATCAAAGGGATTTTGGTCTGTGGCACATCCTCAAAAGCAGCTTGGGTCTGCAGCACACCACACTCATCGATTTAGTCCCTGGGACACCAAAAAAATGTTATTTGGTATGTAGCACACCGTCTCCAATTAACTAATCTTTTGCAGCATGAGAGGTGAGAGAACAACATATCAAAAGACTGAAATGCCCCTGGCGTTTTAACAGAGGCGAAGCCACATCCCAGGGCCCTCCGCCAGCCTTCCAGCCACCAAGTTCAGACTGCCAAGATACTTGAGTAGATAAATTTGCATGAGAATAAGTGATTAGCATCATCAATTTGGCGTGTCAAAAGATATATATCATTCAGTTTACTTTCACACACAACCACACACATCAGAAGTTCAAGTGCCAATCTTCCATGCACCTCAGCTTCCCCATTGCAATTTCCTAGCACGGCTGTGAAAGAAAACAAAGATCAGGGGGAAAATAAAGTCTGGATGTTGACATTAGGAAAAGTGTAGATGTTTATCTCCTAGTTAGTGCCCCGGGACTACTGTTTAGATCAAATGGGCTAGATGGTGTTCCTGATGCAAGTTGCAGCTTTAATGGTGTTCCTGCGGCCGGCCAAATGCAGTAAGGCAAACAAGAAATAGAAAGCAGTGGAGCTTTGGGATTGGGAAACAAGCATTGCTCACCTGCAGGCGGAGGAGATAGCGACGAGTCGCGGACTCGTGGACACGGACGGCGCGGTTGCGGCCTCGCGGGCGGCGTACGGCGCGGCCGCAGACTCGCGGGCACGGACGGCGCGGCGGCGGCCTCGCGAGCGAATCAGCGGATTCCGCACAAGAGCGAACGAAGCGCGGCCTCGCGAGCGAATCAGCGGATTCCGCACAAGAGCGAACGAAGCTGTGAGATACTGGGCTGTTTGGCTCCCGCCGCCGCCCGCCACACAGTTGTTACTCTCGCCACGGCCTGTGGCGGACGAAACGTCCGCCACACTCAAATTACTGTTCGGTGAGCTGTGGCCTCGAGCCAAACAGCCCCTTGAATCAGGGGTATTTTTGTCCTTCTGCTCACGTTCTGGGATGGATAAGATTAGTTAATTGGAAGCAGTGTGCTACACACCAAATCACGTTTTCGTGATGTCCCTGGCACTAAATCGACGAATGAGGTGTGCCACAGACCAAAGGAGCTTTTGAGGATGTGCCACAGACCAAAATCCCAAATTCAAAATTGCGAAGGGGAAAGAACGCCGGAAGGGAAGGAAACGGAGCAACGCCAACGTGCGAAGCGAAATGGGCTGGGCTCTAGAGTATGGTACTAGTTCTAGTTGGGCCAGGCCGATGTGACGGGGGCTCCTATATGGCATCCTACGCTAGACGGACGGTGTTTTACATACGTCAAGTCAACATTATCTACATTTTAGAGGTACTTCAACTTTATCTGGGAGAAATAGTGCACATACATGGCCCTCGTACAGCCCACATTTGTTTTAAGGAATATGGGTCACAATTTTTTTTTTGTTTGAGTTACAAGCTCATACAAATGTCTCTTCCGCGAATGGATTTGTAGTTCAATGGTAGGACGGTCCAGTGGGACGCCACCCACCGGGGTTCAAATTCTGTTGCTCGCACCTTCTCCTAGATTTATTCCGGGAATTTCCGGCGTTATGCTTTAAGTGGTAAGTGACGTTCCCGTCGATCCTGAAGCACCAGTGGTGACTTCAGGAATCTCCAGATCTACCGGTGCTCAGTCCTTCGGAGGTACTCATAAGGGTAGGGTTTGCGTATGTGTGTTCATAATGGTGAGTGTGCGTAGCCCTGGGCACAAAAAATCGAGAACCGAGAATCGAACCGAAAGAATCGGGAACCGGAACCGAAAGAACCGGAATCGAGAAAATCGGTTCCTGTTCGGTTCCTGAATCTATGGAACCGAAATAGCCGGTTCTTTCGGTTCGGTCCACCGAGAACCGAAAAACCAACCATGCACACAATGAGCCCAATAATGCTACACTCCTACGGCCCAACCAAAGAAAATCCCAGTAGGAAACACAAACCCTACCTCCTCCTCCCAAGTCCCAACCAGCCAAGCCTACCCCCACCGACGCCGCTAGTCTCCCAGGCTCCCAGCCGTGCCGCGCCCCTCTCTCGTCTCTCCGTCTCCGCCCGGCGCCCACGCAGCTCGTGAAATGAACCGGGTTTCCAAAGGAGGGAACCCGATCCCTGCACCTCTTGTGATAGTCCCAGGAGGCTATCACGTGCAAATCCCTATCTCAGAAAGTAAAGAAAAACCGTACAACAAAAGGAAATATATGAAGGTCCACATAATAATAATTAAGCATCTAAGTACATCATTTCGGCATATGCCGGGTACGAGTCCAACGGGACTGAATTAAACAGAGTAAACATCTACGCGGCGGCTCTCATGTAGCGAAGTAGACTCCATATCCGCAGGCAACTCGAGTGTAGGGCAAGCCTCCGTCCTCCCATCCATCGTGCTCAAAGTCGTAGTCCGGCTCCTGGTCTGAAAACCCGTCATCTACTCGATAAGCGAGTAGGTCATGTCATCTTCCCAACAAAGAGCATAAGCGAAAAGAGAATAATTCTAATATGCATGAGTAATCCTATTTATGGCTGTAGAAGGTTATGCAAGCAGCGGTAGCAACATCAAGGTAAGCAGAATAGCCGAGAGGTCTCCATCTCCGAGGAGATCCACACCTCCGAGGACATCGCCTCCGGGGTCAACTCCCCAACAAGGAAAGAACACCAAGCACTGGATCTCAATCAAGATACAGCATCCCACTCTCATCTGCGACGTGGGGTCACCAACTCCTACCCCCACGTCTCAACGGCACGAAGCCGGGCTCACAAACACACAGGGGAGAGAAAGCAGCACAAGAAGAGACTAGCCAGAGTAACAGACCCGTGGGCTGTCCATACCAGTGGACACGGACTATAGCTATAGGTTTAACACTCTGCAGAGGTTGTACAACTGGACCCGCCGGATAGGGCAGAAACGGATGCCTCCGATCCACATCCCTACCTAACGACCGGAGACCTAGTAGTGGGTGGCACTCTCCTGCCTCTCCAAGCCTGACTCGTCCTGAACTAGGACGTGAAACTTGCCAGCAGGGCCTCAGAGCTGTGAGACCATCCCCGGAGAAGCCGGGGCGACGTCTACTCGGGGGGTATAACCCGTCCCCCTCACACGACCACACCGGTCCGCCTACAAGCTGAGCGCCAACCACCAACTAGTTCTCGGATCGAACCCCGCCCATACGTGAGTGAACGGTTTGTACGAAAATAGCCTAAAGATCATGGTTAAACTGTCGATCGGTCCTTAATTGCAAGAGCGAGCACTCACCAACTCCAACCGTCCGACACGCCGCTAGGGCGAGAGGCCAGGTCGCATCTCCCCTAGACAGGCGTTCACAAGTAACCAAAGCGGCTCGCTCCCGCGGTACATGTCAAGGATACACACTCACCCAAAACACACGCAAGAATTCCGAGGTATCCCAACCTCGGTCCAAACCTGAGATCCATCCATAACTAAGGGTAAAATATATGGATGAGTAAAGCCGGGAACTAGCTAGGGGTCGGTAGCTAGTTTCAAAAGTAGGTATTCCAAGGACAGGATAAACAATTACAAGGCAGGGCTAATCAATTGTCTATGCAATTTAAAAACATGCATCAAAAGTAATTAAGCACTAGCATCTAAAGCATGCATAGGATCTAAAATGGTTGGGAGTGACATGACACCTGGCTGGTGTCCGTAGTCCTGGTCTGGGTTGAAGTCGGGGTCGTAGGCCTCCTCCTGGTCGTAGCTCGGGTCTGTGCAGCACGAGATACGAGACGCTAAATTACCGGCAAACAGCTAAGCGTAAATCCAAAGAAACCCAATTTTAAAAGATCCAAACAGAACCAAACTACCTACAAACAGCACCATCTCATTTTTAGAAACATATAGAAACAGGTTTCATATTTTTCGGAGTTATATAATTAGTTATGAATTTTCAAAGGTTTATAGGATTTATAAATTAATTTCCAAATTCATTTATAAAACAGAAAAGGATTTTTATTTTGAAAATAGCGGATGACGTCAGCATGACATAGGCGTGACGTCAGTGACAGGGTTAGTGGGCCGTTATTGGGCCGAAAGTGTCATTGGGCCGAAAAACGGCCCATTGGACTCAACCCATCGGGCCAAATGAGCCAAGTCCAACAGAGGCCCCTCAACTAAATTTCAGGGCGCAGAGGAGAAAAGGAGAAGGGCCGGTGCGTGGACCGTAATGGGCTACGGCCCATGTGGCCTTCCCAGATTTCACAGCAAAGAAGTTCAACAAAGCCCCCTGAACTAATCTGGGGGACAGCGGTCCCCCTTGCCATCCGTGCGCGTGTGCCGACGCGTCCCGGCGGCGACGGCGGACGACGTTCTGAGGACCCGACGGCTCCTCCAGGTAAACGAGTGCGGCGCGAGGCTCGCTAGGATTAGGGGGGTTACGCTGGCGCGGCCAAGGCCCTGAGGTTGGTCACCTGTGGCGGTACGTAGCGCGACACGGATACGTTCCCGGCGTGGCGCGGCTCGGGGTAGCGGCGACGCGGTTGTGCGGCACGATTACGCGGTGCGGCGGCCTTGCACGGGGGAGTGCGTGACCAGACACAAGTGCGTGTGCCAGGCATGCGCAAGCGCGAACCAAAACGCATCGGCGCGACCTGGGAGTCCGGAACGGGGGTGTCCGGGGATCCATGGCCGCGGCGTGGCGGAAAACGATGGCGCGGCGAGGCAAGGTTAGTAGCAAAAACGCGCGGCGCTATTCAGCGATCCAAGCGCGTGGGTGCGCTTGGTGCAGATGCGCACGCGCTCGCACAAACACATCAAGCGGCGGCTCGACATGGCTTGCGCTCGCGGACGCGCGCAGCACGGTGGTGCTACGGCGCGGCGCGGCGGAGTCGGTGGTGACGAGTTAGCGGTCGAAGGCCTACCTGCGCGCACTGGGGTGCACGGCGGCGACACGGGAAGAGGGTTCCTGCAGAAGAGGCGGCTCGACGGCCGGACAGGGGTTGACACAGCGAGCAAGAGCTCGGGGCTCGGCACGACGGCCGGCGCTGCGTGGCGCAGGGGCACGCTCCCGTTCAAGGTGGAAGGAAGAAGCAAAGGGAGACGTGATAAGGACACGTCTATGCTGCCCATATATTATTTGTCCTAATCTTTCACGGCACTTGATGTCGAATAATAAATCTTCTCCGAATTCACAATTTGACACAGGCAAAAGTATTGCGATCTTCTAGTAGCATACCAGTCCCATATGACAATGGTTAAGTAGAATATTTAATTATAAATGAGAATAGCAATATCCCAATGCAATCTCGGCCAAAGGAATTATCACGAGCGGCAGCCAATGGAAATTATTTCCACGTCCAGAACAGCTACTGTAGGTGTTTGATTGAATAATGGAAACAAACTTGTCCTCACGGCTAATCAAACTGAGTTTAACTTATTTTGCCAACCAATCACAGAAAAAGCCTCACGTACAAGAGCAAAGCGGACAGCAGTATAATAGGCCAATAGATTTAATCCCAATCTGGCCTCACGTCACCAACCAATGGAAATTAACTCAGCAAGAATAGCAGCAGCGCGGAAAACAATTATATTTCACCAATCTGACAATAGCAATAGCACTGATAGAGGGGTCAGCTTACAGTAGATGCAATCCAAACCCTAGATAAATCTTCCACTCGCGGTCGCGACGAACCACGATCAGAAGATGAGACCTCGACGAGATCGAACCAGCGCACCCAGGAAGGATCCTGATCACGCAATTCTTCACAAACCCTTGAAGGATCGGCAGGATAATTGAGAGGAGCCGCCTCTCTGTTCTTCGGAGAAAAACCGACGACGAAAATACAATAAAACCTGATCTGCCGATACAAGGGAACGAGACCCCCTAATACATGCGCGCAGGCATGGAGTCCAGTTTGGACTCGGCACAAGGCCCACAACTTGCACACGTCACACACCAGACTCTATGACCGCTAATTAAAAGACGTAACACATCATGGCTATGAGTCTAATACATAGAAATAGTATAATAATCCGGCAATGATGCAAATCACCTTATTAGGCATTCTTTCACGCCAAGTCCGTCAACTTGGTGCTTCCTGTGTGAACTCGACATGCATGGAGCCATTTTGTCGTAATATCTTCTCCTCACGCTTGCGTAAATTAGACCCTTTGAAAGTAAACACATGTG
This sequence comes from Cenchrus fungigraminus, assembly GCA_036936925.1. Lineage (NCBI taxonomy): Eukaryota > Viridiplantae > Streptophyta > Magnoliopsida > Poales > Poaceae > Cenchrus > Cenchrus fungigraminus. Next base: position 25,428,410 of record CM072779.1, on the reverse strand, counting down.
GCACAAAACTAGATGCACCGCCTAGGTCTTTCTCCTCCAATATATCTTCTTGTTTCACAACAAAACAGAATTCACCAAGCCGTAGCGAACTTTGGACATTATTACCAATGGCTGAAATATTTGAAACCTTGCACCTGTTTTCATAAGTGACCAATGAAATAATTTGAGGAGCCATGGGCTCATCATCCTCTCCCTCTTGAAACAAAGTCGTCCTCGACTTTGACATGATTTCAGAAATTTCTTTCCGAAACTTTACTGGACCATTAATCGAAGTCTCACATTGCCTAATAGCATCGATAATTTCCTTATCACTCTTGACAGCAAAAGGGACAGAGCCAAACATACAAAAATTATTTGGAGAAACATCTGAAGGTTTGGTGGTCACATCATCCTCATCACTAAATAAAGCCTTCTTTGAACTGTATATATTTTCAGCTTTTTCATTCCCAGGATCAATATTTTCCTTTGAGATCTTGCGAGCTGTAGTGTCAGAATCCTTTGAATTATTTTCAGAAACCGTAAGTAGAGATGTGACGAAGGCATTGTTCTCTCTTGCATTAATAGAATTTTCATCATTACTAGCAGCACGGACTAAAGCTGAAACGGTCCCACCAAGACGGATCACTAGCTCACCGCGAGGCGAAGGTGTAGGCGTAGCATTGGAGTCCGCGGCGGTGAAGAGACGGCGGCGTTCTCGGCGGCGCGGCGGCGACTCTGCTTCGGTACGTGCTCCCGCGCGAACGGCCTTCTCTTCTCCTCTTCCGGCTCTGGCTCCGCTTGCTCCGGCTCCGGCGAGACGGGGCGGTGGTGATGCGCCTCCCACTTCTCCTCTCCCCCCTTCTCCTCTTTTCCCTCCTCTCCCTTCACGGCGGCAGAACAGAGGAAAGGGGGCGATCCCCAAATGCGAGTTGGCTTGCCCCAGGGGCCTCGCCCGGGGGTTTTGCAGGGGCTAGCAAGGCTTGCGCAGGGGCAAAAGGGTCTAGGCGGCGGCCGAGATGACGCGGAGCTGACTTGGCTGCAGGGGAGTGGCCGGCGGGCGCTGGAGCGCGTCACGGCGCGGGGTAAAATGGGAAAAGGCGAGTTGGTGCGGCTCGGTGCGTGCGCAGGGCGCCCCTGGCTCGACGTTCGTGCCACACGACCGGTCGAGGGCTTGTCCCCTGGCCGGGTGTGCGCACGCGCGCGTGTGGGCGCGGCGGTGATGCGGGTCAGGGCGCGGCCTTGACTGGACGAGACGAAGGAGACGACCGGCCGTGTGGTGCCCACATGTCAGCGAGACTTGTGCAGGGAAAGTGAAGATGGGCCGAGCTGGGCTGGTCTCGGCTGAGAAGGAAAAGGCCGGGGTGCATGAGTGATCCTAGGCTGAGAGATGAAGGGGCTTAGATGGACTTTAGAGATGGAGTGCAGGCCCAAGTTAGTGAAAGGAATTTTGAATATAGATTTGAATTAGGTTTAAACTATAGATTTGAATGTGAATAAATTCAAATTCAAGGCACACTCAAATAAATCCAAATAAAATCCATAAAAACCAAATCACATACTTTACCATAATTTGAATTTATATTTTTGGTTTTATTTACATAGGATTTAGGGAAGAGGCTAGAAATGGTTTAAATTAAGGTAACACATCATCAATAAATAAAAGTTCAAATTTCCTCACATTTTCATAACTTAAATTTCAGGGATGTTACATTCTCCCACACCACCGGGAATCTCGTCCTCGAGATTTAAGCTCCATCCTCTCCCTCGAACAAGTGAGGGAACTCTCTCCTGAGGTCGGCTTCTTTCTCCCAGGTTGCTTCTCGCTCCGTGTGGTGACTCCACAGCACTTTGCAGTAAGGAATGGTGGTCCTCCTGGTTTCCTTTGTTGCTCCGTCCAAGATCTTCTCGAGGTACTCTACATACTCCAGGGTGTTCTGCAGGTCGAGTATCTCTACCGGGACTTGCTTGGCTTCCACTTCCTTCTCACTCTTCCTCAACTGTGACACATGGAACACGGGGTGCACTGCTGACAACTCCTCTAGTAGGGCGAGTCTGTAGGCGAGCTTCCCAACTCTCCCGGTGATCTGGTATGGCCCCACGTACCTCGGGGCAAGCTTTCCTTTCACAGCAAACCTCTTGGTTCCTCTCATGGGTGACACTTTCAAGTAGACGAAGTCTCCTCTGCTGAATGACAAGTCTCTCGGGTGACGGTCTGCGTAACTCTTCTGCCGACTCTGGGCAATCTTTAAGTTCTTCCTGACTTTCTCTACCTTCTCCTCAGCCTCCCTGAGGATATCTGGACCAAAGATCATCCTCTCTCCTACTTCTGACCACATCAGGGGTGTTCTGCACTTTCTCCCGTAAAGGGCCTCGAACGGTGACATTTGGAGACTTGCCTGGTAGCTGTTGTTGTACGAGAACTCAGCGTGCAACAAACTGCTCTCCCAATTGGTGCCGTAGGTGAGGGCACAAGCTCTGAGCATATCCTCCAAGGTTTGGTTGACTCTCTCGGTCTGTCCATCGGTCTGTGGGTGGTAAGCTGTCCTGTAGCTGAGTGTGGTTCCCATCCTTGCATGGAAGCTCTTCCAGAACCTGGCCACGAACTGGGGCCCTCTGTCTGACACTATGCTCCTTGGGGCTCCGTGAAGTCTGAGTATATGGTCCACGTACAGGTTTGCCAACTAATCTGTTGTGTCTGTTGCTTTGACTGGCACAAAGTGCGACACTTTGGTCAAGCGGTCCACGATGACCCACACCGAGTCGTGTCCCTTGGGAGAACGGGGCAATCCCACCACAAAGTCCATGGAAATATCATCCCACTTCCACTGAGGAATTTCCAACGGTTTCGACAGTCCGGCATGCCTCTGGTGCTCTATCTTTACTCGGCTGCAAGTGTCACAACAAGCCATGTAGTAGGCTATGTCCTTCTTCATATCCTTCCACCAGAACCTCTGTTTCAAGTCTTGATACATCTTTGTGCTTCCTGGGTGAATGGAGTAACTTGAATCATGGGCTTCCTTCAGAATTTGTTCTCGAATCTCCTTGCTCTTCGGCACACAGATCCGATCTTTCAACCACACTGTGCCTCGTTCGTCCACACGGTAATCCTCAGCTCTTTCTTTCTCCATCAGCTCCTTGAGCTCCCAAATCTCGGAACGACCTGTCTGGGCTTCCCGAATTCTGCCTTCCAAGTCGTAGGTGACTTGCAGTGCATTGAGTTGTCCCTGCTCCACAATCTCAACCTGAAGCTGCTCTAGCTCGTCGTGAAGTGCTGGCTGCTCCTGCCTCACCATCAAGTTGTTGCAATAGGACTTTCAGCTCAGTGCATCTGCCACAACGTTTGCCTTGCCAGGGTGGTAGTGAATCTCCAGGTCGTAATCCTTGATCAGCTCTAACCATCTCCTCTGCCTCATGTTCAGTTCCGACTGAGTGAAGAAGAACTTCAGACTATTGTGATCGGTGTACAGCTCACACTTGTTACTGATCAAGTAGTGCCTCCAAATCTTCAGAGCGTGAACGACTGCTGCTAGCTCCAAGTTGTGAGTGGGGTAGTTCTCTTCGTGCTTCTTGAGCTGCCTCGACGCATAAGCAACAACTTTGCCCTCTTGCATCAACACACATCCCAATCCTTGCTTCGAGGCATCACAGTACACCACGAAATCCTTCTTGATATCTGGCAGGGTAAGAATCGGAGCTGTTGTGAGCCTTTTCTTCAACTCCTGGAAACTCTTCTCACAAGCCTCTGACCACACAAACTTCTTGTTGTTCTTCAACAACTCTGTCATTGGCTTTGCTATCTTGGAGAAGTTTTCTATGAACCTCCTGTAGTAACCTGCCAACCCGAGAAAGCTCCAGATATCTGTCACTGTGAGCGGCTGCTCCCACTTGGTAACTGCTTCCACTTTCGAAGGGTCGACTGCAACTCCTTCTGCTGATAGCACGTGACCCAAGAAAGCAACTTCTTCCATCCAGAACTCATACTTGCTGAACTTTGCGTACAACTTCTGCTGTCTCAGCCCCTCCATCACAATCCGAAGGTGCTCTTCGTGCTCTTCTGCTGTCTCTGAGAAGATCAGAATGTCATCAATGAACACCACCACAAACTTGTCTAGCTCTTCCATGAAGACCTTGTTCATCATGTTCATGAAGTAGGCAGGGGCGTTGGTCAGCCCGAAAGAAACCACTACGAACTCGTACAGGCCGTACCGAGTCGTGAAAGCTGTCTTCGGGATATCCTGGTCCCGAATCTTCATCTGGTAGTAGCCTGACCTCAAGTCAATCTTGGAAAAGAACTTTGCCTTCCTCAGCCTGTCTAGCAAGTCGTCAATCCTGGGCAAAGGATACCTGTTCTTGATTGTCATCGAGTTGAGAGTCCGGTAATCCACACACATTCTCTTGGTGCCATCCTTCTTGTCCACAAACAGAACTGGCGAACCCCAAGGTGAGGCACTCGGTCGAATAAACCCTTGCTCTTGCAGTTTCTTGAGTTGCTTCTTCAGCTCATCGAGTTCATCCGCGGACATCCTGTACGGGCTCTTGGCCACTGGTCCAGCCCCTGGCATTAGCTCAATCACGAACTCAATATCTCTGTCTGGTGGTAGCTCAGTCAACTCCTCTGGAAACACGTCGGGGTACTCCCTCACCACCGGAATTTCCTCCATACTCATTCCTTTCATGTTGCACAACATCGGCGTCGACCTCTGACCCTGTGGCTTGATCAACACTCTGGCTCCGCTGGGGTGCTCCAACTGCACGTACACTGGGTTGCAGTTCACCAATCCTTTGTGCTGGGCTAACCACTCCATCCCAAATATCACGTCGATCCCGATCGACTCCAGAACTGTCAAGTCTGCCACGAACAACTGCTTCTCGAACACCATGTTCACTCCTCTACACTCCATCATACTCCGCTTCTCGCCTAGCGGAGAACTAGTAACTATGGGCCGTGGTCTGGGCTTAGTTGGTAATGACCTTTCCTTTACAAACTTGGTAGAAATGTACGAAAACTGAGCGCCAGTGTCAAACAGAACGGTAGCCATAACTGAATCAACTAAAAACTCACCGAGAGCCACGTCTGGTGCTGCGGCTGCCTCCTCTGCAGTCAAGTGGTTCAGCCTGCCTCGAGTGTGCGGTGGAGCGCTCTTCTGCTGGTTCTGCTGGGGCTGTCCTCCTGGAACTGGTGCCTTCGTCGGTGTTTGGTACTGAGTGTTCCTGTTCTGACCTCCCTGTTGAAGCTTCTGGGGGCACACGTTGGACTTGTGGCCTAGCTGACGGCAGTGGTAGCAGGTGATCTGTGAGGTGTCGTAGGTTGGCGGGTGGTGTGGCCTGGGCTTCCACTGACTCGAACCTCCACTACCTCTGGGGTGACCTCTGCCCTACTGAGTGAACTGAGTCTGCTGCTGCTGAGGGTAAGGACGCTGCCTCTGAGGTGGGTACTGTGGTGGTGCTGACCTCTGTCGCTGGTGTGAACCTGAGTGCCCTACACGGTCTGCACGCTGCCTCTTCTCTCCTCGGACCTCCACGTAGTCCAACCTCGACTTCTCCACTACCAAAGCCTTGCCCACCAGGGCGTGAAGAGTAGCACAGTCGTGAGCAGCCAGGTGGTGCGCCATCCCTCGGTGGAGTCCCTTGCGGTACCAGTACATCTTCTTCTTCTCGGTGTTGGAGTCGTCGGGGGCGTACCGCATCAGCTCCTGGAAGCGGTTGGTGTACTCCTGTACTGACATCTGTCCCATCTTTAGGTGCCTGAACTCGTCTGCCTTCCTATCCATCACTGCCTCTGGGATGTGGAACTCCCTGAAAGCCTCCACAAACTCCTCCCACGTGACGTGGGCCAGGTCCGCGTGTGAGTCACAGTAGCTGTCCCACCAAGCTCCTGCGGTGCCGACCAGCTGGTGCGCGGAAACTAACACACACTCCTCCTCTGTAAGGTCTGTAAGCTCCAACTTTTTCTCGATCTCCCTGAACCAGTTGTCGGCCACAAGTGGGTCTGGAGAGTTGTTAAAGGTCGGTGGGTGCAGCTTGGAGAAACCCTCCACTCTCTTCTGCAAGCTCTCTGGCTGGTTCCTGGCGTTCCTCCAGTTGTTGTTGTTCTGAACCACAACGTTGGTGATCGTCTGCATCAGCTGGGTCTGAAGTGCCGTCATTGCTGCTAGGTTGGGCGGTGGTGCCGGCTGCTCCGGTGCCTGCTTTGGCTCGGGCTCGGGCTCGGCCTCCTCCTCGGGCTCCTCGACCTCCTCTGGGTCAACTGGTGCTCGGCCTCCTCGGCCTCCTCGCCCACCACGGTGTCCACCACGGTGTCCGCCGCGTGGGGCGCGGCCTCCACGGCGGCCACGACCTCGACCTCCAGTGGGGAGAGGGATGTCCTCCTGCTCAGCTGTAACGCCCTGGGTTTTCAAAAGCGGAAAACCCAGCATTCTGTCTCGTGATAGTCCCTGGATCAGACGCTATCACGCACAGGCCTTCATCGCAGATAAATATCACAGTCATACATCGAAATAAAACATCAGAGTACGAATAATAATCTGATTATTACATGTCCTGAATAATCAGAGTACATCAATACACGCCACTTGGCGGAATAACAGGAATAAGAGCCTACGCAGCGGTAGCTAGCTTCCAAAAGGTGTCTCCTTCTTCACTCGTCCCTCCCACAGGCATCCTTGAGCGTAGCATCGCGCCCTTCAGTCGTACCATCCATCGGCATTGTTGTCGAAGTCAGACTCGTACCCTGCAAGCTCAGGGGCTATCCCCAAGGATCGGGATAGGTCCACGTCACCAACCGTATGCAAGCTTTAAGTGGCCTACTTCTAAGGGGAAAGAACATATCAAGGTAGTAGCTGGGTTTCCTATGCAGCAGCAGCATCATAAATAGGATAATATCTCCATAATCCCACCATATCACATATCTCTCATCCGCAAACGGATACATCTGGTCACCCAGATCACCGTCACCATCACCTATCTCCATCTAGGGTTGGTGCGAGAACTCCCACTCCTCGCACCTCAATGGTTGCACCCGGATCCGCGAGGCAGAGGGAGCAACTCTCATCTCCCCGAATACAACCACGGCTCACCATACACTCTCGTCCTATAAGGGGGAGGTAGAAATTCCCAAAACATAAGAGTCGGAGAAACAACGGGCATGTCCATAACCGAGGACGCGGCTATATGTATAGATCTAAACTCTGCAGAGCGTGTACACCAGTATCCAACTCGGGATGGAGCTTAGCCGGTGGCGATCCGACTAAACCCACCCTACTGGACGAACACCTAGGAGTTACGATTCCACCCTGCATCTGGGTTTCGATGCGGTCCTTCGCAAAGGACCACCCCAGAACTGTGAACATGCCCCCGTGTGGCCACACGGGGAGCGACTGCCAAGGGAAAGGGTCATCACCCACTTCCCTCCCACTGATACCCTCTATCCTACTAGCAGGTATGGAATTGCACTTGCCAGGGTCGACCCGGCCCTATCCCCACTCTCGGCAAGGTGGTGTGTACGAAAGTCCCGTGTAACAGGCGACCCACTCGGTTTCAGACCGGGGCAAGCTCCTATCCTCCAAGTCATCACAAAAACCCCAACACATGTGCTCCTAAAACAGTGTACCCGCCATAGGCACCACATTGGGCAACATCCGAGAAGACGATCCCTGGCCCCCGATCCCAGATCGGGTTGTCTTGAGCTCACCCCCGCCAAAATATCCCAAAACACCTTCTCCTGTCGGTTTTCCCCACACACGCCAAGAAACTACCACAAAAATCCCAACACATGCATAGCAAGCTCAGCATATCATCTCACATAAGTAAAGCAGTAGTAGTAGGTCAATCAAGGACAAGTATGTAAAAGGGGCTATGCATGGGTTCATCTCATCCATCACTATGGCCGGGGGTCCTGGGACCTGGGAGTCCGGAACGGGGGTGTCCGGGGATCCATGGCCGCGGCGTGGCGGAAAACGATGGCGCGGTGAGGCAAGGTTAGTAGCAAAAACGTGCGGCGCTATTCAGTGATCCAAGCGCGTAGGTGCGCTTGGTGCAGATGCGCACGCGCTCACACAAACACATCAAGCGGCGGTGCGACATGGCTTGCACTCACGGACGCGCGCAGCACGACAGTGCTACGGCGCGGCACGGCGGAGTCGGTGGTGACGAGTTAGCGGCCGAAGGCCTGCCTGCGTGCGCTGGGGTGCACGACGGTGACACGGGAAGAGGGTTCCTGCAGAAGAGGCGGCTCGACGGCCGGACAGGGGTTGACACAGCGAGCAAGAGCTCGGTGCTCGGCACGATGGCCGGCGTTGCGTGGCGCAGGGGCACGCTCCCGTTCAAGGTGGAGGGAAGAAGCAAAGGGAGATGGATCACTGCCTCACCGCGAGGTGAAGGTGTAGGCGTAGCAGTGGAGTCCGCGGCGGTGAAGAGACGGCGGCGTTCTCGGTGGCGCGGCGGCGACTCTGCTTCGGTACGTGCTCCCGCGCGGACGGCCTTCTCTTCTCCTCTTCCGGCTCTAGCTCCGCTTGCTCCGGCTCCGGCGAGACGGCGCGGTGGTGATGCACCTCCCACTTCTCCTCTCCCCCCTTCTCCTCCTCTTTTCCCTCCTCTCCCTTCACGGCGGTGGAACAGAGGAAAGGCGGCGATCCCCAAATGCGAGTTGGCTTGCCCCAGGGGCCTCGCCCGGGGGTTTTGCAGGGGCTAGCAAGGCTTGCGCAGGGGCAAAAGGGTCTAGGCGGCGGCCGAGATGACGCGGAGCTGACTTGGCTGTAGGGGAGTGGCCGGCGGGCGCTGGAGCGCGTCACGACGCGGGGTGAAAGGGGAAAAGGCGAGTTGGTGTGGCTCGGTGCATGCGCAGGGCGCCCCTGGCTCGACGTCCGTGCCACACGGCCGGTCGGGGGCTTGTCCCCTGGCCGGGTGTGCGCACACACGCGTGTGGGCGCGGCGGCGATGCGGGTCAGGGCGCGACCTTGACTGGCCGAGACGAAGGAGACGACCGGCTGCGGCCCCCACATGTCAGCGAGACTTGTGCGGGGAAAGTGAAGATGGGCCGAGCTGGGCTGGTTTCGGCTGAGAAGGAAAAGGCCGGGGTGCATGAGTGATCCTGGGCTGAGAGATGAAGGGGGTTAGATGGACTTCAGAGATGGAGTGCAGGCCCAAGTTAGTAAAAGGAATTTTGAATATAGATTTGAATTAGGTTTAAACTATAGAATTCAAGGCACACTCAAATAAATCCAAATAAAATCCATAAAAACCAAATCACATACTTTACCATAATTTGAATTTATATTTTTGGTTTTATTTACATAGGATTTAGGGAAGAGGCTAGAAATGGTTTAAATTAAGGTAACACATCATCAATAAATAAAAGTTCAAATTTCCTCACATTTTCATAACTTAAATTTCAGGGATGTTACAGCTCGCGTCGCCGCGCCCAGTTCCCGTCGCCGCCGCGCCTGCGCCCAGCCCCTGCCAGTTTTCCACTAGCCCACCGCCGCGGCCGCACCCCGCCGGCGGCGCTCGCCCTGCGCCGCACCTAGCCCCAGCAGCCACCGCTGCGCCCGGCCCGCCCTCCGTCCTCCATCCCCAGTAGGCGTCGCTCTCCCTCGTGTCAGAGCACGCAGAGGCGGTCAGGCAGGTGGCGAGCCGCCGCCCTGCTCCGGTCCTCCCCAGTCTGCTTCAATCTTCACCGATTTGGGGCATAACTCACCCTTCTTTTGTTTTTTTTGTTGATGTGTGCTCGAATTTTACATTGAGTTCATGATTTTGCGATTCTTTCCCTGCTTGAATATTGTACTCCGGTTCTTTCGGTTAGAGCCGGAACCGAACCGAACGGTTCTCTCTTCGGTTCTAACTTTCTAGGAACCGAAGTTTGTAGGGAACCGAATAACCGAACCGATCGGTACGGTTAGAACCGAACGCCCAGGCCTAAGTGTGTGTGCGTGTTGTGAGCGTATGCGTGGTACTGTGTAATTCTAAAAAACAAATGTCTCTTCCGGCTAGAAGCAGGGCGGGTTTTACTGCCAACCCACTGGACAAACCCGCTCCGTCCATTAATCCTCCGCGGTAAGCTGGCACTCGACCTCGTTAACAAACAGACCCGCCTACTAGGTCCGCAAATCAGCCCGCAAGACTACTCAGAAGAAGATTAGTATCAAGGGTGAACTCTTCCCCGCAAGCCATAGATACTGGGCTCCATCATCCCCTTCTGTCGGTGCTCAGTCCTTCGGAGGTGCTCATAGGGGTAGGGTTTGCGTACGTGTGTTCATAAGGGTGAGTGTGCGTGCGTGTTGTGAGCGTCTGCGTTGTACTATGTAATTCTAAAAAAACAAATGTCTCTTCCGCCAGAAGCAAGGCGGGTTTTACCGCCAACCCACAGGACAAACCCGCTCCGTCCATTAATCCTCCGCGGTAAGCTGGCACTCGACCTCGTTAACAAACAGACCCGCCTACTAGGTCCGCAAATCAGCCCGCAAGACTACTCAAAAGAAGATTAGTAGCAAGGGTGAACTCTTCCCCGCAAGCCATAGATACTGGGCTCCATCATCCCCTCCGCCACCATCGACTCCCGGAGTCCCGGTTACCGGGTTACGTCGTGTGTCACTACTGCCACTGAGCATCGACTATCATGATTTTACCTGCTGAAATTATCTTCTTAACGGAGCAACCAGCCCCCTTCAACATCTCTCATAATGTGTTCTACACTGTTGAAAGCTAGATCCACATGAGGTGTGGGATGCATAGCTAAAAAAACACCAGTCACTATCTGAATGACTAAACAAATACCAGCTAACGAACTGAACCCCCACCAATAACTAAGATTGCTCGGGGTTGGATAATCTATTAAATGCTGGTTAAGTGTGGAGTATATAGGTTGTTTAAGAAGAGAGAATCGTTGGTTCCTTATAGTCATTTCTCTTTTCTATCGTGACAACTCTTCTTCCCCCTTATTTACCCACTTGCTTTGATGGAAATTGGCTTCGCAGCTCCCTGAATAAGAAAAAGTTGCATGAGAAGATTCGTCCCATTTTGGTTTGGCGAGAGGGAGGCAGCGGATCACCTGGGCTACAGAGGTTAGTTGATTCTCGAAATCAGGTCATTCGGAAAAAAACTGCCGCTTTCTCTGTCGGTTTCTTAAGGCTTCAAACGAACGACTAGTCATTATTCAAAGTTGATGAAATCCAAGTATATTTTGGACCTTTCAAGAAGAAGTTTTGCCTGCGTGCAAACTACCTAGCCCTTTTCAAAAGAACGCCGATTTCCATCTAAACAAAGAAAGAACTCAAAATACACTACTAGAATCCTAAGAATGGCTTAGGGTTCTTATACCGTTGGCCATTACTTAAGACGCTTGGAAAAAATAATGGCCGAGTGTAGACTGTCGGCAATTTCCCCTCGGCCACTCTTTGTTGGCCATTCGATCAATTGCCAAGGGCCTGTTGGCCACTTTATTACCTACAGCTAATGCCCAACAGTTGACCATCGGCTACATGCTGAGCACAGGATTAAAGAATGTGGTCGTTCTTACAATTGCCAACAGGTGATTTTCTCTTGGCGATGACTATTTTCTTAATTATAATTATTATAAATTCCTTTCATTTATTTATTTGAAATAAAAATAGTGGTTTGCTCCATTATGCCAATCTTAGTTCCAACATTGTTTCACGTTTCTGCATATGGTGATAAATCAATTGCATTAATGTTGCAGTTTTAATTATTTCACACAGTGGCTCAAAGTTTGAAACAGAAAAAACAAGATAAAAGCTCATATTAATTTGACTGGGAGGCTGTATACATTGGACGGGAAATAAAAATGACAAAATACATAATGTAACATACATTATACATATACATTATTATTCTATAAGGCTACTTTAATAAGAAAAAAATGACGTCTGGATCTCTTCTGTCTTCTTGTCTCCACCCTTCACGCAGTGTCACAAATACTTGAATCCAAACCTTGATCCTATTTGACGCCACAAATCTAAATCCAGAAAACATACAAATACATTAGAATCCAAGGATTGAAAGTTTGTTGAATATTTTTCAAACCGGGAATAAAATCTGTGCAGTGATTAATCTCCCTGGGAGAATGACGAATCCTGAAAAGAACTTGCGCAAAACGGATTAGTTCAGAATGGACCACGCCATCTATCAGGGGCAAAGAGAACGGCTGTCGATGGTCTCGATCTACAAACCTTTGATTGTATGCAGCACGGCAGATACCGCCTTGAGCCCTTGACGCGGGGACGGCGCGCGGCGACAGCTCAGCCTCCGATGATGACTGCAGGCGGCGGCGACGATGGCCGGCCGGCTCCCCCAGGATCTGTGCGAACCTCCCATGAAGAAGAAAAAGGCACGATCTTACCTGAGTTATGAACTGGCGGCGGATCCGATGACGACGACCGAACAAAGGAAAAGGGGGCGTTGACGGAGAGGTTTTTGTGCAGGTATGTGTATATAAATACTTGTCCAGATCATGGATGGCTGTGATATGGCCGGTTACACGATCTTACGGTCCTCTATGCTTTAATCACGAACGTGGGAATGATTCCAACAAAACGTGGGACAAAAAAAATCAAGAAAAACAATATTGCGAATATACACCACGTTCTGTTTTCACATAATCTTTCCGACTGGACTTGTTGAACTGACGGTGATTCTTTACAGCGGTCGGCCACTTCTGTATTTTGCCAACTGTGCCCAGAAAACTCTCAGGCACTTTCATATGTTGCCGACTGCGCTGATGAAACTATCGGGCACTAAAATTACTGTTGGCTATTGGTATAATATCCGAGAGTGTTTACCTGACCTGTTGGGCATATGGAAACAGTCGGCCATTCTCAGCTTTACCAACAAGCAGTCGGTAAATTGTAACAACTCTTGGCTAAGGTTAGGATTCTAGTAGTGATAAATGAAAGCAAGATTGCTTGTTGTCCTATTACTCTTTTTGCCTGCCTTGTGGAGCTTTGGAAAGGAGAGAATTTGAATTTCGAATAAAGTAACTCTCCTCTTATTGGACGAGAGAGAGTCAATATGATATGGGCGTGGGTTCTACCAACGAAACGAAGAACTGAGGACGTCTCCAATACCGATAGCTCCTACAGCAGAACAGTTACTTTTTGGTATGATCCTTTGTTTTCTTGCTAGAGGTATAGCAAATAAAAAAAAGTAATACAGACCAAACCGAGACTGACTACGTAGAGTCCAGGGATGGAGGAGAAATATTACAAAGCGAAGTATGGAGGAGGAAAGGCACCCAACCTACCTCTTAGGTTTTAAGTAGATGGATTGCCCATACTTCGCTTTGTAATATTTCTCGTACTCCTCCACGAGGAGGCCTGCTCCCTCACTCTTCCGTGTTTCCCTATCCCCCAGACCTACTTGGCGGATGAGCGAAACCAACTTAAGTCGGTCTTCCTCATCCGCGCTATCCAGCTTCAATTCGTCCTCCACATGGGGGACGTATCCCCTTCTCGTATCGATTTTTCCATAGGATGCAAGGAACTCTGTGAGTTCCCGCGTTACATCCGCACGGGACGGACCTTCCACCCCCGGTCCTGCAGGACCCTGCTTTGGCCCGAATACGTGTTCCAAGGAAACTGCAGGAAGTGAATACAAGTTAAAAGGGGTTGTTCCCTTTGCTGTTCCCTTTGCCCCTTTCACCACCGTTATGATTACTACTATTCGCGGGACTATCTTCCATGCATTCGACAACATAACTTTGTTGGGAAAACACAAAAATGCAGACTATTCCTAAGGTAGACAGCACCCATTTCCCTACCGGAGAGGTCTCGATGAAACGTGCTACGCACAAAAACGGTTGGCCTTGAGCCTGCTGCATGAGCCACATATGTGTGAGGTGCCAGCGTGCGACTAGTAAGTTTTTTTCTGAAAAAAAAACGTTTCCAGCAACGCAAAGTCATTATACAAAAAGACAAACGAAGGGGCCCCTAAAAATGAACATAAGTTCGGCTGAGAATTATTGTTGGGAGGCAGACTTGTTAAAGAGGACCATCGCCAGAGTCATATTGGTAGTCCTAGCTAGCAAAGAAAAAGAAAGGTATCGTCTGTAGCGCGTAAAGCAATCTCCTCTTCGCAAAAGGAATCATCCATCACGCACCCGTTGTGTTGTCCTCTCCCAATCAGGGTTTTTTATCCCAACCGGAACCGGGCCGGATACCGCGGTAACCGGTCCGGTCCGGTTCCGGTTCCGGTCGGTTAGTAACCGGTCTAAATACAAAATTTGAATTTGAATTTAAAAAATGAAAATTCTCAAAAATACTTCAAGGTGTGTAGAATTTAATGGTGTCAAAAGTTTTCAAATATTCGTTCATTTAGTTTACTTTGCGGGCATTAGAAGTTGAACCAAAAATGAAAAAGGAGAAAAAATTGGCCGCTTGAACTTCTAATGTCCACAAAAAATACTAAATGGACTAATATTTGAAAATTTTTGACACCATTAGATTCTACGCATCTTGAAATATTTTTAGAATTTTTTTATTTTTTTATTCAAATTTGAAAATACACAAATTCTTCATTACGCCGGTTTTTTTTTTCAAAACCCTGGTAACCGGAGCTAACCGGCCGGTAAACAGAGCTAACCGGCCGGCTAACCGGTCCGAATCGTTTGAACTAGCGTTTTTGGTTTGAAATTCGGATTTAACCGGTTTTTTCCGGTAACTGGTCAAACCGGTCCGGTTAGCCGGAACCGGAGACCGGCGGTTCGATCCCACCGGTTGGGATAAAAAAACCCTGCTCCCAATCCGTCCAGATCGCGCAGCTGGTGGAGATCTGTTCCATATGCTGCAAGAGTACAAGACTACAAGTGTCGTACGGTCATTACAGTGTGTACACCCAGTCACCCACGCAACGCTAGAAAACAACCCTGTGCCGTGCCAATCCTCCAGTATCCATGACTCCATGTGCGCGTGCCCGTGCATGCCATCCTGCTGACCTGCTCATTGTACATGATGGATGACGACGCGTATTCCGGAGGTAGCCAGTTAGCCATGCATGTAGTACACCGTACGCCTGTACGCTCAGTCGCCTACATCCTCATACTGCTCGCCATTTCTCCAGCGTGATAATGTCAGCCTTCTGCTCTCCTCTCCACCCACCAGTTCGCTCTTCGCTCCAGCCAATGGCTGGGGATCTTCAGCCATTTCTGCCAAGCCAGCCACGGCGAGAGACTCGGGTCGTGTTTGGAAGAGTTAGGAAAAAAAATTTCCTTGAATCTTTCATGCATGAAGTATAAAATGAAATTTACTTGCAAAATCTTTTTATGGATGAATGTAACTTTGCGCGACGAATCTAATGAGCATAACTAATTAGTGGTTTGCTACAGTAACTATGCTTTAATCATGCGGTCGAAGGCCTCATTAGGTTCGTCTTGTGATTTTGTCCGGAGTTGTGAAGATAGTTTTGAAACTGATTTTATTTAATATCCTTAATTAATGGTCAAAGTTACATTTAATAGTGGTGAAAAATTTTTCACCCCTCTTCCAAACACTACCTAAGCAGCTGTAAGGTCAGCAGCAGTTAGTTCCCAAAAATTTTCCCAACTACCCGTCACATCAATCTTCCGACACTGATTAGGAGTATTAAATGTGGATTAATGACAAAACTCATTCCATAACCCCTACCTAATTTTTCGATACGAATCTAACGAGCCTAATTTTGCTATGATTAGACAACATTGTGCTACAGTAAACAATCTCTAATGATGGATTAATTAGGCTTAATGGATTCGTCTCGTGATTTCCCGTCCATTCGTGTAATTAGTTTTGTAATTAGTCTACATTTTTTACCTCTAATAAACCTTCGAAGGGGCTGCTAAAATTTTTTTGCCAAAAATTTTGGCAACTAAACAGGCTCTTAAGGATGTAAGACACAGATGGGTAAACAAACAATCACAGTATCACACTCGTCAGGTTAACCGTGATGAGAGCAAGTTGAAGCATGTAGCTAGATTAATACAGCAGAGAATACTTGCATGAACAATTCTGGACTCTCCAGTCAGACACAGATATGCAATCGAAGCTGCTATTCTTGATGTAAAAGTAAGACGTCTTTTTCGGTACACAATACCACTCTGTATCACCACTTTAAAAGGACTCGTATGTAATAGGAAATGATCTATTTGTAAGGATCGGACGGTTGAGATTAATTTTTTACCACCGGTTTTTTTTTGGTACGGGTAGTATTCATAGGTGGTATTGGTAGCATATGAGTATTATTGGAAATGAAAAATATTTTTGTTGTAATATATAAAATTGGATATATGAAACGATTTAGGTATTGTACGCGGTATGTTTTTATTATACTCGTCGGCGGTATATTTTTTCCAAATAATATTTATTCACCAAATTACCATTTTACCCACAGCAAAAAACCGACAATACCACCGTACTACCAAAGAGTGGTATTGTGTACCGAAAAAGAGCTCAAAAGTAAACAAAAAGCGGACAATCAATCAACAACTGCATTAACCATGCATCCACAAAAATTAGAAGGTATGCATCAGAGAAGTCATTTCCAGGTGACCAGATAAGTTGGGGTGCGTTTAGATCCCAAAAAGTTTGCAAAAAACATCCCATCATTTATCACATCACCTCACATTATCTCTCACTATTCATCTGCATTTACACCAATTTTTCCCCAATTCTTCCCCAATTCAGCCAATTCATCTGGATCTAAACACACCCTTAGAACTTCACGAGCTTCAGTTATCAAGAGGTCCCATCTAGAATAGAATTTCAATTTCCAACGTACTGTTAAACTTCTAATGCCTTTAAAGCTGGGAGAATAGTTTTTTTTAAAAAAAAGAACAATTCTGGAAAACAAGTAAAGACAAGCTCAATATCAGTGTTAGCGATGCATTATCTCACGTTGTTCTCTTTTTACATGTATAAATATAGCAGTCTACGATTAATACAAACTGGTTCAGATCTTTCCCTCTCTAAGCACTCTTACAATCAGAACATAAGACAAAAGGGAGCAAAAGTGCTCCAATTTAAAACCTTTTGCAAGTGGGCAGACTAGAGAAATGTATTGAAATTACTCAAAGTGCAAGTCATGAGTAATATATACCTTTGCTTGCCCTTGCTGTTCTAGTTTCTAGGTCCTTACATTAACACATCAACCTTTTCAAATTTCTGAGTAAGGACTACGTGCTATGTGGACCTACTTAGAGTAAGCTGTAAGCCCCGGGCCGGTCCCGGAGGGGGACGAGAGGGGCGGCCGCCCCAGGCCCTCAAATCAAGGAGGCCCCTTCTCAATTATCTACAAACAGTATAGTATACAAAATATATTAGCACAAGTTTACCTCACTGTAAGTTTGTCTAGAGACATGAGTCCTCTGCGATCTTATTTTTGGTAGAGATTGAATACAACGATCAGAAGTTCATGATTGAAGTAGTAAAATGCAATGACCAAGCAGTAATACATGTGAGATTTTTAGATCGCCCTAAACCACACGACCGGCACTGGCCCCGGAGCCCACAAGCAACTTCAAGGTGTACCACGATACACTGACTTGCCAACAGGCGTCCAATATGCGACAGCGAAATTGCGCACAGAAATTGAATGTGTACCCAAAAATATTATTGTCTGTCATTATAGCATGGGAACCCCCAAAAAAAAAGCACAACTCTAGCCAGTTGGTAATATCTACAAAAAGAAGAGATAGGTTTGGTTTCCATATGCTTACTGTGCTTGAAGAAGCATCACCGTATATGTCGTTGTGTGAACAAATGAGTAAAATTCTCTATTAGGAGCAAAATAGTTGGTTGGATTTAAATTTCTTCACCACTATATACACCTTGAATTCGCCCCTCCGGTACCACAGATGTTTAGACCGATCTCTAATTGTGATTGGTTATTCAGAGGCTGACAAGAGTACAATCGTTCTGTTCGTCTGGCTTATCAGCCACCAGCCAACGGTACTTTTCTCTCAGAACAAATCAGCCACCAGCTACCGGCCAGCAGTATTTATCTCTCAAAACAAATCAGCACCAGCCACCAGTCGTCAGCCAGACGAACAGGGTCAATATTAGTGGTAAATTTTTTACTGTAAAATTAACTTGTGCTGTAGCGAATCAATCTATCTAGAGCAAATACTTGCCATGTTAGCATGCCAACGAAGCAGGGTTCAGCGTACCGAACCGGAGGGTCGAACCGCCGCCCTCCGGTACTGGTATACCGAGCGGTATACCGCGGAAACCGCTCAAAACCGGACAAATTCGAAAAACTAAATTTGAACTCCCGTTCATTCGGTATGGATCGTTATACCGAGCGGTATGCCGGCCGGTTTCAGTGATTTACCAGTGAATTAACCTAAATTACCGACTCAATGAAAAATTTAACATGTTTTCAAATTTGAATTGAAAAATAAAAGAAAATTTTCTAAAAATATTTCATGATGCGTAGAATCTAATGATGTCAAAATTTTTGAAATATTAGTGCATTGAGTATTTTTTGCGGGCATTAGAAGTTCAACCGGTCGAATTTTTTTCTTTTTCTTTTTTGGTTGAACTTCCAACGCCCACACAAAATACTAAATGAACTAATATTTGAAAATTTTTGACACATTTAGATTCTAGAAATCTTGAAGTATTTTTTAGAAATTTTCGTTTCATTTTTCAATTTTTTAAATTTAAATTCAAAAATTTTGAAAACCGCCGGTATGAACCGGTACCGGCCACCGGCGGTACCACCGGTAACCGCGGTATACCGGCCGGTTCACACCGGTTTGGTGAACCCTGCAACGAAGATAACAGACAAATCAACATTCGTTTAGCTCATGGGCATTGATGGTCCAGCACACCAACCACCCGAGCTAAACTCTCCTGGACCCAGAAAATTCCTATACTGATAAAGATTCAAAGAAGAATCCTTTAGCTTGGGTACTTGACAATGTCCTCAATGAGAAATGGATTAAAAAACGAAATGGAAAGTGTCATGGGATCAGGACATCAGGTAAATGCAAAAGTTCTTCAAGTCCTCGATAAAACGAGGGATGAATGAAAATACTAGAGCTATGTGTTCCATTCCTCGACACAAGTAGTCATCATACACCAATTCTCTACAATTCATCTGCCCATAGTTCAGCAGCAACACAAAATGTAAATCACCAGAAGGTACTCGGAGAAATCAGCAATATGTATTTACACTATCCCTTCCTCCATCATCTACTTCTACATTACAAAATCTAATCAAGGTAACTGTGATTTCCAAACAATTTTCTAGATATCCTAAAAACAACCCCACGGCTTCACATCCTCGAAAGTAACAAAAAGTTTTTTTTTTTAAAAAAAGAAAGGAGTACTGTAGTGACAAGCACAGTGTTGCACCAATGTGGCAATGTCCATCACCTGCGCCTCCGGTCGGCGGCGTAGTGCGAGAGCGGGACGAGCTCCGAGAGCGGCGTCGCGAGCGGCGTGGCGGTGGGCGTCGGTATGGGCGAGGACCTGCAGACGGGGCACGAGCCGCTCCGCCGCAGCCAGGCGTCGAGGCACGCGACGTGGAAGCGGTGCCTGCACTCGGGCATCACACGCAGCATCTCGCCGTCCCTGTACTCGCTGAGGCAGATGGAGCACATGGCGTTGGCGTCGGCGTCGGCGGCCCTGCTGGAGAACGGGACCTTGGGGTAGGACGCGATGGCGGCCGGGTCGAGGCCGACGGGGGAGCAGGACGCGGCGGCTGCGGAGGAGTAAGCCACGTCGTCCGGGGACTCGGACCCCTCCGCTACGAAAAGCACGCGCGGGACGGTGATGGAGAGGTGGCCGGAGCTGGAGGCCGTGGTGGCGGCCTCCCCGGCCCAGTAGTCCCCGCCGCCGCGGCGGAAGCAGAGGTAGGAGGCGAGCAGGAGCGTGGCGAGCAGGACGAGGAAGCCGAGCGCGATGGCGATGGAGTAGCCGAGGCCGAGGTTGGAGAGCGGGGAGAGGAAGGACATCGCGGTCTTGCCGGCGGCGGTGGCGGAGGCGGCGAGTCCCTGGTGGTGGCGAGGGAGCGGCGGAATGGCATTGGCGGAGCGTGCGCGCGGTGGTGGTGGACGCCCCCGGCCCCCCGCCCCGGATCACTTGGGTGGAATCGAGGCCGCGTGGGGTGGGGGCGCCAGGGGAGTAAATGTGGGGAAGGTGGCGTGGTGAACTGGTGATATTTTTCGCTTCCTTTCCTCTCTCGCCTTGTCGCGGGGCTCTCAGATCTGGCGGGGGGTGGGTGCGCGGCTCGAGCGGCTGCATTTATTGCCGGGGACGAGGGACGGCGGGGAGTAATGGCCGCCGGGGATGCTCTGTGCTCGTGCTCCGCAGCTCAGCTTGGCTCGGCTGCGCTAGGCGAGGGCGCTTGTGGCGTCAGTGGCCGCGCGCGTGCGCTGCGCGTGGGTGAGCGAGGGAAACTTCTGTTGGGGGCCATCCGTTTGACCTTTTGAGACCATCCACACTCGTTCTCCTTCAAAACGAAATATTTCATCCCACTCATCCATATTCTCTCCTTTATACTTACTTCTCCCGCATTCATCATCCTTCATATTTCTCCTTCATCCCAACAACTCGGGCCCACACATATTTTTTATCCCTCCCCACCCCCTCCTCCCTCCACCCACCTGTCTCCTTTCTCCCACCCCGTCTCTCTCTCTCTCTCTCCTCTCTGCTCTTCCCCTGCCACAACTCGAAGATGGAGGGGCGGCGCGGCGGAGGTCTCCGGCGCCTCCCGCACCGGCGCCGGCCACCCCTCCCTCCCAGCTCCACCTCCCCTCCTCCTCGACCTCCCCGCCGAGCACACAGGCAGGCGCGGAGCACGGTGGCGGGCCGAGCGTGCGGGGAGGCACGCGTCGGCGGCGGTCCAAAATTGGCAGCCGGGCACGCACGCAGCCGCCGGCAAATCCAGAGGCAGGAGCTCGCCGTCCTCCTCGGGCGGATGGAGCTCGCGCCGGCGTGGATTTTGGGGCGGATGGAGCTCGCGCCGGTGTGGATTTTGGGGCGGATGGAGCTCTTCTTCTCGCGGGCCGGCTCTCCAGCGCGGCGGGGACGGAGAGGAGATGAAGCAGGGGAGCTCCAACCGCGCGTGTGCGAGCTCCTCCCCTGCTCGCCGGCGCGCGGCTCCCAAGTGCGGCCGGCGGACCCGGACCAGGCTCCATCCACCTCTGCCGGCGCTGGAGAAGGGCGACGCGGCGCGCGGCGAAGATCCGCCGTTTGGTCCACCTCGACGCGTGGAGCCGGGCGGCGGCCTCCTCGACGACGCGCGGGCAAATGGACGTCCATGCTCACCGACGACGTGGATCTGCTGCAGCTCGACGGCCACGGCGGATCCGGAGCTCCCCTGTCCCGTCGGTCCTCCATGGCAGCAGAGGGAGGAGGTCCCGGAGCAGCCCGGGCCCGACGGTCCTCCTCGCTGGATCCGACGGCGGGAGGGGAGAGGGGGCCGGAGCGGCGGTGGACGGCGTCGTCGAGGCAGGCGACGGAGGGACGAGGTCCCGGCGGCGCGGAGGCAGACGACGCGAAGCAGCTCCGCGACGACGACGATGGCATCCCCAGCCTTCTTTGAGCAGCAGCGGTGGAGGAGGAGGACCTCGTCTCCTCGGCGGGGGGGGGGGCAGCAGCAGCCATGGCGAGCGCGGGCAAGGGCTCGACGAACGGCGGTGATGGCGCGAGGTCGTTGGGGACCAGCGGCAAAAGGACACGGGGTGGGCCCGTCGCAGGCTGGAGGAGGCTCTCGATCGCGCTAGATCTGGAGGATCCGGCGGGCATCGCCTTTTTCCCAGCCGTCCTGCAGGAGACCGCTGCAGGCGGTTTTCCTTGATACGGCGACAGGAAAAGGGATGGCGTCATTTTTCCCGTGACCGGTGTGGGTGGTCTCTGAGTACCTTTACGGCAAACGGCGACAGTGCCAAGTTTCGGGAGGATATCCTGTCGCGGTGTTCGAGTCCGATCGACTGACGGTGCTGCATGACCTTTTTGCCGCAGGTGTGGCTATCTTCGTTTCCCCGTCGCGGCACAGGACGGCATCGTTGCTATTGGCTTGAACCTTGAAAAAAAACCGATTTGAAAGTCACGGCAAAAGGTTTTTTTTTTGAAAAAAGTCAAAAGTTTTTTTCCCGTGCGAGTTGCTATCGCGTCAGTACAGCGCAAAACTGTTTTCCCTTCAAAAAACAGCGCAAAACTGCACTAAGCTCACCCCATGTCATGCTTGGATATTGACGACGTCAGGCTTCGTTAAACGCTTCAAAAAAGAGAACGAACACTTCGTGAAAATTGCAATAAAATGCAAAAAAAAAAACGCCGTTGCCGGGGATCGAACCCGGGTCACCCGCGTGACAGGCGGGAATACTCACCACTATACTACAACGACTGGGTTGTATGATAGCTTCACGACAATTTTAATATTTGTTATTTTTCATGATTGCTGAATGCTGATTTGCAGATATCTATCCACATCGCCCAGTCACACGGATCCCTCGTTGAGCATCCGCACATCCCGGTGGCATATTCGGAGCTTCCGCTCATGGCTTTACTACTCGATCCGTCGATCGTCTTCCGCACATCCCTCGTACTCGTTGCCTCTTTTGACCCCATCAGCTTATCTCTCAGGTTCAAGGCCTCCAGCTGCATGGTTGCGTCTTTGTCATCCCGCGATCCGCACTGCCGACTGGAGTTTCCACCACTGTGGACTCGTCAGTCATCACAAAGGGGGCAAATCTTCGCTGCTGCTTGCAAGGCTGTGACTGTGCCTCTGTGAGTTCTCAGTTCTCACTTGGGCCAAGTCGTTCGCGTTCCGTTCTTGAGTTTTATTTGGTTATACGCCACTTTTTGTTTCGCTGAATTTAGTATTAGTGCTTTTGTTAGCCATTCTGCTGAGGTAACTTATTTACTGATCTTAGCCAAGCTACAATTTCAAAGTTCGAGCACTAGACCTTTCATATCAAGTATCAACAAACCTTAGACCTTAGGTTGCCTTCAGCATACTTTGTAGTGAAGGTGAAGCAATGGTGTGTAGTACTAGTGTGATGTTAGTTAATAACAGCCTAAATCATACAGTTTCAGTTGTGCTCTAGCCTCTATGAACGAAAAGCATGGCAAGTTAATTTGACCTGTTCTAGCATCCGGATGTGCTTGACAGATTGAAACTAGCCTGACCATTTCAGGCGCCCCGGAACTCTTGGAGCTATCTATCTTATTTTTGTTTTCTTTTCCTTTTGAGAGGCGTTGAAGCTTTTTTATCTTTTAGCCCAGCGTTTTGTCCGTTATGGGCTTCGGCCCGCTTGAAAAGTTGGGCCTGTAGGACACCACGATGTTGTTTCGGCCTAAAGCCACATTTTCCTATAAACAGTTTTCTAGTCCTTTAGAAGGACAAATAAATTTAATATTGAGTTTTTTTTAAAAAGCAGAACTGGAAAGGTGGCATTTTAATTTTCCAACTTCAAAATGTCCATGTCAGGTTCTGAATCTGAGAGAAAACAAGGTCCACAGTAACTTCATTAGGAATTCTAAACTGAATATATAAATTGATTGTAAAAAGCATAATTTACACAGTTCCTATAGAAATTTTCATATTTCAAGATTCCAACAGCTCGTCTACCATTTTTTCTCACGGATTGTAGTACTCAATTTGCTAAAAGGGTGTACTATTTTCATAAGAAATATAGTTCCATTTTTTTGCAAGATTTAGGATATAACCTTAATCTTGACAAGATAGTGCGTTTGGATGTAAGGTCAGATTGAAGGCACGATATGAGTATGCATTCCAAATATATTTGCCCATTCTAGTGTCGGGTAAATGGTTTTGATTCAAAACCTATAATGTTGTCAGACATATGCGTAGTCGAGTATGAATTTTAGTTTAATGCATGGTTTTAGGAGATTAACCACCTATCTCTACAATCCATATGCCCTACTCACATCTTTATCACGAACTTAATTATTTTGGTCGATAAATGAGAAAAATGCAAATTTTGTTTTACAAGCTTGGCAAAGCTTGACCCCGTATAGATCGACAGATGACATGCATTGAATGGGAAATTGCTTAGCTTTTTTTTTTTGCACCAAATCAGTTTAAATAGACACATATAGTTAGTATTTTTAATTTTATGGTGAACATGACTAGACATTTGCCTTTTGACCTGGATAGTTTTGAGTTTCGAGTTCCGACCATGCTCCAAATCCTTTTCATGACAACCGCCGCTCGCGTCGTCCCCAGGGGCGGCACGGGCGGACCGCCGCCCCCGTCCAACCTCTCCCCATACTCGACCGTCCGCCTCGCCGCCGCTGGAGCACGCCGCCGGAAGCCCGCGCGGGCGCAAGGACGGCGGCGGTGAGGCCTCAGCCCGCACACCCCACCTCCCCCCGAGTTCCCCCTTCCCCTTCGCAAAGTTCAAGCGCCATGGCTGGACGAGCCCCGCGCGGGAGGGGTCGCCGGCAGCCAGATCCGGCCCCTCCCCGGCTAGATCTTGCCTCCCCAGCTCCGCCGGCGGGGCAGGTCTGCCTCACGGCCACCGGACTCGAGGACAGCTGTTGGGCGGGGCCCGGGTGGACCCATGCGTCGCCTCCCCCCTCTCCCCGCTCTGCACGGCCAAGGGAGCCGGTCCGGCGACCGGATCGTCATCCCCAACCACTCGCCTCGAGGTTGCTGGCCGGGGGTCGTGCGGCCCTGCTTGCCCTGCCATCCCGTTCAGCCTCATCCGGTGGGCATCCCATTCCGCCTCGTCCGGCGGGCAGAGACCCCCCCCCACGGCGGGCGGCGACCCCCTGTGGTGAGTCATGTCGCCATCCGGTGCTACTCCGCCTTCTGTGCTGGATCTGTTGAAATGCCTGCGGCCTTGTTCGTGGGAGCATTGGGAGAAATCCCTGCCTGGCTTCACGCCAGCCGGCAATGGCGACACCTACAGTGCCGCTTCCCTTGTTGAAGGCCTTGCCGCAGCGCTCCCCTTGCTGGTCTGTGCTAGTTCAACTTCTCCTGAGGCATGTTGTAGCATGAGCTTGGACGACGGTGATGGGTGGGCGCGGGAAACCGCTAGTGTAATCTTAAGTCTGGCATTGTGCTGGTCTTGTCGACATGGGTGACACCTACTGTGCCACTCTCCTCCTTGGAGGCGATGTCGAGATCCACTCCCACCCATGTGCTGCTGCTGGTGGCTCCTCCATGAAGCCGATGCGCTTGCTACTTTCCCTGGTGTTGATTCTAGAGCAAGGCAGATACAAGTTGTGGATTTTCATCGCGAGCCACGCGGGTGTCCACCATTTGGCGCCTCTGCTTCGTCGGCGCTCTTCTTGCAGGTGGTATCATCAAATTTTATGCCGGGAGGTGTTTCCGCTCTTCCACCATCCCCCTGCGAGGCTTCCTCCCCTGGCACGGCGTTGGATGTTGGCGTGTGGGAGCCCGGATGTGCTTTGAAAGGTGGTTCCGTCAGCATTGAAAGGAAGATCGTCGTTTTCGGTGAACTCTGGTTTGCGCCGCTCCCGCAGCCCTTAGTCCCCACTCCATTGGCCTGACCCTCGACTGGAGGGTGACAACGGAGCGGCGTAGCTACGAGGGGTTGTACGAAGGGGCAAAGGTTGTGGTGCATCCGACGAGTATGTTGTTCAGTGTGTGGCTCTCAACGACGATCGGTGGTCGTCTCTCTAACCGGTGTCCTAGCTTTGTCTCAAGTATTACACCCCCTCCCTCCCTTGTAAGGTGTTGTGTTGTGTATGGGTTGTTGTAAACTTGCTGAAACTCATGTGTTGTAGCACTTTGGCTTGCCTCAAAACCCATCAATGAAATTCTGGAGGGGATGCTCCCTCCCCTGACCGTCAAAAAAAAAATCCTTTTCATTTTTTGTATCATCTTTCTTTGCAAGAAGCTGAAGCAAGTAATGGAG
Organism: Cenchrus fungigraminus; assembly: GCA_036936925.1. NCBI lineage: Eukaryota > Viridiplantae > Streptophyta > Magnoliopsida > Poales > Poaceae > Cenchrus > Cenchrus fungigraminus. The sequence continues at coordinate 25,402,591 of CM072779.1, read as the reverse complement.
GATTTGAACGAAAGTATATTAAGTCAAAACTTTCTAGATCCGAAAATAGTTCGGTAGTGGTATTGTTGTATTTCAAAACACTAGGAAGAAAAACAGTAATGAAAATTGTATCTTAATGGTGCCAAAATAATTTTCCTTATAGAGGTGTATTCATATTTAAAATTTAAATTCGTTGCTAATTCTCGACTGCAAAATTACACCAGGCTTTAAATTTTGGTCTAGATCAAATTGTTCTGACTTTTTATAGATTTTGGTGTACTTTTTTTTATATAAATTTGATCGAAATTACGTAAGTTTGATTGACACAACTAACCTCTCACATTCTGGAACGGGTAGAATAGATCCTCTAGAATTAGACTTGGATACACTTGTGAGTTGTGACGCATTTACCTTTTGTTTTGAAAAAAAGTTTACATATTTTCTACGGGTATATTAATTAAAAATGCGTCATGCAAAGGACCCTTGGCCACCAAGTAGGAGCCTGGTCTCGTCGAATTCAAACGGCGTGACCGCTTTCTAGAACCATCTCCCGGTCTCCCCGACCATTTCTTTTCCCGGGTCCCACCAACAGCCTACCGGCCGTTCCGCGCCGACGGATGCGGGCCAAAGGGTCATCTTGCCACGTGTCATACGTTCCGACGCTTTCCTCGCGATCTCCACCGTCCTCAGACTTGCTCGTGGCCCCGGCGACGTGGCCGCGAGGAAAGACGGCGCCCCCCTGTCCACGAACTTAAACTTAACCCTTAAGCACCAATGACGCGGCGACCCATTTCTATACCCACATGCGGTCGTGCCACTGCCGCTGGGCCCGCATCTCTACTCGGATCCTTGATTCGCCGTTAAGAGAAGGGGGGTCGGCGGAAATCTTTTCCGTGGGGACACCTGCTGCCGCGGACAAAACGAGCCAGTATTCAAACGGCATCAGCTCGTATCCACGGCCGCTGCGAATTCAAACGGACGGCGAGGATCGCTTCACGTGCCCGATATAAGGGAGACCTGGGCTTGCTACGCGCACACACGGCGTCTTTGTGTGAGCACACCTCGCAGCAAAAGAAAAGGGGAAGAAAATCCAGCAACCGAGCTACAGCTTTTGCGGTTCCTCATTCGAGCAGCAGCGGCGGCGGAGAAGAGAGAGGAGGAGAGCGGCATGGCTGAGCACAAGGAGGAGACGGTGCCGGAGTCGGTGATGGACAAGATCTCTGAGAAGTTCCACGGCGGGGACTCGTCGTCGTCTGACTCGGACGACGAGAAGAAGAAGGGGTCCTCTTCCGCGTCGGCGGCGGAGGCCGTGAAGGACAAGATCTACCGCCTCTTCGGACGCGAGAGACCCGTCCACTCCGTCCTCGGCGGCGGCAAGCGTAAGTCCCGCGATTTGTTGTCCCGATTCGCTAATTTTGTGGCCTAGATCCAATCCGATCTGATTGTATTAGCGCTCGCTTGTGCTTCGTGGACTGTTACTTTTGCCGCTGCATAGTTCGTCACTTCGTTATAAGCTGCTTTCTGATTTGAAACTAAAAGACGTGTGGTTTGTGGTTTTGGATCTGTTAGCGTATTTGTTAAGCGTCCGTGGGTTTAGTGTTTGTTCCTGGGCTGTAGCGTTAAGATTTCACTAATTGATTTGATTAGTTATAGCGGTTAAGCGGCGGCGCAGCTTGTCCTTACCCTTAAACTCTTGGATGCTCTGCTCGATCTGGAATTAGAAATGGATCTGGAATGTTTTAACCGTCTACGTGTTTGCTGAGCGTGCTTTGACTGATGCAATTATTTGTATACAACTGCGATTGCAGCTGCTGATCTTGTCCTATGGAGGAACAAGAAGATATCTGGCGGTGTCCTTGCCGGTGCGACAACCATCTGGCTCCTGTTCGAGGTCATGGAGTACCATCTCCTTACCTTGGTGTGCCACTGCCTCATCCTCTCACTGGCCATCCTCTTCCTGTGGTCCAACGCCTCCACTTTCATCAACAAGTGAGCGTCTGTGATTCCTAATGTTCAATTGAAACCTGAAACTCATCAAATTCATTCTGGACCTGGAGCTGCTGATTGTCATGCTAGGAGCTATGGTTTTAATTTGTGGCGCTACTGATTGGGCAGGTCTCCACCGAACATTCCTGAGGTGAAAATCCCAGAGGATGTGGCTGTTAACGTTGCACTCTCACTGAGATATGAGATCAACAGGGGCTTTGCTACGTTGAGGGAAATTGGACATGGCCGTGATCTAAAGAAATTCCTAATTGTATGTTTGATGTTTATTTTGACTTTCTGTGCCCAGTGTCATGGAATTCTTGGTATTGTGCTGATATACAGTGCTTGTTCCTCTGTTTATTGCAGGTCATCGCAGGTTTCTGGCTTCTTTCAGTCCTCGGTAGCTGCTGCAATTTCCTAACATTGTTTTACATTGGTAATGACTGTGCCCTATGTTCCTCAAATATTTCTTATAGTTTTGATGCAAGTTATGACTGAAAATTGTTCTGATCCCATTGCAGTCTTCGTGGTGCTGTACACTGTGCCAGTGCTGTATGAGAAGTACGAGGACAAGGTTGATGCTTTTGGTGAGAAGGCTATGATTGAACTGAAGAAGTACTATGCCATCTTTGACGAGAAGTGCCTATCGAAGATTCCAAAGGGTCCTTTGAAAGATAAGAAGCACTAAGGTTCTGGCAATGAATATGATAAATCATTACCTATCACCTTTGCTTTTGGAAGGATGGTTGTTGGTCAGGTCACTAGTTGATAGTATATATCTGTATGGGCAACTCTAGCGTGACTTATTGGTGTTATCTGCTGATATTTTAAGTCATGTAGGCTGAAAATTGTTGATCTTGTTTTTGGTTTCAACTTTCAGCATAGTTGCTCTATCTGGAAGGTTGAAATATATCACGCTATATCTATCAATGTCATGGGAACTTTGTGGTACAACTTCTCTATTGACTAGTGCCATTTGCTTGTGCTAGGCTAGTGAGGTATGCATATTTCTTGGGTTCACTCTGATAGTTTTCAATCTAGTATGTCATTGTAGTCCATTGTCATGACTAGTTTTTCATATGCATCCAATACAGGAATATGCATCATTGGCTCATTGCATACAGGAATATGCAATTATGCTGTTGCCATATTGGATGCATATTGCCATAGTGGCTACACGCATTGATAGGCTAGTTTTTAACCTCAAATGAATATGCATCCAAATTGGCAATGCGCATCATTGCATACAGGAAAAGTCATTTGAGATTGAAGGTCCCAGCAGAGGCTTGATCTGAAATTATGAGAGCTCTCTAACATTGTAACCTTCACAAATAAATTAAGCCGTGTCGTACAATGCTTGAGTTTTGCTTGATATTTCACAGCATCTCATACCATGGCTACAGAGATCGACTGAAATGATTATTTGTGCAATGTTTGGATTTCATGAGGTTCTGTATTTCCAATCATAGGAGCACAATATAGAGTAAATCTGTAGGATAATAGAAGTAGTGGCTATACTTGCGATTATGGTAAATATATATTTTTGTTTGGACTAATGGCAGCAGCTTTTGCTTGTGCTTTGCTTGTGCTGATTTGAGTTGAAGTTATGTTTTTGTTATGTGCGGTTTTAAGATGGTTCAGTGTCTTACAGAATTTGGTTTGGTACTCCATGATGGATTATAATGCAATTACAAGGTTGGGTTCAGTGTCTCCTGGAATTTGTTTGGGGAGTTTCAATGGTTTTGAAAGTAACATTTCCAGTACTCAATGACTTCTCATTTCTGAGTGAGATTATGTGCCTAGTTGGCATAGGAGCTAAATTCATTGATAACTGGCAGTGTATGATTTTCGCAAAAAAAAAAAAAAAAACTGGCAGTGTATGATGGTTCAATGATTTTGCCAGTCATTTCGTGCGGATAACTTGTATGTTCATAGCATGTATTTTCACATACTATAAAGTATCAGTGGTAGATTGGTTACGTTGTTCTGGTTCAGAATGGCTTCGGTAAAATGTTTTCCTATCTGACGGAAGCACCCGTTCGGATATTTGGTTTGTGTAGCACCAGTCTTGTAACGTGAAATATGGGTTGAGCTTGAAAGACTTGTCATGCCATGAGAATAACAAGGCTGCCTTAAATGTAGAAAATGTTAAACAGAAAATGATTAGTTATCCGTTATTGGTTTTGGAGGTAGCAATTTCCTTGGTTTCCTGCATGAAGTTATCATTCAGTTGCAGATGCATGCCATCCTTTTTCATTGCCGGCAAAATTCAGCGCTGCCTGAACAATGTTCAAGAGGGACTTGGGCTGCCTGCCACATCTGCCAAGACCAAAAGACGGCAGCCTCGTCCTGAACGCGGCGCACCTCGCGGGGGTCACCGCGCGGCCACCGTGGAGACGGCAAGGGGAAGAGTTCTGCGACGCCGGCGGGGGTAGCTGGTGCCCCCTGCTCGCGGCCGCCGAGGCTACCATCCTCTGTGAGGAGTCCAGCGAGAGCGACCGCGCGAGCACCGGCTCCGTGCGGCCTTGCTGGGTGGCAAGTTGGAGTGGAAGGAGCAGGCCGTCGAGGAACATCTGATCGGTGTCGGCCATCGCCTCGGTCTGCTGCTGGGGATCAAGCGATAGCCGGAAGTCGAAACTCCACTCCGATGCCGACGAACGGTGAAGCTGGTGATGTTGCCGTCGCCGATGCGCTCCTCGTGCCGCACCTCCAGTTTGCTCGTCGGCCAGCTGTAGGAGAAGCTGCCGACGTCGAGGAGGGGATGTGAGATGGTGTGATCCATTGGTGGTGTGATGCAGAGGGCTCTGTGCCCTGGCCATGCATATGGAGGAGGAGCTGCTGTCCTGCTGGGGATGTAAAGAAACGGTGGCAATCACCTTTTGCCAGCGCATGCAATTGCTGACATTGCTCGGCCGGGTGGGTCGCTCTCGCTTGACATTCCACAGCCATTGAGGGCGTGTTTGCGATCATGTACTAGACCAGTTCGGCCGGCCCAACTAGCTCAGACTAGGAATGACCTGGCCGAGACGGTGCAAGACACCTTGTTTGTGGTCTTGTACCAAACGAGCTTGACATTCCACAGCCATTGAGAATTTATCTGGGTCCCCTTCCTCGGACCGGCAACGAAGGATGACAACGCCGCGGCATCGCGCCCCTGCAAGAAGCCACCGGCAGAAAAAGTTGGGCCTCATGTGATTGTGCTCTCACTCGCAAGTCGAGACGCGATCATCGATTTGTTTAATGGTGTTTAGTTCCGTTGAATTTGGTGAAAACGTTGCCAAGTGAATAGTGAAAAGTTTGAATTGAAGATGTGACTGATGAATAATGAAAAATTTTATATTAAACCGCCCGCATGTAGAAATGATGTGGGAAAAAGTCTACATAACCCCCCAACCTATCAAGTGTGGACTACACCACCCCCTCAACTATAAAACCAGATATTTAACCCCCCAACCTTTGTGAAACCATTTAAATAACCCCTATGGTGGTTTTGCATAGTTGTTTTGCTATGTTGGCGTGCTGAGGTGGATTGAGATGATGACATGGACTGCTTGACGAGTGCCACCGAGTGATGTGCGCCAGGAGGGCTCCGGAAGAGGACGCGCATCGGCGCATGGCACTACGACCTTAGACAGGTATACAGTAGCGGCAGCGGACGAGGATGGTGCCGGCGCTGAGCAGCACCAATGGCGATGCGGAGGAAAGGAGAAGAGACTTTCCCACTTACAAGTGGGGTCCATGTGTCGGTCACTCTACATCATCATCTCAATCCACCTTAGCATGCCAACATGGCAAAACAACTATGCAAAACCACCATAGGGGGTGATTTAAATGGTTTCACAAAGGTTGGGGGTTAAATACCTGGTGTTTTATAGTTGAGGGGGTGATGTAGTCCACACGTGATAGGTTGGGGTTATGTAGACTTTTTCCGAATGATGTGACAAGTATCTTGGCGCTGCACACCGGGCCGAATTGCCTTCAAAAATGAGCCCATTACAACTTTTCCACGGCAGGCCCGTTACGACCTGGAGGCGCCAGCCAGACAAAAGGACGCCTGGCCACCGGCCAACGCAGTCCGGCGACACACCGCCACCGGGCAGGCTCGCTGCCCAACCCCTCCAGTCTTCCCGCCGGGAATCCTCACCGGCCACCACCGCGATCCCCGCGCCGACCGTTCGCATCCAGCGCACAAAACCCTAGCTGCCGCCCCACGTCCTCATCCGCCACCATAAACCGCCCGCTCCCCCACCTCGCATGCTCGTCGTCCCCTTCTCACTACCCCTCGCGCGAAACTCCAGCCGCATCCGCTTTCTCCTCCCTGCCCCCGCTTCTCGCGTCGCCCGTGTCGCCATGTCGGCCTCGCCGCAGGCGGCGGCGACCGTCTCCGTTGAATACGCCAAGTCCGGCCGCTCCACCTGCAAGGGGTGCAGCGGGGCCATCGCCTCCGGGGCGCTCCGCCTCGGCGTCTCCGCGCGCGACCCTCGCGGCTTCGACGCCACTAAGTGGTACCACGTCGCCTGCTTCCCCTCCGCGTCCCACCCGCTCGGCCCCGTCGAGAGCATCAACGGGTTCGACTCCATTAAGGTTCGCATTGGGTGGTCGGTTTTGTTCCGCTCGTAATCTCGTTCTTTTTTTTTCTATAATGCGTTGGGTTTGGGCTGCAGGAAGCTGATCGCGAGGAATTGCATGAGCTAGAGAAGGTAATGCATCCTTCATTTGTTGAAATCGCTTTCATGTTTTTTCATGTTTTTGCTATAGATGTGCCCTCTCCATACTAAATTTGGGAAATGTAGAATACTTTCACAATTTTATAGCTAGTAAAGGTGTGCTCTAAGTAGTATTTTTTTCTAAAGGAATGCTATAAGTAGATCTTTTTCCCTAAAGGAATTAGGGAACTGCATAAGTAGAATTGATTTTTCAGAGGTTTTGTCCCGCATTATTTTTCCACTCCCTGTCACCATTCTTGTATGATGATGTGTGTATGGTTGGATAGGTGTATGTAAAGTGCATTGTGCATAATTCAAAATGCAAAAGATACCACTGCGATCCCTTGGCTGAGTGGAAGTATCTGGAGTCAGTCACTTTTGTTTGTTTGTCCTGGTTCTGTGATTTCTGACTAGTGGAATCAACATATATATGAAATGTGGATAGAAGAGAGTAAAGGATCTGTAATAGATTCTTAGTTGCTATATAAGTGATCTATAGTTGTTGGGATTTTTTTAACTTCCATGATCTACTCAATGAGTAGGCAGAGTTCCTTTGTTCTTTTTTCAAATAATAAAAGCTCTAATGATAATGAGAATCACTCATTTTCAGAATCCTAAGAGAGAACAGACTGCAGCCAGTCCATTGGAGGAACCAAGACCAAAGAAAGTAAAGACTCAGTCTCCTGCCGAGGGGGTGTCAGATAAGGCAACCGTCTCTGTTGAGTATGCGAAGTCTGGCCGCTCTACATGTAAGGGCTGCAATGAGAATATTGCCAAAGGCACCCTCCGCCTTGGGGCCTCTTTTCATGATCCCCGTGGCTTCGAAAATACCAAGTGGTACCATGTTACATGCTTCCCTACATCATCATACCCTGTATTTCCTGTGGAGAATCTGAAGGGGTTTGATTCAGTCGAGGTTTGTGCTTTTATGTTGCAAGCTTCACATTTGTTCTCATTATGGATACTAATTTTTAGATTTGGTGTCAATGTAGGATGATGATCGCGAGAAGCTGCAGAAGTTAGCAGAGGTATCATTTAGTCAATTGTACAGCTAATTTAAATCAAGTGGCGTTCTTATTGTCAAGTACTGTACTCACTAGTTTTTAGTTTGTTTAAATACTGGAAGGATGTGAGTCCATATTTTGCTCCGCAAAAGAAGTTAGAATGGAACATACAGCATTCCCTCAACTGAAACTCTTGGAATTAATGCAACTCTTTGACAGTTTGTTTCAGTTGTCCTGTTCATTTGGCTACTATTTTCTGTGCCTTGTGTTATACAACCACTCAATATGTGCTTTTAATTTAGAATCAATGTATTCGTTTTGCAGAATCACATGAGCGATGTCAATGCAGCTGATCAGTTAAAGAAAGAAACGGTTAGACTTTGATTCGACATGAGCATTTTGCAGTTGACCGTATCCCCCCTATATAGCACCTATTGTTGTAACCTTTTCGGCATTACTTGATTTCTTCAAGGCTCACAGCACTGGGGACTCGAAAGAAGTTACTGAAAAGAATCTAGAAGAAGTAAAGGTGAATCACACTTAAGTCTAGCTAACTTTTGATAACAGCTGTAAAGAAGGCACATACAAAAGACTGAAAAATGTGAACATAAAGGTCATGTCTACTTTCAAATCACATTTTTTTTTGCGAAAATACTTTCAAATCACTCTGCTTATCCATCGCAATATGTGCTAGGTGAGGATAAAGCGAGTAAAGAAAATTAATAAATTATTATTAGTGTTGTACACGATTTTTTTTAGAAACTCCAACTCAATAATGAGAATATTTCCTTCACAGAATCCATTGGGTGAGTCTAGTGCAAAGAAAGTAAAGACTCACATGTCTTCGCCTGTGAAGGGGATGTCTGAAAAGGTACCTGTTTTGGTTGAGTATGCAAAGTCTGGCCGCTCCAGCTGCAAGGGATGCAGTGAGAATATTGCCAAAGGTGCTCTCCGCCTTGGTGCCTCTGCCCATGACCCCCGTGGTTACGACAGCACCAAATGGTACCATGTTGCATGCTTCCCTGCCTCATCATACCCAGTGTTTCCTGTTGAGGGTCTTAAGGGATTTGATTCCATCAAGGTTTGTCCTTCGATATATTTCAATCCTTTTTTATTTTATTCTGCTTAGGGAGGGATTTGATACTAATGTATAGATTTCGGGTGTGTGCAGAGTAACGACCGTGAGAAGTTGCAGGAGTTGGAGGTAAATAATCGGTCACTCAAACTTGTATAAACTGGGTGGTATCCTCGCTATAAATTGCTGGGTATGTCTACTTTTGGGTGATGCTTTTTGTAAATATGGAAAAGATTGGCACTTTTGGTGAACAAAGAGAGAGGAATAGAACTGCTTATCTGTTTGTTAATCAAAATTGTTGGAGTAATGGAATGATGCTGGCACTTAGCGGCCTGTTTAATTTATCCTAGTTATATAATTTTTAGTTTTTATGACATCTGACTTGCTATGTTATATCAGTTTTCTTTTGTTATTTTCTGCTAAATTCTCAGTTTTGTTCACCACATTTGCAGAATTACAAGAGAGATGACAATGCTGCTGATCAGACGAGTGAACCAAACCTGAAGGAAGAAATGGTTGTCCTTTGATTCAACATGCATCTTGTAGTTGATTTCAGCAAAAAGAAAAAGTGTTTGATGTGACTTCTGTATAACTTGATTTTGTTTAGGTTGACAGCCTGGGGGTCTCTAAAGAAGGTGCTGAAAGTAATCTGGAAGAAGTAAAGGTGACTTTAAATGCTTTGGACTCTACTTAAACCATTAACACAATAACACCTATAGAGGAAGCTGACACTACATAAATAAATAAATGAAGTAAATTTTCCATTCGGACTGGTAAACCGCAACTAAGTAGCGATGCCTGCTTATACTGAATGATTAGAGCAGTACTTAAATTGTTGGCATGCACCTGAACCAATATCGCTGCTGGCATGTGCATAGTTGTATGTCTGAACCTACTAATTGTGTCCTACCACAATATGATGCCTGATAAACAGACATCATGTTTCTTCTATATCATGCTGATGATCATCCTTTTAATTGTTAATCAACTTTGAGCGGTAGATATATCTGAAAATGAAAATACTGACTTACAGAGAACTTCTTTTAATGTGGCTACCCACTGAATTTGTTGCTCGATCATTATTCCACCTGCATCCATCACATGTGCTCCTAAAAATTTGATTCCAAAGGTGTTAGCTTCATATGACTATACCCTGCTGTATTAATTTGCTTGCATCCATGAATGTCCTATCTAGGTAAACAATGGTAAAAAAACATGTTAGAAATCATGATAATTAAAATTGTGAGAGAACCCTAATCCTAAGTCCTGTATGCAATATGATGCTGTTATTATTATTTTTTTTGGGACAAGATGATGTTATTGTTGTGAGCCGATATGGAAGTGACGTTGGAGTGATAATGACTTTTGCCACCCTTCCAGCCTTCCTCTGTCATTGACTTAGAGTGATGACCCCACATGTCATTATGCTACGAGAGTCAAATTATGAAGCACCGATTCTAAGAATGTCAAATCTAAACCTTGTAAAAAAAATCACTCCTGTTATGAATCGGAAAACAACTGCCATCTTTTCCTTCAAAATATCATTTCAAAGCTCAATATCTTATTACTATTTTTTAATTTTGCATCTTCTAACAGTTGGCCGCAGGGAACAATAGAATTCAGCCAGTGATATCCTTTTCAGTGTCTGATGTCAATAAAGACTACAAGGTAGTTATATTGTTCTTAGCTAGTCCCATTTTTGGCTGTTGTTGCTGAGTGATTGGGCTCCCTGCCTGTCATGGGCGGCAGCCAGGGGTCTTATGGGCCGGCTCGGCAGGCCCATTAGGGTTAGGATTAGGGTTAAGTCCTTTCTTAGAGGTCAAGGAACTCCCTCTATTTAAAGAGAGGGGATGTATCAATCTAGGTAAGCAATATCAAACAAATCAATCTAGTTTCTCATCTAGCTTCTCCGTTATCTCATCTAGCTTCTCTGCAATCTCATCCCCTGCTGTTCGGCAATCTCGCCGGCAATTATCCGCCACGGCCGAAGGGTCGTGACAACTTGGTATCAGTAATCTAGGTTTTCGATCATCATCCATGGATTCTGATCGTGCCAACTTGAAGAAAAGAATTGCCAGGATCACCAGGAGGGTGCAGGCACTCTGCAACCCCGAGGCGGAGGGGCGACTTCAGGAAGCCGCAGCTGTACGCCTACAGGCCGCGGCGCGAGGCCTTCTCGGGCGGCGCCAAGCGCAGGTGTTACGCGAGAAGAAGAAGAGGGCTGATCGTATGGACGCCGGCCATGCCGAACTCAAGGCACTCTTCGAGCGCGTTAGGCACCAATTGGCTGCATTGCAGCTACAGGAGGCGGCGGCAGTGCGCCTACAAGCGGCAGTGGAGGATTCCTTGCAAGGCGCCAGGCTCGGGAGGCGCGGGCGCAGTTTCGTTCGTCAGCGCGAGCGCAGTCAATTCCGACGGCGCAGGCGCAACCACGGGAGGCCGTCGAGGGCCATCTCACGGCGGCGGCGACGGCAGCACAACTTCAGTCGGCGGCGCGCGGCTTCCTCACGAGGTGCCCGGCAGCGCTAGCTCCATCACGCTGCCGGCGCGGCAGACAGGGGTGGCGCGGGCACTGTCCAGCCCGGCGGAACGACAGGCAAAAGCGGCGTGGGCGCAATCAGGCAGCGGCGGCGTGGTCGTCGGTGGCTGCTGTTGCGACGGTCCCCAGGATGCTGCGGCATCCTTCTCATCTGTTTGCAGGAGCAGATCAAAGGGCCGTATGGCCTGCACTGGTGGGCTGCCAAAGCTTCGTTGCAGTCCATATGAGGCCCAAGATAGTGCTATTTTTGTGGGATCCAGGGAGCATGAAGCTGGACGCGCGCCTGCTTCACGGCAACTACGGAGGCCAACTAAGATAGCATTTGTGTGTGGTCTTCGTGCGTCAGGGTGGATGAGTTTAATTTTATTTTCCGTCTCAAGTACCAAATAAAATTAAGCCGAAATGTAAAAGGCTTGATCTTTTAGTTAATAGGTTAAGTATTGAGTCGAGTCTTTTTTGTGCTGCAGCTCGAGGACGAGCTGCTCAAAAAGGGTGGAGTAGTGTCATGGGCGGCAGCCAGGGGTCTTATGGGCCGGCTCGGCAGGCCCATTAGGGTTAGGATTAGGGTTAAGTCCTTTCTTAGAGGTCAAGGAGCTCCCTCTATTTAAAGAGAGGGGATGTATCAATCTAGCTAAGCAATATCAAACAAATCAATCTAGTTTCTCATCTAGCTTCTCCGTTATCTCATCTAGCTTCTCTGCAATCCCATCCCCTGCTGTTCGGCAATCTCGCCGGCAATTATCCGCCACGGCCGAAGGGTCGTGACACTGCCACACCATGTTTGTTTTTGTGCAAGCACATTGTTATACTGAATTGCTACATGTTTGTGTTCCTGTTGTCTGTTGATGTAGGGTGCTACCCTTCCCACTCATTGGAAGGCTTTTAAGACAGTTATCTTCCGTGAACAGGTTTGTTGATATTTATATGATACAATTTTTATGGTTGTAAGGTTTTACAGACTTTTCAAGAAATAGTTTTCTTCTAATTGTAATGTCCAGGAAGATGGCCTTCATTCTTCGACCAAGATTGCTGCATTTGATTTTGATGGGTGTCTTGCCAAAACTTCAGTGAGGATGTATTGTCTCATAAGATATACAAGATTTTTTTTCATTCCAAATTATATTCTAGATGCTTCTGCAGTGGGCACTATTTCCTTCCATTAATCAGTCTTCTACAATGGAGCTGCACTTTAATTGCCTTGCTAAATACAGTTTTAATTATAGGGTGAAATTCTACAAGTAGTTGGTTGAAGTTCTTCTAGGAGTTGGATATAAGGGCAATCTGTTATTTTGAATGAACTAAAGTAGCATTTTATCCTGTCATCTGTCTAAGTTAGGACTATTGAGAACTGAACAATAGCCTAATTGGTGGAGCCTACAGTTGAGAGGCTGCCCACCTGGGGTCGAACTTTGGTGCTCAGCTGCTCTCAGTCGCAGGTCGAGTAACTACCTCTCTAAAGGGTTCTGTACTTGTACTACCCTCGCCTAAGACGAAGCAGGCCTAACTGCCTAAGTGAAATTGTCTCTTTTCCATTCTTAAGCAAGTGACCATAGATAGATACTTACATGTTTTGAGTTTGTCGAGTTTTCTTTTTTTAATCATTTTGTGTAAAATAGAACTATCATATCCTAAATCCTGCTATAAACAAAACATGTAGCATTATACATTATAAAAAGACGCAACCACCATTGTAGTTGAAACTTTCATGATCTTGAATTAAATGCAAAGCATGCATTATGTATGAATTTTCACTGCTATGAGTTGCTAGGGAAATCCGTAAAGTCCTGGTCAATAGGAGACTTCAATTTTTCTTCATCTGTCAGCTTTTTGCCTTGGTGTCCTTGGTTAATTGGAAATATATTTTTTACAAGCGAAGGTGAAAACTATGAATTAGCATCTCTAAGGAAATAGACACCAAATTAATCTGAAGTTCAGCAGTGAAACTGTTAGGGACTTCTGTTACTGGGTAGGAGGGGAGGTGGCCGGCGACCATTGTGGTGGAGGTGCAGGAGGAACAGAGAGCTTGAGAGCTAGATAGTTTTGGGATTTAACCCTTTACTTCTTTCTTGCTTCAGTTGGATACATGGGGCCTCTATTAAATAGATATTCGACTTATCCCTAAGTAATCTAATCTCTAAACTCTTCCTAAACCTATCCTATTATGCAAGTCATAGGGATGCCTCCTAGGGTGTTGCTACAGTACCCGCATGTACTGTTCACACGTGAACAGTGTTGCTTGCCTCCCTGGCCCATATGGCCTGCTGGCCTAGTTGGCCCCCTTTGGCCCAATAGGTCCTCTTGACTCCTAACAGAAACATAACATGATAATGTTTTCATGGCCTTGAGCATAATGATAGAACCCACGTGAGGAATATTGTTCTCCCAAGTTGACAATTTGTTACAAGTGGAGTTTCTGATTCCACTTTCTATTCTGCATGCTGTTTCTTAATAATAACTCAGTTACTAAATTTGAACCTTCTGCAAGTGCAGCATTGGTGCAGACAAGTGGTCTTTACAGCATAAATCAATTCCAGAAAAATTGCAAAGGCTGTACATTGATGGTTACAAACTGGTTAGTTGCTTTCTTTTCACTAGTTCTTTTAATCTTTCACTTCTTTTCTTTTTCATTCTTTTTATCTGCGTGCTATGAAGCAAGTATCATGTAGCATGCTCGTAAGTGCAAATGTCTTAATTTAACTCGTTATATATGTACTACCTCCATCCATTAATGAAAGGTGAATTTTGGTAAATGAAAAGTCTTCCTAAGTAGATCTTGGCCATTCATTTCTCCTACAATTTACTGTCAATTGCTACAAAATCAATATCATCTTAAAGCTACTTTGAATATAAATCTAGTAATGCCTCGTATACACTTAACATGCATATACTTTAACAAATTGCTGGTCCAAATTTTACATTTCCCTAGTCAAAATATGTGTTACATTGATGGATGGATATAGCTTTGCTACGTCTGGGTTCCCCCTTCCTATGAACCTTGTCAGAGGTCTTACCTTCAGTCAATAGGTAGGGTCAACTATACCAAAGTGGAAGGTTTCAGTTCCATATCATATTTTTGGGAATAATGTCAACTCTTTTTGCCAACTGTTAGGTCATATTCACCAATGAGTCAAACATCGATCGCTGGAAGAATAAGCGGCAGGAAGCTGTTGACTCTAAAGTTGGGTGCCTCGATAACTTTATTGAGTGTGTTAAAGTCCCTATTCAGGTATGCTATAAATTTATCTTAGTTTATCTGAAACCTGTCTCAATGTATCAAGAAGCTTCTGAGCAGCCCTTTAATAAAAAGGCAACCCATGAGTGTATCAGATAACTGAAACTGAGCAACCCTTATGGCTAAAAGGCAACCAATGATGTATCGGATCCCCTGATAACTGAAACTGGTGTTGTGCTTTAACTTGAATCATTATATTTAAGTTTATCTGCAACTTCTGTGCTCTGTGGTGCTTCCATTATTTTAATGTGGTCTGCAAAAACGGTTGTGAAATAAATTGTGGTTTGGACGGAAAACCCGAATAAGTTTACATAAGTTGTGTTATACAGCTGTTGTTTCTCTCACACTTGTGTGATTTTGAACCCAGCAATATCTACGCTTGCAGTCTAGAGCAAACAAAGTGACCATAATCACGACAGTTGTGCTCTGGGCTTTGGATTATTTAAAATAATTTATAATATGTCAATTTGTCAAGATTAAATTGCAAGCATTCAATTCTTTATCACTGGATACAAGACTGCAATTCGTGGCAAACATAGGTCCAATATAATTTATTGGGATGTGGCTGCAAACATTGGTGGGCATAGTGCATTCTTGAGAACACCGAAAGTACTGATGTTTCATATCATCTCAGAGTTCTTGTTATGCTTTTTCTTTGGTTGGACCTAGCACTACCCAAAAAAAAAAACCTGGTCTATGGTCTGAATTTTGCTAAATAGCGTTTACCACTTGAAGCGTGTTTGCATTTCAAGTAGTTCTATGTTTCATTAATTTGATTTCCGCCTGCAGGTTTTCATTGCTTGTGGTTTAGGTAAAGGAAAAGGTACTCCAGATGATCCATACCGCAAACCAAATCCTGGAATGTGGTGGTTGATGGCTCAACATTTCAATTCCGGAATTGATATCGACATGGATAAGTAATCACTCTATTCTCATAAAATATTTCAGTTTTACATAACCACATTACCAGTAGGATGTCACAAAATCACTTAATCAACACTTTCAAAGAACCGGACTTCACTTTCAATGTGACTCCAAAAAAAAATACACTTTTAAGCATGGGCTGCATATTTTATGGTCTGGAACCACATATCTGTCTCACAAGCTTTACCTGTTTCTACTTTGCTTATATGGAGGTAGTTACCATGTGGGATAAAGGCATGCTAGTGGGATTGCAGCTGTATGCTACCTTGTCCTAATCACTAGAAGAGTTTGTCCTCCATAATCATGGTTATTTCTTTGGAATTGTTTGGCCTATATATATTCAAAATAAACTAGTGTTCGATTATGAGGGATTTAATCTTTGTTGGATGTCATATATTGCAACATTTTTTCGCTTGAAATAACTACAATTCTAGTGCCTCTGGTGAGGACCGTTGCTTCTCTGCTGCTATGCCCTTGTATGTGTAGTTTATTAGTTTCTCTAGTTCGTATGTCAGTTTCCATGATGTTGTAAGATGCTGCACATGGAAATCTGTTGACATGATAAGTAAGAGTGTTAAACCCAGACAGAGTAAAGGCTCCGAGACATTTTTTTACTATACATGTGTTTTCTGGGTTAGGCTTGATCTAGTATAGATATGGAAAGCATTCTTCTTTAAAAGAAGAGGAGGTTTTGAGCTGCCTGAGTTGGCCATTTTGCAAGAAACAGAGGATGTGTTCTTCTGTATTTGATGTAAGCTATCCACAAGCTCTTCTGAAATTTGCCATGTTATTTCAGGTCTTTCTATGTTGGTGACGCTGCTGGAAGGGAGAACGATCATAGCGATGCCGATATAGAATTTGCTAAGGTATGACAAAACCTGTATCTGAATGAGCAATCAACAGAGCATTTTTTTTCCTTATTCAATTTTAAACAATTTGATGGGCCTCACCTGTCATTCAGAGAAATTATATAGCAATCTGATTCACAAGACATTGCCAGGTTGATTAGAAACCGAGATCTGTCTGTACCATGCAAAGCAGGAACTTTTAGATATCCATTTTCAGTCGAAATTACTTGGATGCTATGCTGCTTGTAGTTAGCACTATTTGTTTGTTACTCTCTTTATTTCATTATTACATTATCATGTTTGGGATAAGTAGGCCTTCATTAGCTGACGTGTGGTATTTCCTATTATAGGCCGTCGGTCTGAAGTTTCACGTTCCTGAGGAATACTTCGGTCCCTAGGAGTTCCGAGATCAGGTTGAGCAACATGCTCATGCTACGATGGTAATGTAGTTAGTTTTTGGATGTTGCAAGTTATCCTGATTTGGAAATCTGTCCTTAGCCGTTTAAACCGTCTAGTAATATCTTTGCTATTCTCAGGTGGAAATGTAATGCTAAATACTTACCGAGATAACACAGGATTCCAGCATTTTTTGTAAAGGATTCAGGACACCTCCCGCCCCGCCCCGCCCCCCCCCCCCCCCCCCCCCCCCAAATTCAGGACACAAGCCTTTAACCTATATATAGGTGCTGACTGCTGAGGCAATCAGGTGCCGGACTCCTGCTCTTATATGTAACGATCGACGAATAGCCATACTGGTAATACGATCACTCCCAGATCAGTCAGGTCAAGCAGCGGACGCAGATGCGGCTGCGGTCGTGGCCGTCTTGGCCTCGTGATAGGCTTTTATCCTTTTCTGTTTCTATTTTTAATAAAAGGTAAGAGTACTATTACATCATATAAAAAGAAGTAATAGTACATAACGTGCCGAAACGATATAAAAACGCACACTAACAATGTACACAACAGAAACACTACACCACAATTTGACTACACCACTACCACAATTTGCTACACCACAATTTCACTACACCACAATTTGGGAGAGTATTAAAAAGAAGTCACCCGTGAACTGCGTTGGGAGAGGAGTCAAAAGAAGTCACTTGTGAATTGCATTGTCGCCGTTAATGTTGTGCGACGCGAAAGTCGCGTCCCGCTGCAAGCTTGAGCAGCATCTCGAACTCCTCCACCATTGGACTGTTCCCCTTAGGCCGCACACACACGATCGGCGACCCCTCTTGTCATAGTGAAGCTTTAGCATAATACTTCCTGATGAAAATCCTGCCCACTCTGCATGAGGTCTCGTCTCTTCCACCGTCTCACACTTCTCTGCCAAGAGCTCAGATATCTGAAGCCGCTAAGAGAGCAACACCTTCGCCTAGCCGTCGTCGGAGACACCACCGCACCAACTCAAGTCCTCTAGCACCCATGGGCCTTCTGCACCTTCCTGCCAACACGGACAAGTGCACCTTATCTGCCACTGCGCGCAAGCAACACCAACCACTACCACTTCCTAGCCAAGTCGGGACTCCAGATGCGGCGTCTCCAAGAATGGCACGACGTCAATAACGTTGTTGTCGCACGTCCATTAAAGGACATAGTTTTCACCCTAAGAGCCCCGTACTACAAGGGCATGCTGGCACTCAATGGTGTCCCCAATGGGGAAAGCGACACCCCAAGGGCGCCGCCACCATCACCATCACCACCGACAAAGCATCAGTGGAGGCTTTCGCCCGGCTCAGCATATACCTGTCGCACGCTCTCGACCATGGCATTAGCCCGCCCCCCGCCGTATCTGCATCGCATCGTTTCCACCGGAAGAAGCTCGGCACAGCCCGAGGCAACACCTCGGCACCACCAGCAAGTACCTGCTAGCCCCCGACCCCACCACCACGGCGACCGAACCAGAGTCGTTGACGAGGAGAAGGAGAGCACCAGTTGTCGCAGCTCCGTCACCCGTGCGCACGCCCTCGGCCCCACCAACTCCAGGTC
Organism: Cenchrus fungigraminus; assembly: GCA_036936925.1. Taxonomy (NCBI): domain Eukaryota; kingdom Viridiplantae; phylum Streptophyta; class Magnoliopsida; order Poales; family Poaceae; genus Cenchrus; species Cenchrus fungigraminus. Next base: position 25,384,309 of record CM072779.1, on the reverse strand, counting down.
GCCATGGGCCGGAACAGGCAGAGCCGGCGGCACGCGATCGCAGCCACCACTGTCGCCACCGCCCCCGCCGTAGCTGCCTCTCTAGCACCCACACCATCCGCCGCTGTTGCCGTCGACCCGCGCCAGCTGCAGCCGTCGTCGGTGTTGTCTGCGTCGGTCGTAGCCGCTGCCGCCTCCGTCCTGCTCCGGTAGCACCCCCCATGCACCACCGCGCCTCCTCCCCCCTGCAAAGCCACCAGATTCGGCCCGGGGGACACCGGATCTGGTGGCTAGAGCCGCCGCCGCCGTGGGAGGCGACCCACGCCGGCGAGCTCGCTCGCAGAGACCGAGAGGTCGCGCCCGCCGGAGAGAAGGGGAGAAGCCACACCACCACATTCCCCACGGACCGCGCGAGCCTCCGGCGTCCCGCTGAGGCGACGGCATGGCGGGAGGGAGCAAGAGGAAGTGGTGGCGGCGGCTAGGGTTTCAATCCCCAGCGATGCCCGCGCGAGAGCGATGCGAGGGGACCTCTTCCTTTTCTGTTTCTCCTCGGGCAAAATTTTTTTTAACTTCAAATTTTGCATGAACATGCATAATTTCATTGTATATCAATCCATATTTTCTGTTGATTTTTCATGGGTTTATTTATTCTTTTGATATGGAGTACGGGAGTAGTGCCTTAATTGTTCTCGGCAGGGAATCAGTGATCCCACTGCCAATAGCAGTGTTATCCATTTCCCGTACTATTTGCGTTACCAGTATGTGAACCAAGAAGAGAACTCACGCTATGGTGGAAAAGAAAGACCGCGTCGCTATCGTCATTCCCGTGCGGGCGACGCGGGCAACGGGAAATTTTAGCCGCCGCCGCATCTCCTCCGCGACATTCCCTACCGCGCTGCTGCCTGAGCGAGCCGTCGGAAAGACGTGCGGCTCGCGGTGAAGGTGGCGGCGTGGCAGCTTCCCTGTTCTTCGCCTGGTAGGGGCGGGCGCAGCCGCCTCGACTCCCCGGAGTGGGCTCGCCGGCACGGGGTGTCCTCCGCGGCGGCGGGTGGCTGGGGCCCAGATCCAGCGGTGCCCCCACCGGATCCGGTGTCTGTGCGGCAGGGGCACGCGCCTGTGTGTGGAGGGGCGGTCACCGACGCCGGGTGGTGGACGGCACGATAGACGGCGCAGACGGCACAATGGTGTGACGGCGGCGCCGGCGACTGGTGTGAAGCTGCGCAGGTAAGGCGGATGCGGTCGTCGTGGTGGCACCGGCAACTCGTGGTGGTGCCGACGGTATAGGTTGCGTGCGGTACCGCTGGCTCTGCCTGTACTAGTGAGGGCTACATCGGCGGAGACCGTGGCTGGGCGCATCCGGGCTCTAGCCGTTCTGGGCCATGGAGGTCTGGAGAGTTGGAGTTGGGGCGGGTGAGGTGGTTGGTGCTCCCCCATCTCCTCGATGGCGATGCTGGCCGGCGCCGCCTTGGTGGTGGGGCTGGGGTTGTGCAGGTGCTTGTCAGTGGCTCCGAGGTGAAGCTCCGTGTTGTGCCGGCAGCTGAGCCCCTTCCGGCAGAGACATTGTGGAAGCGACGGGGAGCGAGTTACTTCCATGACCAGGAGCATGCGACTGCTTGGTGCTAAACCGGGCGAAAGACTTCACCGGCACTGTTGGTGGTGGCGCCCTTGGGGCGTCGTTTTCCCCGCTAGGGTACCATTGCGGGGCACCAGGCTCTTGTAGCACGGGGATCTCAGGGTGAAAACCCTGTCCATTGTTGGATGTGTGACGGCGGCGCCTTTGGCGTCGTGCCCTCCCTGTAGACGTCGCATCTGGAGCTCGTCTCGACTTGTGGCAATGGTGGTGATGGTTGGTTGGTGGAGATGCTCGTGCGCAGCGACAGGAGGTGTGCAGGGTCCGTGTTGGCAGGGAGGTGCAGAGGGACCATGGGGGCGGCAGCCTAAGGCTTATGCACATGGTGCGGCGGTGATCCTGTTTTTGGCTCGGTGTAGGTGATGCTCTCAACGTGGTTTCAATGGCAAGGATCTTTGGAGCAGTGTCCATTATGACGGATGACGAGGTCCTCGTACAGTTTAAGGTGTTTGCTTCTGAGGAGTACGAGGAGAGTTTGAGTACGAGGCGGTGGATGAGGTAAGAACCCCCGCCCCCCACCCACCACGCATTGAGCGTTAAAGTTGGCTACACTGGTGTTGCGGAGGGAGCTTCTTCTTATGCATGGCGGGAGTCGGGGGATCGATGGTGGTGTGTGTGCGGCATGAGGATGACAACCCCGTGACGGAGAAGTTCGAGATGTCACTCAGGCTTGCAGCTGTAAGTGCAATCAAGCTCTAAGTGGGTTTTGGTGATGTTGACCACACAATTAAGGGACTAATAAGCTTTTGAGTATGGTTGCAGGTTGAATATCGTCAAAGGATGCAAAAGTGTTAAGGGTGACCCCTCAATTAAAAGGAAGACTTCCCTAGGCTCAAATGAAGGTTTAAATTCATTTTATATTTTGAAATTGAGTATAGGACAAGCCATACTATAAAGAGGGATTCTAATAGTGGTTTAGGTCTAACCAAGTGCATAAAAACCATATCCATCAATCCTAATCCCATCCACAAAAGCTCTGTCAGTCTGCTGTTGTTTCTCTGCAGATTGCAGAGGTTCTGCATATTTTCGCAGAAGCCTCTGCTGTTCTCTCTGTCAGACTGTCAGTTATGTTGAACGCAGTTGTTCTGCATATTTTCCCAGAAGGTCTGCGACTTGGAACAGAGCCGTTACAGTTCAGTCCTGAGGGGGTATTTAATCCCCTTCTTCCCCAACGGTCCTCTGTGTTTCCTCCTGCGCCCCAACAGTGCCATTTGCTCTCTCTCTCACCCAAGCATTGACTCCTACCAACTTGAAGCCAAATCTCATCCTTGCATTCAAGTTGAGAGTGATTCCTAGTGAGCAAAAGCAAAAAGAATTCTCTCTCTTGTGTTCTTGTGCACTTGGTGAAACCCTAGCTCTCTTGGTAGATCTATTACTCTTGGAGCCTTGCTCCTAGACGGCTAGAGGTTACTTGGGAGCTTCCAAGTTTTGTGTGGCTGCCCCAAGTTGTTTGTATTACCGTTTGTGACTAGTGGAACCCTCCATCTATTGCTTTGGTGATAGGTGTAAGAGATGAGTGGATCTAAAGAGATTCCAAAGTCTTTGTGGCTTATCTCAACAACGTGGATGTAGGCTAACCTTTGTGATGAGCTGAACCACGGGATAAATCTTATCTCTCTTGTGCTTTAATTTGTTTATGCTTAGTTATCTCGGTTTGCCTAGTTATAGCTTGCTTATCTAGGGTTTGCCTTCGTTTTACTTGTTGGTCAGCTTGGTAAAGGGTGTTAGTGGTTATATCTTTGATTTACCTTCTTACTAACATCTCCTGTGCTTCAGATCTGTTTTCCCCTAATTTATCCGTAGTTGTTCTTGTGCAGACTGCAGGACGCAGAGGTTCTGCGAATATTCGCAGAAGCTCTGCAGTCTGGCAGTAAACAGCAGAAAAAATTTGATTTTATTTTGTAGGTCTATTCACCCCCTCTAGGCCACTTGCATTGATCCTTTCAATTGGTATCATAGCTAAGTACCTCAGTTTGCACTTAACCGTGCGAGAAAATAGCAAGTGGAGATGAAAGACCCGAAGGGGACAAGGAAGTTGATGACCAAACCATCAAGGATGCAGCTGAAGCTTTGGGAGTGGATGGTGACTCATCCTCTACCCATGAGAAGCTTGAAAAGCTCAAGAAAGCAATGAAGGAAGACAGCAAAAAGGAGAAGAAAGAAAAGAAGAAAGATAAGGAAGAGAAGAAGAAAAGGGAAAAGAAGAAAAAGAAGGATCCATCACCTCCACCTTCATCTTCATCTTCTTCGGCACCTTCATCGTCATCAAGTGAGAATGGAGATGACGATGATGAGTACTATGGAGCAAGAATGCCCAAGAGAACACTCAAGCCCAAGTCCAAGGCCAAAAAGAGCTATGGAAGTGTATCCTTTAACTATGATTGCTTATCTACTTCCAAAGATAACATGTCTATTCCTGTTGGCAAATTGCCTCAATTTGATGACACTAACTTTGCCAAATAGAAGCATCTAATGGAAACCTACCTTACGGGCTTGCACTTGGATTTGTGAAATATTGTGTGTGTAGGTTTTGAAGACCCCGAAGATGAAGAAAAACTTACATCATAAGATTGCCGCAACATAAGAAGAAATGTCCAAGCCACCATCATTCTCCTTAGTGCCTTGAATGGGCAAGAGTACAATAGAATGAATGGCTTAGAGATTGCCAAGGAAATTTGGGGCACTCTTCACATTGCACATGAAGGGGTTGACAAAGTGAAGAAATCCAAGATAAGCATTATGATGTCCGAGCTCAATAGATTCTCTATATTGAAGGGTGAAGGACCCCAAGATATGTTTGATAGATTGATAGTCATTGTTGGAAAGATTAGAGGCTTGAGTGGTGATGAATTGGATGACCACTATGTTGTGAAAGTGATGTTGGAGGCATTTGCTCTTAGAAACCCCACTCTAGTCACCTTGATTAGAGAGAAGAAAAGATTTGAGGAGTTCTCTCCAAATGATGTCCTTGATACCACTGAAGAAACCTATTGAAGTTGAATCTGATTCTGAAACAGAGGAAGAAGAAGAAGTTGCTGCTGCTACTACTCCAGAAGAAGAAGAGACTGACTGGAGTCAAGATGAGTGAAGAAGATGGTCTCAATCAAGCTACTTCATCTCTTTCTTCCTTTTCTTCCTTTTTATTAACTGTTGACAAAGGGGGAGAATGAAGAAAGATTGAGATGCATCTGTGGATTTTGTGTTGGAAAAAACTTTATCTTTTGTGAGATGTGAGAGTGTGGTTTCTCTCTAAAACTTTATCTCTGAACTTGGTCTGTAATATATGTGGGCTTTGCCTCTGTTGGCAAGTCATGATAGTTGGTTGTGGACAAATCTTGTGGGTTTTAAAACTTTAAAACTGTGTGATGTGATGTAATAGGACTAGATGATCTTGCTTTGCTTATTTCTTTATCTAGATCCTGTTACCTGCTGTTATCTATTGAGTTTATATCTGCTTGTGATGATTATTGGAGCTGCTGTTCCAGGACGCAGAGGTTCTGCAAATTTTCGCAGAGGTTCTACTTTGCAGAGGTTCTGCATACTTTTGCAGAAGTTCTGCGGTCTGGACACAAGTTGACTCTCAGATTGATTCTATCTGTCATATGCATCACGACTTGTATGTTACACAGTTCTTTTGCACCCCACGATGAAATACATACAATGTATCTAGTTTCACTTACTCATAATATATGCAAGCATGTCTTATACACATCTTTTCTCTATTCAAAAGAGAGATGCATATATTAAGGGGGGCATTGTATACATTCCATCAAAAGCTCAATCTTTGCAACTAAATGTAAGTTTTAATTGGGTTGTCAACATCTACCAAAAAGAGGGAGATTGTAAGTGCAATCAAGCCCTAAGTGAGTTTTGGTGATGTTGACCACACAATTAAAGGACTAATAAGCTTTTGAGTATGAGCTGCAGGTTGAATATCGTCAAAAGATGTAAAAGTGTTAAAGGTGACCCCTCAATTAAAATGTAGGCTTCCCTAGGCTCAAATGAAGGTTTAAATTTATTTTATATTTTGAAATTGAGTATAGGACAAGCCGTACTATAAAGAAGGATTCTAATAGTGGTTTGGGTCTAACCAAGTGCATAAAAACCATATCCATCAATCCTAATCTCATCCACAAAAGCTCTGTCAGTCTGCTGTTGTTTCTCTGCAGACTGCAGAGGTTCTGCATATTTTCGCAGAAGCCTCTGCTGTTCTCTCTGTCAGACTGTCAGTTATATTGAACGCAGTTGTTCTGCATATTTTCGCAGAAGGTCTGCGACTTGGAACAGAGCCGTTACAGTTCAGTTTTGAGAGGGTATTTAATCCCCTTCTTCCCCAACGGTCCTCTGTGGTTTCTCCTGCGCCCCAACAGTGCCATTTGCTCTCTCTCTCACCCAAGCATTGACTCCCACCAACTTGAAGTCAAATCCCATCCTTGCATTCAAGTTGAGAGTGATTCCTAGTGAGTAAAAGCAAAAAGAATTCCCTCTCTTGTGTTCTTGTGCATTTGGTGAAACCCTAGCTCTCTTGGGGGATCTATTACTCTCGGAGCCTTACTCCTAGACGGCTAGAGGTTACTTGGGAGCTCCCAAGCTTTGTGTGGCTGCCCCAAGTTGTTTGAATTACCCTTTGTGACTAGTGGAACTCCCCATCTATTGCTTTGGTGATAGGTGTGAGAGAGGGGTGGATCTAGAGAGATTCCAAAGCCTTTGTGGCTTACCTCAACAACGTGGATGTAGGCTAACCTTTGTGGTGAGCTGAACCACGGGGTAAATCTTGTCTCTCTTGTGTTTTAATTTGTTTATGCTTAGTTATCTCGGTTTGCCTAGTTATAACTTGCTTATCTAGGGTTTGCCTTCGTTTCACTTGTTGGTCAGCTTAGTAAAGGGTGTTAGTGGTTATATCTTTGATTTACCTTCTTACTAACATCTCATGTGCTTCAGATCTGTTTTCCCCTAATTTATCCGCAGCTGTTCTTCTGCAGACTGCAGAACGCAGAGGTTCTGCGAATATTCGCAGAAGCTCTGCAGTCTGGCAGTAAACAGCAGAAAAAGTTTAATTTTATTTTGTAGGCCTATTCACTCCCTTCTAGGTCACTTGCATTGATCCTTTCAGCAGCGCGCCGTGGCGTTTGGCGCGTTACAACGTTGGTGACGACGGCACGATTCTTGGTGGCTTGCTTTTGACTTCTCTCCTAGGTTGAGGTGGTGTAGAGTTTTGTTAAGTGCGTTGTATGTATGCGTTGTTTTGTGGCCGTGGTGTTCGCTTCGGCTCGTGACATATAAATTTTTTTTCTTAAATGATATGGAATGATATGGCAATGCTTCTATTTTTAATTTTTTTAAAAAGTTTGTGAAACGAACAATAGGTGTGTTTAGAAGTCCAACTTCCCCTAAAATTTACTATGTAAAAAGAAGATTCTCCATCACATCAAACATCACATCAAAAATGCCGGCACATGCATAGAGTACTAAATGTAGATGAAATCAAAAACTAATTACACAGTTTGGATGTACTTTACGAGACGAATTTTTTGAGTCTAGTTAGATCATGATAGGACAATATTTACCACAAATAAACGAAAAGTACAGCAGTGCTTTTCAATTCGGAATAATGTTTTTCAGTCTAAAATCCGTGTAAAATCCAAAACTTTGCATCCCAATTCAGAAAACTAAACACACCTAATGTCAACGCGCTGCGCTAAGAGGAAGTCATGCCAGAGCTGGTCAGCAGCTAACGGACACAAAAACGCATTGCATTTTGCATCAACGGACAACGGCTAGCGATGTTTTTCTCTCCCCCATAGCGTACTCCGTACACGGCAACGGCTAGCGACGCCATGCTCGAGGTTTCTGCTACGGTTGGTCCTCCCGCGACAGCCACGAGAGCGGACTGTAGGAGCAGGCGTGTGTTCGGTTCCTCTGGCTCCTGCTCTGCCGGCTTTGGGTTGTTGGGTTGGTAGATTGAATAGTATTGTGTGAGAGAAAATAAAAGTGTGTTTAGAAGTCTAACTTCCCAAAATTCACTATGCAAAAAGAAGATTCCCCATCACATCAAACATCAAAAATGCCGGTACATGCATGGAGTACTAAATGTAGATGAAATCAAAAACTAATTACACAGTTTAAATGTACTTTGCGAGACAAATCTTTTGAGCCTAGTTAGGCCATGGTAGGACAATATTTATCACAAATAAACAACAAGTGCTACAATATTTTTCAGTTCGGAACAGTGATTTTCAACCCAAAATCCGTGTATAATCCAAAATTTTGCATCCCAATTCAGAAAACTAAACACAAACTAACCGAAATAAACGGAGAAATGACGAGCCGAACGGCTGCGGCTTGCCTGCCCCTTTCTATGTCTCTTTTGGTGTCTCCGCACACGTGGAACCTGCCCATTCGTTCTTCCCCAAAGGTGGGACAGACCATCTAGGCCCACATCATGAGAAAACGGCGCAGTCAGTCTATCATCCAGTTCCTTGTGATTTTCTCTATTTTTTAGATGAAAAATGTATTGATCTTAGCCTATTACACTGGCTCTTTTACAAACAGGACTCCAAATAAAAAAGAATACAAAAAAATTGTCCAAACTCCTAATCATCTCTTCCTTTATGGAAATTAGCATAACTTGATGGAAGAAAATGCTTTGCAGCCACACTGTGATGTTACTATAGGTCCTTGATGTCCCGTGATTCTGACTTCGATTCGACGCAGCCGACCAATGAACTCCAAAATCGAAGTCCTCATCCCCCAAATAAAAATCCTACAGCAGGTATGAGCCATCAAAATCGAAAAACTAATCACTCAAATTGAGAGCCTACATTAGGAATCGAGGTCTGGGCTACCCCAATCGATATCAAGCAGTAAGAATCTTTGTCCATGGCCACCCAGAATCGTGATCAAACAACTAGAATTGAGGATGCACACACACGAGCATCTTGCCACTGAATCCCAAATTCGACGCGACGTGCGGCGCCTGGGTCAAGCGGGAGGACTCGTCGTCGTCGCCGCCGTTCTGGGGCGTCGCCCTGTACGTCCCCGAGTAGAAGGCTCTGGTTCGGCCTCTTCGCCAAGAACGGCGGCTAAGTGCCTTCGACCTTGCCGGCACCGCCCGACGGCAGTCACGGCCGGCGCCGTGCAACGCGTCGGAAGACCTCCGGCCGTCCAGGGATGGCTAGTCTCCCAGCCAGTCGCGTGTGCTAGAAGCTCGGACACAGAGAAGGGGAATCAAAGGTGCGAGACGGTTCCGTTTCGTTCGACGCGAGGAATGGATGGAAAAATGAGAGAGGGGTCCGGCTCCTGGAGCTAGCGCACGGATGCCTTCCACGTGTCCGGAGACACCAATGGAGACACAGAAAGGAGACACGCAAGTTGCAGCCGAGCCGAACAGCCTCGATCGAACATCTCGTCTGAAGAGAATGCAGACGGCAATCATCAAATAAGCAGCTAACAAATACAAATGCATAAAAAGACGACGAACATGCAAATCGCTTGCCAATGTTCCCGTTCACTTAATCACTTGTTCAGACTTCAGATCAGATGCCATTCATGGAATCCACGCAAAAAGATGACTAATACGATCAACACAAAGGCGGCACCGGCTTCCAGTTCCAGATGCTTATAAAGACTAAAAGCAGAAATTTTACGTGCTGGCCGGCAGAATACCACACCTCCGGGCGACTTCCATGGACAAGAACGCGTCGGCGCAGGCGTACTTGAACTGCTCCTCCGTCAGCTTGCGCTTGTCCCAGGCGCTGACGCGCACGTGGTGTGGCTTCTCCATCCGCACGCCCATCACCTCCCGCACCAGCGCCGCCAGCCCCGCTTGGCGCAGCTCGGGCCTCCCGAGCGCGCGCGCGGCGAGGCGGCGCAGGTCCACCGCGTGCGGCACCTCCAGACCGTACTCGTCCCGCAGCCTGGCCGCGTCGTCGCGGATCCCGACCCCGACGAACGAGAACCGGCGGTCGGCGAGGAAGTCGGACAGCGCGTCGTGGACGTAGTCGGCGCGGAGTATCTGAAAGACGAGGCAGCGGCGGCCGACGCAAAGCTGCAGCACGGCAACGGGCCCCGGCTCGCGGGCGGGGCGCCACTCCACGTCGAGGCCGACGATGAACCGGCGGCGGTGGCGGCGGCGGATGCGGTATGTCTCGTCCAGCCACGACTCCACCACGCCGCCGGACTTGGTGAGCGTTGCGTCGAAGAAGTGGTCCCCGTCGAACGACATCTCGTAGGTGCTGCGTCGTCCTGGGTAGTAAGCCTGGATCTCGGTCGCCATGTCCCTCCGGCGACCTCTCTAGCTTTCTCCCCTCTCCCTGCCTTGGGGTCTTCGAGTGGGTGTGGACTGTGGAGTGTGGTGTGTGGTGTGTTGGAGACGGAGATCAGGCGGACTCGTGCGCTCAGATGGGAGCCACCTGTGTAGCGAGGAGGGGAAGTGGGGAACAGCACGGGAACAAAGACGCTATTGTGTTGCCTGCTCTCGAGATTTCGGGGGTCGCAGATCCTCTCGTGTTTCTTTCGTTGCTAGTGTTTTTTTTTCAGATTAGACTGACCCCAACAGCTGAGGCATCCAGGAGGCAAATCCATTTTTACCTCACCAACTGCTACTGTAGCGAACGACGACGCGTCCAACAGAAGAGGCAGACGGAGAGGCAAAATGCCTCGGAGGAGAAAGGCGCCTCTCTCCTCCGACGCATTTGCCTGCGCGCGGCTCCCTCCGCCACGCATCCCCGTCGCCAGCAACTCCCTCCGGTGGCCGTCGTCGGCAGAACAGGTCCAATCGGCGGCCAAGGAGCTCCAAGATCGATTTGGCGCGGCGGGAAGAAAGTTGGAGGCGTCGGAGGTCGACCATGGACGCTGACTCGCGCCGCCGGCCGCCCAGTCGATGCAGAACCCCACACCACAGCCCCCGCCGCCGGCCGCCCAGTCGCTGCAGGAGCAGCAGCATGCGGCGCAAGCGCGGCGGCGCAGAGGCCGCCGAGCGGGGCCCACTTGCGGAGCCTCTCCCTCGACGGCCCTACCCGCACTACCTCGCCGGGGAGCTCCTGCACTGCCTCGCCGGGGAGCTCTGGGGCGACGACGTGGACCCGGGCGCGCTCGCCGCCGAGCGGGGCCCACTTGCGGAACCTCTCCCTCGACGGCCTCTCGCTGCAGGGAGGCGGGGGCGGAGGGGAACGGGCATCGGCGGGGGGCACAAGAGTAGAAGATCCATGAACGACGCCACCTCGTCGTTCGAGGACGGTGTGCTGCTCGACTACGCCAATAAGGCCGTCCCCGCCGAGAATCTTGCCGAGCTCGCACTGCTCTGTCGCGAGCGCGCCAAGAGGGGAGGGAAGGGGTGGCACGAAAGAGGAAGGAAGGGGGCAGCACCGGCGGCAGCTGGAGCGAGGGATGGGGCGGCGGCGGGACCGCGGGAGGAAGGTGGGAGAGGCTGGATTTTTCCTCCGCGCTGTTGGAGATCGAATTTTGCCTCACCGCAATGTAAACACTGTACGCCATGCAAACTGCCGAATGCCTCTCCGATTTTGCTTCACCTTGTTGGAGTCAGCCTTATAGTCACCTCTTCTGTCACATCACCTACTTCAATACATATTTTTATAACACTTTTAGGCTCTGTTCTTTAAAAAAGAACAGTGAAAAAACATTATTATCCATCACATCCATCACATCTTCTCTCACAAGAAACACTATTCCAACATTATGCATTTGTAACTTCACTATTCTTTTTCATCCAAAAGAATGGGCTGTTACAGTATAAATGCATTGTTCATCCGCCCAAAATTACGCATATAAGAACATCCTCAGTAGTGTTGCTAAACTTGGAGACCTAAAACTGATTTTAGGTTCGGGAGAGAGAAAAATGTAGATACTTTAAAACTGTCTTCTCCAGCAGTGCACCTAAAAATAGGTACCTATAATTCAACCACTGACTAAAATGTAATGCAATAATTTTTTTAGGGTCAATTTATAAAATCAACCAACTTTATCTTCTCCATCCTCTCCCCTCCCTCTCCTTCCCTCTCATCCTCACACCCGCGGCCCGCCACATGATAGTTGTGTGCCTGCGCGTCGGGGAGGAGGTCCGGCGCCCTGCGCCGGCCGCGCTCCAGCGCTCGTGGTGACCGGGAGGCCCAACCCCCTGCGCTGGTCGCGCTCCCGTGCTCGCGGCTCGCCGACCATGCGCCGTCGAGGAGGCCCGACCCTTGCGTCGGTCGCGCACCCACGCCCGCCGCTCGTCGACCATGTGTCGTCGGGGAGGCCCGGCCCTTGCGCTGGCCGCGCTTCCGCGCGCCGCAGCTCGTCGACCCAGCGCCGTCGGGAGGCTTCACACCGCCCCCTGCGCCGTCCGCGCTCCCGCACTCGCGGCTCACCAGCCATGCGCCGTCGGGGAGGCCCGACCCCCTACGCCAGCGGCCATTGGGACTGTTGGTGGAAATCGGGCCCGAAGGTGGACTCCGACACAACAGCCCCCTGATGCGCCGCGCTATCCTCCGAAGGGGTCGCGGCCGAAGGCCCCTTCGGAGGCGAACGGAGCGCTATCCCGAAAGCTCCTCCCTTGCTTGACAGGACCACGCTACTCTACTCTACTTCTATTTCTAGACCAACTTCTACTTCTACTTCTACTTGATTAAACTAAGAGAAAACAGAATGCTCAAACCGAAAGCACAGAGAACAACCAGGAGCCTTCGGAGCTCTCTTCTTAAAAGTGCCTGTCCGTTCAGTTACAAGGAGACCTCTATTTATAGGAGACCCTGGGGGTGTCCAATCACCCCAATTACACCTTTTCCATCCCTGACAATCGACTTTACACGCTTTTCAATGGTATAACAGTAACTCCTGGCTTCGTACTGGTCTCCAGCGTGTCTTCGCACGGTCGAGTCCTTTTACACGCGGCGCCTTTTATCTCTTCTTCGTACGGCGCCTTTTACACGTCCGGCGTGCTTACGTGTGGCGCGCCCTTCTGACGAACGGGGGCCACCGAGCGCGCCGTACCTTCGGTGCCGAAGCGCTCAAGAGGTTGCCTCAGCCTTGGAAAAGGTCCCGGAGCCTCCCATACAGCCCCGCCGCCCGACGCATGCACCTTCTCGACGAAGGGGGCCACCGGTCGGGCCGCGCCTTTGGCACCGAAGGCCCGCGATGCCAAGTCAGCCACGGGGAAATCTTGGGACCCCCGTGCTGGCTCCGTCGTCCAACACCTGTAATCAGCACACACGCGAGCCAAGCAAAGTTAGCGCCCCTGTTAGACCCTTTTCACCCGTACCGAAGCCCCTTCGTATAGATAGACCGAAGTCAGCGATTCCAGCCGGCCGTGATGAAACACTTCCGAAGGCCATGTTCCCCAACAGGGACGCGTGTGGAGGGGGCAGTGCCGGATCAGGTCCACCCGTGCCCGCCGCCTCCTCCACTGCGCCATCTCGTCTCCAACGGCACGCATCCTCTGATTCCTCCTCTCCGGTGGTTGTGGATCCTCCAGCCCTGCCTCTCCTCTGACTGCGGCTCCTCCAGCCCCATCCCTCCTCTAGCTGCTCCTCCCCCACCGAAGAAGCAGGCCCGTGCAAGGGCTTGGACGCCGACCGACTACTAGGGCACACAGTAGGGGTTGCGGAGGCGGCGCACGCGAGGGCCTCCTGTACGCCTCCATCGCGGCACACAGCAGGGGCTGCAGCGGCCTCCTGCACGCGGTTGCGGCTGCGGCGGCAACATACATAGCGGCGGTGCATGCGACGGCAACGTACATAGCGGCGGTGCATGCGGCGGCAACGTACATAGCGGCAGTGCACGTGGCCGTCGGGGGAGAACGTCATGGCAGGACGACGAGGAAAGGTCCGTGCACGGACGGTTGACCTCTCCCGCGTCTGCCTCCAAGTTTTTGTCCTAAGAGCTGCGTTGGTATATTTAGGTCCTGGAGGGTGAGTTTTAGGTCCGGACCTAAAATAGCAACTCATGTATATAGATGTCCATTTAGCCCGCAGGCCGCTAGCCCGCCCGAGAGCACGGTTTTTGGCTCGGCGCAAGCCTGGCCCGACCCGGAGTTCATCGGGCCCGGGCTAGCACAACCTGTTACCACGTGTCGGGCGCAGGCTGCTACCCCAGCATGCCGAGCGGCCCGGCCCGGCACGAAATAAACAGATCAGCCTGTCTGTGGCCCGTATAGCCCCAATCATATATAAGAAAACACCAACCCTAACTCCTTCTAGCTCCACTCCACCACACCGTCGCCGCCTCTCTACCAGCTTCCCTCGCGACAGCCACCCTGGCGTCCCCATCCCGACGCCGCCACCTCCCATAGGCGGCGCCCGGCTCGACGGCTCCGCTGTCTGCCCGCCCTTCTCCGGCAACCTCCCTCTCTCTTTCTGCATCCCCGGCTCCACGCAAACTGCAAGCGTCGGCTGTCGAGCGCTGCCGCGCCGGAGGCTCGCCACTGGCCTCGGCGCTACCCTTGCCCCACCCCTCCGCCGCCGCTGTTTCTCTCGCCACTGGCCTCGACGCCGCCCTCACCCTACCCCTCCGCTGCATTCATCCTCCCCGCGCGCCTGCATCCCGCGGGGATCTGCTGCAGGCCGGCCGCTGGCGAGCGGCGGCACTAGTGCGCATGGAGGGTAGTTGGGTTAGAGTAGACGATACGAAGGATGACGAGTGCGAAAGAATGAGATATAAAATAGAGAAACTTAATTATCAGACTGAAATATTATCTCTACTACTAAAAAAGAATGAAAGTAAGACCAAAAATTGGTACGTCGTTTTTTCTCTCCGCCCGTGCGTCCCCCACGCGGCATCCGCTTTCCGCTCAACACCCGCATCCTCGCGGGATTGATTTTTGCCGTTGATTAGAGATAAACGAACCGTCCGTCCGCCCCCGGGCTTTGCAACTCCGCGTCTCCACACATCCACCTGATTTACCCTAAACCCCCGATCCCATACACCGTCGCACTACCTCCAAACCTAACCTAGGTTCATCTCCTATCCGTCCCAAATCGTGGCGGCTGCTGCCGGTTCCCGCCGATCTCGTACGACCCCCGCCTCCGCTGCCTCGAATCCAGTCAGTGCCGCTGTCGTGGCCTCCATTGCGCAGACCAAGTAAACCTTCGCCTCCATCATGGCGCCGTCATCGACTAGCACGCAGATCGGCGTCGTGGTCGTATCTAGCACGCAGACCGGTGCCATCGTCATCGACTCCAGCATGCACATCCACGTCGTCAACACCGCGGCCGTCTCCAACACGACGACCAGAGATGCCTTTGTGTCCAGCACCAACACGGTTGCACGCGATGTCATCTCCTCCAATCTACCTCTTTGGCCTCCAATCCATCCCTTTGGTACGACCATTGCATCTGTTGTCATCACATATGATTAATTGTTAGCACTGATGTTGTGCAAATTGTTGCATTCATGATTGGAAAGAAATCCACATTGATGTCGCCATCGCCTCTGCCTCACCTCCGAGCATACGCCGCCATCGCCAAAACTATGCGCCGCCATCTCTAAAAGCCCGACCAGTGCTGCCATCACCTCCTCAAAACTGACGGAGGAGCAAAACCCATTCTTCAGTTCATCATGCCTGCATGATTATTTGACATCAATTTTTTAATTTTTTGAGTGCAGCCTACGAGGTGTCTTGTGCGAGCCATACCTGGAGACCAACATAGACATCCTCTGCAAATCAGCCAGGTTGGTGATGAATCCTCTCTACAAAGTAACAATAGTTTTCATTAGCACAAGTCCAATTTTGGTAAACATTATGCATTACCGTGTTATATACTTTTTCATATATACAAATCAAAAAAATTATATTAAGTGACATGCTTGCGAGAATGTGTCTTTGAAGCAGGCTGAAGTAAACATTTGCCAAGTGATTCATACGTATGGCAAGTACGATCGATCTAATGTCACAGAAGTAAAGGTATGCCTTGGATGGACAAATCTATCTGTTGTAATTACCAATAACAATCAGTACATTTAGAAACTAAAGCATGTTAATTTGATCTCATCTACCCTCTTTTGACTAATTTCTTTTAGTTGTTCAACAGCCTGAAATATAAACTAATTAATTTGAAACACATGAGGTAGTGCAGGAGAAACATGTTAATTTGAAACAGTGCAGAACTTATTATCTCTTGGATTAGTTGACGTGTCAACAAGATTTAACAATCAACAAGATGAACATTATATCAGCAACAATGATCAATAAGATTACAACATATTACATACCAGTGCCACATCTTGGATTAGTTTTAGTGTTGACAAGATTGGATTGGACTAGATCTCACTGCAACAAACTGAAATCAAGAAAAGAAAACACTGAAATCAGTTATTTGATGATGAGAAAAACCTGAGCAATATCACCACATCGCAGTCAATCCTCTGAATTTTTTTATCAGGCATAGTATTAGGATATGACTTCTTGTCAAGAAAATGTTGGCCATTGCAAGTCCCTAAAGTTAATAAACATCAGTATTATTTACAAATCAATCAGATTCAGACTTCATTTGTCATTTGCCAAATTAGTAACCATTACTTACTGTAGGTAAAAGGAAGCCTACGAGGTGTTCTGTGCTTGGAGTCATACGGTCATACCTGGAAATCAACATGGACGTTCTCTGTGACCATTGCGATGCTGGTGATGAATCCTCTCTGCAAAGTAATAGTACTTTTGATTATCATTTGTTCTATTTTAGTTTATGGAGAACACATCGCTCATTGTTTTGTTTCAGGAAGAACCAATGGCTCACATTGGAATGTGATGGAGACGTGGAGTGGAGCACTGGTCCTGGCAGCACCGCATTGCCATCCGTGACCACGATAAAAATCTGATCAGATGGCAACCTTGACGTCCTTTGCAACCATCAAAAGGTTGGTGACAAATCCTCTCTATATAAGTAACAGTACTTTCAATAATCATTTGTAGTCAGACATTATAATACTACAAACTAATATTATAGAACAACCAAAAGATGAACTGTACAATGTTAGCTAATTACAATGTTGCATAAGCGAACATAAGCATGTAAACTGTACACGTTTGAGTAAGGTATGATTCTATGAGATTCTTCCACAAGGCAAAACAAATTGTTGGATTAATAATGTACCAAAAAAAACAACAGATGCATAGCAGTGAGATAAAGAAACATCATCCTGAGGACTCTCACAAGCCACACAGTACTACATAAATTTGTTCACTTAAATTATTTTATTTCAGAAATACAAGGCGTTAGCATATTTACCACTTATTAGATCCTTCCATTTCTGTACAGGGTCCTTCAAAGCTGCATTAGCTCCTTGAAGCAATAGCAGGATAACAAGCATCAATGATAAGAGCTCCAAAATGATTGGGAGGGGCACCCTGCATTACGAAATAGATCGATGTAAATATGGAAGAGTTGTGCTTGAGAAGAGAAAGCATAATGCACAGAGAATTTCAGGTGATAATTTCACAGGTATGGATGTACTCCAAATGACTGCAAGTTGCATCTGCTGAAACATCCATGTTTTTGAGTGACTCTGACAATGTATGCACTATGGTACACCTTCCTTTCTAATGACATTATCTTTGATTTTTATGTAGAAATTTTCTACCAATGCAACAATTTAAGATTGCTTCCTTTAATTGTTTTTTAGAATGCATTTTTGTTGTATTCTAACAAAATATGAGTATTCCTACGGTTATAACAAATGGATGCTGCTACTTGCTATGTTCTGTGTGCAAAATGAGAATCACTGATAAAAAGATTAAGATATTATTGTTTGCACATATATCTCCATCGCAATGCATACAATTTCCAAGAGTTCATGTTACTTACATTGGTGTGGTAGCGTCGAGGACATGAGTCAGTGGCACTCGAGCACTAGAACAGCAGCGACGCGCGGACCTTTTCGGTGATAATATCCCTAGATTCCAAGTTCATCTTTAGCAATCTTAAAAGATACTTCCCAACAAGGCGGCACTCCTATAGGTTTATAGGGTCTTCAGCAAGGGTTGGATAACATATACAGAAGTAAACATCCTACATCTACAACAAGATAGTATAAGGAACTGTTCAGAGTCCAAAATTAACCGGCCGACACTTAGCTATTATCAGCCCATGGGTAATCACCCAATAGTGGCATCTCAGGTGAAGTTTTAAGTCATGATTCAAGATCTCTCTGAAGCATTGTTGCTTTTATTAAAGGTAAGTAAGAATAAAATTCTGTACATCAGTAGGCCA
Organism: Cenchrus fungigraminus; assembly: GCA_036936925.1. Classification (NCBI taxonomy): domain Eukaryota; kingdom Viridiplantae; phylum Streptophyta; class Magnoliopsida; order Poales; family Poaceae; genus Cenchrus; species Cenchrus fungigraminus. The sequence goes on along the minus strand of CM072779.1, from coordinate 25,366,501 downwards.
GTTACCATAGCTCATCGAGCAGAACTTGACACCAGGACCAACTCGTTTGCACTCCACACCTTGAGGAACCATCTAGCATCAAATTTAGAATTGAGAAATTAATCATTGAAATTAAAACATGGGTTAGTGTGCCCAGATCGCATCAATTCAGGGCGTTTGCAGGTGCGAGGCTCTGCAAGTGCGGGCTGACCTGGAAGCGGGAGGCGACGCCGACGAGGATGGGCAGGCCGCGAACGAGTGGTGCTTCGGACCCAACCCTCCACCCACGCCTCAATGGAAAGCGGCGCTGAGAAGGCTCCCAAGGGAAGCCGACGTCATCTGCGCGTAGTGGGCACCTGCTGCAGTGTCAGCGGCCGAGGCTCGGGGCGGCAGCACGGAGCTGAGGTTGAGAAGAAGCCTGGAGCTCGGGCTCCTGCCCCCTGCTACCCGGAGCTCAAGCCTGCGAGCTTCGACTTCCCGCTCCGCCTCGTGGAACTCCCCATCCATGACGGCACTGATCTCCTCCTACCGCCGCCGACGCCTCCGCCCGGAGCTCCGCCGCGGCCGCCCGGATCTATACCCCTGCCCCTCGGATCTCCCCTGCGCGCGCAGCAGTGAAGAGAGACGGGGGGAGGCTGCAGCAGTTGCAGAGCGAGCGGTGGGGAGAGCTTCGGCAAGGCAGGAACAACTGTGTTGCATGGATTGGAGCGCGAGGCAAACAGGTGGCCACCAAGCTAGCTAGCAAAGTACTCCGTACTCCGTAGAATTTTTTTTTATTTTTTTATTTTCGAAAAATAAATGGACCAACCAAAAATTTCGAGAAATATACATCTGCCGCCGTACCCCACGGTGGCAGGTACCTGCCGCCGTGCCCCACGGCGTTAAGTCCCTGCCGCCGTGGGGTACGGCGGCAGGAGAGAACCTCTGGCGGCAGGTCCGCGTGGCACGGCGGCAGGCCCCTGCCGCCGTGCCACATGGCGGTAAGGTTATTTTTATTTTTCTTTTTAAAATTTTTCATTTTTAAAACACTTTTAACTTTTTTTAAAACACAACAAACTGATAAATGTAAGCATAATCACAAGATCATATCATAATCAATGAGTAGATGCAAATAGTTTATACAAAATCATGGTAAAAATACTACTACATCTAAATGCGCCGGTGCCTCTTCGGCCTAACAGCTCTAGCGCCAGCCCAGGTGTGGTCCCGGGCGTACGTCCAGGGGTCAGGTGGCCTGACCACCCGCGGTCCGAGCTGGTCGGGAGACGGTGTCGCCATGGCCGCCTGCGACGAGCCTGCAGCATCCGGTGTCCCTCTGCCGACCGGTGTCGCTCCGCCGGCCGGTGTCGCTCCGCCCGCCGGTGTCCCTCCGCCAGCCAACGACGACCCTGCACCAGCCGGTGTCGCTCCGCCGGCCACCGGGGTCGCTCCGCCCACTGGCTGTGTCTGCTGAGTCCCAACAGGCGGTGCCTGTGTGAACTGTGACGTGCCAAGCTCCTCGGCCTGCGGGGCATCCATGGCCGCGAGAATGTCGCCGTACCCAAACTCATCCCAGCCCAGGTGCTTGTCAGGAGTCTCGACGGTGGTCACGTCGAAACCGGCTGCAACGAATAGTATTAGTTCTCCAAAACGTATCGTACTTAACGAATTTTACTGTAAAGTTAAGGTCGTTACCAGGCTGGAACATAGGTGGAGTGGACGAGGAAGGAATATCTGCCGTCGCAAACTGAAAGACCGGCGGTCTGAAACCTCCTAGCGGAAAGATCGGCGCTCTAGGTGCCGTCGTCTCCGGCTGTCGAGGCCCGGCTGTCGGAAAGAGCGGCGGTCGCCCTGTACGATTAGAATATATTATAACACAAACACACAACAATTCCGTGCATTAGTTGAAAATAAGGTCCACTGAAAGTACCTGCGCCGGGGGAAACAAACGGGCGCTGCACGTAGGTGTGGGGGCCCTGCGCCTGTGGCTGCTGCTGTGCCATCGGAGCCGAGAAGGCGCCGGCAAAGGTGGAAGGCGCCTGCTGCGAAGCCGCTGTCGAGGCGGAGCTCGAGGACGACGCTGGGTGGCGCGGAAGAAGAGGAATCTCTGCGGCCCCCGGCGTAGTTCACGACGGCGGAGTACCTCGTGGCAGCATCGAGGATCCTGTCGTACGTGCCCTGGTGCCGGTGAGGCCCCCAGGTAAAACACTGCTCCCTCGCGAACGCTGCGAGCCGCACGATCTCAGCAAGCACGTCGTGCTGCTCACAAAATTAGTAACACATGTTATAATGAAAAGTCATATGAATTAAATATGTTTGCAGTATCGTAGCTTACCGCTGTGTCGGCGGTCTGGTCTCGGCGCACCGGGTACGTGGCGTCCGGCAGGAGCCTGTCGTGGTCCGGGACCGATGACCGGGTACGAATTATGTGAATTAAAACTATTTTTTAACAATTTTATATTAATTTAATCTGATTATTGGAATTATAAACTATTTCTACGCATTTTAAATCAATTTAAACGAATAAATTGAATTATAACTATTTTCTAGGAATTTTATTTCAAATATAACCATTTCTAAAATTACTAAAGTAACTAAACTAACTAAACTAAACTACACTAACTAGACTAAACCAAACTAAACTACACTAATTAACTAAACTACACTAAAGTTAGAAACATACCTTAGTCAAAAGTGCTCCGAAGGGTTGAAAGCCGAAGATTTAGAGGAGAGAGTGAGGGAGGGAGGAGGGGGTGGCGGCAGCCGTCGCCCCCTTATGTAGAGGTGACGCTGCCGCCGTACCCCTGCCCCACGGCGGTAGGGCTCCTGCCGCCGTGGGGTACAACGGTAGGAAGCTGGCCCCACCTGGCAGGTCAGCCGACCGTTGGCAGCACCCCTACCGCCGTGCCCCACGGCGGCAGGAACTCCTGCCGTTGTGGGGTACGGCAGCAGATGTATATTTCTCAAATTTTTTGATTCATCTATTTATTTTTCGAAAATCAAAGAAAAATATATATATAAAAAAATTCTACTCCGTAGGAAGGGGAAGAAGGCGATATCTACGGGTGGAACACCCGGAGTCCAGAGACGTACTCCTACCGTGTGTTTGGTTGGGGGTCGAGATGGGTTGGGACGGAGCGAACCCGCTCCCTAGGTGTTTGGATGGAGATGAAGTGGGTTGGGTTGGCTCCAGACGAGAATATTCCTTTTAGATCCGGGTTCGCTCCCACCCCCAAAATTCGGCGGACGAGTCCGCTCCGCTCCGCGCTGACGGTCGCGTCGGTCTCCCGTCTCCCTCCCGTCTATCTCTCTCCGGCAGCGGAACTCGCGTGCGTGAGGGCGGCGGCGGCGGCAGAGCTCGCGCGACGGCGCTGGAGCTGTAGATGCAGTGACGCTGGAGATGGAGATGCGGCGGCGCTAGCGCAGGAGATGCGGCGGTGCTGGAGCTGAAGATGCGGCGGGGCTGGAGCTCGAGATGTGGCAGGCGGTGGAGCTCGCGCGATGGCGGTGAAGCTTGCGCGGGCGCCGAGGCCGGCATAGGTCGCGCGGCGGCTGTGCCCGCTACAGCTCGCGTCGGGGTCGGCGGAGGGCGCGCGCGGCGGCTGCGTCCGCTGTAGCTCGCGCCGGCTTGCCCCCAAGCACCTGCGGCGGAGGCCCGCCGCGCGGCCGCCCGCCGGAGGAGATCGGAGGAGGCGGCCGCCCGTCGCGCTCAGCCCCGGTGTCCTCCTCGTCGCGCGGATCCAGCAACGTTGACCTCGAGCTCCACCATGGCGCGTGGGAGATGGACGGGATGAGGATGAAGAAGGAGGCTTTGTATGACACGTGGGACCCACTAACGGAGTGAAACTGACATCCATTCCATATCCTTGTTCCACCAACCAAACAAAAAACGAGGATCGGAGTCAACCCAATCCAGTCTTTCCAACCAAACATGAAGAGAGTTGGAGCCATCCCAAAAATGAGGGTCAGAGCCAACCCAACCCATCGAACCCGGAACCAAACACACGGCTACAGAGTACACAGAAAATACGGAGTAGTTAGAATTAACTGAACTGAATTAGTATTTGAGTTCGGTCAACTCTCTCGTGTGTAGAAAAGATTATGTAGAGTCCTTTTTAACTTGTAGAAATTTATTATAGCAATTGTAAATTGAAGATTAAAAGAACTAAATATGATCTAATTAATAAAAACACTTACATGCATGGATGAGTTAATTATGCTTAATAGATTTGTTTCGCAATTTCATCCGGGGTTATGAAATGAGTTTTGTTGTTAATCCACTTTTAATACTCATAATCAGTGTTCGGCCCTGAAGATTCTACTAAAGTTGCTTAATTGTAACTCTCTTTTTTTAAAATGAGCTACCTCTGTCGTACTTCCTCCCTATCAAAATACTTATCGCTACTGAGTTTTTTTCTACAATTTTGACCATTCAAAAAAATCTGCAAATAATATCTATTTTGTTTGCTACATACTTTATTATTGTTGGTATTTTAAACTTGACTTACCTTTTTTACATATTTGTAATAATTTTTTGAATAAGACGAATGGTCGAAGTTGTAAGAAACGGTCAACATCGACAAATATTTCGATACAGAAGGAGTAGATATACAGAGTAATCTCCGAAACGATCTCGAGTCTCACTCCGTTTCAAGACCTCACCAGCATAGGAGTAGGAGATTTATGGAACACGAACACGGAACACGAACTACACAGGCATTGTTGAAAACTGTGCATGCCACATCATGAAAGGTAGTCGCTATTCCAGTGATAGCAAGTACACTTTGTATGAATTAAAGTTAAATTGTGGACACATTTTTAGTCTAATTGACAAGCATATTATTTTGTCACTTGTATTGTATTTTTCAAATTTAATCATAAAATATTTTTATTGTTTTGCATATACTTTTGGAAATAGCTATTATTTTTATTAAAATTTCGTACGCCCGTAGCGATGCACGGGTACTATTTCCTAGTGTTTTAAAGAAGAATTGAGTCCGGATAGTCTAAATCGCTCCCACCCCCAAAACAAAAACGTAGCAGCGCACGCGTAGAGAAAGAAAGGGAGATCGATCGATCGCCGGGGAAGGATCGTCGATGGCGACCTCGATCTCTTGCAGCCACGACGGCCACTACGTGGTGTCGTTCGACGAGGACGACATCCACACGACGCTCGCGGACTCGGGCGACGTGGTGGACGCGTGGCTAGGCGAGATCTACTGCGTCCACCGCCGCCGCCTCCACCACCTCGTCGTCGGCCTGGACGTCGAGTGGCGCCCTCCCTCCTCCTACTACGGCTACTACTACAAGTGCGCTCCCCCCGTCGCGCTGCTGCAGATCTGCGTCGGTCGCCGCTGCCTCGTGTTCCAGATCCTCCACGCCGACTACATCCCGGACTCGCTCTTCGACTTCTTCGCCGACGACCGCTTCACCTTCGTCGGCGTCGGGGTCCACGACGACCTCGCCAAGCTGCAGGCCGGGTACGGGCTGGAGGCGGCGTGCGCGGAGGACTTGCGCGCCCTCGCCGCCGCCGAGCTCGGGAACCCCGCGCTGCGCTCGGCCGGGCTCCAGGCGCTGGTGTGGGAGGTGATGGGCGTCCAGATGGAGAAGCCGCACCGCGTGCGCGTCAGCGCCTGGGACGCGCGCAACCTCTCGTTCGACCAGCTCAAGTACGCCTGCGTCGACGCCTTCGCGTCCTTCGAGGTTGGCCGGAGGTTCTACGACGGCGACTATTAGTGTCAGTTCGAATTTACATGCTCTACTTTGTCATTAGGCGTCCCTCTGCCTCCCAGTTATCGTTGCTGTTTGACTTTTTTAGTCCGCAGTTACTATCGTGAAGTCGGTTTACAGTTCTATTTGAAAATGTACTCTTCCTTGCGTGGATTTTTGGGGTGTTTGAATCCCATGATTACAAGGAATTAGCGAAAAGTATTATTTACTTATTACATTCATCACACCTTCTCTAAAACATTATTCTAATATTATTTATTTGTAACTTTATTATTTCTTTTCACCCAAGTGAACGAGCTCGGAGTCAAATAGTGAGCTATTTCAGAACTATTTACATACAACTAATTCACTCTAAAAATTATTCTCTACTAATTGAAGTTATTTGAAGTGAAGCCCAAATAATTTTTTTGACTTGTTCTCCAAATACCTTTTTACTAAAAACTTTATATTTATACTAGACCGGAAAAGGAAAGTGGTAATAACTATTATCTGAGTTAAAAAAAGACCTCATTTAATATGGCATGGTTGTGCTGCGGTGGAGCGGCTTTATTTTGACTTTGATAGAACAACTTATCTTGAATTCTTGATTATCTCAAATGGATAAAAAGTTAAAATGTGAATTCTTGATTATCTCACATGGATAAAAAGTTAAAATGCACATAGTAGGCTTTTTATTATTATTTCTTTGACTTTCTCCTCCACCACGTGACCCAACGCCGCTTCCTCGTCGGTTGGCTGGTGGCTAATATAATTAAGATCTGTTTGGGACTGCTCCACCCTAGTTTTTCTACCTCTGTCTACCAACTCCACCATGAAGTAGCTCTATTGCAGAGTTTTTGAGCAAATGTCATGTTTGGCATGCAACCTAGCTCCAACTCCAGAAACACAAAGTTTGTCTCAGAAAGATCTAATATGCCCTTGATTAATGGACCCGCATGTGAGTCTCTCTTTTCCCCTCCTCCCTTCTCCTCCTTCACCCCTTTTCCTCTGCTCACCGCCGGCAAGAGCCCCGCCGGGGGAGGGGGCGGTTGGAGGGGCCTCCCAGCGCAAACGCGCACGACCTCCTCGGTCTGCAGCGGGAGACAGCGGCAGGAAAAGAACGCGGCGGCGGCGGGCACGACCTCCGTAGCGAGGTAGGAAGCATGGCCGCGGCGTGGGCAAGCACGACGGCGACGGGGGGGGGGGGGGGGCGTTGCGAGCAGTAGGGAGAGCGAGCACGCGACGCACTAGCGAGGAGCCGAGGGCGGCGGCGGCGGCTGCTGCAGTGGAATTCTCCGCATTGAGCTTGAGGACCTCGCCGCGGGGAACCTTCTGCTCGAGGCCGTCGGCGGCGCCACGGGGCTCGGTCGCTCCTGGGCCTCCTACCTCGCCGCCCTCATCAGTCGCGACAGCGATGCGCTCGTCCTCTGCGCCACCTCCGCCCTAGCCATCTCCGGCGCGCACCTCTGGGGCCGGGAGCGGCGGTCCATAGCGGCGGGGTCGAGAGGGGCTGGCGGCCGATCCATCTCCGACGCAAGCCGCAAGGGCTGGGCGCACGCGTGGTGCTCCCACGGCGAACAGGGTCGTGCAGCCCCGGGGGCGGCGCCACTGCTCGGCGACGGGAGCTCTTGCGTGTGGAAAAGAAGCGTCGGTGCGGGGAGATAAAAGAAAACGAATCAATTTGTTGTGTAATGGGTGGCAGTTGTGGGTTAATACCTCCCAACTCCATGAGGATATATGAACCTTTCATTTCTGGATACCTCTTGAGGAGCTTCTTAAAAAACGTGGAGTTGAATTTCAGCTCCATCTTTTTCTTGGAGTAGAGTTTTGGAAGTTGGAACTGTTTGGCTTTATACTTTGGAAGCAGAGTTGTAGAAAGTAGAGCAAAGCAGTCCCAAACATGCTCTTAATACTGATTTGTTAAAAAATAATGTTGGCTGGTAACTGATAAGCCGTCGAACACAATGTCTGTCGATCCGTCATCCGTGCCCTTTTGGTAGAGCTTGACAAGAAGCCACTTCTCACTATCGCGCGTTCCTGTCCGTGCCCTCTTGGTAGAGCTTGACAAGAAAGCCGGTGGTGAAGCCCGACCAAAGGAGTATTCGTTAATGGCCTGTTTGGCAGTCTAGTAATTTTTTGAACCTGTAATTGATTTACAGGTGTAAAACCTTGTGCACAAAGAATACAGGTGTTTCTTTTCACCCTTGGAAATAGCTGTTTGGGTAAAGGAGAAATCCAGCACACTGATTTACAGGCCACGTTGGTCTAACTAGTTTCTAGCCTCAACGCTTTGCTGCATACGAGTTTGTCTAGACTTTGTGTTTACTTTTGAATAGAATATGCAAACAACAATAACCAAAGACAGCAAACTGAGAGTGAACCACCATGCATGATGCGTTGAAATTTTAAAACAAAGAATGAAATTGGAGCTCAAAGCTGACATATACCATATCTAGCCTCAAACAAGAGCTAGAAAAGTTCATATAAATAATATTACTCTCAAACAGAGATACAAGAACATAAATACAAATTTTATGACTGCCATACAAGAACGACCATGAGAACAAATTTTAAAGAAGGCAGCAACAGATTGCAAGATTTAGATCCAAAGCCAGGGGACAAACTCATCACCACATGGAGCTTATGTGCAATGTTTTTGAAACTATCCACCAGTACATGAAAAAATGGCTAATGCCTTCCACATCATGTTCAAACACAGGAAAGATAAGGTAGCGTCTCAACAATATTGTCTATGTAGAAACACATCAATATGAACTAGAAAGTGCACATAAATAATAGTACTCCAAGCTGAGATACAAGGACAAAAATAAAATGATATTTTGAAATCTCTGTTCTGGTTCTTCAAGTACCAAGAAAAAAACAAATAGATGATACTTTTTAACTCAGCTTTGGTACTAAAAACCAACAGAGTACTTGAATGTTCTAAACTCAAAACCATATTAACTGCCAATAAATATATCATATGGATGACGCATAATCAAGCACTTGGTAATCAGTTAATGAACACTCTTGAATTTTTTTCCCAAGCTCCTTGACAGATTTAGAGCCACTAACCTGCAACAAAAATTATAAAATTGGGTCAGAAATATGTTATAAACATGGTGTGCTTGTGAAACATTACACATAGTAGTTTAAAACTAGGTCCGAATATGTATTTCTTCAATTTAGAAGTACAAAGCTTAACATCCATACAATAGGTTAATGCATGCAAAGGAAGCACTTGCCATAATATGAAATGGAAGAAACAAAGCATGCATTGCAGGAAGTTCTCAGTGAAATTAATTTGGAAACCACAACTTACTTGATGTTGATTGATTTTCAAACTTGCTAACTTCTCGTTTCAGCCACATACCACGGAGTCTTGGTTCATAGCCTAGAAATAATTGTCGATTTAATACATCCTTGAAAACATCTGAGGCTCCTATTTTTATCTCATCTGACACATCATCTATGTCCTTCAACACTGCCAAGCATCTTGTGATTGAAAACTCTTCCCCTTGTTTTTTCACCATCTCTTTAGCTGCAACTTGCTCCTTTCTCAAGCTTACAAATTCTGATAAAGATTCTTCAATACGTGGGACTTGTTTTCTATCATTTCTATTCTTTGACCTTCCTTTGTTTGACCCAATTGTTACAGATCTTGAACTTGTATTCTCATCACTTTGGTTTCCTACATCTTCATCATCATTATCTGTCAGGTCAATATGTTCTGAGCCTTCTACCATTGGGTGAGATACTTTCTTATGCCTTTTATATGGTACATGCTCATTCTCCACATTAGTGATTCCAAAATCTTCAGCTCTTTTTGGAGAACTCATTCCAAGATCATCACCTGCAATAGGACGACCTCTAAGATTGCTCCCTGTAGTCCAAGGTTTCTGTTTACTTAAGTCCAAAACTGTACTTTGAGCTCTCTCTGCTTCTACAGTTTTACTTGTGGTATGTCTTGGTTTGCTAGAAGTAAAGCAATACTTCCTTTCAGCAAGTTGCCCTATTAAGACATAAAGTTAGCCTCAAAAAACAAACTGTTTATGATCAGTACCGACTTTAAATAGAGGAAATATAGTCGCTGGTCTTACCTTCATACAACATGTCCAAGGAGTCATATAAGGGAAAGCTCTTATTTTCATACCTCCCTAACTTTTGATCCTCCTGTCAAATTTATTAAGAGATCAGAGTTAATTGTGTGAAATCTTGCGAGTCATAAAAAGGCTCTGAATCAAACTAACTTACTTCTTTTATCTCATCCCAAATTTCATCAGTTGTGTTAATCATTGACGCGTCGTGTTTCCAATTAACACCACTTTTCCTAAGAATGGACCTGATGGCTTTATACTCCTTCTTCAACTGCGCCTCCTTATCTTGAATCTGTGATTTCGTGAATCTTGCTTCTGGAAATTGTTGACCGAGGACCAACCATTCTGTCCACGATAATGAGAAGTTTTGTACTGACTAAGTACATCAACAAGCCCCTTTTCATATTTAGAGCTCCACTTTGCCCTCTGTGCCATCAGTTCTGAGATGAACCATTAAACACACAATTGAGAATAATAAAAATTATATTGTCAGTATATCATAAACTGTACATATAATAATAGTTGTACTCTCAATAACACAATTGAATATTGTAATTGATACAAAAAGTTTCAGAGTTACAAGATTCTAGATCTGCTATGTTTCAATAATTATTATAAAGTAAGATAGTACAAGATATATATAATAATTAATAGTACAAATATCATAAGCTATTAATATCATCTAGCTACTCTTCTTTGCCCCCTTCGTCTCCTAGTTCTTTCATAATCTGCCCACATCCTTTTAGCGATATCATCTCTCATTGCATTGCCTTCGTTTCTTTGACCGCTCACTTGTGTCACGGCTTCTTCTTCTTCTTCATCATCATCATCAGGAAGTAGCACATATTTGCGAGGATCAATTAGAGGTTTTTGACTGCTTAACCACCCTTCATCACCATTGTGGCTTCGGATTATATTATGCAACACAACAACAACTGCTGGGATTTTCACTTGAGTTTCAATGGGATAGTATGTGGCAACCTTTAAGATAGGAAATCTCATCTTTAAGATGCCAATGGCACGCTCTATGTGATTGCAAAGGCGAGCATTACGAAGATTGAATAATTCTTTGTAGTCTCTTAGACGGCTATTGCTTCCCCCATGGTCTTTGAGATGGTAACGTACTCCACGGTATGGTGCTAGAAAGCATGGAGTGTTTGCATAACCTCCATCAACTAGATAGTACTTGCCGGTGGGCACTTGAAATCCAGATCTAATGACAGAATTCAAAACCCCTGCATCTGATGCAGAACCTTAACATCCAGTAGAAACATATACAAAATTCAGGTCAAAATCACAAGCAAGCATCACATTTTGAGATAGAGTTCCTTTTCTATTCCGATATGGTGTTGCCTCACTCCCGCGTATTGTGATTGGGACATGAGTCCCATCTATAGCTCCTAAACAGTTCTGCAAGAGGAATGCTATTACTAATTGAGATATGTAACAAATGTGTAGAATTTAAAACTGTAAAACTATGTGTTATATCTACCTGAAAGTAAGGTGCAAATTGTGGATCAGATTGTATTTTCCAATGTGTGTCGGCTGATAGAGGCTTCACGAAATCAAATGCCAATGAGGTAATTGCATTGAAGCATGAGGCAATATGCATATGTATTGTTTCTCCACTATGCTGAAACCTATCACACAATGCAGTAAAACTTGCATTTCGAGCCAGCATGTACATGAACATTGCAAGTTGTTCTTCTACAATGACCCCTCTTGTGCTCCACAAAAGTTTTCTTGAACTAAGATAATCTGAAAGTGCTTTGAAAATTCGTGGCTCCATTCGAAGATTATGATAAGATCGGCGCTTATGGCCCTCAAGAAGTTCACTTGTATATTCTGCGCCACTAAGCTTCGAAGTATGACATGGGGTTTTGGTTTTGGTTTTGGTAGAAGCTACTAGTGCTGGAATAATGAGCATCATAAATTCATCGTCTTCCTCCTCAGAATCAGTTTCGGTCCTTATGTCATCTTCCATATCCATTGGTTGAATGTATCTACTAGCACCCAAGAACATAATAATTAAATGAGGCATTGCTATTTAGTTTTGATCTCAATACACAACAATTCATAGGCTACTATGAAAATGAGCACTAACACACTGAATGAAACACACAAGTCACCAAAGGCAAGCAACAACAGCACTACAGAATGTCAAGGGGCCAGAGCAGTCTGCATATGGATTAATCGTACCAAGCTGTTAGCTGTGCACGTGTCTCAAAAAAAACTGCTAGCTGGGCACAACATGATGCATAGTAATATAGTATCGATGTTCATGAATCATGTGGAATCGCTTGTCCCCTTTCTCAGATTACCAAGGGCAGCATCCGGTCACCTGCTGAACTTACTGCTTAAAAAATCATTTGCATATCTGAAAGCTGGACATACTTTGGCATGAATTTTGATGATTTTGGAGGGCAGCTAGCAACTGCAGCTGGTGGTTTGAATTTGAACCTGACAATGGAAAAAAAAAGAAAGAAAGCAGGGGAATGGCCGTGTGGTCCTAGCTTGACTCTGATAAATTTTACATACCCCAGCACATGCATGCAAGCAAAAGAAATACTGATGGATGACTGGCAGGTATGCCGGAGCTTGCCGGTCAACGCGCGAGGAAGTCATTCATCATCAGAAGCTCAAAAAACAACACGATGCTCGATCTTGTTTCCCTTGATGTTGCATACTACTTGGAGCTACGGACTACTACGGCCATGTACGAGATTACCGCAAGATTTAAAGCATTCATTCATTTATCAAATGGCATGCATCATGTACAGTTTCATTCTTATAGCTCACGTACATGGAGATCAGAAGTGTGGTGGTAGGTTACCTGAAATTGGGAGGTAATGGGGGTGGAAGGGAGATGAGACGCCGCTGATTCACTCGCCGTGGACGTGGATCTGCTAGCCGTCGTAGTGGAGCTGCTCGCCGTCGTAGTGGAGCTGTTCGGCAGCAGCGGGGCAGGGAGCTCGCCGGCGCCCTCGGACCGGCTGGAAGCGGGAGATGCCCTGATAGCTCTTGGAGATCCTCGACGCTGGAGCGGAACTCGCTGCGAGGAGGAGGAGGCCGCCGCCACCGTCGGGAACTCCGGATCGACCTCCTGCCGCCGCCGTCAGGAGACTCGCGAGTCGCGAGGGGGGCACGACCGCGTGACGATGCCCCCGATTCTTGTCGTTTTTTTAGTCGGGCTGGAGGAGGTGTTTTTTATTTTCCGCCGGTTTTGGTCCGAAACGGAGGTAAACATTGTGGGCTCACCGGTCTTCCAAGCAGCAATTCCGGCCCGCATCGGAAAAACTTCTGGAGCTGTAATTTACAGAGGTTTTAGCCTAAATACCTGCCTTCCAAACAGGGGGAAAATGTTCGGTAATGCTTCATGAGGACGTCCGGCGTCGTGGAAAAAATCGGACGCGGGCCCCACGACTGTACCTTATCTCTTCACACGGTTTCCACCCCGCCTCTCATTCCCGTCCACCCAAAATATCTAGCTGCGCAAGTGCTCCTCCTTCACCCAGCCGGTTCCTTCGTACTCCACCGTCTCTCCTGGCGCGCGCTGCCGCTGGCCGTTCGGTCGCCGGAGGAGCTGCTCCTCGCAGCCAGGAGCGCGGTCGGGTGCGAGCTGCTGCTCCCCTCCACAACCGAAGGCGCAGCTGGGCACGCGAGCGACGGAGCTCGTCGGCGGCGAGGTCGTCCGCGAGCCGCCGCTCCCTCCATGGCAAGTGGCACGGTCAGGCGCGAGTTACCGCTCCTGAAGCCCCCGGGCGGAGCACGTCGGCGGGTGGCCGGTCGCGGGCTGCCGCTCCCCACGCCGGCCGCTAGAGGAGCTCCGAGCGGTGTTTATGGCAAGCAGTAATAAGGAAGTTTGGTGCATTTTGAAAGCGTATGTTTAAGATGTTTCAGAAGGATGTTGCAATTAGTTTATGCGGATGTTGTAAAAATAGATCCAGATGTTTCAATGTTGCGGATATTGATTCTCACTACCGTAATGTTTGATTCTCGATGTTGAAAATGTTTTTGAATGTTACAGATGTTGTTTCGAATGTTGCGGATGTTGTTTTCGAATGTTGCGAAATTTTTTCTTAATGTTGCACGTAACATGACTGATGTGGCGACGAGATTTTTTTGTTACAGCACTTTTCTAGTGCTACAGTGTTTTGATTTGACGACTAATCTGTTTTAATCTGACGATTCTGCATGTTTCCGGAGGCCCGCGTCCCTCCGGACTTACGGACGCCAGCCAGCCCGAAAAAAGTTTACGCACCAATAACTACTGTTTTGTGCTAACAATACACTTACGGTCATGTATTTGTGATATAACACACGGGATGAAAAAACAAAATGATTTCAACAGCTGTCGCTCTTCAAGTCATCATTATATTGCTCTTCGTGCTCTTCCATAATATAAGATGCTTTTTAATTCTCAAATTAAAATATTTTTCTGACTTTATGTAGCGTCTATTTAATTTAAATTCACTATACATAAATAGAGAAGTATGAGTTAGAACGAAAATAGAATATCATATACTCCGTCTGTCCTGAAATCTAAGGCATTCCAGGATTCAAAATTTCTCCTCAAATATAAGACGTTCTAAGCGTTTTTGGCAAGTACTCGATCAACTCGATTAAAAACTTACCAAATATTTTCCTTGTTTATAGAAAAACTTGTCTTGTTTTACCATTTGTGCTAAGTTTATATGAGATATTTGCCCACTTTCTTAATCGGAAAAAGTCTACATCACCCCTCAACTATGAGGGTATACTACATAACCCCCAACCTATGAAACGGTCTATATTACCCCCTGAACTTTTCAAAACAGGTCAATTTACCCTCTATCACAATTTTGAAAAATCATAATAAATCACAAAAAAATCATAAAATGAAAAATTCAATTGTGTTGGACTCCAAATGAGTTGATCTACACAGTGAACATATAATATGGTATGCTTTAGTTTAATTTTTTTGTTGTAACTTTAGATCTATGATTTTCTTCATAGCTGTAAAAAAATGTTCTAAAGCATATCATATTATATGTTTATTGTGTAGATCTACTCATTTGGAGTCCAACACAATTGGATTTTTCATTTTATGAATTTTCTGTGATTTACTATGATTTTTCAAAATTGCTCTAGGGGGTAATTTGACCTGTTTTGAAAAGTTCAGGGGGTGATATAGACCGTTTCATAGGTTGGGGGGTTATGTAGTCTACCTCTCATAGTTGAGGGGGTGTGTAGACTTTTTCCCTTCTTAATCTGTCCTAAAAATCCTAGAATATCTTGTACTCTCTATGTCTCAAAAAGCATGTCAGGGCTCTGTTTAGTTCCCAAATGTTTCACCAAAATTATCACCTAGAGGACCGTATCAATTCATTTCTTCTCTCTACGCACGCGGTCCATTGCAAAAACTTTCACCACTTTTCATCAAACTTTCACAAACTAAACAAGTCAAACTTTTGTATATTTCATTAAGATTATTGAAAAAAATACATATATTTGTGGCATGAAACTTATATTTATCATGAGATCTATTTTTATAACATATCTATTTGATGCCATAAGTATTTTTACTTTTCTCTACAAATTTGATTGAAGTTGATAAATTTTGCTTTAACAAATCTAAAACGACATGCTTTTTTGGACAGAGAGAGTATTTCAAGACGGAGGGAGTAGTATGTTGTGCTTCATATGTGTTGATTGGATGGATAATATTGTTTGTGATGTTGGCTAAGGCTCTATTCGGTAGATCTTCAGCAGATTTGCACGACAAATTTATTTTGAGAGAAAAATATTATGTACAAATTTTTACAACAGATTTGTTGCGAGAATAAAATACTGCAGAAGAAGCAGTCCGAACGGAGCCTAACAAACAAAGCCACGGCAAAATGACATACCAAACCCTATTTAAGGCTTCATGGGTTTTATTAATTCAACCATCCTCCCAGACTAACACCGAAGAAATGCGCGATCATCCAGGCTTCTCATTAGCAAGCTGATAAGTTTTTTTCATCATGATCTAGGTATCGATATATTCTCACGTATCATAAGATTATCTCAAACAACTCCCTCATCCCTTCCTCCATCCTCAAAATGAGTAAGCGATGGCTACTTTAGCCCCTCCAGCAACTCCTTCACCCCTCCCCCAAAATGAAGGAACCAGGTCTGCAGCCCTCAATCTCGGGGGTGCCTCTCCTCTTCCCCATCCCACTATGGCAACTGCCAGCTTCGCCTCCCTCCATGTCCGGGCCGCCCCTCCTCCGTCATCCCTCCCCAGGCCGGCAACGCCTCCATCCGTGGCTCCTCCTCCTCCTCCTCTGTGAGCCCCGTGTGGATCTCCTTTGGCGAGGCGGGACACCGCCGGGCCACTGCCGACCACAGCTCGTGCGCGGCAGCTCCTCCAGGAGCTGGCCCCAACCTCGTCTTGTCACCGTCAACCAGCCGCTATGGAACGCGACGGCACGCCAGAGTTGTCCTCTGACCAGCCCGCCCTCTTCGACGACGATGTGCCGTCCTCGCGTGCAGATCTCCCGGTGGCCGCTGTCGTCGACACACTCACCCGATGCAGCGGCAACACCGAGCGGGCCATCAAGCAGCGCGGAGGAGCTCCACGACATGGAGGCAGAGCAGGAGCGACGACACCTCTTCCTCTCCCTTCTCTCCGCCTTGAGTAGGGACAAGGCTCCCTCGATCTGACGGCGGCAGCAGTCCACAACGCGAGCGGAGTAGGAGCGGCGGCTCAGCAGCCATCCTCGGTGGGGCTCCACGGCGCGACCGTACTGCCTAGTGAACTACTCGAGCTCCCTCTTCCCACACCGCCCATCCTCGTGGTCGGTTCTGACGATGGGCCTCCTTCATCTTCATCCCCTCTCCTCGAGCGGCCTCGCCGGTATGGCTTGCCACGGCCATCTTCCTCTCCCTCTACCTCCTCGCGAGAGCCAACGGCCACTGCAGTATGCACGAGGGGATGCGTGGGTCTGTTGTGAGCCTAACTCTCTTGGGGACGAGATTCTTCTCTCTCTTCTCCCCCATAAGGACTATTTGCGGTTGCAGATGGGCACTCTTGCTGGAGATAGTTGAAGCATGTGAGCGAGACTCAAGGAACCATTAGATGATACTTTACAATTTACAATGTAGTGCGGTGTATATGGTCCCGTTCGTTTCCGCGTATAAGCAGCTTATCAATAAAAGATTTTGCTTATTTTCACAAATTCTCATTTACTCCTTCGGTCTCTTTTTGTTGGTCGTTAGGGAACAGTGATCCCCTCACAGACACGCTTTCCTAGCGATCAACAATAAGGGACAGAGGGAGTAGGTGGTAAGTCGCTTCAAAGATTTGAAAGAAGTGAGAAGCCAGAAAATGTTCATTTACAACCTATTCGACTGGGTTACGGCTAGCTCGGCTCGACTTATCTCAGCTTATATTTGTGAGTAAAGATACTGAACAACAAACCGAAATAAGCTTATATTAGACCAGTCGAAACTGGTTCTAAAATTATAATCAAGCATACTCAATGTAGTTAGAAAGAGTGTATCTAATTATAGATTTACTAGAAAGGCAACGCGTCGTTGCCGCGCGAGGCCAGTGCCCCTCATTGTATCGGCAACATCTTTAGGTTGTTTGATGTCTAACCTTTTAATTTCTAGCTGAGTCAAATTGTGTTCATCATATAGCGTAGCGTGTTCATTTTGTGGTTGTGAGATTTTGCATGGAACAAATTCACTAATCGACTAATCAGCCCAAGGTGGTCTAGGTGCATCGGAATAACGGTGGGCTGAAGATTAATTTGTGTTGTTATATTTTGGAGGTTTAGCTGTGTATTGTTTAGGAAGTGAATGGTGCGTTCGTAGAAATATATGGGTCACGTATTGGCTGTTGTTAATGGTTTTGCAAGTTAGTTGTTGGACTTTGAATTGTTTTTCGGTATTCGTGGGCTACGTTTTTTTTAGTTTAGGTGCTAGTTTGTGAGGAAACATGAGATTGAGTTGTGGGTGGAGTTTGTAAAGTTTAGTGCGTTGTTGATAATAAGGTTGGGCTATGTGTTGATTTTTTGGTAGGTCGGGTTCTTTCGACGGAATCTGAAAAAATGTGATTGTAAACATATTTTTTCGAAAAGGTCAGGTGCTTTTTCTTAAAATTATGTAAAATGTGGGTATGATTTTCATAATGTGGTTATTTCTGCAGGATTTAGTGGAAAGGTTGGATTTTGGATATATTGTGGCTAAGTGTAGGGTTTTTTTTGGAGAGATTATGTTTGGTTGTTTTGTTAATTTGTGTAAAATTGAAGGTTTTTCTTTAAAAAGTCTGGGGCCTCCGGGTGGGTTGCTTCTAAGTATGAGTTTTTTTTTGAAAAATTATGGGCTCAAATCATTTGTTTCAAAAGTTTTGGGGCTCGTATGTAAAAATTCATAGTCTGTGGGTTTTCGGTTGGATTCTTACGAAGTTCGAGGTCCTTTTTGAAAAATTGTGGACTGTAAACATATGTTCTTGAAAGTTTAGGGGTTCATATGTCAAAATATATGGACCGCTGGCACGATTTTTGCTTAGTAGAAGGGCCTTTTTGCTAAATGGTCGAGCGCTAAGTGGGAGGATATTGCTGTAGGATTTAAAGGAAAGGTTGGATTTTGGATATGCTGTAGTACAGGGTCTTTTTCGGGAGGAAATTATGTTTTGGTGTTTCGTTAATTTGTGTAATATTGAAGGTTTTTATTCAAAAGATCTCGGGCCTACAGGCGGGTTGTTTCTAAGTATGAGATCTTTTTTTAAAAAAATTACGAGCTAAAAATATTTGTTTCAAAAGTTTAGAGGCTCGTATGTAAAATTTATAAATTGTGGGGGTTTCAGGTGGATTCTTACTAAGTTCAAGGTCTTTTTTTAAAAAATAGTGCACTGCAAATATATTTTTCCGAAAGTTTAGGAGTTCGTATGTAAAAATCCGTGGACTATGGGCATGATTTTTGCTAAGTGCAAGAGCCTTTTTACAAAATGGCCGTTGCTCACCCGATCTAAGCCGTCCGGCCGGCCGCTCCGATGGCCGGGATCAGCCGGCGACGTGGCCACACTCACTGACCTTCTTATTAGCCAGGATTTGTATATATAGAAGATAGGCCCGAACCAGTAAAAAAGAAAAGAAAAAAAAGGTAAACCTTGCCGCCCGGACACCGGAGGAGACGAGGAGTCGATCGACGTGTCTTTCGTTTGAGCAGCCGACCGAGGGGCGAGGGCTGCGGGGCACGCTTCCGGTCTCGCGTCTCTTGCACAGCAAGATTTTTGCTCTTGACCCGTCTTTCGCTCCACTGCAGTGTCAGTACTGTACTGCTGCACAGTACGCACCTTGACACCTGGACGAGTCTTGCGAGCCAAGATTCCAAGGCCGCGAGAGGAAGACAGGAACAGGGAGTTTCAAGCCTGGAATAGTGGAATGTTTGTTCCACTGCCATAGTGGGCCTGAAGGAAACAACACCTTGGTCCGCCTTGTCAGCCAGGCAGGAGTCGCATGAATATCTCCACTTGGCCACGTACCCGTTCACGAACAGACGAACAGTCGCTTCCGCCGTTTGTTCTTTGTGTCCGGGCCTATATAACCGCTGCCGCGCTCCCAACCTCTCCCCGTCGCGTCGAGCCCATTTTGCAGTAGAGAGAGAGAGAGAGGTCACCGGAGTGCCATGGCGACGTATCTCCAGGGCTACTACGAGGACGGCACCGCGGTGGTGTCGTTCGACGACGACAGCATCGAGACGACGTTCACCGACTCGGGCGACGTGGCGGACTCGTGGGTGGCCGAGACGTACCGCTTGCACCGCCGCCGCAACGTCGTCGCCGGCCTTGACGTGGAGTGGCGCCCGGCCCGCGTCCCGGGCCGCGTCGCCGTGCTGCAGATCTGCGTCGACCACCGCTGCCTCGTCTTCCAGATCCTCCGCGCCGACCACGTCCCCGCCAGGCTCTACTCCTTCCTCGCCGACGGCCGCCGCTTCACCTTCGTCGGCGTCGGGGTCCGCGACGACGCCACCAAGCTGCGGGCCGGGTACGGGCTGCGGGTCGCGAGCACCGTCGACGTGCACTTCCTCGCCGCCATCAACATGGGGAGGCCCGACCTGGCCCGCGCGGGGCTCCAGGCGCTGGTGTGGGAGGTGAGGCTTAGTCCAACAAGGCGTTGCAAATTTGAGAGGCAAAACCATGTTTGCCTCGTGTGCACAGTGCAAAGGACAGAAGGTAAAAAGTATGGTCTCCAACAAGCGAAAGGCAAAGGAAAAGGCAAAAGGCGCTGGAGCAGCTCGCCTCGTCGCCGTCGCCGAAAAATCAGTGCGCGCACCGGCCTTTGCAGCCACCTCGTCGTCGTCGCCGGATTGACCTCTGCAGACGCCAAATCGAGCTCCGTCGCGCCGAATCGAGCAACTGCAGAGGAGTGCAAGGAGCAATCGCGGAGGAATCCCACCGGCTCAGGGCATAGGAGCCCTTCGAATGCGACGGCGGCGGTGACGACGGGGCGGCGGACGCGGCGTCCAGGTAGGTGGAGGCGCGTGAGGAGCTGACGACGGACGCGGCGGCGGTGACGACGGGGCGGCGGACGCGGCGCGGGATCGAAGCGACGACGGCGGTGGGGTGGAGGCCGACGGCGGTGGTGTCGGGGCAGGGCAACGAGGCCAACGGCGGCGGCTAGGTGGAGGACGACGGTCGCGGCCTCCTCCTGACCGGCCCCAACCTCCTCTTCCTCCCGGCCATGGCGGCCGCGGCCACGGCAGCCTCCTCCTTCTACAGGCGCAGGATCATGACCAGCGCCTCATCGGCGCCCGCCGCCGCCGCCTTCCACTCCTCCAGTCCTCCTCAAGCTCCGCCCGCAGCTCCTCCACGGCCCGCGCCTGCTGCCGCAGAGCCTCCCGCAGCGCCGCGACCTCGCCTTCTTCCTCGACTCTGGCGGCAGAGCAGGGCCGCGCCACCGTGGCACCGTCCCCTTCTCCCGCCACGGCCCCTCCCCAGCTCCTGCTCAGGCCGCCGTTCCCTTCTCCCGTGGCAGAGCAGGCTCGTGTCGTTGGCCATGGATTGGGCCGCCGTCCCCTTCTCCCGCCCCTCCCCTGCTTCTGCGTGCGAGCTGTACGCCGCCGGCAGAGGGAGGCCCGACGTGGGAAGATGCGGAGGAGGATGTGCGTCGGAGGGAGGCGCGGCGTAGGAGGATGGGGCCGGAGGGAGGCGCGACGCAGCGCAGGCGGAGCGGCGACGGAGGGAGACGCGGTGCTGCGCTGGAGAATGCATTCGAGGAGAGAGGAATGGCAAATTTGCATCGCCTTTCTCCTCCGATGCAGTTTGCCTCCCACGTTTGCGTGGTCTGTTGGAGAGGTTGCATTGTGTGAACAGTAGCAGTAGGAGATGCAAAAATGCTTTTGCATGCTCTGTTGGACTCAGCCTGATGGGCGTGCAGATGGAGAAGCCGTACCATGTCCGCGTCAGCGCGTGGGACGCGCCGGAGCTCTCGGTGGACCAGCTCGTCTAGTGCTAGTACTATTCTCTCAAAACAAATCAGCCACCAACTACCGGTTAGCGGTACTTTTCTCTCAGAACGAATCAGCGCCGGCCATCAGCTACGAGTCAGCCGAACAGGGCGTACGCCTGCGCCGACGCGTTCGCCTCCTTCGAGGTCGGCCGGAGGCTCTACGAAGGCGAATACTGGGGTCTCTGGTCTCTACGGAGTAGGAGTACGTAGGCCTCTAGGCTGTAGCTATGTGATTGTCATGCGTGACTTCGTCCTCTGTTCCGCTAGCTTTCGCATCGTTAGGTGTGTTTAGAGTCAAACTTCCTCGAAATACACTATGTAAAAAGAAGATTTTTCATCACATCAAATATCACATCAAAAATGTCGGTACATGCATGGAGTACTAAATGTAGATGAAATCAAAAATTAATTACACAATTTGTATGTACTTTGCGAGACGAATCTTTTGAGCCTAGTTAGGCCATGGTAGGACAATATTTACCACAAACAAACGAAAAGTGCTACAGTGCTTTTCAGTTCGGAACAGTGCTTTTCAGACCAAAATCCGTGCAAAATCTCAGAATTTTGCATCCCAATTTTGGGATCTAAACACAGGGTGTGTTTAGAGCCCAAACGTTTGGGCAAAATTTGGCAATTCTGATCAAAATTAGTGCAAAATACACTGTAGCGTCAGATAAATAGTGAGATGTGATGTGATGGAATGTGATAGATGATGGGATGTTTTTTGGAAAAAATTTGGGCTTCTAAACACACCCACACCCGTTGTTCTTGTCTTCAAACTGCAGTCGTGTGACATGTAAATGTTCTTCTTATGTTATCCTGAAATCGGTCTCGTGTTGGCTTTACTAGTCATTCATCTCGTATTCTTGTATGGTGAATCGGTTATTGGTGCATTTGGGAGCTGTTTCGTGATCGTTGTTCCAATGTTCATCCCAGCATTTGTGAGCCCGCGTAGGCACAAGTCAAATCTACTTTACAGGTTCGTCGCATCAGGCCTCAACGGCCTAGTTAAAACTGTTTTTGTCCCTGTCAATGTGGCCATCTTCCTCGCCGCGCGACAGTACGTGAATGTTGTATTGGTTGTGTTTAGTTCTCTGAATTGGTATGCAAAATTCTAGATTTTGCACAGATTTTGGGTTGAAAAGTAATGTTTCGAACTGAAAATCACTGTAGCATTTTTCGTTTGTTTGTGGTAATATTATCCTACCATGGCCTAACTAGGCTCAAAAGATTCGTCTCGCAAAGTACATCCAAACTGTGTAATTAGTTTTTGATTTCATCTACATTTAATACTCCATGCATGTATCAATATTTTTGATGTTATGTTTGATGTGATGATGAATCTTCTTTTTCATAATAAATTTTGGAGGAAGTTGAGCTTCTAAACACACTTATCCTACGCGAGAACCCACGTCGTTGCAGCCCCACCACAGTAGTGAAGGTTGGTCAAAACGAAGTGCAGTGACCCATCCTTTTGTTCTACGCGTCACGCCATCAGTTTCTGACAGAGTGACAGCAGAGACTGTAGTCTTGAGCCAGTCAAGAGCGAAAGATCTCCCCCCTCCTTTAAAAAAACTTAGATTTTTTTTAATAAATGAACCTTGGTGTGTTTTTTTTCCAATATGAACCTTGGTAACTGATACGCATGCACTTGGTTGATGACTGATGTTGCTTTTTTACAGTAACAAGTACTCACGTCGTGTGATTTGTTTGGGCCCGTTTAGTTCGCGAAGTGAAACTTTTGTGTCCCTTTTCAAGGTTTATTATGAGTATTAAACGTAAATTATTTACAAAAATAATTACACGAATGGACTGGAAATTGCGAGACGAATCCATTAAGTCTAATTAATCTGTCATTAGAGATTGTTTACTGTAGCACGATATTGTCTAATCATAGCATAATTAGGCTCGTTAGATTCGTCTCGAAAATTAAGGTAGGGGTCGTGAAATAGATTTTGTCATTAATCTACATTTAATACTCCAAATTAGTGGAAAGAAGATTGATGTGACGGGTTGTTGGTGAAACTTTTGGAAACTAAACTGACCCTAAAATGTACAACACAATTGGCGTATCTAACGTTACAATTTGATACTTTTTGTTGGCGATGCTCAAAAGGAGTCAGTGACACAACTTGATGAGACCATCAAAACCAGACAAGTCCTGTTCATATATTATCAGCCACCAGCTAAAGGTAATCCAGTAATACTTCTTTCTCAGAAAGAATCAACACCCGCCACCCGCTTGCCGAACATCGTGAATGTACCAATACTAAAAAACGCCAATAACATAAATTGAGACGAGATCATCTATAAACCAATCATACTAATTGCCTGGTAGCACACGACTAAGGTATCAGGTATGTATATCGAAAATATAATGTCAAAGTACTTGTGACCAATACTATCCGTGCAAACAATACAATCACGCAACTTAGCTCTAAAATCCTACACTCCGATCACTCTTTTGAAAAGAACTCATAGGCTGTATGGTATTTATCCAGTACAACATTGTAGAGCGGATGGACCGGCTCCAGCAAATTTGAATATGGTCCAAGCACATGCTGCGGTAAGGGGCATGAATCGGAATCAGTCATGGCACTGTACTGGCTAACTGAGAGGCCACTGAGGCAGTAGCATGAGTGGTAGTGATCTCTGTTCTTTCCAGGCTTATCCCTTAAACCTCCCTCTAATACCTGTTTTACAGAAGTGGTTGTAATCTGATTATCTGAAGCTATTTGATACAACACTAAATGATAGGATGGCATTGCAAATTCCATATTCCGGTGAGAGAACACTGCATATTAGTTAAGTTTCACTCACCTGAGCACATAGCAGGATGTATTGTTGCAGGGCAATGTTGTGGAACAGTGGGCCAACTTGGTTGCTCCTTTGTACAAAATCATATCCAAACTTTGCATAATCCACATCTTCAAGGGAACAAAAGGAAAACTAAATGAGCACGGAGACATAAATGGAGCAGATAAAGTTGTACATAAAATGTACATAATTGATTAAACAGTACCGAGGCAATGACATTATTCCCAAAGTAGATCAAGGTTCTCAAGATAGATAACTGCTACCATTGGAAAGCCAACCTACTAGCCTGATTAACTTTACAAGGGAGTGCTTGGTTTGAGGAAATGAATTTTGGTATGATGACAACCCCCTCATGGTTATAGTAATTATTAGCATGTGAGGAATGAGGTAGTGATGGATCAACCCGTTCCTCAAACTAAACAAAGTGAGGAGAAGACGATGGACCACACCATTCCTCAAACCAAACACCCCCTAAGTGCATTGCTGGATGGTACGAGTAATACAGAAGGAATCCTAATCAGGTAGAACACTATCCGGAGCCCTTTTTTTTGGCAAGGAACGGGGAACTAGTTTCGAACTTATCATTAGCAAAAATAAAAGGTTATTTTTCGTTCCACGAGAAAAATATGGATGGTCATGAGTCTTACCAGAAGAAGATTTTTCTGAAGTGCAACCAGATGAAGTGGTGCCACACGCATCATCCCCTGATGGCTTTTTGCAGGAATATGACGATTTCAGTTGTTCATCAACAATCATAACTAGCTTTTGTGTTAAAGCAATGGCAGCTCCCTGGTCACACACTTAGATTTCTGTTATAGGGAACAAATCTTGTGGCAAAGATAACCGATTAACCATAGACATATAGTAACATTACCTGCCAAAAGGAGTAGCAACCGTCAACCAATTTATTAGTTCTTCCTTGAAATCCACATTCCACTCCTTGACGAAATGCCACCCAGTCCTAAATGGTGAAGTCATCCGTAACAATGCCAATCAGTATTGTGTAAAAAAATTTTGCTGCGTCACCAATTCGTTCACTTAGGAACCAAAGGACCTAAATGGACAACTTCATGATCTAAACACTATAAAGTCAGTCACATAAATACAAACATCATAGAAGTAAAATTAAATAAAGACGGGGGGTGAGGTTGTCTTACAATCAAGCTTGGCAAGTCAAGTTTCTCTGCCTCATTAAGCAGGATCAAAGCAGCCAACCCACAGAACGTGTACCTTTAAAAACTTTCACTTTATATTCTAAACAGATGAATTCAAAAATAAGAAAATTAGCAGAAATAGTTAGAGACATACCCACCATGAGCTTCAACATCAGGCTCCCCAGCGATACCACCTTCATAAGTTTGACATCTGGATCATATAGTATACGAATTGAAAAGTAATTCTATAAAAAGGAACTGCGACCATGCAAAATAAAATTTCAATTGAAAAATAGACAGTCATATAAAAAACAAACCTTGCTATGAAATCCCCAACACCTTTTGCCAGTTCAACATCGAGAATGTTCACAAGGCTGGCCACCTAGTGTCAATATGAGGACGTATCAGATAACTGCAAAGAAATCAGGGAGTACAGGAAACTCACCGATACAGCGGTATAGGAAGCCCGGACATCAATTTCACCACCATCATGCATTCTATGATGAAGGAAATATGAGTGGCCAGCATCAACTTGGGAGGAGTTACATATGAAAAATAAGCGATTTTTGTACATTATTTAGGCTGATCGAATGTGACGATGTGTACCTGAAAGCACCTGATTCATCTTTCATTCGAAGCATAAACTTGTACAGGTTATCCCTGAACAAGAAGGCAGATGGTATAACCAATGACTTGTGTATGTAAAGCAGATCTTGTTTTAGAGCAACCATAAGAGTTACCTATTTATTGATGACAGTGCTCTTTCACTACCAATAGTCACAAGCGTGTTTACAGCAGCATAAGTCGTAGCTAGATGAGGCAACTGCAAAAGGATATATAAAGAAAACCTTTATAATTAATCCTCTTCAACGAGTCAACAGAAATTAATTCAAATTTGATAAATCCAGTAAAAAAAAACTTTTGCTGTAAAAACTTACGTGAATCGAAAGAGAAGGACAACTGATTTATCTAAAAGATATCCTTGAGGGTAAAAAAGCCAAAGCATAGATGGATATTTCATAGAAAACATATATTCATTATTCTGAGACTTTTAATCATATGCATGAACATGGTATTCTGTTATTTGCACATACATGTAAATATCAGTTTAACTTATTCCAAGAAAGAAAAATAAAGAGGTCTTTAATTTGAATGGAAGAATAAATATCTCTGTCCACAGCATTTCACTTGATAAGTTCAAGATTAATGCACACACTGCATGAAATTAAAATCTAAATCGTATGTAAAAATAAAAATGGAAATAGCAAACCTAAAGAAATTATCCAGAGGCAGCTCAAAAAGTTTTAAAGTTTGAAGCAAACCTGTCCAGGTCCACCACCATATCCACCATCTTTATCCTGACATCGAGCTAAGAAGTCCACGATATCATCCTCAAGATCATCATCAAGTACTTCATCCAACAAAGCAAGTGGGTGAACCATCCAGTAGCACAGCCAAGGACGACTGTACCAATTAAGAACAACTATGCATCAGTGACACAAATTTTGACAGAACGTTCTGCAAGATAACTAAAGGATGCACGAGAATTACTTGGCATCAAGAACATGAAAGGCTGGCCCGAGATGCCTCAGCCCATGCGTCAGATACTCGGTATGCTGATCACGCCACAGCTCCAGCCTGCACAGGAAACAACTCAACAACAGAGTTCAGGGTGAGGAGGCAGCAAACAACGTAATCCAAAACTCAAGCTGAGTGTTTGTGTATCCTTAAAGACGCTAACACACAACATGTAAACAATAATTGTAGAAACCAAATCAGGAACGCTGCACTCCTCCATTGCGTTGCTGCAATAGGTAAAGTTACTGGTGAGCTAACAATTTGAAGCTTAGAATCCATCAAATTCTCCAATCCCCAAACCAAATCGATGCCTAGAGATCCGCTGCTCAACTACCAGTGCAAGCACGGCCAACAGTTGGCGAAGTAACTCCTAAACAGAAGTAAGACAACGAGCGTGGCTCCAGGGGATGCTCACATGATGGACCTCGTGTTGGGCGCGGCCCCGAAGAGGACGCGGTAGATGTCGGCAACCTTGGCCTCCACCTTCATCTGCTCCACCTGCGTCACCGTGAGCCTGGGGAGCTCGGGATCCGCCGGCGCCTCCGGGTCGCCTCCGGTGGGAGGCGCCGGCTGCGGCGAGGAGTCCATGGTCCTTGCGGCCGGAGGAGGGGGGTCGCCGCCGCTTGGCTGGGCTCTCGCTTGCTGCGGCCTGCGGTTTCGACTACGAGCTGTCTGCTGCGGCCGCGCGGATCCTCCTCCCAGCGAGAGGCGATTCAGGCGAACCATGTGCCGCCGTCGTGGACCCGGACGGACGAGCTCCCAGGCCTTAACTAAAAGTCCCAAAGTAACGCGTTGGGCCGGCCCAGCTAATGTTACTCGGCCCGTTTGAAGTCCGCCCGCACCCGCACCCGCACCCGCACCGCCGCCACCCCCATTCCCCAGCCACGCAACGCACGGCCGAGCCCCTCGCAGGGAAGCGCTTCTGCTTGGCGGCTTGGGTGGGGAAGCTCACAGCCGCCGCCTTTGCGTTCGCGAGGGTTTTAGCGAGGAAGACGCACGGGAGGAGGAGGAGCTTGCTGCGAGAGGTCCAGAGGGAGATGGCCGCCATGGTCGGAGCGCGCAGAGCGCTCCTTGCCGCCCGCTACTCCCCTCGCGGAGCGATCGCGGCATCGGCCGCGCCCGTCGCCCCCTACTGCCGCGCAGATTCGCTGCCCAGGTACTGCACGCTGCCTCGGTGTCTGGTTGAACCCGCGTTGCTATACCGATTGCCAATCTGATGTGTATTTTCTCCCTAGAGTACGGAGATCTTTTCATGATTTGGTTCCGTGTGAACTTTTCCTCTGTTGCTAGGAACAGAGCTGAATAGGTTTTCTAACCGTAGAGATTATCCATTTTCGTCCTTAGCTAATAGTTTAGGGAAGGAAACTGCAATTCATTGTGTCCTGATTAGAACATGAAATGGAAAATATGAAGGGCATACCATGGTATCGACCTTGGTGCTAGCCTGCTAGGGTGTAGTAATTTGGGTTTTCTGTTTGCTGAAACACGCTTTTACTAGCCTATATTTTCACTGCTTACCTGATCTGAGTAATAATGCTCCTGAAAAAAATTCCAAATTAGCCTCATCCTGAAAGCATGTTTCTTTTATCTTACAGACTTCCAGCTGAAAGAGGTTGTGTGCAATCTTGGGTTCCAAATCGAGGGGCTGGCAACCTTGCATCTGAAAGGACTGATGAAGACTACCACCGTGAGTGGGGACAAAACAACGCAGGAAGCTATGGGAACTCCCGTTCAAATCATTTCAACCACCAGCTTCAGAGAGATGCTCCTTCAGCTGGTTCCAGAAGTGCTGTGAATATTGGTGGTGGTTCCGAGCAACCTTACAGAAGTGGTGGATCATATGGCTCTCCAAAGGCTAATCAGCCATATAATCGTGCAAGGGCCAATAACGAGCAACCTGGATATGACACAACGCAATCTTATAGAACCAGTAGTGCATACAACCAGCAAAGCCATGGTGGACATCTTCCAAATGCCCATCAGCAGTACAATGGTGCAGAAGCTAATAACACCCCATCTGGGCATGGTAAAGGGCAAACTTATCATCGTCCTTATGGATATGGTACATATAACTCTGGATATAACACCCAAAGCAACCAGAAGATCTATAAACAAGAGGGAGCTACTACTGGGCAGTATGGATATGGTCCTTCAGGACAAGGGCCAAACTCAGTTGGAAACGATCAGCAAGTCTTTCGGCAACAGCAATATGTTGATCATAGATCTGGGGGTGGTTATCCAGATAGACCTGGAAATCCTGCCTCCCAGTATGCAAATCCAACTCATTTCCACAAGGAGCATGTTGCAGGGTTTCAGCAAGGTAGCAGGAGCAATTATGGATATAATGCTCCACAAGCAAATCAGAGTCCTTATGTCCCTAGCCAAGCTGACACAAGGAGCACTCCTCAAGGATATTCCATGTACCTAAATACAGATGCTCAACGCCTCCCTCATGGAATTCATCAAGAAAAACATTCACATGTTCAACCTACTACGTCATTTGGGAATCACTCTAACAGTGTGCCGCATCAAGGTGGCATATATTATCAGCCACTACCTGGCAACCCTTCTAATGATGGGTCACCTTCTGAAGTATCTAACGAAGTCAGCAGAATACGCAAAGGTACTGTTGAAGAACTGGAGAAGTTGTGTGAAGATGGTAACATAAAAGAAGCGCTGGAGGTTCTGGCTATGCTACAGAGAAATGGAACTGTGCTACATGCTCATCAGTACTTTAGATTGATGCAAGCATGTGGTGATGCAACTGCTCTTGAAGAAGCAAGAGTCATACATAGTCAGATGTTGGAATCATCAATTGTTGTGGACACAGATGTTCAAAACAAAATTTTGGAGATGTATGCTAAATGTGGTTCAATGGAAGATGCTAAGAACCTTTTCAGTACTATGGATCATCGTAGCTTGGCTTCTTGGAACACTATGATCTCAGGTTTTGTGCATAATGGTCATGGTCAAGAAGCAACTGATTTTTTCGATCAGTTTAAGCAGACAGGGGATAAGCCAGATGCTGTCATGTTCACACATATTTTCCTGGCCTGTGGAATTATGGGATCTGTTGATGAGGGAATGTTGCATTTTGAATCAATGCAGAAGGATTTTGGTATAAGTCCTACCATGGAACATTATGCCAGCATTGTTAGTATGCTTGGGCAATCGGGCTACATTGCTGAAGCTCAGGAGTTTGTTGAACGGATGCCTGTGGAACCAAGCAATGAGGTCTGGGAAAATTTGATGAACATGTGCAGACTTAATGGCTTCTTAGAGCTTGGAGATCGTTGCGCTCAAATAATAGAATGTTTGGATTCTTCTAGGTTGAACGAACAGTCCAAAATGGGTCTTTTCCCTGTCAATGCTTCAGACCTTGCAAAGGAAAAGGAAAGGAAAAAAGCTAGTGTTGCTGAAGCTAGGAGCAAGGTCCATGAATATAGAGCTGGAGATCGATCCCATCCTGACACTCCTAAGATCTATGAAGAGCTGAGGTACTTGTCAGCTCACATGAAGGAAGCTGGGTATATTGCTGACACCCGATTCGTGCTTCATGACGTTGATCAAGAAACAAAAGAGGATGCTTTGCTGGCTCACAGCGAGAGGCTGGCTATCAGTTATGGTCTTATAACAAGCGCTGCTCGTTCTCCCATCCGAGTTATAAAGAATCTTCGGTCATGTGGAGATTGCCACACAGCTTTCAAGATCATCTCAAAACTTGTTGGGCGCCTGATCATCGCAAGAGATGCGAAGAGGTTCCACCACTTTGAAAATGGCGTATGCTCTTGCAAAGACTATTGGTAAACAAGATATTAGGAATCCGCATTGTTAATTTTGATTGGTGCAAGAATAC
Source organism: Cenchrus fungigraminus (assembly GCA_036936925.1). Classification (NCBI taxonomy): domain Eukaryota; kingdom Viridiplantae; phylum Streptophyta; class Magnoliopsida; order Poales; family Poaceae; genus Cenchrus; species Cenchrus fungigraminus. The sequence continues at coordinate 25,335,852 of CM072779.1, read as the reverse complement.
TGTGGGCTGTTGCCTATCTAACATTTAGGTAGTAACCACACATTTTATAACAGGGACATGTATGCTGTCATCGGTGTAATACTAAGCCCTTTTAGTATTCTACTTTGCTGTTCGTGCGGTTGCAAGCCTGAAACCTTCTTAACTGCTCCTTTCCCTGGTTTGTTAGTTGTTACTTGCCACAGCAAAATAAACAGTGTCAGTGTACATGGTTTATGGTTCCCTGGTGGTATGTGAACCCAGATTCAGCATTTTAGCTGACGCCTGACTGCAGAGCTTTATACCTGCTTTCTGTACCCGTTGCCTTCCTATCAAAAGCGTGATTCTTATGCCTGTTTGGCTTTCAGCTCTTGCTTAGGTTATAAAGAAGCTGGCTATCAGAGAGAAGCAAATGTTATGGTGTTTGGCTTTAAAAATTGCATCCTCTTTTGGTATGGCTCGGCTTTGATGGAAAATATGGAAACCGAAGGAACAAAGATGCTTCCCCTTTCGCATGGGTTTATTTTTCCTAGCCAGAAGGAACACTAGCCGCTTCAGAACGCAATGATCTTTTTCTTGAATTTTACAGAGGTTAAGAAATCTCATGTTCTAAATAGGGCACGAGAATGTGCACCTTCAAACGGAAATTATAAAATTCTGCAAAATACGAGTAAACAGGACACTAGCAGATTTTGAACTAATCGTCGGCACGACTGTCAGTTTGCTACCTGCAGCTGCAGACTGCAAGACGTCCACAGCTTGTGTTATAGACCAGGTCCACCAAGCCCCTCGCCACTCGGCGGCATCCTGTCGCATCTGCAAACAGCCCGAGAAGGGTTTTAGAGGTGACCGCACCATCGATGGCGGCGGCGGCGGCTGGCGGCGCGCGGCGGGCCCTCGCAGCACTGCGCTCCGGTTCCCCGCCAACCCTCTCCGCGACGCTCTCCCGCCAGGCGGCGTCTCGGTCCACGGAGCTGGCGGCCGCGTGTCTTCCGCGCGCCTCTCGCCGGCGCATCGCGATCTCGAGGTAGCCTTCCGGCGCTTCTGAATCCCCCGTGGCCCATTTTCTTCTGATCCTTGGCTCAGGTTCGGCGTGCTCGTCTCGTGCAGGGTGCCGGTGGCGGCGCTCGGCAGCGTGCAGGGCTCGCTGATGCCGATGCACAGCGCCACGGCGTCGGCGCTGCTCACCTCCATGCTCGGGCTTAAACCTGGCTCTTGGGGCTGGCTCTCCGAAGGTAAATTTATCTCGCTCCAGTCGATCCATTTCCGTGCCGTGAATAATGGGTGCCATTGGGACTTAGGGTAAAGAATTGAATGGATGAACTGTACTGAACTAGATCAGAATCTGATATGGCTCTTACTTTTTTGGTGCTTGGGTTTGATCCTTAATTATTGTTTTGTTGTATGTGAGTATGTATATACTAGCTTACCTGTGTCACTCATTTAGGCTTTAATGAGATTGTTTTTGGGAATAGGCTAGAAAACGAGGGAACTTCAGATATGAATGTGCCTATGTAAGTATGCCTGAATTAGAAGTGATGAAGTTTTGTGTTAAGCTAGGATACTGGCTAGTACTTTGCTTGTGCCAGTGTCTAAAATTGGATCAAAATGCTTGATTCCTGCTCCTTTAGTAGTGGCATCTTTGGTTGATGGGATCATAAAACTTTGTAATTCACATTCTTTTCTTAGTTCCTAACAAAAAACTATTGTGGGATTAGGATGCACTTGCCTGACTGAACACAAGTTAATTTTTGTGGTGTCTACTACTTTAGCATCCAGGGAACATCATTGGACTAAGTACAGAACATCACTATGTTCTCTATTAAAATGGTTTTTCCCAGAAATAAATATTTTCCTGATATTTTTCAATCTGCAAGCATTTTTATCATATTTATTCTTTGGTACAACTGTTATCCATGCATTGACACATTTACCCATCTGATCATTTTCACTCGATGTAGCACTGGCTAATTTGTTTAAGATTATTGCTGGGATCTGGAAAACAATTACAGATCTGTAAATTGCACTAAAAGGGCATTTAAGGTGTCTACAAGACTTTACCAAATTATTGTTACAGGCAGTTTATGTTTTGGACCCAGTTTGTTGTCTGGATCAAACAAATGAAATCATTTTTTCTTCCCAGATGATTTCATTCTACTCAAAATAACTCGATGTTTTAATTTAAAGATGTAAGTTATATTGAGGGCCTCCGTAGTTTGACTTTTTATGTATGTTGATATGTTTGACTTTTTATGTATGTTGATATGATTGGTATCTTCAGGGAGCACTACCCTTTATTATCTTAAGCTGCAGTTTAAGCTCTACATTAGACCATTACATTTCCATAATGCAACATCTGCTTGGACACTGTTTAATTCTCGTAATGCTCCTATTCGTCCCATTTGTCTGCTTTTGCTCTAACCCATTGTTTTTTTTTGTTTTTTTGTTTTTTTTGTTTTTTTTTTTGCTGTTTTGCTTCCACAGGATTTGCTACACCTCTATAACAGGAATGGTGATTGGGTCACAAGAGTCTGTTTTTTAGCCTTTCTACAAGAGGATTCCAATAAGACTTGGTGCATGCCTTGTGGAATACACCCTTGTACTTTTGCTGATGGAATCTGTACCAAAATTCGCAACCTAAAACTTATGGTTTCATGTGCTAGTTATCTCATTTTCCATTATATCAATCGAATTATCCATGTTACATGTTATCTATTTTCCTTGTTGAGTGGAATGGGATTGTAGTATGACATCCTAACATGAATCAGAAGTGCAAAGTTGTCTCGCAGCATGACTGTACAAGTTCTAGTTTAGTACTCCATATCGAATCTTTGTTCTCTGGAGTTCTCTCGCTTAATCTGTAAGCTTTGTTAGCTTCACCGCGGTGAGAATGATATTTACCTGTTACCGCGGTGAGAATGATATTTACCTGTTCTTACTCAAAACACAGTTCAAGCACTGAGTTGCAATTTAAGTCATAATAATCTGATATGGCATACTTATCAGCACCAGCTGGTAGTACTTTTCTCTCAAAACAAGTCAACACCATCCATCTGGCACGAGCCAACCAGCATTACTTCTCTCAGAATGAATCAAAATCAGCCACCAATGCAAAGACCTCGCAATTTATTACTTCACCCCCGGCTCAGTGAGATCACGAAACGTAAGAGAAATTACAAACTCGGGGAAGGGATAATACCAGAATTGGTTGATCTTGGACACAATTCAAATTAATGCAAGCAAACTGAAATTCTTGATCAGATTACCAGATTTTTTTTTTTACTTACATGCATGCAAGTTCTATGTCGGGACGAACGATTTCATTCGCATGCCTAAGCATAATTTTTACACTACATTTCGACCGCCCAATTTCACTGTAAATGTTGGTAAAAAAAATCACTTTAAATGGACGAGGGTTAGACAGAGTTGAACCAACTCGGTGCCCTCTTTTCCAACGCAAAATCAAAGAACTGCACGTCCTCAGCTGCACCATAGCATCACAGATTCACAGTCAACACGCTGCCCTCCGAACTGTTCAGAGCTAGTGTTTGCTGAAAATTCCAAGGTCAAAGTCCACCACGAGGCTGGATACAGGAGGCGTCGTGCCATTCATTTGTCACTTGATTAGTTCTTGAAAAAAAATTGTCACATGATTCAGAGTGTTAAAGCCATGGCTGTGTCCACATCCTTGGCCTCACCTTCAGAATGATCACCTGGATGCCACTCTAGCTCTGAAGGTCCATCCTCTTGCGCACTCTTCTGAAATAAATCGAACAGGCGTGCCCGTAGTCCCTCCCGGAGCTGTGAAGCTTCTTCATGGTCGAACCATCTGCGTCCAAACTAAGAACCAGATAGCGCGTTAGTATCAGGATATTCAAAGCTGTAAGTCAACAAAAAAAATAATGGAGCAATCCAATTTGTACCATCCCCAGGCTCTCTTTTGTCAACCTCTCTGGTGCCTCTTGAATAAACTTATCAATGTAATACAGCATAAAGAGGCCACAGTCATATTCGTTACGCTGACGTGGCACCTGGCATGTGAAAATAGAAAGTAGCATTAGAAAAAGGTACATCAAATAAAACTAAAGGGAAAAGGAGTTGCTGCAAAGTCATAATAAAATATTTGGGGAACTATCGCTACAATTCTAGGCTTCTTACCTCAACCTTTTCCCCATTCATATATCTAGGGAGACGCTTCCATACCCTCCCTGAAAATGGAATGTCATAAGAAGAATCCTTCTGTAGATGCCGCCATTCTGCTTTGAGATAGCTGTATAAGATTGAAACTCATGAAAATTGCCACAAGACTTGACAGTAGGTTAGCAGTTAGAAAACTGGAATTATAAGCTTTTCTAGCACGGACTACTGGCTCCAATTTTTTAAGTTAAAAAAACAGGGCTCAAAACCAAACTGTGCTGATTACATACCTCGCAACTGTCTCAAAAAGCTTTTCACTCCTATGAAGCCCAAGAGAGTCCAAGTGAAGCATTAATGGCCCTGAATCCGCTCCTTTTGTAGGCATACACACAATGATCAAGCTCCAATGCACCCTGATTTGCATGATCATAATGTCAACCAGACTCCGTCAGCTATTTACAAAGGTAATCCCTCTTGCCGAGAAGCAATGAAAAGATTGCCCATTCACATTGAAGTATTATCCAGAGAAGCAACTCACGTTTCATTAATCGGCAAAATTATGTATGCTTTCTTAAAAATATCTACACCTGTCCACCATCTCCGTAACTTGCTGAATTGTGAGTCGCAGTCACCCTAGAACAGAAGTGTAAGTCAACAAGATTGCAGAAGGTAACAAACAACAAATGAAATAAATGTAAGAGCAAAAATGAAATAGGCACTGTTTCCAAAGAAAAATACATGAAAAGACTTTTTTGGCAAACTGTAGATTTCCTGTTTCCCAGATTAAAGGAATTTAAAATTAAATGATATTTGCATTTCAAGAATTTTCATCTGTCCAAATTACTATGGACCATTGAGGTATCCTATATCTAACTATCTATATACAGTTTGGAGGAAATGTGTGCTAGGAACATTGTTCATGACTAAGAAAAATTATCTCGATTCTGTGAACCAAGAATTCTTCTAATCAGACATTTTACTTTACATGTGCCTACAAGGACAATATTATAGTATAGTACAACCTGGATTGGAAGACATGGTGCATTAAAAACATAACGCTATGCCCAAGAAAGTGATGATATCAAGTTGTGGAAGGGCATGGATATGGTATTTTTGTGTTTGGAAATAATCAATATAGCATGGAAAAACAATAACCATACCATAGTGGATAGTGCTTCTTCAAGTTTGCTATAGAAGTATGTGTTAAACATGTACAAGTCACTGCGAGGTCTTGATTTCTTGAGGTACCTGGCATGGCCATAATCAGGATGGGGGATGGAGTGGATTGAAAACAAACATAGCATATATTACTGGAAGTTTATAAACCATGGAAGGAACAGCTCTAGTAAATGTGTCATAGGTTGTAAAGTCAGGAACACCTTCCACACAGCGTCTACATTGTTGAACTTCAGCAACTTATAAGCAGTTTGAGTTCCCTATGAAGCTAAGTGACAACGTGAATATACTTTGCTTTTAAAATGATACTTAGCCAGGATTAGATGGCATCAAAAGTCTTATAGTCCAAAAACTGTAAGGGATCTCAGGAGCAAAGGCATGAGTGCTGTTTAGTCATGCATGTTGAAGAAAAGTGGAAGATAAAAGAGAATTTAGAAAATAAAAAGGTTACTTACTGAAGGAAAAAATTTATAACAGGTGATTTCAAATATCCTTCAGGTCCAAGACACTTCATGTCAGAGTAGGTCAGCTCAACAGCTTCGGGATCAGTTCTGTTGACCAATATAAGGATATCAGAATGGATAGAGGTAATCTCCCTATATACATATACCTCAATAACAAAGGACTTTTCCAACCTTGAAGGATAGTAGATCTTTGACTTATCCCTACACAAGGTGCAGTTTCATCAATGAACAATATGTAATTGCTCACCATCTTACATTCTAACTGATAGCAACAAAATGTAACATGTAGAGATATTATCATTGTTGGGTTACCATTTATTAGATAACTCAACATCATTTGATTTAGCAGGCTCTGCATCATCATCATCATCATCCAAGAGAACCACATCCTGAAATGGACATCAACTGAAGTTGCATGTAGCAATAACAAAATTGTGATAGATCAACAAAGCACCAATTATTAAACAGTAGACAAGAAGACATGAGTTGTGCTTTTCTTTCTGTTTTATTTTCTTTACGCTTTATAAAAAACTCTGGGATTTTAGATCATTGCATTTGTTGTTGAAGAAACATTGCAATAGGTGGGTAAAATAACAAAAAATTGCATTTAGGTTGATAGGATTAGACCATAAATTCTAACTCTGAGGCATGTAGGAAATATTGTTTATACAACTGATTCACTGGGAGTAAATATTAAGAAGGTGAGTGGAATATGTATATTAACCAGCACATTTACCTTTTTAAAGGAAGCCGAGGCCTTATTTTTTGCAAGGTTCCAACTGCAAATCAGAATCTTTGTGTCAGAGGAACACATTGATTTTACAATACTACTTCCACAATCTATCAAGATGTCACTTCATTATTCATATAACAATCGCAACCACAAAAACAACACGTTTCAGTCCCAGGCAACATGGGCAGATTGGAAATGAAACCCAACAAAAGCCATAAGAAAAGAGGGTGTAAATAATAGATATATTACTAGTAGTAATGAACTTTAAAGATATGGCAATCTAATTGCCATAGGGTCATAAACTCCATCCAAAGAACTGGCCAAAAGAGACAATAACAGTATACACAGGTTACTGCCTGACTTGTTGGTCATAAGTTATGGACTACATAACAGATATAGCACTTTAGATAAATTTACTTAACACAAATATGGAAAAGATAGACATGGAAATATACCAAATATGGAATTCTCACCAAACTTTGTTTCTATTGAGAATCTGATATGGTTGTTGAATATGAGAGAAGATACTAAGCTCGGGACATGGTGCTTTTAATTTCAGTGATTTTACTACAAGAGAAGGGAGGGCGAAGTTGTAATGATATAAACCAGTGGGAACATTAACAATCATAATTAAAAAGAGGAAAGAATTTATTAAAGGAGAGATTGTAGAAGGACAAACATTGGAGCAAATGTTATACATCAAGTATAAACTAAAACACCTACAGTTGGCAAACACGAACCGATTGATACAGAAGGACATAGCTCTTTATATAAAACTAGATAAAGTGATTTACAAAATCAAGTAGATCAAGAGAAAGGTGTGCATACTTCCTTTTACTACCAAAAGTGGCACCTTCAAGAAATTTGCTGCCCTTTGCATCAACAGTGTTACTTTTCTGTGAATTTCTTGCGCAGCTCCTTAAAGTTAGTTTATTTCTTCTGTCAATATCTGTATTTAAACATTTACGATCTGTACTCTTTGAACGACGTGCACAGGTCTTAAATCGATAGCTCGCTTCTTTTGCTATTTTACCATCTTTCTTTAGGTAAGCACACTTACCAGGGCTTAAAGAACTTCTTTTGTCGTGTGCTGCAGCCTTATCCTACATACGATCATGAAAGATAATACCAACGTATGTAGAGAGGTAAATCTTAAGAAAGAAGAATATCTGAAAAACATATCATTAAAAACTAGCAGAATTACAAAGGCGCACCTGGGTATAGGCATTTGTAGGTGAGGTACAGCTTGAGTCCTTACAGTATGCACCAGGCGTAGTGTCCAAGATCTCATCATCAAGGTCTGCAAAACAAAGGCCAACAGTGTGATTGATTGCACAAACACAAACTTCGTTCAGACAGGAGGCAACAAAATGGAGGATATCAGAATAGCCAAAACTAGGAAAGTGTTCATTTAATAACACCATAAACTACGCAAACCAAATATTCAAAGTAACATGCAGCACCGACATCTAGAAGTTTATGAATTCACAGTGATCCAGTAGGCAGCAGGTAGAACGTTGACCTTTTACACAGACCAAAACGCTTATTCCATCCCCTGAAATGAACTAGGAAGACACAAATCCCATGTGTTGTCCAGTAGAGTTCTTCCATGAGCTCTACAATGTTTTCCAGTAGGATATAAAGAGATGATCATTTCTATCAAGTCTACTCACTTCTATTTTCCTAGAGTGAAGTCACTTAAAAGTTTAAGGCTTGGTCATATCTGAGAGGTTCCTAATGGCCTGGTATTCCACCCAATGTTCAGTAAGTCAGTCGGCAGGTGCCAAATGGTCACACTAGAATAGCGCACATTCGAACAGGACTAGTATGCATTTCTGCATGGTTGTTGTATAGGGAATTAGTGACTTCAAAAAAACATATGTCTAAACTCTAAATCAATGCATTCAGTTTCTACCTTTCAGGTATCAAAATCTACCAAGCCACAGGTAACTAAAATTAAAGCAAAATCACCAAGAAAGTGGGAAGTACAGCGCCCTGTTGATTAAAGCAGACTTGTAAGCCCCTTTAACTAACCATGATTGCAGCAGAGATAAACAATTTTGGATGCATTTGGGATCATCAACCATAAAAGCAATGATAGAACAGTACGTCTATCTGACCTTGTACCTATTAGAAACATGAATAGCAAGACCTAAATGGAAACAGACTATAACCAAAAAAATAAATGTATAAATCTTACTGCAGGTAGAGACATCTCCCCCACTGCCACGAGTAGACTTAGCTTGCACCATCAGTCTCCGAACTGTGTCATCATACTAAAATAATGAAAAGGAGATGTAAGGCTAGTTTTTTTTTTTTTTTGCGAATGTACATTTGTCGCATGGGTGGAAATGAAATGTGCTAGAAATAGGAATGTACTTGGTGCAAGCAAGGAAAAAAGCAACATGCAATCTTTAAGTATTTTATTTTTTGGTCTTGTTAGCTATCCATTTCGTATGTCTTATCAACCACCAGCCAGCAGTACTTTTCTCTCAGAAAGAACAAGCTACCAGCCAGCAGTACTTTTTTCTCTCAGAACAAATCAGCACCAGCCACCAGCCAGACGAATAGGGAATAACCCTCCTTTCAAGTCCAAGAAAACGTCATCATGGGAAGAAAGCCGCTTACATATCCACTCAATTTTTAATTTCTAATAACTGATAATATTATCGCTTAGATCCCTCTTAGTGACGTAAGCAAAAAAAAAGTATTATGCTTCCGTCGATCAGATACAAATAAACATGTCATTTTTGTCCACTGCGAGGAACTTAACCTAGCTCAGCTGGTGAGGAGTAGAATGTCATCTCCAGTTTGGATGGCTATTTCTTCCAAATGTATGTAAACAACATCTAGTTCCTACTAGGATGATTCTCATTTCCATCATCCGCCATGCATTTGTAATTTCATTCGCTAAAAGCAACTAAAAAACATTTTTTACCTAAAATCTCACACTGAACCCTAACAATTGTGAAATTCATGAGGCATCCTACCACATGATTCATGTCGCCAGATCACCAACCCAACTGTCTGTAAGACTCATATCAACCAAGCCGAAATCAGAAAGGGGGGAAACGTACATTGGCGCAAACCCGAAACGATTGCGCGTGCGCAAAGCCCGCATTTCACTCACCTTCCTCTGCCTATCGACTTCCCGGCGTTCAAGTTCCTTCTTCATCCGTCTGATGTGCCTCCGCATCTTCTTGCCGGCGTCCGGTAAATTGGGCGTCTTGCTGCTCCAGTAGTTGATCTTATCCTGTAGTTTCTGATCGGTGGAGCCTGCGAACTCTGACGGGTCCGCATAATCACCTCCATCGGAGCTGTCGTCGGTGTCGGGGCGCGCCGCCGCCGGGGGATGCGCCGTGACGGGCGGGTAGGAGCCGACGACCTCCAATTCCGCCGTCGGGGAGTCGGGGGGCATTGCTTGCTTCCGATCTTCTATGATGATTTCACCTTTCAGCGCGGCCATTGCCGCCGCCGCCAGGCGGGTGGGCGGGGGAGGCTCCCGTTCCGGCGGCGATCGAACGGGACGGGGGAGGGTTTTTGGAATTTGGAATAGAAGCGTGGGCTTGGGGGCGGGGGGCCGCGGGGCGGAGGACGGGAGGAGCAGAGGAGACGAGGCGTGAAGTGGGAGGATGCGGAAAGACCGAGGTTAGGAATTCACTGTTCCTGGCAATTCGAACAGTGCTGGTTAAATTGCAATTCTAAAATATAGAGGGAAATGTGTTATCTCCAGTTAATTTTGGAATATACTCAATCCTGATTGAGTATTTCTCCCCTATTCACGCCCTGGAATTTGCAGGTAAAGTCAGAAAAGCTCTAGGTGTCGCATAACTCTAGATATGTGGCTTCATCTCTAGTGGGTGAGAGGTAAAATCATTCTTTTAAAAAGAACACCTATTGCGATTTCACATTTTTCTGAAGATCTTTCGTCATAAAGAAGTACCTATATTATTTGTACTGCAAAGGACGACGAAATCAAAAATAATCATTGAGAGTTACACTCCATTACGCCTCAAAGAAAATCTACCTATCACATTTTTTTTTGTCTCACAACGACTCTTCATTTCACTTTTAAAACTTGTTCCATAGAAAGTATTGATATGGGTTTTAGACCATCCAACAAAAATCCTCATAATACCTCAATTACTTTGTAGCGAACATGATTCTACAAACCATTTGTCCTAAGGAAGCAATGAAACAAAGAAACAACAGAAAAAGGCACCGTTAGATGTTTCAATGGTCCACAAAACAAACATTGGACAAAGTATTAGAGAAAATGGTAAGTTGCTAGTCAAGTCAAAGGTAGCCGTCAGATGTTCTGATGGCCCTCTTTCTATTAACGTTGGATGAATTCTGAGGAGAAATCTTGGAAGTCAAAGGTAACCATTAAAGGTAGCACACATGATGATTAGTGTTAGGCTTATAGAATAGTGAGTGCAAGGTGTGTCTGCCTTGTAAGCAGATTCTTGATAATCAAGTGTACAAAAGGTGTGTCAGGACTTTGGAGTCTCGACGGCTGTTCGACAAGTCTTCGATCCTCATGCTTGGCGTGAAATAGCGTCGACGACCGTGTGCGGGGAACATGAGGACCTCCTTTTTATACCTGAGCATTTTTCGGGTCGGGCCGGGTTCGGTTGGGCCGAAAAATCCTGATTATTTTGGGATGAAAAACTCTTGCCCATGACGTCCCACTGGGCAAGTCGGGGGGCCTAGCTTTTTTGGGCCGGACTCGGGCTGGGCCCGGGCTTGGGCGGGCCACCCGCGTAATTTAAATGCAAAATAGCTAAAAAAGTATATCGGGTTGGGTTCGGATCAAAAATAATTTTATCGGGCTGTGAGGTCTCTGCCCAGGCCCTGTCCATTAAGGTTCGTGGGTGGGCCAAAACCCGTCAGGCCCGGACTGGGTCGGGTCGGGTCGGGCTAGTTTTGCTCAGGTATGCTCCTTTTCTTTGTGGACAAACACATTAGTGGAGACGATATTAAGATGACCGAAGGACTTGACGTACTTAGTGGTCGAGACTTTGTGGCAAATCAAGGAGCATCATGGGAGAGATTTGGTGATCGAGGCAATACTCTTTTGTGAGTACTTCAAAAACACGCTTAGTGCTTACCAATACTATGGGATAATTTTAGTGTCAAGTATTTGCTTCCTCTCATTTCATCATTTACTTTTCTGCATTTTATAAATAATTGCAACTCGTGTGCTTTACATTTTCGTAGAGCAGTATCTTAGAGCCTATTTGGAACTTCTCTGCTCCACCAACTCCACAAAGGATCAGCACCACTCTGGAGTTTGTGGCGCTAATGTTTTCATTTAGCATAGAACTCTGTTACAACTTCGGTGAAGAAAGGTTTTGGTAGGATGTCCTTCCTATGCCCCTCGTCCTCCCCTGAATCGAAGTCACGACCATGGGCGGAGCTCAGCGGGGAAGGAGAGGGGTATACCTGAGCATTTTTCGGGAAGGGGCGGGTTTGGGCCGGGCCAAAAAAACTCGATTATTTCAGATTGAGAAAATCCTGCCCATGACCGTCCCACTAGACACGTCGGGCCTCAATTTTCGGGCCGGGCTCGGGCTTGGGCGGGCCGCCCGTGCATTTTATAGTGTAAAATAGCTAAAAATAACATTTCGAGCCGGCTCGGGCTAAGATTTTTTTCAGGCCGCAAGATCTGTGTCCAGGCCCGTCCAGTAAGGTCCGTGGGCGGGCCAGGCTGAGCTAAAAATGCTCAGGTATAAAGAGGGGTGGGACCGTGGGGAAGGAGAGGCGCACGACTGGCAGGGAAGAAGAGGGACACTGTCGGCGATACAAGCTCGTCCGTGTCGAATATCCCCTTTCCCACCTTGCGGCGATCGACGGCGTGGCACCCTCAAGCTCGGCGAGGGTGGGGGGGTAGGGGCAGGCACGCCTGGTGGAGGAGGGGTGCGACCATGGGGAAGGAGAGACGCATTTGGTAGGGAAGAAGAGGGATGCAGCCGGGTGCGAGCGCGTGGCGGTGAGGCCAGGCGCGGCTGGTGGCAGCGGGTCCGAGCACGATGGGATTGGGCACGACTGGTGGCGGCAGGGCCAGTGCAGAGGGAGGGAGCAGCGCGACGGGAGGAAGAAAGCTGGACATAAAGAAAAGTGAACCGTCTTTTACATAATGAGTGGCATTTGTAGGTAATATTTCTACAACTCAATGAGGAGGTTCAAAACTTAGATTTTTGAGTACCCCTCGAGGTGCTCCAAGAAAAATGTGAGTTGGTTTTGAGCCTCACCTTTTTCTGAAGGTGTTTGGCTAGACAAAGCTGGAGCAGAGCTGTAAAACCTAGAACAGAGCAGTTCCAAATAGACCCTTAATAGGATTGACTACATATAGGTTGTAAAACTCTTTTTTATGAGGGTTTCATAATAGATCAACTTTACATGCACATTTAGATAGCATATTCTAGTTTACATTTGATGCAAATATTGAAAGTCACCGGCTTGAGATTTTAAGTTTGTCTAATTTACCTCCTCCTTCTCCTCTTCTTACGCTACAAACACCGATTTTTTTTATACTCCAATCATCAATGACCGAGTCAGACTCGCTAAATAAGAAAAACTAATATAGAGGTATTTTGAACTTTTAGTATTGTTATCATTTATCTAAAATTTTCTAAACAAATTGTGAACGGAAGAAGTAAAAATCCAACTAATATGGAACAACAGGAGATGAATTCTGTTATCTTTCGTCGCTAGATTTCAGCCACCGTACCAATTCTTTTTTAGTCTGTTCAACAGACCTTCTGCTGATTTACTGGCAGAAAAAAAATAACGTGTACTGATTTAATTAGCTGATTTGTTCTAAAAAGAAAAATACGATGTAAAAAAACAGAAAGAAGAGATTCTACCTTGCCCGACGCCCAATCTCCCATCAACCGCACCTGTCGTCTTGCATCCTTTTCTTTTCTTCCCCTCACACTGCCCAATGTCTCCCGACCTGCCTCCAAAATTAGGGATGGAACCAAAACATCCGAATTGTGTAATAGATTGATATTTTTAGATCACAATAAAATAAATTTGGTGCTAATTTTTTATGCATTATAACCAGCTAATTACTGGAAAAAATAAAAAAAATTAGCTACAATTTTTTATGGATTATTTGCTTTCGATAGAGAAAAAAGTGAAAAAACATCCGTATCCGAATCCGAATAGATATCCGAATTTCTTTTCATCATTTGATCAAAATATAGCGCACATTTGAGGTTTATTTTGTATGAATCTTAACAAGCACAATGCCAAGAACAAGAATATAAATTTTGGATACAAAATATTATGCCTAATTTAGCTAAAATCAAAAAAGAACGACTAAAAAATGATATCCGAATGGATATCCGGTTCCATCCCTATCCAAAATAGCCACCTCCACACTTAGGGCCCGTTCTTTTGGTTGAAAAGGAATAGTGAAGTTGTAAATAAATAGTGCTAGAATAGTGTTTTGTGTGAGAGAAGATGTGATGGATGTGACAGGTGAATAGTGCTTTTCACTATTCCTTTCTAAGGAAAAGAACAGGGCCTAAGGGCACTAGCGAACCTGACATGGAGTATGATGCTATGAAGATGTCGTTGGGCTTGGAGAATGATAGGAGAACGATAATTTGTGCAATTTTTCGCGTGGTAGACAATAATTTGATTGCAATGTTCAGTTTATATCAATTTTTTTCTAAAATTAATGCTAGAGACTTTGTAGGTAGTTGTTCTATGTGTATAGAGTATGGACTTATTTGTTAGGTGTAAAATCATATTCAATCTATAAATTATTCGTGATATAGGCTCATTTATTCTTTTTCTATAGAATGAACTGGTCGAAACCACGTAGGCTCATGGACTACATATTGTTCTATGTTCATGATGTATTTCTTCCAAGTGTACAAATTCTATCAATCATTTAATATATTTGACTCTAGGTGGATAAATATTTGTTTTGTGAGTTCTTACAATTTGTTCTAGGTATATATAACTCTTTTGTTCCGTGACTTTGTATGATTTTGTCTTGAGTGCGTCATTTTCTTTTGAGTTCATATAACTTATTTGATAAGTACATTTTGTATTTTTTAAGTTCGCATAACTTATTCTAAATGTACATATCTGAGTAAAATGTTCCAACTTGATGTTCATGTTTTACTAGTTTGTCCTATACAATGAAATTGTAATTATTTTATTTGCAGTATACTATTATTTGAACGTCTCTTTCATTCACATCCAACGATAGGTTATAATCATATGTTCATCATATTACTTTTTCATATTAAACAATCATTTAGTCTAGTTATTCAAGAATTCGTTCATTCTAAACAAAATTAATATTTCATATTAAAAGCATTTTAAAATTTCCATCCAAACATAATCAAGCGTAATCTCATTCTAAAGATTTATTGCATTTTTTTACACTATGGTGCAATTCGAATTCAATTTGATGTTCGGATTATGATTGTGGGTTTTTAATCTGATGAAATTTTCTTCTTCCCTTTTCGCATAAACTGTTTTGTAAATTGAGCCCGACTAAAGAAGACTCCAAAAAAAAAGTTCGAATTTCATGTTGGGCCAAGAGCCCAAGATTCTCAATCAAGTTCGGCCTACTACGGTGGTGGGTCCTTCGCTTATTAAAAAAACTATAATTTGCCAAACTACTAAAATACTCTTTCCCAAATTTTTTTTAAAAAAGCAGCAGACGTACGTACAATTGTATATTGACTTGACCGAGTCAAACTGTAACCACGTACGTACGAAGTACAACAACACTGGGACACTGGGTAGAGCCGTAGAGGCTGGATCTTGCCATCTACTAGTAGCTAGGCATCTGCTTCGACTCAAACATGCTCCGCATATCAGGGTCTGGTTTAGATGGCTAAAGTTTCTAACTTTTTTTCTACTCTCTCTCCATCACATCACATTAAATACGCCAAAAGATATATGTTCAGAGTATTAAATATAGGTAAAAAATAACTAATTACACAGTTTTGATGTCCTTTGCGACACGAATCTTTTGAGCCTAGTTAGACCATGATAGGATAATATTTACCACAAACAAACGAAACGTGCTACAATGTACTACAGGAGTTCCAGCAGTTAAATTTACAAATATTTCAACCAATTAAACAAGGCGCAGGTCAGCGCGCACGCATCATGCTTCGCCTGCAACGTGGAGGCTAGGGTTGCAGGGGCGACTTCGCCGCAAGTGTGCCTCGATCTCCAGGGTGGCAGCCAGGCACGCAGCTCAACAAGTTGCACACAAAAGAATCCCACGACCACGCAAGAGTGTAGGCTCGGGTGCCGCACACTTGGTCAGTGGTCACTAGTTTAGTTTAAGCAGATTTCGTGGCAAGGCGCGCGTGTTGGTGTGAAAAAGATGACCTAAATGTCCTAACCCTACCACTCGACCGCACGTCCGATCCCCTGCGTGCTTGTGCCACATCAGCTCTAGTTTGGCCCTGCCTGCAGCAGCTCGCACCTCGCACCTCGCAGTGCCGAACTTTTGACTCGCGTGCACACGCATTCGTCATGTGATCACTGTAGTTTAGACGGCCACAGGGACGGACGGGTACGGTAAGCAAGTCTCGTGTCGGTCCAGAGATTCCAGAAGCAAACGAAGTGATGTGCTGGTGCTGGTGTGGAATATAATGTGATGGTAGTATTGGTACACGGTCCTCTCGGAGAAAGCTCATTGTCCTGACGCACAAATTTCCGCTGACTGATGTGAACGAGCCGAGATGCCTCGACTGTCGTTACTTGTGATTTGTGAAACGTCGACGTGTATGTGGTCGGAACTGGACTTGCATTATTATTTGATTCAATCAGAATAGAAGAAAAGGCGAGCAGCTCAGAGTGCAGTTGGACCACTAACAGATGGGTTCAGGTCCACCTGTCAGCGGCCCAAAGCCACTTCCCACTACTGCACAAGAGCCCCGCCGGAAGAAGGCGTGCGCGCTGCCCAGTGCCCACCTGACCTGACGCCGACGGACCTTTGCTTCTCCCTCTGGGTCCGCCGGCACACGACATGTTTATTCCTCGTTGCATTGCATACTAGCAGGTCCGGCGCACGCGTCTCCTTGTTCTTTGCGGCTACGATCGGCATACACGGATCGTCGGCTGTCGGTGCTCGCCTGATAAATTCGACGGCTAAAGCTTTGGTTAATTTGTGAACTAGCAGCACCAGAGCGGCGCGCGGATTGGACGGTTTATAGGCACAGCACACACACGCGCGAATCCATCATGCTCCGCGTTTTTTTTTCTATTTGGGGTTGCCAAATTGAACTGTACGTCTGCTGCTTTTTATACACATATGTAAAGATGAGCTTGAGCTTTTGTAATGGATGGAAGATTTTATATGAAATTAAGTACAATTTGTTCGAAAAAATGGAGCGCAACGAATAAAGAATGCTTTAATTTGGTTGACAATTCGACATGCATGCTAGTGGACCAGCAGAGGTACTGTCAGCTACCACAGCACTACACTACACTTGTCCAGTGTTTCAAGATACATCTTCGCTCGTCACGGCACGGTTCCCAGGCTTAAAAAAGTACTTATAGTATTGTGTTATCGCAAAACCCATGGTTTCCAGCCTTACGCAAGGTGATGATGGCATCCGAGAGAAAAAAAAAAAGATACTGGTTGGTACGCGTGGGGAGAACGTGGAGCCGGGGGGCAAAGAATCCCATATGGGCATTGCGCGTTGCCGCATTGGGCAGGCAACAACCTGCCTGATCCAGTGATCCTGACGCAGGAACGAACGAACAAAATGGATCGGCGGCCGTGGGTTGACCTCGTCTCCATCCGCACGCGTTGCCCGATTTGCCTCCACAGCTCGTAAGCTCCAGCTCCAGCTCCAGTCCTGGGAATCCGGCACCCGGGCGGCGGCGGCGGTCACCTCACCTCAGCTGGCCAGCAACAGCGACCATATGCGGCGGCGGCGGCCTGCGGGCCACGCCCAGAAAATGGGTCGGGGACGGGCGCGCGGTGGTTTCCTCGGCATGCACCGATCGCGCCCCCCACCGGAACCGATCGATGGCTGGCCGCGGCCGTCGACCAAGCAAGTCGCCCGCCACCTGGGCTCCACTCCACCGGCGGGCGGGGGCGGCGCGGCGCGGCGCATTTGTCTAGCGCGGCCGCGAGGGTCCGCGGGCCCTCGGCCGCCTGACCACGCGGCGTCCCCCCTGCGTGTTTGCTACTAATGAAATTGTTCCCCTCTCAGCTCGGGTGCTTTGTACCTGCAGCTTTATGGCGCCTCTCTTCATGCATGCACGAATCATTCATTGTTCACATGCCGGTGGTGTAGCCTGCTACTAGCATAAACAAAACGCGGGCAAGTATCCAATCACAATCAGCTCGATACGCTATTTCATTATTTTTTTATACGCCGAGGCAAGGAATCGCGTAAAGCTTCTCATGCACCTCGTCGTCGTCGATACAAAATTGGGTCCCGGCGAAAGTTCTGGGCGACGTGGATGAATGTGGAGGAGTGTTGTTGTTCTCTTAGTTGCGAAGTATTGGAATCAGAGTGGTGGTTCTCTTGACGATATTGGGTCGGGTCCTTTTGGGTCAAAATGTACTCCTACTAATGATGACACGTCTTTTTATTAGTGAAGAGAGAACCAGCTGTGCGTGACATGCTTTGAAAAGGCTCTAGCTAGAAAATCGGCGTTCCTTTCACATGATGTATGGTGTGTATTGGTGTATCGTATGCAGGTGATGCTATATATCGTATGTATTAGAGAGCATTCGGCTTGCTTATTTCGGCTTCTTCTACAGTAGTTTCCTCTCAGAACAAATCAGCCGGCTTAACCAGTACATAGTATTTTCTTCTCACAATAAAACTGCCGGCTTCTCTTCTTCAAGACCTGCCGAACGTCCGGGGACGAATGGCACGGTCTGAGGCACTGCGTCCGGGGACGAATGGCACGGTGCGCGCGGTCTGTTGACGACATACTGTATGCTGATACGGTACGGTGTGAAGGACGGGAAATATCTAGTGGATGATTTCTTCCTTAGATTTCGGTGAGTTTAGACTTCACCACAGTGTCTCTTTCAGCCCACAGCGTACCCCTTCTAGACTTCACGACGTCTCTTTCAGCCCAGAGCGTACTGCATGGGCAAGGGTTCAGCTCGCACGTCACGCGCCAAACAACCCGAAATGCACTGGGATCCAGGATGTCACACCTGACCGTAGTCATCTTCATCAGAGGAGAAAGAAAGAGCACACTAGCTTCAGTCAACTTTCAAAGAATCCAATATATATTCGCACTCCGTTTGGAAGTTACTGGAAATTTTTTTATTTTACTGTCGCGTTGTAACCACTAACTAAACTGAATGATACTCCCCTTAATAAAAAAATATAGCATCTGTAAAAAAACTTGTAAAAAAAGGTCAGGCCACACCCTCAACCTTTTTTTCCATATAGAGAACGAACAACCCGACCCTATTTGTCAATGTCTTTTTTGGGGGGAAAAATAAAATAGCATATTTGTATAGTATGTGTTTTGGACTATTACCAGTTCAAGATCACCAAACAAATTAGAAAAAAGTCAAATTGCTCTCTTCAAGTAAACTACATTTTCATCATAAGTTTTTATATAATTTTGTATTTTAATGATTACATTTGTTATTAAATATCTTTACCTTATTAAAATAGTGATGACAAAATTCATGATATATATTCTAAAACATATCTTATGTTGTCTCCTATAAACAAAAAATATATTAAGAGGTAAATTGAATCAAATGACTCAGTTTAGAGATAGATAAAAAATATTTTAGAGGATTATCCAGACTTTGGTTATACTTGAGAGAAATAATTTGACATTTTCAAAAAAAAATCATGTTTCTTTCGTGTCAACTCATGTGGCCATTACTGATTCACACCAAAATGATTGTCAGGAACAACAAACACAATCACTAACTCCATATCTCCATATCCTTAAGCCAAACGGTGGTCCACACAAAAAAATACACACACCGTAATCTAACAACACCGACCGTAAAAGGCACAAAAATCCAAAAGATCCCCCGACGGGGTCTCACTTTTACCTCAAACGAAAACACTGCGAGGCTGGACGACCCATTTTTAAAATCCAAACTCCACCTAGCTCACCACAAATCCACAGCCATCGGTGCGCATCCTCCTCCTTTCACCGTCCATCGTACGCCGTAAACTATGAACCCACGGCGCTCGCTACAGGATGATGGATGGATGAGCTTGAGATCGAGCTCGAGCTCGAGGTCGAGCTCTCCTCCCGGCGCCCCGCGCAACAGAACAAACCCGCAATTTGTTCGGCTCGTTTGCCCCCCGCCATCACCAGACCACGCTCGCTCGTGCGGGTGGGGGGTTCGGCGCTCCTGCCGCTTGCTCCCACGGTTTCCAGTCTCCGCCAGCACCACCGCCCCGCACCGCGGGGCGGGCGGGACGCCGAGGCCAGCGGTGGTGGGTGCGGAGCCACTAGCGACAACATGCACGAGAAGAGTAGCACCGGATTTCTTTAGCGTTTTCCCCGTCGCTCGCCTCTCGGTCTCGGCCCGCAACTCCCGATGTACTGTACGTGCTTGCTCTTCCCGGTCCAGCTATCCCCCATAGACTTCGCACCAACCCCTCGCACACACCAAAGAGGAAAAAAAGAAGTTTTTTTTTTGCGTCGGAAAAAGGGAGAGGGAGAGAGAAAATTACTTACTCCCTCCCTGCCTCCTCTACTGTCCAACCGCGGACACCAAGGCAGGCGGACAGGGGAGGCAAGAGGGGCACGAGCTCGGCGAAGTTGCTGAGGGAGACAAGCCAGCTGCTACTGCTAGTCTGCTGCTGCTGCTGCATTGCACTGCATTGGGCGGGAGGGCTCGCCGCCGCCGGGGGAGGCTCGGATCTTGGCGGCACCAGCTGGTGGCTGCTTCGGTCGGTGGCTGGCGCTGCGCTGCGCTGCGCCCATTGGCGGGCGGGCGGGCCTCGATCCAGCGCGGCGTGATCTGGCGCGCGCGCCGCCGACGCCGCTCGCAAGGGGGGAGGCCTGGATCTTGAGCCTGCCGCGAGGGACTCTGGTGGTGGGGGGGTCGTGTCCGTCGCCGCGGCGCGCTGAGCTGCCCGACCTCGCGCGGCGGGCGGAGGAGATCTGGCCGACGGCGCGGGCCTGCAGATCCCCTGCCTCCGCGGGCACGAGTCGCTGCTGCTGGTGCTGTGGAGCTTCTTCCGGGCGGTGGTGCCGATGGGCTACGGGCACGTGGTGGATCCCTTCCTGCCCCCGCAGCAGCAGGCGCCGGCGGCGGTGTCGGTGTCGGCGTACGCCGCGCCGCAGGGGGGCTACGGCCAGCCGCAGGCGCAGCCGGCTCCGCGCCCGCCGGGATGCCCGTACTCGTCGTCCGCCTCGGCGCCGCCGGTCTCGTCCTACCATTCTTTGCCTCCGGCGACGACGCCTCCCCCGGTAAGTAGCCCACCTCCGGCGTCCCCACCACCGGAACCATTGCCGTCATCGCCGCCGCCACCGGCACCATTGCCGCCGCCGCCGCCGCCGCCGGCATTGTCGCCTCCCCCGCCTGACGCTCCCCCTCCCTCGCTTCCACCGTCGCCGTCGCCGTCCCCACCCCCGTCGCCGCCTCAAGCACCGCCTCCCCCGCTGGCTAACGACCAACCGCGCGTCCAGCCCCGTGTTTACCCATCACCGCCACCGCCGTCACTTCCCCCGCCGCCGCCTCCTACAGTCTCGCCGCCATCACCCGCTCCGTCCGATTCACCGTCGCCGTCGCCTGCTCCAGCTGCACGAGCTCCAGCTCCCACGCATGTCGCTGCCTATTCGCCACCCCCGCCAAGAATCGCCCCTCCACCGCCTCGGCACTATCACGTCAAGCCGCATGCCGCGCCGTGGTCGCCCCAGAAGCATAACTCGACCCATGCACCTAGTGGCAGCGGCAAGAACATCGAGATATCGAGGGAGGCGGCCACCACCATTGTAGCACTTGCCGGTCTCGCTATGCTCAGCTTTATTGGCGCCACCATTTGGTTCGTCAAGAAAAAGCGCCGGCGGATAGAGCCTCCGGCTGCATTGCCCACACAGCAACCAGCTCCTCCTCCACCGCCCAACTACATTCCATCTTCTGCCGGATCCTCACTAGCATCAGGTAAGAGCATAAACACTGGCGTGTTTTTCGCATTTCCCAATTTATGACATCAAGCTTATGCTAATTGTTTGTGCTTGCCAGACGGGTTCTACTTAAGGTCACCAGGGTATCCTTTTATGCGATACAGTACTGGGAGCCATGGTTATCCATACTCGCCGGCTGACTCTGGGATTGGGCATTCCCATATGCTGTTCACGCCAGAGAATTTGGCAGCAATCACAGAAGACTTTGCAGAGGAGAACCTTTTGGGAGAAGGTGGATTTGGGTGTGTGTTTAAGGGCATTTTGCCGGATGGTCGCCCTGTTGCTGTAAAGAAGCTCAAAATCGGGAATGGGCAAGGCGAGCGTGAGTTCAAGGCCGAGGTTGATACTATCAGCAGAGTGCATCACAGACATTTAGTTTCATTAGTAGGCTATTGCATTGCGGATGGCCAACGAATGCTTGTGTATGATTTTGTTCCCAACAATACACTTTATCACCATCTCCATGGTGAGAACATTTTTCTTTCGGTTTCTGTTGTTTCTTACTAGCCTTATTTAATCCCAACTAATTTTTCATTGCTAATGTGATCATAAAACCTGATGTCTGAAAACTGTAGTAAGTGAAACAGCGCTTGATTGGCGGACAAGGGTCAAGATTGCAGCTGGAGCAGCCCGAGGAATTGCTTACCTGCATGAAGATTGTAATATTTTTGCTAAACCATTTCTTCGTAGGTCCCATAATCTTGGATAGTTTTCTTAGTATTTGTCTGTTTTTGTTCATCAGGTCATCCACGTATTATACATAGGGATATTAAATCATCCAATATTTTATTGGATAACAACTTCGAAGCTCAGGTATGCTGTAATTTGGTGTATGACTCATAAGTCTATAGCTCAATATTTGGTGTCATTATGATTGTATTTATTGTCTAAATTTGTTATCCTCTATGGAAACTATCCAGGTTTCTGATTTTGGACTTGCAAGGTTAGCGGGCGATTCCAATACACATGTCACCACACGTGTCATGGGGACATTTGGGTACGTAATGGAGCAAATCCTCACCATCTTGCAATTTTTAGAGTTTATTCGTTGATCTATGCACAATTTCTACTCTTGTTTACAGAACTAATATGATACCCTCTGCAGGTATTTGGCTCCAGAGTATGCATTGTCAGGCAAGTTGACAGCAAAATCTGATGTATATTCTTTTGGAGTAGTTCTTTTGGAGCTTATTACAGGAAGAAAACCTGTTGATGCTTCTCAGCCATTGGGAGATGAAAGTTTGGTCGAATGGGTGAGTCCAATATATTTTTTTATAATGTATGAACTTATTGTGTCACCAATGTTAGGTCCTAAAGTGTGCGTAGATTTTCAGATTTTGACCAATATATGTTTGATTGAGGGCATCTTACAAGTGATGATATCCATAGTCATGAGATTGAGATGCACTGATAAATAACATGATGATTATGTTGTGAAACTCCAATGGATATGTCTAGATTTCAAGCTTTAGCTGTCGATATCCTGTTCCACAGTCTGTTGAGTAATATACAATAAGTTGAGGTGGAATGACTTAAAGTTTGGGTTCTATCATGCAGTAGCTAAAGCTCTGCTGATGCTTGTGCTAGTTTATCCTTTCCCTTGGAAGCTGAACGACCCTTGGATTTCTTTCCTGACATGGGCATTGCTTCTGGCATTGGCTGCTGAGGAGATGTTTAATCCTTTCATCGGTCCCATTTGCATGGCATGTCGACCAATAGAGTGATCTGGAGAGAACCCAGCTGCTAAAAGTTCCACGGATTGTAGCTTTAATAAAAGTAGGCAACTTGATTATTCTTCCAGAGTGGTACACAAAAAGTGGCTATAGAGTGCTAGAACTCATTCAATGCAGTCTTCATACTGCAGTCTTCCGCAAGAAAGAAGCTTAGAAGGGAACTTGGCAATGACTCAAGCAGCTTAACGCAGTAACAAAGTAAAAACGCCAATTATCATATAACTGTTGCGATCATGAAAGGTGCTGAGATACTACACAAATGACACCTAATTGATCTAAACATTCACTGTGGCTATTGCCTGGAGTTAAGGACTTCATGTTAGCTTTATATATTGTGTGGATAATAAAAGGTGCTTGTTTCTAATCCATAGTTGGTTGAAATAGTTGGAAAGTTGCTATGTCTATTACAATGAAGAATATGAATGCCATGTCTAATCAATGAGACAGGTTGTAATGGATACCATGGGGACTATTTTTGGCTTAATGTATTTTTAATGATCTTAACTCAAAACTTTGTGCGTGCTGGAATTTTTCAGGCTCGCCCCCTTCTGCTGAAGGCAATTGAGCATCGGGAGTTTGGGGACCTTCCTGACCTGAGGATGGAAAGCAGATTTGACGAAAACGAGATGTTTCATATGATAGGAGCTGCAGCTGCATGCATTCGTCATTCTGCAGCGATGAGACCGCGGATGGGGCAGGTAACATACCTTTCAGCATTTTCTCTTCCGTTTCTGAATGACTGATAAGAAAGGACCAAGACGTGACTGAGTCTCCTCATCTCCCAGGTGGTTAGAGCACTAGATAGTTTAGCAGACTCTAACTTGAACAATGGCCTTCAACCCGGTCGCAGCGAGGTGTTCTTAGAGCCGCAATCCGAGGAGATTAGATTGTTCCAGCTGAGGGAATTCGGCAGCCGGGATTGTAGCGACGAGTTGAGCCAAGCCAGCTGGAGAAGCCGAAGAGATTTGTAAACAGATTCGGTACAAGATCATTAACATTCTTTTTGGTCATTCTTTTACATGTAATTATCTCTTTTACATGATTCTTTCTTTTTTGGCCCCTCCTCCCTGAGGCAATTCTTGTTCCCCCCGCCGGAATAAATTTTGCATTCTTTCAGGAGATAAGTAAATGAATCCTCTTTTTCCAGTGAAGAATATACAGAAAGTTTGGTTCCTGGCACCTGGCATCCTTTGAAAGTCACTAACAGTTTCACTATGCTCTTTCACTGCTCTTGGAAGCAGACCAAATGTCCAGTTGCTGCCCTTGCACTGCAAGTTTCTTTTTTTTTTCTTTTTGCAAAGGATATAAGGGCACAAAGTCTGTATGGCTGTAAAGTTGCTTACTGGTTGCTTAAGATACTCTTCAGGCTCTGTTTTGAGCACAAGTGCAATGATTAGTAGAGCGCTAAAATTTTAATTGGGTGATGAATTGCCGCATCCTTGCCGCGCTCAATTATTCCGCACCGTCCGTTTCGTCAGAAAGGCTCATACATACTGTATATCATTGAGATTTGCGTGGATCCCCATCTCGCGCGCGTCGATCGGTCACCCCGACGCGGTCGCAATAATTTGGAGCGGCAGCCACATGATGGAGAACCGGTGGCAGATGGCAATGTCTTACCAAGAAATACGCGTACGACCTGCACCGCACGCCTGTCGGTCGGTGTCGCTTCACTCTATCCCCCCGCAACGTTACTTTGGGCGGGCTTTTGTAGGCCCAATTTGGGGGGGTGGTTTACCTACGCGCGATGGGCCGGGGAAGCCGCTCGCTGAATTTTTTCTATATATTTTTTATTCTAATTGCAGATTTATACGACCGTTTTGAAATTTATCAAAACTACACCACCACCGCCGTGGCGTACGGCGGCTGAGACTAACCGCCGTACGCCATGACGGTTAGCCCACAACCGCAGTGGGTAGTGGCGGTTGGAGGGCGTCCACGGCGGTTGGGGGACCTCCACGACGGATATACAGCGAAATGCCCATGCGTTACTACGGTAAATATCAATTATGTCTTTTAAACTCAAAGTCTTTAAATTGTGTACCACTATTTTTGTTGCACACAATGGATAAGCTTGGAAACCGACATATTTGGACTTAACAATATCATTTTACTCGAACACTCATTATATTTCTACTTTTTTCACACATTACACCGTCCTGAGTCCCTCCTCGGAATGGCTCGGGCGGAACACCAACACCCGTCGCCGCCCATCGCCCTTCCAGCCCATTCGTCGTCGTCGGAGCGGCCACCAAAAGCCCGCGTGGTAGCAACAAAGGCGGCGGTAGGACTCCACCACATACCTCATCCTCTCCTTTAATTTCACCCCCTCGCACTCTAGCTCTTTGGAGGATGGCAATGGACATGGCGGCAGCAGCTTCCTCCGGTCGTCCGCAGCTAGATTCAGCTGGCAGTTAGCCTTATTCACCACCTAGGCATATGGATCTGGTACCCCGAGCTCTCGACGTGCTCGGATATGCAGTAGTGGTTGTCCTTGCGGCGGCGGTGGTGGCAGAGCCCGGTGGCAGCGCCTGCGGCCTAGCGGCAACTTGTACGTCGAGCGCACACCTACGACCTGGCTGCAGTTTGCAGTGGAACCTGTGGCCGGTGCGTGGCAACGGTGCCCGCGTGCCTTGTCCAGCTTAAAGCCGTCCGCGCCGCAAGGTGTGACCTAGCATGGCTGCATGGCAACCAGATGATGTTGTGTATGAGTTGAGTTTGAGTGGTGCATGGGCTTGATACGACGCGTGACCTGTTGAGGTCCCAAGCTAATGGACCGAATGTTGTTTTTACTTTATCCCATATATATGAGTTTATTCTTTTTTTTCTATTACAATTGACAGCTCTCCTATCCGGTACATTCAAAAATACCAGATTATATTTCAACCTTTTTATTTAGCATGAGTTGCTACATACAAATATAAGTACACACCATATTGTACCATAGAACGGAACCACATCCTTAATTGTATTCTTATACTCGAGTAGTGAGACTATATTCCAGGCATTGTATGGTTTAGTGAGCATCATTTATGCCTAATTATAGAATTGTAGGTGTGGACTCATTTCTTCGTGCATGTAGCAAGTAGCCTATAGCTCATGACATGTCTGCACTCCACATGCACTAATTCTATCCTTGTAACGGTAAGAGTACGTTACTCTAAGGCACAATATATATATATTACGAGTAGTAGGAATATATATATGTCTTATCCGTAACCGATTGATTTATCAAGGAATATTTGTCAAAATAGTATACAATATTTGCTTCTGAAAAACAAATGAAACAGTCGTTTCCTAAAAGAACAAATGAAATAATCAAGCTAAGGGGTGGGTCTGGGTTCGAATCCTGCTGGAGCTTTTATTTTTTGACGATTTAAGTGTGATAGTTTTTTACGTGGGGCGTGCCACACGGCGGAGGCGGGGGCAGCGCTAGTTTTTCTTTTTTGGGCCGGTTCACGCGGATGGCATCGGTGGGGCGCGCACCACGCGGCGGAGGGCAGCACTAGTTTTCCTTTTTGTGCGTCGGTTCACGCGTATGGCATCGATTTTTTTTTCTGCGG
Source organism: Cenchrus fungigraminus (assembly GCA_036936925.1). Classification (NCBI taxonomy): domain Eukaryota; kingdom Viridiplantae; phylum Streptophyta; class Magnoliopsida; order Poales; family Poaceae; genus Cenchrus; species Cenchrus fungigraminus. The sequence continues at coordinate 25,308,935 of CM072779.1, read as the reverse complement.
TGGTTTTTGCTCGGTTTTACTCCTTTGCGCTAGTTCACGTGGGGTTTTCTCCAATTTCGTATCAGTTACTGTAGACAGACGAAATTTATGGGTAGAAGCAATCCTTGCTTTAATATTATTATTATTATGTAGAGATAGAGATATATATTAGGTAAAGATAAAGATATAGGTAAGATAAGATTTTAAGTCGATTTAAGTCTATCTTCTTTTGACTTTGACCAAGTCTAAAAACCAATACACCAACATGTAAAATATAAAATTACCAAAAGATGCTATGCTAAACATCGTGTATGCATATATTGTGGCCAAGAGAGATGGATCGATCTGCATCCCAGAGGGCAAGCAGAGATCGAGCGAGATGGCCGATGACGATGGATCGATCATCAGCCACTTTTCGCATCCAGAGCACGAGCTGTTGAAGCGGCACTACATCGGGCCCTTCCTCTGCGACATCTGCTGGGAGGACCTCTCCGGCCCGGCGTACGGCTGCACCGCCGGCTGCGACTTCGCCATCCACGACACCTGCGCCGGCCACCCGCAGAGTCTCCTCTCCCGGGAGCACCACCCACACGAGCTCGTGCTCGTCCAGACCCCGCGCCGTGATGACGGGGCGCACTTCACCTGCGACGTCTGCGCCGGCGCCTGCGCCTCCGGGTGCTTCCTCTACCGCTGCCCGCCGTGCGATTTCGACATGCACCCGCGCTGCTTGCGGCTGCCTCCGGTCGTGCGCGGCACGCGGCACCAGCACGACCTCACGCTGGTCGCCGCCGCCGCCGACGATGAGGGACGACGGCGCTGCGCCGCGTGCCACAAGGGGGGCGCGTGGTACTACAGTTGCACGGTATGCAGCGACCTGGATTTCCACGTCTCGTGCGCTGCCGCGGGCGGCGGTGGGGCGGTGGAGAACGCCGCCGCTGGAGACCCTGCAGGTGAGCTTCTTCTCGCCAGCATCAATGCTCAGAGGGACATCAACTATAAGATTGCTGTAGCGAATATCCAGGCGATGGGAGCCGCCTCCATTGCAGAGCTTGCCTCCGGGGGCCGCTACCGCTACCGCACCAGAAGGTTTTAATTTATATTAACACATCGGCTTCACGATGTTTGTATGTTTTGCAGTCTCCCCTATATATGCATGTATTTTTTTCCCTTCTCAAATTCATATGGCTGGCGTGTCCAGTATGTATCTCTCATTTTCCTTTTCAGTTCATCATGCTCGGCCCCTCTGGCTATGATTTCAAATGATTTATACGAAATTCGAGTCCAAGGGTTTTGCTCTTCTAATAATTAATCCTGAGTTTCTTATAAAGATGTGACATATCGACAGTAAAGAACTAAAGATCAGGACAAAAGATTGATCACTAACCTAGATAGGTAAAACTACCAACAAAATTACTCGGTGATTTACGAATGAAAAATAAAAGATCGAAGTTAAACATGCAGTTCGAAGAGCACGGAGGCAGCTAGTTTCTGCCGGCTAGCTACTGATCGTCTTTTTCATTTTTATGAACCATTTTTAAAAATATATGGAAACACAATTTTTAAAGTATATTTGAATATTTTTAAAAAAATTGGAGGCAAAAAATTCCATCTGACAGGTAAACTATCAACAAAGTCTGATGATTCCATGTAGGAGGGTTGACTAGCACCCATAGGCTCAACTTGGCACTAGCAGCCAGCCAGCCACATGCCCACATGTGGCCATCGCAGACTAGCAGTTCAAGTTGTTGGATGGAGGCTAATCGTAGTGATCATTTCTTGGATGCCATCAACAACTGGAAATAGCATATCCGTTCCAAAACATAAGAACTTGTTGACTTTTGCTGATCATGTATGACCACTCGTCTTATTCAAAAAATTTATGAAAATATAAACACAATTATGATATACTTAAAATATACACGATGATAAAACATGTCATAATAAAATAAATAATATTTTTACAAATTTTTCGAATAAGGCAAGTGGTCAAACGTGATCAGCAAAAATCAAAAAGTCCTTGTATTCTGGGACGGAGGGAGTACAAACTATACAAGAGTTGATCACTCTTCTATCATGTCATATACCACCTTCAGATGACACAATTATTTTTATGGACCATGATATTGAACAAGCATTCAAGCAAAGAACATGAAGATTCTTCTTTGTGCCTCTGAACAATTATTAGGTCTTAAAATTAATTTTCACAAAAGTGAAATATTTTGCTTTGGAGATGCAAGAAACTGTGAGGCTCAATATTAACAACTTTTCAGATGTAAAATAGATTCTTACCCATTTCGCTATTTGAGGATACCAATGCATCATAGAAAGTTGTCAAACAAAAATAGGAAGGCAATAGAGGATAGAATAAAAAAACTAAGAAGGAAAACTCCTATCAGGTGGGAGGACGTTTAGTCTTGATAAACTTAGTTCTCTCTAGTTTGCCTATGTTTATGCTATTTTTTTAGGTCCCGATGGAGTCCTAAAAAATGAATATTATAGGTCAATGTTCTTTTGGCAGAATGGCTGTAACATCCCATAAATTTGAAAGTATGAAAATTCTGAAAAATTTGAAACTTTTTATTTATTGGATGAGTGTCACCATATTTTAAACCATATGCTAGCTTCTCACCTAAATTCCTTATAAATAAAACCCAAATATAAAAACATAAATTCAAATTATGGTATGAATATGTGAGTTGGAGTTTATGGATTTTATTTGGATTTAATTGAGTGTGTTTTGAATTTGAATTAATTCAAATTCAAATATAAAGTCTAGTTATATATTCAAACTAATTAAAAAAACCCTTATGCTAACATGGGCCAACTAACTATCCTCGAAGTCCAACCGTTCACCCTCATCTCTTGGCCCACGCCGTTGCTTCACCCCGTTTCCTGCGCAGCCCACCAAGCTCAGCCCACGGCAGCCCACCTACCTCTCCACCGCGCTTGAGGCGCTGACGAGCGGGACCCCCTCCCGGTCTTCGTCCTCACCAGCCGGTCAAGCCGTTCACACCACTCTGTCCCCCACTCGCGCCGCCGCGCCTGCTCACGCGCGTGTGCCCGCGACGGGACGCGCCACCCGGCCAGCACGGACGCCGAGCCAGGCGCCGCACCTGGACCAAGTGGCTCGGAAGACTCCAGGGGAGAAAAGACCCCTTTACCCCCTCCGCCACGCCCTCAGAGGCGCTCCCCGCCACTGAGGAGCGGCCACGTCGGCCAGCGCGCCGCAGCCGTCTAATTGAGGCCCGGCATGGACGTCCGTGCCCCTGCACCGCACCGCACCAGCCGCTAAAACCCCCGGACCGAGCTCCTTCTTGCTGGTCAAGACACACTTGGGGTTTTCCCCTTTTCCCCTGCTTCGCCGCTGAGCCGAGAGAGGGAAGAAGGAGCGGAGGAGGAAGAAGGGGGAGAAGAAGAAGGAAGGAGGGGCGCGCCTCGCCGCCGCGCCACCTCGCCGAAGCCGACGCCATCAAGACCGGAGCTCGTCCGCGAGGAGAAGGAGGTTGTCCGCGATCAGCCGGAGCCGGAGCAGAGTCGAAGCCGCGCCGCCGTGTACCTCGCCGCTGCTCCCCCAACGCTCGGCGCCAGTGCAACGCCTACACCTCCGCCTCACTGTGAGCTGCTGTTCCGCCCTCTTCTCTTCTTCCCTTCGCCTTGAATCGGGAGCGTGCCCCAGCGTCACGCCGCGCCGGCCGCCGCGCCGTGCGTCGAGCTTTCAGCTCGTCGTCGAAAACCCTCTTGTCCGGCCTTCGTGCCGCCGCTCTTCTGCAGGAACCCATACCCTTGTCGCCGCCGTGCACCCAGCGCGTGCAGGCAGGCCCATGGCCACTAACCCGCCAGCGCTGTCTCCGCCGCGCCGCGCCAGGGCACCGCCGTGCTGGGTGCGCGTTCGCGAGTGCGAGCCGTGAGTCGCCGCCGTTTTTGCATAAACGTGTGTGTGCGCGCACACCTGAATCCGGCACACCCCAGCGCTGGATCAGAAGCACCGCGCTGCGCTGATGGCGCTGATGCATCGCGCGCTGTCGCCGTGGCGTTGTCGCGCCGCGCCGAGAGCGCCGCCGGGTCGAACCACGCGCATGCCAAGGAGCTCCACTCCAGGGCTACGGCTGCGCCGGGTAGACCGCCGGTCCCTAGGGAACTCTAAGCACCGCTTGCACGCGCACCGGAGGCGCTCCTGTTGCCGGCCGCTGCTCACCGTCGTCGCCGCGCCCCGCGCCGGCACGCGCCAGGACACGCGTGAACACCTAGGGGGCGCTAGCGAACCCCAGCATAGCTCTGGGAGTGCTGGCGCACCGCCTGACGAGTTCGGGGGGCATCCCCGGACTTTCTCGCTGGAAAATGTTAACCGGCCATCACCTGGGCCTTAGCCCATTAAGGCCGACGTCCCAGCCCTTTTTCTTTTTCACGTCGCACTCCGAAATAAGTTCAGGGGCTTCCAGCGGACTTGGTCCATTTGGCCCGTGTGGCTGAGTCCTTTGGGCCGATTTCAGCCCACTAACTGATTCGACCCATTAACGACCCACTAACTGGATCGCTGACGTCATGATGATGTCATGCTGACGTCATCATGTATTTTCAAAATAAAAACTCTTTTCTGGTTTATAAATAAATTTGAAAATTAATTTATAAATCCTTTAACCTTTGAAAATTCATAACTAATTATTTATAACTCCGAAAAATATGAAACCAGTTTCAATATTTTTCTAAAAATGAGACGGTCCTGTTTGTAGATAGATTGGATCTTTTTGGATTTTTTAAAATTGGGTTTCTTTGGATTTATGCTTAGTTGATTGCCGGTAATTTAGTATCTCGTATCTCATGCTGAGCAGACCCGAGCTACGAGCTGGAGGAGGACTACGACCCCGACTTCAACCCTGACCAGGACTACGGACGCCAACCAGGTGTCATGTCACTCCCGATCATATAGATCCCATGCATGCTTTAGATGCTAGTGCTTAATTACTATTTATGAATGCCTTTGAATTGCATAAACAATCTTTTAGCCGTACCTTGGTTTGTTTATCCTGTACCTTGAACTTCCTACTCTTCGGAACTAGCTACAGACCCCTAGCTAGTTCCCGGCTATAACTATTCATATATTTTACCCTTAGTTATGGATGGATCTCTGGTTTGGACTGAGATTGGGATTTCTCGGTATTCTAACGTGTGTTTTAGGTGAGTGTGAATCCTTGACGTGTTACCGCGGGAGCGAGCCGCTTTGGTTACTTGTGAACGTCTGTCTAGGGGAGATGCGACCTGGCCTCCCGCCCTAGCGGCGTATCATTCGGATGGAGTTGGTGAGTGCTCGCTCTTGTAATTAAGGACCGATCGACAGTTTAACCATGCTTCTTTGGGCTATTTTCGTACAGACCGTTCGCTCACGTATGGGCGGGGTTCGGTCCGAGAACTAGTTGGTGGTTGGCACTCAGCTTGTAGGCGGATCGGTGTGATCGTGTGAGGGGGACGGGTTTTACCCCCCGAGTAGACGTCGTCCCAGCTCCTCCGGGGATGGTCTCACAGCTTCGAGGTCCTACTGGCAAGTTTCGCGCCCCAGTTCAGGACGAGTCAGGCTCGAAGAGGCAGGAGAGTGCCACCCACTGCTAGGTCTTCGGCCGTTAGGTAAGGATGTGGATTAGAGGCATCCGTTTCTGCCCTATCCGGCGGGTCCAGTTGTACAACCTCTGCAGAGTGTTAAACCTATAGCTATAGTCCGTGTCCACTAGTATGGACAGCCCTTGGATCTGTTACTCGGGCTAGTCTCTTCTTGTGCTGCTTTATCTCCCCTGTGTGTGTGAGCCCGACTTTGTGCCGTTGAGATGTGGGGATAGGAGTTGGTGACCCCACATCGCAGATAAGAGTGGGATGCTGTGACTCGGATGAGATCTAGTGTTTGGTGTTCTTTCCTTGGTTGGGGTGTTGACCCCGGAGGCGTTGGCCTCGGAGGTGTGGATCTCCTCAGAGATGGTGACCTCTCAACATTTCTTCATTCCTTGATGTTGCTACCGCTGCTTGCATAACCTTCTACAGCCATATATAGGAATATCCATGCATACTAGAATTATTCTCTTGCTTTTGCTCTTTATTGGGAAGCTGACATGACCTACTCGCTTATCGAGTAGATGATGAGTTTTCAGACCAGGAGCCGGACTACGACTTTGAGCACGATGGATGGGAAGACTGATGCCGTTGTACACTCGAGCTGCCTATGGGGATGGAGTCTACTTCGCTACATGAGAGCCGCTGCGTAGATGTTTACTCTGTTTGATTCAGTCCTATTGGACTTGTACCTGACATGTGCCGTAATGCTGTACTCAGATGATTAATTATTATAATATTATTTATGTGGACCTTCATATATTTCCTTCTGTTGTACGGTTTTTGTTACTTTCTGAGACAGGGATTTGCACGTGATAGCCTCCCGAGACTATCACTGAGGTGCAGGGATCAGGTTTCCTTTCTTGAAAATTCGGTTCGTTTCAACAACAAACACAAAAAGAAATATAGATTGGTCAAATGGAACATACTTGGTCAACCAGGAGAATAAGAGGGCATAGGGATTCAAGATATAGATGTACAAAACAAATACCTGCTAAGCAAGTGGTTGTTTAAGTTATGTAATAAAGAAGGGTTATCAAAAGATTTACTTAGAAACAAGTATATAAGAAATAAAACTTTAACCCAAGTAAAAGAGCAGGGGAAAATATCATAAACTTATTTAGGCAAAAGATGGAATTTATAGCTTTATACTTTGTAGCTTTGTTTTACTTCTACGTGCAGTAACCAACTAAGAACCACAAATCCTACATAGTGATGCTGCTTATTTTTTAGAATAATGATGATGCTTGTTTTTCAAAATAAAACCAACTATTACAAGAAACATTAGTAGCACACTAAAGAAAGTTATCGGGTTTGAACTACATAAATAAGGAGTGTCTATCCCTCGTTCAGGTGAAATAAAGTGATTCCTCACACAATCTTTCAATCATTAGCGAACTGCTTCCCGGAAACGGAGATCAAGATAGTCCCCTGTACGTAGCTACCAAGTGCCCTTACGAGTATCTCTACATTTCATGGCCAAATGCATATAAGTGAGGCCAAAGATTATATATGATGTTAATGCAACAATGTGCAACTGTGCAAGCACTAATCAGCGGCCGGAGGAGAGGACGGGGAAGTAACTCTCGCTGCTGTTTGGCGTCGTATTCTGCTGCGTGACCATCGCCGTCGACGGTGCGCCATTGCCGGTCACGAAGGTGGCGGATCCCAAACAAACCGAGCCAGCACAGGAATTTCTCAAGTCAAATCCGCTCAATTTCCTCCACCGAATCCAAATTGCTGCCACCTACATCTCCGCCACACACCTACCTCTAGGGATGAAAGTGGTACGGATATTATCCGTCTGACCGACCGACCGAAAGGTTCAGACACTCAAATGGTAAGACCGTATTCGAATCCGGACATTTAATATCCGTAACTATCCGTACCGCATTAGTATCCGGAAATTCAAAGTTGAATTTCTATGATCCAAATATGATGAATATCACTATTCAAAAAAAAATATACTGTCCGTATCCGTATTCGATCCGAGAATTCAGTCCGAGAAAGAAAAACTATCTGTATCTGTATCCGCAGTATCCGTCCGTATCCGATCCGTTTTCATCCCTACCTACCTCCACCCTCAATTTTTTCCCATCCCAAAACATGGCAGTATCGATCGGGGATTAAATTTTCCCTGCCGCCATTGCTGCCCATCCTCGAGCTCGTGGCCCGCTTGCCGGCCGCGAGGGCGCCGAGGCTGTAGGTGCCGTCGTCGCGCCCCATGCTTTGTCGTGCCGCCGCTCACTCGGGCCACGCGCACCGCTGCTGCTCGTGGCTTTCTGGACGGCCGCAGGGGCGCCTCGGCTACAGTGCTGCCGCTACTCACCGGGGCTGCGGGGGCTCGTCGAGCGCACATCCCTAACGCGGAGCTTGGGCTCCCCGACTGGCCATGGAGGACCCGCACGGATCTCGCCGTCGTGTGTCCCAGGAGCTTGCCTCCGTCGACCTCGACCCCGGCTCTGGCTGACCGGCCTCGCGGCGGCGGCACTCCAGCTCTGATCCGGTGGCCGCGGAAGGCAGCAGACGGCCGCCAGGGCGAGACGCCGCCGTACGCGTGCAACGCGATAGTGTACGAGGCCTCGGCGGTGTTGTGCCCGGGTTGCGGGCTTGCGGCGCGTGGGCGGAGCCGCTGGAGTTCCCCTACTACCACAACTTGGTGCGTCAGGCGCGGTGGGAGGTTCCCATGGCGTGGTCGCCGCGGATGGCGTCATACACGCGGTGGTGGGCGGCGTAGCGGCGTGAGGACTGCGCGCGGCGGCACTCGTTCCCGGAGGGCTAGAACATCTTCTGGGGCGGCACCGGTGGTACTCCAGGGCTCCAGGCCCGGGTGGACATATGATGTATCCGCCAGGGACGACGTAGGGAAGGAAATTCTGGAGTCGTGAAAGGCAAGGACCGAGGAACGCGTATTGAGAAAGGTCAGGTGGGTATGCCGCCGGGTATGAAACGGCAGGGTGGGCCCAAGGCGGGTACACAGGGTGGGTATATGTGGGGTGGGTGAGAAAACAATTTGATTTTGGCAGAAATGCTCCCCAAATTGCTTTTTTTTGTTTCTTTCATAGTCCTTCCATTCTATCCACTCCTAAAACATATGACAGGTGGGTCCGGTATGAGGGGTACAGTAGACCCGATTTATCAAAATTTTGATAGGTTTTTCATTAAACATGAGAAGTTAATTGAAATAGACGGCTTTGCCATCATCCGGACCCTCACAGACCGATGACCGTGATGGTTAGTTGTTGTGGGTGCGCGGTGGCTTGACCATTCTCTTCATAGTATCCAATTTTAATCCGTTCGATATGTGACGACAAATGTTCTACCAAATATTAAACATGGTAATAACGAAAAGCAAAGTGACATAATAAAAAGTAGTCATGATCACAGATAAGAGTGCTATTGTCTAAACAATATGCAACCTAATCTAGCAACGTCTCCTCTCCTGGTGCAGCCTGTTTGCTCGGGCTGTGGCCCGCGTCTGCTCGCGAGGGTACGTCAACGGGTCAGGTGGGTGGATCTGCCGACGCTTAGCATCATCAGCAGCATGCGGTGTCGTCATCGCCGCCGCCGACCCTGCAACCTGGTGGGACGACCCTGGCAACCCTCCTGGAGACGGCTGCGTCCCTCCGCTCACCTGTGTCCCTGTGGGTCGCGCGCCTGGTATCTGCGACCCTCCTGGCTGCGTCCATCCTCCCTCCTGTGTCCACGTGGGTGGCGCGCCTCCTAGCTGCGACCCTCCGAGCTCCTCCTGCGTCGGCACACCATGCAAGAAGTTGAAGTCGTCCAAGCCAAAATCATCGAACCCTCCCGTCTGGTCCTCTAGGGTGGAGTCAGGAGTGCCGCCGCTGCCGATGTAAGCTGGAACAAATAGTATTATTAAATCACGTATCATAATTAATAGATTCTTGTATTTGTATATAGTTAGAGATATAATTGCAGTCATTACCTGTGTGAAGAGCAGCGGCAGTGGACGAGGAAGGAACATCTGCTGGTGGTACTAGTGGTGGTACTGGTGCTGGTGCTGCTGCAGGTCCTCGTGGTGATGGTGCTGCTGCTCTGGGACCTGGTCCCCCTAGAGGATGCATCCTCCAGGGAGGATGCACCGGAGGGCGCGGCACAAACGACGTGTAGAAAGTGGCCGGGAAGGGTGGCCGTGACGAGGACGACGGTGCCTGGTACGAACGACCAGTCGAGGCGGAGCTGGAGGACGACCGGGGGTACCGTGGAAACAACGGTAGAGCCGGGTTACCACGGTAGTTGACCGCGGCAAGGAACCTCGTGGTGATGCCCTGCATCCTATCCCACGTCTGCTCGATATCCTGGTGTGTCATGAGGTTCAGCCTCGCCCTCGACTCCTCTAGAATATGCGAAATGTCTGCAATCACGTCGTACTACAAAAGAAATTATTAGTAAATGTTATAATGTTTAGTACCATAAGAAAATTTAGTTGCATTTTCAAACTCACCGCCGAGTCATAGTGCTGATCCTGTCGCACCGGGTAGGTGACAGTAGGAACGATCACCTTCGCCGCGTCCGGAACCGGCGCTGGTGGCTGTGGTGGAACGTACATCACACGTGTCCAAGTCCTCGGGGTGTACCACTGGATGTACGCCTCCCACGCCGTGTCGTCGTGGGGCCGGTCCTCGGTGATGACGTTCTGCGTCGCGGTAGCCCAAACGTCCACGTACGGCTGCACCCTCTGAACCCAAGAAACACGCCCCAGAACTCTCCTCCGAGACCACCTACCACAAATTAAACATATTTGTCAGTGGCTCAATCTTTGAACGCGGAATTAAATTTAGAAATTAACGAGAACTCACCTATGGGCGGCGTGAGGAACAGTGTGCACCACAGGCAGAGGCGACTCCTGGTACAGGCCGAAGTACCTCATCACCTTGTGGATGGCGTACTCCTCCACATACATGTCGAACACCAACGACGTCTTCGTCTTCCAGTAGTGCTGGTCTCGGAAGCAAAAAGACGAGAGGCCCTGTGGTGCGCGGGTCGCGATAGCCTCCTTTGAGTACGGTGTCCACCTGACGTCCGCGTCCGTCAGAGAGTCGAACTGACCGACGAAGTCCTTGTACGCCCTCTTCGTCTGCTCGTGAGCGTACGAGGCCTGCATACAAACGAAATGTGAACCCTAAATGTGGATTGACCAAACTAGACAAAATGGAGAGACAAATTAAAAGTGAAAGGTAAGAAATTACAGTCCGCAGGCACCACAGCGATCCCATGGTGAAATGGCCACTGGGGTCGTGGCCCTCTGCCAGGGCCTCGTACGGGTGGAGGGAGACGCAAGGCCGACCAATCATAAACCGCTCGTGGCACCAGAGCTGAAGAAGGAGAGGACAGCCGAGAAGGATCGCCTGCTCTGAACGACCCTTCAACACCGCCGAGCACAGGCCCCAGTACGTGCAGGCAAGAACATCGTTGCCCCAACTGATCCGGGGCACCGCGTCCAAGGGCGCGTCGGCGATCCTCCGAGCGTGGGGGATCAAGTACCTCGACACCGCGTCTCCCTGCAAACTGCAGAACAACACGAACCTAAATAGCCACAACAGGTACGCCTCGAAGAACCTGTCAACTGTCTCGGCCTGGGCGTCATCTGCTAGGTAATTAGCCTACACAAACAAAATCAAACGTTAGTTACATTGTCTCTATATCTTCTAAAACGAAGAAAAATATGAGGTCAAGGTACGTACGCTGAACTACTGCAACCAGGTCAAGGTGGTTTTGTGAGCGTTCGTGAACTCCTGGTACGGGGCGGGGGTGCGATCGTTCCGAGGGACGTTCGCGAACCGAGCGTGGAACTCAGTACGTCAGTGGTCGGCCGAGATGTCCACAGCCCCCATCGGCTCGCCCTCACAAGGAAGGCCCATCAACAGAGACGTCTCCTGAAGAGTCGGTGTCAGCTCGCCGACGGTGAAGTGGAACGTGTGGGTCTCTGGCCTCCGGCCTCCAGTGGTCCAAAAGCGCGCTGAGGAGGGAGAAATCGAACTGGAACCGTGTCATGCGATCCTTCCGAGGAATCGTGTCCCGCTGCCTGTCCCCCTCGACTAACCGCGCTACAGGCAGTAGTCCTGCAGTGCGTAGCCTGAAACAAATAAGGTAAATTTATTAGTTAAAACAAAAGTATAAATGAAGGTACATACAATAATATAGCATCAGTTCACGTACTTGGGAACCCAAAGGCCGTGGATCGGCAACAACGTGCACGTAGTGCGAGAACGTACGTGTCCAAGATACTCTCAGAGGACGGCGGACAGGTACGAGCGGTGCCTGCGGTCGACCTGAGTCTCCAACAACTCTGACGTCACGTACGCCTCAGCCCGAGTCTGAGCCTCATCATGAGGTAGAGCCTGATCCTGAGACTGATCCATAGCTGCAGCTGCATACAAAAATTAAATGAACAAGTAATTTTTTCATTTTCTAAACAAAGTAAAGTAATTTTCTACAATTTATAGACAAGATAAAGTAATTTTCTACAATTTCAAGAATAAGTAAATTATTTTTCTACATTCTCTACATTGTCTGAACCAGATAAAGTAATTTTCTAGAATTTCTAAACAAGCTAAAGTAATTTTCTACAATTTCTAAAATAGATAAACTAATTTTCTACATTTTCTATACCAGATAAAGTAATTTTCTAGAATTTCTAAACAAGATAAATAATTTTCTACAATTTCTAGAACATGGAAACTATTTTTCTACATTTTCTAGAACAGATAAAGTAATTCTCCATAATTTCTAAACTATATAAAGTAATTTTCTATAATTTTTACAACAGGTAAACTATTTTTCTACATTTTCTAAAACAGATAAAATAATTTTCTAAAATTTCTAAACAAGATAAAGTGATTTTCTATAATTTCTAGAACAGAAAAACTATTTTTCTACATTTTGTAAACCCGATAAAGTAATTTTCTAGAATTTCTAAACAAGCTAAAGTAATTTTCTACAATTTCTAGAAGAAATAACTATTTTTCTACATTTTCTAAATGAGATAAAGTAATTTTCTAAATTTCTAAACTAAAAAACTAATTTTCTAAATTTCTAAATCTAAACTAATTTCTAAATTTTTTAATCTAAAAACTAATTTCCAACACTAATTACAATATTCTAAACTAATTAAACTAATTAAATAAAGTAAATAAAAAGAGAAAACTTACTTCAGAGGCCGTGGGGGAGAGGGGCGGCGGTAGGGTGGGGGGCGGACGGTGGCCTCCGTCGCCCTTTATATAAATTGGAATACATTACCGCGGGCAGACGGTGGTATAGTTTTGATAAATTTCAAAACGATCTTATAAATTTACAAATTGGAATAAAAAATATATAAAAAAATCCCGCTCGCTCCCCCTCCGCGGCGAGAAATTTTGAAATTTGACTTTATGTTCGCAAGTTTTTTTAGATGATCTTAAGTTCGGAAGCTTTTTGAAATTTGACTCCGAGACATGCGAAGGGAGTTTTTCACTCTTTTTCAGAATTTCATGATTTTCTATCTCCGTTTTCCTCTCACAACCATGTGAAGTGACCTATTTGCCCCTGGCCTTATCTCTATCCTTTCCCTTCTTCCACCGCTGACATGGGGGACCCACGTCTTGGGTCATCTTCCACCTCCGGACCGACTGGGAACTGCTGCTCGTCGGTCACCCCCGTGGGGGAGCTCGACGGGGATGGCCGTCGCTCGCCGAGCCGTCGCCGCTCCTCCACGTGGAGGAGCTCGACGGTACTGGCCGGACCGTCGCCGCTTGTCCTCGTGGGTAGGTCTGGGCATTCGGTTTAAACCGACTATTCAGTTCGGTTTTTCGGTGTAGAAATATTTCGGTTTTCAAACCATCAGCAACCGATCGGTTTTCCAAAAAATTGAAAACCGACGAGTTCGGTTTCGGTTTTTTCGGTTCGGTTTCGGTTTTTGCCGAACAGCACCGAACTTTTTATTTCAAGTATTCATTCAGGCAGAACAACATCAAACACTAAAATTTTTAAAGTTCACACCACAAATTTATTTAGCAATAGTCTGGAAACAGCAAGATAAACAACAACATTATGGGGATTCACATATCGACGACTCAATCAATGGAGATAGCCAAGCCGTGGTACCGGCCGAAGAGCTCGATGTGGGTTGTGCCGCCGCCCGCTGGCCCACCGCAGCACAGCTCGCTGCCTCGCTGGTCTCCGCAAATCCTCCCGCCGGCCAGCCGCCCGCCGCCGTTGCGCAGCCCGCTGGGCACCACAATCCTCCCGCCGGCGAGACCTGCCGCAGATCCGCCCGCCTGCGCTGCTGCCCGCCGGTGAGCTGCACACCGTAGATCCACTCGTCTGCGCTGCGTGTGCATGCGGCTTGCCTGCTAGGGCGCAGCGGCGTGGAGGGGAGGGCTAGAGGAGCCGCCGCCGCTGCCTGGCTGACCTCGCGTGTGGCCGTGTGGTATTGGAAAATGAAGAGGATATGATTTAGGGTTTGCAGCAGCGTGGGGATATCTCTTGTTAGTTGGGCCGAGTTGGGCCGTATGGTCTCCTGGGAAGGGATCGCGGCTTTTGTTCGGTTTGTTTGGTTGTTCGGCTCGGTACAGCAGTAAAACCGAAGCCGACACCGGACACCGAAGTTTGGAAAATTGGAAACCGAAACCGAACCGAAAAAACTGAAAAACTGACATTTTGGTTCGGTATTTTTTCGGTTTCGGTTTAAATGTGCCTAGCCCTACCCGTGGGGAGCTCGACGGGGCTACCTGGCGCACGCGAGGCTGCCGCCGCAAGTGCCTTACGACGGGGACGAGCCGCCTCCGGCCATGCCGCAGCCGGCAGAGGGTGTGGCCCCAGCGTCCACGAGAAAACCAACAGAGGGACGGAGGGCGTGGCCCCGACGGCGGTCCCCATCCCGGCTGTAGACACCGGCGGAGGGCGTAGCCCCAGTGGCCACAGCCACGTTGCGGTGGCAGGGGCCACCCCGTCGTGGAGCTCGTCCCTGGAGCTCCCGGACCTCTGCGTGGCGCTCCTTCCTGGAGCCCCAGCGCTGCAGCTGCAGGCGCCGTCCGGGCCGATGTCACACCCTGAAATTTTCATTTTCAGGATGTGAATAGGAAAAAAAATTAAACAACGATTTTCTCTCAATTTTAAAATTTTTCCAACCTTTATTTTCTTCACACGGAATATAGCATAGAAAAGAAAAGAAAAAGTTATTTGTTTTTCTAAATTAAATAAGTGGCTTGATGTTTGTTGCATTCACGCTGGAGCATTGATTTTGGTAGCTTGAATTCAAATTCAAATTTGAATTCAAATTGTTTGTTTCCCTTTTTGAAAAATAGCAAAGCTTTTCTTTTCCCTCCCTTCTCTCTCTTTTTCGGCCCGCAGTTGTTTCAAGCCCAGCGAGCAGCGGTAGCAGCAGCCCACCGCAACAGTCGGCCCAGTTCGCAGCCCAGCCCCACGCGCGGCCGTCAGCTGTGAAGTCTGGAGGACCTCCCCGGACTCCTCGCCTTTGCTCGCGCTTCGTCCTCGGCTTCACGGCCCACTTCCCGCCGCGGCCCAGCAACGGCCCGCTAGCGCCCCGCCACTCTGCAGCCGCTGACCAGTGGGACCCGGGGGTCATCCCCGTCCTCCCGACCGAGCCGGACTCCGGTCGGAGTCCGACTCCACCGCATGCCACGCCACCTTTCGGTTTAGCCCCCATGCCAAGGCGTGGCTCCAGGGCTATATAAACCGCCGCCGCACTTCGAGCTTTCCCCCTTTTCCCGAAACCCTAATCGCTCGAGCTCCTTCGCGTGCACCGTAAACCCTAGCCGCCCGCCGTTGTTGATCTCCCAGTCCATCGCCGGTCCGTCGACAAGGAGCTGCTCCGGAGGTCCACGTGGAAGTAAGGAAGCTCAGGATGCTGTTTGTCTTCGTTCTCGCACCCTGCATCCCGCGCACGAACTCGCCGGAGCTTGCACCGCCGCGGAGCTCCGCCTCGCCGAGCCACGTGCCGTCGTCGTCGCCCGCGTGTCCACCTTAGTGCCCTAGGACAACTCATCGTGTCGCGCACTTCGTCCCAGTGCAAACCCCGCTTCAAACCGAGCACCCAAGCTCGATTTGAGCGTTCGCCGGCGAGTCCGCGCTCGCGTGCACCCTCGACCGCCCGATCAGAAACCAACACTCCAGATCCAATCTAGCCCCAGGTCAAACCGGAGCGTACCGGTCAACCCCACCTGTGCGCACATGTTTTTCAAAAAACCCCTGACCTTTTTAGTTTTACAAGTCGGTCCTTCCGCAGTTGTAAGATCTTTACGGTTATGTCCTTTTCTTTATGTTTTAGATCCTAGCTTTTCTGGTTTTAGTGCCCGAGGTCCAGAACTCGAGTTTTTCACCTTAGACCTTGTGTTTTTATGCTTAATTAGGTTTTAGCCCTTGGTTTTTAGCAGTTCGGCCCCTGTAAGCCCTGTTTTATCGCAGTTAAGCCCTGTTTTATTGCAGTTAAGCCCCTATACCTTGTTTTAGTCGTGGAATACGCGTTTTAGCTCCGTTTTTAGTGTTCTTTATATCAACACGATCGTATCAAAGAGTAGAACAGTTTTACACCTCTGTTTTGTTCTGTTAGTACTGTTTGATGCGTGTTTCTTATTTTATTCTAATGTTTGCTTGTATGTGAATGATGTGGTGCGTAGAGGATGTTCGGTACGTGGATTACGCTGTAGTTGAAGAGTTTGAAGACTTTGAGCAACAACCCGACTTTGTGGAAGGCAAGTCCTTGCTGCATGCCCTTTTTCCTATACAATGTGCATCTTAATTACACCGTTTATTTACTGCTTTGCATTAATATGATGGGTCCCTATGATTAAGGTTCGACTAGCTTTGTTTTACCATGTGCCTTGATATCCTGGGTATTTATGTTGGGTAGTACATGCTTAGTCGCTAACTATGGGTTGATGGTGGTTTATAATGAACACAAAGTTAATTTGATTTATTTATGCTCCATCATCATTAAACAAGACTATCCTTGTGTTAATCGGAACATGGAGAACCACCCAGGATAACAGTGCAACCACAAGACAAATGGCTCTGTCTTGGTAGGAACTTTAGGGTGTGATATGCTTTACCTGATAAGGGCGAGGGGGTGGTGGTAGATGATGTATAGCCCGGCCCTCAACCTGATCTGCTCTGTGGTAGCTTCGCAGCTTGAGAGAGGGTTATGCGTTGCACTGACCACGTAACCTAGCGGGCAGTCCACTCTAGAGAACCTTTGTAAAGACCTCGTAGCATCCCTGTGCAATCACACCTCGGTAGTGTGGTATGATGCCTAGCTAGCATTGCATGGTTGGGTTTAAATTTCCTAGAACTTTTACGTGACTTGTGGGTAAGGACGTGCCACCTCTGCAGAGTGTAAAACTAACCTGTTAGCCGTGCTCATGGTTACGAGCGGCCTGGACCCTCACATGAGTAACTTATGGAAGATGGATTTAAATTTGTGCATTGCATCTTATTCTTGTTGCATTGTTAATCTTTGGGTTGGTATATACTTTCATTTGCTAGTAATCAGTTGCTTAATAAAACTTGACCAACTAAAAGTGCTTACCGATTTAACTATATCAGCCATCCACTCAAAAGGCCTTGCATGTTTTTTAGTTGTATTCCCTTGTTGAGTACGACATGTGCTCATGCTTGTTGATTTTTACAGTGCAACTACACTACTCGGACTGCTGCTCAGACGGACGTTTTGAAGACTTTCCAGAAGACTTCGAGGAGTTCTAGGCGCGTTCCCCAGTCGACTGCCTGTGGTGGACAACCTCGTTTACTTTTCTGTTGTTTAGCTACTCGTATGGTGTGATGGACTATTTTACATTCGGTCTGTAATAATAAATACGCTTTGACATTGCGTTTTGGTACTTCACTATGTCGTTTGCATGTGTAAACATGATCCTGGACACATGTAAATTTATTATCTGGTTTTGCTTCCAAAACTGAGTGTGACAAAGTGGTACCAGAGCCGTGTTGACTGTTGGATGTTAGCCTAGTTAGAAAATGGTCGAAATTAAGGATTATAATCTTTTAGAAGGCAGACATTCTTTATGCTTGCTTCAAAACTATTCTATACTGCTCATTCTTGATTTTCATCTCATCCTTAGCTATCTTTTGGTTCTTTACCTTGATTTTGGCTATCTTTCTCATCCTTGCATTTGGTCTTACTTGGCACCTGACTTCTTTATCTCTAGCTGGTTCGTCGCCTGAAGACTGCTCGCAAGAGTTCAGTTCCTCAGTACAGCCCGCAAGAAGACTACTACCACTACCAGCCTGATGGTGAGACAGAAGAGGTAGTTTCGGAAGAAGAGGAAGAAGAGCTGTCACAAGAGGATGATCATGGTGACCATCAAGACCCAGTGGAGGAGCTGGAAGAACAAGCTGAAGCGGAAGGAGAGCCAGCTGAAGAAGTAGTCTGGAAAGTGAGTTCGTACAAGAAAGATGGGAGAGGCATTCTCATGGCTGACAATCTAAGGAGGATAGTGTATCATTTGGGCTATGGTTAAGACCCAATCTACCAGTGTGAGATGTGGACTCATCCTTGGTTTGAGCCTCACTCGGAGGTAACAGTAATCGTTTATGAGAGGGTTCAACACTATGGACCTAAGGAGATATCCAGACACAGCGATGCTGCTACTCGAGACACCATGGAAGCTGGGATTGCCGAAGCTGCTAGGAGAGCACCCTATGTTCTCTCTCACAGGGAGCATTCTGAGTTGGCACACACCCGCAGTTTGTACACTCCTTACAGAGCTAGTGGTGAAGCCAAGACCTACATCGCATCAGCTTCTGGCCACAGCCCCACCTTGGACAACCTCTGCGAATTACTGGCCGCTGTCAACACCGCTTTGGATAACACCAACAACATGTTTGCCACGGCTCAACGGAGGATCTATACAATGGAGGCACATAAGCATCTGCTAGAAGCTACCCTGATGGGGAAGGAACCCCCTGTGATCCAAGACGGTGGAATAGAAGCTCATCACTCACCGGCACCAAAGAGACCCCGCTACAACTCCCTAGACGCCCGCACTGAAGAGCTTCCTTAGGATCTAGGAGTCTTTAACCTTAAGATCTTTGTAATCGTTAGTTTCGAAACGCTCATCTACGTTTGCTTAGCTTAGTGGTGTGTTTGAATGCTTGTTCTTATGATAATGATTGAGTTGGATCTTTTGTATTGCGTGCAATGTGTTGTGGAGTGATGACCACAATGACATTGGTTTAGTAGTGAAGTGTTTAGTTGGGTTTATCCTTGTCTCAATCAATCTTTCTTCTACCATAATCCTTTGCTTCTCTTAATTCTATCCCTGGGGCAATCTAGTAGTTCCAAATCTGTTCACGGAGTTCTCTGAGTCAACAGCACTCTTCTAATTTTATCTCGAGATACAGAACTCCAAATATAGTAAATCCAATTGGAATAGTTCAGAAACGTTGTATATGGTCATCTGTAAAAATTTCAGAAATTTAGGATCTATATACAGCGAGATATGCACGAAACTTTGGGGCCATCAGAATCTGTAAACACTGCTGACATATTCACCTTGATTATTTTATATCTCAAGTTGTAGACCTCCGATTGAAGTGATTCCAGTGGGAATAGTTTCATAATTTCATACCCCATGTTCTGGTAAAATTTCATAATTTATGGATATCAGAACTAAGAGTTATACCGGATCTTTTGAAACTAATAGAATCTGTCTTATTCTGAAAATATATGTTGTATCATTCATCAAAGTTATACCTTGGTTCCAGTATCTAAGTTAGTAATTCCTAACACTCAGATGGTGACAACCAGGTCAGGATCAGGAGTTCATCAACCCCCAGTGATCCGTCCAAGGAGAGGCAGCAGTTCCAACAGAGTACCTCGACAACCACAGATGGATCCAGCAATGCAGTAGTTTTTGGAGGCTCAGACTCAGCTCCTCCAAAACCTGACTGTTGACATTTCTTAGCGCAACTACCAACGAACAGGTTTGGAACCCATCCTGGTAATAGTGCCAGAAATGCTGGTTGGTAATTCTTAACGTTACAGAAGTCCGCAAGCGCACGGAAGTACCATTGTAGCATTTCCCCAAAGAAGTATTCCAAAGGGTATCGAATCGAAGGAAGGCTTTGGTGGATTAACAAGCTCAACACTATTGCAATGAGTATAGATCATAGACGGAAATAAATTAGACACTCAAGTACAGGGGTAAGATATGATAATGGGGTAGTGTGATCACACACAGACTCACTCTCTCTCTAAGGGGTCCTAGGTATAGGAGGCAACATACGAGTTAGTTCTAGGTTCTTATGTACTATACACATAAAGCTGGTAAGAACGAGTTAGATACACTAGCGTTGAAGAACATTGACTTAAGCACCCAGGTACCACGGGGAGCTAACCTCCCGCGTTGCTTCCGCACAACTCCGGTTGTTAGATTTTAGACTCCTACAGCTTATCCGAACGTGGGGGATTTCAGAGGGACCAACGGCTGTCACTACCGCGTCCTACCCCAAGACAAACCGTGGGATAAACTCATAAGTAAGGTAGCTACGCAACCCAAGCACCATGCTTACATTGTTAGCCGGACTTGACCGGCCCGGGCTATTGTGACCCAGGTCAAGCCACCAGATAAACCAGCCAATTACACCGAGTACCGTAGCTTAAGCACAGACTTCATACAACGCAGTCATATCATCTAATTAGATCAAACCAGGTTAGGTACACAAACGTATTCGTGTTTTCCTATGTCTGTTTAACTGGATCAAAGGGTCGTGTTCGCGAAGAACACGAGCCTCTAACTTATGAACAAACACCAGAAACATGTGAAAGTCACCTGTCAAGTGGATCGAAAGGCCTTGTTCATCAAGAATAGGAGCCTCTAAATGATGAACAGGTGAAGAACATATGAACAAATCACCCATGTATACTAACACGACTTTATATGAAATAGCTGAATAATTGAAGTAGATCAAAGTCCTACAAATGAAATAAGATACAAGAGAACTCATACCTAGATCCCAAAGTAGACTTGGAACCTGAAGTAGAACTACTCTAGCCTACCTCCTACATTGGGACTAAAAGTGAGAGAAGTGTTGCAAGTGTGGATGGTTCCTAAGTGAGCCCCTCCCCTTCTATTTATAGGCCCGAGCACCGGCGAGGAGTGGATGCAAACACCCCGGGAATGGCTCCTAGGACCAATAGGGAAGCACCACGTGGAAGCCCCTGAGTGGAGGCCTCAAGGTCGGTTCGGCCGACCCCACAGGTCGGCCGACCCCCTGTGGGCCCCACTCGGGGTGTGCTTTCTCCTGGTGGCTATTCTGTGGGTCCTTAGGTCGGTTCCTGGTGTCCACCCTGTTTTGGCGCGATTTGCATGCTTTTGTGAGCCCATGGATCCATGTGACGTCCACGTGTCACGCTCTGATTCGTCGGGGGGTGCTTCACTTGGATTGCTTGCATGGCATGTGTGACGCCCCAGGTTTTTATTAGGGTTATTGAACGCTAATGACCGAGTCGATCAAGTTAAACACGTGGACTTTGGTCAAACCTCGGTCAACCTGGGCCATCACCCCGAAAACCTAGCCAACAATCACTAATGACCATCTTAATCAAGTCAACACACACTAATGGTCAACCCTTGGTCAAAGCATGGTCAAAATCCCTAGTTAACCCTTTGACCTACATAGCTCTTCCAGAACTTTTGCCGCGTTCTCCAAATTTCACCTAAACACTTCAAATTCTCCCAATACAAAAGTTGTGTAGTTTTTCTTGGGACATAACTTTCATGTTGAGTGGCATTTCAAATTCGAGGTGGAAATGGGTGAAAAAGCTTGGTCAATGCTAGTAGTTACTATTCATCAGCGCTGAGAAAAGTCCCAAGTTGGCGAGCAGTTTATGCAAAATCCGTCGAGAAAAACCCCTATGATCCTTTGTAAAAGTTGTAGATGGTTCAGATATCTACAACTTTGGTATAATCATGTTAGTGCACTTTAGTTCAAAATTTTGGAGATATACTTGGTCAAACCGGGCTAAACCAAATTGTTTTGGCGCTGGAACGTGAACGTGCGCGCGACGTCGCCCGGCGCGCGACGTCGGCCCGCTGCCGTACCTCGCCGTACGTGCACGCCGGCGACCAGCGGTCCATGCGCCGCGCCTAGGCTCCTGTGTGTGACGCAAGTGGGTCCCCTGGACGGTGCCACGCGGCGCTCTCCCACCCACCGGACGGCCGCGCCGCCTTGAGCCATTGGTCGCTCGCCCGCTGCACATCGCCACCCCTTGCGACCATGCCATGCCCATGCCGCGACCCCCTGTAGTCGACGACCGTCGTGACCCCTTCTCCACGACGAACTCGCCTCTATAAAAGGCCATCTCCTCTCCTCGGTCGCGCGTGCACGCAGAGCTCCGCCTCCGCCGTCCCGAGCTTCCTCTCCTGTCCGCCATGGCCACCGGTTGGTGAGCTCCTCCCTCCGGTCGACTCCATCACCTCTTGGCCACACAAGAGCCTCCCCATAGCTCCACTCCAGCCTCCAGTTCAACTCCTTGCCTCGGCCTAGCCTTCAGTTCGCCGGAGCAGGACGTTCCGCGGCCTCAGGTCCACTGCATCGACGCCGTCCATCACCGGAGCTCTCCCCGGCCCATCCAACTCATCAAATCGGTCGTAGGTGAGCCCCTTGTCGCTCCCACGCCCTTCCCCGGCCAAGTCCGGCGAGCTCCTCGCCGGAATCGAGCCGCCCTCACCTCTACCCGCGGCCAGGGACCCAATTGCGTAGGCTGAAATCTCCTCAGGGGCTGGAATGAAAGTATTAAGGACCTGTTTGCGAAAGGGAAATTTCAGATCTAGATTCCAAAGGCTAAATATTGTAAAATCCATATAAAATCGTAGAAAAATCATACAAATGCAAAACAAATTTTGTTGGTTTCCTTGTGAGCAAATCTACAACTTTTGTTAAGCATGACCATACTTTTGAGTTATAGTTTTTGCATGAAAAATTGAAATCAGTTTAAGCCACTTTTGTTGTAGTTCAAAATATACATGTGATAAGGAGCTGATTTTTGGATATGTTGTGAGAAATGGCATGTGTAGGCACTGTACAAAAATTGGCACAAAGTTACTAAGTAAATCTTTTATTATGATTTATCTTGCATTTATGCTATTTCTGCCTTAATGATTTTTTAGCAAAAATTAAATAGATTTTTGAGCTCAACTTCTGTGAATGGTCATGAAATTCCTAGATACATCTTTCCTGATTTAATCATGATTTTTGGACTGCTATAAATATTTGTTCCTGATTTATGCTTGTTTTTAATCATAAATACTTAGTTCAAGATCTAAAATGGCTCTTGTTGTGTTTGTTGGTTTCCTAGCCTTGTTTTAGTCCAGAGATGGTGTAGGAGAAAGTTTGGCTCCAGAGATGATGTATTTATTTTTGTATGTATTTATTTCATTTTTGGTAGCTAGAAATGGTATGTTGTGGTAATATTTATTTTCATAGCTCCAATATGTGTGCTTGCTGTTCAGTGGCTATGAGTTAGATTAGTGAGCTCAGTGAGCATCATCCATGGCTTTTTATAAAGTATTTTGTTGAATAAAAGTGGAGAAGCCATTTTAAACATAATAATAAGTTATTTGGAAAATCATCCTTTTTATCTTTTTGAACCCTATGGATGTGTTGTGAAAATACATTCAGAGTTGAAAACCATCTCCTTGCTGTTTGTGCAAATACATAAATTATTTATTTAAATATGTACACAATCACTATAAAGAGAAGAATAAATAAAGCTTTCATAATAATCTTAAAGGAAAAAGTGATGAATAGTTTGTCAAGGTGAATGTGGTCAACCATGAGCTTCTTGTTGTCATGTGCTGCTGTTTTAATTAAATTAAATTAATTTCACCACTAACTATTGCATATGCATCCTCCGTGTAGAAGTTCCCGACGGTAGCTACACGCTCGTACCGGCCGACGAGGACGAGGGAGCAGGAGGAGACGTGCACTACGTGTCCGTAGATCAAGACCCGGACCAAAGTCCGGAAGTTTGTTTGACTGCTTGTGCTGACGAAGGCAAGCCCCGGTTTAAACATTAACCTATGTGTTCCTTTTAAGCTTCTGAATTTATCATTGCTTATCTATGTGCATTTACGTTCTGGAGTTGATTTGAAACCCTAGTTGCATGATCCTTAAGTACCTATGATCTTTTACTAGCATGTTAGGTCGCTAGTTGCTATGCTCTAAGGATCCAGTACAAGTTGAGTGATGTTCGTCACTCGCGAGAATAGGATCTCCTTTATGGAATCACCATATTGATTAATGGATTGCTCCTGTGGTAA
The DNA here is from genome assembly GCA_036936925.1 of Cenchrus fungigraminus. Classification (NCBI taxonomy): domain Eukaryota; kingdom Viridiplantae; phylum Streptophyta; class Magnoliopsida; order Poales; family Poaceae; genus Cenchrus; species Cenchrus fungigraminus. The sequence continues at coordinate 25,285,062 of CM072779.1, read as the reverse complement.
GAGCATGGGATTGGGCTCCGGTCCAGTGGCTTCGTGGGCTAAGTGTTTGAACGTACTAAGCACTTGTCGGAAATGGGCACGGTAAGCCTAGTACCTAAATGAGGCGGTACGGGATTTTACTATTACTAATCTTAGGGTTGCGGCCTCGGGCTCGCCACCTGAGTGCATGCGTGAGGCTGGGTGACCTTGGTGGCGTAGCCCAGATAAACCTTGTACTTAAGACTGTGAGCTATTATTCCCAAACCGAAGAATGATGGGAACCGCCTGGTTGGTGAACTCTTAGTGAGGATACCTCCTGTGTGTTTAGGTCCACCTTGCAAGGTTTAAACCAATCGATTGTCGGCCTCTCACCGTTATCTGAGACTACTTAATCTACTGGTCATGATATCCCTTTATGATGGAACTTTGTGAATATTGTTATTTGATTAATTGTATTGTACAACCTATGATTGCAATAGTTGCTTATCTAGTAATGATTACTTCTACTAGAACTTGAGCTAAAATGTGAAAGTAAGGATTCACTACTTAGTAGCTTTTTGGCAAAACAAACCCACTAGCCAAAAGCCTTGCATGCTTAGATGTAAAGTCTTTTATTTTTAGACAGGTAAGCCTTGCTGAGTATTAGTATACTCACCCTTGCTATTTAAATGTTGTTTCCAGGTAATGCATGCAGTGATGTGTGGCCTGGAGAAATTCCACCCGGCTGGGAGCTGGAATGGGTGGATGATGACGAGTGATTGTATCATGGACGGCCTCCTATGATACTTGTCGTACCGTTTAGTTATTTCCGCTGTTTTAATAAACTATGAACCATTTACTTTCATGTCAAGAACCATGGTTTGTAATAATGGACCATACGGGGAAGTTTGTGGTTAATTTGTAAGGCACTCTGGACTCTCCTTCATGGGAGTTTTAATGTATACGTTTCGATCCTCTATGTGTGTTTCAAGTGATTTACCGGGCTTTGACCCGGCAACACTCAACAGGATGATTCGTTATTATCGCTTAATGACCAAATGGAGTGGTTTAGGCGATAGTACGGAATTATCTCGGATGGGGTTGTCACAGCATGCATGCATGGCGCCCTTGTTGGCAGCTTTGCATGCATGGCATCCTTGTTGGCAGCCCTCCTAAGATGAGGTGATGTGGCATGGATCATAGAAGGTGAGTTTGCCACTCTTTTCTTGCTTATTTTCCATACAATCAAATAATCTCTAAGGACAAGTGGAACTACATTATTCTTAACTAAATACGTGTAAGAAATGCCTTATGCTCCTTTATTTATGAGTATATTGACGGCTAAAGTAGGCACTTAACAGCCGTCAACACTGACCAACACGGTAGCCAACCTGCAGGCTCAAGTCAACAATGCACCCCATGCACAGCAGCAAGCTCCAGTGAACAGGCACAGGGTGTTCATGAGCCACCAGCCTCCAGTCTTCTCTCACGCAGCTGATCCGTTGGAAGCTGAGGATTGGCTGAAGACTATCGAGAAGATGCTCATTATTGCCCAATGTGACGACAGGGAGAAGGTCCTGTATGCTTCAGGACAACTCCAGGGATCGGCTTCAGCATGGTGGGATGCTTTTGTCGCCGCTCATGCCAACCAAAATGCTATCACTTGGCAGGAGTTTACTACCAACTTCAGAAGCCACCACATACCTGATGGTCTAATGAAGCTGAAGAAGGAGTTTCTTGCTCTCAAGCAAGGAGGGATGTCTGTGACAGAGTTCAGGGACAGATTCATTGAATTATCTCGCTATGCTCCTGAGGATACTGATGACGACAGGAAGAAGCAAGAGCTGTTCATGGATGGGCTAGCTGGACCGCTTCAGTACCAGCTTATGTCCCACACTTTCCCTACCTTCCAGGATCTAATTGATAAGGACATATGCTTGGAGTCCAAGCGCAGGGAGTTGGGAGACCTGAAGAGGAAGGCCACCAACTCTGGACAGTCAGGAAGCATCACCCGCCCACGTTTCAATCCACAGCATGGAGCACCACTCCGCTCTGGAGGTCCGAGTAGTAATACTGGGCAGAATCAGATACACCGTAACAATCAACCGTTCAAGCACCCCATTCAGCAGTTACAGCAATCCACTCCACATACTCCACGCCCCAATGATCAGCAGCCTGGTCAGAACACCCCTACAGGAACCCTAGTGAGACCTAGTGTACCCAATACCCCTGTTGATAATTCTTGCTTCAAGTGTGGAGAGACTGGTCACTTTGCCAACCATTGTCCCCAGAGAAGCGTTCAGACTACTCTAGTACAGAGTCAGCAGATGAGGAATGGGAACCAGACTCCTCAGACCAAGGGACGGCAAAACTACATGCGTGGGAAGCTAAATCACATGAATGCGGGGACCGCTCAGAGAGTATCCAATCAGCTTGGTATGTCCTTCATCAGCTTAACCCCTTATCTTTTACTCTTGGACTTGGAGCCTAGTTTCCCCAATCTTGCTAAATCCATCCGAATCTCGAGGACGAGATTCCTTTTAAGGGGGATAGATTTGTCACACCTTGGAATTTTCAATTTCAGGATGTGAATAGGAAAAAAATTAAACAACGATTTTCTCTCAATTTTAAAATTTTTCCAACCTTTATTTTCTTTACAGGGAATATAGCATAGAAAAGAAAAGAAAGCTTTATTTGTTTTTCTAAATTAAATAAGTGGCTTGATGTTTGTTGCATTCATGCTGGAGCATTGATTTTGGTTGCTTGAATTCAACTTCAAATTGTTTGTTTCACTTTTTGAAAAATAGCAAAGCTTTTCTTTTCCCTCCCTTCTCTTTCTCTTTTTCGGCCCGCAGTTGTTTCTAGCCCAGCGAGCAGCGGTAGCAGCAGCCCACTGCAACAGCCGGCCCAGTTCGCAGCCCAGCCCCACGCGCGGCCATCAGCTGTGAAGTCTGGAGGACCTCCCCGCACTCCTCGCCTTTGCTCGCGCTTCGTCCTCGGCTTCAAGGCCCACTTCCCACCACGGCCCAGCATCGGCCCGCTAGCGCCCCGCCGCTCCGCAGCCACTGACCAGTGGGACCCGGGGGTCATCCCCGTCCTCCCGACCGAGCCGGTCTCTGGCCGGAGTCCGACTCCACCGCGTCCGGCGCCGCCTTTCGGCTTGGCCCGCACGCCAAGGCATGGCTCCAGGGCTATATAAACCGCCGCCGCACCTCGAGCTTCCCCCCTTTTCCCGAAACCCTAATTGCTCGAGCTCCTTCGCGTGCGCCGCAAACCCTAGCCGCCCGTCGTCGTTGATCTCCCCGTCCGCCGCCGGTCCGTCGACAACGAGCTGCTCCGGAGGTCCACGTGGAGGTAAGGAAGCTCAGGATGCCATTTGTCTTCATTCTCGCGCCCTGCATCCCGCGCACGAGCTCGTCGGAGCTTGCGCCGCCGCGGAGCTCTACCTCGCCGAGCCACGTGTCGTCATTGTCGCCCGCGTGCCGTCGTCGTCGCCCGCGTGTCCACCCCAGTGCCCTAGGACAACTCGCCGTGTCGCACGCTTCGTCCCAGTGCAAACCGCGCTTCAAACCGAGCACCCCAGCTCGATTTGAGCGTTCGCCGGCGAGTCCACCGCCGCTGGCCGTCGCTGTTGCCGGCGCCCCGCGCTCGCGTGCACCCTCGACCGCCCGATCACAAACCAACGCTCCAGATCCAATCTAGCCCCAGGTCAAACCGGAGCATACCGGTCAACCCCGCCTGTGCGCGCACGTTTTTCAGAAAACCCCCTGACCTTTTTAGTTTTACAAGCCGGTCCTTCCGTGGTTCTAAGATCTTTACGGTTAAGTCCTTTTCTTTATGTTTTAGATCCTAGCTTTTCTGGTTTTAGTGCCCGAGGTCCAGAACTTGAGTTTTTCACCTTAGACCTTGTGTTTTTACGCTTAATTAGGTTTTAGCCCCTGGTTTTTAGCAGTTAGGCCCCTGTAAGCCCTGTTTTATCACAGTTAAGCCCCTATACCTTGTTTTAGTCGTAGAATACGCGTTTTAGCTCCGTTTTTAGCGTTCTTTATATCCACGCGATCGTATCGAAGAGTAGAACAGTTTTACACATCTATTTTGGTCTGTTAGTACTGTTTGATGCTTGTTTCTTACTTTATTCTATTGTTTGCTTGTATGTGAATGATGTGGTGCGTTGAGGACGATCGGTACGTGGATTATGTTGCAGTTGAAGAGTTTGAAGACTTTGAGCAGCAACCCGAGTTTGTGGAAGGCAAGTCCTTGCTGCATGCCCTTTTTCCTATACAACATGCTTTTTAATTACACCGTTTATTTACTGCTTTGCATTAATATGATGGGTCCCTATGATTAAGGTTCGACTAGCTTTGTTTTAACATGTGCCTTGATACCCTGTGTATTTATGTTGGGTAGTACATGCTTAGTCGCTAACTATGGGTTGATGGTGGTTTATAATGAACATAAAGTTAATTTGATTTATTTATGCTCCATCATCATTAAACAAGACTACCCTTGTGTTAATCGGAACATGGAGAACCACCCAGGATAACAGGGCAACCACAAGACAAATGACTCTGTCTTGGTCGAATAATTAGGAACTTTAGGGTGTGATATGCTTTACCTGATAAGGGTGAGGGGATGGCGGTAGATGATGTATAGCTCGGCTCTCAACCTGATCTGCTCTGTGGTAGCTTCGCAGCTTGAGAGAGGGTTATGCATTGCACTGACCATGTAACCTAGCGGGCAGTCCACTCTAGAGAACCTTTGTAAAGACCTCGTAGCGTCCCTATGCAATCACACCTCGGTAGTGCGGTATGATGCCTAGCTAGCATCGCATGGTTGGGTTTAAAGTTCGTATAACTTTTACGCGACTTGTGGGTAAAGATGTGCCACCTCTGCAGAGTGTAAAACTAACCGGTTAGCCGTGCATTGCATCTTATTCTTGTTGCATTTGTTAATCTTTGGGTTGGTATATACTTTCATTTGCTAGTAATCAGTTGCTTAATAAAACTTGACCAATTAAAAGTGCTTACCGCTTTAACCATGTCAGCCATTCACTCAAAAAGCCTTGCATGTTGTTTTATTTATATTCTCTTGTTGAGTACGACATGTGCTCATGCTAGTTGATTTTTAGGTTGCAACTACACTACTTGGACTGCTGCTCAGACGGACGTTTTGAAGACTTTCCAGAAGACTTCGAGGAGTTCTAGGCACGTTCCCCAGTCGACTGCCTATGGTGGACGACCTCGTTTACTTTTCCGCTGTTTAGCTACTCGTATGGTGTGATAGACTATTTGACATTCGGTCTGTAATAATAAATATGCTTTGACATTGTGTTTTGGTACTTCATTATGTCATTTGCTTGTGTAAATATGATCCTGGACACATGTAAATTTATTATCTGGTTTTGCTTCCAAAACTGGGTGTGACAGTCGAGCTCCGGCATGGCGGCGGCGGGCCCAGAGTGACCAGCAGGCGCGCGCCGGGCAGCTCTTGGGAAGCTCCTGCACAGGCCGGGAAGGAGATATTCAAGAGGTTGAAGATGAGTCCAGATGTAGGTCCCACATGTCAGCGATGGAGGGAGGAAAAGGTAGGGATAAAGCCGGGGGCAAATAGGTCAAAAGGCGAAAGAAAATCACGAAATTCTGAAAAAAGTGAAAAACTCTTGAATCGAAAAGTTCGTATGCCTCGAGTTCAATTTTCGAAAGACTTACGAACTTAGGATCATTTCACGTGACGTCGGTCAAATTTCAAAATTTCTCCTCCGCGGCAGGCTGCAAGCAAGTGCTCCTCCGCGTTGACACGGGGGGGCCCATCTGGCGATGAGTAGGTCCGGACAAGGCGGCGGGCACGTGCTCGACGGAGCAGCACCAGATCTGCACGGAAGAGGAGTGGAGATGGAGATGGACGACTGGCGGTGCAAGGGGCGCCATCTTCGGGGATGCCGTGGCGCCGGCGAGGGGGCCCGTGGCTATCTGTCGCTTCAGCGACAGATAGCCACCCGTCACACCGCGGGGCGGGGGCGCGGGGTGGGCGGGGTTGTTTTTTTCGTTTTCTTTCTTTTATTATTCTTTTCTTTTCTTTTCTATTTCTTTTTCCTTTTTTTATTTTTTCCTTTTTTATTTGTTCTTTATTTTTATTTTTTTAATTTCCCTCTTTTTTTATTTTTCTTGTTTCTTCTTATTTTTCTTTTTTATTTACATTTCCTTTCTAATATTATTTTTTCTATTTCATTTTTTACTCTTCATTCTCTTTTTTCTATTTCATTATTTTTTTCTTGTTTCTCTTTTATTTCTCTTTTTTAGTTATTTATTTTCTATTTTCTATTTTATTTTTTATTCCTATTTCCATTTTTTATATATTTTTTCTTTTTAATATTCTTTTTAATATTTGTTTGTTCGAGCTGAGATGTAAATTTGTTCTGACTATAATAAATTATTCTAGCTATAATAATATCTTGTTCAGGCTATAATAATAACTTGTGCTGTCTATTTATTTCTCTCCTTCTATGTCATATTTGTTCCTCCTCTAAAATTTGTTCCGTCAGTTCATATAACTCGTTCGGTACGTACAAATATTTTGTTCCGGCTGTTTGTATAATTTGTTCGACACGTATACATATTTGTTCCGGCAGTTCATGTAATTTGTTCGGTACGTACAAATGTTTTGTTCCAGCCATTATTAGAATTTTTTCGACACGTATACATATTTGTTCCGCAGTTCATATAATTTATTCGGTACATTCACATGTTTCGTTCTGATAGTTTGTAAATTTTGTTCTACGGTTATGTATTGAACAGAATATATAACTTTAATTTAAAAATATGAATAATTTTTTTTCAAAATATAGTCAAGTGAGATCTTGTTTCGAAGTTTTTATTGTCAGAAACACAATGGTGCAATCAGAATTTTAATTTGATGATCGATTTATGATTTATAGTTTTTTTAAGTTTTAGATCGGTTTACATGTGTATGACATCAGCATTTTTGTCCTATCTGCATGCATGCAAAGAAAAGTATCTCCTACTCCACGAGACCGGCGTGATGGTTTGCTAAATCATTGCTGAACCCATGGATAGCCCCACCCGGCGAGGGGGGGCCCTGGCGGCGTGCCGGAGCACGGACATCGAGCCGGCGGCAAGGGGCGACGCTAGCGAGGGCGCTGGAGCCAGGTCCGGCGGAGGCATCGCAGCCAGGCTACCAAGCCACCGGCCGCGGCGCTTCGGCCCCCGACTATCTAGTCACCGATGCGGCTCGTGGTTCGATCTCTTCTGATGGCACGCGCGTGCGCCCGCTGTCTCGTCGGTTACACAAGTGCGCGCTCCGGTCCGAGGGTCTCCTCCACCGTGGCGACGTGGCGGAGGCCGTTGGGCACGCGCGGATCGCCGGGCCGAGGTGCAGGTGCTCATCTTCCTCGCCGTCCTGCTGCTGCTCCTCTGATCCTCGACTGATGGTGTTCGACTGAGCATTTTTCTTGATGAGCTTGATTTTGCTTCAGATTCTGTACATGTTTGGGGTTCAGTTTGTGCGTCCGATCGAACGCAGCTTCCTAGTTATTGGAGTTCCTTTGGTTGTAACACTGGCACAACACATGAAACTGATTGGTGGTCCTACATTTAGAATCAGCGATGTGAAATGCAGTATAGTTGATTGCCTTTCTCTTCGGCGATTTTACCGATTGCTCTGAGATTCAGCGCGTCTGAATCATATCATGTTTAGTGGTTTCGATAATTGAATTTCTCTGCAGTTGGCTTTTCATCAAATTGATGTTCCTCTTCAAATTATTTGTGATTACAGAGCTCCTTGACAAATGAGGCCAGTGTGTATTTGGAGAGATGTCGTTTATCTCACCCTTGGGCATCGCTCTCCAGTGTTCTGAACTGATGCAGCTATAACAGATGTTATTCAAGAGTACTGCCCCTGCTCATTTGTTCGTGTCTGCAGAGGACAGGGTTTTGATTACAGTTGTTGTCTCTGCCATGAAATGTGGTGGAGTAGATTACAACACCTTGTAGATTGTGAGCAGGATTGTACGGAAATCAGGGATGCGCATAATTTCCCTCTGTTCCTGCTAAGGATCTGGTGGTGATAGGAGCTAAAACTAGCATAATTTACTAAGTGCATTTCTGTGTGCTACAAGCCAGAATCATTAAGCCATGAGTGACCTTTTAATCTCTTATGTGCCTTAAGATGGTTTTATCTCTGAATTGATTCTGGGTTTTTCTCTTCATAAACTGTAAGTTCAGGTGTGCTCCTCTGCTTGCAGTGTCTGAAATTTTGAGCACTTTCTTCCACTATAACGTCTATGACCTTCTTTTTTTTTAAAACGAATTATGACCAAATTTAAATACCTCTTAGTAACGAACAGTTGAAATATAAGAATCAAGAAGCGAAGGGAAGGGCTAACCAGAAGACATGTGAAATTCAGAGCACTTACTGCGAATAGCGCGTGGCCCTGTGTTTTGTAAGATTTATTGCCTGTAGAAATGCATAAATACTACGATATATTCCTTGTGATCTCTTATCCTGCTGTGTTGCTGTTGAGAGCTTAAAGTGACGTGTGTAACATGGGGGCATACTAGCAGGGTGTGATAGTTGGAAGATGGAACCAAAGACCTAGCTGAGCTTTGTATCACATCGCCATTGAGGTTTCCAGTTTTCTTAGGTTGGATTTGAATTTTATGCCTCTCTTAATAATTAATATAAAAAAAAGGTGTATACTTTGAGCTCCGATTCAGACACGGAGCCGTTGTTTGGGTACTTTGTAATTAGTCTACGTTTAATACTTTTAATGGATCTTGAAAGGGAACTCCAAAAATTTCTTCAAAAATTTCTACCGAACTAAACAGGGTCTAGTCTACCAGAGCTCTGATGGATCAATTTGGTTTGTTAACAAAACATGGGTAACGCAGGTCCCGTCACGAGCAGATGTTGTACAAGATTAAGGGTACGCTAACTTTGCTTGTAACTTCAAAATGTTACATCAAATGACAAATGATGTAAAGTATGAACAGGATATGTTTGAAAGGTTGTAAATTGTGAACCAAGTATCAAAATGCTGATCGTGATATCAGCCTGTAGCAACGCACGGGCTGTTACCTAATCCTCCAAAAAGACTTAATCATGGAGCAGCTGGAATACCAAAGTATCACATAATCTGCTCCTAAATCTCAAAGAGGTCTTTTACGGTACACAATACCACTTAGTGGTAGTACAGTAGTATAATCGGTTTTTTGATATGGGTAAAATGATAATTTGCTCGATGTATATTATTTGGAAAGTTTTTCCTCCTCTCTCGCATATAATACCTAAATCATTTCATATATTTCATTTCATATATTACAACAATACCATTTTACATTTCCGATAATACCTATATACTACCCATATCACCTATGAATACCACTCATACCAAAACAAAAAACGGTGGTACAAAATTAATCTCAACCATCGGATCCTTACATATAGATGATCCTTTTCTATTACATACGAGTCATTTTCAACCGGTGGTACAAAGTGGTATTGTGTACCGTAAAAAACCTCATCTCAAATGTAGCTATCATCACACAGTTAGATTGTTAGAGACAAGACTTACACTGGTGGAAAAACGACCTTTGTTCCCAAGCATTTGTCCCGGTTCAACTTTGGAGCCGGGACACATGCTATTGGGGCGACGTGGCCTCGAAATGCTGTTTGCGCCGCCCCTCTTTAGTCTCGGGTGGTAATATCACCCGATTCTAAAGGCCTGGCGTCCAACGGCTCTGAGCCGTAATTATTGGAGCCAGACTTTAGTCCCGGGTGGTGTTACGACCCGAGACTAAAGGGTGAGCCTTTAGTCTCGGGTGGTAATGCCACTCGGGACTAAAGTTTTTGTCCCGGGTGGTATTACCACCCGAGACTAAAGGCTCATCTTTAGTCCAGGGTGGTAATACCACCCGGGACTAAAGGGTGGCGCCTATATATCCCTGCCTCCCTTCTTCTTCCTCTGCCCGAGCTAACATTCACCCGAGAGCTAAGTTCTTCTCCATGGCGCCTCTCTCCTAGGGAGGTGATGTCCAATTTTTTCGTCATCAATTTGTGAAGATTTCTCTCCTCCAAAGTGTTGCTAAGGTTTGAATCTTCATCCTTCCTTCATTTGTTATGATTAAATTTCGTTTTTATGGTTAGAAATGTAGAAAATATGGATTTAAATTTTTAGGTGGTAGGAGGAGCTAAGAGATGATGTTTTCAGATGTTTTACATTTAGCTAACATTGTATTTAGTTTCACATAGGGATTTATCCTCTAATTTTATAGTTTTTGCTATAGAGATAATTGATTTTAACTTTTAGATGAGAGATGCATTTAATTTTACATTTAGCTTAATTTATTAGAAGTTAATTTATTAAAAAAATTGTCATTACCAAATGAAAATATATTACATACCTATTTCATTCATTTTTGTTAAGTATTTCTTGTTTTAATTTAGAATACATTTAGGCATTCTCTTATTTTTTTCTTTTTTCCATATACAGTCGGTTGGTTCTCTACCAGTGGCCTTACACCACCAAGCTACATCTCAACATCTCCTACCTAGCTACGTCACCGGCGAGCTGGGGCGAGCTGGGGCTATACGTGGCTCGGTGACGTAGGACTGTAGGTAGGTAGGAGATGTTGGGCTGTAGCTAGTTGATTTGGAAGTGTAAGTGGGAGAGTGATGTGCGTGTATATGATGGTGATGTGAGGCTGTAGTTCGTAGATGATCAGGGTCATTAGAAAAGGTATAGTACTACCTACTTCCATTATTTTATCTTTTAGAGATTATTAGAGACAATAGAAATTTTATTACATTCATGTTTATTAAGTATTTTGTGTATTTTTATTCGAAAGATTTAAAATGTCATTTGCTGCAACATCTCGAAATTCAGACATATAGTGCACCGCCTCCGGTACTGATAGGAGCAAGCTGTTCAAGCATAATGTTTTGAGTGACACCTCTCAGGAGGTTAGCTTCAGCATATACAGTAGCTCTTAGTAGACACCTTATTCAGAGAGTGAGAGAGAGAATGTCGACATCATGTTTGATCAGCTTGCTCCGTCGGTACCGGAGGTAGTGCACTATGTCAGCTTCTAGATTTTGAACCACTACTTTGAACACATCTCTGAATTCGCGTATTGTCTTCAAATCATCAACATGTTCAGGAACCGTATTTGATTTTTATATAGAATAAATAATGAAGTTATTTTTTCACGATGCAGATGAACCGGCAATGGATGTACAACGCCGATAGACGGTCAGCGGAGTACATTACCGGCATGCATGGTTTTCTCGAAGTGGCGAAAAAAAACAAAGATGCGAGTGGGTTCATGTGTTGTCCATGCTCTGATTGCAGAAATGAAAGAGACTATCATGACCCGGCACACTTCACCTCCACTTGTTGAAATACGGATTCATGCCGAACTATGTGGTTTGGACCAAGTACGGTGAAAGAGGGGTTCTGATGGAAGACGACGAAGAAGAGGAGGAGGGTATTCCGGACTGGGCCGCAGGTCAAGCTTTTGCAGATACTTTAATGGAAGATGCTGACAAAGAAGAGTTACCAGCACATGCTGACGGGCCTGCCGATAGTCTCGGTCAGGTTCTACAGGATGCACATAGGGACTGTGAAAATGAAAAAGAAAAGGCAAAGTTCCAGCGTATGATCGAAGATCACAGAAAACCGTTATACCCAGATTGCAAGCCAGGTCACAAAAAGCTTGGTACTACACTAGAAATGCTGCAATGGAAGGCAAAACATGGTGTGTCTGATAAGGCATTTGAATGGATGCTAAAAATTGTGAAGGACAAGCTTCCCGAGAACAATGAATTACCGTCCACCACATATGAAGCAAAACAGACTGTGTGCCCTCTTGGGTTGGAGGTACAAAAGTTCCATGCATGCCCTAATGATTGCATCCTATATCGGGGTAAGGATTACGAGAATTTGGATGCTTGTCCTGTGTGCAAAGCGCTACGTTATAAGATTCGGCGAGATGAAGATGTTGGTGATCTCCAGGAGCACCGTGACAAGACGAAGAGAGTTCCGACGAAGGTTATGTGGTATTTTCCTATAATACCACGTTTGAAGCGTTTGTTCTGGAATAAAGCACATGCTAAGTTGATGAGATGGCACGTCAAGGAACGTAAGCAAGACAACCTGCTGAGACATCCGGCTGATGGGTCTCAGTGGAGAAAGATTGATAGAGAATTCAAGACATTTTCTGAGAATGGGGAAAGGAACATAAGGTTTGGTTTAAGTACGGATGGTTTCAGTCCATTCGGGGAGTTTAGCAGTGGTCATAGCACTTGGCTTGTGACCTTATGCATGTTCAACCTTCCTGGTTGAATGTGCATGAAGCGAAAGTTCATTATGATGCCGGTGCTCATCCAAGGTCCAAAACAACCCGGCAACGACATTGATGTGTACCTAAGACCGTTGGTCGATGAACTATTACTGCTATGGCGGGAAGAGGGCGTACGTGTGTGGGATGAGGATAGGCAAGAGAACTTCGATCTACGAGCATTGTTGTTCATAACCATCAACGATTGGCCTGCCCTAAGTAACCTTTCTGGGCAGACAAACAAGGGATATCGGGCATGCACGCACTGTTTACATAGAACACAAGGTATTCATCTAAAAAACTGTAAGAAGATCGTGTATAATGGTCACCGTTGTTTCCTTCCAACTAATCACCCCTTACGGAAGAAAGGGATGCATTGGAAAGGGAAGGCTGACCATCGTACGAAGCCACCCCATTTTAATGGAGATGCCGTATTTGAGATGGTAAATGATCTAAGGGTAGTCTTTGGAAAGGGTGCCGGTAGTGAACCTGTTCCAACTGACGCCAACGGGCGTGCACCAATGTGGAAGCAGAAATCTATATTTTGGGAGCTACCTTATTGGCGTAGCCTTGAGGTCCGACACGTAATTGATGTGATGCACCTTACGAAGAATCTTTGCGTGAATGTGCTAGGCTTCGTGGGTTGTTACGGTAATCCGAAGGATACCAACGAAGCACGAGAGGACCTGAAAGAATTTCATAAGATTCCCAAAGTTCTGTGGGAGGGTGATGATGAAACTGATCCGGAAGAGGATGATGATGATGTTGATTACTTTGGTCCTACTAGTTACACTCTCACCAAGAAAGAGAAGGAAAGCGTGTTTGATTGTCTGAACAGTATTAAGGTTCTGTCTGGCTACTCGTCAAATTTAAAGGGGATCATAAATATGAAAGAGAAGAAGTTCACAAATCTAAAGGCCCACGACTGTCACATGTTGATGACACAGTTGCTTCCAGTTGCATTGAGGGGTGTTCTATCAGAGAATGTACGATTATTGGACGTAAAGCTTTGTGCATTTCTCAATGCAATTTCACAGAAGGCAATCGATCCAACCAAGCTAGGAAAGCTACAGAATGATGCGGTTCAATGTCTTGTCGGCTTTGAGTTGGTATTTCCACCTTCCTTCCTTGATGTTATGACGCACCTCCTGGTACACCTTGTGAAAGAAATTACTATTCTCGGTCCAGTATACCTTCACAACATGTGGCCTTTTGAGAGGTTCCTGTCGATCCTCAAGAAATATGTTCTTAACTGTGCCCGTCCGGAAGGAAGCAATGCTAAGGGATATGGAACTGAGGAGGTCATTGAGTTTCGTGTTGATTTTGTCGACACAATTGACTCGATTGGGCTTCCAGTATCACGACACGAGGGGAGGCTACAGGGAAAGGGCACCATCGGAAGTAAATCAAGTTTGAGCAATAATACTGATTTGTTCCATAAAGCACACCTAACAGTCCTGCAACAATCACCACTGGTGACTCCGTATAGGATGGAACACGAGCAGATTATTGCTTCTCAAAATTCAACCAAATCCCCAGTCTGGATTGCACGCCGTCACTTGGAAACATTTCACTCATGGTTGAGTGAACAACTCATCGGTAACTCAACGATTCATCCACAACTAGCTTTGTTAGCCAGGGGACCTTGTAGCACAATTACAAGATTTAAAGCTTACGATATGAATGGTTACAATTTTTACATGAGAGCTCAAGATCGCAAAAGCACAAACCAAAATAGTGGTGTCCGTATGGACGTCATCGGAAAAGATGGGGGCAAGACCTGCTATTATGGTTTCATAGAAGAGATATGGGAGCTTGAGTACGGAGCGATGAACGTCCCTCTATTTTTTTGCCAATGGGTAAACCTGTATGGCGTAAAGAAAGATGAATATGGAATGACAATAGTGGACCTTACCAAGATTGGGTTCAAAGATGATCCATTCGTGCTTACCAAAGATGTGCATCAGGTTTTCTATGTCAAGGATATGACTAGCTTACCGAAGAATAAAAATCCCTAAGAAGGACCACAAGAGGCAAAGCGTCACATAGTTCTTCCGGGTAAAAGAGTAATCGTGGGAGTCGAGGACAAAACAGATCAATCCGATGATTATGATCAGTTTGATGGCATGCCTCCGTTCGCTGTTGAAGTTGACCCAAGCATATTGCTTGGACGTGAAGAGACACCGTACTTACGTGCTTGAGATTAATGTCGTCCTGTAATGATTATTTTTTGAATAAATTCAGTATGTATTTCGATTTAATTTAATTTCAGTTGTGATGCACATCAATATTGCAAATGAAAATTGAAATTGAATATTTCAAACTCTAAAACATATTTTTGCAAAGCAAAGTAGAGCTCTTTAGATTTTTTTGAATTTGTTTATTATTTCTTCGGTTTAATTGAATTTAAGTGGTGATGCACATCAATATTGCAAATGAAAATTGAAAGTGAATGTTTCTAACTCTAAAATATATTTTCTCATAGCAAAGTTGACTTTATTAGATCTTAACTAAATATAATTTTGCATGGTTGAAATAGTAAAAGTTATTATTTTTTTTAATTTCAAAGAGATAGAATGTGAAAATGAGAAAAGAAATGGGGGAAAAACATTTCCCGCCCAAAATTACACTTTAGTCCCGGGTGGGGTTACGACCCCAGACTAAAGGGGGGGCCTTTAGTCTCGGGTGGTAACACCACCCGGGACAAGAGGGCGAAATTTTGCCCTTGCGGGGCCCTCCCGCGCGAAAGGGGCATTTAGTCCCGGGTGGCGTAACGACCCGAGACAAAAGGGGGGGGGGCTTTTGTCTCAGGTCGTAACGCCACCCGGGACTAAATGATCTTTGCTCCCGGGTCTGTTTACGACCCGAGACTAAAGAGGGGGGTCATATATATCCACAGATCCACCCCTCTTCTCCCCAACTCCTCCACTTCACTCTCCGCCGTCGCCCCTGCTTTCTCCGCCGGCCGTCGTCGTCCCCCGCCGTCGCCCTTGCCTCCGTCGTCATCTCCCCCGCCGTCGTCGTCCCCGTCGCACCCCGTCGTTCCTGCCCGCGCCCGGCCGTCGTCCCTGCGCCCGGCCAGCGCGCGCGGCCGTCTTCATCCCGCCCGGCACCATCGATCTGCGCCGCCCCAGCGTCCCCGACCGGCTCCTCCCCTCCATGCCGCGCCCTCCGGAGCTCCCGGCCGCCGCCGTCGACCCCGCTCCCGGCCGTCGTCCCCGCGCCCGGCCGTGTCGTCCCCACGCCTGTCCCCGTCTCCACGCCGGCCCCCACGTACGCCCGGCCGCCGTCTCCGCCTCGCCCGGTCGTACATCGCCGCCGCCGCCCGGCCACCCCGCTCTCCCTCCGCCGCGCCCGACCGCTCCCGGCCGCCGTCTCCACATCGGCCCCCACGCCTGCCCGCCGTCGCCGCTGCGCCCGGCCGTCGTCCTCCGCCGGTGCCGGCCGCCGTTGCCCCGGCCCCTTGATCGGTCGCCGCCGTTGCCCCGGCCCCCTGCCGGTGATGGCATTTGCTGACGTCCGCCCCTGATGGCTGACGTCAGCATTTTTTTTAATTTATAGATTTACAATTGATTATTTATTGTATTTATTTATGAATTTAGACTAGAATTAGATATTTAGAATTGAATTTGGATTTTAGATTTGAACTTAGGTATTTAGATTTTAGATTTGAATTTAGAGATTTAGATTTCAACTTAGAGATTTAGATTTGAATTTAATTAGTGTTTTTAGATGATATGTATTTAGAGATGAAATATGTATTTAGAGATATTAATTTTTTCGCTCGCCCGACACTTAGGTAGTATCGCTCGACCTCGCCCGACACTTAGGTTTTCTCGCTCGACCCCGCCCGACACTTAGGTTTTCTCGCTCGACTCTCGCCCGACTCGCTCGACTCCCGCCCGACACGCTCGACTCCCGCCTGACTGGCTCGACTCCCGCATGACACTTAGGTTTTCTCGCTCGAGGCCCGCCCGACACTTAGGTAGTCTCGCTCGACTCCCGCTCGACACTTAGAAATTCATGTATATTCTTAAAAATTTATGTACTCAAAAATTCATTTATGTGCTCAGAAATTCATTTATGTATTCAAAAATTCATTTATGTGCTCAGAAATTCATGTATGTGCTCAGAAAATCATTTATGTATTCAAAAATTTATTTATGTATTCAGAAATTCATTTATGTGCTCAGAAATTCATTTATGTGTTCAGAAATTCAATTACTCCATCCGTCCCAAAATAAGTGTCATTTTCACTTCCCGAGAAGTCAAACAATTTTAACTTTGACCAATTATAGATAAGAAAGTATTAATATTTATAGTACATAATTAGTATCATTAGATAGATTGTTGAATCTATTTTCATAATAAACTTGTTTGGAAATACAAATATTATTAATATTTTCTACAAATGTAGTCAAAGTTGAGAACATTTGACTGGCACGAATACCATAGTGACACTTATTTTGGGACGGAGGGATTATGTGTTCAGAAATTCATTTATGTGCTCAGAAATTCATTTATGTTTTCAAAAATTTCTAGTTATGGATAACAATGATGACGAGGATCGGATTATGGAGAGCCTTATTGCTGGGGGTCCAAATACCGAGCTCCCAGCCTTCACCGAGGAGGAGCGTAGCCAGGCGGACGCGTTCCTCAACATAACCGCGGACATCGACACCTGCACCGCGGACATCGACACCCACGCCGAGGACAATAATGAAGACCTTTTCATAGTTAATGCAGAAGGTTCCAACGAGGTATATATATTATGCATTAAGTTCATCATGCATTAAGTTCATTCTGGAACCCCACGTGAATAACAAATCCGCAACTTGTAGGCTTCAACCTCGACAAGCAAAAAGACTAAGAGAGGGCGTACAAAAGTAATCGTCGATCATGACGTGAAGTTTCATATCACTGAAGTCAACGAGCTTGGCCAGCCATGGGAACCAAAGAAGGTCAGGGACAAGTTTGTGTCCCAATGCGGTGCTATTGTGAGGGACAACGTGCCCATATCGTATAGAGAATGGAAGGGAAAGGAAGATAATCCATGGGTGGTTCCGGATTCAGTTAAGAATATGTTATGAGATGATATCCTAAAACACTTCACACTTCCACCGGGCGTGAACGCAAACCTTGTGAAGCAGTGGACTCTCACGAAGATGACAACTCAATTGTAGAGTTTCAAGAAAGAGCTGCACAGAGATTATATCAAGAAGAATCGAACTCCAAATTTTGATGATTATCCCAAGCTAAAGGATCACTGGCAGTCCTTTGTGGATTACAAGAATAGTGAAGAATTCGCCAATAAGAGCGCACGAGCTCAGAAAAGTGCCAGTAAGAAGACGGATTACAACCATCGTCTTGGTCGAGGTGGTTACGCGGTTGCAGCACCCAAGTGGCGGAAGATTGAAGAAGACCTGCTCAACAAAGGTATCGTACCAGCGGTCTTTGACTGGGAAGAACGATCGAAGAATTGGTATTATGCCCGCGGTGGAAGATTGAACCCTGATGATGGTTCCCTCGAATTCCCACCCACGTTACGGGAGGCGGCACTTGAGATAATGAAAAAGGTTGAAGACATCAAAGCGGGCAGATTGGTTCCTGACAGAGAGATGGATGAGCTCACTTTGGCGCTCGGGAATCCGGAACACCCAGGATGTTGCAGGGGCTACGGGGTAGTCCCGTGGAAGTTTGCTTTCAAGGGAAGCGCCGGCACCTATAGAAGCCGCAAAAGAAGAAGGGAGCGTGAAGAGGGGCAGTGGTGCGAAATGATGGAGCAGAGACTTAAAGAACAAGAAGAACGTATGAAGGAAGAGGTTGCACGATGAGTCGCCACCGCGGTAGCTCAGATCACCCCTGCCGGAGCACTGCCCCAAGCACCGGTGGATCCCGTCATTAGCCCTTCCGCTCGCAAAAGCAGTTGTGCTTCCACAAAGGCCCCCGAAGAACAAAGGGCGGCAAACCAAGAAGAAGTTCAAGTAGAGGACAACGAATGGTACCCTGTGGATGAACTCTGTCAGCGCACCGCATGTGAGCTGCACAAGCCGATCAGCAACATCACAATGAAGGTATAAACCTGATTATACGTGCAATTATCTCAACCTTTGATGCATGTCTCAGGCATTTAATAACTTCATCATTTCTCTACATATATATAGGTGGCGTACGGAATGGCTTTAGCACATCTCCTAGGACGTACAAGCCACGACATGCAGATTCCAACTGGCTACGCCTCAGTTGGTTTGGAGGAGATTGCTGACCCAAAGTTTAACGACATAGAGCTAGACATCCCAGGTGGTGACGGGGAAAGGACACTCCACGATGCGCTTCACGGTATCATATTGTGGCCCAAACGTTACATCATAATACCTAACATGCCGCCACCGATCCCTCCGAGTGTTGTCGAGCAGCAGCCACCATCTCCCGGGCCGTCACCGATCCCTCCGAGTGTTGCCGAGCAGCAGCCACCATCTCCCGGGCCGTCACTAGGACGGTCGTCGCCGAATGATTGGAGCTCACCGTCTCCACAACAGGGGAATTCTCCTGCCGCGAGCGATGACGATGACCTCCATCGTCAGCAATCACCACCAAAGCAGCCTTCACCAAAGCCTGCCGAGAGGTCCCGATCAAAATCTACCGCGTCTATGCCCGTGCCAAATCCGGATCCCCCGACGAAGAAAGGGAAAAAGTTGTCTGTTAAAAGGAAGCTACTATATGATATGACAACATCAGAAAATGAGGCGGAGTGTGATAAGCAACTCAAGACGTGGATTGAAGGGATAAAAGAGTCTGCTAAACAGGGACTGCTCGCAGAAAAGGAAGTAGAAAAGAATAAAGATCGTCCGTAGAAACTCAGAGCTTTCATAGAAAAGAAGGAAGGAAAAAAGAAAATAATAAAACCCCTGAAAAGTGATTGTGACCGGTCGCTGCACAAGTCCCTAAAGAAGAAGAGACAAGGAGGGTCACCAAATAGTTACATCGACCAAGTACCGGGGTCGACGATGCCACAGGATTATAGGAAGAAGAAGAAGGCAACACAAGCGACGACGTCGACGAAAGAGCCTTCAACGAAGAAGGCAACACAAACGTCGACGTCGGCGAAAGAGCCTTCAACGAAGAAGGCAACACAAGCGCCGACGTCGGGAGTACAGACTTACGTCGCCTCCGGCCTCACTGCAACTGAACGAGCTCTTGCACTTATGGACGCAGAACAAGTAGCGCATGTCATTGAAATGCAAGAAGCAACAGGGTTCCCACTAGAATATGTTCTCGGCCACGAATCACCTCCTCGGGACAAAAACTTCGTACCTAGATGGCACTACAAGCATGAGAAATCTCTGGTCAGGCCTGAGTTGGTGAAAAAACTCCCTACTCAGATGTGCAGATTCCATGACTTCTACATGAAGACGTCTAAGGTGGGCTTGGAGATGATTGGCATGCTTGTTAAACCGGGAGATTTTGCTGGTAAAGGCGAGAAGTTGGTCTGGCTGCAATTCAAGGATATTTATGAAATTTACCATCTTGACTCCCTGAATACCGATCTTGTCATGGCCTGGTGCCTGTAAGTGACGGTGCAATACATACCCTAATTAACAAATTAATGCATACTCTAATTATTAACTTTGTCTTTCATTTTCTGTAGCCTGGAAATGCATAACATGCGGAAGAATGGTTACCAACAAATAGGTTTCATGGACCCATCTTTAGTTAATCAAGATCAAGTAAAGCTCCAACCAAGAACAGCATTCAAAACAATCATAAGGATCTTGTGTGATATGCATTACAAGGATTTGATACTTCTACCTTACAACTTCGAGTAAGTGCGATTACCATCTTAATTACTAAGGGTTCGTATTTCTAATTATCCTAGTTAACATTATTTAGTTCTAATCTTTTGAGCTTGCATGTATATACAGTTTCCACTGGATTCTTCTCATAATTGATGTCAACAGAAGCAACGTCCTTGTCTTTGATTCGTTGAGAAGAGATCCGAACAAATACTTGGACCTTCAAGATATGTTTCAAGAGTAATAATTCTATCCAATACGTTCCCTTTTATGCAATAGTGTGCTTTTACTAACACTATCTAGCTCTAATTTTCATTATTTTCTGCCAGAGCTTGGGAAAAATTCACTGCTGTCAACCCTGGAACATGGAGACCTAGAATAAACTTCTCTACAGATTTTCCGGTACGTAAACCAAATAACAACTTCAGCTTGGGCAAATTAAAAATGTATCACACTAATTTTTCATAATTATCTTCTTCAATTTAGTGTATGAAACAGGAACAAGGGACACATTTATGTGCATACTATGTGTGTGAGTTCATCCACAATTTCTGCGAGGCAGACCCGTCAGATTATACTGTAAGTATTATTTTAAACCAATTAATAATATATTATTTTCTGACCGCTTATATATTTAATTCTTGTGTGTAATATATTAACTTATTTGCACATTACAGAACAATATGATTAGGGATGTAATCATTGAGAAGGACCGACTCTTGGCGATTCAAGAAAGTCTCTGCGGATTCTTGATGGACCAGGTGATTAATCTACAAGGCAGAAATCACTATGACGGTCATCGAATTGATAAAGTTTAATTAGCACCTCCGGTGGAACTTTAGACTAGAATTAGAATGAAACGATATTTTGATGTATATATATACTACTTTCAGAAAATACTATCCATGCTTTCGATGTAATATAATGTGTGTATATATTTATTTATAAGTTTATTCTCTTGATATAGTACGTATAGTAGACATGTATAATTAGTGCAAACATTTATACGTACACGTAAATTACACCCATATACGTGAGAATATACGCGTATAACATTATTAGAACAATTGGAATTGAAACAAAAAAAATTCACAGCGGGGTCTTTAGTCCCGGGTGGTAATACCACCCGGGACTAAATGGATGGCGCACAGGTGCTGGTGTGCCCTCCCTTTTTGTCCCGGGCAGAGCTACTACCCGGAAATAAAGACCCCCCTTTATTCCCGGTTGCCCACCCGGTGACGAAGGGAGGGCCTTTTGTCTCTCCCCTTTCGTCCCGGGTGGGCTTTAGGGACTTAACGCCTTTCCCACCTGGGACGAAAGGCCTTTTTCCCACCAGTGTTACATGGGTAGCACAATATATATATTGTGCAGTTGCAGCACTCTCGAGGCCCTCTCCACAACACCGAACTTTAAATTGACACTAATCCTCTGAACACACATTACTACTCTCTTTTGTGTCATCAACAAGCAAATCCGTAACAAAGAACACTACTTTCGGAGTTCAGAGTGACAGAAAAAGGGATAACATCAAGGCCTTGATGCGTCCCGCCAACACGTTGGCAACCTTCGCTAGATCAGACGATCGGTGCTGGCCACTCTCTCACACTCACTCTACTCTGCTGTGTGTTCCTACCTACCCAAGCTAAGAGAAGCTTCTTGTGCGTGGATGAAAGAGATCAGAGCCATGAGGGCCCTCCTGGACCGGTGCCGGTCGTCCAAGAAGCCCCGCGCCGGCCGGCCGCCGGAGGGCTGCTTGGCGGTGTACGTGGGCGCGGCGAGGGAGCGGTTCGTGGTCCGGGCCGAGTGCGTCAACCACCGCCTATTCCGGGCGCTGCTGGAGGAGGCGCGCGGGCCCTACGGCTACCCGGCGGACGGCCCGCTCGAGCTGCCATGCAACGCCGCCGCGTTCGCCGCGCCGTCGAGGCGATCGAGAGGGAGATGGCCGGCGAGAGGTGGGCGGCGGTAGGGTGCGCCGGCGGTATCGTGTGGGCAGGGCACTCGGCGGCGGCGCAGCACAGGACGGTGGCGGTGGTCGTCGCCGGTGGCAGGCAGGTGATGACCGTAGGTTGAGTTGACCAGTTGAGTGATTGTTTGACGCATGCATATGATCAGCTGTCACGGCATCAAGATGATGGTTGTAGCTACGATTTGATGCTACGGCTGTTAACATTTTAACTGTATTAGTTTGTGCATGTTGCGACATGTTTGTCACTTGTACAATTTCGAAAGAGTATTTCATGTTTTGACTGAATCACCATGTCTTATTTTCATGTTTTATAAGAAAATTTTGATCACGAGTGGCGAGCTTATGCAAACATAGATAATTTCGGTTCATATTTGTAAGACGACTATACCAAAACTAGTTAGCCCCCGCCGGCCAGGGCTCGCTGACCAACGGAACAGGAATCACCAAAGCCTCTTTCGTCCAGTTTACACGCAGATATCATCAAGCAAGACGCAAAACTTAACGAAAGAGATTGCCAACACATCGATTCAGGGCACACTCCTGAATCCCGTATTTCTGATCATGTTAGAACCCATGAAACAAAGACGGTTGGTTACAAGACGAGAGTGCCCGCTGCTGACGCCACCCTTGCCCTTCAAGCTAAGTGATCCGTATGTGCAAAACCACCATTACAAACATGCAGGTCATCAGAAGGATGAGCAGCCACTGGAAGCACGTCGTCTTGGAGGTCAGCGTGTAGACCTCCGCCGCTCGGGAGGTCGCGCGGCCGGTGCTCGCCAAGCTATGCTCCACGGCCCTCTCGGTGGAATCGAGGATCTGCATCAGCGCAAATAAGTCAGTTTTCTCAACAAGCACCCAACAGCAGGAGATCTTCGACTCTTCGTTGCAGTATCACCACAATAGCTTTATCCGCACAAAACCCCCTACTAATACAACAGACAGCTGTAAAGGACTGAATGGAAAAAACATACCTTCTCTGTCTCTTGCACAGATTGGTTCATCATAAGGCTACTTTCCTTCAGCTGGCGTGCTAACTCAACCATTTCATCAGTTAATTCTTCTTGCAGCTTCCTGTGCAGTAAGAAGATCAGGTAACAGTAAGAGAAAAAGAACAGGGAGTGTACATTCATTTGATGACCTTGTGCAAGGCCAAAAAAATTAAATGCATAGGTCTGAAGACACTTGGGAGAAAAATGAAGCTAATAGTCCAACATGGCACAGGTTATGGCTTTCAACAGAGCATCAATGTCAATACAGTAAAATGAATGGACCCTGTAATGGTTTGCTTGTGTGCGATAGAGAGTGCGGAAAAGAGTAACTAGGGGATTGAGCCTAATATAAGGAACGTAGGATACCTGTGCTTCTCGATGTGAGCCTGAGATTCTGCATCCAATTTGATAGGTGCACCGATGTCTCCTTTCCTCTCCTGTTGGCTTGCACGAACCTCGACTCGAGCTCTATTTAGTTTCTTCTGTTAGTTCAGTAGTTGTAACGGAAAGAAAAGGTGGGGGATCAATTTGAACTTACGCTGATCTTCTTCGCAATCCTGATGATAAAGATATCGGGCTTTCTGCCTTAGCTATTTCCTCAGAGATTTCTTCTCCTCTACTTTCAACAACTGGCTTTTCATTTTCAGGCTGCACCAACAGTAATATAGAAATAAGAAGCACAGCTAAAAGTTGTATGAGATAAAGGTTCGGCTAAAAAAGTTGACAACGACATCAGCCGTGGTAGCTTTGAATCCTATGAAGAACCGGCAAACAAAATAAGAATGGTAACGAGGAAAAAATGAATCGACACAATAATAACATACCACTGAAGCTGCGAGCCTGGCAGCAAGTGCTTCAATCTTTTCTGAATATTCAGAAAGCTTAGCTTTAGAAACACTGAAAGAAGACAAACTCATTAAAAACATGTTCTTCTACTCGTGGAAAGTAAACATAAGCACTAAATTGGAGTTTTTAACACAGAGAGATGGTTGCTTTTCTGAACCAATAGTTAATACCACGGGGCCAGATACATGTAGAAGGCAAGCAAAATATCTCACAGATTCTTATCATAAAAATGCAAATGGCAGAAACTTTTGACTGTTAACTTTGTATATATATCTTTTGGGAGGTGCGAGATGGAACATATCTCAACAAAAAGACTGTCAAGATTTCAGAAACAGCTTTTTAGTGAATCTGGAAGACAAACATGCATTTGTGAAGTGGTGAACAAGGAGCTTTTCGTGAAACAAGAAGGATTTTTCTGGAAGCTATGTTAGTGAACTCACTTGTATCCAAACTATACGAAAGGTGGTGTAATTCTGAAAATGCTGTCGTTATTTGTGCCTTCTCTAAGGCAGTCAGCCAAAGAATATGCCAGCAGGGTGTAGTCACTTGTATCCATATTTTGATGCAAATGCAGAAGATTGATGGTCATACTCATGCACTGGCAAGATATATGCATAACAATTTTCCAATGGGCAAACAATTTTTTGATGTTTTTATTTGGTACTGTCAAATGGCAACTGGTTTTCCTTTTCCACTGAAATTAGTGGATTTTTTACAAGCATCAATTCAGTCATAACCAGTATATCACTATATATCAAGGTTCCAAAAAGCTCTTAGCCCTCGCAGAAAAATGCACCTTGATATCCCTTCTGGTGTGGTCTCTGCTCCTAGCTGCTCCAATAGCTCCCTGGCTGTGGTAACATACTGCAATCAAATGGAAGCCATCAGTGTCTAGTACACAGTTCATGCAGTTCATCAAAATGATAAAGATTCAGATACCACATGCTGATACTGGAACAAACCAGAAAGAGGCTACATCTATTTCTTCTCTTCCTTCAAAGTAAGTTCAGGACGTCAGGTGTCCAACATAACCAATGCGGGATGGAAATCTAGCTAACTAAAGGATTCGTAAGAACCACATGGACATACATGGACAAGCTTAGCTGGATTCTGCTGACGAGGAGCCGCCTCCAGCAGCCTTCTAAGGTTCACTTCCACCTTGTTGAGCCTCATGTGGCACGAGGGGTCCAGACAGTCCGCTGGAAATCTTAGCAAATTAATTGAACTCGCGCCTTGAGTGATCAATTTTCCTCTCGCTGAAGAACAATCAAAGTACGGAGGAGTCAAATTCAGCAAAAACAAAGAGATCCGAAAAAAGGTAAAATAATAATCCGTCCAAGAAAAGTACCAACGGCGGATCCAGCAATAGGGCGAACCTACCTCCGGCGGAGAGAACCCTCACCTCCCTCTTGCCCAAAAGCTCCAACACTCAGATCCGTCGGAGGAGGTGGACGAAGAAGAAACAGCAACGACGGATGAAAGTGGAACGGATATTTCCCTTCCCGACCGACCGAATGAGTTTTTCAGCAATTTAATGGTAAATTGGAGTATCCGAACACTATACTCGGATACCAATACGGATATCAGATAGTACTTCGGATAACGGATCCGATCGAATACGACCAAGTATCCGAGTTACTATCCGGCACTCATGCTCGAGGCCGCCGCGCCTGAGCCACCAGATGAGCTGTGCGAGAAGGAGGGGCTCCGGGCCTGGGCCACCGGACAAGTAGCGCCGGGCTGCCGTGGCGCGCCGCCAGAGAAAGGGAGCGCAGGAGCTACCGCCGCCGGAGAAGGAGCACGCACTCGCCGGACGTAGATGTCAACGGGCAGCGATCGTGCGCCGCACGCGCCGCACGGGCGAGCTCCGCCAGCAGGGCAGCGGTCGTGCGCCGCGCGGGCGAGCTCCGCCAGCAGGGCCGCGGTCGGCCTTGCAGGCGAGCTTCGCCGCCAAGGGCTGCCGCTGTGAGGAGGCTCGCCGGTCGTGGAAAGGGAAGGAGAGGTTGGCCGGCGATGAGGAAGCAGGGAAGGAGAAGAGCTCCGCGCCGCAGTGGATCCTGGGCGTGAGGAAGGCGAGAAGGAGGACGGGGGAGGCGTGAAGGTTGTCGGTATGGAGTCGGCCGCACTACGGCGGGGGGCCTCCAAGCAGTCACAGCTCTAACACAACTCATACGTCAGCGTAGCACGACGGTCAAGCCATCCAAAGCATCCCACCACGCTAAGCATGGAGAGTCTACTTGTGAGGGTGGCGGCCGAAGGACCACTATCGTGTGAGAACGAACAATTTCCCAACCCGATTCAATCGCATTCTGAATCGAGCCATAGCCTCATCATCCGGTCCATCCCGTCCATCATGGCAGCAAGGCCTAAGCCAAGCAGCCGGCGTGGGAGCAAGGTCTACAAGATACCGACCGGAGCCAGCACCAAGCAGTTGGGGCACAACCCATCCAACCACCGTTGGCCTCAGCCAGCAATGGCCGGCAGCAGCCAGCCTCCGCACCTCAACCTCTGAGCTGCACCCATTAGGAGGGTGTCGTCGTCACGTGCGTGCGTGCGTGCGGGAGGGGCGGCGGAGGCTATGGAGGGGAGGAGGGGGCTGCGGCCCGATGAGGAGGAATTTTTTTAACCTTTTTAAATTTAATTTTTTAATAATAACTCCTCTCGAACTAAATTTCTAATAAGTAGTCTTTTTTTTTGTCGCGCCACGCAGCGTGGTGTAACTCTCTACCGATGAAAACATAAACGGTAAACGGAGGCTGGTCGGTGACCCATCGTTTAAACACTAAACGGGCTAAACGGTTTTGGTACTGTAGCGCGTAAAATGCATAAATTACTAGCATAAATAAGAATTTTGCACACCTTTTGTTGTGTAGATCATTTTTTTCTTCCTTAATGTCCACTCTCAGTAGTCACTAGTTAGTAATATCGATTTGAGCAATCAACAATGCATCTCCTAAACGGTAATTGCTAACTGACAATCACAGTTCAGCCATCATTCTGTATCACTGAGTAATTGCTATCTGCTAAGTTATAATTGCTAACAACCTAACACTAAAGAAGTACATGAGAAACTTGAACAGAGGATGGCTGGATGGGGAAGAGGATTTGACAGAGGAAGCTTGAAGCAATACCTGAACAGGGGATGGACGGTGGAGGAGGAAGCCGGACTGGATCGCGCGGGGGAAGGAGGAGGAGGAGGGCACGCTGCCCGTGTGTCTGGAGCGTCGCCGGGGAGGCCGGGGAGAGGACGCCGCCGCCGCTCGCCTGCAGCCGCCGTCGCCTGGCTGCAGCCGCGCCCGTGCACGCCTGCACCCGCCGCCGTCGCCTGGAGCTGCCGCCGCCTCTACATCCACCCGGCCGGGAGAGGGTCTTGCGCCGCGCCGCCGCTCCTCGTGTTGCTCGCGGTCGCGGAGGAGGCGCGCAGGGGCGAGCCGCCGCGCGGGGGCGGACTGGGAGGTGCGCTGGAGTGGATCGAGTTTCTAACCCTAGCTCTTACATGGGCCAAAAAATGAGCCCATAACCGCGGTATCTCCTAAACGGGCCAATAAACGGGCTGAACGCCGTTTTGGGCCGCATCAGAACCGTTCCGTTCAGGCCGTTTGGACTGTTTTTTTCGTTTTGGACCGTTTATTAGACCGGTCAATCATTTAGCAGGCCGACCAGGCCCTAAACTCCGCGGTCACCCGCCGTCCACTACCGTATAAACCTGTTTAGACGGCCCGTTTAGGAGAATACTGCACTCTACTGATCGCCAAGAAGGGGGCCCGCCGCCTGAGTTTATTAGTGAGTGGCGCGACTCACTTGCCACGTCACTGTCTAGCGTGATCGTCCCGCACGTGCGGCTAACGTGGCCGGCCACTCGCGCCACATGATGTGGCGCGACCAAAAGGACTACTTGTTGTAAATTTAATTCGGAAGAGATTATTATTAAAAAATAGATTAAAAAGAGTTGAAAAATTCGATGAGAAGGCGGTTAGGGTTTTGACAATATACATGACGTCAACGCGATCCGAACCATCCATTTGGCGATGAACGATCGAAAATGATTGGGCTAAGTTAGCTGATGCGGGCCTGTTTCATTCTTCCTCTGTTTAACATTTTTTTTCTTTTCATTTAATTGCATCATGGAAACAATTACAATTTGAACTACATGTATCTCAATTAATGTTTAGAAAAAATTCTCAAAAATACATTTTGAGTATATATGTTCTATTATAGCTCACATCTTGAAAATATATGAAAATTTTAATTGTTTGTTAGGAATAATTGAAACTTCTACTCACAACCTTATTATATAATAATGATAGTAATACCTAAAATTTCTTTAAAAATTATGTAAATTGGAATATAATCATTGTATGGATATACAACCTTGTCATAGAAGTTTATTAAGATTCTACGAAAATTAGATTATGCATTGTTCACAAAATAGATAGACCTCTCACATTATTTCCTACAACTCAAATCAAGCTTTGGAGTTTCATACAACTCATAACATTTTTGAACTCGTATGCATCTAAAATTTGGACAAAAACATATGTTGACCATAACATTACCAATTATGAAGTTTCATTACTAGTTGGCACACAAAAAACATGTATTTTTCTTGTATGCTTTAATAGAAGAAAACAAGCTATATGAAAAAATTCAAAAAATGATAATTAATATACAAACAAATGCAACTACATGAAAAATGTGAATTTAGAAAAAATTGAAAAAAAGAATCATCAAATTTGGAGTTCATATGAGTGAGAAATACCAAATACAAAATTTAAGAATTTTTTTATATTTTTTCGTTGATTTTCGAAAAATAAATGGTGAAAACAAAAATTACGAGAAATATACATCTGCCGCCGTACCACACGGCGGTAGGGTCCTCACGCCGTGTGGCATGGCGACAGCATCCCTGCCGCCGTGCGCCACGGCGTTAGGTCCCTGCCGCCGTGGGGTACGGCGGCAGGAGAGCAGGTCTGGCGGCACGTCCTCGTGGCTCGGCGGCAGCGCCCTAGCGCCGTGCCATACAGCGGTAAGAGTATTTTTAATTTTTTGAGCTTTTTTCATTTTGTAAAACACTTTTAATTTTTTTTAAAAACAAGAAACTGAAAAAATTTAAACATAATCACAAGATCATAATCAACGAGTACATGCAAAATAATTTATACAAGATCATGATAAAAGTACTGCTGTGACAGAGACTACTAATACATCTAAATCCGCCGGTGTCTCTTCGGCCTAACAGCTCTAGCACCAGCCCAGGTGTGGTCCCGGGCGTACGTCAAGGGGTCTGGTGGTCTGATGACCCGGGGTCCGAGCTGGTCGGGAGACGGTGTCGCCATGGCCGCCTGCGACGAGCCTGCAACAGCCGGTGTCGCTCCGCCCGCCAGCGACGACCCTGCACCAGCCGGTGTCGCTCCGCCGGCCGCCGGGGTCGCTCCGCCCACCAGCTGTGTCTCCTGCGTCCCAACAGGCAGTGCCTGTGTGAACTGTGACGCGCCAAGCTCCTCGCCCTCTGCCCCATCCATGGTCGCGAGAAAGTCGTTGAACCTAAACTCGTCCCAGTCCAGCTGGTGGTCGTCAGGGAACTCCGTCGCGACCGCGGTCGGGTCCAAACCTGCAACGAATAGTATTAGTTTTCCACGTATCGTACTTATCGAATTTTACTGTAATAGTTAAGGTCGTTACCAGCCTGGAAGACAGGTGGAGTGGACGAGAAAGGAATATCTGCCACTGGAAAGACCGGCAGTCTGAAACCTCCTAGCGGAAAGACCGACGGTCTAGGTGCCCTCGTCTCCAGCTGTCGAGCCCCAGTGAAACCTCCTGGTCCCGTCGGAAAGACCGGCGGTCACCCTGTACGATTAGAATATAGTATAACAAAAATACACAACAACTCCGTGCATTAGTTGAAAATAAGGTCCACTGAAAGTACCTGCACCGGGGAAAACCAACGGCCGCTGCACGTAGGTGTACGGGCCCTGCGGCTGTGGCTGCTGCTGTGCCGTCGGAGCCGAGAAAGGCGCACGTGCAAAGGTGGAAGGCGCCGGCTGCGAAGCCGCTGTCGAGGAGGAGCTCGAGGACGACGCTGGGTGGCGCGGAAGAAGAGGAATGTCTGTGGCCCCGGCGTAGTTCACGACGGCGGTGTACCTCGTGACAACATCGAGGATCCTGTCATACGTGTGCTGGTGCTGCTGAGGTGCCCAGGTAAAACACGCCTCCCTCGCGGCCGCTGCGAGCCGCACGATCTCAGCAAGCGCGCCGTGCTGCTCACGAAATTAGTACCACATGTTATAATGAATAGTAACATGAATTAAATATGATTGCAGTATCGTAGCTTACCGCTGTGTCGGCGGTCTGGTCTCGTCACACCGGGTACGTGGCGTCCGGCAGTAGCCTGTCGTGGTTCGGGACCGGTGGCGGTGGCGGGGCAGCAGGGACGTACGTCACCCGCATCCACGTCCTCGGGAGGTACCACTTAAGGTACGCTACCCAGGGCGCGCCGTCGTGAAGGTGGTGCTCGGTGACGACGTTCTCCTCATGCGTCGCGGACGCCCACTCGTCCACGTACGACTGCAACCTGTTGACGAACGACGTCGCCGCAGACACGCCTTTACGCGTCCACCTAGCATAGATGAAACAAAAAATTATTTGCAACTGACTACTTGTAACGGAAAATAATTATAACTGTCTAATGGTAGCTCACCTGTGCGCTGTGGGCGGCAGACGTGGCGCAGCAGGTACAGGCGACTCCTGGTAGAGGCCGAACCGCATCATCACCCGGTGGACCACGTACTCCTCGACGTAGACGTCGAACACCAATCGTCGCCGCGTCATCCAGTACGCTTGGTCTCGGAAGCACAGCGACGAGAGGCCCTGTGGTGCGCGGGCAGCGACCATGGCAGGAGTGTATGGTGTCCACCGGACCTAGGCATCGACCATCCGGTCGATCTGACCCACGAAGTCCTTGTACGCCTTCTTCGCTTGCTCCCCAGCCCAAACGTGCTGCACAGAATATGAAAAGTTAATTGAATCGAACTAAACAACTCATTAAGCGAAGAAAATGATAAGGAGGTCATTACCTTCCGGAGGTACCATAGAGAACCCATGGTGGGGAGGTCCGCTGGGTCGGTGTCTGCTGGCAGCGGGTCGTACTCCGAGAGGTCGGCCTTGGGCCGACCGATGTCGAACCGCTCGTGGATCCACATCTGCAGCAGGAGAGGACAACCCAGGAGGATCCCCTCCCTACTCACCGGCTTCGCCACGCCCGAACACAGTCCCCTGTAGGTAGCGGTCAGAACAGCGCTGCCCTAGCTGATCTGCGGCATCTCGTCGAGGGGGGAGTCGGCGATCCTCTGAGCCCAGGGGAGCAGGTACCTCGACACTGAGTCTCCCGCTGACTCGCAGAACATCACCCACCCGAACAGCCAGAGCAGGTACACCTCCAGAAACCTGTCCGACGTCTGGTCCTCAGCCTCGTCCGCCATGTAGTCAGCCTGCACACACACAAAGGTCCATCGTCACATTCGTTTAAAATGCATACAAACGTTGAAAATAAGAGTTAGAAGCACGTACGCTGAACTGCTGGATCCAAGTCCAGGTGGGACTGTGGGTGTTGGCGAAAGGCACGTACGGCTGAGGCGCGCGATCGTTCCGAGGAACGTTCGCGAACCGAGCAAGGAAGTCGGCGTGCCACGTCGCGGGGATGTCGATCGGCCCCATCGCCTCGCCAGCACACGGGAGTCCTCCCAACAACGCGGCGTCCTCCAGACTGAGCGCCATCTCGCCGACGGGGAAGTGGAAGGTGTGCGTCTCTGGTCGCCACCGGTCCATAAACGCGGCGATCAGAGGGGCGTCGTAGCTGAACCGCATCAACCGCTCTGCCCGGGGAACCTCAGCTCGTAGCTTGTCCTCCTCGACCAACCACGTGAAAGGCAGAAGTCCTGCAGCGTGTAGCCTGAAAAAAAACAAAAATAATTTACTTAACGCAATTACTATTGTAAAGAAATAGAAATAAATATTAAAAATGAATTACGTACTTCAGAATCCACCGCTGGTGTATCGGCATCAACGTGCGGGTGGTCCGGCAACGTATACTGCCGGGCGACTGTCCAAGAACGGTCGAGACGTACGAGCGGTGGTGCCGGTCCACCGCCTCCTCGAACAACTCCGGCCGTACGTACTTTAACGGTGCCTGAGCCATAGCTGCAAAAAATACAAAATTTAATCAATTAGTTGAATTATATCAATTTAAAAGAATTATGTGAATTAAAACTATTTTCTAAGAATTTTAAATAAATTGTAATCTAATTATGTAAATTATAATCATTTTCTAGAAATTTTATATCAATTTAATCAAATTTTTTGAATTATAACTATTTTCTAAGAATTTTATATCAATTTTTTGAATGAATTATGTGAATTAAAACTATTTTCTAAGAATTTTAAATCAATTGTAATCTAATTATGTGAATTATAACCATTTTCTAGAAATTTTATATCAATTTAATCGAATTTTTTGAATTATAACTATTTTCTAGGAATTTTATATCAATTTAAACGAAATATGTTAATTAAAACTATTTTGTAAGAATTTTATATTAATTTAATCTAATTATTGGAATTATAATTATTTCTACGCATTTTATGTCAATTTAAATGAATTATGTGAATTATAATTATTTTCTAAGAATTTTATGTGAATTTAATCAAATTATTTGAATCATAACCATTTTCTAAGAATTTTATATCAATTTAAACGAATTAATTGAATTATAACTATTTTCTACCAATTTTATTTGAATTTTATTTGAATTAACTAAAATTTTTAAAATTTCAAGAATTTCTAAAATTTCTAAACTAAGTTAACTAAACAAACTAAACTACACATAACTTTATATAGGGATGAAATTTACAAGCTGCTAGAGTTGCTCTTAGACACCGTTTAGTTCACGAAAATTTTGGTGGAAGTAGTGAAATTTTTCATTGGAAAACATATTTTGTGAGAGGTGACACGATCTGCGATGCGAAAATTTTGAGGACTTACGAACTACTGGGTGTTGCCTCTTCTAGAGCTATCCCTCCCCCGGCCGCCGTCTTATCCTGACCTAGATCTACGAAACCTCCTCCTCCCTTCACGCCGGCCGGCGGATCGATCCACCCGACCGCCACCACCACCCTCAACTTCAACCACCAGATCGCTCTACCATCGCCACCCACCCATGAAGAGTCGACACTTCCCGGCCATGGTGTTGGTCGACCGCCGTGTGCGATTCGTGGATGAGCTCAAAGACACCATCCAGGAAGCCGGAGGGCTGCCACCGTATGAGGCAATGATGTTGGCCCTATCCAATCCCAAGATCCGAACCAACCAAGACCGGGAAGATGCCATCCGAGATCAGGTGAGGCGGTACCAGTCGGATGTCGAGGAGCCGGCGTTCGTCATCTTGTATTCCTGTTGAAGCGCAAAGCCCGCCGCCCCCTCAGCGTGCGCAAGGAGCCGGTGACCTTCACCAGCTACGACGCCAGCTACTACGACGCCGACTACCTCCGTGAGGTATTGCACGGCATCGAGCCTTGCTTTTCTCATGTCGGCGACGCCCCCAGCGTGACTTCCTTCTCCCTCAACTTCTCTTGGCCCCCCGGCCATCCCCAACGGCGTCACCAGGGCCCCGCCTTCATCGCGAGCTGCCACCAGAGCTTGCTGCTTCTCTGCGTCGGCAACTGCCGTCCCAGCAACTGTCAGCCTGGCTTCTACCTGGTTTACAATGCTCAGGCCAACTCCGTCGCCATCGTCGGCCGCCCCTCTCATGCGCTGTCTCCTCCTGGTCCCACTGCGACATAGCAGGGGCGAACGTGGGGGCTGGCGTACTATCCCTAAAAACCAAGGGCAATGACTACTACATCCTCGTCGATCTCCTCCTCCGCCGGAGCCACCTCCCCACAAACAAGGCTACTCTCTTCATGTGGAAGTCGCGCGGCCCAATGAGATGCCAGTGGCTCCAGAGAGAGGTTCTGCTCCCACTTCCTCTCCCCACTGAAGACCAAGACAACCCCTTCTGTGCAGACATGGTGCTTGCAGTTGGATCCGCATCCATATTCTGGGTAGACCTTCTGTCAGGCATCTTGGTCTACAAGCACAAGGCTGCAGCTGCGGATACTAACCAACCGCTGGGATCCTCTCCATTCCACTTCATCCCGTTGCCAGAGGGATATGACGCTACAAGCTGCGAGCTTAGGGATAACATGCATCCGGAGGAGTACCGCTCCATGTGCTGCGACAATGGCGGCAAGGCCTTGAATTTCGTCTCCATGGACGGCTACAGCCAAAAATCTATGGCCGAGGTGGTGATCACGTAATGGGTGTGGTACCAACCCCTGAACCCGAACTGCAGATCGCAGTGGCACTTGGTCAGATCAGTCAGCATCAGAGATTTCTGGCACGACCATCTCTACAACGATCTGTCACTGAATCCCAGCTTTCCAGTCATTAGCACGCTGGAGCCTGATGTCATCTATGTCTCAGTCTGTAAGTACAAGTACAATCACAAGGCCGAGGTGCTGGACGTAACAGAGCGCTATGTGCTCAGCCTTTGCATGAGATCGCAGAGTGTTGCGTCTTCTTTCAAGGTTCCTTGCAAAGATGGGATTGTTCCACACCAGAGGGTTTTTACTTCTCACTTTGCCAGCTATTTAAAGCAGGTACTTCCTATCATGTTCCTACATTTCTTTCTTACTGTAAATGTGATGAATTTGAAATAGTTGGATAAATTTGTTGAAATTGTTGCAAATGTGGGGCATTCTACATAGAAAATGTTGCTTGATAAAAAACATGGCAGTGCTAGAGGATGGTGAAAGCAATCCACAGATCAACTGGCTGCTTGGGCTAATCATTTTTTGGTGCTGCTTTATTCTGTTCTTTAACGGTAACCGCAGCTGTAGTTCAAGTCTAATCAAGGAAGAATTGTGTCTGTTACACCCATAGTTTCTAGATCAAGAACTCCTACCATCAAATCAACCGGGCAAACTTAATACAACCTGATGTTGCTGTTTAGAAATCTACCACCCCACACATTTTTCTCTCAATACTGATAGACTGTCGTTTATGTAACGCCCTGGGTTTTCAAAATCAGAAAGCCCAGCATTCTATCTCGTGATAGTCCCTGGATCAGACGCTATCACGCACAGACATTCATCACAGATAAATAACACAGTCATACATCGAAATAAATCATCAGAGTACGAATAATAATCTGATTATTACATGTCCTGATTATTCGGAGTACATCAATACCCGCCTCTTGGCGGAATAACAGAAATAAGAGCCTACGCAGCGGTAGCTATCTCCCAAAAGGTATCTCCATCTTCAGGCATCTCCCACAGGCATCCTTGAGCGAAGCGTCGTGCCCCCTCAGTCGTACCATCCGTCGGCGTTGTTGTCGTAGTCGGACTTGTACCCTGCAAGTTCAGGGGCTATCCCCAAGGATCGAGATAGGTCCACGTCACCAACCGTATGCAAGCTTTAAGTGGCCTACTTCTAAGGGGAAAGAACATATCAAGATAGTAGCGGGGTTTCCTATGCAGCAGCAGCATCATAAATAGAGTAATATCTCCATAATTCCACCATAACCCATATCTCTCATCCGCAAACGGATACATCTGGTCACCCAGATCACCGTCATCATCACCTATCTCCATCTAGGGTCGGTGCGAGAACTCCCACTCCTCGCACCTCAATGGTTGCACCCGGATCCGCGAGGCAGAGGGAGCAACTCTCCTCTCCCCGAATACCACCACGGCTCACCAATCACACTCATCCTATAAGGGGGGAGGTAGAAATCCCAAAACGTAAGAGTCGGAGAAACAACAGGCATGTCCATAACCGAGGACGCGGCTATACGTATAGATCTAAACTCTGCAGAGCGTGTACACCAGTACCCATCTCGGAATAGTACCCGGACGGTGTACGGCCGACCGAGCCTACCCTACCGAACGAACACCTAGGAGTTACGATTCCATCCTGCATCCGGGTCTCGATGCGGTCCTTCGCAAAGGTCCACCCCAGAACTGTGAAAATGCCCCCGTGTGGCCACACGGGGAGCGCCCAAAGGGAAGGGACTTCACCCTAACCCTCTCACTGATACCCTCTATCCTACTGGCAGGTATGGCATCGCACTTGCTAAGGTCGAGCGGCCCTATCCCCACTCTTGGCGAGGTGATGTGTACGAAAAGTCCCGTGTAACAGGCGACCCACTCGGTTTCAGACCGGGGCGAGCTCATATCCTCCAAGTCATCACAAAATCCCCATCACCTGTGCTCCTAAAACAATGTACCCGCCATAGGCACCACATTGGGCAACGTCCGAGAAGACGATCCCTGGCCCCCGATCCCATTTCGGGTTGTCTCGAGCTCACCCCCGCCAAAATATCCCAAAACACCTTCTCCTGTCGGTTTTCCCAACACACGCCAAGAAACTACCACAATAATCCCAACACATGCATAGCAAGCTCAGCACATCATCTAGCTTAAGTAAAGTAGTAGTGGTAGGTCAATCAAGGACAAGTATGTAAAAGAGGTTATGCACGGGTTCATCATATCCATCACTATGCAGTAAGTAAAGCACTAGCAACTCTAATAGCCATGCCTAATGGGTATTCAAAGAATGGTCGGGCGTGAACCTGGGTGCGGGTAGTCGTCGTAGCCGAGGTCGTCGTCGTAGTCCTGGTTCAGCTCTCCGGCTCCGGCAGCTCCTAGAACCGTATTTAAATAAATAAACTCGGCTACTAATATCAATAAATCCAAGATGAAGAGCAAATAAGATCCAAAAAGAGTCAAACTCTAGTCTAGCGCGGAGTTTGGATTTTTAGAAGATTTTCAGAAGAAGTTTCATATTTTTCGGAGCTAAAACGGATTTATTATGATTTTCCAAAGATAAGATACATTTCTGAAAATAAAATACGCATACACAATATTGCATACTTTTAGCTAACTTTTACCTAGCTCTAGCTATCTCTAAGAGGTCAGCTCCATGGCTGATGCGGCCGCCACATGGGTGGCTAATAGCCAGCGCCTGCCCACGTGGCTGCCGCGTGGCAGCACGCGTGGCCGCGTAGCTGGCGGGCACACGGGATCCGTTCCCGGCGTTTCTGCGGCGACGCGCGGTGTGGCGTGCGTGAGGCCGGGCGGTGATCGGCCGGCCGCACGGGATCCGCTGGGATCCTCTACGTGTGCGTGCGCGTGTGTGCGGGTTTGTGCGAAAACCCTGAGGTTTAGCGCCCGACGTCGCCACGCGTTCGGCAAAATGCCGCAGAGGGGTGGCGGCGCGGGAAAGGGGCTCGCCGGCGGCGAGGTACCTTGGGCCTAACAACAAACGGCAGCGCGAGGTTGCGACGGTCTCGGGGAGCAAGAAGGAGCCAAGAAACGGCGGGCCTTTGACCAAGCTTGGGCGTGCGGGCGGCGACGCAGTGAAGGGCACGGCGGCGTGGTCGGGTGATCGCCGGCGAGGGCGCTGGGGTGCGCCAAATCGCCAGGTCCTTGTGCGCGTGCATCAGGCGAACCCATCTGGGCGCAAAAACTGGGGCTTTGCCCCTCGTCAACCAGCACAGGGCCTTCTTGGCCAAGGCGGAGCTCGGGTCGGCGCCATCAGCGACGGCGAGCAAGGCTCCCGCGGCCGGGCACGGGCGCGTGTGGGTGCGCGCAAATGCCGGCGACGAGGCGTGCACGAAACGGCCGTAAAGGCACTGCCTTTCCTCATGCTGCCGCGTGCTTAATGCAAACCGGTCGTGGCGACGGCCATGGCGGCGCGGCGAGCAGAGGGACGGCGTTCCGGCGGTGTATGCGTCTACGTGCGTCAAGGTAGGCGGCGGAGGCGTGCGCGTGCGCTCGGTGAAGGCGGCGGCACCTGCAGAAAAGTCCCAGCACGGCACGAAGGCCGGCTTCACAACGACGCGAGCGCGGCGGCGCGGCGGCGGTGGCGACGGCGAGCACGCGTCCTCCCTCGGCTCGAAGGTCGGGACATCCACAGATGAGCGGGGGAGCATGTCCTCACCTCGGTGGCCACAGGCCGACGTGCAGGCGTCGATGAAGAGGAGCGGAGCGGGGTCGTCGGCGAGGAAGAAGATGGCGGCGCGTAGCAGAGGTCGCAGGGGCGTCGCAGTACTTGGCTTCCCGGCGTCCCTGGGCTCCCACGGGCGGTTCACCGGCTTCGCGGGGACGGCGGCGAGCTGGCGGTCGACCTCCGGGTCTCCTTCCCCCTTCCCCCTTCTCCTTCTTCTCCGGCGAGCAGAGGCGAGCAGAGGATGGGGATGAGTCCCCGGCGGCTAGGGTTGGGAAGCCTTGGGGGTCGCGGCGGCGGCTACTTATAGGCGGGGTGCACCGCGGGGGCACGTGGATGGCTTGGATGCCGCGGAGGGGCGCGGGGCGCGTCGCGACGGCGGCCATGGGCGGCGCGGTGCTGCGGTGGCGCCCGGCGTCAGCTAAAGGGGAAAAAGAGGAGGGTGACGACGGCGACGTCATCGTGACGTGTGCGTGACGCAAGGCGGGACCCAGCGGTCAGCGGCTCGCGCGCGGCGGGGTTGGTGGTAACCGGGCCGGCGCGCTGGTGGGCTGTGCTGGGCCGAGGTGGGAAAAGAGAGAGGTGGCGCGGTGCTCACAGAAACAGAGAAAGGGGTGGTCCGGTGGACTCCTTGGTTT
This sequence comes from Cenchrus fungigraminus, assembly GCA_036936925.1. NCBI lineage: Eukaryota > Viridiplantae > Streptophyta > Magnoliopsida > Poales > Poaceae > Cenchrus > Cenchrus fungigraminus. The sequence continues at coordinate 25,246,475 of CM072779.1, read as the reverse complement.
TGGGCTTCGAGGCCCAGCAGTGCTACCTCTCTTTTCCTTTTCTAATCCTTCTCACTCCTTTTCTATTTTAGTTTCAAATTTGAATATAAATTCAAATTTGAAACCCACACAATTAAACTCCAAATAAAACCAAATGAACTCCAAATTTCTCACACTAACATTTTATATTTCCTAGAGATTTCATTTAATGCAAAAATAAATCTAGGAATTTTAGGAGAGAAAATGGAAGGCATCCTTAAATAAATTGATAAACACTCAAATAATTCATCAAAAATTTTAAATCCTCATTTTTATTAATTAACATTCCTCAGTAAATTTGAGGGATGTTACAGTTTAGGCAACAATCGTCAGCCTTCTTCTACCAACTTCTTTGCCTTTCCCATCTTCTCTCAACACAGTGTAGCGCCACTCTACTCCAGACCAAATCAGAGTCTGTGCTCTCTGTTTCCCCTGCCCCTCCGTCGGCATGGAGCCCAGTCTGTGTAGTGTTGATGAAGCAGTGCAGCTCAGTGATAAGAGTATGGGACACACGATGTGTGTGGTTGAATTTGTCAGCAAGGTTGCACCAGTGGTCCAGCTGCATCTGCAACCCTGGCATAAGGCTTGTTAGCCTTCTCAGCAAGGTGATAAGGGCGGTGCCATGCAGCCAGCCGGTGGGTTTGTCCGGATGGTGGCACAGTGCCAAAGGGGGTGAAGTCCAGTGACAAGGGTGGCATGCACTGCACGGACTCGGCCGCATTCTGTGTGGGGCATGTCCCTGCAGGCAGAGCAAGCAGTGAGCCAGCCCAAATTCAATGTGGAGATGAGGTGGACCCTGCTTATGGAACTAACAACCATATTTGCTCTAAGGGAAATTTGTCTAGAGCACACTCTGAATGTGCGCTTTTGTGACACACCCTGAATGTCGATTTAGTCACCAGCACACCACCAAAGTGCTCTTTGGTCTCCAGCACATCGCATTGGATAAACTGATCCTTTTCAGCTAAGAGGAGAGATAAGAAGACCATGTTACCCTCGGATCCACCTGTCGTGTTCTTTCTCCTCTATTTCATCTTTTTTCTCCTGCCTGCACTGTTCTTTTATCTCCTCCCAAGTGGCCAAGTCCCAACGGCGGCCGGTGGGCGAGCTGCACGGCACAACGGCAACGGGAGGGAAGAGAGCGGGGGCGACGGGGATTCTGAGCTGCGGCGGTCGCGGTTCGCGAGCGCCTCGCGCGCTTCCCGTCGACGACAACGCGAGCAGGTCGAGCATGAAGTGGGCGAGGAGGCGACGGCCGCCAAGGCGCTCGAGGCGCGCGGTGATGGGATTGCAGGCGTCGAGGAGGGCGACGCCGACGTCTAGGTGCACAGCGACGACGACGGCGGCCGCGTCCCCTTCACCAACGAGCACCGGCGCCACATCCGTGAGTGTGAGCACGAGGAGGCAAGCGAGCCGCACGAACGCCGCGAGCGGGCAGGAGGACGCAGTCCAGGGAAGCAGCAGCAGCCCCCTGAGGCGCGCGGCCAGCGCCGCGTCGAAGCATGCCGCCTTGCCCATCAACAGCTCATCGGGATCCTGCGTGTAGTCCCACTGCACGCGGGCGGCAGGAACCAGGAGGAGGAACTGCTGCTTGCGCCCACGACGATTTGCGACGACGCGGTCGTCCGCAGTAGTGACGGCACCATCAGGCAGAGCAACCTGCTGCAGCGTGGTGGACGGGGGAGAACAGGAAAGATGAAACAGAGGACAGAAGCACATGGCAAGTGAACCCAAGGATAACATGGTCCTTTTACACCTCCTCCTAGCTGAAAAGGATTAGTTTATTTGGTGTGATGTGCTATAGACCAAACTGCACTTTTGTAATGTGCCAGAGACTAAATCAACATTCGCAATGTGTGCTGGACAAAACCAAACATTCAGAGTGTGCCACACACAAATTTCCCTTGCTCTAAAGGTGACCCAAGAGAAATCCTGTTCACTGGCTTCGCCGTAGCCCCACTTGTTGAAAAAAAAATCAAGGTAACAGAAGCTGAGTCTGAAAATGAAGAGCAAGCTAACTTAACAGTAGCACATGCATAGTTAACAAGCAAAGCTCTTTAAGATATCAGGAAGCAAACAGAACTAACTAGCATGCAAATGCTCTTCATCTTCCACCAGGTGACACGAATGACGGCGAAAGTTTGTAGTTTGGCAAACTAGCTAAGCATAAAAATTAGATGGTTGTATGCGGTAATGCCACGGGTGCAAGAGTTACCTTAATTCAATCCCTTTTGAAATTGATAGTATGCTGCCGTGTTGGAGACGGATATTAATTTGTAAACTGCATCAAATGGGTAGTTGTCCAAACTTCGGCTTCCTTCTAAAAAGCATGTAGCAGGTCTGCATAGTAGTCACTGACTTGCGGCATTCTGTTATTTTGTGATTCAATGGATTGGTAATTAAAAAATAAATTCCATAGATGAGGCCATGATTGTGGCAAATGTTGTATTATTTCCACAATTTTTCTTTAGCATCAGTTTTGTCATTAACGTCCTTGTCACAGCAGCGCTTGGCCCTTTCCTTATCTATATTTCGATTGTGTTCTTTTCAGAATAGAGGTGGAATTATATTTTTAGGGGATCTATATGTAACTCGGGGTCCAAGCATTAGTTGTCATAAAGGAGAATGTAGAGGCACTTAACAGGTTTTGTTTTAACTGACATATTTTGTTTCTTCAGACAACATGGAGGAAAGAGGTTGCTGACGAGGAAGAATCTTTTTATTTCAAAAAAAAAAAAAGGAAGAATCAAGGAACAGCCCTGCTGTGTGGACTTCTTTGTGGATTTCCAGGGAAGAGGCTGTCCCACTAGGTTGACTAGTGTAATGCCCGTGCGTTGCTACGGACAGCTAAAGATCATGCACATAACAGAGACACTTCACATACGATGTTTACCATTCATAATATAATGTCAACGCTAACGACAAGATTTTCATCATTACATAAGTCTCATGCAAAAGGATTCAAAAGCCTCAAGCAAAAATCACTCATGCTTAACAAGTCATGTCTCACATCCTACAATTAAATTATATCTCTCACTGAAGTAGTTCTTGCAATTCTTTAGGGAAAACTTCTGAACATTCATTTGCATGGCTTTTCAGAATGTCCATCGAGAATGGTATATTCTTTAAGCTGAAGTGAGTAAGTTCAGAACAATAATGATTAAGCCACAATGTTACCTGCACATTTGAAATGGAATTTGCCTCACTAATTGTGCTTTCTCGTTGAACTTAACATCCAATTCATCTGAGAAATTCCCTGAAAAGAAAACACACATCAGTTTTATAACCCATGAAATAGTAAAACAAACCATACAAGCAGTCCACAAAGCAATCTTGCATCCTTGATCCTAATAACACATGGTGACTTCGATTACAGATAGTGCCTTAATTACTATATACATATAGAATTTCTGCTTCATTGCTGATAATTAAGAAATAGGTACATAATATATCTATCTAACGATGCATCATACTGCAAATGGCATTGCGTCATGATTATCAATATACACACTACTTCAATTTTCCTTCACAGATGCTATATAAATACCTTAAGGTTTTCTTACAACAAACAGATGACACAATTCTCAATGCAGTGAATTGATAGAACATTTTTCTAAAGGTCATTCAACTTACTTGGCAAAGGAGATGAGGCCATCATTATTTGTGTCAAACAGCATGAAGAATTTCGATGGAGCACAATGCAACTCTCCAGGGTTCCTTTCCCCCTTAATCAGCCTTCACGAACAACAATATACTCAGATGGAGGGAAAACAGGGGCAACTGCACTCATCAAGTCAGCAGGCAACATGTAAACCTCCCCTTCTGGTTTCCTTACAGACGCAAAGTACTCAAAGATCTATTCAAAAATATTCCATAGTTAGAAATTCGGTAGTGTTAGCACGGACATCACAGTTCTACGTGCGCACACACAAACAGAAAATTCGTTCAGCCAACACTCTAAATTGTCTAAATTGCAAGGGTTTCAATAATGCAGTTTAAGGAAAGCTAGCAATGATTTCAGCTGTTTACCACTTCAAAGTGTTTTTTTGCAAGGTGGCTCACGAAGATCTCGGCGGCGCTACGGAAAAAATGCTTAAAACTGCTTTGATGATAAAAGTTGTAAAGAAAATTTTAGACATCAATTAATAAGGTGCACTCATGGAACTCGTACATTTTAATTCCTGTTGTCATATTCTTTTCCTTGAGCCATCATCTTTTGCCCAGAAAAAGAAATTGATCTTCTGCAAATGCAGGTAATGTGTTACAAAGAACACTTCAAGGCATGAAATTTTAACTTCTGAGACAGATTGGAATGATTTGTGGTACAACAAAAAATCATGCCATATTACTAAACTTAGGAATGTGGGTTGAAACAGGACAGTACAAAATTGAAACAAGACTACATCACTTCCACAATTTAATTCATATTTATTGTTTGGGTCCATAATATCCTAACTGTAGCAGAGAACAGAGCAACAAATATGCTTCCCCAGCCTCATGCAAGGAAGCAAGCACCACATGGCTCTGATAAAGGCTATGGAAAATGCAAATAAGTAATACTCAAATAATTGGATATTTTAGCCACCCTCAAGAATGAAAAATAGCAAAGGTTCATACATAGGAATACAAGTTCTACCACCATACTCGCAAGAAGGAATCACAGATACCTGTTGCCATTGCTTGTGTAGTAGTTAGAAATAAAACCAATGATCAGACCAGTCCAGAGGCCAACCGTCTAATAGTTGCCTTGGTCGGTGCCACCATCCAGCTAGAAAAAATAAACAGAAACTTTGCCACCAGCAATTTCACCATAGCTTCATGTGGAGCTGAGGAATGTAATGGCTCAAAGCAAATTAAACAAACAAAAGGTAACATGTAATATTGGTAATCAAATGATATATATTTAATATCCATGAAAGTAAAAATTATTAGACAGTATGGCCTTAGTGCACAGAAAAAGAACTCAACCTATGCATGTTTGCTTCAGGCTTGATTTACAACCACCACCAGGACAAACCTGATCCTTACTTGAAGGAAAATGAAAAAGAAAGGACACCAACGGATCAACATCACAGTAGTATACATTCGGATTTATTGTGAAAAATAGGTCTAATTACAGTAACCTAAGTTTATGCTACTGTTTTCACATAAATAAATTCCTACAACACTCGTTATGTGTTGCAAATCATGGGTGGCAGTGGCATTCATTGCTCTATAGCAGGAGAAAAAGAGAAAAACTATCAGCTGCTATTTGGTCCACATGAAAACATTGGAAATATGATTTACTCTCTAGTTCAAGCTGTAGGAAAAATTAATAATCAGAGCTAACGAACGGACTCAAATTTGGTTTGTAGCACACTTCCTTACCTTGTGTTTAAGCACAGAACCACAACTCTGAGTTATAGAGGATTTCTGGCACATCCCTTGACACCTGTCTGATATCATACTTTTTGCCAGCTTGTTTATAACATCCCCTGTCTTATCCCCTCAAGTCCACTATGGCAATGGAAACTAAAGCCAATGTATATAATCCATTCTTGAGACCAGGAAGAAAATATGTGATGGACTTTCTAAAATTATTGACAGAAAAAGTTTCCTACCTCTAACGAGCATTCTATCAAACATCTGGTGAGCAGACAGTGACATTGCAGATCGAGAGGATGTTGTTGGCTACAGAATTGGTTGCTTGATGCAAAAGCCATCCTAGTTATATAAGCAACAAATAGAATTGAAACACTCAAACGAAAGAAATAAGAAAATTATGAATTGTACATCAAGACAATGCTGTTAATATTGAAATAGAACTGGATGCTTTGACCACCCTAAGTAAAATTTCACTTACACTGGGAAGTTTGGCCATGACCCAAGTCAGAAAACCCACCTCTTCTGCATCTCATCTCATATCTTGGTGGATAGGATGAGGAGTCGTTGGGCTGGGAACATTCAGACCAAAGCAGAGCAGTCAGCAAACCACAGATTTACAGCACAGCACGCAAGCAACAGCAAGCAAAAGAGATCATCGGAGAGAGAAGAGGGGGGAGATGAGTAGAACCGGGAGAGGGAGAAGAGCGACGGGACCGACACAAACATATGTGGGAAGAGAGGCGGCATCGCTGTCGCGTCCCGCGAGGAAGGGTGCAGTGGTGACACGGGGAGGCCAACGACGGTGGGCTAGCGGTGGTGGCTCGCCGTTGACCCGAGAGAGAAAGAGAGAGAGAGAGAGAGGTTGTACCTGGGGAGGTCCAACACGCGGGCGACGCCGTTCCTGTAAGCATCTCTTCCCCGCCTCGTCTTCCCAACCGTCCTGGACGGCGGCCGCGACCGAGGAGTTGCGCCGCGACGACACCGGCGGCCGCCGCGCCCGAGGAGGAGCGCGGCGAGTTCACCGGACCCGAGGAGGATACCCGGCGGCGCCCGCGCCCGAGGATTAGCGCGGCGAGTTCACCGGCGGCGGGCGCGGCCGAGCAGGAGCGCGGCGGGGCACCTGCTGGAGCGCGGCTCGGTCACTCAGCTCGGTCACTCGGCGGCGTCCGCAGCCGAGGAGGAGCGCGGTGAGGTACCCGCGCTGGGCGCCTTTCCTCACCGGCGTCCGCCGCTCCCGAGAAGGAGCGTGGCGTCCCGAGGAGGAGCGGCGGCCTCGCGTGGCAGTGGCGGCGTGTTGTGGAAAGGCTGCGACGGCGCGTCGGGGAACGGAATCGTCGCGGGACTCCAAAAGTCGCGCGCGGGGCGGGCGGGTGGGTCCGAGGATGAGGCGTGGGGATTAGGGCTAAGGTATTTGATCCGGAGGAGCTGAACCGTTGGATCGTGGGTGAGTGAGAGAAAGTGGACGTTTGCAGCAAGCTGAGCCGTTGGATCGTGAGTGAGTAAGAGAAAGTGGATGTTTGCTAGTACAATTAGTTAGGTGTACTTAATTTGCTAATGACTGTTGGAGTGATTTAGTTGTGTGGTTTTAGAAAAGAATTAACTGGTGCATTATATATGGTAGTGATTCTTCAACGTGACACTCCGGGTGGGTTTGTATAGTGCGGTGGCGATGGATGGATTAAACTGAGAATTGGAAGACTATTACGTTACGGTGCTGAGGAAATTATTTACCCTTTTGGGAGGAGGACATCTCTCCCCTTAACATTTAAGTAATCGATCGGATGTACTATCCTTGACTTAATGATGTAGATCCTTGACTTGTTTCATACTAGCAAGCTTGGATAAACGTTACCTTTGACTACTATTTTAGCCTATTATCTGTGTTTTAAAGCTGGTGCACATTGGTTTAGCCTATTACTCTTAATGAAAAACGTGTTTTTGCATGTTTTAAAAAAATGACAACCGTGCAGTATAACAAAACATTACGAAGTATCTGATCTCTCTGATTTGCGTGCTTCAGTGCACTGCGTGCCGGCGCCCGGCGGCTCGTGTGCTTTTCACGTTCTCCGCGGCCCATGCATAGAGTTCAAATTCCCTTGATGAGAACTACTGCCTCATGTCCGTTAAGTCAATGGAGTATTGACTAAACTTTTTAGCTCTCGTGGCCTGCCTTGCAAGGAGCAGGTGCTACAGTGCTACAGTAGGGGATGACATCTGATCATCTCCGTAGTCGATCATAATCACACATCTGATCATCTCCATCCACAATCTTTCCTCATTGCTGTCGCCCGTTTCCCATCTCCTTCCGCACAATTTTTCAATGAATTATACCAAAGTTTATATGAAAGAAATTATACGGCATACCTGACGTTAGATTCTTAGCTACGCAAGTATCACTCAAGGCAAATCCAGGAGGGGCGAAGGATCAGAGGCAGAATACATCAACAGCCACATGCCATGTGAAAATGATAGGAAACAAGTTAACATAATGTCTTACAGCTAACAATTTCAAAAATTCTAACCCGAGTAAGATCACACTCCAGAATCGTATGTGATTGGAACTACTTGTTCTGTGTTGAATCCAGGAAAAATGGGGAATAAAAAGGAGCTGAAATTAATCTAGTTCCAGTCCCAAGTGACTTGGCTGTTAGAAGGCATATTCATAAATAGCCGAGTGCTTTTATGATACTTGAAATTTCCTCCCATTTCCTCTTTTAAAATTTATTTTTTTAACAAAGGGTAATTTGGTCATAAGTTCGCACAAACATCCGCCCGAATAAGCCTGCAAGGGGTTCGGGTCGACCCTCTTGCGAGATCGATCCGCTCCTCAAATTATTCCACGGATCGGAGCGGGCCGACCCCAAAATGAGGAGGAGCGACCGGGTCGTAACCCTGTTGATCCCCGGATACCCTAGGTCGAACCTCGCATTCACCCCAGCGGCGGCGCAGTACTCTGGCAACGCGGCTCGTCGTCGTCGCCTCGTCGCCCGTGAGATTGAGCACACCACCCTCCTTGTTCTGGGTCCTCGCTGCTCATCAGATCGGGCTTGCCGCCCTCCAAGTCAGAATCGCCGCTATCCAGAGCTGCTGCCTCCTTGCCTCTTTCATGTTTGCGCCGGCAGAAGTGCTTAGCACGGACGTCGTTGCTTGAAGTTTCGATGGTCAGGGTCGGTTTAGGGTTTAGTGTTGCTTGAATTCGTGACTTGCTTGCAATCTGGTCAATCGTGCTTGTGGGGGAAAGAAAATGCAGGATTTTGTGAAACACCGCAGTATATTGGTTGGAAGAACAGCCAAAATCGGCATGCATCATCAAAATTCAGCAGTAACTCATTTTAATTCTTTGGAGTTCCTGGGTCAACAAGATGAGTTGGTTGGTTTTGATTCAGATTTTGAGAGTTGATTTCTTGGATTCATTTACTCCAAAGTTGACTAGAGTTTGAGGTGATATTTGTGAGAATTGGTGCTTGCTGATCTGCAAGACTGCAAGGCCCAATGTTTGGTTTGGTTAAGGTCAGTTTGGTTGGATCAGGATTAAACCAAGTCCTCAAGTCAATTGTTACCTTTTCTTTATCAAATACGTTTCAATCTTTGTTTATTTCTTCTTTCATTTGAGTTCCTGTTTTGACTTGCAAGTGAGAACTTTTACCGTCTTTGTTCCAGTCTGAATTTAGAACCCTTGCAAATTTGTTCCAGTCTGAATTTAGAACCCTTGCAACTTTCATCAATCAGCAAAGGGGATCAAGAAGCATGTGATACTATATATTGATGATTTCTTTTGGTGTAAAATGTTGTTTTGAAAAATTATTGTTACGTCGATGTGTTGGGTTGGAGTGTACACTGTTTTGTAAATTCCTAAGTTGCAGGCTTTGCAGCTTTGTTGGGTAATCCTACGTCTACGTATGTATTAGACTAGAAGAATGGTGTGCTTCTCCACAGGTGTAGGCTAGCATATGCGTCCATGATATGGGTATGATTTGTGTAAAATATAACACACATCACACGTATACAATGCATAAATATAACACACATTACATGGAGTCATCGACTCGGTACTGATGGTTGCAATTTTTTCTATATTTATTCCAATTTAACTGTGGTTATTCTTCCCGTGATAGATCTTCGATAGTGTGTTAACTTTCTTAATCTCAAGAATTTACCACCTCAACCTTTCTTAGGTGCTCATAAAGATAGTGGTGCATGCATGTGTTTGTAGAAGCAAAAGTCTATACAGTGTGACTTGGTAAAAGGAAAAAAATTGAGTAAACATTAGAAAGAAAAATACCTAAAAAGAAAGAAGGAAACATAAAAAAGAGGAAAGAAGAAAACCCTCCTGGGAAGCGGTAGCTGGGACAGCAGCGATCCCTCGATCTACGGAGTACAGTACGTACGGAGTATTAGTTTTTTTTAAGATACTTCTACTGCGTGAGTGCGTGTTTGAGGGCCCTGGGCAGCAGCAAGCCAGCGCCGGCTGCGAAGCAACAAGCAGCGTGTGCGTGACAGACAGGGCCGGCCCTGAGTTTTTGGGGGCGCTGGGCCAATCTAGAATTGGAGGCCCCCTAATAGACATCTAATCTTACTCGTAAGAAATTGCATCCCTAATCACTCTCTTGAACAAATGAGCAATGTAAAATAAGCCAACTCTACTAGAGATCTTTGAAATTTTTTGGGAATTGGGATCTCATTTGTACATGAAAAAAAGAAAAGGATGAAGCAAAAACACCATGCGGGGATCTCATTTTGATTTAACTGCAACAGTGTAGCAAGTTTTAGATCCTAGTATACATTGCTAAACTCCTGGCATGGGGCCCTTGCGTTTTTGGGGGCCCTGGGCGGCTGCCTCGGTTGCCTACACTACAGGACCGGGCCTGGTGACAGATGACAGGGTCGAACCCCGGCTACCCGTGGATCAAGCGGGTCAGGTCCCCAGACGGAGCGGGACACCCCTCGAACCTGGCTTGGTGCGGACGGAGCAGCGGGTCGGCAGCAGGAGCACTCCGGTCCGCACCATTTGCAGGTATACGCCCGAACCCCTCTCCCTCAGCCCGAACCCCCGACCCCGACCGCAGCTCGCATCCGCCGCCTCCATCACCCTCTCCGCCGCCGCCCCGCGACCCAGCCTTGCCACGCCGGAGCTGCCGCCCTCCTCACTCCGGCCGTTGCCATAGCCGCCGCCGCCTTCCTCCTCCCTCCGGATTCCCGCCTCTCATGTACACCGACGCCGCGCAGCACACCGTAGCCCTCCACACCAGGGTTCACCAAACCGGTGTGAACCGGTCGGTATACCGCGGTTACTGGTGGTACCGCCGGTGACTGGTACCGGTTCACACCGGTTCCAAACCGGCGGTTTTCAAAAATTTTGAATTTGAATTCAAAAAATTAAAAAATGAAACGAAAATTCCTAAAAATACTTCAAGATTTATAGAATCTCGTGGTGTCAAAATTTTTTAAATATTAGTTCATTTAGTATTTTTTGTGGGCATTAGAAGTTCAATTGATTGAACTTCTAATGCCCGCAAAAAATACTAAATGCACTAATATTTCAAAAAGAGTAAATTGCGTTCACCATACAACAACTTGTAAGGTGGGTGCAAATTAGTCCAATAACTTGTAATATGCTTAATATAATACAATAACTTGTCAGGTGGGTGCGGATTAGTCCAACAACTTATAAAATGATTGATCTCATACAATAACTTGATAGGTGGGTGCAAACTGGTCCATGAACTTGTAAAATGCTTAACTTAGTGCACACTCGATGTATCTACAGTCTAAATATTATCACAAATAATATATTTTTTAATACCAGACTAGAGTATACTTGCCTCAGAACAAGTTATTGTGCATTATTTGACAATTGATATTTGTGTTATGATGGTAAAAAATATTTAGTAAGGACTAGAACCTGCGATGTTATGTCCTTGTTATCAATTTTTATACAAATATTAAATTTTGATTAGAAATATTTTTAACTTCATATTCAAGATTAATTTCAAATTTGATTATATTATTTTTATTCAGCTAGAATTAATAACTTTTAGAAGTTTGACATAAATTTTTTTAAAGTCTCATGTACTAGTTGAAAGACAAAATGAACTAAAATAATGAAAACGAGCATGCTTCTCTGAAGTTGTTGAATACACGAGTAAAGATGCAGACGAAACAAAAGGTCATATGGTGTCTTATGAACTTTAGTCTCTCGGTAATCTAATGACGTAATTCAAAAACTTGATTCAATTTAACTAATAAAAAATAAGTAATATATGTACATTTGATTCAAAATTAGCAACTTCAAATGAAAAAACTATTAGTTGGAAGAAAATTTGAATGCTACATTATTTGTCTAATACATTATCATTTGTAAATTTGGACTATAGGTGCACCAATTTGCAAGTTATTACATTGAACCGAGTATTTTACACAAGTTATTGGATCAATATGCACATACATATGAAATTGTTATACTAATTTGATTATTTTACATGATTTTGGACCAATATGCACCAACTTGACAAGTTATTGTACTAAATTAAGCATTTTACAATTTGTTGGACTAATCCACACCCACCTGACAAGTTATTGTAGTAAATTGAGCATTTCACAACTTGTTGGGCTAATCCGCACACACCTGACAAGTTGTTGTATGGTGAGCGCAATTTACTCTTTCAAAAATTTTGACACCATTAGATTCTATGCACCTTGAAATATTTTTAAAAAATTTTCTTTTATTTTTCAATTTTTCAATTCAAATATGAAAATATGCTAAATTTTTCATTGAGTGGGTAATTTAGGCTAATTCACTAGTAAACCACTTAAACCGGCCCGTATACCGCTCAAACCGCTCGGTATACCGATCCATACCGAATGAATAGGGGTTCAAATTTGGTTTTTCGAATTTGTCTAGTTTTGAGCGGTTTCCGCGGTATACCGGTACCGGAGAGCGGCGGTTCGACCCTCCGGTTCGGTACGATGAACCCTGCTCCACACATCTCCCCTCTTCTCTCGCTGATTACCCTTGCGTCGCGTTGCAGGGACGCCACAGGGCCGCTTCGCCGACATGATCCTGGCCAACGCCACCATCTACACCGCTGACCCCGCCCGCCCCTTCGCCGGCGCCATGGCCGTCCGCGCCGGCGGCGTGCTCTGCGTCGGGACCTACGAATCCGTCAGCGAGCTCAAGGGTCGCCACACGTATGAGTTGAATCTCAGCGGGGACGTCGTGCTGCTGGGCTTCATCGACTCCCATGTGCACTTCATTGACAGCGGCCTGCAGGTTTGCCTACCGTACCTCCCATCACACTACACATGGGCAGCTGCCAATTCCCAATTTGCTCAATGACATTACACTGGATTAGGCAAATTGTTTCTCAGAGTGTACTCTACTAATGCTACTACCATCTGAACCTGCTGGTGCTGCAGTTGGCAAGGATGCCACTTCGAGGGGTCAGAAGCAAAGACGACTTCATTAGCAGAGTCAAGGAAGCTACCAGCTACGTTGCACCGATACGTGCACCAATCGCCGTGTCGGTATCGCGATACGTATCGGATACGGCGATACGCCGATACACCGTTGATACGGTATCGGGAGGTATCGAGGAAAAAGAGAAATTCAGTTAGTTTTGATATTCCTCAATACACCTTCGATACCTCTTATCTGGGATCTTGGGAAGTATCGGTGTTGTAGTTGTATGCAGCTTGGGAGCTCCATCGAAGAAGAAAGGAGGTGCGAGAATGCACGAGCACTAACACAGCTCGGGATGGCCGGCGGCAGCGGCCAGCAGCATCAGAATCAGCGATGGGGAAGCTGGAGGCCGGGCGGAGCTGGAGGCGCGGCGCGGTGGAAGACCTACCTCGCTGGCATCTAAGTCGTCGCCGCCGCCGTCCTCCGTCGGGCGCGCCGCGAGGGAAAGAAGAAGAGAAAATTCCCTGTATGCCACGGAAAATTGTAACCCGTGTGCTCTATGTCATTGAAGATTAGAATTTGAGCTCTATGTCATATGTTGTATTTGTTCATGTGCTCCATGCCATTTTTGATGGTATAGAGCACATAAAAAAATGTAATCAATGGCATAAAGCACATCAAAAAATGCAAAATATGGCATGAAGCATATCAAAAAATACAATCTATGGCATAGAGTTCAAATTCTAATTTTCAATGGCATAGAGCACACGGGCTACAATTTTCTGTGGCATATAGGGAATTTTCTCAAAGAAGAAAGCGCGTGCGAGGGAAATCCGCGGGGATGGTGTTCCGTCTGGAGATAAGGTGGGCTCCCCGTCTATATTTTCCTCTCGATACAGCCACCGACTGGAATTTTTTTAAATTTTAATCCTTTTTAATCTAATTTTTTAGAGAAATTTTACGATGCTTCTTTTTTGTATGAGCCGTTCATCCGGCGAAATTCAACAGTGGAAGTATCTAGAAGTATCAGAAAGTTCCTATAGAGGATGTACTAAATTGGTGGGACCCACAAAATATATAAATAAAATTTTATTTAATTGAGAAAGGGTGTTAGAGTAATTTGACATCCTCGATCAGTCAATCCGGCTCGTCGCAGAACTCAAGGGCACGTCATCGACGAGGAAAGCCAAAGGCTCGTCGCGGCAAGGAAGACCAGCGCATCGGCGGCGAGGGCATCTCTGCTCAAGTCACCGCGGGCGCAAGTCTCTTTCTCGCCGTCGCGAGCTAATGCAGGCGAGTCTCCGACCCAGCCGCTGCAGGCGAATCTCCGCTTAAATAACCGGCAACGCTGGAGTCATTCGAGTTGTAAAGCACGAGGTGGCTTCCGACGCTGGACTTGCCTACCTGCTTCAGAAAGCAAGCCAGCTATCATTTGTCTTCTCTTTCTTCTCCCAAATCATGAACCATGAGAATCCAATCCAGAAGAGAAGAGCACATGATTCGATCAAGCAGGATCTCGATTCGAGGAGTGTGAGCTTGATTTGGATAGGTGTACATCGATTCAGTGTTGTTTTGAGACGTGTTTACAAGTGTGAGAGCTCTAAGGTGCATCAATGGCGGAGCAGCATTATGCAACTCGCTTTGGGCTGTGTAAAACCGGATGAGGGGGCAGCTCACGGTAGCGGGCCATGGAGCGCTGCTGGCTGGGTTCGCCGCAACGGGCCCCGAAGCTCGACCAGCTGGGGGAGCAGCTCGCGGCGGCGGACCCGAGGAGTGGCAGGGACCAGGCCGGGCAGGGAAGCAGCTTGCGGTCGGGGCTCCTCCTTCTCTGTGGGCACGCGTCGCTCCCCGCAGCGCTGCACCGGCCACGCCTGCGACTCCACGCACCCATCACCGCATAGTGCTTGTGCCGCTCGGCCGGGCCGGCACGCACCGACTGCGTCGCTCCGCGGCCGACAGGGTTGACAGCGGCACGGTCCAGCGGCGGGGCGTTGCTGGGGTGAGGCCATGGCGGGCCTAGCGGAGTGGCGACTCCTTCCGCCTAGGTTGGCTGGCCGAAGCGGCTCAACGCAGGATCGGCGGCAGAAGATGGGGAAGAAGCCATGTGAGAGAGCGACGCATGGGAGGGGACTTCAGGGGAGAGAATAGATTACTATAATGTCTTTTTCTTAATTAGTTTAATTTTTTAATTAATTAGGTGGTAAAAAATTCTTCATTTGCACCATAAAAAACCTCAATTTTTTAATAATAACTCATCCTCAACTAAATTCATGTCGCGACTAATAGTTGAGTCACGCTACATGCGGTGACGCGACTAATGTACACGTTGGCAGTAGAAAAAAAAGTCACATCTAACGGAACAAATGGAGTCGCGCCACCGGATCGATACCTGAACCGTAAGTTCCACGTCTCATTTACCCGTGTTTCATTCATCATTTTAATTAGCAAATGAACTCCTAAATTTGTGAAAATTGAGGTGTATGATCTATAGAGTGTATACGTTCCATTTTAACTATTTGTACTTCAAACCATGATGGATACAAATGAGAAATCTATTTTCGAAATAGGCTAAGTGTTATTTGATCAACGCATCAAATGTGCTAAGTCTGAAAATAGAGCTAACTAGTCAACTTTAGGTGTACTTTTTGAAAAATTTTACATTAAGATCTTGAACATTTTTGGACTACAAGTGAATTTGGATGTTTATAGAGAATTTTGGATAAGTTGTTGGTAAAAAAAAGCAAAGAATTCATAATTTAAGGAAGGCTTAAAGTTGGAAAGTTGTGCTGTTTTTCTACAGTTGTAAAACAACACAACTTTCCAACTTTAAGCCTCTTTTAAACTATGAATTCTTTATTTTTTTGACAAATAACTTATCCAAAATTCTCTATGAACATCCAAATTCACTTGTAGTCCAAAACTGTCTAAGGTCTTAATGTAAAATTTTTCAAAAAGTAGGTCTAAAGTTGACTAGTTGGATTTGTTTTCAGACTTAGCACATTTGATTTGTTAATCCCATAATACTTAGCCTATTTCGAAAATAGATTTCTCATTTTATACACCATGGTTTGGAGTGCAAATAGTTAAAATTGAACGTATGCACTCTATATATCTTACATCTCAAGTTTCACAAATTTAGGAGTTCATTTGCTAATTAAAATGATGAAGAAAACACAGCTAAATGAGAGCTGGAACTCCCAGTTCCAGGCTCTGGCGCGACTCAATCTGCCACGTAACCTGCGACTTTTTCCAATACCACCGTGTACATTAGTCGCGTCAGAGCATGTAGCGTGACTCAAGTATTAGTCGCGCCATGGAGCTTGGCGCGACCAAAAAGGCTAGTTCTTGGAAATATAGTTTGGGGTGGGTTAGTTTTAAAATTTTAGTTTAACAAGGGTTAAAATAAAAAAAAATCCAATTCTAGAGTCTTGGAAAATTAGGAGGAAAACAAAAGAAGGAAAAGAAAAAAAAAGGTAACTTGCCTTTGTTGGGCTGGATTGGGCCTATGTTTGTGTGACTTTTGGTATATTGAACACTATTTGTTTTAGCTATTTTTCTTTGCTATTAAATATACATTATATTTATGCATATTAGTAATAATTATTATACAATATTATATGTACTTGCCATATCGGCGTGTCTTTGTTTTTGAAAAATGCCGTATCAACGTATCGCCGTATCAGTATCGACGTATCCGTATCCCGTATCGGTGCAACGTAGGTTACCAGAAGTGCCAGTCATACTAGTTTAGTAGTTTATTGCTTATGCAAACCTGTTATCACAAATTCAGATTCTACTATAGCACATCATGCAAAAGTAGGCTGCTGTAGTGCAGGGGTGTGTTGGATTAAGTGTCAACGCTCTGTTTTAGGCTTTCTGCAGACTACAAAATGCCAACATTTCTGAGACTTGTATATTTTCTGAACAGATAAGCATCCAGGACAGTGGATTTTAGGAGGAGGGTGGAATAATGATGTTTGGGGTGGCGATTTTCCTGCTGCTGCTTGGCTGGATGATATATCACCAGATAATCCAGTGTGTTTTCAAACTCGTTTCAGAAGTCATGACAATAGGACTTCCAACTGACTTGTTTCAATTGCAGGTCTGGCTCTCACGGATGGATGGTCATGTGGGAGTAGCCAACTCATTAGCTATGAAGATTGCTGGGATTGGCAGAAGCACAAATGATCCAATTGGTGGAACTATCATGAGAACAGCTGAAGGAGGTAATACGACTAATTAACATTTGCCTTCAGCCACTAACCTAATGCTACCTCCTACATAAATATCTAGCCCTTAATTGTAAGCAACTAAGCATATGCATATTGTCTGTAACGAAACAAAGGAAGAAACTTAGAGCAAATTGCCAATGGAGGTTGTCTGTGAATCTTGTGAGTTAAAGTGATCATAAGTGCCTGACCATAATCTCTGCATATGTTTTTCACAGTTTATCCTTCTATGACCTAATATGGATTCTTTATTACTATACTATCAAGTTATTACCTCACTTGTTAGTTTTGCATGAAAATTTATAGTTAGGGATAACCAAATTATCTGACATGTATTATTACTTGTAGAGCCTACTGAGCATGGGTGCCTCGTCCTAGCTTGAGCAACCTATGATGCATGTAATAAACCAGATTACATTAAATCTACCACAGGAAACAAGAAAGCTAGAATTCGCTCCTACTGACAAGCTGATGATGAATGACCAATTCATTTATACTCTGATATATCCTCATACTCAGCCCCCCAGGATAGTTGGTAGTGATAACCAATTTTGTGTCCTAGCTATAGTCAATTAGTCATGCATTATGTCTTCAAAATAGCTGACTATGCTCAGACAAGATCTACTTGAAAAGAACATTTGTGTTTGATATGTTTCCTTTTTCTAACAAGTGATCCTGGGGGGGAATGCTTTCAGGTCTTGGATTTATTGGAAGATGCATGTGAGTCGCTCCTTGATAGCATCGTGGCAGACAGAGCCTGATTGGTTGGGTACCAAATGTGCCAAACCAAAATTTTGACCATTTTAAATTTTGACCACCAATTTTAAATTTTGACCAATTTTGACAATTCAAATGAACTAAGGTGCACAAGATAAATCTTTTTAGCTATCCATTCATTTAGATTGTTGAAATTGATTAAGATTTTGAATTGGTGACCAAAACTTAAAATGACTAAAATTTTGGTTTAGCACATTTGGTGCCCAACCAATCAGGCCCACAATGCCAACATCTCCGGATGACCTTGAATGAACATCTGTAGGCGATGTAAATCCCCACATTTTTATTTAGACATCTGTTCGGACGTCAGGGAGATGATGAAACGCCGAGGGGTGCTGAAAGAAGCTGCCTGCAGCTGGATCGGCTCTGACAACCAGCCGCTCTTCGACTGGTTTAAACAAAGATTTGTTCAAGTACCTTGCCGACTGGCACGGCTTACAAAATGGCTCTTCGACAGTATTTACCTTGCCCACTGGCATGGCTTACAAAATGTCAACATTTCTATGTTTATGCACTATTGAACTTACTGTTAATGACTCGTATAGATCTCATCTTTGTTGCATATACAGAACCAAACGGTCAGCGGTGTTCAAACACCAGAAGCAGAAACTCGGACCTAGGACCAGAAGCGGTGTTTCATTTTTTTTCTTGTATTATCCATGAAGTAGAACGTCTTGAAAATCAAACCAAGCAGCTCAGCTTCAAAAGCATCTGGAAAGTCTTCTTGTCTAGTGTCGCCCTGTGCTCCTAGTCGCATTGGGGCTTTCTGCACGTAAACGCCCGAAAAAAATGAAACCAGCGCGGCCAGGCAATGCACGAACGAAAAAAATCCCGCGGATTAGCAGTCCAAAAAAAATCCCGCGGCCAACGAACGCACGAATGAAAAAACATCCAACCAGCGAAAAACGACAAAAACACTACACAAGAGAGGAATCGAACCGGCAACCTCCCGCTTAGTGTGCCTCGAGACGCATCGCTGAAACCAATAGGCCTAGACAACGTTGGTTGCTAAAGCGCACCCATCACCATATTTAATAAGGGTAAACATGGAAAAATTACCTCTAATCAATGACTACTTGGTATGCACAATCATGTCCTAAATGACCTCTAATCCCAAACTGGAGGGAGTACAGTCATGTGAGAATATGGTGATACACATCATTCACAACCATGAATATGTGTCACATAGAGTCATGTGACTAAGTGAGAGAGGTTCATGGTTGTGATGGATGCGTAGTTTCACTTTGTCCAAAGCATCTGAAAAATTATTGGCAATGTAATGGAGACAAACTATGATGTTGTGCGCATTTCTACAATTTTTTTGACCATGTTTACCTATTATTGTGATTATTTGATGGTAAATTGAAGGATAAATGTTAAAATATCCTAAGCTAGGTAGAAAAATCTAAAAACTAGTATGGACAACCCATTTTGGTGTATGATTATGACATAAAAATTTCAAATGATTTAGAGAATGTGGTGATACACATCCTTCACAATCATGAACATGTCTCACATAGAGTCATGTGACTTAGTGAGAGAGGCTCATGGTTGTGATGGACCCGCATGCTTGGAGCCGGCAGTAGGCGGCGGAGCAGGAGAGGTAGAAGGACGAGGGAGGAGCGGGGCCGCAAGAGCCGTCCTGCGTCGGCAACTGTAACACCCTAATTTTCAATTTATGGTTTTTATAAAATTTTGTTAGCAACTATGCCTATGCTTAAGGATTTTAAGGTTGTATTTAATTTTCTAGGCATTTAAATGATTTTCTTTAATAAAATAAATAAATTATAGGAGTTGAATGTTGCATACATGCTGGAGCACTGTTTTTGAGTGGTGGAATTCAAATCTGAGTTTGAATTCAAATCATGTTTGCTTTTACAAAAATTTCAAAACTCTTTTCTTTTCTCTCCCTCCCCTTTTCCCTGTTTTCGTTCGGCCTGTTTAGCTCAAAGTCCGCCGGACCTCCCTCAGTTCCCAGCCCAGTTCGCCGCTCCCCCTTTCTCTTCGCAGATTGCGCGTAGCCCAGCAACGCTTCCGGCAGAGCTTTGGCCCGCCAGCGTTCCGCCGCTCCCAGCCGCTGACGAGCGGGGCCCCCTTGTCATCCCTCCCGCCGCGTCGTCCCCGGGTCGGACTCTGGTCCGTACATCGGCGCGCCCGTGTCCGAGCCGCCCTCCTGCGTGGCCCGCACGCCAAGGGACCCCCTAGCCCTATAAAACCCCGCCGCCACGCCCCTTTGACCCCTACGTGCCCTGAACCCAAACCCTAGTGTTCCAGCACCGCCGCCGAGGAACCCTAGCCGGCCGCCGAGTTGATCCGCCGCTCCGCCGCCTCCCCGTCGTCGAGAAGGACCCCCGGAGATCCGCAAGCTCGTGAGGAAGCCGAAGGTGCCACTCGTTCGCGTCGTTGTGCCTCGGTTCGTCTTCGAGCGCTCGCCAGAGTTCCGCCACCGCCGCTGTCCGCCCCGCCGTGCTGTACGCCGTCGTCAGCAAGCCTAAGGTCGCCCCGATGCCCCTGTTTAGTTCGCCTTGTCACGCTTTACGTTTTGGTGCAGAACCCGCGGTAAATCGAGCACCCCAGCTCGATCTAAGCCTCCCGCCGGCGAGTTTCCCGCCGAGCGCCGTCGCAAGCGCCACCGTCGGCCGCCTGCGCACGTCCCCAGCCATCCGATCTAAAACCGACGGTCCAGATTAGATCTAGCCTCGGTCAAACCAGCTGCATACCGGTCAACCCTGCTGAGTCGTCGCCGTTTTACAAAAAACGCCCTAGGCTTTCTAGTTTCGCATGCCGGTCCTCCCACCGTTCAAAAGTAATTAGATTTAGGTCCTGTTTCTTACGGTTTAAACCCTAGGCTTTCTGGTTTTAGTAGCCGAGGTCCGTAGCTCAAGTTTTACACGTTAGCCCCTGAGTTTATACGCTTAATTATGTTTTAGCCCTCGATTTTTAGCAGATAAGCCCCTGAAACCTTAGTTTTCTCGCAGTTTAGTCCTTATACCTTGTTTAAGCCGTATCTTTTTCGTTATAGCTCCGTTTTTAGCGTTCTTTATGTCCAAACGATCGTATCGAAGAGTAGAATAGCTTTACGCCATTGTTTTGCTATGTTAATTCTGTTTGATGCCTGTTTCTTGTTTTATTCCATTGTTTGCCTGTATGTGAATGATGTGGTGCGTAGAGGACGATCGTTACTTGGACTACGCTGCTGTTGAAGAATTTGAAGATCTTGAGCAGCCACCCGAGTTTGTGGAAGGCAAGTCCTTGCTGCATGCCCTTTTTCCTATACAACTGCATTTTAATTACACTGTTTACTTTATTGCTTTGGATTAATATGATGGGACCCTGTGATTAAGGTGTGACTAGTAATGTTTTACCATGTCCTTGATAACCTGGGTATTTTATTTATGTTGGGTAGCACATGCTTAGCCGCTAACTATGGGTTGTGGGTGGTTTATAATGTTCACAAAGTGAATTTGATTTATTTTATGCTCCACCATCATTAAACAAGACTACTCTTATTAATTGGAACATGGAGCGACCACCCAGGACAACAGTGCAACCACAAGACAAATGGCTCTGTCTTGGCCAATTAATTAGAAACCTTAGTATGTGTATGCTTTACCTGATAAGGGCGAGGGGGTGCCGGTAGTTGGTATATAGCCCAGCCCTCAAGCTGATCTGCTCTGTGGTAGCTTCGCAGTCTCGAGAGAGGGTTATGCATTACGCTGTCATGAAACCTAGCGAGCAGCTCATACTAGGGAATCTTTGTAAAGGCC
Source organism: Cenchrus fungigraminus (assembly GCA_036936925.1). Taxonomy (NCBI): domain Eukaryota; kingdom Viridiplantae; phylum Streptophyta; class Magnoliopsida; order Poales; family Poaceae; genus Cenchrus; species Cenchrus fungigraminus. Next base: position 25,224,921 of record CM072779.1, on the reverse strand, counting down.
TCGTAGTGAATCCCTAGCCACTCACCAAAGGCAGTGTTTAAGGGCTTTGCAAACTCGGGCGACATGAGAAACACGACTTGTGGGTAAAGATGTGCCACCCCTGCAGAGTGTATAAACTGATCGATCAGCCGTGCTCACGGTCACGAGCGGCCTGGACCCTCACATGAGTAACTTATGGAATATGGATTTAATCTTGTGCATTGCATCATATTATTGTTGCATTTATTAATCTTTGGGTTGGTATACACTTACATTGCTAGAATCAGCTGCTTAATAAAATCTGACCAACTAAAATTGCTTACCACTTTAACCATGTCAGCCATCCACCCAAAGAGTCTTGCATGTTGTTATAGTTATAATCCCTTGTTGAGTACGACATGTGCTCACGCTTGTTGATTTTTATTCTTGCAACTACACTACTCGGACTGCTGCTCAGACGGACGCTTTGAAGACTTCCCAGAAGACTTTGAAGAGTTCTAGGCGCGTTTCTCCGGTCGACTGCCTGTGGTGGACGACTTCGTTTATTTTCCGCTGTTAGCTACTTGTATGCTGTGTTAGACTATTGGACAATCGGTCTGTAATAATAATAACACTGTGACACTGCGATTTGGTACTCCACTATGTCGTTTGCATGTGTGAACATGATCCTGGACACATGTAAATTTATGATCTGGTTTTGCTTCCAAAACTAGGTGTGACAAAGTGGTATCAGAGCCGTGTTGACTGTAGGATGTTAGCCTAGTTAGTAATTGTCAGTGTTTTGGTCACTGAGCCTACCAAGGGGGTACCCGAGGTAGTAGATTGTGCGGTGGAGGATCGCCAGACCAGGAACTCGAAAGTATGCACGAGGACACGGGACATAGATTTATACAGGTTCGGGGCGCCGGAGTAGCGGACCCTACGTCTTGTTTGGAGTATCATGTATGGCGCCCTGCGCTTGGGTGTTCCCCGAAGGGGTTGGGGGATTCACCTCCCCTCCTAGGTACCCGGCCCTCCTTTATATAGTCCAGGGGGCGGGTTCCTAGTCGGTTACAAGATAGGAGTCCTAGTAGGATTACATGGTACGAGTCCTAATAGGATTACAAGGATTTACGGTATGAGTTCGTATTCTTCCATGTATAGGTACCCAGGGGTATATGGTCGACAAGCCCCCGAGCACTTTGTAGTCTTGAGCAGCGAATTCAAGTAGTCTTGAAGCTTCGTCGAGTAGTAGTTCCCAGGCGTCCCCGAGTTCTAACCCAGGAAGTCTCCAAAAAATACCCATCTTGTCTTGAAGTCTTGATCTATATGGAGGTGCAATTTGCAAAAATCGCACTCCATATGGAGTGTAGCCCCCGAGCCTGAGTTTGAATCGAAGAATCAAGCTGAGGGTTAATCTTGAATCTGCATCTTCCGTCTTGAAAAAAGAGGTTGATGGTTGTAGCATAGTAGCCCCCGTGCCTTGAAGTGATTAGATGATCAATCCAAGGGTCTTCAGTTCACAAAAGCCATCATCCAAGTACTCTTGTAGTGTCCAGCCCCCGAGATTATGAGCCAAGTGAGCTATATGAGCCACGTCAAGTAATAAATTGGAATTGAGCCCCCGAGCTGAAGAACTAACCGAGACTACTCGAGTTGTCTTTGAGTAGTAATATTACCATCAGAGCGGACTTTAGACGCGACCGTAGTCGACTTTATGCCGTCAGAGCGGACTTTTGATGCGACCGGAGTCGACTTTATGATTGCCGCGTAGAACGGACTTTAGAATGCGACTTGAGTAAGTCGACTTTGTGCTGCACGGAGCAAACTTTTAGAATGCGACTTGAGTAAGTCGACTTTGTGCTGCACGGAGCAGACTTTAGAATGCGACTTGAGTAAGTCGACTTGGAGATGCGACTTGAGTAAGTCGACTTTAGATTGCCGCGTGGAGCGGACTTTAGAATGCGACCGAAGTTGACTTTGTGCCGCGCGGAGCGGACTTTGGATGCGACTTGAGTAAGTCGACTTTGAGTACTTCGAGCCAAGAAAGAAACCCGAAACACAAAGTTGAAAAGCCAAAGAACACATTCCGGAAGGCAAAAAAGCGAATTAAAAAACAGAAAAATGAATTGTTTTGCCTCCAAAAACGTCAGGAAAAAATACATTGCCTCGAGTACAATGTCTGGATACACTATTGAGTAAGAGTGTCTTAAGTACTTCTGAGGCTTTGAGCCTAGTGAGAAGTACTCGCAAGAATGTTCCGAAGAACGAGTAAGACCGTAGGAGACAGTGTGATGAACTCATCTTACTGTAGTAGCAACTTGTGTTAGAGTTCCACTGAGACCCTACTATGAAGGGTGTTACTCTAGGCTGCAGCCTTTTGATTAAATAGAATAAGGACAACATGTGCCACTTATTGCTCTATACGACACGGAGTCGTCTGGAGAGAGTTGTCATGACTCCCTACGAGTTGTCGCAGAATGAGACTGCCTGGAGAGGATTATCGTGATCCCCTACGAGTAATCGCAGCCGAAGCCGCCTGGAGAGGATTGTCGTGATCCCCTACGAGTAGTCGCAGTCGAAACTGCCTGGAGAGGACACTATCATGATCCCCTACGAGTTGTTGCAATCGTAGCTGCTTGGAGACGGTGTAGCTCAGGCCCGAAAGCTGCTTACAGCTGAGTAGTCGCCTGGATCCGAAAACCGTTTACAACTAGGTAGTCGCCTAGACCTGAGAATCACTTACAGCCATCGGCATATAAGCAGGAACCCGGAGTAAGGATAGGATGGTAACAGGGAGACCTAGAGTATGGATCGGCACGGTAACAAGGAGACCCAGGGTAAGTGGGCAGAGCAATAGTACTTAGGGCCATGCGTTTCAGACCCATGGTACGGAGTGTGAAGACTGCGTGCAGCTAGGTAACATCGTTGCCAAGACACGAGGGCCACTTACAGCTAGGTTCCATCTAAGCTTACACACGCAGTATGCCGTCAGGCGAAGGTGCGACCAGAGTCGACTTTAGATTGCCACGCGGAGTGGACTTTAGATTGCCACGCGGAGTGGACTTTTAAGAATGCGACTTGAGTAAGTCGATTTTGTGCCGCGCGGAGCAGACTTTTGAGGTTGCGACTGAAGAAGTCGACTTTATGCCATTTAGAATGGACTTTGTAAATGCGACTTGAGTAAGTCGATTTTATGCCATTTAGAATGGACTTTGTAAATGCGACTTGAGTAAGTCGACTTTGTGCCGCGCGGAGCGGAATTTAGAAGTTGCCTCCTTGGGATAGCCCCCGAGTTGATGGAGTAAGCTCGTGGTGACTTGTTGATATGTCCCAAGAGTAGTCGGCATAGTGTAGCTCTTGTGAAAATCCGTTGAGAAGCATACACAAATAAGTAGTTCTTGGCGTGTTGTCCTGCATGTGCAAAACAAGCCAAAGAAGAAGAAGAAATTAATCATTAAAATAAATAACTTACTGATACTACAAGAGCGGTATGGAGATGCGTCCGAAGTCGGCTTGTACCGCCGGAGCAGGTTTTGAATGAACTCGTGGACGAGTGTTGACGAAGTCGACTAGTCGGAGGCGGGTCCGACTAGTTGTGGGGGGCGTAGAAGTCGTTCTCGACTAGCTTTCTAGTAGAAACTAGTCGAGAAGAGTAGCCAAAGTAGTCCACGATGAGTTGGTGTGGCCGCAAGACGATGCCGAGGCAGTGCACGGTGTAGTCAAAGTAGAGCCGGTGCAACCAAATGATGAGTAGTCGAGCCGCGAGACGGAGTGACCAGGCGCATGGCGAGAGCCAGTGCGACCGACCGACGAGAAGTCGAGCGGCGAGGCGATGCGTCCGGATGCACGACATAGGCGTAGTAGAGCCGGTGCAACCAGACGACGAGTAGTCGAGCCGCGAGACGAAGTGACCGGGCACATGGCGAGAGCCAGTGCAACCGACCGACGAGAAGTCGAGCGGCGAGGTGACGCATCTGGATGCAACGGCATAGGCGCAGTGGAGCCAATGCAACCGAACGATGAGTAGTTGAGCCGCGATGTAGTTGTACTCGAGTAGTTGAAGTCATTGACGGTGAGTGCGTCGATGTAATTGTACTCGGGTACGATGCTTGTGTGCACCAAGTGATGAATCTTGAAGTTTTTTGGGAGCTTTGTGTGTGCGTAGCAAAAATCCTCAAAATTTCTTTGCATGGTGTTCACGTGACGCACTTGAAGTTTGACCGAGATGTCTTGGTGCTTCCTGTGTGTGCATAGCAAACTCAACAGTTTGATTTTTCCTTCTCTACCGGGGACGCTGCAGCTTTGTCTTGATCCAGTACTCATCAGTTATGGAAACCGACGAGCTAAGATTGGAGTTGGTTTGACTAATGGCAGGATCTAGGCAAGCAACGCGGCGCACAGCTTTCGACTCTGAGACGGAAAAGAATTGTGCCTCGATCGTTGCTCGCGATTGGATTTTGATCCGGACTGTAACTCGACCCCAGATCATGGAGAAACTGCACAGTTGTACGGATCAGGTCTTCGTGTTTGATGCGGACTTCAGGAAGTCGACGTAGACTCAGCCTTTTTTTCGACAGTGTAGACAAGAATTCAATTCTGCCTCGAGTTGCCGAATATAGTAGACATGCGTTGAGTAGATTGATCTTAGAAAGGTGAAAGTCCTTCGAATTCGCCCAGTGATCTTGACGATCTCCCCTACCTGGCACGCCAGCTGTTAATGTTTTGGTCACTGAGCCTACCAAGGGGGTACCCGAGGTAGTAGATTGTGCAGTGGAGGATCGCCAGACCAGGAACTCGAAAGTATGTGCGAGGACACGGGACACAGATTTATATAGGTTCGGGCCGTCGGAGTAGCGGACCCTACGTCGTGTTTGGAGTATCATGTATGGCGCCCTGCGCTTGGGTGTTCCCCGGAGGGGTTGGGGGATTCACCTCCCCTCCTAGGTACCCGGCCCTCCTTTATGTAGTCCAGGGGCGGGTTCCTAATCGGTTACAAGATAGGAGTCCTAGTAGGATTACATGGTACAAGTCCTAATAGGATTACAAGGATTTACGGTATGAGTTCGTATTCTTCCATGTACAGGTACCCAGGGGTATATGGTTGACAGTAATGGTTGAAATTAAGGATTATTATTAGAAGCCACACTAATGCTCTCTTTATTAAAAATCTATTTTTAACTGCTTACTTTTAATTTTTATCTCATCCTTGTTTATCCATTTGCTGTCTTAACTCTATTTTGATATCTATAGCTTATGTTTCTTTCTTGCACTGTCTTCTCTATCTCTAGATGGTTGTCGGCTGAAGACCACTCGTACAAGCTCCTTCCAGTTCCCCCGCCATTTGGAGGACCAAGACTACTACTACTACTGTCCTATGGAGAGACCAGAGCACGAGGGGGACACTGATGAAGAAATAGTGATGGAATCACCACCTGCAGCGCAGACCCCAGCACCTGCTCCAGTGGTCATCCAAGTGTGTGATGACGAAGAGCCCACTGAAGAGCCAGAGGAGGAACCAGCTGAGGAGCCCGCTGCAGAGCCTGAAGAACAAGAAGAAGAGCCAGAGGAAGCACAGGCAGAGCCAGCTGAAGTGGATGAATAAGAGTGTGACTCCAGTGATCCTTCTTACTCGGGGGGATCAGACTCAGGAGGTTCAGACTCAGATGGCTCAGATCCAGAGGAGGAGATGCCAGTGGAGGTACCAGTAGCTGTGCCAGAGAAGTGGGAAGTCATCGCTCGGCACAGTGACAGAGGACAAGCTCGCTCCCAACACTGCTCGGGAGGTTCTTTCAACACCTCAATTATGATGTGAAGATCGACTACCTGGGATTGTGGAGGACTCCCCAAGGTATCCAGACCAGTGGGATGTGTCTGTGCACATTATGCACACTCATCCTTACTTCGGGGAGTATGAGCTGGGAGTCCATCTTGCTTTGGCCATCAGGGATACTTTCGCTGCTGGGATTGACGATGCTGCTAGGCAAGCCCTCTCTGCGTGGTGCTACAAGAAAGCTCATTACATCAGCAACACCTCGTGGAAGCACTTCCCTCGCCGACCTTTTGGAGCAGTGGGCAGCATCATCCCTGAAGTGTACATGGATATGAACCCCCAGCACTTGGCCCAAGTAGGACTGATTGCAGAGCTGAACACCATGTTGGATGCCACCAATATGGAGCTGCAAGGCCTTTGCATCCAGCAAAAGGAAGACAGAGCGGAGATCAAGAGGCTCCGAGCTATCATCGCTGGGCAAGGGCCAGCAGAGGAAGAAGGAGAGGAGTGGCCTGCACAGTCACCAGGGCCAAAAAGAGCAAGATATGGAGCACCAAGCATCAGTACCCGCGTCCTCCTAGATTAGAGTTTAGAAGTGTTTCAGTTTAAGTTTGGAGTCTATGTAATCGTTAGTTTCGAAACGATCGTATAAGTGTGCTTAGCTTAGTCGTGTGTTTGAATGCTTGTTCTTATGTTAATGATTGAGTTGGATTTTTGATTGAGTGCAATGTGTTGTGGAGTGATGACCACAACGACATTGGTTTAGTAATAAAGTTGAGTTAGTTGGGGTTAAAATTCTGTCTCAATCAATCTTATGCTACCTTTATCTTTATCCCTTCATTATTAATCTATCAGCCGGATCAGTTGGTACCAAATCTGTTCACGCAGCCCTCTGATACATCAACACTATTTTATTTTTATCTCAAGCTAAAGAAATCCATTTGATGCAAATCCAGTTGGGTTAGTTCATAAATTTTGTATATGATTTTCTGTAAAAAATTCAGAATTTTGGGATACATATTCTTGGAGTTATGCATGAAGTATTGAAGCTATCTGAATCTGTAAATTTCTGCTGACACAGTCACCTTAGTTATTTTATATCTTGGGCTATAGACATCCAATTGAGTTGATTCCAGTTGGGTTGGTTCTGAAATTATGTACACTTTGTCTCAGAATATTTGCACAATTTTTGGCTGTTCACGCAGAGAGTTACAACTAATTCTTTGAGATCAACAGAATCTGTCTTAATCTGGAAATCTGCATTGCATTAACTTTTAAGCTTTTCTCTTGATTCAATCATCTAAAACTGTGTTCCTAACACTCAGATGGTGAAAACCAGGTCAGGATCAGGATTCGATCAACCTCCAGTGACCCGTCCAAGGCGAGGCAGTAGTTCCAGCAGTGTACCTCGGCAACCACAGATGGATCCAGCCATGCAACAATTTCTGCAAGCTCAGACTCAGCTCCTCCAGAACCTGACTAACACAGTGGCCAATCTGCAGGCCCAAGCCAACAACCCACCCCATGCTCAGCAGCAAGCTCTAGTGAACAGGCACAGGGTGTTCATGAGCCACCAGCCTCCAGTGTTCTCTCATGCAGCGGATCCGCTGAAAGCTGAGGATTGGTTGAAGACCATTGAGAAGATGCTCACTATAGCTCAATGCGATGACAGAGAGAAAGTTCTCTACATGTCTGAGCGACTTCAGGGATCAGCTTCAGCGTGCTGGGATGCTTCTGTCGCCGCTCATGCCAATCAGAATGCTATCACTTGGCAGGAGTTTACTACTAACTTCAGGAGCCACCACATCCCTGCCGGTCTCATGAAGCTGAAGAAGAAGGAGTTTCTTGCTCTCAAGCAGGGAGGGATGTCTGTGATAGAGTTTAGGGACAAATTCATTGAAATATCACGCTATGCTCCTGAGGATACTGATGAGGACAGGAAGAAGCAAGAGCTGTTCCTGGAAGGGCTAGCTGGACCGCTTCAGTACCAGCCTATGTCCCACACTTTCCCTACCTTCCAGGATCTTATTGATAAGGCCATAGGCTTGGAGTACAAGCGTAGGGAGTTGGGCGACTTGAAGAGGAAGGCCACTAACTCTGGACAGTCTGGAAGCATCACTCGTCCCCTCTTCAATCCACAACAGGGAGCACCGTTCCGCTATGGAGGTCAGAATGGGAACTTTGGGCAGCAGCAGTTCCAGCGCCCCATGCAACAGCAGCATCAGCGCCCTACACAGCAGTTCCAACATCCTACTCAGCAGTATCAGCGTACTGGACCGCAGACACCTCGCCCCGCTTTCCAGCAGAACCAGCAGAGGACTCCTGTTGGCACTCCAATGAGGCCTGGCGCACCCCACACCCCTGCAGGCAACACTTGCTTCAAGTGTGGTGAAGTTGGTCACTATGCCAACAACTGTCCCAAGAGGACTAATCCGAGTACCCCCGTGCAGAATCAGCAGATGCAGCAGATGAGGAATGGGAACCAGACCCCGCAAGGCAATAAGGGACAACAGAGCTATGCACGTGGCTGGGTGAACCATGTGAGCCTTGAGGCAGCTCTGGAGAACCCACAAGTAGTGCTCGGTATGTTCCTTGTCAACTCCACCCCCGCCTCAGTCTTATTTGATTCTGGAGCATCTCATTCTTTCGTTTCTGCTCAGTTTGTGGCTAAACATAATGTACCCATGCAACCTATGAAACAAAACATGATAGTTAGTTCACCAGGGGGGAGATGAAAGCTTTATATATATGTCCTAATGTTAATCTTAAGATCATTGGAGTAGACTTTTGGGCTCAGTTGGTAGTTCTGGAGTCAAAAGACATTGATGTCATTCTGGGTATGAACTGGTTAGCTACGCACGATGCAACGATTCAGTGTGCCAAGAGGGCAGTTCTTCTTACCAGTCCTAAGGGAGACAAGGTTATGATTGTAGCTACTCCACCACCAGCAGTAGAAGGTTCATTGAATCAGCTGGATGGTAAATCTCTGGAGGATATCAAGGTGGTGTGTGATTATCCAGATGTGTTCCCTGATGAGCTACCAGGTATGCCACTTGACCGAGATGTTGAGTTTGTTATGGATCTTTTACCTGGTACTGCTCCTATTTCCAAGCGCCCTTATAGAATGTCTGGTGATAAACTATTTGAGCTTAAGAAACAAATTAGTGAATTGCTAGTGAAGGGTTTCATTCGTCCTAGTTCTTCACCTTGGGGGGCACCTGTTAGCTTTGTGGAGAAGAAGGATGGTACTTAGAGGATGTGTGTGGATTATCGGTCGCTTAATGATGTTACTATGAAGAACAAGTATCCTTTACCCCGCATTGAAGATTTGTTTGATCAAATGAGAGGTGCCAAGGTATTTGTCGACCAGGCATCCCTGGGCCCACCAACACATGTGGGCCATACTCGGGAGATAAGTTCCTGTATGCCTGGACTATTCGACTAGTGGGCCACGGTGCTGGTACCGTGGACCACAAGGCAAGACAAGACGGACAAGGACTTGTACTAAGACTAGGATAGCTTTCCATACCCTGTATAGGCTACTCCGGGTCCTACTCGAATAGTACCCTTGTACCAATCCGACTTGTAACCCTGCCTCCCGTGGCATATAAGGCGAGGCAGGGACCCCTCTCAAAACATACGCAATCAATACAGAGCCACGCAGCATACAGGACGTAGGGTATTACGCACATTGCAGTCTGAACCTATCTAATTGTGTGCCCCGTGTCTCACCATCGTGTTCCTGATCTCGGCGAGCCCCACCGCACAATCTACTACTTCGGGTACCCTGTCATAGGCTCGGTGTCTAAAACACTGACAGCTGGCGCACCAGGTAGGGCTCATGTCGTTGATCCACTGGCGAACTCGATGGCTCTTGTCATCATCAAGCCAACCGTCGCTTTCCAGCAAGGCGACACCTTCGTTTTTGGCTCCTGGGTTTGCTTTGCTGACGGCGCCGGATCGTTCCTGCGTTTCTTGGCATCAACTCCGGAGTCAAAGCTCAAGTCCTCGACGCTTACACAAGCTTCGATGGAGGAACTCGTCAAAAATTTCGGCGAAATTTCACTCTCTGACCCACTCAGAGAACTCGAGTCGGAGTCCGAGTACAACTCGACTTCATCTCCTACTCAGCCTGAGTTGCTCTCTCCAGCTTCACAGCTTGTGCTCAGCCTGGATAGCATCCCAACACCACCTCTCTTCGGTCATCGCCATGTCAGCGCCGCTTACCAAGCCGCGCTGAAGCGCCTCATGTGCCCTGGCTCGAAGATCGTGCTCGAGTACTCTTCGAATTCGGAAGTCAACCTCGACTACTATGATTCGGATTCATCTGAGTTCGAGTTCGACTACAGTTCGGATTCTATTGAAGTACAACAACTGACTGGCCCTGCTCAAGGACTGGTGATCACATCGACACCTGAGGGTAGATTCGTCTATTGGCCTGAGCATGTGTCTGCTGATCTCACCTTGGATGATCAGGAGCGCTTTATCGCTTGTCTCGACAACTTACCCTTCGAGGAAGGTGCCAAGCTTGTTGATTATGACACCGATACGGAGCTCATTGAAAGTACGGGTACTCATTCACCTTATCGAGAAGTTTTCGTCGTTGATGCATCTACTCCGCAAGGACATCGTGCCAATTATCGCTTTCCGGATGATGTATCTGATGATGAACTCTCCGCTAATGCTCCTGCTGATGAAACTGCGGAGGCCAAGACTGCACGTCACCAACGCAATGCTGATCGTGCTACCCTTCGTCGGGAACTCGCGGAAGCTCTACCTACTCGTAATCTTCAAGAGGCTCTGGATGCGGTAGCTACTCGTCAATATCGCACTCCAGAGGATGCTATCAATGCGATCAACCTGCTTGGTCGCTCTATGCCTCGTGACAGGGCGGCTGCTGAAGTCGCGAAGCTGGCTGAACTAGCCTACACTATGCTACGTCAAAACACCAGTACTCCTAGTCACCATGGCAGCAGTGGAGGTGCTCATCGTACCATACCCACTCCTCAACGCACGCGTCCGGAAGCTAGCAACAGGGGCAAAGGTGGTGAAGGCAATGTCACTAGCAAGTCGGGAGACTCTCGCTACGATGCTCGCACAACAATCAACGCCAGACGTGCTGAGCGTGAGAAGCAAAAGGATGCAGACTCTGATTCCTTTCCTGCTTTCTCCGCTCGACTTCAAGCTCTGCTTCTTCCGGAGAAATTCAAGCCCTATGGCATCTCTAAATATGATGGCAAGCAAGATCCAAGGCAGTGGTTGCGCTGTTATGCTCTGTCTATCACTAATGCTGGGGGCAATGATGATACTAAATGTATCTATTTCCCTTTTGTTCTGGAGCAAGAGCCCCTCACATGGTTCGAGTCTCTTAAACGCGGTTCCATCGACAATTGGGGACAACTCAAGCAATGCTTCACCAGCAACTTCGCGGGTTCTCTGGGCCGTCATGGTACTCGGATGGACCTTGCCCTGATCAAGCAAAAACAAGGCGAGACTCTTCGCGAGTACGTGCGCCGCTTCTTTGAAAAAAGGGCTACTGTTGTTGTTGTCATCGAGAAAGAAGTCATCGATACCTTCCAGGATAGTTTTCATGACGACAGGCTTTTCCAAGAGTTCGGTCACGCTCGCCCAGCCAACATCACCAAGCTCAAGGAGATGATCGCTCACTGGGCGGACGAGGAAGACAAGGCTCGGAATCGGTTCAAGCATCTTCGCAATAACCAGAACAACAACAACAACAATGCTGGTGGAAGCAATAGTGGCAAGCAACAGCAGGGCAATCGCACGGGTCATAACTACTCGAGCAAACCTAATCGCAAGCGCAAGCCTGATAACACTGTTGCAGCCATGGAAACTACTACCAAGCCTGAAGATGATTCTCACTGGGCAACATTGACCAAGCAGAAATGCCCATGGCACCCAGAGGGCGATCATACTACGGAGCAGTGTTATCAACTTCGTCGTGCGCTGAAGAATACACCTGAGCCAACACATCCAAACCCAAGGTTTCATAAACAAAAGGGGAAGAAGGCTAATACTGACAAAGACACTGGGTTTCAACACCCCTCCAACACTGTCAATGTCATATTTGGTGGGATTCCAACTAAGTGCATGCAGAAACTTGCACTCAGGGAGATTATGTCCATCCAACCAGCAGCTCCCACTTTTCTAAAGTGGTCTGAAACTCCAATTACCTTTTCAAGGGTGGATCAATGGACTAGTTTCTCTGAGCCAGGACGATATCCTCTCGTTCTGGACCCAGTGGTGGCAGACTCCAGACTCACTAAGGTTCTTATTGATGGTGGCAGCGGTCTCAATGTCCTGTTTGCCAAGACCTTGAAGAAGATGGGCCTGGATATCACCAATATGCTTACCGAGACCAACTCGCCGTTCTATGGTATCATCCCGGGCAACGTAGCTGTTCCTTTGGGTTCAATTGTACTACCCGTTACCTTTGGGACTAAGGATCATTATCGCACCGGGTACATCAAGTTCGAGGTTGCTGACTTCGAGACTTCTTACCATGCCATCCTTGGCAGACCTGCTCTAGCCAAGTTCATGGCTATTCCACACTACGTGTACCTTGTACTCAAGATGCCCAGCCCTAAAGGAGTTCTTTCATTGCAAGGGGATTTGAAGCGTTCTTACGACTGTGACACTGAAGCCGTAGAACTTGCTTCGACTACTCAAGTACCCAATGCTATGATGGAAGTCTTCGCTGCAGCCAAAAAGCTTGCTCCGAGCGAGCTGGAGGTTCCTGAGAAGATGGATAACAACATCAAGCCTGCACCGACTGGTGATGTCCTGCTCAAAGCCATTGACCTTGGTACTGGTGACAGCAGCAAGACGACCATGATCAGTGCACAACTTGATCCTAAATAGGAAGACGCGCTCGTCAACTTCCTTCGGGCTAACCGTGATATCTTTGCGTGGAAGCCATTTGACATGCCAAGTGTGCCCAGGAGGTTGATCGAGCACTTACTCAACGTCGATCCTAATGCTACCCCCAAGAGAAAACACCTTCGTCACTTTGTTGATGACCGCAGGGCTGCTATCAAGAAAGAGCTTGCCAAACTACTCGCGACTGGCTTCATCCGAGAAGTTTTTCACCCGCAATGGCTCGTTAACCCTGTGCTCATCAGAAAGAAGAACTCTAATGATTGGAGGATGTGTGTCGACTACACTGATCTCAACAAGCATTGCCCTAAGGATCCTTTCGGGTTGCCGCGGATTGATCAAGTTATTGACTCTACGGCGGGCTGTGCTCTACTCTGTTTCCTGGATTGTTACTCTGGATATCATCAAATTGCAATCAAGGAATCTGGTCAAGAGAAGACCGCATTTATCACCCCGTTTTGTACTTATTGTTACACAAGAATGTCCTTCGGGTTGAAAAATGCTGGTGCTACTTATCAAAGAGCTATCCAAGCGTGCTTCAAGAGGCAGCTTCACAAGAACGTGGAAGCATACGTGAATGACGTCGTTGTAAAGACTAAGATTCCAGACATGCTTATCGCGGATCTTGAGGAAACTTTTGCTTCGCTACGGGAGTACCAATGGAAGCTCAACCCAAACAAATGCATCTTTGGCGTATCATCGGGAAAACTACACGGGTTCATCATCAGCCATCGTGGCATCGAAGCAAACCCTGAGAAGATTACTGCCATCTCCAACATGCAAGCTCCGACTACTATTAAAGATGTCCAGAAGCTTACTGGTTGTATGGCGTCACTCAATCGCTTCATATCGCGACTTGGAAAGCGGGGTCTACCTTTGTTCAAGCTACTCAAGCGGCAGGAGAAGTTTACATGGACAACGGAAGCTGATCAAGCTCTTTCTCAGCTCAAGGAGTTCTTATCCAAGCCTCCAGTCCTTATAGCTCCTCTGCCCAATGAAGAGCTTTTGCTCTACATCGCTGCGACTACTAATGTTGTCAGCACTGTTATTGTCGTTGAACGGCAGGAGGAAGGCCATGGCTACCCTATCCAGAGGCCGGTTTATTTCGTCAGTGAAGTACTCTCAGAATCCAAGGCTCGTTACCCTCCGGTTCAGAAGCTACTCTATGCGGTTCTGATTACTTCACGGAAGCTCCGCCACTATTTCGACGAGTACAAAATTTCTGTGGTTACTAGCTACCCGCTTGGCGAGATATTGCACAACCAAGATTCCACAGGAAGGATTTATAAATGGGCTATAGAGCTTGGTGCTCTATCGCTCGAGTTCAAGTCTCGCACTGCCATCAAGTCTTAAGCATTGGTTGATTTCATGGCTGAGTGGCGGGAAAATCAAGTTCCAACTCCAATTGAGCGTCCAGAACATTGGGTCATGTACTTTGATGGTCCTCAAGTTGGAAGGCGTTGGTGCTGGGGTACTTCTGATTTCTCCCAAGGGCGAGCAACTCAAATATGTTTTGCAGATCTTGTGGAAGGTCTCAAACAATGAAGCTTAATATGAAGCTCTATTGCATGGCCTTCACCTTACAGTCTCTCTTGGCATTATACGACTACTTGTTTATGGTGATTCCTTGGTGGTCATCAATCAAGTCAACAATTCTTGGGATCGAAATGTTGAGAACATGGATGCGTACTGTCAGGAAGTACGCAAACTTGAGAACAAATTTCATGGTCTCGAGTTTTATCATGTTATTCGCGACAACAATGTTGCTGCAGATGTCTTGTCGAAGCTGGGATCTACACGAGCTCAAGTGCCAGCTGGAATCTTTGTCCATGAACTCCACAAACCATCAATTCCGGAACAATCATCTGCACCTACGACTACTTCAGTTCAACCTGATCGAGAAGTGCTTATGATTGATGTGGACTGGAGAACTCCTTTCATCGACTACATCAAACATCAGTTGGTTCCTGAAGACAAGTCAAAAGCCGAGCGCATCTCACGCCGCGTCGAGGCTTATGCTTTAGTCGGAGATCAACTCTACAAGCGAGGCGCAAGTTCTGATGTACTCATGAAGTGCGTTTCTCGCGAAGAAGGCAAGGAAATCTTGGAGGAGACACACAAAGGAATCTGTGGCAATCACGCTTCTTCCCGCACCTTGGTGGGAAAAGTGTTTAGACGTGCTTTCTACTGGCCTACAGCTCTTGCTGATGCATAGGAACTAGTCAAGAAGTACCATGGATGCCAATTCTTCGCCAAACAACAACACGTTCCAGCCTACAAACTCATCACGATTCCACCAACTTGGCCTTTCGCTTGCTGGGGGCTGGATATGATTGGTCCTCTCCCAAATGCGCCAGGGGGATTCAACAGAGTTCTGGTGGCTATCGACAAGTTTACCAAGTGGATTGAGGTCAAGCCTGTTACCTGTCCCAAGGCTGATAGAGTCCTCGACTTCTTGGATGAAATTGTACATCGCTATGGGTTCCCTAATTGCATCATCACAGACCTGGGTTCGAATTTCAACAATCACCAGTTCTGGGAGTACTGTGAGAACAGTGGAATTGACGTCCGGTACGTCTCTGTCGCTCATCCACGTGCCAATGGCCAAGTGGAACGCGCCAATGGGATGGTACTCGACGCTCTAAAAAAGCGACTGTACGATGCTACAAATACCAAGGGCGGCAAGTGGATCAAGGAACTACCCAATGCACTCTGGGGGCTATGTACTCAGCCTACTACTCCCACAGGGCAATCACCATACTTCTTGGTTTACGGTTCTGAAGCCGTCTTGCCTGCTGATGTCATGTGGCGTTCTCCGGTGGTTGATCAGTACGAAGAAGGCGTAGCTGAAGAAACAAGACAGACAGATGTCGACAGTCTCGAGGAAGCTCGCTGCAACGTACTCATTCAATCGGCTAGATATCTTGAGAAGATTAATCGCTATCATGACCGCAACGTTAAGGAACGCTCCTTCAATGTTGGTGACTTAGTCTTTCGTCGCATCCAGAATATGACAGGGCTACACAAACTCAACTCACCATGGGAAGGTCCTTTCTCTGTCGCAAAGGTTACCAGACCAGGCTCGTATTGTCTACAAACTCTTGAAGGTGAGGAAGTCGACAACTCTTGGAACATCGACCAGCTTTGTCGCTTCTACCCGTAGGGGGTCTCAATGACCCTCTCCAGGCAGCTTCAGTTGCAACCACTCAACAGACAGCTACAGTTGTCACTACTCGTAGGAGGCCTCAACAACCCTCTCCAGACAGTTTCGGTTGTATCTACTCGTGGCTTCAGCTGCGATCACTCGTAGGGGATCATGATAATCCTCTCCAGGCAGTCTCATTCTGCGACCTCGTAGGGAGTCATGACAACTCTCTCCAGACGACTCCGTGTTGTATAGAGCAATAAGTGGCACATGCTGTCCATGTCTCTATTTCTAATAAGAGGCTTCGGCCTAGAGTAACACCCTTCTGGTAGGATCTCAGTGGAACTCTCATACAAGTTGCTGCTACAGCAAGGATGAGTTCATCACACTGTCTCCTACGGTCTTACTCGTTCTTCGGAACATCCTTGCGAGTACTCTCTCACTAGGCTCATAGCCTCAGAGGTACTTAAGACATTGTAAACTCTGTACAATGTATTCAGTAATAAAGTTGTTATCCTATATATCGACTTGTTACTGTCCTTTGCTTATTCACAACAAAGCCTTCTTTTACGCTGCTACAGCTAAGGTGTTCAACTCGTTGTGAATAAGTTTCTTTTGAGTACTCTCTCACTAGGCTCATAGCCTCAGAGGTACTTAAGACATTATAAACTCTGTACAATGTGTCTAGTAAAAAGTTGTTTTATATCGACTTGTTACCACCCTTAGCTTATTTCACAACAAAGCCTTCTTTTACACTGCTACAGCTAAGGTGTTCAACTCGTCGTGATTAAGCTAACGTTCTTCGGAACATATCTACACTTGAGTACTTCTACTCGTGTATCGTATCTCTTTTTGCAGCCATACACTCATCATCCACTCGAGTACTTGGCACACACACAAGCATACAAGGGATCCAGATAATTGACTTACTCAAGTTTTCAATTATATTACATAAACACTTGTTTGGAATTACACTTGTTTTCCCCCTAGTGTTTATCTTACAGGTACATCTACCGGAGATCTATGAACTTGGAGACTACTTCCGCAATTGGAGTTGTCTGTTGCATCAACTCGTTGAGCTTCTCATCGGTGCAATCTCCAGATCGTCCGTTCATGATGACCGTGAGATCCGCCTCTGCGTAGAAAGACTTGATGAAGCTCAAAACTTGATTTGGGATCATGCAAGCTAGCCTTTGAGCATACTCCAGAATTTTCTTCGGAGTGTCCTTCAACCTCTCCACAAGTGGACGAGGCTGAACTCCAGCAACCTAGGGCTCGAAAAGATTTGCCACTGGCTCGGCTGCTTCTGTCAAGGCTTTCAATTCTGCACGCAGGCCTTCAGATTCTTCAATCTTGATCTTGAGCGACTGCATACATGTCAACAAGTCATTCCAGCCGGCAATGCGAATCTCCATCTCACGCTCAAGTTCGAATCACCGCACCTTATTATCGGCTTCAAGATCCATGCGTGTTGCTTCTTCACGATTATAAGCTAGCTGCCAGTCAGCACCTTGTTCTTGAATTTCTCAACTTCTTCAGTCAGCTCTGCAGAAGATCAAGACTACTTATCAGATGGCAGTGTGCATGGAAAAAGTACTCAACGATGAATTCAGAAAGGGAGACTACCTTTATTCTTGTGGCATAGAGACTTGTTCTTCCCGACAACGTCATCCTTCTGGGCCGTCAGCTTCTGGATTTCGTTGTGGTACTCAGCGGCATTTCCATCAAGTTTTTCTTGCAGCTTCAGAGACAAGGCTTTTTGCTCCTTCAGTTGTTCTCTGAGCTGCAAGACTTCTTCGATGTCTGCCGCGTGTTGCTCTAGCAGACGAGTCTTGCGCTTCGACTGCTTGACTATTTCCTGCAAGGGTGAAAACAACCTAAGAGTCAGAGACAAGATATCTTTGGTTGAGAAGTACTCTATAAGAGACTACAACTTGCCGCGAAGAGCTTCTCTATGCTGCGGAACATCTCGGCATGAGCTTGCAAGTTGTCCTCATCTAGGCATGAGTCGTCATACGGCATCAAACCTTCAGCCATGGATTGAGTACTTGTGCTTGCCGCAGAGTACTTCGCAGCACTGCGCAGAGGAGCCGGGTCTTCAATTAGTGGCTCATGCGGCACTATGCGGTCCTCCGGGTTGTCTTCAAGCGCCAGTTGTGCATCAATCTGACGCACGAGGGCTTCAGCAACTGGAATTTCTTCGTGGCGCAGTCCAGCGTCTGGATCAACCTCCAGGCCTTCATTCACCACGGCTTCAATATCATCAGGTTACTGAACCTTGGGCTTGGAAGCCGCTTCCACCGCTGCCTTGACCACATCGCTCCAGAGGAAGCGCAGTGCCTGTGCAGCATCAGCTTCCGCGAGTACTTCTTGAGGTTCTGGAAGCACATCGTCTTGTTGTTCTTGAGGAAGCTGATCTCCTCCGGCAAGACTACTCCCAGAGGCTCCCCACTTCACATCAGTGGATTTTCTGCATCAACAGGTTGGTCAGTAAAATTCAAAGTAAGCAATTTCAAATAAGTACTCGAGTACTTGGGTACTTACAGAGCAGCTCGAGGCACCGAGACTTTTGGCCCCAGCATGTCAAAAAATGAAGGCGCTGCCGGCACCTCTGGCACACTTTCCACCACGGTACACTTCCTGGTACCACGGCTTCTTGTTGCTCGGGCGCCACCACCTCGACGGTCGACGCTGGAACCACCTCGGGTTCTGTTGTTCTTGTTGGGCTACTTGAGGGTACATTGGCTGCACTCTCAATAACCTGCGCAAGACAAAATTCAAGGCATTACAACAGAGAGCAAGTACTCAACATGTTATTGACTACTTAAGTTCTCAGATACTCACCGTAATGGAGGGGAGACCTGTGATCTTCTTCACATCTCGCTTCCCCACCGTGGTCCTCTTCTTCCGCGGCGGCAGCGTTACATCATCTGCAAGAGATGATGCTGGCCTCTTCACCGCTCCTACGGAGAGACCACTGGGGATTGGCGCCCCAGAGTACCTGTAACGGCCCTTCACTTCAAAATGCTATTGAAGTGTTTGGCCGTCATCGTCGCTTGAGGAGGCGTCCTCCACCAAAACTTCTTCTTCTTCCCCTTGAGCAGATCGACTACTCTCGGGGGCTTGAGCCTCCACTCCTGATGGTTCTCCCTCTGGCGCTTGTAGTGGATCCTGGGGATGAGGAGGAGGGTTGGACACAAATTTCAAGACATCCTCCTGTGAGACAGAGCAAATGTTAGCTACACGACTACTTATAATAAGTACTTGGGGGCTAGTTCTCGGAAACTCACCAGACGCGGAGGGTTGTCAGCACTATATTCCTGGATGGCTACAGGAATTCCGTGAAGATTCTTGAAGATCTCCTGCAGCCTTTCCATTACAAGATCATCACTGATCTCTTCTGAAGACAGCCTCGAGCCATCATCAGCTCCAGTGTACTCGTATCCAAGATGCTCCCGCTGCATCAAGGGTTGTACCCGTCGCTTCATGAAGCTGAAGGCTACTCTTTCAGCTGTCAAACCTTGCGCCTTCTTCTGTGCAATCTTCGCCAACAGCTCTGGAATCTTGATGCACTCTTGCATTGTTGGTTCGTCCTTCCAGAGCCTGTCATACACCGACGCGAACATGCTTGGCTTTGGCAGCCGAGGCGGGGCGTTGTCGATGTAGAACCACTTGGTCTTCCAGTCTTGGTTCGAATCGATCAAGTCATACTTGAAGTACAACTCCTGTGCCTTCTGGCACATCTGGAGACCGGCACCACCGACTACCACCGGGAAATTGGCATTGGGCTGCGGCTTCAGGCGGAATATTTTCCTAAATAGAGCCCAATACAGGCGGATTCCAAGAAAGGCTTCGCAGAAGTGCATGTACACTGCGATCTAGAAGATACTGTTGGGGTTCAGGTGTACGTGCTCCAACTTGAAGAAGTCGAGGAAGCCCCTGAAGAAATCTGATGACGGCAGCGTCAACCCACACTCGACGAAGTGGCCGAACATCAGGATTTCATCTGGACTTTTCTCCATTGGCCACGCATCTCCAGTGGCAGAGCTCCAGCCAGCAATCGCCTTCTCGCGCAGCAACCCGCCGGCTTCGAGGGCCTTGATATCATCTTCCCTCATCTTGGATTTCTTCCAAGAAACGGCCTGGCTTGGTGGCTTCGTGATTACCACAGTCTTGTACTTGGGCTCCGGCAACTGATTTTTGCCGCGGCCGGACTTCCTCTTCTGTCCCTTAGACGGCGCAGGCTTCATCCTTCCTGTCACGAGGGTCTTCTTTCGCATTGGCTTGAGGGCTGCGAAGGGGTGGAGGTGCGCACTCTTGGCAGCGTGGACGCTCGAACTCTGCGGTGGCTACGGATGCTAGAGCTTTCTTTCTAGATCTAAGGGCGAATGGAAGTAGTGAAACCCTAAGGGATACCCCTTCGGGTATTTATAAAACCAAAACCCTAACGGTTCGACCTGGTGACCTTTCGTATTCAACAGATTGGTTTCACACAGGCAAAATTTTCAGTTAAGTCAGAGAACTTAAATCCAAGACCTGCTCGGCTCCATCTCGGGGGCTCGACTACTCGATGAAATTGGATTTTACTCAGCTACAGTTCACTGAATTCAGGCCACTATTCTACAGTCAGATTGGATCCTTCAATTCGAGAAAGTACTAGACTCAAGGCTCGGGGACTCCGTGCCACGTGTCCTTCATTTTTTCTCAGGATTTTATGGGATTATTAGACGAAGACTTCTGATTGACCCTCAGCTTGAATTATCAATTCGAACCAAGGCTCGGGGGCTACATCCATATAGGATGTGATTTTTGTAAATCACATTCCTATATTATTTCTTCGGATTTTCTGCAGATTTTTTGGAGCAAGATCAAAGAGTAGTAGATTGACTCAGCTTGAATCTTGGATTCGACCTAAGGCTTGGGGGCTACATTCCATATGGAATGCGATTTTAGTAATCGCATTTCCATATGGATCTTTGATGCAAAGATTTCAAGAACGAAGCGGGTATTATTGAAGACCTTCAAGGGAAGTACTCGGGGACGCTTGGGAACAACTCGAGAAGACTTCAAGACTACTCGTGGAGTTAGCTGGAGTACCTTCCAGCCTCATGATGATTCAAGTACTATTAAAGATTGAAGCCTGTAGAACTCGGGGACGCTTGGGAACTGCTCGTGGAGACCTTCATGGCTACTTGGAGCATCAAACTCGACTACAAAGTACTCGAGGGCTTGTCGACCGAGCATCCCTGGGCCCACCAACACATGTGGGCCATACCCAGGAGATAAGTTCCTGTACGCCTGGACTACTCGACTAGTGGGCCACGGTGCTGGTACCGTAGACCACAAGGCAAGACAATACGGACAAGGACTTGTACTAAGACTAGGATAGCTTTCCATACCCTGTATAGGCTACTCCGGTCCTACTCGAATAGTACCCTTGTACCAATCCGACTTGTAACCCTGCCTCTCGTGGCATATAAGGTGAGGCAGGGACCCCTCTCAGAACATACGCAATCAATACAGAGCCACACAGCATACAGGACGTTGGGTATTACGCACTTTGCGGCCCGAACCTGTCTAATTGTGTGCCCCGTGTCTCACCATCGTGTTCCTGATCTCAGCGAGCCCCACCGCACAATCTACTACTTCGGGTACCCTGTCGTAGGCTCGGTGTCTAAAACACTGACAGTATTCTCTAAGATTGATTTGCATTCTGGTTATCATCAGATGAAGATCAGATTATCAGATATTCCTAAGACTACATTCACCACTAGGTATGGACTTTATGAGTACACAGTCATGTCTTTTGGGTTGATGTTGACGTTTGATTATCGTTGCAAAGTTTGTTTGGACTTGCAAGCGGACAAATCCTCCATCGTAGTCAAGGGACCCTTCTTCCCTTGAGTGGTGAACCCAAGGTATCGAATCCATGGAACAATGTGTAACGCAAGATCCAATCTAATAAGCGGAAAACGCTTTGATCTTGAAAGGGGTTTTTGCATCTAATCTAAGGAAGAACCATGAAAACACATCTAATCTACTAAACACCGGAGGTAGCAAGAGAAAGAGGAGGTAAAACCAATCCAGAGATTGGATCGAGTCTTTTGTTGAAGTTCCAAAACCAAGAAGAATAAAGCAAACGAATCTCATTAAAAGCCTCTTTAAATCATGGCTTCCGTTCCAACCCTCAAAGGCACCTACTGTACACGTGATCAACATCTGTTGACGTTTGATTATCGTTGCAAAGTTCGTTTGGACTTGCAAGCGGACAAATCCCTCATCGTAGTTAAGGAACCCTTCTTCCCTTGAGTGGTGATCCTAAGGTATCGAATCCATGGAACAATGTGCAACGCGAGATCGATCCAATAAAGCGAGAAAGCACTTTGTTTAAGAGCGGTTTCAAATGCATCTAATCTACTTAAACATGAGAGGTAGCGGGAGAAAGCGAGAGGTAACCGATCTAGAGAGTCTAGATCGTGCCTTTGTCATAGTTCCAAGCGAGAGATGAAGATAGCAATAAGAATCTCATAAAAAGCCTATGGCTTCTGGTCCAATCCTCAAAGGCACCTACCGTACACGTGATCGACATCCTGTCACGATGCCCCACTTCTTGTGTAGGTGAACCTAAGAGCACAGTCATGAAGAACGTGTTGAAATCACTTGGTAGGTCGGGTATGCACATCTAGCCACCGCGGCTACAAGAGCACCCTAGGCGATCTATCTTAAGTATAGATCGAGGAAGAAGCAAAACCATTGAAGACAAAACCGAAAGGGAAACACTCGATTGCTAGATATCGGATTCAATGAAGCTCCATCATAAGTTTATACATGAATAAGATCCAACCGGGATCCTACCTTGATCTTGATTCAAGCCTCCGGAACTCCGATGTGGTCTTCCATGCAAGGTTCCCACGCCGGCTAGGTGAACCCTAGACGACTATCACGACCCTCCTCTCCGAGATGGTGTCCCTCAAGCTCCTCTGCTCCTCAGCGGCGGATGACGAATGACTTGATAGTTGCAAATTCGCACGGGGGCTATAAATAGCCTGAGAGTTGTCTAGGTCAAAGGGGCGCCGAAGTGGGCCCGGAGTGGGCTGGGCCGGCCGGCCTGGGCCGGCCGGCTTGGGCCCAACTCGGCCCAGTTCGGTCCCGGCTTCCTGCGTGTTGCTTCTCATGTTTTCTAGAACTTTTACCGAGTTGCATGTGGGCCCTTGACGTCATTTTCCTTGCGGTTTAGATAAGGGTGCTTGGCGTATGAACTCCCGCATCTTCCGTCTAGGTCCTCAACACTTCTCGGCTTCACGCTTTAGTCCTTAGTTCATTTGGAGTCATGTTCATCTTGTATCTTGACTCGTCCCGGACTCCATGATCATCTTGTAAAACCCTTGATGAACTTTACCTAGAAGTCCTCATTTAAGTTCTTGATTCCTGTGTAAATAATAAACTCCAAAAACCATGCACCAGTGCGAACTTGACATATAATGAGGGTTAGGATCATTAGTGTGAATATCAAATTAATGCCAACATAGAAGGTAAACAAGTGGCTAGGTTGATGGAAATCGACCGCCAACATCCCCCCATGCTTAAACCTTGCTCGTCCTCGAGTAAGCCTTCAATGGATATCAGTGTTGCCTCTCAATGTCCATACCCTGCACTTGATCATACATGAGAAAACATAATGCTCTCTAAATTTATATTTGTTAAAGTTCCATAATGTAACTAGCTTTCATCCCTACGGAGGGTGGATATTAATTAAGCTCTTCCCACAAGAAGTTAATCATGCTCCCAAAATTTTAAATGAATCTCAGAAATTTTGAAATGGAGTTCAAGATGAAGAAAAAGAGCTAAACCAAGTTCAAAAATTTAAACCTCCTTGCGTCTTGCTCATGAACTCTCGTCTCATCAAGTCTCTCAAGCCTATCTGTTCTACTCCTTTCCCCTCTCAATATATGTATATAAATGGAAGGCTTTATATGGAGCTTTTGGGAAAAGTTTAGTCCTACCAAGATATTATAATCGAGATATTATCAAAACAAGACAAGCTTCTCATGGTCTTACCGAGACTCGTCAAAAAGGTTATTGGAAAAAAAATAATGTTCTCAAGGAGGGGGGAGAGAAAAATACACACACTTTTGAGTTAGGTGGACATGTGCAAATGGCAAAGAGTGATCCCGAGGCACAAACGAAGTCCTCGTTATCGGATTGCACATGGTTGGAAAGATGTGTATGGGCTTTGATCTTGAATCCTCATGACTTGAAATTTCCAATGCATCTAGAGAGCTGGGGAGCTTTATTTATATTTTTTTCTTTTTCTCTCTTTTTCTCTTTCTCTCTCTCTTTTTTTTCTTTTTTTATATACATACTTTTTCCTCCTTTCTTTTTCTTTCTTTTCATACTTCTTTTTCATCATTCTTTTTATACTCCCCTTGAACTCTAGATTACATTGTACCTACCTCCTTGGCAACCCCCCCATGCTTAGACGATTGCACGTCCTCGGGCAAAGAGGTGGCGTAATTTTGGTGCCAAGGTAGGTACTAAAAGTCAAGATTCCAGTTCTCCAACCCGGTGGGATCAGATTCCCCTCAGTTCTAGGGCTGCAGCAACTCTTCAACCATGTTGGGAGGTACCCCATGTCTTGGTTTTGCCCAATCTACTTTTCTAGGAACTATCTCTTGGATTCCTTCGGTAGAATGGCATATATATGGTCCTAGAACAGATTCAAATCAGTGGTTTAAGGATTCCATGAAAGCATTTTTGGGGGCTTGACCTAGGGTTCATACTGAACCCGGTGACACCAGGTTTCACAACCCGGTGGCACCGGTTTCAGCACAGATTTTCTGTCAGTTTGCAAAACCTGGTCAAAGAAATTCAAATGGGTATTCTAATGATAAAGAATTGTTCCTAAGGCATATATTTACCTGTTTGTGTCACAGATTCAACTTTTGAGCAAGTTTATGGGAGAAGACCTCGACGATCAAAGAATGCCCAATATGAGTTGAGGAGGAGAGAAGGACCTAGCAGCAATCATGAGATTGAGGAAGAAGTACCAATGCCGCGTAGAAGGTCCAAAAGAGCAGCTGGAAGAATCAATCTTCCTAGGGATACCTTGCGCATTGAAGACTCTGAGAATGAGCCAACCTCTAGTGATGATGAGGAAAGTCCGTATAGAAAGGAACTCACTCCTCCTGAGTCACCTATAGCAGCTGCTGAGCTCAAGAGAAAGGGCAAGAATATCCGCACAGCTAGCCATGAGCACAGTCAGGGCACCGGGGATGATGACAGTGATGAGGCTGTTTTTATTTCAGTCATTGGACCTCAGCTACCTGACAGTGATGAAGAGACCTACTTCAACATCAGAACAAGGCCTCAATTTGATCTTGAGCACTGCAATGTGATCAACTCAAGGCAAGGGGCATGACAGAGAAGGCAAGCAGAGAGAGAGAGAGAGAAAAGAATCCCATAGAGGTGGGTGGGAGAAATTTGGACAACCGGTTTGGCACCAAATTTCATCAAGACTATTATGCAAGTACAATACTCAAAAAGGACTATCCCATAGCTCGCTCAGAATACATTGATTGGAAGTTCTTGACTGACTTACAAGACCCTAGAATTGCTGAAATCATTTGTGAGTGCAAAAGAAAAAATATTTATAGAATCATGGGTTTTAGAAAGTCATGGAACAATGAGGTGATTGCACAATTCTATGCCACTAGCTACTTCACCTCCCAGAATGATGAGAGGATTGTGCATTGGATGACAGAGGGAAACTGGTTTGGTATGTCCTATACCCAATTTGCCTCTCTACTTGGATTTGGTGAGGAAGATAAATCTAGAGTGAAGATTCATATGGCTCACTACATGGATAAGGAGGATATGAAATTCATGTACACATCAGGAAGAGAATGGAACTATGGTTGTGTTAAAGGGGTGATACCCTTCTGTGCATATCTTCACCGCATGTTTAGAAGGACACTTGCTCCTAGAGAAGGGGATCAATCAAATGTATCACACTATGGGAGAGACTTGCTGAAATTTATGGATCCTAGTGAGGAAGAATTCAGTGTGGTGGACTACATTTGGGAAGAAATGAAAACCATAGCCTCTTCTCCACAAAAGAGTTGTGGATATGATCCTTATCTCATGCATGCCATTGAAGCCATTACCAACTTCAAGTTTGAGTATGATCATGATCATAAACCCTTTCACTTGAAGAATGACACTGAGGACATAACTCTAGTTGGCTCGGGAAGCCAAGGGGAAAATGTTGAAGGCCAAGGGGCCTCTGAGGAGCCCGCTGCAGCAGCTGCTCCTTCTAGGGCAGCAAGGCCCTCATATGGTAGAGGTCGTGGACGTGGTAGGTAAGATGTGCAAAAGCCTCCCTCTCCCCTAAGAAAATTATTCAACTTCATGTGTGGTGCTTGCATGAATGCAAATGATGTTGCTTACAAGGATAGGCAGAGAAGGAAGAGGGATTCAAGGATGATAAGGCACATGTATGAAAATCCCTCTCCCACAAATAGGCCTCCCATTCCTAGTGCACCTTCCGATGATGAAGATAGTGAGCCGGAGACCTTTGAGAGAATATGGGGAAAATCCCAACAAGTTGATCAAGCCACCAACAAAGATTTTTGGGATAGAGCCTATGGCAACTCTTACTACAACCCAACCTTTGGAGGAATGTATAGTGCATGTACTTCATATTCAGAGGCACCTTTCATGGGAACACAAGGTCAAGGCACATCCTCTAGTATGCCTCCGGTGGATCCTAATGCACCGGGAGGGTCTAGCTCTGGTGGAGGTTACCTCTATGGTGGTTTGTTTGGCTCGGTTAATCCGTATGCGGGAATGTTTCC
The DNA here is from genome assembly GCA_036936925.1 of Cenchrus fungigraminus. Lineage (NCBI taxonomy): Eukaryota > Viridiplantae > Streptophyta > Magnoliopsida > Poales > Poaceae > Cenchrus > Cenchrus fungigraminus. The sequence goes on along the minus strand of CM072779.1, from coordinate 25,198,295 downwards.
AAAGCCTCCACCTCCCCATAACCCACCCTCATTTGTGTCACCAAGCCAAGTTCAAAGGGAAGATGATGAAGAGCAGGACTAGCTGCTGTAAGAGCACTCCCCAGGACCTTTTATGGGTGATAGATGACAAAGGGGGAGAGATTTGTCGATTCAAAGCTCAGCTGTCTGTTCTGCATCTGCTCTGTCTGCACAAAACCAGTGGGACCGGGATTCAATTTCAGTGACACCGGATTCCAGAAGAGGCTGTGTTGACATTTGATTATCGTTGCAAAGTTCGTTTGGACTTGCAAGCGGACAAATCCTTCGTCGTAGTCAAGGGACCCTTCTTCCCTTGAGTGGTGAACCCAAGGTATCGAATCTGTGGAACAATGTGTAACGCAAGATCCAATCTAATAAGCGGAAAACGCTTTGATCTTGAAAGGGGTTTTTGCATCTAATCTAAGGAAGAACCATGAAAACACATCTAATCTACTAAACACCGGAGGTAGCAAGAGAAAGAGGAGGTAAAACCAATCTAGAGATTGGATCGGGTCTTTTGTTGAAGTTCCAAAACCAAGAAGAATAAAGCAAACGAATCTCATTAAAAGCCTCTTTAAATCGTGGCTTCCGTTCCAACCCTAAAAGGCACATACCGTACACGTGATCAACATCCTGTCACGATGTCCTGCTTATTGTGTAGGTGAACCTAAGAGCACGTTCACAAGGAACATGTTGAAAACGCTCGGAAGGTCAGGTATGCACCTCTAGCCGCCATGGCTACAAGAACATCCTATGCAATCTATCCGCGGAATAGATCGGAGAATAAGAAAACCCAGGCGAAGACAAAGTCGTAAAGAAAGCACTTGATCGCTAGAAATCGGATTCAATCTTGCAAATTCAACATGAAGTATGATACATGGACAAGATCACCACCGGGACCTACCTTGATCTTGATCCTTAGCTTCTAGAACTCTGACGTGGTCTTCCATGCAAGGTTCCCACATCGGCTAGGGTAACCCTAGTCAACCATCTCGACCCTCTCCTCTCCGGAAGGGTGTCCCTCTCTTCTCTGCTCCTCGGCGGTGGATGACGAATTGCTTGATACGTGGCTCGAGGCACGGGGGCTATAAATAGCCCGAGGAACAGCTAGGTCAAAGGGGGCGGCGAACAGGGCCCAGAAATCGACCGCCAACAGGCTGCTCTGTGTTGGTTTCTGTTGTGGCACCGAGTTTCCAAAACCGGTGCACCAGTTTTGGCTGTTGGATGCAACATGCCCATGTAATAAATTCTCATTAGCTTCAGTTGGACTCGAGAACAATTGTTTGTGTGCTTTAATGTGTGTTGAACATTATTTATGCTTATTAAGACTCATATGCATCTTAGTGTGAATTTATGGGTGATGTATTGCTTTTTGACAGGGTTGTCTGGACAAAACCGGTGGCACCGAGTTTGGCCAGACAGCACTGCCATTCTCTATTTTTATTTGTTGAAGTGCTTAGCTTGTGCATGCATCACGGTTTATTTGGTCACACACTTGTTTTGCACCCCACTGTTGCAGGGATTTAGGGGGAGCTCCATATTTTCTTGAAAATGTGCAAAATGGCAATTAAAGACAAATATTATGAATTCCATTCATAGCACATATTAAGGGGGAGCTCAACCTAAATCTGTTGTTTTTAAGCTATATTATACATATCTTGTAAGCTTTAATCGAGGTTGTCATCAATCACCAAAAAGGGGGAAATTGAAAGACATCTAGGCCCTAAGTGGGTTTTGGTGTATTGATTGACGACTAGATTAAAGATCTAATGCCTTTGTTAAGCATGTGAGCAGGTTGTCACATATAAATAACAAAGCATGATGTATGACATTGAACATATATATGTGAAGACAAGCCATTATTGTAAAAGATAAGTTGAGGAATGGGTTATTGCCTCACATTGTTAAATGGCTTTATATAAGATTGAATGTCTTGATCTATGATATGTGTGATCCCATGTGGTATAATTGACATATAAACAAGCCAATGAAGGTGAAGAAAGAGACATAGCAATATTGGAATATTGGACGGTCTCTAAATAAATTGGAAGGCTTGGTATGATCAAATGGGACTATAGAATCAAAGAAGGCATGATCTCAAGTGGATTTCATTCTTAATGATAAATCAAAGCTTAACTCAAAATGGCAACGAATGGATGAAGAAATCAAGCAAGGGATTAGCAACGAGGTACTAAGCTAAGATTGGCCAAGTAGTGACTTGGACCATGTGCTTGGCTAGGGTGAAGTGGCTATAGCTTGAAGAATTTCGAGGTATCAGGTGGAGCCTAACCGAGTGAAGCAATGAAGAAGCATTGTATGTTCGTTGAGTCATGTGAAGGGTGACTTGATCAAGAAATGGGTTTCATTCGTATATGAAGATCAAAGTCACTAGCTCAAGGTATAAGTGCTAAAATCAGTGAGACATTGATGGATGGATCTCTCAAGTGGATATATTGACCAAGTATGGCTATTCATGAAGATGAAGCTCAAGTGGATCTCTATAGGACGTATATTTGATCTTGAGTATAGGTACACCGTACTATCAAGAGGGATGCATCACAAGGAGTCTTGAAAATGTCTCAGTGCTCAAGTAACCTATGTGAGTTGGGAGAGACACAAAAGCCACACGTACACGGTCTCGGGTTTGACCCTGTGTCAAACCCGGTGGCACCGGTTTTGGGAAATCGGTGGCACCTGTTTTGTGTCAGCCGGCCCAACGGCTACTTGGTTTGAAATCTTGGTGGCATCGGGTTTGGGAACCCGGTGGCACCGGTTTTCCCCTGAGTTTGCAACGGCTAGTTTTTGGGGAGTTGGGTATTTATACCTCTGGGTCCCCACTATTGCAAGCTGCTGTTCTTGAGGTTGCTGGTGTGCACCCTTGCTATTCCTTGCTAAGCCAAAGCCATTCTAGCTCTCCCCAACCCCTCTTGGTGAGGTTGTTCGATCTTTGATAGATCTAGTGAGTTGGGTGGTAGAGAGAAGCCTTGGTGAGCATTCAAAGAGCACTTGATTCCCTTGAGCACTGTTGGACATCGTCAAGCTTGTGTGAAGCATTTGTTACTCTTGGAGGGTTGCCTCCTAGACGGCTAGGCGTCGCCCACAATATCCCAAGGTGTGGTGAGCTGTGGGACAGTTTGTGAAGGCCTTGCTTTGCCTCCGAAAGGGAAGAAGCTATCTAGTGGATCGGGAAAAGGGTTGAGTGCAACCTGGCTTCGGTAGGAGAAGCATCCAATGGAGACTAGGATTCACACGGTGGTGAATCCGAACTTCGGTAAAACAAATCACTGCGTCTCTTGTTGGTTTACCTCGCATTTATCCTACTTATCATTCTTAGCTTGCTCTTTGTCATATTTGTCGATCTACGTGGTTGTTAGTGTTTTTGGAGTGCAGGGACCTTACTTCATCTAAGAATCACTCCTTAGCCTATACACCAAGTGGATTTCAGTTTGGAGCAAGCAAACAAGGAGAAGACCAAAAGGGGAGTCACTGCCAGGCAAATCCGGTGGCACCGGATTTGCAAAACCGGTGGCACCGGTTTTGGGCAGTGGTGTATATTCCACTGTGCAGGCGTAGTCCAGAGACTCCAGACATTTTTCCAGAGACTCCGGACTTCCCAGAGACTCCGGACAAAAATCTGGAGTATCCGGGTTTCACTTACAAAATTGTTTAAAGTGGTGATTTTCATGTTGCGCCTATTCAACCCCCCTAGGCGACATCAAGATCCTTTCGGGCGGCAGCCGCCTCCCTCACCGTCCGGCATGATGGCCACCCCTTGAGCATGCAAGCGGTGGTGCCCCGCCGCGCGCCGCCGCCCTTGGGCCGCACCCTGATCAGCTCGATCTCCTCGAGCGTCGTGACGACCTCGGCCATGGGCCTCGGGCACCAGGCCATCCTCGCACCCTCGAACCCTAGCCGACGCCTGCTCCCCCGACCGCGGCGGCCACCTCCACCGTGGGCAATGCCAGCGACCGGATCTAGCCCCAAGGTTGTGCTCTCGCGCTCGTCGGCGTTTGGGCGGGTAGGAGGGGGCGGCTCGCCGGGGAACGCGCGGAAGAGGAGGAGGCGGTGGCTCGAAGGAGGAGGGGCGGCGGCGGGCACACAGGAGGAGAGGGCGGGTATACGAGTACGAGTGTGTTTGTTAGTGTAATCTGTATTGAAGAAATTATGTTGGCAAAACTAATTGATTTGAACATAATAATGTACACTCCAAGTGATCCTGAGATATGGGAAGGGACAGCTAGAGATAAAAAGAAAATGATATTGTATATTCTTCAAGACGTATATAAGTGATATTTGAAAAAAACTTTTGTTTACAAATACAACCCTTTTGTTTAAGAATGGGAGCACAATTCGGAAGTAAAAAAATCGGTGGTGAAAGGACAACGCTTGAGTACTCTGATCTTCAACTCATGTTTTGGTCGTCAAAAGTTAACTAGAAAAATAAATATTATCTAGTGCCTGTAAAAAAACAAGAACATGAAAATGTGCATTGGAGGCTTAGTTCCAAGCACAATTTCATCTTCCTTTCAATGATGTGACTATCTTGATCTCCCTCCTATTGGGTGGGATTAGGCTTATGCTCTTGGGATTATGCCAAGAGTGGCAAGTGATTTGGTGCTTGCTTTTTTTTTAGAATTGATTTGGTGCTTGCTTGGGAGAGAAGAAGAAAGAGCCCGGTTGGTGGCCGGTGCTCTTGGGCCAGATAAAAGAGAGCCACCAACACAGCCCAACACCATGTGCCTTGATCTACGGGAATTCTATATATCTTCCGGAAGGAGTATGCAACTTAAATTCCACTTGCTTTAAGATTGGTGCAGCAGTCTCCACCATTGGATCGAAGTCAAACCCTAACCCTCCTCCTCCTCCCGTCTGCGCCCGACCCCGTCCCGGGCCGCTGCCGGCCGCGCTCCCCGCCGCGGCTCCGCGCGCCGCCGTCGGCCACCCCCGCGTCACCGGCTGTCGGCCCACCGGCCCGCTGTGGCCCCCCGGGGCGCGGCGCCGGAGCTCCGCGGCGGCGGCCATGGCCGCACGCGCGAGCTCCGCGCGCCGCCACCGCCGGTGACGCCGCCGGAGGAGAGTAGAAGAAGATAAAAAAACTGTTGAATGTTGGATCCTAACAAATGTTGATTCTGAAAATGTTGCAACATTTTACGAAATGTTGACGAAAAAATAACATAAAATGTTGAAACAAAAATGGTTTAACATTTTTAGAAAATGTTATGTTTCAACATTTCTTTTAATACTTATGAGGTGGGATGGCTGAAAACTATTAGTTAGCAAATCTTAGGTGGGCTTTTGGTGGGCTGGAAGTTACAATACTTATCCACCTTCCGGTAGCCATATAGGAGCCCCCCTTGATCTATCTACCGATCCCTGGTTCGAATTAGAGTAGAGTAGTAGAGTGGACTTCGAAGGGACCGACGGAGGCAGCCAAGAGTATGTGAGTAGCTATGTGATGCCCCAGGTTTTCAATTAGGGTTGTTTAACGCTAATGACTGGTCAACCAAGTCAAACACATTGACTTTGGTCAAACCTTGGTCAACCTGGGTCATCACCTCGAAAACCGAGCCCACAACCCCTAATGGTCAATGCTTGGTCAAAATCGGTCAAATTTGGTCAAAGCATGGTCAACACCCTACCTAAACCCCCTTGAACCCTACACAATCCGAGAACTTTTGACGCGTTCTCCAAATTCCACCTAAACACTTCAAAATCGGTCAAAATAAAAGTTCATCTTTTCGAGGGACATAATTTTCCTTTTGGGTGGCATTGCTAATTTTGAGTGAATAATGGTGAAAAACTCGGTCAAAGTCTGCAAACACTGTTCACAGGCGCCGAGAAAATGTTCACCTTTGCCTGCGATTCATGCCCGATCCTTTGATCTAAACACTTATCGGCCTTTGCAAATGTTGTAGAGGGATCAATGATCTCCAATGTTGTTAATTACCATTTGGTGCACTTAGTTGGCAAAAGTTTGAGTTTTTCGTGGTCAAACAAGGGTACCCGGAATCGTTTCTGCGCCGGATCGCGTCCCCGCGCACGACGTCGTCGCGCCCGCCACGTCGGCCGCCAGGTGCGCACACCGAGGCATCCCTCCGCCCGCCGGTCCAAACGTCGAGGTACCTTCCGCGCACGTGCACTGGGACCCACACCCCGAACCGACGTCGAGCCCCAACGCATGGCCGCCACGTGTAGCGCCCCCGTTCGACCTCGCCGAGCTGACCACCGCCGCTCGGCGAATCCCAGAGCCGATGTACCGGCTGCCCCGCGCACGCCCATGGCCCGCCTTGCCCGCTGGTCTGTGCGTGGTCGTCAAGTCGTCGTCGTCGTCGCCTATAAAAGGGCACACCAGCCCATGCACAAGCACGCTGCCGTCACTGCCCTGCCTTCCACCGCCGTGTCCGCCATTAGAGCACTGCGGTGAACTCCACACTCCCGACCTCACCACCACCACTCGAGCTCAGCTACACGACCACATGTACACCGGGTAGCTTCCCGAGCCACGCCTTGCCCTGCCCCGTCCCTCACCTCGCCAGAATCAGAGCCGCGGCGGCCGCATCTCCTCTGCCTCAACGCCGGCGCTCACCGGAGCAGCCTCCGTTCCGGCCACCTCCTCCAATCAACCCCTGGTGAGCCCCTATGAACCCCCGAGCCGCTTGTGGACCAAGTCCGGCCGGCTATCGCCGCCGGCGAGCTCCCCTGCGCCGCCAAGGGCACGGTTGTGAAAATCAAACTCTTTCCAGGGAGTTTTGTGCAAACCGAGGGCATGGTTGTCAACTTTCAAATCTTTTTGAGGGTCCTTCTGTAAAAAGATTCTTAAGTTCTTTTGAATAGATCTAGTAACTTTGAAAAATCATATAAAATCACAGAAAAATCATAAAAATGCAAAACTAATTTTTTGGCTTCCTTATGAACAGATCTACATCTTTTACAATGGTTGTACATACTTTTGATGAATAGTTTTTGAATGAAAAATCCAAACCAGTTTGTATGTGTTTGTTCATAACTTGAGTTCTACCCATAAGCTAGTCTTGAGCTTTGGACATGTTGGTAGTCAGTACTATTGTAGGCTATACATAAGTTTTTGCACAAAGTTGCTGAGTGGATATTTAGTTATGATTTATTTTGCTTTTTGGCTAGATCTGTGTATTTATTTTATACAGCTTTATGTATATGCTTCCTGTGGTTCATATTTTGGATATCACCTTGTTAGGCTAAGATGTGTTGCTAGTAATTTTATCATGAGTTTAGGAGCTGTGTATATATATGTTTCTGAATGATGCTTATTTATGAAGTTAAATCTATAGCTCTTTTTCTATTGCTCCAGTGATGCTCATCTTTGACCGAGATGATGTGTATGGCATCTTTGGGCTATGATAGAAAGTTGGGCTACATTTGAATCAGATATTTCTCTGAATAAATACTTTGTGAATAAACAGGCTGAAAATGGTTATTTTTGTGTAGCATAATTGGAATAGGTTCTGGAGCTAATTTTTTGTGTGTAACCCAGTTTTAGTTCCTAGAGGCTCTGTGTAAATTTTGAGCACCAGTGCATGAGTAGTTTTCTCTGTACTTAATATTCTTGCTTTTGCCTTGAATAAACTGTTGTATTTTTCATGCTCTGCATATAACTCAGAATGTTATAAAAATTTATCAGTAGCTCTGCTAAAACATTATGTGCTTATACAAAAAGTTTCACTGTGTTCTACTACATAGTTTTACCAGAATGATTTTTAGAATGAAGCTAGTATATATAAAAGATAAATGAAGAAAATCAATTCTTTAAAAGCTTGAGTGTGCTTTACCCTAAGAAATGCTGCTTTGGACCTCTGAAATGTAACTCAAATGTTTGTGTGATAATTTTAATTTGTTCCTTATATATGCACCCAATCACTCTTGAAATAATTACTTAAAAATTATTGCTTGAATAATTCTTATGGAAGAGTATGCTGAATATATTCTATCTAGATGAATAGGGAAAACTTAACACCCTATTGTGTCATGTGATGTTTTGTAAATAAATAAATTCAAATACACCAGTTAACTTTTGCATATGCATTCTGCGTGTAGAACCTTCCGACGTTAGTCCTGAGTTCGTCCCGGATCGAGGTGACAGACCGTACGAGGGAAGGAATCGACTACGTGGACGTGCAACAAGACCCGAACCAAGTTCGGAAGTTTTCCTACTAACTTGCTAGCGAAGGCAAGCCCCGGTTTAACATATACCTATGTGTTTCCTTTCTTACAATTTCCGAATTTATGCTTGATTATGTATGTGCATTTACATTCAGGAGTTGAATGGAAACCCTAGATGCATGACCCATAAGTACCTATGATCTTATAGTAGTATGCTAGGTCGATAGTTGCTATGCACTAAGGACCCGGTACAAGTCGAGTGATGTACTTCGCTCGCAATAACAGGTTCTTATGTTGGAATCATAAGATTGTTAAAATGAATTGCTCACGTGGTAAGAGCATGGGATTTTGGGCTCCGGTCCAGTGGTTAAGAGATTAAGCGTTTGAAAGTACTAAACATTTGTCGGACATGGGTACGGTAAACCTAGTACCTGAACGACGCGATGCGGGAACTTTAGGCTACTACTCTTGGGCCGCTACCCCAGGCTAGCTACCTGTGGTGCATGGTGACGCTGGATGCTAGTGTGAGGCATGCCAGCTAGCTATGTACCTAGGACCGTGGCATCTGATCCCAATCCGACGAATGACGGGAACCGTTTGGTTGAAATCACTCTTTGTGAGGGTTTTCTCCCGTATGTTTAGGTTCACCTTGCAAGGTTATTAATCGATCGATCGTCAGCCTCTCACCATTATCCGAGATTGCTTAACCCTCTATCCGTGATAATCCCTCTATGATGAAATGTGATAAACTTGATGTTTGATTAATTGTTTGCACAAGTATGCTTGAATTAGTTGCTTATCTAGTAATAATTGATCTACTAGAACCTGAGCTAAAATATTGAAAGTAAGGATTAACTCCTTAGTCGCTTTTTGGCAAAACCAACCCAATAGCCAAAAGCCAAGCATGATTGGAAGGATAAGTCTTTTATTTCAGACGGGTAAGCCTTGCTGAGTATTAGTATACTCAACCTTGCTATAAATGTTGTTTTCAGGTGATAATGTTTGGCCTGGTGAAATCCCACCCGGCTGGGAGCTGGAACGGGTGGATGACGAAGAATAATGGCGTTATGGGTGGCCTCCCATGATGCCAAGTTATTGTAGTTTATTTCTGCTGTTATTTAAAACTCTGAACCATGGTTTATTATTTTATAAACTATGAATTGTAATAATTGACCCTACGGGGAAGAATAGTATTAAATTGTAAGGTACTCTGGACTCTCCTTCGTGGGGGTTTTAATGTATGCGTTTCGATCCTCTATGTGGTTTACAAGTGATTTACCGGGCTATGACCCGGCAACACTCAACGAGATAATTCTTTATTATCGCTTAATGACCAAAGTGGACCGGTCTAAGTGATAGTACGGACTTATCTCGGATGGGGTTGTCACAGTTGGTACCAGAGCATCCGTATACACCAGAGTAATTAGTTTAATCACTAATCACAATGATTTACAATTAAAACTTGCCAAGATTGATTGGATTTCAAAAATACGTTGGATCGTTAAGGAATGTTTAGACCGGAAGGCCCTAGAGGGAATTTTTGGGTTCTTTTAAGGTGGCTAGTAATTATGGTTTATTTATGCTAACTTCCAGCACTTCTTAAGCCATGTGTTTCATACGTGGGTGATACCGCATCACGAGTATGCGAGGGTGTTGACGGTTCAAAACCGTGTTGAAGTTCACCGCAAGCCTACGGGTGACTTGGTGCCTTTTTCACCAAGGAGGGTCCCCCAAGGTTTGTCAATCCAAGGATCGGAAGCAAAACGCTAAGGATCTCTACCTTGTCTAGCCAAACTAACCTAACATTAAACATTGATTGCATATAAGGTAACCTTTAAGGGTGTATGTGTGGTGGCACAAGGTTGATCACATACACGAACATAGGCGAGGTAAAGCCCCACCAAGGGGACGACTAAGCCTAGCGCCTTCTAGTTGTAGTTCCGGCAAACGAGCAACAAACCAAGCGTCTCATCTAAAAGCATCCTTAAACTCCTACCTCCGGCCTTCCTCCCGAAGACATCCGCTCGTTCGGGGGAAATCATCCTGTCACAATGCTCCCTGAATGAAGCGGGGGATCCACGGGCGTGCCCATACATGGACAAGTCTACCAATCATGAAGGGTCAACATACTAGATCTAATCACCATGATTACATAAAGCATGCTATGTAGTCTAAACTAGCATTAGACTAAGGATCAAATCATATTCACGATAGGTAGAAAGTAAAGACGGAGACATGGAATCACTTAAAGACCGGAAAACATGATTGTCATTACTCACATGAAAGTATGTATTACATCATCACCACCGAGATCATACCTAAGATGATGAACACGTAGCTCCGAAACTCCGCCATGGCACAACCACGCAGGGCGGCCATGGCGGCTAGAGTTGGCCTAGGCCATACCCTAGACAACTTCGAGGTCTCCGCCGCCGTCGTCTTCCTCCGGTGCTCACTTCTAGGTTTCGCCGAGTTCTGATGAATTGATGTGGCGGCCGTCGGAGGCAGGGGGTATAAATGAGCCGAGGAGCGTGTAGGTCAAAGGGGAGGCCGAACCGGGCCCAAAACACCCCAGGCCGGTCGGCATGGGCCGGCCCGCCCAGGCCCTTTTCGGCCCGGTTCGGGCCCATCTTCCTCCACGATGCTTCTCGCACTTTCTTGAATATTTGCCGAAGTTCATGTGGGTCCTTGACATCGTTTTCCCCGTGGTTTAGATAAGGGTGCTTGGCGCGCAAACTCCCGCATCTTCCGTTCGGGTCCTCGGAGTTTCACGGCTTCATGCTTTGGTCCTCGGGTCATTTGGAGTCATGTCCACTTCGTGTCTTGACTTGTGCCGGGCTTCGTGAGCTTCTCATAAAGTACTTGATGAACTCTTCCCGAAAGTCCTCATTTAGGTACTTAATTCCTGCGTAAACAACATACTCCAAAAACCACATGCAAGTGTGAACTTGTTACATCATTAGTGTGCCTAGTGGCGGGTTAGTTATAATTCAAAGCTCAAGCCAAAGTGTAACAAGTGCTCTTGGTTGACAGAAATTGACCATCAACATACCCCCATGCTTAAACCTTGCTCGTCCTCGAGTAAGCCTTTAATGGATGTCAGTATTGCCCTTCAATGTTCATACCCTGCACTTGTTCATACATGAGAAAACATAATGCTCTCCAAGTTTATATGTTATAGTTGCATAATGTAACTAGCTTTCATCTCTATGGAGGGTAGATATCATTTAAGCTCTTTCCACAAGTAATTAATCATGCTCTCAAATTTTAAACAAATCTCAGAAATTTTGAAAATAAAGAGCGGGATGAAGAAAAAAAACTTTACCAAGATCAATAATAAACCTCCTTGCATCTCATCTTGTCTCTCAAGCCTACTTGTCCTACTACTTTCCTCTCTCAAACATATGGTGGAAGGCTTTATATGGAGCTGTGGGAAAGTTTAGTCCTACCAAGATATTATAGTCGAGATATTATCAAAACAAGACAAGCTTCTCATGGACTTACCGAGACTCATCAAAAAGGTCATTAGAAAAATAATGTTACAAGGAGGGGGAGAGATGAACACACACTTTTAGATAGGTGGACATGTGCAAATGGCAAAGAGTGATCCCGACGCACAAACGAAGTCCTCATTATCGGATTGCACATGGTTGGAAAGATGAGTATGAGTCTTGATCTTGAATCCTTTTTGAAAACTCAAAAAGCACTAAACATAGCTAGAGAACTGGGGAGCTTTATTTTATTATTTTTTTCTTTCTTCTTTCTTTCTTTTTCTCTTCATACTTTTTCTTCTTTATCATTTTTTCATTCATTTTTTTCTTTCATCATACTTTTTCTCTTTCTTTTTTTTCTTTTTTTATTTGCTCCCCTTGAACTCTAGACTATACTAGCACTTCCTTGGCAACCCCCCCCCATGCTTAGACGTTTGCTCGTCCTCGGGCAAAAGAGGTGATAAATATGCCAAGGTGGAAATTGAACCTCTCATATTTTCTTAGAGAGAGATACTCGAAAAATCTTCTAAGGGTCCTTTTGGAAGTCTCCCTTACTCACTTGAAGCACCTTCCTTGTAATCTTCCTCAAAATATTCATCCATACTCATATATTGGGATGTGGTCAAGGAGGTGAACACAAAAAAGATATATTTGGGTTTTGGTTGGATATCCGGTGAGGTTTGCGAAATTCCCAATGTGGAAACTCACAATGCACGGATAGAAGAGGCTAGCATAAAGAACGGTACGCAAAAATGGAATGACCAGCTTCTTAGTCTTGAGCCAGAGAAATCAAGCCTTGAATCAATGCACCCAAAAACAAATCTTGTATATACTAATGTTTTGCACTCAAGTAAGTTTGGGCTTTGGATGGGTAGAGCAAAATGCAAGCGGTACTCATGACAAGGTTAGCTTAACTTTTTGAGAATAAAAAAGGTTCTTTGATTCATTCAAAGTTGAGAGCAACGAAAAAGAACTATGGGACTTAAGTTATCATAACCTCCACAAAAAATTAGGCTAGCATTAAATAAATTTCAGATTCATATTAAAAGAGAGAGCACTAGCTTAATCATATAAAAACCAAGCACAAGAATGATCAAAGTGGCAACAATCATCATATATCCATAAGTAAGAGCATACGAGATATCATCATGGTGAGCACAAGGTAACGGTGATTATTATTGAAAACAAAAACAAACCTAGGTTGTACTCCTAGTCGCCATGTTATTCTATAGAGAGATATACAAAGGTTGCATCTAAGGTTGTGGGAAGCATAAACATATGTACAAGCATATAGAAAGATGAGGACAAAAAGAGGGTTGAGGATTTGTTACCATCTTTTGATGCTTGAAGTGTAGCACGGCCTCCCCCATGCTTAAGCATTGTGCTTAACATGGAAGAAGAACCGTGATCCTTGCTCCATGCGGTCTTCTCATGTCCACCAAATCCTCCCCCATGCTTAGCATGTTGCTAGGCATGGAAGATGATGAACCATCTTGAAGTCCTACCGCCATGTGTGGATCGTCATACTCTTCACTTTGTCTTAATTGTCCTCCAACGTTCACCCTTTGTCACAAGCCTCATTCACAAGCCTGCAAAACAATTTTAAAGCACAGAGTACCCCCGAGGTGACGGTCGGGAATACTCACTCTATGCCGACAAACCAAAGACATCCCCTAAGATCTTAACTTGTGGCATAGTTAATCTAGTGAAAAATTAAAAACCTAGTGGGTGTACGTGTGTGCAAGCGTGAATGCAAAAGATAGGATGGTATAAAAACAAAACAATGTTTACACCAAATTCTAAGCTCCATGCTTACAAAGTGGTTGCCAAACTTCTCCCTTGCCATAAAGATTTATTAACCAAGGTCAAAACACCATGCTTATTCCAAGATTAACAATTCCTTATAGTGTAAGATAAGTAGGGTGCATTGAAATGTTTATAAACCAACCAATGCAACAAGATAGCAAGGTATGCAAAACTGAATGATGGTGGTCTCCAATCATGTCTAAACACCATGTTTACACAAGATTGCAAAAAGGAGTAACGCATGTCGACAAGCATTAACATAGATATGAAAGCATTCATCATAAAGTTTCACAAAAAGACCAAGCTACCATAAAACATAAGATGACAATGAGGGGGATACAAAATGCAAATGCAAAGAGTTAGCACAAGCAAATGTTATAAAGGGTTGAAAAGATCAAACAACCAAACTAACAAGGTTTTAAGGGTAGGTTATGGGTATCATATATTTTTGGCTCAAAAAAAGAATTTTGAAGAGAGGGAGTCAAGCATAGAAATTCTATCTAAGGTGGTGCTAAGAGTCTTTTTTATGAAAAACAAACCTATGGTTTTAGGAGGGCTAAAGGTGTGAAAGGTTTTCTCATAGGAGGGCTAGTTAAAGCTTTTAGTTAGAGCAAGGGATAGAGGTGGGCTTGGCCAACCGGAATAGTGCAAGCCAACCAACACAAGTCAACCCTACCCTTGTTGGTTACGGGTTTTTGGTGGGGCTATAGGTAGGCTTAGGTTGGTTGGGCAAAAAGTTAGATCAACACAAAGCATGCAATGCAATATGACATGGATGAACAAAATGATATGGTGGTTGTCTAAAACAAATGCAAGAGTTAGCCTAAATTAACTAGCCACAAGCTTAGAGTTAAAGGATGGTGCCAACTTCATATTTCTCGCTAAAAAGACTCAAAAGAAAAAGACACTAAACACTAATAGGCACACAAAAAGGTCTACAAGTTTTCCAAGATCAAGAACAAAGTGCTCCCTCAATAGCATTTAAATCAAACAACATGGTGTTGTGGTATTTATTAGAGCAATGGTACAATATTACTTGATGTTTCAGTTTAGGATCACAATGTAGATGGTCATATTATATTTATATATATATATATATATAAACATAAACAAAAGAAAACGGGTTGCCTCCCACAAAGCGCTTCATTTAAAGTCATAGAGCTTGATTTTCTTACGTACCTTTTCGTGGTCGCAAAGCCATGGTTCTGCATGTAAGAATTGAAGATGTCCATGCAGCTTTGATCCACTCTCCATGTTTGACACGATCATTTTACTTGATGAGAGGCTTGCCCAATCGTTTCCTTGCATCATCGTCACCTTCTCCTCCCTTGCTTCGGGGGAGGCGACGCACGAGCTTGCAATTCCTTTAGGGCATGGCTTCTCTTCTCTTTATTAAGGTCTAATGACCTGCATGGTTAGTGAAACTCGGGTTTTCTCCTGACACACACTCTTTTAAGGTCATGAGCTTGACCAAGCACGAAGCAAGTCCAAAATTCGCAAAGTGTGAAACAAACATATGCAATCATAACCACAATTTAAATTTGGTGAACAAAACATGTTGTGATTAAAGGTAGCATAAGTTTCTTGCTCAGCGCTAAGGCTCTCATTAGGCATGGGTTCATTAGGCAA
Organism: Cenchrus fungigraminus; assembly: GCA_036936925.1. NCBI lineage: Eukaryota > Viridiplantae > Streptophyta > Magnoliopsida > Poales > Poaceae > Cenchrus > Cenchrus fungigraminus. Next base: position 25,183,215 of record CM072779.1, on the reverse strand, counting down.
GTGAATCAAAGGTGTTCAAGCACAACATAGCCTCTTTATCATACTCAAGAAATTCTAGCCTATCAACATGATCATTAAAGGTGCAAAGCATAGAATCAAAACATACTATTGGATAAGAACACGAATATATCAAAAGAAATATATCATATACAAAAGTACCTTGAGAGATTAATGTGTACCTTAGCCTTCGAGCTTTTCATCATGAGTGATCCTCCGGAGTTGAAAGCTGACAATCCTTGATGATCGAAGGTGGCTCGCGTAGACTTTTCTCAATTTTTCCCTTCGTGCCACATGTCATCAAGGTTGCTTTGAGTAGGATCACTTCTCTTCTTCATTTGCGGGGCTTCACACATGTCTTAAATGTCTTCATGTAGTTCCATGATCCTTCATGTGAGAGTCCAAAAATATCCGCTCCATTGGATGTTGTCTTATGTGTGTAGTCCATTGTAGTCTTCTTCAAACATCTCCTTGCGTCAGATACCGCCAATTCGTGTCTTCATTTGTCAATGCTTCAGGGGTCTTTGTTTTGTTCCAAGCCTCTAAATTTCTTCATGAGTGGTCTAATGGAAGCATTCCCTAAGCTCCTCTTCGTTGTTGTCGTCCTCACCTTCGCCATCTTGTTCTCATCATATTGTAGCTGCCTCTTCTTTGGATTTCCCCCTGTATACGTAACAGAACATATACCAAAATATAATTCTATTGAAAAATTTATAAAATTACCTTTCCAACGGGTACTCATCCATCTTAATCGGAGTCCAAATGAGGGAGTTATGGCTATTTCACTTCAGCTTTGCTTGCTGTCCAGAAATTTTCAGGACGCGCAATCATTGGTGATTCGGCCATATCCGCTTGTAGGAACCTCCGATCGATTTGATTCTTGACCCATTGGAAGCATAACTTCGTGGGGCTTCTAAATATCCAAAGATAACCTGTTGTTCTTCCCATGAGACTGTGCAAAAATCGATGCGAACAGAAACTTCGAAGATGTTGAAGAGCTTGATCTTGTGATTTCGGGGGCATCGTGATTGCTTCCAATACCTATTGCTTGAATAAACAAATCTCCACAAAATATTAGTCTTAAAATTTTAATTGACACGTTGACTTACGTTGTTCACATGCTCTTGTGTAGGGTGTGGGCTCGATAGCGGATGATGGGCCACTAACCAAAGTTAGCACCTACCACTAAAGAGCGAATCTTGATGTCGCAATCATCTTGTTGGGGTGTGTATGTAGAAAACTCATCGAACGTCTTGTGTCTAGCTTTTGACCTGCTTTCAAGGACACAAACAAGAAAACAAGGGTATATGCAATAATAAAAATTAGGGTTAGTCAAATAGAAAGGTAGATCACCCTAGGGTTCGAGTTGCCGATCCCCGGCAACGACGCCAGAAAAAGGGCTTCTTGACGGTCCAAAACCGTGTTGATGTTCACCGCAAGCCTACGGGTGACTTGGTGCCTTTTTCACCAAGGAGGGTCCCCCAAGGTTTGTCAATCCAAGGATCGGAAGCAAACCGCTAAGGATCTCTAACTTGTCTAGCCAAACTAACCTAACATTAAACATTGATTGCATATAAGGTAACCTTTAAGGGTGTATGTGTGGTGGCACAAGGTTGATCACATACACGAACATAGGCGAGGTAAAGCCCCACCAAGGGGACGACTAAGCCTAGTGCCTTCTAGTTGTAGTTCCGGCAAACGAGCAACAAACCAAGCATCTCATCTAAAAGCATCCTTAAACTCCTACCTCCGGCCTTCCTCCCGAAGACATCTGCTCGTTCGGGGGAAATCATCCTGTCACGATGCTCCCTTAATGAAGTGGGAGATCCACGGGCGTGCCCATACATGGACAAGTCTACCAATCATGAAGGGTCAACATACTAGATCTAATCACCATGATTACATAAAGCATACAATGTAGTCTAAACTACCATTAGACTAAGGATCAAATCATATTCACGATAGGTAGAAAGTAAAGACGGAGACATGGAATCACTTAAAGATCGGAAAACATGATTGTCATTACTCACATGAAAGTATGTATTACATCATCACCACCGAGATCATACCTAAGATGATGAACACGTAGCTCTGGAACTCCGCCATGGCACAACCACGCAGGACGGCCATGGCGGCTAGGGTTGGCCTAGGCCATACCCTAGACAACTTCGAGGTCTCCACCGCTGTCGTCTTCCTCCGGTGCTCACTTCTAGGTTTCGCCGAGTTCTGATGAATTGATGTGGCGGCCGTCGGAGGCAGGGGGTATAAATGAGCCGAGGAGCGTGTAGGTCAAAGGGGAGGCCGAACTGGGCCCGAAACACCCCAGGCCGGTCGGCATGGGCCGGCCGTCCTAGGCCCTTTTCGGCCCGGTTCAGGCCCATCTTCCTCCATGATGATTCTCGCACTTTCTTGAATATTTGCCGAAGTCCATGTGGGTCCTTGACGTTGTTTTCCTCGCGGTTTAGATAATGGTGCTTGGCGCGCAAACTCCCGCATCTTCCGTTCGGGTCCTCGGAGTTTCACGGCTTCATGCTTTGGTCCTCGGGTCATTTGGAGTCATGTCCACTTCGTGTCTTGACTTGTGCCGGGCTTCGTGAGCTTCTCATAAAGTGCTTGATGAACTCTTCCCGGAAGTCCTCATTTAGGTACTTAATTCCTGCGTAAACAACATACTCCAAAAACCACATACAAGTGTGAACTTGTTACATCATTAGTGTGCCTAGTGGCGGGTTAGTTATAATTCAAAGCTCAAGCCAAAGTGTAACAAGTGCTCTTGGTTGACGGAAATTGACCATCAACAGAGGGTCAATAGGGCAATCCATTCCATGGATCCTATCTTCTCGGTTGGATGTGCACGTGTTTTATACGTGTGCTACCGTATGCAAGTCATACGAAGGATGCCATGTTCTATTCAAGATGAACATGTCATGGGTTGTGATGACGCCATGTTTTGCTATACGTGTGCATCATTCCGCATTATGAACATGCGAAGGGGGGGCACCCTCCATTCAAAAGGGGCGTGTCTCAGGTTGGACGCCGTCCATGCGGTGTAAAATGCATGGATACCATTTCTATAGTGAATGGTAATGTATGTGGACGCTCCCGTGTCGTGCTGGCACGGAAGGTTCTTTTTCTGCAGGTACACTAACCACGTTTCGTACGATCGTGCGTGATCAAAGTGTAGCTCCGACTAGTTATTATAGGGAGAGAAGTACATAAGCCTTGCCACTGATACTAACTTCGATTTTTGGCTTGATCGCCATGAGAGGACGTATGTGACGCTTTTGCATCATGCTAAAATTTTGTTAAACTCTAAAACATGGCAGCCATACTTGTTGTATGCTCTCTAGGTGCTACCGTGCTTCTTGAGGTTCAAAAATAGGTTGCAGGTATAGTTGCTTGTTGCTGAACAACTAGTAGATGGATCTGTTGCTTAAGCTTGTACCTCCTGCTCTAAAAAGAACTTGACTGGATGATCTATACCAAAGTTGCTCCATATCTAATCTAGTTTCTGCTATCAAAATTCCATGATCATAGCTTTCATAGATCCCAAGTTATGACCAAAATAGTGATACCCTGTCTTGCTGTTTTTCCGGGAGACCTCACTCTGAACTTGCTTTTTTTCAAGCATGTTCCTATCTGATCCAGATCTACCGTTGACTACCAAAAATGTGCCTCATAACCTTGCTAAGTTGCTACAAAAATTTGAGAATTTTGGGGACTATATTTTTTGAGTTATGAATTTTTGATTCACAACTGATGGAACCTTATGCCGTTTGTATGTCACGCTCGTGTGAGATTAGGCATACTCTATACCTTCGTATAGATGGCAACCCAAATTTTGCCACCTAAGGATCCAAACTGTTCCTGGGTATCTACTTAAGAAACTGAGGAAAGATAGATTCCTTAGTGTGATTTTTGCATGCAACTCACTACCAAAGTTATGAATTTATCTTTGTGCACAATCTTTTACTCAGAATACTTACATTTATCACTTATCCAGATGTCCAACACCGGATCCACCGCTAGCACGCCGGTGTGGACTCCCTTGAACTGTCTCGAGGAGGGTGGATTTCCTGCACTATTGTGGGACACCCTACAGGACTTTGGATACACCACGTACCCAGAGTACAAGGGACGTGAATTCATGACCGCAGGACAAATCCTTCATTGGCATGTGAAGGTGAAGATCCCCACTTGTCCGACGAATCCCGACCGGGAAGAATGGGATTGTACATCCATAGGCTTGACAATGCCCAACACCATACAGAAGGCCGCTCTTGAAGCTTTAACCACCTTTTGTGGAAAGCATTCTGCCTCAGTAGCTGGTACTCCAGCCAAGGTGATTCCCGTTGGAGCAGAATACTCCGGGCAATGGGCGGAACATGAAGCATTCTCCCCGCCCAGGGCAATGCTCACTACAATCCCGATCTTGCTACCTCAGCCCGCTTCTCCAAGGCCATGTTTGACACCTATCAACTGATGGTAGGAGAAGGTGTGTTCTATAGACACCAGATCTATAGGCAGCATGTTCTAGAAGGAAATAATACTGCACAAGAGTTGGAAGAAGCTAGAGCTCAGATAGCGTCTCTCAAGAAAAGAAGACGCAAGGATAAGAGAAGAATGCGCGAGATGGGTCAAACCATTCTCGAGCAGAATTTCATGCTACAGCATAATGACCAGTACATGTTGGACCTAGAGAATCAACTAGAAGTCGCAGCAGCACCTCCTGTCGCTCCTGAACCTGGAGAGGAAGAAAACCCAGAAGACGCTCATGGAGAGTCTAGAGTAGAGTCTGGACCTGCTTCCCCTTAAACTTGTTTCACCTTGAGTCAGCTGAATAAGAAAAGGTGAAACAAAGGCTAGTCGATTCCAGTAGAAGCCAATCTGCTGGTAATGGAGTAATTTTGTGCTGAAATATTGTAGTAAAAGGACATACTCTAGGATGTGCAACCGCTTTTGGAAGGATGTTGATGTAGGTTGACCTAGGAGTATGCTTTTCGCAGCTAGACTACAGTATCACGGATATGTTATGATGTGATGATCCTAAACTTGACTTGATGTAATATTATGGATGAACACCTTATCACCGCAATTTGATGGATGTTGAATAATGCTATTGTGCTCCACTCTCATTTCAAGTGAATACCAAAGTCATTCATATGAAAGATTTTATCTCTAACCAACAATGAGAGTTTCGGTTAATTGTTCTATGAGTACTTGGCTTCCTTGCTAGAATTCTTGTCGTGCTCTCTTGGATCTCATCAACCTTGAGCTTCTATTCTTAGCTTGCTCACAAAAATGTTCCCGTAAATAAAACATGAGTAAGAAGTGTTTAAAGTACTCAAGTTGTTGCATGTGTCACCCTCTTCATGAAACCATACACCAGCATGATCATGCATTGCACCACACGTGCATGATAAACCTTGAGGACTAACCTGCATGCACCATAAGTTTTCAATCTTTCTAAATCCCAACCTTGTTTTGATCGGTGATGTTGCCATTTCATGACAAAGGTGACGTGTCGGAACCTAGGGTATCATATGTGATGTAGCCATGTGTTTACCATTAGGTGCGCGCTAGGTATCTTCGTTGTACAACACGCTACAGAAAATAATTCTCAACCGTACGTTCCAAACCTCTTTTTCAAGTATACTAAAGTAAAACAAGCATGCTAACTTTATGACATGAGCATCATATCTCATGAACATGTACATTACGCATTCACAAACCTATGCATCATGCCACATGCATCGTGCACCCATCCTATGCATCATGGCATTTGCACCATGAGTCATATGCACCGCATCATATGATCATCCACACGCGCATTCGTCATGAGCATCAACATGTGCACCATTCCATTGTGCACCACATGCTTAGTGTACAGCCATAGATTCACTCGGTACATCTCATCTAGTTAACTAAAAGTATTGCATCAAGCTCACTCAAATAAGTAACCAGTGAGCAAGCTTTTTCCCGAAATTCCGTATCAGCTTATTCATACGAATCATTGTTGTCTTCTAACCCGGAACAACACCTTGCAACCAATCTCTGTGACGTTCGTCATGATTATGGACCTAACCTCGAATCCTGATGATGGAAATCCCTATCCATCGTCGCCCCGCTTGTTGCTTTTCCGAATAAAACCAAGAACAAATTGGACAAACCTTGTTTACTAGCCTTCCCTTTCTTCATCAAAACTCCTGTGGAACTTGTCAACTTAATTCTCCATCCGTTCAATCATAACAATCTCGAAGCAAAATTACAAGTCAACCGGCTAAGTGGAAGAAGAAGTAGTAGTGTTTCCTGAGCAGTCAAGGTTCTCTAAAAGTCAAAGATATTGGAGTTTTCCATCACTTCTCAATCTATGATCCGTTGATCATACACTCCAAATCTTAGGGATCAGAAGGTCAGTTAACAAAGGACAAGTAGAGTCTCGAGCAGGATCTCGTTACAACAAAACCAGATGGTGGACCTCCGAACCCTTTTCCTGTTCCCACCGTCAGCACGATCATTTCTTCGGACTGTTGAAATTCATCCTTTTTAGCGCCACGAACGCATGACGCCGTAGCGTCGACCTGCCATCTTGTTGGCGGTCGATTTCCGTCAACCAAGAACACTTGTTATGTTATAGTTTGGATTCCATTTTGGAACTAACCCACCACTAGGCATACTAATGATATAACAAGTTCATCGTTGGATGTGTATTTTGGAGTATAATGTTTACGCAGGAATTCATGCACTAAATGAGAAGAGATGCACTCGGTTTGGAGGACGATTTACATGACGATCAAGAGGCTCCGACCGTGCGTGAACTTGACTCCAAAGGTGGCAAGGACCAACGTGCTTCAATGAAGAATCTCTGAGGACCAAGATGAAAAAACCGGAAGATCATGCGTGAAGACCCCTTAACTTGGTCGCGGAGATAACGACGTCCAAAGCCCATATCCGAATGAGGAAAAACCCCAAAGTGCAAGAAATGACACGTGGCAAAAGACGAAGGTGAACCGGGTCGGGAATGGGCCAGGCCGGCCGGCCCAGGCCAGCCAGCCCACCCCCTTTCCACGTCGGTTCGCCGCCGCCTTTCTTCGGTGATAAGTTCGTGGAACCCTAATTGTTTGGAAAGAAGAGCCATTCATGAAAGACGACCAGAGAAGCCTCGGGAGATCAAACACAAGGAAGAGGGTTGATCGAGAGGGTGAAGATCGAAGAGGATCATCACCTAGGTCAACGGAGGCCACCACGAGGAAGGAGGACGCCGAGGCCTTGCCACGGCGCCGCCGGAGTTGAAGGACACCGAGAGACGGACTCCATCGGGGGCATCCACCATGTTCAACAGTACCATGCCTAGCGTCTTGATGGGGTAAAGTAATCGTTTGTCCATGGAGTTGTAATGGATCTTGACATGTAGTCACCCACTCTCTTGTTTGGATCTTTATCTATCATACCTTCATGTTGATGATGCTTAATGTTTAAGGTTAGCTACCATTGCCATCGGGGTTACTCCCGTAGATCACATCAACATACCGTGTTCATTAGGGTTAGAGACGATTACCTTCGCGTAGTGACTAGTACGAGGGAAGGGAAACGCTTAACTCTTTGTTCACATCCTTAGATAGATTCGATCGGGGTTTTACCATGTTTTGGGTGATTGCATCTCAAGTACCTAGACTCCATGGGCATACGTCTTTCATACTCATGAACCACCTTTCTCTTTCTCTTTAACATAATCTAGGGTTAGTTTGTCTTTACTTTATAGATTAATCTTTACATCATAAAGTACTTAATCAACTAAGTTAGTGTTAGGTTAAGCGCAAGTAATTCCCTTGCTCTGTGGATTGACAAGAACCTAGGGGGTCCCCTCCCTTGGTGAAAAAGGCACCAAGTCGCTCTGTGTACTTGCTGTGAAGTTAAACGCGGTTTTGAACCGTCAACAAGCCCCTTTTTCTGGCGCTGTTGCCGGGGAGCAAGCCAGTTTACTTCGTTTAATCTCTCATTGATTTTGTTGATTACTAACATCTAACCTTTGTGTTCTAGAAAAACACACTCTTTTGTTTTTTGTTTTTGATTGTCTAGATGGCGTTCGTTGGAAATCCTTTGGACGAACCGGAAAAATCATTAAGAGACTATGCTAGCTCTCGATGTGAGGACATCAAGGTACAAGAGTCGGATTCGATTCTCGAAGCGACAAGGTACGAAATCAGAGTTCAAATCATCAAGATGGCAGCAACTAATCCGTTCCGAGGGGTGGAGACGGACAATCCATATAGACATATCTAGCGCTTCACGACATTGTGCAATACGGTGCGACAAGAGGGAGTTCTTGACACTTGGTTTAAATGGAATCTTTTTCCCTACTCACTTGCCGATGAAGCAACAAAGTGGTATTCATTTGCGTCTTTCGAAGTCGAGGGAAATTGGGATCAATTGTAAAGAAATTTTGTGCCAAGTTCGACCCAATAACCAAGATTCAACATATAAGGATGCAAGTGATGACTTTCAAGCAAGGAAAAGAAGAGGTGATCGATCAAGTGTGGAATCGATTCAACGAACTATTTGAACAAGGACCAAGACTCGGATTCCCGGGTGACGTACTTTTGCATACATTCTTTTTTTTCTCTAACCCCTAGTTGCATGGAATACGTTCAAATGTGTGCAGGAGGGGATCTCATGGAGAAAACACTCACGGAAGCTGCTAAACTTCTACAAAAAAAATAAGTAAAGCGACAGCCATGCGAAGAGATTGGGAAATACGACTTTCGGGAAAGCCGGAATGCGACACAAGTGTGGCACCCCTTGCTGCAATTTTCAGAAATACGGCTCCGGAAGAGAAGAAATAGGAACCAATCCCAAGAAAGGTTGAAGAAGCCAAACATGAGGAAACTAGAACTATCCCGGAGAGTGATCACGCCGAGACAAGCAAAGCAAATGAAAGAACTATATCAAGCGCGAAGCCACTAAGGGAGTTCGAGCAAATGGATTGGATCCCACTTGATTTTGGAGAAATCTTTGACAAGAGTAGACCGTTCCCTAATCAAAAGGGGATGTCGAAAGCTTTGGAGATAGACTTCCCGCCGGAAAAACAAGTGGAACATTCCTACAACATAGAGACAACCGGGGAGGTCCTTCAAAAACTTTTTAGCGAAGAAGAAGTTGATCCGGACCATGTAGCCGAAGCTAAAAGAATCAAGGGAATCAAGCCCAAGGCGTCACCGTTTGCCCGCCTCACTGAAATTTTTGCCATAGGATCCGATGAAGAAGAGAAGACATCGCCGCGTATAGATTGCAAGGTAAACAACATTAATTGCAAGGTGTTATGCGACATTGGAGCACAAGTAAGTGTCTTGTCTTCTAAGATTTTTGATAAAATTCATGATCACACCATTGACCTAGTTCCAATCTCTACTAAATTAATTATGGGAGATGGTAGAATTGTTAAACCTCTAGGAATTGCTCGTGACCTAGAAGTTTTTATTTCTGAAAAATGCATTCCAACCGATTTCTTCATTGTTGATGTCTACTATGATAAGAATGATCATGTAATTCTTAGTAGACCTTTTCTTAAGTTGGTTAATGCCGTTTTAGATGTCGGAAAAGGAAAAGTAACTATTAATCTTGATGGAAATAATCACACATACAATTTTCTTCCCGCTTCTAGAATTGCCCCACCCCTACCTCTTGATGACGAAGAGGTAGGGGGCCTTCGTTTTGTTGAAACTTTCAGGGATCCGCTACAAAGAGCTATGGAGAATCAATCTAATGATGAGCTAGATGAAGAGTTAGCGGAAGCAACCAAAGGATTAGAACCGCAAGACAGAAGCTTAGAGGAGGATAAATTTGAAGACCTTGGAGAAATTGTACATGAGGAACCATAAGCACCGAAGGTGGATCTTAAGCCATTGCCCAAGGGATTGAAATATGAATTTTTGGGCCTGAACAAGACTTATCCCGTGATTGTGAGTGATGAATTGAGTCCCGAGGAGAATGATATGTTGCTGAATTTATTGAAGAAGCACAAGAAAGTGATGGGATATTCGATAAATGATATTAAAGGACTCAGCCCAGCATTTTGCACTCACCGCATACCTATGGAGGATCAATGCAAGCCCGTAGTGGACCATCAAAGGAGGTTAACCCATGCCATGCGAGAGGTGGTGAAGAAGGAGGTTATCAAGTTGTTGGACGCCGGAATCATCTACCCGGTGCTGCATAGCGAATGGGTGAGCCCCGTACATTGTGTGCCTAAGAAAGGAGGTTTGACCGTGGTGAAGAATGAGAAGAACGAATTGATACCGCAAAGAACTGTGACCGGATGGAGGATGTGTATTGACTATCGAAAATTGAACAAAGCAACAAAAAAGGATCACTTCCCCCTACCGTTCATCGACGAGATGCTTGAGAGGTTAGCAAATCATGCATATTTTTGCTTTCTCGATGGGTACTCGGGGTTCATGCAAATACCTATTCACCCGGATGATCAACATAAGACAACAATCAAATGCCCTTATGGAACATTTGCGTATAGAAGGATGCCTTTCGGTTTATGCAATGCTCCAGCCTCTTTTCAACGATGTATGATGGCGGTATTTTCGGAGTTCATCGAGGAAATTGTTGAGGTATTTATGGATGATTTCTCCGTTTATGGTAAATCTTTTGCGGATTGCTTGGCAAACTTGGATAAAGTTCTCACTAAATGTTCGGAGGTTGATTTGATGCTAAATTGGGAAAAGTGTCACTTTATGGTGAGATAAGGTATAGTGTTGGGACATGTGATATCCGAGAGAGAGATTGAGGTGTGACAAGGCTAAGGTTGAAACGGTTGAAAAACTTCCACCGCCAACGGATATCAAATCTGTGAGGAGTTTCTTGGGCCATGCGGGATTCTATAGGAGATTCATCAAGGATTTCTCAAAGATTACCAAGCCATTAACCAATCATCTCCAAAAAGATGTGCCATTCAATTTCAATGAGAAGTGCTTGGCGGCATTCCGGACATTAAAGAGAGCTCTTGTAACCGCACCCGTCATTCAACCGCCCGACTAGAATCAACCTTTTGAGATAATGTGCGACGCTAGCGACTATGCCGTTGGAGCGGTGTTGGGACAACGAAAAGAAGGCAATGTATATGCTATTTACTATGCTAGTAAAACCCTCAATGGAGCTCAATTAAATTATGCAACAACGGAGAAGGAATTGCTCGCGGTAGTGTTTGCCTTTGAAAAATTCAGATCATATATTGTGAATTCTAAGGTGATTGTCTACACCGATCATGCGGCGATCAAGTATCTCCTGTCTAAAAAAGATGCTAAGCCAAGGTTGATTCGATGGATCCTTCTCTTGCAAGAATTTGATGTGGAGATTCAAGACAAAAAAGGGTCGGAAAATGTTGTGGCCGACCATTTATCAAGGATGAATCGTGAGGATGATAAAGAGCCTATTGAAGATAAGATGAGAGATGATCACCTCTATCATATCCTTGACAAAGATACTTGGATGATCAACATTATTCGAGCCATACGAAAAATGCCACTTGATCATTTGGATAGGATATGATAGAGGTGATCATCTCTCATCTTATCTTCAATAGGCTCTTTATCATCCGGACATAGCATAGCATCTCTCAAAGGAGAGTGATCGCCGAGAATCGAAAATATTATTGGGATGCACCTTACCTCTTTAGACTTGGAGCGGATGGAGTCTTACGAAGGTGTATACCAAGAGATGAAAGGGCTGAAATTTGAGAAAGTGTCACTCGGGTGAATATGGAGGACACTATGGACATTTTAGGACACAAGCAAAGGTATGGGCTAGTGGATTTTATTGGCCGGAGATGCATGAAGATTCGAAAAGGTATGTTGCTTCTTGTCCGGAATGTCAAATAACGAGGAATATAAATCAAAGAAATGCTATGCCCTTGAATTACAATTTGCAAATTGATCTATTTGACGTGTGGGGAATTGACTTCATGGGACCCTTCACAAGTTCAAATGGATATGAGCATATTTTGGTTATGGTTGATTATGTATCCAAATGGGTGGAGGCTATCCCTTGTCGAAGAGCTTCAACGGAGGAATCCATATCCATGATCAAAAATATTATATTCCCACGCTATGGAGTCCCGCGAGTATTGATAAGTGATGGAAGAACACACTTCATGGGAAATAGCTTCAGAAAATGCTTGTCCAAGTTGGGGATCGAGCATAGAGTGGCCACGGCTTACCACCCACAAACCAATGGTCGAGCGGAAACTTCAAATAGGCAGCTTAAGAGTATTCTTAACAAGACCGTTGAAAAGGGAGGTAAAGATTGGTCAAAGAAATTGGATGGAGCATTGTGGGCATATCGGACGGCATACAAGACACCAATAGGTATGACACCATATCAATTTGTTTATGGTAAATCGTGTCATTTACCTTTGGAGTTAGAACATAAAGCGTATTGGGCAATCAAAGAGATGAATTTTGATTTTGATGTCGCGGGGATCAAACGAAAGATTCAAATAAGTGAACTAGAAGAGATGAGGCTCAAAGCTTATGAGAGTGCAACCATCTACAAGCAAAGAATGAAGAGGTGGTATGATAAAAGGCTTCGAGCAAAGGAATTCAAAGAAGGTGACAAGGTTCTCCTCTATAATTCAAGGTTCAAAATATTCGGGAAAGGAAAGTTGAAGAGCAAATGGGATGAATCGTACATCATTCACTCGGTCTCACCAAATGGAGCGGTCACAATCATGGACGTGAAAGGAGATCAATATGTGGTTAATGGTCAACGGTTAAAGGTTTTTCTTGAACAAGACATCGTGCCCATCGACTACATTGATATATATCACATGGAGGACGAGCCCGAGCGTCAAGCCTAAGACGTAAAACGAGGTAAGTTTTTTGTAAATATGTTCTTGTTTTTGTTTTCGTATTTATTTTGAGTCCTTTTTCATAATTTTTAGCTGGACCCTACCACCACCTAGGCTAGTATTCACGAAACACCGAGGGGCCGCGAAAGTTGGGCCGCGGGGGCCAAAAGGAGGGGGTAGGCCGGCCCATGCCGACCGGCCCACCACCCCCTTTCCTCCGTTTTTGCTCGTTTTTCTCTGGGACGTGGTTCGGTGCATTTCCTTTTCCTGTCTTCCCTTTTTGGGGGCGACAAAAATAGGTAAGGGAGGGTTTCGGCCGAATCCTTCCAGGGATATTTAAGGATGCCTGGGGAGCTCGAGGTTTGCATCTCAATTGCAATCTCCAACCTCCACGAAAGCACCCAAGGACCCATGGCATCCTCGAGCAGCACAAAGGTCAAGGAGGAGGTGAAGGCGACCATGGAAGAAGAAGCACGCCTCCCCTCTCCAACTCCGGCGAACAAGGAGCTTCGACGGTGCGCTGTGGTGCCGGAGCCCAAGAAGAAGGTGAAGAGAACCGCAAGGATTCAATGCGGAGGCGTGTCCCAAGAGGGCGCATGGCTAGCCCAAATCCCTAGGTTGAGGTGAAGAAGGAGAAGCCCGCTTCTCCCATTCGCCGCTCGAAGAGGCTCCTTGGGAAGAAGAGGAAGGATTACAAGGAGAAGACCCCTGAGCCGGCGGATTTCTACGGAGATAGTGACTACTCCGATGATCGAAGCCCTAGCTCATGGGTAGCCGGTGGAAGAGACGACAACGATCTCTACGTTTGGGAGGAGATGCCCAAGGAGGAGCCGGAGGAGCATCATGAGCAATGCGAAGAAGGCAACCCAGACGACGGTAATGATCCGGACGGTGGAGACAATGGAGATGATGATCCGACGGGAGAGCACAACGTGTGTTGCGCGGCTTGCCGCAACGCCATTGCGGAGCTCTTCTCATCCCTTGATGAGTGTTTCCACACCATCAACGCCATGCAACAAAGAATTGAAGATTGGGAGCGCATGGCGGAAGATGACTTCAAGTACCTTAACCGCAACATAAGGAAGCTCTTCGGGATGAATAAAAATTTCAAGAAGAAGTAGTGATGCAACTCGTGCGGAAAGTACCACTAGGTGTTGTAGTTAGATAGTTCTCTCCCTTTGTGCCTTTTTGTAAAGTTACGACGAGGACGTCGTAAGATCTAAGCGTGGGGGGGGGAGCTAGCTAGCTAGCTACCTTTTTAAAATTTTTGCTTAAAGTGGTGTGAGAGTCTAGTCTTTAAATTTTGAGTCAAGTGTGAGAGTGTGTGAGTATTTGTTTTATCTTCTTAGCTTGAAATAGTCTTAAATTAGCGTTGAGTCAAAGAAAAAAGAAATAAAAAGTGTCTTATGCAAAGTCTGATGTTTCTTTTCTTGTTATATCTTTTACTTTATCTTTCTTATTTGAGCATGAACTTGTTGAATAATTGTTTACCGTGGTGCTTAGTGGAAACTTACCTTTGTAAAGCACCCATACTCAAAACTTTGATCTAGGACTTTGCTTCATCTATACTTTTAGTAATGCTAACTTTGGAGGTTTTACTTCTGAAAATTAAGAAAAATACCTTGCTACGAAGGCTAGCAATTTCTTTCTCCAAGTTGAGAGGCGATATCTATCCTTTACAAAGCCTTTACATACATATATAAGCTCCACCATAAGTGTTGATTAGCATGATGAGTTAAGTTAGGATTTTACTCTCTTGGGAGGTCTAATTTCAAGCAATGATCATGTCCTTGATGTATACCTTTTATTGCTAGCCTCTTCATGTATTCGGTAACGGGAATTTCACATTGAATGCCCCGTACATCGCCGGATTCCTTACCCAAACCTAAACATCTTTTTATCATCTTACTCCTTGAACACAACCCATATTCGAAGATTCGTTCAATCTCTAGGCATGTTTTTATTTAAAATTCAGATTGTGATCATGTTCGAAAGTTGAGCGAAAAGCTTGGGAGAAGAAGGTAAAGAGGTGAAAAGAAAGAAAAAAATGTGTGTATGTGTGTAGTGCGCACACAAGAAAGAGAAAAAAGGGAGAAAAGAAGAAAAAAAAGAAGAGAGAAGAAAAAGAAGGAAAAGAAAAGAAAGTAAATCCAAGGCAAGGAAAGAAAGGTGTAGTGAGGGATGCCAAGTCAAGTGAAGACCAAATGAAGTGCAAGGAAGGATGCCACGATGTTAGGAACGAATCTTATTCCATACCATGTGCAATTCGACATCGAGGACATCATTAGTGCCTTAAAGTCATTATTCTTTCCCTTTGCACTTGTCCACCATTCTAAATCTTCTCATCCTTGACACCCTTACATTATGGTTTAATTCTCATGATCATTGGCTTGGAAGGTGAACAACCACTAGAGGATTTTCCTAACTTGATAACACTTGTGCTAGCTTCACTAGCCACACCTATAGCTCCACCTTACATCATACATGAGAGACTTGTGGGAGGTGAGAATTTATGAAATTATCTAGGATAGCCACTTTAATGAGTGATATGTGAGAACTTGGAGAAGGACTTTGTCTAACGCTTTGTGCAGGAATTTTATTTTTAAAAGTTGCAAAAACCCTCCAAAGGAAGTAAGAAAGCAAGTGTGGATGAAGTTGAAGATCTCTAGTGAAAAGGTAAGAGTTGTGGGGTAAGTCTTGAATTGGTAGTTTCTAAACGCCCATGTTTACATTATGATCTTTGTTTCATGTCTCTTATATTAAAGTTGAATGATTGACTAACTTGAAAGGAAGGATTTGACGAAGCATGTTTCAAACTCCATGGATGAACAACTTTTGAGCAACTTGCTCGAGGACGCGCAAGATCTAAGCGTGGGGGGATGTTAGCGGTCGATTTCCGTCAACCAAGAACACTTGTTATGTTATAGTTTGGATTTCATTTTGGAACTAACCCGCCACTAGGCATACTATGATATAACAAGTTCATCGTTGGATGTGTGTTTTAGAGTATAATGTTTACACAGGAATTCATGCACTAAATGAGAAGAGATGCACTCGGTTCGGAGGACGATTTACATGATGATCAAGAGGCTCCGACCGTGCGTGAACTTGACTCCAAAGGTGGCAAGGACCAACGTGCTTCAATGAAGAATCTCTAAGGACTAAGATAAAAAGACCGAAAGATCATGCGAAGACCCCTTAACTTGGTCGCGGAGATAACGACGTCCAAAGCCCATATCCGAAGGAGGAAAAACCCCAAAGTGCAAGAAATGACACGTGGCAAAAGACGGAGGCGAACCGGGCCGAGAATGGGCCAGGTCGGCCGGCCCACCCCCTTTCCACGTCGGTTCGCCGCCGCCTTTCTTCGGTGATAAGTTCGCGGAACCCTAATTGTTTGGAAAGAGGAGCCATTCGCGAAAGACGACCAGAGAAGCCTCGGGAGATCAAACATAAGGAAGAGGGTTGATCGAGAGGGTGAAGATCGAAGAGGATCATCACCTGGGTCAACGGAGGCCACCACGAGGAAGGAGGATGCCGAGGCCTTGCCACGGCGTCGCCGGAGTTGAAGGACACCGAGAGACGGACTCCATCGGGGGCATCCACCATGTTCAACAGTGCCATGCCTAGCGTCTTGATGGGGTAAAGTAATCGTTTGTCCATGGAGTTGTAATGGATCTTGACATATAGGTCCTGTTTGGGATGGCTCCAACTCTAAGTAGAGCTGCTCCACTCCAAAACTCTTGCTGGAGCTAGCTCTAGATGGAGTTGGAGCTGATAAATTGGGGTTTTTGGCTAGAACTATGCCCCAACTCCAGAAAATACATGTGGGCCTTGTTGGTCTGTCTCACTTTCTCCCCTGTTTACGCAGGTCCCACACGTCAGCCTCACCACATCCTCTTTCCTCTTCCTCGTTACTGCAAGGGCGCACGGGAGATCCTAGCGTTCAAATCGTCAGCCGTCTGGGCGAGGGGGAGCTCGGGTGAGTCGCAGAACAGAGGGAGGAGGGCGAGGGGATGTCGTACATGTGCTCACTGATGTTGGGGAGGTTCTGGGTCGCCGGAATCGGACGGCGCGGGCAGCTCGGGTGTGCACAGGCGGAGCTCCTCCTATGCGTCTTCGGCGACAGGCAGGGGACGAGGATCGGCGACGGATGTGTAGCTCGACAAGTGGAAGCTCTGGGCGGTCGCGGCTTGCTCTGTCATCGCTACGCCGCATTGAATTGATGGCGGCCATTGGTGCTTGTGGAGGCGGTCCTCGCGTCCCCGCGCGGCGCGTGGGCTCTGCACCTCCTCTAGCCACCGGAGGTGCAGCGGTGACCCCAAGCGGTGCTGGTGGTGGGTGCCCCCTCGAGGACGGTGTCTCCGTGGCAGGAGCTGGACCTTCACTGGAGGGAGGGACGACATGAGATCTGTAGGGGTCATACGGAGGGACGAATAGGGTTAGGAGGTGCTGAAGGAAGGCTACGGCAGCGGCGACGAGGTAAATCAGAGGAGGGCGGAAGAGGGCTGCGGCAATGGAGGGAGGCGCAGGGGTCTTGCTCCGGCGTGGGGAGGCGCTAGCTCGCGGGAGGCAAGAGAGGCACCGGCAGGAGGAAGGGTCACGGGTTGGAGGAATAAAACACATTGAAACATTATTTTTGTGTAACCAGTGGCATTGGTGGGTAATTACCCACCAACTCCATACCTAGGTCTGTATTGAGTGGTTTTTGAGCAGCAAAAGAGGTGCTCCAAAACTCTACCTTCATTTGCACTACAACTCCATGGAGTTGGCAACTCTATGGAGTTTTGGAGTTGGGGTGTTTGGGTAGAAAATTAGTTGGAGTTGCTGGAGTTCAGCTCCAGAGCCATGCCAAACACCCCCATAGTCACCCACTCTCTTGTTTGGATCTTTATCTATCATACCTTCATGTTGATGATGCTTAATGTTTAAGGTTAGCTACCATTGCCATCGGGGTTGCTCCCGTAGATCACGTCAACATACCGTGTTCATTAGGGTTAGAGACGATTACCTTCGCGTAGTGACTAGTACGAGGGAAGGGAAATGCTTAACTCTTTGTTCACATCCTTAGATAGATTGGATCGGGGTTTTACCATGTTTTGGGTGATTGCATCTCAAGTACCTAGACTCCATGGGCATACGTCTTTCATACTCGTGAACCACCTTTCTCTTTCTCTTTAACATAATCTAGGGTTAGTTTGTCTTTACTTTATAGATTAATCTTTACATCATAAAGTCCTTAATCAACTAAGTTAGTGTTAGGTTAAGCGCAAGTAATTCCCTTGCTCCGTGGATTGACAAGAACCTAGGGGGTCCCCTCCCTTGGTGAAAAAGGCACCAAGTCACTCCGTATACTTGCGGTGAAGTTGAATGCGGTTTTGAACCGTCAACACATCTCTTTTCCGCAGCAGCGATCACGTCGCCAAGCTCTTTCGAGGACGAGCAATATCGAGACACGTGCCGTCACCACCGGATCACTCCGCCAGTCCCTGGCACAGATGATCTTAGACGACCGTTACAAATCTGCCGCAACATAAAAAGGAAACCCTTCCTTGATGCCGACAGTTTCAAATCTCTCCTCCCAGTTGAGTTTGATATCACCATCGCCTTCCTTTCTCCTCCGGCTGTTATTTGGCAACCACCACCAGCCATCCCCGCCGTCTGCTCCATTCCTCGCCGAGCAAATCTCTCTCTGTTCTTTCCAACGACACCAAGAAGAAGCTCGGAAGAAGATCAGAAGAAGACACCAAGCCGACACCACCAACCATGGTGCAGATTCTGGAGATGTTCGAGCAGATTCGCTGGACGCTGGTAGTGATGTATCTCTGCATTGCCGGTGGAATCTGCCTGCTTTTAGTTTTTCATGTATATATCCATCACCCGCTTCCTCATGAGCGGCATGAAGACAAGTGAGGATAACACCATGTACCTTTTGCCGCATCTGAATTCTCGATGCCAAGAAGTGTAATCTGCTGTGTGTTTCTTTTGGAGTCAGCAAGTCTTGTTGAGGACATCACCCTAACTGTTACTATCTGATCTCGAAGGACTTGTCATGAAAGAACTTTTGTTGTACCTATTCTATTCGTTAATGTTATGGACAAACTTATGAGCATGTGTTTAACGAAACCTCAATCTTTTAGATGGGGGAACCGTCATGCAACTGCTCCAGGCATTTTGGTGGACCGAGTGGTAGCAATATGCCACCACCTTCCTTGGCAATACCAGAAGGTTTTACAACTGCTCAAATGGAAGTAGTACGTCAAATCCTCCAGATGCAACAGCAAATCTTTCAGATGCTACAACTGCAACCTACAGTTGGTGCCTGTTCAACTCAACCAGAAATGTACACTGAGGCTAGGAACTCCATCCGAGCAAATCCCGGTTAACCTCGTCGTTATGAGCCTTGCCCATCCCAAGCACCTGCCCAAGCAGATATAGATACGATCGCCAGCACAATCCAGAAGTTGGGAGAACAAAATGCAAAGCTTAGTCAGATAGTATACAATGTTACCCATGGACTATATCAAGGGTTGTCTCAGGCCAGCTTCACTGGGTCGTTGTTTGCATCAGTGGCCGAACAAGCCCGTCTCTACAATTTATTGGCGGATCATATGAACCAGGATCAATTCAACACCTCTGACTCTCTTTTACCACCACCAAAGCTACCTATGGATCTTAGAAAGGAAGAGAGAAGGAGTAGGAAGTCCAAGCAAAATTTGCCTGAAATGGATTTAAGTGGATGGGAAGTTACCTGCACCGAATTCAAGCCTTGTGCTACAAAACAAAACAACAAAACTCAGCAGATCTCAAATTCTAGTGCACTTCCGTCTCCATGCAATCAGAGAAAACCCCGGTGCTATAATTGTAACCGACGAGGGCATATAGCCAAGGAGTGTCTAGAACCTCAGCAGGACCAAAGTGAAGGGTTTGAGAATAGGAAACACAGGAGACAACTTTCCCAAGCCCAGAATTCAACTACAATTACCCTACCGGAAGGAACAATGGAACAACGGGTACACTCCTCTTGACACTACTATTCCCATATCTTGTTTAGAAACTGCGAATCTCGGGATGAGATTCCCTTTAAGGGGGGGTAGGCTGTGACGCCGCAGGTTTTCAATTAGGGTTGTTTAACGCTAATGACTGGTCAACCAAGTCAAACATGTTGACTTTGGTCAAACCTTGGTCAACCTGGGTCATCACCTTGAAAACTGAGCCCACAACCCCTAATGGTCAATGCTTGGTCAAAATTGGTCAAATTTGGTCAAAGCATGGTCAACACCCTACCTAAACCCCCTTGAACCCTACACAATCCAAGAACTTTTGACACGTTCTCCAAATTCCACCTAAACACTTCAAAATCGGCCAAAATAAAAGTTGTTCATCTTTTCGAGGGACACAACTTTCCTTTTGGGTGGCATTGCTAATTTTGAGTGAATAATGGTGAAAAACTCAGTCAAAGTCTGCAAACACTATTCACAAGTGCCGAGAAAATGTTCACCTTTGCCTGCTATTCATGCCCGATCCTTTGATCTAAACACCTATCGACCTTTGCAAATGTTGTAGAGGGATCATTGATCTCCAATGTTGTTAATTACCATTTGGTGCACTTAGTTGGCAAAAGTTTGAGTTTTTCGTGGTCAAACAAGGGTACCCGGAATCGTTTTTGCGCCGGATCGCGTCCCCGCGCACAACACCATCGCGCCCGCCATGTCGCTGCCAGGCACGCACGTCGAGGCATCCCTTCGCCCGCTGATCCAAATGTCGAGGTACATTCCGCGTACACGCACTGGGACCCACACCCCGAACCGACGTCGAGCCCCAACGCGTGGCCGCCACGTGCAGCGCCCCCGTTCGACCTCGCCGCGCCGACCACCGCCGCCCGACGAATCCCAGAGCCGTCGTACCGGCTATCCCGCGCACGCCCATGCCCCGCCTTGCCCGCTGGTTTGTGCGTGGTCGTCAAGTCGTCATCGTCGCCTATAAAAGGGCACACCAGCCTAAGCACAAGCACGCCGCCGTCACTACCCTGCCTTCCACCGCCGTGTCTGCCATTAGAGCTCCGCGGTGAACTCCACCCTCCCGACCTCACCACCACCACTCGAGCTCAACTACACGACCACATGTACACCGGGTAGCTTCCCGAGCCACGCCTTGCCCTGCCCCGTCCCTCACCTCGCCGGAATCAGAGCCGCCGCGGCTGCATCACCTCTGCCTCGCCGCCGGCGCTCACCAGAGCAGCCTTCGTTCTGGCCACCTCCACCAATCAACCCCTGGTGAGCCCCTATGAACCCCCGAGCCGCTTGTGGACCAAGTCCGTCCGGCTATCGCCGCCGGCGAGCTCCCTTGCACCGCTAAGGGCACGGTTGTGAAAATTGAACTCTTTCCAGGGAGTTTTGTGCAAACCGAGGGCATGATTGTGAACTTTCAAATCTTTTTGAGGGTCCTTCCGTAAAAAGATTCTTAAGTTCTTTTGAATAGATCCAGTAACTTTGAAAAATCATATAAAATCACAGAAAAATTATAAAAATGCAAAACCAATTTTGTTGGCTTCCTTATGAACAGATCTACATGTTTTACAAAGGCTGTACATACTTTTCATGAATAGTTTTTGAATGAAAAATCCAAACTAGTTTGTATGTGTTTGTTCATAACTTGAGTTCTACTCATAAGCTAGTCTTGAGCTTTGGACATGTTGGTAGTCAGTACTAGTGTAGGCTATAGCTAAGTTTTTGCACAAAGTTGCTGAGTGGATATTTAGTTATGATTTATTTTTCTTTATGGCTAGATCTGTGTATTTATTTTATACAGCTTTATTTATATGCTTCCTGTGGTTCATCTTTTGGATATCACCTTGTTAGGCTAAGATGTATTGCCAGTAATTTTATCATGAGTTTAGGAGCTGTGTATATATATGTTTCTGTATGATGCATGTTTATGAAGTTAAATCTATAGCTCTTTTTCTATTGCTCCAGTGATTCTCATCTTTGACCTAGATGATGTGTATGTCATGTTTGGGCTATGATAGAAAGTTGGGCTACATTTGAGTCAGATATTTCTCTGAATAAATACTTTGTGAATAAAGAGGATGAAAATGGTTATTTTTGTGTAGCATGATTGGAATAGGTTCTGCAGCTAATTTTTGGTGTGTAACCTAGTTTTAGTTCCTAGAGGCTCTGTGTAAATTTTGAGCACCAGTGCATGAGTAGTTTTCTTTGTACTTAATATTCTTGCTTTTGCCTTGAATAAACTGTTGTATTTTTCATGCTCTGCATATAACTCAGAATGTTATAAAAATTTATCACTAGCTCTGTTAAAACATTGTGTGCTTATACAAAAAGTTTAACTATGTTCTACTACATAGTTTTACCAGAATGATTTTTGGAATGAAGCTAGTATATATAAAAGATAAATGAAGAAAATCAATTCTTTAAAAGCTTGAGTGTGCTTTACCCTAAGAAATGCTGCTTTGGACCTCTGAAATGTAACTCAAATGTTTGTGTGATAATTTTAATTTGTTCCTTATATATGCACCCAATCACTCTTGAAATAATTACTTAAAAATTATTGCTTGAATAATCTTTATGGAAGAGTATGTTGAATATATTCTATCTAGATGAATAGGGAAAACTTAACACCCTATTGTGTCATGTGATGTTTTGTAAATAAATAAATTCAAATACACCAGTTAACTTTTGCATATGCATTCTGCGTGTAGAACCTTCCGACGTTAGTCCCGAGTTCGTCCCGGATCGAGGTGACGGACCGTACGAGGGAAGGAATCGACTACGTGTACGTGCAACAAGACCCGAATCAAGTTCGGAAGTTTTCCTACTAACTTGCTAGCGAAGGCAAGCCCCGGTTTAACATATACCTATGTGTTTCCTTTCTTACAATTTCCGAATTTATGCTTTATTATGTATGTGCATTTACGTTCAGGAGTTGAATGGAAACCCTAGA
Source organism: Cenchrus fungigraminus (assembly GCA_036936925.1). NCBI lineage: Eukaryota > Viridiplantae > Streptophyta > Magnoliopsida > Poales > Poaceae > Cenchrus > Cenchrus fungigraminus. The sequence continues at coordinate 25,160,408 of CM072779.1, read as the reverse complement.
TGCATGACCCATAAGTACCTATGATCTTATACTAGTATGCTAGGTCGATAGTTGCTATGCACTAAGGACCCGGTACAAGTCGAGTGATGTACTTTGCTCGCAATAATAGGTTTTTATGTTGGAATCATAAGATTGTTAAAATGAATTACTCACGTGGTAAGAGCATGGGATTTTGGGCTCCGATCCAGTGGTTAAGAGATTAAGCGTTTGAAAGTACTAAACATTTGTCGGACATGGGTACGGTAAACCTAGTAACTGAACGAGGCGATGCGGAAACTTTAGGCTACTACTCTTGGGCTGCTACCCCAGGCTAGCTACCTGTGGTGCATGGTGACGCTGGATGCTAGTGTGAGGCATGCCAGCTAGCTATGTACCTAGGACTGTGGCATCTGATCCCAATCCGACGAATGACGGGAACCGTTTGGTTGAAATCACTCTTTGTGAGGGTTTTCTCCCGTATGTTTAGGTTCACCTTGCAAAGTTATTAATCGATCGATCGTCGGCCTCTCACCGTTATCCGAGATTGCTTAACCCTCTATCCATGATAATCCCTCTATGATGAAATGTGATAAACTTGATGTTTGATTAATTGTTTGCACAAGTATGCTTGAATTAGTTGCTTATCTAGTAATAATTGATCTACTAGAACTTGAGCTAAAATATTGAAAGTAAGGATTAACTCCTTAGTCGCTTTTTGGCAAAACCAACCCAATAGCCAAAAGCAAAGCATGATTGGAAGGATAAGTCTTGTATTTCAGATGGGTAAGCCTTGCTGAGTATTAGTATACTCAGCCTTGCTATAAATGTTGTTTTCAGGTGATAATGTTTGGCCTGGTGAAATCCCACCCGGCTGGGAGCTAGAACGGGTGGATGACGAAGAATAATGGCATTATGGGTGGCCTCCCATGATGCCAAGTTATAGTAGTTTATTTTCGCTGTTATTTAAAACACTGAACCATGGTTTATTATTTTATGAACTATGAATTGTAATAATTGACCCTACGGGGAAGAATAGTATTAAATTGTAAGGTACTCTGGACTCTCCTTCGTGGGGTTTTAATGTATGCGTTTCGATCCTCTGTGTGGTTTACAAGTAATTTACCGGGCTATGACCCGGCAACACTCAACGAGATAATTCTTTATTTTCGCTTAATGACCAAAGTGGACCGGTCTAAGTGATAGTACGGACTTATCTCGGATGGGGTTGTCACAAGCTAGGGTTTTGAGTGGGCTGGGCTACAAGTAAGTTATGAGCCTATTTTTATTCACATATATTGTGTTGTGCATATTTTTTAAGGTAAAATAATTTACAAATTGAAGCGAAGGTATTATGTTTATTTATTCACGAAGCTCTAAAATGATCATAACATATTAACATGTACAATATGTGTAAAATGTGGTAATATAGCTTTTACTCGATATCCGAGAAAATATTCGTAGTCGACACTACTCGTATTCGACTTATCATATATTCGATCTGCATTCATACATCGAGACTATTTGTGCTTTATTTGCATACACCATCTGTATTCGAATCGGAGTCCGAATAAACATAACTATCTGTATTTGCATCGAAGTATATTTGTTCGTATCGATCCGAACATCGGGAGAAGGAAGAAGCAATGAAGGGGTATGGGCCAGACACATTGGGCCACTTCACTTTTGGTGGGCTGGGAGCTTGACTATTTGGTCCACATGGCAGTAAGCCCCGCGGCTTATCCACTGTGTCTATGTCATACAATCTTCAAAGACGAGAGAATATTTTTAATTTTTATGCACTGCACATAATTCTTTTTAAAAATAAAATATATTTGGAATGAAGGAATAAAAAAATACAAAAACGAGATAAAGGTTGTGTTTGTTTCGGGCCGGCAAAAATTTAGCCCAGGCTAAATTGGACTAATGTACCAAACGGGCTGGCAAAAAATATCCAAACTAAAGTGGGCTAAAATGCAGAATGTGGGGCCCATGTGAACTTGTGGAAGTGAACTTAGGTGCACTTATATTTTTCCAGTCTAAAGACTAAAATTTAACACAACCACTTTGAGAGGCTAAACTTTAGCCTGGGCTAAATTTTAGACTGGCAAAAGTTTTGTCGGCTTGAAACAAACACGGCCAAACATAGGAAGGACGGATATGGCAAAACAGAGGAACACATAAATCTTGTAGCAAGGGGCATTTGGAAAGCAAGAATAGAATTGGTATAAAAATATATTTTTTACTTTCTTTTATACTAAAGTATCCATTTGTATTGATGCTCATACTTTGATGTGTAATTGTGATTTTACTCTCATTTTTTCAACTTTGTGATTTTGCCCGTCGACTAAAGTTGGTAGGATTTTGTCTTTGTCAACATTCAAAACAGGGGTAGATACACAAAGACAGGGTAAAATCACATTGACTTGTAAGTAGTTGAAGGTAAAATCATAAAGTTTTAAAAATAAGGGTAAAAATAAAATTTCACTTCAAAGTAGGAGCAAGATAAAAAAACTTAAATAAATTAAGGCATATTTCTTGTATCATAATATTAGCTTGGGTACCGGTAGAGTAATTAGCAAATAGAGTTTTTTCCTGATTGGTGCAAGGCTAGACTAGCGCATCTGAAAAATGAACGATGCATACAAGTGCTTGTGTTTTCTTTTCTTCCCCTTCGACATGATGGAAGTTTTCCATTAACCTAGGCCACAATTTTGCTTCTCTCGATTCATAGGAAAAAAATCCTTTGACTCAGACCGGATGTTTTATTTCCTCCAAAACGTGAAGGTGCATGAAACTTCCAGAGGAAAAGGTTTGCTCAATACTGCATTCCGAACACCATGAACAGTGCACCAAATGGAACAAACAGAGCAGGAGAGAGATGAAAACGAGCTGAGCTCGAGCAAGCCCAGCCCAGGTAGGGTTCGACTCGAGCCGAGCTGCAGCCAAGGTCGACCTTGTCTCCGACTCAGACGAAGCTCAAAGCTCAGCAAACAAATACGAAAACACTTTCACAAAAAATAAATAAATGAAGAACATAGTGCTACGAACCCAAGTCTTTCTATTAAGTTCAGTTTCGAGAGTTTATTTTTTGCACGTATAATGTCTCAGTGGTGAAATACTAAAATCTCTGTACGAGTGTATGTAATTAAAAAGCACGCACAAAAGGCGGCGTCACGATCTAGTTGAATTGGTTGCCAGGCCCAGGAATGAAAATCAAATTTTGCAATATAGGAGCAACACAAGAAAGTCACTTTCCTTCAAGATAGCAGAACCGACACCAGAAAGGGGGAAAAGAAAGGACTGTATAGCATTGAACCGTGGAAGAAATTCTACATTCACCTGACCAACTAATACCAAGTAGTGGAACACAATGATTATACAGTCAACTATAATGAATATATCTCGCACCGATATTAACACCAAGAGGGTCACACCTGAACATTCTCGAACCAATAACCAATGAATTCCCGATTAGATGTAACGAAGGACCAACCATAAACATATACAACACAAAAAAATGATATGGATGGAAAATCGCAATCTTGTTACATCTACTAACTCCTTGTGCTAGCAACCCACAACCACACTTTCTTTTGGAGCAGAAGCGACACCAACAGGGGCATCCTCTTTTGGAGTAGTAGGTGCATTTGTGAATCTGGAAGACAAACACGCATTTGTGAAGTGGTGAACAAGGAGATTTTAATGAAACAAGAAGGATTTTTCTAGAAGCTATGTTAGTGCACTCACTTGTATCTCTATTATAGGAAATGTGGTGTAATTCTGAAAATGTTGTCCTTATTTGTGTCTCGTCACAGACAGTCAGCCAAAGAATAACCCCGCGGGTGTAGTCACTTGTATAAATATTTTGTTGCGAATGCAGAAGATTGATGGTCATACTGGTGCACTAGCAAGATCTATGCATAATAATTTTCCAATGGGCAAACAAATTCTAACAAATTCTGATGTTCCTTTTCCACTAATGTCGGGGACGGTCATTAGGGGTCCCCTAACTAAGGGGATAATCACCCTCGTTAAACGCAAAACCGCCCAGGGACTGTTTATCCTTGGCCACAGGACCGCACGGGCCCGCAGCCTGCCACGGCCCAGCAGCGGCCTGGAAGGCCCGTTTGGCTGCCTCGCTCTAGGGCTCCAGTCCCTCGAGCGGATCTCCGCCTCGCTCGAGGGTTCCGGTCCCTCGAGCGGATCTTCGCTTCGCTCGAGGGGTTCGGACCCCCTCGAGCGGGCGACCGCCCCCGCTCCGCTCGGTAGCGGCATTTAATGCCCGGCCCTGCGACAGGACGCCGAAGTCAAGGGGGAAACCTTCCCCCACGCCACGCACCTGACACGGTTAGGTCGTCTGACACAGCCACAGTTCGGCCTAACCCGTCACTGTACGGCCATTCCTAACCCTGTGCGGGAGCCGCACGGCCCTGTGCGGACAGGCCGGCGTCATTCCATGCCACTGTGCGACCTGCTTCCGTCCTCCCCCCAAGGCAAGACCCTCGAAAGGGCATGGGGGCACCCTCGAAAGGTGTACGGATGACGGGCGGACGCACGCCTTGACCGGCGCTGACGTACGAGCGGCGTGCGCCGCGTCCCCTCCATCAACTCCGGCGCCGCCTGGCCATCCTGGGCGTTGTGCAACTGCCCCGGGCGCTGTGCGGCCATCCCCAATACTGTGCCACCATCCCAGCCACTGTGCGACTGCACACACGACACTGTGCGGACACACCGATGACGTGCCGCCATCCCGCGCCACCAACTCCGGTCCTTCCTCCGGCGGATAGGCCCTCGATTTAGCAGGGCCGCCCCTCGCAGTCAAAGCAGGACGGGTCACGATGACCGCCACGACGCCCGCGGAAGCCGGAGAGCGCCACCAACTCGCGCCAGGAACCATGGTGCGCAGGACAAGACCGCCAGCGCCATGCTTATTAGTACATAACCACTGTATCGGCTGCTGTGCAGCACCTGTAACTGCCCTCCCTTGGCCTATAAAAGGGAGAGGCAGAGCCCCTGCGCGGGGACGACGCAACACACTCATCGCGCACAACACGCCACCTTGTGCTAGATATTGGCACTTGCCTCAATCACTTAGCCGGGATCTGGGGGAATTTCCTCCTCTCCCACCGTGCTTGTAGCCCCCCTCTACAGGCACCACCGGTGCAAGCTAATACGAGTGCGGAAGCACACCTGCTGGACGTACGGCCGCGTGGCCGGAACCAGGATAAACCCCTGTGTCACCTTAGCTAGCACCGACCATCGAGGAGCTGATCTCAGCGCGAATCACTAGTTGGTGCTGGTGCTAATCTGGACACCGACAGTTGGCGCGCCAGGTAGGGGGCACGCGCTGTGATCAACCAACCCGCTTTCTCGATGGTGATCGTCACTGAGCAGACGTCGGAGAGGCCCGCCTGGGGCGAATCCGACACGCTCCCGGCCGGGTTCGAAATCTGGCTTGGAAGCATCCACTACCAGGCGACTGGCAACGGATACCACATGTGCATCCTCAACCGGGAAGCGCTCAAGGCGGCGCCGCCCGGAACGTCGGCTGCTCCGATGCCAGCAATATTCCCACTGCCACCCCGACGCCGCAAGCGTTCGGGGAAGTGCTCACGACAAGCGCGCGCGACACGGCGCCAAGCGGCGGACGCTGGCTCCCCCCAGGGGGTCGAAGTCGGCGAGCTCCCGCCTGTCGGAGCAGAGCAAGCTGACGCACCTCCACCGACGAACTCCATGACACCCCGCGGAGGGGGCCGTGGCTGCACAGCCGCGATTCCCCCACGGGATGCGCGGTGCCACCCTGGCGTATTCTTCGTCGGTCGGCACCGACCTAGCTGCATATGAGGGCCTTCCGGACCACTACTTCATGTCCATCCGGAACCTCATCGCCACCTCGCCCGACGATTCCTACCGCGACACCGACGGTGAGGAGTACGGGTACGGGCGTGGGGCGCCGGAGTAGGACTACTCCGGGTTGCGGGACACCAACGCTTTCAGGCGGTTCCAGGCCGCGGCGGACTACTGCCTCACCTGCTCCGACGACTCCAGCGAGAGGGATTACGATCCCACCTGCGAATGCTTCGTTGTCGTCCTCGGCGAGGACGAAGACGAGGGAGGCAGAGCGGGCGATGCTGCGGTCTGCAACGCTGTGGCAGTAACCCCACCGGTGGGGGGCTACACCACCGCCACCTGACGCAGCGCGCGTCGCGCAGATGGCCCAACTTCGCGAGCTGGAGGCGAAGCTGAACGTAGAGCGCGAGCAGTTGCGGCAGTTGAAGGCTACGCTCGAGAGGGACAGAGCCGGCCCCTCGACCCAGGGGGCGCGCGCTGCGGGTCGCGTGGCCCGCGAGTGCATCAACGCTGATGCCGACGTAGACGAGATGCCAAATCTGGCAAGGGCCAGCCAGAAGCTCGTGGCCGCGGCAACTTTGATTCGGGCCATGCCCGAGCCATCGACGCCTGAGGGACGTAACCTGCGCCGCGAGGCGCAGGCCCTCATCGAGCAGGCAGCGGTGCAACAAGCTGAAAGCTCCGCATCCCGCATGCGCCATCAGTCTGCCACGAAGGCTGGTGGGGGCGGACGGGACCAGGAGGCATCGGTCCACACTCCGCACCGGGCGCCTACCGTCCACGAAGGCAACCAGAGGACCCCAGCCAAAGAGCGGATTCGGGATACGCGCAGCGCGCTCAACAACGGCGACGCCCGCAACATCCTGAACAAGAAGAGGCAGGACGCCGCTTCGTCGCACGGCTACAACCCACGGCGCGGCGGGCGATACGACAGCCGGGAGGACAAGAGCCCGTCGCCGGAGCCGCCGGGCACGCGTGTGTTCGGCCGAGCGATCCGCAGGGCCTCGATCCCCCCGCGCTTCCGCCAGCCGACGACCGTGAACAAGTACTCGAGGGAGACGGACCCCCGGGTGTGGCTCAACGACTACCGCCTGGCATGTCAGCTGGGCGGCGCCACCGACGACACCATGATCATCCGCAACTTGCCGCTGCACCTGGCGGACTCCGCGCGGACGTGGCTCGAACACCTGCCCGCGAACCAGATCCACGACTGGGACGACCAGGTCAGGATGTTCGTGGGCAACTTCCAGGGCACGTATGTGCGCCCCGGGAATTCCTGGGACCTCCGAGGATGCTCCCAGAAGGCCGGTGAGTTCTTGGGGGACTTCATCTGCCGCTTCTCCAAGCGCTGCACCGAGCTTCCGAGCGTCGGTGAGTCCGAGGTCGTGCATGCCTTCTTGGAGGGCACGACTTGCCGGGACCTTGTGCGCGAGTTGGGGCGGAACCCTCCCACCAGCGTCAACGAGCTGTTCGATATCGCCACCAGCTACACTTCCGGCGAGGAGGCAGTGGGGGCGATCTTCGACGGCAAGAAGGGCAAGCAGGCCGAGGAGGCGCCCGCGGAGGGCAGCAAGCCCAAAGAGCCCTCAAAGAAGCAGAAACAGGGCAAGAAGGGCAAGAAGAACCTGGGCAAGAAGCCCATGGAACAAGATGAGGGCCCCGACGAGGTCAACGTGATCGACGCTACCAACAAGGGGGCTCGAGGCCCCCCTCGAGGTGGGGTCTTCGACGACATGCTGAAGAAGCCCTGCCCGTACCACAAGACCCCCGTCGCTCATACCCTCGAGCAGTGCGACATGCTCAAGAAGTACTACAGCCACGTCGCCGCGAAGGAGGACAGCACCAAGAAGGATGCGAGTGACGGGGGCAAGGACGGCTTCCCGGAGGTGGAGAACGTGTTCTTCATCTTCGGGGGGCCCACCGTCGATATGACGTCGCGGCAGCGCAGGCGTGAACGTCGAGAGGTCTACTCCGTCCGCCCCGCTGTCCCGTCATACCTCGACTGGTCGGAGGAGACGATCTCCTTCGGCCGTGAAGACCACCCGGATCACGTCCCCAATCCGGGGCAGTACCCGCTTGTTGTCGACCCCATCATCGGCAACACGCGGTTTTCCAAGGTGTTGATGGACGGAGGCAGCAGCCTCAACGTCATGTACTCCTCCACCTTGGAGCTCATGGGGATCGGCTTGGACAAGCTGCGGCCCAGCAAGTCGCCGTTCCACGGCGTTGCGCCGGGCAAGCGAGTCCAGCCTCTCGGGCAGATCGACCTGCCCGTCTGCTTCGGCACACCGAGCAACTTCCGCAAGGAAGTCCTCACCTTCGAGGTGGTGGGATTTCGGGGAGCGTACCACGCCATCCTTGGCCGGCCCTGCTATGCCAAGTTCATGGCGATCCCGAATTACACCTACCTGAAGCTCAAGATGTCGGGGCCCAAAGGCGTCATCACGGTGGGCCCTTCATTCGAACACGCGTTCGAGTGTGACGTCGAGTGCGTTGAGCGCGCCGAGGCGCTCGCGCATGACGAGGCCCTCGTGGCGGACCTAGAGAAGCTGGCCAACGAGGCTCTCGACTCCACCAACAAGTACGCCGGCAGCTTCGAGGCCGCGGAGCACACCAAGGTCGTGCCCCTCGACCCCAGCGTCCCCGAAGGCAAGACGTTGAGGGTCAGCTCCACCCTCGACCCGAAATAGGAAGTGGTGCTCGTCGATTTTCTCCGCGCCAACGCTGACATCTTTGCGTGGAGTCCTGCGGACATGCCGAGCATTCCGAGGGAAGTCGCCGAGCACTCACTTGATATCCTGCCCAACTCCAAGCCGGTTTCTCAGCGTCTGCGACGATTTGACGAGGAGAAACGCCGGGCGATTGGAGAGGAGCTGCGAAAGCTCTTAGAGGCCGGGTTCATCAAGGAAGTGTTTCATCCAGTGTGGCTGGCTAATCCTGTACTAGTTAAGAAAAAGAATGGGAAGTGGCGGATGTGCATTGACTATACTGGTTCGAATAAAGCATGTCCTAAAGTTCCCTTTCCTTTGCCACGGATTGACCAAATAGTTGATTCCACCGCGGGGTGCGAGTTGCTATGTTTCCTTGATGCGTACTCCGGTTACCACCAGATCAAGATGAAGGAGTCCGACCGGCTCGCGACCTCCTTTATCACACCGTTTGGGATGTTTTGCTACGTGATGATGCCGTTTGGACTCCGAAACGCCGAGGCGACATACCAGCGATGTATGCTCCACGTCTTCGGGGACCACATCGGGTGGACCATTAAGGCATACGTCGACGACATCGTGGTTAAATCCAAGAAGGCGGGTGACCTGGTGAATGATTTGCGCATTGCGTTCGAGTGCCTCGGGCAAACGGGGTTAAGTTAAATCCCGAAAAATGTGTCTTCGAGGTGCCGCGCGGCATGCTCTTGGGCTACATTGTCTCCTAGCGAGGCATAGAGCCCAACCCGGAGAAGGTGTCGGCCCTCGAACGGATGGGGCCGATACGCGACCTGAAAGGGGTACAAAGGGTCCTGGGCTGCCTTGTAGCTCTGAGCCGATTCATCTCGCGCCTCGGCGAAAAGGCGTTGCCCCTGTACCGACTGCTGCGGAAAAGTGAGCGCTTCTCCTGGACCGCCGAGGCCCAGGAGGCCCTCGACAAGTTAAAGACAACACTTGCCCACGCTCCGATACTGACCCCACCTCAGGAAGGCGAACCTCTATATCTCTACATCGCCGCCACGACCCAAGTGGTCAGCGCAGTCATCATAGTGGAGAGAACGGAGGAAGGCCGTGCCCTGCCTATCCAGAGGCCGGTCTATTATATCAACGAGGTGTTGTCGGACACCAAGACGCGATACCCCCAGATCCAAAAGCTACTCTATGCGGTGGTGCTCGCGCGGCGCAAACTGCGGCACTACTTCGAGGCCCATCCTGTCACTGTGGTGTCCTCTTTCCCTTTGGGGAGATTGTCCACAACCAGGACGTCTCGGGTAGGATAGCAAAATGGTCCGTGGAGCTCATGGGTGAGCCACTCACCTACGCACCATGAAAAGCGATCAAATCGCAGGTCTTGGCGGACTTCGTGGCCGAGTGGACTGACATTCAGCTGCCTACCCCCCAGATTCAAGCCGAGTGCTGGACCATGTACTTCGATGGATCAGTGATGAAAACGGGCGCGGGCGCGGGCCTGCTCTTCGTTTCACCCCTTGGGGAGCACATGCGGTATTTGGTGCGCTTGCACTTCCCCGCGTCGAACAATATGACGGAGTACGAGGCCCTCCTCGGCAGCCTCCGCATCGCCATCGAGCTCGGCATTAAACGCCTCGGCATCCGGGGAGATTCCCAACTGGTCATTGACCAGGTGATGAAGAACGCAAGCTGCCACGACGAGAAGATGGAGGCATACTGCGCCGAGGTGCGCAAGCTCGAGGACAAGTTCTTTGGATTCGAGCTCAACCACATCGCGCGCAAGTACAACGAGGAAGCGGACGAGCTGGCCAAGATCGCTTCGGGGCGAATCACCGTTCCCCCGAACGTTTTTGCCCGCGACCTCGCCAAACCCTCTGTCAACCTCGACAAACCCACCACCGCTTCCGCAAAGGCCTCGGGGGCTGACCCCTCGAGGCGTACACGCACCGAGCCCATGGACGAGGACCCCTCGAACGGGGAACTTGAGGCCTCGGACCTCGAAGGGTCCCAGGCGGACAAGGCCGAGGCGATGGAGATCGACAACCTCCCGCCCCCTCCGCGGGACTGGCGCGACGAGTACCTCGCATGGTTGGACCGAGGGGAACTCCCTCCGGGCCGAACCGAGGCAAGGCGTATCGCCAGGAAGGCCAGGTCCTTCGTCATCATCGACGGCGAGCTATACAAGCACAGTGCTTCGGGGATCTTGCAGCGTTGCATTTCCATCCCCGAAGGTCGGGAATTGATCCAGGACGTTCACGCGGGCGAGTGCGGTCACCCCGCCGCTCCGTGTACCCTCGTGGGCAAGGCGTTCCACCAGCGCTTCTATTGGCCGACGGCGGTCGCTGACGCCAACGAGGTGGTGCGCACCTGCGAAGGGTGCCAGTATTAAGCGCGAAAGACCCATCTCCCGGCCCACACACTGCAAACCATCCCCATCACGTGGCCTTTCGCTGTGTGGGGACTAGATATGGTCGGGCCCTTGCGAAAGGCGCCCGGGGGCTTCACCCACATACTCGTGGCCATCGACAAATTCTCGAAGTGGATCGAGGTCCGTCCCATCAGCAGCATCAGGTCCGAGCAGGCGGTGCTATTCTTCACAGACATTGTGCACCGCTTTGGGGTACCCAACTCCATCATAACGGACAACGGCACTCAATTCACCAGCAAGAAGTTCCTGGAGTTCTGCGACAGCTACCACATCCGCATGGATTGGTCCACCGTGGCACACCCACAGACTAATGGCCAAGTAGAGCATGCCAACGGCATGATTCTACAAGGCTTGAAGCCAAGGATCTTCAACAAACTCAACCAATTCGGACGGAAGTGGATTCAGGAGTTGCCATTAGTCGTTTGGAGCATCAGGAACACGCCGAGCAGGACCACGGGGCTCACCCCGTTCTTCCTGGTCTACGGCGCGGAAGCCGTGCTCCCCACGGATTTGGACTACGGGTCCCCAAGGATCAAAACCTACCAGGAGGGACAAAACCAACAAGATCGCGAAGACGCGTTGGACTGCATTGACGAAGCCCGAGACGAGGCGGTCCTACACTCCGACAAGTATCAGCAATCCCTGCGACGCTACCAAGCGAGCAAGGTCCGGCCCCGAGACCTCAATAAGGGAGACTTGGTGCTTCGACTCCGACAGAAGAATGAAGGACGCCACAAGCTCACGCCGCCGTGGGAGGGGCCATACATCGTCACCGAGGTCCTCAAGCCCGGCACGTACAAACTCACGAATGAGAAAGGCGAAGTTCTCACCAACGCTTGGAACATTCAACAGCTACGTCGCTTTTACCCTTAAATTCCAAGTCGTTTTGTGCATCGGTTGCATATACGTTAAGGCTGTGAATAAAGACAAGGGAGACTCGGCTTTCCTCCGAAAACCAAGTCCCCCTCGGGGGCTACTATGGGGGGGCACCCCCCTTAAATGGTCCCATTTTTTCGCAAAAACCTTTTCTTCTGAAAATGCCAAGCACGTCATGCCTCGGAAGCCCAGACAGGAAAAAGCGGGGCGCGAGTAGCTAAAACGTAAAGCCGGGCGAGCTAGGAACGGCCTACGCCTCCAGCAGGATACGACTACCCTCTCTCATACCACTTTACCTTCAGGCTGCTCGCGAAAACGATCGATCCTAGCTGACATCTGCCTAGGTGACGGGGAAAGACTCAACGGCATATGTAAAGCAAGTCACACTTAAGTTACAAACCTCAAAGAGTGGATTGTTTTGTTACATGAGCCACCTGGCTCGAATCCTGATCACAACTTAAGGGCTTCGGCGCCCGACTACTTTCAGGGCTCGAGGGGACCCGCGGGAGGAGCGGTCGGGAAGAGGTCTTCCTCGAACACGTCAGCAAGATCCGCAGCGGCGTCCGCAGCGGCAGCGTCGACCTGGTTCACAGCGTCCTGCGCCCCGTCATCATTGAGGTCATCGGCAACGACGTACCCCGTGGCCAGAGCCGCAAGGTCGACAATGTAGTGCGTCGACACCACGCCGAGGGTCTTCTGGATGCCAAGATGGAGGGCGCCCTTCATGCGCTCGGCGACGCGACCGCTCAGAGCCCGAAGGCGGCTCGCCAGCGAGCTCCCTGACAAACTGGTGCCCTCGTCGATGCTCTGGCACGTTTCGAGGGCCGCCTGCTCCAGAAGCCCCAGCTCTTGCTGGGATGAGGCGTAGGCCGCCTGGAGCACTTCCACCTGCGTCGCTGACTCCCCCAGAGCTTTCCGCAGTCCTGGGGAGAGAAGGGGTGAGTCGAGAGCGAATCTCGATGAACCTGAACAACAAATAAAAGGCTCGGGGGCTGTGACTTACCCTCGACCTGCTTCCTCTCCTTCTCAAGCTCCGTACGCGCGGCTCCAGCCTCCTGCTGCAGCTGCAGGAGCGAAGCGTCCTTCTCCACACCAGCGGTCCTCAGGGCCTCAACGGTGACGCCTCCCTGGACCAGTTCCCTGGTGAGCCGCTCGGTCTCTGCCTCCCGAAGCTGAAGCGTAGCCCTGGCCTCTGCAAGTACGGCACGCTCCTGGTGGAGCTGGGACTGCACCTCCTCCCGCGCCGAGCGTTCGCGCTGGAGGGCGGACTGAACTTCCTCAAGCGCGACATGCTCCTGCTGGAGCTGGGTCTCCGCCTCCGCGCGCGCGGTGCGTTCCTGCTGAAGCTGGCCCTCCACCCCAGAGAGCGCCTCGACCTTCTCCTGTAGAGCAGCGCCCAGCTTCTCGACCTCCTGGGTCTTCTGCTCGGCCTGGGTCTGCCAAGACCTCGCTCCCTCGAGGGTGGCGCGATCTGCTGGAGTTGGGCCTACGCCTCGGTGAGGGTCGCCTCCTTCTACGCCAACGCAGCCTGGACCTCGGCGTGCGCCGTGCGCGCCTTCCGCAGCTCCTCATTCGCCGCCGTCAGCGCCTCCTCTTTCCTCTGGAGCGCGACCTTCAACCCCTCGGCCTCCCTGGTCCTCTGCGCCGCCGCGGCCCGCTGGGAGTCACGCTCCTCCTCCACGCGGAGGAGGTTGTACTCGAGCCAGCCGTTGTCCGTCCGCAGGGCCTCCACCATCGCGTCCAGGGCGTCGTATTGCACCCGGTACCAATCGAGGTCCGAGCTCAGCTGAGCAATGTGGGCGAACCTCTCGCCCGCCTGCTCCTCCAACTCCTGCGGATGCGGAAGGAGAGAAAGAAGAAAGAAAGTCAGACGAAAGGCACGCAAACGAGGAAAACGAACCAAGCGGCCCTTGGGCAAACACACTTACTCGAAAGACTTGGAGCGACCTGCCCCTGTGAAGTTGGAGGGCGTCGAAGAGGGCATTCTGAAGGGAGGCACCGAGGCCGCCGAACTCCTGCCACAGCTCCTCCTCCGACCTCGCCTCTTCCACCAGACTGGTGGAACTCCGGGAAGCCGGAGCCTCTGCTCCCACTGCGGCGTGCTGGCGTTGTACGACGGGGCCACGACGGCAGATGTCGACGCCCCAGCACCGGTCGCCGGCGCCTGCGGCACCAAACAGCCGTCGGGCCGCACCGCAAGCACCTCGGGCGCGGGCCTAGGCGCTGGTGCGGCCGCCACCGCCGCTTGACCCCCACCAAGGGCCGAACCACCATCACCAGGAGCCCCGGCCGGTCCGCGGCCCTTTGGTCCCCGACTTGCGGCACGGGCCTGCTCTCGCCCCTGTTGGGTATCGCGGGCCACCACCGCCCGCGGGGCATCCGTCGCTGCCTCCTCCCGCTGTTGCGGCCCTGTGGCCGCGGCGTCGACACGCGACGCCTCGCCCGCCGTCGCCATACCCGCCGCCGCCCGCGAGGTCCTCGCCGAGCGGGGCCTCGTCGTGCGCCCTCACCTTGAGCGCCTTGACGGGCGCCAGGCCAGGGACAGCGGGCGCCATCTTGACAACAGAAGGAAGGGTGGGTGACCGGATACATGATATCGAGAACGCGGAGAGAGGAAAACAACGCACCTTATGCTGGAATAACCCCCCTTGCGCTTCCTTGAGGGGTCTGGGGGCGCCTCCGCAGCGTCTGTCGACGTCCTCGGCGGCGCCGTATCCACCTCGAGGGTCGGCTCCGCAGGGACCCCCTCGACCCCTGGTGACGGGGGCGGTGCGGCTTCCCACCTGTCGGAGGTGGTCCGCTACTCCTCGTTCTCCTCCTCGTCCGAAGACGTGTCTACCGGCTCCGGCGGGAGGGAGAGGCCCTGCTACTCCCGCAACAGGTAATCCTCGTTGTACCTGTCGAGGCGCTCTTGCCTCCTAATCCTCCTCTCCTTCGCCTGGGCCGCCTGGTCCTTCTGCCTCTGCTGCCTGGCGCGATTGGCGGTCTGCGACCGAGGCGTTGGCGGATCCGATGTGGGGACATCGACATTCACCCCCTGCCGCCAGCGACCACTGTCAGATTGAGCATGAGGATGAAGAAGATAAAGAACGAAGAATCGACACTCACTTGACCGGCGTCTGGGAGCATCGCGAACGACCACAGGTCGTCGTCGCTGTTTCGCACCACCCTAGGATTCATCGCGCGCCTCGCCCTTGCGGCCGCGTTGAAAGGATCGAGGCAATATGGCCTAGAGGGGGGTGAATAGGCCTGCACACAAATTTAAACTTTTTCTGCAGAAAAACTGTCAGGGTCCGGAACTTCCGAGATTATTCTCGGAACCTCCGAACGAGGCAGCCTCCGAGAATAAACTCAGAACTTCCGAGAACTGTCAGAACAGAGCTAAAATGAAACAAGCTGCGGATTACTTGATGAAAAACAGATCTACCAAATTCTAGGAGGTACTTAGGACCTAGCAAGAAGATTTCTAAGCAAAGAACAAGCTAGGAAGCTACCACAAAGTAGATCGGAGACAAACCCTAATAGATCTAGTCAAGAACAAGCATGAACATGGACAAGCAAGAATATAAATCACAGCACGCACGAGACAAGGATTTATCCCGTGGTTCAGCTCGCCACAAAGGCTTGCCTACGTCCACGTTGTTGAGGAAGCCACAAAGGCTAAGGACCACAAAGGTCAACTCCTCTCTCACACCTATCACTTTGGGTAATAGGTGGAGACTTTCCACTAGATTCACAAAGGGTAATACAAACACCTTGGAGCTTCCACAAATCGGGTTGGAGAGCTTCCAAGAACCTCTATCCGTCTAGGAGCAAGGCTCCAAGAGTAATAGATCCACCAAGCTGGCTAGGACTTCTCCAAGTGCTCAAGAACAAGGAATGGAAGGTTTTGCTCACAATCTCACTTGAATCCCCACTCTCAATCAATGCTAAGGCAAGGATTTGGAAGAGAGTAGGTTTGGAGTCAATGCAAGGTGAGAGAATGAAGCTTGAATCTGTTTCAGTTCGGGGAGGGAGCCAAAATGACCGTTGGGGGACCAAGGGGTACAAATACCCCCAGATCCAGAACTGTAACGGTCAAAAATTCAAAGTCCGGAACCTCCGAGAAAAATCTCGGAACTTCCGAACCCTGAAACCTCTGCTGACTGAAGCCCGCACGGTCGGAACCTCCGAGAATAAACTCGGAACCTCCGAACTAGGAAACAACAGGGGCAAAACAGCAGCAGGTTTCTCTCCTCAAGGAATGGGTCAGGATTAGGATAGATGTTCTATGAGCACTTGAATCCACCCTAACTCACCATTAGTATCCCTCTTGATAGTACGGATTGTCCTATACTCAAATTCAAAAGATAAAATAAATAAACTTCTCCAAAGAGCATAGGTATCCTTCTTCATGTAATTGAGGGGTCTCCTTTCTTTCTTTTGCACCTGTAAAACATTCTTGTACTGCACAATAAACTCAAAGGCTCATTAGCTCTTTAATTGTGTGGTCAACATCACCAAAACCCTCATAGGGCTTGATTGCACTTACAATCTCCCCCTTTTTGGTAAATGTTGACAACCCAATTAAAGTTTACAATTTAATTTGAAAGATTGAGCTTTTGATGATTTGAATACAAGTCTCCCCCTCAATGTATGCATGTCCCTTTTGAATAGAGTGATATGTCTCATATGACATATGAATTGCATACATTGTGAGTAAAGTGACAGGATATGTTGTACTCAAATCATCGAGGGGTGCAAAAGAAGTGTAACAGATAGGACGTGATGCATATGACATGTTAATACACTCAGAGAGTTATCTGTTGACAGAGTTCGGAACCTCCGAGAAAGTTTCCGGAACCTCCAGGAGTTGGAGCCTCCGGAAAAATTCTCAGAACCTCCGAGGTCTGCAACAGACACTCCAACATTCAGCATACACAGGCAATGCACCAACATAACAGAAATAGCAGCTAGATAAATATGGAAACAACCAGCACATCTAGCCCTATTACACACATCTCACAAAAGATTTAAAGTTTTCACATCCCACAGTTTGACCATGACCAGACCATGCTTGCCAACAAAGGCAAGCTTAAAGTTTTACAGCAGGTTCAACAAATTACCACCAGAGTTTATGAGAGGCTCAAGAGACAGTTAGCACAGCACTCTCATCTCACCAAAAGAACAAAAGAATTTGTTAGCCAGCCAGCCACCACAGATAATCTCAATCTTCATGCTTCTCCCCCTTTGTCAACAGTTAACAAAAAGGGAAGAAAAGAAGAGAGGAAGTTAAAGTAGGACTTGCAGGGAATCACTCCTCATCACTGAAGTCAGAGTCTTCCTCCTCAGCTTCAGGAACAGTACTGTCAGACCCAAAGTCAGAGCCAGAACCAGAAGAGATATCAACAGGCCTTCTGACAGGTCTTCCAGCAGTTGCCTTCCTTCTTGCTCTGCCAGCAGAGGAAGATCCCATGGCTTTCTTCCCAGCAGCTTCTTTCTTCAGTCTGGCCATCTTGGCACTTAGTGGCTCAGTGTCTTCCTCCTCTTCAGATTGGGCAGCAGGCATATCTCTTCCAGCCAGTGGACTGCCAGTGTCCTTCTCACCCTCATCTTCACTAGTGGTGTATTCTGGAAAATCTGGGAAGATAGGTGGAGGAGGGAGCATGGCATTGAAGGACAGCCCCTGATGCTTTAGCAACCTGTTCATGTCTTCCCTGAGCTCATGCATCTGAGTTGCTGTCCAGTTGCAAAACCTCCAGGTGTCCCTCACCATGCCCCTCAACTTGTGCAGACCAGCAGGCATAGGTGCCCTGCTAGGTCCCTCTTCACCCTCTTGCTGCTCAGACCCTGCTTTCTTCAAGATGTACTCCTCAACCACTTGTTGCTTCTTCTGATGCTGCCACTGCTTGACTTGATATGATGCATGCTCCACATCCTTCTTGAAACTGATTCCTGAAACCATCTCAATCAAGTACATGATGTAGGGAGCATAAGGCAGATTACACTTGCCACTCTCAGTCACTTCCACAAGGTTGAACCAGATGAACTTGCTGACTGAGAAGGGCTTTGCCCCAGGCAACAGCCTTGCAATCAGATTTGGAGCAAACCTTCTGAGACTGGTTGAGTCACTTCCTCCTTTAGGGTAAATTGTCTCTCTGAACATGTTGTTGAGCACATAGTACACAGATTTTAGAGCAGTAGTGGACCCATCTGCAAGCTCATCATACTCATAAGCTGAGGCAATCCTTTTGTGATTCATATGCTGCTCAAAATGAATCACCTCAGCCTCCCTATCATCCTTGCTGAAACCAAAGAGCCTTGCAAAGGTGGTGAAGTCCACTTTGTAGTGTACCCCCTCTGTCATCCAGTGTATAGTCTCCTGGCTGTCCTCATAAAAGAAGGTGGCATGAAACTGAGCCAGCACCTCAATGTTCCAGTCATACTTGAAGCTCATTATGTCCCTCATCTTGTACTTATCTACCAGATCAAGCACATCTGACTTCTCTGCCTCTTCTGCTGCCTCCAAATGAGTGAAATCAATCCACTTCATCTTGATCAGCTTCATCTTGGTGTTCAGCACTGTCTCATAGAACTTGAAGTGGAAGACTGACCAGAACCTATAGTCTATGGCAGCCATCTTGGGGTTCTCATATGGGTTCTCCTCTCTGGCCTTCTTGACTAGGTATCCTGCCCCATCATAGTTGGTGTGCTCAATGTACACAGAGTTATCATATTTGGTAGGAGGGTGTCTCTTGAGCAGCACCTTGTGATACTTCAAGTAAGTTGAGTCTATCTCCCCAAGCAACATGTCATCTTCAAGCTCAATGGGAATGGTTTTCCCTTCCATTCCCCCATTATCTTCAACATGTGCTGCAGATCAAGATCCCCTTCCCCTTGACAGGCTGCCCCCTTTGCCTCTTCTGGGTGTAGCTTTTCCTCTGCTGCCACTGCCAGCTGTAGCTTCCCTTGCTGCTATCTTGAAAGCCCTCTCTCCAGCAGGACTCTCAAATGGCTGCCTCTGCCTCTTGGCATAGGTCTTGTCACCAGGGGTTCCAGACATCTGCCAGAAAGGGTGTAGGCAACAGATAAGGAATAGATCATGATAGATAAAGACTGAGGATCACAGATAGAAATTGAAGTTCAATTGATTAAGATTCAGTGGAATTTTGAATCACAGACTGTCTTTTGTCAGTACAGACTTCGGAACCTCCAAGGATTTTCTCGGAACCTCCGAGGTTTGGGCACTGACAGAGGACAGTTTGTTGATTCAACCTTCAACTGAAACTTAACCAATGGAAGCAAACTAGATGGAATTGAACTAAGATAGAGACAGGATGAGGTGCTGCACGTGGATTGGAACTCAGTGGAACTTTGAATCAAAATCAACCTACAGTTGGTTACAGAGTTCGGAACCTCCGAGAATTTTCTCGGAACCTCCGAGACTCTTTGAACCTTACTGCATTCTGCACTTTGATTCAATTTTCAACTGAATCCAATTAACACACGCATCACATCATCCAAAACAAGGCACAGGATAGCATCTGTATACTACAAGACCTAGAACCCTAAGATAACCGACAGATCTGGAAATTAAGGTTAGGGTTACCTTGAATCAAAGGGAAGGAGATGAAAGCCGATGTGATTGTGAAGCTTTTGACGCCAGGGAACATAGACCAGAGGTCCCCTCCAGATCACGAAGTGGTCTGGTGGCGCTGAGGAGGAGCAACTCGCTGGATCGGGTCCAGGCGGTGCAATGTTGTCCCCTCTGCTTGCACAAAAGAATCGGCGAGGAAGGAGAGAGTTGATGAAGATCAAGACGTCTTCCTCCTTCAATCTTCAGTGGAACGGCACCGGATCTAGGTCAGACCCCGAGCGGCTCCCCCTCCATCTTCTGCTTCCGCGACCTGCCGACTAGGAGAGATGCGCGGCCTCGCACGCGGGACGCACGAGGATCACGGTCACCGGCGGCGAGGAAGTACGGCGGCGGCGGCGCGGCGGTGGAGAGTGGAGAACTGTGCGGGCACCGTCGAGAGAGAGAAAGAGAGAGAGGGTCGCGGTGAAAAGTGAATCTGAGATTAACCGCGCGGTGATAAGGGAAAGGATGGGTTAACCCTAAGGTAAAAGAATATTCCCTGGAATATGCTTGATTCCCTCTAACTGTACTTCTGACGAACTGAATGCTGAGTCTTATAAAGATTGGAAGTTCCGAAAAATTTCTCAGAGCTTCCGAGGCTCGGAACCTCCAAAGATTTTCTCGGAGCTTCCGAAACTTGAATTCCAGAGACAGTTAACTTTCACTCCTTTTGAGATTTTGAACCTTTTATCAACTGAGATCCTTAGGTCATGGTATCCTTGACTCAAGTGGCTAGAAAACAAGCAATCACACACACAACTATAGCCACTTAGACAAGTTAGGGATATGAAAATAGATTTTGAAGCACTTTTTAAAATAAAATTTTCACAAAAGCTTTTTCAAACAAAATTTTCAGAGAATGTCAACAATATGGAGCAAACAACCAAGGCATGCTAGAGGTCAAGCCACGCAACGAGAATCAAGAATATTTAGCTCATTCCTCAAACTACAAAACCTTGACTCATCGAGAGGTTTAGTGAAGATATCGGCTAGTTGTTTGTCGGTGCTCACATGACTTAGAGCGATATCTCCTTTGGCTTCGTGGTCTCTCAAGAAGTGATGACGGATGTCTATATGTTTTGTGCGAGAATGGCTTACGGGGTTGTTTGCAAGCTTTATGGCACTTTCATTGTCACACAAAAGTGGGATATGGGTAAAGTGACATCCGTAATCTTTTAAGGTTTGCTTCATCCAAAGTAGTTGAGCACAACATGCGCCGGCTGCAACATACTCGGCCTCGGCGGTGGAAAGGGCTACTGAGTTTTGCTTTTTAGAACTCCAAGACACTAGAGACCTACCAAGGAATTGGCAAGTCCCCGATGTACTCTTTCTATCTACCTTGCAACCGGCATAATCGGAATCCGAATAGCCAAGTAGATCGAAAGTGGAGCCCTTAGGATACCACAAGCCAAGGTTAGGGGTATGCACTAGATATCTCAAGATTCTCTTTACGGCCATGAGATGACACTCTTTCGGGTTAGCTTGAAATCTAGCACACATGCACACACTAAGCATAATATCCGGCCTAGATGCACATAAGTAAAGAAGAGAACCGATCATGGAGCGATATACCTTTTGGTCCACGGATTTTCCTTCTTCATTGAGGTCCATGTGTCCATTGGTAGGCATTGGAGTCTTGATGGGCTTTGCCTTGTCCATGTCAAACTTCTTAAGCATGTCCCTTGTGTACTTGGTTTGACATATGAACGTCCCTTCCTTTGCTTGTTTGATTTGAAATCCAAGAAAGAACTTGAGCTCACCCATCATGGACATCTCAAACCTCTTTGTCATCACCCTACTAAACTCTTCACAAAAAGTTTCATTAGTACTACCAAATATTATGTCATCGACATATATTTGGCACACAAAGATATGACCATCAACTTTTCTAGTAAAGAGAGTAGCATCGGCTTTGCCTATCTCAAAGCCTTGCTTGAGCAAGAAATCCTTAAGGCATTCATACCATGCTCTTGGTGCTTGCTTGAGCCCATAGAGCGCCTTACAGAGTTTGTAGACATGATTAGGACGCTTAAGATCTTCAAAACCCGGTGGTTGCTCAACATAGACTTCTTCGGAGAGTGGTCCATTGAGAAATGCACTCTTGACATCCATTTGATATAGCTTGAAGTCATGATGGGCAGCGAAAGCGAGTAGAAACCGTATTGCTTCAAGTCTTGCCACCGGTGCATATGTTTCTCCGAAGTCTAGTCCTTCAACTTGAGTGTACCCTTGAGCGACCAATCTTGCTTTGTTCCTAATCACAATGCCAAACTCATCTTGCTTGTTTCTAAAGACCATTTGGTGCCAATGATATTCGTCTTTGGTCTTTCCACCAACTCCCACACTTGATTTCTTTCAAAGTTGTTCAACTCCTCTTGCATAGCCACCACCCAATCCGGATCCTCAAGAGCTTGCTCTACCTTGATAGGTTCAAGAGAGGAAACAAATGAGTAAAATGCGCAAAAATTCTTAAGACGAGATCGTGTTGTTACCCCTCTCCTTATGCTCCCAAGGATATTGTCAACGGGATGATCCCGTTGTATAACTTGATGTACACGGGGATGTGATGGTCCAAGAGGTTGGTGTAGGGGTTGTTCTTGCTCATCATCATCAGCTTGAGGTACTAGGTTAGCTTCATGATCATTTCCAAGCTGAGAAAAATTCTGGCCTGCAGTGTCTTCTGGTGCTGAACTCCCAGGTTCCGGAACTTCCGAGACATTTCTCGGAACCTCCGATCTGGCAGCAGTGTTCGGAACCTCCGGTGAATTCTTCGGAACCTCCGGGTTCTGTACCTCTGCAGAGCCAGTGAGGTCAGGCCCTTCGAGTGGTGTTGAAGCTTGGTGTTGTAGCTCATCTTCTTCTTGTCCTTCAACTGGTCTAACATCACCAATGGCCAATTGCTTGATTGCTTCACAAGATGGCTTCTCATTACCTACAACATTTAAGTCAACTTGCTCCACTTGAGAGCCATTAGATTCATCAAAAGTCAAATCTACCGTGACTTCAATCCTCCCGGTGGTTAGATTGAAGACTCGGTAAGCATGCTCATTTGGACCATAACCAAGAAGAAATCCTTCGTCAACCTTTGGTGCAAACTTAGAAGTTCGGGGCCTCTTGTTTAGAATGAAACATTTGCACCCAAACACTCTAAAGTAAGACACCTTAGGCTTTTTACCGGTGATAAGCTCATAGGAGGTCTTCTTGTGAAACTTGTGAAGATAGAGGCGGTTGATAGCATGGCAAGCCGTGTTGATAGCTTCGGCCCAAAAGATGTCTTGAGTCTTGTACTCGTCCAACATGGTTCTTGCCATCTCAATAAGAGTCCGGTTCTTCCTCTCAACCACCCTATTTTGTTGAGGGGTATAAGGAGCTGAAAATTCATGTTTGATGCCCTCTTCATCAAGAAATTCTTCAACATTGGTGTTCCGGAATTCCGAGCCATTATCACTTCTTACTTTCTTGATGGGTAGCTCGAACTCCCTTTGTGCTCTTCTTATAAAGGTCTTCACCTTCCCTTGTACTTCACTTTTGTCAAACACAAAGAACACCCACGTGAAGCGAGAATAATCATCAACAATAACCAAGCCATATTTGTTACCGCCAATACTTATGTAGGCCACCGGTCCAAATAGATCCATGTGAATGAGCTCCAACGGGCTTGATGTAGTGAGAATGCTATTTGGTGGGTGAGGTGCTCCTACTTGCTTTCCGGCTTGGCATGCTTTACATATCCTATCTTTCTCAAAATGCACATTTGTTAGTCCAAGGATGTGTTCATCTTTCAAAAGTTTGGCCAAGTTCCTCATGCCAACATGGGCTAGTCGGCGATGCCATAGCCAACCCATGCTAGATTTTGCCACTAAACAAGTCTTGGGAGAAACCTTACTTTTGTTGAGATCAACTAGGTAAAGCCTCCCCCTCAAGCGACCCGTAAGGACAATAGAGGAATCCTCCCTTCTTATGATGGACACACCCTTATCCGAAAAGTGACAATCAAAACTGATCTCACTAAGTTGTGAAACGGATAATAGATTGTAACCCAACGGATCAACATGAAGAACATTTGTAATTGAATATTTTTGAGAGATAGGGATATCACCTATACCGATGACTTCTCCTTTTGTATCCCCTCCATAAGCAATAGTTTCTCTTGGTCCTTCCAAATGGAGGTAGGATGAGAACATACTCTTTTCTCCGGTCATATGATGTGTACATCCTCTATCAAGCACCCAACTTGATCCACCGGAGGAGTATGCCTACAAAACAATTTAGTTCCTTCTTTTAGGTCCCCAATTTGACTTGGGGGCTTCAACGTTAGCAACCAAAATTTTAGGAACCTATAGTGATCTTTTCACATATATGTTAGACTCATTTCCAACATATGTGGCAACAACTTTACCATGATTGTTGCGTCTCAACACATAGCTAGGGGGTATGTCTCTAGATGCATGAGTCTTGTTCTTGTTGAGGGACAAGTTCCTTCTAGGCATAATTGGATGGTTCTGAACTTGCAAACGAGTGTTAGATGCCTTGGAAGCTTGCTAAGGTTGAGTCTTGCCTTTCTTCTTGGTTCTGTCTTTGCAGACCCCGGAACCTCCGAGAATTTTCTCGGAACCTCCGAGTTCTGCTGTCTGTGTGGCTCGAGGCTTCCAGACTCTGGAACCTCCGGGCTTTGAGCTCGGAACCTCCGGGGTCTGGGTAAACAGAAACCCAGTACTCTTGAATTCTAGGAACTCTTTTTCCTTGATGATCTTTCTTTCATTGGTCTTGCCACCTTCAACATAGCCAAAACCTGGTTTCTTACTTTTCTCCAACATCTTTCTCTTGGAGAACTTTCTCTTCTTGTTCTCGTCACTCATGCATCCTCTAGCTATGATTGAGTTTAACCTAGCAATTTCCTTTTTCATAGCTTCCATGTTAGCAAGATTAGTAGCATAGGATTCAAGATCAACATTGAAGCATTTATCACAGCCCTTGCTAGTAGAAGCACTAGAGTCACCATTTACCTTCGAAGGATGTGAGGTGCTACTCCAAAGGAGACTATATTGCTCCTCAAGCTCTTCATTCCTCGACTTGAGAGAATTACATTGAGCTTGGAAGGCAGCAAGGTCTTCCTTGAGAGTAGCTATGACGCTCTCCGCTTGGCTCACTTCCAAACGCAAAGCCTCAAGCTCACTTCTTTCGGATGTAAGAATGTCTTGTTTTTCCTCTAGTTCCACTATCAACCTAGCCATAAAATCTCTAGATTGCTCATCCATCTTACTAACAAGTTGGTTTGCTTCCTCATCACTAGATTCATCACTAGAGTCCATTTCCGACTCATCACTAGGTGGAGGAGAGGGTTTTGAGCGAGTTTTTACCTTCTCACCCTTGGCCATGAAGCAATGAATGGATGAGCTCTCTTCATCATCGGTCAAGTTGTTGAACAACCTTGAAGTGGAGGGAAGCTTCTTGATAGCCACGGTTGCAACCTTCTTCCCTTCTCCTTCACTAGAGCTCTCATCTCCGGAATTCCATTCATGACCAATATGAGCTTCTCCACCATAGTTTCTTCTCTTGTGATGTGGTTTTTGATCTTTCTTGTAGCTTCCCTTGCCTTTGTCATTCTTGTTTTCTCTCTTCTCATTTGGGCAATCCGCTATGAAGTGCTCGGTGCTTCCACAATTGTAGCAGGTTCTCTTTTTCTTGTTGGGGAACCTTCTCTTAGCAAATTTGTAACCTTGTTTCTTCAAGCCTCTTTTGTATGTCTTCATGAACAAAGCCATGTCCCCAATCTCAACATGAGAGCTTTCATCTTCATCTTCACTTGAGTCACTTGTAGAGCTCTCTACTTCCACTTTCTTTGATTTTGACTTGGAGGGCTTGGATGAAGTAGAGTGCTTGGATGAAGTAGTGGGCTTGCTTGACTTGTGGGAGTGGAGAGCAACCTCTTTGACCTTCAAGTTGTTCAACTTAGCTTCTAGCTCACCAATCTTCTTTCTATGTTGGATTTCCTTGTCCATGAGCTCATGAGTAAGAATTCTCCCAAGAACATCATTTGGAGAGAACTCCTCAAATCTCTTCTTCTCTCTAATCAAGGTGACTAGAGTAAGATTTCTTGGAGCAAAGGCCTCCAACATCACCTTCACAACAAAGTGGTCATCCAACTCATCACCACCTAAACCTCTTATCTTCCCAACTATGACCATCAACCTATCAAACATCTCTTGTGGCCCTTCTCCATCAAAGATAGTGAATCTATTAAGTTCGGCCATCAATATGTTGATCTTGGATTTCTTGACCTTGTCAACACCCTCATGAGCAATGTGGAGGATGTCCCAAATCTCTTTGGCAATCTCTAGTCCACTAACATGATTGTACTCTTGGGCATTCAAGGCACTAAGGAGTATGCTTGTAGCTTGAGCATTCCTCCTAATGTTGCGACGATCACGTGGTGTGAGGTTTTCAAAGTCTTCGGGATCATCAAAACCTACACACACAATATTCCACAACTCCAAACTTAAACCAGTTAGGTAAGCTTTCATCATGTGCTTCCATTTAGCAAAGTTGGTCCCATCAAATTGGGGCAACTTGCCACACAAATGGTGATGGAGATGGTGAAGGTGTTCTCTTTCTTCTCTTCTTTTCTTCTTTCTTCTTCTTTTCTTGCTTGCTGTCCTCTTTCTTCTTTTCTTCTTCTTTCTCTTTCTTCTTGTCCTCTTTCTTGCTTTTCTTGCCATTGTTCTTGGAGCTTTCTTTGACAGCCTTCTTGAGCTTGTCAAACTTCTCTTGGGCTGAGGTGTTGCCTACCTCCGAGGCATCACCTTCAACTTCACTTGGCAAATCTTCAAATTCCTCCTCCTCTTGCTTGTCATCTTCACTTGCCATATCCTCACACGGTTAAGTGTTTGCAAGGATAACCCGCTCTGATACCAATTGAAAGGATCGAGGCAATATGGCCTAGAGGGGGGGTGAATAGGCCTGCACACAAATTTAAACTTTTTCTGCAGAAAAACTGTCAGGGTCCGGAACTTTCGAGATTATTCTCGGAACCTTCGAACGAGGCAGCCTCCGAGAATAAACTCAGAACTTCCGAGAACTGTCAGAACAGAGCTAAAATGAAACAAACTGCGGATTACTTGATGAAAAACAGATCTACCAAATTCTAGGAGGTACTTAGGACCTAGCAAGAAGATTTCTAAGCAAAGAACAAGCTAGGAAGCTACCACAAAGTAGATCGGAGACAAACCCTAATAGATCTAGTCAAGAACAAGCATGAACATGGACAAGCAAGAATATAAATCACAGCACGCACGAGACAAGGATTTATCCCGTGGTTCAGCTCGCCACAAAGGCTTGCCTACGTCCACGTTGTTGAGGAAGCCACAAAGGCTAAGGACCACAAAGGTCAACTCCTCTCTCACACCTATCACTTTGGGTAATAGGTGGAGACTTTCCACTAGATTCACAAAGGGTAATACAAACACCTTGGAGCTTCCACAAATCGGGTTGGAGAGCTTCCAAGAACCTCTATCCGTCTAGGAGCAAGGCTCCAAGAGTAATAGATCCACCAAGCTTGCTAGGACTTCTCCAAGTGCTCAAGAACAAGGAATGGAAGGTTTTGCTCACAATCTCACTTGAATCCCCACTCTCAATCAATGCTAAGGCAAGGATTTGGAAAAGAGTAGGTTTGGAGTCAATGCAAGGTGAGATAATGAAGCTTGAATCTGTTTCAGTTCGGAGAGGGAGCCAAAATGACCGTTGGGGGACCAAGGGGTATAAATACCCCCAGATCCAGAACTGTAACGGTCAAAAATTCAAAGTCCGGAACCTCTGAGAAAAATCTCGGAACTTCCGAACCCTGAAACCTCTGCTGACTGAAGCCCGCACGGTCGGAACCTCCGAGAATAAACTCGGAACCTCCGAACTAGGAAACAACAGGGGCAAAACAGCAGCAGGTTTCTCTCCTCAAGGAATGGGTCAGGATTAGGATAGATGTTCTATGAGCACTTAAATCCACCCTAACTCACCATTAGTATCCCTCTTGATAGTACGGATTGTCCTATACTCAAATTCAAAAGATAAAATAAATAAACTTCTCCAAAGAGCATAGGTATCCTTCTTCATGTAATTGAGGGGTCTCCTTTCTTTCTTTTGCACCTGTAAAACATTCTTGTACTGCACAATAAACTCAAATGCTCATTAGCTCTTTAATTGTGTGGTCAACATCACCAAAACCCTCATAGGGCTTGATTGCACTTACACGCGTACGCCGGGGCAAGCGGCTCCTCCAGCAACCGCGAGCGGGCCAGCGCCACCGGGTTGGCCTCGCTCCTCATCTCGAAGATGGCGAGCTCCCTCTCCATGAGAGGAATCACCCGCCGGCGGTGGAAGTTGGCGATGACCGACGCCACGGTCAACCCGGCGTTCGCTAATTGGCTTATGGCGTCGGTGAGAGGCTCGAGCCTCCTCTGCCTCGATGCGGGCGACACCCCATGCGCCCACGAGATCGGCCTCTCTGTTAGCACCTTACCGGTGTACGGCGGAAGGCCGGCGCTGTCGTTGCGCAGGTAGAACCACCACTTCTCCCAGTCGGAGTTGTTTGATGTCATTGTTCACGGCAGGTATAACTCCTTCCGGGAGTCGCGCACTGAGAGCGTGAGCCCGCCGGCACGGACCGCTCGGCGCGTCCTCCTCTCCACCGTGGCGAGCGTGTGAAGCTCACCGCGGAAAAGGTGGACCCACAGGTCCCAATGCGTCGGGATTCCTAAGAATCCCTCGCAGACGGCGACGAAGGAGGCCGCCTGTGAGATGGCGTTGGGGGCGAAGTTATGGAGCTCTACCCCGTAGTGGTAGCACAACCCCCGCATGAACTTGCTCGCGGGGGCGTTGAAGCCGCGCTCGTGCAGCCGCAGGAAGCTGACGACGTAACCCGCCGGAGGATTCGGTTGTTGGTGCGACGGCGACGGGATGATCCATGCCGGGTTCGGCCCGTCGCCGGCCGGAGCCAGTTGACCGCCGTTCACCAGCCCCTCCAACGACAGCCGATCTGCCGTCGACCGGGGCCACGGGAACGCCTCTAGCACCCGGATCGAAGACATGGTGGAAGGAGCGGTGGGACGCAGGCGGCCGCGAAAGCGGCGGAGCACGAGCGGATCTAAAGCGGCGAGACGCGTAGCACTGAAGAAGACGAAGAGCGAAGGACGGGTGCGAATGGCAGAGGTAAGGAGTTTCCCCTGCGCTCCCTGCTTTTATAGAATCGGAAAGGGCGGAGCTCCCGGAAGCGCAGCGGGCGGCGGCAGTTAATGCGGCCGGTGCCCCTCGTCGCTGACGGCGGGGCCCCACCGCGCCGAAACTGCCGCACGCACGCGCGCGTGCCATGATTACCGCACGGTAATCCAAGGGACGCAGCGCCCCGTCTCATCGCCCTCACACGTCGCCCACGTCACGTCGCCTAAAAAGGCGCGCCCACTCCACATGCCCCGCGCCACGTCAGCCGTGGCTGGCAGAGAGCGGCGGCCAACCGTCTCACGGACACATTTCGAACGCCAGGGGTTCCTTCTTGCATAAGGATAACTCCCTGAAAAACTCGGGCCGCGGACTCGAGGGCCGACCGCTCGAAGGGATACGGTTGGCGCCCCAATCCAAAGCAGGTTGAAGCCACAAGGCCACGGCCTATCGATATATCCTCGAGAACGAACTCGAGGAAGCCCGGGGCTCAGGCCCGCATAGCTCTACTAATCATCAGCTCGAGGCCCAACCCGCTGAGGGTACGATGGGCGCCGCAGATGCCCCTCGATCTGGGGATTTACTGATCAGTGGTTCGAAGCTCGACTCGATAATAGATCAGTGAGCGCCACAGGTCCGCCAAGACGGGAGCGCCCGATGCCTCCCCGCAAAAGCCCTACTGATCAGAGGTACGAAGCCTGACCCCCGACGGGTTCGAACAGGCGCCTCAGATCAACAGAGTCAGGAACGATCGGGGCGCGCGCAATCGAGCCTGTCCCCGAACACGAAGTTCGGGGGCGCCCTATATATCGTGTTCAAGGCCAGGACAGGGGCAGCCAATTGAGGGATCCCATCGAGGGAGTGCTTCCGCGCCCTCAGCCCCCATCGAACGGGACCGAGCCCTTCTTGGCAAACCCCTGCAAGCACTCACATGGACGTGTCTCCGGACCACGAGCCGACCCCTATCGAACGGGGCACGGACGCCCACTTGAACTATCCGTTAACAGCTCGCCGAGGCAACCGTGCTTGTTGCCCGCTCGAGGGTAGCACGGCCTGCCTCACCCCTCTACCCTGCGAAAGGGCAACGAGGGTCGTAATCAAGTCGAGATCTTCATCCGATCGCCCTTAATTGGGTCAGGGCTCAGAGGCTCCTCGCACCACGACCACCCCAATGATCGCCGCACCAACTCGCCTGAGGTCGCGCCCCCGAAAAAATGGCTGGCCTACCCGAAACGTCTCGAGTCAACACGATGCCTCCCCTCCTGCGTAGATTGCCGATGCCGGCTGAAATACCGCCGAAGCCGGCTGAAACAAATGCAAGGCGAGCCACGTTGCCCTACGTATTTAACCCCTGCACGAGTGAACACACTCCTGCAGGGCTTCGGGGGCTTACACCCGCGGGTGCGCTAGCGCGCCCCCGCAGGAAAAAGCGAATGGTCAAACGGGACGAGACTCGCGCGCAGCACCCGAGAACGGGATCCTTTGCCGGAACAAACCCTCGTTCCAGCAAAGGCTCGGGGGCTACTGTCGGGGACGGTCATTAGGGGTCCCCTAACTAAGGGGATAATCACCCTCGTTAAACGCAAAACCGCCCAGGGACTGTTTATCCTTGGCCACAGGACCGCACGGGCCCGCAGCCTGCCACGGCCCAGCAGCGGCCTGGAAGGCCCGTTTGGCTGCCTCGCTCGAGGGCTCCAGTCCCTCGAGCGGATCTCCGCCTCGCTCGAGGGTTCCGGTCCCTCGAGCAGATCTCCGCTTCGCTCGAGGGGTTCGGACCCCCTCGAGCGGGCGACCGCCCCCGCTCCTCTCGGTAGCGGCATTTAATGCCCGGTCCTGCGGCGGGACGCCGAAGTCAAGGGGGAAACCTTCCCCCACGCCGCGCACCTGACACGGTCAGGTCGTCTGACACAGCCACAGTTCGGCCTATCCCGTCACTGTACGGCCATTCCTAACCCTGTGCGGGAGCCGCGCGGCCCTGTGCGGACAGGCCGGCGTCATTCCATGCCACTGTGCGACCTGCTTCCGTCCTCCCCCAAGGCAAGACCCTCGAAAGGGCATGGGGGCACCCTCGAAAGGTGTACGGATGACGGGCGGACGCACGCCTTGACCGACGCTGACGTACGAGCGGCGTGCGCCGCGTCCCCTCCATCAACTCCGGCGCCGCCTGGCCATCCTGGGCGCTGTGCAACTGCCCCGGGCGCTGTGCGGCCATCCCCAATACTGTGCCACCATCCCGGCCACTGTGCGACTGCACACACGGCACTGTGCGGACACGCCGATGACGCGCTGCCATCCCGCGCCACCAACTCCGGTCCTTCCTCCGGCGGATAGGCCCTCGATTTAGCAGGGCCGCACCTCGAAGTCAAAGCAGGACGGGTCACGATGACCGCCACGACGCCCGCGGAAGCCGGAGAGCGCCACCAACTCGCGCCAGGAACCATGACGCGCAGGACAAGACCGCCGGCGCCATGCTTATTACTACATAACCACTGTATCGGCTGCTGTGCAGCACCTGTAACTGCCCTCCCTTGGCCTATAAAAGGGAGAGGCAGAGCCCCCTGCGCGGGGACGACGCAACACACTCATCACGCACAACACGCCACCTTGTGCTAGATATTGGCACTTGTCTCAATCACTTAGCCGGGATCTGGGGGAATTTCCTCCTCTCCCACCGTGCTTGTAGCCCCCCTCTACAGGCACCACCGGTGCAAGCTAATACGAGTGCGGAAGCACACCTGCTGGACGTACGGCCGCGTGGCCGGAACCAGGATAAACCCCCGTGTCACCTTAGCTAGCACCGACCATCAAGGAGCTGATCTCAGCGCGAATCACTAGTTGGTGCCGGTGCTAATCCGGACACCGACAACTAAAATTATAGATTTTTACAAACATCAATTCAGCCATAGCTAGTATATCACTATATATCAGGGTTCCAAAAAGCTCTTAGCCATTGCAGAAAATTGTACCTTGATATCCCTTCTGGTGCTCCTAGCTGCTCCAATAGCTCCCTGACTGTGGTAACATATTGTAGTCGAATGAAAACTATTAATGTCTAGTACACAGTTCATTCAATTCAAAATGACAAAGATTTAGGTACCACATGCTGACACTGAAACAAACAAGAATGGATCAATTATCTATTTATTCTCTTCCCTCCAAAGAAGTTCAGAAAATCAGACATCCAACATAACCAATGCGTCAATGCGGGATGGAAATCTAGCTAACTAAGAAATCCGTAAGAACCACGTGGACATATATGGACAAACTTAGTCGGATTCTGCTGACGAGGAGCCGCCTTCAGCAGCCTTCTAAGGTTCACTTCCACCTTGTTGAGCCTCATGTCGATGAAGTGACCTGAGGCATCAAGACAAACCGCTAGAAATCTTAGCAAATCAATTGCACTCGCACCTTGGGTAAGTCAATTATCCTCTCGCTGAAGAACAACCAAAGCACGAAAGGGTCGGATTCGACACAAGAAAAAGATCCGGAATAAAGGAACTAAAGAAACAATTTGAACGAGTCCAACCCAGTTTAAATCATCATAAATCATTCTTTAACCCTTTGAGCTGCAGTATTTATGTGGGAAGACGGAAAGAGGGTTCCATGCGCCATTGCCCTTCCTTCACGGAAAGAGGGTTCCTATCGGACGGTTCTGTCTCCTGGCGCCGCGCCGCGCCACTGGGGTGACCCCGTGCCCGCTCCTCCCTCCCTCCGCAAGCTATCCGGTGACCCCGTGCCCGCTCCCCCCGCGCCGCTGGGGTTGAGCTCCCCTGCGCGGGAGGCCCGGGTCGCGGCTCGTCGGCGCCGCCCTTAGGGGGTCGAGCTCCCTGCGCGGCGGGAGGCGGGGGCCACGGCTCGCCGCCGCCGCCGCGTCGCCCCGAGGTCGAGCCCCCCGCACGGCGGCTGGGGGCCGCGGGCTCGCCGACGCCGTGCCCGGGGGATCGAGCTCCCCTGCGCGGAGACCGAGGGCCGCGTCTCGCCGGCGGCGGCGCCGCCGCCCGGGGGTCGAGCCCCTCGGCATCTTCCCGGCGGCAAGCTCCCTGACGACGCCATCCTCCACCCCTTATACTGTTTTTGTTTGTCAGGTTTGGCGCATGTTGCAGTCGTATACTTTACGTGTTTATAAGATGTTTCGGAAAAAATGTTGCAATTGTTCCATACAGATGTTGCAAAATAGATTCTGATATTGTGATGTTGCGTGTGTGTCGCGCGTGTTGCAAGTGTGTTATTTGTAAGTTGCATCTTAAACTAGAGATCTGAATGTTTCAAACAACATGAAATAGATGTTGCGGTGGGTTTTTCTTTCCATTTTCTCAACGGATGGTTAGCAACATTTTTTGATGCTGCAAAAGTTGATTTTTGATGTTACAAATGTTGAGTTTTGATGATGCGGAAGTTGTTTTTGTATGTTGCAAATGTGCGTGCTACCGTCTGAACGCTAGCACCCGGATCGGACGTCCGGGCGCTAGCAGCTCCGTTTTCTTATCTAAGGATGAACTGTTCGTAATCCGTCCATATGCTTGTTTTTGTCATGAAGTCAATGGTGATTGTGACAGATGTGGCATGATTTGGTTAACTTCTCAGTCGCAAAGCAATTTCTAGGCACAAAGGCGAGAGTTCGATGGGGAAACATGAGAGTAGACAGGCGTTTCCTGCTATAGATTAGGTGTGTAGGGAATTAATTCTCTGCAAAGATTAGGGATGAATGCATGTTCTTTATATGTCTTTCAGTAGCCACTGATCTGCTGCGCTTTTGGTGTCAATCATAGATTATCTATGTTGTCTTCTTTGCTGATTTTGTGATGTTGAAAACACAGGGCTAGGTAACGGGCCATGTCTTCTACAAAGAGAGGAGGTGGTCGACGTGGGCGTGGGCGTGGATGTGGAAGAGGTGCTGTGGCAGAAAATGATATGGATCATCTCGAATCCGCACCCTCTTCGCCAAGTACTACCTCTGACAGAGAAGAGAATGCTATACCGATTCCAAGACAATCCCCAGCTTGCTATGTAGGACCATCTGAACTATCCAGCACATTACTCAACCCAAAGATTAACCACCGCTCTGATGCAATTTTTGGCGATCAGGTTTGTCTGATGTCATTAAGTTTCATCATAGCTCATAAGAAGTTACATACGTCTGAGTATTATGTTATTACTGAAATATGAATATTGCAGGCTGTGGAGCAGTTAAAGTTACGCCATCACAAGCCTTTAAAGTTTCATGAGAGATACCGCCCTTATCTGAGGGATGCAGGTTTGCTTGGGCTCTCACAAGTTTGCCAGAAGATGCCTCAGTTGGACAAAGCGTTGATTACTGCCCTTGTTGAGCGTTGGAGGCCGGAGACCCATAGCTTCCACTTGGCCTCTGGGGAAATCACTGTTACACTTCAAGATGTTGCAATGTTGTTTGGTCTTCCTATTGATGGCCGTCCGGTTTGTTCTACCACTGATCATGATTATGGGCAGGTGGTCCTTGATTGTTTCGGTCTGGATGCAAGGGGGCCAGCAATGCCTGGAAAATCCTTCCTGCATTACAAATGGCTTAAGAAGAACTTCTATGAATTACCAGAAGATGCAGATGACATGACAGTTGAAAGGCATGTTCGAGCATATATCCTGAGCCTTTTATGTGGAGTGCTCTTTCCTGATGGGACAGGAAGGATGAGTCTGATATATCTTCCTCTGATTGCTGATCTTTCACGTGTTAGCACATACAGCTGGGGTTCTGCGGTTCTGGCATTCCTATACCGGTCTCTTTGTTCTGTTGCCTCCTCCCACAACATAAAGAACATTGGGGGTTCGTTGCTTCTATTGCAGCTTTGGAGTTGGGAGCGCTTTCATGTTGGCAGACCACTGGTTCGGTCTCCGTGCACAGAGGCAGGCATCGAACAGGACTTACCCCCAATTGGCTTCCGTTGGGTGGGGGCTCGCACGCAAAGTGACAATGCTACTCGCTCCCTTAAGCAGTACAGAGATGAGCTGAATCTGCAGCGAGTAGATCAGGTGAAGTGGGAGCCCTACCTGTT
The DNA here is from genome assembly GCA_036936925.1 of Cenchrus fungigraminus. Lineage (NCBI taxonomy): Eukaryota > Viridiplantae > Streptophyta > Magnoliopsida > Poales > Poaceae > Cenchrus > Cenchrus fungigraminus. The sequence goes on along the minus strand of CM072779.1, from coordinate 25,125,752 downwards.
TGTAGAATCCTCATCTGTACCCCCACTTTGTACAAGAGATGCGGACCTGTGGCTCACACAAGCTCCACTGATAAACTTCCCTATAGTTGAGATGTATTTGCCTGAGCGAGTGATGCGGCAGTTTGGCCTTCGACAGTGCGTTCCACCGCCTTTTCGACCTACGCTACAGACATTGCATCGTATTAGTCGACGTGGCAGAGAACGTGAAAACTGGGAAGAAACACACCATGAATATATCCAGGAATGGGAAGCCCGACGACAGCGCATATTTCGAGATACAGAGCAATATGATCCATCTTCTTATGAGGAGTACCTGAACTGGTACTCAGGAGCTACACGGCGGTACCTTGTCCCAGCAACCAGTGATGATGCTGAAGCAGGACCTTTGCCTCCACCTGGTGATTCCTTAGATCTTCAGAATCAAGCAAAGTCTCCGTTGATCCGCAAAGCGGTAAACTAAATTACCTTTTCAGTTCATAATATATAATTTTGTTGTAATTGACATGCAATTATTTGCAAGATTTGAATATAGTTTCTCCATTCCAATTACTATGCACATATCGATTCAATATTTAATTTCAAGTCTTCCCTAACTGCTGTAGGTTGATAAACTGGAAGGTATGGTTAAGAAGGCCAAGATAGCCATGACATCTACAGCTGATACGACCACCCAAGCCTTGGTTGCTGAGTTTCTGCATGGTTTTCAAGATGTATTGCAAGATCTTAGTGAGATTGATACTAGTCCACATGTTGACACAGCTGCCAGTCAACAGATGCCTGAAATTTTGCTTGAAGCAGAGCAAAACAACCAAGACCAAGAGCAGGAAGATGAAGAACTTAACACGGTGGAGCACGCTTCGTTGTCACTTGAGCCTATGGGTGAGGAAAACAACTTATCCGACAATGTGTTCACTGAACATTCACTGGGAGTGGAGGAAAACTGCGATCCAGACACTGAGAACTATGATACAGCCACTGCTGCAACTGAATTGGTACAGACCAGTGAGGATCTTCAGCAGGACGAACATCTAGAGGATCACCCTGTAATGGATCAAACTATATTTTTGGTGGAACCAAAATGTGAGGAAGATGATGGTTCAAACTTTGTGCTCCCATCGAGTCCTCAAGAACTGATATTGGAGGAACAGGACCACTCAGCTAATCCAGCCGAGGAACAGGGCGAATTTGGTGCTCAAGGTACTGGATCATGTACGGTGCAACAGAGCCTTGAAGTAGGAGAGGCTGAGAATCAGGAAATCCTTAACACAGCTGAGCATGACAGCATGATGGCGGAGCATACGGGTGAGGAAAACTACAACAACAGCAATGGTGTTTCTTCTTCCTTCCCAGCATCAAATACCGTTGTTGATCCCATCTCAATCGAGCAGTGACCATCTGTGCGTTACCTATGTAGAGTAGGGATTAGATGCAATTTATTTGCAGATTTAACATGAGAGGTTAGTTCGGTTGTTGCTGCTAGTACTGGGTTGATGCTGTGATTTGTTTTAGCTGTGGATGCCTGGTAATTTGAACGGCAATACATTTGAGTTCTTAGTGCCCGGTGTAGAATCTCATTCACTTATATGATGGTGAAATGTCCACCCTACTTTTGGATCGCTGATCATCTCATTTTTTTTAGATTGGACAAATGGTCAACTTTGCAACATAATTGCTGAAGTGGCTATGTTTTTTTTAATATAAAACATCAGTAACGTCAGACATGAAACAAGCCCACGATCCATGTGTTTGATGGCCCAGTCCAATATGAAACTAGAGTCTGAAGTCCAAGTCCAACTTTGACGATGAGCCAGCCGCCGAGCCGAGTGCTCCCTGGAGGACACGTGGCAAGCCGTGCCGCCCAGTCCGCCTATGAGGCTATGACTATGAGACTGCGTGCGCGCGCTACCGTTCCGGACTTCCCCGTCTGCTGCGGCACCACCGTTTCCTTCCTTCTTTTCCCGGTTCGCGACGCTTCGGCCCCCTGTCGTCTGTTTTGCGCACGCGCCTCTCGTCTCTAGAAAGAAGAGAGAAAAAGAAAAATCTCTCTCTCTCCGGAAACCTAGAGGACGAACAGATAAGCAGCTGGAGTCGAGCCCGCCGCGATCGTTCCTGGTCCAGCCGCCACCATGGATTTCATGAAGGTGCTCGATCAGACCGTCCGGGAGATGTAAGAGCCGCGATCGTTTTTTTTTTTCCTCCTTTTTGGTGAAGAGAAAATTCTCTCTTCTGATGAAGAGATTTTGGTTAAACAACGTTTTCATTTTTTCCCCCCTTTCCGTTTTATATATGAAGAAAGAGGGAGGTGAACCTCAAGGTGCTCAAGGTGCCGGAAATCGAGCAGAAGGTTGGGGTTTTTCTTCTCCGGATTCTGTCCTCGGGACTCAAATTCTGACACCCAGATGTCTCGTGGTGTATCCATGTTCTGGTCCTTTTTTTCTCTCTCGATTTGTTTGGGATGTGGTCATGAGGGTTTCTTGTTAACTGTGCAGGTTCTTGATGCCACAAGCGATGAGCCATGGGGCCCTCACGGTTCCGACTTGGCCGACATTGCCCGAGCCACCAAAAGATAGTGGGTGCCGAAGCTGAATTTTCACCCCTCACTTCACCAATTCTTTGAATTTTGTGTATGATTCTATTGCCATTTTGGCTGCAGTAGTGAATGTGCAATGATCATGAATGTGTTGTGGAAACGGCTAGGGGACACTGGTGCGAATTGGCGTCAAGTGTATAAGGTGATGATATGTTTTTTTTTCTAATGAAATGCTGATATGGAGATGCTTGTTGGTGAGTACGTTGTCTCAATTGTTTCTTCATAACCGGTTGTTTATCTCATTTTCAGGCATTGTCTGTGATCGAGTATCTTCTAGCTAATGGCACTGAACGAGCTGTCGATGACATCGTTGATAACAACTCACAAATTGCAGTATGTGACATAAGCTTGTGTTAATGGAAATTTCACTGCTTATGACACATCCTCATCTGATGTTTGTTTTTCTTTTTTCTGGGAAGAAATTTGTAAGTTTCGAGTATGTAGAGCCTAATGGAAAAGATGTTGGGCTCAATGTGCGAAAGAAGGCAGAAAATGTTCTAGCTATTGTGGATGACAGGGATAAGCTTCAACAAGTCAGGGAAAAGGCTGCTGCTACCAGGGATAAGTGAGTAACTCACGTCTGACTTACTGATGCAGCATAGTTCTTGCAGAATCTACGTCTTGATATGGATCATATGTGCAGGTACTTCGCTTTGTCATCAACTGGAGTGACATACAAGTCAAATGCAGCATCATTCGGAAGTGGCAGCTACTCATCTGGCAGTCGCTACGGGGTCACACAGAGTTCAAAGGGAGCTGACACATCCAGGGATAGCTACAGAGGCAAGGAATGGAGCTACAGCAGTAAAGAAATAATTCCAGATTTTAGAAGGACTAGCCAAATGGCAATAGGAAACACGAGTAGTACAACTAACTATAAATCAGGAAAGGGGGAAGGTCATCGCAGGAGGTACCTCTTTGATTACTAGCTGTATTGTTTTTTCTACTTCACCAATAAATTGAAGAGCATCAGAAATTCAGTATCCCCTCTCAAGTGATCATTTGTTTGATAGTTATCGTCATTGTGGTATGTTGTAGAAATCAAGATTCATCAACATCACACCTGAAATCATCATCAAATCTTCGATCCTCATCCACATCTGGGGGCACAGGTTCACAGAAAGTGGACAATGAAGATAACGACGACTTCAACCCACGAGGATCTTCCATATCTGGTATGTATTCCTCTGCAGTGTCCACAACATTCTGGTGTGGTTGTAGTATACTAGAATTAGTGCGGTTCCTTATTGTGGGTAATTGTTGACTTGTTGTTTTGCTATGTGTGTTCTGATGCTGGCATCATATTGCTTCTGGTTATCAGAATAGGGACATACGACGCAAAGAATTTTCTACAAATTCCATTGTAGTGGCCAGAAGAACCCGGCAGTAGATGCAGCAGAAGGAGAAGGTCGTGGCCTTCTCTGTTCGTGCGCTTAGATGAGAAACAGGGGAGATGAGGGAATAATTCTCTATTGCTTATCTCAATTGGTTACAATGCCTTTTGTATATAAAGGCTAACCCCTTTCCCCTCGTACAAGCACTCAACTAACTGTATCTATCTCAAACTCTAAGTTTATCTCTAATCCAAGCTAACAAACTTAACTAACTGAATCCTATCTTAACTGACTAAATCTCTATCTCCTGAGACGTCTGCTGCTTAGCCTTCTTCCTACGCCGGCTATATGTTTTGCCCCACATAACATCACTCCCCCCCTTGAGCAACAGCTCGTCCTCGAGCTGGAATTGAGGATAACGCTCCTTGAACTGATCCAGGTCTTCCCAAGATGCTGAGGAAGGGGGCAGGCCGTCCCATTGGACCAAAGCTTGACACACTCCCGCATCAGACAGGCGCAGACGCAGCACAGCAGTAGGCACAGGGACTATGGCACCATTGTGGACCTGTGGGAGAGTTGGAGGAGCTGTTGGCGGCGCGCCCACGTACTTCTTCAGAAGGCCTACGTGAAAGACATCATGAAGCCGAGCTCCAGGGGGCAGTGCCAAGCGGAAGGCCACTGGGTTAATTTCCTCCACAATCTGATAAGGTCCAAAGTAACGCTGCCGGAGTTTGCCCGAGGAAGAGGCTGCCAGTGATCCATGGGGACGATGATGTAAGCGCAACCAGACCCAATCCCCAACCGAAAAGGACACATCCCGATGACGACGGTCATACTGAAGCTTGGCAATCTGCTGTGCTTGTTCCAGGCGGAGACGAACATCCTGGAGGAACTGATCCCGCTCTGCTAAATTCTGGGCTACAGCCACCACACGGATTTCACTCGGAGTATAGGAACGGATCGACGGCGGGTCCCGGCCGTATACAACACGGAAAGGAGTCTCTTGCAGGGCTGTGTGGAACGCTGTGTTGTATGTGTATTCAGCCCAGGGAAGCCATCTGAGCCACTGTCGCGGGCGATCGCCGGTGAGGCACCTGAGATACATGCCGATGGCTTTGTTCACAGCTTCAGTCTATCCGTCTGTCTGCGGATGGAAGGCGGAGCTCATCAAAAGTGTGGATCCAGATGCTCGAAACAGGGCCTGCCAGAATGCCGAAGTGAACACCGGGTCCCTATCAGAGACAATAGACACCGGAATGCCATGGAGCCTCACAATCTCAGCAAAGAACACACGGGCCACGGATTCTGCTGTGTATGGGTGACTCAGAGCGATGAAATGCGCATATTTGGAGAACCGATCCACTACTGTGAGAATTACTGACTTCCCTGCGACCTTAGGCAGACCTTCGACAAAATCCAAACTGATGTCTTGCCAGACTGCTGAAGGTACTGGTAGAGGGCGCAAAAGGCCGCCTGGGCGAAGGAGCTCTGTCTTGTTGCGTTGGCAAACCACACAGGCACGCACAAAATCCTGGACAAGCCGCCGTGCTTCAGGAACATGGAAATCTCGGCGGAGGCGATGCAGAGTCCGTTGAACCCCTTCATGGTTGTCATCGTGTACAGCAGACAAGATCACCTGCAGCATTGGCGAGGATTTGGGGACAAACAGGCGCCGGTGGTACAGGACAAGGTCATCCACTATCTTCCAAGGGTCTGTCAAGTGACCACCGTTGATCTGTTGACGGATGCGCTGTAATTCCTCATCGTTGGCCGCTGCTCGCTGGAAATCCTCCAACAAATCAAATGATATCGAGGAGATGGCCTGAAGCTCCACATCTGGCATGTCGCGGCGAGAAAGAGCGTCTGCCACCACATTTGTGCGCCCCGGCTTATACTCAACAGTAAAATCAAAGCCAAGGAGCTTGCTTACCCAGTGGTGTTGCGGAATTGTGGCCAGGCGCTGATCAAGGATGTACTTCAGCGGCTGATGATCTGTCTTGACCACGAACGGACGACCCCAGAGATACGGCCTCCAATGGCGCACTGCCTGAGACAAGCCTATCAGTTCACGCTCATATGCTGCAAGGCCACGGTGGCGAGGAGGGAGTGCGCGGCTGAAGAAGGCGATGGCGCCATCCGTCTGGTGAAGCACTGCACCTATGCCGGAGCCGGACGCGTCGCACTCAACGATGAAGGGTGCGGAGAAGTCAGGAAGGGCGAGGACGGGCGCCGTCGTCAAGGCCTGTTTGAGTGCTGAGAACGCGTTGGCTGCTTCCGTCGACCAGTGGAAGGCATCCTTCTTGAGCAAACTAGTGAGGGGCGCTGCAATGGAGCCAAAATCCTTGATGAATCGACGATAATATCCCGCCAAGCCGAGGAATCCCCTGAGCGCGCGCACTGACCGCGGCTGTGGCCAATCTGTAACAGCCTGCACCTTGCTGTTGTCCATGGATACACCAGCCCCAGAGACGATGTGGCCCAAATATGCCACTGATGGTTCGCCAAAAGAACACTTCGATTGCTTTAAGAATAGCTGATGCTCACGCAATACTGAGAAAACCAGGCGGAGGTGATGTAGGTGTTCTGACCAGGAGCTGCTGAATACCAAGATGTCATCGAAAAACACCAGCACAAACTGGCGCAGGAAAGGGCGGAGCACGTCGTTCATCAGGGACTGGAACGTGGCTGGCGTGTTAGTGAGGCCGAAAGGCGTCACCAGGAACTCGTACAGGTCGTCATGAGTGCGGAACGCCGTCTTCTCCACATCCTCGGGGTGCATCCTCACTTGGTGATAACCGGAGCGGAGATCAAGTTTGGTGAAGAACTGGGCGCCGCGCAATTCATCCAGGAGCTCCTCGACGACAGGTATGGGGAACTTGTCCTTAATTGTACGATCATTGAGTGCCCGGAAGTCCACACACAGGCGCCATGTACCATCAGCCTTCTTGACCAGGAGCACCGGGGCGGAGAACGCCGAAGAGCTGCGTCGAATAAGCCCCTGCTGCTCCAGAGCGCGACACTGCCGCTCCAACTCATCCTTCTGCAGTTGGGGGTAGCGATAAGGCCGGGCGGCGACCGGAGCTGTGCCAGGGAGGAGGTGAATCCTGTGGTCCCTGGATCGTTGAGGGGGAAGGCCGGCGGGGGTGGCGAACACATCTGCAAATTCTGCCAGGAGGAGTTCCAGGAGCTCTCGTGCGTCATCCAACGAGGTAGCGCGCAGCTGCGGTCCCCCCGGACCAGGAACGCCGAGCCAGCGAACCCGATGGCCATGTCGCCAGAAGGACATTGTATGACGGCCGAAATCCCAGAGTATCGGCCCCAATGTCGCCAGCCAATCCGTGCCCAGTACCATGTTGTAGCCGCCGAGAGGGAGCACATAGAAGTCCATGACGAATTGCTCAGAGCCGATGATGAAGTTGGCACCGCGGAAGACACCAGATGCAGGCACCTTGTCTCCATTGGCGACGGTGACGGCGATGTCGGTGCGGGGGATGAAGCAGAGGCCGCAGCTGGCCGCCGTCGGTGCGGACACGAAATTGTGCGTCGAGCCAGAGTCCAGAAGGGCCGTCACCGAGACGCCTCCAAAACGCACGGCCACCTGCATGGTGTCGCGGGTGCGGACGTCGGAGATGGCAATCAGGGAGATGCGTGGTTGGTCTGTGCTGTCGTCGGGTAGATCCTCTTCATCGTCCTCGCACATCTCCAGATGGAATAGCTTGGCGCAGACGCGGTTGTGGCCCCGGACGTACCGCTCGTCGCAGTTGAAGCACTGCCCGTTGCGGCGGCGCTCGTCGACTTCGGCTGGAGACAGGCGGCGAACGGTGCGGCCCGCGACGGTGACTGTCCCCGGAGTTGCAGTGGCCACCGGGCGTGCAGGAGCGGGCGGCGGGGTTGACGAAGAGCTCGGCGCAGGGAGAGCCAGGACCGGCTGCGGCGCCGGGAGCAGGCCGCGTGAGGCCGGCGGACGAGCGGGGCGGGCCTGGAGTGCCACGGCCTGCTCGCGGCGTTCAAAAGAACGGGCGAGACTCATCGCTGTTTCGAGCGATTGAGGGCCTTGAAGTTGCACGTCGATGGACAGGGGCTCCTGAAGACCGGCGGTGAAGAGCTGGATCTGCTGGGCTTCGGTCAACAGCCCGGCGCGTGAGGAGCGCCAAAAATCGGTCCTGATACTCCGCCACCGTGCCGGTGCGGCGGCAGGCGACGAGTTCGCCCAGCGGATTTCCCCGGAGCGACGGCCCGAATCGCAGGTCCAGCAGCTCGCTGAAGCGGCACCACCTCGGAGTGCCTTCGTCGCGCTCCAGCCGCATATACCACTACTGCGTTGCGCCTTGCAGATGGAAAGCTGCGAGCCAGACCTTCTCCTCCTCCAGGGTGCGCTGGCCCCTGAAGTAATGCTCGCAGCGGTTGAGGAAGGGCAGGGGATCTCCGCCGCCGTCGAAGGTTGGGAAATCCAATTTGTGGAAGCGCGTGCTGCCCACTGGGCCCTCCTTGCGGAGTTTGAGCACCTCCGGCGCGCGGGCGTGGAGGATCTCTTGCTGGCCGGCCTCGAGACGGGACAGCCGCTCGCCGACGGCGTCGAGGACCTCCATCTTCTTCAACAGGGCAACCATCAGCTTGCGGTACTCTTCTTCCTCTTCCTTGGCGCCGCTGGTGCCGAGCACCTTCTTGCCGTTGGTGTCGTCGCCCATGATGCCGAGGATCGATTGGTCTCTGGATACCAATGTAGTGGCCGGAAGAACCCGGCAGTAGATGCAGCAGAAGGAGAAGGTCGTGGCCGCGCTTAGATGAGAAACAGGGGAGATGAGGGAATAATTCTCTATTGCTTATCTCAATTGGTTACAATGCCTTTTGTATATAAAGGCTAACCCCTTTCCCCTCGTACAAGCACTCAACTAACTGTATCTATCTCAAACTCTAAGTTTATCTCTAATCCAAGCTAACAAACTTAACTAACTGAATCCTATCTTAACTGACTAAATCTCTATCTCCTGAGACGTCTGCTGCTTAGCCTTCTTCCTACGCCGGCTATAAGTTTTGCCCCACATAACATCCATTTTATTCTTGTTGAACATTTTACTTATTTCCCTTTGAAATGAATCAGGAACAACTAATGCAAGCTATAATCACGTGGATCTGTTTGGACAAAGTTTAATGGATGACCTTGTCGACACAACTGCATCCACTTCAAGTACAGTGCCAAATGCTGGAGCAGCTTCTTTGCCAGAAGTTGATTTATTTGCCAATACAGATTTCCAGTCTGCTAATGCTCCATTACAATCAACAGCTGGTTCTCACGCTCAGGTTTACCCTGTCCTAGTGATTCACTTCACTTTGTCTCTTATGGTTATTTATGATTTATCATACATAAATATGATACAACATCTGCTCATGGCAAAAGAATATTATAGTTCAGAAGGATAGTACTTTATGAGGACAGTGGCACATCAATGGATTCCACAACATTGCATTGGAAAATGAGGAATCTATCCTAATTTCTATGATTACATTTTTGACACTTGCATACTTGATTAACTAAACACTTGGTCCAATTACAATTCCATTACTTCTCACATTATCATCAATTTCCTTACTCATTGCTTCTTTCCAAATGTCATCGCAGGACAATATTGATCTATTTTCGAGCAGATCATCATTTTCTGGTTTTGATTCAGCTACGGAGTTCTCAGTACGTGATACCCCTAATAAATCCTTAGAACTTAATCTGCCTTCCCTTACACAGTCTTCTGCTTCTGCTTCTGATCCGTTCCAACCATCCTTCGTGGCATCATTCCCTTCGGACACTGAGTTCTCAGTGCATGACACGCCAAGTAAATCCAAAAACCGCACACATCATCATTCCAGCGCTGCAGATTTTGTTCCTTTCGCTGCAATTCCAGTGAAGGCTCTTGATGGATCTGACTCCTTCGATGCATTATTTTCAAATACGGATTCAGGTCAAACAAAAATGGAAGGTGTCAAAAGTTGTGATCATAGTCCTTTAGAGGAGCTTAATTTTGGTGCTTTCACTTCACACACAGAACCGCTTAGAGCAAGTGCCACCAAACCCATGAGCAAGTCCCCCACAAAGCTGGAGCCTGCCTCTATGTCCGAATCAAAACCAGATATGAAGAAAGGGGCTTTCCAGGTCAAATCTGGCATATGGGCTGATTCTTTGAGTCGTGGGCTAATTGATTTGAATATAACTACCTGTAAGTATCTTTACATTGTTGTTTGATCTTTTTTTGTGCATGCTCCACTTTCCTGGTAGACATTTCACTAGCTGTACCAGATATATGATGAGTTCCAGTCTCAGTTCTGCACATGCAAACTTACAAGTTCCCTATTAGCAAGAATGAAATTTGCCACACACACTTCAAGTCTGTAATATTTTTTTTGTGTGTTTTTAATACATATAATAAAAAGATGCCTGATAGAATTATGCACCATCTGGGAAAACAACAGCACGCTGGGAAAACATACGACTGCAGGAGAAAGGAGTTCACAAGTTTATTAGTGTTTCTTATAGCTTATGAGTGTTTAACCATTATATGCAGCAAAGGAGGTCGATCTTTCAGATGTCAGAGTTGTTGGGCGATTGAGCAACGGTTCTGAGGATAAAGGCCCAGCCGTTCCATGGTTCACGGGGTCGGGGGCAAAAATGAGCACCGGATCAGGTCTGCAAGGCAGGTCTGGTTTTCCATTGTCCACAGGATCCACTGGTGGAAGCAGTAATGTCCAGCAGCAGCACTTTGGAAGCTTCAGATGATCCATGGTTCTTGAAGAGTTGCAATATCTGACTTCCTGGATCATCTATGCAGTATTGCTCCTAAATCCTAACAGGCAGTTCAGGTGTTTCGCAAAATAGCTGTCATCGTCGCCCTTTATGTGTTATACTCGGTACTTCTGGATCTATTAGTTCATCCAAAGTAAATTTGTATGTGCTCGCTGTGAATAAAGCCTTTTAGATTTTTTTTTTATGGAAGGCCTCTTTTGTTTTGGTATCTCAGTTCTCAATAATGCAAGCAGGAATCCTGTATTTTTGCCTCATCTATTGTACAGTGTACACACGGGATTAGTTAAAGTTCAACATTATTAGGGATAATGCATGATATATGAATTGTAATGAAAAATCATAAATGCCTTACGCCAGTCTGAGTATTGGACTATTGGTATTTCGCACTGGCTACTGATGAAAATGATGGCATTTTAATTTTAAGGTAATATCTAGAGTGATAATTTGTGGAATCTCGACATTTATTTTTTCCACATTAGGATTCAGATGGCTACATATCGGCTAAACCTACCTCTTTCATTTCAGATCATTTCTAGAAAGTTTTTTGCGGACGAAAAGTGTGTGTTTTTTTTTTTTTTTTGCTTCCGAGAGGACACAAAACCGTTATCATACGACACATTTTGGTGAAATTTTGGTGAAATTGGTGAAATATTTTGCCTTAGGTTGCTTGCACAGAGAAGAAATATGTTAATTCTCAAAAAAAAAAAGAGAAGAAATATGTAAAATTTTGGTAAAATAGGTGAATTTTTTGGAATCTTGGTGAACTAATCGGAGCCTAAACAAGCACGAAAGTTATCTTCGTAACTTCGAGATGTTGACAAATTATTACATGAAAAGGCCAATCAAATGAATCCAAGCTCCTGCTGCATCACAACAATCGCGCATATTTTTTATTTACAAAATTACAAGTGTGCCGCGCCCGCGAGAGCGTGTGTGCACGGCAAAAACTAGCACACCACTTCGATCAAGATCACTTCCAGAACCTCTTCCGCCTCTCCTTGTCCTTGTGTTCCGCGCCCTCTTCGCCCGGCTTGCGTCTCTCCGGAGAGGCCGCGTCCGCGCCTCCGGACTTGTTCACCTTCTTGTCCCGCGAGAAGGACCGGAACGCGAGCAGCCTCGACTTGGAGTTGGAGGCGGCCGCGTCCCGCTTCACGCTCGCGCCCGCCGCTTGCCTCGGCTTCTGCCCGCCGTGCAGCGGGCTTCCTCCGCGGCTGTCGGCGCTCTGCGTGTCGGAAGAACCCTCCGAGTCGTGCGCCGGCGGCGGTGGTGTCGTGCAGCCTGTGGGTCCGGGCATCATCACGGTGTTGACGTCCGGTTCCGTCTCGCTCTCGCCCGCCTGCGCCCAACTACGCTCTCCGGTGTGCGGCGCCGGCGCCGCGTCGCGCTCTGGCGTCGCCGCGGGACCCGAGGCGTTTGCTCCGGGCGTGGGCTTCTTCTCTGCCTGGGTTATGGTTGCACCTGCACCGTCGGCTGCCTGCGCCATTTCTGCTTCTTGGTTTTGCTTCTCCGGCTGATCGGCCGCGGCTGCACAGGTGTCGTCGTCGTCCGCATTGTCCGAGTCAGGTGCCCTCGCGTCGTCGACGTCCGGTGCCGCAGATGGTGGCGCAGGAGCTGCGTTCGTCGGCTGTGTCGATGCCGGAGGTGGCGCATCGACGCCGACGGCGTTGGCGCCTAAGCAAAAACGTAGGAACATCAGGGCAGGGAAGGAAGATGGGAAGCCTGCTGATCAAGCGCAACCACCTACGTGCTGAGCATTTCGGACGAAATTAAGAAACAACGCGATTCCCCTTCCCTCCCTCCCTGATCATGGTTCATGGACGATCGTTTGATTTGGGCCACTACCTTGCTCCGGGCGAACCGAAGCGGCAGTCCAGCACATATGACGAACACACGGCCATCAAACAGGTAGCTTGCAAATTGCACAGCTCTACATGTTTTCTGATGCAATGCAAGTACACAAAACATAGAGCTTTTTATTACGTGAATGAACTCTACCGAGAACGTGTTCGGGAACTTCGAGTGCACCCCGTTCCGTGGAACCGGAACGATGCCATTGAAAGCAAAACTCACTGAATTCGCAGTTTTGGCCTATTGGCCTCAGCCAAATTGCACTAGGTACTGTACACAACTATGAAACCGTCAAAAATCATACTACTTCTCACCATTTGCCAACACCGATGCAGGTTGCTTCTTCACGTTCTCTCCGTTCCTCCTGCTGTTCGCCGCCTTATCAGCTTCTCTGGCCGCGTCGATGTCCTTCTGGCTCAGGAAGCTCGGCTGGTTGGTTGAAGACAGCAGCCTCGCCCACATCCTGTCGGTTATCCTCACCTTGTTCCTCGTCGATGTCACCCTCTGTTGTCAGGATAAATTTCGAAGTCATGTTAAGTGCAAAGGTAAGGAGGGAATAATTTTTGTGGTTGTCCCCAGTGTGCTCCTTTTATGAAGCACAAGGCTTGTTTAGAACTGAGTTGAATTCATTTCTTTTTGGGGGTGCAGCAAGCAAGTGTGTGTCAAGCAAGTGAAATGTTTGGCATCTTAGCATTATCTACCATGACAGATATCTCTGCCACAAAGAAACTAAATAAGAAATTGATCGGCCTAGAGGAAATACTAGAGGCCCTGAACCTGGCTTATGTCCTAAAACTTGCATTCAACTGGCAGGAAGGGGCATACTAATACCATCCCTGTTTCCGAAAGGATATATCATAAGTTATACTCACATGAAATGGTATGTACGCATGCCTGCCATTGACCATTCCGACTGTAAAGCTGTATCCTGCCATTGCACCATGAATGGCACTATGTGCTAGCAGTGTGCAATAGACGTTGTCTGATGCATTGCTTGGAATAGCACGGATCATGTAAGTTGGATCTGCATTAGAAAGGAACAAAATGTTCTTGTCATATTCCTTGACACGCTGTGAGGATGAACCAAGGCCGTGTTTAAGAAGTGAACATGAGACAATTACCTATGTATTTAATAGTCATTTCCATCTTCTTGTTCTTGCAATAATCCTGCAAAGAAAAAATGCAACATTAAATTATTGCTCAGAGAAACCTTCGAGCAACACCATGCAAACACTGATCAGTAAGATACCTAAACGAACAACAAGAAACATGAAGGTTCCACTGATAATAGATACCACATAGCAAACATGGCTCCTGATTATGAGGTTGCGAACTTCTGAGCTATACATATCCTTGTAGGCTTTACATATACTTACATGGGCGATGCATAAAAGTATAAAGTGTATATATTCATAATATGCCATCCAACTACTAAAGGCATGGAATATTTAAGTAATTTAACTACAGATCATATGCTGATGCATATGCATCTTGTTGAGTAACAATGCTCCGAACCTCCACCTAGGCTTGTACATGTTATTTAACTGGATACTATCACAAGAAAGCATAGACTTTGCAAACGAAGGAATATAACAGAATACAAATTCACACTATTTTTTTGGCCAATTTTTCCCTTGGATGTTAAAACATATCCTGAATATTATTATTCAAACCCAAGAGAATCCGTCGCAAACCTATCCGGGTATCATTAGAAAGATGGGCACAAAGTGCATGCCAAACTGGCATTTCAGGCAATGATAGTTATAAAAGGTGGAATCAAAATGGATTAAAGTGATGAAAAATGACTAACAGAAATGTACCTTAATCTTATGAGTCAACCAGAGACCAACGTCAAGAAGCAGCTTATTTCCAGATGCATCTTGCTGATCTGCAGCAGGTATACTTTGAGCAATAAGATCCTGTCCTGCTCCCTCAGCCACCACAATAACCATGTGGTTGTTCTCCTTCAATCTCCTATCTATATACTCAAACAGTCCACCCTCCCCTTCCAAATAAAAAGGTGACTCAGGAATCAAGCAGCAGTCCTACATAAGATGGACATGAATAATTAGTTCTGTCTACAAAAAAAGAAGATAAATGATGTATCAGCATATTATATGTCACATTTACATCCAAATAGAATTCAAATGGACAACAGGGCAAAATTCGTAAAACAGGACACTACTAACTTTGCAATCTTTCAATGGTATGGATCTAATTTTTCCCTAAAATAAATTACAGAATGATTGGAATAGTTTAGGTAGTAGAAGCCATTAACTCACCACATCTCTGCTTGCAAGAGTAGCATACATGGCAATAAACCCTGCATCACCGAGGAAGTATCACAGTAAGGACAGCACAATGAAATAGTGGAAGAAAACACGAATCCATTTTGCTGTGACAAGGGGTGAACATTCAGTTCATAGGTGGGGAAACTAACCACTATAGCGACCCATGAGTTTCACTAACCCAATCCCATTTTCAGCACTTGAAGCTTCCACATGAGCAGCATTAATGGCACGTTGTGCCTCCTCTACAGCAGTATCAAAACCAAATGACTTGTCTATAACCTAACAATAGATGTACACAAACAATGAGCATGATCCAGGTCTCCGCATTACAATCATTCAAATAAAGACATTTGCATCAAAAGCTTCTTAGCAAGCACAAAAAAATTACCGCTATATCATTATCAATTGTCTTGGGAATACCAGCAACAGCTACTTGTAGACCACGCCTCCGAATTTCCTACAGCAATTTTAAAAATAGAACATAATAAGAAAAAATAACTCATATGCACTTAAACTGATGGTACAAAAGTTCTATGCAAAAATGAAACAGTTTAACTATATATGAAGTTTCGAACCTCGCATGACAGATATACTCATGACAGTGATTACCTTGTATATCTCATATGCACCCTTCTGTGTACCATCCCCTCCGATAATGTACACCTAGATGTGGTACAAAAGGATATTTACACAATCTCCAAAATAAGGAGGATTATACGAAGAGCACTAATCAGCAACAGCGAACCTGATTAATTCCACGATCTTGAATGTTGTCAACGATCTTTTTGGTATCATGACCACCACGTGATGTTCCAAGAACTGTACCACCTCTTTTGTGGATATCATTCACACTCTTTGGTATCATTGGAAGATAATTGCTAGAATAGAAACCCTTGTATCCATTCTGGAAAATTGCTTACAGCATGTTACATGATAGCAGAAAAGTTTCATGCATAGACTACAAATAACAACTAAAAATTTATCTCCGATCCACTGCAATCAGGATGTGTACATTATCATGGCAACCACTAGCTGGCAAAAAGTTTGTAACAGTTAGAAAATGTGAAAAAAACAATTGTGCACCTGCAACTATTTCAGTACAATGCAATTTAAAAGAATTATTTACTGAGTTTGAATTTGCAAAATTCCTATTGATTTATTGCAAGAGTCCAACAGGCCAAATATCAAGACTTCCCACAAAGACTGAAAGAAATGACAAGTTGAAAACTGTGTGGAAGGAATAGTGACATGTTGTATCATCCATAATCGAAATAGGTAGTCCGGAATGACTCAAACCTGTATTCCGAAGATATCGTTAACATTGTACATGTGGGACAAACCACACACCAACTCTCTGATGACAGTATTGAGCCCAGGGCAAAGGCCTCCACAGGTTACAATGCAAGCTTTCACTTCTTCTGACTCGAAATACACCTGAGGTTTGAATATTATGTTAGATTGTATGTAAATAATGCATTGCTAGCAAAAAAGTATAGGTACATCTGCATAGAAGATATCATACTCTCTGACGAGGTCCAGCACGACGGAAGTGGACTCCTCGTGGACTGTTCTTATGAACAACCACCTGTGATAACATAAAGAACAAGTCATTTCTCCCATCACCACTCAAACAAACACGGACACATGGAACAATCAAATCCAATATTATGTTACCTTTTCAGGTACTGTATCATCTGCATTGACAAAGTACTGCCTGGTGAATGTGTGAACAGAAAATTCAGCATAACACGTTGCGCAACGAACAAGATAAGATGTTATCGGAAAGAAATAGAAAAGTCAAATAGAAAGAAAATCCTCACTTGACAGTTGAGTAAGCTGGATGATCTTGCAAAGGATTAGGAAAAGTCTGCCAGGAAATTCAAACAGGGAAACTATTAGCTTAATGCTTGCGATGTCACCATGAAAACGAGGTCATTTTAACTTGAAATTTAAAAAAGAAATGTCCTAAACGAACGCATAGATGATTTATAACAGCAGGGGCTGGATATCAACTAATACAAGTAATTCCTTCCAGGAGCATGTAAACAGGAAATCATACAAACGTCACCTACACGAAAGGGGCACATGAGATGAGACCCACACGAAAGCTTCAATTCCGATAGGAGTCGACAAGTAATATTGCATTCCTACTAGATCACATCCAGGCATCCAGCTAATGAGCTATCCGCACGCTGGCAAGAGTCCCAAAAGGGTCACATCATACAAGTATCCGAAAATGCAGCTCGCGATATTTCTAAATGAAACCGCCGGGTAACAAACAAAAACTTCACCTAATAACTTTTGAAAGGGCACCAAAGCTAAAAGCTCAAAGGCTTAATCGAGAGATCCTCGAGCCCAAAACGATCCCATCACACGCATCGTTGCGATTCACGGTAGCAATTTTCACCCAGTCAGAGCAGATCAGGCAACGGAGCAAGCAGAGAGCACTGGAGGGGGGCGTTGAGGCGCTCACGGGGAGGTCGGGTAGGTAGTCGGTGAGGTGCGGGACGTCGTCGAGCACGTATCCGTAGTCGCCCTCCTCGACCTTGACGAAGGCGGCGTCGTCGTCGTGGAGGTCCAGGGCCGAGGCGTTGCGGAGCGCGCGGAGGTTCGGGTACGAGTCGCGGGAGATCCGGACGCACGTCGCCGAGAACGGCAGCGCCGCCTTCCCGGGCGCGGGCTCCTGGTACGGGCGCTGCGCCGGGGAGTCGTGGTCCGCCTCCACCGCCACGCCCAGCCCGGCCTCCGCCGCCGCCTCTTCCTCCTCCTTGGGCAGGATGATGTGGGACGACGCCATTGGAGCACTCCCCGCGACTCCCTAGAAGCTTTTCTGATCGAGCTCCCCCTGCTGAGGCTACGGGTGTGCGTGGGTCTCCCGCTGGGGTTAAAAAAATGGTTTCGTCTCACCGGAAAGCCGACGGGAAAAGAA
This sequence comes from Cenchrus fungigraminus, assembly GCA_036936925.1. Taxonomy (NCBI): domain Eukaryota; kingdom Viridiplantae; phylum Streptophyta; class Magnoliopsida; order Poales; family Poaceae; genus Cenchrus; species Cenchrus fungigraminus. The sequence continues at coordinate 25,107,967 of CM072779.1, read as the reverse complement.
GCGCGGGTTTTAATAGTCGGCGAGGGGCGAAGAAGAGGAGCGAAGCGTGGAGAAGGGTCCGGAGCTCTGGTGGGAAGGGTGGTTTCTGCTGGCACGATGGCGGGGGATGACGGTGACGCCGCTGGTGTTGCTGATGATAGATGGCTGATGGCTGTGTTTGGTTGGAAGTGTCAAAAAATATTCATCTACTTTGACCATTAATTACGAGTATTTAAAAAGTCAATTTACAAATTTACCTTCACAACCTCTAATCAAATCACGAGACGAATCTAACGAGGTCTTTAACCGCACGATTAGATGATGATTACTGTAGCATTACTGTAGTAAATCATCGATTACTTATGCTCATTAGATTCGTCACGAAAAGTTGTACTCATCTGTAAAAAGGTTTTGCAAATAAACTTCATTTAGTGTTTCATGTATTAAAGATTCCTTTGGATAATTTTTTGTCCGGTACCAACCAAGTACGGCCGATGGCATTGCAGCACAGGCTGCACAGCCGCACAGGTGGTGATGGCGATTGTTTCTGTTAATTCCTTCTTGCGAGGATTGTTTGTGCTTGACTTCATGACTTGTCTTGGATTTTTGCCTATGAATAGATAAAGAACTACAAATTAAAAAAGAGAAAGCAACACCATATTCTTGTTTCCCTAAGGATTTTTTTTACCAACCGGATATTCGGCAACTTCGAAACACGATGATAAAATAAGATGAGTATTAAGATAAGTATTACAAATACTCATCCGAGTAGACGATTGATAACATAATAATATCTAAAACTTTTTATAGATTGGTGATAGCGTAAGCTCATCGGATTAGATGATTCCTTATGAATGTATAGTTTTATACAGAGGCGGAGCTGCAGCCCAGGCCTCCCAGGCCTCGGCCTTAGTCATCGGCCCGTTTTCTCCACACTGTAGCGCACTATTGAATGTACTGTAGAGCAAAATACAGACCATTTTCCACACTGTAGCTCTAGTTGGCCCTAGTTATCGGCCCAGCCCAGCTCCGCCACTGGTTTTATAATATACGACTTTCCCTATTTAACGTATTATAACTTTTAGAATTGATATTAAAATTGTTTTCAGATAGTATCTAAGGTATTTCTTTCTTTTTAAAAAAGAGTATTCATATCTTCGATCGGATAGTATGCTTTCTTTTCTTTTCTTTTTTTAAATGTATCCCAAGTGGCAGTACATTGAACTGAGCTCTGAAGTGATAGGATCATAGGACCTACTAGGACACTGGCACATGTAAACAAGGAGCCCAGCACCAAAGCTCTCACCCTCGCATCGGTTGGTACACTTGTATACGCTGCCGACTGGACAGGCGGCGCTGGAGTTCACGAGCGGGCGCGTGCATTGGGCGGTTGGCAGGCTCTCGCGCATCTCGGCACATGACCTGATGACACCACGCTCGCTCCCCTTCTGCTTTTCCGAAAGCTTTCCGGCTGTAGTACGTACGTGAACTCTTTTTATATATATAGAAATGTAGTGCGTGATTTCGAAATGGACGGTGCGCGCACTGCACTGTACGTGCACAAGTACGTCGCTGCCGGGAGCTACTCCGTACACAGAGCAAAACAGTAAACAGATTCAGGCGCGCACTTTTTGCACGGACATTTGGACAAGTCCGTTCCCGGTAGCCACAAGGCCAAACGTGTTCCTGATCCACTACCCCACGTCTTTGTAGCCAACGGAGGAAGAAGTCCATTTCACGCACTCACGTAAACGCAAGGATTCGTATGCACGGTTTCTGGAATATGGAATTTGAGGTGGAAGGAGACGTGCTCGGCATCCTTTCAGCTTCAGGAACATGGTAATGAGAGCGACACGGGCATCCTTCTGGACCATCGCAATGAGAGCGTTCTAACTTCTAACTGTGCGTCTGTGCTGTCACCGAAACCATATACACCCAAAGTATCGTCGCCCATAGATAGATAACTGCAGAACGCGCCTACCCTGGTTTCGGCTCAAAACCCAAAAGGCAACATCCAGCAGCTGCATCCTCAGGCGAATCTAGCGTCACAATCGCTGCCACCTGTTTAGTTATCAACGGTCCGAAGACTCAGGACCTACCGTCGTCGTCATGCTCGATTGGACAATTGCTCATGCGAACAACTCCGGGAATCAGAATAACAATCGTACCTCATTTGCCTCCAACCATCTGTTATCAGGCCAATAAAACGTCAAAATGGCTCCAAAGTGCTACGGGTAACGTATTATAAATTCAGCGGAGGCAGCTTGTCTAAGTTCGTTCCTCGGGGGGAAAAAACTACAGCAACGAGAGCAGAGCTGTCGTGGTTTTTCCTTTTCCCCCTAATCTCTAGCATTAGCAGAGCAACAGAATGAGATGGCAGCCATCACCATCGCCGTGAGGCTACTATTTTGTCCAAGACAAGTTAGCGTAGACCAGAAGAGTAACCCATCTGCACCTTGCAAGTCATGAGGCACAGCTGATCAGCCATACAGGCTTCCTGATCACTTCGAGTGAAACTTCCAGCTGACTGACTCATACCTAGGCACATGAACAACTGCAAGGAAGACATTCAAGCAAATCACAACTCCACAACAATCTTTTCGAGAAAGAGGGAAGGGAGAAGAGCGATGTGGGTATTATTACAACGTACCATTGCCCATCGATGCCATTGTAAGGGGTGAAGAAATGATCTCCTCGGCGGTTGAAGAAATGTCATCCAAAGTGATCTCTTCAAGATATTTCAAGAAACTCTCAATAGGTTTGCTGCAATAGCAACAGAGACAAATCACGTTCACAACCATGGAAAGATACAGAAAGGAGAAGCAAACATGAACCCCGCCCGAACCATTGAGTCAATCAAGCAGCCCAGTCTCAATGTAGCTCAACTCAACTAGACTTGTCTTAAAACCCCAGGCCTAAGTCCACAAGAATAAGCATATCCAACCCAGTTTAGTCCCTACTGCCATGTGCCAACCCCGGACTAGGTTCACCATGCCTCTTCATCACACAGACATACATGTTGCTTTCTATTTAACTGTTCATGTACAGACTACAGCCCATGGACAAAGCTCAGTCCTGCACTGTTAAAGATGCAACTGAACCTGAACAACCAAGATAGTGCTCCAGATGAATTTCCATTTCAGCCAGGGCCTAATCCACACACCACAGGTTACCAAGCAAGCATGTTTTTTTCCCTGTGTTTTTTCTTTTGGATGGGAGCATGTTTGGGGTATTGTTTATAGGAATAGGCAATTTCCATAGCATTATTGCCAGGTTTGGACAATGGGGCTGATACAATTTTCCATATTGTAAACTACACTATTACATGGCTAGTGTGTGTGGAAGTTTAAGAATGGGATGCAATTAATCACTGATTAATCAATGCTTGTATAATTATACCTTTCCCCAAAAGTCAAAATCTGCCTACCAAGTTCCTCAAATGCTACAGCCTGCAATGAAGAAACAAAAGTGGTAATGCTTTCATACAAAACGAAAGATAAGTACAAAAGATCCAACTAGGGCCTAGCGGTTATGAATGCACACTCTTGACTCCAAGTTCATCAATACTGCAGACTTGGTCAGATGTTTAGCTCGATCAAGCTCTTCCTGTGTAACTAGGTAAAATTTAAAAATACAGCAATGAGAAAAATATCAATCAATAGATCCATCATAAATCTCAAGATGTCAAACAATAAAACCTTTTCCAGGAGTAGCAACTTCAAGGAGTTCTCCCACTACCAAATCCACAGCCTTTGACACAAAATCAGGGCTCTGATTAAATTGTTGCAAGTCACCAGGTTATGCCAGATTCAATTGTATAAATAAGTTCATAACGCACAAGAGACAACAATAAAAGGTACCATTTATCTGATAATACAATGATAAAAAAAAAGGGAAAAGTCCGATTTACAACCTTGAACTAGCACACAAGTCTGGTTTTCAACCTTAAACTACAAAACCAGACATAAAAGGCCATCCAACTACCAAAACCGTGCAAGTTTCAACCTTTGAGCGGTTTTGGAGGTGGTTTTCCATTTTGTGAAAATGTTCAAAAAAATGGTTTCATCTAAAAAATCATAACTAATTCATTTTAAATCAGAAAAATATGGAACTTATATCCAAAGTTTTATAAAAATGTCACCTATCTATTGGTGAACTATTTGGAGTCATCTGCATCTTATTATTCATATTCCTAGTATTTTTAGAAAAAGCAATAAAAACTAGAAACTTGAACATATAATATTTAAAAAAACTCCAAATAGTGCACCAATAGATAGGTGATATTTTTATAAAACTTTGGGTATTAGTTCCATGTTTTTCTGATTTAAAATGAATTAGTTATGATTTTTTAGATGAAACCATTTTTTTTAACATTTTCACAAAATGGAAAACCACCTCCAAAACCGCTCAAAGGTTGAAACTTGCACGGTTTTGATAGTTGGATGGCCTTTTATGTCTGGTTTTGTAGTTTAAGGTTGAAAACCAGACTTGTGTGCTAGTTCAAGGTTGTAAATCAGACTTTTCCCAAAAAAAAAAGAGCATGCTGAATCTCTTCAAGTGTGTAGACAATGTTGACATACTCTTTACATAACATCTTCCAAGCCAAGGTAGAGATAATTGGGAATGCCAGAGGGGGAAATGGTGGAATACAATTTTGGACAAAATACAGAGATGTGGGATGGTCACAAAAATCCACTTGTTTGACAAATATAGCGTAATTGAGATGTCTCCTCAGCATTTACACTCCTTAACAGAGAATCCAGTTGGATGGTATCTGACACAAGGTCACAATGCTGTTGGATGTATCCTGGGAAACTATTGGCCACCTCTCTACCATTCGTTATTGCAATCAATAACATGGAAAATTCCCATGCTGCTACGGTTTACTTCTGCCCTCTATAATGGCCAGAAAAGCCACTAGCTAGTAGCTACTGGCCTGCTAGAACTTACTCACATATTCACCTAGTCTTTCACATGCTTTCTTTGCTTAAGAGTTAAGACTCAATAAAGCTAGGTCAAAAATTGAACATGCTCACACATCAACTAAGTGCAAAGGTCAAATGTTACACAATAAACATATCGAAACTAAATACTGCAGGATATTTGAATATTATAAAGAGAGACGAGAAGTGTCAAGCACTATCTCCCTAGGTTTCATGAGAGCACAATATAAGAGGCTTACAGTGGTTGCTTGAATGACAAAAAGACCAGAATGATCATAGATGTTGTTCAACACGGAGAAGGACTCGATCTGTTGGTAGTTGTTTAGGATCCGAAGATCTGTGCATTAAACATTGTGTTTAAATACTAAAATAACTTCAAAATTCATTGTCTTGTTAACAAGGAATCCAAGGATGAAGAGCTGCAAAGATACATACATAGTCGGGAATAAATGCCATTCCCAAGATGGCCAGAAGAGAAACAACATCCTCCACCCATGAGCATCTGCCAAAAAAAAACCCCTCAGAACTTAACATCTAGTACAGGTGGGCCAACCACTTAAATGTCTCAAACATAGAGTGTCTCCAAGAAAAATAAAATCCAATATGGAGCTCCAAGACACCTGAATATTTGTCAACAGTACCTTAAGGGTTGTCGCAATGATAGCTGTTTTCTCTTCATAAAATCCACCTGGCACTTCAAAAGCGAGAGCTACATGTGTTTTCTGTTTCAAAAATAAGGTATGATGAGTACAGAAAAAAACCAAATGCATCATGTATAATCTATAAGCACCAGGTAGCAACAAGAACTCACTGCAGAGTCCGCTTGACAACGAAAATCTCCACCTACATAGACCGATTTTGGGTCTTCTGGAGGCTTCACACCAGGGAGGTCTGACAAGAGTGGCTCAGCAATTGATACTAACTCATCATGTTCAACTCCTGTTCCCACAAGGACCGTCCTTGGAGCAATATAGTTTTCCTGGATCCCTCAACATATGCAATGGTCAAAGCAAAACCTCCATAACAGTAATACTTTAAATGAAAAATTGGTGAGCCTTACATCAATGAATTTCTCGAGGATGCTACTGTCCAATCTATGTACGGCTGATACTGGAGCCACCAGAGGCTTTGCCAGTGCCCCAGAATAGCCAGCTGAATGGAGTTTCTCTAAAAGTAAGTGTTGGGGACTATGAGAAATTTCAGCTATGTCGGCTTGCATCTTCTGTAGCTGCAACAGCAACAAGACATCATTAACCCCCTGTCAAGGAAAGCATGAAGTGGTTTCCTTCGAATAACAAAATACCTGCTCTTTAACCTCCCAATCAAAAAATGCTGGGTTCCTTACGCTATCAATGAGCACTTCAACCATCTCAGGTACATAAGACTTGAATGCATTATAGGTATAGCACATTTGCTCATGAGAGGCTGACATACAAACATTCCCTCCAATGGCCTCTATTTCACGAACTAGCTGTAAATGACTCCTATTTGTGGTGCTCTTGAAGGCCATTAGATCCAACAGATGTGTTGCTCCAGACGACTCAGGTGTTTCATATATAGAACCACAGTTAATGAACAGTCCCACTGATGCAGCTGGGCTCTGCAGTAAAATCCTAACAGAAGTTACTTTCTCGCAGATGGAGGCAAAGACATATATGAATGAAACATCTAAAAGAACGCAGTGTTGTGCATGTAATACCGGTGATGTTTCTGATGCGATTTTGAAGCCGTTTGGAAGACTGGTGATTTTTGTCTTAGCTGGCTCTACATAGTCTGGAAGTGGTGGAGGAAGGGTAATGCCAGGGAGAGGCACATCAAGAGGAGGAATCTGGCTCGACTTCCACCCAAATAAAGCTCCTGAAGACTGCTTGGTTACACTTGTACTAGCAAACCTACTAGAACCATGTCTCTGCAAGTACATAAGCAAAAAAAAATGTCCACGTTATTGGTGAAAAATGAAACAAAGCAGATTTGTGTGTCGGCAGACACACCAGGTAACATCAGCCAAAAGCTATTGCAAATGCAGAACATCTTGCGTGTAAAAAATAAAAGAAACTCATGTGCACAATAATAGATTAATTGCTTCAAATGATGACCAAATTTACAGCAAAGGAGAAAAGAAAAAGGGTGGTGATTAACTTGTATCTCCTCTTTGAGCGTTAGAATACAGTGTATTAGTTACATGCAAACTACAGTTGCTTAAAACATTTGTGATAGTATAATACAACTTGTAAAAAAGTTGAAAATTGGCACCAGGAATACCATTGTAGAGCTGATTTCCAATTCGGTAACTGAGAGACCTCATCATCTAAACATTTCGTGCAACACTAACCAAGGAAATGCTCTAACACAACCTTAACGCCAAAGCATGGGAAAACATTATACACGAAACAAGCTGCCGCCATGCATCTAACATAACCTGAAGCATAACGGTAACGATGGAACCAAAATCACATCCCCTAAATGGCGTGCTGGGTGCCGGCTAAGGAGTAAATAAATGTTTGTGCGCACCAGCAGTGGTCTCTGAACCGAATTCGGTATGCAGTCACTGGGTATCGTAAGGCGACCAACATCCTCACGAATAAAGGATGCAACTTTCTTCTCCACTCGAGTGGCAAACGAACAACATCAAACACCCTTCTCTTGTCAGCTGAAACTCCTCGGGCGCTTAGCGGAACGCGGCAGAGCGCGAACGGCGCGAGGAGGAAGATGAACAGTAGTGATAATGGAGTTTTTTTGTGCTGGGCAAAATGCGTCAGCGTTTTCTGTATTGAGGATGCCTACTTATACACAATCTAACTTACAAGAGAAGAAAACGGAGTGGTGGAGCTATTCTCCAGGCACTCGCCATGCCCGCCACGATCTTGGCGTCGTGTGCCATCCCACACGGCGATCATGACGCTCTGGCCACCGCACACACGTTCTGGACGTTGTGGCTGTGCTCCTAGATACAGGGACGCGCCTGGGAGGAAACGATCCAAGCCAGGCACAAGCAAACTGAAAAAACGGAAAAAGAGCTAACAAACTAACTACCTAGGGACTCAGGATTACAAACGATCACATTTCACCCCCTAATCCTGAAGTTCCTTGCTGATCTTGACGACTCCTAGCTTAGAACGCAGCTCAACGAACTGAGTTCTTCCCAATGGCTTCGTCAGTATGTCAGCGATTTGTTCCTCAGTACGAACATGCTCAATCTCCAGCTTCCCGTTGCCAACACACTCCCGAATGAAATGGAAACGAACATCTATATGCTTACTTCGGTCGTGAAAGACAGGATTCTTACTCAGAGCGATGGCCGATTGGCTGTCCATCTTGAGGATGAAAGCTGTGCGCTGCTCGCTCTTCAACTCGGACAGGAGCTGCGCCAGCCATACACCTTGACATGCCGCCGTCGTCCCGGCGATGTACTCAGCTTCGCAGGATGAGAGGGCGACAACCTTTTGCTTCTGGGATTGCCAAGTGACGGGGCAGGACCCGTAGAAGAACAGCACACCCGTGGTGCTCTTCCTGGTGTCAACATCGCCGCCCATGTCAGCGTCGCTATATCCCAGGAGCTTGAGCTTATCTCCGCCACGCTTGTAATGGCAGCCGTAGTCGATCGTGCCCGCAACGTAGCGGAGGATGCGCTTGACGGTGTTGAGGTGCTCAGTGGTGGGACGCTCCATGAAGCGACTCACATATCCGACGGCGAAGGCAATGTCCGGCCGCGTGTGCACCAAGTACCTGAGACAGCCAACAAGGCCTCTGTACTCAGTTGTGTCCACCGGCAGAGCAGGACTGTTCTTGGACAGCTTCAGGCGGTGTTCCATTGGGGTGTGACACGGGTTGCATCCCTCCATGCCTGCACGCTCCAAGATCTTGCTTGCATACGCCGCCTGCTTCAATTTGATGCCGTTGGGTTCCTGCAACACCTCAATGCCCAGATAGAAACAGAGAAGACCCAAGTCACTCATCTGAAACTGGGCGCTCATCTGTTTTTTGAACTTGGCAATCTCTGGTGCGGCGTTCCCGGTGATGATGAGGTCGTCGACGTAGACGCCGACGAGCAGCCGTGAGCTTCCGTGACCCCGGGCGTAGACGGCGTGTTCTGACGTGCTGTGGGTGAAGCCGAGCGCCACCAGCGTGTCGTCGAGCTTCGCGTTCCAAGCGCGCGGTGCCTGACGAAGCCCGTAGAGCGCCTTGTCCAGGCGCAGCACCAAGTTCTCCTTGCCGGCGACGGCGAAGCCGGGTGGCTGACGAACGTAGACTTCCTCGTGCAGATCCCCGTTCAAGAACGCCGATTTGACGTCCATGTGGTGCACCGGCCACCCCTCCTGGGCAGCCAGAGCAAGCAACAGCCGCACGGACTCGATCCGTGCCACGGGCGCGAACACCTCCTCAAAATCCACCCCTGGCTGCTGGACGTAGCCTTTCGCCACGAGCCGGGCCTTGTGCTTGATCACCTTGCCAGTGGCATCCTTCTTCAATTTGTATACCCACTTGAGTCCTATGGGTCGATGCCCCGCCGGAAGGGGCACCAGCCGCCAGGTCTTGTTGCTTTCGATCGACTTCAGCTCTTCAGCCATGGCGAAACGCCACGGCTCGTGTTCCACCGCCTCTGCAAATGTGACGGGCTCTTCACCGATCTGGAGATGGAGTGCAGCGCCCTCACGTCGATCTGCATACACCGGAGGCGACGCGGGGCCGATGACGGTGTCGATGTGGCGGTACTTTGGCTGAAAGTCGTCATTGTCCGCGTCCAGGTACTCATCGGCGTTCGGTGGAGGCGACATGTACCCGGCTTGGGGAAGGGGCGTGCCCGTCGGTGCTGGAGTTGTCGGAGATGGTGTTCCAGGTGCGCCCGGTGCTAGAGCATGTGGAGCAGGGGCGCTCGAGTGCGCTGGAACATGCCCGTCGACGATGTGCTCGCTGTCGTCGTACGCAACGGTCAGCTCCGACGCCGTGGGTCCTTCCTCTTCAATCTTCCAGCTCCACGACTCCGGCTCGTTGAACACGACGTCTCTGGAGACGACGGCGCGCCGAGTCGCCGGATCGTAGAACCTCCATGCCTTGGCGCCTGGTTCGTAGCCGATGAAGACAGCCGGTGTGCCGCGATCCTCAAGCTTCTTCAGATTCGGCTTCGTCACCTTGAGAAAGGCGACGCAGCCAAATGTGCGCAGGTGGGCGACGTTGGGCTTCCATCCATGCCAGGCCTGGTACGGTGTCATGCCTTCCAGTGCCTTGGTGGGCGCGCGGTTGAGCAGGTAAACAGCGGTCGCCACCGCCTCGCCCCAGAACGTCACCGGCACGTTCCGGCTCTTCAGCAGGCTTCTCGCCATTGTCACCACCGACTGGTTCCTTCGCTCGACAACGCCGTTCTGCTGCGGTGTGTAGGGCGCTGTGTGTTGTCTCGTGACGTCCCGCTCGGCGCAGTAGCTCTCGAACTCGACGGAGGTGAACTCCCCGCCGTTGTCGGTGCGTAGGACGCGCAGCTTGCGGCCCGTCTCCACCTCCACTCGCGCCTGGAACTGCTTCACGGCGGCGAGTGCGTCGCTCTTGGCAGCCAGCATTGACACCCACATGTATCTGCTTCGATCATCAACAAGCAGAAGGAAGTACTTCTTACCCCCTGGAGTTGCAGGTGTGATTGGGCCACACAGATCACCGTGTACCAGGTCGTGGATGCCCTCTGCCCGTCGCTTCGCTTGGGATGGGAAAGGGAAACGCTTGAGCTTGGTGGTGACGCAGTCGCTGCAGAGTTGATGGGCGTGGTCGAAGCGCGGCAGCCCGTTCACCATCTCCTTCTGCTGGAGCTTGAGCAGAGCGTCGAAGTGCAGGTGGCCGTACCGCTCGTGCCACTGCCACGCACAGTCGGATGTGCGCGCGGCCAGGCAGAGCGGCCGCCCGAGCTTGACTCGCAGCAGGTAGAGCCGATCCGCCGTGCGACGAACCCTGATGATGAGGCGGTCGTGGTCGTCGCGTACACGCAGGACGCCGTCCTTCATCCGGACATCGCATCCGCCCTCCTCAAGCTGACCCAGGCTCACGATGTTGGAGGTCAGCTTGGGGATGAAGTACACCCCCGTGAGCGGGATGTGCTGGCCGGTCTTCCCCTCGAACAGGACGGTGCCAAACCCCTCGATTGGCACCCTCGAATCGTCGCCGAACCTGACGGACCCGCGAATCGATGTGTCGATGTCGATGAAGGCGTCGCGGCAGCCGGACATGTGGTTGGTGGCGCCGCTGTCGAGGTACCAGAGGGTATCGTCGCGCTCAGCCCCTCCATCGAGCTGCGCGAGGACCTTCGCTTCGACGATGTGCACAGGGCGCCTTGCCGGAGTCGCCGGAGAGGGAGCAGGTGCGGCATAGAGCGGTGGGGAAGACGCGAGGGGGACGAGCGTTGACCTGGCCATAAGCAGAGTGGGCTCGTTATCATCAGCTTCCTCTTGGGCCACGCGGGCCAGATGGGCCTCATCCCTGATCCGCGAACGGCACTCCTTGGCCCAATGGCCTTTCTTCCCGCAGTACTTGCACTTGTCCTTCTTCTTGGCCTGGCCCGAACCATCTCCTGGCCCAGCGCCCGGCCGTGTGCCGCTCGGTGCGCGCTCGCGCCCGCGCGTCGCGCCGACGCGTTTTTTCGCCGCGCTGCCGCCGGAGTGGGCGGAGCTGCTGGAGCTCCCATTGTCCCCGGCGTTCCCGCCGAGCTTGAGCTTCGCCATCCACTCCTCGTGGGTCAGGAGGAGCTTCCCCTGGTTGTCGACGACGAGAGCCTTGGTGCGGCGGCGCTGCTCGACAGCCCGCAGCCGCCCGGTGACTTCCTCGACTGAAACTGTGTTCAGGTCGAGAAACGTCTCCGTCGCCACAGCGATTGCCTCGAGGTGCTCGGGGACGACCTCCAACATCTTGCGCACGACGACGGCGTCGGGCACGTTGTCACCGAGAGTGCGGAGGTTGTTGGCGAGGCCAGTGATGCGCACAGAGAAGTCCTCTGCGGATTCCCCTTCATTCCAGGTGAGCGCGGCGAACTCCCGCCGGAGCTGCTGCACCCTGGACTCACGCACGCGTTCGATGCCGACTCGAATCGCCTTGATTGCTTCCCACGCCGCTCTCGCCGAGCGCTTTCCCCGGAGCGTGGGTAGCAGCTCTGACGGAACAGAGCGCAGGATGGCCGCCAGCGCGAGGCGATCGTCGCGGTACTCGATCTCCTCGTCGGGAAGAGGGTCGACGGCGTACCAGATCCCCGCGGCCTCCATGTTCACCTGCATCAACATCACCCACTCGTCGTAATTGGTGCGGGTGAGTGTCGGATATACGATCGTTGCGGTTGCCTCCTTGATCGTGCGCTTGACGATGATCCTCGGTCCGCCGCGGCCTCGGGTTGGCTCGGGCGACATCGACAAACGACGACGACGTGGTGGCGTGTGCGAGTGGCCGCCGTGCGGCTCGGATCGCCTAGACATGGCTCTGATGCCAAATGTCAGCTGAAACTCCTCGGGCGCTTAGCGGAACGCGGCAGAGCGCGGACGGCGCGAGGAGGAAGATGAACAGTAGTGACAATGGAGTTTTTTTGTGCTGGGCAAAATGCGTCAGCGTTTTCTGTATTGAGGATGCCTACTTATACACAATCTAACTTACAAGAGAAGAAAACGGAGTGGTGGAGCTATTCTCCAGGCACTCGCCATGCCCGCCACGATCTTGGCGTCGTGTGCCATCCCACACGGCGATCGTGACGCTCTGGCCACCGCACACACGTTCTGGACGTTGTGGCTGTGCTCCTAGATACAGGGACGCGCCTGGGAGGAAACGATCCAAGCCAGGCACAAGCAAACTGAAAAAACGGAAAAAGAGCTAACAAACTAACTACCTAGGGACTCAGGATTACAAACGATCACATCTCTCCCGTCCAGCCGCCCCCATCCACGGGTTCAAAGCTAGACGGATTGAACCACCAAACTAAAACACACGGATCGGCCTCACGCAGCATCCCTCCGTCGGGCGGCAACGCGACGGCAGTTTGCGGAATTGGGTCGTGGTCATGGCGGGGCGGGCGGTACCTTGAGAGAAGCGACGAGGTGGCTCCCGGTGAGGCGGTACATGGCTGCGGCGGCCCAATGCCTCGGAAGGCCGCGGGCGGTGATCGAGCGACGAACGCCCGGGCGGATTCAAGATTAGGGGAAGCCGCCGGGGAGTGAGGTGGCAGCGCCGCAGCAGGGGGGCAGCGCGCGAGGTCTTGTGCAGCGCACGTGTCGACTCGACTGTGACCCGAGGAGAGAAGAGAAGAAGGCCGAGCTTGGTTTTGGGCCTTTTGAGCCGTGGTCATTGGCCTTGGCCCACTTTAGCAGAATCATTTCTTTTTATTATCTTGGCAAGTTTTGGGCCATCTTTGCATGAGATAGAAGCTTTTTTAAAAAAATAACAATAAATAACATGAGATGAAGCTAGAAGGAAAATTGCACGTCCATATGACCACATCCGTTGACCCGAGGAGAGAAGAGAAGAAGGCCGAGCTTGGTTTTGGCCTTTTGAGCCGTGGTCATTGGCCTTGGCCCACTTATTAAGCAGAATCATTTCTTTTTATTATCTTGGCAAGTTTTGGGCCATCTTTGCATGAGATAGAAGCTTTTTTTTTTAAATAACAATAAATAACATGAGATGAAGCTAGAAGGAAAATTGCACGTCCATATGATCACATCCGTTACTTTCTGTAAATGTATTTTGAGGCTAGTGGCATGTGCTTTAGTTTATTCTTTTGCGATGGAATATGCTTTTTGTTTTATCCTTCTCTTTATTGAAAGCTATGCTTAGTTCATGACATTTATTTCCACAACTGGTTACTCTCGATGCTCGTGGATCACGTTTTATTTTATTTTATTAACAAGGATGGATCACGTTTGCTTGAGCGTTGGTCGAGCAAACTTACCCGTGTCCAATCGTTCTCGGTGGAGTACACGCGGGAGGGAGGGGAGGGGGCAAAGTTGCGGGATGGAGAATCGGACAGATAACGAGATGCGAATGCGATAATGGCTCGGAAACAGCGAGAGGAACAGATGCTTTGTGTTTTGCTGTAGTATATTCCAAAAGAAATACAATTGCAAGTGCCATTTCAATGTCACATACTGTACGTCCATATTTTGGAAAATGCCACCTCGAAACACGCGACGTTATGGCCATCGCCCTCAAATCCTCAATCCCTCATCTACTACCTGTCGTTAGAATTTTATATATATATACATATATTTTTAATCATTTTGCAAAATTATACGATCATCTCAAAATTTTGCAAAAATGACTACGGACCGCCGTGGCTCACGGCGTTTCCGCAGCCAAACGCCGTGGCGTTTTGACCTAACCGCCGTAGCGTACGGCGGTTAGGCCAAACGCCGTGGCTCACGGCGGTCTGGGACGGCGTTTGCCGGTGCACCGCGGCGGCAGGCAGGGGCATGCAAACGCCGTAGGCCACGGCGGTTGCAACCCTACCGCCGTGGCCCACGGCGGCATCTTTTTTTATTTTTTTTAATATTTAGAAGTCCAACACACACCTTTGCAATGGCATGAACGACACTCGAAAAACCCTAACAAAGCGCCTTACTTACTGATAACATGCCTTAGGGAATTTAGAAAATTGATTACAACAGTCTAATTAAACTAGTTGTAGGAGAACTGCCCGGAGAGCAAAGACCCGCCGGAGTCTTGAGACGACATGTAGTAGTACCCATGTGGGGTGGAGGTGGTGAACGTGGAGGGGAGTTGTTCTTCTTGTGGCATTCACAAGTGCAGGTCGAACATTTGCAGCATCTACTGTCTCCAGCGCTGGACGATCGATCAGGGGAAGCCAATGCCTCCGACAGCTCCCGCTTCAGGTTGAAGATGACGACGTCCTCGAGGTAGTCGATGTACTCTTGATAGGGGCGAATAGCTGGTGGATCCACCTATTGCGAGAAACCGCAGTTCTCTGCTTGGGTGGAGTACTGCAAAAGGCAAGAAAACGTTAGCAAACCAAAGAAAGATGATGAACATATTTGTGAATATTACTTACCCATGCATGTGGGCAGTGCCAGAAGCGACGACCGGAGTTGTTCCATCCCTCGTACACTTGCATCACGCAAAACTCACCGTGCGAACACCTAGGCCACAACACCGTTTGCTTCGGTGCGTAGCTTCTAACTTCACGCATCGATCTGAAGTCACTCTTGCCTTTCAATGGGAAATTGGCTACGAAATCAGAAGATTGCTGATGCCACAACATAGGACCGAAACCGTGCTCATCCCCACTCCAGGAAGTCATTGTTGAATGGTGCGAGAAGAAGGCAATGGAGTGAATGGTGCTACATATAGGCAGAAGAAGGAGCCTGGCTAGGTGGTGGGCCCTTTGATCTGTGGGAAGAGAAACGAGGCAGTGACTCAGAGAAAACACACCTTAGTACTAGGGCACTGGCGCATTGTGGGCTAGTCGATCCGTGGGAGGAGAACATGTCAGTGACTTGAAGGAAACACAACGACAACCGAAAACACATCTTGACTCTAACGAAACAAACGTAACGGAGAAAACACACTCTAATGCAGTTCGATTAAAGTTCTTAAGCATACAAACCGAGGACCTACATCACGATGTCACGAAATCCCGAATTATTTGTTACAGTTCGACTAATACTCTAGGTCTACTGAGTACAACGGGGGTATTTCCCCTTCCTGATGGCATCAGGTCCAGCTTCCTTGGCCCGGTGAGCCCTCTCCCTCTTCCTCTCTCTGTCGGCTTCACGGGCCTGGGCCGCTTCACGTTCTCTCATCTCCTGGCGAATGCGCATTTCCTTCTCCTCCTCTTTTTTTTCCTCTCTTTTTCCACTTAACCATGCGGAACCACCTCTCCCTTGCATCACAGCCCGCTTCCTCGACGTAGCTCTTGTCGAACTCTGACTGCTCGGTATCTAGCCACTGCATGAAATCACAAAGAGGAGGTGGAGTCTTTTTCCAAAGACATGTCAGCAAGTAATAAAACAAAAATGACAAATGAATAATCGAGAAATGTAGTAAGTCCTTACTTTGGCTCTAAGGTTGCGATCGAAAGGCTGGATCGAGTCGTGCGTATAGTTTGCGCACATGAAGAACCTCATCCCGTAGGCGTACCCAAGAACCTTGCACTTCACAAGTTTGCAGTTGTCACCGCAGAAGCACATAGGAGTGTTGGTCCCCTTTGGCACCTCGACCTTGTCCTTCCTCGCCGTGAGCAACTCCAAGTCCAACTCAGGACCTGAGGATGCCATTGCAAACCTGCAAAACATGATAAGAACAATTATTTGAATCATAGACAAAATTATAAATTACAATCATAGACAAAATTATACAAATGAATGAACATAATTAAGATGACACGAAATAGCAGTTCAATTATTCAAATACAATACCATGCATAAGTTCGTACAGGAAATATTAGTTCGAACATTACAAATTCCATAATTAGATGTCCTAACATTACAAGCAACTATGATCATCTGAATCCTGAACTGTTGCTACGCCCACGTCCACGTCCGCGTCCACGTCCACGTGCTGACGGGGGTTGGGATGGTCCTGAAGGTGCTGATGAGCCCACATTGCCAGTAGGTGGTGCGTTGCAAGCATAATTTGCAGTTGTGCACCTCTTGTACGTGTGACCCGTGTTGTGACACTTGTAGCATATCACTGCTGCAGGGCCAGCTTCAGCTTCATCCATATTGTTTATAATCCTCTTCTTCTTCCTTCTTCCAACACCTTGGCACATTTCAGGATCTGGATTTGGTATGTGCACAGCATTTTCTTTGGGGTTCTCAGTAAAAGTACCCTGCACGAGGTAGCTCTGGATTGTTTGGTTTCAAATGTTCCAAATAGTTTGCTTTTCGTAGTACCATGGTATGTACCTACGGTAGCTGAAATCTTTAAGTGCATAACATACGACAATCACCGGCCTGTTCGCTTGGCTGGTTGCTGGTGGCTGGTGCTGGTTTGTTCTGAGAGAAAAGTACTGCTGGCTGGTTGCTGCTGACTGGTTTTTTCTGAGAGAAAAGTACTGCTGGCTGGTGGCTGATAAGCCAGACGAACAGGGTTGTGGCTTCCGGCATGAACATCTGCTTATTTCGTTGCCAAGGTCACACACTTGTTGTGTCTTTTCACGCGCTGGGCCTAGACGCATTTTCCCTTTGCACTCAACCTCATATCTCCACATAATTTCATTTTCAGCAGACTGGTACAAAGGCTGCGCTGTGACCGAGTGCAGAAGTGCTTTTTTCTGCTTCGTGTCCAAATACTGAGTCATTCTGGTGCAGTATGTCATTTGAGTCTTCCTCACAACCTCATCTGCTGCTTTGCTCCTTTCGTAGAAATATTGCATTGTATGATACATGAAGAACTCAATGATGCCAACTAGAGGAAGAGATCTTGACCCACGAAGCACACAGTTGTATACCTCAGCAAAATTAGTGGTCTTTATCCCATGTCTTGCTCCGCTCTCGTCAAACATGAGACACCACTTCTCCTTAGGCTCATTCTGAATCCACTGGCTGAAGGTCTTCACAGCACGCCCTCTTCTGCGCCTAACTTGAGGGCCATCTAATCCCACATCCTCGAGAGAAATTGGCTCCTCTCCAGGTTCAGGATTCACTGGCCTCTTTGCTATCTCCTCTGATGCCTTCTTTGTCAGGTCATCTAATTTCTTCCAGATGGCATCAAATTTTTTCTGCTGAGTCTGCTCACACAACCGCTCGAACAATTTAGACAGCGCCTTGTTCTTGAACTGACTGTGGAAGTTTGATTTCATGTGTCTAGTGCACCATCTGCTCTTAACATCGGGTCACAATGGAACTTTGTATCGCTCTTGGCTGCCATCTTTCATATCATTCATTGCTTGCAAAATACCTTTGTGCCTATCGTGTATGACACACACATTCTGAACATCCTGCACCACCATGTTCTTCAACCTCTCAAGAAACCAGTATCAACTGTCACCATTCTCCCCCTCCACAAATGCAATGGCCAAAGAAAGCAATTGATTGTTACTATCAGCTGCCACAGCTGTCAGGATTGTTCCTTTGTATTTACCAGTGAGAAAAGTGCCATCTATGCAAATGACCGGTCGACACAGTTTGAAAGCCTCAATGCAGGCACCCAAAACCAAGAATGACCACTGAAGCACAAGCTTGTCTGGTTTCTCCTGACAAGGATAGTCCTTAATATCATAGTAGCTTTCAGGATTCATCTGAACTATTGTGTGCAGCAAGCTATGCAAATTGTGATAGGATGCTTCATAAGTACCCCACCTATGCTCCAATATCTTCTTCTTTGCTTGGTATGCCTTGATGTAACTGATGGTGTACCCGAATTTTTTCTGAATTGCACCGATAATGGCCTTCGGCTCATATGAAGTACATTTCACAATGGTAGGTTACATGTGGCTTGCAACAAAATCGGCTGAAATGTTTCGGTGCCTTGCATCAATCCGATCAAGAGTACAACTGTGAGGCACCACTTCTTTCACCTCTAAGTAATAATCCCACTTCCCCTTATATGCATACACTCGAAAAGAACAATCATCATTCTTGCAACGCACATCATATATCCTCGGAGAGCTTTTCACTACCCTGAACTCCCTATGCAGAGTCAAGGTGGACCACTGCTTGACTGCATCCTTCATATGTGCAGTAGTAGGGTACATGGCGCCTACTGTAACCTCATTCTCCGTGTACTCCCAGGGTACATCCTCACCACGATTAACAGTACACTGTGAGAAATCGTAGTTCTGCCAATCCCAGGGCACATGATCCTCAGACAGATCATCATCATCATCAGGATCATAATCATCATCTGAAGAGTTCTCTTATAATGCACGTTCATCAGCTTCTAACTCTCTCATACTGTGTCATCACCTCAAGGTTTCTTTCTCCCTCATCAACAAAACCAGTGACAACAAAACCTCTAGATGACTCATCACTTTCAGAATCCCCTTCTTCTTGCACTTGTTGTTCCCCTTCTTCATCACCTTCTTCGTCCTCTTGTTGTTTCCTTTCATCATCACCTTGTTGTTCCCCTTCTTCCTCAGCTTCCTCATGTACTTGACTGCTAGACCCACCCTTCAGGTAAACTTGGACAAACAAAATGACGGGTAAACCAACTCGACATGCATTTATGATATAACTCCTCCATTGTCGAGTTCCTTCAAGTGGCACGAGCTCCCAATACAAATGTTCACTTCTGTTGGTTAGTACCATCTTCGACATGCATTGGTGCTCTAAATCTACTGCAAATGACTTGACCAGCCACTTGGTTATACCCTCCCAACTTCTTTCTGCTGCTCTTTTAATATTTTGCTCAATTGAATTAAAATTTGACAAGTCAACTCCTTGTGGACCATATATAATTTCTCCAGTTCCATAATACAATTTGACTGTGACTGTCTCCTACATGTCTGATTCATAATAAAAACCAATAACTACTATCAAATACTACATCCAAGGACTAATAAACAATAAAACTAATATCTAAACTAATATTTAAACTAATCAGTGGCAAACATGTAAAGTATAATCTAATCCTTAACTAGAGATCTATAACTACAGATCTATAATCTAATCCATAACTACAGAAATCTCTACATAATTAATAGTAATTATATCTAAGCAAAAATACTAAAAGAGTTGAAATCAGCAAAATACCTTCAATGAAGCGAAGAAGTAGCAGAACTTCGCTGCTCCGCCACCTCCACCTCACTATCTTCTCCTTCTAAACACTAAACCCTACGAAAATGAACTATTTAATACTACAGATCTAAAAAAATATAAATAATCAATACTAATTACGATTTCATTACATCTAAGTACAGGTCCTAAAAGAGTTGAAATCAACGAAATACTTACAATGAAGCGAAGGACCAGCAGAGCTTCGCTGCTCCGCCCCCTCACTCTCTTCTCCTTCCCTCCTAACCCTCTCTTTCTTTTTTTTCTGAATTATTATGACATTTTCGGGCAAATTTTCGACTCTTATAGGGGCTGACGACCTGCCGCCGTGGGCCACGGCGGTCGCAAATCCCTACCGCCGTGGCCCACGGCGGTAGGTCTTGCCGCCGTGGCCCACAGCGTTTCTGCAGCCAAGCGTCGTGGGCCACTGCGGCTAAGCTTTCCGCCGGCCGGGACTGCAGCTTTGGAGGATTTAATAAAGTCTATAAATTTTAGACTAGGGACCAGGGTAGGATTATTCGGATTTGAGACGAGCCTGTTCACTTGGCTGGTTGCGGATGACTGGTGCTGATTTGTTCTGAGAGAAAAGTACTGCTGACTGGTTTTTTCTGAGAGAAAAGTACTGCTGGCTGGTGGTTGATAAGCCAGACGAACAGGACGGCACGTTGCGTGGTGTCGTCATGAACGCTCGCGATGAGTCGATCGTGACGTACGAGCGCGATTGCTCATCGCTGTCCGTCGTGGGGCTCGTGGCCCGTCATCTACTCCACCGCCGGTCCGCCGCCCTCCACACTCCAGGCTCCACCACGACCACTCCGCTCTCCGGCGAGGGAAAAAGATTGCCCTGCCCCCGAATCAGGTGCGGCGAATCCGACCTTCCGGTGGGAGCGTTCACACGAGGGACGGGGACGTGCGGAACAGCGGAAGCAAAGCGCGTCTGTTCCGAGTTCCAACAGGCAGCAGCTGGAGACGCCCGGTAGGCCGGTACTACTTGCTGGTATATTTTGGTGAACATAGGCGGCTCTGTTCTGATTCTACTCCAATCATGCGAGTGCGCGCGTACTAGATTCTATGCGAGTGCCGAGTGCGTATCCAAAACCGGGAACATGGTGTCATCTGACGCACCCGGACTGTGCACGCTCTGTTTTTCCTCCGGAGGATTCATTCGGACTAGCATGTTCGTCTAGATTATCAATCGTTATGAGCTAATAATTTTTTTTCAAAACAAATCAACATCAGACATCAGAGAGACAATTATAATTTTCTTGCAAAATAAATCATCACCAACCACTAACCAGCCGAAACAAAAACTGTGATCTCTGTTTGGTGTCCTCGGAACCACCGTACGCCCACTGAAATGCAACGGAAAAATGTGCAAAACCACACTCACAGGGCATGCGTTCAGTCCGAGTCCCGACGGCAGCCGGTGACTCGCGCAGCACAGGCATCTGACTATCTGAGTCAAACGCCGTGCGCAAGTGTGATGAGAGGCAGCCCACTGCCCACCCCACTTCTCGGCCCCACCATGCCATTACCACTCCCGAGGGAGTAGTCTCAATGGAACACACTGACACGGTTTTCATAGCACAAGAAAATCATCTATAGAAACTATCTCACACAGTAGAGTTGTCTTCGAGTAATAATTACATTCTTTTTATCTCTCCCAACTCTATCTTTTCCCTCCAATATAAATGTGACATAAGTCTCCTAGAAACTAGTGGTTTCTCCTCAATGGTGATTTCATGATTTCTTATGCATTGGATCAAGAGTGCACATAATTTCTACGTGAGGAAATTACTTCTATGATTTGTACTCTCTTTCTTCATTAATTACATTATCATAACATCATTTTACCTATGTGACAAGTTATTTAAAATGAAAATAGAAATCATCATCAATACACTATTGGGATTGCCCCCAGCCGCCGCGGGCCCACTTCCCTGTTCCACTCCTATCCACCAACGGGATGATGCGTCCAACCGACACCGCCCAGGAGGGCCCACCGAGGCATCGGCCTGCCCCTAGCCCCTACCCGCTCGTGCCTGACCTGTGCGGTGGGGCCGGGGCGGCAGGTCGTGTTGTGCGCGGCTGCGCCTGCGCGTACGTCCCGCGTGACGCACGTGGCACGCCCGCTGGCGACGCCAAACCCGCCGCGGTCCAATCACGCGCGCAGCGGCGGCCGGCGGGCTCGCTCGAATCCGCGGCGGAGCTTGTCCAGTTGTCCGAGCGACGCGGGCGCGGGCGTCTCTCCCAGCAATCCGATCCGGATCCGACGGTGCTCGTCTGCCCTGGGGTTGTGGAGGCCGGCTCATTGGATGACGAATATATACGGCGCTGATTAGACGGGGTCCCAGAGGGTCAGCGGCTGATGAGGCGCGCGCGATGGGATATCCGAAGTGTTGGGCAAGGCGGTTTCACAGTCACACCCCTCGGAAAGTGATCGATGCGTGCGGTTGGTTTTTTTTTTTGACAACAAGCTATTATATTAAGACTTAAGCAGTCATATTACAAGAAGGTTCTCGAGGAAGACCAAAATTACACAGAGGTCCATATGCTTGATTAACTGTTACGATTCAAGTTGGATGCATGGATGCGGTTTTGCATGTAGCATGTTCATCCTAATTATAATTGCCGATTTTGATTTTTGTTGAATTCATTGCATACCTCCACTTCGGATCGGCATGAAACTAAACTCAAGATTTTATTTTATATTCCCCATACCTCCGACTAGTCGTCCAAGTTATTGAGGTACTACATGCTAATATGTTATTGTTTATGAACAAATCTCAACGCCACTCTCCAATTTTCCTAGTATGGTGTTAGGTGACTAGCGTGAGGTTAACCTGCTTACCTGTTTTGCCCCTTGTGCCGTAGCTTGTACACTCATCCTATGTAGGGGTGAGCATTCGGTCTATTTGGTCATTTCGGTTCGGTCTATTCGGTGTTTGAAAATTTCGAGTTTTAAAAAATGAGGACCGAAATTTTAAAAATACATAATAGGAACCGAACCCAAATAGACCGATTATTTCGATTCGGTCTATTCGGTCCGCCGAATCACCCGAATTTTCATAGGTATCCTTGTCACCTTTCAAAATTCTATGGTAGAAATTGAAATTCCCAACTCATTTCAAGTTTATGGATTGAAGGACTACTCCACGGAAGTAAGTAACTAACAAGTTCATGGGAAAAAAATTAAAATAATTTAAAACACGAAATTGTAACGTTGATAGTTTGATTGAAAATACACAATCATATTGAATTTCGGGTTATTCGGTCTATTCAGGTTATAGACCATAGGAACCGAAACCGAACTCGAATTTTGAATTATAAAATTATCAGGACCGAACCCGAACCCCGAAACCCGAATAGACCGACAATTCGGGTTATTTGGGTTCGGTTCGGTTTTCGGATTCAAAGTGCCCACCCCTAATCCTATGCTAAGTTCCGTCGTTAATAGATATGTAATTATAACACCCTTTATGTCATTATATATTAAGCAAAAGATAAATATGTTCATTATTAGGAACACAGTAAATGATATTTTTCACGAAAGACATCATCAATGAGATGTGAATCCATAGCTAGCAACCATGGATGGAGGTAGGATGGTCGGATTGGGCTGAGAGGGTGCATTTCCCTTCCCCTTCCTCCAGCCCCTTAGCGGGTTCGAGCCCCCCTGCTCTCTCTATGCCTATTAGCAACGTACTCGAACCATAATTAGGTGTGAATAGGTTTATATTTGAACCAATGGCTTTTTTTTGTGCGCTACAGGGGGCTCGAGCCCCCCCCCCACACACCCTACCTGCCGCCTCCGTGCCTGCTAGCAACGTACTCGAACCATAGTTAGTCGTGAATAGGTTTAGGGTCTGTTCTTTTCCTTCAAAAGGAATAGTGAATAATACTATTCATCTATCACATTCATCACATCTTCTCTCACAAGAAACACTATTCTAGCACTATTTATTTGTAATTTCACTATTCCTTTTCACCGAACAGAACAGACCCTTATATTTGAACCACAGGCTATTTTTAGTGTGTTGCAGCTGAAGGGATATCTGATATAAAACCACTTGTATGCCTATTCCTTTTGTATTTTCAGAAGTCCATTCGATATACAATAGGCTTTGCTTTTTTTTAAGCAATTCCATAGTTATCTATGAGCTGCATACATTTTCCTTAGAGTACATTCTACCTTCTAATGATAACTACATTGAAATTTGAGACCTTCCAAGGACATGGACGCTAGACCATTGAATAAAACGTTGAAAGAATTCAGAAATTGTTGTTGCACCTACCAATCTACCATTAGTCCATTACCCAACAAGAAACGGCCGCAATAATGCAAAAACCCGAGGATCTGAGAGCGAAACGCACCCACGTTTCCGCCACCAATAAATCCACCAACTAAAAACAGCGAGCCAGCTCTGCTTTCCTTCCGATTCAGCATTTCAGCAATCTGTGCCAGTTTCCGCCTTCCGCTGCTTGGGGTTTTAGACAAAAAAATCACTCTTCCCATTTCTCGCGTCCCCAGGCCAAGAGACCACGAGCGAGGCTACCCACTCCCTCCCCCCTCGATCCGCTGATTTGTTTCACCCATCTTCCTGCCTCCACGGATCTGTTCGTCCCGGAAGGGGAGGCGCACGCTGGAGGCGTCCCGGCGGCGAGGATTTGCGAGCTGTTGCGTTGTGGGAAATGAGGATTTGCGAATTGGGAGACGGTGATGTGGGGCCGGCGGGTCAGCAGGAGCTGCAGGAGGAGGAGGCGGCGGTTGAGGCGAGCGGTGGCGGAGAGGTCGTACGGCTGATGGCGAAGCGCGCGCTAGTCGGTGCCGGCGCGAGGGTGCTGTTCTACCCGACGCTCCTCTACAACGTCCTGCGCAACCGCTTCGAGGCGGATTTCCGGTGGTGGGATCGCGTCGACCAGGTAGTCCTTTCGTTCTGCAAATCGTGTGGATTGGTATTATAAGCTCCTGCTTTAATCTGCTTGCGAGTGGTAGTGTGGTTGTTGACTTCCTGAGAAATCAGTACCGTAGTGTTGCATTTGTCATGCTCAGGTACTTGCGTGTTTTTTTAATCTTTTGTTTTTCTCTCTGAAATTATACCATCTATGTTTTTGGCATTTGGTTTCATGCTTTGCTCATGGTAGCACTATATCTACTAGAGGATTGCCCTTTCTTTGTTAAACTCGTGTGTGTGCTTAGAATGACTTTTACTCAGCATTAGGGAAAATCTACCGCTTTATTCTCCTATCTTGTGAGCAATGGTTTCCCGTGCTTACTTGTGTCAGATATTCCAATCTCAACCCAGTTGTAAGAAGATTGTGGGTAAATCCATTTACATGTATGTTGGTCTCAGCTCATCCTATAGCATTCATCGTGGACGGATATTCACATGTCTAGGACCACAGGGCTCTCCCTTTCCACTAGTAGCAAAAGAAACCTCCAGCTATGAGTTCTGTGATATTGATTAGTGCTGTTAGTTGTTTCATTTTTGTTTCACAGAACCTAGTATTCTAAATTTCTATCATGTATCATGCACTCTAAAATGTGGCCTGATTTTTCAATCTCCATCCAGTTTATTTTACTTGGTGCTGTTCCGTTTCCAAGTGACGTGCCACGGTTGAAGCAACTTGGAGTTCGAGGAGTTGTAACTTTGAATGAACCTTATGAGACTCTTGTCCCGACATCTTTATATCAGGTAACTACTTCACTTTTTGCTAGCTGTGTGACTTCGTTTATGTTTCACATTTGATAGATTGCTGCATTAGAACCTGGACGATTATCTACTTATTTTGAGATTCGGCACTGCCCAAGTCAATCTACATATTTTTGTGTTGACTTCATAAAGTGCTATTGCATTTGTGTTTTGGTTGGTTCAGAGTTCAGAGCACCATCAATTGAGTTGTGCACATGCAGATGCATTGTGAGTAACAATACATGTTTTCGTTTACTAGGCCCATGAGATTGAGCACCTGGTAATTCCAACAAGAGATTATCTATTTGCACCATCGGTCGAGGATATTTCTCAAGCCATAGATTTCATCCACCGTAAGTTTTTGCCGCTTCTTGTTTATTTTTATATAAGAAACATGAGGAGAAAATCATACACTTCCTGAAACATAACACCAGCCTTGATCAGTTTGTATTCTTTTTTCCTCTGGTATCTGTGGTACATTTTGTTATGGATTTTTTTTCTTCAAATCATGAGTTAGACTCAAACTTAGGGTGCAAAGCAGGTGGCAGTAAACTCTGACAAGGAAAGCGGGTTATATCTTGTGATCACTGGTCAACTAATGTTTAGTGAATTAGGTACATATTGCCAACTAGATTCTGATGTAGTAGTTATGGCTACATAGAAGTCGCAGCTGTATCTTTTAATACACAGTTCATTCCCCAACCTCAGGACTAAGGTTCTGTTAGATGTCACTGTATCTGACATCATGCATGACAACATCAACAACAAAGCCTTTCAGTCCCAAGTACGCCTGCTAATGAAAATATTGGAATGAGACTAGCCATCACATAGTGTCTGTCATTCATTCAAACAATCTGGAGTTGTATCTCACCAATGTACATCTACAATTCTTTTCTTGCCCAAAGTTCTTGATCTGTATGTGACAAACAACAATCTATGTGCATCTCAAATTGGTAGATTAAATATTTAGCTGCCTGTTTTTCAGGGAACTCATCACAAGGTGGTACTACCTATGTTCACTGTAAAGCTGGAAGAGGACGTAGCACCACTATTGTATTGTGCTACTTGGTAGGATGAACTTCATTTCTATTTGTACTCAATATGCATGCTCCCAATCAGTTTTCTGATGACAATCGTATTGTTGCAGATTAAATACAGAAGCATGACCCCTGAAGCAGCTTTGGATCATATCCGGTCCATTAGGCCTAGAGTACTTTTGGCACCATCGCAGTGGCAGGTATGAAGTCTCTTTGTGATTGCATTCTAAGTAATTAGTACAACCCTACTGGTGCTAAGGCGTTTCAATGACAATTGGCAATATTTGCAGGTTGTTAGCACATTTCGGACTCTCGTCACTGGGCAACTTCCAGTACGAAGTACAAAACTGGGCAGTTTCCTAGAAGACATCGAAGCTTGCCACGCAAACACAGAAAATGATGATTACTATTCGATGGAGTTTGATTATGAAGATAGCGGTTTACCACTTCCACTTTCTCAAATCATGCTACCTAGGCCAGCGAGCCCCACTGGGTGCATCGATGCAGTCTTTATAACAGAAGCAGATCTTGAGGGCTATGATGAGTATGTTGATACCAGGAAGGATGCCTTGGAAGTAGCCACTCGAAGGCCCATCATAAGGAGATTGTCCTGCCTCTTTGGTTCCCTGAAACTTAATAACAGCAACTGTGAACCAGCTTCGAGCCGCTTCACTGAGGTTCGCGCCTGCTAGGTAGAGTTTTCCTTGTTGTGAATGAAGAGTGTATCTCTAGATGGGCGTTCAGCTAAATAGGATTGTAGAAGCTGTGGAGTTTCTATAGCCATGGCAATGCCGCCACCGGGAAGAAAGTTGTGTGCATATCCATAGAGGGTTCTACTCTTTGAGTGTAGAGTTGTGAAAGCGTCGATTGTCCTTGTTTTTTCTCGAGAACATGTGATTCATTTGCATCATTGTTTCCTTGGAATAAAAGGGCTATTCCAGCCAAAGGGGTGCAGTGACCCCAATTCGATTGAGTCTTGACAAATTTGTACCATCTGTGACCTGTGAATTCCTTCAGCGTGCAAGAAATTGATTCCCTTTTGTGTTAGCCAAGGCTGGAGTCGTCTCGTAGTCCGCTGTGACTCTGTGAGTATGCATTCGACTTTGCTGAAGCTATCTCGTATGCACTGCAATCCTGGTTTCCTCAATTGACTGGGATATATTCTGCGGAATATCCAAATGACGAAGCAACCAACGAGCACGACAAACAACCATCTCCAGAGTAGAAAGCGTTCAATTGTAACCAAAAAACAAGGCCAAATACTGAAATCTCTCTCCGAACATGCCGAAGTGGAATACCTGCGAGCGTCAAGCAATCGCAAGGTGTTTGAACTTGTGCTCCAAAGTGCACGAGGACGAACGAGCAAGCTCCAAAGTCCCTCTAGAGAACAGGTTCCGCAGGAAGCAAAGCCCGGAAACCAAAAGAAACCCAACAAAACCCCTTCCGCAGAGGCCCTCCGTTCCTCCCTCTCTCCCTCGCTCCCGCCGCCACACACGACGGACGCGAGCGCGAGCGCGAGCCCGGCCATGGCGCGCATCGTGTCGCGCGCGCTCCCGTTCGCCTCGCGCTCGTCCATGTACCTGCACCCCCCGCCGCCGCTCCCCGGCGCGGCGCTGCTCCGTTCCGCGGCTACCGCGGCGGCGCCCCTGCTAACCCCCGGGGCCGCCGCCGCCGCACCCGCGGGCTCGCCGCTCTCCTGGCGCGGGCTCACGGCAGCCCCCGAGCCATCGCTGGCGGCACCGCCGCCGTTCGCGGGGCTTTTCTCTGGAATCCGCGGGTTCCGCAAGGCGCGCCGTCCGGCGGCGGCGAAGCGGCCGCAGCCGCAGGATGCCGCGCCGCCGCCTCCCCCGCCCCCGCCGAAGGAGAGCGAGATCGAGCTCATCGCTCGCATCGGCGTCGAGGAGGACATGCCTGACGATGCAGAAGTGCTGGTAAGCATCGCGCTTTACGACCCTTCTCTGTATTTGTACTATTTAACACTGCTGGTTTGGAGGTGTCATTGTAAACGCAGATAAAATTATTGCGATTGTTATATTTGGTGTGCCGTTAGATGCACCATGTTTACCTTGACACTGCAGAAAACTTAACTGCAAGATTGCTGCCTTGTTTTAATTAATGCAGCTGTTCGTTTAAGGTAATTGACTGATTATAAATCATGTTTTTGCCATTTTGACTCGGTTGTGTTTCCATATTCTGAATAAAAATATTTGAAGTGGCACATCTTGGAAAAATGACTGCATGAGGGGAGTACATGTTTCAGGTAGATCATCACCAGTCTTACTAGATATCTCTTTCACGAAGACGCAAGTAGTCCTAGGAAAATTCAGGCTACAACTATGCACATCCTGTTGACTTGGTAGTTATCGCTTTGATTTTTATAATTGATGTGTATTGGTTAACTAAGTTAATTCATTTGCTTGTACTTGCATACTGTTAAGTTCTGGTGTTATTTGGCTTTGATTTGTACAGTTCTTTATGGTGATGTAGGTTCAGGTATTTTTGTAATGTTGTCCATTGTTTGTTAACATGCCCCTCTGGTAATACACAGCCTTACAAATATCTTTACACTAAAAGAAGGTTTGTGTTTCTGCTTCTGGGTCCTAGTAATATCTCCTCCCCCCTTCCAAAAAAAAACCCCTTCAAAAAAAGTGATATCTCCTTGGCCCGTAATCAATAGCCTGGCAAAATGTAGGTAATAGCTGAGTGTAGCTGTAATTGACGTGTCATTCTGGTTTTGGTATCGGTAATGGGCAGTTGGGCACCTGTTTGTTACTTAACTTCAATGTCGTGTTCTAGTGTAGTATTGCTTTTTCAGTGGTCTATTTCCCTCATGGTGATGAATTGTTCTGATACGTTAGTGAAAAATCTGTCAACGTGTTTTTGTTGTGCAGAACATTGTAGAAATTCTAAAGCTAAATGTTCCGATGGCAATGAAAATTGCTCTTGATGGACTTGTGGATTCAAACTACAGTACACGGGATACTTCGATAAGTGATGTTGGGAAGTATGATAAGGTTGAGGTTTCTGTATTGCTATCCAATGATAACTTCATTCAGAATCTTAACAAAGAATGGAGAGGCGAGGACTGCACTACTGATATGCTCTCGATGTCACAGTACATTCCAGATCTTGATGTTCCCATTGTATGTACACATACCTTGTTTAAATGTTGTTATGCTCTTAACTTTACCCTGCCATCTAACTCTCTTCTACCTTATACTCTTTTATGCAGCTAATGTTAGGTGACATAGTTATATCTGTCGAGACAGCTGCAAGGCAAGCTGAGGAGAAAGGTGTTACACTTCTTGATGAAGTGCGGGTGCTAGTGGTATGAGTCCTCCCCTTCCTGAACTTGTTTAATGATTTCCATTTCTTGCAGTTCTTTTAGGTATTGATTGTAATTCATATATTAAGTTTTCCTTATAGGCCTCCAAGCCTTTTTCCTCGTAAATTACTCCCAGTGATCCCAAAATAAATCCTTTTGACATTCGTGCCAGTTGTCCAAATATAAGGCCATCAACGACTGCAATGCACCGATTTTAGTTCACCTTCTATTCCTACTTTAATGGGCAATAATCAATGAAGTAAGCATGCCACCCACCATAATTTTTGTGCACAGGTCCTGATGAACTTGGTATGTGGAATCAGACGTAGCAGGTTATTAATGCATTGTCCAAGAAAGAACAAATCTTGTCTTCCAAACTACATACTGGACCGTCTCTTGCAACCAATGCTCCAGATGACATTCTATACAAACTGACTGTTTATTGCCTCTTTTTCTGTGTTAGGTTCGTGGCATATTACATCTTCTCGGTTTTCATCATGAGTCAAGCAATGAGGCTGCCATGGAATTGGAGAAGGAGGAGCAACTCATTTTAAAAAGTCTAAGGTGGAAAGGAAAAGGTCTAGCTAAAGGTGCTCAGGATTCAAGCAAGCCTCAAACAGATTCATTGGATGGTATGTTCTCCTGGATTTATTGTAGATGTTCTCCTTGTCACTATCTTTAAGTTGTTATGGTAGAGAAATGATTAGGGCACTCATAAGTCATGACCTAATCTAGCTCTTGCTGTCTAAGAATGTTTACAGGGCAAGTGACAAATAGTCAAAAGAGAGATGTCACCCTAAGATTTTACAGACCGAAATTCAAATATATCTTCTGTGATATGGATGGTATATGCTCGATGCACCTGTCACATCCTTACAGTCCTAAATGTGTTGTAGTTTTTATTTACTAATGTTTTTTTCTTTGTTTACAAGGTACACTGCTCAACAGTAAAAGTCAAATCACAGCAAGGAACGCAGAAGCTCTAAGGGAAGCTAGGTCAAGAGGAGTAAACATAGTTATTGCTACAGGAAAGGTATTATATGTTCTTTGCTCATGGCAGACACTATTTTATCTAAAGAGCAGAGGTGTTTTCAGTTCATTTAATTATTCTTACTGAAACCATCAGATTAACTTGGTATATCTTAGTGTATCAAGATGCTAAAATTGATCATCACGGAGATGAAAACAATTAAGGCTCAGTTGTGCAATCATTCCTTTGGGAAGATTTGAATCCTGCAATAAAAACCTAGCGCGGGTCCAGGGAAATAATCAGTAAACTTTGATTAGAGTTAAGGAATTGCCCCACTGGATGACAGACTTTTCTAAGTGTAGGGTTTGCTGCAGAATTTATGTGCTGTGAGGTTGTCCACCAGCCAGTTTTTAAGTAGGGAAAAAACATGTTGCATAATTTTCTTTCATCAGTGATGCCATCAACGTTACACACATTTTCTTTTGGCAAAGGCAAACTCATCTAAAGTTAAATGAATTTAATACTCCGCTAAATTCTTGCTGTGATGGGACAAAAACAGGACATTCTAGACGTATCCTTAATATTTGGACTAGATTTGTATGAAGCTTGAATGGATAGTTCTTTTCCTGGTTATTTTTTTAGTGATTTCATTAATATTTTCAATGACGCTGATGGATTTTCTGCCTTGATTCATTCTGAAAACAGGCACGTCCTGCTGTAATTGATGCTCTTAGTATGGCAGACTTATCTGGAAGAAACGGCATTGTTTCAGAATCTTCGCCTGGCGTATTTCTTCAGGTTGCTATAATTTACAATTAGTGGAAAATGCTTTCTTTTTTATATTAGTTATATTGAGTGATGAAAATACTGTGCCACTAAACATCCTGATCGCTATCAATACATTCTGTTGACTGAAAACTATGTAGTCTCTACAACATGTCCTTATTGGGACCCTTACTAAGCATACAAGGCAATAAGATCTAATAGGAGAGCGATTGAGTGATTATTGTGTACACTTCTTTACAGCATCCACCAATTGTGTAACAGATAATAGTGATGGAAGTGAGAAAAATGTAGGGGAAAGAAAAGGTTGAGAAAGGACCCCAAATCATAGGTGAAGGTTTCTATTGTCTATATACACTACTAAAAAACTAAAGACTGTTATTTTGGAACGAATTCACCTCCACACCATTTCACATGGTCCATACGGGACCCAATTAAGAGACTGAGATGATACACTGACAACAATAAATGTTAGACATCTGTTTGTATTCCATGATGATTTCTGGTTTCTACTCTAGTTCTTCATCCTGTGTAGTTGTATCATCATCAGATAAATTGTGCATCGTTGACTATCCTTGTTAGCATTATCACCACTCTCATCAAGTCCATACTTCCAATTGTAGGGGCTGTTGGTTTATGGTTTGGAAGGGAGGCAAATTTATAAAAGAAATTTGGATCAAGATGTATGCAGAGAGGTAAGCAACTGTTTCTGTTTGAGATAAAAATATGTGGATATAGTTTGTATAGATGTAGAATGATTGCGTTTCTGTTGAAAATTTCATGCCTTCAAAAGCTACCTATGTTTTTTTGCCTATAGTTAAAACATTTAGTTGTGGATATCTTTTTTAGAGCGACAACAACAGAGTATCATTAGAATTAGCAAATATTTCTGCAACTAACTGGATTTCATTTGTGCGTCACAGCTAGCACAATTGGTGATACATTTTTATACCTTTGTTTGCATACTGGTATTAGTGTCTTGTGCTACACATTCCAAGGAGCCTCTAGCTAACATAACATCTTATATAGCTTAGTAACTCTTATGCCTGAGCTAATACCTGAATGCTCGAGCAAAATAACATGAAGTATTGTTTATCTGAATAAACTAATCTACCCTTTAATCCTCTATCATCACTAGTTTGCAATTTTGTTTGGCCTCATGTATGCTGTGCTCCTTATTGGTGGCATATCAGTACTATTTTCCCTTAAGTGTGTTAAACAACTTACAACTGTGAAATTAGTTAAACCATTTGCATGGTGCAGGCACTCTTATATTCTTTGGAGCACAAGATACCATTAGTAGCATTTAGCCAGGACCATTGCTATTCTATGTTTGACCACCCATTGGTCGATTCCCTCCATTACATATACCATGAACCAAAGGTATGATGGGGTTTTCAGTCCTTTCTTAATCACTATCTGGTGGTTGTATTCTTGTGGCTTTTTAATGTAGTTGGGCATTTGTTTTGCAGGCTAAAATAGTTCCATCTGTTGACCAGCTTCTAGGAACAGCTGAGATACAGGTATGTTTATTTATGTGATTTTCCCTGAGAATTTATTCAAATGATTTTCCTGATAGTTTATTCACTTCTGCACAATCCATTTAGTGTTCCTTCTCTTGAACACTACGCTTCAAAACATTTGGAAAATTCATGCTCAAATGGGTGTCTTGTAATGTTCTTCATATAGCTAATATGAACTAGAAAAAGTTTTCTTTGAGATGCATGGAGGAGGTTAGGTTCCAGAAAATAATTCCATCACTTTTGCATCAAACACAAATTCATATGTTTTTAGAAACATGCTGGTTTTGATTCAGTTTTCCATCTTTTATACAGATAGCCACTAGTTTTTGGAACATCATTGGACACATTGCACTTTCACATGCTAGGATTTTTTTTATATATAATCTGTGATGCTAAGATAAGTTGCAGGTTAACAGTGTCAAACTTTTTCATATGCAGAAAGTATTGTTCCTTGAAACTCCTGAGGGAATTTCGTCTGTATTGAGACCGTACTGGGCAAAGGCGATAGAGGGAAGGGCACATGTCGTTCAGGCACAACCTGACATGCTTGAAGTTGTACCACCTGCAACTTCGAAGGGCAATGGAGTACAGATTCTGTTGAACCACCTTTCCATTAGTCCAGATGAGGTATAAGCAATCTAGTTCCCTACTAATATATTTTGACACACAAGCCAAAACTTACTAGCTGTAGCTCAGGCAAAAGTTGAAGTAGCTGCAAAAAGGCTTCATTAGGATAAGTTTTACAGGAAAATTCTTCTAGGACAATTACATCAGTCTTATTCATAATTGCAGAACAAGCAATATAGTGCTACATAATTTTTTGCAATTCACATTACGCTTTGTATTCCAATGTTTGTAGTCATGTGATTTTGCCATTCAAATTCTGGTTATTTAAGGCCCTATTTGGATCCAGAATCGGATTATGAAAATCTTGATTTTTCTTGGATTTTCAAATTTTGGATTCTGAACAAAATCCGGATAGATCTGTTTGGAAAAGTAGATTCTAGAATTCAAAATGTCATCTCTATCTCAAAATCCACCAAAAGCTTCCCAACTTCAGATTCCAGGATTTTGTGAATCTAGGATCCAGATTCTACAATCCTCCCTAAAATCCATCCTGTTTGGAAACCGACCGGATTATCGATTTTGGATTCTTAGAATCCATCTGGATCCAAAAGTGTTTCCTCTTGGTAAACTGTTATAGAATCCATCTTAGAATCCGACTCGATGCTTGCGGTTCTAATAGCATCTTACTCATGGTCTGAGGATGCAGAAATATAGTGGGTTGGTCCTAGTTCATCACCAGTTCACCACCTCATTCTTCATAATCACATGTTAGCATAAAAAAAGGAATGGTGTCATCCTGCCAAAATCATGGCATGGTTACAGACCAAAACATTTTAGGTTTATGTTGAGTTCTTCAATTGAAACACCTCAGTAAGTCACAACAATCTTTATTTGGTTCTAATGTTTGAACTAGCTTTATATGGAATAAAACAACATTATGAAACTAAATTTGGCATGGATTAAAGCTCCTTAAGCAGGCACTAATACTATTAACGTATTTATTTGTTTATAAGAATGACCTACAGCGATGTAATTCTATTATGTAGTGACTGATATGCACTGTTCTAATATAATTTCTGTTTGCAAGGTAATGGCGATTGGAGATGGAGAAAATGACATAGAAATGCTTCAACTGGCTTCATTTGGTGTTGCTCTTGCAAATGGATCTGAGAAGACTAAAGCAGTGGCAAACGTGATTGGTGCCACTAATGATGAAGACGGAGTTGCACAGGCTATTTATGAATATGCCTTCTAACAGCCGAGAAGTCACTTGGGACTCTGGATTAATTTCAGCTCTTTTTGATTCCCCATTTTTCCCGGATTCAACACAGAACAAGTAGTTCCAATCACACACGATTCTGGAGTGTGATCTTACTCGGGCTAGGATTTTTGAAATTCTTAGCTGTAAGACATTTTTCGTCGGCAAGCATTGAAATTCAGATGCCTCCCTTTTCCTATCTTAAGAAGGAAGAAAGAAACTCAGCTCTGCTACTCTCGATTTGATATAATAGATTGCCATTTGTCTCAAATTTGTAATCAAGTGTTCCTTTTTAACGCCACTTTGCGCCTCTTAACTTCGGGCCCAATTCAAATAATCAAGTTACTAGATCTGGTGATATAATTAAGAATTCAGATATGCAGGCAAATATGTAGTACAGCTCTTTCTCAACCGCAGTACAGTAAATATAACTATTATATACAAGAATCGATGCCTCGTGAACAAGACGAAAGGAGATCCTCTCTATTGACTGCAGAGGAGGAAAACCTCTTATATCTGAGACAGGCCAATACGCTTGTCAACAAAAATCCCTCAAGAACGAAAAAGAACAGAGCTGAAACCCTGGACAGAAACGTTTCAGACTTCCAAGTGATGATGTCCTAGAGCCTACTGATGGTATCCACTCTTGTTTACAGGAATCGGGGGAGGTCTGTAGAGCATGTTGTTGTTCCGAGCCGCCAGATTTGCGCAAGAACCTCCGGAGGGCTTCTTGGCTATTCCCCTGCTGTTAGGGGCGCCAGCAGGCATATGATACTCCTGGTCTTCGTCTAATGCTACGTAGCTCCTGGATGGCTTGATCTTCTTGTAGGGGGTCTCCTTCTTGCGTAGATCTTCCAGGCATCTCACCTCAGACATGCACGCGAACGACTGAGACTTGCCGTCATAGTATTTGGAAAGACCCTTCCTGCAGAGGAGAACACTAGGTGAGAAATTGTTTTCCCCTTTTTAAGGCCTGTATAAGCATAGGATATATATATGCAAAAGGAACAAAAAGATCGATGAACTTACTTGACAGGGAGTTGTGCCATCATGGACGACAGATCGTAGAGGCTATCGGAGTTCAATCTCCGAACCGCCTGCTGCGCCGGGGAAGGAGCCGCCGCCTGCTGCAAGAACTGGTGGTGCTCCAGAGCTCCGCCGCCGGCGCCGCCCTCGCCGTCCGAGAACTGGTCCTCCTCGTCGTCCGAGTCGCCGGAGATGGAAGACGACGTCTCGAACAGCTCCTCGTCGTCGTATTCCTCACGGTACACCGGGAGACCTGTGGTAGCGCCGCTGAATCCGCCCATGCTTCTCTTTTCTTTCGATTTGGGAGATCTCTTCTTGAGCTCAAGCAAGGAACTCCGAGAACAAGGTGTGTGTGGTGTTTTGGATGGAGGGGATGGATGGATATATTCTTCCTCAGCTGCTTCCTCTCTTGCACGACCTTTGCAAGTGCTGATGGGGAGGGGTATATATATATATATATAGACATATCCAGAGCTCTAGCAGATAGCTGGAAGGGGATAATGCTAGGAGCCTTCTCGCAAAGAATTCAAACACGGCGTAGTGCGCTTTGAGCCTTTGACTAGTATAATGCCTGCCATTTGCATTAGTGACATCACCATCCTGCTGTGTTTACATGTCTGATTGTTAGGTTTTTCTAGGACACGGACATGGACCCACCCATGCATGCATGGTTTCAATTTAGGTTTTCCCGGAATTATATTTTTAAAAAGATGGGTATTCGTGTTAGAAAAGAGAAGAGTGTGAAAGTTGGTTGGCCACTTCCACGTGCCTTTGCGAGATTCGGCAGCTGGTGCCCCCCTGATGCCTGATCTGATCTTATCTTCTCAGTTTGCTGAATGTGACCAGGATTTGTTCGCACATCTCCTTGGCAGGTTGTGTGTGAGGCTGACGTGTGGGCCACCGATGTTGTGGTGGAGGTGATGCCCCATCGCGCTACTTGTTTATGCGGGAGCCGAGGGACACGCGTCGCGCCTTCGTTGGCTTATCATCATGTTTTCTTTTCTTTTCTCTTTTCCTTGGTTGCGGGCAAAAGTCGGTGGGGGTGGTCTGGGTAGATTGCAGATTTTTCACGAAACCATTTTCCTGTCATCTTGGGAAATCATATATTTTTATCCTGATGCAAGATGTTTGAGAAATTAAAGGGGGATTTGCATTTTGGTAATATAGTACTGTAGTAGTAATGTCAATCCTGCTATACATTGACCATACCCATGCAATGCAACAACATTAGTCCCTGATTAGCGCCAGGTAATCCTGCAGCTGTCTCCTACGGAGTAGTTTGGAATATGTGTGGAAAACCAGCAGGAATTCGGAGGTTGGCTGCAAACTTACGTAAACCACAGAGCACATTTCTTAGCTTGCAAGTGTCAATTCTACTCCTGGTGCTGGAGCATTTGATTCCCACTCGCGCCATATCGTTCCAGACCATACAAGAGCAAAAGGTTGTTGAATCCACGGACCAAATCAGAGTAGTAGGTGATGAGTGAACACGTGTATGGTTTTGCGCATCACAACGGTGTTTTGCACCATACATGGTTGTCCATTTCCTTGGCTTCCACCGCAAGGGAGTAAATAAAAGTGAAAAAGGTAAACATCGATCGAGTACGCCTTGCTCAAAACATAAGCTGTTGTTGGTCACCTACAAAAATAACCACTTTTGGCAACCTTGCTGATTTCCCTAAAAGTGCACATGACAAATGGTGCTGCTTTTTGGCACTATTACTAGGAGTATCACGGCATTGTTTTTTTCTCAGCCTTAACCGCCTGTACTGTGCTGGCGTTGTTTAAGACCTGACTGAAAATTGTTTTGGTTACCACTACCAGGAAGGACCTCGCCCACAGCCTGATGAGCTCCGGAGAACCGGACGCGGACACCCGTCGCGCGATCCAGCTACGAGCCAGGCACATGTTCAGTGAACGGAACCAACAAGCACCTCACACACGTCTTCTGCCCACCACCAGCAGCAACGCGAGCACACAGACACAGCAGATAATGAAGTTTAAGCAGGTGTGAACCGAGTTGGCAGTGGACACATGGCGTGCGCGGGAGCAGGGGTTGACCAACAAGACCGGCCGCCGGCCGGCGACAGCCGCTCGTGTCCGCATGTGTTGCCGATGCCGGCCGGCCGCCCGCCCGGTCCGCCCGGCCGCGAGATGGGTGTTTCCCAACGTGGCTTCAACAAGTCCCGTCGACGCAGACATCCATAGGCTCATGTTTGCCGCCCTTTCCCCTTTTTTGCTCCTGTTTATGCTCGGTTGTTTTCCATCCTCCTTTTTCATTTGCCCTCGAGCCTATTGATCACGCGCGCGCACCCTAATTCGAGACGCTAACTTGTTGTGCGCTTTTTCGGCTAAAGAATTCTAGGTGCTCGGACACTAAGTTCGTGTGTGTGTGTGTGGGGTTTTCGTCTAATAATTCCGGTGCTTTTTAGAGGGGTCAAAGGGGGAAACTTGATACTAGGTTATTGCAGGTCATATTTTTCTCTGTATCCTTTCGAACCATTCAAACACGTTTGGGTACCGAGCGAGCTTGACGAGTATTGACTGACTGACTCTTCCGGTTGCCTCCCTCTAGTTGTGTGTGCGCCTGGACTGCGACCCACAGGCGCTAGTCCACCAGCCCAGCCGAGCCAGGTAGTCATCCACTTCTTTTTTCACACCCGGCCCTGTCGATTTTATGTGCGTTCAAACGCTGAAACGCGTCGACGGCGAAACCAGGCGTTGTCTTGTGACCAGTCTAGCTCGTGCGTGGAACGTGGAACGCTACCACCACCACACCCATTGGATTCGGCCATTCTATCCACACCCGTCATCCGCAGGAGACGACGACCTCATCGGGAAGCCTGACGAACGGCAGCCATCACCCAAAAGGCAGAGGCGATAAGGGGGGAAAACGGATGATGGGGAATGGAATGCGATCCGCGGAGGACCCCGGCCGCATCGCGCGGGGATCCGGCGACAGCGACCGGGCCACGATACGATCCCCGTCGCAGCGCGGCGCCCCCAGAGAAAAATCATGTGCGCGCCGCGCGCCGGCGCGCGGGCCACGGGGCCAGCAGGTTCCCGTCCCGCGGCGTTTCTCGTGGGGTGGACCACGCGTGGCCTGCCTGCCTGTCTGGCCCCGGAGCTCGCGCGCTCCGCGCCAGGCCGCGGGAACGTGGCCGGCGCGGGCGGCCGGAGAGCCGAGCAGCGCGCGGCGGGGGGCATGTGAAACCCGCGATCGCCGACGGATACGCGTCCGCGTCGCGTCGCTGTCCCGGCAATATTTTTGTTTCCTTTTTTTCTTTCTCCCCGGCGCGCCCCCACCGGCGCCGCCTGCTCGCCGCGCGCGTCCCCCCGCCTCTGCCTGCCGGTTTGGACGGATCGTGGATGGGTGGCCGGGCGGGCGCGGGCCATGCCCCAGACGCGCCGCGCGGGGCGCCCGCCCGGCCACAGCCGGCCTGGCCACCTGCCATGGGGAAACCTGCCGTTTCACGAGCGCGGGCGGCGGCGCCCCTTGGCGAGCCGGACCGGTTCTTTTCTCATGGAGGGTCTGCAGAATATATATATATAATCCAGAGCTGTCTTGAGGTTTCTGCGTGTGTTATCGATTGCGGAGATCGCATCCAAAATCCAATGCGGGCCTGGTGGTGTACGGAGCAGCTCGTACGTAGCACTTCTTCCCCAGCCACCAACCAACGGCTCCGGATCGGATTGGACGGACGACCTGTAAAATCTCTGCTGCCAGTCCTGAGGAGCTCTCATTTTCAGCGTTGCTATCGTCGGAGCCTGCTCGACGATAGTACAGTGGACCGGCACTTTGGAATAAACGAAAGGCGACGAAAATGACGAGTACTCGGCCGGCAGATGGGTGCCGAGGTATATCCATCCGATCCTAGCTTTAATTTTGCATACTAGGAGTGTACGCATGCAACGTGGAGCTAGCTCTCTGGTACATGAGTGAGCGCCATGCATATCCTGTCCTGTGAACGAGACGAGCGAGTGAATCAGCCGTATTTCTGGAGGAGAACCAGCTGCTCGTAGCGGCCTCGTCGGGTGTCACTACCAAAAGTAATACTCAGGATGCTGCGTGCTACGTGGTAGGCTACTCCCTCGCTTAGTGTCTGGCATGACGCATCGGGACATTGGGTCGAACCTAACATTTGAAAAATCGTCGACGATCGGATTACCAATGCAAGTCGTGCTTCCAGACCGGTTAGACAGAGTCAGAGCTGAACAGCAGCTGTTCTCGAACCCCCATGGTAACGGCATGTCCGAATCTACGCGACACGACGAACACGTCGGGGACTTGAGCTCCCCCTCGTCCAGCGAACGAAGGATCCAGGAGGGAGGCAACGTGTGCAAGATCGTCACGGAAACTGTTGAACTCAAGTCAAAACCCACGAAAAAGAAGTTCAGAATACGGGCACCGTCACCTTGCGTCGTTGGCAATGCA
This sequence comes from Cenchrus fungigraminus, assembly GCA_036936925.1. Taxonomy (NCBI): domain Eukaryota; kingdom Viridiplantae; phylum Streptophyta; class Magnoliopsida; order Poales; family Poaceae; genus Cenchrus; species Cenchrus fungigraminus. Next base: position 25,067,747 of record CM072779.1, on the reverse strand, counting down.
ATACAGGAAGTCGGCAATAGTACAATACGCGACGTCAGGCTACGAATTTCGTACGAGTACGTTGCCCTCGACTGACGTATACACGTACAGGCCCCTGTTTCATCCAGCAACTGGCGGCTGCCGTTAGAGCAACTCCAGCAAGGGCCTTCATATGGGTCTCTACTCCAAAATTTGGAGGTTTGGTGAAAAAAATCAACTCCAGCAGGGCCTCCAAATGGACCTCCATTTTGCATACCCCTCGAAATTCCCCCTCCCACCCTCCATTTCCCACTCCAAACGTGGGCCCCACCATTTTTCAATTTTCCCCTCTCTCCTCTCCTGTCTCTCTCAGTTCGGTTCGCATCACCCGCCGTCGCCCCCGCCACCGCCGGCCTCTTGCTTCCCCGTAGATCCACCACGGCACCGCCGTCCGCCACCTTCCTCCCCTCCCTCTCTCCCTCTCCGCCCCTCCATCTTCCTCCCGTAGGCGCGCCACCCCCTCCCCTGCCTCGCTCGCGCCATGGGTGGGCATCTGCGGTGGCGACACCGAGGACGACGGCGGCGGCGCGACCCGCGGGCGCGTTTTCTCCTACGGCGTCGTGGCACGGTGGAGAGCTCGAGCATGGACGACCGCCGTTCCTCTGGAGCTCTGCTCCCGCCGCGACGCACGGCGAACCAGGCCAACCGGGCGAGCCGTAGCTCTGCCAGCCGCCATGACCGAGTCGCTGGCCAAGCCGCGAGTTGCGTCGCTGCCACGGGGTGCTGCTCGGGGTCTGGATGGGCGGATGGCGATGGATTGGGGAGGGTGTCGCCGGCCGTGGAGGGTGCCAACTTCCTCGCCACCGGGAAGCTCATCGACCGCCGCGGCGCCATTGCCAGGCAGTGATCCCGCAACGCTGCTTGCCTCCACGTGACCCGCCACTCACCTCGCCGGCGGACGGCGCCGTGGCGGCGCTGGTGCGCGCCATGTCCGGGCCCGCGGCGGGGGCGCTGGTGGCCGATGCAGACGAAGGGCGCGGCGTACTCGGCGGCGACGATGTGACAGAACCGCCCAAATTAACTCCATATTATCGCATAAACCACTCTTTTTGGTCATTACGCGATAACATCGAGTTAACTTGTCGTCTCTGCCGGGTCAAGCCCGGTAAATCACTTGTAACAAAGGATCGACAACCGTACATCAAAACTCACACGAAGGCGAGTCCAGAGATAAACAACTCACAATTTATTACATCAATTCCCAAAAAGGGTTATTTAATTACAAACTGAGTCTTTTGCATAAAAGTAAATGATTCAGAGTTTATAAATACAGCGGAAATAAAACTAAACGAGAAAAGGTAGCATTATAGGAGGCCATCCATAATGCCAACAAACATCGTCTTCCTCCCATTCCAAACTGCACCTGAAAACAACAACAAAACCAAGGCTGAGTATACTAATACTCAGCAAGACTTAACCGACTGGGGATGGAAAATCACCAACTCTCTAGACATGCAAAGCTTTTGGCTAGTGGATTTTTTGCTGAAAAGCAACAAAGAGTATGTCCTTACTTTCAAAATTTTAGCGCAAATTCTAGTTGATTAATCATTACTAAGTAAGCATCTACAGCAGACATGAGTTGTGCAAACAATTGATCAAGCATCCATATTCATTCTCAATTCCATCATATAGGGAAATAGGCTGTATGGGTAAGCAGTCTCGAGTAACGGTGAGAGGCCGACGATCGATCGATTAATAACCTTGCAAGGTGGACCTAAACACACGGGAGATGCATACCCCAAAACGACAAAGAAACCAAGGGGGTGGGTGTAACGCCCGCGTTTTTAGTCCTAATAAATCACCTGCTAAATCACACGCGTTTTTTTTTCAAAACTTTTCCGCTGAGCTCGATCGTCTCCTCAAAATCCCGATCATCCTTTCCCTCTCTCCTTCCCTCGGCGCGCGTGCCGCGAATCCCGCCGGCACCGCCCATCCCGCCCGCCATCACTCAAGCCACCGCCGCCCTGCGCGTCGTGTCGCACAGCACCGCTGTCGGCCACCTCGCCGGGAATCCCGAGCCCGCCATGGTCCCGCCAGCCGGCCTGCTCCGCTGCCGACACCGCGTCAGCCCCGCAAGTGCTCGAACCCGAGAAAATCCTTTTCCCCTCTCTCCTATTTTTTTCCTAGGATTTTCTCTTAATTCTTTTCCTTTTCTCCTTTCTCTTTTCTCTTCTTATTCTTTTCTTTTTTTTTCCTTTTTCCTTAGTTTCTTTTCTTTTTCCCTTCCTTCTTTTCCCTCCTCCTTTCTCCTTCCTTCGGCCGGCGCCTCTGCCCCGGCCCCGCCCCTCTGCTGCGGCACGGCGCACGCCCGGCCTCCACCCCGCGGTACGCCCCGCGCCCTGCTCAGCCCCGGGCCGCTGCACGACCTCCCCTCCACCGCTGAGCCGCGCCTCACCGTTCCCTGCCGCGCACCCGCACGCGTGCGCGCCACGCTGAGCGCACCGCGCCGCGGGCGCCACGCCGAGGACCGCCGGACGCAAGGGCGCGCCGCAGCCCGGCCCCGCACTGCCGGCCCCGCGACGAGACCACTCCCTGCTGCTCGACGTCGCGGCCATTAACCCGCCTGCGCGCGACCCGTCACCTCCGCGCCACCACCACTGCCGGTCGACGCCGCACACCTCGCGTCGCTCCGCCCCGCCGCTCGCTGCCACCACGGCCGGCCTTGCACGACACTGCGACGCCGCCGCCCCGTCCACTCCACATTAACCACGCCGCGACGCCGCCGAACCGTCACATCCCCTGCGCCCTGCACGCCAAGCTCGACGCGACGCCATTACTCCACGCCACAAGCCGCCGCATCACGCCGGCGCTCGTGCTGAAGCCACCCAGCTTGCACATCACTGCGTGATGCCTCACTGCCCGATGGGTCATCTCCCACAGCACCGCTGCTGCTCCCGGCCACCAGCGCTTTAACTCCGCCTGCACGCTTCGTCACCTCCACGGCGCCATCGCTGCCGCAAGCCGCCGGTCACTCCGCGCCGCGTTCGACCTGCACCACCAGCCCACACTCCACCGCGTGGCACCACTGCCGTCGAGTCACCTTCCACAGCATCACCATTTACTCCCCTGCCATGAATCCCGGCCGAGACCTCGCCGGCTGAGCCACCGTCGCCACGCCGAGATTTTTTTCCCCCGAACCGCCTTCGCCGCCGGCCGCACGTGGTGCGCGTGCTTGGCTCCCGGCCGCTCCACCGCCTTCCCGCGCCTATAAATAGGAGGCCGGCGCCGCTCTCCACGCCTCGCACCTCCACAGCCAGCTCCCTCCCTCCCTCCTTGCACTCCACTGCGCCGCCACCCAAGCCACCCCTGCCTGCAGCCGCCGCCGCCGAGGAGCCGCCTTCACCGGCCACCTCAGCCCAAGGTGAGCACGGGGTTGAGACCCCCTCACTCCCCTCTCCGTTTTCCCCTATCTCCCAGCCGTCGCCCAGGGCCTGGGCCGCCGGCGAGCACCCATGCCGGCCGGCCGCCCGGCCGATCTCCTCCTCACCCTCCTCTGTTATGTTCAGAAGGGAGGAGAGGGCCGTTTGGCCGAAAGCCCCCTACCCTTTTCCCTATTTACAACCATACCCTTCCACTCTTTCTCCCTTTCTCTTGGACTTTTACCCAGAGCCCCCTGCCCTTTTTCTTTCCTCCCGAAGCCCCCCTCCTTTCACTTTTTCCCTCTCTCTTTTATTTCTTTCAAATAAAACCCTATGCCATAAACCAATTTACAAACCAACCTCTTCTATTCCAAAGACCATTACAAATAGGTCCTTGGGCCATTTTAAATTACACCTCACCTTATTTATATTTTATAACCGAGTCCCTCTTCTATTAAACTTATTTACAACTAGGTCCTTAACCTTGCCTAATTAATCCTAATGGCGCTTTTAACGCGTCATTTCATGTGCATACTCTCGCCCGATCCATCCCAACTCTTGCCCTGACCCTTTCATCTTTTCCGCCAAGCCATCTATCCTTTTTCCCATAAATAATATTTACTCCTTCATCATCTATTTATTTATTTTTTTCCTCGAGCTCAGTCGGTAAAGACCTGTGTGCTTGTATTGATTGCATGCTTGCTTGTGTGTGTGCCGTAGCCGACGGAGTAAACGAGGAAGAGTACCGCGAGCCGGAGCTTGGAGCCGAGTACTGCGAGCAGGAGACCGAGGTCCCGAACCGCGAGCAGGAACTTCCCGAGGACTTCGAAGACGGCAAGTTCAATCTCATCCTTTGATGCATGCTTTGATCCTAGTTTTATAAACACAACCCTATGACCCATTTTATAAATTGCATATTGTTTTACTATTGAAACCCGGTAGGATAGCCACCCTTGATTGCTATGATTGATATTTGATTGCCCTAAATGATTTCTTTAAAATGTGTGAGTGCTTTAAAAACGGGAATGGGATATTTTGGAAAATGAGTAAAGAACTGGGTAGACGGGATGGACGCATGTGTCAGGAGTATGGGTGAGCTCGTACCTTTGTGGTTGAGCGTGTTGGAGATGTCCATCTTGTCGTTAAGTACCGGGTTGCGTGACATCTCACCTGACCCAATTATCATACTACCACTCGACCGTTGTATGTGGCAACGGCTTAGCATAAATCCCACTAGTTAATCTACTTGCCATCAGGAGTGCGGGTGAGCAGCGGGAGATCAAGGAGTAGGGGTACGATCTGTGTGAGGTACGCCCTGGTTATGTGAGATAACCCCTTGGTTGCTCCTGTGGTGGCTCGTAGGGTTAGCTAAGGTGGGTAATGGCTTTGACAGTATCCGCGCCGACACTAAGGTGTTCGTGTGGCGGTACCCTACTTGTGGGTAAAGATGTACAACCTTTGCAGAGTGTAAAACATATTCGAATAGCCGTGTCCACGGTATTGGACGAGTCACGGTGTGGTCACAAAACTAGTGTTTGGGTTTGGGATGATTTTCATGGCATGAGTTGATTTCTGGAAAAGTGTGTGGCTGTGTGCCTAGGCTACTACGGACGGGGAGTCCGGTAGTCCTCATTTGGTTTCCACAAAACAACTGAGTTTCTTGAGTTTGCGAAAACCTTTTCAAAAACAAACCCTTGCATGAGTGAGTGCGTTTGTAAAATAAACCTTATCCTGATTCTTGATATATCTTGTGCATGATTGCTTATTAGCCCCTCCGTGGGTGGGGTTGAACTTGTTGAGTACGTATGTACTCACCCTTGCTTGATTAACTGTTTTTCAGAGGAGGATCCCGACTTCGTACCCAAGGACGTCGAGTAGGTTGCTGTCCTGCACCCAACCCGTGCCTGTGGATTCAGGGTCTCCACAGGAAGCTTCCATGGCGCAAGACTCTGAAGATATCTTAGATGTTGTTGCTATCGTAGTTTGGTCTGTAGTTCTTATGTTGCTTCTCGTGGCAGTGGCGCTCCCATGCCCACAGCCCTGACGTGATGTACGGCAATGAACCATCTGATGTAATAAATGTGTTACCAGCCTCCTGGGACTGGTATTTGTATCACATTTAGTCACCTTTGATGAGGGGACGCTTCAGTGGGGCATGCACCAACCAGGCAGTTCCCAGCATTCCTCGGTTCAGGAGCAGAGCACACAGTCTTGATACAAGGCGGGAAGGTCACGGACTCCGCCGCCCAACCAAGCACATGTACCGCGTGGCCTAGAACACGGGGGCCCTCCCCAAGATTAGTGGTCCAAGCTCCCTAGTCGGTTCCCGAAGGTACTAAGCTTACCGGTCCCATTCCCGACAAATGTTTAGTACGTTCAAAAGCTTAACCAGTGACACCTATTGATCGGAGCCGATCCCAAGCTCTTACCACATGAGCATATCAGTTTAAATCTTATGATTCCAACATAAGAACCTATAGCGCGCGAGTGAAGAATTTCACTCGACTTTTACCGGGTCCTTAAAGCATGGCAACTAACGACCTATCATGCTAGTATAAGAACATAGGAACCTAGGATCATGCATCTATGGTTTCAAATCAACTCCTGAAACTTAAATGCACAAACATAACATATATAGTTGCAGGAAGTTAAAATCATAGGATTATGCTCCGGTGCTTGCCTTTCAAACCGATGTTAGTTCTAACTAGGCCTTGGGCCCTTCCAAACTTTGGTTTGGGTCTTGTGGTACTCCACGATGTCCACTTGTCCCTCGAACGGTCCTTCGTCTTGTTCCGGGACGATCTCGAAGCTACTGACAGAAAAATCTACACGAGATGCATATGCATAAGATTTATTTGTCCAATTCAAATGAGATTTCACTTTTGAAACCTAGAAATAAATGCGGGGTTTTAAGGGTGACCACATTCACCTAGATATGATATTCAGCATACTCTTCCTCTATTAGAGAAAGGTGTGTGCGGGTGATTTTTAATTTCTCATTTGATGGTGACTGTGTACACATTTAAGATAATTAATTTATTTTACCTCACCAAGGTAATGGTGCTGTTTAGGGTGTGTCTTGGTGAGGTGCATGCATTTAAAAAAAATTGAGTTGCACACAAATGATATTGGTTTTCCTTCTATCCATTTAATTGACCTTGATTTATTTCAAGAATTTTTTTATTCCAAAAGACATACACATAATCTAACCACAAGATAGCTCATACATGCACAAGGTATACAATTATACTATGGCACCAAAGTTTAACTCATCTCATCAATTATGGCTAGCATGAACATCACACAAAGCTACACCTAGCCATGCAAGATTAAATCAAACAAACTTATATATACCACCAAAAGAGATGAAACTTCCTATGGAGCTATACTGAGGCATTTCTAGCAGAGATATGCACTTACTCAGCAAATAAAATAATTTAAACTATGCACATGAAAATAGCCTTAATATAGCATGGTAAATTATTTGACTAAGCTACACATGTCCAAAATTGATATACTATTTATCACGGGTGCATAACCATAAAACAGGGATGTAGCAAAAAGATGGGTAGCATTTGCTCAACATATTAATTTACAAAAATCAAAAATAGGAGCATTACATATATCAAAATTAATTTATAACTAAAGATATACATGACATCTATGTGCCATTTTTGCACACAGGATCAGACATGACAAGCCTAGCAACATATCCAAAATTCACTTGCAAATCATTTATAGAATTTGAATTATCTCAAATCTAAGCAATTTGATGATTTAAAAACAATTTAAAATCTACACAGAAGTTTGAAAACTTCCTTTGTAGAAAAGTTGCTACTGGTCATAAGGATCACAACAAAATTTAGTTTGCATTTTTACGATTTTTCTGTGATTTATGGCGTATTTTACAATTTGCTACGTTTTAGATCTAGGGTTGAAGATTGAGTTCTTTACATATAGGTCCTCAGATTTTGCATTCAAGCCCCTGCAAGTTTCTAAATCAAAGCAATGTGGTCCACATGGCCGGGGGCGGCGCTGCCGGTGGAAATCCGGCGACCTCGCCGGAGTCCTAGGTCGGGGAAGGGGCGGAATAGGACGAGGGGCTCACCTAGGGTGGGTGTCAGGGGTTTGTGTGGGTCGGGCGGCGCCGGTTGTGGGCGTGCGGCGGCGCAGGTGTTCGGCGTCCGCGGCTTGCGCTGCGTCGGCGAGCAGAAGATCGATGGGGCTCGGGTGGCGGCTTGGTGAGCTCTAGTGAGAGCTTGTGGTGCCTGAGAAGGGCTCGGGCAGCGTTGACGGGGTCCAGAGGGAGGAGTTCCACGTGGTGGCGGCCATGGCGGTGCGGCAGCCTGGCGGCGTCGGTCGGCGGTCTGTGCGCCCGCGCGTAGAGCTCCGGTGGCGGCTTTAATAGGCGACGGGGGCACGACTTGGAGGCCACGGCCTCGACTTGGGGCACACGGCGAAGGACGGCGGTGCTGGCGCACGGGGGTTGGGCGCGGCGGCGGTGCCATGGACGGCCGGCGCGTGTCGACGGTGTTTGCGGAGTGGATAAGGGCGAGTGTGCGGCGACGAGTGCGGTGGGACCGGTTGACGGCGGGCACGGACGCCGGGGCGGGGCCCACGGCGCACAGTCAGCGCGCGCGCGACACGCCTGGCGCCGGCTCGGCGCGGGAGCTCGGCTCCAGAGCGCCGGCCCTGTTTTCAAATCTGTGTAGGGCTGTTTGACCGGTCCAAACTCAAAATTCTTGAACTGAAGTTTGAAATCGCCAAAAACGAAAGTTGTAGACCACATACCCTTCTACAACTTTCCCAAAGGGTGGCCTATGTTTTTCTTAACTGTTTACCCAGAAAATAGCTGCAAACTTTGGGTTTTTCATGGTGCGGTCAGGAAGACATCCAGGCGTTGACCGAGATTTTAGGGGCTTTTCCACTTGGAATTTCAAATGCCACCAATTGGATGAACTGTGTCCCCGGAGATAACGAATAACTTTCTTATTGGTCGATTTTGAAGTACTTATGCAAAATTTTGAGAACGCGCTAGAATACTGCAGAGAGGTCTAGGGTTCTAGGGGTAACACTTGGGTTTTTGAGGGGTTTGACCCAAGATTGGGGGGTTTGACCATGTAACCATGTTAGCAAACATGCTTAGCTCCACTAATTAAGATGGTTACTATTGCTCAAAAATCCGGGGTGTTACAGACGAGGTGCACACGAGGTCCAGGAGCGCCGCCTCATGCGCGTCCCCGCGGACGCCCTTGACGCTGCGGAGGGCGAGCGCGTCGCCGCAGTCCCAGACATCGAGCGTGGCCTCGACGTACTCGTCCTCGTCCTTGAACCACGTGATCCTCCGGTGGCCAGCACGCGATCGTCAACACCGTGTTAACGAACGAACGAGGTAGCAACACAGAGGATTTTCTTACAGGGATTGAGCGTGTTGTGCTTATTGAAGCTCTGCTTCAGGAACGCGGACTGCTTCTTGGAGAGTCGTAGCTTCTTGCGTGTGGACGACGACGACGGCCACCCCGGGTGGAACGGCATCGCTAACGAGGGCGGCGGCGACGGCATCGGCGACTCCGTCGTTGCCGTCGTAGTCCGACAGCAGGAGCTGCCGCGACGGCTCCATCGGCGGTGGCGATCGATCTCAACCCCTGCGGGACCTGGTAGTTCGTCCTCGCCGTCGAGGGCAAGTACTTCTTCGACCAGGCGTGGGTGCGCACGGCGCCGCCGCACCTCCACGCCACCATGGACGGCAGCTTCCGCGCGCTCGTCGCCGACCTCCTCGCGTTGTGCCCACGTAGCCGGCCCTCGCGCGGCTCCGCAGCAGGAGCGTGGCGGCGTGGCAGGAGCGGCCCGCTCGAGGAGACGACGGGTGCCGGTGCCGTCGTACGACGCGACGGGCGCGACCCGGGGCGCGATGTCGAGGAACGCCGTGGGGCGGTTCGGCGGGCTCGAGGTAGCGCGGCAGGGACAGCGCCTCGCCGCCGCGTGCGCCGTCGCGAGGCCCGCCGGCGGGGATGAGAAAAGGGGAGGCCCCATGGCCATGGCCGCGCGAGGCGGAGCTCGCCCTTGGCCGTGAGCGGACCTCGCCCATGGGAGCGCGAGGCGGTTGCCGGCGGAGGAGGAAGAGGAGGGAGGGGCGGAGCGGAGGAGCGGCGGCAGCCTGGGAGCAGAGCGACGGCGGCCGGAGGCAGAGAAGGTGGAGCAAAGCGCCGGCGGCGGTCTTGGCCTAGAGGGAGCTGGATGCGTGCGGTGTGTTGACCGACAGATGGGGTCCACCTCAAAATAGAGGCCTGTATTGATATCTTTGCTGGAGTTGAGTGTAAATTTTGGACCTCTATTTTTTACAGGTGGGCCTGCAAATGAGTTTTGGAGGTCTCAATTTGCAGGTTCTTGCTGGAGTTACTCTTACAGCTTCCAACTGACGGCCGGGGAAGAAGTCAGCTGGGGAGGGCAGGTGGGTGGGCGTATGACCGGCAGTTCCACCGGAAGCCAAATGAGCACGGCGGAGATCAGTTGGGGGCGGCGAATCCAGTTTTGGATTGGATTGGGAAGGTGGCGGGCTGCCGACCGCGACCGGCCGGGCAGGCGGATGATAAGGGGGGTTCGTTCGTTGGAAGCTGGAACGCACGCACGACGACGCGGCACAAGAAGTAGCATGGCAGCAGAGATCAGTTGGGCTGGACCGCCGTTATCGCGTGGACGACGCTCGCTGCAGTTCGGCTGGAGACTGGATAAGGAGAGTTGGCCATTCCAGAACATGATTAGGTCACACGGACGGAGTAGTTCGGCAGAGATTGGTTAGCTGCCTGATGAGTGATGGCCGGGACCCGGGAGAATTCTCGTGCAGCAAGGGATGTGGTCATGTGTGTGTGGCTAACTGCCTAACTAACAAGAAGCGCAACGGAAGATGGAGGAGGCAGCAGGGGCGGTGGATTCGCGGAACGAATACCGAACCAGATGGAGGAGGCAGCAAGGGCGGTGGATTCGCGGAACGAATACCGAACCAGGCTACCGAATTTGGGCTTCTTTTTCTTAACTTCCAAAGTAGTAGCAAGTTCAGATTGTTCATTCAGTGGACTGCACCAACAGTGAAGGAAACAAGAAGCGCAGCGCAAGATGGAGGCAGGGGCGGTGGATTCACGGAACAAATACATAATTTGGAGTTCTGTTTCAAATTTTGGTAGTGAGTGAACTGAACCGAGGAGGCCTGCCGGTATGGGCCGGTATTATCTCGTGGGAGCGCACAGGCAGGATAGGCCCACTACATAAATTCAGCCCATACAGAAAAAAAATCTCAGCTTTAGTTGAAATCTCAGCCCATGCTCTGGCCAGCAGTTTTCTCCTGTCTCTCTGCTCCTCGGCCTAAAAAAAGGGTTAATTGGAACCATGTCATTACAATTTCGTCGGTTCGGAGATCTGCCATTACTATTCGTCATATTGGAACCATGTCATTACTATTTGCTCTCTACCGGGCTCGTGCCATTTTGTACACTCACGACGACCGTGGGCCCACCTGCAGGCCTGTGTACTCTCGTATACCCCCTTTTACCCCTGGCTCGTGGATAAGGCCGAGGCCACCTCTCTCCCGTCCGCATCTTGCCGCCGGCCCGTGCTCATCTCGCTGCTGCCGCCGCCCCTGCAGCTTTCTCTCTCGTGCTCATCTTGCCGCTGTCGCCACCACCATTGGCTTCCCTCCCATCCACATCTTCCCGCTACCGTCGCCGCTGTCGATTTGGAGTCCGCACTGTTGTGTCGTTGCAGGCGCCAGCAAGGTTCGGTCATGTCGCGGATTAGCAGCGGCATGCGGCCAGGTGGTAGCTCACCGAAGCAAGGGTCGAGCTCAACTTTAAGCGGCAGGAAAGGTAAGCAGCTCCCACTCATTGAGTGCCCCAGATGTGGTGTTCGTGTGGTGAAGATCAGGAGCAAGCAACCTCAATCATACGATGAGGTGTTCTTTAAGTGCCTGAATAGCGTCAAGGTTAGTTGGATTGTTCAATTTGTGTTTGTATCCTCAATTTCTGATGAGTGGAATAGCTAAGAGTTGGTTTGTCACAGGAAGACCCAAGTACATGTCGATTTATCAGGTCTGAGGAGCAGTATGAGGCCTACTTGCTTGATCTTGATGCACGCCAAGAACGCTTGGAACAACAGCTGGGTCATCATGAAGCCTTGGATGAAGCTGACTGGGAGCTGAAGCATCAATTTGTGGAGATGAAGCACCAGCTTGGTGAGATGAAGCAACAAGTTGATAGGGCTTTAGGAGAGGTTTGGACCATGAAGATGCAAATTTCCGAGTTCAAGCAGCAGCTGTGTGAGGGGAAGAAGCTTTTGACATTGGATTTCCATTTGTAGCTGTTCTAGGTATAGGTGTTGTCATTGGCATGTTAGCAATGATGTTGAAGAGAACTGATTTGTAATGCATTTACCTTGAATGAAATGGAAGAAAATGGGTTGTCATAGCCAAATATTTCACATATTCATAGCCAAATATTTCAGAAGTACCAGGAGCACATATAGATGTAAATATAAGGTTCAAGGATAACTACTTGCAGCCATATGGTTCACAAGTACGAGGTTGCTGCCATTACAGGTTCATAGCCTAGGTTCAGCCAAATTGACACCACTACAGGCTCAGCCAAATTGGCACTACAGGTTCATAGCTTACATATTCAGCCAAATTGACATAAGATGGCCCAGCCACATAACAAAAGACAAGTTCAGCCACATAACAAAAGACAAGTTGAGCCACATTCCTTAGCATCAGATATTCTAAGATGGCCCACCCACAGAATTGTTCAGCCAATCGCGAAGGTTTCTGACAACAGTTGGCGCTGGAGCAGCTTGCGCCTTCATTTCCTTTGTCTTGGCTGGTGTCTTCTTCTTCTTGGGAGTCTTCTTTTTCTTGGGAGTTGTCTTCTCCTTTAGGGGCTTCTTCCTCTTTGGAGACTTCTTCTTCTTCTTCTTAGATGGCCCAGCAATGTCTGTATCATCTTGTCTCTTTCTACAAAAATTGACATTTACATTGATCTTAGTATAATAATTAGAGGAAATGATAAAAGATAGAGAGGAAATGAACATATGAGTACCTCTTCGTTGGGGTTGCAGTTTCTCCATCATCTCCCATCTCTGGCAGCTTACAAGTCTTGGCAAAGTGGCCAAAATCCTTACACCTGTTGCATCTCACCTTCCTTTTGGTTGCATTTTTCTCCATGCATCCTCTTATCCTCTGCACCCTCGGCCTACCTGCTGATCTACCCAGCAAAGGGGGGTGAACTTTGAAGCCAAGGTCAACAACTGGCCATTGTGACCTATCTGGTATAGCTTCCACTTGAAAGGATCGAGGCAATATGGCCTAGAGGGGGGGTGAATAGGCCTGCACACAAATTTAAACTTTTTCTGCAAAGTGACTGTCAGGGTTCGGAACTTCCGAGATTATTTCCGGAACCTCCGAACGGGGCAGCCTCCGAAAATAATCACGGAACTTCCGAGATCTGTTAGTTCAGAGCAACTATGAGATAAACTGCGGATTACTTGATGAAAAACAGATCTACCAAATTCTAGGAGATACTTAGGACCTAGCAAGATGATTTCTAAGCAAAGAACTAGCTAGGATGCTACCACAAAGTAGATCGGAGACAAACCCTAGAAGATCTAGTCAAGAACAAGCATGAACAAGGATAAGCAAGTATATAAATCAAAGCACACACGAGACAAGATTTATCCCGTGGTTCAGCTCGCCACAAAGGCTTGCTTACGTCCACGTTGTTGAGCAAGCCACAAAGGCTAAGGACCACAAAGATCCACTCCTCTCTCTCACCTATCACTTTGGGTAATAGGTGGAGACTTTCCACTAGAATCACAAGGGTAATACAAACAGCTTGGAGCTTCCACAATCGGGTTGGAGAGCTTCCAAGAACCTCTATCCGTCTAGGAGCAAGGCTCCAAGAGTAATAGATCCACCAAGCTTGCTAGGACTTCTCCAAGTGCTCAAGAACAAGGAATGGAAGGTTTGCTCACAATCTCATTTCAATTTCCACTCTCAATCAATGCTAGGCAAGGATTTGGAAGAGAGTAGGTTTGGAGTCAATGCAAGGTGAGAGAATGGAGCTTGAATACGTCACTGTTCGGGGAAGAAGAGGGAATGACCGTTGGGGGACCAAGGGATATAAATACCCCCAGATCCAGAACTGTAACGGTCATATTTCAAAGTCCGGAACCTCCGAGAAAAATCTCGGAACTTCCGAACTCTGAAACCTCTGCTGACTGAAGCCCGTACGGTCGGAACCTCCGAACAAGGAAATGACAGGGGCAAAACAGCAGCAGGTCTCCTTCTTCAAGGGATGGGTTAGGATTAGGATAGATGTTCTATGAGCACTTGAATCCACCCTAACTCACCATTAGTATCCCTCTTGATAGTACGGATTGTCCTATACTCAAATTCAAAAGATAAAATAAATAAACTTCTCCAAAGAGCATAGGTATCCTTCTTCATGTACCTCATAGGGCTCATTAGCTCTTTAATTGTACTGCATAATAAACTCAAAGGCTCATTAGCTCTTTAATTGTACTGCATAAAATAAATAAACTTCTCCAAAGAGCAGCATGTCTCCTTTCTTTCTTTTGCACCTGTAAAACATTCTTGTACTGCACAATAAACTCAAAGGCTCATTAGCTCTTTAATTGTGTGGTCAACATCACCAAAACCCTCATAGGGCTTGATTGCACTTACAATCTCCCCCTTTTTGGTAAATGTTGACAACCCAATTAAAGTTTACAATTTAATTTGAAAGATTGAGCTTTTGATGATTTGAATACAAGTCTCCCCCTCAATGTATGCATGTCCCTTTTGAATAGAGTGATATGTCTCATATGACATTTGAATTGCATACATTGTGAGTAAAGTGACAGGATATGTTGTACTCAAATCATCGAGGGGTGCAAAAGAAGTGTAATAAGTAATACGTGATGCATATGGCATGTAATACACACAAGGAGTTATCTGTTAACAGAGTTCGGAACCTCCGAGAAAGTTTCCGGAACCTCCAGGATGAACCCAGAGTTGGAGCCTCTGGAAAAATTCTCAGAACCTCCGAAGTCTGCAACAGATACTCTAACAATCAATCAACCACAATTAAGCCAATAACATGTACCAGTAATAGCAGCTAGATACAGATAGAAATAATTCAGCACCTCTAGCCCTATTACACACATCACTCAAGAGTTTTAAAGTTTTCTTCACATCCCAAAGTTCAACCATGACTAGACCATACTTGCCAACAGAGGCAAGCTTAAAATGTTTACAGAGGTTCATCAACAATACCACCAGGAGTTCATGAGAGGCCCCAAAGAACAGTTAGCACTCTCATCTCACCAAAAGAACAAAAGATTTTTGTTAGCCCCCTAAGCCAGCCAGCTAGGTCAATAGATCATCTCAATCTTCATCTTTCTCCCCCTTTGTCAACAGTTAACAAAAAGGGAAGAAAAGAAGAGAGGAAGTTAGATCGGGAACTGCAGGAAATCACTCATCATCACTGAAGCCAAATTCTTCCTCCTCAGCTTCAGGAACAGTACTGTCAGACCCTAGGTCAGAGTCAGAACCAGAAGAGATATCAGCAGGCCTTCTGACAGGTCTTCCAGTAGTGGCCTTCCTCCTTGCTCTAACAGGAGTGGAAGTCTTCATGGCTTTCTTTCCAGTAGCTTCTTTCCTCAGCCTGGCCATCTTAGCACTAAGGGGCTCAATGTCATCTTCTTCTTCAGATTGAGCAGCAGGCATGTTTCCTCCAGCCAGTGGACTACCAGTGTCCTTCTCACCCTCATCTTCACTAGTAGTATACTCTGGAAAATCTGGAAAGATGGGTGGAGGAGGGAGCATGGCATTAAAGGACAGCCCCTGATGCTTTAGCATCCTGTTCATGTCTTGCCTCAACTCATGCATTTGTGTTGTTGTCCAGTTGCAGAATCTCCAGGTGTCCCTCACCATGCCTCTCAGCTTGTGCAGACCAGCAGGCATAGGTGCCCTGCTAGGTCCCTCTTCACCCTCTTGCTGCTCAGACCCTGCTTTCTTCAAGATGTGCTCCTCAACCACTTGTTACTTCTTCTGATGCTGCCACTGCTTGACTTGATATGATGCATACTCCACATCCTTCTTGAAACTGATTCCTGAAACCATCTCAATCATGTACATGATGTAGGGAGCATAGGGCAGGTTGCACTTGCCACTTTCAGTCACTTCCACAAGGTTGAACCAGATGAATTTGCTGACAGAAAATGGCCTTGCCTCAGGCAGCATCCTTGCAAGCAGGTTTGGAGCATACCTCCTGAGACTAGTAGAATCACTTCCCCCTTTTGGATAGATAGTCTCTCTGAACATGTTGTTCAACACGTAGTAGACAGATTTGAGGGCAGTAGTGGATCCATCTGCAAGGTCCTCATACTCATATGCTGAGGCTATCTTGCTGTGGTTCATGTGAGGCTCAAAGTGAATTATCTCAGCATCTCTATCTTCTTTGCTGAACCCAAACAATCTAGCAAAGGTGGTGAAGTCTATCTTGTAGTGTACTCCTTCAGTCATCCAGTGAATGATTTCGTTTACATCTTCATAGAAGAAGGTAGCATGGAACTGAGCCAGCACTTCAATATTCCAATCATACTTGAAACTCATAATGTCCTTCATCTTGTATTTGTCTACCAGATCAAGAACATCCCTCTTTACTGGTTCTTCTGCTGCCTCCAAATGGGTGAAGTCAATCCACTTCATCTTGATCAGCTTCATCTTGGTGCTCAACACTGTCTCATAGAACTTGAAATGGAAAACAGACCAAAACCTATAGTCTATGGCAGCCATCTTAGGGTTCACATAGGGGTTCTCCTCTCTGGCCTTCTTGACCAAGTATCCTGCCCCATCATAATTGTGATGTTCAATGTACACAGAGTTGTCATACTTGGTTGGGGGATGTCTCTTGAGCAGCACCTTGTGATACTTTAAATAAGTGGAGTCAATCTCTCCAAGCAGCATGCCATCTTCAAGCTCAATGGGGATGGTCTTCCCTTCTGTCCCCCCATTATCCTCAACATGAGCTACAGATCCAGATCCTCTTCCTCCTGACAGACTGCCCTCTTTTCCTCTTCTAGGGGTTGCTTTTCCTCTGCTGCCACTGCCAGCTGCAGTTTCCCTTGCTGCAATCTTGAATGCCCTCTCTCCAGCAGGAGTCTCAAATGGCTGCCTCTGCCTCTTGGCATAGGTCTTGTCACCAGGGGTTCCAGACATCTGCCAGAAAGGGTGTAGGCAACAGATAAGGAATAGATCATGATAGATAAAGACTGAGGATCACAGATAGAAATTGGAGTTCAATTGATTAAGATTCAGTGGAATTTTGAATCACAGACTGTCTTTTGTCAGTATAGACTTCGGAACCTCCAAGGATTTTCTCGGAACCTCCGAGGTCTGGGTACTGACAGAGGACAGTTTGTTGATTCAACCTTCAACTGAAACTTAACCAATGGAAGCAAACTTGATAGAATTGAACTACAGAGATAAGATGAGGTGTTGCAAGTGAATTATAATTCAGTGGAACTTTGAATCAAGGTCAGCCTACAGTAGGTTACAGAGTTCGGAACCTCCGAGACTCTTTGAACCTTATTGCATTCTGAACTTTGATTCAACTTTCAACTGAATCTAATCTACACATGCATCACATCATTTAGAGCAAGGCACAAGATAGCATTCCACAACTGCAAGGCCTAGAACCCTAAGAACTAATGGATCTGGGAATTAGGGTTAGGGCTAGGTCTAGGTTTACCTTGAACAGGAGAAGGGATGAATGAATTCGACGAACTTGAGATGCTTTTACGCCAGGGGACGTAGCCTAGAGGCCCCCTCCAGATCAGAGATCTGGTGGCGCTGAAGAGGAGCAACTCGCCGGAATGGATCCAAGCGGTGCAATGTCGTTCCTCTTCTGCTTCCCAAAGGTCGGCGAGGAAGAAAGATGATGATGCAGATCGAAGCCCCCTCCTTCTTCTCCTTCACTGGATCAGGGCGACTCTAGGTCAACTTCCACGAACGGCTCCCCCTCCATCTTCTGCTTCTGCGGCCCACCGACGAAGAAGGATGCCCGGCCTCGCACGCGGGACGCACGAGGAGCACGGTCACCGGCGGCGAGGAAGAACGGCGGCGGCGCGGCGGTGGAGAATGGAGAGCGATGCGGGCGCCGTCGAGAGAGAGAGAGCGAGAGTCGGGCGCGGTGAAAAGTGGATCTGGGAAGTAACCGCGCGGTGATAAGGGAAAAGGTGGGTTAACCTAGGGGAAAAGAATATTCCAGGAAAGATGCCAGATTCTCTTTGAACTGCCTCCTCTGACGAACTGAATGCTGAGTCGATAAAGATTGGAAGTTCCGAAGAATTTCTCAGAGCTTCTGAGGCTCGGAACCTCCAAAGATTTTCTCAGAGCTTCCGAAACTTGAATTCCAGAGACTTTCAACTTTCACTCCTTTTGAGATTTTGAACCTTTCATCAACTGAGGTCCTTAGGTCATGGTATCCTTGACTCAGGTGGCTAGAAAACAAGCAATCACACACACAACTATAGCCACTTGAGACAAGTTAGGGATATGAAAATAGATTTTGAAGCACTTTTAAAATAAAGTTTTCACAAAAGTTTTTTCAAAAGAATTTTCAGAGATTATCAACAATATGAAGCAAACAACCAAGGCATGCTAGAGATCAAACCACGCAATGAGAATCAAGAATATTTAGCTCATTCCTTAAACTACAAAACCTTGATTCATCGAGAGGTTTAGTGAAGATATCGGCTAGTTGTTTGTCGGTGCTCACATGACTTAGAGCGATATCTCCTTTGGCTTCGCGGTCTCTCAAGAAGTGATGACGGATGTCTATATGTTTTGTGCGAGAATGGCTTACGGGGTTGTTTGCAAGCTTTATGGCACTTTCATTGTCACACAAAAGTGGGATATGGGTAAAGTGACATCCGTAATCTTTTAAGGTTTGCTTCATCCAAAGTAGTTGAGCACAACAAGCGCCGGCTGCAACATACTCGGCCTCGGCGGTGGAAAGGGCTACTGAGTTTTGCTTTTTAGAACTCCAAGACACTAGAGACCTACCAAGGAATTGGCAAGTCCCCGATGTACTCTTTCTATCTACCTTGCAACTGGCATAATCGGAATCCGAATAGCCAAGTAGATCGAAAGTGGAGCCCTTAGGATACCACAAGCCAAGGTTAGGGGTATGCACTAGATATCTCAAGATTCTCTTTACAGCCATGAGATGGCACTCTTTCGGGTTAGCTTGAAATCTAGCACACATGCACACACTAAGCATAATATCTGGCCTAGATGCACATAAGTAAGAAGAGAACCGATCATGGAGCGATATACCTTTTGGTCCACGGATTTCCCTTCTTCATTGAGGTCCATGTGTCCATTGGTAGGCATTGGGGTCTTGATGGGCTTTGCCTTGTCCATGTCAAACTTCTTAAGCATGTCCCTTGTGTACTTAGTTTGACATATGAACGTCCCTTCCTTTGCTTGTTTCATTTGAAATCCAAGAAAGAACTTGAGCTCACCCATCATGGACATTTCAAACCTCTTTGTCATCACCCTACTAAACTCTTCACAAAAAGTTTCATTAGTACTACCAAATATTATGTCATCGACATATATTTGGCACACAAAGATATGACCATCAACTTTTCTAGTAAAGAGAGTAGCATCGGCTTTGCCTATCTCAAAGCCTTGCTTGAGCAAGAAATCCTTAAGGCATTCATACCATGCTCTTGGTGCTTGCTTGAGCCCATAGAGCGCCTTACGGAGTTTGTAGACATGATTAGGATGCTTGAGATCTTCAAAACCCGGTGGTTGCTCAACATAGACTTCTTCGGAGAGTGGTCCATTGAGAAATGCACTCTTGACATCCATTTGATATAGCTTGAAGTCATGATGGGCAGCGAAAGCAAGTAGAAATCGAATTGCTTCAAGTCTTGCCACCGGTGCATAGGTTTCTCCAAAGTCTAGTCCTTCAACTTGAGTGTACCCTTGAGCAACCAATCTTGCTTTGTTCCTAATCACCATGCCAAACTCATCTTGCTTGTTTCGAAAGACCCATTTGGTGCCAATGATGTTCGTCTTCGGTCTTTCCACCAACTCCCACACTTGATTTCTTTCAAAGTTGTTCAACTCCTCTTGCATAGCCACCACCCAATCCGGATCCTCAAGAGCTTGATCTACCTTAATGGGTTCAAGAGAGGAAACAAACGAGTAGAATGCGCAAAAATTCTTAAGACGAGATCGTGTTGTTACCCCTCTCCTTATGCTCCCAAGGATATTGTCAACGGGATGATCCCGTTGTATAACTTGATGTACACGAGGATGTGATGGTCCAAGAGGTTGGTGTAGAGGTTGGTCTTCATCATCTTCATCAGCTTGAGGCTCAGATGTACTTGCTTGAGCAGCCCCTTGCTGATTAGATTGCTGGTTCACAGTGTCTTGTGGTGCTGAGTTTCCAGACCCCGGAACCTCCAGAGAATTTCCCGGAGGTTGAGTTCCAGTGTCAGTTCCCGGAACCTCCAGAGATTTTCTCGGAACCTCCGAAGTCTGCACATCTGCTGAACCAGTGACTTCAGACCCTTCGAGTGGTGTTGAAGCTTGGAGTTGATCCTCATCTTCCTCTTGTGCTTCAACTGGTCTAACATCACCTATGGCCAATTGCTTGATTGCTTCACAAGATGGCTTCTCATTACCTACAACATTTAAGTCAACTTGCTCCATTTGAGAGCCATTAGATTCATCAAAAGCCAAATCTACCGTGACTTCAATCCTCCCGGTGGTTAGATTGAAGACTCGGTAAGCATGCTCATTTGGACCATAACCAAGAAGAAATCCTTCGTCAACCTTTGGTGCAAACTTAGAAGTTCGGGGCCTCTTGTTTAGAATGAAACATTTGCACCCAAACACTCTAAAGTAAGACACCTTAGGCTTTTTACCGGTGATAAGCTCATAGGAGGTCTTCTTGTGAAACTTATGAAGATAGAGGCGGTTGATAGCATGGCAAGCTGTGTTGATGGCTTCGGCCCAAAAGATGTCTTGAGTCTTGTACTCGTCCAACATGGTTCTTGCCATCTCAATAAGAGTCCGGTTCTTCCTCTCAACCACCCCATTTTGTTGAGGGGTATAAGGAGCTGAAAATTCATGCTTGATGCCCTCAACATCAAGAAATTCTTCAACATTGGTGTTCCGGAATTCCGAGCCATTGTCACTTCTCACTTTCTTGATTGGTAGCTCGAACTCCCTTTGTGCTCTTCTTATGAAAGTCTTCACTTTTCCTTGTACCTCACTTTTATCAAACACAAAGAACACCCACGTGAAGCGAGAATAATCATCAACAATAACCAAGCCATATTTGTTACTACCAATACTTATGTAGGCCACCGGTCCAAATAGATCCATGTGAATGAGCTCCAACGGGCTTGATGTAGTGAGGATGCTATTTGGTGGGTGAGGTGCTCCTACTTGCTTTCCGGCTTGGCATGCTTTGCATATCCTATCTTTTTCAAAATGTACATTTGTTAGTCCAAGGATGTGTTCATCTTTCAAAAGTTTGGCCAAGTTCCTCATGCCAACATGGGCTAGTCGGCGATGCCATAGCCAACCCATGCTAGATTTTGCCACTAAACACGTCTTGGGAGAAACCTTACTTTTGTTGAGATCAACTAGGTAAAGCCTCCCCCTCAAGCGACCCGTAAGGACAATAGAGGAATCCTCCCTTCTTATGATGGACACACCCTTATCCGAGAAGTGACAATCAAAACCAATCTCACTAAGTTGTGAGACCGATAGTAGATTGTAACCTAACGGATCAACATGTAAAACATTGGTAATCGAATATTTTTGAGAGATAGGGATATCACCTATACCTATGACTTCTCCTTTTGTATCCCCTCCATAGGCAATTGTTTCTCTTGGTCCTTCCAAATGGAGGTAGGATGAAAACATACTCCTTTCTCCGGTCATATGATGTGTACATCCGCTATCAAGCACCCAACTTGATCCACCGGAGGAGTATGCCTACAAAACAATTTAGTTCCTTCTTTTAGGTCCCCAATTTGACTTGGGGCCTTCAACATTAGCAACCAAAATTTTAGGAACCCATAGTGATCTTTTCACATATATGTTAGACTCATTTCCAACATGCGTGGCAACAACTTTACCAAGATTGTTGCGTCTCAACACATAGCTAGGGGGTATGTCTCTAGATACATGAGCCTTGTTCTTGTTGAGAGACAAGTTCCTTCTAGGCATGATTGGATGGTTCTGAACCTGCAAACGAGTGTTAGGATGCCTTGGAAGCTTGCTGAGGTTGAGTCTTGCCTTTCTTCTTGGTTCTGTCTTTGCAGACTCCGGAACCTCCGAGAATTTTCTCGGAACCTCCGAGTTCTGCTGTCTGTGTGGCTCGAGGCTTCCAGACTCCGGAACCTCCGGGCTTTGAGCTCGGAACCTCCGGGGTCTGGGTAAACAGAAACCCAGTACTCTTGAATTCTAGACACTCTTTTTCCTTGATGATCTTTCTTTCATTGGTCTTGCCACCTTCAACATAGCCAAAACCTGATTTCTCACTTTTCTCCAACATCTTTCTCTTGGAGAACTTTCCCTTCTTGTTCTCTTCACTCATGCATCCTCTAGCTATGATTGAGTTTAACCTAGCAATTTCCTTTTTCATAGCTTCCATATTAGCAAGATTAGTAGCATAGGATTCAAGATCAACATTGAAGCATTTATCACAGCCCTTGCTAGTAGAAGCACTAGAGTCACCCTTTACCTTCGAAGGATGTGAGATGCTACTCCAAAGGAGACTATATTGCTCCTCAAGCTCTTCATTTCTCGACTTGAGAGAATTACATTGAGCTTGAGATGCAGCAAGGTCTTCCTTGAGAGGAGCTATGACGCTCTCCGCTTGGCTCACTTCCAAACGCAAAGCCTCAAGCTCACTTCTTTCGGATGCAAGAATGTCTTGGTTTTTCTCTAGTTCCACTATCAACCTAGCCATAAAATCTTTAGATTGCTCATCCATCTTACTAACAAGTTGGTTTGCTTCCTCATCACTAGATTCATCACTGGAGTCCATTTCCGACTCATCACTAGGTGGAGGAGAGGGTTTTAAGCTAGTTTTTACCTTCTCACCCTTGGCCATGAAGCAATGAATGGATGAGCTCTCTTCATCATCGGTCAAGTTGTTGAACAACCTTGAGGTAGAAGGGAGCTTCTTGATAGCCACGGTTGCAACCTTTTTTCCTTCTCCTTCACTAGAGCTCTCATCTCCGGAGTTCCATTCATGACCGATATGAGCTTCTCCACCATAGTTTCTTCTCTTGTGATGTGGTTTTTGATCTTTCTTGTAGCTTCCATTGCCTTTGTCATTCTTGTTTTCTCTCTTCTCATTTGGGCAATCTGCTATGAAGTGCTCGGTGCTTCCACAATTGTAGCAAGTTCTCTTTTTCTTGTTGGGGAACCTTCTCTTAGCAAATTTGTAACCTTGCTTCTTCAAGCCTCTTTTGTATGTCTTCATGAACAAAGCCATATCCCCAATCTCAACATGAGAGCTTTCATCTTCATCTTCACTTGAGTCACTTGTAGAGCTCTCTACTTCCACTTTCTTTGATTTTGACTTGGAGGGCTTGGATGAAGTAGAGTGCTTGGATGAGGTAGTAGGCTTGCTTGACTTGTTAGAATGGAGAGCAACCTCTTTGACCTTCAAGTTGTTCAACTTGGCTTCTAGCTCACCAATTTTCTTCCTATGTTGGATTTTCTTGTCCATAAGCTCATGAGTAAGAATTCTCCCAAGAACATCATTTGGAGAGAACTCCTCAAATCTCTTCTTTTCTCTAATCAATGTGACTAGAGTAGGATTTCTTGGAGCAAAGGCCTCCAACATCACCTTCACAACAAAGTGGTCATCCAACTCATCACCACCTAAGCCTCTTATCTTCACAACTATGACCATCAACCTATCAAACATCTCTTGTGGCCCTTCTCCATCAAAGATAGTGAATCTATTAAGTTCGGCCATCAATATGTTGATCTTGGATTTCTTGACCTTGTCAACACCCTCATGAGCAATGTGGAGGATGTCCCAAATCTCTTTGGCAATCTCTAGTCCACTAACACGATTGTACTCTTGGGCATTCAAAGCACTAAGGAGTATGCTTGTAGCTTGAGCATTCCTCCTAATGTTGCGACGATCACGTGGTGTGAGGTTTTCAAAGTCTTCGGGATCATCAAAACCTACACACACAATATTCCACAACTCCAAACTTAAACCGGTTAGATAAGCTTTCATCATGTGCTTCCATTTAGCAAAGTTGGTCCCATCAAATTGGGGCAACTTGCCAACGGGTATAGTGATATCATCCTTAGATTTAGTCTCCAAAGAATCATAGTTAAAGATAAAATAAATAAACTTCTCCAAAGAGCATAGGTATCCTTCTTCATGTAATTGAGGGGTCTCCTTTCTTTCTTTTGCACCTGTAAAACATTCTTGTACTGCACAATAAACTCAAAAGCTCATTAGCTCTTTAATTGTGTGGTCAACATCACCAAAACCCTCATAGGGCTTGATTGCACTTACACCACTCTACCTTCATAAGCAGCCCTGAACTTAGCAACTGTGTAGTACTCATGCACAAAATCTTCAATGCGCATACCTCTATTAGATAGTATCCAAGCCACGGCATGCTTGCAAGGCTTGCCAGTTATTTGCCATTCCCTGCATGAACACGTGTGGTTCTTCAAATCCACTGATTGCCTTCTAGTATTGTTCCATTGGTCAATCAGTGTCACCTCTGCAATATCATCATCACTTCTTACGACCTTTACAACTTGGAGATTATTGCTTATTGTATTGAGTTCCTTTATGACACTTGGCAATATCTGACCTTCCATCTGCCTTCCAATCACTTTCCTTAGGTACCTCTTCTCCATGAACAATTCTCTCATCCCATCAACCAACTCATGAAGTAGCAGCCCCTTGTAGTGCCTTATTTGTGCATTGAAACTCTCAGAGACATTGTTGGTCAAGTAATCACATTTACTTGCTTCTGAGAAGCCACTTCTATACCAAATCCTATTGTGATGCTTCTCAAGGTAATCTATAGCATCTGGAGCAACATCATAGATTTTCCTCATATGCCACTTAAACAGACCCTCAGTGTAGCTTCTTGCTGTTGGATATAAGTGATCAGTGAGGTCGGGGACAGCCATAGGGGTCCCCTAACTATGGGGGAAATCACCCTTTCCCAAAAATTAACTTAAATCGCAAAAACACCATCCAAAACAACCGTGGCCCAAACACGAATAAAACCCACAGTCCGCCGCGGTCCGATAACCTCCACGACCCGTTAAAACAGCCGCCACCAGTCGCCCTCGAGCGAACCTCCGCTTCGCTCGAGGGTCGGACGCGGCGTGGCAAATCTCCGCCTCGCTCGAGGGCGCGGCACCCCGTGGGTAAACTCCCACCCCGCTCAAAGGCACGGCGCCCCGTGAGCAGGACTCCGCCTCGCTCGAGGGCTTCAGCCCCTCGAGCGGGTCACCGCTTCGCTCGAGGGATCGCCGCCCCTCGTACAGATCTCCGCCTCGCTCAAGGCCGACCCTCGAGCGATAGCGCCCCGCCTGTCTCACCTGACAGAGGCATTAAATGCCCTTACCCGCCGCAGGCGCCTTAGTCAAAAGGCAATCCCCGCCCATGCCGCGCCGCTGACACCGCCAGGGCTTCTGACCTTGTCACTGTGCGGCCAAACCCCGTCACTATACCGCTATTCCCAGCACTGTGCAGGTACTGTGCGGACAGGCCAGTGTCATTCCAAAGCACTGCACCGCCCACTCCCGTCCTTCTCCCACGGCGAGCCCCTGGAAAGGGCATGGGCGCACCCTCGAAGGGTGTACGAGCGGCGACCAGGCGCACGATGCGGGCGGCGCCACGGCGCGGAACACACTAAGCATGTCTCCTCCATCATCTCCGACACTGTACAGGCCATCCCCGGCGCTGTGGAGCCATCCCCAGCGCTGTGGAGCCCTGTTACGATGGGACACCACCACGCCGGCCCCTGTATGGCATGGGCGCTCTCGCCATCGAGGCCCTCGAAAGGGCATGGATCATCCTCGAAGGGTGTACGGACGGCGAGCTGGCGCGCACACTGACCGGCGCCGCCGTACGAGCGACGTGCGCCGCGTCCCCACCACTAACTCCGGCACCGCCCGGCCATCCCGGGCGCTGTGCAACTGACCCGGGGTCTGTGCGGCCATCACCAGCGCTGTGCGGACATCCCTAGCCCTGTGGCACCATCCCGGGCGCTATGCAGCCATCCCCGGTGCTGTGCGGCCCTGCTCCAATGGGACGCCGCCACGTCGGGCCCTGTACAGCACCAGGTGCCCTCGTCAGCAAGACCCTCGAACTGATGTACGGACGGCGGTCAGACGTGCACGCCGAGCGAGCTACCCTCGAAGCTATTCCCCGGCAAGTACATAGCCACCACGACACCCGCAAGAACTGAGATTCGTTAGGACACCATCAAGTCGCAAACGCTGTGTACCAGTACTACGATACTGTGTAAAACCCCGTGCGGCACATTTGTAAGTTGCCTCCCCTTGGTCTATAAAAGGAGGAGGCGGTCGCCCGGCCGTCGGGGGGACGGGATCATCATTTCTCGCCCGCACGCACCCACCCACTCACTTCCGTGATATTGGCACTCTGACTCAATCATCTAGCAGGGACTTGGAGGCTTTTCCTCCTCTCCCGCCTAGCTTGTAGCCCCCCTCTACAGGCATTACGGTGCATAGCAATACAAGCGCCGCGAGCGCAATCTGCTGGATGTACGGCCCCGCGGCCGGAACCAGGATAAACCCGTGTCCCGTCTTTGCTTAGCACCAGCCATCGAGAGACCGATCACAGCGCATCTTACTAGTTAGTGTCGGGACTAATCCTAACACCGACAGTTGGCGCGCCCCGGTGTGTTTGACGAAATGCTGAAGAAGCCCTGCCCGTACCACAAGACCCTGGTCAACCACACCCTCGAGCAATGCGACATGCTCAAAAAGTACTACAGCCGTGTCGCCGCGAAGGAGGACGAGGCCAAGAAGGATGGGGGTGACAGAGGCGCTGACGGCTTCCCCGCGGTGGAGAACGTCTTCCTCATCTTCGGGGGACCGACGGTGGACATGTCCACCAGCCGGCGCAAGCACGAGCGGCATGAAGTTCTCACCGCAGAGAAGGCCCCTCCTTCCTTCCTCGACTGGTCGGAGGAGGCCATCACCTTCAGCCGCAAGGACCACTCGAACCGCATCCCCAACCGGGCCAGTACCTGCTGGTCGTCGACCCTATCATCGGCAATGCGCGATTCTCCAAGGTGTTGATGGACGGCGGCAGCAGCCTTAACATCCTGTACGCGCATACCCTACAGCTGATGGGGATCGGTTTGGATCAGCTGCGGCCCAGCACGGCGCTGTTCCATGGCGTCGTGCCGGGCAAGCGCGTCCAGCCCGTCGGGCAGATCGATCTGCCGGTCTGGTTCGGCACGCCGGATAACTTTCGCAAGGAGACCCTCACCTTTGAGGTAGTGGGGTTTCGGGGCGCGTACCACGCCATCCTCGGGCGTCTGTGCTACGCCAAATTCATGGCGGTCCTGAACTACACGTACCTCAAGATGAAGATGCCAGGGCCGAAGGGCGTCATCACGATGGGCTCGTCGATCGAGCACGCATTCGACTGCAACGTCGAGTGCGTCGAGCACGCCGAGGCGCTCGCACTGGACGAATCGCTCGTCACGGACATGGAGAAGATGGCCAACGAGGGCCCCGACTCCCCTGCCAAGCACGCGGGCAGCTTCGAGGCTGCCGAACAGACCAAGGAGGTACCCCTCGACACCACTGCTCCCGAGGGCAAGGTGTTGAGGGTCAGTTCCACCCTCGACCCGAAATAGGAAGTGGTGCTCGTCGACTTTCTCCGCGCCAACGCAGCGTGGAGCCCCTCGGACATGCCGGGCATCCCGAGGGAGGTCGCCGAGTACTCCCTTGACATCCTACCTCACTCCAGAGCTGTGCAACAGTGCCTGCGACGCTTTGACGAAGAAAGGCGCCGGGCGATTGGAGTGGAGCTGCGAAGGCTCCTCGAGGCTGGGTTTATCAAGGAAGTGTTCCACCCCACGTGGTTAGCTAATCCTGTACTAGTCAAGAAAAAGAATGGGAAATGGCGGATGTGTGTAGATTACACCAGTTTGAATAAAGTATGTCCCAAAGTTCCTTTTCCTTTGCCACGAATCGACCAAATAGTGGATTCCACCGCGGGATGCGAACTCTTGTGTTTCCTTGATGCCTACTCAGGCTACCACCAAATAAAGATGAAGGAGTCCGATCAACTCGCGACCTCTTTCATCACGCCATTCGGCATGTTTTGCTACGTAACGATGCCATTTGGTCTTCGAAATGCGGGAGCTACATACCAGCGATGTATGCAACACGTTTTCAGGGATCACATCGGGCGAACCGTGGAGGCATACGTAGATGACATCGTCGTCAAAACTAGGAAGGCGGACGACCTGGTTAATGATTTACGCGTCACGTTCGATTGCTTGCGGGCCAACGGGGTAAAGCTAAATCCCGAGAAATGCGTCTTTGGGGTGCCGCGCGGCATGCTACTGGGTTTCATTGTCTCCCAGCGGGGCATCGAGCCCAACCCCGAGAAGCTCTCGGCCCTCGACCGGATGGGGCCAATTCGAGACTTGCAGGGGGTGCAGAAGGTGTTAGGCTGCCTAGCCGCTTTGAGCCGTTTCATTTCTCGGCTCAGCGAAAAGGGCATGCCCCTCTACCGACTCCTGAAGAAGCACGAGCGCTTCTCCTGGACCATCGAGGCCCAGGACGCGCTCGACAAGCTGAAAGCGACGCTCGCACACGCGCCAATCCTCACACCGCCTCGAGACGGTGAGCCTCTGTACCTCTACATCGCGGCAACCACCCAGGTGGTCAGCGCGGTCATCGTGGTGGAGAGAACAGAGGAGGGCCACGCCCTAACAGTCCAAAGGCCGGTATACTACATCAGCGAGGTACTATCTGAGACCAAAGCGCGGTATCCACAGATTCAGAAGCTGCTTTACACGGTGGTACTTGCACGGCGCAAGCTGCGACACTACTTCGAGGCCCACCCGGTCACGGTGGTCTCATCGTTCCCGCTAGAGGAGATAGTCCGCAATCCGAATGCCTCGGGTAGAATCGCGAAATGGTCCGTGGAACTAATGGGGGAAACTCTCACCTACGCGCCGCGCAAGGCGATCAAATCCCAAATTCTTGCGGACTTTGTCGCTGAATGGACAAACACTCAATTGCCCCCATTACAGATCCAAACCGAGTGTTGGACCCTTTACTTCGACGGGTCGGTGATGAAAACCGGAGCGGGCGCGGGTCTGCTCTTCATCTCGCTCCTCGGAGAGCACATGAGGTATGCAGTGCGCCTGCACTTCCCTACGTCGAACAATATGGCGGAATACGAGGCCCTCCTTTGCGGCCTCCGAATCGCCATTGAGACTGGCATCAAGCGCCTCGACGTCAGGGGAGATTCGCAGCTCGTGATCGACCAAGTCATGAAGAACGCGAGCTGCCACGACGAGAAGATGGAAGCATACTGCAATGCCGTACGTGCGCTCGAGGACAAATTTTACGGCGTTGAGCTCAACCACGTTCCCCGCAAGTACAACGAGGAGGCGAACGAGCTCGCGAAGATCGCGTCGGGGCGCATCACCGTTCCTCCGAATGTTTTCGCGCGTGATGTCGCCAAACCTTCCGTCGACCTTAGCAAAACCACCTCGAGTCCGGGAGAACCCTCGGGGGCTCCCTCGAATCTGACGGGCGCGGAGCCCATGGATGAGGACCCCTCGAACGAGGCGTTCGTGCTCTCCCTTCTCGAGGGGTATGGGGCCGATGAAGCCGAGGCCATGGAGATTGAGACGCCCCCCCACGGAGGACTGGCGAAGCAAGTACCTCACCTGGATCGATCGAGGGGAGCTACCCTCGGATCGGACCGAGGCGATGCGCATCGCCAGAAAGGCCAAATCATTCACCGTGGTCGACGGCGAGCTGTATAAGCGCGCCACGTCGGGGATCCTACAGCGATGCATCCCCATCCCCGAGGGCCGCGAGTTGATCCGGGACATCCACGCAGGTGTGTGTGGCCATCACGCGTCGCCGCGCACCCTCGTAGGCAACGCATTCCGCCAGGGCTTCTACTGGCCCACGGCGGTCGCTGACGCCAACGAGGTCGTGCGCACCTGCGAGGGGTGCCAGTTCTACGCCCGCAAGACCCACCTCCCGGCTCACGCCCTCCAGACCATACCCATCACATGGCCGTTCGCCGTGTGGGGATTGGACATCGTCGGGCCCCTGCGGAAGGCTCCCAGGGGCTTCACGCATTTGTTAGTCGCAATCGACAAATTCTCAAAGTGGATCGAGGCACGTCCCATTACCAACCTCAGATCCGAACAAGCCGTGTCGTTCTTTACCGCATCGTCCACAGGTTCAGGGTGCCGAACTCCATCATCACCGACAACGGCACCCAATTCACCGGCAAGAAATTCCTGGAGTTCTGCGACAACTACCACATCCGCGTGGATTGGGTGGCCGTCGCACACCCGCAGACCAATGGCCAGGTGGAGCGCGCCAACGGCATGATTCTACAAGGCCTCAAGCCTAGGATCTTCGACAGACTGAGCAAGTTTGGACGAAAATGGATTCAAGAGCTACCATCGGTCGTTTGGAGTCTCAGAACCACCCCGAGCAGAGCCACAGGGTTTACACCGTTCTTCCTCGTCTACAGCGTGGAGGCCGTCCTCCCCACGGACCTGGAGTACGGATCTCCCAGACTCAGGGCCTACCAAGAAAGCTCGAACCAGCGAGCTCGTGAAGACTCGTTGGACCAGGTGGACGAAGCCCGCGATGTGGCGATGGTGCACTCGGCAAGATACCAACAAGCACTCCGGCAATACCAAGCCCAGAAGATCCGACGCCGGGACTTCAGTGAAGGCGACCTGGTGCTAAGACTGCGACAAGACAACCGGGGCCGACACAAGCTATCGCCGCCATGGGAAGGGCCTTACATCATCGTCAAGGTGCTCAAGCCCGGCACGTACAAGCTCGCAAACGAACAGGGCCAGGTCCGCACCAACGCTTGGAACATACAACAGCTACGTCGCTTCTACCCTTAGACTTCCATGTTTCTTTTCGTACATCTCGCATTCCAAAATAATAAAAAAGGGCGACTCGGTTTTACTCCCGACCAGAGCCTCAGCACAAACCAAGTCCCCCTCGGGGGCTACGACGGGGGGTTCCCCCCGGAGTGCTCCAACTTTTTTTCGCAAAAACACGTACTTTCTTTCTTTCTTTCTTTCAAAATATGTTAAAGTGTTACGTCCTGAAGCCTCAGGGAGAACGAAGGCCAAGCGCGAACTAACTAAGCCCAGGGCCAGCTGGGACGCGGGACCGCTGACGCCTCCGAGAGGATAAGCATCCCCCTCGCTACCCTACGGCTAAGTTGGTTTGTGAACGCTAACTCCTTGGTCAAAGTTCCCCCGAAAGGCCCGAGGAGAAACATGACAACATATAAGAAAGAATTCATAAATGCACGCATAGCATAAAGCGTTGTTTATACAAACTTGTTCAAACATCTAACAAAATATTAATGGGCCTTGAGACCCGAGCCTTCAGGGAGCACGAGGGCTTGGAGCAGCGGCGGCTTCACCCTCATCAGCGTCGGGGAACAAGTCCACCTCGAACATATCGGCAAGGGCCGCAGCAGGCTCCGCCATGGACGCGTCAACCCTCCTCACCACTTCAAGCTCGGCGTCCTCATCTACGACGTCCTCAGGGAGGATGTAGCCGTCCCGCAAAAGACTGAAGTCGAGGACGTAGTGAGTCGAGGTCAGCGCCAAGGTCTTCTGGACACCGAGTCGAAGAGCACCGCGCAGGCGCTCAGTGACCCGGCCGCCCAGGGACCGCAAGCGGCTCGCCATCGAGCTACCCGAGGCCTCGCCCTCAGCCCCCTCGAGCTCACAGCACACCTCAAGTACAGCGGCCTCCAGAGTCTTAAGCTCGCCCTGAGCTTCGTTGTAGGCGACCTGGAGGGATTGAATCTCCCCTGAAGGGTCCGCCGCGCTCTTCTGCAGCTCTGCAACGCCAAGGAACGAACATCAAGCCTCGAAAGGGCGCAACGAAGAACTAAGACAGTTCAAAGAACGAGACTTACCCTCGGCTCACTTCCTCTCAGTATCGAGCGCGACTCGCGCGGCGTCGACGTCCCGCTGGATCTGGGAGATTGAAGCGTCGCGCTGCTGAAGCGTGTCCCTCACTCCCCCGAGCTCCTCGCGCGCGAGCTGGAGCTGGGACTGGGCCTCCTGGAGAGCAGTGCCCGTCTGCTCGATCTCCCGGGCTCTCTCCGCAGCCCGAGAGAGCTGGGCCTGTGCCTCCTCAAGCGCCTTCCGCTCCCGCTCAAGTTGGACCTGAGCCTCGGCGAGAGTCGCGTCCTTCAGCGCGAGCTGGGACTGCGCCCCCTCACGCGCGGTGCGCTCCTCAGTGAGCTGGCCCTCCACCGTCGCCAGCGCGTCACCCTTCTCCCTCAGAGTGGCGGCGAGCCCCTCGGCCTCCTGGGCTTTCTGCTCTGTCTGAGCAATGCGCGCCTGCACGTCCTCCAGCGACATGCGCTCACGCTCGGCGCGGGCCTGCACCTCGACCAGGCAGCGTCCTTCAGCGCGAGCTGGGACCGCGCCTCGCTCAGCGCCGCGCGCCCCTACTGGAGTTCCCCCTCCTTGCTCTGCAATGCGGCGCCGAACTGTTCGGCCTCCCTGGCCTTCTGTTCCGCCGCGGTGCGGTGGGCGTCGCGTTCCTCCACCGCGCGGCGTAGCTCGCCCCCCTTTGACTCGAGGCTCGCCCTCGTCTCGAGCATCTCGTCGTGGAGGCACTCCATCGCTAGGCCCAGATGCTCGTTCTCCTGGCACGTCGTCTCATGGAGGGTGTGGAGCTTGGCGAGGAAGGAGATCTTATCCCCCGCGTCGCCCCATAGCTTCTGCCAAAACAAATAAAGGGGAAAGGACTCAGACAAGGCACAATTGAAAGCGAGGGGAGCGACGAGACTAGCACACGAACCCGAAACAGCGGCGCCGCCACGTCTCTGTGAAGCCTCGAGGCCTCGTCGAGCAGGTTTTGAACTCGGGATCCCGCGTCGAGAAAATCCCACCAGTCCAGAAACTCTGCCTGCGAACGCTCCACCGTGTCCCAGGGGACGTAGGGGTGGTCCAGCCCGGAGCACCAATCACCAGGGAATTCGTCGTAGATGTGCTGGCGCGATGACGACGCGTCGGCCCCCTGTGATGGCCCTCCAGACGCGCGCTCGGGGCATGGGCCGACCCCGTCATCCTCCGCCAGGGTCCCGTCCCGCGAGACGGTCACATCCGTCGCGGACGGAACCTCCTCCGCACCGCTCGTTCGAGGGGCCCTAACCCTCGAACCTCCTCCATTCCTGGGCGCAGCCGCCCGGGCCCGCTCCCCTCCTCGCGCATCGTCTTGCGACGCCGCCACCGCCTGCCGCGACGATCTCGCCGAGCGAGCGCGCGTTGCGCGGACCGTGTCCCGCTCCTCCAACCTCAGCGCCTTGGTCGGCGCTAGCTCCGGCGCGACAGGGCCGCCGGCGCTGATGGGAGAAAGGAAAGCAAGGGAAATCAGAATCTCAAATAAGTAAAATCAGATAAGACAAGCTCGACTCAACGCTCACCGTCGGGACGACACCTGGCGCTTTCGCTTCCTCGAGGCCTGCGCGGACGGTGCGTCTCCCACACCGGGCGCGCCCCCCGTTGCGGCGCCCTCACCAACTGTCGCCGCGCCCGCCTCTGGGGCCGGTGTGCCGCGGGCCCGCGCTGCCGACGGCGCAGGCAGAACGGCCGTCTCCTTGCCCTTGGCCCCCGTGGCCAAAGGCACATCGTCTGCTTCTTCTTCCTCATCCTCTAGCTCGGACCAGACGACGCCGGCATCGCTGCCGCTGCTGGTGTCCTCCGGGGTCGGGGGGGAGAGGCCCTCCTCCTCCCGCCGCGCACACTCCTGATCATGCGCCTTGCGACGCTTCTCACGCTTCTTCTTCTCCGCCTTACCGACGTCCGCCTTCGCCTTCACCTCCCGCTGCTTCTCGCGGTTTGCGGCACGAGAGTTGGGCGTGGGGGGATCCGAGCCAAAGGCGCTCGTCTCCATCTCCGGCTGCCGGAACCACAGATGTCAGGAACCGGCCCTCGAAATCAAAACCAAATCAAAAAATTCGTGATATTGACAGAAATCTCTTACCAAAACAACAGCCCCGTCATTGGGCCGCATCCGGGGCGACCACAACACCTCGTCGGGGACGCACACCATCTTCCTGGTGTCCACCGCGCGCTTCGCCCTTGTAGCCGCGTAGGCCGGGGCAAAGGGCTCGGCCAGCAACCGTGACCGCGTCAGCGCGTCGGGGTCCACGCCCTCCGCCATCTCGTAGATGGGAAGCGCCCTCTCCATGAGGGGCACCACCTGCCGTTGGTGGCACTGCACGAGGACGGCCGCTGCGGTCAACCCCGCGTCGGTCAAGGTCTTCAGCGCCCTCAGGTAGGGCGCCAGCTTCTCCCTCCGCGCGTGGTCCGACACCCCCGGTCCCCAATGGAACGGGCGGTGGTCCAGCACCTTGCCGGTGTACGGCGGAAGGCTATCGCTGTCGTTGCGGAGGTAGAACCACCCCCGGTCCTACTCCGCGTTGTTGCTCGTCATGGTGCAGGGCGGGTACACACCGACCCCCTTCCCCCGCAGCGCCAATGTGAGCCCGCCGGCGCGGACGGGTCGGCGTCGACCCTTACCGCCAGCCGCCTGCGTGAACAGCTCGCCCTGGAACAAGTGGAGCCACAAGTCCCAGGAAACAGGAACGCCCAGGAAGCCCTCACAGACGCCCACGAAGGTCGCCGTCTGTGAGATGGCGTTGGGGGAGAAGTTGTGCAACTCCACACCATAGTGGTAGCACAGCCCCCGCATGAACCGCCCGGCGGGACCGTTGAATCCCCGCTCGTGCAATCGAACGAGGCTCACCACGTACCCCGCTAGGGGCTGCGGCTCCTGATGTCATGCTGACGGGACGATCCACGCTGGCCGATCCGGGTCGGTGTTGGCCGTCAGTTGCCCGTCGGCGACCAGCCCTTCGAGAAGATGCGCATCCACATTGGAGCGACTCCACGGCCCAACCTCCAGGTACTCAACCATGGCGGACTAAGCAGGGGAAGAGGGGCGCGGGGGCGGAGGTTGCGAGAAAGGCACGAGCTCGGGAGGCGGGAGGAAGGAGAAGGCAGACGCAACGCGAGTGAGAATGACTAAGGTAAAAAACTCCTCCTCTTCACCTGCTCTTTTTATAACGAGAATAGGCGCAGAGATCGAACGGGCGGGGGCCGAGATGCGCGGCTGCAGTTAATGCGATGGACGTCGCCCAGGCCCCACCGTCTCGAAACCACCACGCGCGCCAGCGCAAACGCCATCATTACGGCGCCGTGAAAACGCGAACTGCTGTGCACTTCCTCCGCGCCGCCTAAAAAGGCGTGCGCAACGCTCTCCCAGGACGCCACGTGGGCCCCGACCCCACGCGCGCAGTCCACCCCGGTCACAATCAAGAACGAAGGGATGGGGAGGGGCTCCTTCCGTGAGAAGGAGCCTTCTTTGGGCCCAGCAAACAGGGAATCGAGGTCCGACCCCTCGACAGGCCCCTAACGGACAGCCCGAGGGGTCAGGGTGATCTCGAACGCGCTTGCTCGAGACAGCCCTCGAAAGCGCGGGCGGAGGGATACCCGGCGCCACGTCAAAAAACTTCTTACTGATCAGTGGTTCGAAGCCCAGCCCAATGGAGACACGATGGGCGCCACAGGTCGACGAAGGCGGGGTCGCACGTGTGCACCCCGCAAGGCCCCTACTGATCAGAAATCCGAGCCCTGGCCCGCGAAGGGTTCGAACAGGCGTTTCAGATCAACAGAGTCAGGGATGACCAGGGCGCGTGCGATCGAGCCGGTCCTCGAACCCAAAGGTTCGGGGGCGCCCCATAGTTCGTGTTCAAGGCCAAACGAGGGCAGCTAGTCGAGGGATCCTATCGAGGGAGAGCTTCCGCGCCCTCGGTCCTCATCGAACGGGACCGAGCTCTGCCTAGCATACCCACGTAAAGTGCTCCCATGGACGTGTCCCCGGACCACGAGCCGACCCCTATCGAACGGGGCACAGACGTCCACTTGAATTACCCGTTAGCAGCTCAACGAGGGGTCCATGACTCGCGGCCCGTTCGATAGGAAGCATGGATCACCTCACCCCTCCCCCCTGCGGAAGGGCGGCGAGGGGCGCACGAACAAGTCGAAGAGCTTGCCCCGATCGCCCCGCACGGGCCCGGGCTCGGGGGCTCATCGCACGGCTGCACCTCCTGGACGTGCCTGACAAATATCACATTCCCCCCTCTCTCCTTCGAGGGTAGCGAGCGAACCTTCCGGGATTCATCCCGGGAGTGGTCAATGCCGCTCTGCACGCGTAAGATCGCCGAGGCCGGCGGAAACATTGCCGAGGCCGGCTGAAACAAACGCCTCACGGACTAGCAGCTCAGCATAAAAACCTTACACGAGTGTGCGCACTCCTCCAAGGCTTCGGGGGCTACACCCGCGGGTGCGCTAGCGCGCCCCCACGGAACGTCACGCACATCCAGAAGGGAAGAAAGTCCTAACAAAAGCTTCATCCTTTGCGAGTCACTCTGGTTGCCCCTGCAAAGGCTCGGGGGCTACTGTCGGGGACAGCCATAGGGGTCCCCTAACTATGGGGGAAATCACCCTTTCCCAAAAATTAACATAAATCGCAAAAATACCATCCAAAACAACCGCGGCCCAAACACGAATAAAACCCACAGTCCGCCGCGGTCCGATAACCTCCACGACCCGTTAAAACAGCCGCCACTAGTCGCCCTCGAGCGAACCTCCGCTTCACTCGAGGGTCGGACGCGACGCGGCAAATCTCCACCTCGCTCGAGGGCGCGGCACCCCATGGGTAAACTCCCACCCTGCTCAAAGGCACGGCGCCCCGTGAGCAGGACTCCGTCTCGCTCGAGGGCTTCAGCCCCTCGAGCGGGTCACTGCTTCGCTCGAGGGATCGGCACCCCTCGTACAGATCTCCGCCTCGCTCAAGGCCGACCCTCGAGCGATAGCGCCCCGCCTGTCTCACCTGACAGGGGCATTAAATGCCCTTGCCCGCCGCAGGCGCCTTAGTCAAAAGGCAATCCCCGCCCATGCCGCGTCGCTGACACTGCCAGGGCTTCTGACCTTGT
This sequence comes from Cenchrus fungigraminus, assembly GCA_036936925.1. Classification (NCBI taxonomy): domain Eukaryota; kingdom Viridiplantae; phylum Streptophyta; class Magnoliopsida; order Poales; family Poaceae; genus Cenchrus; species Cenchrus fungigraminus. The sequence goes on along the minus strand of CM072779.1, from coordinate 25,030,993 downwards.
CACTGTGCGGCCAAACCCCGTCACTATACCGCCATTCCCAGCACTGTGCAGGTGCTGTGCAGACAGGCCAGTGTCATTCCAAAGCACTGCACCGCCCACTCCCGTCCTTCTCCCACGGCGAGCCCCTCGAAAGGGCATGGGCGCACCCTCGAAGGGTGTACGGGCGGCAACCGGGCGCACGATGCGGGCGGCGCCACGGCGCGGAACACACTAAGCATGTCTCCTCCATCATCTCCGGCACTGTACAGGCCATCCCCGGCGCTGTGGAGCCATCCCCAGCGCTGTGGAGCCCTGTTACGATGGGACACCACCACGCCGGCCCCTGTATGGCATGGGCGCTCCCGCCATTGAGGCCCTCGAAAGGGCATGGATCATCCTCGAAGGGTGTACGGACGGCGAGCAGGCGCGCACACTGACCGGCGCCGCCGTACGAGCGACGTGCGCCGCGTCCCCTCCACTAACTCCGGCACCGCCCAGCCATCCCGGGCGCTGTGCAACTGACCCGGGGTCTGTGCGGCCATCACCAGCACTGTGCGGACATCCCTAGCCCTGTGGCACCATCCCGGGCGCTATGCAGCCATCCCCGGTGCTGTGCGGCCCTGCTCCGATGGGACGCCGCCACGCCGGGCCCTGTACAGCACCAGGTGCCCTCGTCAGCAAGACCCTCGAACTGATGTACGGACGGCGGTCAGACGTGCACGCCGAGTGAGCTACCCTCGAAGCTATTCCCCGGCAAGTACATAGCCACCACGACACCTGCAAGAACTGAGATTCTTTAGGACACCATCAAGTCGCAAACGCTGTGTACCAGTACTACGATACTGTGTAAAACCCCGTGCGGCACATTTGTAAGCCGCCTCCCCTTGGTCTATAAAAGGAGGAGGCGGTCGCCCGGCCGTCGGGGGGACGGGATCATCACTTCTCGCCCGCACGCACTCACCCACTCACTTCCGTGATATTGGCACTCTACCTCAATCATCTAGTAGGGACTTGGAGGCTTTTCCGCCTCTCCCGCCTAGCTTGTATCCCCCCTCTACAGGCATTACGGTGCATAGCAATACAAGCGTCGCGAGCGCAATCTGCTGGACGTACGGCCCCGCGGCCGGAACCAGGATAAACCCGTGTCCCGTCTTTGCTTAGCACCGGCCAACGAGAGACCGATCACAGCACATCTTACTAGTTAGTGTCGGGACTAATCCTAACACCGACAAGTGAAAACATCACCTTGATAATACTTCATGAAGTTGCCATACAAATGCCTCATGCATTCTCTGTATTCAGCTGTTGGAAACACAGATCCCACTACAGTTTCAAGCCCTTTACAAGCATCTGTACATATGACCAATCCTTCAGGAGATCCAATAGCTCTTTGTAATTGTGTCATGAACCAAATCTAATTTTTCTTTGTCTCTGACCCAAAAACAGCAAATGCCAAGTGATACAACCAATTATGTCCATCTACACTAGTTGCTGAAGCAAACTGTCCAGAATATTTACCAGTCAATTTTGTGGCATCTATCCCTACATATGGCCTACAACCAGCTATAAACCCATCCACACATGGCTTCAATGCAACAAAAATTCTCTTGAAGCGCATCTTCTTCTTCTTCTTCTTCACTAACTCTATTTCAATAATGCTACCAGGTATACTTAACTCCATTTGTGCTTTCCAGTTAAACAACAATTGAAAAGATTCTTCATATGTACCATGAACCTGCTCTAGGGCTAGTTTCAAACCTGACTATGCCTTTGAGTACTTCAATTTAATCCCATAATCAGCTTCTACTGTGTTGGTGTCGAACACAGTTACAATCACTTGGCAACACATCTCCGACTTATACATTTCAAACAAGTCCAACATTTGAATTTCATTACTTAGCTTAATATCCTCACCCAACCTCTTGTCAAAGAACCAAACTGTGGCAGACTGGTTGGATGCCCATTTCACTTCATTGCACAAACTAGTTATCAGCAAATCAAGTGAAAACGAGCCAATCTCCACATCCCACTTAATCACTGAGCCTTTAGTGTACGCTTTCCTACCCATTGAATCAATTGTAACAAACCCTTCGACTTTAATCTCTAGTGCAAAGAGTTCAAGCCTACAAACAGAAAATCAAGGACATTCCTATGATGTTAGATCCGGACCGAATCACATGAACCCGCAGGAATTCTACACATGCGGAGGTCAGATTCAGAAGCATCTTGCATACCTGGTTGCACTACCCTCCATCTCCATTGCCTCCATGGGGAAAGCTTCAGCGTTGGATGTCACGGCCATCTCCTTCAGGTGCCCTCCATCGCCGTCACCCGCCGTCGCTGTGGGTAGGGTTCGTCGCCCCCTATCCGCCGTCCTTGCCCGCAGTCGTCGCTTCAACTCGCCAGGTTCGTCGCCCGCCGCCGCTTGTGGGTGGCTAGGGTTCGTGTTTGTCAGGGGCGAGGACGAGGGGAGAGTCAGGGTCTTGCTCGATCTGAAATGAGTCAACCCAGCTGAGTATCAAGGTCGCATGGGCACTATCGTCCATACGAAAATGGCGTATGAGTACACAGGCCTGCAGGTGGGCCCATGGTCGTCGGGGGTGTACAAAATGGCACGAGCCCGGTAGAGAGCAAGTAGTAATGGCATGGTTCCAATATAACGAATAGTAATGACAGATCTCCGAACCGACGAAATTGTAATGGCATGATTCCAATTAACAAAAAAAGGTGACATCGGATGTGTACCGAGTACCGTCTACGTAACGAGGCTTTTGATGTGCAGAATGAGCATATGGAGCGTGCGTAGATACTGAAACCAGTTTATTTCAAAAAAAAATACTGAAACCAGGGTAGGACCGTAGGGTGGTACTGTAGACTGTGTAGGAGTATGGAACACGAGCACTTTCCGATTTTGAATCTTGCGCCGGGTTAGTGAAACCCTACTGATAATTAGTCGAATCACGTGCATTTTTAATGAAAAAGTGCAGCGTACCCTCTTTCTTTTTTGGCGAGGAGTACAATTCGTACACTAGGAAAAAGAAAAAACAGCTCTGCGGCTGCGAGCACTCCAATTCTTTGGGCACGGAGTTCCACCGCTTGCATTCCCGACGGTCGGAAAACGTGAACAAGAAAACGTGAGCCAAGAGAGAGCCCGACGCCAGCTTTTACCGATGTGGGGCTCCAGCGTGTACCGATGCGACCTGTCATTGTCGTTACTGCCTCGGTAACCGGTCCGGTGCTATTCACCGGACGTACTTTTTGCTCTGACGCCAAAATTATCACTGACGTGTGGGTCAGGGCGCGCCACGCCCCCACTCGTCAATGAGATTGTTATTCTGCGTTTCTCTCTCGGGCCGGCCCCTCTCCGTCAGGGCCCCTTTGGGAACCCATAATCCCGCAGGGATCCCTCCGTTTTTCCTGAGCCGAGCTCCCACGTCGATTTTCTACCCGGGCTCAATCTCCCCTATCATTTGGGAGCCTATGACCACGGACTCCCCAACCCTATCCAGGCGTTTTCCCCGTGGTGAGCCCTCCCCACCTCCTGACTCCTGGCGGCGGCGCCCCGTTCCTTTCCCCTTCTCCTCGCGACGGTCGCCCCCTCCTCGTCCTTTCCACCATGCCGCCGCCGCTCCACCACGCTCCTTCCCCGTCCGTTCCATCACGTCGCCGCTCCTCTTCGTCGTCCAGGCGCCGCGCCGCGCCGCGCCGCGCCTCCACCACGCCCCCTCGTCATCCGCTCCACCCTGTCGTCGTCCAGCCGCTACCGCTCCTCCGCGTCTTCATCTTCGTCCCCGACCATCCGTCGTAGTCGTCGTCGCCGCCGCCGTATCTGCTCCTCTTCGCTGATCTACAGCACCCACGTCCTCGCCGACACCCAAGCACCGTTGTCCTTCTCGTTCAATCTTGGTGAGTTTCCCCCTCCCCCTCTCATTCTTTTTCCTGATTCGATCTTGGTGCATTAGCTCCAAGATCCAGTTAATCCTTCGATTCGTTATCTGGAGTTTGGATTTATTGGCTACATCATTGACCATGGATTTGGATTTTCGGGGGGTTTGGGGTTTCAATCAGGCGGTGGACGGCGGATGCGCGGCGGAAGTGGGCGGGGTGTTGCCGGTGGTGGTCAAGGCGGCGTGGGAGGTTCGGTCTTGGATGTTATCGTCGCTGGCTGCTCCCCCTGCGAGGTCCTCCGCTGCGATGGCACAGGTCAGTTGATTGCCCGTGTCCTTCACCTTGCAACAAAATGGAGCGAGGCTACAATTGTAGCTCACGAGATAAAATGGAGCGAGGCTACAATTGTAGCTCATGAGATCGCAGAGCTTAGGTGGATACAGTAGTGCTGCTTTCAACAGCAGACGGGAAGGCGCATCACGCCGCTTTGGAACACCATTTAACATCAGGAATTGCAGTAGAAAATCGAATTGTTAAACCCAAATGACTGAACACTACAACAGTTTGTTGCTTCCCACATCATTTGCAGGTAATTGTTTGTTTGTTATCTCTCCATTGACTGATAACTGATGCCCTGGATAGTGTTCAATGCACAGTTCGTGAAGTCTCTTAACTGCCATAATCGCGCTAATTGATGGAACTGCTTATATTTTTTTTATCAGTCTAACAAAGTGGATAATGACTTCTCCATATACCATATATGCACTTGCTGGTATATAGTGTCACAACACTTGAACGTGTTGGTGGCAAAAAAATTGCCATAAACCATTGGTGCCATTTGAGTTCCTCTACATTTCTTCCGATTTGATGAAACATTTTGATATACAAGGCTAAGGTTAAATTTGAATCATTTTCAGTTATTTGGCACGTTGTTTATAATACTAAATATTGTAGCAGAATATTCTTTAAGTGTAGTGGTGATATCTGAAGTTTGATTTTTTCCCCTTTCCTTTGGAAAGTGTGGAAGGTACTCTACTGATGTGTCTGCATTCTTCTTGGAGTTTATTTAGTACTTTAGTTTACTTCCAGACAGTAAAACCAAATATCTGTGACTATGAAGAGTTAACCCATGTAATTAGCTACACTAATTTGCTCTTACTCATTTAAAAAGATAGTTGACATCAAAACACAACATTTCTGCCTACTCATGTTAATTTTTTTTCTTGAACATGATGGAGAGATGGGTACCATTCCTACTCATGTAGTAGGTGCTTTAGATATTGAATTTTTTACATTGATCCGATGGCATGGAAAGACAAGAAGTGCAACACTACATAAAAAGGATTGCAGGAGCTTATCTCTTTCTTCTCCATTAATCAATATCTTCACAGAAAAGTGACACAGTTTACTTCACTTTGCAGTTAACTATTTATCTAACTATTTGCTCCCTCATTAATCTGCAATCCTTGTCCCGCGGTATAAGTGTGTTTCCTTAAATTTCCATTATGCTGCAGCATACTAGTGGGCATTGGTACTACTGTATCTTTTTAATTTATATTTTTCATCCAAAGCTACACCTGTGAAACCTAACCAAACTAATATTAGACCATTAGTCCTTGCTTGATAGTGAATTGGTTACAAATCATGCTTTGGTGAACTTTACGAGGGGATAACATGATTTGTTCACAATTAATTTCATTGAAATTGTGTTAGTACTGAACCATCCAACTGTTTTTTTAATATGAGTGTTTCCCTGCTTTGCAATCTTGTAGCCCTGAATTGCTAGTTCTTTGTTTGTGACTATCAATCTGACGAACCTTCTATTGCAACCAACTGGCAGGCTGCATTGTTTCTGTTCCTAGTACAGTACATAATAAAAGTGCATAGAGACTAATTCTCTCTTCCTTTTTAACTAATTTTATCTGTTTCGTAAACTAGCTTAGCACAGAATCTGAGGTAGGTGCTTTCTGTTAGAAAAGATAATTTATTTGTTATTTTCTACCAGATGGTGCCTCTAATTTATTTGTTACTTTTTGTGATGCAGCTTTCCACCCCCAGGTGAGCAGGAGTCCTAATTTGCGAGCTAAGCAAAGTACTTGTGAGCAAGGTCTAGATTTGAGATCTAAAATGTTAACTTCTATCTCTGGAGTGCAAAGTACTATCAGAAATTAAATTTGTCTTATTTTCTAGGATATGTGATTGTTTACATTTCTGGAATAAATCGAATGTTGTATGCTTATCTTATTTTCTAGGATATGTGATGGTTTACAGAACCTTTTTTTGTCAACTGCATGAGCTGGATGTAATATGCATGTATGTTGAATTAAGGCAGTGGATGTCCTTACTTTGTGATTTGTGACGATGCACTCAACTTATTTTGAATGATTTATTTTGGATTTGTTAATATTTTTTTAAGATGTCAGATTAGTATTTGTGATTAATGTTGCCATATGATATGAAAAATGCATTGTGGCTGTTACAGAAGAAAAATAGAAAGTCTTGGTTCATATTTTATTTAAAAATGAAAAAGTACGGGCTGCAACTCCCCCGCCACCGGCCACCCTCGTCTCCCAAACAGTGGTGGGGTGGGCAAGCCGCGGTGGGGAGCGCCACCTGGGGAAGTTGGTGGCCGGTGGAATCCCCTGCCGGGGGCTTCCTACCCTGGGTAGCTGCACCTGTCCATCCAAAGGAGCCCTCAGTGTGGAGGCAGCGACTGGGCTGGTACGTGGAGCCCCATGCTCCCTTTTTCTCACGTCGCAACAAGCAAGACACCGTAGTGCTATACGTATCGACGCCGATGTCTTTTTGTGCTCACGTTTTTTAGTTCTCCGAAATCTCACTAAAACTCTAACCGTGTCAGTTCATTTCTTCTCTCTATGTATACAAATAATGATAAAAATTTCACCTATTTTACCAATTTTAACCAACTAAACAGAACCTGAATGAGTATAACTGAGTATAGCTCAACTGCTCGTAAGGGTTAGCCTGTTTAGTTAAAAAAAATTTGGAATCCCTTTGGAGGTCTATTAGAAGAATTAAATATATACTAATTATAAAAATAATTATATGAATGGACGGGAAATCGCGAGATGAATCCATTAAGCCTAATTAATCCGTCATTAGAGATTGTTTACTGTAGCATGCCGTTGTCTAATCATAGCATAATTAGGCTCGTTAGATTCGTATCGAAAAATTAGGTAGGGGTTATGGAATGGGTTTTGTCATTAATCCACATTTAATACTCCTAATCAGTGTCTGAAGATTGATGTGACGGGTAGTTGGGAAAAAATTTGGGAACTAAATTGACCTTTAGTTTGGTGCGGCTACAAACGGCTCCAATTCCTGTTATTTTATTATTCATGTATTATAGAAATACTGCACTGTTTACATGAACTCTGAGCATAAGCTGCACCGAAGAGCTCTACAAGGAGGAGTTGTTTTCACGACAAATAGGAGGAGTCAGCTGGCGGAGTGTAAGCAGAGGCGGAGCCAGCGGTGGGGCGGCCAGGGCTCAAGCCCCCTACCATTGGAAACTCCATTAAGCCCCACCTAAGCTCCTCCAATAATTTTTTGCCATAGATATGGCAGTGTTTGGAAGAGGCGTGACAAAAATTTCACCTCTATTAAATGCAACTTTGACCACTAATTAAGGATATAAAATAAAATTAGTTTCAAAACTACCTTCACAACCCCGAGCAAAATCACGAGACGAACCTAATGAGGCCTTTGACCGCATGATTAGAGTATTGTTGCTGTAGCATTACTAATTAATTATGCTCATTAGATTCGTCGCGAAAAATTATACTCATCTGTAAAAAAGTTTTACAAATAAATTTGATTTAGTACTCCATGCATAGAAGATTCCCTAAAGTACGAGGAAAAAGAAAGGTTAGATGAGCCCCTCCTTCACTTCTAGGCTGGCTTCGCCACTGAGTGTAAGGGTGTGTTTGGCACATCTGTGCGTGTAGCTGAAATAGCTCCAGCGCTAGCTGTGCTGGTAGAGCGAATTCTCTGATGAAGTTAAAATCGTTTTAACAATCATTTGGAATACAACTTCTCCTCGCTGTGTAACATGAAAAGAGGATGAAAGATCCATAATACCACCTCTCTTTTTTCTATTTTATTTTTTCATTCTTATTATTTTTTCTTTTCTTCTTTTTCTTTTTGTCTTCTCTTTCCTTCCCACCTTATCATCTTATCCATTCACCATGCCTCCTCTACCTCCCAACGTTGGCCACCTCCAGCTCGTCGTCTCCCCCGGCCTCCAGCTCCCCTGTCAGCGGGCTCTAGTCGCGTCGCGTCGCGTCGCCCGGCTCTGCCGCGGTTCGGCCGCCCACCTCCACCACGCCCACCAGACACCTCCGGCCACCTCCTACCGCTCGCCTGCATCCCTACCCTCCACCGTGACAGCAGCGAGCTGCTGCCACCCTCAGCGCGCCAGTGGCCTCATCTGCCCCGCCCACAGCGCGTCGTCGGCCTCCTCCGCCCCGCACCAGCAATGCATGCCGCCTGCCTCCTCCGTCTCGCCCGCAGCGCGTCGGCGACCTTCTCCGCCCCGCCCAGCAATGCCTGCCACCTATGGGCCCCCTCCGTCCCGCCCAGCAGCGTCGGTCGCCTGTGGGCCCCTCCCCCGAGAGAAAACGAAGGAAAAGGGAGGGCGGAGCTGCGTGGGGAGCGGGAGAGCGTCGTTTTTCTGCTCTCTCCCCCGTGTTTCGCTCTAGAGAGCGTGTTTTCAAGCGATTCTCTCCGGAGCGATTTTTTCACCCCTTCGCCAAAGGGACTCTAAAACGTTGCTCCGCCTGCTCCAACTCTAACTTTGTCGATGCATGGAGCGCGGCCAAACAAGGCGTTGGTGGAGGAGCCAGAGTTGGCTTGAGCTCCACCAAACTAACTATAAAGTTTGAATTTGGTCATTAGAGTTCGATTCATCAACTCAATACTTGTGTTTGTATTTTTTTGAATTTAGTACAAGATTTAAATGTGTTATTAACTCAATACTGGTGTTTGTATTTTTCGGGATTTAGTACAAGATTTACTCTTTACTCTTTCAATAGTAGCTGATGTGGTCGATCATAGCGGATCATTAGTAGTGATTCTATCAATCTTGAAAATTCGTCTGGTCTTTCGAAGGTATTAGAATTGCATGTGTGTGTTAGTAGAGCCGAACGTGGGCAAAAAGCGTGCAAAATTCGTTGTGTCGAACAAAAGGCTAGGTGAGAACGAATCAGCGGTGACCGCACTGACCTCAAAGCTATAATCTCTTTGCTTACGCAAAGCATCCTTGAACACATTTCTTTTCCGGTTTTTTGAAAAACATTTCTTCTTTCCGTGGATCAAGCTCAAAGCCCGATTGTTCTGGAGGAAAGGGAATTTATGGGTCCCCCATTTTTATCTACTACACGCTCATTCATCTTTGTCGTCTCCATCATCTTCAGTTCACTCCAGTTTGAGCACAATCAGCTTTGCTTTGCATATTGTTTGAGCACAATCTTTTATTTCTGTAGATTACTGTACATGCTTTGGCTTTACATGCTTTTTTTCATTCCCGTTGAGCATACTCGCGTCCGCTCTGTAGTAGGAGTACTCCACAACATGCCCTCACGTAAAGTCATTTTTTACAGGGTCTAGGATACCATGATCCGACTGACATGTGGGTCCGCATGGTCCACGCGAGAGCTTCCCCTACCAGCAGACATTCCTGGCTCCACGTTTTCTACTCCTCGGCTTTCCGTTTCTGTTCTGTTCCGGACGTGAACCGCGCCCTTAACCCCATTTGATAGCTCCCCCACCTCGCGTCCGCGTCCGCGCCCGCAACAGCCGTCACGCACTCCACTCCACTCCACTCCACTCTCCACCCCTGTGCTCTGGCTCTGCTTCACAGGCAGCACAGCAGCGGCTCAGCCAGCGGCTGCCTGCGCTGCGCCCGTCAGCCGTTCCTGTAACGTCTTTGTCCTCACCCCTCCTTCTCGATTCCTCGTCCCCTCCTCCCCAACGGACGGCAAAGGCCGCAGCCTTCCAGCCATCGACGCATTGCTGTCTTGAGCGCAGACACCGAGGCGGGAAGCGGCGGCGGTACCGGAGCTCGGCGCTCGGTCGGCAATGGCGGCGGCGGGACGGCTTGTGCTGGCGCTCCATGTGCTCCTCTTCTTGCTGCTCGTTGGTGAGTCACTGATACCTCGTCGTTCTTGAATGTTAAGATTCTTCAGTCGCTCGCTTTTGAGTGTTGTTGGCAATGTGTGGATCGCGAGATGCCTTGCTTGCTTGTGGAGGACTCGATTTGATTCTTCTTGTTCTTTGGTCTGGATGTTGTGCGGCATGTTCTTAAGCATTTTGGGGGAAATATTCCGTTTGCGTTGCGCCATTTTAATCTCTTCTTATACTATGCTTATTTCTTTCCATCGAAAATCAAGAAACAAAAATTGATCACTGTATTTGGGAAAAGGAACTTTCGAAGCCGTATCACTGCATTGTGCTCTGTTTGCATCGGTCGTAATCTGAACAGGGCATCCTCAATCGCAGGGCACTGCCGCGGCGGTAAGATTGGCATCTGCTACGGCCGCAACGCCGACGACTTGCCGGCGCCGGACAAGGTGGCGCAGCTCATCCAGCAGCAGTCCATCAAGTACGTGCGCATCTACGACACCAACATCGACGTCATCAAGGCCTTCGCCAACACCGGCATCGAGCTCATGGTCGGCGTCCCCAACTCCGACCTCCTCGCCTTCGCGCAGTACCAGTCCAACGTCGACACCTGGCTCAAGAACAGCATCCTCCCCTACTACCCGGCCACCATGATCACCTACATCACCGTCGGCGCCGAGGTCACCGAGAGCCCCGTCAACGTCTCCGGGCTCGTCGTGCCCGCAATGCGAAATGTGCACACTGCACTCAAGAAGGCCGGCCTGCACAAGAAGATCACCATCTCCAGCACGCACTCTCTTGGGATACTGTCCCGGTCCTTCCCGCCGTCAGCGGGAGCGTTCAACAGCAGCTATGCCCACTTCTTAAAGCCTTTGCTGGAGTTCCTTGTGGAGAACCAGGCACCATTTATGGTGGATCTATACCCCTACTATGCGTACCAGAACTCGCCCAGCAATGTGTCCCTCAACTATGCTCTCTTCTCGCCGCAGTCTCAGGATGTGATTGACCCGAACACTGGACTAGTTTACACTAACATGTTCGATGCCCAGGTTGATTCCATCTTCTTTGCGCTCATGGCTCTGAACTTCAAGACTCTGAAGATCATGGTCACTGAGTCAGGGTGGCCAAACAAAGGGGCAGCCAAGGAGACTGGAGCCACTCCAGACAATGCTCAGACCTACAATACCAATTTGATACGTCATGTTGTTAATGACAGCGGCACACCGGCAAAACCAGGAGAAGAAATTGATGTCTACATATTTTCATTGTTCAATGAGAACCGGAAACCTGGCATTGAGTCGGAGAGGAACTGGGGACTGTTTTTTCCTGACCAGAGCTCCATCTACAGCCTTGATTGGACTGGCCGAGGCAATGTGGATGTTATGACTGGAGCAAACATTACAAGTGCAAATGGGACATGGTGTATTGCTTCAGCTAATGCATCAGAAACAGATTTGCAGAATGCCCTCAACTGGGCATGTGGTCCAGGCAACGTTGATTGCTCTGCTATTCAGCCAAGCCAACCCTGCTATCAGCCAGACACTTTGGCTTCCCATGCTTCATATGCATTCAATAGCTATTACCAACAAAACGGAGCCAATGTTGTGGCTTGTGACTTTGGTGGCAATGGACTACGGACAACGAAAGATCCAAGTAAGCATTCCATACTTTTTACAGTTATTGTGATGATGCTATGCAATGCATTTGTATTCTAATTCTCGTATTAAACTATTAATATATAGTGTCTAGATGTTGCATTGATAGATATGATGCTTGCTGTACTTTCTACTAGCTAACTTCATGTTGGCAATGCGCCTTTTGCATTTGGGCGATTCTTATGCATATGACTATATAGTTTACATGCAGTCATGCATCCAATTGTAAGTTTGAGTCCTCAACTCGTGGTTTTCTGATTTCTCCTTCATTGCATCTTGCACATACCATTGTAATTCCGAATATATGTATGAGCACTGTCAAGTTCAGTTGTTCCTTTTCATGTAGCAATGTTATTAGAAATGATGGGATTCCCATAGTTTTACACTTCAAATGTCACCTTATGCTCCGGTCCCATAGTTTTACACTTCTAATTATCTCAGCTCTCGTAGTTGGCTTGGATCCTTGGATTGTTCAACTTGTGCTCCGGTCATGCATATGAAATAATGAAAGTTTGATGATAGATATTTCAATAACTAGTCCAGAGATTATTGTGTGTATAATGCTAGAAAAATAATGTCACCTTCAAGACCTAACTAAACCAGAGATTATTGTGTGCTCCTGCAATAAGATTTGTTACAGAATGTATTTTGCTACTTTGATTTCCTTCATTATATTGTAGACGGTAATGTCATCACAAGGCCTAATGTATGTTCCTTTTTTATCAGTTTATTAATAAGCTTCTCATGCTTAATGTATTGCTTTTGCTTGCAGGTTACGATAGATGTGTCTATTTGGCTGCCGGGTAAGAAAAAACTAAAACTCTGTCATTCCTTCTTTCTAGTTTAAGAAACAATTCCAGTTACAATCTTCTAACATTTTTTTTCTTCTTTCTTGAAGCAGTAAGATGAGCACGATGAATTCAACATCTATTCCAGCTCATAGCGGCTCCAGTCCAAACCCATCTGCCAAATGCCTCACCTCCTCACTCTTCATGCTGACTGCCGCGATTGCTGCAGTTATGCTGTGATCTATGGAGAGCAACCCCAGCTTATCCTCTTCAAGTGTAAGATGGAAGGGGAATGGCCTGATGCTGGTAATCAGCGGTGTTTCCGTTTTGCCATGAGTAGTAGACTAGTAGTAGAGACTAGAGAGGCGTATTATGACGCAGTAGTAGGAATTCTCTGGTCAGTTAAGATGTACATCGTCGCGCGGAGCTGCAGACAATATGTATCAGCTGGCTGTTAAGAACTTGGAAAATCCTCTTCTGGTGCCTCTCAGTTTCCATCCTTGGTAACCTCCGCTGAACTAGTTTCTGAAGTAGGTGCTGACGTCCTGTGTGGCTGTGTGACATTATGGCTCAGCTAGTAATCTTCTGCAAGCGTGGAACACGCATGCATGTGGGGACTGGATGGATGGATAATAAGGTGGCAAGTGCTTTGCCAAATCCCTGTGGAGGAGCTGGACCATCAATGGATTGTAGAAAGGGGCTCCAGCATTTGGCAGAGGGAGAGAGGTCCCGGAAGTTCATTATTGTGCTCCACGCGTGTTCTGAATTCTGATGCTCCTTTTCAACTGTTTTATTCATGTGAAATCAGGGAAGGATGCATCATCGGGGGCATCTCCCGGTCTCCGTGCACGCCCATCTGATGTTAAGAACTTACGATTAGACTCATGACTTTGCTGAACGTTGGATGTATAAGTTCTAATAGATGTTTCTCTGCTCTTCGAGTAATCCAGCCAGGAAAAAGGAGGAAAAAAAGGATTTGGGTGACAGGTCAGAGTAGATTAGAGGAATAATTAGAGGGGGGTGAGGAAGGAAGCCCAGCCCA